>JACTTY020000015.1:0-2908935 GCA_014595695.2 Epargyreus clarus clarus | reverse complement strand
TAAAATTATTTTTATTTAATTTCAAGTTGGATTATTCCAAAAACTTTATATCATTAACTGATTGACGATTCACATAAGCATTCACAATATTAGTTTGACAAGCGGAGGACTCTAGGATATTTTTATTAATATAACCCTAATTTTTTTCTACTTGTCTTTATATGTATGTCTGTTCACATGACAAAGATAAAGGAGTTTTTTCATTTTCATTTGCATATAAAACATCAATTATGGAACTTTGATAAGGCTACTTAGTGGAATAGGTATATTCATTCTCCAAGGACCATGCATTGTAATGATATGCTCAAGAGCTCAAGTGGGATAAGAGCCGCACCGTAATTACTGACACGAGAGCGGTCTATAATTAATCAATTTATGCGTTCACCTAATTTTGGTGGGTTATCAACTATGTTATCGCTAAGTGTGAATATGACGTAAGAAGATCATATATAACAAGCGATAGAAAAGTATTTAATTTGCCGATGTCTATTAAGAAAAGTGCAATAAAAATATGCTTAGAAAAATTTTATTTTTCATATTTTGACCTCACCACAGTCTTTTACTGTTCCTCTGCTAGGTACGGGTATCGGAGAGAGAAAGGTTTAAGCCATAGGCCAACGCGTTTGCCAAGTTCTAATTGATAGACTTTACACATCTTTGATGTTAAAAAATACTGATGTTTAATAATTTAAAAAATCAAAAACCCGACTGCACCAAAAAGGTTGAAGTAGAATTTCCATAAGCAGTGAAATAGGCATTTCATTATTTTTATCCAGAAAGCCAAATACAAAATTTCATAGTCGGTTTCTGCTTCAAAAACAAAAGATGTTCAAACAATATTACCCTATTTCAACCTCGTAGTGCTCATTTACGCTATATAAAGAACCTATGTGTAAAATTCCAGCACGCTTAAGTTCAGCGGTTTCCCTTTGCGTTGATCTCTGGCACAACAAGTGACAACAACTCACTTATTTAGTCAGGCAGTCATCTCTATGTGTATATACGAACATATATGTACTAGCTGACCCGGCAAACGTTGTGTTGCCATAAATATTAAAAAATGTTAAGGGTGAACAATCCTTATCACTTAGGGGTAAAAAAAATAGATAGTGGCCGATTCTCAGATCTACTGAATATGTATATAAAATTAGGTAAAATTCGGTGAAGTCGTTTCGGAGGAGTACGGTAACTAACACGAGAATTTTATATATGAGATATATTATATAATGTATGTGTAATCTCCTCTTAATTTCCTTTATTTTGACACCCTACTCGATAGGTTTGGTTAACTTTTTTTAAAACGTGTTACTATTTCGTGAAAAATCCACCATTTACGGTCTATAAAATATATAACTTCATTAAATCAAAGTTTCGGTCATTATTTTACCTCGTTAGAGGTAGAATTTCATTATTTTTATCTAACAAGCCTGATACAAAATTTCAGTGTTTGCTTCAAAATTGACGATTGTTCAAATGAACTTTTAACCCTTATTTTACTCACTACAGGGTTGATTTTTCGGAGGGGGATAAATTAGTGCGTCCTTGTTCCTATCCAGAAAGCCAAATATAAAATTTTAAAATAGTTGCTTCAAAATTAAAGAATTTAAAAAAAACTGTTTTGCCCTATTTTACCCTCTTAAGGGTAGAATTTCCAAAAGGCCTTTCTTAGTACTTATTCACGCTATATAGAGAACCTATGTGCAAAATTTCAGAACTGTAAGATCCTTGGTTTAGGCTGTACGTTGATTTCTGAAAAATGAAAAAGTCATTTAGTTAGTCAGTCAGTCAGTCACCTTGCTGTTTTATATATATACAAATATGTTTTTATAATCTCCGTTTAATTTCCTTTCATTTGATACCCTACTCGATAGGTTCGGTTAACTTTTTTTTTTAAATGTGTTACTATTTCGCGCCAAAAATCCGCCGTTTTGATTTTTTTTTACTAACACCTATCTAAGGACACTCGGGTCATTGAAACAAATATAATGACACCTTAACTATTGAAATTCATCCACCCGTTTGTTAGATCGGATCAAATAAAGAAAGACAAACATACAAGATACGCGCGAAAAACATAACCCTTCCTTGGCAGTCGGGTAAAAAAAGCTGCAAGCGATAAGTAATTTGTAAAGTAGATTTAGAAATGAATTAGAAAGCTTACATGTATAATATATGTTATTATATATTGACTCAAGTCTTCAATGTTTAAGGCGACACGCGACACAAGTTCCCGGAAGTGGTTTAAGAGCAGATAATTGATTTTCAAAACTCGAGTGTTCATTAACTAGTTATGAATAAATTGGTAGACGTGTGTTGGCATCCCCGTCAATATACCGTTCTGATTACTTGTCAACGGTAATTAGAATTAGGTACACAGGCACGTGTATGTAGTTTCGTGTATGGAAGTTTCCGCGTAAATATCGCGCACGTTGGCAGCGAATGAATTATTTATAAAACTCGAGTCTTCATTAATAGGTAATGAATAAATTGAATTAAGTACATCACTATTACTATGTCTCGACACTCATATTTGTGATCTATTCGTACATAGTTCATGAGATCAGTGGGAAATATTTATATAATACATAATAGATAATATAAGATAATGAAGGTGGTAGAACCCTTTGTGGTTCGACTCCGGCGGCACCACTGCCACATCTATTTCTGCCTAATAGCAGCAGTGTTAGGCTATCTGGGGTTGATTACAGATGTCCATGGGCGGCAGCAGCCACTTACCAGCAGGTGGACTGCATACTCGTCTGCTACTTCCTATATATAAAAAAAAACTTGTGATTTGGAGGTTTTTAGGGTTTCATCCACAATATTTACGTGATAATAAAAACTGTAACAATATACTAAGTAATGAATAGTAATGTATAGGATCGAATATTCACACATAATTATATACACACTGTGTATGAACAAGACCCCGCGTGACAAAACTTCCGCAAGTAGGTTTAGAAGCAGATAATTGATTTTCATAACTTGAGTCTTCATTAACGACTTACGAATAAGTTAATTTTGCAAAATTGCGCTTGGGTTATTTATTGCTTGAGGGAAAAGCTCTAAATAAGTAGCAATAAACATATTTCATTTTAAATATTATAGTTTTAAGGTTGAAACCATTTTTCGTATTTTAAAAGGCAGGTAGCCTATAAATATTGTATTTTTGAGGTGCAAGCTGAAATAGCATAATTAAAAATATATGAATGGTAACATATTAAAGCATCAATACTTATAAGAGTTTTATATATTTTTATTACATATTAATAATGTGTTTAATAAACAAATGTAACTGCGAACCTCAAGTAACTAGAGATGGCCATGAGTGGCAGTAGACACTTATGTACAATCGGACGGCCGAATGCTCAAACAAAAAACAATAATTGGAATTGACAATTCGTTTCGAATTGACAACAGCGATACCAATTATATGATTGCTAAAATAACGAGCCACGTTTGTGACGGAAACGCGAATATCATTTTCCATTTCCACGAAATAAATTGCGATGTCCATAGTTCTGGCAGTGACAACGATCGAGCGATAGATGGTATCACTGGTGACATGTGACAACAGTTATAAATAACGGCTGTAGTAAACAACACTATAAATAAAAAATAGAAGAAATAGTGGGCTTGCGTTTTGAGTGACGTGCCTAGAACAGTAACTGCAGGTTTTATTTATTCTAAGTTCGATCTCCATTGAGGCAGACGCCTCATTAATAAATAAAGTTCTGTTATAGATCTTTCATACATATATATCTGTGCATGTATTTGTAGTGACGATAATACTTCATTTTATTACCCGAATCCCATAATTTAACTTGCCCTTCAACCCAAGGGCTTAACCTGTTTTAACATATGATGTGTCGTTGCATTCGTCTAAATTGTGAGAGTGTGATAGGCTATATTTTTAAGCACGCGGGTTTTTCTAATCATTCTCTAGTCTATTTAGTTGTCAAAAAGCATTACTTAGGGTGGGTTGCATCGAAGTCACCGCAATTTTTAGTCGACATTGACAGATAGGGGAGTTGATAAATACAGTAACTTTCACCGACCGAATTCGAGCAGTTAAAGTTAAGTATTAGTTATGACGTAATATCAACCTCAACTAAAATGTTGCAACTAATTATTTTTTTAACCATAAATTTGACGGTTGGTTAGGCTTCTGTAAATGTTAAAGTTACATGATGCAACTCACCCTTACTCACACATAATTATGGCAGCAATTTATTTCTAACGTATAATTTTTGTAGACGTCCAAATGAGTCAAGAGTGAATCATCTGATGAATAAATGAAAATACATTCCATTTTATTCATTAACTTTTCTATTCAGACTGTTTTCAGATGCCATGCTGTGACTCGGTTTGTTTGTGTTCATCTTGCTCTTTTACCTAGGATTAATTAGCAGTTCATAAGAATCTTTTATTGTGAACCGTGTAACACACAAGTCTAATTAGTTTTATGTATTTACTAAGACAAATACTTAAGCTGTCATATATATATATATATATATATATTTATATATATATATATTTTAATACTATACAAGTAGGAAACGAGTAGTACACCTGATGGTAAATACCTACATAAGACAAGATTCCTACCTATATCCTTACCATGAGTTTTCAAAAAATCCCACAATTTTACGTTACGTTTATTCATTATTCTGTTTCGTTTGCTTCAGTAGACTAAGTAAACGTAACAATAAGTAAGTGCTCAAGTAACGGTAAACTTTTTGTCTTCCTCACGTGTTCACAAAAAAGAGAGACAAAACATAAAGCGCCATTTTTTCAATTTACATTACTGACACTATAGTTCTGATACAATCCGCTAGGGGCGCTAATTAGAATTTGTATGGGCAAATACGTAAACAAAATACCAAAACAATCATATTTGTCAAAACGTAAAAACTCATGGTAAAGGTCACAAATTGGCCACAAATGCGTTGTTATCCTTCAGGAGTAAGTTGAAGCATCTTGTATGTCTTTCTTACCATACCTTTCGAACGAGAACACAACAGAGCTTAATAATGCTAATAAAAAAGAACCATCAAGAATGACTTGTAGTCGAATTTTATTCTTCTTTCATCGTTTACGTGAATATTTTCACACTTTGCCTGAATTGAATTCATTTTATATTTGAACATAATTTAAATGGACTTTTCCTAGATATCGAGGAAAACTTGCGAAAACAGCGCGAGAATGCAATGGAAATGTAAAGGGAATCGCAGCGGGCTGTTTGCTAACATTATTTCTCGCATTTACCTGAGTCTGTCCTATTTCCATGTTTTTCATCCAAAGTGGAGAATTAAGTTTTTAGTTACAACTTTTTCATAAAAAATATCACAGTTTATGTATTTAACATAGATTAGTAAAGATTACTCACTCCTAACAAGAAAATGTACCCAGTTTTAAGAATTGAAATAGTTGCGTAAAAAAGTTTTGCCACGTCTCCGTGCTAAAATGTCCCGAAAATATTTGAAATAATTATTTATTTATTACGTAAATTACGCAGTATTAGTTATTTATTCGTAAGTTTTCTCTAAAAATGTTTTATTTGTCAAGAATTCAAAAAAAGAACTTACTAATAAGCCGTTTGTGGCTTCATTCAATTTCAAGGCGGCGAAGTATCTTTACTAATATCTATGGTATTTAAGTAAAAACTGAAACTTTCTAACCGTAACCAGTGCCACATTTATACATGATGCCAAAATACTAAAAACAATTGAACGTGAAGGCCGACTGTTTAAGGGCTCAAACACAGGTAGTGCCTTAGGTACTAGTTCGTATAAAATTATATATCTAACTATTAATAAGTTTAGGAGTAACTAAATAAAACTATTATATAACTTTTAAAAAAATAATTACGGAAATTTATTTGAATTTATTCACTTTCAGGATTCCGTAACAAATTCTAATATAAAAGAAATGATTTATAAGAATTATGTAATTTTATATTCAATTGTACCTAACACGTGCTTGTGTAAGACTAATCATGCGTAAACCAAAACGTATAAACAACGGTAAACAGTCCATAACTCTTATAAGATCGATGAGTATGAGATGAGAAGATATTTCTGTAAATGGACAACCTTGGTAAAACTTGGCAAGCGTGAGTTTACTCTGCATTGTCTTACAAACTATAAAGCGTAGAGTACGAACATGAATAGATACGTGTTATCTTCCAGTCTGCTATAACAATAAACAGTTAACAAATATTCCTGCATTTACAACAACAGTGTTATAATTCACCGCTACTAAGCGATATTCCTATAACCAAAACATATATGAATGACAATAAAAAATTAAATACTGTAATTAATGGAAATATGGCTAAATTGTTTATATTATATTAATAAAAATAAAAAAAAAATCAATGTTAGGACGAATTTTTGAAGCACTAATTTGAAGCTTCTGGAAGGGACCTCTGTTCTTCGAAGTTAAGATTTTTTTGTTCACTGAAGGAAATTAATAAATAGTTCTAAATATAAAAAAAAAAATAACAAAAAATACAACCGACTTCTATGTCACTACAAAGTAAAAAATAATTGAAATAAATGTTGGTTTAGTACATATTTGTGAAGTCGGCGCTCAATATATTTAGTTGGATAACGATGTAAACAGCGTGTCTAATATGAGCGCCGAGCCCTGCTCGCTTAGTTTTATATTATCTTATATGTTCCAACCTAACCTAACTAAATAGTCAATGATGAACTGGCTTTGCAATTCCATTAGAACCTACACCAAATATCTTCAAACACAACTCAATTATTCCCATCGGTGGAGGAGTTACATATTTTGTCTCCGAGACACATTATCAGACCCTTAAATAGTCAATGATGAACTGGCTTTGCAATTTCATTAGAACCTTCACCAAATATCTTCAAACAAAACTCAATTATACCCATCGGTTGAGGAGTTACATATTTTGTCTCCAGAACCCACTCTGATCCTCATCATATTTAAATGGGACCAACTTGTAGCAATTGTCCACACACGAAATTAAAGGCATTAAAATAGGTTCATAAACGGCGAAGTTATGGCTGTTATATTTACATGGGTGGAGGAGTACCCCTCATTTTCTCCAGAACCCATCGATGGATCCTAACCATATTTAAATGGGACCAATTTCCAGCTCGTCCCTACACAATAAAAAAAGAATTATTAAAATCGGTCCACTAACAGCGGAGTAATTCGTGTATATGGGCGGCGAGACCTTTTATAATATATAATATTAATTATTATCATGTTAATTTTGATTGTCAATGTGGAATTAATATTTAGATTAAAATATGGACGACTTCCGGTAGTACTTCAAAACACTTTGTTAGTCATACCAAATAAATTATATGAATTATAATAATATTAAAATATTTATTCTAGTATTTTTAAAACAATATTTTAAATATAATGTTATTTTATTAATAGTTAAATTTATTGTAAATCACGTCACTTGTTATAACAAAACAAGTGACGTGAGAGGGTAGTTCTTAGGCTGTTTGTCACTTGAGTAGTATTTAAGTCCACGCGCTGGTAGAGCGTGATTCATTCGCATTTAATCAGTCGTGTAAGCCGTTACTCTACCCGAATTGTAAATAAAAGTGAATATAAGTCATTCTCATATTAAAGTCGTTTCGTTCAGTTTATTAATAAAGTGCGGTAGTGGGATATCGCCGACATGTACATACATAAAAAAAAAGATACCGGCCGAATTGATAACCACCTCCTTTTTGAAGTCGGTTAAAAACAGGCGTTTTTATTGAATCCGATTTCATAATACTTTACGACTCTCTAAGTATAGAGTATAAACTGATTTTTTATGAGTAAGTTTGCTTAAAACCAAGCATAGAAAATGCAAATATAGTTATTGTTAAACGTAATAAAAAAAAATCGATGGTAAATCCATTTCAATCTAAGGTAACTGTTTTTTTTTTTTGTGACAAAATTCCATTTTTACAACTTTTGTAATATAATAGGCAAGATGACCACAAAGAGCGCAACAGGAAAAATAACAAATACAAATCCTATGCATCGTATTTGCATACAGATTTTCCAAAACCTCTGTGAAACTACAGGATGTAAAAATAATTAAATTCCAGTCCATTTTGTAGTCTAACAAATTTTTCGGGTTAGAAAAAAGTGCGAGTTATTCGTCAAAATGTACAAAAGGCACCAGAAAAAATGTACAAGAGTGTACAATTGTTTTATTTTTGAAGCTCGAGTTATTCATTGCGCTTTTAATTAATTTGTATTGTTATTGTAATTTGCTTGTAATTATTTGTGTAAGCAAAGCAAACTAGCTTTAAATGTCTACCTGATCAAACATACACTCTCAGTATTATTTAAGATATAATTTATTATCTTTTAGAACAAAGCTAAAGTAAGATTTATTCTTACGTAACTTCGAAACGGAATGGCATTAAATAGTTTTATTTGACTACCCTTATGACTTTGACTACCCTAAATAATATAGTTTAAACACAAATTTATAAGAATGCACGATTCCACACAAAAGCTAGGGAATTATCTGTTATACAAAATTTTGATTCGACCGGTAATCCTTACTAATCTTGGACCCTGAAACCGTGACCCTGGACTCTTGGACCCAATAGTAGTAGCAATAGCAATTAATTACGTCACTTTAGTTTTAAACACTCATTTTATATGAACTCAAGTTAGCTTTGCATAAAATATTTTTCCTGTTGCGAAAAAATAATATCTCTCCCAAATGAATGCTACATCAAAGCTCAGCTAAGTTGTTTATTTTACGCTAGAAGATGAATCTTAAACAACTTGTTTGAGACGAAAACATAATTACAATCTAGATATTTATGTACTTTTGTAACGTGTATACGAATATCATAATATTATACACTTGGGTATTTTGCAACGTGTAGATTAAAAGGTGAATAGAAGTATATATTATTATAGATTGAGTTTAGTACTAATACGTGAAAACCTCAATTAGGATAACCTAATGAATAAATTTTGTGTTTCAATAAATAAAGTGCTCTCAAAAATAATTTTGAGAGCACTTTCTCCTCTTTTCGACTGTGTTAAGTATTTACATTGTTTACAACCGATATTATAGAAATAAGGATTCATTTTTGGTGCTGCAAGCTTATGTATTAATGTAAACAGTCTTTATTTTATATTGGTTTGACTCTTAAGGCACCGTTGTCACACCCGTTTCTATTTACTAACCTCAGTGTTAAGCGCTAGTGTATTTCTGTTTGAAGGATCTGGTATACATTGTAATGGTTTGGAAGAGATACACATATATGTAGGAAGCTTACGAACTTAGTGCTCAGGGAAAGCAACGAATTTGTGGCAGATAGCACCAATCCTATCTGGGATTGATTATAGATGTCCGTGGCAACAGATGCCAATTACCGTCCGATGCACTGCATGTTCGTTGCTGTCTGTATTAAAAAAGTAATACAACTTAATAGCGTCATAATAGTTTTAAACTAAATTACAAGCGCACACTTACAATAACGATTAATCACTTACCGCGACCATTACGTAGATACTGCACTTATACGATGGTTATCGCTATAAAAATGAACATACATTGCACGAGCCGTGTTAGCACAAATTAGCATTTTACAACGGTTCCGTTGTATCAAGTTGCGGTATCATGTAAATTAATCGAAATTGCCTTTTACGTAGATTACCCCGTCGAACTCGCCTGTCCCTTATAACTCATTGACGTCATCGTTTTTGGTAACAAAACATCGTTAATAATCTATATTTTTGAGGCTTGATATGAAATTAGCGCAGTGGACTGAATTTTGGCTATCCGCTTGCCTAAATTCGTTATTTTAATTAACCATTGTTTTCGAATTAATAGGATAAAAAATAATACATGGTACAGAGTTTCCGTTGTACGTGTGCTGCATATATTGCCAATTTTGTTCAGTTTTCTACATGACTAAGCTTAGTGTATTAGCCTCTACAATATAGAAGTAGCGAACGTGTCGGTCAGAGATATGTTACCACCCCTAAGAAATAAGTTGGTACGCCACGGATAAGCATTACCACACCTTTCAAAGCGGAACACAGCGGTGCTGAACACTCCCATAACTAGCCAGAGAACCTTTCTTTTTTCGAATCACCTTCAAATGTAAATCTTTTTGCTGCGACAAAAGGTCCGTAACTACCTGAGCGATAATATTTCTTTGATATTTGTAAAAAAGTGTAAAAAGCATCCGTTGTGCAACGCTCGCAATTCTCTAGAGAGCGTTTCACAAACGGTAAATCGTGTTACAGTACACCGAGCGCAGTGGTCCTTTGCAGCTTTACCGGGATTTGAGGAGTTCAGCGCAAACGTGACAGTTGAGATGAAATGACTCAGAATTGTAGCTCACAGACATTTCTCATACTATAGTGACCATAGTTTTGTCTTATAGTTGATTTACCAAACAATAATGCAGCCGAACTGATGGTTAGTGGTCACTGATGCCCATAAACATCACTATAATCAACCGCAGTAAAGTCTGAGATCGGCCACAGAAGGTTTGCTATCCCGGAGAACTAAGTTTGTACGACTCATATAAGTATAACTTATCGCACCTTTCAAATTATGTGTGCATTCAATGTATACTGTTACTTATGCTCTTAAGGATAAAGCCAGAACACCTTGAGTAGGAAAACGTGCCTTATCCTATTCTTAAAACTAGTACCTACTTGAATGCTGCTACACTACACTTCTGCTGCAACATAAGTTAAAGTCTGATAAGTGTCTTTAAAATATTATAATATTTTAATTCATACTTTTTGTAATGTTTTTTGAGCGTACATAAGTCTCATTCCTTGGTACGCCCTACGGCCTAAATGTTTAACGGATTTTAATATACATGAAGCTCTTGGATTGTTTAAAGTGTGGGAGTGGCATAGACTACGAGTACATTAATTTCCTTTTAAATAAATTATTTTTAGGCAGCCGCGTTTTTTTTGTTCTCAAAAAAGTAACTAATTTACGTGACGAGGTTTTACCATCACAACTTTTCCTTAGATACATCATGTTCTAATTTTGGGGACTTTCTCCTCTAAGTCGAAATCGATATCCGTGCTCTTTTTTTGAAGGAATATAACCTAATTCCTTAAACGAATATAGAGATTTACCTTAAGAAAACATTTTTAAATGCACCTCTTTCACATACTTATAGAGCAACATTATCCTTCATGTTTCGAAAAGTAATTTCCTCAGCGGATATGGAAGGTATATCGAGTCTGTAGTATCGAAGATGTGGAAACCCGTAACTTTTAACTTACGCAAGCTAAACATTTACGTTACGTTACAGGAATGTTAACCAATTACCTATAATAGTCTGAAATGTGACAATTGAACTAATATTGTCAAATTTCAAACATCAGGAGATAAAAATTGGTTAAAATTAAGGGTAATTAAACGTTAATTACATAATTATGTAGGTGCAAAATAAATGGTATAGAGCAAAATAAGGGTATGTGCATAAAAACTGAGTAATTTGCTTCAGTAGCACTACCATGAGTTTACAAAAGTATTACTCGCTAGCGACTGCGTAAAATAAATGTATGAAAAATTGTACAGCGCCTCTGGTGGTTACTCGTAGAACTAAAATCCGTAGTGGCGTAACTCGATACGTAAAAAACCTATCGAAATCAAATCGCTTGCGAATGTCATTATGATCTATTGCCATACAAATTGACAGACGTTGTCAAGAAATACCGTAACGATAGTAGTTATGTTATTCACTAGCAAAATGACAATAGTTTTCTATTTACAATTTCTATAGTGGCGTTTCTATGCCAACTCATGGTAGTGCTACAGAATAAAAATACTCGTGCTTGTTTTGTTTTTATTAAGAGGGACGACGCAAATCTTCACACCCGTTTCAAATAAAGTTAAAAAAGATCGTTTAAATCAGTACCTGTTTTCAGTTTCATTACAAAAAATCCACAAAAATAACAATTTTCAAAACTCTACGCTACTACAACATGAAATGAATGCATTTGAAATTATTCCATTTTTAATCACTAAAAGTTGAATTTTTAACACAAACATATATAATTAAACATAACTAATTTCCCAAACTTAAACATTAAAGTAACCATTTCACATCAGCGGATAAGGCGGTTCGTTTATGCAATAAAGTTTTATACAGTTTCACAAGTCGGATATGGTAACGCCGCGAGAATCCGAGAACAGAATATATTGCGTTATTCGAAGGAGAACAAGATCTTTTTGTTATTTATGTTTAAAGTTATAACAATATGTAAGTAAGCTACTGTGTATGTACTATGGAATGTTTTACCTAAAAACTGCAATGTTTTACCTCCGACCTGAGTATTTTTTTTTTATAATATAGGAGTAGCAGACGAGCATACAGTCCACCTGATGGTAAGCGGCTACTGCCGCCCATGGACATCTGTAATCAACCCCAGATAGGATTAGATATTCCCACCTGAGGTCGGCCACAGATGCGCCGGTACCCCTGAGGACTAAGCTGGAATGTCTCAAAAATGTATATCTCCCTTATCACACCCGTCAAACCAGAAAACAGCAGCGCTTAACACTCCTGTTGTTAGGCAGAAATAGGTGTGGCGGTGGTGCCGCCAGAGTCGAACCACTGAGAGTTCTGCAACAATTATATTCTACCACATTGGTCCAGTGGGAAGTAGGCGGAGAAAATACCATAAGTGGAAGAAGAAGTGAAAGTGAAACCATAAGTAAAAGAAAATTGGTACTGGTGTACTAAGGTACACCAGTATCAATTATCAGTCCATCCTTAAGACCCGTGACAAAATAAAATGACTGCTAACATATGTGTCAAACCGGAAGTGACAGCTTACTTGGTCTCTGAAGCACGAAAGCGCACATGAAATTTAGGCACTAGGAGTCTCGCATATATTTCCCGACCGCTTCCGACGTTGCTCAACTTCGTCCGTTTTACCACGGTTTTTAGATTGACCTGCATGTATGTAACTGGGTATCTAAGTAAATCTTTGAACTCGATTTTTTTGCAATGGATTACACTTTTTACACGTACAGTGTTGTGTGCTGTTGAATCTAGACGTTTTTAAAATGCTATCCCAATTTGCCTTTAATAGCAATTATGTGGGAAACATAATAAAACATTAACAATACTTACAGAAATATATAGTTACTTCTTAAGAACTCCATTTGTTATAAACTCAAAGGAATCCTGTTCTATTTGGTTCACGGTAATGCACTCTTATCATTCGCTCTTTCCTACTATCACATTAATAAAAGTATTCTCCAAGAAACTAAGCGCCATAAGGCGAGCCATTAGTTCCATCCTCCAGACGCTAATTTAATCCCAGAATGTCATCGCTAAGGAAATGCAATTGAATAAATTCACTCCATTTATGCAAAGAGCATCGCTGTAAAGATATTAAATTTATCGTCATTACGCACTTGGCGTTTCAAGGATTTGGAATTATAACAAGGGCGAGAAATAAATTATCGGTTTAATAATGATATTATAAGATAACACTTCCACAAAATATAGTTAGTATCTATGACAACTATATCATTCATGTCTCCAACAGCAATTTAGTTCTAAATACATAAAGTTTTTTTATAATATGGAAGTAGGAAGCAAGCATGCAGTCCTCTTTATGGAGTTGGCTTCTACCGGCCATAGTCATCTGTATTTAACCCCAGATCAGATAAAAGTCCTACCTGAGGTTCGTTACAGATGTGTTGCTACCCCGGAGGTGTATGTGTTTACCACGCCCCTCAAACTTGACCACAGTAGCGCTTAACACAGCTGTTATTAAGCAGAAAATGGTGGTATGGTGGTGGCGCCTCCAGATTCGAATCACAGAGGGCTCTACCACCTTAATTTTGCGTTAGAGATAATCCAACACACTTTTCAGCAATGCATGTCGGGCCTTAGATGGTAAGCAGTAATAGTAGCAATTCTTTAATTAATGTAACAGATGTAAATATTGATTCTTACTATTAGATGAGCCGCAAACTCGAACATTTATCATATAAATACAAAGGAAACCCTTGAACAATGTAGTTCTACATGTCCATGTAAATTTTCATTAAACCTTAAAGCCATTTGAAAGCTTAGGCACACATGAAGAAAGTCCGGTGATAGTTGTAAAAGTCTGGCGACGCTCCGGCGCGTCCCGGCGGCGCCTATCCGGTGACGTCACAGCGAAAGTGTGTACTAGGTCAGTGGAGCAGGGAAACATAGTCCCTGGATTCAAGGTTGTTTGTCCCCAAGGTGTAAGCTGACAGGTTGATGGAGATATTATTCCATGCAAAGCAGAATCCATCCGCCTGTCGACGTGAAGTTTTGTTTATCATTTTTGTGCCGTATTTTTTCGCTGTGTCACTTTGGAAATATTGGTTCTATTTTTTTGGGACGTTATTGAAAGAGTATACTGTCCAAGTTATACTGTATATTGTCCAAGGGCAACTGATTTCTGTTGCATATGGAGTTGCGATTATCTAGCCTTAGGTTGGTAGTGATTGCTAGCCCTGAGGACTAAGCAAGAACGTTTCATTGAAGTATATATTTCTCAACCTCCTCCTCGTGTTAATACTAAACAACATATGGTAGTAATACAATATGGTAGGGCGTCCGGAGTCGAACCATAAAGCTCTGTATTATAAAAATATATTTGTTTAATCTAATCCACCCTGTATGGCTCCCTACTGCGCAATCTATGCCTGATCCACATGACATGATTATTGTATTGTTCGCAAGATATAATTTGAGAGATTTCTTCCTATATTAAGGAGATAGACAAGTATTAGATTTAAGTAAGTGATCATTATTATCATCATTATCGTAGGATCATTGCCCACACTAGTTCAGACCCAGTCAACATCACATGAATAAAAATTAGCACTAAGAGCCCATTTGTATCTTTATTAAATTAGGTATCCATGTAACAAGATTGGATAACTTTCAACCTGCCAAAAAACTATTTTTCATTGCGACATTCATCTTAGCACAAAATAGCATCCACTAAGAATCATAATTATATTTATCTAACGGGATCTACTCTCGCATACATAATTTATCTTCCACCCCCTCATCAAGGCTGGAGTATTGGCTACGAAATGCTTTAAACTAAAAACAGAGTATAGCCAAGATATAATGCGCATTGAAGTAAAATCTCAGATTGGGGTCACATTCATCCCTCAGAGGGTGCGTCGGCGACGCTATGGCGCGGCAGGGTGGCGCCGTGACGTCACAGGATCGATCGATGCACAGATGATTCTGTTATTTCGAACTTGGTGTCTTATGAAAAGTATCTGCATTCGCATATATAAACATTCGCAGATTCAGGTCACGTCTACTGTAAGATTAGGGTTTCAGCTGACAACTGCTGAAAAGCGGTGACAATGTGATAAGTTCTAGGTAAGTACTAGGTACCTGGGAAATTCAAGATTTGTTATATCTATAGTGAATTTTATATCGTAACCCAATCTAACACAAAAATTTAAATAATTATAACATTTTGTACACAATGTGACTCACAAATGACACGCTTACGAGTAGCAAACGATTATTGAACATATACTGATACTGAGTATAATTTGTATACTTTTACAAAATTTCTGTAAAATTTATGAATTAAAATTATTTGTAATGACTTGGACCTGCTGGGTACTTAGCACGAATACCTTGGACACACTTGGACGAGATACCCAGTAAGGAAAATAGATTATTCAATCTAATTCCATAGTTTATTTTTTATCAAAATCTGTCCTTAAATCCAGCCTTAATCGCCATTTCCTATATTTCTAATTCCACGTTCCCTTGAAAAATTCACCCTTCATTTACTATACAGGGTGAATTTTAATATCACTGTATTACAATCTAGTAAAACAAACTTGACTAGGCGTCATAAGCTAGACTTTTGATATGAAATGGGAATATTGTTCTATTTATTAATATTATTACATTGGTATCATTGACCACCTAACTACTTTGGCACTTAAACATAGACTTAAAGTATATTTTACGTATACCTTCGCCTAATGTATTTACTTTGTCGTACGTGAAAATATTTTTTTCTAACAATAATATAAGACAAAATGAGCGAAGTATACGATGAAAGTTGCGCGGAAAACTAGTGTTATTGGATAAGTTTAGACCTTTACACACTTCGGTACCTATGTTAAATTGTAATATAAACTTCGAGTTGTAGAAGCTTTGCCGCTATTTCAAAACTTCTAATAGAATGTAGTAGAAACTTGCCTATTTGTGAATTCGGGTGTCGTATTTAACATGATGGAGGTTAAATTGTTTTGTATCTTTGATTGTATTTGTGTATAATATTATCAAGCACTATATTTTGTGTATTGATTAAATATAATAGGGAAGTATATGAAATGTAACTTGTATTTGTAATGCAGAAGCAGTATGGTTCGACCTGTGCGGTAACACCGCAAAAATCTATTTCTAGCGTTTAGCAAATCTTGCGTTTCCCTAAGGTACTATCTTAGTCCTCAGAAGTTATAACGCATTTGTGATCGAGTTCACGTAGAACCCCTATTATGTAGTTGATTAGTGATTACACATACCCATGGCCAGTAATCCATCAGGTAACCTGCATACTCATGTGCTTCTACATTCATATAATAACAAAAATACAATACTCGTATTGAAGTCTACTTTCCACATGGACGTACAAAGTTATCAACTTACCTCCTCTCAGGTATAAACCTGGTATACCTCCGATTTTCAAAGTTATGTGCTTGTTAGAAATTTTTATCGGAAAAATATTGAAGGAAATCTTACATAACTGCAATCCTATAGGTATGTCGCCAAAACCAATACACACTTCGCAAGTGTAGTAAACTACGAGTATATGTTATTGCGCACTAAATATTCTTCTTAATAACATAGTCTTATTATTACCGTCTTATTACCGTCCCACTGCTGGGCACGAGTTTCGGCTCAGAATCAACGATGTCATTAAATTGAATCTATTAACAAATATTTAAAATATGTTGAAAATCATTGGAAGATTGATAAAATAAATAAAGTTCTGTCCGTCCTGAAGATTATGAACAGATAATAGATGTAACACAATGCAGAAGAAGTAAAATTTTAAAATGCATCGTAAAAATTGCTATACCTAGATTGTAAACTAAGTTTTTCCTGGCGGTTACATTGATTACTGGCCGTGTCACTCGCAATGTAGAGTTCAGCGATTAGCCAACTAACTTCACAGCAATTACTCCTAATTAATTCTCCTTCCAAGGGGCAACGGACCTTCAATGACTGCAAATGTCTATTACGTACTGTACAGCACACGTACGTACAAGGTAAATGTTACGGTCACATGTTCGAAGTATTGTTCGTAAGTTCGTGAAATCTTAATGTGCTTCATAATTTAATTAGGGTTTATAGTACTATAAAATATTCATCTATGTTTAATGTCACGTTTGGGTAAGTTGTTGCAATAATATAAGGGTAGTTTTCATTTCCTATTTGTTTGCTTTTTTAACTATCAGTGAAATTATCGTCTATTTTTAACCGACCTCACTCTTATAACCTTTATTTGGTTTAATTGCTATTGACTGACGTCAAAATTTTATCTCACTTTCAGTTAACCGATCACGCTGAAATATTTTTATATAGACCGACGCGTTTATATTAAAAATTAAAATAGTACATATCTTATTATAAACATGGAAAAAATGCATTACAATTGTAGATTATGGGTTTTCAAATAAAACTCCAACTTGAATCTTCAGTTCTTTTCTTCTTGTTTTTATTCCGAGGCGTACACACTTTTCCATACAAAAAGGCGAGCTTAAGTACTTATTTTGGGTACCGCAACAGGCGCAGGCTCAGTCAGCAACCGCGTCCTATTGCCGTCCCTTTCTAACATAGCCTGTCTTACTCTTACAATTCTATGCTTACACTCTATTGCTATCCTACTCTTACATATCTATTCTTATTACGTAGGACTTATATCTATTGCAATAAAATGTCTTATTTACATAGTCTTAATTACATACACAAGTTACATTAATCAACATTTACATTTAAATTCTTAGGCCGTTGTCGTCCGTAATATTCTCCCCCCGGCGTAGATTCTTCGAAGCCTCCTCCATCTGAAGGACGGCAAGCTTCGTCGCTGGCCTCTGGAACACACCTCCCTTTGTGCGGACGTCTGCAGACCGGACGATGCCATCAGGTCCCGGGTGAACTCGCTCGACGACTCCTCTCGGCCAGGTATTGCGGGGTAAGGCGTAGTCGACCACAATTACGAGATCGCCTTCCCGCAGTTGTGACGCCTGTGCGTTGGACGGCCCCCGCGGAATGAGCGTAGGCAGGTACTCTCGCAGCCATCGCTGCCAGAACTGGTCCGCCAGTGCCTGCGCCCTTCTCCACGTGCTGCGGTCCGCCTCGGTGCATGGCCCCGTCCGCGGTAGCCCCGTCGATGAGCCGATGAGGAAGTGATTCGGCGTTAGTGCTTCCTCGTCCTCGGGGTCCACGGAGACGTGCGTGAGCGGTCGCGCGTTCACGCTGTACTCGGCCTCGGTGATTAACGTCTGCAGTACCTCTTCTTTTGGCGACTTTTCTTTGAGCGTGGTGCTTAGTGCGGTTTTTACTGAACGCACTAAGCGCTCCCAGGCTCCTCCCATGTGTGGCGCCCCCGGCGGTATGAAACGCCAGTCGGTGTTGTACTGCAGACCGTAGTCCCGTAGTGCTGCGATCCATGCTCCGTATGTATTTCTCAGTTCGACGTCGGCCCCTCTAAAGTTAGTGGCGTTGTCGGAGTATATGACGCGCGGCCAACCCCTTCTGGCGGCCATCCTTCGCAGCGCCATAACAGCTGAGTCCGTAGAGAGCGACTGGACGATCTCTAAATGAATGGCCCTTGTGGTGAGACAGGTAAATAGTGCACACCACCTCTTTTCGTGTCTTCGTCCGATAGTCACCGTTAGGGGCCCGAAATAGTCCACGCCACAATAGGTGAAGGCGCGGTGCCCCGAGTCCAACCTCACTTTAGGTAGGTCTCCTTTCGGTGGTGTCATCGGAGTCGCCTTGTACACGCGACAGTATTGACACGCTCGTGCTACTTTCTTGACTGTAGGCCTCAAGCGCAGTATGATGAATCGTTGACGGAGCTCGTTGACGACTCGTTCGTTATTCGCGTGTCCCGCCCGGCGATGATAATGCTCGACAAGCAGGTGAGTAAAGGGATGCTGCCCGTCGAGTATTACCGGCTCATTAGAGTGCGTTGTAGAATAGAGCGCACCTATACGGCCTCTTGCGGTTATTAGCCCGTCGTTCAATACTGCGTCGAGCCTTTTAAATTTGCTGTGTCGTTGTAGCGGCTGGTTGTGACTTAACCGCGGTAAGTCTTCGCTGAAGGAGTCCCGCTGCGCGCGTTGAAACCACCGTCGTTCGGGCCGCTTCTAAGTGTGACACTTCTAAGTGTAGAGTCTTGTCTCTAGATCGAAGCTTCTCGACGAATAGCTGAGTAAGTGCCGTCACCCTTATAAGCTTCAGGTAACTGGAGAACCTTCTAATGTCGGGTAATGAGTCGTTGCGGTCCGAGTCCTCTTCTGAGACGGTGTAACACGTCTCCCCGGTCTCTTCACCTTCCCCGTTCTCCGTAGGCCAGTGCTCTTCTGTGGCTCGTAGGAATTGCGGTCCCGTGAACCACCGGTCCCGGCTGTCGATCCCGTCGGTTTGAAGCCTGGTCGCATCGTCGGCTACGTTGAGTGTTGTAGGCACCCATCGCCAATCCTCTGTATGTGTGAGCTCGGCGATCTCAGCTAGGCGATGTGAGACGAACGGCGTGTATTTTTTCGTCTCGTTTCTTATCCACTGAAGGACGGTGCGGGAGTCACTCCAGTATATGACTCGTTTGGGTTTCCAACAGCTGTGCTCCCTGACTATAGTGTTAGCCATTCGTGCCCCGATTAACGCAGCTTGGAGCTCCAGTCTCGGAATGGTTAGTAACTTCAGTGGAGCCACCTTCGCCTTGGCCATTACTTGTATTGTTTCTATGTGATCGCCGTGTGCGATCCTCCAGTAGGCCACCGTAGCGTAGGCTTGCTCGCTTGCGTCGACAAACACGTGTAACTCGATGTGAGTTTCCGGCATTACGTTGTAGCTATAGCACCGCGGTATTGCTAGTGCTGAGACATCTGGGAGTCGCCTTATCCACTCGTCGAATAGGTTAGCGTCTTCAGATGGCAATTCCTGGTCCCAATCAACCTTCTTGAGCCACAAGCGTTGTAATATCATCTTGCCGACGATCGTATATTGACTGATAAGCCCCAGTGGGTCGTACACCGACATAACCGCGCTTAGGGTTTCGCGTTTAGTCGGTGCTCTCAACCGCAGTCTGACCTCATCGGGAACCCTCTTGATGTCAGTGTTGAAGGTGAGGGTGTCGGAGCTCGGGTCCCAGCGCAGCCCCAATGTCTTTTCCTTCTGGTGTGCTGCTAACTTTACATTCGCGCTTTCAGACTTCTTATCTTCGGGTATGCTAGCTAAAACTCTCTTGCTATTTGAGTTCCATCTTCTTAAGTTGAAGTCCGCTTGTTGATGGATGTAGGTAACTTCGTTCACCATTTTAATAGCCTCCTCTTCAGATGGGAAACTGTCTAGGTAATCGTCCATGTAGTGTCGCTCCTTGACCGCCGTGGCCGCCTCTGGGTATTTACTTTCATAGTCGACGGCGTTGCGGTTTCTTACGCTGTGAGCGAGGTATGGCGAACTGCTGGCTCCGAATATCATGGAGACCATTTTAAATCTTCTCGGAGGGTCCGTAGGCTTGTCCCTCCATAAAACATCTGTGCCGGTTGGTCCTCGGGTCTGATTTTAACCCTAAGGAACATTTCTTCGATGTCCGCTGTGACGGCGATTCTCTTTTCTCTGAACCCGAACAATATTCTTGTGAGTGAAGCTAGTAGGTCGGGTCCTTCTAGTAGGAAGTCATTGAGACAGACTCCCTTCACCTTAGCCGCCGCGTGGAAGACCATTCTAACTTTTCCCGGCTTGTTGTGATTGGTGACGGCGAAGTGCGGCAGGAACCATTTTACGTTGCTATCCCTTTCGCTGCCGTCGCATTGCACCGCGTAACCCTTTTGTATAAGGTTAGCGATCTGAGCCGCGTATTCCTTTTTAAATGCCGGCTCCTTAGTCATCCTCTTCTCGAGCGTGTGTAGTCTCTTAAGGGCAGACTCGTAGCTATCTGGGAACGTGGGGTTATCTATCTTCCAGGGCAGACCCACTTCGAAGTGGCCGTCCTTTCTTGTGGCGGTCGCTTCGAAAATGTCGTTGGCTCTCTTCTCATGCTTATTAATTTTTTCTTTAGTCGATACGCCAAGCGAGTCCACGTCGAAATGTGACTCGACGAGCTTCTGTAGTTGGACGTCGCTCGCGCAGATGTGAAGTACGGCCGCCTGGTCTTGATAAATCGATTTCCTGGGTACCGACCCGTGCAGTACCCATCCCAACTTCGTTCTCGACGCGGCGGGTTCATTTCTCTTGCCGGCGCGCAGCTGTCGCGATATTATTAGATGCCAGTTGTCGGCACCTATCAATATGCGAGGTCGAGCTTCTCCCTTACTGATGCTATCTTGTACAACTCGCAGGTGCTTGTACCGTTCTAAGTTGTGCGGTACGCGTTGGTGATGTAGCTGTAGTCCTTTTACTGTGCGGGCTGTCACTAAGTAGGCTTCTTGTTCGTGTACCCCTTTGACACGAACCTTGACCGCTTCGCTGTCGATCCTTCTCTGATCGTTAATACCCCTTATGTTCAGAGGTCGATTCGGTCCGCCGTTAGTGAGTTGCTTCGCTAATTCTTCGTCTATTAGCGTCACAGTAGACCCTTCGTCTAGGAGGGCGTACGTATTTACCTCCCCCCGTGGACCGCTGAGTTTCACCTCGCAGGTTTTGAGCAGTACTGATGTAATAGGCGACCTCCTTGTCGTGACGCTCATTACTAGCGCGGCTGCTTCGTCTTCCCTGCCGTCGTCCGGAGTGCTCACTGTAGTCGTAGACTCCGTTACTTTTTCTTTATGTAGTAGCGCGTGATGTTGGTAGGTACATCCGTGGACTCCGCAGGCCTTGGCTTTGCATGTGAACCTGCTGTGCTTCCTTTTCATGCATTTGAAGCACATCTTGTTGTCCTTTGCCCACTTCCATCGCTCGTTGACGTCGAGTGCTTTGAGTTTATCGCACTCAGTAGTGTAGTGTCCCCCAGTTGGACACATGAAGCATTTTCTTTCTTCCGGTTGACTTTCCCCCGCAGTGTATACGCCCTTGGTAGCAACCCGCTTTGGTGCTACTTCTCTTCTGACGGGTACCGGAACGCTTCGCTTCGTTGTGTGGGTGTACCCTTATCATAAGGTCCGCTTCGGCCATTAAAAACTCGGAGAGTACTATCATTTCATTATCTTCCATGATGCGTGCTTCGTTATTGGCTGCGTACTCCGCCCATTTGCTTATGAGATGAGGACTCAGTTTGTCCATTACGTCTCGAACGAGTAGCGGGTTTCGTAGGTAGCCTCTTCTATCTATACTTTTTATCGTATAGACAATATTTTGAATCTTCACCGCGAACTCATACAGATCGGTGCTCGCGCTTCCTAATTTCGGGATCTTTTTGAGCTCTTCCATGGCCCGATCTATTATGAATTCCGGTCTTCCATATTTCATCTCTAATGTGCGCATGATGATATCTGGGTTAGATGCGGTGAATAGCTGTGACAGCACGGTTTCTCTCGCTTCCCCTCGCAGGCTGTTTCGCAGTCGAAGGAGATTTTCCGTTGGAGAGAACTTAAAGAGTCTTGTAGAATCTTCCATGGCGGCCTTATACGGTAGCCACTCGGCGACGGCTCCCGTGAATATAGGTAGTTCCGCTGTTTGGCGAGGCAACGGTCTTGAGGCGACTAGTTTTTCTAAGGTGTCGGCTAGCCGTTGAATGCCTTGGAATTTCGCGTTCTCCCCCCGTTGCTTACTAACGGGAGGGCGAACCTCTTCCGGTTCTTCCCTGTATTTCGTCGCCGTTGGTTGTTCCATGCTTCTATCCACCCAGTCTTGTACCCTTTCGTTGCATGAGCTCGCCGCATATTCAGATTCGGCTTCGATTGCAGTCATTTCGGCGGCTAATCTCGATTTGATTAGCTTTTCTTTCATAAGTAGCCGCTTTTCTTCTATAGCCGCGAGTTCTTTCTCCGCTTCGTATTGTGCCATCTTCATACGTGCGTCGATGCTTCGCTTTGAAGTGTTACTGCGAGCGGTGTGTGCCGGCGACGTAGGTCTCCGCACCGGCGATGTAGGTCTCCGCACCGGCGATGAAGTTTCACGCCTTGGTGGCGTGCTAGCTGGTCGTGCAGGTGGCCCCATGACGGACGTCCGCGTTGACGTCGCTGGTGCTGTCTCTCTCGCCCCTTCTGGCGGAGAGTGCTCCATCCTTTTTTCTTGGGAATTTCCTGCGACCGTCGACGGCGACTGCGGAGAATCTTCATAAATTCGGTGTAGCGATGGCCCTGGCGCACCCTTAGCGCCCGGGGCTGCTTCTGACTCGCTGTACCCCGATTCGGAGCGAACACGACCCCTTGTGTTCATTGCGATCGGCGTATTCATCTTGAGTCTTCTTTAAATCCGGCTTCTCGAAGGACCAATGTAGATTATGGGTTTTCAAATAAAACTCCAACTTGAATCTTCAGTTCTTTTCTTCTTGTTTTTATTCCGAGGCGTACACACTTTTCCATACAAAAAGGCGAGCTTAAGTACTTATTTTGGGTACCGCAACAGGCGCAGGCTCAGTCAGCAACCGCGTCCTATTGCCGTCCCTTTCTAACATAGCCTGTCTTACTCTTACAATTCTATGCTTACACTCTATTGCTATCCTACTCTTACATATCTATTCTTATTACGTAGGACTTATATCTATTGCAATAAAATGTCTTATTTACATAGTCTTAATTACATACACAAGTTACATTAATCAACATTTACATTTAAATTCTTAGGCCGTTGTCGTCCGTAATAACAATGTAGGTAAAAACCAGGTTCGATATTATTGTATTTTTAACTAAGTATGTTTCATTTAATTAATTATTATCATTCAAAAATTCAATAATCTGATTGTTATATGAACTCTGGTACAAATCCTATCAGGTCACTGTGCTCAATCTAAAAACATTGAAATGGTAATGAATTGTATGGTCAGTGCATATATGGCAATTTAGTATGTCACTCGCTATAAACAGTGTCGTCATGAGGCCGTGCTCTCAAACTATCATTTTTAATGAGAATGACCTTGCGATGCACGTTCTATTCTACCACAGAATAATGAATTACTTTTCTATGTTATCTTTAGTATATTATAGGAGTAGCAGACGAATATGCAGTCCACCTGATGGTCATCTGTAATAAACCCCAGATAGGACTAGAAATTCCTATCTGACGTCACCGAAAATGCGCTGCTACCTCAGAGGACTGAAATGGAATGCCTTGAACAATACTTGTTCTCTCTCTCTCTCTTACCACACCTTTCAAACCAGAACACGGCGGCGATTAACAGTTATTAGGCAGAAATAGGTGTGGCGGTGTTGCTGCCGGAGTCGAACCACAAAGGGTTCATCAGCCTTCAAGTATAATGTATAATAGAAACGCATAACATGCTTTGAACTTCTTTACTGCCTTTTTCGGATAGGTGTTTTAACCGGGATAGATTTGACACCCAATTCCTACGCACAATTTGGTGTAGAGCACAATTTCTTACAGGCTCAACCTTTCTAAAAGTTTCCTCTGACGCGGATAATTAACGAAAAACTCTTTAACCTGCTGCCATAAATATTTAAAGATAAAGTCCATCCACATCAACTTGACGGCTATTTACCACGTATATGCAAGATATTGGATCAAATTCCTCCCGATGTGTTCCCGGACATGAGGTTCTTCAAGAAAAGTACAAAGCCAGCGACGCATTATTCACTCCGCTGGTGTTGCGAATGTCCATTGGTGATGGTGACTACATTTTATCAGTTAGCCCGTCTGGCTTACCCTTACCTTAGTGTGATGACGAAGGGACAATTGTACTCAATCACTACTATTCGTATAATGTAATGTCATTAACTGCTCTTGTTAACGCTTGGACCAAAAACGGACGGAATTGTTACCAATCAGGCAGATTTGTAACAATTCCGTCGTTTAAGAAATATTCTGCTTGGATTTTATAATTTATTGTATCTTTTTTGAGTATAATCTACAACTGTTGTCTACAATATGTTGCATTTTTTTATATGTTACTTCTAGTTGTAATGTTACTTTAATGCAAATAAATTATCGTTGATTCCAAATTCTATTTTCAGGGCATTGACCTTAGAATGTTACGATCACATAACATACGATTAGATTTTTTTGTTTGCTCTTTTAAATTTTTTGTTCCGAAAGAACAAGTCTCTTTACATTAATATATTATACTTTTTAAGACTAATTCTGTTTTACCGACTTTTTTCGAATGATAAAAAACGGACGTAATAATATTGTAAATAATGTTATTATCTCAGTAAATTAATACGCTTATTTAAAATGGTAATGGATAATATTGTATTTATTAACAACTAGTGAATTAAATTAATAAAATAAAGGTATATTTTAGAAAGTCTCAATTTCAACATAACTAGACAAAAACCCTGACTATTTAAAAGTACAGCCTATTTCACTTCACAATTTAGACGAATCCAACGACACTACATACTTTAAAATCCGTTATTCTGTTTGGACTGCAGGGCCAAAAAATGAGACACATAGACACACTTGTAAAACGTTACCCTCTGCATACAGGTTAAAAATAAATTACCTACGATTTTCTGGCCTTTCATTGCATAAAATATACCCTTAGCTACAATTCTACACGTTTCTAAAACTGGCTTACACTACGAGTATTCGTATTTAACACTATTTGAAGCCAGCGATTTTCCACGGGTGAATAACAAAAATATACGAGTAGGTTCTTTTTCCGACTTCCAACCCCTTTGCAGCCACGGTCCCATTGTATAAAACGGGAGCAAATGTCATTGTTGCCTGTGTTACAACGCAGGGTTTTATATATCCAGGATTTTTACCAGTCGGGTAGATTCTGAATTAACTTTGAGGTAAAAACTTTTTTCTTACTTTAGCTTTAAAACGTGTTAAGACTCGACATGATTTTAAAACTTGCATTCGAGACACAATTGTAGATGCTTAGGTGCTTGAAAAGGAAGTTGGAACTTCTTATGTAAAAGAGTTTACTTTACCCTTCATCCTTATAAAATACAATTTAAACCATATGCGATTGCTGTTGTGTGCCAAGGTAGTTACTAGCATTTAAAAAAAATGTAACAGCAATCGAGCAGTTCACTTGATGGTAAATAATCACTGCTACCCATTGATTTCTATGACTTCCCATAGAACAGAGCTTGTACCTGAACTCCATCAAAGATGAGTTGATACCCTGCACTAAGATGGTCACTTTATAAGTCAGCTATCAAGAAAATCTCACGGTAGAAATAGGTGTAGCCGTGGTATCACCGGTTGACTATACTCGTTTTACCTTTCAACTAATTTCAGGTTTAGTATAATCCAGGGCATCTTCAGTTATGTAAAGACCTGTACCTAGCAGTAGGTCATAAAAAGCTAGCAGCCATAACAACAGGACATAAAGAAGCAATAAAGCAGACAAATATTTATTTCAGACCGTTATGTTATACGTTATTGCGATACAAACGTTACTCCTGAACGATTTATTGAAACAAAACACAAACTGGGGCATATCTAATGGATTTATTTGTGGAAAGTTTTTTTTTATGTCTATGTGCAAATATTTTGGAACTGTCAAACGTGCACGCAATCACTGAAATAGTTTACAAAACATTTATATTGAAAAGTCGGAAATAGTAGACATGGAAATGGAATTGATTGTTACTTTTTATTATTTTGACGGGAGATATCAGTTAGGTATTAAATTCTATGTTGACAACGAAGGTTTTATTTTATTTTATTACTTTACGTACGTTGAATTTGTGTATGTAAGGCTCAGAAGTGATTTAATATTAGTATGTATCGGTTGTTTGAAGTTCCTTTAAAGTAAACTCAGCCCAGTACCTTTATCTTGAGGTACCAAACGCTTCTACTGGAGTCCTAAGTATATTGACTCTATCATACACTCCAATCTTCAAAGTTAAACACAAAAGCACTGAATCGGTGTTTTGAGACATTAATCTATATCCTATATAGCAAGGCGCTAGGATCGAGTTATTATTTTTTTATAAAATAGGAGTAGCAGACGAGCATGCAATCCACCTGGTGGTTAAGGGTACTGCAGTCCATGGATATCTGTAGTCAAGCCCAGATAAGATTAGATTCGTACGTGGTCGGCCACATATACGCCGCTACCCCTAAGGACTAAGCTGAAATTTCCCTTACCATACCCGTCAAAGCAGTACACAGCAGCGCTTAAAATTACTATTAATATGCAGAGATAGGTGTGGCGGTTATGCCGCCGGAATCAAATCACAGAGGGTTTTTCCATCTTGTATTCGTACATACATATCTGTTCTGATGCAAACTATAAAGTATTAAGTATTTTTACATACAAATAATATAGCTACACTCTTACTATAAATTCACAGATGGTATTTTACATTTGAAACGGGAACTGCAATTAAAGCGAACAGGACTGTGTATCAACGTTGATTTTTTGTCGCTAGTTATGGAATACCACAAGAATTTTATTACAAGCGAGCCTTTATGATACCTTTTTCCACACCATATTCGAGCCAACTGCATTTTTTATATAGAATAGGTTCGAATATGGAAATTTTTCGTTTTTTTGTTCTTCTATACACATTAGCATCAATTAGATAGGTTAACGATCCTATAGTCGGGATGCTAAACCCATTTCGTTAGTAGAGATGACCAAAAATAGAACGGTAACAGGTTGATGGCAATTTACATGTTCTTGTTTATGTCTCTAAAAAGAAATAATCAACATTTTCAATCATACAATTACTGATTGAACATCTGGAATAATACTTATCAACGAATTATCACCAGATAAGAATGTTATAGAATTCAATAAATACGAATAAAAATAACTCAAAACAATATTTTGTATTATCTAAGATTATCAAATTAACATTGATTGATCGTTATCAACCACCAAATTACTTATACAAATGTCTTAGAATCTTAAGTTCTATGAACTTTATCTTCGATCACATAATGGAGATTTTATGTAGATCTAATTTTCGGCTATCGGAAAACCTTCGCCAAAGTGCTGTTTAATTTCGTTAGTAGGTAAATACCACGCGAAACAAACTGAAACTAATATCGGAGTAAACACATGCCGTACACAAGTTACCAGTATACGAATTCATATAAGTTGGGAACGAAACCATGAAGTTAAGCATTCTAACTTGGTAGTAACATTTCGCTACATACCCGTTCCAAGGAAAAATATGGACGGTAATAAATTATATTCAGGCAAATAGGAATGACCCGAAAATCTAATGGATATTTGTGGGAACGTCATGGTATAAAGTTAAGTAGACCACTATTTTATTACCAAACATAATATGTTGTGAATACAGAACAGTTAAAGGAGAAATTACCTTTTTATTTACGTTAGATAAGTCTATTTCGATTTTTTATTTTTTACTGAATCTTACTTCTTACTATCTTACTCATACATGCAAAGGTTTTTAAAGAAAGGTGGATGAATATGCTTACTCATTCCCGCACAAATTGCTGGTCGGATTTGGATAAAATTTAGGACACAGATTGTGTATAACCTGAATTAACTTATAGGACACGTTATATCACTTACCACGATAAAGACCGGGGTAAACGAGGCCTACGCGGCCGGAATTCTTACATAGTTTAGTAAGGTTTTAGTTTTAAGCAGTGATAGCCTAGTGGTTAAGTGACTCGGCCTCTCGATCGAGGGGTCCGAGGTTCAAATCCCAGGCACGCACCTCTGATATTTCAAAGTTATGTGCGTATTAGAAATTAATTATCACTTGCTACACGGTGAAGGAAAACATCGTGAGGAAACCTGCATACCTGAGAGATCTATAAAAAAAAATCAAGGTATGTGAAGTCTACCAATACGCACTTGGCCAGCGCGGTGGACTATGGCCTAATCCTTCTCATTATGAGAGGAGACCGTGCCCAGCAGTGGGACAGTAATGGGTTGTTGATGATTAGTAAGGTTTTAGAAATTATATCAAACCTAGTTTAGATACCTAAAAGTATATGTTTTACTATACCCACCTAACCAGAACACAGCACCACTACACTATTGCCAAAAAGGCAGATAAGATACGATAATGGTACTATCGCAAGCTCACAAAAAATACCGACTACAATCTTTATGAATTAAAATAATCCATCCAATATTTCAAATGAACCTCCGGAATTAACAAGTTGAGATCCATTATCGCGCTATCGGAAAGCTGTTTAATTGAATGTTTCATGAGAAAATCATATTATTTTGCTACGGAACTGCTCAATTTAATTATAAACAGTAAGCAGACCTTAATGGCTAGTTTGCCGTTTATTCGCCACTATCACGTTTAATTAGGCGGAAATAATAAATGGTTTTGAATTAGTAACGTTGTTTAATGTATACGTGGTCACTTTAGTCGAAAATGGCATCATACGTTGTATTAACATTGGTTATTACTTAACATATAATTACTTTAGGTAAACACGTATAAACAGTTCATTAACGCTTCTTCAATAACAATAAAATTATCAGAACGCCTGATAATGGACTATAAACGGTGCCCCAAAGGGCATTAATGGAAAGGGGAAAAATTATAATTTTGCTGATAAAGGAACGAATTTCATTATTTGGTTTTTGCCTTTTCTTATCTACAAGAGGTCGCTCCCGGTGTAGCTTTTGGAGATTTTATAAAACTTCTGCGAAATGTCTCCAGAAATGTTTCCGATGTCGTGTTATAACAGAGCAATGAAATGATTACATGTTCGAGTTAAAACAACGTACAAAGTTAGGTATGTACTTATATAGGTTATCTACCGCATGACAACAATATCCAAGGAAAGAACATTTTATTGTACTCTCTTTGAACCTAATAAGGTGTAAAATCTTAGTTTTCAACACAGTCTGTGATGGGCTGATGGCATACCGATTTTCATACCCTTAGTTTTACATGTCATCCAAAATCTGCTAAATTTCTTATGCTTTTTGAATCCTTAATTTTATATCTTAAATAACATCTTAGCGTTGTTAGTGTTACTTCTAACTATACTATGTTATTAATATATGTATTTTCTAAAATAGTGACTAGTTTTTTTAATGTCAATGGGCTGCACTGACAACCTGGCATCAAATCTGGACCTTTATATTATTTGTCATGTTGCCTTCATATTAAAACCGTGTGCTTTGAAAAAAAATTCCAAGATTCTAAAATCGAGAACCACGAGCGAATTATTTGACGCCGGGGTCATATCCGGGCTTAGTCCTGAAATAATATACTCAATCTGAAATAACGGTCTTCATATCTCCGCATTCTGTATCATACAACCGCCATCTGCGAAGTAACTCTCCTTCCCCGCTTGATATTGTAAGTATGATAAATCGAGGAATTTTTCTTTGTTTAAGTAAGTAAGTACCTCAGTGAAGTCGCTTAATGTCTTAAGTTGTTTATACTCATTTTCAATAATAGATATTAAGGGCATTTGTAATTTGCGCTACATTGTATTACCATGCTAAGGATGTTATCTAAATATATATAACTCAAAGGTGACTGATGTAGTGATATATCAACGCACAGTCCAAACCACTGGACGGATCGGGCTGAAATTCGGCATGCAGGTAGATGTTATTACGTAGGCATCCGCTAAGAAAGGATTTTGATCAATTCTACCCCCAAGGGGATAAAATAGGGGATGAAAATATTACTTCGTAACGCGAGCGTAGCCGCGGGCAAAAGCTCGTTAGAATATATTTTTACTAAACAACAACACTAATCGTGTATTCTGTAGTAATATTTGCGTTTTTACGACATATTACAAAAATATTAAAATTTATTCGTCTGTTTCAAAAAAGTCATTTTTTGTAATAGTATGTATGCAAATATGTTATTTAAAACAATTTTAATTACAAATTTCCATTATGTTTGAAATGCTTGCATTTGACCCATTTATTGTTTTGCGACGTAATGTATCAGAATCTCTATGAAAGTTCTAACCACACTGATTGTGGTTAGTTCCGTGGATTACCTGTCAGTGGTGATGATTCGTGGTCGAAGTTAACTATAATTAATTGGGTATAATAAATCAAGGTGTATTAATTGGGTATAATAAAAAAGGGATACAAAAAGTTTATTTTTTACAATTTCAAAAGCATTCCATAATCTTGTTTCTGCTACTTTAAATTGTATTATTTTTCTTTAATCCACAATTTTTCCTGATTTTCTTCGCTATTAACTTAAGGACATATTAATAGATAAAGTGCAACATACCTCGGTATTTTGAATGTGTGCTATAAAATATAACGTTAAATATCAGACGGCTTAGATAGCCGTAGATTTCATTTCTATTCAATTTCAACGTATTGTTCCAGAGACTGTGGCTGATATATTTTCATTTTTCCGTCTCCCGTCGCCAGATGAGATAAAGCATTTCATTGGACGTCAGGAGCAACCGTTAGGCATTAATTTACAGCCGACGGCGACGTGGTCTGTCTAAAACTGTAATCGTATAGTAGAACGTAATTTCTACCTACATTTAATAAAAGATCCTGTTTTATCCCTATCTACAAAGGGTCGAATAACGTGACATATAATTCACACTGTGTATTTTCATCAATTAGGAAAATAATATGAGGAAATTTACATACTTGCCGTTTCTCTAAAAAATCTAAAAGGTGTGTTAAGTGCTCTAATCCGCACTAAGCCAGCGTGGTGGTCAAAGACCTAATTTTCTCATTCTAAGAACAGTTCAGTAGTCGTAGAGTAATTTGATTAAATAATTGATGAGTTTTAGCAATCGATGACTATTTCAATAAGTTATCTCTTACAAAAAGACTCCACCTACGAAAATTTCAAGCTAGGTTACCCGTATAAGCTGACCGACTTTTATAAGTTATAGCCTTAAACTTTCTTCAATAAATGTCCTAAATTTCAAAGAGGCTTTTAAAATTTGACGGATATTTTTAAATCATCATGTTCAAATAGTGTTTTAAGGGTTTTAACATTAGGATAGTTTCTTGAGATAGTCGCTAATTACCGACATTTAAAATAAATTGAAAGTTACTGGAACAAACCTGGAGCATACTTCACGAACCACTGTGAAGGAGATACTTAGATTAATTTACGGATACACCGTTATAAAGCCAAAACAAAAATAATATAAAAAGGGAACGATGAATAGCAACGCCTTTACATAAAAACAGGGCGCATAGAAAAATAAGCGAAATAAAGTTTATTCAGCCCACAAAAAATGTGTAGCGATGAAGACTTGTTTACGGATTGCCACAGTTAATGAAGTTTTAAAGAAAAAGTGGAAACCTGGCTTAGTAGGATAAAGTGGCTGTGCAAATAAAAAGCTTAGGTGCCTTAGTAATCTAGGATAAATAAACGCTAAAAATAAAAGGCTATTTTCCCTATTTCCATTAGAGACATTTTAATGAGTTATTTGCGGTCTATAGTAGGGAAACACTTTATTTAGACTTATCTAAAACCCAATATGTGTCCGTTTATCTCTTTACAACTAGAGAACTATAATAAAAACAAAAAAAAACCAACTGTTTTAAAACATAGCTGTTGTCAATCCCACAATTTAGCCGAATTCATTGACAAATGTTAAAATCCATCAAACCATTTGGGGTACAGGGATTGCTGTACAGTGTCAAATCCTTGTACAGAAAAAAAATAAACTTCACCGTTCTAAGAACTTGTCCCGTTTGTTATTGTATAAACAGACATGTCGGTTATAATACGCCATCGTATGAAAATAAAATCATGTGTTAGTAATCAGATAACACAGATAAATAAACCTACTAAAATATACATGACATTAGAAAACATAAGATATATTTCTAATTCTGGTAATATTTTAGGTAACTTTATGAATACTGTCGAGAGAAAAATGAGATGAGAATATTTACTACAATATACCTGAAGGTTAGTTGAAGCTTACAAATTCAAAACAAATGTAAAGTGCTGACTTACTAATCTATATAACTTTTGCTTGATAACAAAAAATGTGATTAATCAGACATTTGGGTTTAGGTTAAACCCAAATGTCTGATTAATAACATTTAACAAATATTATGGTAATAAATTAATATTTCTGTAATAAACATATCGGTGCCTGTAACTCGAAAAAACTTACAAACAAGCAAATAAAATAGCTAAATATTTTTTCTGTCTTTTGCTAACTGATAAATAAAAACATTGACCGAAGATCACATTGTTTTATTAGTAACTTAGTTATTCCATTCAAATATTTTTAGATTGTTTCAACTTTGTTCAAATATAAAGTTATATTTGGACGTGTAGGCGTTGGTATTATTTGAGTTCTGAAACAGTTTTTAGATACTTATACATTTCCATTTCATACTAAAAATAATTATGTAAATGTAATTGATTTTGGTTTGGTTAGGTTGGTTTTAGGTGCGTCAAACTTTGTCCCTTTAGTTTCGGGACCAGAATAGGGCTACGGTATCCCCAGCCTGACGTAAGAGGCGACTAAAAGGGAGCTTCCAGGATTGCGGGCGGCAAGAGTGAGAGCTCGAACCGCCCAGCCAGCGACCCCGGGAAGGACGGCGGTACGAGTGGTCGCATACCGTCGTACGCACCAGACGGTGTGGCGAGCGCCAAGCTCATCTGGGCGGAGCCCGACGGGGCAACGCACTAAAAGGACTCCGGTTGCGTTCCTTTGGAGATCCCGGAACTTTCAACGCAGCGCCGAGGACGGCCACCGGGGTGGCCACCGGGTTTAGTGCGGTAAGACTCCCACATAACCCTGCGTCGCTCACGCTAACGCATCACGCTGCTACAATTATAAGGTAAAGCTGATAATAAGGCGAAGATATCCTAGTGCTCGAAACTCGGCCATTTAATTGAGAAGACTGAGGTTTGAATCCCACTTATTATAACGGTAAAGGAAAACAATGCGCGGAAAGCTACAGGCCTGAGAGATCAGAAAAACATGAAAGTCTACCAATATGCACTTACCCGCCGTGGTGGTTTAAAGAGTGTGGTAATTAAAACATAGTTTTCTTAGGCATTCCAGCTTAGTCCCCAGGGGTAGCGGCGCATCTGTGGCAGACCTCAGGTAGAAATAGCTAACCCTATCCGGAGTTGATTACAGATGTTCATGGATTTTATGCTCGTCTGCATAGTATAAAAAAGGTAGTGATTTCTCTGGATCTTTTAAGTGTTTAATATCGCCTTGAACATTTTACTCCTGCCATATGAATAAATTACTATACGCTTTGTCTGACTAACGTTCCACATTTAATTTGTTTCCTCCCATTCCTCGTATGGAACAGTATATCAGTATTTTTTGTCGGTCCACCGAAAAAATGCTCACAAAATTAAATTCCGCTCTATTTTGAACAGAACTAAGTACAAACGTAATAGCATTTCTTTTTTAATTACGACACGTAATCTCCGTGTATGGTTTTTCAAATTTTACGCAAGGACTCGGCTTTGTTAAGAGCAAAGTAAGAGTAGCTTCTAACTCAGTAAATTATTTCACGAACATAGATAAACAAATATATTTTTTAAGTACCTATTTATGAGCTATAAGTATTAAAGACGCCATATTTTATCCGTCACATAATATGACAGGAACTGTCACCACAAAATACGAGTAAGTTGTAGCTATAAATAGTCGTAATAAGGAAAGTTCATCCCTTCCGTATATTCCCGCGCGTCAAAGTATATTAAATGTATAATAATATACGGATATTAATTCCCTTTAAATATATGTACAGTGTGGTAAATATGCTTTATAAATAACTTTCGGAATAATAAAGGTAGGAAGAATAAAGCATGCGTATTTAAGAATTATTTTCAGACCCATATGAAACAGAACATGCTTTTTTGGTTGCTTATTAAAATAAAAACCAGTGATAGTCTACTGTTTGAAACTCCGTCTTTCGATCGGAGGGTCCGAGGTTCAAAACCTGGACATGAAACTGATTTTTCAAATTTGAGTGCTAATAAAAATTAATTATAACTAGCTATAATGCTTAGAGAAAACATCGTAAGGAAATCTACACGCCTGAGAATACTTTAAAAATGAGTTCTCAAGGGTGTCTGAAAGTCTACCATATTGCACTTGGCCAGCGTTGTGGCGCAAACTACTCTCACCCGTGCCCAGTTAAGGGACAATGGGCTGACGATGATTCAGATAGTGTCATTCATGTCTGCACCTGCTCCCAAAATCCAAAATATAACAGTACAAAATAAAATGAACCAAGGATAATAAGATTAACAAATTATATTTCGGCCGGAGATAATATAATAACGTTTATAACAAAGTTTAAGACAGACCCGTTTGAAATTTGTCATCATTAGTAGGCACTAAAATATTCAGGCATTTAATTTTATTATAACAAGCCCTCGTAAAAGTTTCATGCTGAGATACTGGCATCATGCTGCGATGTTTTTGCTTGAAATAATGCTACGCTACAAAAATGTTACAAACTAGCAGAAACTAGCAGCTACCCAGGGCTTCGCCCGCTTTTTGTCCAATCATAATAAAATATAGTCTACAGGACTCCTGAATAGTGTAGCTTTCTGATTGTGAAAGAATTTTCATGATTGGTTCAGTATTCCGGTTCAGTTCCGAAGATCAGCCCTTACAAACAAACAAACAATTAAAGTACAAACTTTACCTCTTTATATATTTTTTTATAATATAGGAGTAGCAGACTAGCATGCAGTCCACCTGATGGTAAGTGGCTACTGTCGCCCGTGGACATCTGTAATCACCCAGATAGGATTAGATATTCCTACCTGAGGTCGGCCACAGATGGCCCGCTACCCCTGAGGACTAAGCTGGAACGCCTCGGAAAAGTCTGTCTCCCTTACCACACCCTTCAAACCGGAACACAGCAGCGCCTAACACTGCTGTTATTAGGTAAAATAGGTGTGGCGGTGGTGCCGCTGGAGTCGAACCACAAAAGGTTCTACCATCTTCAAACCACCGAATATTAATATAGATAGTATAAATAATATAATGGACCGAAGTAGGCGTAAGGGTTCATTTACATCTAGAGACATTGACCGTAGCTTTGCAGACAGAAAGTATTCTTCTTTACAATGAGTATTGACATAATTAGCTGCGCAGTCACATCTGTCAAAATATTGTATAGAAAAATATGATTTGTCAGCTAAGGCCTGTGTCTGATTTTCCCTAGTTCCAGGACCAGAATAGGGCTACGGTATCTCCCGCTTGTCGTAAGAGGCCACTAAAAGGGGCTTCCGGGGTTGCGGGCGGCAAGAGTCGGAGCTCAAACCGCCCGGCCAAGGGCCCCGGGAAGGACGGCGGTATGTGTAGTCGCATACCGTCGGGTACAACAGACGGTATGGCGAGCGAGCGAAGCTCACCTGGTGGAGCCTGACGGGGCAACGCGCCAAGAGGACTCCTGTTGCGTTCCTTTGGCGATTCCGGCGTCCTTAACGTAGGGCCGAGGGTTTTAGTGCTTTAAGAATCTCACCTAACTCTGTGTCGCTCCCACGGCATCGAGTACCTTTCGAAAGTTTCCCCCTCGCAAACAAAAAAAGGCCTGTGTCTGACACGTTACATGTCTGTAGACATAAGTTGGGTATCCCCCTTACCACACCCTTCAAACCTGAACACGGTAGCGCCTGACACTATTGTTATAGGTCAGAAATAGATGACTAAAACTACGAAGTATTCTTCCACCTTCAAAAGGAACTAAATCAATTTACTCGATAGTCTTAACAGTTAAAGGAATTATTTTTATAATACAAGAATAGTAAACCACCAGACCACTTACGTTAAGTGCAGGGCTGCGGTGACCACTAATCCTAAATATAGGACTCCTAATTGCGGTAACTGGTGCATGCTACTCCTATGTACCTGTACCTTAGTTACCAGTGCTTGCTGGTCGAACGCTGGAGGCATACATAATGTACCTACATAAGGTGGGTTCAGACGCTGTAATGTGTAATGTAACTAAACCGAATAGTGTAGACAGCACACGAGCCTAATTCAAAGCCCGTAGACGAGATCTTTTGTTTTCATATAAAAGGCTGGCACTTGATGGATCAACGTCCGTAGCGGAATGAACACTACGATGTTTGCTGTAACGATTCGCGTTACATTATACACGTCTGAACCTGCCCTACTATCGCCTATTTCGCTTCAGCAGTAACAATTATATTTACAAGAAACTACAAGACCAGCAAATAAGTACAAGAAATAAAAAAACGCTATTGCAGGCTTTGATGATGTTCTCAGGTTAAAGCGAACTAATGGCTGGTTAGTCTCACTTGATTTATGGAGAAAACTCTTTGTTAACGTGGTATAAGGTTGAAGAAGCAAACAAGCATAAAGACCAACTGATGGTAAATGATCAGCGCCGCCCATGGACATCTATAACCAACTCCATATAAAACAGGGGTTTAACTTGAAATAACGTGTAACCAACAATTTCTGAAATAACATAAATCTTACCATATCTAGTCTAACCAGCTGTTGATCACACGTTTTAAATCGAATCCAACAAAAAACCTGCAGTACAATGATATGTGAACCCAGCCTTAATAAGGGAAAAAATTCGTAAGATTGATTACTCGCTCTCTTTATTTCTAAGTTTTTATTTCACTTCAGTGTACAGGTTAACAGTTTTATCTAATTGCTTGTCGTATTAAAGACTCTAAAGAATTTAATCTCTAATAGTAAATTATGCTAGGAAACGTTTTCAAGTTATCTTGAATTAAATGTTTACTGCATTTTCTAGGAGATAGAGTACTAATTGACTTGTTAGCAGATCATAAGCTTTGAAATAAAAAAGGAATAACTTTCGCTAAACATTGATAATCTCGTAAGTATATTCTCGCTTATGATACTTTCATCAGAAAGACTAATTGACTTGTTTATAAAATGTAGTTTTTTTATTAGTAAAAATGTTCTGAATATTCGACATAATTTTTGGACAAGTTCCTAAATAACCCACACATTTAAATTGCTTTATTATGGCATATGGTGGTTTATTTGTTACAAGCTTTTATTTACAAATGTTTTCTGAGAAGAATATGTTAAAAACTGGTTTAAAAAGCTTTCATTTTTTTATTTACCTCTATGGTACTACGGCAATAATTTTATTTACTTCTATAAGGACAAGAGATATCATAAACATTTTTTAAACAAAAAGCCTAAGGCATGATTAATGCTTTTAAACGGTTTCTTATTAGGTACCTTTGAGTAAAACGTTTAATTAGAAATATGATAGAACAGAATACTAAAATGTATTCTATAGCAATAAAAGCAAATAATCTATCACAGATTTTTCTTTACATAGCAACAAAAAAAGACTAGAACTACCAAAAAATCTATCAAATTTAGATCAATACTTCATTACCTACTTGGAGCCAAATATGACGCGTACATGATTTAACGTCCAATTTAAATGGAGCATGAGCTAACGCTGACCAGTCCATTAGTTGATGGGTGTACGATGGCTCGCGTAAGGTACACCACATGTCACATAGCACTAAGCTTCTCGTGTGAGGTGAAACGGAATATTTTGATCAGACAAGCACTGTACAGCGTCGATATACAGGTGAATTTTTCAAGTATGCGTAGATGGCCGAATTCGAAACTACTAGGAATAACGAAAAAATGCTCAAATGTGTTACTGGGTGGGTTGTGATTAAAACTAAAACTTAAGAACTAAATTGTTAAAAAATGTATGTGTTAGGCAGTTAATTGAACGAAATGAGCTAGTTGCCATTGAACTGATTTCAATAAAAAATATATTGATACAATTATGTAAACATCAGAAATGTTTGCTATTGGCTTATAAGACAACTTTTGTTTTCCTTCTTTGTTCATTTATTTATATAGCAAAAATTTTAAGTTCTGATTTAAAATATTCCCTTTGTATTTAGTACCATTTCAGTGCATATTGTTAGGTAACTCAATTTTGTTGATTTCCGTGTGAAGAGACAGACAATGGCTGCATGGCGTACAAACTACGTCATCAATTAGCTGGGCTGCCATTGAAATGGATTGAATTTGATGGTACGACTTGTTGTGAACTATCCTAATGTAGGTGGTTGGTAGGTACTGATGTAAACTACCTGGTAGAACGACTTTTCACGGAATTGGAGCATACTAAAGTAACCAATCTTTATAGACGTTGACAGACATTACTGAAACACATTTCAACTGACTTATATTATTATGAGGCAACTACATATATCAGTACTCAGAAGTAGCATCGTATTAGAGGTCGGCTTGAGGTCGAACTCATGTTCAGGCTCATCAGGTTTTGCCACTTCAATCTTAAATATTTTTTTTTGTTTAAAATATCCAAAAATAATCACAAAATTTTGTTTTCACACGATGTTTTTATTAGTGTCCACATGTTTGCCCGCAAATGTAAAGAAATTCATGACATATACCTATTACTTCTAGTATACTAGTACTATAGTATACACTAAAATAATATAGTACCTACTTTAGAGTGTAGTGGCAGTGTAGCGACTTCCCACTACTCGTCAAGAGATGGCGCTGCTGAATCACGCTATCGAAGTTTTCTAAATATCTTGCATATGTACAATTATTGAAATGAGACTGATGGGAGCACGGCCGCTCCCCGGGCATGATCACCTAGCCCGGCGGGAGATCTCCCTTTGCCAAAGCAGCAACGCACCACAATTTCGGATAAAACTCATTCTCCCCGAAATCAGATTTGATCAATTCTGTTTTAAAACACAATTTAACATTATATTGCAAAATAAAGGCGCAATAAACCGTCCGCACTGAATTGTGAGCAGTACACAACACAAATTCACTGCGATGCGAAATTAATTCAATTTGAGCCCAGCGGCTCATTGTAGTCGTCAATTATCGTCATGTGTGCAACATGTGTGTTATGCGTAATTATTGCTGTCGTCATCAACCCAACGTCCCACTATTGGACACGAGTCTCCTGATTGGACACGAGTCTTAATGAGAAAAGTTTCGGATGTAATTCCAGGTGAGCCAAATGTGGATTTACTTGGAAGCGAAGTATCGTAAAGAAATATCAGCCATTTTCTTCGCAGATTTTTTTTATAAAAAACAATTAGCGGACCTAGTCATAAGTGCTGTTCGTTGACGTATTTTTCCAAACCTATATAGGATTGGAGTCTTACCTAAAATCGGTAAGAGACACGTTGCTGCCCTTGAGAACTAAGTTAAAACGCTCGCCTTTGCACCTATATACTTTATCTATCACCACACTCTCGATACCAGTAATCGCAGCACTAAACACAGCTGCTATAGAGCAGAAACCGGGAGATTATAATTTCAAGTACAACGTAACTTTGAATTAGACGCCTGAGATTCCAATGTGTACAGTACTATATGATTGCACTACTCAGCTTAATGTGGAGTGAAGACGCAATAATCCGTTCGCGTTGTAATACGAGCACTACGCAACACTTCACTGCGATGCGAGATGAATTCAATTTGACTGCATGTAGTAGCGTAGAATCACGTCGTAAATATAGGGTTACGAAATTATGTTCACTACAGCTACGATGTTTTGAATTAAAGTTCCTCATATAGATTCGTCTTTTGTCATCCATGGTTTAACAATTTTGGCGGAGACTGGATGATTTTGGAAAATGAAAAACCGTTTTTTACGTACTGCCCTGTGATATGTCGGTCCAAATTTAACCAAGATTTTCATTAAACAGGCCTACAGAACAAAGTTCAGATTAGATTTTTGTATCATGCACATAAAATATTTTAACAAATTATACTTGTTTACAGATAGACGCTTATTTTTTGTTTAGATAGACATAATTTTATCTAAAAAAAAGCGTGTATGATATAAATGACTATAGTCTAAATCTAAATAATATTAAGGAAGTCAAATTAACTTCATTTTGAACTTTACCTTAGCTCAGACGATCATGAAACTGTTATCTAAAAGGTTCAGTCCCTGTCTTTGAAAGTAATCTTTATTTGACCACAAGGAAATCTCCAATTTCTTCGTACTAATAAAGTAATTCAGAGATATCGTTTCGCCTATCTCTTACAAGGTCGGTACTGATTTTATCAATGCTTAAGTGCCCAATGATTATAGAATATATTACCTATTACAGGTTGATTCATCAAGAAATGTCTACTTAATAAACCGTTTGTGGAGTGTCCCGATGCAGAATTACTTTATATCATCAATTAATGAAAATATTTTTTCAGACTTTTTTTTTTTTTCAAGGTGGTTGAACGTTGCTGTGTTCCGGTTTGAAGGGTGTGGTAAGGGAGACATACTTTTCCGAGGCGTTCCAGCTTAGTACTCAGGGGTAGCGGCGCATCTGTGGCCGACCTCAGGTAGGAATATCTAATCCTAAATATTTCGGGCGTGACTGCATTTATTGAAATATATTTTTAAATATTTAAATACTTTCTGCTCAAACTTAATCAAAAGTGACATCAAAATATTTTTTTTTCTTAAAACGCCGTTTTGACATAAGAACCTTAAAGTAATCATTAGTGTTTTCTTGACATATAGCATCTAGATAATGTAACGACCTTTACAGGTGACTATTTTAATATTTTTCCAAACAATAAATATCGGTTTATGTAGAAGTCAAATCTTAAACATTTTTTTCAAATCTCGGTTTCAAATCTCTACACGATGAGGTAGGTACACAGTTATCATTTACAATTTCAATACTTGCCAAATGTAATCAATTTCAATTCGTACTATATAAATGGGTCTTGATTAAATTGACTACCGTTGTAAACTTTCCTTCCATGAAATGTTTGAAACTTGGTACAAACGAATAGATTCGAATACGAACAGACGATACTTTGTAGTATATCATTATTACGATACTGATCCTTCGCGAATATTTGACATAGTTCGCTGAAGTTGAGTACATAATTACACCTCAACATTCCCTTTAGGTCGTCGCCCTAAGGGCTCGGCCACCGCGCCTTGTTTTACGAGTGATGAAAAACTGCCCCAATTAGGGAATGGTTTTACTCAAAGCGTGAAACGAATCAGCGAAATGAATTTAAAAAAGGACACATTTTTGTTGCTATTTTTTTCATGAAGAGACAGAAGTCATTACATAAAAATAAATACCTATTATACACCACAAGCGAAAAAATCACTCAATATTTTGATCACCGGTTATAACATTGTTATTTTGGACGCGCTTTTAAAGTGTAATTATCTATAAGCAATTTTAATTTAATGTAAGTACGTAACAGCAATTATAAAAATCAGGGATTGAAATGTTTCATTAATTAATTTTGAGACATTTATGTATTTACTTTTGTAAGACACATGTTTAGTTTTAATAATATAGAACGTAGCAACCTGCATGCAGTGGTGGTAATTGGTGGTTCTACCAATTATAGACATCTGTAATTAAACTGAGATAAGATTCGATTCCCGAGGTCGGCTATACATATATTATTACCCCTGAGGACTAAAATGGAACGTCTCTGAAAAGTATTTATTTAATTATTTATTAATCCAATAAAAACCAAAGTTGTATCATACTATTTCTTTTCACTTTAACTCCGCACCTATAGGTTGCCTGGAAGAGATCGCTGCTTAGCGGTAAGTCCGCCTATTGTATTTAAATTATAAATTGCCATGTGTTTTTATTCTGTTATGGGTACAATAAAGTATATTATTATTATTAAAAACTTACCGCTTACCCTTCATTAGTAGGACACGTCATTGAAACGGAACCCAAAGAAACCTCACATATGTGATGAGTAATGTACTAATTCAAGTGTATACATACAGGTGACATATTTTACGCTCGATTTATGGTCGGTTAATAGTTCATTCCTAAACAAGACCATGTCACAAACCATAAGAACATTACTTTGAGAGTGTTTTGTGAATACTTAATATGTATTTTGTTTGTTTAATTACAACAATATTTTGTTGACAATAGCGATTTATTATAAAACTTTTGTTATTAAAACAACCCATGTTTCTAAGCGCCTAAGAAGTTATACTTTTGTTACATTATTACAAATAAAATGTACTCATAATAATTAATTAATTGATATATTTACAGAGAGTGAACATTTTTTATCTGGAAAAGGGTTTTTAAATGGTATACAAAATATATATGAACATAATATTCATAATGCAACACGCATTATGAATATTATGATTCGAAAATCAAAAGATCAAAATATGATCAAAATGCTTTTACTTATTATTACATCAATACCAAACTTATCGGTGACTTTGAATTTTTTATACTAATATCATTGCCATATATACACATTACACATGTATGGAGAATGAACTTGATATCAGTTAAGCTGAGCAAATCCGATTATCAAGTCTGATGTTCTATATTATGGGTATACTGCCTTTGGTATTGTTGTAGAACATTGTCACTGAAACTCTATAGTTGGGAATGACGGAAGGGTTTCGATGTCGGGAGGGTTTTCAATTTATTGTAATGTGTGTTTTAGATTGACTATTCGGTTTATCCGCGAAATTATTATACATGCAAAATTATCGAGTGTTTATTTATGATGATAATATTATATTTGATACGCAGATGTAATTATTTTGAAACGAGGTGCCTAATGTAAATATAATTTTAATCGATTCCCAGAGAAAAGAGGTTATCAGTTAATTATAACGTAATAATGTATTGTAAAGTTTCTATTTATTACTTATCAGCACTTAATTTTACTTTTTTATATAGATTTTAAAACTCATATAAAAGTTTGGTTGAAGAGTAAACCATGCTAAAAATCCTTTATAAATATGTATAGAAAATATAGATTTTACAGAATTTTCACGTATCTTACATAACTGAATTGTAAAGATATAATCTAAAATAGTATATTATAATGATAAAAGATTGAAAAAGTATCGAACCCTTGCGCGGGGTCGATACTGCAATGCAATAATATTATAATGCAGTCGATATCTTCTTCCTTTGGCCAAGGGCTCTCATTTCTCTCCATTATATTTCCTCCGCATCATTTATTTTCTTGTTCTTCTCTTATTTTATTTGTTTCATTTTCTGCCTTCACCATTATTTATAATAACCAATTTATTTATAAACCTCTTATCGTGAGCACCCAGTAATCAACTAAATTATTATTTGTAATACATTATATTAATACCATAATGACCTAATTGTTACGATTTATGTAACTTTAATAAAAAAAACAAGCATTAGTACAAATACTTTTATATCACGGCGTGCGTAAATGGACGTTTTACGCACGCTTCGCGTGCGCAAAACCCCCATTTCCGACCCCGTAATATAAAATTTTATACAACACGCGGACGAAAAATGTTTTTCTGACTCGTGTGATTGCAGTCCTCGCCTGCGGCTCGGCCTGCAAACTCACACTTGTCAGAAAAAAATTTTTCGTCCTCGTATTGTAATGTACTATTTAATTAAAAATAATTTAAACACTACAAAGCAGTTTTTATAAGCTAATCGTAACGTAAATCATTTATCGAAATTATAACAATTATAACTTAATTTTTATAGAGCGACGCGTCATTCCTGTAATACATATTTTATTGGTGCGTAACCTCATTAGTTGAATGAACTATAATTGACATACCGACTGACCTGCCAATTAAACACGGGTATGCGCTGCTCATTCGTTTTTTTTATCCCGATGATACAAGTACAGTAAGTACTAAGGGTTAATATGAGTTATTACGTTTTGACAAAAATGACTGTTTTGGTATTTATTTACGTATTTGCCCACACATTTCCAATCAGCGCCTCGGCGGTTGTATCAGAACTGATTGAAAATATATGGGTACTGATATTAATATATGTATATGATGTTAGACTAATATTATTGCGGAATTGAAACATTTTCATATGTAAAGGCACAGAAAGGGTACTTACGATACCCGGTTGTTAATTTTTTCACTGATATTTCGTATCAGTCGCATAGATCGTTGTCACGGTGAAACTGAATCGAAATATCGACAAAAAAAATTAAAAACCGCGTATCGTGACTACCAGTTACATATTAAAATGTAAATAGTACGAATGATAGGAATTACAATACAGTCTATAGAATATTATTTCTACTTCGTCATAGACTAAATGTGTAGGGTTGCTTATTAATGTAGCGGTATTTAGGTAATAGAACATCAAACTAGCATGCAGCCCACTTGATCGACTACGGATAACACAAGAATCCTATCAGATTTCGGTCAAGCATTCCTAGCTCTATGGACTAAGCTAAAAGCTCTTAGTACTGGATTTCAACTAGAACTATTATAGATTTAGATAGTTTCAGGTATATCTAGATAACAAATAATATCTAAGGGTACTAATATACCAGCAACAATTTATGTCACATCGCCGACAATCGCTATTGTACTGACGACCATTGGTGACTGTTTTTAGAGCTCATTGTCGCTCCTGTGTTCCATGCCTAATACGCATTAAATTGTTTTTTTAAATAAAATTGAAGTATCTAAATTTACAGCACAACATATTCTAATATTATTCATTCTTAAGATATCCAAACATTAATGGTTCATCTTCTTCATAATGGTTCATCTTCTTTGTGTCTCAGAATTTATCTTATAAAGCACTGAATCAATTGGGATATGGTTACACGTGGATAAACAAATTTAAAGGAAATAAGAGGGAAAATTTGAAACCGAAAATATCTGAGATAAAATCGAAAATCGTAAGTAAACGTGGGAGGGACCGCTCAGGAAATCTCCTATTACATAAAAAGAAATCAAGTTTAACAAGCAGAAACAGATATGATGTGATTGGGTTTATTTGGTCACATCCCGCGCCATTTTACGGATATTTTTGCAATTCTTACACATTTATACTGCGAGCTGTGCCCTGTGGTTCCACCCGCGTTTAAAAAAATATTTTTTTAATATTTTGTGCGTAACTCTAATTCTTTTTCCTAAAATAAAAGTAGCCTACTAGTACTGCTACTACTAGTAGTGCTGTAGTACTGCTAGTCCCGTCAAAATCGATTTTGCCTTTTCCGAGACTCACCGGATCAAACAGACAGACAGACCAACAGAGAAAATTTTTAATAATTGTATTTTTGTTATAAGTACGATATGATATCACCAGATAGAACAATCAGATCATCAGGTCATATCAAGGTGGCATTGCCATTACTCAATTGGATAAAAAAGACTACTTCTGATATTTTGCATAAAATGGGATATACATTATGTAAAACATCCATAGAGAATGGTCATTAAATAGATTATTCAGAGCATGAATAAAAATCACGAGTTTCATTCATAGATAGGACATTGAGGATGACGTACACAGAATTATATTGCCCTCATTAAAACCAATTGTCGAATCGTTCCTATATACATAGAATACAGTAAATGGCAATCACAGTTAAATATACTCGTAAATGAAAATAACATCATTGGTATTGGCAATGATGTTAAGGTACATTCATCGTTCTAATGTATAAGTACTGGTCTGACGCGCAAAGGGCTCCGGTTTCGATCCCCGGCCAGACAGATTTCTGAATGATGAATTTAGTTATCTGTTTTGGATTTGGGTGTTTGTGTATTCGTCTTTGTGTATCCATGGTATCCACGATACAGGGAATCCTAGCGTGGGGCTGTGAGTGTAGAAAGCAAACATGCCGTCCACATGATAGCAAGTGGCTACTGTCCATAGACATCTGTAACCTCGGATAAGACAAGAGTCCTGCCTTATTACTCGGTTACATTTGCGTTGTAACCCTGAGATCTAAGTTGGAATGCCTTCCATTATCACTTCAAACACTTCAAACCAGAACGGATGTGGCCGTGGTATCTTCAGCTCAAACCACAATGGGCTCTACCACCTTCAAATGCCTAGTCTATTTACTAGCTTTCATCTAATATTCGGCATTATAAAAGTAGAAACGTACTTAACTTTTTATGTTAAAGAATCCGACCGTAATGATATTTTTGAGATACATTTTTTTCAATTTTTTATTAATCGTCAGTCAATTATTGAACGTCAAAGTAAAAACCAAAGAAAATAGATAGACAAGGAAAAAAAATTGTTCTTAACTCTTTTGTCTTTGAACATAGCAAAGTATATAAAGACAAAGTTAGCCCGTCTCACGTAAGTATAAGTGGTTACATAACGCTTTCTACATTAAAGCCTCACAGGCAATCCTAGTGTGAACGCCACAAAGGAAATTGTGGTGGCTGCCACACACACACACAAACACAGAAATACGAGTAAAAAATCCAAAATAGAAACCTTATTTCAATATTCAGATGTTTGCTTAACCGAGTATCGAATCTAAAACCCTTTACATGTGTTATATAATTCATTGTATGAGGAAATTCTTACTGGAAATTATTAATTATTATGGAATTATTATTATGGAATTATTGGTTAGAGATGACACATCTTTTCTATCACATGATAAAAACATTGATATCGCTTATAACTAATTAAGGTGGATAAAGATAATGTTGATAATGATAAAAGTGATAAAGTTTTATAATGAACTGATTGAATGTGATAGAAATACTTATTCAATCGGGCAAGTAGGTAAGGTTTATTATCTATTAACCTATTTCTGTCATAAGGCACCCCTCCCCCTGCCATAAGACAACGTTGTCTAAAGATTACAAAGTCATTATGGAGGATCTGATTTATTTTGGAACATAATCTAGAGAACGTAGCTAGATTTAGCCAAGCTAAAAATAGTTTGATCTAGATAGAAATTGAGTTTTAGACGGATATTTCCGATGGAAATGGTAAAATTTCCGTTTTAAAAGTACATTTTTAAACAAATATATCCGATAAAAAAGATACAATATAAAGTGTTTGAGAAAACGTGGCAAATACCTATGCTTATATGTTACGGAAACCATAGACTCCTAATTTGCCATGTTTCATACTAAAACTGTGATATTGCGATACGCAGAGTGCACACTGATTGACTGAGACTGTTCTTTGATTGGCTTGACAAGTGCATCATATAATAAGACCCATAATTCGTATGATTTACTGATATGTAATCAGAGTGTATGTCATGAATTTGGAGACTATTTAGTAGTAGCTCATGGACCCTTACCACCTAATTCAAAGACATTATTCCTACTTTAAACTTTTAAACATTATAAATGTGTGGTCTAAAGTAGGTCTAACTCACTGTTCCATTAACTAAGCTATTAATTTCTAAATGAAGTTATGTTATGAAACAATATTTATTAAAGAGTTTAATTTATTACTGCTTCTTCATGAAGAAAAATCTCTTAAAAGCAGTAGTAGAATAGTACTTTTTTTTTTTTATGATGTAAGAGTAGCAGACGAGCATACAGTCCACCTGATGGTAAGTGGCTACTGCCGCCCATGGACATCTGTAATCAACCCCAGATAGGATTAGATATTCCTACCTGAGGTCGGCCACAGATGCGCCGCTACCCCTTAGGACTAAGCTGGAACGCCTCGAAAAAGTCTGTCTCCCTTACCACACCCTTCAAACCGGAACACAGCAGCGTCTAACACTGCTGTTATTAGGTAGAAATAGGTGTGGCGGTGGTGCCGCCGGAGTCGAACCACAAAGGGTTCTACCACCTTCATGTATATTTGTGTAGTATATTTGTGTTCAAAAATATTTCAATACAATACTACCTTAAATGAAATTTTGGGTTGAAACCTCAATTTACGCGTATCTACCCTCGAGGTTAAAGTTGCCCTAAAGGTAAAATTTAAATACCATACCACTCACTTTCATCTTATACTCACTGACTATTGTATAGGTACTGTAAACGTTTTATCTACATTTGCAATATAATACGACTTGCCTATAAATATTATCGATAAATAATTAACTTATCACTAATAATACAATACCAGTGTAAACACATGGCAATTGAATAATAAATGACCATGTATGATAAAAAGTATCATATCCCGGATGATGAATATTATTATGTTTATCGCTGATATATGATTTACAAAAGATTTATGTATATTGTATGTATAGGAAACGATTATTTAATAATTAAAAAATATATTATTAGATATGCGCGCGCATCATAATTATACCTCTACATATTTTTGGTTCGCAAAATAAAAATTAGCTCATTAAATGCTTATTAAAACATGGTTACGTGACCAAAATATCAATATTGCTGATATATTGCGCAGTATACTTAAGAGACTTAACATTAGACAACAATATTCATTGTACTTATTGAGATACTGAACACATCAAAACAATTAAAAAGCTCTAGGCTCTTCTTAATATTTCGCTGCTTCCTGAAGTTCCGTAATATGAAAGTTTTTAAAATAAATAACCCATATCAGGCTTTATAAATGACGGTTACCCAGTCCGACACAGACGCAAGGAATTTTAATGACTTCTTAAATACTTCGTGTATAAATTGCAAACATTACTGCCTCGGACCGGTCAAACTTTATTTCCGCGAAACGCCGCTTTTAATGTATTTACTGCTCCAATTTAACACATCTACGAAGATGTCTAGCCAAGTGTATTAATTGTTTGATGATCTCCCAAATATAATAGTTAGCGAAAGTATTAAAAAACTTACCGGAGCATACTGAGGCGAGCAGCAAAACCGCGCACGTTACCAACCGCATTTTTACTGGCACGTAACTACACAACTTCCGTCATACAGTCACTGACGAGTGTAACTTGACGAAAACGTCCCGACCTTTCGTCACGGGTAGATTGGAACCTATGAAACTTTTACGCGGAGCTCAGAAGAGTCCGCTGTTGGAAGCGACCCGCGACTGTGAATATGTCTCTGGAACTACCGTGGTCATTGGGTACGACTGCTCAGCGACCTTTGACACGCATGCGCGTTACGCTGACCGCTGACTGAATAAACTTTTGAAAATTAAACGTGACATGTCTCGTCGATTTGAACAGAATTTACAGCTCATTAGGGAAATAACGTCCTACTATTGCAGTTATGGTCCATGCGTAAATCTTTTGGCATCGCATCCTTAACGTTCTACGTTATTACGTCTACGCTGCGTTTAATTTTTAACCGATTTAAGAAAAAACGGTTCTGTATTCGACGGTATTTTATGTAAGTATATGTTAGTTGGTAAGTCCGTGATTTCCTCAAAAACTACTGAACTAATTTACGTGGAGTTTATTATTATTAAATTTAAATTCACTTCTTTGGACGATTGTTATGCAAATGGTACGCGATAATAATTATTTTTTGATAATAATTAATTATCGAAATATTAAATAAATCACGAATTTATTCTGGATACGAATATACTTACAGTAATAACCTAGTCTTTGAAACTTGGCCTCAATATTACGATGTCCTAAGCTATAATCCCAGACAGGCACCTCTTATCAAATTTTAACGTATGTACGTATTAGAAATTAATGATCATTGAAACTTTAATTATCGGTGAAGGAAAACATTGCGAGGAAAACTACACGTATGAAGGGTTTCTTTTAAGTTTCCAATTGCGTGCAAAATCCACAAATTCTCACATAACCAGCTATGGGACAGTAATGGATTGATGACGATTAATATACCTACGTTCGTAAGAGATATGAGCGACTTTAACTTTATTGTTCTAGTTCAAGAGAGAGTTACGCGTCAAAGTATAACTATTAGTGCGATTGAAAAACGACACATTAAGGTGCAAATCTGTATGTGATGTGATGACTGTAGGTTAGAGTCTTTAGTATTTAACTTGTAGTTACATTGGTGCAACGAAGTATGCAAATGGGAAAGTTATACTTTATGTCTAGAAGAATAAAGTCATTTTTTAAATTTCTAATCCATTCAACATGCTTTCTGACTATACACAAACAGTAAAATATACATAAAGTATAAGGTTTTTCGTATATTCCGTATTCCTTATTATTTAAAATGTTATTAAAAAGCGTATACGGTAAAGTTTCTATGTAAATTCGTTAATAAATAATATTACAAAGTACTTTCTTATAAATTACTGGATAATAATTTTCACCGCATAGTAAATAGGGAACTCCTTTCATTTAAATAAATATAAAATAGGAATCGTGAAAAAAGATTTTTTTAAGGGAAAAAATCATCGCCTATGAGAACTTATAAATATTTTAGGCGTACACGTAACATAGTTTTTTATGTTACATAACATTATACATGACATAATTTTCTTTCAACACTAACATAAGTGATCGAACGTTAATTCATTATTTGTTTTGTGATCAATAAATGTAAATTCAGTATCATATTACGTAGAGGGTAATGTATCTAGGTGGCCAAGACGGAGCCCGTCTACAGTGCTCTGCCAAGTAATTTCGGGTCAGTAAGCGAGCGCCTCATAAGTTGCACACTTGGACGAGTTATGGGTGCGTCCTGCCAAATTCTGCCGTATGCGTCACCCCTTACCACTGACCCATTAAGCTTATATATTAAATCACGAAAATTATAAAATTTCCAGGAAAGTACAGTGGGAAAAACGGCGAAGTATACATTTGTGAAGATACTGCCTTTACTGGTGTTTATACGGTATTGCAAGTAACCGCTCTGCACGTCGAAAAAAAAAAGTGCTCCTTAAAAGTATTAAAATTTCTGGGTATTAAAAAGTTAAAATCATTAGTACAGAAATAAACCAGAAGACAACAAAGGAAGTACCACCACCATACCTGTTTCCATCGTGAACAAGTTATTGGGTATTATTGGTTTACTCGGAAACAACCAATATGAGTTCCTCTCAGCCGCCGGGGCAGCAGAGAGGATATGCCAAACTTCCACCGCCTAAACCCCACGATGTTCCCCTAGACGCCCTTTATCTAATACTTTTTTTATAACTTTTTATTTTCATCAAAACTCTATGTATGTTAACTGCTGGATATGAAAGAGTTTCTTTTCTGAGTATCAAAAACATAGTTCATCACACAAGTCAGAACGAAATTGCTAAACATTAACACATTGCTTCTTCAGTGCTTTCCTTTGTCGGTAAACCAAAGGATAGCTTTTCTAATCTGCGCATATTTTCGAAAAACCTTCTCTCGGTGTCATGCGATTGAACTTTCGACATTCTGGGAGGAAGGCCAACATTCACATCATTAAGGTACCTGTGTAACAATAAATTTGAAACGGTAAGTTTATCCCAAAATGAATTAAATCTATTGTCATACTTTTGATTGAAAAAACTACAACTTACACGTGTTCTTATAATAGTTACTTACATTTTCTTACCTTACTTTTAAACTGATAATATAATCAATGCTAATGTAAATTTAGAACTTGGTTAATCCACCTGTTTCCCTCAGGATACAGTTTCTGGGGTGAAACATTGTACAAATATTGCCACAACCTCTGCAGAATAATACTGTAAAGTTTCATTGAGAATAGTTTGAGTAATAGAGATGTTAAAAGGTGTAAATAATAAAGATATCTTACAGATAAATATAAAGTATTCAACTTCTTATTATCAACACTTTATTGTCCCACTACTGGGCACAAATCTCCTCTTATAATAGGCAAGGTTTAGCCATACACAACCTCGCTGGCCAAGAGCGCATTGGCAGACTTGACATCTCCCAAAGTAGTTTTAAAAAAATCAGGGATGTAGATTTCACGTAGTTTTCCTTCAAAGTCAAACAATGTGAACATTAATTTTCAATTCAAACGAAACTTTGAAATATCAGAAGTGTGTATTTGGAATTTAAACCTTGGACCCCAATAGAAGAGACCAAAGTACAGTAGTAGCACACTTTGAGCTCACACTCCGACTTTTACGCTGTTTAAATATAATGATCGTCCCTTAAAAGTTCAACGCAGTGCTTGAATACCTCAAACAGCATACGTAAAAGGTGGTAGAACTCTTTCTCGTCCGACTCCGACTGCACCACCGCCATACCAATTTCTACCTAATAACAGCAGTGTTAAACGCTGCTGTGTTCTTGTTTGAATGTGGTAAGGGAGACATTATTTTCCGAGACGTCCCTGCTTACTCCTCAGAGGTAGCGGTGCATCTGTGGCCGACCTCAGGTAGGAATCAAATCCTATCTGGGGTTGATTACAGATGTCCATGGGCGACAGTAACCACTTACCATCAGGTGGACTGCATGCTCGTCTGATACTTCTATAGTATAAAAAATGAATACATATTATTGAAATACCCACATAAATTTTAGCTATAGTCTATTTACGAAAATGTATGTCGGAAATATGTTATAATAGCAAACACAAAACTTAAGAGAACTTACGAAAAACACTATGTCGCTGTATACTGAGTCCGACTTATTCAAGAGCTCTTGAATTCGCAGAAATAGAACGCAGTGCGCTGTGAATTGTGAAGAAATCTCCAGTAGAGCAATACACATAACAGTTGTAAAGCAGTGTTGTTGTATACATAAAAGTAGTGTATCACTGCCTCTTATAATTAATTTTCGATTTTGCTGACAAACTATTCCTAATTTCATTTTTTCTAAAACAAGTCGTTTTCGTATTTCCGTCATAGATAAGTATAGATATCTCGCCTTGTAATTGAAGGAAGCCATTAAATGGCTTAAACGGCTGACATTCAGCCAATTAATGGCTGTCATAGTGTAATTTACGCGGAACAATGCTGACATGCGCAGTTAAGTGGTGCAAAACACGAAATCGAAGAAAAAGTGCGGAGAAATATAGTTTCATTCGTAAGTGATCCAAAATTTTTTTTAATATTTTTCAAACACGTAATTAGATGACGGTGACAATTGCAATTGTCAAAACTGGTTACATTTTCTTGTTAGGTGTGAGTAATATTTACTAATCTATGGTTTCCGTATTCTTTTTCGCGACCTGGGTAAAGTAGGTGAAAACGTCTCATTAAAAACCTATGGTTACGTTAAGCCACGTATAGCCACGCTGATTCACTGCGGATTGACAGTAGAGGTCCAATAAGGCATCCATTCGGTCCCTATCAACACAAGCTACGCGACTACGCGCTTCAATTCAAATTTCAGGCGGATCTACACATTTTTTTTACACTACTGGTTTAGTTTTGCCTCCCCTAATGACCTCTACAATTTGATATCCTAGTGCAGGGCTATCCAGATCAGACACGATCGTTGGTCAATACAAAAAAAACTTAATACATTAAAGAGCCGTAAAAATATACTTACGTTAATTATTTTCTTTGTCGCCTCTACGGGAATAGTTCAGCTTAAAAAAATGTTTACGTCAAAAGCCTTCTGAGTAAAATTTGGGGCTAGCAAATTTGCTGTCATAGCCTAGTAAACTATTGGTAAATCTGTCACTGACTATAGGTACTATTAGGTACCTTTATAAATGAACTATCTTTGATAGCTAAATTGAAGGTTACTGACAATAACATGTCTTTGACGACTGTTCTCACAAAGACTTTTCTTTCAACTTCTGTCATAACGTCCCTTTTCCAATAACCCTAATATATTTTTATTTCAAGTTTTACGTAACTTTCATTGTTACTACGCAATAATATATGAACGAATGTAACACAATTACCATCTTTTTATGTGTACAATTAATGTGGAATTATCTATAATTATATATCTACTTAGTTGAATAATCCTTTTAACAATAGACTAATAATATGTACGAGCTGCATTAAGAAGTCCGTGATTATTTTAATACTTCTTGGCAACAGATAATAGAGACGTATATTAAGTTAATTTAATCAGATTTAGAATTCAAATACTTGAAATATTACGATTTAGTGAACACATTTTTACTCGTATAAATTTATAAAGGATATACCTATTTGTTACTCATGTTTAATAGCAAAGGGTAGTCTTAACCCTGAATAGATTCAGGACCTTTGTGCTAAACAGGTATAAAAGAAATAAATAACAAAGAAATATACATTTACTAAAAATATATAATAGAGATAAAAAGATACAAGTACTATTTTTCTCATATTCTACGCGTTTCATGACGCCTCAGGAATTTGTTTTTTTTATAATATAGGAGTAGCAGACGAGTATACAGTCCACCTGATGATAAGTGGCTACTGCCACCCATGGACATCTGTAATCAACCCCAGATAGGATTAGATATTCCTGTGACCTGACCTTAGATGTTTCCTGTTGACCTGAGGTCGGTCACAGATGCGCCGCTACCCCTGAGGACTAAGCTGGAACGCCTCGGAAAAGTCTGTCTCCCTTACCACACCCTTCAAACCGGAACACAGCAGCGCCTAACACTGCTGTTATTAGGTAGAAATAGGTGTGGTGGTGGTGCCGCCGGAGTCGAATCACAAAGGTTTCTACCACCTTTTTACCTTCACTTGAATAATTCAACCCCAAACATTTCTTTGTATAAACTTAATAAATTTTCTTAAATGTTTCTACACCAGCGCTCTTATCTAAAACATAGAATAATCGCCGGTTATATGTCAAAATACATACAGGAATGAACTATGATAATCAACACGGAGTGCTTTCTAAACTTGAACATTGAAGCAGCAATTTGATTTTGAAGTTCCTGGTATGCTGCAGGGCAGTTATGGTGCACAATAATTTCATTATCCGATCGTGTTAAGTTTTGAATTGTTCATGTAAGCTATCTAGGGCTAATCTTGATAGTGCTATATATTACTCATAGGTTACTATTGAGAAACAAAGCTAAAAGAAGTGTATTCTTTTATTTTCTACGCTTTTAATGTTATAATAAATGATATTGACAGTGATATATGATAAAAGGTAGTAGAACCCTCTGAGACTCGACTCCGGCGGCGCCACCGCCACACTTATTTCTGCCTTAACAACAGTGTTAAGCGCTGCTGTATTCTGATTTAAGGGTTTGGTAAGGGATATATGCTTTACAGAGGCTTTCCAGCTCAGGGGTACCGCATCTGTAGCTGACCTCAGGATATGAATATAATTTTCTCTGGGGTTTATTACTAATCATTAATTTATAACATAGTACGATTTAGGATTTTTCGTGATTACAAGTAACTGTGCGAGTACAATTTATTTCATGTCTAAATTGAACATCCTCAAACGTATATAAAATACAATTATATCAACTATATTACACAGTACGTACATATCACATTTATTAGGAATTTGTATCGTGTAAATCGACTCCAATTCAGGAAATGTGGTAGAAATAAATACGTATTATTAAAGAGCAAGAGGTCAGTAACAAATGGCAAGTTCCGATCATGTAATCAACGAGAGTAATTGAAAGCGGAAACTCATTTGTTTCTTCAATCGACCGACAAAAATAATAATAGGCTATTTACACACTTGCAACTCGCGTGGCTGAGTAGTCACTGTGGGGCTTTGTCACGTGCGGTACGCCCTTATACATGTCCCACATAATCAATAATTATGCTCCTACTATGCGACCCGCATGTGCGTATGAAACGATAGGATGCTCTGTGGTTCGACTACAGCGGCACCATCGGCCACACCTATCTCTGCGTAATAACAATAGTGTTAAGCGTCTCTGTGTTCTGGTTTAAAGAAAGCGGTAACGGAGACATACTATTCCGAGTCATGCCAACTTAGTCCTTAGGTATAGCGGCCCATTCGTGGTCGTTCTCAGGTAGGAATCTTATCTTATATGGAATTGATCACAACTGTCCATGGACGACAGTAGCCATTTAAGATCAGGTGTAGGTACTGCATGCTCGTCTGCTACTCCTATATTATCAAAAAGTATCACGCGTATGAATAAAACAATGCAAAATAAAGAATGAAAAAATCCATGACTTCATTACCATCATCTCTATAATCATTATATGTTACGACATACAAACAATAAAGAATATATCTATCGATTTATCTATCCATGTTCTTGGATGTATTGCCTTTACGCTACAAAAGAAAGCCTTAGAAATGTAAATCAACCTTTCAACACATAAAAGTGATTTTACCAGACCATTTTTTCATTTATCTTCAATAAAGAGAATTAAAAACGATCTTATAGAGGTACTAGCTAAACCGGCAAACGTTGTGTTGCCATATAAATTAAAAAATGTTAAAAGTGAACAACTCTTATCACTTAGGGATATGAAAAATAGATTCTCAGACCTACTGAATATGTATATAAAATTTGGTGAAATCGGTAAAGCCGTTTCGGAGGAGTACGGTAACTAACATTGTGACACGATGAAGATTTTTGTAAGCCAGAGTGCGCATTTTTTTTAAATATAGAAGTAGCTTTATATAATTCATCTGATGAGTTATAAGATAATAAGTGGCCTTTGTCTCCTATGGACATCAGTAATCAACCCCAGATAAAAGTCTTACGTAATGTTGCCACAAATAAGTATTTTGCTACCCCTGAGGGCTAATTTGAAATATCTTATATGTCCCTTATTGTAAGCAATCTCCCAGCATCTTTTAATATTGCTGTTAAACAGAAAAAGTTGTGGCGGTGGTGCCTCTGAAGTAGAACCACATTTTTTTTATAATATAGGAGTAGCAGACGAGCATGCAGTCCACCTGATGGTAAGTGGCTACTGCCGCCCATGGACATCTGTAATCGACCCCAGATAAGATTAGATATTCCTACCTGAGGTCGGCCACAGATTCGCCGCTACCCCTGAGGACTAAGCTGGAATGCCTCGGAAAAGTATGTCTCCCTTACCACACCCTTCAAAACGGAACACAGCAGCGCATAACACTGCTGTTATTGGGCAGAAATAGGTGTAGCGGTGATGCCGCCGGAGTCAAACCACAAAGGGGTCTACCACCTTCAATGGGTTCAAAACCTTCAATCATAAAATCTCGGGACGGATTTTAACAATGGATGATGCGTACAATCCTTATTCAACCGCTGCTACAAATGTTTTATTATTTGCGAATAAATAAATTTATTGTTTCCTTGTCCAGAAAATAAAGGTGAGATTGAGAATTTTCATATCTTATCTGTAACAATTTTTACAAAATAATGACGCGGTATCGCTGTCGGCAATTTATAATTCCTTTTGAAATCACATTACGTTATCAGGTGAGTAAAATTAATAAGTATGATTCGTATATAAATAGCCATTGAAAGTTCTTTTCGGAGACAGATTTGTTTTGCTTAACACTACTGTGCAGTAGTGTAAAAATGTTCAAGTTTATCTTGTTCGCCGCTGCTTTAGTTAGTGAGTGGTTTCTTTTTATTATTGAGTGTAAAGAATTTGATTTTTTGTAGAAGAAAATGATAAAAAAATGTTACTGGCTATATTTAAAAAGGAAGTTCTATACAGATTATCATATTGTTACGAATATTATTAAATAATTATGGCATTTACTTATTTACAGAATTAGATTTTTAAAAAAATATCTAATCTCAGAAAGACAATGATTAGTCCACCACTCCGGCCAAGTTTTGGTAGACTTTACATACCATTGAGATATTTTTAAAATCTCTCAGGTATTCAAGGTTTCCTTAAGATGTTTTCCTTCGCCTTTGAAACAAGTGATAATTAATTTCTAATACGCACATAACTTTTAAAAATCAAAGATGTGTCTGGAACCCCTCGATCGAGAGGCAGAGTTTAAACTAGGCTATTACGGGTCACGTCAATTCATCCAAATGCAAAAATGATTCTACTACCAGGTTCTACCTTTCAAATTAAAAGTAATTTAATATATTTTTTGTTTCAGCCCTCCATGGGTCAAACGCAGACAATGTGAATAGATTTACAAGACAGGGAAATTTTAATAAGTATTATGTTTATACCAGGTATGTATTGTTTGATATCATCATCAACCCATTACTGTCCCACTGCTGGGCACGGGTCTCCTCTCAGAATGAGAAGGATTAGGCCATAGTCCACCGCGCTGGCCAAGTGCGTATTGGTAGACTTCACATACCCTTAAGATTTTTTTTTTATAAATCTCTCAGGTATGCAGGTTTCCTCACGATGTTTTCCTTCACCGTTTAAGCAAGTGATAATTAATTTCTACTACGCACATTAATTTGAAAATCAGAGGTGCGTGCCCTGGGATTTGAACCTCGGACCCCTCGATCGAGAGGCCGCGTTTCTTAACCACTAGGCTATCACTGCTTGTTATTGTTTGATAATAAGTTTAATATCTCTTTCTCGTTATTATTAGTCAAGTAAACAAATACTCTTTATCTTTATTTATATTTAGAAATATCAATCAAAATGTAGGAATCGTAATTTTTTCTTACGATTTATTTAAAATATATAATTAGATTATACGAAGTGATTTTACAATATTCTAATCTAAATACCATTTTTCGGTAAATTTAGTAAGTCCACATTGTCCACCAATGAGCCTAGGGGTGTTTATGCCTGGACGTGACATAAGAATTCTGACCTTAAGTTGGACTTTAAACATATAGGAATTTAGCTAATAGTTACTGCACTTGCATATGCATGTTGGTATCCGCAGTAGATAGGTAACCTCGCAAACATTGCTGTTTATTTATATAATTTAATTTCATAATCGTCTTCTTCCACGTCTATAGAAAAAACAGTACTAATTAATTCTAGTACTAGTTAATTCTCTGTAATAACAAAGTGTATAATCGTACTCTGCTAGCACTCTTATTTGGAGTTGTTTGAAGTGGCAACATTTATGTACGGTACATGTAGGTACAGCGATTATCATTTAATATGAAGTGAACAACTTATCAATAACTATCTAAAGCTTTTCATGCCAGTCTTCTTGGAGTCATATTGAATATACCAAATTTAATATCATTAATGAGATTCGAAGCGAGAACTAGCGTAACGAGTTTCTTGGAATAATGAAATGTTTCACTTAGAACCACACTACTCGTATGTTTGGAGTAGACATAAATAAAGCAAACATTGAATTGGGACTTACTTAATTATTTTATGTACATTTTCTTAAAATAAAATTTTGAGACAAAAATGTTTTTACAATCTAGATGCACGGCTGTGCGTCCAGCAAATGCAGGAATTAAATTAACGTGCCTAAATTTTTATATAAATTCTTAATCCTATTAATTCCATTGAGTATAATTCCTCACAAAATTATTTATATTTTCTTAACCGTTCTGAAAAACTATAACTCATTTGTCTTTAGTAGTTACTTTAAAATCAAACCAATTCATAAAAATAAACAAATGTTTATGAACTCATCGACCAAAAATTCAATTTTAATCTTGTTCATTATTATTTAATTTTCATTTCAACTTTCCTGTGCATTGAATTGAATTTCACATTTAAACATTGCATTGAATTTCAGAGAAAATAGCCGTCAGTTTTACGAGCTCCTGGACACACAAGCCTCGATCTATGCTTCACCAATACTTCTGGCACGTGACACTGTTGTCATCATCCATGGTCATCAAGCAAGTGCTTTCAACTCTCTGAATCCAACTGTAAAAGATGGTATGTTTTACTAAAAGTCCAACTACATGAGCGGAGGCCAGTATTAGTAGGATAACCGTTATTTTTATCAAATTAACTCATTTAAACCTATTTCTGCATATATATGTCGTCGTCTTCAACCCTTTATTGCTGCACTATTGGATCCTGGTCTCCTCTCAGCGTGAGTAAGGTAACTGCGCTGGCCGATCGTGTGTTATTAGACACTTTTAAGACCTTTTACACATGTAGATCTCCCCACGATGTTACCCTTCATTTTTAAAACTATAATTCTGATATAATTAAGATAACTTAGCAAAGTCAGAGGGTGTCTGGAATTCAAACCTTGGACACCCCGATCGATACTTAATTTTGTAACTACAAGTGACTTGAAACACTTTTCCTTTTTAAACATTTTACCTGACTGTGAAGGATAGTTTGCTTCGATTTTATGTATGTCTTATTCTTTTGCACCCCCTAAGGCCCTTTTGGGCTTCTTATATCGGTTTAGCTTAGGTCCCGAAAGACCAAAATTCAAACCATTAAGCTATAAATAACTATCATTTTTATCAATCTTATAATCATATTGACAATAACAATTATAATGATGATTTGTGTATTTTAAGTACACATGCACCTTGTCCTTAATCTAAGTCTAAGTATCAAAATTCTCTATCATAAAAGATTGATCTGAAGACAAGACTACCCGTCATAATTCCTAGTAAAGATTAATTATAAGGCAATAATTGATGTAAAGCCACTATGTTCTGGTTTTGAGGGTGGAGTACCTAAAGCTTATCATGAAGCATCTGTAATCGATCACCTGTCCGTTTAGGGTGGTAACAGATGTCCACGGCCGGAAGTAAACATTTAATTAACATTAAGTGGGCTGCACGAATGCTTTCTGCTTCTATTTTACGGAAACTATCGAGCTATGCGTGTAACCTCATTGAAATTAAGCTTTCAAAATACTGAATTTTTTATAATTAAAAAAGACCTGAAAATTTACGGGTTCTATCAAAATGAATGAATATAAAAAAGTAAACATTTAAATTTGGTTGGTAAAATATCATGAAATTATATAAATTTACGGAAAATTGTACATTGCCTTAATTTTATAAAAAAAACTTTCTTCTTATACTAGAAATAGCTAAGCTTCTTACCCGAATGCGAAGGTCTCATTCTTCGGCAATCCTGCAGCCCAAACGGATTCGTCAAATTTGTAGGAGTGACATACGCTATGTTTTAAATTAAATTTTTCGATGACCCACGTGAGAGAGTAGGCACCATATCGGTCTGACGCGCAAAGAGATCCGATTTCGATCCCTGAAAAAGCAAACATCTAAATAGTGAATTAGGATATTTGTTCTGGAACTGGGTATGTGTGTATTAGTCTTTGTCTGTGTTCATGGCGCTGATGACACACGGAATCATATAGTGGGGCTGAGAGTGTACTAAGCAAATTTGTGAGAGTGTACTTCAAGGTGGTAGAACCCTTTGTGGTTCCACTCCGGTGGCACCACCGCCACACCTATTTCTGCCTAATAACAGCAGTGTTAGGCGCTGCTGTGTTCCGTTTTCAAGGTTGTGGTAAGGGAGACATACTTTTCTGAGGCATTTCAGCTTATTCCTCAGGGGTAGCGGCGCACCTGTGGCCGACTTCGGGTAGGAATTCTAATCCTATCTGGGGTTGATTACAGATCTCCATGGGCGGCAGTAGCCACTTACCATCAGGTGGACTGCATGCTCGTCTGCTATATTATAAAAAACGCGTTTTTAATAAATATAAATACTATTAAAATTGCAGCGTTATTGGTGGCGAATGATATCAACATAATCGTCGTGGACTGGTCGGTGTATGCTAGCCAGAGCTACAGCAACGCGGTGGGCGCGGTACCCAGCATTGCGATGTTCCTAGCAACTCTTATCACCAACCTGGTGGCAACAGTCGAGTTGCTCTCAACCGCTTGCACATCGTTGGGTTCAATCTCGGCGCTCATGTGGCTGGCTTCACTGGAAGAACTCTGGGAGGAGGAGTAGCTAGGATCACTGGTAAGTGTGGTATAAAAATCTAAAGTGATGTTAGAAGGACCAAAACCTGTACTGCATGATTTTTGTCATAACAGGGAGAAATAGTCACGTGGTGTGGTGTGGTGTAATATATTAGGTGTGAAGCGAAGTATATTTCACGTGACATATATACGAGTTAGTATATTATATGTGACGTGTGTATAGTACATTTACGAGTATATACTATATACTCGTACTCGTATATACTCGTGTTACGTGAAATATATTTTATGAAGGACATAATAAAAATAAAAATTCATCTATCCTATCTTTAAATCTCTATCTATAAGTGTTCACTGTCAGGTAACGAGGAACACTATTCAGGAAAGATAATAAGAAAAATGTAAACACTACATTTTGTAATTCATTTATATTCTATTTACGCAACTGGTACAGTGGCATTATAAAGTTTATTATTTCTATTAATAAAACTGAAAATGTTTAATTTATAAAACCTATTGTGTAAAACTCATTGAAGCACTATTTTCTAAGTTACAGTATTATCATAATCTTTAATCATTTAGTCATTTATTTGCCATGAATATTACAGTCATTACAGGACTTACAATATTTGGTAATTATTGGTATCATATTCAGCTATATTCATTTAATAGCATGCAAATATTACAAATCCAACAATTTCAATATTATTAAATACAATTAATTCAACAAAAATTCAACATTATTATATATTATTACTATTATTAAACGTTAATTAATTTATTTAATTTATTTATTTTTTAGGTCTGGACCCATCCAAAAGCCAGTGGGGCACCAACTCCCGTCGTTTGAACGCTTCAGACGCGTCATACGTGGAGGTGATTCACACGGACGGCAACGGCTGGCAGGCCAACGGTCTCGGCACCGCCATCGGCCACGTGGACTTCTTCCCCAACGGCGGTGGCAACCAGCCCGGATGCTTCCTCTCCAATAGGTGCAGCCACAACCGGGCGTGGGAGCTCTTCGCGGCCTCGCTCATCATGACCACCTGGTAGCCAACAGATGTGACACCAAGCTGCAGTTGTCGATGAATACCTGCAGGGGATACACACTCAAAATGGGAAACAATAAATACACCAAACTCGGGTAGGAATAACTGTAATATCATTAAAAATACTAAATCCATCTATCAACTGCTAAAGCAGCCCTGCCACCTTCTACCGTACAATAGCAGTTTAATGGTACTATGTTCTAATTTAAAGAGTTGTACATACATGAGGTATTTCGACTTCTCAAAATTCTTTATTTATAAAATTAAAGTAGCAAACTAGAATAACAAACTCTATATAAAACAGGGAATCTACCTGAAATCACTCATAGATAATTAGATACGTTGCCACACCTGAGAACTAAGATGGTTGACTAATATGTAAGTCAGCAGGCATTGAAACCTTTTCAACGAAAAGCAATAAGTGATTTAGAATGGAAATAGATGTAGTGATGAAAACATAATCGTAGTACCACTTTTAAGTTTTTTGAATATAAGTCGTTTTTAAAACGCAGTCCAAACTTGAGTACAACTCTTATTTTGTCCCACCAATATAAGACACACTGTAGGCGCTGCTGTGTTCCGGTTTGAAGGGTGTGGTAAGGAAGACAGACTTTTCAGAGGCGTTCCAACTTAGTCCTCAGGGGTAGCGGCGCATCTGTGGCCGACCTTAGATGGGAATATCTAATCCTATCTGGGGTTGATTACAGATGTCTATGGGCGGCAGTAGCCACTTACCATCAGGTGGACCGCATGTTCGTCTGCTACTCCTATATTATAAAAATAAAATTGGTGGCTAAAGTCATGGTTACTAATTAACTTTTTTTCTGTTTCAGATCTGGAATATTCAGGGTAAACACTAAAAGCAAATTCCCCTACTAATTTATTGTCTTTTACGGTTTAAAACTAAATAAAGTCAATGTAAACAATGATTTTTAGATTAGAAAGATATTTCGTTATTAAAATAAAAAGTATTTACTGTAAATATTTATGAGTTTTCAAAATTAAATGTATGTTTTTTAATAAAATATTTTTCATTCCCATTTTTCAATCCTGCGATACGAATATTAAGTTTAATCCATATTGGACACTACACATATGTTACATTTTTACAGTGATACGGCCAAATCGATTTTAATGTAAATTAATATACGTACAGTACCCTTACCATGAGTTTTTACGTTTTGACAAATATGACGATTTTTTACGTATTTGTCCATACAAATTCCAATCAATTAAATGTCTAAATTGAAAATGACTCTTTATGTTTAGTCTCTCTTTTTTGCGAACATGTGAGGCAGACAAAAGGACTTGAGCACTTACTTATTGTTACGTTTACTCAGTCTACTGAAGCAAACGTAACAGAATAATGGAATGAGTAAACGTAATGTAAAATTGTGGGATGTTTTGAAAACTCATGGGGTACAGATATATTTTAATCCTGAGGTAGAATACAGGAACCCATCAAAAATAAATCCATGAAAGATATTATAATATTATTAACGCTGCGGATAATCTAAAACAATATAAGTACCTAATAAAATACTATATATTGAATCTCTTTTTTGTAAGTCCATTGTAAGGATAACCATTATTAAATGCTAATATCCGAAAGTATCCATTGTACCGGTTTGAACCAGTTTAGAAATTTAACCCGACAAAGGGTTGTTATTAAACTGGGCATTTAATTAAATTTTTGAACTTTGTACAGTGTGCCTCTCGCCTATGAACATTGCAACTTTTGAAATATTATACAAATTCTCAATATTTTAAAATTATATTGATATTTTTAACTTTTTTACTTAACTACATAATAATTCAATACAACTTGCTATGATTCTATGCACTTATTAATTAAGGGCAATATAAAGATTATATAGATAACGCCTGAAAATATTATTTTCAGGCGTTATCTATATTATTATCTTGCCATACCTATTAATTATACAAAGTAATTGAATTAACAATTATCTAGCTAGCTAGATCTTGACCTCGGACAAGTGATTAATAAAACTTACTAAGTCACGCATAGCAACATAGCGTTATAAACATACTAACAAGAAAGATCGAACAACTTAGTCAATTAAATATTAAAATAAATATTTGAACAATAATTCAGCTACAATTCAAATAATTAAGTATCTAATTGTTATTGAAGTTATAGTTGTCTCTGCGCAATTGGGAAAACCGATAATATATTTTTATCATGAGATGAAGTTGCGCGACGCTGTAACACATAATTTAGGTACTTATGACATTGTTTGTGTATTTATTTTCTTTTATTGGTCGTAGTTGTGTTACGTATATTTTTATCCGTAAAGTATTTTACACCAAAATACGTATAGATTCTTATGTGCGAACATGAGGACACATCATCAACCCATTACTGTCCTACTGCTGGGCACGGGTCTCCTCTCAGAATGAGAAAGATTAGGCCATAGTCCACCGCGCTGGCCAAGTGCGTATTGGTAGACTTCACATACCTTTAAGATTTTTTTTGGAGTTTACTCCTTAACGATTTGAGTTATAAGGCCCGGTACGGAAATTTTATGAGGAGTAAAATCAAGTGTAACACGAAAAGTTGAGGCGTAACGTAGAAAGAGACAAACATATATATCTGTAGGATTGAACGTGTAAAAGAATGAGATGGAATACATTACACAGCGTATCTCATTCTCGGGGTCTCCTCTTTGCGCGATACTTCGTAGTCTCACTGTATAGTTCACTACCTCCAGTCTGAGAGTTGAATGTGTGCGTATGTTTGTACGTGTGTGTTGCGCGCTAGATATGGTACAACTATTGATGCGGTGTTTTCATGATTCATAACTCATGTAACTTCCGAAGTTCACGTATCGTATTTCAGTTACCACAAACCTATAATTACAGTATTTAAGAATGATATTATAATTCAAAGTGAAAGAAATCAATCATCATAAAATTGGATTTGTATAAATTGAACACAATTATTACTATTATTATTATTTATATTATTTTGTAACATACTTTATGTAATACGCATTATTGAAGTAATATAAATAATCCGAATAATTACAGATATATGTTTGTTTCTCTTATCATTTTAGCAGATGCGTTCATTTACCCTTTTTTTCTATTCGATATAGATATATCATAATTATCGTTCGTAAGGAGTAAACTCCAATCGTGCGTCGTAGCTGACACACACACTTTTTTTTTTTATAAATCTCTCAGGTATGCAGGTTTCCTCACGTAGTTTTTTTTCCTTCACCGTTTTAGCAAGTGATAATTAATTTCTAATACTGTGCGTATTATATTTGAAAATCAGAGGTGGAATTTGAACCTCGGACCCCTCGATCGAGAGGCCGCGTTTCTTAACCACCAGGCTATTACTGCTATTACATGAGGACACAAACACTTATTATTATAACGATTTTATTGATCAACAAATAAATTCCTTTTAATAAATGATTCTTTTAGATTTTCCACTACAGATTTGAGAAAGCATTCTTCAAATTAAATTATTTATAGTAAAACCTCTCAGATGCGCTTGCATTGTAATTATATACCGTTCTAAGTTAATCCTCTTGGATAAGTACATTTAACGAGGCTTCTTTACTAATGCTTCTTAGCTGGTCAGCGAACCGCGCACAAAGGGTCTGAATGAAATTTAGTTCCGTAGAGACAGGAACCTTATTACTTACCTAAGCCTATGCCATCAGTCCGCCTATCTATTCTATCTTTTAACATCTTATCTTTAGACATCTTTCAAGTCGTAAAATCGCATAAAGTTCGCATAATGTGTTATAAACACAAATATCAAATAATAAAAGTTGTGAACTCATATAACCTAATTTAACAAATCGATACCAGAAGTATCAATTAACGTAAGGGACATTTTGGCGAAAATGAGTTATATATATCATTGGATTCAGAATTTTGAGCTCTATTGTATGGTATTATTGAAAAAATTCTATCGTCAAAAGAAAATCCCTTACAGTAAAAAAATTTGGCCTGCGTAAAACGATTTATGACAAAAAAATGATGTAACAGACGATTACATTTTTGTTTTCTCTAAAAAATACAGTAAGTCATAGTATTAAGTAATTTACACCCTTACCTTAAACCGCAAATCTGTCGATTTCAGTAACATGTCCCTTACATTAATGAATAATTAGAGTTTTTTAAGAATTATTCTCTTACATTATTATCTAACAAAACTATCTTTATTTTAACAAACAATCAAACGATAACAATTTATCTAACAAAACAATCTAAAAATCTAAAAGTTATACAAATTAATTACCTTCTAGCGGGGCATACATACATGCCAGTTGACAGCATGCATGCTGTTATTGAGAGGGAAGTAAGAAAACTAATTGTTTGGGCACCTTCGCAATGGCCAAGTTTTATAGAGAGTGCTAGGAAACGGCCTCAACCATATAAAGTGAGTGTCTTAGAGCATACAGATTTCATCAACTTCCAGAATCTGGCGGGAATCTGTATTCACTCAAGCTACTCTTAAAAATAAGACTGCGTATAAAAAACATAAGAGTGTGCACATTTAAAAAGAATGCGAAAATTGAAGTTAAATATACAATGTTAGAGACTGGTGATACTTATGACATAGAAGTCTCCAAAGAATTACCTCCAAAGAATTTAACGCAAGAGGAAAGGGTAAAGGGATTGGGAAAAGAAGTGCTGTTAGAGGTAAAAATACAAAAAATATAGACCAAAAAAATGAATCTGCAGCTGAAAGTACTAGTAATGACATAAGTCAAAAGAAACACAGACAATTTGCCATCTCTTTATAATGAGAGGCTCCCAATTTCCATTCCAAAATACAATGACCTCAAAAAATTGTGCGAACCGGTATAATACCAAGAAGATTTCATTGTGAATATTTGAACCTTCCGAATAAATCGCCAGTTAAAGATACCCTCAATGAAACCGACGACGATTGAAGATGTGATGAATGATGATGATAACTAGATAAAATACCAAATAGAAAAGTTATTCCAACCGAAATGGTCGGAATAACTTTTTTCTATTAGGGAATTAAGCTATTTTAATTTCACCATTAAATAGTTTAATTTACCAATAGTTATCATCATAATCTGTCTGCTCATACCTAATTATTTATTCTTGTAATACTAGGTATATATTTCTTATATTAATATTTATATCATTTATATTATGTATTTTATTCATTCATTTTTCAGACAATTCATATTTTTCATCTGTCTTTCGTTTCCAATACGTTCATTAAATTACTAAATAAATAAGAATTCTGAGAAAACTATTATTTTTATCCATTTGTTTGATTATAATTATAAAGCTAATTAAACGTAATTATTAAAAGTACAGACTGTTAATTAAAAGAGATAATGGTGTCAAAAGATAGCCATACACGTTGGGGTAGACCTGACGAGTTAACCTCTCAGGTCTACCGTAGCGTGTATAGCCTACTTTATTTTTACATTGATTACTAGGTGGTAAGAACTTATACTTATTAGAACTGTTACTTTTAGAAAAGTTTATAGACTGATTAGTGTGTCAAATATAATTATAACGCAGACATAAAAGTCGGAAATAAAAAATTGTATTAACAATAAATCGTTTTTTTTTTGTATCCCTAATTTCATTTAAATCTGTGATAACTAAGCTGAAACTAACATTAACCATGCAAATAACCTATTTCCATTGTGTTAAAATACCTTAATTATAGTAGATAATCTATGGTTACATCAAATTGCTACACGTAAAAGTCCTTTACAACAGAATTACGTATAATTTCTATTGCTCTTGTTGCACTTACACTATGCTAGTCGGTTTACACATAAAATATTAGTAACGTAAGGTACAACTAAACATATTTTTTTAATGTAAGGGACATGCTATATTTTAAACCGCTGGGTATTCCTAAATCTTTCGTTTATAGCATGAAAGAAGATGATTTTCTAAGAAACTTTGATCTAGACACAATTAAAATTGAAGTAGACAGTAAAAAGTTATGGACACATAAACAAAAATAAAAACGTTTTTTGCCTCTCCTGAAAAACCGTGTTTTGTCCCTTACATTAATTGATACTTCTGGTATCGAAATGTTGTACCTAATCCATAATAGGAACATTTCTATTTCTTTTTCGCTCTCTCGTTCTCTAGAATGCCCATAATGAGTTAGACACATACAATGGCCGCCATTTCCGGTTACAAATTATTAAATAAATTATTTATGAAACGAAACTATAGTTAGGATTAGGACTCACTAAGGAACTTGGCAACGTTTATACCAAATATGGCAACTTACACCACACTTGCCCCCTTTACATTTATGTTTCCTCGGAACTATATTTTCAATTCTTTGTCATAAAATATTTACGAACAAATTTCGTTGAAATCGGCCGCACTCAGAATATAAATTGGGCACTTGTGCATGCACCGGTTCCTATGCACCAGATGTGTTGCTTACAGTCATGTTATTGTGTTGCACGTCTGTAAATAGAGCTTCGGGTGCAGAACAAATACCTTGAAGGCAAACCGGGCAACAAGTCGAACAATGGCACCGTTCAATAACTTCCAATTGTCCACTACATACCTATAACCAAGTCACTAGTTGTTTTATGTTGGAACTATTCGTAAAATGCGTTGCAATTGAAACAACAAGTTAATATTTCTATTATAAATTTAAAATAAATAGACGCAGGAGTAAAAGATTCATCATTCAGATATGTGTATGGCCGGGAATCGAACCAGAAACCCTCTGTGTGCCAGAGAGATGTGGTGTGACACTCGAATGTTTGGGAACCATCGCCTTGCTTTAATCTGATTGGATGACAAATTTTGAAGATAAAAACAAAAATCTCCATAAACTCCATTTTATAACAATTTTGACCGTTCGCCGGTTTGTCCGACTATTGTAGATAGTACCTTAGGCCTTGACCATATATCAGTGCTAATGAATAATATGAAAAAAAGAGAATTTGACGAAACACAACAGAAACACATAAAATGTAATTGACACAGTAAAATGTAATTGTTTTTTTTTATTTTTGTGTTCTACACATCCATGAATAATTTTGTCATTAGGTTAAACAAAACAGGTTTATCAAATAAAAGTTTATGTATTCAAATTACTTACATAATAATTTAATTGTTATCAAATATAACGCTTTATGCGTATTATCTTTAGCACCTGAAATTATACTCGTTTTTGTACATAGGTAAAGTACTTTGTAAAAAGACAATATTAAGTTTGATATATTGAAATACTTATTAAGCCATAAGTCTGAGTCATTGGCGTCACAAAAAAATAATGGTCAAAAACTTGTGGGACTATTAAACTGATATAAGTACTTTAAAGGTGATACGACTTATACTGTGGCGGCAATGTAGTGATACTAACCTTTTTTTTCTCCGCCGTCCTCAGCGCTGCGTAGAGGACTCCGGAATCTCCAACGGAACGCAACCGGAGTCCTGTTAGCGCGGTGCCCCGTCGGTCTCCCCCTAGGTAAGCTTGACGCTCGCCACACCGTCTGGTGTGCACGACGATATGCGACCACATACATCGGCGTCCTTCCCGGGGTAGCTGGTCGGGCAATTTGAGTCCGCAATCCCGGAAGCCCCCTTTTATTCGCCTCTTACGACAGACAGAGGATACCGTAGCCCTGTTCTGGTCGTCTGTATTTGCGTTATTGTTCTTTTCTAAATTATTTGGGGTAGAACAAGGCTTCCAAACCTACTTCATATGAGTCATAACAGTTGGAACTTGCTCTATTCAATTATGAAATTGTATCCAAATCGAGCTTATATTTTTGATTTACCACATTAATAAAAAAAAAAACATACTATAATAAAATATTTCTAACACACATTTTATGAAATTGAGCATAAAAATACACAAATGATACCAACATACAGAATAAATTAAAATTTAATTGCAAACGTAATGCCAGAGATTCCACATATTATTGTGGACCCAACTAAGTTATGCTGAAAATGTTGAAATCTTCATGAAAAGGACCAACTCATAAGTATTATTTATTGTGTTATATTTACATACCCAACAATATCGAGATGTCAAGTGAATTTATATTGAGGATATGTTTTTTACATTAGAGGAAAAATAAACGAGGATGCAGTCCATATTACGTAAGTGGCTACTTTAAAATCTTTACTTTAAAATGTAAAAAGTAATTAACTTGATAAAAGTTTACCAGCTTAACACCTTCAAGAGCACCGGAATCGAGAACAGATTAACTACGAAGTTTTTAAAAGAATCTATTGATAGAGTTAATTATTTTAGAAATTAATAAAGTGATCCGTTTTACTCTTATTTCCTGTACCTATAAAAATGCTGCAAATAATTGAAAAGGTTAAATACATCATCATTGTTTCCAATTTTTTTATAAAGAGTGAGTATATGTCTAGCTGTTTTAATATATTTTTAAATGTCATTGACCGTATGTAACTTAACGAGGTCTCAGGTTACCTACGTGTATATTAGGAAAGAAAAAATAACCATATATATATATATATATATAATATATATATATATATATATATATATACATATATATTTTATAATATAGGAGTAGCGGACGAGCATGCAGTCCACCTGATGGTAAGTGGCTACTGCCGCCCATGGACATCTGTAAACAACCCCAGATAGGATTAGATACTTCCATCTGATGTCGGCCACAGGTGCGCCGCTACCCCTGAGCTAAGCTGGAAGGCCTCGGAAAAGTATGTCTCCCTTACCACACCCTTCAAAACGGAACACAGCAGCGCCGAACACTGCTGTTATTAGGCAGAAATGTGTGTGGCGGTGGTGCCGCCGGAGTCGAACCAATATAATATCGTCGGAATATAGGTTAATGAGGTAAAAAAATGAATTATAATAGTTAATCAATACCAACATCATAATTGGCAAAAATTACTTCACTAAATAGTAAATACACTGAAATAAAAGAAACTCAGGTCGCACATGGCTTAGGTGGACTTGAGACACGACCTGACAAGGAAACTCCTTTTTTAGGATTCCGTATCCAAAGGGTGAAACGAAACCCTATTTCTAAGCCTTCGCTGTCTGTAAAGTCCGTCGTTCTGTCACAGGGCTCCATCTATTGGCCCGTATTAGAGCCTTGACATTTTTTCACTGCATAGAAAACATTGGCATCTACAACAACGGAGACTAAAAATGAAAATAGCTTGAATATAAAGTTTCAGATTTTATCTCATTATATAATATTAGCTGACCCGGCAAACGTTGTGTTGCGCTATAAATAAAAAAGTGATAAGGGTAAATAACCCTTATCACTAAGGAGTATGAAAAATAGATAGTAGCCGATTCTCAGACCTACTGAATATGCATATAAAATTTGGTGAAAATCGGGAAAGCCGTTTCGGAGGAGTAGGGTAACTAACATTTGTCCCTGTAGTTCCGGGACTAGAATAGGGCTACGGTATCCCCTGCCTGTCGTAGGAGGCGACTAAAAGGGGGCTTCCGGGGTTGCGGACGGCAAGAGTGGGAGCTCGAACCGCCCAGCAAGTGACCCCGGGAAGGACGGCGGTATGTGTGGTCGCATACCGTCGTAAACATACATGGTGTGGGAGGAGCGAAAACTGCTCCCCCAGGGTAGAGCCCGTTGGGCATCGCGCTTGGAGGGCTCCGGTTGTGTTCCGTTGGAGATCCCGGAGTTCTCCAACAAGCGTTGAGGACGGCCACCGGGGGGGTTTTAGTGCGGTAAAAATCCCACATAACCCGGCGTTGCTCCCACGTCGTCGGGTACCTTTTGAAGGTTTCCCCCTCGAGAGAAAAAAAAAAAAAAAAAAAAAAAAAAAAAAAAGGGTAACTAACATTATGACACGAGAATTTTATATATAAGATAATTGTAACATTACACTCATCAAATTATATTAGTAGTAGTATTATAGACCCGGAAAAAATGTTAAACATAGTTTAAAACCGACAAAAAATACTTATTTGTTTAGCATGACTGATGCACTATTTCAAGCAGTGTGAGAAAGTAATAATCACACACTAAAACCTATTTAAGTATGCAATTAGTAAGGACACGTCAAACAGATTTTGTGATACACAAACCGTTTGCAGTTATATTTTTAACCGACTTCCCAAAGGAAGAGAGGTTATCTATTCGACACGTATATTTTTTTATTTTTTTTTTATACATATTTTCCTTTTTAATCCATTTCAACAAAAGAGTTTTTAGTGTCATTTATAAAATGGGCTACTCATTTATTTGGGAGAGATTTTACCGCGCACTCTTTTACTCTTCATATATGTCGTTCAAGCACTGGCGGACTACGTCATGGGAGACCCGGGACGGAAATTTGAATGGGGGCCCTAGTGGAAAAAGTTTATTTAATTTAACAAAACTTCAAATATATAGTCATACGAGTAGATATTCGTCGAAAAATACGTATGATTCCGGTGACTTTTTTATCGTTGAATTATACACATTTCACTCTTGTTTGATTTTGACAACCTTTTTTTAGCAACTGTTTTAGGGGGCTTACCCCTTCCCCCCTCCTAATCCGCTAGAACGTTAAAGTTAACATTATAATAGAGAAGTTTTTATGAAGAATATTTTTTTCTATGACGTATGATTATAAGATGAATAGGTACTACAAAAATTTGCCAATTTGACCTTTATCTCCTTCGACATTGAAAGTCGATGATACATATTATTATGATAGATTTAAATATTATTAATAGAATTCTGCACATTGAAGACATTGATGCATATTTTTGATTTTATTTGCATTTTAATTCAATATTTGAACTAATGGTTATTGTAGGCCTTGTCCTAATACGAGAACCGGCTCGTCTCGCGGACCTTGTGGATATTCAACAACGTAATAAGAAAAGACCTTAAACTTGGGTATTTTGAGACATATGTATGGAAATCGAGATAAATCTAACTATCGTTATCCAAAATTTATGTTTGTACTTAAGTATACTCTTTTGGGTATTTGGAAAAATAGTGAGAATATATTTCACGACGATATCAAAAATCGACAGAATAAATCAACTTAACGTCATCGTCATCGTCATCGTCATCGTTTTCTAAGAAAATCTGTGCAGAAAAATCTTGAAAATATTATAAAATTGATATTTATATGCTTTCACAAAATCTTAATTAATCTCTAGAATGTAACAATTTTTTGATGAGATTGAATTTTGAGTAGTTTTTCTGATTTTATGATATTTTACTGAAAAATAAAAGATCATGCGAAACCATACAAGCCTAAGGGTTCTTGGGAAAAAAATCTTAAGAGAGTGTCGCCTAACAAACTACACTTGGCTATCGGTGTGGGCTATGGCTTACACCCCTCTCACTTTTAAAGGGGACAGTGGGACAGTAATATGTTGGCGGAAATGACCTTCCTCTATTCGCTAATTGGCATTGAACCAGCATTGTAAAGGATGATCCAGACCTACCCTGATTTATGGAGAGAGATCCATGAACCACTGGGGAAGCCGAATTTCAACAATTGGGACTGCCATAGAGAAAAATTATGATTGACTTTGACGTATATTTTCAAGCCCAAAGTCTTGTGATAAGCTCGATATAGTGATAAAATCTGACAAGAACAGACAATCTACGAACCGAAAGCACGTATGTTTAACCACTGTCGATCACCCATCTAACTTCCGACTACGCCAGACATTGCTTAACTTTGTAGTTCTAGTAAGATTTTCACAAGCTGCGGAAGTATAAGCGCTTCCTTTTACTCTTACTATTAGCGATTCTGCGAAAACCCCGATTCAGTTTTGCACTTCGACACAATGTATTTAAAATATAACGATTCAATGTCATTCCCCGAGTACATCGGCGGCTAGCGTCCTATACAAACGTACACGATGTTGAAGTTAGACAGCTCGCTTGTGCGAAGTGGTAATGTTTTGATAAAAATTAGACTGTTTGTTTATGTTACGTCACTGTTACATCTAGTTGTTGTAGCGACGCATCTTTTGAGTCAAGACTATTCAAAATCTAAGGACCCAAACCTACAAGTGTACGTGAAATTAAAGTGGAAACTTATTACTGCTTGGTTTAATGTAAGTACGTAGAAAATGCATTTTATGAAAATTAGAAGGATCAAAAAAGTAGTAAGAAAGATATGGAAAATTTACAGGGCTTACAAAGTGCAATAGATGTAATTTTTTTATGATGTAAGTTGGCTTTCTATGGATTAATATAATTAATTGAAATAATTCTATCACCCTATTGATAAGTTGATACAGTTACTTTTATTTACGATACATGAAATCTCTTCTATTTAATTAGGAGTATAAGTATTTGATATTTTTTTAATTAATTTATGAACCGGCACTTCAATGCAGCATTTACTTACTTAAAAGTATAAGTAATAATTTTGGCACAAATTTAACAATAATGTAGTTTTTTACAATCGACGTCATAAAAATATTTTATATATAATAATGTGAGTTCTCACGAATAGGTATATTAAATACGAGTTATAAATAAAATATTTTGTGAAGATAATTTAAATTAAATGATTTAATAATTAAATTATAATAGGATATTGTCCTTTAAAATAATTATTTACATTTTATTTAGAATAAAATAAAATTAAATTAATTTATCATAGATTCCTTGGACATCAATAGTTAGATCAAGACAAAGAAATAATTGATAAGGACCCACGTTAGCACCGGCCGTACCCTGGTAGTACGGTGGGTCCGTCACAATTAAAATGGTACCATCGACATAGTGTTGTCAATATCTGATTTATAGTCTCTGTTAATTAATTATGTTGTTAGTATAAGAAATTTGTATCTATCTATCTAGGATCTGTCTATCTATGAAATGCCTTATTAAACCAGATTTTGATTTTAAAAATTGATACACTTTCCGATCTATGTATACTTTTCCGAGGCATTCTAACTTAGTCCTCAGGTTAAGCGGCGCATCTGTGGCGGACGTCAGGTTGGAACCTAATCGCTTCTGGGGTTGATTACAGATGTCCATGGGCGGCGGCAGCCACTTACCATGAGATGGAGTAGATACTCGTCTGCTGTTCCTATATTAAAGCGCTTAACGCTTAAATCTAAATTTCATTATCTCTGTGATATCCACGAGCGGGAACTTCGTTCCTCTAACTCTCGTGCTCTGTCTTTACCTCTTCATCGGTCTGGGTTTCTCTCTAATTCTTTCACGCTCCAATCAGCACGGCATTGGAATGTTCTTCCTGAGGAGCTTAAAAAATGTGCTCCAAATACACTTTTAAAAAGAATGTCTTTGCTCACTATTGTAATTTAGTTGCATCATTAGATATGGTGTCTGCACAATTTTTCTTCATTTTCACGTAGTAATTTATTTTAAAATGTATTTACTTCTCATCTATTTATATCTTATTTCTTTTTTTTACTCTTTCTTTCTCACATTCTTTATTTTTTCATGTTCTAATTTCTCCCTTTTTTCATTTTATTTTATTTCCTATTTATTACTATTTATTAGTATAGTTGTACCGCCTTCAATTTTTCTGCACATCCCTAAGGTTGACTGGGAGAAAATGCTATTTATCATTAAGTCCGCCTATTGCACCACACTGTTTTTAACATGGTCAATAACGAGTAAATAAATAAAAAATAATATAGGTGTGGCGGTAGTGCCGCCGCGAGTCAAAACCACAAAGGGTTCTACCACCTTCAAATAAACGTGCAGTTATATCAAGAAGTAAGAAGTGCGGTACCACATTCCTTAATGTTACGAGTAAACATAAAGAAAATTTACTCGTTTAAATTTTAAGAAATTCTTAATTTGAATTCCAAAACACAATCGAGGTCGTTAAACTATAGCGGTAATCACATGGTAATACATATGATTTCATATTGTAATTTACGAATAAAAAAAATAATGTAGTAAGTAGGTTTTTACAATTTCGTCGTTGCTATTTTTTTGCATTACTTATATTTTTTTCTGAACTAGAAATCTACTGAGCTTATCTGGAATATGGATTTTTATTACAACTACTACTTTTATAAGACAATAATTAACTAAAACCTACGTATATAATTAAAACAAGATTGATAAAAACCGCTTCTTACTTTGCGATTTTAATCTGTTCTGCGAGTAATAATAATTGACACCGACACAGGAGAGTCACTCTAATGTCTTTTTATTTTTTATTCATGTACATAACTAGGATAATTCATTTTTATATCCTTAAACATTTATTAATATTTTATGATAGTTGAAAAAAAATATCAAGTGCGAGTCGATTTTTCACAGACTAAACATTTAAAGTGTCTACTTATAACAGTTCAATAGTTATGGGTAGAAACTTTAAATAGGTATCTATATACTTATTTGTAGTTATAGCTGCCATAGTAATGTATAATATGTATTTTTTTATATAACGGTTTATGGTTCAAGAGCTATCTCTTATGGAATATATGTTTGTGTACCCATTTATAATAATGACTCTACAGTCATAATTATTATAAATGAGTAGACAAACAAACAGCGTTTGTTTTTTTCGCATTAAAATAAATATTTTGAAGGAATTTGAAAGTGGTAGAACCTTTTGTGGATCGACTCCACACATATTTGTGCCTAATAACAGCAGTGTTAGGCGCTGCTGTGTTCCGGTTTGAAGGGTGTGGTAAGGGAGTAATACTTTTCCGAGGCGTTCCAGCTTAGCCCTCAGGGGTAGCGGAGCATCTGTGGTCGCCCTCAGGTAGGACTATATAATCCTATCTGGGGTTGTTGTTGTTGTATTATTATCATGGGGTTGTCCATGGGCAGCAGTAGCCACTTACCATCAGGTGGACTGCCTGCTCGTCTGCTACTCCTATATAATAAAAAAATAGAATCAATATACATATTCGAATCTTACGAACTTAAAAAGTAATATGCAACTCTAAAAACTATTTATGAATTAATATATTAATTTAATATGTATGCTAGATAATTAATTCTGCAACATCATTATCGCTCTCTGTCCAAAAAATCTAATCTGCCATTAAATTGAGGTCAAACAAATACAAATATTACAGAAATCATTATAATTTATGTGGTAGCAATACCATAATCTAGTTGAGGCCTCACGTACAAAGATTTGTTTACTAACAAACAATATGCCATAACATACTTAAATATTATAATACGAAACCTTTTGAGGGTGTACAACGGTGGTTATATTGCGGAAGTACCGTCAATCTACTTATGGGGTCTCCTTCATTGGGACGACACGACACGGCAATCGCAACGGCTTGAGTGTACCCATAATCTATACATACAATCAATAAAATTGGATTGTCTATTTTTTAAATTGAAATAACCGCTTTTTACTACATGCATATGAATATACGTACGGTACATACACATGTCTGTCTGTTTGTTCTGTCTAATCTCTGAAATGGCTGGACCGATTTTGACGGAACTTTTATTGGCAGGTAGCTGATGTAATAAGGAGTAACTTAGGCTACTTATATTTTAGAACCAGCTGCGCCCCTGTTTTTTTTAACGCGGGTGAAACCGCTGGGCACAGCTGTACTGTATGAAATTGTACTGCACGCTATTTCACTGGCACCGACGATACTAGGTGACATACATATAAATCTTCCCCCTTGTGTTCATTTGTTCGTCACCGTTGTGTCATGTTGTATCACTGTCGATCAAAAATATGTGCTGTTGTCGTGCTGTCGGTGTCGTGTAGGTGTCGTGTCGTCCCTATGAAGAGGCACCCTATCTATAATTATTAAATATGCCGTTATTGTATATAAGTAATGATATGTTGATAGTATACAGTCAAAATGATTAGAATATTTTAAGTGTAAATTAATTTTCATGAATATATTATAGATAAAAAAACTGGAAAACAAATTATTTACTTGTGACACACTATGTTATTTTGAATAGATAGGATTCATGATAAAACAGCAGTTATAGTTAATATAGCTACATTATTGTGTACATTAGTCCTTGTTGTGAGAGGTATTACCTATGACTACGATATATCTATTTATATATATATATATATATATATATATATATATATATATATATTTGAAGGTGGTAGAACCCTTTGTGGTTCGACTCCGGCGGCACCACCGCTACACCTATTTCTAACTAATAACAGCAGTGTTAGGCGCTGCTGTGTTCCGGTTTGAAGGGTGTGGTAAGGGAGATAGACTTTTCCGAGGCGTTCAAGCTTAGTCCTCAGGGGTAGCGGCGCATTTGTTGCCGACCTCAGGTAGGAATATCTAATCCTATCTGGGGTTGATTACAGATGTCCATGGGCGGTAGTAGCCACTTACCATCAGGTGGACTGCATGCTCGTCTGCTACTCTTATATTTAAAAAAAAAATCGAGAGTGCGAAAATATATCGCAAATGACGCCGAGGTAAGACTAGTCGGTGATTAATAAAAAGTCGCCAAAACGAATTTAAAATTCACAATTTGATATTAAATCGGTATATCGGTATTTAAGATCATTAATATAAGTATCAATATCGGCAATTTGATATCCCTAAACACATGCTAATATTATACATACTGTATTAGTATAATCCGGATAGTAGCGGCCTGTACCAACTAATTTCTACAATATACAGTGCAATGTTTCTGCAGTCACCCAAGTTAATCCTTAGATCTGGTTATGGTCATGTGCATGTGGCTACTTACATGTTTAGTTTAGGTTCTACTTATAAACGTTGGTATAATATCATACCTGAAATATGAGAAAATGTTAGGATTTAAAATTCGGTATGCCTATAGTTCCGCCACCAGAATAGGGCTACGGTATCCCCTACCTGTTGTAAGAGGCGACTAAAACGATCCCAAAAAGGATGTGTGCGGTATGTGTAGTCGCATACCATCGTGTACATCGGACGGTGTGGTGATTCAATCTCACCTGGGCGGAGCTCGACGGGACAGTGCGCTGAGAGGGCTCCGGTTGCGTTCCTTTGGAGTTCCCGTCCGTTCCCGTTCCCGAGTCCTCTATGCAACGCATAGAGCATATAATGAGAACAGCCACCTTTTACTGCGGTAAAAATCCCACATAACCCTGTGTCGCTCCCACGGTACCGAGTACCTTTTGAGGGTTTCCCTCCTCGAGAAGGAAAAAACAAAGGATTTAAAATTCGGAGGTACAACCGCCACGCCTATTTTTGCCACATAAGGGCAGTGTAAAGCGCTGCTACGTTCTGCTTTAGGAGTGTGTTAAGAGTACATACGTAATCATTCCGACTTAGTCTTCAGGAATAGCAACATATCTGTGGACACCCTCATATAGGATTCTAGTCTTATCTGAAATTAATACAGATGTCCATGGGCGGCGGTAGCCACTAACCATCAGGTGGACTGACTGCCCGATTGCTTATTCAATACTGTCATAAACCGATGGACTATTATTATTTCAAAATTAATATTCCTATAGAACTAAATAAAATTCACAAAATAACAGCCTATTACAAAATTATATTTCTAATTTGAGGATAACATAAAACTATTAACATTTATTTATATATTTAATAAAAAAACACAAAACTTACAAAGATATTACGTCCGTAATTAAGTAGACAATAGGTAATTATATGCATTCAATTTTATCAATGTGCCAGCTATTTATTCCTATGCTAAAGTAGTCGCTATCTTTATAAGGAAAGAAATGAATTCTAAATTATATTTGTAATCACAAATGTATCACCAGGATTATCCTTAAGAACTATGTGGGCACATCGCATGAATTTGAATGACAATGGCATAATTAAATTTGGTATTTTGGAACTGATCTAATGATGGAGCCAAGAGGTAAAAACGGGTAGAAAATGTACCATACATCTCCAACTCCATCATCAGATCAGTCCCAAGATACCAAATTATGGCATTGTCATTCAAATTACATACAAATATGAAGTTTCACTTCGACACGACAGTTAAGAGTAAGGAAATATTTACTTTGTTTGCTAGTTAGTTGTTTTTTTGCAACTGAAGAAGGTTATTTTAAACTGTTTAACTAGTTAATAATGTAATTTTGTACTGTTTCACACGTTGTGAGTCGGTATCAAGCGTAATTTAAATAAAAAAATAGGTCATTACGTTTTAGTCGGTTTCAGTCCCTTTCATGCAAAAATAGCCTAAACTTTATTTCTTAAACTTTAAATAGTAAGTGCGGTACCATTCTGAAATCTCTATTAACTAAACATATTTTTTTGAGAAAAGTGCACTTATAGTTCAGTACGTTTTATTCACTGCGAATAGTCAAAGTTGAGAAAAATCGTAAAAAAATGAAAAACTAAAAAATAGCCCTATTTTTACATGTTTTTTTTCATCTTTTAACTAATTTACATTTTAATAGGGTACATAACTATCTGATAGTATTTAACAGAAAAAATAAACACTGTAAAACCAAATTTGTACACGCAGTTAACAAAAGAAGCTGAAAAGGGCTGAATTTAAAAAAATATAAAACAATCGATAGTGCAAAAACGGTGACACTTTTACTAAGGCTATCTTCTACCCAAGTTTGTCGTAGTACTAACGGGACACCCTGCATATGTATCTGTGCATGTAACGGAATCTTAAAGATTCTCGATTTTTACCCACTTTGAAAGATCCGATTAATTTAAAATTTTGAATAATTATCAAGAACCGATGATAATACACGATTTTAATAATTTTATCCCATTCTTGTAATTAGGATCGTCAGAAATTAGGATTAGCGATTTATTTATGTATATGTCTCTTATTTTCAGCTGCTCACTGCGCCTTATATACTGATAAGTATTTACTGTGAATGGAAGGCTCTAAGACGTGAAAGTCAATCAAAAAACATCCTAAGGTTAAATAAAGCTAGAAATTTTCTTTTCAACAGCATTATTCTACCAGTCACGTTGGTAAGTCATAATATTTATTTGTTTAAATATGTTCAAAATAATTTATTAATATTGAATTCTAGTCAAATCCTATATACCTTGTATTGTAGAATTCCTTGGTGCGGCATATTACGGAAGTTTAAGTGTTTTTTATATAAAAAGCAGTCCACCTGATGATAAGTGTCGACTGCCACCTACAGACATCTGTTATCAACCCAGGTAAAATTAGCATCCTACTTGAAGTCGGCCACAGCTTCTGATACTAGATAGAAATAGGTGTGACTGTAGTGGTTCCGGAGTCAAGACATAGGGATTTACCACCTTACAATATTGAGTTATGAATCTTAAATTTTAAATCTGCATGCAATGTTTCTGTACGTGTTGCTTAAATGTGTTTCTTTGCTAATTTCAGTTCGGAGATATACTGTTCTGGCGTATCTACAACAAGGACCGAAGATTGCTGATGCCTCTATCAGCTGATGAGTATATCTCCATGTGGAATCAGCACAGTATGCACACAATCTCGCTCCTCTTCGTATTATTCGATCTAGCATGTGTGCCCCGGAAACGGCCTAAGAATATGACGCCCCAAATACTTGCCTTGACAGCTTTCCTCACGTTGTATGTGCTAGTGTAAGTACCTATCAAACAGCCGAAAATTGTGTATTTTATATGATTTTAGGTTTTATGATTTCCTACTATTGAAGTATATAGCTTTAAATATAAAGCACCTGAATATTTCATACGAATGGAATATAATACTTCGAATATATTACACTATTGAAGTTTATTCCAAAATAACTATGAACAGGACTTTGTTTTTGACTGGACTTTACTTTGATTTTAACGGGACTTCCGTCTATTTTTTTTAATAATATAGGAGTAACAGACGAGCATGCAGTCTACATGATGGTAAGTGGCTACTGCCGCCCATGAACATCTGTAATCAACCCCAGATAGGATTCGATATTCCTACCACAGATGCACCTCTACCCCTGAGGACTAAGCTGGAACGCCTCGGAAAAGTCTGTCTCCCTTACCACACCCTTCAAACCGGAACACAACAGCGCCTAACACTGCTGTTATTAGGTAAAAATAGGTGTGACGGTGGTGCCGCCGGAGTCGAACCACAAAGGGTTCTACCACCTTCAAAATGTAATCAAATCTAATCCTTCAAAATCTAATATTGTAGCGAGCGGACGCGACAATAGGACGTTTGCCACAAACTCTAAACCTCTACAAACGTTTGGCTTGATCAAAAGCCATGCTACAAGCGCTAACAAACCTACACAAACCAAGGAAAACGCCTTTTTCACACGTATAAATTAGTGGCGGTTTGGCAAGCATGCGGATGCAGCAAAAGAAATTTTGCAAGGAATTATTTAAAATATTTTTGGATAACTGCTAAAAAAATCAAAAAATATATGAGACAAAATGACACTTACATCGCTAACTATAACTTAATCTTTACAGAATAGCGCACAGCATATTGAAGGGAGAATACGTATATCCTGGAATCAGATTGTTCTCTACAAACAAATTATTGGTCACATGTGTGTACATGTACATAGCAAACTTTTTCTACTATACCGGCCAGTGGTTTGTTGTTGACCTGATATGGGGCCAGAGAGGAACCAGGAAGAAAATTGCTTGAAAATGCGCACTTGAGTCCTTTGAGGATCAAAATGTGGGGTGCTACATGAATTTAAAGAAGATATTGTGGATATAGTTAAGGAATTAACTGGATTGGAATTAAGTTAGCATCATGCGGGAAATGGTTTGTTTTGAGAATGAGATAAAAATATGTATGAACACTAAAAATGAATAGCAATTATATTAGTCCAATACGAAGCCAGGAGGATAGATTCATATTATGTTCGTGTGACTATATTATGATATTCAAATTCCGTTTGCCGATAATCATGTCTGTCATATGTTTTGTATTTTTTTACAAATAGAGTATATGTTTTTTTTATTAATATTTTTTATAAATATAAATCATAGTGTAGAAAGAGATATTCCTTATCTAAGTTGCCGTTAATAATAATAAGTAATCATATCGTTTAATAAGGTTAAATTCATATATTATTTAATCAACTTTGAAATAATATACAATGAACAAAACTATATATCTAGATATTGATTATCTGATATCTTAAATTCTAGGTTTTATATTTCAGTTTGAACGTAATTAACGTAAATTTAATTTTACGTACGCGCCTTAGGATAGCTAAGTAATGTAAACAAACATTCGCAAACTTTTAAATTGACAATTATATGGACTTATGATTTTAATATAGTCATAATCTGTAAGGCTGTATCCCTAGGACTAAGGTTGTGGTATTAGAAATATCTATAGGTATAAAGGTACCGTAATGGTTAGGCTAATTTATGTTTATAATTAAGTTATTTCCAAAATATCAGATAGTATTACATTGCCACAAATAAATTGGCAGGCGCTTATCATATTATGTAATAATGCACAGAAATCTTTACTGTATTTAAAATCATATCGCATATTAAATAATGAATCATATAATTATTATTTATTATGTATTTTAAATTGTTTATTGGTAAAATCGGCAATATTCATAAGAAAATCATTAATGTAGAGACGAATGCAATGTTTAAAGCAATGGGAGATAATTATAATATGCATTTTTTTTAATCTACATCATCAAAATAATAAAATATAAACCACCCAACAGTCTTTACGTTTCTCAACAAATGCCAGTAAGACACCAGTAACCCCAAAGAAGAAGAGTTCCCAAAGAGAGAAGCTCTTCAAACTATGATTATATTATTTTTAAGTTGGTACTTACCGTTGGTCGGCTCTAGAGGAAGATTCTCTATATTTTTGTCACTTACATTAGGAATTCCAACTTAAATCTCAAGGGGCATCGACATATAATGTTTTCTCGAGAATCAAATTATGAATGAGTATAGAAGTAATATACGATTTATATCATTCACATAAGATTGAATACCAATATAATTATAGAAAATCATTTTAAGTTACTTTAAAATATATCGATTAATCGTTTAAGTAAATTTTATTTTAATTTAACCTATGTGATGACAGGTTGACGAAGAGGAGACCTCTACGAGGTGCAGACATGGATTATGAATCCTTGTAAGCACAGCACACTAAGTGTTTTTTAAAGAAAATGAGTTATCATGAACTACTTATTTCTCCTTTATGAAGAAAACGCTTTAAACAAGATTTGCCTCTTTTAAACATCGCTAAGGGCAGGAAATGAAAAACATACAACGCGTTTTGAACAATCGCCTTTTCTACTAAATATAGTTTTCTACTAAGCCTTTTCGCATATTTCAGAACAATAAAACGTTGTATGTCGTGTACCGCATATGCGCTTGCTGTTTGTACACAACTAATAAATAAGTCCTAAAGAATTAAATAAAAAATAGTGGGTAATTTAAATGCAAAATCACCCTATAATCCTATCAAACACCGCTACTAAACACCTACAGTACCTACCCTTACCATGAGTTTTCAAAACATCCCACAATTTTCCACATCCCACAACTTTTTGTCTACCACACATGTTCGCAAAAAAGAGAGACAAAACATAAAGCGCCATTTTGTGAATTTACACATTTAATGTTACGTTACTGACACTATAGTTCTGATACAATCCTCTAGGGGCGCTGATTGGGCAAATTGTATGGGCAAATACGTAAACAAATACCAAAACAGTCATATTTGTCAAAACGTAAAAACTCATGGTAAGGGTGCTGGATAGGAAACGAGCAGGAAACGATAAGCACACAACGCCTTTTAAACACGAAACAACCTTGTTAAAACTTAAGTCCACAGCGCCGGTGACGTGTAAAATAAATATCACTTATTGCGTCTGGGGAAATATTTTTAGAGTGCAAACACAAACTGTCACTGCGTTCGTTAGTTTGAGTGGCTACTGGCCGTTGACCGAGCATTAAAACAATGTATTTGAAGGCAAGAAGTGTTTCAGGGTATCTGAATGCTTGGGTTGTTTTGGAGGACGGGTCCGGAATTAAAAGGCTCTGAAATTTGCCTGGTGAAAAAAAGTTCTCCTGTTTGAAGAAGTTTTAGCCCTCCGCTTATGCCTACATCTAGAGGCTCTAACTTAAACATAAAGTACAAGAAACCGATATTTTGGGCGTTTTCGATTTAGCTATTGAACCTTTTCACGTAAATAATTTAATTTTTCACAATGTGTAATGTATATTTATTTTGCTGCTATGAAAACAAATATTTAAAAAAGGAGAATATTTAATGATACAGAACATGCCAGTTTGACTTGCACTTAGCCAATTATTCCGCTCGTATGTAGAAAGTGTTTCTACGTCATGTCTCTATTACGTACCTTACTGTGAGTTTTCTTTGTCCAGACCAACTTTACCGTGAAAGTTAGACAAGGCTCGACAGCATGCCTAGTGCCATCATTTTGTATTACACTTTTAAAGTTACGACCCAGTTTGTGAGTTACAAGGCACTCGCTTCAAAACAAAGAACAAGACGCGATACAAATGCGACAATGAAATATTTGCATTTCAAAACTTCGCGCCGTTATCATGGGAGTTTGTAATCTGAAGGATGTCCTTTACAGACTTTGATTTATTTATTACACAGATTTACATTAAAAACAGTAAGTGAATAGACTTATCATTTAATCTTTGATGCTCCGGACAGATATCCCTTACATTACCGCTTAAATCCTTAAACTGTAGGTAAATCTTCATTAATATGTATTCCTCGATGTCATTGTGCAAGTTTACTAGCCAGTTCGTTTACAATCGGGCGATTCGACAAGCGGATTGTGCTTCACCTCCGGGGCACCACCGTTATACCTGTTTCTGTCTAAAGCAGTAGTGTGTTCTGGTTTTAAAGGTGTGGTAAGGTGGGTCTCCCTTACCCTTACCTTAGGCAGGAGGAGAGATTACCACACGCGTTCTAAGTTTAGTCCTCAAAGGTAACAACCCACCTGAGACCGACCTCAGTTAGAACTCTATTCTTACCTGGAGTTGATTACAGATGTCTAGACGAGCAGCAGTGGCCACAACCATCACATGGACTGCTCGTTTTCCACTGCTATATTAAAAATATAAATACACATAACTGTCCACTCCCCAACCAAAACTGTCCAGTAGCCAACTATGTAACGAATTGAAAGTGAGACACTCTTATCTAACTCACTAGTAAGTATGATGACAACGGTTAGTTTCATCATCATCATCATCATCATCAACCCATTACTGTCCCACTGCTGGGCACGGGTCTCCTCTCAGAATGAGAAGGATTAGGCCATAGTCCACCGCGCTGGCCAAGTGCGTATTGGTAGACTTCACATACCTTTAAGATTTTATATAAATCTCTCAGGTATGCAGGTTTCCTCACGATGTTTTCCTTCACCGTTTAAGCAAGTGATAATTAATTTCTAATACACACATAAATTTGAAAATCAGAGGTGCGTGCCTGGGATTTGAACCTCGGACCCCTCGATCGAGAGGCCGCGTTTCTTAACCACTAGGCTATCACTGCTTATGGTTAGTTTACCAGCTAACAAGCCCGTACGCCAGCGAGAACTGAGCAAAGTAGCCCGGCTTTTCGAAAGCTTATTTACAAAGTTGTGAATATACCAGACGAGTTTAATATCAGATAATGAATATATTGATTAGTAGCTAGTAAATTTGCCCTAGTAGTTATCATCGACGCTGAGTAATCACAGGATCATAGGGTTGGTGTTACTATTCATATTGTCAAATCATCTAAGCATGCAACTCATCTTTAAAGTGGTTACTACTTCCCATGAATATACAGATATCCCGAATATATACAGAATGACCCGGACTAATTTACCTTTTCAGGGATCAAACCTAGAAGAATTAACATAATCATTGCGCCGTAACCTCTACATTTACCTATTACCAAAAATAAAAACAGATCGTAATATTCATCAAAATCTTAAACGTAATAATATTATTACCCGTTTTATTTCCAATAATTTCAAGCTTGTTAATGAGGAAACTGAGAGTAAACTGAAGTCTGCTGGAATTTATGATATTAACATTGCGTTCTACTTTATTAGAGGGAGTATTTAAAGACTTTCTTTACCCACGTAGCTCCGTAGCCTTCCGTTTAGCGGTTTATTAACAATTTATTAACCACAGCGTAGCAACTTAATGAGTGGTTTCGAAAATTACCATTAATGAAACAGATATTTGCTGTAGACTGATTTTACTTTAAGATTTATGCTCACGGCTTTCAATGAATTTTTAGGGTTCTGTTTACATTAGAAACTCAAATATTATAGCGGCAACCCTTTTGTATGCTAGTTACAGATTGCTTCAATGTTTTGTTATGGAACTACCCGCAAGGCCTCCCACAACGGCTTTTACGACGGCTATACAATGAAATCAACCTGTGCAGACTGCTTACGGTAGCCTCCAAGACACAAAGCATTAGTGATCTCCCACCCAATTATCTACGTCGTCTTACGTCACGTCATTACATTAATACGTATGTATCAGATCATACAAAAATGTTACAATAATTCTAAGTTGTAACTAAAGATTATTATTATCATCAATCAATTTCATTTGGCTAATAATCTTTTGTAATATAAAGAACATTGTATTTGGAATAAGCACGCACCCTTATAAAAGATTTGTCATGACAGATATTTTTAAATGATCCTCACAAAACTATTAACATAACTCGACGTCATGACATATTTTTACTGTAGATTTTTGTTATGTGTTACATAATATGTACTAAATACATACTTATTAATATACCTAATTGTGACGATTCGAAGTAACTAAAATTTCATAAAAATACAAAACGCATCTACTAACTCCATCTGTTAACATGTGAGAGCAACTGCAATTGAAAAGGTACTGCTAACTATAGCATGTAAACGCAAAGAGCGGTGACTCTACATAGAGTCGAAGTGTAGTTAGTACATTACTTAACCACTAGATGATGTTTATCATTCGTATAAAGTTTATTTGTTGTAAAAGGTATCATACTTATATTTTTAAAAATGAACAGTACCCTTACCATGAGTTTTTACGTTTTGACAAATATGACTGTTTTGGTATTTGTTTACGTATTGGCGCGTACAATTTCTAAGTTCTGACACAAGCCGCTAGGGGCGCTGATTGCAAATTGTATGGGCAAATACGTGAACAAATACCAAAACAGTCATATTTGTCAAAACGTAAAAACTCATGGTAAGGGTACAGGAATCGCAAACGCATATGATACATGTTTTGTTACTCCTGGGGACTGAAGAGTTTACGGAAAAAGGGGAGTTAAAAAAGGAGATGTATGTCGTTAATTTGCTGACATATGAAGATATATATTTTCTTCTCCATATTTTCGTAATAAAGTATAGTCCGTGTAAAACTGCTAGTCCGCTCTGAATTTAGAAAAGAATCGCGTCGCCATAGCAAATTGTATGACTACACCTACACGCAACAACTTCATAGCGGACTAGCAGTTTGGCGCGGACTATACAGTAGTTAAAGGCTTCTCTATATTAAACACTTTCAGAGAAATAATTAGCGTAGGTAGCATATCATCGGCTTTCAGATAATAATATTAAAACCGTTATTTAAATAATTTTAAAATATTTTCTGCTATCGTATATAAACTATTAAGTTTTGTGTGTGAGTCGTATAATTTATTCTACGTACATAGTGTGTAGTTTATTACCCGCCTGTGAAGATGTTTAAAAACTAGGGAGGAGTTGTAAATTAAAAAAAGAAATTCGAAGTATTTTCGTATTAAGATTACAGATAAACGTTTATTACTACTATTATATTATTATTACTGTTTATAACCTTTTTTTAGTTTATAGTTTATTTTTTTACTTTTCAGTCTTTAAATTTCATGTATATAACTTGCTCTTTGTACAAATAAATATTGTGGATAAACGCCTGAGTTACATATTTCCGTCGCTATTAAAAACTTACTAAAACCTTTTTTAAGAAATGTTTATTTTTTATTACACATCTAAGAGAATTTTCCGCCGAACCTCGTATGTGTATGTTCAACATTCACAAGTCATGTATAGATTGATTGATATATTAATTATTTTATTAGGTCATCCTATTCCAATTAATAGACTGAGGGTTTGAATTGCGAGGTTCGCTCTTATATCTGATTGGTCAATCAATATAAAAATGCCCTACAACATACATAAATATTCTTGTGTGTACTGTTGACCTGAATTTCATGGATACTGACACCTATCGAGCTGTCAGATTTCCATTTACCTCGGTGACAGGCTCCGGCGGATTCTGGCTCTACTCCGCATTAAGAGCACTCTCGTTTCTAATTAGGCATTAATTGAATTAGGGTGCGTCGAAGAGCCCTTTGTCGGTCGCTTTACGAGGAAGTAAAACACTTTCCAAATTATAATAAGCTACTTTGTTTTTTATATTACGACACATCGTTGTTAATAATGAAGTCTTTTAAAGTTTGAGGGTTTTTTTCTAGTAGTAGGGTTCCGAAGCCTGAGGTTGAGATCGGAAATGTGAGTCAGTTTGCCGCCACGCGTTGTCGGCGTCGCACGTAGCGCCATGTTCCGCGCAGTGACAGTCGGATGGAAGCGATATTGGTGGGGAACAGGTACGGAACAAGCAATCACGACATCCTCAATAACCCGCCAAATTGTCTATTACGATTTCGACGTTATTATGTGTCATTGCATCCAGTCTGCGATGTGATTACGCTCAGTGTTTAATTCTCGCGCGTTCCGCTCTATATTTTTTCTTGCTGCGGACAACTTTCTGTTTCAAACATTGCTATATCCCGAGTTTTATGTGGATAAAATATTTTTATCACGTTCAATAATAATCTGACATAAAATTTATAAAATTAAAAATAAATTAAGTTTATCTTAGAATAACTATTTAAATTTAATAAGAAAAATATCAAGAGTGTATTTTTAATGCCGGTATTTTGCAATTAATCATTAGCAGTATTAGATCAGTTTGGAACCGTTGACCGGTTTGCGTACCTAGGGCCGCATACCCGTCCAACTATTTACGTTCGGGTTCGTTCAACTTCGTATAGTGTTCGGGTATTCTCGGAGCACGTGGCCGGAACCCTATGACAGGTGTGAATGGTGCGATACAAGAGACTATCTAAAAGTTCGCTTTCCGGTAAGATACTCGAAGAATATAAACGCGCAACTATTATGCGCGTACGCACTCGATAAAAACGTGCTATTTTTATCTTATCGCGTTTGAATCTAAATCGCAACAAACTTATCGGAATGTCTCATACTTAATTATTACAATATAAGGAATTATCCGTATCTCTAAATCTTAACAAGATTGCGGAAGCATAAAAATATTGGATTGCTTTAATATTTATAATGATTACTTTATAGAATTAGAGAATTTTATTATTAGTATTATTATTATTATTTTATTTTATTATTTGACTAATAATAAAATTCTCGAATTTTAAAATAATTGCAGCTTTATAATCATTCATAGCTACGTATAATAAAAAATAATCATGGAAAAGGCCATCATAGCATTATACTTTACCAGTAGTACCAATACTTCATATTTTTATATTTCACGGGCTTACATAATGGAAAATATTAAAACAGACCGAAATGTATTACTTATTATAAACATATTTGAAATGAAAATATAATCATTAAAATAATTTCTTTTTATGATACCGAGCCCACAAGGAAAATGGCTAGCGGAAATCCTCAAAGAGAACTAGAGTGTTCAGAGTTTCGCAGCTCTTCTTGACCTACTTACTGTAAATGTTTCTATTTTACTTAAACTCAAGTTAAAAATATTACGAAGCATAAGTGGTATTATAAATTATTTTTATTCATTCTATTTATTCATAAATTTATTACTTATTATAATTATAATTTATTACTTAGTGATACCAATCTTATTCCAAAAACGTTTAAATCTACACCATGCATTGGGTGTTAAATATAGCAAATTTTCTAGATCTTTTATTTATCTTCTAGGAGAAGTGAAAAATACGTTACGTTACATTACGTTACAATTTGTATTAATTGTACCAATCATTTTGTAACATTACATTTGTTTTTTAATAGTTTCACTTTGGAACAAAAAGAGTACATTTATCCATATTTACTAACTTGCGCGTTATCTCTAACTGGCTATCACCACAATTCTGCAATACATATATGGTGTTGCGGCCTAAAGGTGTGGTAGAGCATATACTTATGTCTTTGCAATCTTCTCTTAGAGGTAAACTTAAATTTGTGACAGATCGTATGTAGATTAAAAGTGATCTGAACTTAAATAGGATTATTTCCATCTTAGAATACTGATATTCGCTGCTGTATTCTGGCTTGAGGAGGTAGAGACATACTAAAGAGGTCTAACTTAGACCTCAATAATAACATACATCGTTAGTTGATCTCAAGAGGAAGACTAAAGTCGTGAATCGTCTTTGCTTGCAATAAAATCCGTAATAATATAAATTATTCATCTACTGACTGTAACTAAAAGTCATATGCTTTTTATTGTACTGATCAAAGTTATCTGCAATTATTCAATACAAGGTAACTTTAATTAACTGGAATTAAAAATGACAATCGCCATTGTATCAAGGTGAATAAATCAGGATAGACTCCTTGACTAATCATTATTTATTGTTATCGCGATAATCCTCTTTGATCATAAATATTTATTTTTAGTTATAAATTGGCGAACTTGCTATTTCGACCTATCTCTCATACAAAGTTTACCATCATCATCGCTAGATTTGTTTTAGTTGATTGCCTAACACCTATAAATTAATAATCGATCTCCCCAATTTTTACCTACCAAAGACAGTATCCTAGTATGAAGAGATTGTCAAATGTCGCTCTATGATAGGCAAAACTTTAGATAGATTAATTATTAATAACGGATATCAGCGTTGAAGTCAGGATCATGTAAGCCTCAGAAAGTTCAACAATTACAGCTTTTACTACAGATTACGTCCAGAAACGTAGTATGAAATTAATATTGCAACTAAAATTGGGAAACTTCAATACGATTTCGTTTTCGTCTTCCTTTGCAATAATTATGACAGACACTAATGACCATCTTCTTCTCTCTAAATACCTTTTTTCAAGCACGAAATATCAATAGATAACATACTCGTAAGCCAGGGAATTTCCTACGTTATCATACAACATGATCACCCTACTCAATGAAAACAATCTGCGCCCGAAGAAACCAGATCACTTAATTGTACATTGTATACCACGTTTCAATAGAGAATGATATCCAAAATGCCCGGTTTTGTATATCTCCCCGTCATACATCTTAGAGAACAAGCGTAAGAAAACGCCGTTTTGTTTTACAATCTTCATTGAAACATGTTATAGGTATACGTAAAGTATATATCGTGGTTTCCGTGATACACCAACACTAATCACTGTATAGGCAGATTTATCACTGTTATCGACGGAGTTTTATGGTTTGCTTAGTACCTATTCTATTAGCAAAAGGGAGGCATTGACTGTAAATAGGAAATAGTATGATGATAAATTCCAAACGTTTTCACGAATACGTTTTCGTATATAACTTATGTTGAAATAAGTAATTGATACTCCCTTTATAACACGATATTTTTAAGTAATTTTGCAACCGTATTTTTCATTTAAGACGCGTAAAGATTGAGGTGCGATAATTCATTAGTGATATGAAACTTATATCGTTGTATTGACGTGTTACAGCTTACGTAAATCTAATTGTTTGTTAGGTGATTGTCACGTGTAACTAAAGATAAATACTAAGCATTTCTGAACAATAGTCGGTAGTATTGATTTATTACCAACTTACTAATCTATTATCACCGTTTTAAGATCTAATTAAAAAACTTACGATACGAGTGATACGCAAATAAAATGAGATGATATTTCAAAAATATCGTTAATATTGTCCTCATCACGAACAAATTATTTTTATTTAAGTAATTAGTAAACACACAAATAAAGAAACAAACTTAACTAAACATTAATAATTGCCAAACATAATATCACCATTGTTAAGAATCAACTGTTAAATTTTAATTTAATTAAATAAAAGCGTATAATGTAATCCATATCAGCAAATTATAACTAAAATAAACTTGTTGAAATGTTCACACTGATTCATTTAAACTAATTCGTATTCCTATAGATCCGTACATTATAGATTCAATAGCAAGTTTCAATGGAATTCGATGGAAGAAATACTGTGACTCTATTGAATAGTTACTTGAAATCAAGTAAGAAGAATATGGAGGACTTTGAACTCACTCCGCTAGATTATTATGTACCTACCTACTACACATTATACGAGTACCTAGTTGTGAGTGGAAATTATTTTATCACAAAGAAAAACTTTGTAATGATATCTACATTGATTATTTCAGTATGATTTAAGAAGAGAAGCGCGGAAAAAATAATAGTTATGGCCACAGATATGGTCACAAGTAGGTTTTAAAATTATTATAAAAATAAAAAAAAAGATTTTTCTTCTTATAAATATGTAGTCTATGTCATTCCCACAATTTAGACGAATCCAATTAAACGCCAGAAGTTAAATCTGTGAAACCGTTTGGGCTATAATGAGACATACTTACGCTCAAAAACATTACCCCGCAGTGTGTTAGTAAAATCATAAAATTATATAAAAAAGTAACAGCACTATACATAAACCTAGAGACTTTGAAAACACTGTAATTAGTTATGTTATCTATTTGTAATACTGCAAACAGGTTTTCATAGTTATAATATGTAAACAGCATGACGACCTTCATAAGTATATAAATAGATGTGAAGTAAAAGTGGTTAGTATTTATTGTAAGATCACGAACGACCGTATTTACTGATGCTTAAAATAATATTTTGTATCTGTAAAATAAATGCAGATGCTGAAAATATGAGATAACTTTAGCACTGTTAACAAATAATGTTCAACTGAAAGTTTTTTTTATTGGTAGTAGCAAACAAGCATACTGTCCATCTAATGATGAGTAATAATTGCCGCTCACTACACAAGGACTATACATAAGGCTATACGTGCGTTTCTATCGGTCAGGACTAAATTCCTCCTATATTTAAAAATAGGATGTGTCCTCTCTTTTTCTCTTATATGTAAAAAGTACCTTTAGTACATCTTACAAAAAAAAAACAATACAGTACCGTTTACCATGGTTGTGATGGGGCAAAGATAAACACTGAAGGTGGAAGAATCCTTTGTGACATAGTTATCGGTGGCGTTTCAACTTAGTCCACAGGGATAGCGGCGCATATGTGACTAACCTCACATGGGAATGTAATATTATTTGGAGTTGATTAAAGATTTTCATGGGCGGTAGTAGCCACTTACCATCAGGTGGACTGCATGAGCGTCTGCTACTCCTATATAACGAAGGTTTCTCCTTCTTTCAAGTCACTCTGCGTTTGAACGCCAGACCGAGCAGCCCCGCCTGCTCGCGCTCTAAGTGTTCGCTAACCCAGATTTTTTGTCTGGCCTTTCGGCCGGTTCTCGAATACTCGATTTTTATCGGTAGCGGTCCGTGCTTTGTTTATTGCCAATTTATTGGGAATAAACAAAACTCACGTCCCGACGCGTTTGAGTTGGTGGATACCTAACGGTGCCAACGAAACCAGCTAGCGTTGACCCGGTGCGCTTCTCAGACCTCTCGGCCTGAGAGAAACCGGCAGACCCGATCCCACTGCACTTGGGCTATCCCAAGGGTGACGGTAGCAGTTACTTTCCCTTAGGGGTAATTGCATTTCCCTCCCCCTCCCCGTTAGCTCCCTGCCTCGGCAGGGAGGCATCCCTGGTTACCATGGCCTACATGGTAACGGATAGGTTTTTCGAGGCTCTGTCCTCCCTCTTGAGCAAGGAGCTCAACCGCCCCATTGACGCTGTCAAACTCCGCTCCCTTTGCGAGCCCTTGAAGTCCGTAACGGATCCCCTGTCCGTTACCGATTCACCCGCATCCCCTGATGCCACCCCGAGACACGAGATGGACTTTGACGCCATCTCGCTAAAACGCCCCGCCTCCTCCGACGAATCGTCGGAGAACACCCTCATCTCCGCCGCCTCCTCCGACGACGACCAGGGTTTCACCCCTGTCAAGTCGAAGAAGACCAAGAAACGACCGGTCAAACGCGTCGCTAAGGCGACAAGTGAGACTTCTTCCGAGGCCTCTATCGAAGCCACCCCAGCCCCAGCGGCCCCCGCTCTGGCCCCCGTGCCAAAAGCCTCCACTCTGGCCCCCGTGCCAAAAGCCTCCACCGAGCCCCAGAGCTCAACCCCCGCGGCTAAGCCCCCCAAGCCAGCCACGCGCTGCGAACCGGCACTTGCCAAGTGCAAACCGCCCCCACACATTTTCTTCAGGGATAAGTCGAAATGGTCCGACTTCTCCAAGACCCTCAAGGAACGAAAGATCCACTACACCAAGGCACATAACCTTCGCGATTCTATTCGCGTTTCATGCCCCACCACAGAGGACTTCAGGAGCCTCATTAGGCTCCTAACCCACCTACAACTCCCGTACCACACGTACGCATTGGAAGAGGACCGCAAAATCAAAGCGGTCCTTAGGGGTCTCCCCTACGAACTTCCCACCGACGAGATCCAAACGGATCTAGTCAACCAAGGGTTCCCCGTGGAAGGTGTACACAAGTTGTACAACCGCAACGGGGTCAAATACCCTCTAGCCCTGGCCATTCTAGCCAAGACCCCGTCCTCCAAGGACATTTTCAAGGAGAAGGAGCTCACAATCTGTGGCCTTTCTGAGATCAAGGTGGAACCACCTAACAAGCGTGGTTACCCTGCCCAGTGCCACCGCTGCCAGCTTTACGGCCATGCAGCGGCGAACTGCACTGCCCCCCCAAGGTGCGTCAAGTGCCTCGAACCCCACGCCACACGTGAGTGCAAGAGGACTCGTGAAGACGAGTCCCCTCCTGCCTGCGTGCTATGCACCACTTCCGGGCACCCGGCTAACTACCGTGGCTGCCCGAAAGCCCCCCGTCCCGCTCAAAAGAAGGTTGCCAAAAAGCAGCCCTCGAAAGCAGGCCCACCTCCGGTCAATTCGACCAATTTCCCGCGGCTAGGGGCCACCAAAACCCCAACCGCTCCCATGAGTTGGAGGAAAGTCGCACCCGCGACCGCCCCACCAACCCCGGCCCCTAAGGCCACTCCCACTCCCCGTCCCACCCAAGATGCATCGGTAAGGGAACATATCATGTTCCTTGTCGACTGCGTTAAGGGCGTGGACCTCGACGAGATCATACTCGTCTCCCAAAAGATGCGTAACGCCAGCCAGGCGGAGCGCATCGCTATCTACTCCGAACACCTAGCGTTGTTCAAATCTATTCAATGAGTAACGTTCATACTCAACCCCTTCGTCCCGGTCGTCAAAAACCTAAAGGCGTCTCGCTTATCTCCTTCAATGCACGAGGTCTAAAGCCTTGCATTCCCGAACTCAAAGAGTTCATCCGCAACAGGGACATCGACCTGTTGCTTGTTCAGGAAACTTTCCTCAAGCCCTCCCTTAAAGGCGTAAGTCTCCCCTCTTACGCGCTTGTACGTAATGACAGAGCCGACGACCGTCGTGGCGGAGGCACTGCCATCTACTACAAGAGATCCTTCCATTGCACCCCTCTGGAAACACCCAAGCTCACCAACATGGAAGCCACCATATGCAAATTAGGCATGACAGGACACCCGTCCCTGATCATAGCCTCAATTTATCTCCCCGCCCATAAAGCCCCTCTCCAAAGCGACTTGGAGGCCCTCCTCTCGCTCGGAGACTCTGTCGTACTATTTGGAGATTTCAATTGTAAACATACCGTTTGGAACAGTCGTCTGACTAATACCAACGGTAATAAACTCCTAACCATTTCCCGCGCACTGGACTTTGATATCTTCTCTCCAATAGCGGCAACCCACTACCCCGATCGGGAAGACCAAGAACCCGACGTGCTGGATTTCACCCTACTCAAAGGCGTCGCGCTCAATACAAGAGCGATCGAAACATTGGACGATCTGGGCTCAGACCATCGTCCAGTCTCTCTCCAGTTAGGTCCCTATGATCCAACTCCCCATACTTCCTCGAAAACCTTCACCAACTGGGAAGGGTACGAGAAATCTCTCACCTCGGCCATAGAGGCCCCCGATTCACCGTATGCTATTCCCCCAGGCTACCTTGTTAGCACGGACAAAATAGACAGTTCGGTCAACTCACTCACCCAGCTAGTTCAGACTTCGCTTCATGACAACGCGAAGGTGGTAGAGGTCCCGAACCGCAAACTACCTCGCGAGGTCAGGAAGCTAATCCAAACTAAGAACGCAGCCCTCAGATGGGCCGCTAAGTATCCCACCCCTGTCCTTAGGAGGCGCGCTAACGCCCTCCAAAGGAAAGTCAGATCCCGGCTAGCCGAACTGAGGGACTCCAACTGGAACTCTCTCATGGAGGATATCCAACCTTCTCATGAGGCATTCTACAAAATCACTAGACGATTTCGTACCGAAGCCTTTTCTAGCACTCCCCCTCTCACGCGTCCCGACGGCAGCATAGCCTTCGAGGACACCGAGAAGGCCGAATGCTTCGCAGATAGCATCGCTGCGCAGTGCTCCCCCAGCACTCAACCGTGCGACCCTATCCACATTAACAAGGTGGAGGAGGAGGTCCTTAAAAAGATCTCTCTCCCTGTCACCTCTGCTCCCATTAAAATCACTACAGACGAGGTCCGGACCGTCATCCGCGGTTTGAAACCTCGCAAAGCCCCAGGTTCGGATGGTATCTCCAACCTGGCGCTTAAACACTTCCCCGAGCAGGTACTGACCCTTCTGGTCATTATCTTCAATGCCTGCCTCGACCTCAGCTTCTTTCCAACAGCCTGGAAGACAGCAACAGTTATCGGTATTCCCAAGCCTGGGAAACCGAAACATATTCCCTCCAACCACCGCCCCATTAGCCTCCTCAATGCAATGGGCAAGGTTTTCGAACGGGTGATCCTCGTTCACATAAGAGGGCACCTCTTCCCAATAGATGCTCCCCCACTCATCATTCCTCACCAATTTGGCTTTCGCCACCAGCACTCGTGCCCCCAACAAGTCCACCGCATTGTCGAGTACATCACAAGCGGGTTTTATCCAAGACGTAACAAGACACTAGCAGTCTTCTTCGACGTCGCCAAGGCTTTTGACAAAGTCTGGCATGGAGGACTGGTATACAAGCTATACCAATCTGGTCTTCCTGATCGCCTAGTCCGCATCGTGGCTTCCTACCTTCAGGACAGAACCTTCCGCTACAGGCACGAAGGTATCCTCTCTTCACCACGCCCCATAACAGCCGGAGTCCCTCAAGGCTCAGTGCTCGCTCCCACATTATTCATATCGTACTCCAACGATATTCCTATCCCCAAAAATGGGGTGCAGCTATCACTCTTCGCCGATGACACCGCTCTTTACATCCAAGGGCAAAAGGAGTCATCTGTCCTCGCCAAACTCCAACGCTCGGTCAACGAGTTAGGAGATTGGTTTAGGAAATGGCGCATCGAAGTCAATGCGGAGAAAAGCTCCGCAATGCGCTTCGACCACAAACGCAGGCGCTTAAACAACCTGCCCTCCGTCAAATTACTTGGGGCCCCCATTCCATGGAGGCCCACAGTAAAATACCTAGGAGTTACCCTTGACCCGGGCCTCACCTTTAGACCCCACGTCTCTAAGGTCACCCATACCGCCCGCTCTTACATGAGCCGCCTCAACGCCATGATTGGCAGACACAGCAAGTTGTCAGCCAGGAATAAGCGAACGCTGTATAAGGTTTGCATTCGACCGGTGTTAACATACGCCTCTCCAGTCTTCGCTCACGCGAATCCCACCATCCTAGACAAACTCCAGGTCATACAAAATCTTTTTTGTCGTCGGGCACTTAATGCCCCCTGGTATGTCAGGAACGCTGACCTCCACCGCGACCTGGAGCTCGCTCCAATACAACAAGTCCTTAGACAATTCTCTGAAGCGTTCTTCGACCGCTCAGAAAATCATTCCAACCCCCTAATCAAGGGTGCAGCGGACTATGCTGCCCCTCTTCCTACCCACTACAATTGCCGTCGGCCAAGAAATATCTTGACCGACGCTCCTAACAAACTCTCCACCGATGTGGAGAATCTTCTGGCCGCCCACAGGGGCGTACAACTCTCCATAGAGAATCGTCTTCCCGACGATTCTAGTCTTATTCACGATACGTTGACACCTTCAGTGTCATCTATCCAGCGGTCGCTCTCTAGGGAGCGCCGCTAGCGCCTCTCGTTCCGTAACGAGAGGTCGCTATCCGATGTCGGCTGTACGGTCCCCTTGGACGAATGCCTTTAAAGGAGTTTTTAGTGGGATGGTCCTCCCTTCAGGAGGACCTTTCATTCAGCCCCACACGACGCAGTTCTTTCAAGTTTGATTGCAACATTTTCCCGCATAATGAACACATGAATGATGTTACGTAAGTTCGCCGAACGTAGAACAATTTGTATGCGAAGGAACAGGCTCGTTACACGCTACACTACAACTTCTATAATTACACCAGTTTGCCACACTTCAGCCTACATTGCTTTGAACTGCATTTAGTTTCTAACGTTTAGTTCTAGTTGTATATTGCTATGCGGTACATTTTTAAAGAGATTGCTCTTTACAGAAAATTATTTTAATGCTGAAATGAAAATTTACAGATAATAATTTTAGTATTCCGTTTTGAATTTGAATTTGAACTTATTTATCTCCACTATAAACGTTTGCAAAAATAATTAGTAAATACTAAAATCGCATTGTCATTGTAAACAAATATAATGAAACAAAAATTACAAAATAGATTTTAGCCTGCGGATTCGCTTTTATTTAAATAGGTGTGAATAAGTACTTACAATTAAATTCATATTTGTATATAAGTCTAAAAAACATCTTACATGTATTTTACCGCAATGTTTGTTTACTTGTTTATAATGTAATATTACCTATTACAGTCAATGTACATATATTATGTAACAAAGCATAAAAATGTAACATCATCAATTTCACTTTCTATAGGCATGGCTTTGGTCGTCACTGTATAGCTTCCTTGTTATTATTAGGTCAATAACGTTCCATTAGAGGCAATTGGAATGTTTGCTGGTTTGCAATAGTCGGCAATTACTTCGTAATGAATCATCGTCGTGACTGTACTTTAAATAAGTACTTTAACTAACACACGCGCTTGTAGTTATGTGAAGAATGTGAATCGAAGACAATACTAACATTGAGAATTACTCTTGGTCTATATGCCCTAAGAGTAACCTGTAAGCAATCCTAATCGTAACTATTATACCTATTATAAATACGAATGTTAGTTAATTTCTTTGTTACACTTTCTCGCCTTAACTACATAACCGATTATTATGAAATTTTATACATACGTTTTCAGTGGTTTTATACCAAAAAAAATCCATTCCCAGGGGATAATGTATGTATCACAAGAAACTATTTTAAAATGTGTTGTGGTGGTTTATCATATGTTGTGTAATAAACTATATTACCTTCGGAAAAGTCAATTATTTCGATACGCTATAATTATGTATACTTTACTTTAATTGCTTTCAAAATTTTCACATTCAACATTATACAGATGACTGGAATGGAAAAATTGGTCTGAATTTTCTCGCAATCGTGACCCAATTACGTTTAACTGCGTGAACGCCCCAATTTGCGAATTTACCAACTGCAGTATGCGGAAGGAAAAAAAATATTACTAAAATAGAATCGTTCTTATATATTTTAAAATAGAATCTACTCTTTTATTAACCGCGTTGCGGAGTGGTCACCATGCCGGTTGACGCGCAAAGCTCCGGGTTCGATCGCCGGCCAGACAGACTTCTGAGTAATGAATTTGCATCTGGGTCTGGGTGTTTGTGTATTCGTCCTTACGTGTGTCCATGGCCAAACAGGAAATCATATTGTGGGACTGTGAGTGTAAAATGTTGGCTGTGTGTGTGAAATTTATTATTTACTCCATCGTCGTCAACTTTGACAACTGCCCCACTGCTGTGTACGCGTATCCTCTCAGGGTCACGAGGAGTTTAAGCCATTGTCCAACGCGCTAATGAAGTGCGACTTGGTTAATTTTACACGCCATTCAAAACTTTTTAAGAACTCAGGCGAGTTTTATTTTCTCCTTTTATGAAATATTTAGATGATTTAGAAAAATATTAAATAAATATTCTGTTTACAAAATACTAATTTCCAAAATTCACATAAAACTGAAAAAGGTGTGTCTGGTGGTGTCTGGGACTAGAATCTCAGACCTACGATATCTGCTTATTCATTTTTACATCATCCTATATCAAGCAATCAGAATTTTACGGTTTCATCAATAGTTATTCATCCGAAATGGATTACACAGCAAATCCACAAAGTCGAATATGGCTACAAAAGACTCACGAAAATTGATTTATCTAATATATCTAATGAATCCATATCAATGTCAGATTGATTGTTCGCTAACTACTTTTGAAATACACGAGAAAGATTTTTCCGAGGGATATTATTATGGTTCCTGTTACATATAAACTATTAAGTTACGTTTTATAATATTATAATAACAATAGGTATAACTAACATTGTAAAAATACTTACCAATTGTAAGATTCTGAAAAAACAGCAACTGCTATGTGTTTATGACGCAATAGTTTTATAAGCAAAAACAGAAAATATGAAACTTTAGCCGGCATTTGTTTTTATTTTATTCTTTTTATAACGTTTTAATTTTTTTTATGTGTATCGTACCAGTATTTTCTTGCCAGTACTAAATATAAAATTTTAAATTTACAAAAGAAATATAATAATTATAAATTGAGTCTAAAATGGTTATTTTTTTATTTCGTATACTATAATAGTCTTCTTCCTTCTTCTATTTATTTATTAATACAGATTCAAGTGCGTCAAGGTAAGGTTGCAAGCTTCGATCACTAATAAGGTTGCAAGTCCTTTTCGAACCACATTGATATATATGAATAGAGATTTTTTTCTTTTCTTTTTACATGTAAATACAGTATTTTGATATCTGTCAGCAACAAAGATTTTTAAAAAGTTTTGAATTATATCAATTATCATAACGATACGTATCTCATGAACAAATACATATAGTATTATCAGTAGAATGTTACACACATCCCTTATCTTTAGCAGATAGCGGGCTACAGAGACAAATGAGTCTGCGCTGATTAAAAGGGTCTTGGTACAAATGTATGGTAACCATATAAGCAACATATGTGGGATTGTTTACTTTGATTTATTTAGTCGCATGTGGGAGAGTAATTAACTTGAATTGCAAAACAGCTAATTAATTATTTATCCAACGCCAGGAAATAAGGTTTTATGACACTTTCCACAACAGATTAGGAGATTTTCGTTTTACTATTTTACAAACAGTCCGTAAAGGAGAGGTTTTATTAATTACCACCACCACAGTTCAAAAGCAGTAGTATAGTTACTATCTTATTATATTCATTTCGTATCAATATTTTCTTCTCTCTTCTTAAAGTGCCTCTCCATACTATTGAAGGTTGGCTATCAGCTTCTTGCTATCCTCCTTGCTGTTAGCTCTGCGAAATAGCTCAGCGGCGCTGGCTATTCCGGTCCACTCTCGGATGTTACGTAACCACGACTTCTTTCTCCTGCCAACTTTTCGTCTTCCAGCAATATTTTACTAAACAATAATACTGCAGCAAAATGTTTCATATTATTACACGCTTTCTTATAACATAGTATGAAAAGTACTTATAACTTCACTATATAGGTACCTATCACATACCAAAGATAAGATAAGATAAGTTTCTTATTGAACATAAATATAAAGACAAGTGATCAAAAAGCCTGATCTCAAACTCCCGCATGACAGTGCAACATTAATAGGTTAGCAATTGAAATAAAAAAGGAATATCCTTTATTTTCCTAGAGAATAGCTAGCTATATGGACACCCTATTCACGCTGCAACACTTGCATGCGTCACTGCGCGCTCATCGTTTAAATGATATTGCCTACAGTGATAACACGCGGATCGATAACTCTCATCTTGTTGATTGCAGTTTTAAGGCTCCGACAAACGAGTGTGAATGATGTTTTGACATTTTTATAATACTTTAAAAATATTTATGTATGCTAAATTTTTAGACATAGTACAATGAACCAACCTGTTACATAAATTGTTAGTGTTTTTAAATCGAAATGGTTTTAGGATTTTTTGTGTCAAAAAAATTAATTAGTATAAACTTAAAATATAGCAAGACGAGTTAGAAAATAACTTTCTTTTTGAATCTTTTTTAAATTTAAACATCTCAATAATGAACATGGCCAATATTAGACTAATCTCTTTCCATAAACCAAAATTAATGTTATTTTCTAAAGTTTAATAACTATTTCACATATTAGTAACATAGCACTCACGTTACTTCCTTACATACTCTAGGCCAAAAGTAATATGATAATAAGTGGCCGCCACCCACATCTGTTACACTCATGTGTCTTAGCGGAACCGATAGTTTAAAGTGGTAAAAATTCGTTTGATCACAAAAAATACAAGTACTGTGAAACTGACATCTCCTTAATAACTCTCACTGACTGACTGATAAACAACCTGGAACCGTTGCGTTTAGAAGAATGAAACTATAGAGTTATCTCTTATACTCTGGGGTACAAGATAAATGAAGTAGCTAAGGTTTTTGAAAATACGTCCCTTTTTGGGCTAAATAGGTGTCAAAATTTTCTTATACTCTACATATTTTCTTAATTAAACTAATTAAATTAGTCTTAAGTCAAAGTCGTCAAAGTTCTTAGTTCAATTAGTTTAGAAAAGTTATACTTTTCTAAACTAATTTAACTAGATTTTGACCCATGAGGGGCTGTAAAAGACTGAAACATAACATTAAATGACACTGGTGACAACTACAATCACCTATTTTTTAATTTCAAGAAAGTTACTGCACTTTGTCTTTCATTTTAAGAAGATGAAATATGTAATATCTCTTCACATATTTTTACCACACGTTTCATCATATCATCTGGGAAGACGTTCTATTTGTGGCAAGACTAGACCTTGTGTATTGAATTATTAATCATACAATCCGGGTCATACAGTGGCCCTTACGAGGTCAGCAGTGGTATCTACCGAAGTATGATGTTACAGCCACAATACTTAAAAGTAGTCAAACTCAATTTACTATTAGGTAAATTAACTCGGTTGCCGAAAATTAAACAAATTCTAATTCAAAAATATACAGTATACAGGTTACACATATGACCTCCTTGGTTTTTGAACTTTGTTGAAAATGGAATAATACAGAATTATTTAAAAAAGAGCAGCGCAAATACGACATGTTATGTATAGAGCAGAGTTTCCCAAAGTTAACGCGTATTCTCTGGGGTATGCCATGTAATGAAGGGGTACAAAATTTATGAAAATGCAGCTGTTTAATCTTTCTGAATTTGATGTAATTGTTTCTAAAATCAATCACATTAATAAATAACTCGTGCTCGTGATTTTATTTAAAATATAATTAAAAATCAAATCACGAGCACCAATAGCTGTGCTAGTAATTATAAAGGGGTTTGTCATGTTTTTAAAATTACGCGCGTAAAGCTATTAGTTTAAAATTCTTTCCTGTAGTGCAGCAAATCGGGAACATAAATAATAATTTTATTCGAATTCGTCACAAATTATAAATACAAAATTCTATTTTCGTTACCGCCTATAAAAGTGTTCTTTTCAAATATCAGTAAGATAAATGATATCGGAAATGTCAAGCAGATCCCGACAGAATATATATATACTTTTATCTCCCGAAAAAAAATTGTCAAAGATTACATATAGTAATGGCCGTTAAAGGACATTTTTATCACTATCAGTTACATGCACATTTCGTTGTCAATTTACATACGAGTATGATATGAATTCGTTTAGGTATAATTTTTGCAACAATCGCATTAAGTGCTTCTAATTGGTTACCAATACAAGTTGTGACGAATTTTCATAAGCCTTTTGTTTCTGTTGATTCCATTACACACAGACATACTCATTACACATATTGTTCCATATAAGTTTTAAAGTATTATAAGAATTCACATCTGTTTTAATAAGCCGTATTGGAAATACCAAACTAGTAACAACGCAATCCGCCTGATGTTAAATTGCTACAGCCAGGATACATTGTTTCTCTTTAACCCTTCCTAAGGCCTATATAAATTATAAATGCCTTTTATAAGAGTTTCACCTTTCAAACTAATATACATAAGGCCTACAAGAACAAATAAGCACAGCGGTAAAGCCACGTTATTTAACTTCAAAAATTTGTACCACGTATTTGATTCTTTAAACATTTAAATCCAATAGTTACGTAATTATAAAGACGTATTTTCCCCTATTTCTAGATTTTACTGCAATCGTGACCACATACAGTCGTTACAAGTATACATATTTCACGATTATAATGATCTTAAACCACGTTCATTTTTTCAAATGCAATTTACTGCATGATCTTTCGTAATCACGATACTTAGAAGCACGGAAGACGTTCAAATCATAAAATGACCTAATGCCTGTAATACACAACCTTTACAGATCTGTTTTGAATATTCACTCATTCATAATGGTTCCTGCAAACTACTTGTTTTTATTGTTCTTGCTTATAGTTAAATCCGATTTGATGGTATTTCAAAGCTTTCCAAATTTTGGATTTCAATTTGACATAGGTATGAAATATGCAAAGATTTATTATTTTGTTTCAACATTTTGTGTTTAATTACTATTTTGTTTTCCTTTTAAAATAAATAGTCGTCCTTCCAATTAAAGCAAGGTTGAGAAATAACGACAAAAACGAATTGATTCTATCAACGATAACACAGTGCATAATGAATTATATTCGTCGCGTGACGTTTGCGTCATTTGTACCTATTATTTACTAAAAGATGTTTTAATACAAAATTACAGTTTGCAGTCTGCAATAATACAATCAATTGTTGTAATATTTAAATGCTTATATTATGAGTGTATGTAAACCTCAATTCTTTCGCAGGCCATTACGCACAAACGATTTTTGCCGCAATTTAACGTAAAAGTTGTCGATGGTTTCGTCTAAATTATGGAAGACTTTATTTACAGTAATAACATTTATTTATTTTTCAGGCATTTTACCGGACAGAACCAACAGAATAGAAGATATATACCTGAGGTTTTATAACGGGTATGCATTTCTACTTATTTTTTTATTTATTAATATTTTATCGCAGCGATTTGATACATATAAGTCAATATGAATATTGAACAAGCTAACTTGCAAGGATATACAGACAACGGAAATATGTCCACCTCGAATCAACACATTTATCTAAACTTTTCTTGGAAAAATACTGTGTCCTTTACTGAGGCATCGTGACCTCCCGCGGATATTAATATTCTGTGAACCCCCAAGTGTTTGCCCATACTTTGAAACACACTGGTTTATACTAAGGTTAACTGGGTCAAGAAACAAAATATATCCTCAACAAAGCAAAAACAAAACAAACCATAGCTAGTATTGCTACAATAGGTTACTTTATATAATATATATATTTTATATATATATATATATATATATATATATATATATATATATATATATATATATATATATGTAGGATCTGGAGCCAAGGAAGGTATGCCAGGATTAGGAATTCCCATATTGCAGGGATTAAATAGCCATAAATAATAATCAAAGGGTTTATTTACACACTAATCTTACAGGATAGGACAACACTCAATATAATAACAGGTGTACAAATAGTAAAATAAAGTTAAAATAGTTACGAACAGAATCTTAATTCTACGTTAATATAATGGCAACACTACCACCTGAATAATGACGAACAGAACCTTAGTTCTACGTTCGTATAGTGGCAACACAGCCACCCGAATAGTGACGAACAGAGTCTTAGCTCTATGTTCGTATAGTGGCAACACAGCCACCCGAATAGTGACGAACAGAGTCTTAGCTCTATGTTCGTATAGTAGCTTCACAGCCACCCAAATAGAGACGAACAGAGCCTTAGCTCTATGTTCGTATAGTGGTTACACAACCACCCGAATGGAGACGAACAGAGCCTCAGCTCTATGTGTTCGTATAGTGGCCACACGTCCACCCAAATAGCGTATCGCCTGGTTCAGGCAATACAGCTAAAGCATAGGGTATCGCGCTAGCGATTCCGCTTATGCAATATACAGTGCTAGACTGTACCAGGTAAACCAACAGTTCTGTTGGGAGCAGAGCTCTTTCATGAGTCTTATCCGAAGATAGACTGCCTGCATCAGCCAGGATGAGCTCTTATATAGGGGTAGACCACGCCCCTAATTCCCGCCAAACAGCTCTGTTCAATGGCGTTCGTCAAGTGTTTACTCGATACAGTTCCAAATTTGAATTATTAAGATTAAATCAAATATTCGTTCAGAAATTATCGTAAAGTTAATACAGTGTTCTTTATTTAAAAACTATAATCTAATTACAATGTTTTGAACAGAAACCCACTTAATATCGAATTATATTCTCAACTGCCTGCGACATATATATATATATATATATATATATATATATATATATATATATATATATATATATATATATATATATATTTTTAAAATGCAAGTTTTTTTTGTGTGTGGTACCTAAATCACACGGAGTTGTATTATGGAGTTTGAAAAGTAGGTATGGTGTGCTCATTGTACGTATTATTATATTGTATATATTTTTATTAATATTGTAGTAGAGTATCTTCACACTTCCTCTTAAATCACGACATGAATAGATCATATTTTATGAACATTACAACTTAAGTTCTTACATAACTACACATGGAAGTGTAAATAAATTCTATCAGTTATTATAAAACTTAGTCATAGTCATAATATCTGAAGATATGGCAATGGTATAAATGTGGAATGTTAACTAGGAGTCTACAGCTACGTACCCTATTAAGGAAAATGTTATACACAATCTGATATCGTAATGCCTACTTGTTGAATCTACAATAAGCCTACCTACTATGATAACGAACTGAGTAGCAAAGTACTCTGTGGCCAAGTATCAAACGTTTCCAATTTCTACAGTTTCGATTATGAAGTTGCGTGTATTATATTTGGCATTGCCTCTTTCGATTCGATTTAACACTTTAATATATTTCGGCGTACATTATTTTACCATATCAGTTACCATATAGATGTGTGAAATGCTCATTTTAAAATTGAAACAACTGGAGCAGAATAGAATAAATAAAAAAATAGAACTAGCTTTCCCTCTCAGCAGAAGACGCTATCATGTACGAGGTTCAATGAAAATGGTTTTGATTTTTAACATTGGAAGGGTAGGGCAAGCGGGAGTGATAATATTGGCGGAAGAATCCGACACAATTTTTGAAAATTACTATTAATATTGTAGAAACTATAACGTTTTCAGGCTTTTTTCTTTTTTGCAGAGGTTCGGCGGAGGTTTACGTAGACTTTCCATTAAGTCAAGCGCTTCGACTTTTTGAGATACGGGGCTTCCAAAAGGACAACCCTACAGTTCTTTATATCCATGGTTTTATTGAAACCGCACAACAAGAGAGTATACAAGTAGGTATTTTTCAAAAATATTTTGTGTTACTTTAATAGAGTTAAATAATAAAGGAATAAAAATCAATATATTTTACTATGGCAAGTTACCAAAGAAAAATCCTTATTAATACTATGATATCTTTTATAAGTAACAAAGAGCACAAAATCCATCTGATGGTAGGTAGGTGTCGCATATTCTGTCTGTAATCTATTCCAAGTAAGATAAGTCTCCTACTTGAAGTCGGCTTCAGGTGCATTGCTAAACCTAAAGACCATGTCTTTCTTACCACAGTACCAAACGTTTTAAATTAGAACACAGCAGCACTTAACACTTCTGTTGTCTAAAATAGTAATGACGGCAGTTTCTCCAGAGTTGGGGCTTACCACGTTCTATGAAATATGATGTTCTTTATGTTCACATTAACTATTATACATGACAATATTTTATGACAATAAAAATATTTTTCTAGGTCATGGTGAACGCGTACTTAGAAGCGAGACACGAAACGAACGTGTTGTTATTAGACTGGTCCAACATGGCCCACGGGTCATACCTGGTCAATGCCGCTAGGAACACTAAAAAAGTAAGTGTGTTTATTTCACATAAACTCGTATTTCCTCTTGGCTTGAATAGGTTTTAACGGTTGTACAAAGTTAAGCAATGTCGACATATACATAAAGAGGAGGAACGGCACGAATCCATCCAATGCCATTGATTAGTGACTCCCCTAAGAAAGCTTATAGGAACACCACTTGCATGCTAATAGCACGATAACAGTCGCGGTTAATCAGAGGTATAATCAAAGGTTTGAAAACATCCTACTAGAGTTAGCTCAATCCTACCTCCATCAATCTGAATATGCAGCAGCACGATGGATGATGTCAAAGGTCTTCCTCAACACCGAGACAAAAACGGTTAACAACAAAAAATGGTCATTATGGTAGTGTACGAGGATTTGCGCAACGCTGACTACCGAACGTTGCTATATTTTTTTGTTATATATTTGCGCTATTTACATGTAAATAGCTCATGCGTTAAGTGATCATTATCTATGAGGTCGTAGATACGTTTTATACATTTGAGTACTATCGCTGTGCGAAGAGAATGTAAAATGCAATAAAATTGTTATATGAAATTCTATTGAATCAGATGATTCAACCATGTTTGGCATTGAATACAGATGTATTCAATGCCAAATATGGTCGGATTCCTAAGAACTAAATTTTATCGCGTCATATAAGTACGAGTATCACAGCCTTGCCCTTTAACTTAGAAACGGTAGCGCTTAACACTACTGTTATAAGTCAGTAAACAAAACGTACCTAGGTGTGACAATGATGCTACTACTATCGATCCACAAATGATTCTAAAACTGTAAAAACCGTCGGAGTGGTTAATTGTTGTGACATCAAATTGTTCTTATTAATACCATTATACTCAAAATAAACCTGTAGTTGACAATATACTCTACGAAGGCTCTTCGAAGGTGGTAGAACCCTTTGTGATTCGACTCCGGCGGCACCATCGTCAAACCTATTTCTGCCACAGCAGGGTTAAGCGCTCCTCCTGCGTAGGAGTATGAAATCCTATCTGGGGTTGATTACAGATGTCCATAGGCGGCAGTAGCCACTTACCATCAGGTGGATTGCATGCTCGTCTGCTACTCTTATAGGTATTATAAAAAAATACTTGTGCTCACCTTGGGACGGTTTGGCCACTTTAATAAAATCATTTTTCCGTGTATCACGATAGTAACTGTGTCGAAATCTAGAACAGTTATTTTTTCCCTGTTGTACCTATTTCACGCCGCTTATTAATGTGTCTGCATTAATTATGAAATATCCGGCTAATTACGATTAAACTCGAGCATTAAAACGTTTCGTAGGTATGTGATATTATGATATTTACCATTTTTTTTTCTAGAATCTACCTTTAACGGTTTTGAAAAAATATTTTTGGTATAAAAATACGTTTACTGTTACCAACAAATAATTAATAATAACAGATATATATGCATTCGATAACCTGCAATTAATTATTTTTAAATACAATATTTTGCTTTTAAACTGCTTTTAAACCAAGTCATTTTCTTCATAACAGACTGTATCATTTATAATACATATAATTATAATGGAATCCGAGCCTATGAATGAATCAAGAGTACTACCTAAATTTCATCATGACATGATTAAGACCAATGGCCAACTCTGAGGTATCACTGAGATCACATAATAATGTAGTCGACATCTTTAGAAATATATATGTGGACGACTTCGTGCAAGTCCATCCGGACTTGAAGATAATGAGACTTGAATATAATTGAATGGTTTCGCATGTTCAACTATTAGGTAAAAAGACGTATTACGCTTCTATGTCTCTGACGGAACTCTAAAAATAATGTAGACTTGGAATATATGAATTATATTGTCCGTAACCAGTTTTAGCTCACTTCAATAGATGTCCTTCATACACTGTTTTTATACGCTACACTATCAGGTTTTTTACAAACAAAAATAACTAAAACCAAAGAAAACATCTACGATTTACACGCATATTCACTTGTTTCGTATTTATAATACACATGTTGCACAATCTCCCCTACTCCGAAATTGAGGTATCCATGACAAACTCGAAATCCTAAAATAAATAGTAATGTGCTAAATATTATTTGTATTGTAACATAATAACTACTATACGTATTGACGTAATGTTATTATGATAACAATACAATATTTGAATGCTGGTTGAAAATGCGTATTAAATTGTAAGTTATTACAATAGGTATTATTATTAAAAAAATGTTAATTACACCTACTACTTACTATTAGTAATGAAATATGAAATTTAAAATTTGAATATATTAAAATATCGTAGGTGCGGTTTTATAAATTTAACCAATGTCATTTAGAAATAAGAATGACTATTATTTTTATGTGCAAATAATAATGTATTTTTTATGTAACTAATTCCTTTTTATAATAAAAAAAATAGTAAGAGATTTGCTTAAGAAATTTGTTAAATATGCGTAGCGCATGGTAAACGTCTACGCAACGCTGCGCTCACTTAACCGTTTCAGGAACTTTTTACCTGTTTCGACCAAGACGTTTCTTGTGCAATCTCTAATCCTTCCCATCATTGATTATGCTGATGTATGTTACTCTGACATTAACGAAGATCTTCTTAACAAACTTGAACGTTTTGTTAACCATTCCATACGTCTCATTTTTTGTCCACGCAAATTCGACCATATCTCCTTTTTTTCGTCGCCAGCTCCGTTGGCTCCCTATTCATGAACGTAGACGATTACATTTTACTTAATTCTCTTTTCACAGTTCTTTTTGACCCTGTCGCTCCAGAATACTTGAAATCTAAATTTTATTATCTCCGTGATTTCCACGAGCGGGAGCTTCGTTCCTCTAACTCTAGTGCTCTGTCTTTACCTCTTCACCGGTCTGGGTTTCTCTCTAATTCTTTCACGCTCCAATCAGCGCGACTTTGGAATGCTCTTCCTGAGGAACTTAGAAAAATGTGCTCCAAAAACATTTTTAAAAAGAATGTCTTTGCTCACTATTGTAATTTAGTTCATCATTAGATATGGTGTCTTCACAATTTTTCTTCATTTTCACGTAGTCATTTATTTTAAAATGTATTTACTTCTCATCTCTTTATATCTTATTTCTTTTTTTTTTCTCTTTCTTTCTCACATTCTTTATTTTTTCATGATCTCATTTCTTCCTTTTTTCATTTTATTTTATTTCCTATTTATTATTTTTTTTTTCTTAGTATAGTTGTACCGCCTTCAATTTTTCTGCACATCCCTAAGGTTGACTAGGAGATAATGCTATTTAGCATTAAGTCCGCCTTTTGCACCACACTGTTTTTAACATGGTCAACAAAGAGTAAATAAAGCAAGTTTATAAGATACTAGCTGACCGGCAAACTTTGTACCGCCTTAAAATCTATTTATAGATTTTGAGGCGGTACAAAGTATTTATCAAAATATAGCATATGTTACTCGTGAATAATATAGCTTTCGAATGGTGAAAGAATCTTTAAAATCGGTCCAGTAGTTTTTGAGCCTATTCATTACAACCAAACAAACAAACAAAGTTTTCCTCTTTATAATATTAGTGTAGATTAATCACAAATTGATAAAAATATGTGAATTTAGAATTTGTTTCATAAATAATTAATATTTGTAGGCCAAGTTTATTCTAAAATATGATGAATTTCCTCTCAATTATCTAGTTCACTTTAAAGTCTTTTCCTGTTATGCTTCAATTGAATCCAAATCCATAAATAAGTTATTGGGTGCTTCTAATTTCTCACAGATATGGGTACGAAACCAAACAATCTCATGAAAATGAATAGGGTCCTTATAAGAAGTTCACTACTGTTCTTACTGAAATGTATTTTTCCCTGACGAAATGAACGTAAAAATTAACTTTAATCGATATCTCTACTATTGCACTAATAATTTTCGATACAAACCGTAATTGTTTGTGTGCTTAGTAATGTGAACAGCGCAAAATCGTGATTTACAAAATACGTACATACATAGATGAATTTTATGAAAGTGTACCTACAGAACCTATTCTCGTATTTTTGCTATTTTTCGATATAACTATATCAATCCAAGCGGAAATTTCTTGAACCATCTTCGTTTTATGAGAAACGTCGTTATCGCAGAAATAATTATGCCGCTAAACAAAAAGCTCTCTGTATTCAACATCAGTATAAGCAGTACTCTCTTTACATAATATATGACCCTTGCACCATTTCTATTTCTAACCAAGGAATGTGTACTAAACATTTTAGGTGTTCAATTCCAGGTAGGCGCCGTAGCAGCGGAACAACTAAACAAACTCCTTGAAGCTGGTCTTCCGGTGGACAAGGTGCACGTCATAGGACACTCTCTTGGCAGTCACGTTGCGGGGTACACTGCAAGGGAACTGAAGACTAAGTACAACAAAATTGTTAAAAGGTAAACTGTTGCCTCATTAATAAATTTATTCTGTACGTAAATTTTCTTTTGGTATATGCGTCCAAAATTTTGTCATAAATTACTAATTAGGATTTGTGACAAATGAAAAATCCTTAAAAATATAGTCACCTTGCAATCTTTTTGGTCAATAAATTATAAAAAAAGACATACTCATGTTCATGAACAGTGACTACTGCGATAGTTGGAAGGATTGGAACTTTACTTAAAAGAAAAATAACCATCAACACAAAATCATCATTATGTAGAAAAACGACCACTAACAACAAAATGACAAAAAACTAAATACCTATGTATTTAATTACCGACATATTAAACTAATGTTATAGTAAGGTTACATGTAACGTTCACTGTAAGCCTTAACCAGCCATCATACGTTTCAGATTAACAGCCCTCGATCCTGCATTTCCAGCGTTCTACCCAGACGGTGTGATGATGGAGCACGTGAGCGAGCGTGACGCGGAGTTCGTGGACGTGATCCACACGGACGCGGGCGGGTACGGCGCGCCCGTGCGGACCGGGACCGCGGACTTCTGGCCCAACGGCGGCAAGAGCATTCAGCCTGGGTGCCCGCGGTTCGCGCCTATACCTCTCTCAGATGACAGTACGTATAAGTTAATAAAGAAAAACTGACAATACCTCAATTTAGATTAAGCAAGGTGTGTAATTCTTTTATGGGGATCTACTACTATCTATCAAAAAGCAGTGATAGCCTAGTGGTTAAGGAACACGGCCTCTCGATCGAGGGGTCCGAGGTTCAAATCCCAGGCACGCACCTCTGATTTTCAGATTTATGTGCGTATTAGAAATTAATTATCACTTGCTTAAACGGTGAAGGAAAACATCTTGAGGAAACCTGCATACCTGAGAGATTTATAAAAAAAAAAATCTTAAAGGTATGTGAAGTCTACCAATACGCACTTGGCCAGCGCGGTGGACTATGGACTAATCCTTCTCATTCTGAGAGGAGACCCGTGCCCAGCAGTGGGACAGTAATGGGTTGATGATGATGACTACTATCTATACTATCTAGTATTCGTTTCTACAATAAAATACCAAAAGACATTATCGATATATCCGAGAAAAGGTTTAAATCAACTATAAAATTAACTTTATGTAAAAAGCTTATTATAATGTAAAAATCAGGACTTCAATGATAAATCCGCACGGTATGACAACTCCAGCTCCAATATCAATAATTAATTATATGTACCACTACGAGTATGTAAAATTGTATATTATTTACCCTTTAAAAGATGCAAATTTGCACACGTTTGGAGTTTCTTGCGCCGCTTCTTCTCCATAGCGAAACACCTTCCGAAGCGGTGGTAGTTTGTTGACTTTCAAAAAGTATTCTATATGAATCAATTTTAAATTAATGAGATTTTAATTTGAATTTGAACAAAGACTGATATTTACTATTAAAATTAGATATATGGAATTATTAATGAGTAAAGTTTTAATTCTTTTTACACATGTACTTGATAAACCATGTTACTCGAACGTTTTCAAATTATGTTCAAATTGTTAATTTATTTGCTTATTTGGAAGAGTGAAAAGTAAAGAAAAAAAAGTAAAAAAGGACCACAGGACCAACTAACACCCACTCCACATAACCTTTTCTGCTTCTTTAATATATAAAAACTTAAAGTAAAATAGAGAACTTTAAACTGTAAAAATATTGCTTAAATATGCCAAAAAAATTAAGAACGTCAAATAAATTTTCAGATCTATGCAGTCACTGGCGTTCATGGCAGTTTTACGCTGAATCGGTGAGAAATCCCGAGGCATTTCCGGCTTCCCCTGCGGATTCCTATCAGAAATTTAGAGAAAACCCTTCACCTGAAACCGGCATGGTGTACATGGGTCTCAACTGTGATCTTAGGTAAATATTTATCTTTCTTATATTATTGTACAGTCAGCTTCTGAAATATGACAATTTAAGTGTTCATCTAATCTTGACGCTTTAAAACGTTCATCTAATTACGATCCTAGTTGTGTTCATCTACTTTTTGAATTAATTGTACTTTCCCAGCAGGGTTTTAGAAACCTGAGTTGCATAATAAAATGCCATTATCAAGATACCTTCTGTATTTTAGACGCACTAATAACGCATTATTGAAATAATTATTAAGTAGACGTCACTTCATAATGATGTAACGAAGAAATCGTTTGGTCAAATTTACAAACAACGTATGTAATTTTTAATGAAATATTATGTAATGTACTATTATAGGTGTCAAAATGTTAAATTTTTACATGACATTGGAGGGAGGGTTTTTCGAGTGTATGTATATTAGATACCTGCCTATGTATAGCTCATTCTTTGGCACGCCTTACTGTCCCAACAGCTTCACGGATTTTATTATATGAGGTTTCGTTGGATTCCTCTAAATTAAGAAAGTGATACAGGCTACATTACTTCACTCTTCAGTTAGGTAATTATTTTTAAGCAGCTGGGTTTTTTGTTTTTTTTTTTAATAACTACTAATTTCTGCTTTCCTTTGATAAGATTTTTTTCTGTTTCAGTGCCAGAGGATCGTACTACTTAACAACGAATTCAGAAACTCCTTTCGGTAAAGGGATGGATGGTATCTATCCGAAAAATAAAAAGAGCAAAAACAAAAAATAGGACACGAAGAAATACTTAGAATCAAAATACTTTAGGAGAAATTAATTTTCATGGAACGTTTTCCCTTCATATTTATGTGATGAAAGAAAGAAAGAATGTAACTAGGTATTATCTACTCAAATAATTCTTAATATATTTGGTCATTAGGCACAATGTGAGGGACCCTTATTTTATTGTAGGATAGTTTAAAATATTGGATCATTTGGGTTAACTATACGGTCTAGAGGATGTAAATAATTCTACATGATAAAGTCGATAATAAATGATGGTAATTTCGTCCAACAATTATAATTGACCAATTGTTGTGACCAACATTAGCTTTTAAAATTTTACAGTTATGTAAAATAAATCACAAAATATGTATCATCATCACAATAATAATATAAATGATACCATACGAGTAGCCTTGTTTGCGTCAATATGTTAAATGTGAATCACTGGATGCCACCATAAAAGTTTTACAACTATTGTTGACTTTTAGCACCGTTTATCTAATTTAATCAGTCTCAAAACATTGATTAAAAACTACGTGCAGACGTATCGACTGTTTTAGGGATCCGTACCGAAAGAGTAAAAACGGAACCCTATTACTAAGCCTCCCCTGTCTGTCCGTCTGTGACAGGGCTCTATCTCTTAAACCGTAATATATACACACTTGAAATCTTTACAATGTGTATATTAATGAAAGAAAGAATAAAATAAATACCAATAAAATAAATAACATAAAATAAAAAAATATTGAACATTTGGTGGTACGGAAGCCTCCATGTGCGAGTTCGACTCGTACTTGGCTAATTATTTATGACATTTAAGATAGATCTGTAAAATGAAATCTATTAAACTTATTATCCAGAGTTATGTACCTTTAATATAATTAATGTTTTATTTTTTACGTAACTTATTGATTTTATTTATTTTACTGTCATTTATTTATAAACATTAAACATCACAGACAACAAAATTTATTCATTTATATAAAATGTAGTATGTTAATTACTTTTGCTCATACAACTTATTGTAAATGAATACTTACATTTTGTACTTAAAATGACTTGCTAATAATTAAGAAAATCTTACCAATATTGCCTTCTTTAAAAATGTTTTATGAAAATACGAATAATATTATTCATTTAAATATGTTTTAAATTATTATTGGAGTCTTTTTTATTAAATTAAATTCTATTATTTTGTAAATAAATCAAACATTTTATTTGATTGATTTATTAATACTTTTTGTTTATATTTCTCATAAAAAGTATTACCTAAATATTTACTTTTACGATGCAATAAAAATAATATATTTCCAACCCTATGTATTTTGTTGTAATAAAATAAAAATAAAAGAAATGTACACGAGCACAACAATAATTATAAGTAATTATAGTGACGCACAATAAGTATTACATCGAACCCGTGTAGACTAATTAAAGAATATTAGCAAATTGTAAAACTACTTAAAATATAATTTTAAAGAAGATTTTTGTATTTCACTTTAAAATAAGAGACACCTATTTCTATCTTAATAGCGGCGAAGTATTCTAGTTAAAAGCGTACCTAAGTACTTAAGTGTACCTTATAAGACACACACTAAGCCAATTTGGAATATATTATATTACAATTTACAAGTGATAAATTCATTAACTGATCAGGAAGTAGTGACGGTGCCTACTGATTTTATATTTTTTTAAAGCAACTGTGTTTAGGAAATCTGGTTTGTATACAGTTTATAAGTTTGCGCGACAGAACGTTGCAATATTAATGTAAGTAAGGTACACACATTTACTACTTTTACAATTAGTATATTTATTTTCGTCAATAATTAAATATTGGCCAATAACTACATAATTATGGTAGCCTCTTGTACCACCCCTGCGACGAACAGGTTTAGGATCTAACTCCCCAATTCCCAAACTATGTAAACTAGTTAATTCATAAAATGACATAGATATCAACTTTGATAGCATGACTATATTTCGAAAAAGATTGTTATGCTTTTAGTGACAACAGAGCGCCAACAAAACTATATTAAAATCAGTGGTGGATTTACCAGCAGGCTGAGTAGGCTTCAGGCTAGGGCGGCAGATTTTTGGGGCAGCAAATTTGGGGACCGATTTTTTTTGCTAATTAGGAAGCTAGTTCGTTCATGCCTTAAACGTGTCATGAGCCGGCGCGGCGAGCAAATAAAAAGGGAACCATGTCACAAGCCGGCGCGACGAGCAAAAAACAACTAAACTACCTAGTCCGATAAACTACCTAGTCCAATATACCACATACTCCGATATACTACCTAATCCGATAAATTACCTAGTCCAGAAACTACCTAGTCCCTGAACCTGTTCCGGTATATACGCCTCACCTCTAGTAAGACATGACAATTGTAAAAGCAGGGGCGGCAAAAACTGTACAGCCTAGACCTTAATTTTTTTTTAATTCGCCACTGATTAAAATTGTCAGCTTAGTGCTGTCCCAATACATTAATTTCTTAACATATTATTATTAATTTTTTTTTTCTATTCTTTTATAATATTGTTAAATTCAAATTTAATTTACTTTCATTACGAGATTTCCCAATGCACTTATGTAGCTAAAATTGTTGTGCATGCTGTGTTTGCCTGTAATAGGTTGTACACGTAGCCTAAGACCTTTTTTTCTATTTATTTATAATACATTTCCTGTAACAATTGTTGGCAACCCTTATTAAATAAATAAATATGGACAGCAAAGCTAACAAAGGATATAAACATATTTAACTGAAAGGTTAATTGAGGAGAATAAAAATTGTTGACTGTTGATTGTTAACCCATTTTATTTACAAAAACACATGTATAAGACTAAAATAAATCCGTATCATTTATTAGAAATTCGCCTGTTAAATAGTGATCTTCTGTCATATCGTCTCCATCGTTGAATTTAAATTTAATTTGTATTTTCTGTGTCACTAAATATAAGCCGAATACCAGTACACTCGTTAGTAAGAGCCTGCAAAATAAAAAAAGCAAAATAAAGTAATTGAAAACTTGTTAACTTTTTATGAACAATTACCATGACTTAAGTAGTAGCTACTTATGTACTTAGATTTTAAGCTTAGATGCAGTACAACTGATGTAAATTGGTTTTTAAAGCAGTGGCGGACTAAGGTCGGAGGCCCGCGGCGGAAAGCTGAATGGAGGCCCCCAGTCTAAAAAGTTGATTTGATTTTACAAAATTACGTATTAAATACGTATTTCAGTGATCGTGAAGAGTCCAGCGACCTGTTTTTTTGATGACGACCTTTTGAAGCTAATAGCAACTGTGTATGGAGGCCCCAGGACCGGGGTTCGCCTTAGTCCGCTGGACCTTTAAAACTTATGATATCCATCACCAAATCCTTAAAGAGAAAACATGCTCGTTGCCACGCCTGGTACCTCACACCCCTTACTGTCGTATAACAGCAGTGTTAAAAGCTGTATCCTGGGTATAAGGGTTTGATAAGACAACATGGCAGGTATCTTAATAAGGGCACACAAAAGACAAAAGTACCGTAACCAACCTAGGTTACGCCTTACGTTATGCCTTACGTTATATGACAGGTCACGACACTAATCGAACACCACAAAAAGCTTATCTACTATACCACCATCATAATTTATACAGTTGGTTACACATATTTAATTACACCCTGCCAAAATATATCTAATATCTTAAAAATTCTTAAAAGTTATTTTTATTCCGTTACTAAACAACTTGATGATGAAACAACTAAACAAATACATACAGCCCACCTGATGGTAAGTGCCTGCTTCATTTGGAGTTGACTATTTACGCCCATGAGCCACAGTAACTACTTACAATTAGGCGACTGCCCAGTAAATTCTTAAGTAAAACATACATTAGAGAAACTTAAGTATAAATAGACCAAAGATACGCTACTCCATACCTTTCACCTCAGAATACTCAACAAACTCTCCAGGATATACAACTGGCGTTGAATTAGCGGAATCGTTTAGTTTCAAATATCTGTTCGAGACGTATACTTCATTCACGAACTTTGTCGTCCAAAACACGGAAAAAGCAAGTGCACCAAGCAACAGAACACTGAAAGATTTGTGATAATGTTGAATATAATATAGCGGATATAATACTTGTGATATTACTAAATATCTAAATAGATTATTGTTCAATATGACAGTAAAATAAAATACAAAACATTTAGTTCATTCGCCTACCGTTGATATATAAGGAATATATCATATTTAGCCATAGATTAGTAAAAATTACTCACTCCTAACAAGAAAATGTACCCAGTTTTGAGAATTGAAATAGTTGCGTAAAAAAGTTTATATCACGGCGTGCGTAAATTGACGTTTTACGCACGCTTCGCGTGCGCAAAACCCCCATTTCCGACCCCGTAATATAAAATTTTATACAACACGCGGACGAAAAATGTTTTTCTGACTCGTGTGATTGCAGTCCTCGCCTGCGGCTCGGCCTGCAAACTCACACTTGTCAGAAAAAAATTTTTCGTCCTCGTATTGTAATGTACTATTTGCCACGTCTCCGTGCTAAAATGTCCCTAAAATATTTGAAATAATTATTTATTTATTACATAAATTACGCAGTATTAGTTATTTATTCATAAATTTTCTCTAAAAATGTTTTTACTTGTCAAGAATTCAAAAAAATAACTTACTAAAATAAGCCATTTGTGGCTTCATTCAATTTCAAGGCGGCGAAGTATCTTTACTAATCTATGATGACAGTAAAATAAAATACAAAACATTTTGTTCATTTGCCTACGATGATATATAGGGAATATATCATGTTTAGCATAGTGACCCATATAGACGAATACATAAACAACCACACGAACTAACGAAAATAACTAATCTTAAATATAAATATCTTGCTAACCGGGACTCGAACCCGGAGCCCCTGCGTATTAAATCCACACCATTTAAACCCTTGAATAAACGTAAACTGACAAAAAATGCAGTACATAATTTAGTCTGTACCTTATATTTACTATACTTACATTAAAATTTAGAATACTCTACATTTGCTGTTTATGCGCCTATAAGTAGGCTATACTTCTTAATCACAAACCGAATAATCTGAGAAGTCATAAATAAGTATTGCAGGATCTTTTTAATTCGCATAAAATTGATAAAAACTTACAATCCAGCAGCCATGATATTCCTTTCCAAATTAGAATTTCCTTTGTGCATCGAATTGATGCTACAAATAATGAAATTCAGAGCTTTAAACCTGCAAGTGTGACAGCCGTGCCAAAAATGAGGAAGATGATTACATGATTTTAAGAATCAAACACTATTGTTTTACTAAAGTTACGTTACGAATTCAACGAAGAATGGCAGGTACGTACAATGGAGTACTTGTTTACAATTATTATAAAGCAATGCTTTTCATCATATAGTTGTTTCATCATACATCATAGCAGTGATAGCCTAGTGGTTAAGAAACGCGGCCTCCCGATCGAGGGGTCCGAGGTTCAAATCCCAGGCACGAACCTCTGATTTTCAAATTTATGTACGTATTAGAAATTAATTATCACTTGCTTAAACGGTGAAGGAAAACATCGTGAGGAAACCTGCATACCTGAGAGATTTATAAAAAAAAACAATCTCAAAGGTATGTGAAGTCTACCAAGACGCACTTGGCCAGCGCGGTAGACTATGGCCTAATCCTTCTCGTTCTGAGGGGAGACCCGTGCCCAGCAGTGGGACAGTAATGGGTTGATGATGATGAATGCTTTTCATATTGTTTATCAGTTCACACAAACTGCGATTCACAGTGGCGTATTTTTTGAAAAATTACAAAGGTCCTAAGGTCTTCGTGATTCAATTCCAATACAATACAATGATGTCAAAAATAACACTGAACGCTTTTCCTAGTTTAAAAGGAGAAAAAGTATGGCAGTCTCATAATATATCGAAGTGTGTCTTAGGGTGTATCCACTTAGCCCTGCCAGCTAAAAGCGAAAACCAGCACAATGAACGCCGACGCACTACTTGAGAGGAAATCCTTCGGTATCACATTATGCGCAAGCGCACACTAAATGTGGAAATTATGGCAATTAATAACTGTGTACCATGTACACTGTACATGTAGTAAAAAATAATTTCTATTTTATATACGTAACAATGTTTAAAGAAAATGAGCAGTTATTTTGAAATATAATTTAATAACGAGACAAGGAATAATTACATCTTAAATGAATTTATCGGATTAATCGATAAGACAAAAAATGTAAATGATGGCATTGTATTTATTAAAAAAAACACAATCTTCCAGAAACATTGAGTCTAATGAAAATTGTTAATGAAATGTTTGTTATTATCCCGGTGGTATAGTATATCCAAAAAATCGTTTCATTAAATATCTTCCAAGAAAATTGTTACCTGAAATGAAAGATAGTCTGAATACAATAGTCGTTAGAACAAATTGTTTAAACGATAACGCCATGGTCCGAATTTTAGAGCATCTGCAAGATTGGTTGACTTAGTGTACCTACTCGTATCTGATGTATTCTTCCTACAAAATAATGTTTCCTACATTAGGTACTCTGATTTTCTCAAATGTTAAATCTTGGGACTTATGACTTATCTGGCATTATGTCCTGATAAAGTCATCTAAATATCTGACTGTCGTCTTACCTACGTATCTCGACCAGTTGTGGAACATTTGTTGAAAACTAATTTTGTTTGTCAAATGAAATTTATTGTTGAAAACCATTTGACACGTATTCAAACTCTTTTAAATCCCTTTTCAACTTATCTATATATGTATAAAAACTCAATTCCTGTTCGTTAGTCTCGCTAAAACTCGAGAATCCCTGGACCGATGTGGCTAATTTTGATTTTAAATTATTTGTGAAAGTCCAGGGTTCAAAAGTTGAGTAAATATGAAATATATTTCATAAATAGATTCTGAAGCGGTACGAAGTTTGCCGGGTCAGCTAGTAAATAATATAAATATTGTTCAACAATCACATTTAAATTTATTATACAATCCAAGGTTAAGTAACTAGTGTACCGAGTAGTGTTTACTTACATACTCGTACTTACTTACAAAACGATAGTAGCTCGTACGACATAAATAAATAGAATTATTATAAGTAAGATTTGAAGTTTAACCTAAGCCGGTTAAGTTAGTTATTGGCACGGCATTATTTTGACGATCCAGCTCCAGAAGATATCTTCCACCCAAAAACACAGTCACCATTAAAGCACCAATCATTAGAGCTCTGTAAAAATAAAATTAGAAATTAATTATCACTTGCTTAAACGGTGAAGGAAAACATCGCGAGGAAACCTAAGAGATTTATAAAAAAAAATCTTAAAAGGTATGTGAATTGTGAAGACTACCAATACGCACTTGGCCAGCGCGGTGGACTATGGCCTAATCCTTCTCATTCTGAGAGGAGACCCGTGCGCAGCAGTGGGACAGTAATGGGTTGATGATGATAATGATGAAAAATAAAAAAAAACGTGAGGCGAGTGACGTGTGAAGTTATTTTATCGTCTGAAAATCAAAATTGAAAAATATTTTTTCTCAACTCATTAGGTATCTTATCACTGTTTAGAATGGAAAATAAACGATTCTAATGTTATTTAAATGTATAAGATTTCAAAGATTTTGCAATATCTATTAAACTACTGTTCCAATTTCCCAAAGATTCCTCACGTGGTTGTAAAGTGGTTACACTGCACCCTTCTGTAGCAACAACACACCGTCATAGTTTTTAAATTTTGCGATCAAGATGTGCTATATTTCGATTAAATTTTTCGTAAAATAGTCTCTTACAGTTTATTTCAAGACTTAAGTCGCGGCCAGCCCAAGTAATTACTTCGCCCAACTAATCGTTAATTAGCGATATTATGCGGTATGCGCAGGAGCACATAAGCACAGGAGCACAGTCAAAATATTCCATTCCATTTAATGCCGTTCCAAATTAGTCCTCAAAGGCTTAAAAAACATACTTGGCGAGAACTTACACCTACCTACATACTTCTGCGAAATAAAAACCTCACATTTACTATTCTTAAAAAAAAATCTAGCGATGGTAGGTAATTGTTCTACAATTCAACATACCTAGACGATAAATAAATAAACATGAGATTATTTTGCTTACAAAGCTAATTGCCGACGAGGTATTTATTATAAATATAGATAATTGTTAGCTTAATCAATGTCTTCAAGATAATAACTTCATAGTACTCACAGTCCTGCTAGAACCATTTTCTATTATATTTAATGAAATCGACCTCCTTTACTTAATTCATGAAACGAAATGGCAAAGTTCCCATCCTGTTTCAACCGTTTAATTATGATAACAATATTTTGTTTTTTCCTTTTTACGACCTATGAATTTATAAACACACATGAACAGTTTCAAATTATACTTGTGTTCAATACAACACAAAAACAGTCTTTCTGCTTTGCGACACAAGGGGTGCGAATCTGACGCTTCACTTTTAGATAAATAGGAAACAACTTAAGCTCAACAATTATCGATAAGGGCCCCCATCTCAATATAAGTTATTTCCAAATTACTATTTGGAAATAACTTATATTAAGATGGGGTCCTTGTTCTAAGAAAAAAGTTGGACTTATAACAAAAGAAATAAAAATCTTTTTATATTACTCGCTTAGAAATTACAAAAATCCGCTATTTGTATATTTATTGCATAAAGTTATAGGTGTAGATTTATTGAAAATAAAATATTTTTTGTATATCATCAATAATGACGCAGGCATGATGACGGTATTAAAAAATCAAGGAATAAATGATTTAAGTAAAAACAATATATTGAAAGGATTCTCAAAAATAATCAAGTTTTAAAAAACATACATTAGTAAAGATTACTCATTCCTAACAAGAAAATATAACCAGGTTTGACAATTGAAACTGTCACTGTCATCTATTTTCGTGTTTGAAAAATATTAAAAAATGTAGTTTTTAGATCATTTACGAATGAAACGATATTTCTCCGCACTTTTTCTTCGATTTCGTGTCTATAGGGCTTGAACACAAAACTGCGATGCGACGCGATGCGAATTCGCAACGCAGAAAATTGCGATGCGAATTGTTGCGATGCGATATCGTGCGGCGTAGCGTCTCTCAGGGTGACCAACAACAACAACCACTGTGCGATGCGAATCAATTCGCAAGTTCTTGCGATGCGTCGAGGGAGCTCGCAGATTTTTGCGATGCGACGTCGCATCGCAGTTTTGTGTACGAACCCTTACTGCGCATGTCGGCATTGTTCCGCGTAAATTACACCACGACAACCATTAAATGGCTGACAGAATTGTTGTTGTTAAATTGAATTGTTGAGTTCAAAATGGCTTTAAAAATGCTATTATTTTGGTTAATACTGAACTCGTCGCCGAAATAACACGATTTTATGTTATAGAAGGGGTTTTCAAATTTGGTCATCATGCCTATTGTATGTATGTTTGTTTAGTAGTGAATAGTCTCTACCAGTAAATCATGGAATCCGTTACGAGATTTGTGACATGTAAGAACTAAATAGGCAAATTTATTAAAAAAATAAACAGCTTATAACAAAAAGGCACTGATTTTTTTTATGTTAGCTGATTTATTTGCAGATTAGTCAATATCATGATCATATTCCGGGTGGTCTAATGTGACCATCTGAGCCGGCTCTTCTGTTGTTGTTGTCGTTGTAGTTCTGGTAGTAGTAGTTCTAGTTATTTTTGGAGTTGTAGTTGTAGTCGTAGTTGTAGTTGTCACTTCTTCGTGCATGTAATTAACTGTCCAATATGTCCCGTAAATCATAATACACGCCACTAGTAAACTGGAAAAAAATAGTAAGGACTGCAGATTAAGGATTTTTGCATTTATCTACAGATACTTTATTCGACCAGTTAAATGTGAACTTGTTATTTGACAATATGAATTTACTAGCCAAATATATTATATTTTATTAATAAATCTCACTAACTATCCAAGAGCCATTGTGTTCAACAATAAACTCCAAATGAGTCAATCCCACGTACAAAAGCAATGTATTGTTATGCAAAATCCACTGAGGACACTTGCTCCCAAAACAGATGAAGTCTACTTGAGTGAAGGTATTGAAATGGTTAAGAATACGTTTCCATTGTCACTTACAACCCGTTCACACTGCAATGGGCTCATAAATATAAGCGTAGCAATTCTAAGTCTATGAAGCCAAATAATCAGATGTCTGTCCTCATTTCAGCATTTTCTATTTTCTAAAGTCTATCAAAGGGTTACCTAATCAGATGTCAGATCTGTCATCATACCAGCACTTATAACAGTCCGACTTATTGCTAAGTTCTCTTTTTAATCAAAGTACATTTTTAATATGTATAATAAAGACTATCAGTGTATTACTTAAAAGGGAATAGAAGTGTGTTGAAAAAAATGGGAAAGAGAAATGCCATATTTACACACAGTCTAGAGAAATGAGTCTAGATAACTTTTTATTATGTAGAAGTGGCAGATGGGCATGCAGTGCATCTGACTGGCTTAGCTTAGTGCTCAGGGATAACGGTACATCTATAGGCGACCTTAGGTAGGAATCTAATTAGCCCTGTAGTTCCGGGACAAGAATAAGGCTACGGTATCCCCTGCCTGTCTGTCGTAAGAGGCGACTAAAAAGGGGGCTTCTGGGGTCGTGGGTGGCAAGAATGGGAGCTTGAACCGCCCGGCGAACGGCTCTGGGAAGGACGGCGGTATGTGTGGTCGCATATCGTCGTACGCACCAGACGGTGCGGCGAGCATGAAGCTCACCTGGGCGGAGCCCGACGGGGCAATGCGCTAAGAGGACTCCGGTTACGTTCCTTTGGAGATCCCGGAGTACTCTACGTAGCGCCACAGTATAAGGATATATATCCTTATACTGTGATAGCGCCGAGGACCGGCACCGGGGGGGTTTTAGTGCGGTAAGAATCCCACATAACCCTGTGTCGCTCCCACGGCATCGGGTACCTTTTGAATGTTTCCCCCTCGTAAACAAAAAAAACAGAAAAGGAAGGAATCTAATAATTTTTGTGGTTGATTACAGATGTGCATGGGCGACAACAGCCATTTACCATCAGGTGGACTGAATGCTCGTCTGCTACTCCTATATTAAAAAAGTACTTTTTTATTAAACTCAATACAAATGTGCCAATGTGAACGCCATTACTCAATACAAATGTGCCAATGGAAACGTTTTCTTGAAGCGAACAATGACTTATATTTTTAAACAATCCCATCATTCATAAACCTGAGCTGTAAATACACTCTCTTACTCATATACTGTGCCTTCCTGCTTTTTCCTTGGAGGATAAAGTATTTTTTTATTATATTCCATAATGAAAGAAAAAACTAATTGAACACCTATTTTATGAGTACGTAATAAATAAAAAAAATTAAGTACTTTTTCATACTACTCTCTTAGAACCTTTGAAAGAAATACGAAAGACAGACCGCGGCAGCGACTTCCGGCAGTCGACGGACAATCGCTCGTGTGTTACGTCCCTTAGGCTTAACAAAGCAGGGCATAGGGCACGTACACAAAACTGCGATGCGACGCGACGCGAATTCGCAACGCAGAAAATTGCGACAGGAATTGCTGCGATGCGATATCGTGCGGCATAGCGTCTCCCAGGGTGACCATTCTTCCGACAACCGTCAACCGTACGGAACGTATTTTGAAAATTAGATCGTGACATGGATCGTAAAAAGAAGTGTGCACTTTTGTTTTTGCTTAGAAGATACAGGAAAGAGTAACAAAGAAGATTTTGGGTTCATCCATTTATCATATATCATTTATTTTATATTTAGTTTCCCAAAGAGTCCCGTTCCTCAACCAGTAATATGAAAAGTCAACGTCGTACTTTGTCATTTTTACATTAAAGTATACTTCTTCCCACCCAACAAATATGGGTCAGTGCATCTTCCCCACACGCTATCTCAGAACGAACTAAAAATGGCGTCAACAAGTGTGACGAAACATCGCAGGAATGCGCGATGCGAATTAATTCGCAAGTTTTTGCGATGCGTCGAGGGAGCTCGCAGATTTTTACGATGCGACGTCGCATCGCAGTTTTGTGTACGAGCCCTTAAGTATATAACTAATATACCTATACTGTTATTATTATTAAAAGTAACAATAGAAAATTATAGTGGAGTTATAACGGGAGTATTTATAAAACATAGTTATAGATAATTTGCTCATAAAGATAACTTGCCATAACTCAAGGTTACTTACATAAAGGGTGTTATTACTGACATAAGTATATATTTTGTTATTTTTTCAATTCCAAACTATCATATCAGAAACATATATTTTAGAAAGGTTTTTTTTAAAGCACAAAAAATGCATAACAAAAAAATATTTTTGCTAACATAATTTTAAATTCATATAGGTTCCAGTAATATAATCACAGACCTACATCTAAACAAAACAAATACAGGGGGGTTACTACCATCTCTTAAAACAATATTATTTTAATCATACATTGAAATTTCGTACCACGACCTCGTTAAAGTAAGATTGTTTTTATAACATTACATTAAGCAGTTTTGTATTATGTCGATCGAAATTATTCATCCTTTTTTTGCAGGAGATTTATTTTTTAAGGAAAATATGACAATATCAGTTGTTTTTATACAATGGATAAGCGAAAAATGAATAAGGGTTTAAGTTTACATCGATCGGCTAGAATAAAACAAAACTGCTTTAAGCAGGTCGTGGTACGAAACAAAATAATGTTGATACAATATTGAAATAAAACTTTCCTGAATTATGATGTTTTTTTAAAGATGGTGGTAGGTCCCCAGGTCTGTGAATATAATACATTTTTGTGGTATTCACAGCCAAGTTCATTTGTTTATTATCATCCTTAACATTTTCATTTTATGTCTTTTATAACACCATCCTAATTATTCTAAATTACATTATTTCTTATACAAATACTGATAATACATTTTACTACACAATAGCCGAAATTTTAAAACCCTGTAATTTTCTTATGAACTATGAATACCGCGTGGTCATGTTTAATTTAGGCGGAAATGTTGTAGTATCGATGGTCGCAGCCTGTGGAGTACCTTCGGGCAAGTTCATCAAGTACTTCGTCGTCCAATATGCTCCGAATGCCAGTAAGCCAGTTATTAATAAACTGAAACCAAACAAAATACAATTTAAAATTCTAAGCAATATTTGTAGATCATCGTTAAAAGGAAATTATTAAAACAAATATGTGTTCAGTAACGGGCCCCCGTCAGGAAAAAAGCTTATCAATTTTCATTGCAAAATTGCTATGGACGAAGCACACATTCGTATGCGAATTAGACTGAGAAATTCGTTAGAGGAGGCATAACGCTTCTTTCTTACATGACAATGTTACCACTTGCCCAACAGCATTTTTAAATAATGATAGATTAATTAAAGATAAAACTGGTTTTACTTACAATCCAAAAGGCATTTTTGCCGTATTATCTCTCTATAATGTTAGAGATCCCCCTCCGAACATTGCAATGGATACATGAACTGATTGGAAATAATTGAGGATGTTATAACAATGTATCTTTATATAGGCTACATCCGTCTAAGCCTGGGGCCACACTACATTTACTAATTTATCGCATTCCATAGCTCTGTTTTAAGATAACTTCTGGATTTCTTTTAGATTTTAAACAAAATTATTGAACATACAGACGACTGTGCTTCGTAGCTTTATATACATCAAAAAGTATATGTTTTTATGAAGCGAGAACATTGCATTAAAATTCGCAATTCTCTTTTTTATAATATAAGAGTAGCAGACGAGCATGCAGTCCACTTGATGGTGACTGGCTACCGCCGCCCATGGACAGAGATGCGCCGCTACCACTGAGTACTAAGCTGGAATGCCTCGGAAAAGTATTACTTACTACACCCTTCGAACCAGAATACAGCAGCGCTTAACACTGCTGTTGCTAGGAAGAGGTGTGGCGGTGTTGCCACCGGAGTCGAACCATAAAGGGTTTCACCACCTTCAAGTTGAACCAGAAAGAGCTCTATATTTTAGAAATACGAGTACCTGTATTATGCGCCGTATTCTTTGTTACTTTTATTATAAAAAATAAACCACCCTTACCAAGATCCCTTTAATCGGACGCATAATTCTAACACGCTTGAATGCGTCCCACCCCTCTTAACTAGAGGTGACTGACGAGGGTTTGAGGGGTGAGATCTTTATTCATTATTTTTATTATCAAGGAAAAATATTTTCATACTCAATAGTTATATTAAGGTGGAAACGGAAAACTACTGAAATAAATTTGCCAGTTAATAATTAAACTTTCTAATTAACTTGAAGATGATTTTAATTTATAATCAGACTAGTTTTTGCCCGCGGCTTCGCCCGCGTTTAAAAGAAAATAATATGACATACTAACATAGATAAAGATGAAAATTCGTACGTTCATTGGAACGACAGTGGCCCCATCTGGCGAAAATTGGTCGTACCAACTCTGGAACCTTCGTGGGCTCATGGACAACAACTTTTCTAAAGATCATTGCAAGATTCAATCCTTACTAATATCGATTAAAATAATCGATTTTTTTGGTCCAAAAGATGGATTCTCCGATTAATAGATCTTAGATCGCCATCCCTAGTTCCCGTGGGATTTTCGGGATAAAAACTAACTTATGTCCGTTCTCGGGTCTCAGACTATCTTTGTACAAAATTTCATTAAAATCGGTTCAGTGGTTTAAAAAAAAAGATATAGGTATGGTTCATTTATACTGATTCTACTGCTTATCATTTACCATGCCTGTATTTTAGTATGAGAGTAGCTCACGATGTACACAAACCTTTAATACTGAAGAATAACAAACTCTAATGTTGTATAAACATATATGAATAAGGTAATTGTTTTAGACGTTGCGTACAATTGTATAAAACAAATCACAGCTTAGAAACGTATGATACTGATAAGTATTATAAGTGTAGGGTATTTCTAATGGGTTTTCCTATTATATTTCATAGAATCTGTTATTTATTTGCTCTAGGTAGTGATAGCCTAGTACTTGAAACTCGACTTCTTAATGGCGGGTTCCTCAGCTCATTATTGTTCCACTGAATACGGGTTTCCTACCAGAGTGAAAAGAGTTTAGACCGTTGTCCACGTTAGGCAAGTGCCGATTGATAGATATCACACACTTTTGAGAATTTTTAAAAAACTCTTGCATGTGTTGGTGTCTAATTTCTAAAACGCACGTAAAAATCTAACACGGCCTCTCGATCGAGGGGTTTGAGGTTAACCTGCATACCTATAAAGATATGAGAAGTCTACCAATACGCATTAGGACAGCGCGGCGTTGGACACTGGTCTCCTCTCATTCTGAGAGGAGACCAGTGTCCAACAATGGGACAGTAATGGGTTGACGACGACGAAGACATTGAAATGGAAAAATTCGTAAACCACTAGGCTATCACCTGTGCTTTTCGTTTAAATAATATTTAACTAAGATAGGTACTTAATAAGATACCTAAATAATATAAAGGTTCGTACCATCAACCTTGCCTAGGTCAATAAAATAATAACGATAAGTAATGGATAGCATAATCTCGGTAATATTTGCTATCTGAAATTGCTGTTTTCAATTATGACGGTGAACTTATCAAACTGTCTATAATTAAACAACGAGTAGCTAATTAGTTGTATCTGCCAACCTGTATGTAGCTTGCATTATAAGTGGGTTAATTATTACAATTATTATCTGACAGTGTAAATTTAATTACTTTATTTTCGTTAATTGTCTTTTCATTTTTACATTACCTTAAAACTACTAAGTATACCTACAGCTCACTTACTATGAAGTGTCCATCATAATCCTCAAAAGTGGCTAACATCTAAGATCGGCTCCAAGCAAAACCTCTCCTTTACGGAGTTGATTACAGATGTCAATGGGCGGTGGCCACCATCAAATGGGCTCAAGTTCTTATTAAAACTCTTATAAAAATCCAATCTTATAAAACTACATGTATACGTGAGTTTTCTGTACCTACAAGCATGTACGGAAATTGACGCGTAGGTACTGTGATCCGTTGTCCCTGTAGTACTGGGACCAGAAATGAGCCTACCATATCCCCTGCCTGTCGTAAGAGGCGACTAAAAGGGGCTTCATTGCTCCCCACAGGGCAGAGCCCGATAGAAGAGCATCGCGTTCTCCACCAAACGCCGACCACCGGGGGGTATTAGTACAGTATAAGTCCCACATAACCCGGCATCACACCCATGGCGTCGGTTACCTTTTAAAGGTTTCCCTCAAAAAAAAGGTACTGGGATCCAGAGTAGTAGTATATCCATAGTAGTATTATTCCTGCCTAATAATCACAGTGCCACGCGCTACTTTGTTCGGTTTGAAGAGTGTGGTAATGAAGAGGTACTAATCCGAGGCATTCCAACGCAGTCTTCAGGGGTAGCAACGTATCTGGGATCGACCTCAACTAGATAACAATAATTGGTTCATTTTGAAAAAAAAAATACTAATACGAATATGTATAAAATCATTTACTAAAATCCAGATACTGTTATCTTAAATAACATATAATAAAGGCTGCTCCATTAATCCTCATGAATAATGTAGTGTATTCATGAAGCGTATGTCGTCAAGAAAATTATTTCCACTTCATTTCCAACTTCATACTAAGTGTCAGCTGTTACCTACAAATTATAATTATGAGGAAGTCAATAAATGTGAAGATTCCGGCTAACAGCGATAATATTCCTATGCCTAAATATATCTTGTCATACGAAGGTCGTTCCACCGGAGTTGGAAGTGTTGGTATCGAATCGCGTCTTTGCATTGATTTGTATTCGCCGATAATCTGAAAATACGGAAAATCTCGTTATTCAAATAGAAAAAGTTATATTTTACAACACAGATGTTTAGCTACACATAGGTAAACTGATGTTTGAGAAGCAGCAACATCGCCTTTTCTACTTGCAGTCTGTTAACACGTCTAATTTAATAGGAGGATTCAGTTTACAACAGTATCTTTATCGTATAACAACATTTAAAACATTGGACAATTTATTTTATTGCCAGTAGCAAACAAGATGCGGTCCACGTGATGATTAGTGGTCACTACAGGCCAAGGGAACCTGTAATCAATCTTACCACACCCTTCAACAAAGCAATACTAGAAGGCAGAAATTGGTCAAGCTGTTTAGCTTCAGCTAACCTGCCAAAGTCTACCAGCTTTTATAAAGAGTAAGAAGGAATAATTAACTTTCATACGAGTGTTACGTTTCAAGGTTAGATATTTAATAACTATGTAGTTTGACTGATTTTCAATACTTTAGTGTTTGTTATCTGATCTAATTTTGATCATAACATAAATCATGAACGATTACACGCTGTTTATTGCAGATTTTAATATTATAACAATGACTGTGGTCTAAATTACTCGTATATTATTCATGTAAATATTCCCCCGCGACTTTGCCCGTGGCTATGCCATCATCTAAATTAACCCGATTAAATTGATGATTTTGGTGCAATTTACACGACTATACAGAATTCTTATTTCCGTATGTATTGAATGCTCTAAGTAAGCATAATCTTCTTGATGAAGCATCTTCAAAATATACTGTTCTTTTTTTATCTTTCTTGTTCTTAAGAAAAACATAAATTTAAAATTTATCTATCAACAAAGTGTATAAATTTCCAACTTTTTCTCACGATCACGACAGACATCACCATCACAGGCATTGTTCAGAAGAGGCATCTAAATATATATAACTCAAAGGTGACTGACTGTCATAGTGATCTATCAAAGCACAGCTCAAACCAATGGACGGATCGGGCTGCAATTTGTCATGCAGGTAGATGTTATGACGTGAGCATCCGCTAAGAAAGGATTTTGATCAATTCTACCCCCAAGGGGTTAAAATTGGGGATGAAAATATTACTTCGTAACGCGAGCGAAGCCGCGGGCTAAAGCTCGTTTATAATAATTGTAATTTATAGTCTTTTACCTTTCCAAATCACTAACATACATCGCCAATCATTTATAAATTATATTTGAAAATATGGAATTCCACTTACTAAAATCAATCCAGTAGTAAACAATAGCAAGACTCCAGCAAACAGAAAGTAGGCATGTACGAAGACATACAGCTCTTCTTCTATAATACTTGATATGATAAGCCCAATGGGAATAATCGTTTGGGTCCAAACCGTCCCTCCTATGAGGGTCTGTTCATCTCTGTATTTAGGCCTTCTATCCACTTCGCCGCCCGCCCAGAAACCACCAGCTGCTATTACCAGACCCAAGCTGAAAAACTTCAAAATGATGCTAACGTATTTCAACATTTAATGTGACAATTTGCTTGGATTTTCATGACGGCTAAGATAAAAGAAACGGTTTTTTACGTCGAATATTCAGATGATTGTTGCTTACAAAATGTATTAAAGCTGTTGTATTTTCGTCATTAGTGGTTGTGTCATTTCTTTATGCCAAAAATCATATAACAATGCGTTCAGAATAATTGTTAGTTGCTCTTTTAAAGTATTGCAATTTTGTTGTCTATGTTTTATCCTTCTTATGTTTTTTCTAAAGTATTAAATGTATATAAGCAGTGATAGCCTAGTGGTTAAGAAACGCGGAGTCTCGATCGAGGGGTCCGAGGTTCAAATCCCAGGCACGCACCTCTGATTTTCAAATTTATGTGCGTATTTAAAATTAATTATCACTTGCTTAAACGGTGAAGGAAAACATCGTGAGGAAACCTGCATACCTGAGAGATTTATAAAAAAAAAAAAAAATCTTAAAGGTATGCGAAGTCTACCAATACGCACTTGGCCAGCGCGGTGGACTATGGCCTAATCCTTCTCATTCTGAGAGGAGACCCGTGCCCAGCAGTGGGACAGTAATGGGTTGATGATGATGATGATGATTAAATGTATCCACTTTAATGATTACTTCAACTTTTAGTATTCTGGCTGTATTTTCGATCTTCAAAAACAAAAACATTACAAAAAAACAAACTTTTAGTTTTCAGTAGGTGCAACTACTGAAAATCGGCAAGCATACAGAGGGGTTAAATCATTAAGAATTGATGTCAGCCTCTGCCGCATTATGATTTATCATCTATCCACCATTTACTCCCTATAATATAAAACACATCACGGAAGTGTATACTTTATAATAATGTATTCGTTTAAATATTCGCATTCGGAAAATCCCATTACAAACTATTAATTCTCGCTATCAGATTGATCTGATTATTTCAACAAGTGGTTTTGTATCGTTTTGTAGCTCATTTAATCTCGTCATTCATCACAGAAACATGCTTAAACATTTATTTTTTTATCTTACTGTATCTACAGTGTATATTATAACGAGCTCTGAAAAGGATTATGTAAGCAAATATTATAGTTTTAATTTTCAGATTTTAGGAATTTAGGTCCAATTACATGATTATTGTTATAATGTTATAAACAACCTTGATTAGAAGTCTTTATATTTTTTTCAAAATTACACTTAAAATAGCACAAACCCCATTCATCACTCATTTAGATATTGCATATTATGAAGAATATTTTGCCATAGGAAAGCAGTAAGTAGCCCTCGGGAAATAAATTGAAACGCTTCTTATTACTTTATCTTACCACATCCTTCCGACCTATTCAAAACCCATTGAAATTTAAGTTTTAGAATACCTTTGCAAATAATTTATACATTTATTCCACAATTTATTAATTTATTTGCAGGGAGAATTCTCTTTAGCGGTAACAAACTTTGAGACATGCAAAGGGCCGAAGCGGAAAGATTGTTGTATTGTTTCTGCTAAAATGGAGAACGCTGTAACCGTCATCTACAATATACAGATATTAGAAAATGTGACTCCATCTAAGGTAATATTTAGGATGAAAAAGGCCTTGAGTCTAAGTCTGCGATTTTTTAGAGACGACCCGCGTGGCGGAGCGGTCACCTTGCCGGTCTGACGCGCAGCGGATCCCGGGTTCGATCCCCGGCCAGACAGATTTCTAAATGATGAATTTAGATTTCTGTTACCGGGTCTGGGTGTTTGTGTATTTGTCTCTGTGTGTGTACATAGCATCCACGCTACAAGGAATCCTAGTGTGGGGCTGTGAGTGTAGTAAGCGTGTTTTTTTTTGTTTTACGGAAGTAGTATAAAAATCGTATCAAAGTTTATAAGTATTTGCTTAGTCGAAATTATTAACACATTGTTCTTAAAGCCAGTACAATGATGGTAATGTTAAGATTAGTGACCTGGTGGTTGTGATATTTATGATAATTAGGGTGTTATTAATTGTTTAATGATGTTAGTTGTTGATGATGATGATGACCATAGTAGTAAATACTATAGGAATAAGGATTACTTTTTGTAAAGTCCTTCTTAAGAAAATCTTAACATAAATGGCTTACATATAGAAAGACAGATTATTTAGGTTTTAATATCTTGGAAAAGTAAGTAAGTATCTACTCTAGATATAATTATTATGATCTTTTAAATTGCATTTATTTCGAAATTATAGATAAATATTTTAAATTCCTTTATTTATGTAAATTACTCCACATTACAATTAAAATACCTCTTGTTGGTGTTAGGTTTTTGCAATTGCTAATAAATATAATATTTATCAATTATCTAATATTCAACATGCATTTTTTACTATTTAGCATGATAGAAGTATCGTTTTAAAAAATATATTTACTTGATCAGGGTAAAATAATAGCTATGGCGAATGACAAACCCCTGGTAAGGCTGCAGATGAAGAAACCTTGCGACCACCTCTTCATGGGACCGCTGATTAGAGCGATGTTAAATGTTAGCCAAAATTGTGTTTTCAAAAAAGTAAGTTAATATTGTAACTATCAAATAATTCTATGAGTGGTAAGTTTATACCTACACATATATAAAGGATAAGAATATTGAAGTAGTACATTAGAGCCTTATCAAAAACCTTATCTAAATAATGATAATTACAATTTTGCAATATGTGCAACCATGCGACGAAGTAGGTACTTCAGTAGGTGCGAAAGTTTACGGAAGTAATAATATGTACAAGTATCCTACTTGTGCCGACTTTCAGCAACTCATCAAAAGATACGCCACTAGTGTTTCTGAATCACACTATCAAGGTTTTCTCAACAGCTTGAATAAATACAAGCTCCGAACTAACAATTGAGAAGGGCCGCTCCATATGATCTCCTAGCCTGGTGGAATATCTCCCTTTGCCAAAATTGTAGATACTAGTAGGTATACAGTGTAGTTAGTACACTAACTGATAACTATCGCAATAGAAATCGTGCAAATGACATCCTGTAAATTACAAACAAGTGGGGGTAGGTTCAACTGGACAATTGCACCAAATTCATTAAAGTGATCGTAGTCTCAATTTAAAAGCTATCTGTACGAAAGTACAGAAAATCTGTATAGCGTGTATCTAAAAGATGTAACCACTGACCATTTAATATTAAGTGAACTGCAAGTCCATTTGACAATATAAGGATAGTAATACATAAATTGTATAAATCATATGATCAAATAAAAAAATACTTTTTAAGGACGGTTAGGCCGAAGAGGTTCCTACGCCATACCTATTTTTAACCGACCTTGTCTGCTTGTTGATCGTGTGGATGCCGGCTAACTTACACATAAGGCACCTTTGGCACATAAGGCACATTTTGAAGGTGGTAGAACCCTTTGTGTTTGGACTCTGGCGGCACCACCGCCACACGTATTTCTGCCTAATAACAGCAGTGTTAGGCGCTGCTGTGTTCCGTTTTAAAGAGTGTGGTAAGGGAGACATACTTTTCCGAGGCGTTCCAGCTTAGTCCTCAGGGGTAGCGGCGCATTTGTGGCCGACCTTAGGTAGGAATATCTAATCCCATCTGGGGTTGGTTACAGATGTCCATGGGTGGCAGTTGCCACTTACTATCAGGTGGACTGCATGCTCGTCTGCTACTCCTATATTATAAAAAAAAAACCTTTGTCCTCATAAGTGTAGAACAGGCTTTTATATAGCTACTATCAAAGATATCCATGGAAAACCACTTACTACGAGAAAATACCGTTAGTTCTGTTCAATCTTATTAAAATACTTTTACAGGGTAACTACTCTTTAAATATCAATATAGAAGAAGTAGCACAGAAATACTATGGAGGAAGTTTTCTATATGGAAATTTGACATTCAGATCCGTGTTTTACACCGACGACTGCAACTTCTCCTGCGCTGTTGTACAAGTTGATATTTTTCCAAAAAATAAAACTTTGAACTAAATCCTTTATATTTATTATTGCCTACCTTTCCAACCGTAAGTTTGAAATTAAAGAAATAATAAGTTTCTGAATTTAATTTATTTTATCAATTATTTGATTATGATAATTAATCTATTATTATTTACTTTAAAATAGTCATAATCCAATAATAATAACACTAAAAATACCTTATCTTGACTTGCCTTTCTATGCCTATTAGTGATCTAATTATATATATGTATTACACAGTAGAAAGGCGCAACTGCCAATTTCTTGAGCCCAATCTGGACACAGTGAACCGCGTTCGATGCTTGGTGGAACCCGGGCCATTTTCATGCACTCAGATAACATTAAAGTAATTTAAGTCTACTAGATCATTGTTTAAACACATGATGATAGGCAGTCACGGCCACGGTCAATGATAATAACAAGATAAGAAACAAATCATTTATCGATTAAGTAGGTAGGGACTACTGTCGGTGCCGTTGTTCTACACAAAATGATAAGAAAGTAGCTAGTGGGGCGTTCCAACGTAGGCCTCATAGGTCACGTATCTGGAATCTACAGTAGACCAGTATCCAGGTGATAGAAGCCTTTTAACATTAGGATGGCACGCTGAACGTTTCTATTGCAAAAATATATTTAGTAAGACTCCATAAAATCAACCGTCCTTAGAACTCAAGGAATGCCCATCTTTCGCGGCCAAAACACATGCTCGTAGCAAAGTAACAAGAATTCATAAAGTAACTGCATGGAGTATAATCGTTCAAATCCTAGGTACCTTTAGAAAACTGAGATGAATAATTGATGAAACTGAATTAGTTCAAAGTATTCAGATCAAATAAACCAGAGCCGTTCAGCTGCAGTTCAATCGCAAACTAAACGACCCCCACATAATTATTTATGAAATCAATATTGTTGTTGCTTTATATTTCTATTATTATTTGAATTTGTTACGATTTTAACACGCTTTTACGTAACAGTAACGGAATCTTTAAACCCGATTTCTATCCACTTTGAACGTTCAGTTTAATTCAAAATTTTGAAGAATTATCAAAAACAATACACGATTTTAATAATTTTGTATCATTGTCCTTATCAACATCCTCAGGATTAACGATTTTCGAGGCGAGAGAAAGCGCCTTAGGGACAGTTCGCTCGAAGTTACTAGATTGATTTTTAGTTTTGAAAAATACTAATGTTACTTCCCTATAACTCAAATGTACTGAAACATATCTATAATGCCATCTTGTAGAATGATTTTTAGGATTCCGTACTCAAAGGGTAAAACGAAACCCTCCGCTGTTCGTGAGTCACAGGGCTTTATCGCTTAAACCGTAATAGATAAACACTTGTTTTTTTTACAGACGATGCATAATGATGGTCGCTATAACTACAAATACTTACTAAAATTAATAAAATAAATATAGTTAAAAAAACTAAAAAACACGCTTTTATGATAAACTCAACTAAAAAGTAGAAAATAATTTTCAATCTAGGAATCAATTAAGAAACAGTAAATAGTATAATTGTGGAAAAAGTGTAGGGTGCTCCACGTATAAGTTTTCGAAAAGCACCCCAGCGTGTTTTTTAGTTTTTTGAACTATATTTATTAATAACATGTTAAGTGTGTACTCATAATACAAGTGTTTGATATTGCGACCCAAATGCATAGCAACTAATGCTGACATTAAAGAACTTTTTTTATTTTGCAGCGTGTACGTGATAATACCCGTCGCATATTTATTTATTTATTTATTTATTAAAAAACAATTGCTTGAAGCGCTTACAGCAAAGCCAACACGCACAACAAGCTAAGACAAATACAAGTGGAAATATTAATAAGTTCTGTTTAACTGTATAAAATTTTCATAATAAAATGCAAGTTGAACAATATATGCCATAATGATATTCGTTAAAAATTATATTATCCAATAGCAACAATCGCTATCTATCTAAATAAAAGAAATTAATTATTTTCATACGGGTCAATTTATGGATAACGCTCTGAACTTTACACTTTTGTATTAATTGAACTTATCTGTGGGTTGGTTGCTGCTCCAGTTTCAATCCTTGCGATGAGCTAAGTTCTAGCTCACAGTAGTTGTAGCTCAGCAGATTAAAGCGCTACTGTCTTCTAGTTTGAAGTTTGTAGTAAGTAAATAAATTATTTGTTAACTTATTTACTTAGATGCATTACCTAAAAATGTAATTGCCAAAATACCAATAAAAACGGCCTGATTGGCAGATCTGTGCTTCGCGTATACATATTTTGTTATCAAGCATATGTCATATGTACCTTTAATAACCCTACTTATCTGCTATCTATTGTAACTTAGAAGTAGGTGCCTTCACATTCTATGAGATGGAGTTAGTGGACATAATAAACCAGAATTCTTTTAATTAGGTATTTCTATTAAAATGATAAATAAAAGTATGTTTCCCAATTCGGATATTCCATTTTTTTTCAAAATGAGTTTATTCTGTTGCAACAATTGAGCTAATCTATAGTAAAGAGTGTAAATATAAATTGAATTCATTTTATCTACCACTAGCTGACCCGGCAAACTTTGTAGTGCCTCAAAATCTATTTATCAAGTATATTCATAAAATATAGCCTATGTTACTCGTAGATAATGTAGCTTTCGAATGGTGAAAAAAAATTTTAAAATCGATCCAGTAAATTTGAGCCTATTCATTACAACCAAACAAACAAGCAAAGTTTTCCTCTTTATAACATTAGTGTAGATTATTTATCCACCATAACCTTTACATAACATGGTGCAAGACCATAAAAACATTGTAACTATATTTTTTCACTAATTATTAAATAAGTACTTATCAATGTAGTAAATATAAACACTTGAGAGATAATTGTCTTTAATAAACATACTTACTTCGTATTGATAAGGGAAAGTTTACATATTGTGCAGTTACGATATTAAACAATTTACCTATTTAAATAGAATGACTTTACTAAATATAATCTTAATAGGTGCACTCGAGTCTGACATGTTACCTATGTATTATCAATAAGAATGGAATTGAAATAAATTTTAACAGTATTTTTGTGTGGAAATTACCCACTAATCTGAATAAATGTGCATGAAATAATGGACTTATTTTACTAGCAATTTTTTTATAACAACAATTGAACTATCAAGTGAGCTTGCAACCCACAAGATGTTAAAAGATCACTAGTGCCCAAGGACATCTGTGATCAACCCTATATAGAACAGGGATTCTGCCTGAAGCTTAACAAAAATCGTTCGCCACTGCTCATCAAATGGTCGCCTCATTTGTAAATCAGCTGACATCCACATAACTACTTCACACTAGCAATTTGCGGTGCTATCACTCAGATTGATATACACTCGCTCTACCATGTTTCCAACGATGAAGTTAGAGATTAACATTCAATTTTAACATTGATTCCAATTTATTTACGACTAAGTCATAATAATAGCGTAATACAATAACTAAACCTTACTGCGGTGTCATAATATTTATGTCAGAAACCAATATTGTAAACGATGACTTTAATTTCATATACAGTTACACATACCTTTCTATTCACACATACCACAACCACACACGGCAGCGATAGAATGTCAGCATGATGTGGTTAGGTTAGGTTAGCAGTTTCTTTTCCAGCAGCAAAGACATAAATTTGTAGCTGGGTTGTAATTGAGATTTGGTTAGTATCGTCCGCGTTAATTTGGTGCATGTGAATAATATACATTTTCAATCAAGTCCTCGCCCGCCCTCAGTGTCGTGCCCTCATTGTCATGTGTTGTCATTGTAGTAAAATTGTGGTAATATGTGAACAGTACCCTTACCGTGAGTTTTTTGCCTTTTGACAAATATGACTGTTCTGCTATTTGTTTACGTATTTGCACTTACTTATTGTTACGTTTACTCAGTGGTCCGCTTTTGACAACTCATTCTACTGAAGCAAACGGAACAGAATAATGGATTGAGTAAACGTAGCGTAAAATTGTGGGATGTTTTGAAAACTCGTACTAAGGGTACAGGCAAGTTTAGTATTGACAGCATTCTTACTGCGCTATATGATATGTGTAACAAAACCTTACGCTAATTACTCAAGAGTTGCGGTATTACTACATAGGTATTCTCTAAAGGCTTTGTCATTCTAAAATTAGCGATATTGCTAAATTGCTATCTTATAATGTTTAAAAGTTTTCCTTCTGGTTAATACTTCATATGAGAGTATGCCATTAAAAGATACCTTTTTGGTGTCTTATTTAGTCGAGTTTTATTTTAATAAACCTAATACTTGCTGCAATTGTTTTAAAACCACGGTTTAGCACCTACTCATTTAATCAGAGAACAACAAACATTTACTCAGCGTTTTTATGGCATCGGTACCACAATTCTGTACTGTGGTATTCTGACGTGACGCTGACAGCGCCAGTGACAGCTGTCTCCTATTCTCCGTTAAAAACAGATGACACTCAGGTCACTCAGTTTCCTCCCAGCCGCCGGCGAGTGCGGACCGTCTGCAGAGAAAATACTGCCTGGTGTAGAAGTAATGAAATTGTTTAATTACTATGTACTTCCTACGTAGTTAACTATGCCGAACTTAAGACATAACTGCTCCCAAGGAATGGCTAAGAATAACTATTATATTAATTTTATACTATGAGTTTACTTATTTTATATCATACAATGATAAGATTATGATAAAAAATATCGTATCTCATTACCTTCGATGAACGAGAGAAACAGCAGTTTTGTGGTGAACGTGAAATAGCGCAGTGGCTATCTTAAAATATACCTGGACATAAATAATAGTAGTAGTAACTTGAATTAAAATAAGGTATTTGAATTCAATTTTATTATAGTAGAATATATAAATCATAACATACTTATCTTTTTAAACGTAAATCGAAAACCACATCAAAGATTATATATAAACGCAAAGGAAAAATCTATTTTTTGATGTCTATATTTGAACTAGGTAAGAAAAAAAACTACCTTACTCATATAGATATTCAAAATAACAATAATGCTGTTAGGTAACACACGCGATTGTATTTAACTTCTAGACAACGCTGTAGTTGTGGCAACTCTACGATTAAGCTAAAAATAAATTTTCATGGGCGGGAAGACAACATTAGATCGTTGATTTGAACGTTTATTATTATCTACAAATGTCATGTACATGAACGTTTTAAGTATTTCTGTGATTCTTATATTTAATGTAGCTACATGTCTTTATAACATCGATCAAAAGTGACTGTTCAAATTAGTTCTCTATAACCTACAGGTAATCTATGCATAAAGAGTTTTTAATAACGAATAAAGAGATCTCTTGTTCGAATCCAAAAATGTAACATTTCAATGGACTATGTAGGCGTCGGTAACTGCTTTCTATCAGATGGAACGTCTATATCTTTTGGTATAATTATAGAAAAATAACAGCCCGTGAAAATAATTTGTCTTCTTCCTGATAACCTTTACTTCTCTGTTAATCTTATCACAATTCTATAAAAGATAACGCACAAAAGCTACCATCATGACTTATGCTAGAACAATTACTTACTTTATTATTTATTGGACCATTCATAGACTTTTCATTTCAAAATAACTCCCTCACATAAATATCGTATTTAGTACAAAATAAACTATAAACTGGAATGATAATAGTCATGGAATTACATAACTCCTAATCCTTCTCATTCTGAGAGGAGACCCGTGCCCAGCAGTGGGACAATAATGGGTTGATAATGATGGAATTACATAACTAGATTAGTAAAATTTATTTACGTATCCTATCAAAAACATGTTTATGAGATAAAAGACCGATTATGTGTGATTTAAGGCTTAAAAAAAATGTGAGCCGTCACGGGACGCCTGGCAGATGTGAAACATCGACATTATTTTGTAAAAGTAATATGCAGAAAAGAACATATTGTGATAGGAACTAAATATGTCATAATGATAAAATAAAATATTACGATTTTTTTCCAGATAACGATGACTATTTCAATATATTCTGGTACTATTAGATTTACAAAATCTTACATAACATTAATAGTATGTCTTGTGTTTAACTGATCTTGGTGACGTCCAGTTTCAATAATAATATTTTGTGACCCCTGTGATGATTGTTGGGTTCTGAAATATTTATAAAAAATATGTTATTAAAATATACAGAAAAAAATAAATTGGCTCCAATATATTAGTAAACTCAAGAATCTTAGCTAGTTATTTCAATATATTACTAAAATCGTAAATTATAAGTATCAATAATGAATGTTTCACAATAAATGCCACTATGATTAGAAAAAATAATTATTTTTTTAATGTTCATATTTATAACAAATAAGAAAAAACTTTCGTGCGCTGCACGCCATCAGCTGATTTTGAAATACAATTCTGTCAGTCTTAATAAATTTATTCTCTGAGAAGAATGACATTAAAATTAATTAATAATTTGAAAACATTGTATGCAATGATTTTTATGTGAATTTTAATCTACCAAGATAGTAGATTTTACATTTGCTGGCGCTCAAAACACACCAAATATACGCGTGCTTAATGCACAGATAAATGCATACTTTAATTATAAAAAATAATTAACTTACTGATGACTTGATGGTGTGTCATAGTGTGATTTTGCTTTCTTTGCAGAAGGCTGATCACTTTCACTCTCTAAATTATCACGGTCAGACATTTTATTATCAGAAAAATAAGCGGGCAATACTTAAAACATACAAAATACGTCAAGTGGTGTAAAACGAGTTAAAACGACTCCAGTCGCTCTCGCGCGGCGTAGTAATACACACGAATGTCACTGAACACGTTAAACGTCATTATTTTGAATTTTAAGCCTCAAAATGCCTTCTTGTGCAATGCATAAATGCAAAAATTATGCTCGAAAAAGAAACAAGATTCATGGAATCACCTATCACACGTAAATGAAGAGAAATTATTAAATTTTGTTTATTTTTCGTGTTCGATACGCCATGATTACATGAGTAACCAGAAAGAGACAAAGTATGTTTTTGTCAATGAAAGTGATAAAGACGCGAAATGCATGACCATGCATTTTGCGTCTTTATCACTTTCATTGACAAAAACTTTCATTGATTGAATTGAACTGTCATAGATCAATGAAAAAATTTTCATTGATCTATGACCATAGATCAACAGAACAGAAGTGACATTTTATTGAAGCTCACGATGTTCATACGTGTATGTTATAGTTTAAGATCCCACTGCTTAATTTTTATATTAGTGTGTTTTAGTCAAAATATAACTTTTTATAGTTTATTTTAATAAAATAAAATCGATATATGGGAAATTCTGTATCCTAATCTCTAAATTTTCTTCGATATCTGTGGTAAATAATAAAAAATATTACCATAAAATTTATATAGGATAGTATACGGTATTTTAAAATTTCTTTAATTGAATAAATTAACCTAAACATAATTTAATAAACAATCTTTGTATAGCCAGAAATTAATCCTCAAAAAGACCACGGTAAGATTATATAAAATTCGCATGTCACGATGTTAGTTACTGTACTCCTGCGAAACGCTCTTACTGATTTTCATCAAAATTTATATGCATATTCAGTAAGTCTGAGAATTGGCTACTATCTATCTATTTTTCATATCTCTTAAGTGATAAGGGTTGTTCACCCTTAACATTTTTTTTATTTATATGGCAACACAATGTTTGCTGGGTCAGCTAGTACATTTATAAAATGTACACAACTTTGCAATTAATGGTCGTGTGTAAAATAAAACTGAAAATAATAAACATAAATTAGTAAAGATACTTCGCCGCCTTGAAATTGAATGAAGCCACAAACGGCTTATTAGTAAGTTTTTTTTGAATTCTTGACAAATAAAAACATTTTTAGAGAAAATTTACAAATAAATAACTAATACTGCGTAATTTACATAATAGATAAATAATTATTTCAAATATTTTAGGGACATTTTAGCACGGAGACGTGGCAAAACTTTTTTACGCAACTATTTCAATTCTCAAAACTGGGTACATTTTCTTGTTAGGAGTGAGTAATCTTTACTAATATACGATAATAAATATAAACAATTTTTAAATCGTATATTTTAAACCAGTCGATACATCTGTATAGATACATTCTTTCATCAAATTATATATTTATATAATAATAATTTATTTAGTTAAACTGTACTATAACATTTCTACGTAAACGATGTACTAAAACTATTATCGACAGTTCTGGACATTTTTTACCTTCTGTTCCATTATTTCATTGTCTTTGACAAGCATGAGTATCAATGAGAAATATACGTCCATACGTCCCGTTTTTAACGGGACAGTCCCTTTTTTCGATGCTTCGTGCCGTTGTCTCCGAAATGAACCGTTGCCATTGTCAATTAAGTAACAGTAAATATTATAATTGTGAAAAAAACATGGGGTGCTCCATTTATCAGTTTTCATAAAGCGCCCCACATTTTTTGCACAATTATACTATTTACTTTTCCTTAAATGATTCCTAGATTGAAAATTATTTTCTACTTTTTAGTTAATTTTATCATAAAAGCGTGTTTTTTATTATTTCTAACTATATTTTTTCAAGTAAAAAGTATTTGACATAAAAAAATCGATGTCCCGTTTTGACTGAAGTAATCATTGGTCACTATATTCCATGGACAATATTTACGTTGGCGTACACTTGAAACGCAAGGTCAAACACTAGTTGTCTTTTTTTATCACATTGTTCTAATAGCTCTGTCCCTTATAGAACATTTGTCTATGTAGTTAAAGGTAATCGTCGCCACGCCAGAAATCTTTTTTACGTGCGGCTATAGATGTTTCACATCAAAAAACATGATATGGATGTGTAAGTGGGTAATTTTTTAATAAAATATAAATTAAATAATCAATATTTATACGCAAGTTATATAATGCGTCGGGATGCAGCAGCCAGGATACAGAAAGACCGAATTACTTATGTATATGTATTTAATCAAAACAGAATGTTACATGTTTTGGATTAAATCTAGCCTAAATTAAAACTAACTATCCTAAGTGACTTGCTGGGGCAATGTTAGCGCCCAGAGTGAATTCCCACGTTCGGGACTGTACGATGGAAACGGAGCGGTGGTGCGGCGTCAGCGTTCCCACGGCACGGCGGCGGTGCAGGATCGGATGTCTTCTTTATAATTTTGTATAAGGCGAATGCCTAACTATGGTGATTAAGGCCAATATATAACACGCACACAAATTCATTATAATGTTATTTATTTCATTAACCGACACAACGCCGCTTTCAAGAATTAATTTAAATCGAATTGTATTCTACTTATACAAAATTATTCAAACAGAACTTATTGATTAAAAAATATAAGATTCGTTTACAGGCCATTAGCTTCGTAGCAGTATCGACTTGCCCAGAGTTATGAAATTCGGCCTATAGAAGTATAATATTGAAGTAGCCAACCACTTGAAGTATATGGCTACTGCCGCCCTTGGCCATTGGTAATCAACCCCCAATAAAATTAGATTTCTACTTGAGGTTAGCAATAGACGCGCCGCTAGCTCTTTGAACTAAGTTGGCGCCTCTGTATGTATGTTACCGAACCTACATGTAGTAGACCATAGCCTAAATGCCATTGAGAGAAGACCCGTGCCCAGCAACGGGTTGACAGCTTATAAATTCCATTCATGTCATTACCATACTCAGTTTTTTTTCTCGTATTGGCCGTCACACATCCGTTTGTCTGGATTGGCAACCCTAACGTAAACAATTGTTGACGTGTGTTAAACGATGTATGTGTGCGATACAGTACACCGTCGCGACAGCTCCCTGACTATTAAACTAATACCAGACACTTTGTAGGAAGCCATCGTCGGGTCTACACGCGTTACCGGAAACATAATGGCGAATGTTGAGATCAAGTACACTAAGGTATGTTATTATTATTTTTTACATTTACTATTGAGAAGGTAAAATGTTACCATTAAGAAAGTTGTTTAGAAATTCTGTATTGTTTCGTTTAAACATAATAATGTTTTGTACCGGCCGGCTTTTCACAAACCGGCATTTGATGCGTAAGTATGTCATACAAATAGCATTTTATTTCTGCTGAAATCTTTCAACTGTTTTTCAAAAGTGAATTCCTTTAACCCATTAAGGGTTAAACGGAATGACTACTAAAATGATTTGTTTTAAATATTACAACAGTTATAATTATTAGATTGACACCTATCTACATACTGTGTTTATCTGTGTGTAATATTTTAAATTTTATTACATACTGAACATATGCCTGACTAACGTATTTGTTCTTGCACTTACAGCACTTTAGCTAAATATATATTAATTTTAATTACAATTTACTCTTTATTTATGTTTATTTTTTTATTTTAAAACATGTTAGTAGTACTTAACAATCAATCAATGTACGTTAATGATATTTACTCTCGTAATATCATAATTTTAGATGAAACGACAAAAAACAAACATGCATACCTAACACATCGAATTAGCAGGAAAACAATAAAAGAACTTTAAATAAAATTAATGTTTCAAATGAATAAACGCAGTTTTTATTAAGTTTTTAAATTATCTACGGTAGCAGAAATATTTATTTTTACATTTGCACAGCTAAATATAATTGAACCGTCTGTTTGTAATTGAAAAATAATTGTTATTTTTTAAGCTCACAATTAAAATTAAAATTGTTAACTAAATGCGGTGGATGTTTTTCGAGCGTATGCCTCATTCTTTAGCACGCCCAAAAACCCAAACTACTTGACTGATTTTAAAAATTGGGGTGTCGTTGGGTCTCAATTGTGAGAATTATTTAGACTATATTTTTAATTAACTTTTTATATTAATTTTCTAGTCACTGTACAAAATATCGTTATCGATAACACATAATAACGTACCTTATAATATATCGATAACCACTTAACCATTTTAGATGTGGTCTTAACAGGGTGTAATGTAGGCTTCATACATTTTAAATATATCTAAAATATCTGCGTTCTGCAAATCAAAAGGCTACATCATTCCACCAAGAAGCCTGTATTTATGAAAGTTAAACATTTTCCTACATACCTAAAAAGAGAAATATGGAACCTAAGTGTCCGTGTTGCTCTCGTATTTGAACCCAAGAATTCTGCAATAAATAATTCCATGAAACGCAATGCAAGCTAACTAACTGTTCCTCATACAAAATTCCTAAAACCATAAAATAAATGTTTTTGATTTGCATTTGCATTTACCTACTTCAAATTTAAAATGTTAATTTACCATAGCATTATTGTATATTGAAAATTGCTTCTTGTGAATTTCTTATCTCAGGTAATTACAATAAAAATTGCATTAAGTACCCCAAATGCACTATATATGTACTTTGAATATCGCGAACGAAGAGATTTTTTTGTTTTATTTTGCAATAAAATTATTCCAGATCATTAAAATAACGATGATTACAAACATTTATTACACAAAAGAAATAAGGATTAAATTTGAGATTTTTAAAAGCAATTTCAGCGAAATATACTAAGGTTCTGAGAAAAAAAATATATATTTCTTAAATTCCCTCTTAGCAATCATGTTATAACAGAAAAGTTAAAAGTAATCCCAAATATGTATAATTTATTGAAATAAATTTTATATTGTATTTTATTATCTATAATTTTACGGATCGTAGAGCCTTACATGATTTATTTGTTTTTACGTAGTCGTAAAAAAGTATATTTTTAAAACTTCATATTATCTGTTTAAAAAATCGCAGATCTACAAAATCTAGTAACATTATACACATGAACAATTACAACAAACAAGAATTATTGTAATTTGAGTGTGGGTGTCCACCTACAAACAGACAGACGTTAACATTAACTGTATAATGTACGATGTGTTATATAAATATTGAATGAATAGCAATAATAGCGTTATAATATTGCTATTTATACGCATATTTAAAAAAAAACAACGTGATTTTTGACACATATTTAGAAACATGCTTCTCCTTTTAACTTATTGTTACATAGTCTTGTACTTACTATTTTTATTGCATAATAATTATTATTTAATAGCTCATGAATTAGCATAGTTACTCTTTTATACCAGAAAAAAGGTTAATACGTCCATTTTAGTGACTCGGTACAGTAGCTACTTAGCATCAATATAATCGTAACAATGCACGGTATACTTCAGTACTTGCGGAGTCTAATTTTACCTCGTTAACCGTCAGTAGCACTTCCGGGTATTGAATCGGGTCTAAATGGACTATTGTTAAACCCAATGACATGTTATCCTGCGCATGTATCGTTCATAGCATTTTCCACGAGTTGACAGTGTTAATAAGAGTAAAGTACACAATAACTGGAATAAAGTATTTGCAAATTAATCGTATGACGAGAAATTTCATAAAAACAAATTTTAATCGAAAGGGTTTTATAACAATAACTCATTAAATATAGTGATAATACTCATTGAGTATTATCACTGTTATGAGTAATTAACTTTTTTTAATTTTGATTAAGATTTACTTAATGTTGATGATGACACCATAAATCCTTTTTTATTTGTCCGCATTTATTGTTATCTACGTAATAATATATTGGGTTTAAATTGTTATTTACATTTTGAAAGCTTAATGTTCTTTGCCGCATACAATAAGAGCTAATAAAATTAAATTTACTGTCAAATTAAGAACACCTTATAAATTATGAAAACGAAATTCTTGCGAATTTCAATAAAATTTATGTTATAATTGTGTAATACAAACATAATTAATAATAATTTCAAGGTAATGTCAAGTGCTTATACAATTTCTGATATAACAAATGTCACACATAGTGTTACGATAACAATTGTATTGATAATATATATCGTAATGATTCTGAATAATGAGAGCCGGATCAACACATTATTCACTATGTAAACAAATCATTTACACAGTATTGTGCAATATATTTTCAGTTGTTCATCAACAACGAGTGGGTGGATGCTGTGAGCAAGAAGACCTTCCCCACCATCAACCCTCAGGATGAATCCGTGATCATACAAGTCGCCGAAGGGGACAAGGTAATAAGTAAAAAAATATTTGTGGTGTGGGATGAAACGACTATTATAATACCATTTATAAAAATGTCGTCAACGGAATCCAAGACCATTTCCATGTGTTGTAAATATGTTAATTACTTAAATAATTACTTAAACAAAAATTGGTCAGACTTTTCTGAAGCTCTAAGCTAACGATCTTAAGCATTTCTTTAGCAAGACTCGTCTTTGAGACTTTGGGTTTTTGGGTCTTTGGGATTGTAAAAGAACTTAGAGACAAAAATACATATAGTAGGTAATTATTTATTGCTTAAATTTGACAACATTAATTTTTACGTAAATCCTTTAAAATGTGACACAATAGATTTGAAAATATTAAAATTAATAATGAAACAAATTTGAAACACATAAATATATTTTATTCCTAGGCTGATGTCGATAAAGCAGTTGAAGCTGCTGTAAAAGCATTCCAGAGATATTCGGAATGGCGCACAATGGACGCTTCGCAAAGAGGTCGTCTCCTCCTTAAGTTGGCGGATCTTGTGGAGAGGGACTACAAATATCTGGGAGACCTAGAAACTCTGGATTGCGGCAAACCTGTAGAGCAGGCGAAAACCGAAGTGTTGTGGACGACAACAATCCTTAGATATTATGCCGGAAAAGCAGACAAGATTCTTGGGAACACCATCCCTGCTGGTTCGTAGTTTATAAAATACAAATACAAAATATAATATCATTATATACATATCACATACACAAATTACTGAAAATTGCAATTCCAAGATTGTTTGACAAATATACAGGTGGTGATAATCAATTCACTTCAAGGTTTATTTGCTATTTGCTACTTTTGTTATAAAGATATAAACATTACTTGTAATCATGATTATTTGTTCCTTATTTCAGATGGTGAAGTTTTGTCATTTACTATGAAGGACCCTGTTGGAGTATGTGGTCAAATATTGCCATGGAACTACCCTATCCCCATGTTCGTGTGGAAGATTGCGCCCGCTTTAGCTGCCGGTTCGTTTCAATTTAATTTTCATACAATTAATTAATTTACTGACAAATAATTTATTCATAATTTTCTTATAGGATGTACTATCGTCTTGAAACCTGCTGAACAAACTCCCTTAACTGCTCTGGCGATGGCCGCGTTGATCAAGGAGGCTGGATTCCCCCCTGGTGTCGTCAACGTCATCCCCGGTTACGGCCCAACTGCTGGGGCCGCACTCACTAACCATCCTAAAGTTGACAAAGTTGCTTTCACTGGATCCACAGAGGTGAATATGAAAAGTTCAGAAGAAATAACAATTACTGTGGTTTTCTAATTGATGAAGATTTTTATTCTAGAATTTTTATTTTATAATTTTGACTGAATCATCAACATCGTCCGCGTATATCTAGGCGTTCACTGCTTATCTTGCGTAAGTTACGCAAATACCGTAGATATACCGTACTATAAGCATCTATAGCGAAATATGTAAATCCGTTTATGGCTTAAAGATAAAATTATCATTATACAGATAAGGCTATGCCCTAAATGCTTATAAAATTGCAGACAGACTTCTTTATTTGTGTACATAAATTTAAATAAATGTATTATTGTCCCTTTTTAGGTTGGCCGTATCATTATGAGCGCTGCAGCTGCTGTCAACTTAAAGCGTGTGACCCTCGAACTGGGAGGCAAAAGCCCCTTGGTCATTTTCAACGATGCAGATGGTAAATGAAATTTTAAAATTTTGTTAACACTTGTAGTTATTATCAATTAACTTAGTTGTTGTTATTTAACTTGAGGTCACCAAAATTTAAACAACTAAGTAGTATGAATGTACGAATCTACTTATCACTGCAGGATAAATTCCATGTGAAATAGTTTGACCATGTTTTTGCTTTCTCTTTATGGACAAATAAAAAATGGACGGCATATGGTTACTTTCTACTCTATGTTAACATAGGAAAACTGTATTTGACCTGTAGAAAAAAAATAATAAGTCTTAAAATAAGTAATGGTAATACTGAAAGTGGTAGAACACTTTGTGGTTCGACTCCGGCGGAACCACCGCCACACCTATTTCTACCTAATAACAGCAGTGTTAGGCGCTGCTGTGTTCCGTATTGAAGGGTGTGGTAAGGGAGATAGACTTTTCCGAAGCGTTCCAGCTTAGTCTGCTATATTTTATTGCTGCTTATATTTTCAATAAAATCCAATTTTGTGTCATTTTAGTGGAGAAGGCAGCTAATATCGCCCACCGTGCTGCGTTTGCCAATGCCGGCCAGTGCTGTGTTGCGGGGACCAGGACCTACGTCCAGTCAGGCATATACGACAAGTTTGTAGCCAAGGCTACCGAAATTGCCAAGAAGAGGACCGTTGGAAACCCCTACACAGATGTCCAGCAAGGACCTCAAGTATGTAAAAGAACATCTCTCGTAACCTTACTTTCTAGAAATTGATAAAGAGTCACAATTTTACTATAAGTAGGTACGCTTTTTGTAATTTACGCGAATGGGAATATTACAATACGGGGAAACTCTATGTTACTTTTCCTAATAAACTATGAATGCAAAGAATTGTATTTATTTAATTTTGCTAATAAAATTATGAAAGTTAGAAGGTAACAACTAATTTTTTATTCAGATCGACACTGAAATGTTCAACAAAGTACTGGGATATATCGAGGCTGGCAAGAAGGAAGGTGCCAAGTGCGTAGCTGGTGGTGGCCGATTTGGGAACGTGGGCTACTTCATCCAGCCAACAGTCTTCGCTGACGTGAAAGACGACATGAAGATTGCACGGGAGGAGGTAATCATGATACCACAATCAGTTACAATAGATTTTAAATTTTATTTTAGAGGATGGATATAAAAATTACCCATGGTTTAAGCTATGTCATCGATTGAAATCGCCTGTAAGCCACTGTGATTCTATTCAGTATATTATTATTCGACACAATTTACATAGGCAAGAAACTAAAATCACATTCACGTTCACATTCATAAAATTACATTCACAGGAAATAAATAGTACTTAGAATAAAAAGGCATGCCCAAAGAAGCATAAATAATCATATTTCGAAATTTTATGTAAAGGCGGAGTACCTACCCACTTACGTAAATAGCTTTAGATGTTTATTATGTATTAGCCTTAGAGGACATAGATCATTTCTGAGTAATTTCCGTAAAATGGATAAACATTTGAATGGGTGTAACATGCGAGATATATTCCAAGCATACTTCCTGAATAGTTTCTGCTAGTAGTCTTTAACAGGCTACTTTATTCCTCCTGTGATTACATCTACGATTATAATTATATACGTTGTTATTCGTTGTAAAACAAATTAAATTTAGGTAATTTCGATATTTATTTTTCATGGTTTACAGATCTTCGGGCCCGTCCAAAGCATTCTAAAGTTCGAAACTTTCGAGGAAATCGTAGACCGTGCGAATGACTCTAACTACGGTCTCGGAGCTGGCGTCATCACCAACGACATCACCACTGCTTTGGCCTTCATCAAACACGTACGCGCCGGCACCGTGTGGTAACTATATATTCTTATTTTCATCATCAACCCATTATTGTCTCACTGGTGGGCACGGGTCTCCTCTCAGAATAAGAAGGATTCGGCCATAGTCCACCGCGTTAGCCAAGTGCGTATTGGTAGACTTCACATAACTTTGAGATTTTTTTTATAAAACTCTCAGGTGTGCAGATTTCCTCACGATGAATTCCTTCACCATTTATTCAAGTGATAATGAATTTCTAATACGCACATAACTTTGAAAAGTCAGAGGTGCGTGCCTGGTATTTGAACCTCGGACCCCTCGATCGAGAGGCCGAGTTTCTTAACCATTAGGCTATCACTGCTTTCTTGTTGTCTTTTATTGTGTGCTTGTTGTTGTGTGTGTTGTTGCTTTTATTACAAGAGAAAGTTGCAAAATATAATTGAACACAGGTCTATTTTGTAACAGTTTTGAACATTCCACGAACTGATATTCTTCAATAGTAATATGATATTCTAGTAACATTTATTTTGTTTTCAGGGTTAACACCTACGAACACGTCGTAGCTCAGACACCTTTCGGAGGATTTAGGGAGTCCGGCATTGGTCGTGAATTGTAAGAAAATACTTCTTATTATAATATAGGTACAACTGACTAGCATGTGGTCCGCCTGATGGTAAGTGATTACTGCCGCCCATGGACATCTGTAATCAACCCCAAAAAGATTAGATACCTGCCTGAAACAGATGCGCCGCTACCCCTGATGGCTAAGCTGGAATGCTATGAAAAAGCATGTCTCCCTTACCACACCCTTCAAACCAGAACACGGCAGCGCTTAACACTGCTGTTATTAGGCAGAAAAGGCAGTGTTCGAGCCACAGTAGGTTCTACTACCTTCAAACATTACCAGAGTAATTTATTTTTAAAGTGTTCCTCAATATTTTTCAAAAACTGTCCTTTTCTCTGCGTATGTTTGCAAAAGACGTTGGCTAATAATTAAAAAATCACATTTTGATTTCATGTCTTTTTGTGGTATAATTATGCGGAAAATATTCCCGATTAACATTATGAACTTTATTTTCAGGGGTGAGGATGGTATCCAGCAATACCTAGAGACGAAGACTGTTACCATGGAACTTCCCAAGAAGCCATTGTTGTAAAATTAACCAAAGAACCACACCAAATTGTACTAAATTGTTATATTAAATTTTTTGAACTTTAATTATTTAATCCAATTTATTTTCATATCCTTATAAAATCTGCATCCTATAAAATCTGGCCAATCGCATATAGATGAAAGATTTTTATAAGAATATTCTCCATCTCATTCATATTCTCATAAAAATGCAAATACATAGGTATATACCTATATACTTAAGGATAAAAAATATTACAGTAAGGTGATGTTATATGTTCGTTAATATTAAAGTTCTAACAATAGGTTAAATAAAAAATAAATCGTATTCAATAATAAATAATATAATTTAATAACTTAAATACTACACAACTGGTTAACAAAGACAAGCTCTAAAACTGAGTTCAATCACCAAATATAGTTTTTATTCACTAAATAATAACACCGTACTTATTAAAATTATTATTTTACATCTCACTTAATAATTCAATTATGGAAATTAATCAAAAGGACAGCTCTCTTCATGATCTACCTTCACGCAAAACATGCCTCTGGATCTGAAAGCAAAAAGGGAATGTAAGAATCGCATCTATTAATTAATTAAAAGACTCTTTAATTAAAAAAAGGTTTCTACAATCACAAACCACACTAAGATTACCTGTGTGGGGGCGCCATGGACACACAAAGACAGATATACCCAGACCTATAAAAGATATATTATCCAAATTCGACATTCAGATGTCTGGCCAGAGATCGAACCCGTGGGTGCTCAGTGCTCAGTGCCACGGAGGTAGTTATTGTAGTAGTCGCTACTGTGGGTGTCTTTTGCAACACATCAAAAAATGCTCCATAGGCGTCAGTATTTATCTATGCATTTTTGTTTTTTTAATCATTAAATTAATTTTTTAATCATTAAGAAGTACTTAGCAAACGATTATGCAATAACTATTAATAGTAAGTATTTATAGAAATCCCACAAACGGCGCCATACTAAAAATGATAACTCATTACTATTCATTCATAATTACTATTTATTTTACGCAAAAACGAATACTCAAATATAAAAATACCCAGACTCAAAGCAGATCTAAATTCATCATGCCGAATCTATCTAACTGGGATCAAACTCGGAACCCTTTGTCAGGCACGTATGGTAATCGAGTAATACATATTTTCAAAGACACTAACGTATCAGGCACGTCGTCTCCCAGGCGGACTGATCGGCGATCGGACCGAATGCCCCATCGGCCGCCCTCCTTCGGGCAGCTGGCGTCGCACGGTACGCCCACCAGTCGCAACCGGCGACGGACACTCGCAGCGAAGTAGCATGAACTCATAAAGTGACTACATCGGGATATACCTGAAAGAATAAAATATGATTTTGAAGGTGGTAGAACCCTTTTTGGTTCGATTCCGGCGGTGCCACCGCCACACCTATTTCTGCCTATTAACAGTAGTGTGTGAAGGATGTGGTAAGGCAGACATACTTTTCCTAGGCGTCCCAGCTTAGTCCTAAGGCGTAGTGGTGCATCTGCGGTCTACCTCTGGAAATCTAATCCTATCTGGGATTGATTACAAATGTTCATGGGCAGCAGTAGCCACTTACCATCAGGTGGACTGCATGCTCGTCTGCTACTCCTATATTATAAAAAAAAATATATGTTAACATAACTATTTTTTAACGTAAGTACTTTTACCCTACCATAGCGAAACCTATAGAAATTTCATTGAACTACTTCGCAAACTTACGCATCATATGTCCTTTGCATCCCGGCTGCAACCTGCCTCCATTGATGCAGAAATCAGCGTGGCCCACGAGTCCAGACTCCCCGAGGAAGCCGGCGTTTGTATGAAGAACTTGGACCACGTGAGCATCATCTCTGCCCAGCCGGAATACAGAAGACCCGAAGTCAGCCACCAATGGCCGTGCTGGATCCAATCCTTTAATATTATTTAAAATTAATGAATAAAATGTTGTGTGTAGGCAATAATAACTCTAAAGAAAGATTAATTATTGGATAATAACAACACATTATTGAACATATATTGATATGAAGTGTAAGTATTGGACAATAACAACGCATTCATCATCAACCCATTAACGTCCCACTGCTGGGCACGGGTCTCCTCTCATAAAGCGAAGGATTAGACCATTGTCCACCGCGCTGGCCAAATGCGTATTGGTAGACTTCACATTAGAGTTTTTTTTTATAAATCTCTCAGTATTGCAGGTTTCCTCACGATGTTTTCCTTCACCGTTTAGCAAGTGATAATTAATTTTTAATACGCACATAACTTTGAAAAATCAGAGGTGCGTGCCTGGGATTTGAACCTCGGACCCCTCGATCGACAGGCCGAATTTCTTAATCACATTATTGAACATATATTGATATGGCGAACTCGCACATAAAGATTTCCGTACCGCCAATTTTTTTTTATTGTGTTTGTTATCATATTAGCCATAGCTTAGTAATAGGGTTCCGTTTTTACCCTTAGGATATGGAACCCTAAAAAGATGTGAAACAAAGCATTACTGAAGTACCATCTACGATAATATATTATTTTTATTATGTATGCAATACAATAACTATTAAGTACCGTTACGAGGTTACGACAGCTGTACTGTACGACCCCGTACTGCCAGACTACGCCAGACAGACACTTTGTAGGTAATGATGTGCCGAGTCGGCCATTTTTGATATTCGAGTATCTTAGTACTCATATAAAAAAGAATCGAGTCAGTACTCGAGTCCAAAGTATTCACAAAGTACTCGAGTACTTTGCACAACATACAGTCCAATAGCACGGAAGAGCAAAAAAAAAACGCCACTCACTACACAAAATTAATCAAGTTTTTACTTGTACGAGTAGTAGTTGTAGTGTACAAGTATCGTCAGTATTCGAGTATTACTGGTACTCGAGAATCACTATTGGTACTCGAGTATGCGAGTTTATGTAAGTACTCGAGTACTGACTCGAGTCGACCTGACTCGGCACATCTCTAAGACACACTTTGTAGGAGACCACCGAAGTGTCGACACGCGTAATAACGGGAGCATAATGGCGAATGTTGAGATCAAATACAATAAGGTATGTTTTATTATCAATGTCAGTTACCTGAGATTTTTAAGAGAATAATATAAGTATATATAAGTACTTCTTCGCATGACTTTTTACTACCTTTTATTTACCTATGTCTTCTTTCATTTAAGCATAGGTATAATACTTATAGTTATAATATAAATCAATAATAATTTATCTCGAACCCTTACTGCATTCATTATCAATTTACTCTTATTTTTGTTTATATTTTTCAGTCCTATTACAAACAAAAAAATCATTGATAATCATTAAATATATAACTTATATATAATTTTGAGTACACTAATCTGTGTTTGAGTACCAGAAAAGTAATAAATGGAAGCAAACTAATATTTACATACACGTTACAAGTATCTTGTTATTTAAAATAATATTATCCTGCACATTGTCCCGTAATTCGTGGATGACCTCAACACGAGGTTACAGATCACACAATGTTCTAAAGGAATACCAACTTTTGTTGTGTACAAACTTCCATGATTTACGAGTTATTTGATTTTTTGTAAAATTGCACGAAATACACAAGCTTTTTCATTTATGAGTTTGGAAGATTTTTTAATAAATTAATGAGGCAAATACTGGCAAATACTGAGTAAGCTCACTGTAGACAATAGTTTATCAGCAACTATTGTCAAACACCGGTGAAAACAATAGCGATAATATGTACGGCGAGGTAAACAAGCACATCAGGGTATTAATATCACTCTGAGATATCGCTCTAAATACCCCTTCTATATTAAACGCGTAATCTTCTAGCCAAACAATCTACAAATTCATTGAAAATTATATCTCATTCATGTTCATTAAAGTCCAAATTACAAGCTAGGGTGACCGAAGTTTCGCGGGCAAGGTCAACTCACGATCGTGAATTAAAGTCTCGTATTTGTGGAATTTCGATGTTGCTAGTAATGTAACAATAATTTATTACGATTTTTTTTATTTTATTTTTTCTATCTACGCTACGAAATAGTATTGGCCACAATTTAAATAATATGAATTAGTTATTTTTTATATAGCGCTAATATTTACTTAACAATAGCATTAAAATCTTTTTCATTTATACAAACATTTCACGATAAGTATCAGAATTCTTATCACGTGGTTAGAGGAATTTATTGACTGTCCCAATAATCATGATACGATTTTAACACATTTTAAATATAAGATGTTACTTTTTAGAAATAACTCAGAGTTTGACGGATAATGAAATACATGATAATAAATTCTTACACCTTCATTTACATATTTAAGTTTTTTTAATTTTATTATTGCAAAAAATAAATACATTATATTATTCCAAATATTACATTTTATGAATATGGCAATACCTCTAGCGTTTTACGAGCTTTTGTGTACATTTCTTTATAATCTGTTATCCGCATTATCTTGTTCGATACCCGTTCAACCAGTGCGAGCAGTCCTCAATTCATGAGTGTTATGAAGTGTATCGTGTTCGTGATTCGTGAATCAGTTTGAAGTTTGTGAGACTGTCGATCGGTTGATACGGGCGCGTTCGATACACAGTTATTACAAAAAATATAATTTTAAAAATGGTGAAAGTAGACATCAAGTATACAAAGGTATATTTTATATTTTGTTTATATCTTCGTTTTATTATGTTTATACTAAATGTAATGTCCGTAATGGTATAGTCACTCTCTATTATGTGAAGAGACCAATCAAACAATTATGCCGGTAAATGTACCGGCATAATTGTTTGCTTACTAACTTCAAATCGATAAACGTTAGGATTGGTAGTTCTTACTTTTTACTTTGACAAATAATGTTCATTATTTTGTATATTACTATACAGGGTGAATTTTTAAAACAGGCCTTCAGGGCCAAATCCGAAACTATAAGGATTAGCGAAAAATGCTGAAAGGAGTTACGAGGCCGATTTTGATAAAAACTAAAACTGCATCATTACTTTTTTAAAATAACTTTTTCCCTAGCCGGGAATCGAACGAGTTCATTTTGAAAAAAAAATGCACCCTCTATATTATTCCATTATCTGATAGTGTTGCTTATAAGGATCAAAATCTGGAAAGTAATGATAAATATCAAACTAAAGGAAAAGCCTCAATTTTAAGAAAATACATATTTTTTCATATTAACCCTATACTTGACATTGTGCACTTAAATGCACATTAGAATCAGATTTTTTTTTTCGGATAATGCGACATCGAGTCTTACTAATAATAACTGAAAGCGAATTAGCAAACGTTTCTTTATGTCAGAAAATGAAATCAATATCTGTCTCGTTCACACATTGTAAATGGTAAACAAAATAGCGAGCCGTCATTCAGCGCCTGCGCAACGCTCTCTAAAAATCTTATTTTATCTGAATGAAATTAAGTTATATGTACGAAATTTATATAATCTTACTTTCTGCAAGCTTTATGCAATGTTTTGGTGATATGTTTTTGAGATATAATGTTTTGAATATATAGTAATTCATGACTTTTGTTATGTGTGCATTAAAATGCACACGGCCAACGACATACAATATGACTGTTTATCAATATTGTGTCTTTAAATGCACACTGCCAACTTTGCTACTATATACTAAGGTTCTGCACACAAGGTAGGGGGTTGGGTGAACAAAGTTCAGACAGAGTTTTTTTTTTTATAATTCATGACTGAAATTAATATTTCCCCGTTTCCACTAAATTTCCAGTCCTTAGCTTGCAATATTTTTTTCAGATGACTGGAGGCCGAAAAATTCTAGCTTTGGTGTCTAAATTGCGTAATTAAATCGGATGTAGAATCCAGCAAATCCCTAGAAAGATGAATTCCAGATGTCTAGGTCTCATAAAGACGTCCCTGAACTCAAGTCCTGTCCAATCAATAGCGTCTTCTGTCAAAAATGTAAACATCTCCAATAATGATGATTCCAGAACATCTGCAATATCAATCCCAGATAAGACCAAATTCCCACTTGAGGTCGGCTATAGATGCGCCACTAGCCCTGAAGACTAAGCTGGAATGCCTCAGAAAAGTATATCTTCTTACCACATCCTTCAAACAAGTGGAATAAAGTCCAATCATATGCTCAAATTTAATACAACGTTCTAACGGAAACATGGATGCAGGTCTAAACAGACAAATCGCTTTATAGCGTACAAATGTGATAGGCCATTGTTAGTATTGTCCACACAGATCCTGGACATCTTCGTTTGTAATTCCTGGTTGCTGTTTCGTCATGGGAACAGCGGTAAACAAAAATTATTGCCACTCAAAAAGTTTCGAGTCGCTTTATGTGGGAACTGTGTTTTTTTGGGAGGAGGTCTTCTAATCTCTCAACTCAACTAAAATGTCTCAAAACTTGATGACATGTCATAACTTCCGAGACTTTTATCTTTAGTATTTTCAAAATGTATGATATTTTTTATATTTTTTAATTATTTCTTAGTTTAGTGAGTACTTGGCGGTGTGCATTTAAAGACACATATTTTTTTTCTCGTGAACCTGGCAGTGTGCACTTAAAGACACATACTATATTCTGAAAACTGAAATTCAGAGATTTTTTATTTTATTTTTCCTAATATCCTTATAACCCAATTAACGCAGGGAAGTAGCAAAAGTATAATTTTTTTAGGATAAAATTCTCTGCCAAGTATAGGGTTAATTTGGCAGTTAAGTTCCCGCCATTCATCAATTTAAATATTTCGTGTATTAACATTTTTTTTTTTGCTTAATGTAATAAATCATTAGAAATGGACGTTTTGTTTCTCAATAATTTATATTTTTATGTCCGACTTAGCTATGGGCGGAGTTTCGTACTAATACAGATGTAAAGTTGACAATTTGCGAGAATTACTTTTTAGAGTCAAATCCGTGTGATTACTAAAAAAAGAGATATAGAAAATCATATTTAACGTTGAAACGAAGTTGTAAATAACAAACAATAAGAATTTACTATTTAATCAGTTATCTATTTTCATTAAAAAATAAATCCTAAAAACGGCGGTAACTTATTTGCCAAACTATTACTTTCTCATACTAAGCCGTATGTCATAGTCATAACATCGAATAATTAGTTGATTAACCAACAAATTCTTCAATGGTATGACTTATGTATGTTTCTAAAGAATTATACATAAATCATTTGTTATGTATAATCCTTAAGGATTAGTATGCCAATGTATGGAAAAATACGTATGTTCTTCAAAATTTTCCTTTTCCTTTAATTTGTCACATAACATTACTTCCTAGAATTTGAAACTTATAAGCGACACTATCAGATAGTCGAATAATATAGAGGTGTCATTTTTTTTCACAAAAAATGTGGGGCGCTTTATGAAAACTGATAAATGGAGCACCCCATGTTTTTTTTTCACAATTATACTATTTACTGTTACTTAATTGACAATGGTAACGGTTCATTTCGGAGACAACGGCACGAAGCATCGAAAAAAGGGACTGTCCCGTTAAAAACGGGACGTATGGTGGCTTTCCCATTGATCCGCATGCTTGTCAAAGACAAAGAAATAATGGAACAGAAGGTAAAAAATGTCTAAAACTGTCGATAATAGTTTTAGTATGTCGTTTACGTAGAAATGTTATAGTACAGTTTAACTAAATAAATTATTATTATATAAAAATATAATTTGAAAGAATGTATCTATACAGATGTATCGACTGGTTTAAAATATACGATTTAAAAATTGTTTATATTTATTATCATAGATTAGTAAATATTACTCACTCCTAACAAGAAAATGTACCCAGTTTTGAGAATTGAAATAGTTGCGTAAAAAAGTTTTGCCACGTCTCCGTGCTAAAATGTCTCTAAAATATTTGAAATAATTATTTATTTATTATGTAAATTACGCAGTATTAGTTATTTATTCGTAAATTTTCTCTAAAAATGTTTTTATTTGTCAAGAATTCAAAAAAAGAACTTACTAATAAGCCGTTTGTGGCTTATTTCAATTTCAAGGCGGCGAAGTATCTTTACTAATCTATGTTTATTATTATCAGTTTTATTTTACACACGACCATTAATTGCAAAGTTGTGTAAATTTTATAAATGTACTAGCTGTCCCAGCAAACATTGTTGCCGTATAAATAAAAAAAAATGTTAAGGGTGAACAACCCTTATCACTTAAGAGATATGAAAAATAGATAGTAGCCAATTCTCAGACTTACTGAATATGCATATAAATTTTGGTGAAAATCAGTAAAGCCGTTTCGCAGGAGTAGGTACAGTAACTAACATTGTGACATGAGAATTTTATATATAAGATTCTAATTTTACCGTGGTCTTTTTGAGGATTAATTTCTGGCTATACAAAGATTGTTTATTAAATTATGTTTAGGTTAAGGAAAAAATACGACCTTAATGATTGAAATATTTATTCAATTAAAATTTTAAAATACCGTATACTATCCTATATAAATTTTATGGTAATATTTTTTATTATTTACCACAGGTATCGAAGGAAAATAGAGATTAGGATACAGAATTTCCCATATATCGATATTATTTTATTAAAATAAACTATAAAAAGTTATATTTTGACTAAAAACACACTAATATAAAAATTAAGCAGTGGGATTTTCAACTATAACATACGACATATGAACATCGTCAGATTCAATAAAATGTCACTTCTGTTCTGTTGATCTATGACCATGCATTTTGCGTCTTTATCACTTTCATTCACAAAAACATACTTTGTCTCTTTCTGGTTACTCACGTAATCATGGCGGATCGAACACGAAAAATAAACAAAATTTAATAATATCTCTTCATTTACGTGTGATAGGTGATTCCATGAAGTTTGTTTCTTTTTCGAGCATAATTTTTGCATTTACGCATTGCACAAGAAGGCATTTTGAGGCTTAAAATTCAAAATAATGACGTTTAACGTGTTCAGTGACATTCGTGTGTATTACTACGCCGCGCGAGAGCGACTGGAGTCGTTTCAACTCGTTTTACACCACTTGACGTTTTTTGTATGTTTCAAGTTTTGCCCGCTTGTGGCGTATCTTCAGGTTATAGATCAATGTATTCCGCAAAAAAATATCAAATGTCGATACATCTGGATCAAATTAAATAAAACATTGTTTTACTCAAATATGATTAAATTTATTAATAGTTTTTTTGTAAATCCTAAACAATTATATTTACTGAAATTAATGCAGGCGATTGTTACCATCCTTAGGGTAATCTTACGTGAGGCTAGGGGGAGGAGGCGGAGGTTGAGACTCACGACATCTCACCAAGGGCAAAGCTTGGGGTCCCCAAAATTCACGTAATAAATGGATGCTCCCTAATAAAAATAAGTGCTAAGAAATAAAGCAAGTGAAATACTGACAAACAGCTTAATTTACAGCTATGTATGTTTCATAATTACTTTATAATGAGATTACTTTCAACATATTCTCCCAACAAAGCCCTTTATATCTACGCAAATAAGTATTACCGAGATACGTTATCTTAATTGTGTATGTGACCGCAGTTATTTTGGACCAATTTAAGAGAGATTAAGTTGCAAAGTGGTATGCAAAAAGGTGTTTATCTGAATTTGTTTTGGAACAATAAATCCTTAACTTAATAAATAGAGTGATTTAATATTATCGCTTAATGGCTATGTCACGTTTTGTTGACATAGGTGGGACTTGTTTACGTAAAAAAAAGGTAGGTACATACTTATTTGACATTCACGGTACTTATTTCGACTGGAGCATGCAAAGATTAATATATCTTTCGCGATTAAGTGCAATAAGTAGACTACGATTTGATGAGTACGTTACGCTTTAAACTGATAATATGTTAACAACTGTTTCTAACCTACTACTACCTACCTGAAAACATCAGTCTATTCTATGTTCTGATTTAAAAGGAGGGCTTAGATAGATACATATACTTTATTCGGTTATGGTGGAGACACTTTCAAAATGTACCACTTTGCACTGGGAAACACGTAATTATGTGTATAATATGCATATATTTTTACCGCAATAAAAACCATTCGGTGGCCTTCATCGGTGATAAAATCCTTTTGGTTGGCCTTCAGGGCCAAATCCGAAACTATAAGGATTAGCGAAAAAAAGCTGAAAGGAGTTACGAGGCCGATTTTCTTCAAAAATTATCCGTTTGCTTTAATTTGTCACATAACATTACTTTCCAGAATTTGATCCTTATAAGCGACTCTATGAGATAGTGGAATAATATAGAGGGTGTATTTTTTTTCAAAAAACTCGTTCCCGGCTAAGGAAATAGATATTTTAAAAAACGAATGATGCAGTTTTAGTTTTTATCATAATCGGGCTCGTAACTCCTTTGAGCATTTTTCGCTAATCCTTATAGTTTCTGATTTGGCCCTGAAGGCCTATTTGAAAAATATACACACCCGTTGTTTAAGCCTGCTACTAATCAATAGCAGCATCTTTCCTAGCACTAAACTAATTAGCGCCTGCAAAAATCTGTTAGCTTTAATTAAATCATGTTCTTTTACTTGTCCTTGTTGTCTCGTTCCATCCACGTTAAGAATTAAATTCATCCTCGAAAATCAAGTCTTTTAAATTTTCTGACCTCTGGAGCCGTAACACCCGTGGTCACCGTCTGGTATGACTTCTGTTCTATTTGTAGAACAAATACATACACATCGTATTTAGTAACTTTTGTACTTGATTCAATTGAACGAAACAATTAGGCTACTGAAATTCATTCCGCGCGTCGTCTTCACATCAGTAAGACAAGATCGCCGGCAAGATTTATAAAATTTCAAAATATGTATAAATGAATAATGGAGATTTTTTTGTTTCAGTTGTTCATCAACAACGAATTTGTAGATGCTGTAAGCAAGAAAACATTTTCTACCATCAACCCTCAGGATGAAACCGTCATCACACAGGTCGCTGAAGGAGATAAGGTAAATATTTAAAATGTAATTAGTTTGAATAGCATGTTGTCATTTACAAATAACATTAATTAAAATGTCAACGTTTGCGGAGTTGGTACCTATTGCTTTAATTTAAATCACGATATATTATCATTTACACGCTTATTTATATTTGCTTAATATTTAACATCGCAGTAAGTGCACTAACTTTTATAAAGCTATTCTTAACATTAATATACTATTTTCCTTTCACACTGTTTATTGATCGACTTCATTTAACATTAGGCTGACGTAGACCTCGCAGTAGAAGCAGCAAAGAAAGCTTTCCACCGTTATTCAGAATGGCGCACAATGGATGCGTCCCAGCGTGGGGTCCTAATGCTAAAGCTAGCAGACCTCATGGAGAGCCAGTCTAAATACTTAGCTGAACTGGAGACCTTGGACTGCGGGAAGCCAGTCAAGGTGGCTGAAGAAGAGGTCTTCTACTCCACTGGTGTGCTAAGATTCTACGCCGGCAAGGCTGACAAAATCCTTGGCAGCACCATACCAGCAGGTAATTTAACCCCTTGTTCAGTAAGACGATTTTCACGTCCCTAGTTTCTGAATCCCGAAGTTTTCTCAACAGCTAGATCATGCCCGGGTTGTGGCTCTACTCCGACAGTATCAGTACGGAGCTTGTACGTCTAATATGTAAGATGTTGCGAAAACTTTTATAGGGTGATTAAAAAAATATTATAATAAGTCGGGACATCTATTCACATATTGCAGAAACTAGTCTCATTCAGAGAAAAAGTTTCATAAAATACAGTATCATAAGAAACAGTGACAACCCGCACTAGAGGTCCAGAATTAGACTTATCACTATGCAGTATACAGATCTACAGACTATCACTATACAGATTTTCGAAATCATATTGTACCTACGTGTTAGAAAATAAACTTAAACAATTTTAACTAATTTCAAAGGGGAGAATATACATCGTAAGGAAAATAATATGCTTAATTTTTTTCCAAAACTTCAAAAGTTCACACTTCATGAATGGAAAGTACCTACTTAATGATTTTTACCACATTAAAGGGCTCAGTTATGTATGATCTTTGGTCTTATAAACAAAATCAATGAAGTATTATCTATTTGGTATTAGTAGCTTGCCTTATAATTAACAGATAAGACCAGTGATTGAAGAAATTGTTATCGCAAATTTGCAAGATAGTCATATACTAATTGATAAGCTTGTCTATAGCTTATAATTAAGAAAGTATGATTTATTATTATTACTTTAAATATTCGTTATTACATACATCTTAATATCTCTCGAGAATTATTTAAAAATCGTAAATCAATTAACTAAATGTCTCATTTACATACATACTTTTATACTCATTGAATAAACCAAAAGTTAAATTTTAAATTTGCTTTACTAAGGTAAGGTGATGGAATAGCCCACTTTGTATTGGTTATGGTAATAAAATCTTCCAAAGTCACTGTAAGTAATTACTCAACTGTAGTGGTTTCCTTGCGCAACGCCAATTATTTTTCATTGTTGCAAATAATGTCGTTCCTCGTGTCATCTTTTTACAACATTTAAATAGTAAACGTGCACTCCACTTGATAGTAAGTAGCCATACATACATCTCTGACCGACTGCATATAAAATAGGGACTACCTGAAGCCGGTTAATAAAGGATTACCACGAGTGAAGACTAAGATTGCGCGTCATGTATAAATCAGCCTACATCCACGGAAACTCAAGAACTACGCTAGAAATAGGTGTAAGAGAGATAGGTACCTTCTCGGACGGACCATAGTGGTTCTATCACATTTCACTTGCATGAGGCGCGCCATAGTCGGTACTACTATTCCAAAGATTACTACTATTACCTGATGAGGCATTACTCATCTAATACTAAACAACTTGTTCAATATATCATCACACTATAATGTAATAACAAGGCCTCATTCTTCTATATCACAATCAATTCGCATCGAAAAAGCGTCAAAAAATCCACGATTGAAATTTCACTCGTCACGCTACAGTCTAAAATTATTTCTTATACAGATGGAGAAGTACTTGCGATGACACTGAAAGAGCCTGTGGGTGTGTGCGCACAGATTATACCGTGGAACTACCCCATCCTCATGATGACATGGAAAATAGCACCGGCTCTGGCTGCAGGTACGATTCCAGAGTTTAGTGTTTACGAACACAATGCACACTTGATTTATATATCATAAAAATAACATATAATATTGTTTGCCCATGTGACTTTTACTTAATGTTATGTTAATACTACATGCAAATATAAACATAACGTTCATGATAATTTTATATTTGCAGAAGATTCAAAACGCCAGACATCGCAAAGAGTAAAAAAAGATGTTTAGTTATAATTATTTACGAGATGCTAATTACTAAAACGTTTAAACCAAGCGTTATTTGTAAGTGTAGAAATAACATCATATCATATGCAGGTTGCACCATCATCGTGAAACCAGCGGAACAAACGCCCCTAACAGCTCTTGCTGTTGCTGCTCTCATAAAGGAGGCTGGGTTCCCCCCCGGCGTGGTCAACGTTATCCCTGGGTACGGACCCACGGCTGGTGCAGCTCTGACCCACCACCCTGGTGTCGACAAAGTTGCCTTCACCGGATCGACAGAAGTTAGTAACATCTGCTTTATTTTTAAAAACTTGTAAGTGTCTGATTTGGTAACGGAAAATCTACGGAAAAAAGTACAGCATCGACCCGTACGTCTGTGCATCACGGCTAACCAAATATGTACATATGAACACCATCAAGCTAGACACATTTAACAAGATAAATAATGATGTCATATTTATCTTGTTAAATGATTGATTGTTGATGATGATTGTTTTGTTAAAACTTAGGTATAAAAGATTTATTTTATACTAGCTGCAGCAAACGTTAATTGCCATATAAATAAAAAATGTTAAGGTGAACAACCCTTATCACTTAGGGGAATGAAAGATAGATAGTAACCGATTCTCAGACCTACTGAATATGCTTCGGAGGAGTACGGTAACTAACGTTGTCACACGAGAATTTTATATATTAGATTTTTAGTACTTTTTTAAATGTGTAGCTATTTTTCCCCAGTGCATCAATTATTTGTCATGAAATGTGAATTGCAGCAAAATATTTTTATAAAAAAACATATAGGTAATCTTTTTATTTTAGGTTGGCCGTCTGATTTTAAAGGCGGCATCAGCGGAAAACCTCAAACGTGTTACTTTGGAATTGGGGGGCAAGAGCCCGTTGGTTGTCTTCAATGATGCTGACGGTATGTCTCATACATCTGATGCATACATACAACTACTAAAATATTCATACATACAACAAAATACTACATAAAATAAAACAAACATGTAGAGTCTTATAACAGCTAACATACTGATTTAAATCTATAGAGACCTCATAAAATATTTATTCGCGAACACAACAAGTAGGTACTGCATATTTGTATTGTTAACAAGGCGGTATTTTCCGCGAATTATATTACTCATGCAAATCACCTGATAACATTAAAGTGGGCCACGCTTCGTTGAAGGGTATTCTGCCTTGCGGACTAAGTTAGAACACATCGTATATGAGTCTCTCCCTTTATACCTTCAAATCGGGGCTCTTCAAAAAAGTGTAAAAAGAGCTCTCCTAAAATGCCGGCGATGCATTGGCATCTCCTCCTCCTCTGGTGTTGCAAATGTCCATAGGCGACGGCGACTACTTTCTTTCAGGTAGCCCGTCTACCTCATCGTTTAGGTATAAATATATATGAAAAAAAAACCCCGCAGCGCACATTCATATAAACATGTATAACTATTTCCCTTTAGTGGAGAAAGCTGCACAGTTAGCCCACTTCGCCGCATTCGCCAACGGTGGGCAGTGCTGCTGTGCCGGCACTAGGACGTACGTACAATCCGGTGTCTACGACCAGTTCGTGAAGAGAGCCGCTGAAATCGCCCAACAACGCACCGTTGGAAACCCCTACGATGACGTCGAACAAGGACCCCAGGTAACATTGCATCATTTTAATTATTACGTCAGTCAAATTCATTAAAATATTTAAAATTAAGAGTAAAAAAGGCAGACAAATATTTCAGAATGACTTTGTTTCTGACATAAACCAAATTAATTAAGCTTATTTACCAGTAATTTGGTGCGGGTTAACACAAATGAACGGGACGGCTACGCAAAGACAGCTTAATATATAATTAAAATATATGTATTCCAGAAAAAAATATAACACGCTAAACCTCGTGTACGTATATTGTATATAACTAAATCATGTCTGCATATTTCGACATTAGCAAATGCCTTAACCACCGTTGACCAATCTATTTGGCCTAAAGCCGTTTAATCTAATAAATCTGGCTTAAGCAAAATCATCTTTAGTACAGACCAGCCCGATGCTCATTGATACATTTATATGTCCGAAATAATCATAATCAAAAACAAAATGACAATCACCTAAACTGATAATCTCTGCTGTTAACGATGATAACGATGACCGTCTAGCGGAGAAACAAGGCACATAGTCAGATATCCAAAATACCTAAGATTTAATCGCCCCCAGTTCTACCGGTTCACCCGAACTCGGCCGAAGATGCCCGAGCGCGCCTTACCAAACTTTTCACTTGACACCGAGAAGTCACTGAATAGAAATGTCATAATTTTATTTTTTTGTACTAGTGACGTGAAGGAATACGTTGTATCGGTAAAATAGGTTCACCGACTACATATTAAAAGGTTTTTTTAGCCACAAATAATACGTAGATAATTTAAAATAAGCCAAATACCAAGGCGCTAAATTCGGACATGTATGCATGTCCATGGGCCGCTTAGAAATTTTTTTGGTACGGACATGTATACAAGTCGCCGGGCATTCAAATACATTTACAATACACAAAGTGACAACGACCTCTACAATATTTAAGGTCGTAAACGAAATCATGTCACTGAAATAAATACTTGCAAAGTTACTAAATTGCACTTAATTTGTCTGTGTAAGTATGCAGCCATGATAAAACATGATCATAATGATAACTTGCATACCATTTACCAATACATAAGATTTGTCGACGATAAAATAATTTTTGTACGTACATTTTAGTGTAACAACTAATAAGCATTTGTTTAAAAAATTGCTTCTCAATCTGGGAGTGCCAGGTTCGATATCCATATACTATGAAAAGTGATCTTTCAAAGTTACGTGCGTATAAGAATTAAATATTCCTACGGTGCGGGAAAACAGCGTTAGTTTTAAAAAAAATGTACCCACTGTTTAAAATGTTTATTTATATAATCGTGTACCCAAAGTTTGTCACAACAAGTAAGGGATTTAATTTATATTGTCGTATTTATGATTATTTATTATTGATAACACAAATATATATAGATATCTTGTCATTCAAAATCGTTGCGGCAATTGCTATCATTAGTCTTTGTGTATCGTACAATTTTATCGCAATCATAATCAGTTTTAAATTTGAATCACTGTTGTAAAATACACTAGTTGATGACAGGTATTACTGTACTTAAACCTTTTATCCAAATTCAGTCATTCAGTCAATTCCAATGACATGAACAATTTCCAGTACATTACTGGAAATTGTTCATGTCATTGGAATTGACTGCTAGAGGCAATTATATACGACTAGTAAAAACGACGTGGATTATATTTTTGGTATTGAAATTACGAAAATAATATTAAGGTTTTTCTAAAAATCCTTTATTACTATACTTAGTTTTAGTTGTATAAGGTGGTACGTAATACGATTTCAATGTTAAACCATGGTATACACGCTTCTGATAAATACGTGCTGAGACAAAAGGTTGATGCTGATGACAGTCTGCCTTCCTAAGGTCGAACAGAATGCCTTCTAACTATGTATATATATATATATCGTTTCATCTCTTCAATTCTACTTCAGCCTTCATCGTGTTGACATCGTTCGAGTTTTCTAAATTAATTTGAACATTCTTATAATGTTATTTTTTTTGTTTTCCAGATCGATTCTGAGATGTTCAATAAAGTGTTAGGCTACATCAAGGCGGGTAAGGCCGAAGGTGCCCGATGTGTGACCGGTGGAGACAAAATCGGAGACAAGGGGTACTACATCCAACCCACAGTGTTCGCTGACGTTACAGATAACATGAAGATTGCTAGGGAGGAAGTAAGTTATTATAACTTCTGATTTATTTATACAAGATACATTTAGAATATCGAGAATTTAAGAAAAAAAATATTTAACATCATAACCAATATTATAAATACATGAGTGAGTTTCCAAAACTACTCTCAACTACAAAACCGATTATCTTCTTTGTTTGGGTTCAAAATAGGACTAGGGTATATTTTATCCCGAAACAAAGCACCATTCCCGAGACTTACCTGAAAAACCTCTTATCGCAAACGAAGCCGCTGATAAAAGCTAGTCAACTATATTTCAATCTGACCCAATCCAAAATAAACTTCCATCCATCCATCCTTCAGCCTTTAAGCGTCAACTGTTGGACATAGGCCTCCCCTATTCTGTGCTACTAAACTAAAATGGTTTATATACTTATATGACGCCACAAATAAACCATTTCAACCGATACCCAGATCTTCGGACCAGTCCAAAGCATCCTGAAGTTCGAGACGTTCGACGAGGTAGTGGACCGCGCGAACGATACTAACTATGGTTTAGGCGCTGGCGTTGTTACCAATGACATCAACATCGCCATGAGTTTCGCTAAGCATGTACGTGCTGGATCCGTTTGGTGAGTTATTCATATACTATAATGAGTTAAGTCATATATTATTTTATTTTGGTAAGTTTTTTGTAAAAATATTTATAGGGCTGGTACGTTATTCCTCTTTATTTTTCATTTCATTTTCTGACAGACACTTTGCGTCTTACAGATACTCTGATTAATTGCATGGGTAATTTTAGGACTTCGTAATAATTAAAAGAAACAGCCCATGTCGTAGATAGTATTTAGAAATGAAAGTCTTTCAGACTTTAAAAATAACGTTCTTTTACATTACATTGTATTTTTATTTTACAGGATAAACGTGTATGACCATGTTACCGGTCAAACTCCCTTCGGTGGCTTCAAGGACTCCGGAATGGGTCGTGAATTGTGAGTTTATTTTCTACAACACTTCACAAACCTTTGAGTATTTATAGAAAAAAAAAGATACCGGCCGAATTGATAACCACCTCCTTTTTAAAGTCAGTTAAAAATCGCAAACACTTAAATTTGTTTATGAAGTTTTCCTTCGCGGCACGTTATATTATAATCAACACACATCTTCGAATAATCAGAGATAGATAAGGCGGGTATCCAACCACGGATTCCAAAGTAAAAGCAGAAAATTCACATCAATTAAATGTCAAAAAGTTGGCATTTTATTAAATAACTAGTTTTTGCCCGCGGCTTCGCCCGCGTTTAAAAGAAAATAACATGAACCTTCGTGGGCTCATTGACATCAACTTTGCTAAAGATCATCACTTGATCAAATGCATAGTTTACGATTCAATTCTTACTAATATCGATTAAAATAATCGATTTTTTTGTTCCAAAGATCGATGCTCCGATTAATCGATCTTAGATCGCCATCCTTACTTCCCGTGGGATTTCCGGGATAAAAACTATCCTATGTCCTTTCTCGGGTCTCAGACTATCTTTGTACAAAATTTCATTAAAATTGGTTCAGTGGTGGCGTGAAGAAAAGACAACCATACAGACAGACAGACAGAGTTACATTGGGATTTATAATATTAGTAAGGATAACATAGTAAAATTAATAATTATGTTTCTTATAGGGGAGAAGATGGTGTCAACCAATATTTGGAAGTCAAGACTGTAACCATGGCACTCCCGAAGAAACCGCAATTCTAAGATGATACCAATGCATTCTCTATTTACCCCTATTTTATATGCTATTGTAACCAACAATAAATTTTTATTTTAGCAATTATTTTATGATGTACCTATATCTCATTTTACCATTGTATTAATTTATTTCTCGATCATAGAAGTTTTAGAAGATCAACTGTACGAGACACCCTCTGCCTTTCTACCTTAGCAACAATATAAGTACACCTGTATTCTTGATTAAAAGGTGTTCATGGAAATTTAATTGCAATTCGGTCAAATTAACTTAAAATAAGTTACTTCTTACTTACGTCTATCAAATATGACATAAAATACTTGAGAAAAGAATTTGAAACATTCAGTTTTGGAATTTCACTAAAGAAGATTATTTCAAAAAGTAACTAAGTAGCAACTTTTTTAATAACATCCAGGGTACCTGCGTAAAACTAAAATAAAAAAATCGTCCATAAGCACGCAAGCAGTGCAAGTTATTATAAATATAAAATGTGAGAAAGCGAAAGTATCAATACACTAAAAAACGAATAAAACTTTTGTATTATATAAGAATGAAAATTACGTAAGTTTTGGATCATAAAACTGAATCAGTCAATTTTATAGACTCACCGACACGTAAAATTATAGTTTCGATCCCATTATCATGTCGATTATATCAAGTCAATACCACTGTGCAGTATTACTAGTAATTTTCTTGTCTGCTATGATTTAAACAAAATTGTGAGTACTTGTGAGTAGGGTTGTGGCTTGTGTGAGTTTTACCGTATCAATGGTGTTTTTATTATTAAGAACGCTTTTCTATCTAATGAGATACGTAGTGGCAGATATGATATGAATAAGGAAGCAACAGAAGTAGGTAAGTACCTACTAGTTTCATAGTTAAGATAAAGTAACAGTGGCTCTGGTGAGAAAAAATTCCCTGGTCTAGATTAGGGTTGTTGCGAATATCAGCATCAGCATCCGCTGATTATCAGCTTTATTTTAAATATCAGCATCAGCATCCGCATCCGCAACAAAAGACGCTGATTTTTAATGCTGATATTGAAGTTGTAACGTATTCGTTGAAGGCGGGACCGAGCTTAAATCACGTGGAGTTTTAGCCAATCACAGACAGTTTATAAACATAAGTTGTCACTTGTCTCCACAATCCCTCCATCCATGTCCCGATCAATCATTCGATTCTATTGACAACGTAATTTGGTCAAACATCAATGAATTTCGATCATAGTTCTATCAATCAATCACAGAATTATGTATTCAATTCATAATGCCACATCCAGTGAAAAGTGCAATATGACTAAATATTTAATTATTGAACAAAGATACGGCACAGTGTAGTATTTGTAATAAAAAAAAAACAAATAAATGCCGACTTCTGTGTCACTGCAGAGTGGAGGGTAGCTGAAGTGGATGTTGGTTTGGTACATGGTTCTGAAGTTGGTGCTAAATATATTTCGTTGGATAACGGCGTAAATAGCGTGTTCAATATGAGCGCCGGCTTCGGAGATATGTGCTAAGCCAAAATTTGTTTCAGTGGATTTTTGCATTGTAGTGACATGGAAGTCGATTGTATTTTTTTTCACCTTTTTTAGTGATGGCATACTAAAAATTTTACAAACGCACTAGTCACCCTTACGATTTTTGAAAGTTCCCCTCAATCAGACTCTGATTTCCTTATAATGGAACCACTTTGAAAAATCTATTTTTCAACAAAATCATCCAGTTCGGTTCATAAACGACGAAGTTATCCGCGAACAAACATAAAAAAACATATATACGGTCGAATAGAGAAACCGCCTCATTTTGTGAAGTCGATTAAAAAGACGATTCTCGAAAGGGACGTACAAATACCTCAGTATAAAATATATTTATATTTAGTATTTTATATCAGCAGCATCAGCATCAGCTGATATTAATCTGAAAAAATCAGCATCCGCTGATCTAGTAAAAACCTGCATCAGCAACAACCCTGGTCTAGATACAAATTATGCAGTCTCGTAGAGCTACGAAAATTAGTTAAAAAAGTAGGCATTAAAGTTGAGCTCTCTACTTTAACCCCTTATAACATATTACAAGTGATTTCTTCATACATCTTGAAGTAGCTTACTTAGGTATAGTCCGCGTAAAACTGCTAGTCCGCTCTAAATATAGAAATAAATCGCGTCGCCATAGCAAATTGTATGACACCTGCTCGCAACAACTTCAGAGCGAACAAGCATATCTAAATAATAGTAAACGAAGTACCTAATAAGACCCAACTACCTCATTTATTATTTTAAATATCAATACATTTAAGAATTTCGAAAATAAATATCAGTATTGTTGGTCAAATAAATTGCATCACTGTTTACATAAACTGTTATCTTAAAAAGCTTTCAAACTAAACATTGGTGTCACTATAAACCAAAAATAATTCGAAGGGGTTAGGTAAGTTGCATAGCTATAAACTTAAAGAAGTAAAGAGAAGAAAGGTGTCTCACCAACAATTTTGTACTGCTTTTCGGTAAGGTGTTTGGACAACATGCCACAAATGTGCGCCCCGAGGGAGTGTCCTACACAAGTGATCATCTTGGCCAGCGCGCCCGCCTGCGTGATGTGGGAATACAGCTGAGCTGTGCACTGCGCCGCTAACCTAGAAATAAAATGCTGTTTTTGAAATTCCATTCAAATTAAATTTACTTAGGGGCCCGTTCATTAAACGACAACTTAGGGACGCTCATAAAGTAACAATTGGCAGCATCCAAATTGGTACGGTTTTTTTAACATCAACGTATTTTAAATTATCTGTAGTGGAGCAACCCTGTCAATACGTTTCACCTATTTACCAACCAATTATCAACTGAATCCGTGAAAATCGGCACTTTTTACCATTGCCATCGGATTAAGACTGGTTTCTTTTCAATACGTCATTAGGTATATTTAAAAAAATAAGCAATTTGATACATACGAATTCAACCTCCTCAAATACTTTAGGTGCTTTTGTTCCAAAACTTATACAATTATTATCGAAGAAAATTGTACTTACTAAACAATTACGTACCTCATGTTTGAAAGAGACGAGAGGTAGCAAGGAAACCTAGTTAAGATGGACCAATCCACCATAAACACGTTGTAGTCTTTCCGCGAGATATATGCTGGAAAAGAAACAATCCTTAAAAAAGTGTCTATGGATAAAGTCGATGTTTCAACGCCGATCTTCAATTGTTATAACCCGCGCCAAACTTCTAGTCTGCTCTGTAGTTGAACGAGTGCCGGGGAGGGGGCTGTCTTCATCCCGCTTATAAGTATCTACAATGTTCTATAGAGACGCGACTCGTTTCTATATTCAGAGCGGACTAGAAGTTTGCCGCGGACTCTACCATACTAATTCATCGATGTCATCGCTCAACGATGGAATGGTATAGTCGACATAGAGTACATTTTAAAAGATTGCTGTTGCAGATAGAGATCTAAGCAATCGTTGATAGTCGTTTCATAAGCCGGTAACCAGTTAAAACTTTCAAAATTATCGATCGATGTGCCTCGAATTCCCTAGGTTCTACGGAAGTGACTTACTACAGGAAATATTGGTTTAGATTCATCCTAGTCTTATTCGCACGGAAAAGGAAGGCACTTACACATAATACAACAAAGAATTGTTGCACTTCCTTTCCCAGCGAGCTGTAGCCGGTATTCCGTCTCTATGCATTTGACATGTCAAAAAGTAATAAATGCACTTTCTCTTGTTCTACGCTAATCGATTTTTCACCGATACGAAGACCGGTTACGAATAATTAGTCTATCCAATTTTTGTCTTGTATAGATCGAAATTTAACAACTTCTCGGCTGAGATTGTCAAATCGCGATCTTTAGTAGGTAAACATAACATTAGATAGAATCCAATGCAAGTCATACCTATGACGGGTATTGAACGGGCTCTTTTTCCTATCGTCGATTTTGATTATAAGGTTAAGAAGACTAAGCTATGATGGTTACCGACGATTGACACGCAACAACAAGGGAATCTAAACCTAATTTAAATGTCGGCCGGCGATCGAACCCATTCCACCTCAGGCCAGTATGTTGACCGGTGTTAATGTTATTAATAAGAAATCTCCTAAGATATTGATATACTTCTTAAATATCTACCTATTTCACGTTTTAAAAATTATTACAAGGTAACTTTTATCTTCAACTCACCATCACGCAGGAACGTCATAGGTGTCTTCGTGGATGTTCCATTAAATCCATGAATAATTAGGACATTCTTCCTTGTAGGCTTCCATCCGTATTTCCGCAGGTTGAAATGTCGAACATCTATCCACTGGGGAAAGGGATGTTCCCTGTTATAAATTACTTTATTAAAAACCCAAATTAAAAATTGAATATAGATGTAATACACGCTTGTATTTAGTACTTTGCTAATAAATAATCAAGGAGCTTTTCGGTGTGTCTCAAAATCATTACAAGTATCTAACTAACACCCAAAAATATTATTTTATTGTAGAGTAATATATTTTAGAATCCTAAACTGATCAGGTCAGTCCACACACCCGGTACCAATTAACTAAGCCACACATTCTTGGGTTGATATTACTCGTAAATTCGTTAATTGGTACTTGCTTATTAAATGAATTAAGATAACCACGCATCTTTCGGAATCACATATGACTCTATAAATAATTTTAATTATATTTTTATAAGCCTGATAACTTTAAGCAACAGTATACTTACGGGGTAAATATATAGAAGTTAATCTCACTATCAGGACACCGCCACTCTCGCTTCATCACGCACCGCCAGTACCGGAAGTCTACCATCGACAACATATTGCCTTCCGCTTCGGGCACTGCAATGGTATCATTTGAAGTAAGTTTTACGAAGATAAATATAGTAGTCAGTGGAGCTCATTGGTATGACAGAAATTACCCTAGAAGTCGTACTATTATTCAAGTTGAATTGCAACACCGGAGGATTTAATATAGTCTCTGAAAATCAATTTCAATGCATTGAAATTATCCGTCTTTTGGTCTTTAAATCCGATGTTTGCTATTCATAATCATGCTCTACATTTAATAGAACTTGAAATTACAGGGACTAATTTTGTCTCCCGTACTATAATACATTGTACCTACGGTAAAATTTACTGTATATCACTCGTAAATATATACATTTTCATCAGTAACTCGAATTTCGTGGGACTCTCGCCCTAATTCGCTTCATGAGCAGTAGTTCCCAATATTGAGAAATATGTAATCTACAAAAAACAATGGCTTCAGTAAAATATAATTATGTATTTATGTGGGAAGAATTTTTTTTAAATGTTATTATGAGAAATACTATTTTACTTGAAAAATGATGATAACCCTGAATGACGGCACAATCTACTTCGTGCTCAAAAATTGAAATAATTAAACGCAACTTTCTAAAATGCAACACGAATTGAAACACAGTATCAGAATGCATCTTTTATTCAAAGCACTAAAACATATAATTTGATATTAACGACACTAATGGTGTTGTTAAGATAGAAAGATGTTTATTATGGTAGTATAGCGCAGCCATTCAACTTTCACTATCACTTATATGCGACCAGGTGCAAGTGCAAAAACTTGAAATGTGATAACTAAGTATCTACAGCAACACAAAATAACGATACACAATATTTTTATATTTTATCGAATCTTTATTTCTCATCTGCCTCAGATCCTGTGAAATACTTATTTAAGTAATAGGTAAGTACTCGTAAAAGTAAACGCTTTCTTTTCGTAGAATTCATTGCTGTAACCTCATAACCTGTATTTTAAATCAGTTGGATAGTGGAGAAGTGGTTTGAAAAAATATTATTATCGTATAAATGAAATGAAAGTGACAAAAGAGCCTACCTACTACTACAGCTGATGTCATGCGGTCACTACACGTGAACATGTGTTATAGAACCTTATTGGTACATGAAACAGATGTGTTTTGAAGGTGGTAGAACCCTTTGTGGTTCGACTCCGGCGGCACCACCGCCACACCTATTTCTACCTAATAACAGCAGTGTTAGGCGCTGCTGTATTCCGGTTTGAAGGGTGTGGTAAGGGAGCCAGACTTTTCCGAAGCGTTCCAGCTTAGTCCTTAGTGGTAGCGGCGCATCTGTGGCCGACCTCAGGTAGAAATATCTAATCCTATCTGGGGTTGATTACAGATGTCCATGGGTGGCAGTAGCTACTTACCATCAGGTGGACTATATGCTCGTCTGCTACTCTTATATCATAAAAAAAAATGTATTGATGACCTGAGGACTGACTGAGGACCTGGATACGGCTCATATATCTGACTATTTTTGGTAGAACACCGAAAAAATGTAAAATAATTATATAATATGAAAGTAACAATACTAGTTAAATAGCAGAATCTAAATGAAACATAATGGGCGACAATGTTGCTGGAACAATAACCAATTATGCAAATTAGTAGAATAGAAAACGAATCTATAATTTTAAAATTACCGCTTGTGGTTATAAGTACCAACATAGACATCGAATAAAATAACATTTTTACTACGTTTTTTCATAAATGACTGCCTCACTCTCAGTTCCGTTATAAATTAAATTAACTTATTAAATTATAAGTTTTAATTAATTTACAGTCTACTAATTGCACTTCGTTACTTAATATAATTTGACCTGACACTCTCTTAAATTAAGTTATCTGCGTTTTAAGTGAGGATAGAGTTTCTTACTGTGGTAACATCCTTCCAAGATTAGCCTCATAGATTAGATTCGTAGTAGGTACAAGTTGTTTGAAGTATTATCAAATTTACTGACTGATTATTTATTTAAGTGATAGTTACATATTTACGTAATTGTTTAGTATACATACTTAGTAAGAAATATGAAATTACAATTTTGTTTATCTTAAAAAATTGCAAACTTTCTTTTCGCATGAGAATTACCGTTAAATGTCGCTATCATTAATTTAATGGGAAATCCATTGTCTTGTCGATTACTGTTTTCACTCGTAGACTTCTTTTCATGTTACATGACGCGAAAAAATTTCATTTTCATTGACCTTAAGCAAGGCAGAAATAAAGCGGTAATAAAATGTTTGTTCTTAACAAAACTGGCAGCTTTCTGTATTTAATGCCTGAAAATATTCTTATTTAACCTAGACCACTTAACAAACACTTTTATTGTAAGTTATAGTGAATCTTAACATTTAGGAAACTTACCGATGTCCGCACTCATTATAAACAAAAGAGGTAACAATATAAAATATTTGGTTGCACACATTTTTACAACTTTTTTATTATAACTAAATTTGGTCACTCGCACTAAAACTATAGTCGTATATCATAACGATGTCATTGACTTTGTTTACTATAAAGTGCCCCGGATTTGTAACAAAAATATTCTTAGAATAACACAGCTTAACATTTTAAATGGCGCGCTTCCACGACAACGATGAAGATCTCCGCCAGTCCGCAGCAAACTGTTACTCGGACGAGAAAGGCTTTAACCCGACCATTGCCTACCACCGACCACTCCAAATCCGTCAACGGTTACACAAATCAGTTTGGCTAGACAATAAGGCAATTGTGTCGCTATCTAAGTCGAAGACGGTTGTAGAATACATATCACTTATAACTAGTATGGTGGTATGCATTTGTTATGGTTCCTACATAGTATTTAATGGAAATTGCAAAATAGTAAGACGTATAATAATTACTTTAAAATAAGGAAAATTGAAAACTTTTAAGTAATAGGTATTTTAGCTTAAAAGAAGAAAAAAGTCGTAACAATAAACAGTATTTTTTTAAATCTGGATCAGTTAATTAATTATTTTGACTCGACTGAAAAACATAACAAGGATTTTTTAATATAAAAACACTTCAGCTACAGAGCTCGAACCGTCCAGTATGGTACCCCAGGAAGGACGGCGGTATGTGTGGTCGCATACCGTCGTAATCACCAGATGTTGTGGGAGGAGCGAACGCTCCCCCATGGCAGAACCCGATCCGGGCATCGCGCTTGAAGGACTCCGGTTGTGTTCCGTTGGAGATCCCGGAGTTCTCCAACAAGCGCTGTGTAACAAGTTTAGTGCGGTAAAAATCCCACATAACCCGGCGTCGCTCTCACGTCGTCGGGTACCTTTTGAAGGTTTCCCCCTCGAAAAGAAAAAAAAAAGGGTATTTAAAATGTGAAGTACTATAGCGTGCCGGGCCGGCCACAAGAACGGGCGATGCGGCGAGCGGCGCGGCGAGCGGAGCGGCGAGCGAAGTGGCAAACGGCGGCATGCCACAGCTCGCCGCGGCGGCGACGGTGGTGGGACGTATTAAGGAGCATTTAAATTTTAAAAAGTCGCCTTTGCTTTGAAACGAGTGCGTTCTTAACTCATGATATTATTCAGTCAAGAATAGGGGCGCACCCACTTAACCAAAAAAGAAGAGAACTTGGCGAATTTCACACTCTTTATTATGAATACAGGAACTATCTCGATATTTTTTTAATATACGAGAGCAAGTCATATACAAGAGCAAGTCACTGATAAATTGTACCATATCCATACATTTTAACTTAACGCGCGATTCAAACAAAATTATTAGTTTCAAATACGTCCACCGATTTAGCCTCCGCGCCGCTTGTTTCATCCGCTCGACTCGCCGCGCCGCTCGTAGCTGTGGCCAGCTTCATACATTGTCATATATTTTTTTTCACCACTCAACGCTCATCGCGCCGCTTGCCGCCCCGCTCGCCGCGCCGCTGTTGGCCAGGCGGTAATACCTCTATCAATTTAGTATGTATGTAATGTAGAAAATCATTGTATTTTATACTAGTAATTCGGACGAATAACTTTAAAGTTGTCACGATAAATGACAAACAAACTCGTGGTCTCATTGAGGAAAGGTGATGAAGGTACAGGTCAAATATTTCCTCACCCATTAAAAAACCTCCCCACTCACACCTTTATAAAACCGATAGAACATGTAAGGGTATAATTGTATAGTTCCCCCGGCGTAAATATTCTAAATTCTAACCGATCGGAGCCCCTTGGGTCATTCCGAGTTTCCGCACGAAGTACATATAGGTATATTTTGTGCTCCGTGGAAAACTGTGTTTTGTTAAAATTGACGACACGCGTGGCGGAGGGGTCACCATACGGGTCTGACGCGCAGAGGGTTCCGGTATGTCCGGTATGGTTTGTACAAACGTGGTCGAACGCAAATGTAAATCGCGTTATAAAACCCGATAAATGAACCCTGAACCCCCTGCGTGTCAGACCATTACGATATGGATTACCGAGCCCGATCCGCCAGACGGGTCATCCGTGATAATGATTTAAAATAATTGGAATATGCAAATACGCGATATAATCTACAGTCTAACAGAAATCTCATCAAATCCGTATTTCAAATCTTCTCGATTTTGTATTTCGTAGCGTCAAATTGCGGTAAATAGATATTAGCGTACAATGTCAATGTACGCCCTCTAGTGGAACCAAATGAAATAAATTGTTCACCATAAGTTAAGTACACATGATTATTTATATTGTGGTGTCCAAATATAAAAATTAACCTAATTGTGATTATACGAGTACCTACTCGTAACATATTAAGACATTTTGTAAGTATATTTTTGAATAATATATGGCAATGGTAAGCAATTCACGCTTTACAACGTCTAGAAATGGTTAATTTTTAAGGTTAGATGTTGGGTTTGTTTCTAATATAGGTACACTATCACCAAAATGTATTATTTCGTGATATAACAGAAAGTATTTATTTAAGAGCAATAATTTACTATGTCTTCTATGTCTATATGCAATTAATTTTTTGTTAAACAATATAATAGTTAATGTTGCTAAAAAACAATATAATTTTTTGACAGACATGAATGTGAATGACAGTGCGAAATAGGGATGACCGTCTACGACCGATTAATCGAAGAATCGATCTTTTAGGCCAAAAAATCGATTCGATTTTCGAAGTTAAGTTCGAATATGAACAATTGTGATATAGATTTTTTGCTGACGGTGACGTCAGAAAATACATATTTAAGTGATTGTTTGGTACTGGTGACCTTTTTGAAGTGGTGACCTTTTTGAAGTTAAAATTTCTTTAGGGGCGTTGTGCACTTTTTGTGATGTGTAAAAAAATGTTAAACACATTCAGAACACATGGCCTGATCGTAAGACGACAAAGCAAACTGCAAAAGCAGGGTGGACACACTTCCATGCAAAATGACTTTTTGTGCAGATACTAGCGCCACGTAACGAGTCGCCCCGGAAGCTTCAAATTAAAATGGCGACGGAGTGACAGTTAACTGTCAAAATGATGTTTCTGTTTTCATATGTCCGCAATTTCGTTAATCGTTTCCAATTTCAAAAGTTGTTTTTGCACTTCAGACACACCCCGTTTTGACAACTGTACAAATTTGATACCTCCCACGTAAGTTGTATCTTTAACATCGACTGTAAAGAAGCGCGATTCAAAGATTCACATTGTCACAAATTTTTGCATCTTTCTGAAATTTTGTTAAGTATGTAAATGTAGTTTTGTTTTTGTATAAAAATTGGGATATGTAAAATGTATAACGTAAATGTGAATCTTTGGAACACAGTCATTTACAGTTCGTGTTTGGAAAATACAACTTATAATGTACCTAATTTTAATATACATAATGAATAACGAATATATAATAGGTATCTATAGGTATTTATTAATTTTATTTATTTATTTAATTTTGAAACACCTTAAACTAAGGGTAACAAGGGAGGACTTAATGCCTAATGGCATTCTCTGCCAGTCAACCCTGGGCGATGGCGACATTATGTGGTAGGCATTTACACAAAAGTAAAATAAAATGTAATATATTATATACACATATATACATATACATATATATATATATACATACTAGTAACAATAATTAATATATAAAAAACATATAAACAATAATCCTGATATATAAAATATATACAAGAACAAATTAAAAATATGCTAAGTATAAAAGATCGAAAGACTCAAATGCTAGAAGGTGGTCGTAAGTAATGCTCACGAACCAATCTCTTGAAAGTGCTCCTGCTTGGAGCTTGCCTGATGTTTTCGGGTAGGGCATTCCATAGCAGTATTGCCTGTACTGTGAAAGAATATCGGAAGAAGCCACTGTTATGTGGAGGAATACTGACTTTCAAAATTCTGGAGGAACGTAGTCCACTATCGTGAGACGAGGTGTGGAACTGAAACTTTCCCTTTAGATACAAAGGAGAAGCTGGATCGTATAAAATAGAATACAGAGCCAGGAGAATTCTAGAGTTACGCCTTTAACGAATGGTAAGGTATGTATGTAAAAGCCATGAGTAGTTCTGGGGCAGGCCACTAGGGGCGCTTTACCTATGACAAAAATTACGTAGAGTTGACGCTCTATACCCTATATATGCAAAAGTCAAGATGTCATCCGGTATCAACATAGAAAAACTAAAAACTATGTCAATGGGTGTCAGTTTTATTATTTATTGAAGTGAAAACGTCTTTTGCGGCGTTGTGCACTGTTTTATTGCATTTTATTATTCAGGTTAGGTTTCGAAAGTTTTTACTTCTGCCGGCACTCCCGGAGTGCAACTAGTTTTTTTCACTAGCTTTACAGCTGAATAGAGCTTTTGGAGAAGCTTCTTTCTGCCTCTGCCTGATTCTTTAGGCCTCGATTTTTTTGTGAATCGATTAATCACACTTCCATTTGAATCGATTCAAGAAACAGGTAACAAGAACTAGGTAACACTGGTAACAGACTAAAACAATAGTATTACTATTATCACCACAGATTATAAAGACATGTTAATGTACAATGTCTAAATTCGATTAAAAATCGATTATACGGTGTAAAACATAGATTTAAAAGTTACGAACAAATTATTTTTAGAGATTTTGCGTCATTTTAGCCAGTCCGCTAGTGTTGCAAGATACGATGTCTTTATATAATTATTTTAAAAATTAACGTTACGTTTTATAATTGAAATATAATACATTATTTTTTATGACTTACGATAGAAATAATTGTTAGATATGACAACAATTCGTTCTGTTTAATTCATTTATTAAACGGTATTTACTTGTTTGTTTTACCATTGCAAGTATAAAAAACTGCCCCGGAACATTTTAACTCGTAACTCGGATATAAATCGGATTTGAATTGAATCGGAATTCAATGTTTAATTTTATAACTCGATTTATTTTCTATTTACAGACATAAAACGTGCCAGACTCAGGCAGTGACGAACAAAACCATATTTTTTCTATACAATTTATTCTATAATAAATCTTCTATACTTTGTAGCAGTATAGAAGATTTATTATAGAGTATTATAGAGTAGAGATTTTTTTATAAAATATAGGAGATAATATTTATTTGGTTTGTCTGGTACGGCAAATATGTGACACGCTTTACGTCTGTATTAGGGTTGTTGCGAATATCAGCATCAGCATCCGCTGATTATCAGCTTTCTTTTAAATATCAGCATCAGCATCCGCATCCGCAACAAAAGATGCTGATATTTAATGCTGATATTGAAATTGTAACGTGTTCGTTGAAGGCGGGACCGAGCTTAAATCACGTGGAGTTTTAGCCAATCACAGAAGTTTATAAACACAAGTTGTCATCAAACAATCATTCGATTGTATTGACAACGTAATTTGATCAGACATCAACAACTTTCGATCATAGTTCAATCAATCAATAACAGAATTATGTATTCAATTCATAATGCCACATCCAAAAAAGTGCAATATGACCAAATATTTCGTTATTTTGAACAAAGATACGACACAGTGTAGTTTTTTGTAAAAAAAATAACAAATAAATGCCGACTTCTGTGTCACTGCAGAGTGGAGGGTAGCTGAAGTGGATGTTGGTTTGGTTCTGAAGTCGGTGCTAAATATATTTCGTTAGATAACGGCGTAAACAGCGTGTTCAATATGAGCGCCGGCTTCGGAGATATGTGCTGAGCCAAAATTTGTTTCAGTTGATTTTTGCTTTGTAGTGACATGGAATTCGATTGTATTTTTTAATTATTTTTTTTTCACCTTTTTTAGTGATGACATACTAAAAATCTTACAAGTGCACTCGTCGCCCTTACGATTTTTGAAAGTTCCCCTCGATTTCTCTGGTCTGCCATCATCAGACCCTTAATTTCTTATAATGGAACTACATAAACATAAAAAAGACATATATAGGTAGAATTGAGAAACCGCCTCATTTTGTGAAGTTGGTTAAAAAAGACTATTCTCGTAAGGGACGTACAAATATCTCAGTATAAAATATATTTATATTTAGTATTTTTAAATATCAGCATCAGCATCAGCTGATATTAATCTGAAAAAATCAGCATCAGCATCCGCTGATCTAGTAAAAACCTGCATCAGCAACAACCCTGGTCTGTAAATTATGTAAATAAATAAATCATGCGTAAAAAGGAACGATTTACACAATATCTATAAAAATAATTACATATACATATTATTACTTTAATTATTATGAAATGACATCCAAAATGTACAATTTAGCCATTTTTATGATTTTATTTAAATATTCAACCATATGTAATTTTACTCATTGACTTACCGTATCTTTTATTATTTACAATACTTGTATTATTATGAAACGCCCACAAATAAATAATCATGTAACATAGATATGAATGTCTACTTGCTAACAAAAGTAATTATCTCAAATCAAATATCGTTATTACATACGTTATTTGGAGTTAGTAAGCCTAAATTGTTCTTATTAAGATCATAACGATCACGTGTTTTAGCCCAATACACACAATGTGCGTTAAGACGGCTGGTTTCGTTGAATTATATATACACTTTAATATTGAAGATGCCTTTTTAGGTTAAATGCCTCGTATAGGAGACACACGATTAAATTGTGTTTTTAAAAACATTCTGTTAAAAATATCTACTTTAAATATATTTAAGCAAAGATTCAGTACAGTGAACTTTTCATAGAGTTTAGAATTATTGTAAGCATTATTTATTTCTAACGCAACATTCTTTTTAGTGACATAACAATTGCTTCAATGATGGTAACTTTATTTATTGTATATGATAGATCTGTTCATCATCAACCCATTATTGTCGCACTGCTGGGCACAGATCTCCTCTCAGAATAAGAAGGATTAGGCCAAAGTCCACCGCGCTGGCCAAGTGCGTATTGACGTAGTAACTATTTATTAATCTGAGGTATTGAGATTTTTTTTTATAAATCCCTCAGGTATACAGGTTACCTCACAATGTTATCCTTCACCGTTTTAGGAAGTTATGTTTAAATACGTACATACACATTCATACATTTTAAATACATAATTTCGAAAAATCAGAGGTGCGTGCCTGGGATTTAAACCTCGATGAGAGGCCGAATTTAACGACTACGCTATCACCGCCCATCAATCGATAGATCTGTTATACCTTATTTACTACGGTTCTAACAAAAACAAATTGATCCTACATTTATATGTTAAAAATTGACCTATCCAGCCATCTTAACGCATATGTTTGTATTCGTTTTGTATCTTGAAAGTATCTTGTGACTACTACCAGCTATGACGATATTCTCAGATACATATGTATATTGCACGACGCCGTGAAATTCATTCATTACTGGTATAGTTTATCTGAGTTAAAGGTTACTTCACTGATTTGTTACAGACATACATTACAGTAAATTTATCAAGTTGTTGTTTTATGAAGTAAGATATTCATTCTGAAAAGGTTTTTTTGGAGAATTATTGAAAACTTATTAGTTTATTTTGTTTCTTATCCGATATTATTTAGGTAAGTAGTAAACTTGTGATATACTTATCATTTACTATACCATAAGTTATAATTACTGTACCAGACTCAACTTTGAGAATAATACAGTAATTGTTTGTATTTTATATATCTAGTTTTATATACCTATTATATGTATAATTATGATTTTACTTCTTGGAATCATAATTAAAATATGCAAGACTTTCATAAGCAACAACTTTATAGGAAATATGTTTTCTTTACACTATTTTAAAAACAACCAAGTTGTTATACAACATGCTGCAAAATACACATGCTACTTGTTCTTGATTTTTAGTAATATTTAGGTATCTATGAATAATCACCTCTTTTTTATTGAACTAAATTATCGATTCCTTTGATAAAACAATTAGGTACTTTATATGGGTGAACGCAATTTATATAAGTTTATTAAATTCACTCCTTCGTGTAAATTACTCGTTGTATCTTCTTACTGTCTTTTACATTCACTTATTAAAAAACACACACACAAAAATCTATCGTAACTTAACCATACAGAAACAAGATAATATCTTAAAGATATCCAAGATAGATCTGTCACTTTAGATGTTATCATAAGTTCTTGATATATTAGGTATCATCCTGTTTTTATCACTAATCTAACGAATGATTTCACTTTAGTGCCTACATATAATTTCATCATCTTACATAGGTATAATATATATAATACACATAAATATAGGTATCTCAAGTTGTATAATGTTATTAGGTATACGTACGTTTTAAATCTCCTTGTTTCTCTTTTTACCCGACTGCCAAGGAAGGGTTATGTTATTCGCGCGTATTTTGTATGTTTGTCTTTCTTTATTTGATCCGATCTAACAAACGGATGAATTTCGTCAGTTAAGGTGTCATTATATACGTCTCAATGACTCGAGTGTCCTTAGATAGGTGTAAGAAAAAAAAAAATAAAATGGCAGATTCTTGGTGCGAAATAGTAACACATTTAAAAAAAAAGCTAACCGAACCTATCGAATAGGGTATCATATGAAAGGAAATTAAACGGAGATTGTAAAAACATATTTGTATATATATAAAACAGCAAGGTGACTGACTGACTAACTAAATGACTTTTTCATTTTTTAGAAATCAAAGTGCAGCCAAAACCGCTCAACTTAGAGTGCTGAATTTTTTCACAAAGATTTGCTATATAGCGTAAATAAGTACTAAGAAAGGCCTTTTGGAAATTCTACCCCTAAGAGGGTAAAATAGGGGAAAACAGTTTTTTGAAATCCTTTAATTTTGAAGAAACTGCTACAAAATTTAGTATTTGGCTTTCTGGATAGGAACAAGGACACACCTATTTATCCCCATCCGAAAAAATAACCCCGTAGAGGGTAAAATAAGGGTTAAAAGTTCATTTAAACAATCGTCAATTTTGAAGCAAACACTATGAAATTTTGTATTTGGTTTGTTGGATAAAAATAATGAAATTCTACTCATTACGAGGTAAAATAGTGACCGGAACTTTGAATTACTAAAGTTATATATTTTATGGAGCGTAAATGGTGGATTGTTTTTGCGAAACACGTTTTAAAAATATAATATATACATATATATAACTCATCGAGATGACTGTCTGACTGAATGAGTAGTGTTGCTGTGATAAAGATCAACGCAAAGGGAAACCGCTGAACTTTAGAGTGCTGGAATTTTACTCATAGGTTCTTTATATAGCGTAAATGAGCACTACGAGGATAAAATAGGATAATATTGTTTGAACGAATTTTGATTTTGAAACAGATACCTACTATGAAACTTTGTATGCATTTGGCTTTCTGGATAAAAATAATAAAACGCCTATTTCACCGTTTATGGAAATTCTACTTCAGCTTTTATAGTGTAGTCGGGTTTTTTGATTTTTTAATTAATTACTTGTTACTTATCTCGTTAAAAAAAACAAAATATGCGAAATGAACTATACTTAGTAGTAGTTCATGTTTTTGACGAAACAGAAAATCTACAATTTCTTAATTAAGTTGCGATAATTAATGTTTGATATTGTTGAATATGTTGATATAAATATATATTTAACTTTAATTTTGTGACGTAAATTTACATACTCAATAATGCAATGTCAATATATGCAAGGTTAAAAAAAATTAACAATTTATTCAAAATGTCCTATCTGTATATAGAACTGGCTGTATTCACAAAACTGTTAATGATTTATGGAGGTATAGGCGTTCAGTAAAAATCCTGTGGTAAAAATACTTAGATAAAATTAATTAGTGATGTGTAGTGGTCACATTTGATCAGCTAAAACAAACACAACATAATTATAATGACACTGTATTGTCATTCAAAAGTTCCATCTGATATAAATCGAATAGTGTGATCGATATTAATCGCATTGTGTTGCAAGATCGTATTTTTTAAGTTGCGATATATGTAAATTACTATTTATACGTTGTTTAAAATAATAGATCTGAAAAGTATTATATGGTGGAAAACATGTCGTTCCTATGTTACTCGTAGATAATGTAGCTTTCGAATGGTGAAAGAATTTTAAAAAAATCGGTCCAATAGTTTTTGAGCCTATTCATTACAATCAAGCAAACAAAGTTTTCCTCTTTATAATATTAGTGTAGAAAACAAGAACGTTTTTAACTATTTTTTATCTAATTTCAGAAAAAAATATATCGTTACATATCTACAGTAAGACATGGAAAATAATACAGGTAAAAATGCTTTTTTTAAGCATGTACGTACGATTTTATCGTTATAATCATATCGTACCTAATGATATGTGTACTTTAATGTATTTTAAATTAAATCGGTAACTAACTTATTATGAGTTGTTCATATCATGATGTTTTATCTGTATGTTTGTATTAATAATTAAAACTTTTATGTTTTATAGGTGTTCGAGTGTACGAATTTGTAGGTAATAATGTTAAACAAAGTTACAATATAAATATTTTATAACTATTACTTATATATTTAATAGCACGTTTGGCAATATTAAATTTTGTTTGCATGCAGGCAAAGCTATATGCACGTTAGTTTAAAAATACACTTTTAAGAACTAATACTTAAAATCGACTATAGGCGAATACTACAGCTAACAGGTGTAAAATCTAACAGCTATAACTAATCCTTATTCTTAATAATATTCCTAGTACTAATGCCTAATAATATGATTTTCGTCTGTTTGTTTTGCACGCTCGGCTTAATTGTGGCTTAACTTATCAATCTGTGGGGTCCAAATACATAAGTACAGTATAAATTGGATTATAAAAAAAATGGCAAAGATCACACTTATTGTCCATCATAATTCTTGTCTTTTCAAACCTCATTTCTCTTACATGCATAGTAATTATGGCACCAAATTTTAAGGTTCTATTCCTATGACAATTTTCGACCGTTATTGCATAACGGTAATGCAATATTATGAAATTTATGAGTCATCGTTTAACGCAATATTTGGGTTCAATGGTATTTTATTAACGTAGATTCTAAGTAGTAGTTTGCAAATTCATTATCATGGTGCCCAATGATATTAGGTATTACATCTATGATGGTGCCTATACTTATTTAAAATATCTAATTAATTTAAGGACACGTATTTATTGTTAAAGGGGCATCGTTGGCTGTTAAGTTCTGCAATATATACATAGGTACTTATTTGTATGATACAAAGACCTGATACATAAATGTATTGCTTAAATTAATACGGGCCCATGAACTCAAAATCTTGACATACTACTCGATTAGCCACCACAAATTTAAGGGATTGTTTATTAATATTTATATTTCTTATTAAGATTCGTAAGGGACACTAAAGTCTGTAATTTTGTATGATATGTATTTTGACCTCAACATGCCTTGAACATTTACTAATACAATCACGTATTGATAGTCACATGACCGCAATCTCTAAAAGTCAATGTTATAGATATAAGTAAGATATAATATCTATAACAATTTAAACTAGAACAGCGCGGTGAATTATAGGTAATACAAGTATAAACTTTTTTACAATCTGAAACTCTTTATTTAAATTAAATATGCTTATTAGAAATGAATCACTTATGTGTTTAACGGTTGAACAAAAATCCTGAACATATGTTCGAAACTTCTTAAAATAATTAAGTCTGTGAAGTCTACTAATTAACACATCAAATCATTAGATCCATGCCCAGCAGACACATTGGCTGACACAATAATGGCTTCTGGAAAATGATCCCTTTTGATGTTTGATTTAAGACTCCCAGTTTTCGAGACAATCAATTAATGAATTTCTTATTGGACTTTTTAGTTTTGTTATTTTTATACTTTTAATGTATACGTATCCAACCATTGGCAGGTAATGCTTTTTTCGATTAAGTAATTCATGGCAAAGAAATAATGTATTGATTATATTACTAATGTCAAGTTACCACTAGCACTAAAAATGTTGTTTATTTGAATTTAATTCTAGCTAAAAACTAAGTATACTTGTTTATACCTATCTACTAAAATTTATATTTTGATTACCTACGGTTTTTATTTATTTTTATTTTTACATTTTTTTTATAATAATTGCCTTCATAAAGTTACGGTATGAATTCTAGGAATGCTATGGACTTTATATTACTAATTATATTTTTATTTTATCTTCAGATGACAATCGCGATGATCAAAACGAACCGCTTCCGTAAGTTACTTTCTCCAGCCATTATCAATTTAGTTACAAACATTTTTAATTATGAAAATAGTCAATTAACATTAGTAAGTATAGTTATCGCCAAACTGCTAGTCCGCTCTGAAGTTGTTGCGAGCAGGTGTAGTCATACAATTTGCTACGGCGACGCGATTCATTTCTACTACTACAGACTAGCAGTTTTACGCGGACTATACTTGTTAGTCCAAATTACATTATAATGTCACTGTACCTAATAGATATTGCCACATCAGGTAAAACCACAAAAACACTACTGCATATTACCCCATGCACATGCAAACCCTGTGCATATGTATTAGTGTTTCCGCAAAATGCACTTTGCTCTAAGACCTGTGACCTCAATAAATCTCAGTCTTGGAGGTGGTCCATATATCTTACTAGAAAATCCATTATCAATTTCAGCACGTCCATAATAAGATTTAATTGGAGCTATAATAATTGTTTAAGTAAAATTCTAATCCTAGAGTAACTAATGAACCCGCTAAACGACGTGGTTTCTTAAAAAATGGTAACATAATCTCTTATTTCCGGTCCACATGGATTACATGCATTGATTTACAAAGAGAAAGTAAACAACTATAACTACCTACTACAAATATTTATATTTTTAGATGGTGGCACAAATTTTGTCTCCGATGTCACCAACCGGATCCAACGCCGTCTTGGCAGCCTTCGTGGTGGTCCAAATTCTTCCCCTTCCCTATCTTCTCTACGTTCAGGCAATCGGCACAGCAGATTTGTATTATTGCATTCTGTAAGTACTAAACATTTCTAGGATAGATGATAAAGATACTAATATTTGTATAATTTAAGTTGCTAACCTAAGCTTATAATTCAAAATTCATAGAAAGTACTTACCTATATTTCTATGTATTTTGGTTTCTCTCAAGTACAAATTTAAAATCCAAGCCCATCTCTTAATTTACCGAATGTTGTACTTACGTTCTAAAACGTAACTTCGAAAAACATTGCGAGGTTACCGGACCCTTTTTTTTGTTAACAAGAGGTAACCTTCAAAAGGTACCGGTGCCGTGGGAGCGACACAGGTTATGTGGGATTCTTACCGCATTTAAACCCCTCCGGTGGCTGTCCTCGGCGTTGCTAAGAAGAATCCGGGATCTCCAACGAAACGCAACCGGAGTCATCTAAACCTTTCGTTGCCCCTTCGGGCTTCGCTCAGGTGAGCTTCAGGGCTTACCACACCGTGTAGTGTTTACGACGCTTTGCGCCTTCCCGGGTCGCTTGCTAGACGGTTCGATCTCCCACTCTCGCCACCCGCAACCTCGGAGCCCCCATTTGGTCGCCTCTTACGGCAGGCAGGGGATACCGTAGCCCTATTCTGGTCCCGGAGGTTACTGGACCTAAGTGGGTACTTAAACAATAATTAAGATTTTCCAAGTTAACAAATTAAATTTAACAATCGTTTTTTGTAATATACATACCTATTTTCAGTTCTCCTCACTTGGGGAATCCTTTACGTGGAAATTGGCGAGCCAATATCGTTACAAGGCGAACTGCTTAGCATGACTCTTTTAGTCATAGCTGCGTACTTAATTGGCTGGATATGGCTGAAGATAACAACACTGCCAGCACTGATAGGCATGTTGCTCACGGGAATTGCATTCCAAAATCTCCACTTGGTTCACATGACAGATACTTATCGGAAGTTAAATCAGGATTTGAGGTAAGACTCGTAGTATATCATCAAAATCTATTTTTTTTTGGAGGATAGGTACATATTTTTTTCAATGTTATTAATTTAATAATTATGAATCTTGAATATCGTTACAGCTATTTGATATGAAATTTTCAAATACACTTTATCGAGAACTACTCCTTAATTGCTCCAAAAAAGTCTTATATCAAAATATGTGCATGAGTATTTTTTTTAATTGCTAATGATTGAATAAATTTAAATAATGTCTTGTTTAAGGAAAGTGGCACTAGTTATTATATTAATGAGAGCAGGATTAGGCTTGGACGCAGGTGTGCTAAAGAAACATTATGCAGCTGTGCTGCAACTCGGTCTGATCCCTTGGCTGGTAGAATGCATATGTATTGCTGTGTTCACTCATTTCTTGTTGTCTTTACCATGGATATGGGGTAAGTTATAATATAGGAAAATATTTTATAAAAGTCATTACCAAATCCTTTATTTAATTCATTAATATCCATAATACTTTCAAAAATTACTAAGGGCGAATAAGAGTGTCTCAGATGTTGTCAACGAATAAGAGGATATCCTAATAATTTCATTTCATGGAGATTTCTGTAGATCTTCTCCAGAAATTTTATAAACGCTTGACTTGACTCTACAAAGAAACATAAATTGGTTGCATCTGTTACTTGTACCATATGGAAACTTGACTATTAAACAATTAAAAAACATTAAGTTCGAAAACTATTCTGGTTTTACTACGATAGACATGTATGAATATGCGCTAGTAACTAATTGATACTGATTTTGATCTTATTACAGCATTCTTATTAGGTTCCATGATAGCATCCGTGTCTCCCGCCGTGGTAGTCCCTTGCCTGTTCAGGTTACGTGACGCGGGCTATGGTGTGTCAAAAGGCATACCTACCATAGTACTGGCCGCTGCTGCTATCGACGATTCGATAAGCGTTGCTATATTCGCTATTATATTAAACGCTATGTTTTCGCCTGGATCCCCAACGTTTAATATTATTAAGGTTTGATTCATCTTCTTTACTTTTAATAAATCTAATTGTAAGTAGACGAACCTGTAAGTTTTTTATTTTATTTTAATAAAACAAAAAAATGAACATTACTACTAACGTAAGAAGTAATTTTTCCAAAAAAGTATATTTCATTATTATCACTAAGTACATTTTCTGTAACAAAATTTGAAGCAAACAAACAAAAATTCGCAAAAGCAGCTATTCTGTTGCTTGTGCTCGTCCAATACTTTGTAATGTGAATTTCTTATTTTAAAATTTCAATTTTTTTCTACATTTTAGGGGCCTTTATCAATAGTTGCTGGAATAGTTCTCGGATCTTCGTGGGGGGCATTGGTATCTGTGATTCCTGAAAAGGGAGACATATACGTTGTCCCACTGAGATTTCTCGCTTTATTCTTAGGCGGTCTTTTTTCACTTTTTATTTCAAGTTTCATAGGATGGAGTGGAGCTGGTAAGTACTGACCTTAAAGTTAAATAAAATTATTATTTTCATGTTATTGCACATCGTGATATTAATAATCAAAAAATAATACATAAGATTTAACTTTAATCGAAATAACTAATGAACTTACGATTAAGTATTCATCCATATAACTTACTTACTATTTTTATAAATAATTAATTATATTAGTTACAGAAGTAAATTATTACTCTTACTATAGTGACTACTATCCTTATTAATCTATCCAAGAGATCTATCTTATTAATATTTTATTTCACAGGTCCTCTAGCAATAGTTTCTTCTGGATTTGTGGCCGCCTTTTATTGGGATAAACAAGGTTGGCCCATCAATAGAAATCCAGTCAGTAATCTCTTTAGAATATTGTGGATATTTTTCGAGCCTATTCTCTTCGCTTTTACTGGTGCTCAAATAACGGTAAAATATATTTCCTTATACCATTGTCTCTACAATTTTTCTTTTATATCTAGTTGTTTTTAATTTTTCAATATATATGTATTTTAAATTATATCTCTTATTTCAGATTACTGCCTTAGATCCTGAAGTTATAAAAATGGGAGCAATTTGTTTGGTTTCGTGCTTAGTGCTTAGAGTGATCGCAACATATGCAATAAGTTTTGGTTGCGGACTTAACAGCAAAGAGAAACTCTTCATCGGACTGACTTGGATGGCAAAAGCTACAGTACAGGTATTGGATATGTCTCCCAAAGCTTAACAAAAGCAGTATTAGTCATACTGCGCTTCTTAAGCTTTAACCAGAGCAAATTGAACATAATTATTATTGCTTGAGAAAAATATGAATTCGCATTTTTTCATTTTATTTGCTGATAACATTATTATATAGCTCATTAATATCTACCAAATAAAAAAGAACAAAATCGAGTTAGAAGCAAAAGAGAAAAAAGATTTAAATAGTTTTATTCAGGTCTTAAGTAGGTACACTATTTGTTTTAGGCAGCGTTAGGTCCAGCAGCATTAGATCTGATTAACAGTGGGCAAACAGCTGGCTACCCCGTTCAAGACGAAACTTACTATTCAAAAGCAATCCTAGCCGTTAGTGTGTTGAGCGTTATTTTATCAGCTCCTATTGGTGCTATCTGTATCGCTCTCACTGGACCCAGGCTTTTAAGTCGTAATGGTAAGTATTTTGGTATATTTTTTAAAGTACAGTAGGTGCAATTGGCTTACATTTATTCTTTATTAAAAATAAAATTATTTTTGTTAACTTTTTTTTAAAAGAAGTTTATAACTTTTAAATACACACACACACTTTATTTTCATTAATTTCAGATGGCCCTAAAAAGGTCTCGGTAGAAAATCCACCAGAAAATCCTGCGACTGTACAGCATTTATAACGAAGTTCAAGTAAACTTCGCTAATTAAGTAATTTACTTAAGTACTTAGTTAAAATCTACTCTAACAGCACTTAGCCACTGGTCTCGAATATTTACCTAAACTTCTACAAAATGGTGTTCAAAATATTTAATATAGGTACTTAAACGGGTACTTAAGAATTCATTACGAAGTCATTCCTACCTGTATTAATAATTTTAGATAATAGTAGATATTTTATTACAATTACCTCAAATTAAAAAAGTATGTACTTACTCAGGTACTTACTGGCTTTATTAACTCTATTTATAATTTTATAAGTTAAAAGAAGCTACTTATTTATTACGTCATAATATCAATGGTCATAATATACAAATTAATTGACTTAATATAAATATTGAAACAAAAGGTATTATTATTACTATTCCTAAAGAGAAAGAACCAAATATTGGTACCAGATATGTCATAGCTGATTACCTCTTGTTTAACCGATTGTCATAAAATTTTGTACACACCTTGGAGTTCAAAGGGCATAGAGTAGGTACCTTTAATCTCGAAAAAAGTGCAGTTCTCAAAGAATATATGATTGACACGATCAAAGCCGCGCGTAGAAAGAAGTTTAAGCATAATTTCTGGAACTGTTATGTACTGTTCTGTAACTGTAATGTTTGCAATTAAATCTTGTTATTTCAGAGGTATTTTCAAACAGGAAAATAAATAAATAACTTAAATATTACTATATTGCACTGACTAGTTTAAGATGTAAGTATATAGTCTGAAATAAGGATAGCTAGGTACATTAACAGTAATAGCTATATACTGACTTTAATATGAAAACTGATGGTGAAAGTAAACAAACTTGTAAAAAAGGATATCTATGAAATATGTCGTAAATTATCATACATGTACTGTATGAAACTTTTGTTTATCTGCGAATGAAACATAATTTATCAATGTTTGTCGTCGCCGATTTTTTATTTGTTCAGTCTTAATTTATGAAGGTCAAAAAGATTAAATTAGTAAGAATAGTTGTTTGACTTGCTGTGTACTATTATTTTTATCTTTTGTGTGTATAAAAATAATAGAGCTTTATAAAATAGAATCAGGGATTTTTTCCTATTTACTTTAATTTAGGCTCTAATACCTAAAATTTTATCAACAATACAACAACACAGATCAAGATCTTTATATAAACTATTGAAATATAACGTTTGAAATTGGTGAACGAAAATTCTTTATACTTGCATATTTGATTTATGCCGTTATATGGATAGCATGGCGTTGAAATTGGTGCTTACCGGAATATCGATATCCTATACCTTTGATAGCAATGAACATCGATATTTATCTCGTTAATTTTACCATAATATCCTTAACATATCATAAGCAACGTCTAACGATGAAAGTACACTAAAGTTAGGCTGAAAGGCAAGAAGCCAAGGCCGTAAAACACTATATAAAAAATAATAGTTTAAAAAAACTAAAAAAATACACTTTTTATAGAAAATCCAACTAAAAAATAGAAAATATTTTTTTTTAAATTTGAATTAAGAATAGTGTAAATAAGATAAAAATATTTTTTATTGTTAAAAAAGCGTGGGGTGCATGGTGTCAATAGTTATAAATATTTTATTGATAGATATTGAGTAGAAGGATTATCATTTTGATAATATCTTAAAAAGCACCCCACGCTTTTTTTATTTTTCATTTTTTAGTGATTATTTTAACGATTATTACGTAGCGTATTATCAACTTTATCTTTCGAATCAGCATCAGCACCTTTGCTTAGCAGTGCAAAAATGAATATTGGGTCATTGTTTAACACAGCTGTATGAAGTGGTGTTTTACATTGGTGTTTATTTTTTTATTGTTAACGTGAAAATCCCAGAGGAGTTGTTGAATGACATCCGAATTGCCAATGCTAACTGCTTTCTTTCATAATTTATACCATATCCCAGGTCCTCTATCTTGGATAAAAGTAATCACGGAAAAAGGATGATAGAGCATCTTTTAAAAACAGGCGTTGATGGCAATACTCAAGAGAAAAACGGTCAACTGCTTTACATCTAGCCATTTCAAAAGGACGTCGTCCAATCATCTATTTAATATTACAGCATGATGATGTTAATATCAAAAATAATTCTAGAATTTCTTCTCTTTGTGTTGCTGCTGCCTGCAGAGATTTTAAAACTGTTAGTAGTTTAATTAATTTTACAGCTCGAGTTAATAATATAAGTTGTGACTATGACGATGAGCTGAAATCATATATGCAAAGGCAAATGCTGCCAAATGTAAAGACATTTGGCAGCAAGAAATGGGAACAATGAAATAGTGGAAATCTTGTTAAAGGAAGGTGCAGATGTTGAAGTGCTGAATGAATAAGGATGATGAGACACCGCTTCATGATGCTATTAACAACGGACGCGTCGAAGTTGAGGTCAGGTCAGGTCAGGTCAGGTCAGGTCAGGTCAGGTCAGGTCAGGTTAGGTTAGGTGATCGGCGCGCCTGGTAGATTCCTTTATTGGTCTTAACGCAGACCTTCCGTGTCTCAGGAAAACAAAAATGGCTGATCCTGATTATCCTAGTAAGGATAACGGGTCAGAATGTTTAAAATATTGAATTGTCATCGGTCCTTAATAAGTATGCCAAATTTCAAGTTAATCCGACGTTTTGAAGGGGGTTAAAATCATGTTCAAAGATTCCGTTACATACTAACATACTAACATACCAACATACCAACATACATACGTCTGAAGCTAATAAAGGGTTCGTACACAAAACTGCGATGCGACGTCGCATCGCAAAAATCTGCGAGCTCTCTCGACGCATCGCAAGAACTTGCGAATTGATTCGCATCGCACAGTGGTTGTTGTTGTTGGTCACCCTGAGAGACGCTACGCCGCACGATATCGCATCGCAGCAATTCGCATCGCAATTTTCTGCGTTGCGAATTCGCATCGCGTCGCATCGCAGTTTTGTGTTCGAGCCCATTAAAAATAAGCAACGTCTACAGATAATAATAATATCAACTTTGTATTGTGGTGACTTGACAGGGACACTGACAAATGACAGATAACAGCATAGTAAACAAAACAACCGGTTACCGGTATTAAGTTATTAACATTATTATCAACAATGAAACTTGTTAAAACAAAACATTATTTACTAGTTTCGCACTAAATGAGATTGCAATATAATAGTAAATCGTAGTAATATATTGGTACATAGAGTATATTAAAAGAAATATGGTAAAAGTGTAATTTAAACTATTTACAGTAAAAATATACGAAATGTCCGTCTTAGTTATAGCAATAGCCGCTGAAAGTGGCGTGCCTATATTTTCAAGAAAACGAGGCAACAGTGAAAATGTGAGTAATCGAATCTTATTTTCTCTAAGTTGAATAAACCCTTGCAGGTTCCACGACCAATAGTATAGAAGTTGATGTGCGATAAAAGTTTTAGTATGAAAATCTCTACAATGTCCACTGTATAACTCTATTAATCTTTTTTTGTATATTTATAGATCCAATTTTCAACAATTGCATCACTTCATGGCATAAATATGTTCAGCAAATGCCATAACTTATCAGTGCTAAATACATTAGTTGATAATGGAAGTATCTTGTGGAAGGAGTTCTGTAAAAGGTATATTATATTTACTTTGAGTGATTACATAAAAATGACATTCAAAGCTCATCATATCTATGTATATCAATGTATTTTTAAAATATGCTCGATGTTTCTATGGGGGAGTGCATCTTCTACAAGTGTAACACAACAAACAGCAAACTCATACAGACATAATCTATTTGTTATGGGTTGAAACATTATATGTATAAGCAATTCAAATCATACAGTATTTTTGTAACAAAAAAAATTAGACATACATGTCTTGTTATAATTTTACATCAAAATTATATAGTACTTTGTTTCAGTGATCACTGAGGAACCTACTGTGTACCAATCCAGTACAGTGTACTTTATTTACTAATTACTTAGTTTTGATTAATAATTATTTTCATTTTTATATTATATTTGCCTTTTTTAGCATAACATTAATTGGTATAGTAACAGGTGGTCTCGAGTGCGATTTAGAACTTCTTTTGTCCTCAATTTATGATGCAATGATATTCTGCATCGGCAAGAAAGAACTGGAGAACTTAAAAAACTTAGACCAAATAAAAAGAGACCTGAGGCAGTGTTATCAAATCATTGATTGTCTTTTGGAGTCATTGGACCCTAATACAGTTCCACAAACTATGTTGGTGTTAGATCTCATTCCAAGTGTTTTATGCCCACAAGCACAGCAGTTACAGGTATTTATGTACTAATATTTTTAATACTATATTTTAGAAAATAGAGCAGACTAATAGATCTTTATTTTGAGTCTTTAGCTAATGTATCCTAATTTATTATCTAAAAATTTAATTATGTATAGTTCGTGCCAAACTGCTAGTCCGTTCTGAAGTTGTTGTAAGCAGGTGTAGTCATACAATTTATTATGGCCATGCAATTCATATCTATATTCGATCGGACTAGCAGTTTATGCAGACTATACTTCCTTGCCAAAACTTAACACAAATACCTTTGATCCAAATATTTGTGGACCCCTTAAATATTAGCATCTTATATCACTCCATTTTTATTTAATCACTCACTATAATTTGTTTTCTATAAACAATAGTTACTGAGTTCAATTATGACACTGACTAATAAAAAACACTCTTAGACAGTTTTAGACAATTATGCCGAGAAAGTAACTGGGCGATGGGCGTGTCTAAGCATACATGGACAGTTAGTGGCGACAAGTACAGATTTCTGCGAATTGGATCCCAGGGAGGCGAGGTTGTTGCTCTTGCTAGCAGCTACACAGGATGGAGCCCCTTTAAGAGACACTCTCGTGTACTTACCGCATATGAGCCCCAATGTAAGTAGATTATAATTTATTACAAGAAAGTGCTTACTTGTAATTTGTACTGCTATTGTAATACAGTATTGTAATACATACCTACCTATTACCCATCTACTTTACTTCATTCAATAACTTAGTATTTGTTGATTTAAGATTCTACTACAAAATTACTCTTATTAATTTTCTTCAGGTTGCGTTCAGAGCAGTGACGTGTAAGCTTCTAATGGATGTTTATATTCTGGTGATATGCGGTGCTACTCCTGCCTTAACAGAAATAGATGAGATCGTATTGCAATGCTGGGAAGTATATGCGCCCATAATCAAGGAAGCTAAGCTTGTATATCCCAGAAACTTCCCTGCCAGCATCAATTTCGAGCCTTGCTTACTAGGGTAGGTATTTTTTACTACTATATTAACAAACAAGCTCTGTAAAAAAACCCCTGAAAAACTGAATACATTGGAGCTCCAGTGTGGATGATGGAAAATATAGTATAAATAACTTATCCCAAAGCATGAATAATGGTTACCTACATATAAAAAAGGTCTTGAAATTAATTTAATTAACAGTTTACTAGGATTTTCTATCAAATGATCAAATGCGCGAACACCAAAACGTTAATTTTATGTAATGCACTTTTATTTCTATTTTTCAAAGTACTTTTATGAAAGGGTTCTTAAATTAGTACTGGTTAATGGTGTTTTTCTTTTTTAAGGATTCTCGTGATTAATATAAGTAAGAGACGATGCGTATTTTCCCGCCACCTTCACATATCAAATCAGAAAAGCAGAGGCATGTCGGGCGCACATCGGATGGATATCTTGAGGACCTTTTATGTTACTACTGCAAAAGACTTGATACCACAAGCAATTAGTAAAATGAAGAGAAGAACAATTGTAAGTAGGTCATAAGGTCCTTTTATGTAATGTATCTTATATAAGTTGCCCTTGCGTATATAACTAGAAAAGTGATGCAAATTGCATATACTCTATGCAATAATAAATGTTTATTCTTTTATCTGTATGCATACCTGCTTCTCATTACTTTATATATGGCATTTTGTAATAATCATGCAATAATTATATTCAGCTACTGTGGATGCTTTGCCTGGGATGGTAGAGACTTATTGGTGCTCTGAATATCACAAATGCCACGCCCAAAGGTCTGGAAACCTATTCTGTTGCGCACTATATGCTCCAACAGTGCCTACTCATACAACTAGGTAAGATTTTATATAGTTAACTTTAATAATTAATAAACTTTAATAGGGAATCAATAAACGCCACACTAAGAAACTCTTATCTACTGTATGCATTACATACCTACAAATTTTTAAATGATAATTTTGTGCTTCTTTAAAATGAAAATTACTTAAGTAACATTGTTTATCTTTACAGATTAATTACAGGACAAATACTACAAGAGCTGGCTGCAAACAAAGATATACATTGGTAAAAAAACCTTACGAACCATAATGATTCCGTCCATGTGTAGGTAGGTAGTAAGAGACAATAAATAATACTCATATATGTCTTTTAATTGTTTAATACCAGTATCCGAGCATTCCACTCTAAACACAAGCAGTGCCAATTGCAATAAGTTAGTCTAAATTGGTTTCTTATTTAAATAAGTCACTAGGAAGGCAATTTTGTTTATCACCCAATACACATACAACATGATACGCCGCGTATATAAATAATTTTGGTCCAACCCATGATCTACATAAAATAGTTATTGTTATTACGCCACACTTATTTTAAAATATTCTTAAAATGGTAATGGGACCAAGAGCTTTCACACATAATGTATTGATTTGGAATTTATTTCTTGAGCACTACAAAACAAAATATAACAAATAATGGTAGAAATCGCAAACTTAGTGACGACACATCCGACTTAACATCAAGGGAAAAATTTGTGTGACCTTATGCAAGTCACATTTAGCGTACTGAAGTGTATATTTATTTTAATACATAGTATGCAAATGCCCTTGACTGTATACACCTTTCAAATCTGTGGTCCATTGTTTTTATGATTTGAACTTTAAGTCAAAACACCAAGCTGCTATTCCATAGCATTATTTTAGTAACTGGATGTTTCATTTTTCAAAGTACAGCATAAATACATCATACAGAATCAATATGAGGTAAACATGTTTGAAATATTTTAGGCCTATGTAAACTTTTTAGAAAATAGTTTTATTACACTTTATGACTTAATACAAAACAATCATTATATACGCGGTCGTATGACGGTCATACAATAATTTGTTTTACAAACATTTAACAAATAGTGGCCTTCTTTACACTACTTATATATACATTTCGTGACTACAAGATGCTTTGTGGTTAAAATTATTGTAAACTCGACGATTTCTTTTATTCGAATACACAAATATAATTGAGATTGAAACATGTAGTCTAATCTTTTAATTTCATTATGAACTACACCATGATTTTTGCATTTATCAAGTTCAATGGTTATCAACATTTCAATAGTTTGTATACAGTACAAAATCCGAAAATAAATTATTCTTTCTGTAACCTGAAAAAAGAGCAATTAAAATGATTTACCATTTATATTCTAGAATGTTCCAAGTTAATCAGCGAGAGATGTAATGCAATTATCAATAATGAACAATTTTGTAAATTTGTATGTAATTTCGCCACGATATAAAAATAGGAAGTTTTGTTTGCCAACCATAAAATGATTAAAAGTGGAATATGACACAATATGAGAAAAATACAAAATGACTAATGGCTACAGATCTGACTACTATAACAAAGATTCTGATAAAAATTGCGCATTTAATAAGGAATATTATTTTTTTAGTTTTATTTTAAATTATAAAATATTCAAAAAGTTATCACAGGGTTCAAGAAACACGTTTGTAAGTGAACAAAATTACGAGGAAGTCGTAAATTAACTGAAATAATATAAAATGTCGTTAAGGCTTTAAGATGACTAAAGACATGTGAATATCGGAAACTCTGGTTCCTATACACTAAGATAGTGGTTAGTGCCACTATATAACCTTGTTTTGTGTGACATTAAAATAAATAAATCCATTATTCAGCGTCATTAGCTAAAACATACAGGAAATATGTTTTCATAAAAAAAATATTTAACGGAATAGCCAGCAAATAAGCCAGCTACTATAGGATTTAAAAAAAATAAGAAAGGTTCTTCATCTGCATATCGATTAGAGTGAAATTTCATAACAAATCGTTAATCAATTTAAAAGTATCGATTATTTGCTTAAGTAAAAGAAAAAAGTTACGACTGATTGAATATAAAGTCCCTAATTTTTGATTTATCTGAATCTCAAATCTTTGGCACAGATTACTTTTAATATTTCTTTTATGAAACAATACTAATGTTATTGGTAATTCACATGATTGTTATTTTTAACGTACATTTGATCATTCCCTTTCCTTTAGATCTTTGTAGATGGTTTGTTATGTTCATTTAAGTTAAGCCATAAAATAGAATGGCTATAACATTTGCATTATTTTACAAAAATCCACTTATTGTAAATTGAATTATTCTCCAAACATTATTTGAGGCAATATGTATCATATGTGCTTACTTCTACGTCAGTTAAAGAGTGGAATACAACATAAATTTTATTATATGACTTAGACCAATTGTGATTGTTAAAAATAAAAATATCTACACAATATTGTTTGTATAACAAATAACAATATAAGAAAAATCAGTATGTCCTGCATTAAATTGAAGCATCTGTAAAAACTGTACAAATAAAATGAGGTGGGTATAAAATGTGATACATTAAAGCGGGTTAAAATTTATTTGATTTATTTGTCAGTGTTTTCATCGAGACGACAAGGTCATGAAATCGCACCAAGTTTGACAAAACTGATATTATAGATAGATATAACACATTAATATTAGTCATTACATAAAAGTACTAACTGAATCCAGCAATTCCAAACAGGATGCACATTTATACTACATTTTATCACATAACACTATAGCTGATATGATTTGGCTCCCAATTAGTTTCTCATAGCAAACTTGCGCGATCAGAGATATACACTCAAACTAATACTGTTAACTAGCTAACTTGAGGCTTCCATTGGCAAAGTACTTAAACTATTTGAATGACATTCTACTCTGAGGTCTTATCTTACATATGAGCTGCTGAATTAGGTCGTATATTTTTAGTGAAGGCCCCACTTTCATTTCTAATAGCTCTATTATCTCGTCCTTACTTAGTTGAATTAACATCGCACCATTTATATGGCTGAAATTAACGCAGTAGGTTTGACAGTCGTTAATTGTAAGGAACTTTGCAACGTCCGCAGTAGTCCAGTTTTCAGGCTCCAGGGCATTTAGAACTTCTAAGGGCACAGAGGTATTGACTAGTCTAGGTATCACTTTCGAGTCCATGCTATCATCTTCACTGGATGCTATATTAGACGAACTTGGCGGAGCATCCTGAGGGTATTTAGCTGTAGTTGTAGTAGGTGTATTCTGGAAATTATAAACAGACAGTGTGAGATTAAATATAAATAAAATATTAACATTACATTAATCTTTAGCATTACAATTTGTCAGCCCCTTGCTGGTTGGGCAAAGGTTCCCTCTTAAAGCGAGTGGAGTATAGGCTACGGTCCACCAAGGTGAACAATTAAAAATCAGTAGATTTCACAGCCTTGAGAACTGTTATTTTTAAACTATTACTTATCCATGTTGTCTCACGTTGATTTCCTTCACCGATAATTCAAACTATAATATATATTTTTAATACGCACATAACTTTGAATTATCTGTCTGGAATTCAACCCCACCCCCTATTGAGTTATATATAAAATTCTCGTGTCACAATGTTAGTTACCGTACTCCTCCGAAACGGCTATACTGATTTTCACCAAATTTTATATGCATATTTAGTAGGTCTGAGAATCGGCTACTATCTAATTTTCATACCCCTAAGTGATAAGGGTTGTTCACCCTTAACATTTTTTTATTTATATGGCAACACAACGTTTGCCGGGTCAGCTAGTTTATATATATAAATCCCTTACCGAAGTATCGCTCTGACTGGTGTCTTCGAGCCTGTCGTCGACGACTTCCTGGAACCGAATCTTCATTTCCACCTCCATTTGGACCATCTCCGTCCTTTTTCCGTCCTCTGTACGAGACTCTGGATCAGGAAATGCCTCAGGCATACTGAGCGGGGATAGATTCTTACCATCGCCCATGTCGCTGTTCTGCGAGCTGTCCTCCGTTATAGTCGGTGGATGCTGCGCTTTCGCTGTGAACGAACAGAACAATTATTACATTTTTATGGTTGATATTAAAATTTTCGTGGTTATTACTGCCATGCCTGTGCACACAAACATAATCAAATATCCGAATAGATGGCAAACATTAGCACACATTTCCATTATCAACACATTGCACACATCTTTGTGAATATTAGATTTATTTTTCGATAAATAAGTAGGTTTCCTTACAGCGTTTACTTTCATCACTATTATTACAAATAATTCATTTATCATCCCTTATTAATATTCCCCAACTAATCTTAGTACATAGACACAAAGACATTGCCACAATTGACTTATATATGCATAGCTGGTTATGGAACCCAGATATGTCTGATATCAACGATTTACCGGGCCATCGCCATCATAGAAAAGTCCGAACGTACAAGAGTATAGTCCGCGCCAAACTGCTAGTTCGCTCCGAATATAGAAACGAGTCGCGTCGCAATAGCAAATTATAGACATTAGCGGGACGAAGATGGCGTTGGACCCGTCATCCGTCCGCTGTCCGCTCCGCCCACTTATACATAGCAGCGTTAGTGTGCCCTTACTGTTGCTACGAAGTATATGGTTGTAGTTGTGTTGGACCGCATTGGCTCTCTGACAACACCTGCGCGCAACAACTTCAGAACGGACTAGAAGCTTGGCACTGACTGTATAGACTACAGGCCTATGTTGAAAAAGTTATGGGTCATTTGAACCACCAGGTGACCTATCTAGAACGATATAAGAGCATAAAATAATAAGATTCAGCACTATGCCGTCACTTGTAAGCTGTCCAACTGAGTGCAGATGAGAATTCGAAAGTACAGGTCGAGTGAGTACATTTTGGTCACATATTTTTGTACGGCATTCTTAACACCGATAGATCCATTAAAAATAATAAGAAAACGCACAGTGCCGTACAAAAATGGTGCGCCACAAAGTCGGAATTCTTTTTTATTTTCCGACAATTACCGGGGTAAATTTGGTCATTTGATTTTGTACGGCATCTGTGTCATACTATTTCAATACTGCTTTTAATCCATTATTCCGCAACGCCGTACAAAAATCATGCGACAAGGGGAAAAAATCGAGAGTTGCAATCCCCTCTCTTTCCGTAGTCCAGGGGGTGCCGACGTCACACCGGTACACTCAGGTCACACGACACAGTACACTCAGGTTGTCCACCGCACCGTCGCCGAGCCAATACCGAGAACGAGATTATATCGGGCTGAGTTTAATACGTCGTGACAGCGATAGTTTGTCCACCGCGACCGATATCGGCAATTTATTTTGTTCCAGATGTCGCGCATGCGACGACAGTGAGTGTATGGACACGTTCCAACGTGTTTTATATTGCCGGCACATAGGCCTGTCAATATCTCGGTACCGATCTAGCGCTCACGCCGATCTACTCGGAATATCGGCGACCGGGATGACGGTGCTCTGGTGACGGACGTGCGGTGGACAAGCGTCTATAGTAAATGTACGCTACTTCGGCGCCGTCATTAATTATCGGTATCGGATCGGTGACGGTGGGCAAACAGCGCCAGGGCTCACCGGGCGGCACCAGCCCACCGGGTACACGTCCGTGCTGAGGGTCCACAGCCTCTGGTCGTACTTCACCGCCGGCCGTCGCCGGGCAGCTAGCAGCGTGACGTCACACCGGTACAGTACACTCAGGGCTCACCGGGCCTCCGTCGCCGTCGCAGCGGCTTGGCGGCGGCGCGCTTGGCGGGCGGCGCGGGCTGCAGCGGGCCCTCCAGCCGGTGCCCCACCGCGCGGCACCAGCCCACCGGGTACACGTCCGTGCTGTGCGCCCACAGCCACTGGTCGTATTCCGCCCCCCATCCGTCGAAATGCACCTAGTAAGTAAACAGATTAAGTGTATAATGTATAATAATGTATATCATAGAAAAGGGTACAATGCTGCAGTAGCATTTTCTTTAGCAATACACAAATCCACACCAGACACGATACTTCTATTTAAAAAATATATACAGTATTATTTTTCGGGATCAAAGGTATAGTTCGCGTAAAACTGCTAGGCCGCTCTGAATATAGAAATAAATCGCGTCGCCATAGCAAATTGTATGACTACACCAGCTCACAACTTCAATGCGGACTAGCAGTTTGGCGTGGACTATACCTATGTCCTTTTCTGAAACCCTGACAACGTGTGTACAAAATTTCAAGACAATCGGTTATCTAGTTAAGGCGTGAAAGTATAGCAAACAAACTCACATTCGCATTTAAAACATTAGAAAGAATTATCCAATCAATACAATCCTACCTTGAGCAAGTCAGCAACAACCCTAGCGACGGTAGCGACGCAGACGAGCCGCGGGTCCATCAGGTCGGCGCACTCGAGCCGCATGCCGGCCACGAAGCCGTGCGAGACCACGTGGCCGCGCGCGCCGAACACCGCGCGCGGCGCCGCCACCGCGCCCGTCTCGCGCAGGTGCTCCTCCCACGAGAAGCGCTCCGCTGTGTACCTGTAAGCCATTAACGACCACATTAGGGAACGTACGTTTTGAAGGTGGTAGAACCCTTTGTGGTTCGACTCCGGCGTCACCACCGCCACACCTATTTCTACCTAATAACAGCAGTGTTAAGCGCTGCTATGTTCCGGTTTGAAGAGTGTGGTAAGGGAGACATACTTTTCCGAGGCGTTCCAGCTTTGTCCTCAGGGGTAGCGGCGTATCTGTGGCCGACCTCAGGTAGGAATATCTAATCCTATCTGGGGTTGATTACGGATGTTCATGGGCGGCAGTAGCCACTTACCATCAGGTGGACTGCATGCTCGACTGCTATATTAAAAACCCTCGAACCCTCTCTCCCTCTGGTGACCACCCGTAGTATATGCTAAGACCCACCCCCCCTCTAGCCTCCTGGAAAGAACCCGAAGAGATCGCACGCGAAACAGATTGTCATGATGATGGGTCACGTAGTATGGGTACGTTCCCTTACTGTCACACTACCAAGCACCCATCTCCTTTTATAGTGCGAAAGATGTAATCCGTGGTCCACCTAGCTGGCCAACTGCAAAAATTCACCTGATAGTCTGTTTACTTAATAAACAAACGATCATAAATAATGTCACCTATAAAACAACCTCACAGATTTTAGGAATGAAATTGAAACCTGTGAGAATAGATTGAGGATTTTGCTTAAGATTAATCTAGGTTTTATTATACATATACTTTTCTACAACGCAGTATCATGTACTTACCCATTTGGAGGAATAAGTGGTATGTTATTAGCTTGCGCGAACCCGACGGGGAATATGCAAGGAGATCTTTCATGATAGCAGAACCAATCGGCTCCCGTCACCTCGGCAGGGTAGCAATCAATCCTTATCATCATGTAGCCGTCGTTAAGGATCTGCATGACTGTGGCCGCACAAACCGCTGACAGGTTCAAAGGGTCGATTGCTTCTATCTTCTCTCCTTCAGAAAATAATGGCACCTCACTCGTTGGATATTTGTAGAACAACTCTGGCACGGTATCGTTGGGCAAGATCCTTCCGGCAGCAACCCTTTGACAGTAGCTCTGCGGGGCATCTAAGGGATGTCCGATCGTAAATGCCCATCCAACAGGATGTATCAATGGTGAATCCTCATGACACCAAAAGCCGTTGTCTTCTGGGGAGCTGTCATAATATTTCACATGCAACCGTTTTCCTACTATTTCGCTTACGGTTGCTACCTGTAATATTATTTTTTTAATGAAATAAAATTATTATCAATTGAATTCTATGTGTAAAAAAACAAAAATAAATAATTTCAATTATTATTCTTGAAAATCTATGCAACAAAAAATCTTTTTGACATGCAATAAATTCAATCTTTCTATGTACATGTCATACAACATACTGTTGTATGACATGTACATAGATACAGAATTCTATTAAAGTCGCACACATCTCACCTATCATGATGGTGTGGGACAAATTTATTTATGAGTTTATTTATTTTTTGTTTTACAAAAGAACCACATTTACTGTAAAGCCAATTTTAATAAACTTAAATATACAAGACCTTTACTTGTGAAATCCTGTTCTTGTCAACGACTTCCATGATGCAGCCAACTGAAAATCTTGACACAAGACTTTCATGTAGTTTAGTGTAAAAGTTGGCCGGTAATGTACGAGCACCAGTTAACTGACGGACTAAGAATCTGCAATTAAAAAAAAAAACTTTTTTAAAACTGATTTTTCATCAATATTTACCATGCATTTTACCATGCTTAAGAAGAGGTAAAATGTACAAAACACTTCAACAAAACCACGTTGTCATTTAAACAGTAATTAAGCTTATATTTTGTAATCTTTTGCCTATACAAAGTTACGACAGTATTCCTATTAATAATATTTTAAAAAATGACTAATAATGATGTCTGCTGTTTAAAATACCAAAATATAATGATACAGAAACTCACTTCAAAACATTTTAAAAAAGTACTCACTTCTTCCAATCTGTATATTTGTCAGCTATGCTGCGCGGTGGAATGATAGGTTTGCCACGAGTTGCGCACCAACCGACAGGATGTACCTCTGAACAACATAGATTTACCCAAAAGTCTTTTGAGTCATCACTTCCACATCCCTCATATCGTAAAAGCCCCATGTAGCCTTTTACCTGTATCATAAGATAGTTGTCATTAAATTAAATATAAAAAAAATAACACCAACACACAACCTCCACAATTAAATTCTAAGTTATGGAAGATATTAGTATGTAGACAATACCAATCATCAAATATGCCAAAAAAAACCCTAGATTTACATATAGCATAATTATATTGCCCTTTAAATGTTTACAGAAACATTATATGGATAAAAAAATATATTTAAATTATGGCAAAAATGAGTTGTTATACTTATTTTATTAAAACTCGTAAAAATCAAAAAATTGGGTTTAATGAGAAGCTTACCTTTAAAACTGTGGCTACCCAAAAGTAGTCATTCAACTTTTCAGAATTATTTTCACACTCTGAATTTTTTACTTCAACTTTCATGCCTTCAAATGTGCAAATCTCATGCAGTGGAGCATGCTTAAATAGGTTGACGGGAGCAGCAAGAAAATCACAACCAAATAATTCATCTTTCCATTCATAACTATTTGCAATCAATGCAGCTGACTTCTTCACGGGCCCTGCCTGAAAAGTGATAATTTACAATATTATTATGATTTATTTATATCACAACTACATTGTTTCTTATAGCATTTATAGCAACATTTGAGTCGTTGCTCAAAATTATTAATTAGCTTTTTTTTTGCAGGAATTTTATTTTTTTAAGCAAAATATGACAACTTCAGTTGCTTTTATAAAATGGGTAAGCGAAAAATAAATAAGGGTTTACGTTTGTTCAACTGTGAGTGACAGAACACAATCAAGACTGTGGTGCGAAAATGATGACACTAATTTCAATGTTACGTTTTGACTTGGATAAGGAATAGACAAATTACTCATTCTTTTACATCACTCAGCAGGAATAAAACTGTTTTAAGGAGGTTGTGGTACAAAACAAAAAATGTTGATGCAATATTGAAGTAAAACTTTCCTAAACTATGATGATTTTTAAAAGATGGTGGTAGGCCCACAGGTCACTAAAGAGTACAAGAAACTCCTATTGGCTATGAGTGTAAGAAGCATTTCTTATTATACCTCTAAAGTAATGAGTTAATAACACAATAAATAAAATTTTGTAAAATTAAAATGCACTTTCTATGACTATATTGCCACTATGACAGTTTGTAAGACAATTCATAGCACGACTAATGAGCTAGCTCCATCGTACATATTCTGCCTAATAACAACAGTGTAAGGCATCATTGTATTTTGATTTAACCATTCCAGACTGAACCATTCCAGTTAAGTCATCAAGGGTAGCAATGCATCTATATGTTCACTATCCTTAGGTAGGATTTCAATCCAATGCCAATTTACAATAGAGAGAGATATGTCTCTCTCTCAAAAAAACACAAAGTCTACATCATTTTCAATAGTTCACCATACGCCATACCTGTAATTCATTAAACGTGGCCTGCCAATGCTGTAGTTGGGGCAAAGGTTCCAAAGGTATTAAACCAGCCATGTGTTCAGTCCCTTCCATTAGTTTGAATTTCCAGGTACAATTACGTCGTCTTGTACTACTAAAACTGCATCTCAAAGAACAAAACTTGTTGTTACGGTAATAGAATTGACCGCGAAGACCCACACGTCCGCACAATTCACATATTGCTGAAATTGATTTAAAACACACAGCTAAACATTGTCTTTATTATTGGTCTATTATTATATGAGTATGAGACACAGTCATGAGTTTATCATCATCAATCCAAGCTTCCCATATTTAAGTTGCATGTATTCATGTAAATTATTCTACAATATAATTATATACTATATGTTCCTATAAACAGTTTTGATTGCTAGTAGAACAATGTTCAACGCTGATATATTCCAGTTTGAAGTGTGTTAAGGAAGACAGACTCGTACTTATCCAAAGTATCATAACTTCTCCTCAGGAGTAGCAACGCAACTCTTATCGTCCGCAAACACTAACAGGCACACTAACACAGCTATGTGGCCATGGGGGAGAGCATGCAGTGTAGGGGTGCCGAAGGGATCCCACACTGTCTTGGTCCGCTGATATCTACAATTTGCTGTTTGGCACAGACAATACCAACCTAAGGCCTTATGATCTGGTCAGAGGTTGATTAATGGGAGGTAGTAGCAATTTACCATCACATGTTTTAAATTCTCTTTTGCTTCTTTAATATTACACAATATACATATATGTATATGCTAGCTTTGAAGGTAGGACTCTCAACAAACTCGAGGAACCACCAGAAAATACTCTACTAGAAAAAACAATATTATATGCAGCAATCACTTATTAAAGTTTATGAACCATAGAATAACAAAAGTCAATGTTACAATAATTCTTTGTTTACGAAATTTACAACAAGTTAATGCAAATATAAAATTAAAATGAATATTTAAATCTACTTAACCATGACTCTTGTATTATGATATGAAGAACTTTAATCCCTAAGACATAAATGATCAACATTATAAAACATTCTTACATAGTACAGCAAGAAATACTTTATTTAAGCTTAGTTTAACACAAAAAAGAAGTGCAGTCAGTGCAGTGTCAAATTTATAAACAACATGAACCCATTACATACCGAAACTATCCTTTTCCAATGGAATTACAGATAAATCATCAACTACAGAATTATCATCAGTAGTATCGTTATTTTCCTTCAAGTTTCTATCACTGCCGGCATTGTAGAAAGCCATATTTAGAAGACAACACACTAATACAATAAAACGTCGATGTAAACACTACAATATTCATGACGAAAGTTTACTATGCTGCAAAATGTACAGTAGATAACTTTGTATAAATAAAAAACTACTAACATGTATTTTTAATTATACTTAACTACTTCAAGGCGTTCTTGCCTCAGAAAGTAACAATACAAAATTATTTTAGCCAAACTGCTGCCAGCTACAGCTAAATCCATAGAACACATAATTTCTATAAATTAGAAACAGACAGACATCACAGAATACCTATACTCCTAACCGAGGAACAGACATATTATCAATGTTGCCAGAATTGGGTACTTGACAGTTATAACAATAAAATATGAAATATGTTGGATATGATAGCTTATAAGTAAACATAAATTATGCAGTATTTCGTTTATTTTTTAATACGTTCTAAGTATTTTAATTTTTAAAAAGAAATTTTCGATTTTTTATCTGTCGATTTTAAATCCCAAAACGGCGACAGTGCTGCCTCAAATGTCATGTGACGTCACTACATCGAAACCAAACAAGACAAATAATAATTAAATCGTTTGCTGTTAGAGTTGGTTGAATTTATGTTGTGAACCGAAATGAAGCCATACTATATTAAAGCTGATAGCGTGAACCTGCTTAAAGAATCTCCATATATGCAGTGCAATAAATCAAAATGGATACAAAAAAAAATGTGAGCCGTCACGGGACGCCTGGCAGATGTGAAACATCGACATTATTTTGTAAAAGTAATATGCAGAAAAGAACATATTGTGATAGGAACTAAATATGTCATAATGATAAAATAAAATATTACGGTTTTTTCCAGATAACGATGACTATTTATTGAATTCGATTGCGCATGGCGACGCGTCGCCACACCGTACACACTACTGCATATAGACTGTATATATATACCATCGTCGGCATGCGTCGCCACGCCAGAAATCGGTTTTACGTGCGGCTATAGATGTTTCACATCAAAACTTCCGTGAGATAACCTATGGAAATATCAAATAAACAACGTAAGTAAAACATTCTTTATATTTACATTTAATCATATCGGACAATTAAAACATTTCTTAACTGACTTCAGACAGAAGAAAGGTTGTCTTCAAGTAATTATTAAGATTTTTGATGTGAAACATCTATAGCCGCACGTAAAACCGATCTCTGGCGTGGCGACGCACGCTATACGATGGTATATATATACAGTCTATATGCAGTAGTGTGTACGGTGTGGCGACGCGTCGCCATGCGCAATCGAATTCAATAAATAGTCATCGTTATCTGGAAAATTATCGTAATATTTTATTTTATCATTATGACATATTTAGTTCCTATCACAATATGTTCTTTTCTGCATATTACTTTTACAAAATAATGTCGATGTTTCACATCTGCCAGGCGTCCCGTGACGGCTCATTTTTTTTTTTAAATATACTTATATTCTTATGTGAACTGTTTTAAGGTTATTAATTGGTTATATTTATATTTACAGATCTTCCCGACAATCGTATAGTGACGACGTTATAGAGTATGTGCAGTTTAAGAGGAAGGCAAGTTTGTGTTTCATGAAAAGTAAAAGTTGTCCTGAACACAAGGTCAATGAAAATGAAAATGAAAATGTGATGACTGTCCTGCCTAGAAGAAGTGAGGAGCCAAAAGTTTCGAAAGTGGGCACCAGTCTGAAATACATAAAGTAAAGTACACGGGAAATAGTACTTCTTTACTTGCCTAACCTACCCAACAAGATGAAGGAAGAAAAGTGGCCATACATTTCCTATTATTGCATTGCAATTTAATTCTGAAAATGACAGTGATAAACATATATATCCATTTGTTCCGGAAAATAATTTTAGTAATGAAGAAAAGCAGACACGCAAGCAGCACAAAAATTTAGCTTAGGTGATCTGTAGTAATTATTGTAACTGTAACATATGATAAATATATACAAAAGTTCTACTGTGTGTACTCACTAATAGAACCATATAAACCAAATAAACAAAGAAATCTGTTAATAAAATACTAATATTAGCAAATCATGTATTTTTAATTATACAGTCCTGTAACTTAATCAGTGCACATGCGCCATCAATAATAACACAGTCATGAAATATTTTAATTGTGTCCTATTAATTACAGAATGGACCCTTAAAATAGAATTCTCATAGACGTCTTATAATTCTATTCTTATCATAGACATCTATATAATATATTAAATATATGAATACTTCCACTTGCTGTTTTGTTTTGATTACGTCCCGTTCCAATGATTTGGACTTGACGAATCACTCGAGAGTTACTAAATTTATTCCTTTTTTTTCAATAATACTTCTCTTACATAGATAGTATAAAATGTCATTGCTTGCAAACAGAGGATTGAAACATATAAGAATCTGCAAGTTCTTTAACGTTTATGAGATTTGGGTTTAGGAACTTGTAGAAGCAAATTTGTTAGGATATTTAGCGATCGTACTCGAACACATCGTCACTGCACGTCTTATAACTTGTCATTTATTTAAATTTTAGTTATAATAGCTAAATAACTCTCAATTTTCTTCTAAGCGTTGTTTGTTTACAGTGTAATGACGTTCCGCCACAAAATGACACTTGACCGCCTGATTTAACGCGACGTTCCGTTCACCGTAAAGAAAGTTCGTTTTTTATTAATGAATAGCCCTTTTTTCGAAAAAGTGATCAATGAAAGGCATATATAATACGTATACTAATTCATTAAAACACTTTCCCAAAAAGTGTCAAGTAGCCAATTACAGTAAAACTTTATTGTGAGTTTGAATATTTAACATCTAATGATCTTACTACGAATACAACGAATATTTAAAAATCAAGTGAAAAATTATTCATTTTATTAACAAATAACATTAGGCCTGCTCTTTAAAATGTTATTTTATATCACGGCGTGCGTAAATTGACGTTTTACGCACGCTTCGCGTGCGCAAAACCCCCATTTCCGACCCCGTAATATAAAATTTTATACAACACGCGGACGAAAAATGTTTTTCTGACTCGTGTGATTGCAGTCCTCGCCTGCGGCTCGGCCTGCAAACTCACACTTGTCAGAAAAAAATTTTTCGTCCTCGTATCGTAATGTACTATTTTTAATTAACATATATACAGGATGTCCCGTAAGTACCACGACAAACTTGGGGAGAGAACATAGGTGAGGGTCTGACCTCTCTGGGGAAAAAAAAACCTTAATAAAAGTGTCACCATTTTTGCACTATCAATTGTTTTAGATTTTTTGAGAAATTCTGCCCTCTACATCTTTCGTTAGCTGCGTGTACAAATTTGGTGATGCAGGGTCCATTTTTTCTGGTAAGTACTATCATACTATCAGATAGTTGGTTTGGTTGGTTGCTTGGAACTGATCTGATGATGGACCCAGCAGGTGCATGTTTCATTAGTAAATCCCTCGAGTTTGAGCTAAATTTGTAAGAGATCTACCACCCATATCCTGGCTCCATCATCAGATCAGTTCCAAGATGTCAAATTATGGTATTGTCATTCAAATTACATACATGTACGAAGTTTCACTTCGAAACGACCCTTCAAAGTAGGTGAAAATTGACTTAATAAATTGTATTACTTTGTATGCTAGTTAGTTACTTAATTATTTTTTTCCAAATGAAGAATGATATTTTTAAGTGTGTAACTAGGTAATAATGTGATTTAGTACTGCTTGACACGTTGTGAGTCGGTAGAAACCGTAATTTAACTAAAAACTCGATCATTACATTTTAGTTGGTTTCAGTCCCTTTCATGCAAAAACGGCTTTAACTTTTTTTCTTCAACTTTAAATAGTAAGTGTGGTACCTTTTTGAAATCTCTATTAACTGGACATATTTTTTTGCGCAATGAACACTTATAGTCCAGTACGTTATTTTTTCAACGCGACGAGTCAAAGTTGAGGGAAAAATAGTAAAAAAGTTAAAATCTAAAAATATCCCTATTTTTTTCATGGTTCCTTTCCATCTTTTAACCAATTTACATTCAAATATGATAGACCAACTATCTGATAATATTTAACAGAAGAAATAAACACTGCATCGCTAAATTTGTACATGCAGTTAACAAAAGAAAATGAAGAGGGCTGAATTTCTCAAAAAATCTAAAACAATTGGTAGTGCAAAAACGGTGACACTTTTACAAATATATTTTTTAACCGACTTTAAAAAGTAGGTGGTTTTCAATTCAGCCGGTATCTTTTTTATGTATGTACACGAATTACTCCGCCGTTAGTGGACCGATTTTAAAAATTATTTTTTTATTGTGTACAGACGAGCTGGAAGTTGGTCCCATTTAAATATGGTTAGGATCCATCGATGGGTTCTGGAGAAAATGAGGGGAACTCCTCCACCCATGTAAATATAACAGCCATAACTTCGCCGTTTTGAACCTATTTTAATGCCTTTAATTTCGTGTGTGGACAATTGCTACAAGTTGGTCCCATTTAAATATGATGAGGATCAGAGTGGGTTCTGGAGACAAAATATGTAACTCCTCAACCGAAGGGAATAATTCAGTTGTGATTGAAGATATTTGATGTAGGTTCTAATAAAATTGCAAAGCCAGTTCATCATTGACTATTTAGTTAGGTTAGGTGGGAACATATATGAAAATATAAAGTCGGCGCTCATATTAGACACGCTGTTTACATCGTTATCCAACGAAATATATTGAGCGCCGATTTCAGAAATATGTACTAAACCAACATTTATTTGAATATTTTTTTACTTTGTAGTGACATAGAAGGCGGTTGTATTTTTTGTTATTTTTTTTTTCTCAGAGAGGTCAGACCCTCACCTATGTTCTCCCCAAGTTTGTCGTGGTACTTACGGGATACCCTGTATATGATATCGCTATTATCATATTTATCGGTATCTATATGTTTCCTAATATGGTCTTCTCCATAGAAGAGAATGGTCTTCTCCTTTTTATATACCTAATTATTATTTCAAGAAAATTCGCAAAAAAGCAATAAAATTGTTTATATTGCCAATAATCATGAGTATTAGGGTTCCAGCAGATATACTACTTTTAGTTTCGAAGATCCTGCCAGGCGAGGACTCAAACGCTTTTAATGCAGATCGCGCCGCTCGAGTTTAAATGATTATTGAATGCGAATAATTCGATACAACTACAGCTCTATCAAAACATTTAATACCTACATAAACCTACATTTTCGGTACCATGTTCGAATGCACCCAATGGAAAAAAACGTGATAAACATTGATGCAATCACCAAAACGTGAATCACTGATGCTCAAAATACCGTGTGACGTGTCTGCTAAAGCCTTCATTCCATAGACAAGACAAGCCACGTATTATACGTGTAACATTATCAGAGTTACACCATATTTATGGTTATAAATTTCGGGAGTTCCCCACTCTAATATTCGATGTTACCTTTTCATAACAGAAGAAAAATTGTTTATGATTTTTATGAGTAAAATTAAAAATGAATTATACATCGTATTTTATCATAACATGCTTGCAATCATATATTATGATCAAATTAGAAATATATAATTTATTGCGGCCATATTTCTTTCAACGCGTTTGGGAAAAATGATGAGTGATTTCTTAAAATATCGACATCGAAAATATTAACATAACTTGGCTAGCAAGTGTCTCAAGATTTGCAAAAAAACACTACTATTCAATATTTTATTTTTTAGGTTTATGTGATATGATAATATGACACAATACGATACCGGACAAAACGAGATCCGTACCCGTGCCCACCTTGGATCTCCTCTGAGTGTGAGAGATTTAAGTTACGGTCCTTTGCGATTTGTGAAAACTTTTTATTTAAGATAAAATTTAATAGGGTTCCTCGAGATGTTTTCGTAAAACGGTCAAACAAGTGATCAGTTTTTTAATCTACGAATCACTTCCAAAAATCAGAGGGGCATGCATGAGATTCGAACCTTGAACGATATTGACTACTAGGAATCACGGCCTTACATTTGTGTGGGGTATTTTTTATGTATTATATATTAATAAACCTTTTCATCCTTGTTTGTACAACTTGTCTTCAACAATTTCCTCTAGCTCATAAGCCAATATTGATAAACATAAATGCAGTATTGATGTTTGTAACAAGTGATTTCGTGTATTTTAGGATGGATTAAAGCGATTATAGCTTGTTTTATTTATTTAAATATGCCTGAAGACCGTGAATTAGCTGGCATTAGAGTTAAATAATTGTATAACTTATTTCAATATTAAGTGGGTCAGAATACGTATATTCATCTCATTCATCTCAAATAATTGAAAATAAGTATGATGGTTCTGTAGTTAATACGTGAAAGTGTAGCAAATAAACAAACAAACAAACAAACGTATTCTCATTTATAATATTAGTTATGGTGCGTCCACCTCGCTCTTCACACTGCTCCTCGTGTTGCCGCGATTAATTCCATCGTGGCCCTCACGCTGTATGCTGCCCTTCTCGCGTCGATAGGGCTGCCACAATTTTTTGAACAAATAGTATTTACATTTACAAAACATTACAAAAATATAAGAAGTATTTTAGAAAAAAATATAGTAGGTAGGTTTACATGACATTTAGTTTTCGCCGATTAATTTTAATGTAACTATGAGTATATTAAGTTTAGATATATTATACTTTTCAGATGACCTCTTTTAAAACATTATCATGAAACAAATGTAGGGGATGTCGATGACATATGATATCGTAAAATCTGACAAAATTCAGTAAACGACGATTGACGGCCACACATGACACAATGTCCCTGCTCACTTCACTACTTGCTACTCGACTTCACGCGCGGTTAGGATGGAAATCATTAGTCTATGATATTTTGTTTTCGTTAGTGGCAACCCAGATTGTATATATATTATCAATTTTGTTTTTGTTTTAGTCTCTCTACTAAAACGTAGTGATTATATTCTCTTTGCTCTCTACTCTCTCCCACTCTCACTCATTGAGTATTGATTGAGCGTTAGCGTACCGCAGCGTCCGAAGTCACTAGTTTGCGCCCTTTCGCAGTTTTAGCTCTGACTACGGCGATCCTTCGGAGGCTCAGACTTTCATTGGTGTTTTATTGGACCTGTTGTGTAAATTGTAAATGCCAGACGTACCAAATTGATATACATTGTACATTCTAAGTAATATATATTAATAAAAGCGTAATTAAATAAAATAGATAGTTCTCTAGTGTACCCCTTAATTTACGTCGAGTCTCCTCCCGAAGGACCGTTCTGAATTTGTGATTTTAACGGAGGTAGGTAAGTAATGTGACGCAATTGTTTCAGTAAAATAGTAAAATTGTTTTGTTTGATTTTAAAATTTCCAAATTGGAAATTCCAATCAAAATTTTGATTAGGACATTCATCTTCATAAGTTGTATATCAATGGATTAGGAAATATTTGTTAAAAATTAGTTTTGCTTATTTTTTCGAGTTTGAACAATATTCTTCGTGCTATGTTCATCTATGGCTATGTTGTATACATTAAAATATATTTAGGTTGGTTGATTCTTCTTTTTTCATTGCACAGTGCTGATTGCTTTTACTTATTATGCATTTATGTTTGACTGAAATTGTTGAAATCAATCGAAGGGAAGCTGGGAGCCATTTTATTGCAGTACAAAATGGCTTCCATCTGAAACTTTGTCGTGTTCAATTTTACACGTTCAGGTCAACATAAGGGGAGATACAGGAACCATCCATTTTATTGATGGATTATTGACTGGGAGGCTGATAGCCTGATTGGGTGACAAATTTGTATAGTATCATGATGCAATGTTTATGAGACTTATCTCTATAGGCAGGTCTTGAACCTTCGAAGTTCGAACCATGGAAACAATCTCATTTCTGCAAGATGTGTACAAATCTGTTTTTTATATCTAGAAAAATCCTTGAACTTTATATATATTTTTCTATTATATACTTGAACTGACTTGAACGTAGAAAATATTTCTATTATTTATGCATGAAATATGGAAAAGCATATTATTATTCAAATGTGACTAATTTTGATAAAGGATGTCCAAAAAACTTGAAATATGGGACATGATTTATGGATGCCCCTCTCCGGCTCCGACAATATTTTGACCCAATCGGATCTGCCCCGTTTCCTCTAGTTTTTAAAATATATTGAAAATATTTGGACCTTTTTAGGATTCCGTACCCTTAGGTATAAACGGACTTTGTTATTAAGACTCCACTGTCTGTCTATCTGTTTGTCTGTCACAGGGCTATATCTCCTAAACCCTAATAGATAGACACCTGAATTTTTTACAGTTTGTAGGTGGTCACTATAAAAAGTAATACTAAAAATAAAAAAAGTGAAAATATATCGGGCTCGCCATACAAAAAACGGCTATTTTTCGTCATTTTCGCTTTATCTATTGAACCAGAATCAGTGAGAGTTCAAGTTTTCACAATGCGTGTACTTCAATGGCTGCTATAATAAAAAAATAAAATTTTATGGTGTGGAACCTTCCGGATGTGAGTTTGATTTGTACTTGGCCAATTATTTATATATCATATATCTAATCTCTTATTTTTTTCTTTTCAGATCTAATTTAAAATGCCCAAAGGTATGTAACACTTATCATCTCATGAGGTTTGCAAACAGAGTTAAACCTTTAAGAGTTATTCATAGTTAGTATTTATGCCTTCTCGTAATAAAATTATATATTATAAATGTATAAATGATCTGTGATCTATGATTCCATTTTAACTCTATTTCATATTTCATTTACTATGTTACCTATACTATATCCCTTATAGGAAAGAAAAAGGATAAGAAAAAGGATGAAGACGTGCCGTCACTTTCGCCTCTCACTCTCACTGAACCTCAACCGTCTACATCACAACTTCAACCATCTGCATCACAAAGTTCAACAACAGTAACAGAAGAAGATGTGGGACTTGGACTTGGAGCGGGACGTAAAAGGAGTAAACCCAAAAAGAAACAAAGTGAACCACAGTCGGCGAGATCTCCCTCGGAAGTACAACAAGGTGGAGGGGATGCCAAAGAAGCTGAGAAAGATACAACAAAAGTTGAACAAAGTGAAGTTGCCAGTTCGTCTCAGAAAGTAGTAAAACTTGAACAGTCCTCTACAAGTAAAAAAGAGGAAGACGAAGATGCTGATGGACTTGGGCTAGGTTTGGGTGGAACAAAGAAAAATCGCCGTAAGAAAAAGAAAACCGATCAGCCTGCGCCTGACACGTCTAAGAAGCCTGATCAGCCTGTACCTAATGTATCACAAAGTCATGCAGCACCACCAGTACCAACACCGACACCAGTGCAGGCACCAGCACAGGCACCAGCATCTGTACCAGGGCCATGGGCAAGACGGGCACAAACAGGATCTGTTCAACAACCACCTCAACCAGCTGTTTCTGTGCAACCAATGTTTCCTCAACCGCCTCCCCAAGTGCCTACAAGGGTACCAGAACAGCCAAGTGGGTCTGGTTTACAGGCATCAAGACAAAAAACTGTAGTGGCCCCAAGAAATCTACCCGTAACTCAGTCACCTCCAGTATGTTTATTTAAAATTCCGGACAAAGTAACAGTTAAAATGGGACGCCCGGTACCTTCTAGGCCTATTAAAGTCATCGCAAATTATTTGGAAATGCAGATCAAAGCATTAAAAATTGTAAGTACTACATTCATGTAATGGCTTATGACTGCTCATGATTGAAGCTATTGTTGAGTGTGAACTGTTGACGGTAAAAGAATTTCACAATGCCCTTTGAGTCGAGAAGTAAATATGAAATAAATTATACAGTGCACTTAATATTGACAATCAGTGAGATAATGATAGTTCCTTTAATAGATCATATCTTATTTGAGTTTAAGACATGGTTTTAATTGATTTTTTTTTCCAGTATCGATATGACATCGATTTTAAACCAGAGAAGCCCAAGAAGTTTGTGCCGTTGGCCTATAAAGCATTTCATAATAATTATTTTAGAACATCTACTATTGCATTTGATCAGTCAAAAAATTTATACTCGCTAAATAGTCTACCTGGTGTTAGAGAGGATGAGCGGTTTAAATATATGGTAAGTATAATAAAAATTAATTATTCTTAAAGTAATTAAACTATTTAGTAGTAAAATAGATCGGACATGGGGAGGAATAGTGTCATCCACAAGCAATTAGAAATAATTTGTCCTGAAATATATGTCAAATGTCAATACATCCATGATAATGTCAGTGTGAATGAGATTAAAGTTTTGCTATGAAAATCTTGACACCTCCATCCTCATACTTGACATCATACTCACCATCATTGTCATACTTGACATCTCCTATATAGCTCTATATATAACTTACTATACCACACCGGTGTTTTGAAAATACAAAGTGTATTTTATATACAGGGTGAATCTCCATAAAGTGCACATATTGAAACAGGTAAAATTAAACCGCATTTTGTCGACAAAAAAAATATTAAAAAAATTAAAAAATTTTTTTTTTGGGTTTTACGACCTTTTGAATTTTTTTTTTGGAATTGTGCACCTGAAGTAAATAAATCGCTATAACTTTTAAACTAAGAGGGTTATCAGGTTCAAACAAAAATAACAATGATTGCCAATGATAGGCCGTATTGATCCATGAAAAAAAAAAACAAAAAAAAAATCATCTTCCCAGGAAAAAAATGTCAGATTAGTGCAAAAAAGCACTTTTTTTAAGTAAAATTTTCAGTAATCATCAATTTCCTCAAAATAATCTAGGCATTTTATTTTTTTATTATTATTCAATGCAATTCTACGTCGTATTAGCTTTCAAACACTAAAAAAAACACGCCTCTAACTCAAGTATAAAGTTTGCTAGGAACGTTTCAAAAAAGACGCGACGCACGTGCGCCCTAATAAAACTGGTATAGTCCGACCCATAATTAGATGTCTAAAATATAAACAAAGGAAACTATCAAAAATATGTTTCAATGGTAAATTCATGGTAGTTTCTTATTTTTGACGATATTAAAGTGATAAAACAGTAATAAAATAAATCTTTAATAATTAAAAAAAAAACACTAGTTTGTATGAAAAATGTTATTTATTACCAACACCCTTAAGAACTGCCTTTGTTTAAGCGCTCGTAGGAAACTTTATACTTAAGTTAGAGGCATGCCTTTTTTAGTGTTTGAAAGCTAATACGACGTAGAATTACATTAAATAATAAAAATAAAATAAAAATCCTAGATTATTTTAAGGAAATTCACGATTACTGAAATTTAACCTAAAAAAATTGCTTTCGTCACACTAATCTGACTATTTTTTTCTGGGAAGATAAACTTTTTTGGTTTTTTTTTTCATGGATCAGTACGGCCTATAATTGGCATTCATTGTAATTTTTCTTTGAACATGATAACCCTTTTAGTTCAAAAGTTATAGCGATTTATTTACTTTAGGTGCACAATTCCAAAAAAAAACTTCAAAAGGTCGTAAAACCCAAAAAAAAAAAATATATTATTTTTTTTATTTTTTTTTGTCGACAAAATGCGGTTTAATTTTACCTGTTTCAATATGTGCACTTTATGGAGATTCACCCTGTATATATACAATGAAATTATAAATTGTGTAATAAAGTAATAAAAAAAGTAATAAATTAATTATAATATGTGGAGATTTTAATGTAAATATCTTGCACAATAGCTTATTAACAACTAAATTATTGTCCTTATTTAAATCATTTAACTTAAACAATGTTTTTTGTGAACCTACAAGGGTGACAACATCTTCAGCTACATGTATTGACAACATTTTTTGTAATTGTAATATTATAGATAAGTCCATAATAAATTGCATTCAGTCGGATCACAGTGGCCAAAGTGTTCATATTCTCTGTAATAATCACACAGAAAATAAAGTATTTTTGGAATATAGACTAATAACAAAAATGCGTCTAAAAAAGTTTAACCAGCAGCTATTAAATAGTTTAAAATTTTTAAATTATAATAACAATGTCAATAATGTTTATTCAAATTTCTTTAAAATAATAAATACGGAGTTTAAAAAAATATTTATACTTAAAAAATACCAGAAATCAGTCGGTTTTAAATTCAATGAATGGGCTACTAAGGGTATTCGTATAAGTCGGGAAACTCTTTTTGACTTGTATAATGAAAGGGCCAATAGTCCTAGCCCCAAGCTTAACGAGCATGTTCGAAGGTACTCTAAATTGTTTAAAAGGGTTTGCAAAATTGCTAAGTCAAATTATTATCATAACAAAATAAAATCATCCGATAATAAAATAAAGGCAGTATGGAAAGTAATAAATGCCGAAGCGGGTAAGTCAAATATGTATACTGACGATATAACTCTTAATACTGAAAAAGGCATTGTCACATCACATAAGGATGTGGCACAAGAATTTGAATCCTTCTTTACTAATATTCCCATGAAAACTACACAATTTCTAAAGCCTTCGCCTGCTCTTTCTGTAAACGTCCTTAAAGAAAATGTAAAAAGTTGCAGTGATAGATTTATATTTAGACATGTTAATAGCAAAGAAGTAATTAAAGTGTTCAAAGATATAAATATTAAAACTACTGAGGATTTATGGGGAATGTCTATAAAAATTTGTAGTTTTATTATTGAGACTATAGCTCCTTACTTAGCCAAAATTTTTAATTTATGCGTAGATCATGGTTGCTTTCCTGATCTAATGAAACAAAGTAAGGTCATTCCTCTATTTAAGTCTGGTGACAACAAAGATCCTAGTAATTATAGACCAATTTCTGTTTTGCCTGTTTTTAGTAAAATATTTGAAAAACTAATACTTAATCAATTATTAGTACACTTTAATTTTTATAATTTATTCCATAATAAACAGTTCGGCTTCACCAAAGGTAGATCAACCGTTGATGCGGGTGTTGAATTAATGCGAAACATTTTTGACGCTTGGGAAGATGCGCAGGATTCTATAGGTGTATTCTGTGATCTTTCTAAGGCATTTGATTGTGTAGAACATAAAACTCTCTTGTTAAAGTTGGAATATTATGGTATACGCGGTACGTCTCTAAAACTGCTTAGGTCTTATCTAGATAATAGAGTACAACGAGTTCAGGTTAAGGGACACAAATCGTTAGGTTCTGGTGTTAAAGTAGGCGTCCCACAAGGCTCTATTCTGGGGCCATTCTTGTTTTTGGTATACATTAATGATCTACCGTATGTAATGCAGGACTTATCAAAGGTTGTGTTGTTTGCTGACGATACTTCCTTAATATTTAAAGTTAAAAGACAATCTAACGACGTGAGCGCTGTCAATAAAGCACTTGACATAATTCACAACTGGTTTAGCGCAAACAATCTTGTATTAAATAATAAAAAGACTAAATGTGTCCGATTTGCTCTGCCTAATGAAAAAGCTGACGATGAATGTTACCCTTAACAATGATCACTTAGAATTTGTAGATGAAACAGTTTTCTTAGGGATAAATTTAGATTCTAAACTACAATGGAGCCCTCAGATAGCAAAGTTATGTAGTAGACTTAGTTCGGCAGCCTATGCGGTAAAGAAGATAAGACATCTTACCGATATACCAACCGCTAGGCTTGTTTACTTTAGTTATTTTCATAGCATTATGTCTTACGGTATTCTGCTGTGGGGTAACGCTGCTAGCATAGATGTCATTTTTATACTTCAAAAACGTGCAATTAGAGCCATTTATAGTCTTCGCCCCCGTGAGTCCTTACGAAAACTGTTTAAATCTATAAATATTTTGACAGCGCCTAGTCAATATATTTATGAAAATATCTTATATGCTCGCAAAAATTATTCTTCTTTGGAAAAAAATTATAATAGGCACAGTCATAATACTAGAAATAAAGATAAATTGGCCATACCTCAATTTAGATTAAGCAAGGTGTGTAATTCTTTTATGGGGAACTGTATTCGTTTCTACAATAAAATACCAAAAGACATTATCGATCTATCCGAGAAAAGGTTTAAATCTACTATAAAATTAACTTTATGTAAAAAAGCTTATTATAATGTAAATCAGTATTTAAATGATAAATCCGTATGGTATGACAACTCCAGCTCCAACATCAAAAATTAATTATATGTACCACTATGTAAAATTGTATATTATTTACTCTTTAAAAGATGCAAATATGCACACGTATGGAGTTTCTTGCGCCGCTTCTTCTCCATAGCGAAATACCTTCCGAAGCGGTGGTAGTTTGTTGACTTTCAAAAAGTATTCTATATGAATCAATTTTGAATAAATGAGATTTGAAATTTGAAATTTGTATAGTTTGGTTTATAGATGCCACATCATATGATGGTCACCATAGTGGTGGTAAGTTGAGATGAGAGATAACAGGAGTATAAAATTTGATCAATTTAATAAGACAATCTACACTGATATGTGATTGTGAGTGTAGATAGTATTCTATCATAAATTATTCCAATAAAATCTCTTAAAAATAAAATAAAGCAGTTAGTACTTAGTGATGATCTAGTGGTTAAGACACCTGGCCTCTCGATCGAGGGGTCCGAGGTTCAAATCCCAGGCACGCACCTACGATTTTTCAATTTTGATTGATTGATTTGATTTTGTTATGTGCGTATTAGAAATTAATTATCACTTGCTAAATGGTGAAGAAAAACATCGTGAGGAAACCTACATACCTGAGAGATTTATAAAAAAAAAATTCAAAGGTATGTGAAGTCTACCAATACGCACTTGGCCAGCGCAGTAGACTATGGCCTAATCCTTCTCATTATGAGAGGAGACTCGAGCCCAGCAGTGGGACAGTAATGGGTTGTTGTTGAAGTTAGTATTTAGTTTGTAAATAGGCTTAGGAATTAATTATTTATTATGACTTTCACATTATTGAATTCACTTTATTTTTTAGGTCAACTTCAATGATAATAATGGAAAACAAGTAGAAATTGAAGTTTCAGTTAAATTCACAGGCTTGGTAGACTTCAGCTCAATTATCAGGTAAATGCCATTTCCTTATGTTTTAATGTTATTGCAATAAATACTTGTAAGCATAATAGATCATACATAGATCAAACACCACAGTATCTATATTCCACCTATTTCTTCCTTACATAATGATAATGCTGTTTCGGTTTGTGAAGGGCCAGTGAAATATATGCCATTTGGTTTATGACTCTTTGTCATAGACGAGAAAAAAAAATTAAACTAGATTAACTTCGATCTTCGGTGAAAATTATTTGAGATTTATATAAATGAGATCCATTATTTACCACATAATGAGAAAAAATGAAGACCTAGCCAACGATTTTTTAGCATGGATAAGAGCTGTGACCATTTAACAACGTGTGGCGTGCTTATTTACCGCTTCCATTCGATTAAAAAAAATACTAAACAAGTAATGATGTTCCATTCAATTACTAAATGTTTTTGTTAATTTTTAGCCATATGCAAAACGGTGGATCATCCCTGAATCCACCTACCGAGGCAATTCAAGCCGTCGATGTTATATTACGACAGGGTACACTGGAATCTTACGTAAAGGTAATAAATGTATATGCATTACTTATTGTAGGTGCAAAGAGTTTGATAAAGGCGCACCGACGCAAATTTGTTGGTGCGCGTAATCAAACACCGTTATTTTAATATGTCAAACAATTATTTAAGCACTGCAACATTGAATCAGTTTTGAGTATATATCTTTTCAAAAAGTGACATAGGCCTATATAATTAACTATTTGTAGATATCTCTTATATATAAAATTCTCGTGTCAGAATGTTAGTTACCGTACTCCTTCGAAACGGTTCTACCGTTAATTATAAATAATTAAATAAATGTTATACCTTAAATTAATTATACTCATGATATTCTTCGATCACTACTTATTAGTGATCGAAGATGATATTGATCCTATATACACACATAAAATGGCTTGTGAAATATCTATTTTTATCTATTAAGATAAAAATGTTCATTGTATGTAAAAGTCTTTCATCAATATATTATTAAAGAATTGAATCAATGTAATGTAATACTATTTTATAATTTTTTTTAGTGTAAAATAAATTAATGCAAAAGCGCGCGGCACATTTTAATGACTTTTAATTTTATGTGGTCTAATGTTTCTTTCAACAGGTTGGGCGCCAGTTCTTTAAACGCCCGAATAGGCCGATTGACCTAGGCGGTGGATTGGAGATGTGGACTGGATTGTTCCAGTCAGCTATATTTACCTCTCGGCCTTATATTAACATTGATGGTAGGCAAACATTGTTCGACAAAAAATATTAATTGTATTTTGTATTCTTTGTTATATATTTGACACTTAACCTTTCTTTATGTAATACTCAACGTAATACTGTATATTGAAATTTTAGTGGCACATAAAGGGTTCCCTAAGAACCAAATGTTAATCGATGCCTTCATAAACGACTTCGGTTTGGATCCGTCTTCGCCTATCGAAAATCAACAACCTCGAAAAGCCGAGGCGTTCCTTTTATTCCTGAAAAATTTAAGGGTAAGTTTTTATGTATTGAATGATAGTAAAAGTATGAAAATGACGCTGCCCTTGGGGACATATCGGTGTGCTCTAGGGACACGCGTGTGGTGCATTATCGCTCTAAGGATGTTATGCATATGTATATGACATTTCGGATCTGGATACGAGTACGGATATATTAAAACATATATCGATTTTGGATACGATTATGGATAAGGAATTGTTTCGGATTTTCAGATGGTTTCGAATAACCGAAATTATTCGAAAACATTTTTACAGAATTGTAAGTAAGAAAATAGAAATAGGTAGGTAATGATTACATTTTATTTGTAAAGTAACGGAACAGCGCGGACGAAGACTTTTTATAATATAGTGCAATTCAGACTTCGCCCTTATCGGAAATTATTCGAAATTTTATAGCGGATTCTGTTACGGTTTAGGATATCCGATAGTTTCAGTTTCGGTTATGGATCTCCATAACATCCCTAATCGCATTCTAGAAGAATGATGTTAACCAAGTGACATATAGGTATCTAGATAACATCTAGAACATCTTAAACTTATATTCTAGGAAAAGATATTATTTACTTTAGAGGACCTGTTGGAACCTCGGACACTTTCTTCTATCTTCTAACTTGCCCACACGATAGGACTTGTCGATCTTGGGCAGTGAGAATATAAAAGTATTTCAAAATCCGACCGTCTTATATAGTGGTGACAATGCCTAAGTGAGACAAATAAAATAAAATAACAGGCGGCATCTGGTTCGCTCGCATCATTGCCCCGCGAGTAGCGTCGTTTCAATGTTACTATAGTATGTTTGTACAATTCGACTAAGCCAACTAGACGAACGGGTGGAATGCGGCCTCTCCCCGAGTACCACCTCATGCCCGATCACACCTAGTACTTACTGTTCGCAGATCTCACTCTCACAATTCACAAATAATTTTTGGATTATATTTTTTGTTTAATGTTGTTATTGTTATCAGAGTAGGTACATAGTTATTGTTTCTTTGTTATTTATTAATTTTGACTGCGTTAAGACAGCATCAAAACGGGGAAAAATAAGACTATTCATAGCGGAGAGAGAACAATGATATTGCGAGTTTTATGTTTTACATTAATTTTTTGCACTCATTAGTTTTCGTAACAGTCGTTTAAGAATAAATTATTAGACATAAATTTAATAAAATTAAAATTAAAAATAAAATTTAATTTAATAAAATTTAAATTTCATAGGTTCAACATCAACATTTCACAAGTTATTATTTTTTTGCCAGCGGTACGCACATATCTGGCGAGTGACGTCACGTTTGACAATTGGCTTGGTCGAGTAGTAAGTTTGTATGTAAGCAAATTGGTCTAAGATCCGATATTATCAGCTCGGTCCAGTTCGACTTAGCTTCGGATCTTCTACTAAATGTAGCGCCTATTTCTGCCGTGAAGCTGTCTTTGCATTTCGGTGGAAGGATGTGCTTCTGCTTAGACCTACTATTAATAAGTTAAATAATATTTTAGTCATGCTATAGATAAATAAATTTCGAAAGCTTGTACAAAAGTACACACACTCATATATTTTTAATTTCAGGTTACAGCTTTTATTGGCGGTGACACGGTTAAAGGGCAGAAACGTGATTTTATATGCAATGGCGTAGTGAAACCGCCACGCGATTTGAAATTCATTGTCAATGAAGGGACAAAAGACGAAGCCGTAATATCCGTTGCGGATTATTTCGAAAAAGATAAAAAGTTACGGTAAGAGCGAGGTTCACATGTTTATTACTAGCTTCTGTATGCAAATTTGTTTGTAATAATATAACATAATAAGAAATTAATGCGGTGATAGCTTAGTGGTTGAAACTCTAACTCTATATCGGGGGATCTGAGGTTCGACCAGACCTCACGCACGCACCTTTGATTTTTTAAAGGTATTAAAAATAATTTTCACTTGCTATAACGGAGAAAGAGAACATCTTGAGAACACTTACACGTCTGAGAGTTGTATAAAAAAGTGAAGTATGTAAATTCGTACTGGGACAGAGCGGTGGACTATGGCTTAAACCTCTCACTCTGAGAGGAGTCCCGTGCCCAGAAGTGGGACTTTATTGGTTGACGATAGTAAAATACAATGTGTAAGGTTGACACTCCAAATATGATTTAGTAATGCATATTATGAAATTATTAATCAGACAAAAGTTAACACTCGCCATATTTTCATCGTTAAATTTAAACTACCTGACTACTGTTTGATATTGATTTACATTATTACAAAATATTTTTCAGTTTTCGCTACCCCAAAGTCAACTGTGTATGGGTGGGACCAAAAGAAAAAAAAATCTATTATCCAATGGAGTGTTTGATGGTTTCATATGGGCAGGTAAATATTTATGGAAACTACAATTATTTTCTTTGCACTATTTCATCTGTAATATGCAATTAAAATATATAATATCCAAATAGCATTCAACAATGTTGAATCATTATTAATGGCAACAATCTATATAAACCCCTCATCTACAAGTTTTTTTTTGTTTACTATGTATATAACGATCGGCGATTTATTTTAGGTTATGAATAAACAGTTGAATGATTTTCAACTAGCTACATTGGTTAAGGAGTCTGCGACACCGCCGCCTGACCGCAAAGCAAAGATTCAGGAAGTAATCAAGGATGTGAGTACTAATTTTTGCTTCATGCATTTTTTTTTATAATATAGGAGTAGCAGACGAGCATGCAGTCCACCTGATGGTAAGTGGCTATTGCCGCCCATGGACAACTGTAATCAATCGCAGATAGGGTTAGATATTCCTACCTGAGGTCGGCCACAGATGCGCCGCTACCCCTGAGAACTAAGCTGGAACGCCTCGGAAAAGTATGTCTCCCTTACCAACCCTTCAAACCGAAACACACAAGCGCCTAACACTACTGTTATTAGGCAGAAATAGAGGTGGCGGTGGTGCCGCCAGAGTCGAACCACAAAGGGTTCTGACCTTGACTTATCTATATCAATGTACACCTAAACTACATATATATGTATGTACTCAGGTTTCTATCTGTTTATATGCTTAGACTTGACAACTCTGTAACATGTATTTTTTTATGGTTCGGCCCATAAACTTTTTTTTGTCTTTTTCTTACCAATCATAGACTACTAAACAAATGTTCACCATATTACAAGGAATTTACTATTTGTTTATGTGATCTACGTAATATTATGAACCAATTAATTTATTATACTTTATTATATATTACTATTTTAGATGAACTACTCGAGGAACGAGTATTTTAGGAAATTTGGTCTTGATATAGCGAATGAGTTTCTGAATGTCGACGCAAAGATTCTTCAAGCACCAAACATCGAAATAGGAGGAGCATCTGTGGAACCTAGGTAAGGCTCTCAATAAATATTATGGTTATTTGTAGTTAATAGTAGCAACTAACGTAAGATATTTATCTGTTTGTCTATTAGTAAGGTATATTAATTTTGGACCTGGTGGATATATTGAAATCTCTATAGCCTTCAGACCAGATCACAGTGTGACCAACAAGAGCTATAGGAAGAAAGAAAGAAAAATACATTATTCAGGAAAATTGTAGTTAAAAGTAGCAACTAACGTAAGATATCTGTTTGTCTATTAGTAAGGTATATTAATTTTGGACCTGGTGGATATATTGAAATCTCTATAGCCTTCAGACCAGATCACCGTGTGACCAACAAGATCTATAGGAAGAAAGAAAGAAAAATACTTTATTCAGGAAAATTGTAGTTAAAAGTAGCAACTAACGTAAGATATCTGTTTGTCTATTAGTAAGGTATATTAATTTTGGACCTGGTGGATATATTGAAATCTCTATAGCCTTCAGACCAGATCACAGTGTGACCAACAAGAGCTATAGGAAGAAATAAATAAAAATACTTTATTCAGGAAAATTGCAACACACAGTACAATTGCAAATAGACAGAATAAATAAACAAACTGCACGGTTATGAAACTAATTAATAATAAATAAGACAATCAATTTAGAAAAGAATCCTTAAAAATATTCAAGAGTAAAAAATACAATATATAACTTAAGTTCTTTTTTACTATCATCTTAATGTATTCGAACGCTTAAATGGCACAGCAGTTCTTTACTATATATAGAAGTCTAGGTTCTAACTGGGCAGTGTCTTGTAGATGAATAAGTTTGTGTATGTTCAATAATTTTGAAACTCTTAGTGTCAGTGTATTATAGTATTTTAATATAATAATTATTTGATGATTACTAAATGTTATTATTTTACGTAGACGAGGAGTATGGCAGTCCAAGCGATTTTTGAAACCGCAAGCGCTTGATTCTTGGGCATTTATAGCTGTGGACACTGATACGAGGAATAACTATACTCCCGTCATTGATATGGTAAGATGATGTTTTTAATAAACGAATGAAAGTGCATTATGTGCATACGAAGTTGATTGAATCGCCTAAGATTTTTTTAGATAGGTTTATTTATAGTCCCATATCAAAAGTCAGTAATTCTAAATAGTTTGAAGCTCTACGTCTGATTGATTAGTATGCATACTCGAATCTCAAAAATAATTGATTGGCTGCCTGATACCAAAATATCAAAGACAATTTAATACATATTTAATAACACACAATTGCGTAAAGACTTGAAACTCGTAAAATTAGTATTTTTTATATTTTTCACAAAAAATCTATTTAGTCATTGTTTGTTGAACAGTAATTATTTAAGAAAGTAACAATAGTGTTTGCCACCTCATGAGGAGAATGGGACAAAATTATTAAAATCGCGTATTGTCATCGGTTCTTGATAATGGACATAATGAGAAATTTTGAAAAGTCCTTCTATAATATAGATTCTAGGTACATGTGTACTGTAAATATTATGACGATTCAGACAAGACTGCCGACCGCAGTATTTTACACTTTTATTTTATTGAAAATATAGTAATCTTAAAGTTTATATTAAAACTGGGTTATTTTTGGGAATCCTATCAACATGTTGTTTTTATGAATAGTTTCATCATGCCCGTTGTTCAAAATTTTGATTTAATTTGACCGTTCAAGGTGCGTAAAAATCTAGTTTTAAATTTTTCTAGGTAATAAAAACGTAAAAAGTCAACAATCCCTAAAGAAAAATCCTGACTATGGCCTTGAAATTGTATAAGAATAAAGAGCAAAAAATTAATATTATTCATTGCATTTCCAGATCGTGAAAGCAGGCACTGACGCGGGCATGCGTATCAGACCACCTAAGCTCACTTTGTTTAACGTGAGAGAACATGAGCTAATGAAAACCCTACAGACGGCGAGAGATGAAGGCATCATTATAATGTTCGTCGTTTTATCTGCACGTTCAAAGGATTGTTATCACAAGGTAATTATTTTTCTTCATAGTTTTTACATCTTTGATCAATTGTCCAAAAATATATTTAATATTTCGGAAAATTTAATTTAAATTTAAATTCTAACAGCTAAAGCGCGCAGCCGAGCGCGAAGTTGGCGTCCTCACCCAATGCATCAGAGAATTCACCTGCACACGCAAAATGAACTTCCAAACTGCTCATAATATAATGCTAAAGGTACCATTTTTACTACATATGAATAACTATGATTTAATATGTGATACATCTGTGATTATATTACTGCTGATAAGATATCATAGTTCTTTTTAAAAACTGTTTTTAGGGTTCCTTACCCAAAGTGTACAAACGGAACCCTTTTACTAAAAATCTGCTGTCGCAGGGCTCAATCTATGGAACCTTAACAGATAGACACATGATTTTTTTACAGAGAATGTATATTAGTGGCCGCTATAACAAACCAAACCGATAAATAAAACCAATATTTATCGGCATTTTTCGAATTGAATTGTTGAACCGTAGTAGGAAGACAATTGAATTTTTTTCAATGCATTTACTACTAAAACTGCTAGTATAATAAATTCAAATTATGACAATAATATTTATTTTTTTAGTTCGTTGGATTATAAAGTCCTTGGTGTTTAATAAATGCTTGCATGATATTATACAGGTCAATTCCAAGTTAATGGGAATCAACCACGCCTTAGACAACCGGTCCGTACCCGTATGCCTACAGAGCGGCAAAATAATGCTGGTAGGAGCAGACGTCACACATCCGTCGCCAGATATGGTAAGGGGTTTTTTGTTACGTACGTGAAATTAACAAGAAACATATTCATTCTAATAATTAAAGATATGGATAACTAGAACACAGTAATGATTATGAAAAGATATATTGTATAACATTAATGTACCATAACTGACTTATAAGTGGGTATACTTATATATAAAAGACTGTAAGTAAAAGTTTTTGACTCGTTATTAAATATTAGGTAAGGAAACTAAAAGATGAGTGAAGAAAAAAGAAGTAATTTTATTTTTACTCTTCACGTGAATTACACACCCAATGCAATGCATACAATGGCTGACAATGGTCAGCCATCTAATGGCTGTATGGTGTAATTTACGCGGAACAATGTCGACATGTGCTGTTAAGTGGTGCAAAAACAAGAAATCAAAGAAAAAGTGCGCATAAATGTCGTTTCATTCGTAACTGCTCTAAAAACTACATTTTTTTTTAATATTTTTCATTTTCTTGTTAGGTGTGAGTAATCTTTACTAATCTATGCAGAATACTAAGAAGTTTATGTTTTTCAGAGCTCTGTACCGAGCATAGCGGCAGTGACGGCTTCGATGGACTCCAAGTTCTCCATATACAATATCACATTGAGCATTCAGACGCCCAAGGTGATTAATTTTATATTAACATATACATATGGTGAGCTATATATATACATATGTTGTGCTATTAAGCGCGTTTGTAGCGGTGCCACTGTCACACCCAATTTCACTATATAGCAGCAGCGGTGACATAAATAAATAATTGATGTGGTATTACAATTTTTCAAGATAAGCCCCAGTGGTGATCCCGAGATATATACGATATGCTAGGTGGGACTTCTAATTTCGTCATAGTACGCATGGTTATACATGTTCATCAGCTCATTGGCTGCATTAGATGCAAAAGCAGTCAGGGAGATCTCAGCTAAGAGAGATCTGGCTGATTATTTATTTGATCACTTTAAATTTAAAAAATCTGATCAGATAAGTGCGTTTGAAATAGAAAATTACAATTCGTGTGTAATTTTTTTTCTAGACATAAAATAATTTTGAACAGATTCTTTTTACAGAACAGTTAATTTGATCTTAAAGATGTAAGATTAATTGTAAATGGTTATATTATGTAAGCACATGTCTTTAGTATAATTTATTTTTATTTAACAGAAAGAGATGATAGTCGACTTCGAGAATATGATGCTTGAACATTTCGTCGAATTCGAGAAGCTACAGAGGGAACTGCCGAGTAAGATATACGTGTTTCGAGATGGCGTCTCCGAAGGGCAGTTTGCTCAGGTATGTTGATCGTAAAAAATATTGGAAATCTGTAAAGGACTTATAAAAGTTGGTACTTACAACTATTTGGGGTTCAACTTACTGGAATCAAATCACGAAATGGACCTTACATACTTATTTCTGTAAATACATCAGTTTTAAGCTGCTGTTTTTTAGTTTGTAAGGTTGTAAGGGAGACACATGTTTCACTTTTTTGTCTGTTATAACAAATCTGTCCAATCTCAAGCAGGACTCTGGAAGAATTAAGTTAGCAATTAATAGTTATTTAGAAGAAAATATACATTTAATTAGAAATCCTTGGCGAGACAAAAACACAATTTCCTAGTAAATAAACACTTTTTCACTTTCTTTAGACCACTTGTATATATATATTATGAACATTAGAGCATTGCTGACATAACAATTATATTATGCAGTCTTACTTAAGATGATTAACTTAAAATTTGTAAAAAATACGTTCAAGGTAGAAAATATAATTCACTTTTTAAAAAATAACATTAAACCCCCCTAATTTTTACAATATACTACTTCAATATGTATATTCTCAGCAGGGACAAAAAGGTTCGAGAATAATAAACTGTTATTTGCCGTACTGGCAGCACAACAGCATTATTCCTGTTTAGTGTACCAACAGGTATAGAATCAATTGAACATCAGTTCTACTTGTACATAAAATAACATTACCAATTGCTTAGCAATTCATTGAGTACATGTCGCCGGCGTTTTGAAAATCCTACCAGACCAATTTATATGAAAAAATATATTTTCATTGCTTATATTATAAAATTGTAAATATATTTTACGCTAGTTGTCTCGTAATTATCGCGCTTTTATCGGCTTGTTCTCTATGTATTTATCTAGTTATGTAATAGAATCTTGGAACTCTTTTTCTTAACTACTGAACGGTTAGATTAATTTAAAATTTTGAAACATTATCCCTTATGAAATTTATGCATTTAATCATGTGGTGGAATTTACAGTAGATGGTTGTTGAAACGTTAGATTTAAATAAATGCCCAAGAGCTTGTTAAAAAGTGATATTTAACCGATTTCAAAAAAGAAGGAGGTTTCTGAATTCGACCGTACATATGCTTTTTTGCATACATCCTAGCAGTGATAGCCTAGTGGTTAAGAAACTCGGCCTCTCGATCGAGGGGTCCTCTGATTTTTCGAAATTATGTGCGTATTATAAATTAATTATCACTTCCTAAAACGGTGTAGGAAAACATCATGAGGAAACCTGAATACCTGAGAGATTTATAAAAAGTACAAGTAATTAATTAAAAAAATCAAAAACCCGACTGCACCAAAAAGGCTGAAGTAAAATTTCCAAAAGCAGTGAAATAGGCATTTCATTATTTTTATCCAGAAAGCCAAATATAAAGTTTCATAGTAGGTGTCTGCTTCAAAAACAAAAGATGTTCAAACAATATTATCCTATTTTATCCTCGTAGTGTTCATTCACGCTAATAAAGAACCTATGTGTAAAATTCCAGCACGTTTAAGTTCAGCGGTTTCCCTTTGCGTTGATCTCTGGCACAGCAACTCACTCATTTAGTCAGACAGTCATCTCGATGTGTATATACGAGTATTTATGTACTAGCTGACCCGGTAAACGTTGTGTTGCCATATAAATAAAAAAATGTTACGGATGAACAACCCTTATCACTTAGGTGTAAAAAAAATAGATAGTGGAAGATTCTCAGACCTACTGAATATGTATATAAAATTTGGTGAAAATCGGTGAAGCCGTTTCGGAGGAGTACGGTAACTCACACGAGAATTTTATATATAAGATATATTATATAATGTATGTGTAATCTCCTCTTAATTTCCTTTATTTTGACACCCTACTCGATAGGTTTGGTTAACTTTTTTAAAACGTGTTACTATATCGCGAAAAAAATCACTAATTACGGTCTATAAAATATATAACTTAAGTAAATCAAAGTTTCGGTCATTATTTTACCTCGTTAGAGGTAGCATTTCATTATTTTTATCCAACAAGCCTGATATAAAATTTCATAGAGTTTGCTTCAAAATTGACGATTGTTCAAATGAATTTTTAACCCTTATTTTACCCTCTACGGGGTTGATTTTTCGGAGGGGGATAAATAAGTGCGTCCTTGTTCCTATCCAGAAAGCCAAATACAAAATTTTATAGTATTTGCTTCAAAATTAAAGGATTTCAAAAAAACTGTTTTCCCCTATTTTACCCTTTTAAGGGTAGAATTTCCAAAAGGCCTTTCTTAGTACTTATTCAAGCTATATAGAGAACCTGTGTGCAAAATTTCAGAACTGTAAGGTCCTTGGTTTAGGCTGTACATTGATTTCTGAAAAATGAAAAATTCATTTAGTTAGTCAGTCAGTCAATCACCTTACTGTTTTATATATATACAAATATGTTTTTATAATCTCCGTTTAATTTACTTTCATTTGATACCCTACTCGATAGGTTCGGTTAACTTTTTTTTTTAAATGTGTTACTATTTCGCGCCAAAAATCCGCCATTTTGATTTTTTTTTACTCACACCTATCTAAGGACACTCGGGTCATTGAGACAAATATAATGACACTTTAACTGTTGAAATTCATCCAGCCGTTTGTTAGATCGGATCAAATAAAGAAAGACAAACATACAAGATACGCGCGAAAAACATAACCCTTCCTTGGCAGTCGGGTAAAAATCTGAAAGGTATGAAGTCTACCAATACGCACTTGGCCAGCGCGGCTAATCCTTCTTTATCTACGAGGAGACCCGTGTCCAGCAGTGGGACAATAATGGATTGATGATGATGATGATGATATTCTTGTTTATCGTGTCAGGTGATGAACAGCGAGCTTCAAGCGATCCACAAGGCGTACGCGCGCAAGGCGGGCTCCCGCCGGCGGCCGGAGGTGTTGTTCATACTGGTGCAGAAGCGACATCACACCAGGTAATTGTAAACCTTTTTAGGATTCAGTTTTGAAAAGGATAAATAATTCGCCAAGTACGAGTCAAACTCGCACATGGAGGCTTCCGTACCACCAAATGTTCCATGTGCGAGTTCGACTCGTACTTGTCGAACTATTTTAATCTCCTAAAGGAACTATTATCTAATTAATTAATTACCTGTACAGCTAAATGAAATTAGCGTAAAGAACCTCACGTCATCCATAAACTTAACATACTCTAAAATCATTTGCAAATACGACGTAATTTCAAGAATGATGTAATTGTCTATACCATTAAGAAGTTATAGTTGGTTTGAAAAATTGCAGCATATGCCTAGGAGAGTTAAAGAAAAACTTGCATGGATGTAAGTTTAATTTCGATTTTCTATTACAGATTCTTCCTGGCCAATTCCTCTATGAATGTGGAGCCAGGCACCGTCGTCGACACAAAAATTGTCCACCCCCGGGAACTCGACTTCTATCTGGTAAGAATGTAGTAGGAATTCTATCCTTATTATTTGTCACACATGAAATTTTAAACTGAAGGACTGGTTCACACTAGAAATAAGTGATGCCGTAGTACCGTCGTTCTACTAAATTTTATGTAAGCTATTATTTGTGCTTCGACCGGCATGGTGTAGCGGTTCCCATACCAGTCTATAAAAGGCATGCATTAGGTTGACAGCGTCACTTAATGATTAACTGTCGTAGAGTCAACTTATTCTGATGATGCTCTGTTTTGGAGCAAAATACGTGGTGGTGGTATATACTTTTATTTTTTTGCATTTGCACTCATCCTTTGTAGGAGGGAGTGTTTAACATACTGCATGGTGTAAAATTTATACCATCATACATATTTGTAGTGGATTGTTGCGAAGTAGTTTTAATTTTAACTTGATAGCATGGATGTCCGCAAAGTAACGCCTGATACATTGAACCGCCAATAACGTCAGCACCCGTCCGCCGGAACCACCCGTTTAACAGTGGGGTTAGTCTATTTTTGATACTCGTTCATTATATTATAATGTTTTAAATAACATTATATTATTATGAATAAATATTATAAATCCAAGGGGGCATTCGACCACCTGAGAGTCTGCCCGGGCAAAGAGGGTATCCTCGAGACCCGAATTTTCTGCCCGCCGCCCTTATTTTGACATTGCCGCAATATATGTGAGCCCGGGGGGTAAGACGATACATACAGTGATACATACCCGTCCGCCACCAGGTGTCGCACCAGGCGATCAAGGGCACCGCGCGGCCGACGCGCTACCACGCGGTGTGCAACGACGGCGCCATCTCGCAGGACGAGGTGGAGCAGCTCGCGTACTACCTGTGCCACCTGTACTCGCGGTGCTCGCGCGCGGTGTCCTACCCGACGCCCACGTACTACGCGCACCTCGCCTGTATGCGGGCAAGATCGCTCACCTAGTAAGTACTTTATATCGTCCCTAATGAAATAGTTTGTCTTCATCGTGTGTATAGTTATCGCCAAACTGCTAGTCCGCTCTGAAGTTGTTGCGAACAGGTGTAGTCATACAATTTGCTATGGCGGCGCGATTCATTTCTATTATCAGAGCGGACTAGCGGTTTTACGCAGACTATACAGGGTACATTTTTCAAATGGGACTTCGGGGTCAAATCCGATAACTTTCTCATACTAAGTTTTTAGTTAATGTTCATAATATCGAAGAATTAGTTAGTTAAGGATTAGTATGACAATGTAAGAAAATAATATGTATTTTCTTTAAAATGAGGCTTTGTCTTTAGTTTGTCATTTATCATTACTTCCTAGAATATAACCCTTATAAGCGACACTATCCGATAGTAGAATAATATGGGGTGTTTCATTTTAAAACAAAATTGTCCGATTCTCAGCTAAGGAATAAAATATTTTATAAAGCGAATAATGCAGTTTTTATTTTTATCAAAATCTACCGCGTAACTTTTTTCAGTATTTTGGCTAATTCTTATAGTTTTGGATTTGACCCTGAAGGCCCATTTGAAAAATTTACCATGTGTATTTTTAACATTAACAAATAGCATGTGTTTACTTACAGTAGTGTGTATGCAAGCGAGAAGTTATACTTCTTTGGCATATTTAATGAAAATTAAAAAAGAGAGTGGGTATCAATGTGTACCCGCGCAAAAAGTAAAAATATTAGAACCAAAAAAAAAAAAAATACAAAATGATTGGTACAAAATGGTAAAAATTAAATATTTAAAATGCTTTTGTTGGTAGTCTTTTCTGCAAACCGCGCCATAAGAAGTATGACTTTTCTAATCAAGGGTCAAAGAGCATGCAGTAAGTGATCACTGCTAGCGAGCTTACATGTCATCTGATAGTAATAGATCACTGCCTGTAATCAACATCTGTAATCGATTGTACTGCCTCGTTTAAATGTCGTAACGGCACGGTACATTTCCAATCAGAACACAGCAAGTGCTACATTACTGGTAAGACTGTTGCGACGGTCGTACCAACACGGGCGAATGACATTTGGATGCAACTTCATTCTGTTATCTCTTAACGCTTTTTGGTAGTTTGAGTTTTTGTTTCGTTTACATTTCATACGATCATTAAAAGGGCGTCCGCTAAAAGTAAATTAATAGTATGTAATTAATAGTATTAATAGTATGAACAGCGCCGTAGAAGCGCACGTCATATTGTTTTTCAAAAGCAGTTTGTACATAATACGTGTTGTACGTGGCGGTTCTCACACCGTGGAGTGACAGTTTTACCTGACGCCCTAAAATCTAAAAGGAGTATTCTTTCATCATCCTGCGAATGCGAAGCGAATGTAACTAACAGTAATACTAACAAAAATAAAATATACAATAAGTCCTTTCAAAACTACTAACACTTAGTCATTATATCTTTTAGAAAAGTATGCATTATTAAATAAAATTAAGCCATTTATTTAAACAAATGTTGTACGATCATTTGAAGGTTTATCATATGCAATAATATATAAACGAATTGCATATCATTTATTATAATAGTGGCTTTTATCACCTTTCTTAAATATTACATTCTCATAGCAATTCGGGAATGTTTAAAAGTTCATACTGATCATTGCATATTTGAAAAAAGAAACAAAAAAACAAGTATTGATTTCAAATATATTTTCCAGCCAGGAAAGGTTCTCTAATGACGAACTGGAGAGACAACCACAGAGACTTCGCGTGTTGGAAAGAATGCTCCAAAACAGCAAAATGTTCTTCGTTTAATATGAAATTTCCTTATGTCAACATTATGTATCTTGTAAACCTTATAAAAATACATTTATATTAATTATTGTTGTTTTCTCTTTTTATTACAGTGGTGAAAACTTTATTTTTATAGATTTAAATAAAAGTCCTCAACGGCTGAGCATTAAGGACATAAATAAAATGTTTTTTGTATAACTAGTTTACACTAGATTTTAAATTGTAAAATAGACTATGGCTTAATTTACATTGCCGCGGAATAGAAGGGAAGCGAATTTTTGCAAACAAATTCTGCATAGCATAATGAACTTTATGTCAATTGTGACAAAATCCACAGATGGCGCCGACAGTCGTTTAGGGAATTCTCGAGAATGCGTGAGCATTCCCCGGAAGACGCGCAACCTTTTTTTAGCACGTATTTAGTTTGTACGTTCCACAATTGACATAAAGTTCACTATGCTATGCAGAATTTGTTTGCAAAAATTCACTTCTCTTCCATTCCGCAACAATGTAAATTGAGCCTATAGCTAGATACGCCTGTTATTTATAATTAATCTACGAAATTTTTACCTGCAAGCAAAACATTGATAGATTGATTAATTATAAAAAGGGGCGTTAGTCAGTGCAGCTGGTGCACGACTCAAGGCAAATAAATAACTTAGTATTCAAATAAATCAAATATCTCTGGATACATAGTATTGACAGGTATAGTTCGACCAACTTTTATATACGAGTAGGTTGTCAAAATTACTTCGGTAGTGCAGAATTTCATCGATCGTATTTATATATTTTTTTAATATTAGCAAACAACGTACGGTTATTAAATTGACGTTTAAATTAAAAACTGTTTACTTGGGGAAATTTAAAAATAGCTCTTGATGCCGGCAATAACTGACTGTTTCCAAAAACAACCAGACGCACAGAAAAGTTTTACGGGCTATAGACTGTCTAAGGTGGCCACATAATAAAAGGAAATGTGTCTTAGAGTCCAGTTCATAGTAATATCCATGCAACAAAAAAAAAATACCATAACTATGCAGTCATAGTTTGTGGGATATAAATAACATGAAGTCTTTCATCTCGAATTAGATGATGAGTGCTTTTTCAATAAGCAACCAATTTCTTGCATCCGTAAATATCGTGAAATATTAGGAGTTCACTTGACGTTTGACAAAAATAATGTTACTCTTATAGTGGATCAATTATATAATCATTGATAAGGGCAAAATAATTATTGTAGTTCCATTTTCTCGGTATTGTCTCTTAAATTGTTTCTATGAGAAATTATTTGTATAGTCACTGATAAGATTAATTGTTAGAGTACCGAAAAGTTATCACTATTTTGTTTACGGGTTATTTATTAAACAAATCTTAAATATTAACCAACAAATTAATTTCCATATTTTTCTAACAGTGTCATAAAGTGTTAAAAAATATGGAGTTAATTAGCATAGCATAGCATAGCATAGCATAGCCAGCAGACAAAATGTAGCTTTCTTTTCGGTCCTCTTAATAAAATCGGTATAAGTCAAAATAATCAGTATGTAACGTATCTTGAAAAATGTATAACTTGTTCCAATAAATTTGACATTTCTATTTGCTAATCTCTGTTATGTGTAAGTGAGAAAAAAACCTGTCATTTTAAATTACAATCTCTATTAAGTTCTACATAGACTCGTTAATTAGATGAATGTTATGTAAATCATATGTAACCTATTTCAATAATATTAGATTTCAGATTAAATTGGTGTTGGTCTTGTTTTTTTTACCAGATAAAAGCTTTTTTCCATCTTCTAATTTGAATCATGTATTTTCTGCTTACATCCAAATAAAAAAGGCTTTATGTGACGTTACAAAGAAGTCTATTCCACTCTGGAAATGTTGACTGATCAATGTAGGTACATAATGAATAAAAGACTTCACTGCAACTGCATTATATACTAAACTCACAGATAAAAATTGATTTCTAAAACAGGATTATCTTTTGAAGTACCTGCTATTTTTGGTGATTTTTTGTTAAGAAACTGTGTTTTTAGTTATTATAGAGTGTAATATGGTGAAGCTTTAAATATATGCATTTTAAAATATTTTGTTACATACATTTGTGAATTTTATTGTTTTAATCTGATTTAAAATTTAGGTATAATTGTTTAAAAGCAAAGTGTATTCCGCGTTATCAATAATTTACTCACTATTTTATATAAATTCGATTAATTTTAAAATCTTGCATCTTTATTCTCGTATGTGACGGATTGGGCTCCACTTATCCACTACAAAAATATTATACTAGTCCCGAAGATAAACGAGTTCGTTCATATAAATTTAATGATATCCATTCAATAGTGATGTGTTTAAAAAACGCCGCTTCTGTTAGAAATTCGTTACTGATATTGTGCACTTTTTGGTGTTATTTATTTTATCTAGCCAAGGCATGGTATGGGCAAGTGGAGTGCAACCTTAAGCGATCATTGTATTTTATATTTGAAGTGTAATATTGTGTGATTCAATAAAATTAAAAATAACTATCGTGTTTTCATTAAAAGCTATTTATTTACACCCGCTTATGGTTAGCTTATTATGATGCTTAAAAGTAAGCAATTCATGCTAAGCTTGTTTAGTAAACAAAACAAAATAATTTCGGCTTAGATTCTCACACTTATTTAAAAAAATATTTGTATTCAACACCAATTATCTCAGAACAATGATTTCCCGTATTTCCATCCTAGTTTGCTTCACCTTGACATCGTCTCGACAATACTGGCGCATACCTTTAATTATGATGCCTAAACTAAGAGGTCGCACGAGAAGCCCGTTGCATGCTGCGGCGGTGTAATAAGATTCGTCAAATCAAGGTATCTGGGCTATGACATAAATTAAATTCATATTTTAACGTCTTATTGTTTATTTATTTAGCTTTTTAGAGCAATTTTAATCGAATCACTGAGTCAATGATGATAACAGCTGCATTTTATTGTATTTTTTTGTTTATTAGAACGATACTCAAATCATTTACTAAGTAATTAAAAAGTCAAATTTCATGAATAAAAATGGTCCATAATTACATTGAGATAATCAATTTATACCAATGTCGATGCCGATGCCAAAGAACTTCGAGGGCGATCTACGCCAACGTTTACGTCTACGTCTACTCATTTTCAGTTGGAACAGAAGACAGGAACAATGATCTGAGTGGCACCCAGTAATTACTACGAGAAGTCTATGCCAAGGAGTGAAACTACATAAAGACCGATGATCTTTTTAATATTATAGTAAGAAAGTAGACGCGTGTGCGTCCTTGATGAATAGTAACCACTGTCGTCTGTGGACGTCTGTAATCATCTTGATCTACCTTGGCTCGCCCACAGACTCGTTGATACACATGTGAAATAATAGTGGGAATGTCTCCTGTAAATCTCTAATATATTTCCGTCACCAAGACCCTTAAACCAAAACACAGCAACTGCTGTGGTGGTGCTTCCGGAGCCTTATCTCTAAGAGATTTATCGAACGATGAAAAATTAGGAAATGATAATAGTGCCTAAAGAGTAAAAAGTCTACAATAAACTTTCAACCAACTGCCAATAAATATAAATGAACTGATGCCGCATAATTTAGGGATCACGTATTATAAGGGTCACGATAGTGGCAAAGTCTAGCAACCAGTCGACCCGTTATTATAATAACGTCTAATTACTTTTGAACTTTATATTTTGGTTAGAAATGCCTAGGTACATGTATTTTTATGAGTTTGCTCATTTAACAGCAGTTATATGTTTTTGGTTGGCGTGCAAGTATGGTCAAGGTATTGTACGTAGCGTTTTTCAAATTATATAATCTGTCAGCTTATTTGCATCTTGATGATAGGTTAAGGTGTATAATTGCACTCTTCTCGTTAAAAATAAATATACGAAACTGAATATTACACAATAATTATGAAGGTAATAACTATGTAACTACAGTAACAGAAAGTAATCATCTTATGCCGAAGTGCTGTAAAATGCATCTTTTTTATAAATAAGTTATATTTGTATATTTATGTATATTATATTTGCCACAGCCTTCTAACTAATACTGTCAGTTTGTTTTGCCAAATACGGCCGAGCAAAGTTTATTTAAGTACTTTAGTTATTTATTTATCTTAGATATTTGATACAAAACTGAATGACATTTTGAAATTATAATAATTGTTTTGTATTGATGAAAATATTATAGGTATTTAGTAAATAAATACTATTTACGTAGTTATTTAATTGCAAAGTGGATCATGAATCAATTTCGTCTATTACATTGATATTTAATTTTGATTGTACTTATAAACGATTATATTTCCTGCCTTAAATATATATCCAAGTGTGGTAAAGTTATACTACGAGCTACAAGGTGAAAAGACAAGTTTGAAATATCGATTTAATTTAAAATATTTAAGTAGTTTTGCTTAAAACAAACAAGTTGAACAAACAAGATGAAGGTGGTAGAACCCTTTGTCGTTCGACTCCGGCGGCACCACCGCCACACCTATTTCTGCCTAATAACAGCAGTTTTCAGCGCCACTCTGTTGCGTTTTGAAGGTTGTGGTAAGGGAGACATACTTTTCCGAGGCGTTCCAGCTTAGTCCTCAGGGGTAGCGGCGCATCTGTGGCCGACCTCAGGTAGGAATATCTAATCCTCTTTGGGGGGTTGATTACAGATGTCCATGGGCGGCAGTAGCTACTCGTACTTACTCGTACCATCAGGTGGACTGCATGCTCGTCCGCTACTTCTATATTATAAAAAAAAGTTTATTATAAATACTTAGGTACCTACTTTAAAATAGCATGATACAATATAAATTATTATAACCTAAGTGTTATAAATTGCTACCTATACGCAAATTGGTCTATTAGTAAACGTTAGAAACTAATTTAGGTAGAAGCTATAGGTACACTTACTATGTTAGGGAATTTGGGCCAAGGACATGTAGAGCAATTGGTATAACCACTTACTTTGTAAGTATGGGGTGTGTTATGAAATGTGAGTCGAATCGAAGGGTGAGTAAAGAAATTAACTACATTTGCCACTGTTAAATATTATGTAGAGTACCAAAAATATCAAGGGACATGTATTAAGAATAAGTAAAGTCTATTTTTAAGACATAACACAAAAATAGTAATGCATTGCAATTAAAATTGGTTAAGTGCGAGTCGAATTCCCACACACGGGGTTTCTTACCACCAAATTTTCATTTATATCAAAGCCAAAGTGTATAGTAACCTATCCTAGCAGTCATAGAAGTAAGTACATTGTGAACATTAGAATTGTCTATTATTACTTACGGTTAAATTAAGCAAAGTCGAATAAAAGCGGTTTAATGTATGAAATTAAATGGAAATTTTCAAGATTTTTTACTAAAAGTAAAAGTAAATTGTTGTTATAGCGGCCACAGTTAAACGTATTCTATAAAATTTTCAAGCAAGTGTCTCTCTACTATGGCTACTCTCTAGATATATGGCAGATGGCTATGACAGATGGATAGACGGCCAGCGGAGGCTTAGTAAAAGGGTTCCGTTTAAATCCGTTGTATACGGAACCCTAAAAAACACGCCGTGTTTGCGTGTCTGCGTGTTTACGTGCACAATGCCACGGACATAAACTCGTAAATAGTAAATTATTTCGAACGAGTTTCCGTTCCTACGTAAGTTTAAAATATTTTTTCGTTCTTATTTTTCTTCATAAATAATACACTTGTTATGTCATTATTTAATTTTCTTATTATAGTGCACGACATAATATTTTTTATTGATTAATAAATAATTTAGTTTCTCCTCTAGGTTTCCTCACGATGATATCCTTCAGCGTTAGAAAGCGATAATTAATTTCTATACGCTCATCACTTTGAAAAATTGGAGGTGATAGATATGAAATGGAGTGATAAATATAAAAATCACCAATTTAAAGTTTAACAGCTATGCCTAAATTCTCATTTAGTTTATATAAGTAGGTATTGCTCTTAGCTACTCATAGATAAAAATAGCAGATGTTTATTGTTAATAACTTTTAAAATAACCTACTTCCATGGCTGTGATAGCCTAGTGGTTAAGAAACTCGGCCTCTCGATCGAGGGGCCCGAGGTTCAAATCCCAGGCTCCTAGCACCTCTGTTTTTTCAAAGTTATATGCTTATTAGAAATTAATTATCACGTGCTAAACGATGAAGGAAAAGATCGTGAGGAAACCTGCCTGGTTTATTTTGAGAGATCACCTGAGAGATTTATAGAAAGAAAGAAAATGTCAAAGGTATGTGAAGTCTACCAATACGCACTTGGCCAGCGCGGTGGACTATGGCCTAATCCTTCTCATTCTGAGAGGAGACTTGCCCAGCAGTGGACAGTAATGGGTTGTTGATGATGATGATGATCTACTTCCATTAGGTATTTCTAATAAATGAAAATGAAACAATGCAAACATATATCAAGCATAGCGAAACATCCTACGTAATGCATGTTGCCTTTGGCATCATGATAGATAAGCTATTTCAATGGATGCATTGATTTTATTAATAGGTGCAGATTAATTATTCCGTCGTCCGTCGGCGTCCGCGGAACGGCCTTCATCGTTTAGTGTGATTTACATCGGATTGTATGTATTAATTACAAAATCTAGTTCAAAGTATCTAGTATCCTAACCATGGCCTGCATAAATTCACACCTTTAATTGCAGACTACTGAGAATACTAGGGGCTGCGGTCTGCGATTTAGTTGACGAATATTTTAATAATAAGCAATATGGTAGGTATATTTGGCTGCAGTGGTAGCATTCATTGCTTAGTGGTTTGAATTAGGGGTCTGAGGGTAGGATACTATCATTGCTACCTGATATCTTATTGTTACTTGCTTTAACGATGAAGGAAAACATTGTGAGGAAACCTACGTAAATTAAAGATCTTTAAAAGTGTATTTAGTCTACCAATACGTACTTGGTGAGCATGGTGGACTATGGCCCGTCCTCAGCAGTGGGACAGTAATGGGTTGACGAAGAGGATCTGATAATAATAAAAAATACGTATAAGGTAAAGAAGGGTTTGGTATACGATAACTGTATAAAGTTTGATTTATTTTCACGGATTTCCTTTTGCCCACACAGACTTTCATTTATAACGATATCTACGAGTAGGTACCTACTACGTAGAGAAGACTACTTTACTACAACCTTCATGTTAAAAGTTAAAAACAATATTGCTCTTTCTAAACATTATTATTTTGTAATTTGAATAAAAGTAATTCGAGGTTGAAAAAAATTGGCGGACATTCCGTTACTTTTACATTCTCTGTAACGCAAGAGACACAATTAATTCAAATACAATTATCTCTTACTAACCAATATGTCCTTTCACATATAAATCATTCTAAAATAAGCTACATTAAGCTGAATTTAAATTACAATAGTGTAATATTCAATTAAATAGTTTTTAATAATAACTGTATCATGATTTGGCATATTTTTTGTATTCGCTACCTATTTATTTTGTTGGTAAACTGTCCAAGTTTTGAATGTAGAATAGTATTTATCTATTAAACATACCTAAACTTTTCAACATTAATTAGCAATGTTCATGATACAAGTATTTACCTGTATGAGACATATCTACTTACTACTATATTAATATGGAGTAGTACCTAAACATGGCGTAAAAAAATCGAATGGTAAGCAGTCAATCAACCTGCCCTAAATAGACTAGAGTTCCTACCGGAAGTCAGCTACAGATATGTAAGTCACTGCCTCTGAAGACAAAGTTTAAACATCAGGCATATCTCTGTTCTTACCACACCCGTCAAACCCGAACACAGCGATTAAGTTATTATACTTGCTTATGGTCATACTTAATATCAGATTGGAACGTTGAATAATTCCAGTCTATAATAAATTAATCTGGATAAAAATCTATGTAATATTTTAAACTTTTTACTAGACGAAAGCTACGGCTTTACTTAATTTATTTTTGGTAAAGGTAATTTGATGTACTTAGCATGTAAATAACTTCTATATAAAATTTGTATCAACGTCATGTGGAAAACCCTGGAAACATTATTCGTATTATCTTAATCGGCCTTTTCTTTTTTAGTACTTTATTAGACCCAAAGTGGAGCAGTGTAGTTACGGAGCAGTGTTGTATTGGACTATTACTGTAGTCCAATGTTATTATTAATTCAAGGATAAGATTCCTCTTGAATCATCGATATTAGTCAAATACACATGGAGTACCTACATCATACACACAAGCATTACTATAATTACATATATGTTATTCTGTCTTTATTCTTAAGAAGGCACTGACAATGTAAGTAAACGTACTTTATATCTTTAAAATTTTACATGGTGCTTCGAAATAACACCTTGTATGTAATTATAATTATGTGCGTTAAGTGTATATTTGCATACCTAGTTACTACACCTATTTAAACGCGAGGTAGGTAGTTGTTTTAGGGCTGTGTTGAAATTTGAAAGGTTTTATTGAACGAACGAAAGACATACCTTTCCAACGTAGCCCTCAAAGACGTCAAAGAAATTGCAAAAACTTTAGTTACAATACTTTGTAGTTACGAGTAAGTAGACTTGATGACTGAGCTGGGATTTATTAAGTGGGTTGTGCCCCGAGGGTCTTACACCCTCGGGACACAACTCACTTTATTTTTAAAGAATTTAATGTTAAAACCCAACATCCAGGAGCTAAAGTTTTTTGAGTGGAGGTATCAAAATCTATTCGTTCGTGAAGTTAGTTATTTTAGTTCACACGATAATTGTATAAAATATTTACTTATAGAGATTCAATACTATGTAGCTTTTATAATTAAAAACAATGATAAATTGTCGGTTTTGTAGCTGCGAGCTGAACATACCTCACGGCTAAGTGGCTACTGCCGCTCATGGACTATCGATTGAAAATGGAAATGTCATAAAACGAAAAATATAATAATTGGATCGAAATAGTGTTGTCACTCTCGGTGTGACATCACCTTTGCGGATTTTGTTGTCAATGGTGCACTTGTACTTATATAACCTACCTAAGTATATTACAATGTTGTACCTACGATTTATTAAATATTGCTACGCTGGGATACATTACTCGACACTCAATACATTATAAATCAAATGTGTCACTTAACCGGCCTTAGATAAAAAATAATCTTTCGAAGGCGTACTTAAGGTCCGATTTATTAGAATTAATTCATTTATACAATACCGATCGAGTTGTAAGGTCAATGAGTTCACCTCAGGTTTCTACCGTCGGAAGTAAGGCAAGGTCGTTGCCACCATCCTTCCTTCCGTTACTCTTATCTTAGTATATCCGTGTTTAATCAGACGAAATGTGCATTTATAGGCTAAACTGTAGGGTTGTTGTACAACTCTGTAGTCGTAATTGAAGGTATATTATATCCGAAGTAAAAAAATATCCGAAACAGTCACCGAATCCGATATAAAAGGTATGAATAATATCGCATAGGAGCAGTCTAAATGAGATAAAAAATGGAGCAGTTGCGAGTGTTTCATTGTAAATAATTTAAATCATTACGTATTTGTATTTTCTTTATTTTTTTCTTCGAAAATCTGAAATACGTAAATGAAACTATGCGAAATTATTGAATGATCTGAATGTTATATCGTAATGTATCCGAAACCGACAATATTTTTTGTATATCCCTTCGTATCCAGATCCGAAATTTCACATCCGTACATGCCTAGGTTAGCATACAAAGTAATGGTATTAAGAACGACCGTTTGTCAACTCTTAATTAGCTATTACTGTATACGGCAAGGCGGTTAGCAGTAATTACACGTCGTATCTATCTGTTTTTATTTACATAGTTATCTACAAACAATTCTTACATTATGTTACTTAAACACATCCTGGATTTTTTATATATAATCGCCAATGTAATTAATGTGTGGTAACTTGGGTAGAAGTACATAGGCGACTATTATTTATTGATTAATTTAGTGTTAAGACAAGCGAAGGAAACTATTGTGAGGAAACCTTTATAATAATTTATGCATAATAATATGTTGAGAGACTACAATATTCTCATTTCATTAATTTTCACTTTGAAATATTTGTGCTCATCACACAATACTGGGTGATATAAATGATTGAACTTTAAAACGGACTGTTTATATATGGACGGTATTTATATATGGACGGTATAACAGCGGCTAGAGAAAAGTTATATAATTCCTACCACAAAAATATTTTGTCAATAAAGTTGTTAGGTACCCACCCGTATTCAAGAAATGGTACATACTGTTTCTTAAACTATTTCTGTAATAGGTACGTACCTTTCTTATAATTTATCACGTTTTATGGGGATACATTGTTTAATAAATTAATTGTATCTTTTTTGAATCTCTACATACTGAAAGTAAATTAAAAACATTCAAGAACTTAACTTCGCCTAAGTTCAATTCTAGCGTGCATATATTGCATGTTACAAAGCAATTTTATTCTATGTCGAGGAGACGGCTATAGCTCGGAAAATTCGTGGTCACGTTGATATAAAAATATTGCGAAAAGAGTGGTATAATATTACGCCGCTCGCAGAGTATCCAACCGTACCCAATGAACTTGGCCTCAATACTTACTGTTAAATAATAATAGGTATTTTGCACTCGCTACACAGGGTCGGATTTTGAGGAGGGCAGGGAGGTTTGTGTCCCGGGGCCCTCACAAGAAAAAAAAATCCAAAGTTCAACTTTTACGTTTTTTTTATTCAAACTATCTTTTTCACATTTTTATCAATGTTATACTTATACTTTACTGTCAATTATAAAATCCGTCGCTGAAAAAATGTTATTTGTTGCCAATAATTTTTCGAAATACTTGATGTAGAACAATAAAGTTTATTCGGATAAAATTAGGGGCCCCCGTTCCTTCATTGTTCGAGGGCACCCACAACTGCAAATCCGGCCCTGTCGTTACGTCACGCTTGACTGGGGCGGATGGCAAGGTGAAGGCTCTTGATTCGCATTTCACACGTCTTCATTTTTATTGACATATCGTCATGTCGTCGTCGACGTCATTAAATCTGAGGGTGGTAAGAATCTATGGTGGATTTTGGTTAGAGAAGTTTCTATAATGACAACTCCATTATATTTACCTCTCTCATTGTTACCATGGATACACATAAAAATAAATACGTAAACACCCAGACCCAGAACAAAAATCTATATTCATCCAAATGATAATTATCGAACCTGGAAAATTGTGTGTGTCAGACCAGCATAGTGACCAGTGGTGTAACTATAGGGCCCACGGCTTGACAGGGTCCTCAGCCCGAGAGGCTGTGAGCTTAAAAGTGACCAAAAATTTTGTATAAATTAACGAAAAACACAGGTCGCCAGGACCAAACAATCACTGAAGTACGTAATAGTGAGCGAAAATTTCTAGGGCCCCATAAACTTGCGACGGACTTCCTATGGCATCGTTACGCCACTGAGGATGACGGTTTCGTCACGTGGCTCTGGTGTTAGTAAATAATACTAAAATTATAATGAATGAATATTTTAACGAATGTTTTAATGTTAAAACAATCCTTGTCTATGCTCTATCTATTTATCTAATTCATTCAATAACATGTGGTATTACAGCTCAAGGGTGAGTGGCCTTTTACAACCAAAATGTAGTTAAATTAAAAATCCTAAACCTGTTTGCTCAAAGTTATTTTTTGGAATCGACACATGTAATAAAATTTAAAGTTAAATGTGTTTATACATTTTTTTATAATATAGGACTAGCGGACGATCATGCACTTGACTTGATGGTAAGTTGCTACTGCTGCCCTTTTCTAAGCTGGAATGCCTCGGAAAAGAAAGTTTCCCTTACCACACCCTTCAAACCACAATACAGCAGCGCTTAAAACTGCTGTTATTAGACAGAAATTGGTGTGGCGGTGGTGCCCCGCCGGAGTCGAACCATAGGGTTCTACCACCTTCAATAATCCAAATATTATAAATGACAATGTTTGGATGTGTGTTATTCAATCATATAAAACAGCTAAATGGATGTGTACGACGAACAATTCACTTAATGCTTTGCAGACGAAGTTGCGGGTATTCTCTAGTACCTATAATTATTTTTATTGCCACAAATAGGTATCTAATATTTGTAGTAATTAATTAATGTTACTTTTTGTAAATGAAATCTTTTGGATGGGTTACGCCTTATCTAATATTAGGTTTTCCGTTTAGCGAGTTAACACACGAGCGACTGTCGCTTGTAGCTGCCGGCGACTGCGACCGCCGGCGACTCAGCTGACTGAACCCTTCGCGGTTCCACCGCCACACCTATTTCTATCTAACAACAGCAGTGTTTGGCGCTGCTGTGTTCCGGTTTGAAGGGTATGGTAAGGGAGACAGACTTTTCCGAGGCGTTTCAGCTTAGTCCTTAGGGGTAGCGGCGCACCTGTGGCCGACCTCAGGTAGGAATATCTAATCCTATCTGAGGTTGATTACAGATGTCCATGGGCGGCAGTAACCACTTACCACCAGGTGGACTGCATGCTCGTCTGCTCCTCCTATATTATAAAAAAAAAAACTCTACGGTCCACTGTCAAATGTCGTCGACGCTCGCTGATGTAAGCTCTCCCTTGTATATTAAATACCTTGTGGCGACTCTCCGCGACTCACAAAGAGATGGCGCTACATGTTTCTGAATCACGCTATCGAAGTTTTCACAACAAGTTGTGCATGATCACATAGCCCGGCGAGATCTCCTTTCGCCTAAACCTTATTTGAAAATTTAATAATTATATAAAACCTGATTATTTCAACGTAGTATACAAAATATATAAATATTTAAGAGAAACTCCTGTTGACGTTTTATTTTGTCTCAGCCAACAAGCTAAATGTTAGTTTTTGAAAGTGCAGCATCACATTCATATAATTCCAATGTCGGCGGTCAATAATTTATATATTAAATTATTCAATTACACACATATCCTTAAAATTATACAAGTATATTAATATTGAAATACATATATTATGAACTAAATAATGAGAATTATCAAGTAAGGTAAGGTCTCCGGGTAAGGTATAGGTACTTGTTTATTTTTAGCAAAGGTCTTTGATAATTTAATGCAATTAAAAAATACTTGCGCTATTTTTTTGTATAAAGAATAGTGAATGTAAAAATATGAGTATTTAAGGTAAACATTGTACAATGTAGGAAGGTTTTTATTTGAATTTCGAGGTGTTGTTCCAGTGTAAATCTCATCTTTTTATAATTTATTTCTCTCAGAGAAGCAGCCAATTAAAGTTAGTAAAATAATAAGTAGTTTATAGAAGTTGAGGGTACAATGCACATTAAATTAGATACCAGTAAACCTTCGCTTCTCATGACCCAGCACCATAAGTCCAGAAGAACGCCGCGGAGTTTTAGTCGGTAAGAGTTCGACATACCCCACTTGCTCCTCCGGGCGAAAAATGATCCGTGAGGATTTCTCCGCCTTAAAAAAGATACTATTAACCCTACGAGTATTACCACGACATCTGGAAATTAAGGTAGAAAACATTACGACTCTTGCCACATACTCGTCCCTAATATTATCTTACTCATTACCATAGAATACAAACATGTGTATTGTGTATATTTGCACCTGTTACGACATAGAAATCTGCTCTGCTGTTTAGCTACCGAGGTCGGAGAGCTACAGAGAATTTAGTCTGGGCACAAACAGATTCATAGACGGAGAGTTCTATATAGCGACATAAAATAAAATAGGGATTTAAATTATTAGAGAGCGTATTAACAAACAATCTATGGCGGGACACGGCTGTGCTCCCAGATCTAAGGGAGGTAATGCTTGAGCTACTGATATTGGTAACTGTAGCCAGGCGGCGGTAGCTGTCAACTGTCAATAACGACAGGCGGCGCCTGCTGTCCATCGTTTCCGTGTGTCGTAGGAAAAACAAGATCGTAAAACGGCGACCGTATCTTGTCGTCGATCGCTAGCGATAGGTGGTGACGGTTGTCACTGTAGGTTGTTGATCATGTATGACATACTATCGTTTGAATGTTACCTCCTTAAATATCATCTGATTTCAGTAGCACTACCATGAGTTGGCATAGAAACGCCACTATAGAAATTGTAAATAGAAAACTATTGTCATTTTGCTAGTGAATAACATAACTACTATCGTTACGGTATTTCTTGACAACGTCTGTCAAATTAATGACTCATGGGATCGAATTTGTATGGCAATAGATCATAATGACATTCGCTAGCGATTTGATTTCGATAGGTTTTTTACGTATCGAGTTACGCCACTACGGATTTTAGTTCTACGAGTAACCACCAGAGGCGCTGTACAATTTTTCATACATTTATTTTAAGCAGTCGCTAGCGAGTAATACTTTTGTAAACTCATGGTAGTGCTACTGTGCAAATAAATTTTCTCGACCCACCTGGTTTGTATTAAAATACCTATTAAGAGATAGAAAAATTATAAGTTATGAAATAATTAAGTAGACGAAGCAGTAAAATCCCTTGTACTTTTAGGGTATTTGTTTTTAAAACATATGCCAGATGAAATATTATATTCAACGGGTCGGTCTCACGGAACATTGAACTTGGTAACAGATCGGCATTGACCTAATTGCAGCATCCATGGTTCAACGGTCGGATGAATGCAAGAGCGAACAATTCAAATAGAACGATGACATTACGTACTATTTATCGGATTTTTTAAGTTCACGTTTGAAGGTGGTAGGATCCTTTGTGGTGCGACTACGGAGGCGCTACCGCTACACCTTTCTCTGCATAATAACAGCAGTGTTAAGTGTTTCTGTTTTCAGGCTTAAATGGTTTATGAGGGAGACATAATTCAGGTAAACTGCGCGCTCATTTGTTACTTTAATAATGTAAATAAACATTGATATAAGAAAGATTGAAGTCAATCACCGGTGCGTTACTCATGAGTTAGCTGGTTTCTACACCTTTCCATTGGAACGCAAAACTACCTCACGTTAGAAGGGTGTGGCGATGGTACCTCACCGGTCAAAGCACTGGCTCTACCACCGTCATCACAACCATATTCATTTTTTTATAATATAAGAGTAGCAGACAAACATGTAGTCCAATTGATGGTTGGTGGCTACTGCCGACCATGGACATCTGTAATGAATACCAGATAGGATTAGATATTCCTACTTGAGGTCAGCCATAGATGGGCAGTGTATGGAAAAAGCTGGAACGCCTCGGAAAAGTATGTCTCCCGTACCACACCTACCTCATCATATTACCTACATGAATAAAATATATACTGATCACGATTCACCTTGAAAACTTCATACATCTCGATCGCATATTTCTCAAACCGCAGCGACACTCGACCAGATGCACGGAGGCGTGAGCTCCAGTGTCATATCACCGTTGAGATGAGTCCGGCCTTGTGGTTGGCAATTAGGTGGCACGGATACTTATGTTACAATAGATTTAGATGTTAATCCAAAATACTAGATAATAGGTTTCATTTATATTAGTCTTAAATAAGTAAAATATAGATCACTCTTAACAAGAAAGTGTTGACAATTGAAATTGTTGCGTAAATACAGTTTTGCCACGTCTCCTTGCTAAAATGTCCCTAAAATGTTTGAAATACTTATTTATTACGTAGTATTAGTTATTTATACGTAAATTTTCTCTAAAAATGTTTTTTAATTGTTAAGATTTCAAAAAATCTGCCTTTTGTGACTTCATTCAATTTCAAGGTGGTGAAGTATCTTTCTATTTTACTTATCACAGATATTAGTATATAAAAGTAGCGCTGTGCTTTATTAAATGGTCATCAATTTAGTCTCGGCCCTGAAGGGTGTTTGAGTAAACACTTGGGCGTATTTAAGGGCGGTTCAGGTCAGCAATGTGAAGGTTCAGGTGGTCCCGACCGTCCTGCATAGGTGAGAAAAAAATATATAAAATAGCTGGACCTAAATTTCAGAGACTAGGTAGCCTTTTTGTTTCGTTTACCTCACTTACCTTGTGGCTGCGGGCTTCCCTACTGCTTTAGACCTTAATAAAGCTATTTTTTAGCATTTCAAATTCCATACATATCTAAGTATTATTCAATATAAAAACATCTACTATAACATACAATTTCTTTGATTCATGATCAATATAATTCCTTGAAACGTAATACATATGTATGTGTACATAATAATTATTAATGATATCATAGAGAGTGTTCTCTAAAAACATCCTGTTTAAATACCAATTGACAGACGTGCGGACATACGTAATGCAATGTTGACATTCTAGGATATCCGTATTTCAAATAATTATAAATATGTCATAACAAAATAATTATATAACCTCAAGAATCTGGAGTCAATTGGTCTAGAAGGATCTACTTGACCGGGCTAAGGCAGATTTGTGACTGTTATGGATCATTTATATCTTCAGACATACACCGTGTCAGACACGGGCCGTGAGATACAAAATAATATTCTTCTTTACAACCATATATGTATAACCTATAAAATTCCTTTGTTTATAACGTGTACTGTGTATTAAGGAAACATTTTTCTAAGCGACAATAACTACACATAATGTAAAAAATATCAATTTGTACTATACTTGTATATAAAACTATGATTTGTATGTTACCTGCTATATTATAGGCTACTTATCTAGAGCCGCTATCAATAGCATATTAGTATTATCTTCTATCGTCTACAAGCAGTGATAGCCTAGTGGTTAAGAAACTCGGCCTCTCGATCGAGGGGTCCGAGGTTCAAATCCAAGGCACGCACCTCTGATTTTTCAAAGTTATGTGCGTATTAGAAATTAATTATCACTTGCTAAACGGTGAAGGAAAACATCGTGAGGAAACCTGCATACCTGAGAGATGTATATAAAAAGAAAAATCTCAAAGGTATGTGAAGTCTACCAATACGCACTTGGCCAGCGCGGTGGACTATGGCTTAATCCTTCTCATTATGAGAGGAGACCCGTGTCCAGCAGTGGGACAGTAATAGATTGCTGATGATGATGATGATTATTGTCTATATCCTAAGCAATAAATCTGGACGTAATGATCCATACGGCACCTTTATTGTGAGATACAGTATAACAACGCAATTGTAATTAGCCTTAAAAAGACTACTAATGAACGTGTTGATTGATAAGCTATTATAGTTATACAATAAGTATAACATGGATTAATGTTAGCATTTCATCAAAATCATCTTACGGATCCGGAATCTGTATCATAAAATTATGTTTAACTTTTTTGCGCACAAAGAATATTTTAGCACAAGTTCTATTATTAATTAGAAAAAAATGTACTCGCAAAAACTAGTGTTGTTTACATATTAGGGCAGCAAATTATCCCATTGCTGGGATTAGGTATCTGGGTATAGTATCTCCTCTGCGAGAGAGTCCTCTGTCCATACCCCTGTACATTAGTAAAACGCGCTGGCCAAGTACGAATTAATATACTTCACACACCTTTGAGATTTTTTAAAGAACTGTCAGGTATTTAGATTTTAGGTATTTAGATACCTTCACTGTGTAGTGTGTATTCTTTCACAGTTAAAACAAATGACGATTAATTTATAATACGCTCATACATTTGAAAAATTAGAACTTGGCATTGGAGCCTAAGTTCGTAGAAGTTATAAGTACTAAGCTATCACTGCTTTTATGCCAGCACGGCAACCATAAATAATCGTAATTTATGGTTAGTCATTTTAGGTTATTTACGGATACTTTTTTTATAATATAGGAGTAGCAGACGAGCATGGAGTTCACCTGATGCTAAGTGGCTACTGCCGCCCATGGATACCTGTAATCAACCCCAGATAGGATTAGATATTCTTACCTGAGGTCGGCCACAGATGCGCCGCTACCCCTGAGGACTAAGCTGAACCGCCTCGGAAAAGTATATCTCCCTTACCACACCCTTCAAAACGGAACGCAGCGGCGCCTAACACTGCTGTTATTAGGCAGAAATAGGTGTGGCGGTCCGGAATCGAACCACAAAGGATTCTACCACCCTGTATTTATGGATAAAAAATATTTGGAGCAGGTAACGGACAACTTAATCCTCATTAACCATTGAATATTTACTATGTTTGGTACTTGCAATAAAAATCATAAACGACATTCGTTTTTATCACTTATCTTTTTACTAGTATCGTCGTTCATTAATTCATGAGCCATAATTTATACACCTCATTCATCAAAATAAAAAAAATCTTAACAAATGTTTAGATGTGTTATATTGATTATAATTTTATTATAGCACTTTACTACCTCTGTCGTCAAGGTAAGACAAGAATGCGAACATAATTTGAATACTTTATGTAATTTGTATGCACATACATGTATTTTCATTATTCATAATATCTTTTAACATGAATAAACTCCTTTATGGCGAAGGTGCTGTGAATTTTCAAATTAAGACTTAACTGTAACTTCTACACATAAGGCCTCCGACAAGGTTTACTGCTTTGCAATAAGTAATCGGGATCGAAGGTTTAAAGTGATCTCTGGAAGCACGAAGTTTAGCCATTAAGAACGATATCTCGTCGATTCAAAATTTCCTAGAAAAATATGTATACTCAAGTCAATATGTAAATGATGTGAAAAAGTAATTTATCTCTTAAAGAATTGTTAATTGGTATAGTAAAGATTTACCAAAATAGTAATTAGGATTAACAAAGCATAAGAGTTCGCTTTCAGATCCTATCCACGATTTCTATCTAAACTTGACCTATTTTACTCAACAACAACAAGCTTTTATTTTATTTTACGTTGTGGTTCGACTCCGGCGGCACCACCGCCACACCTATTTCTACCTAATAACAGCAGTGATAGGCGCTGCGATGTTCCGGTTTTGAAGGGTGTGGTAAAGGAGACAGACTTTTTCGAGGCGTTCCAGCTTAGCCCTCAGGGATAGCGGCGCATCTGTGGCCAACCTCAGGTAGGAATATCTAATACTATCTGGGGTTGATTACAGATATGCATGGGCGGCAGTAGCCACTTTCCATCAGGTGGACTGCATGCTCGTCTGCTACTTCTATATTATAAAAATATATATATATCGATCTTTAGTAGGGACAACATGGGATAGATTGATTATTCACGTATTATATTACGTGTATTTATGTTAATTTGTTAGTTACATAACAATGAATGGACTACAAAACAACGATCACGGACGGCAGTGAGCAGTCCACACGAGATAAAATATATGAACATTGAACGAGTATTTATATACAAATTTAAATGTCACAGAATGTATGAAAATATCATCAGACAAAAAATTAGATATAGTTACTTTATATTCATCTGACAAATCTAGTTCCGTGATGATATTAATTTTAGAACAATAGTTTCTGATATAGCGTTTCAAGTTTATATAGCGCAAAAGCTTAAAAAAAGGCTTTTTCTCATTATTTAAAATTAAACTAAGAACTAGATTAGATTTAAAAATATATGTCAAAAATTTTAATTGTGTTTTTTTGCATTATTATTATTCTTTAACTATCTTTCCCGTGCTATAAAGGTTTTTAGATTTAACGCAACCTGCAATAAAATAATTAGGGAGAAAAAGCTCCACAAGCTACGTGCAGTAAGGTTATCTTTTGGTTAAATTTCCGTTAGAATTTTCATTCCATTACAATTTTCATTAGAAGCTGACAAGAACAATAAAACTTTATCAAAATATGACATATACGCCTATATGTTTTGGTAACGCGAAAATAAGGCTTTTGTGGTAAAAGATAAGAGCCAGAAATTATAGAGAAACACTTTATATAATTATTTACCTTTGTACGTGTTATTTTTGATACATTTAGAGCTTTAAGATTAAGCTTTGCCGATGTAAAACAAATGTTGCCTACACACTATTATTTATAAACATGAGTGATTTGAATAATAAAACTGATCAGCTTATTAAGTTTTTATGACTTGTATTATTACCAATACATTATATGAGTATCACATTATGCATAAATTGGGCGTGCAGTAGTTTAAATCATCAGATTTTTTACTACTTACGATTATATTTATCAAGCCATTGTTAATGCTCGACGTTAATACCTAGATCTTAGATGTAACTATACGAGTATAAATTTCAATCATAAGTAAATTTCGAATTTATTTCAGAACCTTTGTGGTTTGTGTTTATAAGCACCACCGCTTTCTGAGATTTCTGCCTAATAATATGTAGTAGTGTTAAGCGCTGCTGTGTTCGAGTTTGAAGAGTGTAGAAGTATATATCCGAAGCTTTCCAACTTCATATTTAGGGATAGCAATACAACTTATCTGGGGTTGATTACCGAAGACCATCAGCGGCGGTAGCCATACACTATTAGGTAGATTGCATGCTCGTTTGTTATTTCCATATAATAAAAAACACATATCTTAAATACGTACTGATATGCAAAATGTATAGAGTTAAATATAAATTCAATCGATACGATTATTTAATAATTTATCAATAAGGTTGGAGCCAAACTTATTAAAACCGGTGAAATTTTCGCCTCGTAAGCGTTACATACCGTCAACGGTCACGAGGTTTTGTGGTTAACCGGCTGCGGATTATTGCTACTTGTTACGTTGATATGCTTAGGTATCCCGTGTTCACTAAATTGGTGGTGTTATAACAAAATTTACAAGTTCCATTCACTGACATTGTCCGGCGTTAAGCCTGCGGGCGTTCACCTTCGCACCAGACCAGTGGACATGCGGAAGCAGTATGAGTGCAAGTGTCGACCAGCTGTTCAGTATGTACATACGTGCTAGGTACGTTTTTTCACACGTAAGGACGTATGACCGGTCTAGTTTTATATTTTTTTATTAATACACTGTCCGATCGCAGGTAGGTATACAAGTTTCATGCGATATTTGGATTACATAAAAACATTCATCTATCAGGACATTTGGTCCTGTCAGACAGATGTGGGACGTCATACCCTCCGGGTCTGTCATATGCTAAGACTATGCCGACATAAGGGCGGTGGGCATGGAATGTTTATTCATAATAATATACTGTTATTTGAAACATTATAAGTGAAAAAATATATCATTCCATTGTTAAGTGGGTGATTCGGTAGTTGCTCCTGTCGAATCAGTTTCGCTGCAATGTCATTGTCGGTACTCTATATCAATAAATTTCCGCTAAAACTTCGGTATATGATACAATTAAACAGTTATACTACGAGTACAACTACGTTTCAACTACAGTCCTACAAACTTTTAAGCATAACCACACAAAATCTGTTTGTGTTCGATCAGATAAGTAAATGTAGGTACATTTTACCGTAGTACCGTGAATGGATACGGTTACAGCAACTGAAATCTTTTGCTATCACAGAAGCTAAAAGTACAATTCTGATGTCCCTGTTCGATGAACATGATCAATCTACGTTTGGTATAGAAGTCCATCACTTCTAAGTCTGAATTTAGTCACTTCGCAATCGACATTTTAAGTTACAATGGGTAAAATGTCTCCCCTTATCTCCCTACCACATAATCATGTTATTATGTCTAAGTCCTCAAGGATATCAACTTTTGAGGATTAAATTGGAATGTCGCATACCAATGAGTGATTCACAAAGTTCTTTAATATCTTCAATGTATTACGGTCTCACTGTTGGGCACGGGCCTCAGATATAGGGGTCTTTAGTACATAAAGCTGGTTGAGATTGGGTTGGTATACTTCATACACGTTTAAATATAGAAATCTCGTAGATATAGATAGATTCTACTTGAATAAGTGATAGTTAATTGCAAACACAATAAAAATGAGATATTATATTTTATAAAATAAAATTTGAAGATGTTGGTGCTTCTTTAGGGCACTTTAAACTCATGCAATATAACACATACAATAATTATATTGTGGGATTTACAAACATACAAGTAAAGTGTATCGTTCTGTCTGATTAGCTCAAGTTTACCACCCAGTGCAATAAAGGTAAGACTTTTATATTTATATATCTCAGGTACATGCGAAATGACTGACTACACGAAATATTATATAATTAGGTAATTTAGATTAGATAAGTTAAGTTAAAAAAAAGTAAAAAGAATAGTATGGAATTTGAAACTGATAATACATATTTTCTAAATATTAATTGAGTTTATTGTAGGTACTTATGAGTCAAAATTTTAACCTTATTACCTAAATTTAGTCTTTGTAACCACCACAAGTAAGTTACTACTTATTAGACGTCATTATTTTTTTAAGAAAAAAAATATAAAAAAATTATACACCTGATTAGTGGTGTAACTGTCGTCAAATTGTCGTAGGATCTGATCGCGATGAGACTGTCAGCCGTTTCCAGCTAGTGAGGCGGAGGTCGCGCGCTGTCCTATATAACTCGATCACGCCTCTGAAGCGCTTACAACCCGACTCAAGCGCACGCCGCCAACATCTACTTCGATCTCCAGTACGTAAAGAAAATAAATTAACGACCCAATCAGGTCTGTACGGCCAAGGTCAGTTGCGAAACGGTTTCCACATCCCCGCGATTTTCATTACGTGTTATAGGTAGTGTGCGTGGCATTGGGTGTAATACCACCACTGCTTGTTGCAGCGGGAGCGGTCACCAGCTAGCAACCGTCAGTCCGCGCGGACACACTGCCCGGCAAGCGCGACGCACCCCAGTGTTAAGTGCCAGCCTATCGATAACAAATCGTGCAACATGAACTACGTAAAAATCGTAAGTGAACTTTTATATCGTTCGGATGTTATCAATGATAACATCTTAGTTTATATTAGTGTTTAGATTTATCACTGTTAATGAGAAATTTCAGTTGTTATTATCACACGGTCTGGAGCGTTTACAATGAATATATCATAAAAAATAATTTTCATTGGAAAAAATTAAGCAATCTTAAATAATGTTTTTAAAATAAATGTTTACGTTTTTATATCATTTTTAAGATTTTATCCATTCATTAATCTGGAATACATTTAAAAGTGATGTAAAATAAAATAAAAGTCAAAACTATATAACTTATAGAAACTATTTTTATTATAAAACATATATGTACAATAAGAATTTAATATATAAAAGTAACCATTATTCAAATATTTTTCACTTCGATCTTATTGTCAAGAATCCTTTTAAGTTTAGATTAACTTAATAAATAGTAAGTAAATAAAATAATGTTATCAGGCATTAATTTCAATGAGTGAAGAATTAATTCAAATAAACATTAATGTCTTAATTTAACTAAGCATTTTTCAAATAATTGTCACTTTCATATTAACCTGAAGAATCCTTAAAGCTTAGATTAAGTTGTAATATAAAATAAAGTTATCAGGCATTGAATTCAACGAATTAAGAAATAATTCAAATAAACATTAATGTCTTAATTTCAGCTACATGTAATAAATTTTTCAGACACATAATGAAACATGTCCTAAATTTTACAACACTGATATAAATTATTGCGCGTGATTTAAAAAATGAAAGTAAACTATTGTTTTTATGATAAAGAGAAACATGTTTACCAATCATTCAAATTATAATTTAAGGCAAAGGATATCCTTTGCTGTAGTGTGTATAACTACTTATAGTATATAGGACGATATGTACAAATTCAAAACCGTTAGGGGTCCAGTGCTTTTTATTTAATCTTTTATATTTATAACTGATTTTTTTTTAAATTATTATTAAGTGCGCGTTCACATTAATAGACACAAAGTTGTTATCTACTACTTGTTTCGTGTATTCATGGGAAATTATTTTCATATGACATCAAATCTTGTTTTAGTTTACGATTTCTTCTTACATCCTACACTTCGCTGTATAAGTAGAGTAGAGAGCTCGTTAATTACAGATAAGTTTTATCAACATGAATTTGGGAAGGTCTTAAAATACTAGATCAAAAAAAGAAAGGAATACATGGGTAAGCCTTATGGCATTTTATTTAATTCTTATATGGAAATGTTCCACGGTGATCATTTATCACCTCGTAGCCAAAAGCTTTTAGAGTCTGACTTGAAGTAATGTTTAATAATAAACTGTGTGACATGCACTTGTTTTGATAAAACCTTACTTTCTTTTTTCATAGCTTTCCTTCTCAAATTAAAAGTCAAGAACTTTCCAGATCTATAACTGATGACCTAAATTAATGCCATGCTTTGTAATCAAATAAGCAGAAAAAACAACACAATCAGTAGAGTATTAAATAATAAGGCATAAGCAATATTTATTATGATTTATTATGTTTAGGTCAAGATTATTTATTTCTTTAGTTAGTTTTTATAATCATATACTCGTATAACCGCTGGTCCATTGTTCGCTTAACGATCCTTAAGAATTTGTAGACCAAATATTTTTGATAAAGATTCCACTGCCAAGAAAGCACTTTTTGTTGTTAGTAAAAAGGTTACATTGACATAACAACAAAAGAATATTATGAATACAATTATTATTGAGTCTTTAATATTGTTATGAAATATTTATTATATCAATGATAAATTTAGCGCAAGATATTGTTTTTTCTACGTGACTGATTCAGTCTTTCAATGCATAACAAGATTATAACTTGACTTATATTGATTGTGATGTTATTTATTACATGGTCTTATATTGACATAACATCTATTGATTCCACTACATTTTCCCAGCTTATTAACACATCATCTTGCTAATCCGTAGAGTGTTGTCACATTTAGTTCTTTGTTGTGTTGCTTTGTTCAAACTCTGAAGAACCGAACATGTCAAGAAAACACTCTTCCTGTTGTATTCTGTTGTTTCAATTTATGGACGAAGTTGCCCTTAACAATGTTACGTCACCGTGTTTTAATAAAGGTAGAACTAGCTAAAGATTTTCGTACCTAAGCAATATGGTGCCAATGACGAAATGTTCCGAATGATATAATCATAGGCTGTTCATTCCCAACTTTGTAGCAATATCTACATAAATATATATTAGGAACTTTTACTGAACACTTTCTAATATTCCATTAAAATTCTTCGGGTTTTTTAAGGGAATTTCTTTCAATCCGGTGATGCATATGTGAGTGTTGCAGTTGTCCATATTCTATAGTGTAAAATACGTGTGTCCATAGGCGACATTTTCATGTAACACGTCAGCCTTATCATTAGGTTCAACCATATACAACACGATTATCTCACAAAGAAAGTGACACATACTGGCAATCACGACTATCTTAATCAATCAATCAAAATTATCACAATAAAAGAAAGAAACCAGAAGTAATGTGTCAAGCGTTATATAGGAGATGGTGGATCGTGACTTGCGCGGTCTAGTTATTCGGAACAAATTTCTTAATTCGACCATGTAATGTTTTTGATGTGGACATTACCAAATCACTGTAATATTTGCGCGATCATTTGAATAATTTGTGGAGCATTTTCGTGGGAGTAATGTTATGTAATATGTAATCTTTCTTGAAAATAGTGTAACATTTTCTTAGGGATCTACTACGATAAGCTTATTAATTCTGTGACGGTGTCTCTTCAGTAGTTTTTTGTATTACCGATGTATTTAATAAGCTCAATGAATACGTAAACCTTAACCTGCAATTTAGACGTTTCGGAATATGTTTGTAAATCATAAGAAATCGACCATAATTTCCTACTCCTATATGCATGATTTCTTACTATTATAGTGACATCTTTTAGGTTGATAGCATACTTCCCTACCTCCATGTCGTCACTCTCGATAATAATGTTTTCACACCCACGACATTGATATATCTATATGGTTATGATATTAGCATATAAAGGATTGATCAACGAATAGGACGACAAAAATTAACGCAATGTTTTTATAACATTTGCATACCTTGGTTCAGTTTGACCAATATTCTATTATCGTTAATTGGCAATTTGATCAAATATTTGCAACAAATATAATTTTGCCGTACTTTAATATAAGTAGTACTTAGGATTGCGTGTATTTCCCTAGTTATGGTTATAGGGTCTCTACATCGCTCTCCAATTACGTTGCTCAGCTAACGACATTTTGTACAAAGAAATAGTGAATGTTACCATGTCAATAATGTTACGTAATCCTTATTTAAGACCTACATTCCATGGTGCTCTATGTTGTTAGTACTTTGTGGTTGTGGCTAGTTTTATAAAATCACCTATTTTACGTAGCTGTAGTTTTTAGGTTTAAGCCTTAAAAAGTAGCAGCCATTTTTGTATAGGATTTTTTACTTATTGTTGCTATACTAAAAGTAATGTGTTTGTTTGAAAATACTTGTAAAGTAAATCAACTAATAAAATTTTTGTATTACTACATGATATAATATAGGGATGTTCCAAGAATTAAAGGCACAGTATTTTATGTTATTAGTAATAAGGGTTTTTGTATACTAATGTTAATACATTTTTTATATTACTCACTTTGAAGAAAGGTCACATTTATTAAACAGATTTTAATCTTATACAATTACAATTAATTTAATTTCACACGAGCAGTGGCTTAAATGAAATATACTTAGAACAATTCATTTTTAAATTATTCATTATTTTCAAACTTATTTGTTTTGAATTAATTTTGTTAATGTGGGAATAAAGATGTATGATAAGCCTGCGAATATATAAAGCAAATTGTTTTATCATTAATTTTGTATTACTATTGTCAAGTCTAATCAGTAGCCAAAAAAAAAATATTGTAACATTCACATTGATAATCTTGTAACAAATAAGGAATAGATGTTTATGAAAAATAAAATTCTTGGTTGATCGGAATGTGATTACTACTTATTTGTATTTAACTTAAATCGTAAAGGTCTGTGACTTTTAATGAGATTAATTACATTTAAAATAATAGGACATTTTATTAAAATAAATAAAGTATTGGAATGAAATGGAATGCAAAATATTTTCAACAAATAAAAGAGAAAAGGTTTGGACAATGGACGACCTATTTTGCTTAGAGATTTATGATACGTTTTTACTACTTACATGCCTTCCTTCTTGATATATATATTTAAAATTTCTGTACTCTACGTAATTATAATGTATATGTATGTACTAATTTTATCTTTACGCATGCTGACACGCATCTTTAAGTATATGAAGGATCCTAAGATATCGTGTTCCGTAACATAAACTATGTTGGTAGTTTACTATGTAGGTTCGTAAATTTAAATTACCTCCGCTAGATAAGTTATTAGGCTTCTAATATAAATTACAGATTAATAATGTAGAACTTGCGTACGCTACATTAAAGTTACATTTTACGAAGTTTAAGAGCTTAATATTCTGTAGAAGTTTTTCCACATGGCTTGTATATTAAATACATATTTACGTAAATTAATATTTTTCTTTATTATTTATTACTTCTAGACAAAAAAATATTTGTAGATGATACCGGTAAGGCGAATAGAGTTGAAAAAAAAATATATACGCGACGAATAGATAACCTCTCTTCCTTTGGGAGGTCGGCTAAAAATACAAATAAATACATATAAAATAATAATAGCATTATTAATTTGTTATATATATATAGTAAATAAAACATACGATAGGTCTGTAGCTTATACTATAATATTTCTTTACTTGCTTATACGCGGTTGTATAAGTCACAAAACAAAACTATTACATAAAATAAAAACCCGAAAAACTGAAAAGTCTGTTATAAACCGAAAGTGACATTGAAAGTGTTTAAGCGTTTTTGCTTCGGTCTGGATGAAATTCCAGTAACAATCTACTCTGTAAAAAGTTTATTTAATGCCAACGTAATATTGAATGAAGGTTAAGGTGACAGATTTAGATAATAATATATAATAGGTAGTTGCTAATATTTCGTTACGTTTTAATTTTACAAACAAAATCAGAAATTAAACATCTGACTGTACATATGTATGTACAATAATCAAGTTAACTTTAGTAGATACATATTCTAGTGCAAGAGTTTACGTAGAAGACGTGACCTCACTTATATTGACCACCGATATTTTAAAGTAAATGATTAGTTAAGTAAGCAACAAGTTAAACGATACAAAATTTCAGTATAATTTGAAGCGTCCGCATATCATAATCAAATTTATATATACTTACATTGAAGCATTAATCGTATCTGTATCTAGAAATGGGACGTAAATATATTGCGGCCAATGAACAAAAGAAACAATTTATGAACCATAAAACAAAACAAAAAAAACGTAAGCCGCAGACTAACGTACTAACAATATACTCGTATGAAATGTACTTACAAAAATGAGCAGCTCTAGATTTAACGTACTTAATTAGATTTATGGCTTCTTGCGTTTCGCACTAACTACGGTATCATTAACAAACTTCAAACATTACGTCACTGATCGTACATCGTCTTGGCTTCCTAGTTATTGAGAAACTTCAGGTATTCGGACAATTAATTTGATTTGAATGCTGTTAACGTGTAACGTAAAAAGTAGGACGGATTATACTTGCATCAATCAAACATTTTGATTAATTGCAATCAAGACGAGTTTACACATAACAATATATACATTCTCACGATGATTGCAATCGTTTTGCAGTTCGTCTGTAGTATAATCAATGGTTGCTAAGGCGTTTGGATCAAGGCCTACACAAAAAATCGTATAATATATTTAGGACTTTATAAGTGTTATTTATTTTTGAGGACAAATGTATCATACATATATAGAGTATTTTTTAATGTAAATAATTAACAAAATTGGTGTTTTTTGTTTCTTTGCGCGTATAGTGTTCTCTACATAGAGTTAATAAGAGCAGCACCCGTTGCAATAAGAGTTGAAGGTGGTAGAACCCTTTGTGGTTCGACTCCGGCGGCACCACCGCCACACCTATTTCTACCTAATAACAGCAGTGTTAGGCACAGCTGTGTTCCGGTTTGAAGGGTGTGGTAAGGGAGATAGACTTTTCCGAGGCGTTCCAGCTTAGTCCTCAGGGGTAGCGGCGCATCTGTGGCCGACCTCAGGTAGGAATATCTAATCCTATCTGGGGTTGATTTCAGATGTCCATGGGCGGCAGTAGTCACTTACCATCAGGTGGACTGCATGCTCGTCTGCTACTCTCATATTATAAAAAAAAAAGAAAAAAAAAGCACTGGACCGAGATTTGTTATAGTAGTATAACTTAAATTTTCCCGACAAATCAATGTATCAATATGTACATGCCGTTTGCATAGGCATTTGTCTAGTTCGGAATACGTCCTAGATTTTTTCTGAGAGATAATCCGTGTCCAACAATGGGATGGTAATGAATTGATAATGGTGCTTTTTAAAAGTTACAACACAAGCATTATAACCACCAAATGTCCAAACATTTAGACAGATTACAGACGGTTTAGCTTACCAGCTGATGTTTCGTGACCAATATTATGTAAAACGACCTTCATAGATCCAACATCTTGGTAGGTGAACGACCTATTTTGTAAACCACAACTTCACTTTGTTATGGCATGTACGTTGTAATGTTTTACAGCTTTTTGTTAACAGTTTGCGTGTTACAGTTGTGACGTTAAAACATCATAATAGACAATAACAAATCATAGTTAAAATTTTATGATTAGGCTTCATGAAAAGCTCAGATTGTGCATTTGTTTTGTATTTTTGTTTATATAATATAGGAGTAGCAGACGAGCATGCAGTCCACCTGGTGGCAAGTGGATATTGCCGCCCATGGACAACTGTAATCAACCCCAGATAGAATTAGATATTCCTACCTGAGGTCGGCGCCGCTACCCCTGATGACTAAGCTCGAACGCCTCGAAAAAGTATGTCTCTCTTACCACACCCTTCAAAACGGAACACAGCAGCGCCTAACATGCTGTTATTAGGCAGAAATAGGTGTGGCGGTGGTGCCGCCGGAGTCAAATCACAAAGGGCTCTACCACCTTCAAACTTACTTATTATATGTCGTTTACCGTTTTGATTTTTTTAACATGTGTTTAAAAAATCTAGACTAAATTTAAAACTGTCATTAAATTTAAAATTTCCAAACCTAAATCGATATCCGATACTACCCTTTCTTTGTTATTGTTTCGATAGATTCGGGGCTTAAATATTTATAGCCTTCGTTTTTGTTTTACAATACAGCATTGTAGCGACAGAAATAATAACCGCGATAAGATTCGGTAACAATGAGCCGTCCATTCAACACTCGTGACAATGCCGTATCGCCTTGGCGAGACAAACTGTTACTTGCACGTAACCAAAATAATAGTTTAATGATAATTTGGGTATTGCTCGCTCTACACTATCGTTCAGATTTAGTTACTAATAGACGAAATCTGTGACAATAATGTATGTTTGTTGTTTATGTACGAATAAAGTAAAATAAATATTTGTATTGAGAACCTCCTATATAGGTATTTTATTAGTTAAATGATGTATGACATTTTTATAACGAAGAAATATTTTTGTTGCGTATATTCGTTTAAATAATTTAAGATAATTATAAGTTAAATATTTTTATCTTTATTTTAAAGGGTTAACTAAGGAATAGAGATACCAATGCTTTAGTTTATAATTATGGTTCTAAGCGTATTCGCTTGAAGTCCGTAGCAAACTTTCGTTATGAAAATATAATTGCGCGTTGAAGTCTTTTTCATGGTAACCATTTACCATGCATTCTCACGCACGGCTCACACTTCTGGCATTCGTCGAGAATGTGGAGTGCTTCTTGTTGTTGCAAACATTGTGTAATACAGAAAGCGCATTCACAAATTCTTTACATTAGTATGTTATCCACAGAAAGCGAGTGCCGTCGGAACATTTAATCCGTTCGAGTGCCACAAACACTGAATAATGTATGTCAGGCTGCCTGAACATAAGAAGATTATACACATACGCATACGCTATACAACTTCTGAGGTGTGATAACTATCAAATCTTTAGATATTACCTACGTATGTGAGGTTTTCGCTATTACTTAATAGGATTAGCTAGTATGAACGTGCTAATTAAATGCTAAATACTTCTTCAATATAAAGTGATGTAACGTAAATAAATGTTTTATTATTGTGAAACATTATGTCTGTATTTAAACACATACATAACGGTAATTATTAAAATAGCATTCATGTACATCGGTTTAAGCTGATGTGCTTTTAATAATGATTTTTATGAGTTACGTACATTAATATTTTTCCTGCGGCTTTATAGTGTAATATCCAAAAAAATCGCACTTGGCCAGAACTATAGCTTTTTTATTAAGAATTTTTACTCTGGGAGACCCGTGTCCAGTACCCTTACCATTTTTTACGTTTTTACGTTTTGACAAATATGACTGTCTTGGTATTCGTTTACGTATTGGCCTATACAATTTCCAAGTTCTGACACAATCCGCTAGGGGCGCTGAAAACGTAAAAACTCATGGTAAAGATCTGTACCTTTACCATGAGTTTTTACGTTTTGACTCCTGTGAGTGGGATAATAATAAAAAAAAAAACATTAAATATACCTATATGAAAAGGCCTAATTACAAAATTGATTCCCTAATAATAATTGCAGATTCTAACAAATTGTGTTTGATAAAAAATAATTAATGCGTTAAAGCAATTAATATTTACGTTGTGTGCACTTGCCAATTAACTAGAAATAGCCGTTTTTAATTACTTAATTGATTAATTAATAAGCAAATCATAATCTACGTCGATTAATGATTGAGCTTAAAGTCAAGGACAACTTTATTGTTCATACAACTTTTATCGTCAATTTATTATATATAAATTAATGTTGTAGAGAAAACTGTTTGACTGGCTTATCAATACATTGAAACAATTCGAGTGAGATAAATAGTATTCATCATCAACCCATTACTGTCCCACTGCTGGGCACGGGTCTCCTCTCAGAATGAGAAGGATTAGGCCATAGTCCACCGCGCTGGCCAAGTGCATATTGGTGGACTTCACATACCTTTGAGAGATATATATATATATATATATATATATATATATATTTATAAATCTCTCAGGTACGCAGGTTTCCTCACGATGTTTTCCTTCACCGTTTAAGCAAGTGATAATTAATTTCTAATACGCACATAAATTTGAAAATCAGAGGTGCGTGCCTGGGATTTGAACCTCGGACCCCTCGATCGAGAGGCCGCGTTTCTTAACCACTAGGCTATCACTGCTTATAGTATTAAAAGACTTATTTTGTTCTTACGCATAATTCAAGGTACGCAATATTAATCAACGAAGACAAAATCAAATCTTCATTGTTAAGTTAGTAAGGGACGATTTACTGTGAATTGTTTTTTTAAGCACTGTTAAATAACAATCAATGAATAAATCATTTATTTTATTATTTACAAGGCACCGAAATCATTCACTTTAAGATTTTTCAAAGGCCTAAAATTTATCAAACTTACTAGAAGTTGTCTTTGAGAATTGAGGCTTTTAATTATTAACTATAATTTAATCTGTTAACAAATTATCTTAGATTATAAAACTGAAGAGTAATAATTGTCAGAATAGCGTATGACTTGAGAACAATTATGAGTTTGGATTAAACTTACAGTGGTTGACACGAGTCTACTTCTAAACTGTCGTTGTTGGCAGAATACTTTTTGAATAACCATGTTTTCATTGTGAGGCTGGCACTTCCTTCAATTATCGAGGTTCGACCTCAGTATAGGAGTCAAGGCGAGTTCAAATGCACTTGCTATACCGTTTTAATGTCGATTGGAGCCTCGTCATTGTGTTAGTTTACATAATTGTTGACCTTACGCGTGATGCCGTTTCGTACGATTTCCATTTTTCACAGTGGTTGCAGTCATATCACCGGTATAATATAGAATGGAACAATGAACGAACGAAAACTAAATACTTGAACTTCATGTTTAATTAAAAAAATAATATTTAAGAAAAAGTACATAAAAGTCTTCACATGTGAGATATTTTATAATTGTTATTTTTTCTTATTATAAATTAAATTTAATTAAACAGTTAAATCCATATTAATACTACGAATATTGTTAAACATATTTATTTTCTGAAAATTATGCAAATAAAAGTAAATAATGTTAACCTTTGCAAAATATTAATAGTTTAAAAAACTGAATTCATCAAAACACTTATTTTTTCCATCGAATCCAACACAAACGAGTCTACTGTTACCTGGATATTTCACTTTTCAGTTCCATTTTTTATTGACCAAGTGTATAGGTTGTACAGTATCATTTCATAATTTATAATTATGCGATTGGTTTGTGCTAATAATAGCGCGTAATTGGTTAGCGTATTAAGCAACGTCTGCAGTAATCTAATGTAGATTAGGTACAATATTTCGTAGGACGATGTCTCTTTACTTACTACAGAGTAATCTAAAGATACTGTTTAATAACGTTTTTAATTTAAATAATAAATATAAAATAATAAATAAATAAACTAAAACTAAATAAAATAAATTGAAACATAAATTAGGTTAAAATGATTTTGAGTAAGCTATAATCCCAAGCACGAAACAGGTAAACTGTATCTTGGTTAGGAACAGTCCTATTTATATTCCACTGCAAGACACGGGTAGGTACTAGGTACCCATAATTGAAGGAAGTTCTAGAGTACCCCACCATTTTGCTCCAACAAAATATATAATACTTTTCTATAGTGGCTCATCTATAATAAGTTTACGAAAATTATAAACAATATATTAAGTTTTATAGTATATAGAAACACAATAACCACGTGAATGTTACGGTAAAACTATAAAAATGAAAGTAGACGAGACTATAATAAGGTGTGGTTTCATAAATAAAAATGCAGTAAGGATGACTTTAAGTTCAATTTACATAATTTAGTGTGTTATGTTGTGAATGTTTAATACTTCTTTGAAATCTTGTGTTTTATAAAATCAGCGAGAAAAATAATGTCTCCAGGATTAATAAGGCTAAATATTTTGTTTAAAATAGGAATATGTACCTTCGTATAGAGGAATATGGAATAAGGAGGGTATAATTGGTGAAATCAAAATCACCCACGAATACAATCATCAATATACTATTTTTACGAATCCTAGTGGCATTCCATCATAAAGTTACTATTAAAAAAATACGAATTTTACGCACTAAATAAGAGCAAACATTAAACGTGTATAAGGATTTGAAATTATCATTACGGAGTGCATTTTTGAAAACGAATAAAAGTCCTAACGAGGTAATATTTATAGCGGAAGACGGAAGTTCAATACGACCGGTTGCACGCATGCATCATATGGGTACCGGTATGTTAATGCACCGGCCTTAGGGTCACTGCACACGGACAGATTGGACCCTGACATGCATTAGATCTAGTTGAGACGTGTGAAGTGACATGTTACAGTAAGATTAATTTGTTGCACAAAAGGTCAATGTATGTCATAATTACGAGTAACTTGATAAGCGTAGCAAGTGGCGGGTTAACAGTAAGCAAATTTGTTCAGAAATATTTAATTTGAAGGTGGTAGATTTCTTTGTGGTTCGACTTCGAAGTCACTTCTCGAAGTAGTTCTGCCTAATAACAGCAGTTTTAAGCGCTGCTGTGTTCTGGTTTAAAGGGTGTGGTAAGGAAGATATACATATCCGCTGCAACTTAGTCGTTTAAGGTGAGGCAACATATCTATGGCCGACAACAGATAGAACTCTTATCTTGAGTTGATTACAGATGTCAGAAGGACGTTAGAAATCAGTTACCATCAGATGGACTGCATGGTTGTTTGTCACTTCTATATGAAAAAAAAGTGTGTGTGTGTCAGCTACGACGCACGATTGGAGTTTACTCCTTACGAACGATAATTATGATATATATCGAATAGAAAAAAAGGGTAAATGAACGCATCTGCTAAAATGATAAGAGAAACAAACATATATCTGTAATTATTCGGATTATTTATATTACTTCAATAATGCGTATTACATAAAGTATGTTACAAAATAATATAAATAATAATAATAATTATTATTGAGTTCAATTTATACAAATCCAATTTTAGGATGATTGATTTCTTTCACTTTGAATTATAATATCATTCTTAAATACTGTAATTATCGTAATACGCAGGCGCGCAACACACGTACACACATTCAACTCTCAGACTGAAGGTAGTGAACTATACAGTGAGACTACGAAGTATCGCGCAAAGAGGAGACCCCGAGAATGAGATACGCTGTGTAATGTATTCCATCTCATTCTTTTACACGTTCAATCCTACAGATATATATGTTTGTCTCTTTCTACGTTACGCCTCAACTTTTCGTGTTACACTTGATTTTACTCCTCATAAAATTTCCGTACCGGGCCTTATAACTCAAATCGTTTCTTAAGGAGTAAACTCCAATAAACTCCAATAAACTCCAAAAACATAATTGATTGTTAAATGAGATTCATTGTTACTTAACAGTTATTAATGAGTATAACGTATTAATATTAATGCCTCTAATTACTGAGACCTTCATGAAAATTTAATTTGAATTGTTAGAAATTATAATAATTCTATTCATTGTTATTCAGATTTCTTGAACTTGTTCCAATTGTAAGTTCAAGAACAGTGTTTTGCTTTTTATTTTTTTATGAATTCAATGATGGCGTTTCGAACTTTAAATAATGAATATTTTGTGGAATATTTTCTCAAGTAAAAATCATAGGTACAATATATCATGCTCTAATCCATAATATAAATTTAAATAGATACTTCAACTGGCTAGGACTCGAACCCGGAAACTTGTGTCAGGTTGTTATGGTGACCACTCCACAAATGTAGGTATGATCTCATCGTCACAATTACCTGTTCATTCACCATTATTATATCATTAAACATCATAAGGAAACACTAGACAGCGATAATACTTCATATTACGACAAGAGACACTGCTAATTAATCTTTTAATTCAATATTATTGTTCAGTATTTCGGACTAGCTGAAATACAAATATAAAATAAAGAGTAAATTCAAAATTTGAAATGTTGACGAATTTGAAATGTCACAACACACGAAAGGATCATTCGGAGGACGCGAGTGTGTGTTTTGCATTACGGTTACCGGTCGCCAAGGAAGTAGACGGCCCACTCATCGGTATTTATATATTTTTACACCAGCATCATTACCACTAGCGCACAAGAATCAAAATTATCATTCGGAAATAAACCAGCGACCTTAGTACAAAGCCTTAGTATGAGTGTTTACGTATTTACAAAAATGTCTGTTTTTATATTTTTTTACGTATTTTTAATACATTTCCAATCGGTTCTGATACAGTCTGCTAGGGGCGCTGATTGGAAATGTATGAGCAAATACGTAAACAAATTTATCGTGTCGTAAAATCGATAATCTGTGAAAGCCTTAAGATATCTTACGCGGTGTGACGTGTAGTTAGTAAGCGACCATTCGTGGCATGTTGCTCGGAAAAGCTACGAGTTGACTTGCATGTGCAATATTGTATAATTCGCATAAGCATTATGTAATTAAAATTACTTACAATTTGTAGCGTTCAGGCTGTTTTTAATTAATTTCGGTGTTTATCTTACAGTTTTCTTTTCTTCCATTACGCCTTGATATTTAAAGGATTTGTTGCCAGGGTGGCGTCGAGGTGACGACAATATACATTAATATCAGGTTCGCATTCTATTACAAAACTTCGGCAAGGAAAAATATTAAAAGTGCTTACTAATATCTTCTGCTTGAATTGAAAGTTCTATATGTCCTCAAAGGGTGTAAAATCTATCAACCCGCACTTTTCCAAAACCCTTCTCACCCTGAGAGGGAGACCCATGCCCAGCAGTGGGGTAGTAATGAGTTGAAGAGTAATTTATTTAGACGCAATGAATCCAAACAATATTTCATGTATAATTATGGGAAGTTAAGTAATATTAATCAACATATTAAATTAATGTAACATTCAGTAATAACGTTAATTAATATTATATCATAAAATATTACAATGTGGAAACCACCCAGACTACATCCTGATCAAATAAACGTCACACACGTAGAGTAGGTGTTTTAATTAGCATGTTAATAATAACTGTATGCATAAAATCTTGAAATAAATAAACATAACATTCGTATCAATTACACTGGAACATTAATACGTATAAGATAAATATTTTATTGAATTAATGATTGCTACGGAATATATGACATATTCAGTAAAATCTCTTTAGATCCGTGAATGATGTAATATTTTTAAGATGATGTTAGCTAGCGAAGAAGTTACGTGCGCTAATGTGACACATACATAATTTATTTCTAGTATTTACTTTCGCCTAAAGGTCTTTTTTCTTGTGTTATATTTTTATTCAAAGAAAAGAAATATTTTATGAATGGTGCTGAAGAAATGTATAACTTCTAACGTGCGTACATAGGCAGACACGCTTTTTCTATTTACAACTATATTTAACTTCTAAATATTAAATCATCAAATTAATTGTGTAAATGGTTGATGTGATATAAAGTTCTTAAACGGTATAGTGTAGCTTTTAATTGTTATTTTAATCTGATATCAATTAATTGACTTAAACGACATTGAGCTTTCACGCTGGACTTCCGGATGAAACGCGATTGTTTCATTACGTTATCTTTTAATTAATATTTTTGTAATATTATGCAACTGTGTGAAATAGGAAGTGGCTATTCAAAAAAATTTCTCATGCCGTTAAAGCTTACTGTTTTAGTTGAAGTAAAAAATAAAACTGTTTGTAAATCGAAATATAAATTGTTTACTATGCTTTTTATTATTATTAATAGGTGTTTGATGTGAAGCATTAAAAGATAAGCGTTGAAAAACAATTTGTGAAATAACTTATGAAAAGTATAAATACATATTTTTGGCGAATCATAGTAGAACAGCTATAAATTTAAAAAACTGAATATGTCCATAACCTATCATTATCCATTGGCCACCATACGCATATAAAAAGCAAATATTTACAACCGATTTTTCAGTCTATTAAGTATACATACCTGATTGGAGTCTCAACCCGATATCTTTTTCTCGATTCTCATAAAATTATATTTGTATTAACCCTTCATCAGCCCATGGCTCCTAATAAATGTATCAACAGTGTGTTTCATTAACGATCACCCACTGGTCACGGTTCGTTAGTGAGCACATAAAAACGAAAACGGCATTTTCCACACGGGGGTCACGGTTTGACCTTCGTCCGCTTTCAATATTTACAACCGATTTGATAATCGTTCGTAACGAGAACAAATCGTTTTGTAACCGATCGTATAATGAACGAACCGCGATATGTGGGCGCGGCACTTACAATGTAAGGATGAATTTGCAACAAATTGGTTGTAAGACATCTTCAATTTCATATAATTAATATGCTTCAAATCAAAACAGTTTAAAATCTTTTAAAATTCTTTTAGCAGCAAGGTAATAGATACTTTTTCTGGGTTTAGGTTTTTGCGTAATCGTCGTTATTCGTATTTATGAAAACCACGACGCACCATGTAATGTGGGAAAATAAGTTTAGGGCGCATATAATACCCACGTACTTATATAAAAATACTAAATACCTATATTTAAGAATTCTTTTGAACGATAATATCTATTAAAGTGTAAGGTGTGTCATTGACAGAAAAGAAACACAAAACACAATTTCCTATAAAGAAGTCAATTACAAATAAACAACTTTGACGAATGGCGTAAGTGAAGCTATTTTAAGATCACACGTTTTTATCATCTAAGTAATCATTTATTTTATAAGTAGTACGCTTTTTACAACGTTTGTTAGATCGTCTGTTTAAGTTTTTTTCTAAGAATTCGAGATATTATCTGATATTGTTGTAGTAGCAAATACTACAACAAAACGTGTTGGTATTTCAAAAATATCTTTGTAATAGCAACACGTTTGTATTCGATCTTAGATTACATTTTTATTCTCTTTAGATTTGTTTACAGTTGTATATTTTAAGTAAATATCAGATCTGCAAACCTATATGTATGTTGATTTTGTTAAATTAATGTAGGTATCGTCAGCTTTCCATATTAGTTTTTCAGTATAGATGCTCTAAAAGATACCATATCAGTATTTTTCGCTGATTGCGTGTACCTACCAATAAACATCTAGTTTAGCCCTGTTACCAAAAAATCTAGTTACTTAATTCTTTTAATTTTTTTCTTTTATCACTTTGGTTATATTTGGTATCAGTTAATCATTAGTAACGAAATAAATAAATATTTTATCACGTAAGCATTTACTGCTATAAGATTTTAATGATAAAAGTAGCGTTGCATCTCAATTAGAATACCGTAAAATGTGTTTAACGAGATTAGGCATCACTGCAACTAATTATATTAGCATATCCAATTGATAATCGTTTCACTTAATGATTTCATCGAAATTGCCAGTCTGTATCTGCATCGCGAGTTTATTAATGTAAAATAACGTAATACTTAACAGTTTTACGTAAGATCGTATATGTAATATTAAGTATTACAAAAATATGGATAAATTCTGTGGTTGAATTGCGGGGGCATTAACATTACATGTACGAGTACTTCTGTTTTTTTTGGAGTCATATTGTTTGGCATGCCTGGTAGCCCAATCGCTTGAAAAATTTAACTTATGAGGGCTCTTTCGTCTAAATTGTGGGAGTAATATAGATGTTTTAAGCAGTCAGTTTGTTAATAATTCTCTCTAGGATGTGTTAGTGATCTGTGGTACAAATTTCCTATTACTTCATAAATCCTTCTAATAGTACACACAGTCTAAAATTGTGTCAAAATCGGTATTAGGTTTGGAAAGGCAAAATATTTAGGTATAATTCTGAAGTTAATAAATCGCTTACGATCGAATTTTACATAATATTAGATAATTCGATGAGATTGACATACGTACAATATAATGGTGATAATGACCGTAATATAGCCATAATCTAAAGACAAAGCAATCTATGGAGTCGTTCTATAATGACGCCAGTATATAAACGCATTGTGCTGTAACCTTGGATATGTAGGTGACAACGAGTACTGGTGGTTTACATGTACAGTCAGCTTCTGTAGTAAACGAGCAGTTCAAAATTCCAAATATACCTTTATACCAAAAAGAGCATAATTAGTTGAACCCTCTTAGCGTCATAATTAAATGAAAATCGTAAAGTGTTAAAATTATAGCCACTTTTGACACTGTAGTTTTCATCTACTTTATAACATTCATCTAATTATGGTGCAAATTGTGTTTAGCTAGTTACAAACGCTTGGGTGTACAGGGATTTTGAAATATTAATCTGTTCATCTATGTTTAATTTATTAATTATTAACTGAAAAATATTTGCAATTATATTTCGGTTCATCTACTTTTGGAGCTGACTGTACTTGAAGATAAGGTCATAAGGGTCATTGTTTTTGTCATATCTCTATTATGTGTATTGCACTTCTGTCATGATTTGAATCTTTATTGCTTAAATAATTTGCGCTTAACAAACTTTTACATTTATGTTATGAATGAAGACTCTGATAAAAATCAAAGTTCGTTTAATGAAATTAAATTTGCAAAATATACATAATAATAAAGACAACAGTAAGTCTTCGTAATAATGTTGTTTCTATGTAAGGAATAAATTTATTTTATGTATTTCTTTGTTTTCTATTTCTTTTGCAAATTTATTGGCATGAAATATAATTTTTCGCTTTTTAATGTCCTTTACATTCATAGTTAGAGTTTATTTATATAAAGTGGATCAAACGCGTTCCGTGGTAGACAAAACAAGTATTCCCTATACAATGTATATTAAGGTATTTTCTTTATATTTTCATTCATTCATTTTATTGATATTAAACCGTGCCTTAATAAATTTACATCAAGCTTGAATTATGGGTATGTAAGAAGTTAGAAAGGATCATACACGGATAGGTTTTCGACCTTGTGTGCATTGCGTGTTAATTGACAGTGGCTACCGCAAAAATAGCCACCCAACGCAGGTAGAGTTCCGTCATATGAGAATTGGTTAAGTATGAGTCGGTGTTGCGTTATGGGTTCCGTATTCCGGGTCCCATACGAATTTAAAAAAACTGGAATTTTCTTTTAGTTTCTTGCAAATAAACCTAGCGATATCTATCTCATATCTTTGAATAATAATTAAATTTCGGATATATTATCATATTTACGTTGTAAAAAGTTTTTGGGATATGTCTCTGTATGCACCAAAAAGTGTTTTTCCTTCAGTAAAAAGGTTTTGCTCGAATAAATATATCAAATATAAGCGTAATCCTATAACAGTTTGGTTTAGTTGGGCGTAGAGAACTCTAAAATTAAATTATACTATTTATTTCCCCATTGTTTGTAGGTATTATTTAATTAGATTTACCTTTTATACCTTTTTAATTAGATTAATAACTATTAAGTTAATTCGATAAAAATGCGTCGATTGGTACATACGTTTTTTATTTTTATTGTAAAAAACAACACTACTAAAATAAATATTAATCGCAAAAGTAGACCTTTTAACAATACAAGGATATAAATCTTATATGAGACCTTTCAAACGATATTTCTATCAGGTTAATTGGTGAAGTAAATCACTGTCGAGAAATCTCAATACAATTCACAAATCACAATACATCTTACTTACCTGCCTCGGTATGAAATAAGCGCTGCAATAGCTAAACAATCTATATCTTGGCTTAATAAGCAGTAAGTAGCCTTGCACCATTTTGCCGTAAATACCATAAGTTGGTTGGTTGTGGTTTAGAAACTCGGCCTCTTGATAGAGAGGTCCGATCTTCAAATCTCAGGCACGCACCCCTGATTTTTCAAAGTTATGTGCGTATTATATATGAGAAGTTAATTATCACTTGCTTAAACGGCGAAGAAAACCTGCATACCTGAGAAATCTTAAAATAAAGTTTCAAGGGTATGTGAAGTCTACCAATATGCTTTAGGCCAGCGCGGTGGATTTTGGCGTAAACCTTCTCACTCTGAGAAGAGACCCATGCCCAGCAGCGGGACAGTAATGGGTTGATGATGATGACCATGAGTTGAGAAGAATTCCAATCTAGTTCAAGTTACGTCTCAAACTATATACCTAACCTGATTCTCTGAATGACAACAAGTGACTTATGCTAATCGCTATGCAACTAAATATCACTATTAAATACTTGTTTACCCAATTACCTACATTACCATAGGTTGAACTTCGGCAACGCCGTAATTTCCTTTCTTGTGACTAGCAAAGCAAGTTCTCGACATGCTACTGGTGTGGTCTTGTTACAAGATGTTGATCACCGGAATTTTGCTCCAAAACCACTAATTGCCTTTGAGAATCAGTTAACTAATCATTTCTTTTAGCCAATAGGTATCTAGGACTCAGCTTAAAATATACAATTAGGCATCCGGATCCGTCAAATTAAAATATATTTTAAAATACAATACGTGCGCCTTCGAATGGTAGATGTAATATCTCGAGCATAACTATTTACAAATGCGAGTACTAAGTGCTACTCGTATAAGTACAGATATTTAGATATAGGTAAAGGCTGTACAAGGAAGTTCTATTTAGATTTCTAGGTCTTCCACATAGAGTAGTGCAAATATTAGCTCAATGTGTAAAACATAATATTTTTTTGAACACATTTTTCAATCATTATTTACGTGTCATTTTACAGCGATGACTTTAGAACCTTGTCAAAGAGTCGACAATTAACTATTAGGTATATGTTGCAAAGATACAGATGTTAATTAGGAATATTCTGCCTTCGTAGTATTAATGTATTTTGTACATAAATATTTTCACGGGCAATTTTAGCAAGCAGTATTGGACCGTGACTATTGGTACCTCATAAATAGTGAACGTGCAATATTGCTCGAAAAAATAACTATGCTAATAATTTTGTGCGTACGTAAATAGGTATAGTTCACACTTTGAAACTGTTACGAGGAACGTGAGTTTGCGAAATAATGTTGCCAGTTAACCGGTATAATTACCCGGATTATGAGCGTGAAGGGTAACCAAGTTTCAAGATTCCCGCAGATTGAAGATCTGGGTTGAAACTGATTTATAGATGATGATTAATTTTATTGATAAACGCGTGAGTGTATAAACATATTGACAAACACTATTATCAAAATAGTGTTATAATGATACTAAAACTTGTTATAAATTTAACAAAATGAAGCTAAATTACTTAATATACCGATTTGCGTTAAAACCTGTTTTAGTATACACAAACTTAAACCTATTTAACCTTAATTTCGATTTAAAGTCTACCTTAATATTCACTGTGTGTGAAAACAGTGTGCAAGTTAATCTTATATATAAAATTCTCCTGTCACAATGTTAGTTACCGTACTCCTCCGAAACAGCTTTACCGATTTTCACCAAATTGTTTATGCATATTCAGTAGGTCTGAGAATCCGCTAATATCTATTGTTCATACCCCTAAGTGATAAGGGTTGTTCACCCTTAACATTTTTTTATTTATATGGCAACACAACGTTTGCTGGGTCAGCTAGTAAACTGTAAATAAATATAATTTAATAGAACCATAAATTCGAAAATACACGTAATAATACATAACTTTAATATAACATGATACAATGTTACATAAAGTCGTGTATCTTTCCGATAAATGTCCTCCTATGCGACCTCCATTCCTTGATCTTGTTTCTGCTAATAATATTTATCAGAATACTACAATCACAGGTTATTTATTAATATTTTATGCATTATACAATGCTTGTAAACATCGTTTTGTTACTTAAGTTAGCTGACGGTAGTATTTGAATTTACGTAACTGTTTGCTTAAAGAGGATAAATATTAATGAAGTATACAATGTTGACAGGTTTCTAGTATCTTTTATGTTATATTATGACCGTATTTTACATACATTATTGCTTTGGCAGTATATTCCAAATAGTAAAAAGTATCTAATTCCATTGCGGTGGGAACTTAAATATAAATAAATACAATTTTATATAAATAAATAAATATACGTTATAAAATCAGTGTTCCGGTTTTAAAAATATTGTAAAATCCGCTTAATCTAATTATTAAAGGCTTCAACAAAGCCGATAGAAGCTGTACTATATGAATATATCAGTTATAGTAATAGCAGTACCCGGAAGACATTGTTATGCCTATTATGTAGAGTAGAATATGTTCACATACTCAGTATATTAATTTTCATGGTAATCGATCAAACATGTGTATGTTTAATATCTAGGTCTACGAGTATATATTTTCATCTTATCGTACCTATGTATTGTATACGTACATATGTACATATGAAAAGATATAGACTGATATAATCTTAGCGTGAAGTTAATTACAACCTAGCATGCTTAGTGTTGTTTTTATTGTTGTTTCATGTCAATTAATGGTCATTGACCAATGACCACAATGTCAAAACTTACATGACCTGACCCGCCATATACGCGTGACTCGTTCGTGAACAACGTCAGGTCTCGTTAGCCTCGGAACGTCAGCTTGTCTTCACTCTTGAACCGTGTAAACCTTAACTATTCTAGAGATTGTTTTGAATCAAGTCGTGTCATGGGTTTGTGTAATAGAAACACTTATCGTAAGGAAATGTGTGATACAAAATACATGTAGTGCATGCAAGTCCATTTTTCTAAAATATTTTAGGGTACATAAACAGTTGCACAGGAGTAAAAAAATAGATTCCATCATTTCAAAAATCAAAAGTCAAAAAAGTTTAATAGGAGCCTTCTATGATTTACAAAAGTAGTTACTAAATAAGCATATCAGTTTATAATCGTTAATATAAATTCACACACAGATTTTTATTACTATAACTGGAGTAAAGATTTTAATCTAAGATAACATTAGGTCTAGAGTTTTACCTTCTTGATTAGTTATTACGATCTCTATGTATCTCAAATTAAGCATTCCTGCACATTAATTAATAACTGGTCTAAAGGCGACGATCAGTTTGATCTTTTATACACTAATACGATAAAATATTATTTATTGGGTGACGTTAGATAAATTGATAATTCAATATTAGATACATTCTTAATATTAAATTTAACCGTTATCGTCAAATCATTCATCACTGTTATAAACCTTATTAAGGTTAAAGGGGTTTGATATGATAAAAGATCATGTATAACGTAAAACAATTTTCAATATTATTTTATAGATTAAGTTTGTAGTTTTATAACATTTTACCATTATTTTATAAAAAACTATGCCCCTTTGTTACAATTACGATATCGACTTAAAATGGCTTTATTAAAAATAAAAATAAACAAATATGTCCTCGTCACATTATGTAGATAAAACCATTGTATTTCTTCACAACAATGAATAAAAACATAAGATGAAGATGATTCACGTTGAAAATAATTTAAATGCCGTTGTTCTCCTTGTAACATACTCGCACGTGATTCGGTACGCGGCGTAATTGTCCTTGCAAGGATGTAGCATTGTGTAAGAATAACTGATAACAATTATGTAATAGAGCCTTGTCCTATTATCACTGGAGTGAATCATCAACTAAATATAATAAAAATTAGAAATCTTACCTTAAAACCTCAGATCTAAGAAACCTCATTAAGATAACTGAAATGTTTCGTTTTTGTAACGGTTATGATTTGCCATTCTCTAAAATACTTACCGGATTAGCTATTATTATCCATATTGCTTAATTTTATTATAATTTACTGTGCCGAAATCGAAAGTTTAGGTGCTACTTATTGCTTTCAATCAATTGCTTGTTGTTATTAGTTCTTATTATTGTTATTTAGAGGTAATTATTTAAAAAAATCTATGTTTAAAAAAATCGAATTAGGATTGGTTTGGTTGTAAACTTGTTATATACCAGTGCTGGTCAAAGGTTTCCATCTAAAACTAGAGAAGGCCTGGAGGGCATGCCTTCAGATTTTTCTAATGTGAATTCTTGATTCTGCCTGAGTTATAAGCTTTTACAAAAACACTTGTAATTATAATCATTATTGCAAAATTCCTATTTTTCTAGGACTTTTTAATAACTTGTTAAAATTATTGATATACATAGATAGTGGATTGTATTCTTATGTATGTCTAAAATGTAACATTTATTGAAAATTAAAAATAGAAATACAAGTAGGTAATTGTTGCACGAAGCAATTTACGACATCAATAAAACGATTTCCTACTACTTGATTTAATAGACCTACGGGTAGTAAACTTTGGTGATCATATATCAAAGTGCTAGTAGCTGGCTGTCGTGTGGTAATTGATGATTCTTGATTTAACTTATGATCGGTTCTGATACATTACTCAGTAATTCGACGATATTTAGCCGTATCGATACGGTATATCACTTTGAGATTCTTGAGTTCAACCATTAGAATATATAGAATAAATATGAGGTAATAAATACCAGGCACGAACCTTTTATTTTCTAAATGATGATGCTTATTAATTATCACTTGATAATAGTAAAGCAAAAGCAAAGTACAAAGGAAACTAAAATGCCCGAGAGTTCTCCACAAACAGCTCTCGAAGGTGTATGAAGTCTACCAAATCTATGGCTCAGATACTGTGTATACTGAAAGAAGACACTTCTAGTAGTGGGATAAAATGAGCTGTTGATTACGATGATGACACAATTATCATTTACGTAGAAACATAAAAGCGAATTAGCTAATATCTTAAGTTATTTTAGTATTGAACAATAATTAATTAGAGTAATAAGACCGATCACACGAAACATTCATAAACATTCAATTGATAAACATCTTAGCTATTTAAAATAAGTACTCAGACGAGATTTACGCCCACACAGAAACTATGGTGAAGTTTAATGCAGTCTAGGAAGTTTAGCAAGCTAAGTGTAGTATTGATGAAACTGCGCTTGCGATAAAACTGGGCGTAAGTACGAACGTGAGATGCAAGGCTGGCAGCTAATTTAAATATGAGGAGTTTTGACGTTAGTTCGCTTTAGTTTTCTTCATATTATGTCTTCGTGCATGTCGTCGTCAGCCTATTACTGTCCCATCCGGCACGGTTCTTCTCTCAGAATGAAAAGGATTTGACAGTATAAAAACAATATGGTCTCTGATCTGATCAGGTATGCAGATATCAGGATAACATCCTTTAACATTTAAGCAAGTGATAATTAATTTATAATATACACAAAGTTAAGAAAACTCTGAGGTTTTGAATCTCGAACTCCTAGATCAAAAGGCTAAGTTTCAACCACTAGACTATTATTCTTTGTGTATGTAAATGCATGCACATGAGTATAGAGTAGTATCGATACACAGAGACTTTCTGTACGAGACACTGTGAAACTTTAAGTATGAGAAATTGTTACTTATATAAGTATCAGACGGTAGATATGAGGAATATATTATCATAAGTCTAATATACATATTTTTAACTCTATGTATTTAGCGATTCGTTTAGCAACCCTAAAGATATCTGTAGCACTTTCAGACCGGTCCGTTTCTTAGTTGATCATATTTATTGCGATTAAGTTAAAGCGACTTAACTGTTATAGAAATATTAATGGCACTGTTAGTTCATAACTAGTGATAGAATCTGGCGTCAAACAGAGTTATGTGTTTCATTTCTAAATCTGTGATTTCCTGCTATTGTTTCAAATACTTAGTATTGATATATAGTGTAATTGGTAGGTTCAGGTACAATTTATTGCATTTGCACCATAAAGAAAATTAATACCTAATACCTTCATAATACTATGAAAATAGCTATAGTTCTACTTATTGCATTGATACATTAATAATGCCATTAGAAATGGATTATTACTTACATTAAAAGATTAAGTACATTACATTTTTATCATTTTTTAATTTTTCGTAGAGCATTTTTGAGAAGCCCGGAGCGCTACGATATCTTCAAGTAACGTGGAAAAAAATGTCTCCTTCAAAGGCCGCGAACCATAGACGACTCCTCTGGTATTTCAAGTGTCGTAAGCGACGGCGACTTACTTTCCATTATATCTAGTATCATGTAAACAAGCTTAGATAATGGCAGTTATTTTGAAACTGTTAGCGTAATTATTAAGTTTTCAAGCTTTTATCAGGTGTCACTATGATAACACGTTGCAGTTATTAATTAAAATTCAATTTTATTTTAGTATTAGGTATTAGTTAGATTTATTCTGTTGCAACGTGTCTAAGCGGTTATCGTGTGAAGTTGCGAAGTAGATAAACGTTTAGTGCAATCGCCCGATACCGATTGAATATTAAGTTTATGTTATAAGTGTCACGTGAATAACTTCGGAAAATATATCAACGGTCGCAATTAACTGAATGCCCACGCTTTACGCAAATACCGTGGAAACATTTCCAAAATTGAGTAATGTTTCAGATAGGCGTAGTTTATTGCATTGCAAAGCTAAGTGGCGTAAGTTTTCTTTTTGCTAATTGCTTGTAAATATTTCTAAAGTTTAGTAACTTTTCATTTGGATATAGGTTTATTGGTTCGCGATATTAAGTGGAGTATTTTCATTTTCGCTGCAATAATGTCAGCTGTCTTTCAACTAAAGCTACGAAAACTAGGTTCGATAGTTGTGTACTTTCTGTCAATTAATTTTATACTGATACTGAAATCATGGCAATCTACGGTCTACTTCACGTACTGAACGGCGTATGTTTATGACGTGGAACGATTTTCTTTTTTTAGCCCTTTGGCAAACGGTATAAGTTCATTAAAACACTAGCATTTCTTTTGCTATTGCAAGCATGGTAAAGTTTACTCTGAATTATCAATATTGATTGACCTGCCCGCCCTTGCATTAATAAAGCAAATAAAGCTATCCATCATTGTCATTATCATCATTAAAATTGTTGACATTGCTGTCTTATTAACCATTCAGTAATTTCCTAGACTATAACAAATCGATTCCTTCATTCACTTCATTGATACAAACATGAGCACGTGTGATTAATCAGAAGTGGCCCGCCTTCGGGCAGCCTCGGCTGAGGTCACACATCAAGTTCAGCGCCGGGCCCGACCAGTACCCGTATGTGAACTCGTGACGTAATCGCAAGCTTAAACGAGTGAATGTTTGTATTTCCGTTTGATACTATTTATAGATGGATTGACAATTTGACATACGCATATCGGCTTACGCTGGAGGTCTCGGGTTCAAATCCTTTTGTTTAGAGTTAAGATTTTTAGATTTTAATTGTCAATTGTTCTAACGGTAAAGGAAAACATCGTGAATAAATTAACATACTTGTAAGAATTAAAAAAACTAACTTTGCCAATGCGGTGGACTATATTTTGAACACTTCCTGCGTGAACTAAGATCCGATGCCCAGAAGTGGGACAATACTAAGTTAATAATGATGATGACATAGAGACTATAATAGTAATATAGCTCTGCGAGTATTGTTGTTGTAAAAAATGAAATCGATTGTAACTTCCGTTTGTTACTGCCGACAAATGATTATTAATGATTTATGATGATTGATTGGTTTTACCGAAGGATATGTATGCTAATAATTGTATTCAGAATAGGAAGCGATTATTTAATCTGTTTATTGGTTATGTGTTATACGGGACACTTAAGCGAGTATGAGGCATTTTAAATTAGTCTTTACGTGTCATCTGGGACTGACATTGGGTGGGATTCCGAGCTAGTTTCGGGTTGATTACGATCATGGACTTGAGTGTCCACTTGTCATAAGGTGAACTGGAAAGGGTACTCGTTGGCAACTGCTTTATAAAAAAACTTACACCTAATATTACGTACTTAGCTGATAAAAGCATTGTTCAATGTTCATATTTCATAAAATTTTCGTGTGTTACAGCATTATGATGTAACAATTTATCACCTGATCAATAATATAGATTCAAAACTAAATTAAATCCTTCACTGAGGTCATGTGAGAATTCTCATATCAAGTTCACACAGCTCGATGCAAACCAGTCGTGTATAAACTCGATTTGTTACGTAAGCCATATGTAAATACGAGTAAGTTGGTCTACATTTCTTTGGTGACCCTTATAATTTGTTTACTGTTGTTCACATGTATTTTTAGACTATTGAGTGACAATGGACTTTTCAGTCGACCTGATGATGTGATTATTGATACTCATAGACATCTGTAACCGACTCCTTAAAGAAGTTTTACTTGTATATAGATGTATAATATTATGTTAATTTAAGATATAAAGCGTACTAATAATAAAAAAACCGTCCTAATATTTATCGAGTAGATATAGTTTCCATAATAGTATCTGTACCCTAATAGTACAGAAAACTTCATCATAATGTACTCAAACCACATATTAATGCTTGTTTGTTTTTGCGATTATGCCAAAGATGCAATATCGTGTTCCACTCGCAAACGCCACTGAGCTATAGGTACGTTTGTTTGACCTACTTATTGATTTCGGAGTACCATTCAATTTGTAGGTATCCGAGTACACAATAGGATAAGGAAATTAAAAGTAATTGTATTTGTTTATTGGTTTGAAAGTAGCCTGCATTCGTAAGGTCACGGAAGATATAAGTTCGTATTTATATTTTCGATTGTTTGAGTGTTTGAGTTTTTGAGTCTCAAAATTTTGCATTTGAGTCTCAAAATTTTGCTTGTTTAGTTGTAGACTCATTTAAATATTATGTATGCAAAAATGTTATTTATTATGAAAAAAAAATTCTAGGTAAAATTATAACAACTGCAGAAGTAATGATACTGAAAATTGTATAATATTATTACCTACGTGTTTTTTATGTTCTAAAATAATTGTGGAATATTTTTTTTTTAAATACGACATGCTTAAGTAATGTCAGCCTTCAAATACATCAAACAATAAAACATTTTATTTAGCCAGTGCGATTCAAACTTCTTTGTGTAATTATAGGCATACCTACACAATATTCTTTATTTGAGATAAAACGTGCCAACTTGTTTTTTATATAAAAGTGTTTCTTAGATAAATTATTTTAGTTTAGTACCTAGACATACAAATGCGTATCGCGCAGTTTTTAATATAAAAATAATTAGTTACAAATAGTTCTTTATTTAAGATTGCTTATAATCATATTACATTTCTGCCTAATGGACATTAGGACTTCCTGTGTTGTAGGTACTAAGGATAAACATTAACTCAAATACACAGAACACATCAGACATGTGTAGTTGTGTTCTGTCTATAATAAACATTGTAGACGCTTTACTTTGGGAACATTGTATTATATAGCAAGAACAAAGTATATATGTAAATTTAATTAAGTATATGTACATTTAAGTACTAAATTATTCATATTACATGTGTTATATTTATAAGTGTGTACATTTATGGACGTGTTCATAAATTAAATTACATTTTCTATCTTTACAGGCGTTAGTGCTATGCGGGTGCGTCGTACTGTCGGTAGCGCAATACGACCATTTCGGCGTCGATTTCTCGGGCGGATATCTCGCGACTAGTTTCGGGGCACCGCGCTATAACGGCCTATCCGCGGCCGCTGCGAGGGACCCGAGAGCCAATACAGGTACGAATTACGATTATAATCAGATAGGCGACATAAGTGCCGACACGTTTTAGACTCAACCCTACGTTGTGTGTGCTATGGACAATATCATACAAACAAAGACATAATATTTAAGATATTATGATATTTAAGATATTATGATATGTGATAATTTAAGATTCATAATTTACATTTCTACGTGGTCAGGATTCGAATCTGGAACCCTTTGCCTATCAGAAAGTTATGGTGACCCGTGTTGTGTTGGTAACGAAAAGAAAATGTTTAAAGGTGGAATTCCAGAAGTATTTGTAAACCAACTGCGCTAGCCGAATAGTTGAATTGACTTGTAGAGAGACTCAAAGGAATATCCTTACAACCTAAAACTAAAGAATTTAGCGAATTGATGAATAATGGCCGGGAAGTGAATGAAAAATTTATGGATCGATGCATCATAACAGTTTTTATACTGCTGTATATTCATTTAAAGCGTATTAATAAAAAATAAACATAAATTTGATATGATTCGTATCCAATTTCGAGTTGATCGATGTCCATAGGCTGGATTGACCTTCTTATCGGCCAGCATAACACCGTAAGACGGATAACACGATAAATTGCGAATAACTGAAATCTGACCTGGTATTTAAAAATAAAAGTCTTTAATCCAAGATACAAGGACTTCAAATCGTTGTCAAGGTAAAATAATTTCGCAACGCACAATATTATAACTGACATTATTTTATTATTTAGTATTTATTATTTACCAGGGTCTGCGTCAAAACGACAGCGCTTATCTAAGGTAATTAGTTAGTGAAATTACTTTAATTTTTTTGGCATTGGATTTTTTTAAATTATTTATTAATTACCACTTTCCGCCCTGAGTTATTGAGCAATACTCTAAAGACTTTGGCAGTCAAAACTCTTTCTACTCGGACAGTCACCTTTTTAACAATGTCACCGTTTCCGCAGTTCTCTTTTATTATATAAATTGGTAATGAAATATTTTATGATGCTGCTGAAGGATAATCCTTGCTTACTTGTGAGGCGACCATCGTAAGCCCATTTACTGTTAAGCTTTTTTAGTATTTTTTTAGTATAGCGGCCGCCGTTATACAAAACTCTGTAAAAAATCATGTGAATATCTATTACGGTTCAAGAGCTTTGTGACAGACGTACAAACAGACAGCGGAGGATTAGTAATAGGGTTCCGTTAAAAATTAATACCCTTATCAAAATGTTATCTAATAAAACAGACAATTTCGGTGGCAGTTTTTATATCATAGTCAAACTGTTCAAAATTTAGATACAACTTTTAACTGTAAAAGTCTCCAAATATACTATTTACAACTGTAATACGATAATACGGTATTTAAGATGATTATTTTAGCAAATTGAACCATTGAACTGAATCGACCAATCTCACATAGAGAACTAGAACTATGTCGATTTAATCTCTGAGAATTTATTAAGTTGTATTGTAGCGCGGTCGAGCATCGTTTGCTTAATAGTTTCCAATCATTCTCGGTTATCGCACGATCTGAACGTCTCATTCACTATTTATATTATATTTGTCAAAATTAAGATAAGGCGTAAAACTGATGAAGTAATTTGATCAGAACGTAATGTGTCACATTTTATGTTCAAAGTGACTTTTATAGTTCTATAGGTTGTTTATGTGACTGTTTCAATTACCCTTATTTACACACATTTTACGACACACATTATATGATTTTTACCTTTAACTAAAATAATATAGCTTTCTACACTCACAGCCTTACACTAGGATTCCCTGTATCGTGGGTGCCTTGGACACACAAACACGAATATACAAACACCCAGATCCGGAACAGATATCCAAATTTATCATTCAGATTTCTTTCTGGCCGGGGATCGAACCCGGTACCCTTTGAGCGACAGACCAGAACGGTGACCGCTCCGCCACGCGGGTCGTCAAAACGTAAAAGGGACTTATTTTAAGGTTATTGTTGAATAATTCTATGACATTGTAAAGATAGCATTATAGTATAAAAACGCTTTTTACAGTATACCTTAGTAAATAGACAGTTCATTATGTAGATTAGACATAAAATCAGATACGCGCAAATGATAACAATTTGCTCCTCATTAGAATTAAGATTTAAAATGTAGATTATTATATTATTATGTTATGTTAAAATAAAGTTACGACAACTTAACAATTTTTGTGTTGTCACGAAATTAAATGCTTTATCGTATCAAAAATAAGAAAATGATAAATATATTTTTTTTGTTTTTTTTTTTTTGGATTATTTAAATGTAGAGGCTATTTCATAAGAAAGTGATAAATATCATTTTCTTATTTTCGATACATTTTTGCCATACTGTTAGGCACGGGTCTTCACTCAATTTAAAAGGTAAAAGGACGTAGTCCTAATAATAGGCAAGTTGATAGTTAAATATATTTATTAAGATTTTAATGAGTACGTACTAACGTGTCCCTTTTCTTTGCTGTTAATGCAAGCTGGTATTAATTTATAACCTTTCCATTTTCCTTTAATATATACGAGTAATTGTTCTTATAACAAAATTTAATAACATGTTACACATTACTACATAATTGCGTAACGCTTTTTAACTAGAGCGGCATACGATACATAATAAGTTCACCTTTACCAGTTCAAGGCCAGCTAAAGTTCCTAAGGCTGTTTAGATCGCTTAATTGTTTCCGGAACTAATGGCTGAATGTTTTATTAAGCTTTTTGCATAATAAAGTTAATAGTTTAATTGATGCAAATATTTTATTATAAGACTAGGAGCTTTTCTGGTTAAAATATGTGGATATGCGCATTTTATACGGCTTTGTTAGAGTTGTTAGATATAGAACATTTCAGGCTTTGTGAAACAATCTGGAGTGCCTCTAATGGTCTGCCATACTCTTCAAAGCTACAGCTTTACTCCACTTTCTACAGTCAAATGTAGAAATATGAGAAGGTGAGGCAGTGGTAGCATCATTGCACTCACAAGTGAATTAGGTAGATTCGAAAGCAATAAACCTTGGCCCATCGTATTTTCTCCCCATATTTAAAATGTTGATCTAAATAACACATACATTTAGTTATTTCAACAACTGCTTAAGATAGGATTTGACGTTTATGAAGTTAATGAATAGGTTGCCACGACTTCATACTACAGGCAAATTGCTTTATAATTGCAATGATTGGTTCAAATTACTTCTTCGAAATTTGTTTTATCCTGTCTACTGTTAGCTGAGTAAAATGGCTTTTAAAATAATTACAGTATTTACTTTTAATTAACAAACATTTTGAGAATCTAAATCGTCGCCCCATCTTATTTTACTTATTCATCAGAATAGACAAATATTGATGCGTAAACCAAGTAGGTATTCGATTGCAAAGTTAAGTTTACGTAACGAAATGTAAATTGGCTCAAGCGAGGCTTATTTGAACGCAGGAGCTGCCTGATCTGTGGAATTTATTGCCGCTAATTTCTTAAGAATGGTGGCCGGTATCAATCTTTGTTGGTGCGCTTTCCCGTTGTTCCGCAATCTACTGGACTTGATAACTTTATTAACTTGCTATGCTGAGTTATTTAAATGTAGAGGCCATTTCATAGTCAGATAAAAGCTTGGAGATAGTTTTGTGGAATGCTTTCTATATGATACCTACCTACAATCATACATGTATGTATTTTCACTTTAGGAATTTAGGATGCCTTGTATTGTATGTACTACGGGCACATACAAATAGATGCGCACTTACAATTAAAGTTATTACAATGGGTTTTTCCGATGAAGTTTCTCTAGGAATCACTTATTTGTCATTATTAGTCAGTGTTGGTCATTAGTCGTCACCCATTACTATTATGGGGTGTAGGTCCATCGCACCAGCGTAAGGGCTGTTTGATAGACCTTTGACATTTTTTTTACTGAACTCTTAGACGTGTGTCACTTTATCTCATGAGGTTATCCTTCACAGTTAACCCAACGGATAATTTAATCCTAATACTTACATAGCTTAGAAAAATCAGAGATATGTGCCTTGAATTTGCATATGTATGGAATTTTTTGCGCCGCTTCTTCTCCATAGCGAAACACCTTCCGAAACGGTTGACTTTAAAAAAGTATTCTATATGAATCTATTTTGAATAAATGACATTTGATTTGATTTGACTTGAACTCAAACCTCGGCCTGGCAAACATCAGTTTCGTACAATTAGGCATATTACGTGTAATGTCCTATATACAGTTTATTGTAATGCCGGAACTTTAGTCCATTTGTAATAACCTGTCCAAAAATGGATTACGACCATTGCCCGCAGCAACGTCAGATAAGACTACGTAAGTAGGTTAATTCCATGGTTCACGCTGTAGGCATACATTTTCACAATTCTTGAGAGCAACAGGTAGTTTTAGGAAATAAGGGTAAATCTGTATTTGCTAATTTGTGTTTGCACAGATCGATAAGAGGCTCAAATTGTTGCAAAATGGTTCAGCTCTGGGCTTGTAATTATCTGTAGATTGTTTATAAAGTACACATAATAACTAATTGTATCAAATTAGTGTTTTGCTTCGAAATACTGTTGCAAAAATTGTAAACGTTATTATTTTACTGATAGCTTAGTAGTTGAAACTCGGGATCTCGATCAACTAGATCGATCAATAGGTCCAAGTTTTGAAACCCAGGCACCTCTGATTTTCAGTGCCCAGCTGTGGGAGAGTAATGGCTTGACGAGTATAATTTAATTATTGCTTTTAATTATAGTATAAGGAAGGTTACCCACCCAATGTTAAGTGGTCACTGCTGCCCACGCAAACATTTATACCTAATGCTTCATAGAGTAGAAGTAACGGGGTCAATCACGAATATGTTGCTATCCCTGAGGACTAAACGCTATATAAGTATTTCTGCCTTTCAAACCAGAACTAGAAGCTCTCACCCTGTTATTATTAAGCAAAATAGACATAGGTAGTTTTTTCTTTTCATTTTGTTTCTATTTGTATTTCGTCTGTATGTAATATTTTGTATTTCAATTTATTTTATAGCAAGATTTTTTTTTACAACACAGTCCACCTGATGGGGAATGACTACTACCGCCCATGGACATCTGTTCTGGACACTGTTTAAACCATAATACAGCAGCGCTTAACACTGTTTTAATTAGATGGAAATGGTATCGCTGTAGTGCCGCCGGAGTCGAAACACGAAGGGTTCTACCTTTAGAAATCAAATATAGCCTTGATTAGCACATATCTAAGGGTTCGATAGTGATCGATCGAAGGAGTAAAAACCAAAAAGCACAAGACAACAAAGTAAACCGAAAATATTATGTGATTTTGCCTCAAATGTATGTCGGAGCATTGAATTATAATGTCATTAAATATATCTTGACCAGACGTCATAGATTGTAACTGTTCCGAACATTACAAGGGCCGAGGTTATACGAATTACAAAACAGGCAAGTGTTCGCGACATCGTTGTGTGTACAACTTATTGTTGGCTGTAGAGTTTCCACGTTCATTGTTTTAGATGAAACATCCTCAACAACATACATTAATGATACATTACATGATGACTGAATTATGATAAAATCAATTGATTGATGAAAATTATTTTAATATAATTATGACGACTGTTGTCATAATTATATAATATTTGCGTACCTTTAACATTTGAACTATTATTTGAAGGCCAATTTGAAAAAATCACCCTTTATACTTTTTATTTCTCTTTGTTTGCATGTATTTTCGACCAAGCAAGAAAAACAACACAATTCAACCGTCTTTCGCAAAAAGGAAAACTTTAATTGAATGTTTTTAAGATGCCTGATTATGATGAATGAATAGTTTTTATTTCCTCGGAAAATCTTGATGAATCAATGAATGAATGAATTTTATTATCCTGTAAAGTTTGTATTGAAATATGTTCATTGTTCAGGCATGTACCTATTTATGTATTCGTAAAAATTATGAAGGTCAGGAAGTCTTACCAAAATTAGATACAAAACATTTATTAATTTACTCATTTAACTTTCGGAGAAAAGTTCTTTTTTCATGAAAAGCTTTCTATCATAATTTTTCGGGAAAATAACAAAGATGTTTTATAGATAAATTAAGAGTCTACGGTTACTCAGTTTATAACATAGTACTACAAAATTCTCAGCGTTACTTTTAAAGCTGAAGTCTGGCTCCCTTTGATCCTGGTTTTAATATTTTTGTTGCCACACCACAAGTAGTTAGAAGGGTCCGAGCCTTTTAATGACAGAATCACGCTCGGCCGAGCAAAAAGCGGCGAGCGCGTCACAAGTGTTCACCACATGGACGATCCCTGATCAAAATTAATTTCCAGTCGTGGTCCGCTCCGAAATTAATATGCTCTATCAAAATGAAGGGCTTCACGTTATAAGGTCCGCTAATAAACGATAGCTTTAATATAACACATATTTAAATAATTGTCTGTCGTTTAAAAACATTACTAAAAACAATTCATTAATTAAAAGGAGTCATAGCCTACGAGATTGAAACTATCTATGGTTTTCTAAGTTCGGTGGGTATTAAAAATTAATAAACACTTGTTTCAACGTCTGAGAGTTCTTAAAAAAGTTCTCAAGGGTGTGAAAGGGCTTGTTACAAGGTCCCCGAATAAACGATAGACGATATCATAGGGAAGTTACAGTGTAATTATTGGTATAGGATTAGGTTTTGCAATTAAAATCGTAGTCCACTCTACCGGCTTGTGTACCTATACATAACACGTGAAGTATAGGTGATCTAAAATTTTCTTAGTTGTTATAATAAATAATAATAAATTTCAGCATAACTCGCTAACAAAAATACTAGACTATAATTGCTACGGTGAATGTAGGCTTTAGGTGATTTATAAGGCATTTTAATTAAATGCAAATAAGACATTTATGGTACCGGTAGCTTGATTACGATACATTAGACCTTAGATGGGTAATCCTTTAATGAGTATACAATTATGTCACTTTATTTTAAAGAGGAATATAGTGAAACTCTGGACAAAGTGTTAATATAGGTACACACTTTATGAAATAAACAAGTGACAGAGAAGTATAGCACAAATGACATATTTGTAACGGTTGTTTCCCTAAAATCATTTTTCGAGGATAAGGTGTTTTGCTTTTAAGGAATTTACTTACATAATTTATTATATGTCATATAAGAAATACATATGTAATAGATACTTCGCTTTTCTTAGCATTAAGCCATAGATTAATAAAGATTACTCACTCCTAACAAGAAAATTTAGTCAGTTTTGACAATTGATATTGTGGCTGCCATCTATTTTCGTATATGATAAATATTTTAAAAAATGTCGTTTTTAGAGCATTTACGAATGAAACGATATTTCTCTGCACTTTTTCTTCGATTTTGTGTTGTTTTTGCACCACTTGTGTTGTTTTGCACATTGTTCCCCTCAAACACACTATGACAGTCGGAGACGTAATGGGAAAACAGTCAGCCATTTTACTTATGTGTCAGCCATTGAATGTTTTCCTTCAATAACAAGGCGGTGAGATATCTATACTTATCTATGACTTAAGCATACCTATACGCGTACGTCATTTACTAATTGTTATTTAAATACATAAAAACCAATACAAATTATACACTACTTTAAAAACTCAACGCCTCGAATATTAAAGCTATTAATCTGTCGATACGGTGATTAGAGCATTTAATCATGTTATAGGATGCTATTAGCACGCATATATAATGTAGGAGCTATTAGATCATGTATCATTAAGGTCTTTGTTTTGACGTACGATTATTTATGGTGAAGTTAAATATAGTTAAAATTCAATGAAACCAATTTATCTAACATACGGTGGAAATTATAAATATGATATGTTAAACATATGCGTTTAGCTTATGTCGTCATTCTCTAGCTTTAATACGTACTAAAATTATCTTAGCTTATATAGCCACGTCGCCGCAAATACGTGATTTAGTTATAAGTATATATTAATATGTATGTTAGTCTGTAAGGTATATATGATATGGACCTCTGTATTCAATTATACTTTTGTATCTTTGTTTATATTGTCTGAAATAAATGGTTATTATTATTTTGTTATTATAGCTTAGTGGTCTCAAGCTCAATCTCAATGTGGTCCGAGGTTTTATTCATAGGCACTAGTTGATTATCGAAATTATGTATTTTAGAAATGTATTATTATTATTTTAGAAATGACACTTATTTAAACGCCTAAACGTTTTTAAAAAAAGTTGTCAAGGGAGTGTTATTAAGTTTATCTATTCGCCTTTAGCAACCACTACAGACTATGGCCTACACCCTCAACCCCCAAACCCTCCTGTCTCAGAGGAGACCCATGCTCAGGAGAGGAATAAGAAAAATAAAGGGTTGACGATAATTGATTAATTGGGAAGATAAAGGACAAACTTATGTAATCAGTTTTCTGACCGAATTTCGTCCTTTATTACCCAATCAATTATTAAATATGATTAAGTACAATTGAGAACACTGCTTATTAAAATATAGTTACGATAGGTTAATCAACGCCTACAGAATGACATTTAGATTTTAGGTATAATTAACTCTGTTCAATTTTGGTACCTCATTATAGACAAAATTTATTCTACCAGGTACAAACTCAATATAGTTCTCTAACATACACACATTATATTATCTACGTTTTTTTACATTTTTTTGATTTGTTTTTTTATTATTATAATTGGGAATTAAGTATCAGTTTTGTATAATAGGTATTTAAAATAAGTAAAGCAATATGTTCTATAGATTATTTTTTTACTTTTTATTTTACGAGCATTGTTGTCTGCTCAGATGAGATTAATGAAAGATACATATTTATTCTCACCAAAGTAAATTATGAAGATAAAACATGTGTAATGTAAGAAATATTTTCGCAACTGATACTTCGTGCCTCGTTAATGACTATAAAATTTGCGTTAACAAACGACTAACTAAAATTGACTAATCTTAGCAACGGTTGTTTAATTGGCGCGACGACGCGTAGAGCAGTCTGCATACCGGTTTGTTACGTAGAGGGTTCCGGGTTCGGTCCCCGGCGACAGTGATATCGAAACATTTAAATTGTACAACATACATATACAGACAAAACACTTTTGTATCCTTAGTACGTTACCCTAGCATTTTTATAATATTTTTTTATAATATAGGAGTAGCAGACGAGCATGCAATCCACCTGATGGTAAGTGGCTACTGCCGCCCATGGACATCTGTAATCAACCCCAGATAGGATCAGTTAGTCCTACCTAAAGTGGACCACAGATGCAACGCTAACCCTTAGGACTAAGTTGAAACGCCTCGGAAAAGTATTTCTCCCTTACCACACCCTTCTAAACGGAACACAGCAGCGCGTAACACTGCTGTTATTAGGTAGAAATAGGTATGGCAGTGGAGCCTCCGGAGTCGAACCACAAAGGGTTCTACCATCTACTAGCTTAAGAGTGAGCGTTATTATTATAATTATAATATTTGTTCATACTAGTTCTTGGCATGTAATACAATAATTTCGACACAGAAACACGAGATACGATCAAACAATTACTATACGCGTGGCGGTTTTAATTGTGTTTTAAGTGGAAGTTGTATAATCGGGGGCATCAGTAGTTGCAGTGTAGCGCTCTGGTTCGTGATATTTCAATGTCACGCCGGACTTTAGCAATGCATAGCAACATGTCCAATTATAATCCTATTAAAAGCGTGCGCCAGTGATTCTCAATCTAAAATGTTTGTTCTGTCAAAACAAGGCTGGAAGCTGAAACGCATTAATATAGAACTCACAGCTTCACACAAGGATTTTCTTTGTCGTGGTGCCATGAACATATACATTGACAAATACACAAACACTCAGATTTAAAAACAAAAATCTAAATTTTACCATTTACTTGTCTCAGAAATATATACATTTTTTTGTAATTAAAAAACTATTATTATTATTAATTTTATACCATCTTAAAATGCGTAATTGTCACCAATAAAAACAACAATCTATTCTCTTTAAATTGTTCTAAAGAATTATAATTCAAAATTTATAATACCTTAATCCAATCATCGTTCATTAATTCTATTAATTTTCATACTCTGTGTTTCAAAGCTAGAAAACGTTTACATTAATTGTTATTAAGTCGGCCACTGATATAATTACAAATAAAATTTAATTGAACTGTTATTCTGATGTTAGTTTCTTTAACCAAGACGTTATTTAGGTAAATGAGTCAAGTGCTATTTAGGTAGATATTATTATACTGTCATTGTATCGGAAAGGTTAGGAAATTCTGTTTTATGCTATGCCATTGTATACAAAATTCCTTTTACTTCGTGTCATGTGACAGTCTGATGGAAGTTTGTGGATTTCGAAACACGGATATATAATTCAGTCTGAGAGGATAAGTTTATGTGTATATCGGCGACATTGCATGATACATTCAGCGTTTAATTATTTACGAGTTAGTCATTGTAGCCTATTAACCCACTCACTGACAGTTATCCTGTTTGAAAGCATATTATATTGTCTTGTAATAATATACTAATTGGATTTGCTTGACCGCTCCCTTCTAACTATTGTTTGACTTATAAGTATAACTTTTTAAATATCATGTTGCATACGAGAACCATGAACCAGAGAACCACGACATGAACCATGTAGTATTTTGCCAAATAGTAGCGGTTTGTGAAACTATAATTACTGCAAAAATAAAGGGTTATAATAAAGCGTACTTTAATGTACTGTTGTACTTTTAGTATGCTTAATTGCAGGTTCATTTCAAGCTCTCAGGTTGCTTAAATGAGCTTAAAATATTCAATATATTTCTCATTACCATCAACAATCGAATTTGATTAATTTCTGCCCGAATACATTCGCCATTACACAATTTTAATTATTTAATTTCGGCCATAAATTTGGAGCGCGGATACAATCGCGACATATCGTAATCATTTAAATATCCTTGAATGTCAATGCGATTTGTACGTAGTGCTTCAATTAGTCCACTTATCGATCAATTACATCGCGGAGTAACATCTTATTTGTATTATTAGACCTACATTTAGTCGCGTGTAATTTGTCGATCAATTGTAATTACTCCAGTAGAAGGTCAATGAAAAAGTTTTGAAATGGCGACGACTTACGAGTATCACGGTATTTAATTAGCATAGCTAGTTTAGCGTAGAGTATGTTATTATAAGTGAATTTTACTTATCCTCGAGTACCTACTGAGTCTCACGATGTTATCAGTAATAAGTTTTTATAGGCAACTAAAGTTGAAAATCAGAGGCACATGCATAGGATTCGTACCCGTCAAGGGAATTATATTTCTTCTGGTGTTTACTAAAATATCAATTTGAAAGTGATGATTTGAACAAATTAAATAAAAGGTCACTATATATATATTCCTATTGCAAAACATTTATTTACTTATCTGGTTTATTTGTATATGGAGGACAAACCTCTACGCGACAACCCTGTATAGTGACTATTGACCATATTTCACGTCCTAGGCGTAATAGGCCTTTGTGTTCATTCCAGTCCCAGACGTAATATTTCCTTTGTGTTAACAATGCGTGATATTTGCTACCAGTTCTTCTTTTATAGATAAAGTTTAAGTAGCAAACGTGCCTGCAGTTTATATGATTGTAAGTGATTTTTGCCGACTGGACATGTGTTACTAACTTCATATCGAAAAAGGGTTTTACCTGAATTTGATCACAGATGAAGTGCAACTCCTGAGGACTAACACGGCCGCCTCATATGTAAGTCAGACGGCACCTAAACCTTCCATAGAAATGTAAGAACTGCTTCACTATAAGTAGATGTGGCGTTGGTACATCCTCTGTCGAAAAAGTCTGTATCTAGTCCCTTCCTTACTAAATCACTTCTAGATTTGTTTAGATCTCTTAAACAATGATTATGTGGGGTCGCTTAATTGTCCTCTCACGTACCCGTGGGGCTGTCAATCGACATTCTTGTGAAAGAAGTTGAAACGTGAGCAGTGGTCGTAATGGCCACATCTCTATGCACCTTGTAACACATTTGCGGCAATTTGAACGAAAACCGCTGGCCCTATACATGTTGCAATAGGACCTACCCACAACAAAGCACGTGACAGTATCCTACAACGTGTTTTTACCTACATAATTCAAGTTAGCTGATAAATATGAAGACCGGTTGCAAACCGAACCGACCTTCTGAGACTCCCTGTTGAGACATGCAAATTTAGCATTGCTATGCAGCAAAATGTCACATATTTCTTAACAGTTCATAAATAAAACTTTTGAATTACGGAAACAACGCTATATATAGAATACAATGTAAACTGTGTCTCTTATACTTTCTCCAGTCTGCATCTTAATAAGCACGAATGCAACAAAGTCGTTATAATCTTTCGACGAGATTTTTAATAATTTAACGAATAATAATAGAATGTCCTACAAAGCATGTGAGCGTGCATAAAAATCCACCAATAGTCACCCATCCAAAACCTGACTGACCCGACATAAGTTATTTTTAGGTCAGTTATGCTATAGGTTGTATGGGCTATACGGAAGGGGAAATACCTACTTTTTACCATAAACACTTGCAGAAAAATCGAAATATCGTTAGATTTACGGAAGTTGACAAACTGCAAGTCATTATCAACTTAGTTGCTGCTATCGACCTAATAAGTTATTCTATTAGAATAAAATGTACATTTACTTTGATACTAAACCCAAGTTTTAATCACCTGTAAATTTCATTTAGTATTTTTAAGTATAAGTTTTGATTTAGGTAAATACATTCAATTAATCTTTAATTCTTGAGTAACCCCAATGCGTCATTTAAAAATATCACATTGACCATAGCTTTCATATGATATAATAAGTTTATTTTGTCATTTCCGATAACATCCTTCCGAGTGGTTTATGTAATAAGAAACTTTGGCGTGTATTATGTAAATTACATATTTTATTGCAATTGCAAAGACATGTGAGGCTCATAAAGTCTTTATGTTAATTATAGAAAATACGAAAATTACACTTATTACATTAATGTTTGCGTAATATACGTTTAACGTTTTTAAAAACTTGTCAAGTTTGAATAAGAAATTATTAAAGTTAATAATATCAGGCGTTATTAATAAATTGAAAGCAGTAATTAATTTCGTACATAAGGCATTCTGGCTAAGTATTAGATTGGTTTATTTGAGATTGACTATATTAATTTTGTTGGGAGCTATTTTTGATGACAGCATTCCTAAATTGGGTTATATTGATTCAGCTTGTAATAACGTTACCTGCCATTATTCCAGATTTTCACTATTCTTTCGGGATCTATACAATTCTGGAATAACTAAAGGCTTTAGAAGCACTTATAAGAAAAAAGTCTAAGGTGTGCAATGGCTATTAAAAGTGTCATATATTTATGAAGGTCACTACAATCAGAATGTAACACATAGCTGGTGCTTCCGGTACTTTGCGATAAAAAGATAATTATTAATATTTAACTGTAAGATGAATACTTTTTATGTGATTGCGAAGGCTCTTTGTCTATAACTATATCTATTAATGGTTACAACATACTTCTCATGCTTGTGGTTAGACCTCTTAGTATTAATGACGCTATGTATTAGATATTACAAGTGATGTTTGATTATAAAGCGTTGAAAATGTAAATGAGATAAAAAATATTTAGTGCCATGAGGCTAAGCTAGCAATATGTTACTTACAAAATGTGTATTGAAAGAAAATATCTTGGTTAATAATGTTACGCGTAGTGTACCAGTTTATTATTATTATTATGCTTTATAATAAGGCGAGCTATATATACATGGGTGGTTTGTTTATTTTAGGCTTTAGGTGATGACGTACGTAGTCATTAGCCTGTTTGACGACTCCAGTCGACATTTATTACTATATCCGCATCCAAAAGTCTCCGGGTACAATCTAAAATATAAATTTAGGTATACCAGATACCGGTTCTCGGGTTTGCATACTTGTCATTGTGGGTCCATGGTACCTACATCAAAGGGAAGTTTATTATGGGCCTAAGAGTATAAAAAGTGTTTAGTTTTAAATAAACTTGGGCTTTCATTTTTATAGTTATGATGTGTCAAATGTTTCCCAATTTGAAAGATGAGATATTGCTGTTATATGTGCTTAATAATAGAAAAAAGTAAATCTCTATTCTGATTTGAAGGGCGGTAAGGGAGGTAATACTCGTAAAGGAAAAGCAAAGGATCTATGGCCGACTTCAAGTCAGACTGTAAATTTATCTAGGGTAGATTACAGAACTGACTGACACATCAGATGGATTGAGTGCACTTTTACTTCTTCTGCACTATCAAAAATGTAGTTAATTGAAATAATCACGTCATATTTATAGTCTTTTCTGTTTTCCAGGTCCCGTGGTCTTCCCCCCATCTCCACCCGGAGATCCGTCGCAAACCAGCGGCGTTGTTGTGGGCGCTTCCGGATATGGCTTCCAGCCCCCCGGCTCGCAAGGTAACTACCGCCGATAGAGCACCCTAGTCATGTAGTTAGCACAAATATACGCCTGTGAAGTTAGGTAGAAGGATTCCCTTTTTTCCACGTCATAATAATTATGTCATCTACCTTCATTTGTACTTTATAATTTTTGTATCAAATAATTTTCCACTAAAATCAGGCCAATATAAGGCGCTTCCCTATTAAAACTATTATATCCAATAGAATTTCTAAGAACTATTATTTACTATTTTCCCTCTGTATTTGATATGTATAATAATGTGTTACTGACTCCTCCCTTCCTTTGTATATATTCCTTTTAGAAATATTATCTTGTAATTAGAGCCTATGTAAATATGTACAGGTTGAATTATATCTATATTCTTACTACCTAATTTCACAGTCCGTTAGAGGCAATGGAGGCATTGATTTTTCGGCCGTTAAGACAATTTTCTAGTAATGCATTTAAAAATTATTTGTGATCAATAAAAAACCCTACCAAAATAAAAAAATCCATCAATCCTCCTGCCTTTATAGAATATTCCCAGATTGTTGGTGTTATCGTATGCTCTTCTATGATTCCCAAGTAGTGTTGTAGAATAGTATAAGATAGTTATTTAATTTTTAGTAACTTATTATAATAGTAGCGAAAGCTTCATTAATGCATGTTTTGATGATTGCCCTTTTTCGATTCACTGTACAAAATTAACACTTTATGTTGTTATTTAATTTCCAAATTGTATTCGATTTCAAAAATTAAAAATAAAGGGTGTTCCACTACAGGTATTTCGCTAATGTTAACTTTTTTTATTCCGTAGTATTGTTGCAACTGTTGTTTTGTTGTGAATAGCGATGTAAATAAGACCGATGTAAATATTTATTAATTATTAATAAATAGTAAGAATTGACGTATGTTTTATTGCTTATCCTTCCACGGTTCTAGCAGACATGCTACCTTCAGCAACAGCGATTAATGTTATAATGAGTGCATGGATGCGGCAACACGTTCTGGCAGCTTGCTGCGTTCGGTTTCGATATTGAAAATAGAGTTTTTGGCACAGTAATAGTAATTATCGTGGTTTTATTGACGGCATTAACACAATGCCTTTTTCAATTGCTGCATTGAGTAGCCAAAAATAGCTGCGACCAGCGCTCAAACATGTGCAGTTGGCAGTGTTTCACTGTATTTAACTTCTGCAAAGCAGCTTAAAATGCTAAAAATAGCATGTGTACTGGGGCCCCTACCTACATATGGAAAATTCCTGCTTGATATTATAAGTTGTAAAAATATAATTGAAAAATAATGAATGTTTGTATTATGTGTTGTAATTATATATCATTATACCCGTATTTCAACACGTAAAGTAAATGTGAGTTGATCAACAAAGATATGTCGTACCAATCGGCACAATTAACTCCAGATAGGTATTAGAAAGTGATATTTACATGACAGCACAGGGTCAAAATAGTCCATGAAATAATAGACTACTAGTTTTATACTTCAAATACCCCCGAATTATGTCACGCAATAACCTCATTATGATTTAATTATTCAACGGTATTGTTTTGTTATTAATTAGAATTAGGCTTATTGTATCTAAATCAATTAACCAGGAAATATTACATAATAAGCCAGGACGGAAACTGCTTTGTAAATTTGTAATGAAATTCTAGATAGAGCAATAAATGTACTAATACTAAAGCAATGTAACACGATTAGCGTTACAATTATTTATTTAAATATTATGACTTTTAGAAATGTAAGCATAAAAAGACAACTTCTAATTATTGTAATTACTAAGTAAAAGTTTGATTACATAAAATTTGAAGATTTTTCTATTAGTAAAACATAATATTGTAAATACAGGAAATAGTTTGACAAACACAAAAGAAAAGTATCCTTCAACCATTTAGTTTTGCTTTGTATATAAACGATAATTATTTTTTATTATATTACATTTGGTTATATTAACGAATTTATCAGACTAAAATCTTGACGGAAATGGTTGTAGGCAGCACCTTGAAATGCAATGAGTGGTCATTTTGTAAACGGTAGTGATAGATTTCCTATGAATCACAAACGCCCTGAGGGTAGTACCGCCTAAACTGACTCGACCCGTTCCGGCTGCGCGCGCGCATGACCGGCCCGGTGACCTTCGCACTGCCGGATTAGGCATTTACACCCGTTTTCTTCCTTTGTTAGGAATGTGGGATAATTTAGTTTTAAGGGCCTGTGTAAGAATGTTGTAAGAAGTTGTTGTGTTTTGTTTATGACTATTATGGCTTTTAGTCATTAACTTCATAAACGAAGTGTGTTACAAAAGTACTTGTTTAAATGTTTAAAATACCAAAGTTTTTTAATCTTTGCTAACGGATCGCATAGTCGTCGCGTTCTGTACACGAAGAGAACGCGCAGAAAAGATCTTTGCGGAAATCTAAATCTCTTCTGTATACAGTGTATGTGTGTAGATCGTACCTATGAATAAAATTGTAATATAATGCTTGTCGAGAGATTATAAGTGTATTATAGATTATTTCATATCACTATCGAGCACTTAATAAGAATTAAGAAACAAGCACCGCAGTACGTTTTTCCAATTGCTTTTAGTAAAACGAATCACGACTCCAGTACCAGGGTGTAATAACTCGTATCAGAATGCTATCGCCGGGGCTATTTCTCAACTTAAATTGTAAATTATCAGTGATCAGAAATTGCAGTCCAAACATTATGGAGACCCGGAGATAAGGTTTATATCTTAATAACGTATTACTCCTTCAATCAGAACTTGACGTTTTATTTTTGTGAGTGGTTTAATTGTACTTTTATTGTCGGTTTGACATTTGATTTAGAATTTTAGGTTAATTGATCTGTCAAAAATTATATTATTATATCCAAATTATGTAAGTTAGTAAGTATATCACATTTTCTTTCTTATGATAATGTCATAGGTGTCGTAGATTTATTGTAAAAGTATTTTTCAAGTATTTAATAAAAATGATAATAATAATAAAATCTCAATCTCGAGAGTAACATATTATATTAGTATTATATTAGTTAGTATCGTCGTCAACCATTACGGTCCTTTTACTAGGCTGGGCATTGGTCTCCTCCAATGTGTGAAGTATTTATAGGCCATAGTCCGCCACGCTGGCCTATTGCGAATTGGTAGACCACATACCATTGAAGACTTTTTAAAAACTTCTCAGGCGTGTAAGTTTCTTCGCTACATGTACTACCTTAATTATAGTACCACTATCATCATTTTAGTAACTGATAAAATAATTTCTATCGCATACAATTTTGAAAACATCCCTAACTTCAATAAACACACCTACAATAAAACCTGTTTGTATTAATAAAAGGCTGAATCTTCGTTATCAAATTTTAATTAAGAATAACTGAATATGTTTCGACAAAGGGGCGTAAATCAGGATGAGCTTTCAATTATTCATGTCGGCTCTTTTTAATTGTATTTGCTGAAATTTCTCGATGACTTCATTACATTTCGGGGTTCAGTGTTAACTCGTCCGCTTAAACATTCAATTTGGGTTCTCTTAATCTCGGCAGCCCTCACGGTACGGTCAAATGCATTTTAATTATGAAATTGACATATCGTGAGTGGATGCGGGGAGGTAGGTACTCGTACATTTTATGATTTAATAAAAGAGTTTGGACTTATGAAATTAATTGGAGCCGAGTACCCGCCTCGGCCATTTCTAGCGGACGTTTTGTGATATTTATCCAATGAATATTTATATGTTTGCTCGCCAAAATAAGGGTCGCACTGTGTTTTGTTAATTTTAACGAGTAAAAGTAAAAATGTATTTCGTTTATTGTTTCACATATTACGTTTACTAATTTTTAATTGTTTTATGATGCATATTGTTATTGAATTTTTATTATGGTTATTAATAATTTGACAAGGGACAATTTTGACATGGACATAAAAGGTGTTGCTGAAACTTTGAAATGTAATAATTAGTACACCAAATAATAATTTATTGGCAATAAATTTTACAAGCATATTAATTGTATGTTGTAATACATTACAAACAAAAGCAAAGTGTTGGTGTCATAACGATGTTCGTACAAAGTTTCTCTTGTCGGAACGTACGATAAATAGTATTTATCTCTAAGGTCGTTACTTGTTCTTACGTCCTACAAAGTGAATTGCTTTCCAATTATGGCCAGTTAAATTAGTACCATACAATTATGCAACAAAAATCAATGATATTGTCGTTACATACCTCGTGTATAAGTAGTATTACTCGGTTTAAGGTCATTGGTATTTAACCAGTTGATCACGGCGAGTGAGTTTTATGGAAGTTGATTTTTGGTATGATAAAAATTTTTGAAGGCGGTAGAATGCTTTGTGAAATCCACGCGATATCATGGTCACACGTATGTCACATGCGTTTTTAATAGCAGTGACATATCTATTTTTTTTGTCTTCCGTGTGTTTGGAAGATGGTAGATTTTTTTTCATTTATTCAGGATTTCAGGTTATCACATTTTACATAATAACATCTACATTACTTACAGATAAACTCATCACGCGAAAAAGGAAACACGTACCAATTTAATCGTACACTGCAACTCTAAACAGTTTAACAACGTAATAATAACAATTTTGATTAATTTAATTCTATTGAATTAAGAAACTTTGTCAATGAATCTTGATTAATATCTTATTCGCTTAGTCTGTTAAGTAGTTGAAAATTTTCACTAATGGAGAGTTAGTACCTAATTTAGTTTTTTTCATGCGGATTATTCTGGTAGGTAGTACTTACCTTCTAGGTATTTAAAGGATCAATAGGGGATATAACGATATTATAAAAAGATACATGTTGATTTTTTATAATATGGCAGTAGCAAACGAGCCTACCACTGCTTGCATTAAATAAGGGTTTAGGTTCATAAGTGTGCTAGTAACCTATGTAGGTAGTATAATAAACACATTATGAATATTATCTCACCTAATTGATCTTAATATATAAATTATTTTACACGTATTTTGTATGTTAATTGTTATATAAACAAATGAATATTGCTATAGAATAGTTGTCTGCAATTAGATAGCTACTGTTAAATTAAGATAATTAACTTTTAATTAGAAATGTTTTACTAACCGTTTTGTAACGGCTTATAAGCTAAGTACGTGTTGTGATTAGTTTGTCTGTTGTTTAAATTGATTTTAATTAAACTATTTCATATTATCTAATAGACATAGGTACATCTTGAAAACTATAATTAAATTCGATTATATTATGGCTACAAATTGATATTCACATCTTGGAATCACATCTATGGACATTAGAATTTCGGAATAAAAATTAAATTGAATTTTGACAAAGGGAATATTGAGAATTACGGTTCTAAGTTAGTGAATCGTAAACCCATTACTCACACAGATTTCCTCTCAGAATGAGAGGTCAATGTACATATATATTCTTTTATTTTTGAAATTCGAAAAAGGAGCATTTCAATTCCAAATCAGTAGTTGAATTTTCGCATTATATAATGTTACTTGATAGTGTGTGTTAATTAAAATGGTATTACACTAGTGTTTTAATGTTTAGTTACTGTAAACAGGAAGGCAATCGCGAACAACTTACGAAAAGCTCCAGGCGAGGCATTAAGAATCACGTGAAAGTTATCGAACTAGTCTTTGTTCATTCGTTACCGATATCAATGTGTCTCACCACAAGCGAGAATAATATTAGAAATGTTTCAATGATAATAACACTTTTTAGTCGTATAACTATTTGATTACATTTGTCAAATAGTTATAAGGCTACTAGCTGACCCGGCAAACGTTGTGTTGCCATATAAATAAAAAATGGTAATGGTGAACAACCCTTATCACTTAGGGCTATGAAAAATAGATAGTAGCCGATTCTCAGACCTACTGAATATGTATATAAAATTTGGTGAAAATCGGTAAAGCCGTTTCGGAGGAGTACGGTAACTAACATTGTGACACGAGAATTTTATATAAGGCTATAAACTAAATTGACTTCGTTATAATTTCTACAGTAATGCCACTGACATTCAGAAATTTCTGTTGCAGGCTATTTACTAAAGGTTCAATTCTCTGTCATACCTTTATCACATCTAAGTAATATTCCATTTTTTGTATAATGTAGAATATGCTATATTTCAAAAGATATTTTTTAAATCATTATTTAAATTATAAGTTTAATATGTAGAGACTGTCTAATAACACAGACGACTGTAAGTAAATCCGTATTTTTTGTGGTAAATGTAAAATTACTACTCATTATTGGCAGACGACAAAGATATTTTCATCATATCTATCTTTTTATTTTCATTATCATTACTATTATTATTGGAAGATCTTTTGCTACTGTGTCAATGAAAATGTTCGTTTCTCGCATAGATGTCTCACCGCCTTGTAATTGAAGGAAGCAATTAAATGACAAACGGCTGACAGTTCTGTCAGCCGTTTCATGGCTGTCATGGCGTAACTTACGCGGAATAATGTCGACATGCGCAGTTAAGACACGAAATCTAAGAAAAAGTGCGAAGAAATATCGTTTCATTCGTAAATAATCTAAAAACCACATTTTTTCAATATTTTTCAAATACGACAATAATTGACAGTGACAATTGTCAAAACTTTAAGTACATTTTCTTGTTAAGAGCGAGTAATCTTTATTAATCTATGGTTTCTCGTTATACGTTAGCGATGAACCAACTACCTTAATCTACTATATGTAAGTGCAAGTGGCAACGCGCGCTACGTAAGATTGTATTAAACTAATTAAGAACTGTATTTTACGATGTTATTTAAGTAAATGAATAGTATGTAATTAATTAATTCCTTTTTCACAATAGAGATGTTTTATTTCGATAAAAGCAGTACGAGAGGTTGTAAATATATGACATTTAACAAATATTACAAATTGTTGAAGTTATATTTCAGATCTTTTATTAATTTATCTTTATGACTAAGAATACTAATTTATATGGACTACCTTCTATAAAACATTATATTAATCATTAATAAAACTGGAAAAATAATAAATACTGATGCAAAACCCCACACTTAATTAGATAAAATACATTCAATCTGTAAGTTTCGGTAATATAATCATTTTAATCATCTTTGTTTCTTAATGCCAGCTTTAGCGTACAAAATATTATAAAGTATAAAGTTATATGCTAACAAAATGCATTTTACATAAAAACAAATTACATTGTTTGATGTAAAATTTATATTGATAGTTTATAACATGTTATGTTGTAAGTATTATTATTAATTAATCTATCTAATTTTATTTTCTCTTTGTTCACAAGAGGGAAACAGGTATTAGACGCCGTGAGAGCAACACCGGGTAATGTAGGATTTTACCTCCCGGTGGCCGGAGATACCATACCCCTATTCTAATTCCGGGACTACAGGGACAATCCTTTTTTTTAAACAAAATTAGAAATTTGCCAATGAATGAAGAATTTCGATCCAATGTCGATCTTTGTTAGACAAAGATTGTAAAGATTGTTTATTGATAATGGACACTAGTCACCAGGTATTTACATTCTATAATTTCACGTTCTGTTCCGTTAACAATAGTCCGTTAACAATAGCAGTACGTTACTGTCTCGTTTTTATGCAAAAAAAGTTTCGTGACCTCAACCAGGATTTCCTTTGTGTATATAACGAATCGGAGTTATTTATTTCGAGTTTTATATCATGTTTGTTCGTTGTTTCATTTCTGTTCAATTGCAGGGTATACGCCTTCTCAGAGTCAGAATAGCTTAGGTTGGGTTAAGTTAGTCTACCATGCTGATTAAGTGCGAATTGGTGCACTTTACTCACCTCAAAAAGCTTTTTATAGAAATTTAAGGCGTTAAAGTTTCAGCAAGGTGTTTACCTCTATCGATAAAAGACGTAATGATTAATTTGTGATGCGAAAATAACCTAAAAGAAGATGATTTAGTAAACTGAGTAATTCCAGATGAAAGTAGTAAACAGGTCTGGTATAACTCTGGTAATGTTAAGATGTAAGGAACAATTTTATACTGGTACTAGCTGACCCGGCAAACGTTGTGTTGCCATATAAATAAAAAAATGTTACGGGTGAACAATCCTTATCACTTAGGGGTATGAATAATTATAGTTTAAAAACTAAAAACCACGCTAAAATCGCACAAAGAAAATAGGTAATCTCGATTCCTGACGATGCTCATGAGGAAAATGGGATAAAATTATTAAAATCGTGTATTGTCATCGATTCTTGATAATTGTTCAAAATTTTAAATTAATCGGACCGTTCAAAGTGGGCAAAAATCAAGTTCAAAGATTCCGTTACATACATACATACATACAACCCAAGCTAATAAAAGCATGGTAAAAATAGATAGTAGCCGATTCTCAGACCTACTGAATATGCATATAAAATTTGGTGAAAATCGGTAAAGCCGTTTCGGAGTACGGTAACTAACATTGTGACACGAGAATTTTATATATAAGATGATAAGGTAGGAATTGACGTGGCCTTTGTATTACCGATGTTGAACCACAATAAAACCTTAAGGTCAAAGGGATTCTGATACGAAATAAGGAGATATTTGATATAATAATTATTATTTGTGTGATAAATTCTTAGAGCACTTGTTAAGGGCACTTTACTGTTTAACACATATTACATTAAGTACCTGTCACTTGTAAGCGACATTACATTATTTCGCACTTTGGCATTACATTATAATGTCACTAAGATACGTAATACAATTTACGTGTAAAACAAATCGTACTTAGTTTTGTGACCGTATTATATCAAAGTTTACTTAAAGGGTATGTGGTTTTTGAAAAACCATGAAGCTATCCCTTGCGGGCATACATTTTTCTATGTTTTCAACAAAGAGGATACAGACTGTCTTTAAATCGTCATTCGCTTTTTTAGTTTATTTCCTTTTAAATTCCTTTCCTTGTAAAGATATAAAAGTACAGAAAAAATATAATGTATTTATTAAAAATAGGTATATTTGGTTTAATAACAATTAGGTATGTGGTGATTCCGTATGAGAAAGAAATGCCACGGCCTAAAAAGTCATTAGGGATCTCCCTAAATTACAATTAGAATTTTTATTAAATATGTAATATGCATACAAAACTTTGCGGTATGAATACTATGTTATGGAAACACGATTAAAATAAGTAAATAACTACAATAAACTGTGGTGAATTTGAGGTGACTATTCAATAATTAATTAAATTATGTATATAAAATCCTGCTTAATTCATTTAAGGTAATTAAATTTTGCTGAAATGATTTAATAAGAACTTTTAAAAAGAAACTCAATACGAACTTGCCTACATTTTTCGTACGCACCTTGCCGCACGTTTTGACCCTGATTTAGTTTGTACTGTGTAATTTAGAGTTGCGCAAAATGTATCACTAAAGTGAAAAGAGTGATATATATCTTTTGCACTCAGTGATATATATCACTCTTTTAGCTCAATAGCTCACTTTAGCTCAGTAGCTCTGTAAAGATACGCGACATTTTATATCAGTATATCAGAGAATCAGATCAAAATGTTTTGACAACATTTTTGATTCCTATAATTAATACAAAACTGGCAAGAAATTATATATGAATTATCACAGCCAACGCTATTTGTATATCCCGGTTTCCATGTTCTTAGCAATAAAATATTTTAATTTAGTGTTTAATACGTAACCGTAACTGTTATATATCTCAATCAACGCATTTGACTCGAATCAGGCTCACTACTCACTCTCAGTCAGTCGCTCATTTGGCTCATCGCTCACTCGCGAGCTAGTATAACACTGTTGAGTTGAAGAAGATCTTATATCCGGAATCGTTTGAATCTATGAACTAAACCATGTGATGCGGATATAAAGATATAATTCAAATCCGTCGGAGTTGATGAGTGATTAGCTCTTTGGTGAAGATATATATCTTTTATATCACTCACTCGCGAGCTACACAATTCTAGTGTAATTTGACTTAAGAAATTAATTATTATTGATCAGGTCAATACAGCGGATAACCGTTACCTGTCATAAGCCGGATAACAGAAACAGGCAAACAGGATGGGAATACTATACGAAGCAACGTTACAGATATGGTGATTCTAATTGTGCGAAGAAACCCCGTATAGGGGTTGATAAGCGGGACCATTTAACGTGCTTCGGAAAGTAGAGAAGTGTATAAAGGATGCCTACTACGGTCACCCATACATATGTAGGTCAGTTACTAACTACACATAGTCTCGCCTACCTATTAGATCAAATTTCTATCTTATAGAATACTTATTCGATACTAGATTGGAGAGAGAGTGCTACCGCAGTAGAATAATTATGTAGAGTTCTATCGCCGTCGAGTATAACTTTAATAATGTGTCTTTCTTAAAATAAATCGTGATAATGCCTACTCTTTTTTATTTATATCCCTAGTGTATATCTTTATCTTTACATTTATTATGTAAGATGATAAAAGAAAACTTTCAAGAAGAGTAAGGTACCTGTCATTCTAAGAAAATTGAAAACTGGAAACCACAATTTATTACATACAATAGATAACAAAGTTGGACTGGAGTTTCTCTCGCTACAATATTTTAAGTGAAAGATAAACTTTCCATTGTACATATTTGACATTATATTGGCTTTTTGCCATAAAATGTTAGACAGCTTTTTCTTCGTGGAAATGTTTTGAGACAGACCACGCATCCGTATCTGACGTAGCTGACACTACGGCACTAACAGACGAGCTACTTTTCACTAGCAGCTCGTCTGCTGCAAAAACGCGCGTTTTAGCGATTGTTTTTTTATGATATTAAAGTAGAAAATGATTATGTAGTACACCTAATTGTAAGCGCCTACTTCTGCCCATGGACATGACGTTTATTCCCCTTAAATATCTTAAATTATATACATGTACTAGCTGACCCGGCAAACTTTGTACCGCCCTCAAAATCTATTTATGAAATATATTTCATATAAAATATATAGCCTATGTTACTCGTGGATAATGTAGCTTACGAATGGTGAAAGAATTTTTAAAATCGGTCTAGTAGTTTTTGAGTCTATTCATTACAATCAAACAAACACACAAAGTTTTCCTCTTCATTAATATGTACACTAATGTAATCTATAATTTGTAATTTTGTAATCTATATCAATGTGTAGATTTCAAAATTACAAGAAAATAATATTACTACTATTAAAAATATTATACTGCGAGAAATATAATAATTTTGTTGCTGTTTTAATCTAGGTGTGAAATGTACAAAGATGATAACTTTCGTTCAACTACAGAAACATAAATGTGCACAGAAAGTAAGTGCTAATTTTCACAATTACGGTCACTTACTTGGTATGCAATAACTAGTCAATTTATAACTGCGTCCTTATACTTCAAGTGAATTATGTGCAACCTGACCATTTTATTTTCGGCTCAAAACGGGACATTAAGTTTTTCGCCAATTAGCAGGTATCGTGCCGAAAAAAAAAGCTGCACGAAACATTTGCACTGCAAATATAACGCCTATTACTATGGTGATAAGGGCGAACTCAAGGTCAACATGTACAATGTCTAATGTGTGACCTTATAAGTCTGATTCATTATTAAACGTCTAAAATTATGAATCAGAATTTAACGCAAACTTGTCTTCCTCCTCACCACCCTGTTGTTAGACAATCGACAGAATGCGGGTGCGTATCGTGACGAAACGCGGTTCGGCCGATAAATTTTTTACGCCATTTCGTAAAAACGAGATATTTTTGAGTCCCGCGGTTAACGTTGGGGACACCGGAAAACCGGAAAACGGGACGGTCCCGTTCAAAACGGGATGTCTGGTCACTTTAGTTATGTGCAAACATTGTAATATATTAGCAACGAATAATTGATATTAATTTCAACCCTACGCCAAATGCCAGTAATGAGGTTGCACGCGAAACTTGTTTGACGATTGATCGTGTGTTTGGTTGGTATGATTCTGAAAAACAGAACTGGCCTTACCACATTACTTGATTAACAAGTTAATCAACTGTAAGATGTAAAATACTTTTTGTTTACGGATATTAATAATAGCTTGTCTGTAGATTTGTCAAAGTTTTTATAATACGCGTTTTCAATATGGCATAGTAACACGTTTGATTAACTACCTATTGTTCATATGACGACTTCCCGCAACTCGACACTAGATGGCGTTAGTTAATCCTAAATCACACTGTCGAAGTTACGACCATGTCACTCACAATTGTGCGAGCCGTCATACGCGTACTAAACGAAACCCGTTAGTTAATCCTAAATCACACTGTCGAAGTTACGACCATGTCACTCAGAATTGTGTGAGCCCTCATACGTGTACTAAACGAAACCCAGCAGCTTTCTGGGCTTGATCAAAGATCATTTCACCCGGTGGAAGATCTCACTTTACCAAAATTTTACCACTGAGACTTAAAACAATTTACACAATTTTTGTTTTCAAATTTCCGGGAAAAGCGTACTATAAACTAAGTGATTATTTGACTTTCAAAACGATGTGGTCTGAAGTAGCTCCAGCTGCACATGTACCATTAGGTTAAGTTGACATTGTAAAAACATTTTTTTAAAAGATGTGTGTTATGAAGTTTCTTTCGCCGTTTCTTCTCCATAACAAAACACCTTGTGAAGTGGTGGTAGTTGTATTGACATTCAAAAAGTACTCTGTAAATAACCTATTTTGAATTAATAAAATGATTTGATTTGATTTGATTCAGGATTATGTATAACAAATAAGATTATTAAAATGTTGTATCGTAATTTCTTTCAAATTCTTTTCCGAATTAACTAGTGGTTTAATTGTTCCAAATAAGCAACTGATTAATATATTGACATGTAAAAATATAATTAAAAAAGCAATACCGGCGGGTCAACTTTATTTTGAATTCAAATTAGTAACTAGTTTCCTAACTTAAGGCATAAAAGGATAGGTTTACTCTTACTTCGTAAAATTAAATTTTTTATCGACTATATGAATTTGCACTTTAATGCCCCGTTGTTAGTCAGTTTATTGAACTACGTTCTAGCAATAATGTTATCCAATAAAAACATGTTTTGTTCTGTTCTGTAGGTTCACATTATTTGTATCGGTGATAAAATACAAAATTCTGGACGAAATTATAGTTCTTTTTAGGCTTTATATTAACGTATCTTAAATGAAAGATCTATAACGACAGGAAAATAGAAATTTCTTACAATATCATAAACATTTTTTTAGATAATATTACTATCCAATAAATATAATAAATGCGCCGTCACCGAGTGACGAGGCTAAAGGGCTAAAGAGCCCTATGTATCCGATGTAATGTATCAATTAGGACTTTGATATCTTGCATTACACTGCAATGTGTCAGATAGTTACTAATTGGTGGAAAATCCGCTTTCCTAATATTTTGACTCCAACAATGTTACAAGCACTTGATACACACTGATCAGTAACATTTGTAATAATCATAGATTAGTAAAGATTACTCACGCCTAACAAGAAAATGTACCCAGTTTTGAGAATGGAAATAGTTGCGTAAAAAAGTTTTGCCACGTCTCCGTGCTAAAATGTCCCTAAAATATTTGAAATAATTATTTATTTATTACGTAAATTACGTAATTATTACGTAAATTAGTTATTTATTCGTAATTTTTCCCAAAAAAAGAACTTACTAAAATAAGCCATTTGTGGCTTCATTCAATTTCAAGGCGGCGAAGTATCTTTACTAATCTATGGTAATAATATGAACTTTGAGTAACATGATCATAAATGTAATGTTTCATGTACGTACTATTGTAATGTTCAAATTTGTAACATTACAAATGTGCGCTTTGTTACTCTCGATTTGTCGTTACGTTTAGATGTAATTCTAATTTTAGGGTTGTTACCATTACTAACAATGCTCTTGGTCAATATTTACCTTTTGTATAATAAGGAACTCGACTTCGTGTAGTCCCATATTCAGCAATGCGTCTGTTAGCTTTTCTGTGCTAATGAGTCACGAGTGCATAGAAAGAAATGCGTTACATATTCAAACAAGTGTCGCCTGTTCGTCTTGTCATTAGTGCTGCCATCGACAAATTTATTGGGTATAGGTAGTTCTTTATTATTATAGATTAAATTGTAATTAAATAATTCTTATTCATTTATTTTATGAGTTATTGTCATTTAATAGAATGAAATTTGAAGACTTTTGTAAATATTTTATGATTATACGTTATTTATGTACTTTATATTAACTTTTAAGTATGACAATATTGTGTAGTGTAATGTAATAATAATGTAATATAAAATATACAATTTATTAAGTGATAAAATTTTAGCGATACTCTACTTAGAATTGTAGAATTAATTATTATTGATAGATTACTCAATCCATAATTAACACCTAATTTATCACATAATTTTAATGTTGCTACTTTTAACATTTAATTATTGTATTTTTTTACAATATATACATACGAGTATAGCCTATTCATTGTAACTATGAAGAGTTTCACCTAAACCTTTCATAATGTGTGTTAGAACGAAACTGTCAGTGTGGAACCGCCGGAAGTGACGCGTCTCGCCGCGGCGGCGCCGCGCCGGAACCCGCTGAAGGGTTGCGCCGTCACAAATCAACTTATGAGGAACGCCACAAAAGGAAACTTTCAACATTTCCGCCTCCCCGAGCGTGAAATCCGTAGAGACGAACCGTTCTATACCTAAACTCACTTAAACAACCCTCATAGCTGAACGCTTTGAAACAAATACATTTTAATTTAAGCTATTATTTTAAGGTACATTAGAAATGTATTAAATATTTATTGTATTTATTTACAAGCTCGTCCGGGGTTTTACCATTTTCTTACAACTGGTGCGATAATTTATTTTATTAAAATCATGTTTATCCGACTTCCCAAAGGAAGAGACGTATCTATTCGACGCTTATATATATTTTTTGTATCGATTTAGTACATTTTTCTGAAGTCGGCGCTCATATTCTTATTTTAATTATTTATTTTGTTATTTTTTATTTAAACGTAGCGTAAAATAAAATTGTTTTTGGTGATAAAACTTTGTAATAGTTCCTATATGATTTTGTTATAGTTATAGATATGTAGTTGTTATTAGTAACTTTTTGTAAAAAATATTGTGAGCGCACGCGCATAAAGCATATCGGTATCGCTTTTTCTTCGGAGAAATATTCATATTTCAGCTGATAACATTACTAAAAGCTTATGTTACCTCTGGACAATGTAGCTTATTAAGTAATGGTAAAATAATCATTCCCGTTATCATTAATCAATCTCTCAATCTCAATCTTTTTACGCACCAAAAATCTAAACTTGACAATGTATAATAAGAAGAGGAATCCAATTCAGAGTTAGTTGAATAAAGACAAAAATATTTCTTGTTATAATATTACTCACAAAGCGATATTGCGTTGTATTATGTGAACATCATCCGTATTGCATGCTTCTTAATTGTTATCGAGATTAACCATTGTCTTTTTGTTTCAGGACCAGCATTGCCGAGATATTACTACAGAGGATATTTCCTAAGATAATAATTAAATTAAGCAACAAACAACACTACAAATCCGCACGTACCTTATATGAAATTATTAACGTTGTAGGCCCCGTTTATAACTACAGACAGTGAACGTTTCAGACAAGGACCGTGTCCGACAAGGGCCGTGGAAAGCAAGATCATATTCTTCTTCTTAATATTTGAAAATAGATATGAATAAGTTAATACACTTTGTATAGGTTTTTTTGTCTGTAACGGTACGCGCCTGACACGCTCAAACGCCCATTATTCATTATCAATTTATTTATTTTGTTTACCAAAATGTGAAATAGGACATTTTTGTAGGCAGATGAGAATATCTGTCTATTAGAAATATTCGATCTTTGGTAGACAAACCATTGGATAGATTGATTATTAATAACCGCTGTTAGTCTGTAGATGTAAATGAACCCATACTCGTTACATTATCGTGGTAACCGTTATAAAAACAATGTAAAGGTATGTAACTAATGTAAATAGATAATCAGAACTGTGATAATAATTCAAGAGAAACTAACTTATGTAAATATATAACGAAAATGTCGAACATCAACATGTTAGTTCATCATTATGTATGTTGTATAATATATTTGTGTATTTAAGCACGTGTGTATTGTATTGGCGATGTACGAGTATGTAAATAAAATATGTGTGTTATAAATGTGTTTATTATTTGCCATTTCTATAAGTTAAATGTCTTCTATTAAGTTAGGTTTAAAACTTTTGAAGGTGGTAGAACCCTTTGTGGTTCCACAGCCACTCCGGCGGCACCATCGCCACACCTATCTCTACCTAATAACAGCAGTGTTAGACACTGCTGTGTTCCGGTTTGAAGGGTGTGGTAAGGGAGACAGACTTTTCCGAGGCGTTCTAGCTTAGTCCTCAGGGGTAGCAGCGCATCTGTGGCCGACCTCAGGTAAGAAAATGTAATCCTATCTGGGGTTTATTACAGAGGTTGAGTTCCATCGGTTGAAAAAATATTCATCATCATTAACCTATTATAACATTTCTGGGCACATGGCACATACTTCTATTCGTTATAAGAAGGATATCTTTATATATGTATTTCTTATGTGCGTGTGTATGTCACTGAACTCCACCTAAACGACTGGACTGAGTTTGATGAAATTTGTTGTGTGTGTTCAAGGGGACTTGAGAATGGTTTAGATTCACAATTTAGTCCGTGGGAAAAGGTTTTTTTAATTAATTTTTAATTCGTAAGTAGTTATACAATCAGAAACTATGCATTTGATCAAGTGATGATCTTTAGCATAGTTGTTGTCCAAGAGCCCACGAGAGTTTGGGAGTTGGTAAGACCAATTTTCGATAGATGGCACCACCGTCATTCCAATGCAGGTACAAATTTTCCGTTTTATGTATGTCATATTATTTATTTAAAATGCGGGCGAAGCCGCGGGCACCACTAGTATAACATAAAAAACACTCTGTGCACAATTTTGGTTTATTTAGTAAAATGAAGCCAACAATCACATGAACATGATCGATAGAAGTTAGAACAAATATTATAACATACCACATATAAATGTAGGGTATGAGAAATTGAACTGACGATGCCGCCACAATTATTCCTACCTTATACGATCAATTCTTGTGAAATGTGTGTGTGTGTACAATTGTGTATCAATAGTATAATTCTGTTGTCTGTGTTATGCTAGTCAGAAATGTGTTTAAGAAAACTGGTAAACTGGTAACTGGTAAGAAATCTATAATGTGTATTGTATGCATGTTAGCTTATAATACAAAAATTTAAGTTGGTTGGCTATATAAAAATTTAAGTTGGTTAAAGCTGGTCTTCCGACGGTATTAATTATTTACATACAAAACATAAGATGACCTGCTGATGATAAAACTATATGCTTCTTAAAATAAATAAATTATAGTTAAAAAAGTATAATCACACTTTTCATCATCTATACAATTAACGCCTATCAATCCATTGGGTGGTGAACTTTGTAGATCGATAACAGTATCACTTGGCTAATTAGTTATGATTTAGTCCGCACTATATAACAGCGGCGCAAACTACCTTTGTACGTTGAATAATGTTAAAGTTACACGCATTAGAACATTCAAATCGCTCTACTGTAAAGTTGAGAAAACGCACTTGCACCAGTTTAGGACCCGTCGACATGATCGCAAAAAAGAGAGACAAAACATAAAGCGCCATTTGTCAATTTTGACATTTAATGGAAAATGTATGGACAAATACGTAAACAAATAAGAAAACAGTCATATTTGTCAAAACGTAAAAACTTATGGTTAGGATACTTATTACCTTATTTCTGATGAATATTTTGTAACTTGTCTACTGTCTACGAGTATATGAAAATAGATAGATCATAGGTAATATAAAGACAAATGAGATTTCGCACATATGGAAAGCAGCTACTTTCAGTATCTTGTGTGCGTCATTTCGTCGCCTAAACGAAATTCAACCAGCAAGAACGAACTGAGTACGTTGGTAATAATATGGATACGACAAAGAAATAGTCTTGAATTTATTTATTAGTAATTTTCATTTAAATAATTTACTGAGTAATATCCTATTGGTAATAGCCGTAGTATTAGGTTGTATTGGACTATGTTATCAATTTAATTTAAAAATAATTAAAGTAATTGATTTTCCGCAATTTTCCGGGACCAAAAATGAAATTATGGTCGTCTCTATGGTACAGAACACTATCCGCAGAAGTAACAAAAAGTAGAGATGTTATGTTGTGAGATGTACGAGTCCTAATTACACGCGCTCGAAATACATTACCCTCCGCATTCGGGTCAAAAATTATAAGTGATATTACTAATGACAAATACATAGTTACATTTTCTTTATAAAAGTGATGTTTGCGCTCTTACATTTCTTTCAAGTAAGGACATAGTTTGCTATCGGAGATTAAATTCACACCGTAAATATTTTTGGACTTTAATATCATAATTAAAAAATATCGAATTTGTACTTTATTGCATATTGAAATACTTATTTTCATTGAAGGTTAAAATAAAGGCCGTTTGTACATGTGACTCCAACTGGTCATGTAGAATTAATTAGATAATACGATTAACGCATATAATTTGGTTTTTACTGTAATACTACACTTGGCTACAAGGTTTTTTAGTTAAACATTACTTTATTTACAAATTATTGAATCAGATCATGTTTCTGGTAGATTACATTAAACTGTCAATGTACTTTAATGAATAAAAGAAAGAAATTGATAATTTAAGCGTCAATTGATTGTGGTAGAGCCTAAAATAATCTTTATTCAGTGAAGTAGTTAACTGATTTACATCTGTAAAATGAAATATAGTTAAAGAAAATAAATCAAAATATTTTTAGAAGCAAGTTTTATGAATTTCGTGCTGTTCAGTTGTACCTGGAGTTATTTATGGACTTCCAAAGCGGTCAATTATGGATGATTTTATGGTAGTTTATTATGTCTTTCGTAGAGAAAGTAAATAGAGTTCCTTTTTGTACAAAACGGATTCTTCTTCATTAGGACGACACGGCGCCGTCACGGCACCGGCGGCGACAGTACGGCACCGGCAATAATCTTTTTCCTTTCTGATCAACAACAACACGACACGGCAGTATGGCAGCTTACATGCCCAATACCGTGCCGTCGCCAACTGTCGAGGACGACAACATTGCGATGTCGGTAACGACAAGATTCCGTGCAGTAAAATTTCATAAAATATAAGTGTCTACTAATGTCGTTGCGGTTACCTAGCTGTGTCGTTATCATTTTACAATACCAATCTGTACATGTGCCAACAAGCCTCCGCGAGATTTATCCACTTTTTGCATACGGAGGGTGGAAAGTTTGAAATTAGATTCCATTCGGGTGCAACCTATCGTCTCCTGCTTTGTATTCGATATACGGCCATTATCCCCAATCTGTCATCGAGATGCTCCATACATGCACGACGCCTAAAATAGTTTCATCCTCAAAGAACCACCTACGAAATGTATACTGCATTTCGTCCGCGAAATTCTTTGATATTCAAATAGGAAAACTCTATCAATTGGATTTACCGTTTCGATAGTACGTTGTTGGTTGTATGTAGACTTTATGTACTTTATCTGTAAAACATTATATCTAATGATCTTCTAGATAACAAGAATTTCTTGCGAAATTTTTCTTTAAAATTAATTTTATTTTACTATTAAGATATTTATATTTAAAGTGATTATACACATTTGCTCTAATCGCATCTTATTTAACGGTAGATGCACGCACGTGTAGATGTGTCTCATACTGTGTAACGTAGGCTATATTAAACATTTGGTGCTTTTTCTGTTTTATTACAATCTATTTATTATTTCAATAATTACCTAGTAAGCTATGTTCCTACTGTACTCGACTCGACTATGACCCTTAATTATTATATTTTAATTTTTCTTTGTACTTAGTAACTACAATTACCATTTTCAGATAGGCGGAAATGTCGCTTATATCCGACAGCATTTACAGTTTGTGTGTTAAATATATCCGTTATTTTATAATTGTACATACTACTACATACAAAAATTATGTTTGTCAATACTACGAGTTTTTAGATTTGAATTTCATAAACTGGTACCAGTTCCGACCAAAAGCGCTCATTGCATCTGATTAATTAACCAGCATTGCATTATGAAAGTAGTGCAATGTAAATGAATTCGTTCTATTTATGCAGAAAGACAGTGAAACGATCGATTGGAAATTGCATTCACGCGTAAGGTCCAATAACCAATTGTAAATGTAATATGAAACTTGAGTAGCATTTTTATGTAGGAGATCAAAGAGTCCATCAGATGGTGAGTGGCCACTGCCGTCGCTGCTAACCTACTTGCCAAATCTATAATCGACCACAGATATTTTTTTATATAATATAGGAGTAGCAGACGAGCATGCAGTCCACCTGATGGTAAGTGGCTACTGCCGCCCATGGGTATCTGTAATAGATATAGATAGGATTACATATTCCTACCTGAGGTCGGCCACAGATGCGCCGCTACCCCTGAGGACTACACTGACGGGTGTCTTCAAACCGGAACACAGCAGCGCCTAACACTGCTGTTATTAGGTAGAAATAGGTGTGGCGGTGGTGCCGTCGCAGTCGAACCACAAAGGGTTCTACCACCTTCATTAAAGATAAGATAAAGAGTAACTTAATCTGAGGGTTAAGTTGGAGCGCCTCGTTTGTTATAACTATACCACATCCTTCATATCAGAATATAACAGCGCTTTACACTGCTGTTATAAGGCAATAACAAGTCTAGGTCGTACCATCAGAGTCAAGTCATGGAGGATTCTACCACTGAAGTGATGCGCCATAATATTATAGCACAAATATAGTTCCAGTAAAAACACATAAAATACCCGTTTTATAGGTATGTAGATATTAATACGTTATTGAATAATCGTGTGAAATTATATTTTTTATTACTACACGTGGTTTATTTACACATAAGTATTTTTAGTAATAACGCAATAAAATATAAATATAAAATTATCAAGATATTTTAAGTCTGTTTTTTTATAATTTAAGAATAGCAGACGAGCAGGCCGTCCATCTAATGGTAAGTTGTTACTGCCACCTGTTGGCATCTGTAATCAACCCCAGATTAGATCAGCATATTTATCTGAATTGAATCGGCGTGATTGAAAGATGGCATCATTCTTTGTTGATCGACTCTGGTGGAAGGGTCGGCACACCCATTTCTACCATATAACAGTGTTAAGCACTGCTGTGTTCTGGTTTGATGGATGTGTTCTCCGACGCAACTCAACTTAGTTCTCAGTTAACAACGCAACTATGGTTTAGGAAGGACTCTTATCGTATGCGGGGTTAATTATAGATGTCCAATATGTCCATGGGCGAGAGTAGCCTCTTACTATTAGGAGGCCTGTATGTTACTTCTCCTTCTTCTTTTTACAAAAATATTACCTATTATTATTCATTATATGTATCTATATTCAAACACATAGTCTGATTCGGGAAAATTGTGATGACCTAAGAACATTGATAAGAATAAAAACGTTGTTATATATTAATTGAACAATATTTATTAAAATATATACATATATAAACATACTAGGACCCACTTACGACTTTTGATATATATGCAATTAAGTATGTTAATACGACTTTTGATCATGCTTCATTTTTCGATTCCGTAGCAATCCTGCAAATAAAAATAATTCAATTAGATATTGGAAAGTTGGGTGTTATAAATATATAAGGGATAATTCTATTATTGGAGAAATTTCTACGTAGAATTCGAAATGCTAAAACATAAAAATTATTTTCGAAATTATACAGTTTGGATCTGCACACTGGATTGATTCCAAATTACAAATATTTTTTTCATTCACCTGATAAATTGCACCAAAGAGGCTTAACGGTGAATTTTAGGTCTTGAACTATAAATTTGGTTTAGAAATTGAATTTTGAATATACATTTCTTGTTGACAGACATTGAGACGGCTATCCTATTCCTCAGGCAACGCATCTGAAGTCAATTTCAGGCGGAATCTGTTTCATATGAAGCTAGTCACAGGTGTCCATGGGTCGCAGCGATCGCTTACTATCAGTTAGACTGTAAGTTCGTGGTTACTTATTTTTTATATGTAACCTAACGATAAGGCAGACGGGCTACCTGATAGAAAATGGTCACCGTCGCCTATAGACATTTGCAACGCCAGAGGAGTCGCTAATGCATCGCAGGCTTTGGAGGAGAGCTCTTTTTACACCCCTCTTGAACAGCCCCATGTCATAGTCCTAAGGGAATACCTCAGGAGGAAGTTCATTCCACATTTTGCACGTACTTATTATTATTACTTCTTCTTCTTCAAGGTTCTTTTTTTAAGTAACCAGTAATTTAGTCTTCTTTGTGTTCATTCTTACGCCCATCCTTTCGTCATATCAACTCTATCCACAATACGTTATAGATCAGCCGCTGTTGAGGTTATCAACACTCTTTCATCGGCGTAAGGACTACTTGTTAAGCCATGCTTGTTGAAATTAATACATAAATAAGTGACGGCAAAATGGATGATGATGATAAAGTTTAATATGATGGTGATGATGAATTAAGTTAAAATTCGTGTAAAATCAGGATTACAACGACTTTGCATCAATGTGATGGCTACCAATGTGATGGCGGTGGTGGTATATATCGTTTTCCATGGGCACGTATCCTCTGAGGGAGGGAGGGTGGTGCATACTGCATAGTTTAAAATATATACCATCATATATATTGCTAGTGGATTGTTGCGAAGTAGTTTTAATCCTTACTTTACAGCATGGATTTTCGTAAAGTAGCGCCTGACACAATCAACTAAGTATATAATTGTTTGATCAAAAAACCGATTGTGATAGGATTTAAAAAATAAATATACCTCATTATTACAGTTATACGGGTAGTCTCTGTACGGGTAGTCGTACGGGTAATCATACTAGTAGTCGTAGAAGTCATCATAGAGATATTCATAATTGGGACTTTCCACACCGAATTTACCTAAAAGTGAAGTAGTAGAGGGTTTTTATTTTATATATTAAGGCTTCGCTTCGTGTAACAAAAAATGACTACTAATAATGTTTTATATTTTACTAACTGTGTCCCGCGGTTTCACCCGCGTTAAAAATAAACAGGGGCACAGCTAGTTCTAAAATATAAGTAGCCTAAGGTACTCCTTATTACATCAGCTACCTGACAATAAAAGTCCCGTCAAAATCTGTCCAACCATTCCAGAGATTAGCCAGAACAAACAGACAGACAGACAAACATTTTGAAAAATGTTATTTTGGTATATGTACCGTATGTATATTCATATGCATGTAGTAAAAAGCGGTTATTTCAATATTAAAAACAGACACTCCAATTTTATTTATATGTATAGATATGGACGCCAGAGAGTCCTTAAAGAGAGTTTCAAGGGAGTGTTAAGTTTACCTATGACCTATCCCTTTCCACTCTCAGAGATAGATTAATTGGGCGAATAAAGGACGAACTTATGTAATCAGTTATTAAATATAATTAAGTACGATAGATAAGCTTTATGGGAAGCACCTAATTTAGTTATTACAGGTGTTGTGAATTACAATAGTAGAGAATGGGTAATCGTACCTTGGGACATTCCAGAGGTGACAAGCAATGCAATTATTGTAACGAATAAAAGTCTTAAACTCATTATTTTTCGGTCACAGAACTTGTTAACAATAGAAGGTTTTACTTGTAATGTATAAATACTTATAATATATTCAGGCTTTATACCAATGGGAGCTTGTTTAATTACTCGTCGTTTCTATTGAAAATAGCATAAAACGTGACGTTTTTATAATAATGACTTGTATAAAATGAAACGATTTCGTGACAACAAAACTTAGTCATAATATTTTATTACAACATGCTTTCTTCTGATACAAATATAGAATTAAAAATTTGTAATCCTGTATTTACATTTTAGTAAAGACTATTAAGATGATGAAGATTGATGTATGATTAAACCAGTGCACATTGACCCCAGTCAATGTGTCATTTTATTAATTAACAAGCTGTCTGTCGATACTCGAGTTGAGCTTCTATACAAATATTTAATGAAAATTTAAAAAAATCAAATGAGGTTATTTTAAAGTATCATAGATAAAATAATAAACAGCTATTAAACTACCTAAAAATAGTGCTTTTTTGCACTAATCTGACTATTTTTTTCTGGGAAGATAAACTTTTTTGTTTTTTTTTTTTTCATGGATCAGTACGGCCTATAATTGGCATTCATTGTAATTTTTGTTTGAACATGATAACTCTTTTAGTTCAAAAGTTATAGTGATTTTTTTACTTTAGGTGCACAATTCCAAAAAAAATTTTTTTTATTTTTTTTGTCGACAAAATGCGGTTTAATTTTAATTGTTTCAATATGTGCACTTTATGGAGATTCACCCTGTATATACCTAATGAACTTTTAGGTATCAAGAATTTCTTACGATATTTTCTTTAAGAAATTATTTTTCTTTCCTACCATTGAGATATTTATATTTAAAGTTAGCTTTAATTGCATCTAATTTAAAATTACACAACTAAGGACAGTATTTTTTATAATAATATGGAGTCCATGACATCTGTAATCAACCCCAGATAAGATTAGATTCCTACATTCTTACTCCACATTACACGCTACCCCTGAGGACTTAGTTACAATGCCTCGGTAACGTATGTTTCCTTATCACACGCTTCAAACCAGAACACAGCAGAAAAACCAGAAAACTGCTGTTATTATGCAAAACTAGGCGTGGCAGTGTTGCCGGCCGGAGTCGAACTTCAGAGGGCTCTACCATCCTTAAATACTAGGAGTAATATTTTTCGAAGATATGTATGCACGTGTAGATGTGTCTCATACTGTGTAACGTAGGCTATATTAAACATTCGGTTCTTCTTTTTTGTTTTTATAACGATCTATTAATTATTACAATAATTACCTAGTAACCTATGTTCCTACTGTACTCGACTCAACTATAACTATTAATTATTATTTTTTATTTTTCTTTGTACTTTGATAACGACAATTACCATTATCAGATAGGCGGAAATGCCGATAATATCCGACAACATTTACAGTTTGTGTGTTATATATATCCGTTACTTTTAATTGTACACACAAAAATAATGTTTCTCAATACTACGAGTTTTTAGATTTGAATTTCATAAACTGGTACCAGTTCCGACCAAAAGCGCTCATTGCATCTGATTAATTAACCAGCATTGCATTATGAAAGTAGTGCAATGTAAATGAATTCGTTCTATTTATGCAGAAAGACAGTGAAATGATCGATTGGAAATTGCATTCACGCGTAAGGTCCAATAACCAATTGTAAATGTAATATGAAATTGGAGTAGCATTTTTATGTAGGAGATCAAAGAAGCACACTGTCCATCAGATGGTAAGTGGCCATTGCCGTTGCTGCTAACCTACTTGCCAAATCTATAATCGACCACAGATATTTTTTTATATAATATAGGAGTAGCAGACGAGCATGCAGTCCACCTGATGGTAAGTGGCTACTGCCGCCCATGGGTATCTGTAATAGATATAGATAGGATTACATATTCCTACCTGAGGTCGGCCACAGATGCGCCGCTACCCCTGAGGACTACACTGACGGGTGTCTTCAAACCGGAACACAGCAGCGCCTAACACTGCTGTTATTAGGTAGAAATAGGTGTGGCGGTGGTCCCGTCGGAGTCAAACCACAAAGGGTTCTACCACCTTCATTAAAGATAAGATAAAGAGTAACTTAATCTGAGGGTTAAGTTGGAGCGCCTCGTGTGTTATAACTATACCAAATCCTTCATATCAGAATATAACAGCGCTTCACACTGCTGTTATGAGGCAATAACAAGTCTAGGTCGTACCATCAGAGTCAAGTCATGGAGGATTCTACCACTGCTAATCAATTGCTGATATTCTAGCCAGACTTCTGACCATGGGTAATGGCGTAATCTAGGACTTCCATCATAGGCTTCGTTAGATAGTAAAATGTACACTTTCCATGTTTAAATTAAGTGCTACTCGTATCTAATAAAAGTAATAACAATAAAATGTAGCAAGACAAATGGTAAGTGATGCGCCATAATATTATAGCACAATTATAGTCCCAGTAAAAACACATAAAATACCCGTTTTATAGGTATGTAGATATTAATACGTTATTGAATAATCGTGTGAAATTATATTTTTTATTACTACACGTGGTTTATTTACACATAAGTATTTTTAGTAATAACGCAATAAAATATAAATATAAAATTATCAAGATGTTTTAAGTCTGTTTTTTTATAATTTAAGAATAGCAGACGAGCAGGCCGTCCATCTAATGGTAAGCTGTTACTGCCACCTGTTGGCATCTGTAATCAACCCCAGATTAGATCAGCATATTTATCTGAATTGAATCGGCGTGATTGAAAGATGGCATCATTCTTTGTGGATCGACTCTGGTGGAAGGGTCGGCACACCCATTTCTACCATATAACAGTGTTAAGCACTGCTGTGATCTGGTTTGATGGATGTGTTCTCCGACGCAACTCAACTTAGTTCTCAGTTAACAACGCAACTATGGTTTAGTAAGGACTCTTATCGTATGCGGGGTTAATTATAGATGTCCAATATGTCCATGGGCGAGAGTAGCCTCTTACTATTAGGAGGACTGTATGTTACTTCTCCTTCTTCTTTTTACAAAAATATTAGATACCTATTATTCATTATATGTATCTATATTCAGACACATAGTCTGATTCAGGAAAGTTGTGACCTAAGAACATTGATAAGAATAAAAACGTTGTTATATATGAATTGAACAATATTTATTAAAATATATACATATATAAACATACTAGGACCCACTTACGACTTTTGATATATATGCAATTAAGTATGTTAATACGACTTTTGATCATGCTTCATTTTTCGATTCCGTAGCAATCCTGCAAATAAAAATAATTCAATTAGATATTGGAAAGTTGGGTGTTATAAATATATAAGGGATAATTCTATTATTGGGAGAAATTTCTACGTAGAATTCGAAATGCTAAAACATAAAAATTATTTTCGAAATTATACAGTTTGGATCTGTACACTGGATTGATTCCAAATTTCAAATATTTTTTTCATTCACCTGATAAATTGCACCAAAGAGGCTTAACGGTGAATTTTACGTCTTGAACTATAAATATGGTTTAAAAATTGAATTTTGAATATACATTTCTTGTTGACAGACATTGAGACGGCTATCCTATTCCTCAGGCAACGCATCTGAAGTCAATTTCAGGCAGAATCTGTTTCATATGAAGCTAGTCACAGGTGTCCATGGGTCGCAGCGATCGCTTACTATCAGTTAGACTGTAAGTTCGTGGTTCCTTTTTTTTATATGTAACTTTACGATAAGGCAGACGGGCTACCTGATGGAAAGTGGTCACCGTCACCTATGGACATTTGTAACGCCAGAGGAGTCGCTAATGCATCGCAGGCTTTGGAGGAGAGCTCTTTTTACACCCCTCACATTTTGCATGTACTTATTATTATTACTTCTTCTTCTTCTTGCGGTACCTCTCCAATTGCGGTCGGCTGTCAGCGTTTTAAATCATTTACGAGTCTTTGAGCTGCTGAACAGTTTAGCTGCGCTTGCTATTCCGGTCTACTCTCGAATGTTTCGCAGCCAAGGTACTACTCGCCATTTCTCTGCGATTATGGCTATATAATGAACTGGAGAAGTGTATATGTGTCGAAGGATGCGACCCATGTAAGAGACTTTTCTCTCTTTGGTGGTTGGATTAGTTAGGGCTTTGGGCCAATTATCGTCTAAGCCTCACATCCTTGGAGTACAATGGGTCAGACGTATAAGTGGAGTAAACGATGTGTGTAACACTATGTTAATATTACGGTTGCACGGGGCTTTTTTCATTGCTTTGAGTTAGGAGCTGTTTCAATGCGTGCCTTTATTTCTGTGTTATTTTCCCATTACTCGGTTAACCACGTTCCCAAATATTTGTACTTTTATACTTTGTGAAGAGGGTGACCTGACACGGTGATTTTGCAATCAAGGTTCTTTTTTTTAAGAAACCAGTAATTTAGTCTTCTTTGTGTTCCTTCTTACGCCCATCCTTTCCTCATACTCATTAACTCTATCCACAATACGTTATAGATCAGCCGCTGTTGAGGCTATAAACACTCTTTCATCCGCGTAAGGACTACTTGTTAAGCCATACTTGTTGCTACTCCAAACTTATAAAAATCGTGTTTCAAACAAGCGTACATGTAAGTTTTTCACGTCTGACAAAATGATAATTTAATCAGAATCCACAGGCTTACTTACAGGCAACTTAAATGTCGAATTATAGGCTTAAGTCTAAGAATACTAAGAATAATACAGCCATCTTTTGCTTTCCATCTATATAAATATATACCACACACATATAACAATCAGTCTGCGCCAGTAAATAATGATAACTTCAATATATCTTAAAAAAGGTATTGAAATTAATACATAAATAAGTGACGGCAAAATGGATGATGATGATAAAGTATAATATGATGGTGATGATGAAATTAAGTTGAAATTCGTGTAAAATCAGGATTACAACGACTTTGCGTCAATGTGATGGCTACCAATGTGATGGCGGTGGTGGTATATATCGTTTTCCCATGGGCACGTATCCTCTGAGGGAGGGAGGGTGGTGCATACTGCATAGTTTAAAATATATACCATCATATATATTGGTAGTGGATTGTTGCGAAGTAGTTTTAATCCTTACTTTACAGCATGGATTTTCGTAAAGTAGCGCCTGACACAATCAACTAAGTATATAATTGTTTGATCAAAAAACCGATTGTGATAGGATTTAAAAAATAAATATACCTCATTATTACAGTTATACGGGTAGTCTCTGTACGGGTAGTCGTACGGGTAATCATACGAGTAGTCGTAGAAGTCATCATAGAGATATTCATAATTGGGACTTTCCACACCGAATTCATCTAAAAGTGAAGTAGTAGAGGGTTTTTATTTCATATATTAAGGCTTCGCTTCGTGTAACAAAAAATCACTACTAATAATGTTTTATATTTTACTAACTGTGTCCCGCGGTTTCACCCGCGTTAAAAATAAACAGGGGCACAGCTAGTTCTAAAATATAAGTAGCCTAAGGTACTCCTTAATACATCAGCTACCTGACAATAAAAGTCACGTCAAAATCTGTCCAACCATTTCAGAGATTAGCCAGAACAAACAGACAGACAGACAAACATTTTGAAAAATGTTATTTTGGTATATGTACCGTATGTATATTCACATGCATGTAGTAAAAAGCGGTTATTTCAATATTAAAAACATAATAATAATAATAATAATCTTTATTTGCAAAAAATATGGTACAATTTGGTATTAAATAAGTCAATAGGTACAATTTCCTCTTATTTTTTGCTTGTAAGGCGTGCAAATTCCAACAAAACAGACACTCCAATTTTATTTATATGTATAGTTATGAACGCCAGAGAGTCCTTAAAGAGAGTTATCAAGGGAGTGTTAAGTTTACCTATGACCTATCCCTTTCCACTCTCAGAGATAGATTAATTGGGCGAATCAAGGACGAACTTATGTAATCAGTTATTAAATATAATTAAGTACGATAGATAAGTTTTATGGGAAGCACCTAATTTAGTTATTACAGGTGTTGTGAATTACAATAGTAGAGAATGGGTAATCGTACCTTGGGACATTCCAGCGGTGACAAGCAATGCAATTATTGTAACGAATAAAAGTTTTAAACTCATTATTTTTCGGTCACAGAAGTTGTCAATAACAGAGGGTTTTAATTGTAATGTATAAATACTTATAATATATTCAGGCTTTATACCAATGGGAGCTTGTTTAATTACTTGTCGTTTCTATTGAAAATAGCATAAAACGTGACGTTTTTATAATAATGACTTGTATAAAATGAAACGATTTCGTGACAACAAAACTTAGTCATAATATTTTATTACAACATGCTTTCTTCTGATACAAGTATAGAATTAAAAATTTGTAATCCTGTATTTACATTTTAGTAAAGACTATTATGATGTATAATTGATGTATGATTAAAACTAGTAGGTACACATTGACCCAGGCCATGTGTCATTTTATTAATTAACAAGCTCTCTGTCGGTGCTCGAGTTTAGCTTCTATACAAATATTTAATGAAAATTAAAAATAATCAATTGAGGTTATTTTAAAGTGTCATAGATAAAATAATAAACAGCTATTTTAAAGAGCTTTATAAAGAAAAATAGGTCCATGGTTCCTAAAATATATAATAAAAAAAATCAGACAAACCAAAAATCTTGGATTACAAACTGTAGAAATAACATCTTAGATTCCAGTACATAGATGGATGGATGGAAAGATAAATTAATGTATATAAGGAAGTACAAATATATTTTATATAAGCTGAGCATAATATATCTTGCCTATAGTTTATAGGTACATTTGGGCAAGTATAATTAAATGTAATTTATATGTACCATATTTCTGATTAAATAAATTAAAAAATATATGTACATATTTTTATATAGTATGCTATACAAGCTCACAGCAGTAACCTATGGTTACGTAGTAACTATTTATTAATCTGTGCCTCTGGGGTGTGACTTGCGACATACGAGTACAACACGTAAACTTGCAATGACCTAATACAATGATCGCATAATAGACGGGACAACAGATTTTAAATGCCCTTCTATTATGTAGTTCGACGTCAACTCGTTCCTTTTCGTATTATTTTGGCAATAAAATAGGTTTTAACGCAAATAGCAAAGCGGGATCTTTACACTCGCTTTTACCGGTCAGTTTAATTAAAAATTTTGTAAAATTAAGAAGAACCGATGACCATACACGGCTTAAATAATTTTGCCCCATTGTACTTATCAGAATTATGAGGATTAACGATTTTCAACGCGATGATTACGCGCCTTAGAGAACGTTCATGGCAAACTTACCAAATTGCATCAATTATTACTTTCTAGTTTGAAGAACAATAGGGTGGCGCAAAATTAATCACCCTATTTTGTTTTTGAATAACTTTTGTACTGAATAAAAAAAGTGATTTTGAGTAATAGAAATCTTAAATTTTATTTCGGTAAATAGATTATATGATATCTGTCAAGTGTCTTCGACCAGCGTTAATAGAAATTTGGTTTTTACTTTTTTAAACAAATTATACTTTGAAAAACTAAGAACCACGCTTTTTGAGAACCAAACTAAAAAGTACCAAATAACTTTTAAAATACGAATTCTAAAATATGATGAAAAATATTCTTAAAGCGTGGGGTGCTGTAATTGTTTATTAATTTTATTTCGATATGTAGAATTAGTAATTCGCCTGACTCGAACAATATTTGTAGATATAACCATATTCACTATAATCGGTCGTAGAGTCATCATGTTTGACTAACGAAACCATATATAATGTTTAAAGATACATGTCCCAGCTGTCCCTGTAGTCCCGGGACTAGAATAGGGCTACGGTATCCTCTATCTGTCGTAAGAGGCGACTAAAAGTCGAGCCGTCCGGTAAGCAACTCCGGGAATGACGGCTGTGTGTGTGGTCACACACCGTCGTAAACACCAGACTGTGTGGCGAGTCCTGGAGCTCACCTAGGTGGAGCCCGAAGGGGCAACACGTTCAGAGGACTCCGGTTGCGTTCCGTAGGAGATCCCAGAGTCCTCTTAGCAACGTAGAGGACGGCCACCAGGGGGGTTTTAGTGCGGTAAGAATCCCACATGACCCTGTGTCGCTCCCACGGCACCCCTCGTAAACAAAAGAAAAAGATACATGTCCCAGTAAACGATTTGTATTTTTTTCGAATTCCTAACCGTCTGAGAATAAATAAGACTTTGGCTTTGAATTTTATAAGTCCTGTGATATACATACAAGATCGCTAGTGCTTAAAACTAAGTTGTAACGCCTAGCATAAGTCTTCTTAGCACACCCTTAAAACTGGAAAACAGCAGCGCGTAACACTGCTGTTTTAGGTAGATATATGTAGGTGTGGCATGGATGGTGGTAACGTTTTAATCCTTAGTAGGTAAGCAAATAATTACATAGATTGATTATTATTATTAACAAATTAGTTAAGTTATTAGTGTTTGTAATAATGTAGTAATTCGCGTGAAATTCGTTTTGAAAAGTAGTAGTAAAGCATTTTACAACTAAGCTTAAGAACATCTACACAAATACTGGTCTGGGATCTGCGTACTTTTGTAGAAGCTGTCGGAACTATTATACATAATTATGGGTAGCCTGGACGCGACAATGCTAAATATTATAGTTTTACTTTTTTCGTTTATCATTTATATCCTTCATAATTCCTGCTTCATAATAGCAGCATTATGCACTGCTGTGTCCTGGTTTCAAGGGTGTGGTGTGGGAAACATACTTTTCCGAGGCGTTCCAGCTTAGTCCTCAGGGGTAGCGGCGCATCTGTGGCTGAACTGAGATAGGAATATCTAATCCTATCGGGGGTTGATTACAGATGTCCATGAACGGCAGGAGTGGTCCTGCCGTTCATGGACATCTGTCATCAGGTGGACTTTACGCTCGTCTGCTACTCCTATATTAAAAAAAAATATTAATGGTAGTTAATTTATTAATACATACATTACTTCAAAGCTTACAGGGGTTGCTTATAATTTGAACCTCAAACCTTTTACTATGATTTGGTGATTTGAGTCCATACCATTACGATATAACGCCTTAACTTAAAATTTCAAATATCTTTCAAATCTTTCAAAATATTTATTCAAATCTTTTTTACGAGTATGTATGAAAATTCCAGATTTGTTTTTGTGTTTGTGTAACCTTAGTTTCAATTCCTTTCTAATTCTAATGAAAAGTAGGAAAATTAAATTGTTAATATAAGGATAAAAGTAAAAAACAGTGATGTTTAATGTAATGGTTTTATTAAGATTTAGTAAATATAAGTTTAAAAACTAAAACCCAAGTCCGTAAAAATACATATATATTTTAATTTTGTACATAGAATTTTGATGACCAGAGGATTGCCGTGTCCGTGTTCCATCATATCTTAAGGATTGTTTATTTAAAAATAAATTATAACGGTAACAAGTCATACTTAGGGAAAAAGCAAGGGATTCACAGGCACGGTTATCCTTTAATATGTATCTGTATGAATTTCAGGTGGCTGGTGTTAATCCGAATTATAATTTAAAATCCTTGTGCGCTAGTGTCAATAAGAGTAGATGTAAACAATAAATAGATCCGAAGAGTGGTGCTCTGCTCCCTTTGGCGACCGGTCGTCCTTGTTGCAGTCGCGACTTCGCGAAAGAAAATAATATGACATATTAACATACATAAAATTTAAAATTCGTACCTTCGTTGGAATGACAGTGGCACCATCTAGCGAAAATTGGTCGTAACTACTCTGAAACCTTCGTGGGCTCATGGACAACAACTTTGTTAAAGATCATAACTTGATCAAATGCATAGTTTATGATTTAATCCTTACTAAAATCGGAGACATAGAATTCATAATGGTTTTAAAATTTCTCGCGTTCCCGGGAATTCCCGGGAAAATGTGGTCGGGAAATCTCGTGGGTCGGGAAAAAAAAATATGCCGGGAAATCAGAAACCCTAATTAGGACTAACTCTATGACGATATTCTTTAATTTTACATACTGTACATGTTACATGAAAATATTGTAACTATTATATGACATAGTGATAAAGATATAAGGGATGTTCTGTAATATACCTATTCGTACATATTTAAAATCATCTTTTAATATCGTTAATAATGAAATGTAAGTGTAATTCTCAAAGTCATATGTTTCTTAGTTCACATACATGTACACCTATTTATGTAGATATCTTGGAAGTAGCTTAAAGCGTTTTGTGAAACAAAAATCCTGTCACAATCGTGATAGGACTTTTCTCAAGTAAATATCCTAATAGTTTCTGGCATAGAAACTGTAAACAGTCCTCTATTCAATGCGTTGTTTTCATTTTTACGCTGATGTAGATATTGAAAATCACGTATATATTTATAGGAGTCGTGCAGATGGTTGTACTTGCATAAAATTTGCAATGAAAATCTACTTACCAAGGTTATATAGGAACAGGAGTAATATAATAAAAATTGCAAGAAGGTATAATGAATTTTTAATTACTTCGTTAGGCCAGAAGCATCATAAATATTTTTTCGCACTTACTACACTTCTTAGCGCTGCAAAAAACTGAACATCTTTGTACAGGTGTAACTTTTTTATATATTTTATTATTTTTTTCTTTGAGAAAACAATCCTTACCGGGTGATGTATTGGTAACATTTTAATACCAGTCTGAAACAATACATTAAAATCGTTACAATACTTAAAAAAATCTTTGATATTTTAAAGTACCAGTTATACCAAAAACTCAAATATTACTTAATTAAAGGGGAAGGAACAAATGTTAAATATGGTGGGTAAAATTATTGAAGCATGACTTGGTCTTACTCCATACCAATTTTATTAAGACTTAACTTATAGTAGTAACATGACGGAGATAACGTCTGTCACAGGGCTCTATCTCCTGAACCGTAATAGATATACACTTGATTTTTTTACAGAGTACAGTATATTGAGTATATTGGTGGCTGCTTTAACATTGATTACGAAAAATAAAAAACTTCTTAATAAATGGGGGTCGCCATACAAGAAACTGCTATTTTTTGTTATTTTTCGCGTGATCTATTGAACCATATTAGGAATGAAAAAAGGAAATTTTGGTGGTACAGACCTTCCGGGTGAGAGTTCCACTTGCACTTGGTTTTTTTTGTTTTGATCAAAGACTTTACAGAAAGTTACTGTTGCCCCTCCCTCCCCTAAACGATATTTTTTTTCATAATATTGAAGTAACAAATGAGCTTACAGTCTGTCTCCCTGGCCAAACCCTTTAAACTCTCTAGTTTGAAGGGTGTGGCATGGAAGCGAGGAAGAAAGTGTTCAGAGCTACTGTACTCTGTACAGCAGCTCTTGACACTCCTGTTATAAGACAGACAGAGATGTGGTGCTGCCTGACTCAAACCACAAAGAGTTCTACTACCTTCAAATACGAGAATACAACAAAAAAAGTAGTGTCAACCTTAGATCGGTACTTAATGATCTTTGAGAACCTATTATTGTTATCAGATGAATATATATTAATTAGTGTAAATTTGTGTAATACTTACCGAGCCAATTTGATGGAAATCCATAGTACGAGTATGGAGGTCTTGGAGAAGGCAATGCGTTCTTTACCGATACCGTTTGACTTTGAAGGTTTGTATTATCGTTGTTTGGTAAGTATATTCCCGTTGCTGAAATATATTTTTATATGAAATGCATGTCGTAATAATGGTGCCATTTGCTATGCCCCACTGGTACATAAATGTAGTACACACAGAAAACAGCCAGACCGCATCAATAAATAGTAGTAACTTGTACCCCTGAGGACTAAGCTGGAACGCTGGAAGCCGGCCGTCCGGTGGCCGTCCTCGGCGCAGCGTAAAGGACTCGGGGATCTCCAAAGGAACGCAACCGGAGACCTCTTAGCGCGTTTCCCCGTCGGGCTCCGCCGTGCGCATGATGCTCGCCACATCGTCTGTTTTACACGACGATATGCGACCACACATAACGCTTTCCCTCTCGGCTCCTACTCTTGCCTCACGCAACCCCGGAAGCCCCCTTTTAGTAGACTCTTACGACAGGCAGGGGATACTGTAGCCCTACTCTGGTCCCGGAACTACAGAGACATTGTGGTAAACATCTAATTTAGTTATTACAAATGTTGTGGGTTACAATAGTAGAGAGTGGGTAATCGTACCTTGAGACATTCCAACGGTGACAAGCAATGCAATTAAAGTGATGAATAAAAGTTTTGAACTCATTATTTTTCCGTCGAAGGACTAGTCAATAGCAGATTTTACTTGTAATGTATAAGTATTAATAATATATTCGGGCTTTATAGCAATTGGAGTTTGTTTAATTACTCGTCGTGTCCGTTGATAATGATATAAAACGTGCCGTTTGTAACGACTTAAATAAAATGAAACGACTTCGTGACAGTTAAACTTAGTTATGCTATTTTATAAAACAGTGATAGCCTAGTGGTTAAGATACTTGACCTCTTGATCGAGGGGTCCTAGGTTCAAATTCCAGGCATCCACCTAGAGGTTAAATTTTTCAAAGTTAGAAATCAATTATCACTCGTTTAAAACGGACAAGAAAACCATCGTGAGGAACCCTGCATACATGAGAAATAAAATTAAAAAAAGTTTTCAAGGGCATGTGAAGTCTACCTATTCGCACTTGGCCAGCGGGCCTTATCCTTCTCATTCTGAGAGGAGACGCCCATGATGATGTTGATGGTATTTTATTACAGCTTCTGATATATACAGTCTTCTGATATATTATAGTAAAAATTGTAAATGCTATTTTTGTGTTTAGTGGACATTAATTATGTAATCACTTACCAATTTTTAAAATCCTTAAGCAGACATTGATCTACAATAGGTACTCTTAGAATAGGTATTTACCTAAATTATAATTATCCGTATAGTATAGATTTTGGAACAAACTTCCTTCGTGTTCAGAGGGGGCGTAATCGGCTGCGAATCAGTTCTTACTATTGCAGTTGTTTACGAATGTACGAATTGTGAAAATGTTAACTGTTTCAATAAAATCTTTAAAATCCTTAATCTGTAACTTGATTTTCTTAATGACATTTTATAATTAGGGCGTACGACTGATTGTCTACTGTTATAAAATTAGAAAATCTTGCATGTTTTAAAGCCCTTTTTTGAAAAAACTACAACTGTACACTTGTAATTTAACATAGTTATTTAAAGTCGTGTCTATGATATCTGTCAAGTGTCTTCCACCAGCGTTAATACAAATTTGCGCCCGTTTTATTATATTTTCCTCGACTTTCCTTAAGATTTCCGCTGGTAACACTTCGCATTCCAGTTGAATATTCTGCTTAAGAGCTGCGATCGACGCGTGGCTTCAAGTAGTCCCCAAGAAAGAAGTCTCAGACATATCATCTTTTCTAATTAACAAAAAAAAAGTTACAGGTCCTGGTAAAGATTTCTATTACTCAAAATACTTTTTTTTCAGTCTAAAAGTTATTTAAAAACAAAATAGGGTGATTAATTTTGTATAAAAACTTGGTTTTTACTTTTTTAAACAAATTATAATTTGGGAAACTACGAACCACGCTTTTTATAACAAATAATTATTAAAATAAGAATAAAATAACTGTCGCGAATTCTAAAATATGATGAAAAATATTCTAAAAGCGTGGGGAGCTGTAATTGTTACATATTTTTATTAATTTTATTTCGAAATACAAAATTAGTAATTCGCCTGACACGAACAATGCTTATAGATATAAATTTGCCATGATCGGTCGTAAACTCGTTATGTATGACTAACGCAACGATGTCTACATGTCTCAGTAAACGATTTGTATTTTTTCATAATGCTAACCGTCTGAGAATAAAAAAGAATTTGGCTCAGAATTATATGTCCTGTGATATCCATACAAGATTGCTAGTGCTGCGAATTAAGCTGTAACGCCTAGCATAAGTATACTTTCTTAGCACACCCTTAAAGCTGGAAGACAGCAGCATATAACACTGCTGTTATTATGTAGGAATAGTGTGGCGAGGATGGTGGTAACATTTTGATCCTTAGTAGGTAAGCAAACATTATAATTAGATAGATTGATTATTATTATTAACGAATTTAACTTTTGCCTTTTGAAAAATAATAGTATAGCACTTCACAACTAAGCTTAAGAACATATGTCTACTGTTGTGGAAGCTATTGGTATTATTATAGTATGAGCATATATTATACTATAGGTACATAGTAGAGGTAGCCTGGACGCGCACAATGATAATTATTATAGTTTTACTTTTTTCCTTTATCATTTATATCAGTCATAATTAATTTATTAATACTTATATTATTTCAAAGCTTACAAGGGCTTGCTTATAATTTGAACCTCAAACCTTTTACTATGATTTGGTGATTTGAGTTCATACCATTACGCTATAACACCTTAACTTAAACTCTTTCTAAATATTTATTCAAGGCTTCATACAAGTATGTATGAAAATCCCAGAGTTGTTTTTGTATTTGTGTAAATTTGGCTTCAATTCCTTTCTAATTCTAATGAAAAGTAGGAAAATTAAATTGGTAATCTAAGGATAAAAGTAAAAAACAGTGATGTTTAATGTAATGGTTTTATTAAAATTCAGTAAATATAAGTTTAAAAACTAAAACCCAAGTCCGTAAAAATACATATACATTTTAATTTTGTACATAGAATTTTGATGACCAGAGGTTTGCCGTGTTCGTGTTCCACTATATCTTAAGGATTGTTTACTTAAAAAATAATTATAACGGTAACAAGTCATAGTTAGGGAAAAAGCAAGGGATTCACAGGCACGGTTATGCAATAATATGTACCTGTATGAATTTCAGGTGGCTGGTGTTAATCCGAATTATAATTTAAAATCCTTGTGCGCTAGTGTCAATAAAAGTAGATGTAAACAATAAATAGATACCGAAGAGTTGTGTTCTGCTCCCTTTGGAGACCGGTCGTGCTTGTTGCAGCGCACCTCCATAATAAAATATAAAATATATAATTATATCTCGTCCCGTGACGAACTCCGAATTGTGACTGTCTATGTAATGATGACGTATGTAATGACAGAAACGTCAACATTTCAAATTTAACAATACCTGCTATACTATATAATATACTAATTTTTCCCCGCGGATTCGCCCGCGTTTAAAAGAAAATAATATGACATACTAACATACATAAAACTTAAAATTCGTACCTTCATTGGAATGACAGTGGCGTGATATCTTGGAAGTAACTAAAAGCTTTTCTGAAACAAAAATCCTGTCATAATCGCGACAGGACTTTTCTCAAGTAAATATCCTAATAGTTTGAGGCGTAAAAACTGTAAAAAGTCGTCTACTCAATGCGTTGTTTTTATTCTTACGCTGATGTAGATATTGAACATCACGTATATCGGAGTCGAACAGATGTCAGCACTTGCATAAAATTTTGCAATGAAAATCTATTTGCTAAGGTCGCTCGGTAAAATAAATAAAATTGCAAGAAGGTAAAATGAATTCTTAATTTATTTTATAAATTTTTATAATATGAAATAAGGCAGTGCTCGTAAACTGTATTTTTTTTCGTTTTATCATTCACTAAGAAACAAGGTCTTCATTATGTTATTGTTGTTATGATGAAAAACGGATAAATAATTAGTTATTGGTAATTCTAAGTTTCGATTATTTCAAAGTTAATCGATTATGGTTTCTTCAGGATGCTTTGAAGCTGCAAGCGCTAGCCGTCACGTGGTCGTAATCTGCTTACTAAAAAGTTAGTTTAAGACATTAATGACATTGGGATGGCATGTGTCAAAACAGGCCTATTCAATTTTGACGACTATAGTCGCCTTTTACGACAGGCAGGAGATACCGTAGCCCTATTCTTGTCCCGGGACTACAGGGACAACTTTATTACTAAGCCTACGCTGTCAGTCCGTCTGTGCGTTTGCCACAGGGCTCTGTCTCCTGTACCCTTAGTATGAGTTTTTACGTTTTTACAAAAATGACTGTTTTTCTATTTGTTTCCGTAGTTCCCATACATTTTAAATCAGTTCTGTACCCTTAACATGAGTTTTTACGTTTTGACGAATATAACTGTTTTGGTATTTGTTTACGTATTTGCCCCTACAATTTCCAATCAGCGCCCCTATCGGATTATATCATAACTTGGAAATTTGGAACTTGGAAATTTGGAAACTTGTAACTTGGAAATGGTCCAATACGTAAACAAATACCAAAACAGTAACATTTGTCAAAACGTAAAAACTCATGGTAAGAAGTACTGATTCGGTTCGTTAGGGGGCCATACTCTGTACATAGGCTCTTAACATTGCTGTTATAAAACCGGCAAGGTGTGGCGGTGGTGCTGCCGGACTCAAACCACAAATTCTCTACCACCTTCAGATACGAGATGTCAACAAAAAAGTAGTGTCAGCCTTAGTTCGGTACTTAATGATCTTTGAGACCTTATTATTGTTATCAGATGAATATAGTAAATTTTACACTACATAGTGTAAAATTTTGTAATACTTACAGCGCCACTACCAAACAGATCTCCGTTCTGGACCTGGATTTGTTACGTCATTTATCGTTACATCTTGAGATTGATAATTCCTATTACGGTTGTTTGGCGTGGCTCTTCTCCCTGATGAAAAATATTTTTGTATGAAATGCATGTGGTAAACAGGAAAACATACCTAAGAACCATTTGCTATCCGCAATCTACATAACTGGATAGAGAAAGGGAAAGATAGAGGAAAATGGGGACGTCTGGAGGAGGCCTATACCCGCAAAGGGGCTTTAACTTAATTATTTTATTTCTCGTTTTTATTAGTAAACTTTTATTATATCTATCTAGGTTAGGTTAAAGATAATAAAATGCTTATTATTATTATATAATCTACATAAATGTAAATAACACACAGTAAACAGACAGACCGCGTCAATAAATAGTAATAACGTCAATATATTTTCAAAATTTATCTACAGGTCAAAAATTCATACTCAATTTGATCATACTTATACTAAGTATGATCAAATTGAGTTCTTAATTCAAAGCTTAGGAAAGGGCTTTTTCTATTAGGGCTTTTAAAAGTTATAACATCATTTCAAAGAAATAAGAATTCAATATTATTTGAAACTTATACTCCAGAATTAGCCTCAAAATGGATTCAATAATCTTATAGCATAAAATATCCGATATATTGCCACCTCCGTTATAGTTCAGAATAGACCTATGCTATACATTTGCATCCTACGTTTTTTGAGTTCCGTACTCTATTACTAAGCCTACGCTGTCAGTCCGTCTGTGCGTTTGCCGCAGTGCTCTATCTCCTGTATGGTAGGGGAGCCCAGGATGCTAAATGTGTAGAAACTTGAGCGTCATTTGGACCTATACGATTGTGTAGATTAGACATTACAATGAAGAAAAGGTTATATGATATTTTTCGATTCAGCGGGGGGTTTTCTTTTTCTGACGATTAGAAAAAGAAATTGTATGAAAAATAATGTATTTTCCGAAAAATGAGCCTTTTCCTTTAGTTTGTGATGCATCATTATTTCCCAGGGATTTATGCTAATAAGTCACTATCAGATGGCAAAATAATACAGGATGGTTTTTTTTCAAAATGTCTTTTTTTTCCTACTTCGACGTGTGGTAATTGGCAGATAATGATGTTTCCCGTTTTCTTGCATTATTTCCTTTATATTAAAAAGAAAATTGACCACGCTCGAGCATGTCCAGTGATCGATTTTTTTGATTCTGCAAAGCCCCCGACATAGAAAGCTCATTAATTATGGTTTAGGGTACTCTATTCTACAGGGTGTAAGGTATCTCCCATATCTTAATCTGACGCGCTCGAGTCACTTCCGAAATCCCCTCTTGGGCTCCCCAACTAATACCCTTAGTATGAGTTTTTACGTTTTTACAAAAATGACTGTTTTTCTATTTGTTACTGTATTTCCCATACTATTAGTCAGATCTGATACGGTCCGTTAGGAGGGCTGTACATAAGCTCTTAACATTGCTTTTATAAAACCGACAAATATACACTACATAGTGTAACATTTTGTAATACTTACGGCGCCACCACCAAAGAGATCTCTGTTCTGGACCAGAATTTGTTACGTCATTTACCGTTACATCTTGAGATTGATAATTCGTATTACGGTTGATTGGCGTGGCTCTTCCTCCTGATAAAATATATTTTTGTATGAAATGTGGTAAACAGGAAATTATACCTAAGAACCATTTGCTATCCGCCATCTACATAAATGTATATAACACACAGTAAACAGACAGACAGTAAACAACGTCAATAAATAGTAGTAACGTCAATATATTTTCAAAATGTATGTACAGGATTATAAGTACTTAGTCTGGCCATAAATAAATACTGTTAAAATTAAAAATAAACAATATACTACTATTGATTTTGGAATCTGTCATTTTTATACGATTGTTCATTGTTTTTCTTATGTTGGCGCCAATATATTGTAAAATATTTTGTGATATTAAAATGGAGTGAAGTGATAAAGAGAACCGAATGGCTGTGATTGCATTACGCAAAGTAAGTATGGATAACTTTTAAAATCCTCCATACGCTTGGTATTAGTCAAATGTTTGTGTACCGGGATATTGATAGGTACAATCATAGATAAGTAAAGATTACTCACTCCGAACAAGAAAATGAAGCCAGTTTTGACAGTTGAAATTGTGTGCGTAATAATAAAGTGTTGTCACGTCTCCGTTCTAGTCTCCCTAAAATGATTGAAATACGTATTAATTTATTATGTAAATTACGTAGTATTCGTTATTTATATGTAATCTTTCTTTAAAAAGGTTCTATTTGTCAAGAATTCAAACAATAAAATGACCAATCCCGTCGTCGGTACCTACACCACATTACAAATTGTTTTCTTAGCAGATAATTTAGTAGGCGCTTAGAATAGCAAGGGAAAAAGGATTAAATTAAATGTATATTACGAAAGTAATATTAATTTAGGGAAATATACAATAACCATTACCAATAAACAATAAAAAGTAAAATATAAAACAAAAATTACGCGTTCTATTTTGGTCGACCCATAAAACTGTCTATAAATTTTGACGTGATATTGGGTCGCCATATTTGTTAAAAACATCAATTCATTTGGAATTAACTTGAAAGATAATAAACAATATCTTTGTTGGATATGCGCTTCTAGTTCCGTAGAAACGATCGTTCCGGACTTCATCAGAGCTGAAGACTGGCCGTCACCTAGCCCTGATCTTAATCCGCAGGATTATGATTTATGGTCCGTTTTAGAGAGTAAGGCCATGATCATTTGGAGTCCCTAAAACAATCCATACGATTCTCAGGGAAGAATTTTCCCAAAGAAAGAGTGCGTGCTTCTATTGATAACTGTTGAGGCCAGTTTAAAGGTTTAAAGTTTTAAAAGTTTAAAGGACTGTATTGCAGCATTTGCAGCCAATGGAGACTACTTCAAATAAACTTTATATATTTTTAATGCTTTAATATTAATGTATGAAACTAACACACTATAATGGTAAATGTTAAGTACAATGAAAAATATTTTTCTTTGTAACAATATTTATGGCTAGACTAACTATGATCAAATTGAGTATGAATATTTGATCAAAACCAGTAATTGTGTCAGGATATAAAATATAAATATAACCAGTTTAATGATTACACGGGTAATCATTAAACTGGTAGTCATCGTAGGGATAGTCATCATAGAGAAGCTTTGCGGTAAACATCTAATTTAGTTATTACAAATGTTGCGAGTTACAATAGCAGAGAGTGGGTAATCGTACCTTGAGACATTCCAACGGTGACAAGCAATGCAATTAAAGTGATGAATAAAAGTTTTGAACTCATTATTTTTCCGTCACAGGACTTGTCAATAGCCGGTTTTACTTGAATAAGTATTAATATATAAGTTAGTATTAATATGTAATTAATAATATATTCTGGCTTTATTGGAGTTTGTTTAATTACTCGTCGTGTCCGTTGATAATGATATAAAACATGCCGTTTATAACGACTTAAATAAAATGAAACTACTTCTTGGCAGTTAAACTTAGTTATGATATTTTATAAAACAGTGATAGCCTAGTGGTTAAAAGACTCGGCCTCTTGATCGAGGGATCCTAGGTTCGAACTTCAGGCACCTAGAGGTTACATTTTTCTTAAATTCTCAATATAAATTAAAAATTAATTATCACTCACTTAAAACGGACAAGGAAAACATCGTGAGGAACCCTGCATACATGAGAAATCAAAAAACTAAAAAACACGCTTTTATGATAAAATCAACTAAAAAGTAGAAAATAATTTTCAATCTAAGAATCAATTAAGGAACAGTAAATAGCAGAATTGTGGAAAAAGTGTGGGGCGCTTTTCGAACCTGATAAAGGGAGCACCCCATCATATCATAAAAGTTTTCATAAAAGCGTGTTTTTTAGTTTTTTGAACTATATTTATTTTATTAATTTTTAGTATTTGTTGTTATAGCGACCACCATTATGCATCGTTTGTAAAAAAATCAAGTGTCTATCTATTACGGTTTAAGAGATAAAGCCCAGTGACACACGAACAGACAGCGGAGGGTTTCGTTTTACTCTTGGAGTACGGAATCCTAAAAATCATTTTTCAAGATGGCATTTTAGATATGTTTCAGTACATTTGAGTTATTATTATAAAAACAACATAAAATGTATAAACAGAATAATGGTTATTCCATAATGATTCATGTTGTGATATCACTACATAGTATAAAACAAAGTCGCTTTCTCTGTCCCTATATACCTATGTATGCTTAAATCTTTAAAATCACGCAACGGATTTTGATGCAGTTTTTTTTAATAGATAGAGTGATTTAACATGAATGTTTGTATCAATAAAAAAAGCATAACATATCAGAAAACCACTGAGAATTTTACAGATTTCGTAAATAAATACATTTTTTGGGCTTACATTGCAAACGCTGGCTGAACCCTACAAGATAAATTAAAATAATGTTCTACAGTATTGTAAACCTTGAAAATATCTACAATTAAGTCTGCGATGGCATATGTCTATCTTTGTTGCGTACTCCACAATAACTGTTTTTATGTTTTAAAAAGAAGACAAAAATTAAGTTCATAATAAAATGGTTTTAATAGATAGCAAATATTAATCTTTATCGAAATAAATTGCTTCAAAAAATCAAGCGTTTAATGTAGATAAAATTTGCTCTTTATAGCATGTAAATTGGACTTATAGTTTAGATGATCCTACGAATATAACATTTAGCGGGATGAATATATGGAGGCACACACTATTAATACAGGTTATTTTCTTTCGGTTTGATAGAAAGTAACCATAACATAGAAGATAGTATCGACTGTTTTTCTTAATTATAAAGTAGGAAAAAACGTTATTTCAACTCACAATATTAGGGGTAATAGAAGTCTATTCAGCAAGTGCATATCCAGCAAACTGTACCGCAGCCTTTCGCGGCAGTTTCAAGTACAACGCAACAAAGTGCTCGAACAATCAGCCGCCGCCCCTTAGAAATCTGAAAACAATATACAATTTTAGAATTAAGTATAAAACGTATTTGTTAAATATTCAAAAGAAATCAACATATTCTATACGTACACGCTCACACACACACACATACACACACACACACACACACACACACACACACACACACACACACACACACGCACACTGGTACAGACACAGCCGAATTAGACGAAATAATATTTTGTTATATTTTAAATAAAATTTGCACCTTAACCTTACTTGTATTTTGTATGATAAAAGTTTTGGCTGCTAATAACACATCTTTAGTGTATATCCATGCGTGTAAGGCATTATATTATATATTATATATATTAGCGTTTCAAATAACATCGCCGACCGCGGTATTTGATTTTTTAAAATGAAAATATAGTAAACTTAAAGTTTGTTTTGAAACTGTTTTTTTTATAGAATCCTCTCAATATTTTTCTTCATTAAAATCATTTATTAATCGATAAACACGCTAAGACTCTACGTAGCGCCGAGGAGAGCCACCAGGACGTTTTAGTACGGTTAGAATCTCACAAAACCCTGCGTCGTTTTAACGGTACTGGATACCTGATGAAGATTTCCCCCTCATTGACAAAAAAGGTGCTTATTCTAGCATCGCAAATATCTGTGAAAGGCTTGATTTAACCCATTAAGCGTGAAAATGAACTACCAGTGTTTGTATTAGCAATTGCCTATTTTCGATAGCATAGGCAACACAAATGAACATAAAACAAGAAAAAAAAGTTTTTTTTTTTAATTTGTCAACTACTCAAATTTCTATGCACAGTGTTTTGAAAGAAGTCTTGCATTAAAAATGGTTTCTTTCGTGATAAACTGCATACTTCTCGAGATTTTGAGAATACGAGTAGTATTTAAGCCACTTTGTATCATCAGTTGTATAGCGGGAGGCGAGGAGCACCTTTTAATAGGTTAATTTGACGGTTTTCATTCCAGGTCTTCCATTAGCATGTTACCATCATCCCACGTCATCTAATAAAGAGCAGCATGTTACCATGTGGTAATAATAGTAAAGCATAAATTATAATTACCTAGATTAGTTTTTAAAACAAGTTAACTAATATAGTTGACGCTTACTATGCTTATTGTTACCCTCAGGTTTAAACAATAGTCTACATGCTGAAGTACGAGTAGTTCGGATTATTAAGATTTACACATCTCTGTGAACTCCGTGAACATGATGACCCGCGTGGCGGAGCGGCCACCATACCGGTCTGACGCGCAAAGGGTCCCGGGTTCGATCCCCGGCCAGACAGATATCTAAATGATGAATTTAGATTTCTGTTTCTGGGTCTGGGTGTTTGTGTCTTTGTCTATGTGTGTGTCCATAGCACCCACGACACAGGGAATCCTAGTGTGGGGCTGTGAGTGTAGAAAGCGTTTATAACTTTATGGAGCTTTCTCCGAATGTGTATGAAAATCTCAGAAACCATTTTGTATTTGTGTAAATGTGAATTTCAAAAGTAAGAAAATTTTATCGTTTGTTTATGGGATAAAAGTAAAAAAAAAACAGCCATGTTTAATGTAATAGTTTTATTGAAATTCAGTAAATATAAGTTTAAAAACTAAAACTCAAATCCGTAAAAATACATATACAATTTAATATTGTATATATAACCTTTATGACCAGAGGATGGCCGTGTCCGTATTCCACCTTATCCTAAGGATTTGTTAAACAAAGATACATTATAAAAGTAACAATACATAGTTAGGGAAAGACAAAGGATTCATAGGTAGGTTATATCTACCACAACAGAATAACATTAGTAGAAATAAGAATAATCTGGAGTAGAAACTGTAAAAAGTCCTCTACTAAATGCTTGTTTTCAATACTTTCGCTTTTCTCTGGTATACATATTGCAAATTACCTATATTTAAGAGTCGTTCGATGGCGCTTCTTGCGTAAAATTTGCAAAGAAAATTCACTTGCTGAGGTCGCTCCATAATAAAATTAAATTGCAAGAAGTTACAACATTTTTTTTAAGTTATTTTCAATCAATATTTGATATTTCGTTCAAACGTGTCCTTAATAAATTTCCGGACTTAGTTCACACCATAGCACTGCAAAAAAATGTTGAACATAATTATGCAACTGTAACTTTTTAGTATATTTTACTTTTTTTTTTTTGAGAAAGCAATCCTTACCGGGAAGTCGATACCAAACAGTCTTAACAATTGGCACTGAAAAAAAGTACATTGAATAGTTAGATTTAGTAAAACATCATTGATAATTTAAAGTTACATGCAACTTAAATATCACTTGATTGAAGGGGAAGGAAAAAATGTTAAAATGTTTGGAAAATCCAAAAGTGCACGACTCATAATGCTCATTTAATTATGAAATATAAAAAAAAAACTTAAGTCGTTCAAAATTAATTGCCGAAAAAACAGCTGTAGTAGGAAGAAGGTACTGCACAAGCGCCCCTGGTGGAATAAATGTACATAATATCTATAGATATACCTACAGTCTTGTAGTTTTCGTTTTTTATAAATTGCAATTAAACGACACTGAATTAATTAATCATTCGCATTCAGTGACCTACAATCGTCGATTAGAATAAAAAAAAAAAAAAATTAACTCAAATGATGGATTTTTTCACAAGTTACAGTGTTTTCAGGTTTCACACATGACGGACAGGAAATTTTTTTGACCTATTTTGGTGTTTTTTTCCAATTCTATTGCAGTAAATCAATTTTTAAAAAGTATGGAATTAATCTCCATTAAACTATCTCGACAATAGTATGCAAAATATCTTGATTCCGTGAACTATCAAGGCTATAATAATAAAAATAGCCGCCAAAATGAAGCGAAAAAAATTTTTCGATCGTAAAGCACTCTCTGATGCTTCGCATCATGAGTCGTGCAATATGGTGGGTAAGCTTATTGAAGCATGTTTTGAACTTAGGAAAGCATCTTGCTGCGTACAAACTAATAGTATATTATGACCTAACGACTAATAGTTTTGAAGGTGGCAGATACATTTTGTTAAAAATAGATTCAAGAGTCTTTATAGCATGAAACATCAAAATTAATGGGTTGATAATGAACTGTCTCCCTTACCGCACCCTTCAAACAAGAATACAACAGTTCTTAACACTGCTGTTATGAGACAGAAAAAAGGCCACAGCCACAGAGGGTTCTACCGTATTCTTCTTCTTCTCTCGCTCTTCTTCGCAAAATCTTCGCAAAATATGATCTTTGAGAACCAATGTTGTTATCGGATGAATATTTAGGGTATTTTCATCTGATGTTTTATAATTTCGTAATACTTACAATAAACCTGCAACCTTCATCACGTAATGTTTCCTCTAATGTCCGACCTGGTTGAGATTCTGATCCGCGCTCTATGCTTACGTCTTGTATTTGTTCGTTTAAATTATAGTTGGTTGGTATTTCTCCTGCTGAAATATATTTTATTATAAAATGAATATGGTATAAAAAAATATGTATCTAAGAACACCTAGAATAATAGTGCTACTTGGTATTTCTCATCTATATAAATGTATATCATACACAGAAAACAGACCGCGTAAATAAATTGTAAATTCAATATATTTTCAAATAGTATTGAACTTAATTTTAAATTATCTGCATCGTTAACAGTATGATAATATTGAGTATACATTTTTGATTAAGGTCCGTATTGTGTCAAAATATAAAGTATAAATATGGGTAATCATTGAGTCATCAGAGATAGACGTTACGGGTCTTCAAATAGTGGTTTTACATATACGTTAAGAAGTAGGAAGTATAAGAAGTATTTAGTTTGTATTTTAAAGCTTCGCTTCACAGAATAAAACCTCATTATGGTCGTAATAATGTAGAAGTTTGTGTTAATTTTTATAAGCGTGGCGTTCTAGTGTAATTTAACAATTTAATCATTTTTAGAAGATTAAATAATTTAGTTATTACACGTTGTCGGTTACAATAATAAAGAATACCTTAATAAATCCATAAATCGTACCTTGGGACATTCCTACGGTGATAAGCAATGCAATTAAAGTGACGAATAAAAGTTTTAAAATCATTATCTTTTAGTCACAGGACTTGTCAGCAACAGCAGTTTTTAATGTATAAATATTTATATATAGGGCTTTATAGCTATTGAAATTATTCGTCGTGTCTATTGATAATGATATAAAATGTTTATAGTAATTACTCATATAAAATGAAACGATTTCGTGACAGAAAACTTAGTCATGAAATTTATTGCAACTTACTTTCTTCTGATATATAGAAGTAAAAAAATGTTATATTCTGTATTTGCGTTTAGTAGAGACTATTTTTGTAATAACTTTATTAAAATCACTAGCCGTGCCCCTCGGTTTCACCCGCGTTAAACAGAAATCTACTCATAATAATATCATAAACAAAAAAAAACGTCAAGACGACGTCTTTGTAATGTGCCTCCCGGGGCCCTAATAATATTTCAAGGCCTTCCTTTAGGACCTACACGTAAAATAATAAAAAAACGCTATTTTTGCCCCGTAAATGTTGGTTGGTGAATCGTCCCCTTCGTTCCCGAAAACCTTCACCTCTATTATGCTGCTCAATTCTAGAATGTGACGTCATAAATAATTACACATTATATTGTAGGCCGGAGACTGGATATATTTTTTGGACATTCCAAAAACAGACAAACAGGCAAATGGAGTCCAACTACATAGAATTTTTCTTTTGTCATATTCACACGCATAAAATAAATACATATCGAAACGAAACAACAAAAAGGCCCTTATTATTATTTTCCATAAATATTTACCAATTGATAGGGATTGATAGTCTAGTGGTAAGAAACTCGGTCTTTCGCTCTCCTCGATCGCAGTTCGAATCTCAGGCACGGAACTTTCATTCTGCTAAGTTGTGTACCCACATTAGAGGTTAATTATAACTTGTTCTAAAACATCGTTAGATAAACTCACACACCTGAGAGTTCTTAAAATAATGTATTGTATGTGATGGCTATTTAAATCCACACTTGAAAAGCGTGGCCCGTGACCTTACTGACTTACCATGATCCGTGAACCACAGTGGAACTTTCAGGGATTGGCGATATACCAATTACCAAACTTTCCCGTTTCCTTTCCCTACTTCTATTATAAAATTATAGTCACTTCTAAAAATGTCTCAACAGCGTGTTTTGGAGTACACGGCAGAATTAGCAAAACGCCATTTACACAGTATAAGGATCTATACAGTATTGTAACTCGACCCTGTCTGGCTGCGAGCCTACAGTATTTTAATTACGTCAGACATTTTTCTAGTTTTTTTTTAAATGTAAATATTACATTTTAGCCTTTGCATAGGTGCTCTTTAGTAGGCGAGCGGTTGACTGACATTTTGTTTTAGTGGAAAATAATAATAAAATTAATAAGTAGCAAATTAGTAGGTATAAAGTGTATTTATAATTTGTTATGTTCAACGAGAATAGCTTTTGCTAAATTATCATTCGTATGTAATTTTCCTTCGTGCTATCCATTTATTTATTTATGAATCCAGGTATTTTGCTCGGTAAAAAATTGAAATACCAATCTTTTAAAAAAGAAACAAATCATGATGGTACCTAATAGTACAGACGCTATATAATTGTTTTAATAAAAAAACACTGCCTAGAAACCGTCACACCGACCGCTCATCACTGCGGCACATTCTCGGCTGTTCGCATACCGAGTGCATACTGAAATCGAGGCGCGTAGGTATGACTTGCGTTCCTTGCGTTTGTATGAAGAATGAATACAGTTTAGATGTTTATACTGTGCCATTTAGTTTAGTGCGAGTGATTTATTTATTAGTTGTGCTGTTAGTCATCGTGCGCAATAAAATATTTCGTCAGTATATTAAAAACCTTTTTTTAGGATTATTATATTATATCAATAGCAATTATAAAATACATGTAATTTGAAAACATTAATTTTATATTAATAAAAACAATAACTTTTTACAGAAATCTGATAGCAACACCTGACGGTCACAAGTTTTTACATATGCTTAAATATCGCTCAGTCAAGTCACTCTTATCCTGATAACTTTTAAACTATCCGTCCAAATTATTTAGTATAAAAGACAAAATGTATCTACTTTAAATATCTAAAGTTATAAAAGTATTTATTTTAATAAAAGTTAATTTAATACTATAGAGTAAGCATATTAATAGAATAATACGAATCAAACGAGCCCAAAAACGGAGGGGTTGTGTCGTTTAATTACTGAGTTCCCACAACCAATTTCAGCTCCATCATTAGACCCTGGATATCGATTAGGACTAAAGTTCTTGTTGTTACAAATCAAATCAGACCAAACTCGATGGACTTACGTTGTTATATTAGGGAGTTGCCATGGCCACCTTTGGGCTCCATCATCAGTCCCTCGATACTATTTAAGACTAGAGTCCTTGTTATAACACATCGAACGAGACCAACCTTGTTGGGGTCACGTTGATTTATTACAGAGATGCTATGAACACCGTTCAGCTTCATCGTCAGACTAGCTCCATAATTATAATATTGCATTGTCATGCGATCTACGTTTGCAAGTCATGTTTTTGAAGGTGGTAGAACCCTTTGTGGTTCGACTCCGGCGGCATCACCGCCACACCTATATCTAAGTAATAACAGCAGTGTTAGGCGCTGCTGTGTTCCGGTTTGAATGGTGTGGTAAGGGACACACTTTTCCGAGACGTTCCAGCTTAGTCTTCAGGGGTAGCGACGCATCTGTGGCCGACCTCAGGTGGGAATATCTAATCCTATCTGGGGTTGGGTTTACAGATGTCCATGGGCGGCAGTAGCTACTTACCATCAGGTGGACTGCATGCTCGTCTGCTACTCCTATATTATAAAAAAAAATCTGCTCAACTAAGTCTGGAAGTGGGTCAAATTTAGCTTGCATGATTTGACCAGAACTAACATACATAGAGACATTGCAAGTTAAACACAAGCTTGTAATATACCCAAAATGCATGTATGTATTTTAACCTTAGCTTAAATTTTCTTCTTATCTCAATGAAATATAAGAAAATGAAAATGTTGGTGTAGGTATAAAATTACAAAATGGTCATGTTTTAAAGTAATTGTATTTTTTAAATTTCAATAAATAGAACTTTAAAAACAAACTGGACTGGGTAAAAAAAATCTTTTTAATTTTAGTTTTATTCATTGACAATAAACTTGTGACGAGAGGATAGCCGTGGCGACATGCCACCTTGTCCAATGGATTATTCACACAACACAGACAAACAAACAAAAAAACACATTTGCATTGTACATGTGAATGTGAGTTTATTAAGATTATAATATAATAATATTAGTTATTATGAAGGTGGTAGAACCCTTTGAGGTTCGTCTCCGGCGGCACCACCGCCACACCTATTTCTACCTAATAACAGCAGTGTTAGGCTCTGCTGTGTTCCGGTTTGAAGGGTGTGGTAAGGGAGACAGACTTTTCCGAGGTGTTCCAGCTTAGTCCTCAGGGGTAGCGGCGCATCTCTGGCCGACCTCAGGTAGGAATATCTAATCCTATCTGGGGTTGATTACAGATGTCCATGGGCGGCAGGAGCCACTCACCATCAGGTGGACTGCATGCTCGTCTGGTACTCGTATACTATAAAATAAAAAAAAAGTTAGGATCCCAGTATAACTCTCAGGCAAAGAAATATCTCTTTAATTTTTCTTCACTATATCTGCTAGGGTACTTCCTTTTTGTACCTAATACATACATTTACAAATTAAGTTCGAAAAGAATCTATTCTAAATAGATGAATAAAATTACGCACGGACCAAAATTTTCAAATCCTTTTGTGTATCAATATCCTAGTAGTGTTCTTGTATTTGGTAACTTTAACTTCACTTCTGATAATAATAAAAATATATCATCAGAATCTGGCAAAGGGATAAAAATAAAAATACCCATATTTGATGCAAAGAATGGTTTTATTCAATCCTAAAATTATAATCAAACACGTGCGAGTTTTTTTGGAAAGCATATTTGTAATTATTACATGTAATAATATATAAATATATAGTGTTTCTTTTTGTAGTTCTATATAAAAATCTTTTATAATTGTGTTAGAATCGTGTTTATTCTATTTCAGGATCAAATGTAGATCTTCTATAGTCTCTAATAACTCGTCCAGTCCCATATACCTGAAGTAAAAATTATGTACAATGTTTAAATTTTATTTTTTGAAGGTGGTAGAACCCTTTGTGATTATTTTTGCCAAATAACAGCAGTGTTAGGCGCTGCCGTGTTCCGCTTTGAAGGGTGTGGTAAGGGAGACACATTTTTCCGAGGTGTTCCAGCTTAGTCGTCAGGGGTAGCGGCGCATCTGTGGCGCATATAAGAAGGAGCAACTCTTTGCATGCAACTTTTGAATGATTTAGTATTATATTTATTATTAGTATGTAACAGGGAATCCGGCCCTATTTAATACCTTTTTTTTTGTTAACGAGGGGGAAACCTCCAAAAGGTACCCGGTGCCGTGGGAGTGACACAGGGTTATGTGGGACTCTTACCGCACTAAAACCCCCCCGGTGAACGTCCTCAGCGCTGCGTAGAGGACTCCGGGATCTCCAACGGAATGCAACCGTAGTCCTCGTGAACCTGACGCTCGCCACACCGTCTGGTGTGCACCATCCCGGGGTTGCTGGCCGGGCGGTTCGAGCTCCCACTCTTGCCGTTCGCAACCCCGGAAGCCCCCTTTTAGTCACCTCTTACGACAGGCAGGGGATACCGTAGCCCTATTCTGGCCCCGGAACTACTGGGACAACCCTATTACAATTTTCTGCATTCATTCAGGCTTGACTGGTAAAGAATCCCATCAGGCATTAAGATTGTCCTTTTTATCATAATAATTACACATTGAGAGTGACATAATAAATAAGAAATAAAAACTTGTTGCTATAGAGGTGGTCTGGATTCGAAAGCCTATCAGAGTTTACGTATTATAAGAACGTGTACTTCCTATATTTGATAAGGTTTCTTGGCTTTTAGATTCAAGTTACTTCCCTACTGCTGTGTCACTTTAGGAACAGTAATATTTAACAATACTTAGGAGAATTTTTTTTCACCGGCAAACATAGACTATTTATTATTGCCGTCTTTTTTACCAACTTATTCGTATAGAGGGCGGAGTGAACGCACGCTGCACTTGCCTCGCCCTGCTTGCTACTCTGAGCCAATTATGGGCGAGGCGTTGTGGGTGCAACACTCTTCTAAAAGTTGTACCCTTAAATGATAGGTTCTGGAAGTGGGCATAGTAGACTAAGACATATCTTACCTTTTTACTTTATTCGCCTTAGAAAACTTATGAAAGTTGTATTTACAATCAAAGTTTGAATTATTTTTCTTATATAACTTACTTCCTTACACAAAATGCAAATCAATCAGTTTTCATACTCACTTGGGCACTGAAAAAAGACACAAATTGTTGTAGTCTGATTTTTTAATGATTTTGTTACATTCAGCATTATAAGCAATTTATATTTTTGTTTTGCAAGAAAAAGCGGTCAAAGCCGAAAATATTGAATTCTTACCCCGGTAGTCGTCAAAAAAAAGTCCTATAATAAAGTAGAATCAGACATTAGCTTAAGTCAAACTGACAATAAAGTTAAAATTAAGCTTCGTAATTTATGGTCTAAGAATAAGTTAATTAAATGGTAATTTATAGGTGGTATAACCCTTTCTGCATAATAACAGCATGGTCTGCTAAGGGAGACATACTTTTCAGAGGTATTCCAGTGTTGTCTTCAGGGTTAGCGGCGCAATTATAACCGTCCCCAGGTAGGAATCTAATCTTATCTCGGATAAATTACAGATGTCCTTGGGCGGCATTAGTCTCTTACGTGGGCTCCATGCTTGTCTGCTATTCCTATATTATAAACAATAAATTTATACTTTAAGAATTGATTTGAGAATGACCTTAATTTTTAATCTGTCGGGATACTTGTAACTACATAATTTTAAATTAGTAGTGGTTTAAAGATAATGAATGATACCTAACACCAACTTGTAGGTATGCAAGAAGGTAAATCACTTGTAAGTCATCACACATCGACATTCAGTAAATAAGTAATAAACGAACTCATGTATTCATAAAGAGGTTTTAACATTAGTCTTTTTACTTATAAACTATTTAAAATTAATGTGGTATGATCCAGAATTCGTTTATTTATATACATTTTAAAGAGGGTTTGAATAATTTTCATTCTGTACCTATAACATACCACGGTCTGTTCCAACCAACATAGTAATTAATCATTAACAGAATAATAAAATTCAATATTATAGTTAGTCTATTGACAAGTTACATTTGAGGTTGTAAAAGTCAGAGGATGCAATTTTATTTTTTGAATGTCAAGTTAAATGCAAGTCTTGCATATAAAATACAAGATCTTGGGAAAAAATAATGTTATATGACATTTTTTTTCATTTTAAAGAATAAAGCTATCAGATTATTTTGATAGGCCTTTCAAAAAATTATTTCTACAATACAACACAAAGTCAACTTGGATTAAGCTTTGTACTAAACCTTGTCATAAAATAAAATAAAATGATGTCCTCTGACTTTTTGCACTTTAGGGCAATTTGTAACATTGCCCTGGATTATACATATTTTTGAATACTTACAAGTAATGTGCAATCTTTTGGTAGCACATTGATAACCTTCACATCTGTTGATTGCTGATCCAAATTTTCATTTTGAGGTGTATCTGCATGATACATAACACGTTATATATAAAATGCTCCTGACAAATATGTTTTAGTATTTTTTGAGTGAAGTCGACTCTTATTTAACCTACCTAGGTTTAAAAGTTTTCATGATTAGTCCACACGAATAGAGATATGAGTAAGTAAAAGAGCTGTTTACCCACAAATAAAAGTAAAGTCCTATGAATCCTTTTGAAGGTGGTAGAACCCTTTGTGGTTCGACTCCGGCAGCACCACCACCACACCTATTTCTGCCTCATAACAGCAGTGTTAGCCGCTGCTGTGTTCCGTTTTGAAGGGTGTGGTAAGGGAGACATACTTTTGCGAAGCGTTCCAACTTAGTCCTCAGGGGTAGCGGCGCATCTGTGGCCGACCTCATGTAGAAATATCTAATCCCATCTGGGGTTGATTACAGATGTCCATGGGCGGCAATAGCCAGTTACCATCAGGTAGACTGCATGCTCGTCTGCTACTCCTATATTATTATAAAAAAAAAAAAGAATCGATGAAGTCCGATATAAATGTGTTGGTTTCACTTATGACTAAATTGGAACGCTTCGTATAAGTGTATCTCCATCAGCACGCTCATCAAACCAGACTGCAATAATGCTTAATGCTGTTGTTATTAGGCAAAAATAGGTATGGCGGTAGTGCAGCTAGAGTCAAACCACAAGGGGTTCTACCAACTTCTAGCGTTGGCAACCAGAATGTGCTAAATGAGCTATAGCCCCAACCCTTTACCTTCGAGATCAATGTCAGACAACAGAGAAAGATGAAAATTTGAGAATTAAATTTGAGAATTATATTAACTTACCGTTTCCAAGTGCAAAGTTAAAAAGTAATCCGAAGAAAAATAAAAAAAATAACAAAGTTTCGTGTTTCATGTTTTTGTTTATCTTTGACCTTTCTTGATCCTTTACTATTATATATAAAAGTATAGAAGTACTTCCTATACGTTGTATTTATACACGAAAGTACATAAAATGTGTTTGGTTAGTCGTGATCCATTTTATTACACCACTTAGATTTATGACACGTTCATATGGTTTAATTGTAATGAAAACAGATTAGATTACTTGCCTACTTTTGTGAAACTTTCCCAATACTAGGACAGGGGACCTACCACCATCTTTTAAAAACCATCATAGTACAAGAAAGTTTCATTTCAATATTAATGTATGTATTATATATATTAACTTGTGGTGCCCGCGGCTTCGCTTGCATTTTAAAGAAATAATATGACATACATAAAACGGAAAATTTGTACCTGAATTTGAATGACAGTGGCGCCATCTGTCGAAAATTGGCCTTACCAACTCCTAAAACCTCGTGGGCTCTTGGATAACAACTTTGTTAAAGATTATCACCTTATCAAATGCATAGTATCCGATTCTATAACTACTTACGAATTAAAAATTAATTAAAAAAACTTTTTCCCACTAAATTGTGAATGTAAACCATTCTCAAGTCCCCTTGAACACACACAACAAATTTCATCAAAATCAGTCCAGTCGTTCAGGAGTTCAGTTCAGTTCCAGGAGTTCAGTGACATACACACGCACATAAGAAATATATATATATATATAAAGATAATATATTTGATTCAAAGATCAATGTATGATTAAAACAATATTGTTTTAAGGGATGGTAGCAACCCCCCAGGACCCGTATGCTTGATTTAAATTTATTTGGTTTAAGAAAATTAAAATTAAATGTATTGGCTTTTAATTGCATACATATAGCATAATGAGATAATTGATGAGTTTTGTGTTCAAAGTGGGTGACATTTTACGTATTTTATCTGTGGTGGTACCACTGCCGTACCTGTTTCTAACCTATTTGGACTTCTATTAGTACGTAGTTGATAGGTACTAAATATGTAGTCACTCGAGCATCGTTGAGACTGATCGGATTCTGTAGAGTATATGTTGGAATAAATAAAAGGTTATATGATGTTTTTCGTTTCAGCGGTGGGAAACTCGAGTAAGTTGTGTCCCTTAACTATGTATAGAGGTCTCATGGCCGTCGTGCAGCTCCATCCTCAGACCCTGGATACCATCTAGAACTAGTCCTTGTCAAAACAAATCAAACTAACCCAAACTCGATGGGGTTAGTATGGCGACCTTCCGGGTCCATTATCACATAACAACATAATAATAATAACATTGAGTATCTACTAAAAATAACACGCTGTTTACGACGTTATCTAGCGAGATACATTGAAACATATTTTCCCATACATTACGTATGGGAGAACATGTTTTCCATTTACAGTGTTAAATTTGTACGGAAGCCTCTCTACGCGAGTTTAATTTGCACTTTTCCGATGTTTTTTACTAATCTGACGGGCTGCTGGTGAAGGTACTCGTGGTGTCCCATACAGGTGATACAGGGTATCCATAAGGTATCTTAAGGTTTGTTATATATGTTAATATGCCGCGATCGAGTCACTCCCGAAGTCCCCTCTTAGGGTCCCTTAAATAAAATATCTCTAAAAACATTTTGAACAATATATCTACATATTTAATAATATAAGAACTTTCGTAAATATTGATAAGAATGCATAAATCACGAGTTTGTCATAAAATGTAAATAATAAACTAAGTAGTAAAATAAATTCATTTAATTATTACATTAATAAAGCAATTTCTTTATTGATTTACAAAAAGTTCCATATATAGAATCACGTATAAGACATTTAAATACAATAAAACAACTCGGCACGTTTTCGACTTTAAATTATCTTAACATGAAATAAGTGATTCTAAAACACAATTACATAACATCTTCGGGTATAAATAGATACAACATGTACCAACCATATCCATAACTTTGCCCGATAACTAGTGCTAAAGGATACACAAAAATGAAATTCAAACCATTATTATTTTCTCTTTTCTTAGTATCATTAGTATCATTCCTAGGTCTTGCATATGGATGCGGTAAGATAAATTTTATATTCCATATTTTCTAATACCAAATTATAATATAACTACTTAGATTTTTGTACTATTGCTGTGATTTTGTTTTTATTACATTTTTGTTTACCTACTGCACTTTCACCATTTGCGAGAAGAGATAATCAAGTGTATTGTTATTATATTTGTGGTCAGTGTATCAGTAATACTTAAACTATAATTATGTTGCAGCGATACCGCCAGAACCTGTCAATCCTGGAATAGATATTATACCAAATCCTGATTTTTTTCTACCACTGCCACCTGAAAACAAAAATGTAAATGTGCAACAACAAAACGTCGTTGTTAGTAGGAAATAAAGTCCAGAGGATACAAGTCATCCACACGAATTTCAATATTACGTAAGTGTATATTATTAAATTTAAGTGTTGATCTACGTTTTTACCACTGCACTGCACCATGCAGTCCATTTGACAGTAACGTTTGACCCCACGGCAGTTTACTGCACGATTTTGTGTAGGACACATATCAAATAAACAGTTGTGCATGCAGTATTATTCTTCACATGACGCTTGCAGCGCAAATGACGGACACCGCAAAGCACATTGATTGATTATTCAGTAGCTTTTGGCATTCAGTGGTATATTGAATTACAATTTTCAGTTTCGTTCACACTTTTGGATGCCGCAATTGATTTAATCAAAATACTTACGGCGGGTTGCACTTCTGGTTGTACCGAAGGCCGTTTAAAATTAGCGTTAAAGTTAACTAGAACATTAGCATTAGCGATACCTACTTTAACGATAGCCATGGAAAGTAACATGGATACAATGGATTATATGCACTATAAAAATGCTAGTCACTGGGTGTCAGAGCCTATAATAAAAAAAATAAAAGTTCTTGGCATAACGATAAAGTTTTATCGATTAATAATGGTTAGAAAATAATTATGGTTGGACAAAACTTATTTTTTTTTTAAATGACACCCATTATTTTTATGTTACTGAAGTGTGAACATGTAAAAACTTTTTATAATATCTACCAAAATAAAAAAAAAAATATGAAGACAAAGGAGACTGAAACTATTCCATACATTTCTGGGCCCGAATGTAACAAGATAAAAATGGTGTGAATTTAAAGGTTTCATGTTAGTAGTTACTTGTTAGTAGTAACACAACGTTTACCAAGTCAGCTAGTAAACACATATATTTCATAGTTAGATGTAAAATAACCAAATTATAATATACTAGCTGACCCGGCAAAGTTTGTACCGCCTCAAAATCTATTTAACAAATAATAATATTTCATATAAAATATAGCCTATGTTACTCGTGGATGATGTAACTTTCGAATGGTGAAAGAATTTTTAAAATCGGTCCAGTAGTTTTTGAGCCTATTCATTACAATTAATCAAACAACCAAAGTTTTCCACTTTATAATATTAGTATAGATACAGTTTACTATTACAGCACACATACGCATTTCAATTTTGAACACGATTTCAATCTGACATGTGTATGATTAATGTGTGAGATCGACAAACGTGCAGCATTTAAAGATTACTGTTATATTATACTAGCTGACCCAGCAAACGTCGTGTTGCCAAATATATAAAAAATGTTAGATAAAAGCCGATTCTCAGACCTACTGATTATGCATGTAAAATTTGGTGAAAATCGGTAAAGCCGTTCCGGAGGAGTACGGTAACTAAGATTGTAACACGCAAATTTTATACATAACATTATTACTGTTATATTTACTGTTTTGTTCTAAGGTGTTATAAATATTTACTTCTATACTTACTTACAGAAATGAGTATATATGCACGTTTTGTATTTTTTCAGCCATTCTCGATAGTATGTTAGGACGCGTAAGTACATTTTTTCAGTAAAAACCTAGTGGTAAAACAGACAGGTAACCTGATGGAAAGTTATTGTCGGCTATGGACATTTCCAACTCCTAGGGTGTTGCCAATATATCTCCTGAATTCCTTATATTGCATATTTTTTCAAGAGCGCTTCGTGTTATAGCGCTCCGGGAGGAAGTTCATTCCACATCTCGCATATTCGCGGCGAAAATGCAAACCGAACCGTGAAGAAATGTAACGTGCCCTGGTGATGCGGTTGGGACCTTATCCTTGAGCGAGTGGTGCGATTAAGGACGGCTGATGTATGCACCAGAACAAAAAGTTTCTCGAGACATTCACCATTATAAAGCCCGTGTAACGCAGAGGGACCCTATGACCCTTCTCAGGCTTAAGGGCGCCAACCGATCGGAGATTGTTTGGTCGTTGCCCATTCAGACGTACTACTCGTATATTATTTTGCCATTTTGTACCATTCAATATAGTGAATATTATTTTTTACATTCGAACTTTAAATATTTTCGGCGTAAAAAAGAATCTATTTTTCTGCTGGTTTAATAATACTTTTGCGATAAAATTTCCATCACGGATTGGTTTCAAGATTACAGACATACAATATTACTAATAATTCCTTGTTTGCAAATTACAATTCGACTTCGTTAAAATAAATAAAATCAGCCGGCATCGATTTTCTTGTCTGTTTTGCTTTATTATTTTTTGTATAACAAACGCCACGCTTACAGACACATTATACAGATCATTTACAGTGTGTTTTATTTTTTACAGAGTGTATTGCCAACGTATCAAAAAATACTATAAATAAGAAGAAAACAATAAAGAGGAATGACATATACACAAAACTGGAGGATTTCGGTTTATCTATCAAAAATTGGGCAAGATGTGATGATGAATAAACACATTTTTTCTAAATATACAGTTTTAAACATTTTATAGTTGTACGGAACTCGTTTTTGACTTTTGCTATTTTGACTCGCGTTGGCCGATTTTTTTTTTCAGTTTCTTCGCCAATAACTATGGAATATAAAGTTATTTGCTACCGATAATACGAATGTGCATGCCTGTCGCCTCTATTTAGACCTTTTTATCTGTATTTCTAAAGAAAACGTATTATTTTTTCAGCTTAATGATATACATATTTTTTCATATGATTATTGATATAAATATGTTTCATTCAGCTTAATGATATAAATATTTTTTAATGTAAAATTTTGTGTGCAAATTAAATAGACGCAGACTGAGCCAAAAGGAGACAAGATGTGAGATGATTTGAAATATACTTGAATGAACAGACGTTTTGCTTTTATTTTACTTTGTTCATTAATTTTATTATAGAACAGCCCTAAAATTCGTACCTTTTAAAATATTGCAGTAGGTTTTTTAAAAGATTGTGGTAAACGAACTCGTAGTCCATGATGTTACAGATGTTCATGGATGGTCACTGCTGCCCATGGACATGTAACTAGACTAACCGCATATAACACGAGTTATACCTGAAACCGATCAGGTATTTTCGATAATTTAGTGTTTAGATCATTTTAGCATTTAAGATGATGAGATCATTATAATTATGTGAACAAGAAAATATAAATAAAATTATTTTGTGTATTATTTCTCAAAACTTATCTGTGAGAAAGAACCCATGATGAATCCAAGTTTTCTGTAATTGATCCTGACATGAACCAATTTTAGTGACTTTAGTCTATTATTATAGTACGCATAACATAAAGTTTATTGTTAGCGGCAAACACTTATTATGGAAGTTTAAACTTATTTTTTTTGGTATGTTTTTTATATAATAACAAACCTACATGCAATATGATTAAAGCTTTACTTAAAGTCTGCCACAAACCCTTTGTTACCCGTAAGCACTGAGTTGGAATGCTTCATGTAAATAATATAAAAAGAGCATTGTTTAACACAGCATTTTTCAAACAACGGTGTGCAGATCCACTGATGACAGAATTGGTCCAGAAGGAGTTTCACAGAATAGCCTAGCCTATCCTGGTCGTCGGCTCTCAAGCGATTTAACACAGGTACAGATGCTTTCTACACTCACAGTCCCTGTGTCGGGGGTGCCATGGACACACACAAAGACGAATACACAAACACCCAGAACAAGAACAGATATCCAAATACATCTTTTAGACGTCCGTCTGGCCAGGGATTGAACACGGAATCCTTTCCGCATCAGACCGGCACGCGTGTCGTCATAATACTTCCAAAATAATCATATCACGAGTGTACTTGTGTTAGACCGCAAGACAGGACAGGACAGTTTAACAAATCCTACACATTGTGGGCCTTGTCAGTTATTTTTGCAGGTAGCAAGCTCTGTCGATATATGATGAAGTGATGTTACTCCATGGGTGGTACGAATTTCTGAAAGATTTCTGGCTCATGCAACAAATCTACACAACCGGTGGCGGATGACTACATCCCGTGACGCGGAGAAATGTAATAAGTGCCCGTGTCTTTAATTGCACTCTTTATAAACAGCTGTAGTTTATTAGAGTTGCGTCTTCATACTAGTATTATACCTGTATATATTACCTGAGTCCCGACCTCTGTGATCATTATTGCATTCTTTAAGTGCAAATTGTATCAATAGTTTAAAAAATCGAAATATTCTAAAGTCTGATACTGAGTCTTGATTTGTTACATGAAAAATTGCGTAATAATAAAAGCGTAGTATCAAATTACACAAAAATAGTGTTCTGATATATGAACCGTAGGTGTTCAGCGTAGACTGTAATGCTTCTCGTTTTTATTTCTAGTTAAATTTTCAACATCTGATTAATAATTATTAATTATATTCAGTAATAGTTCTACTATTATAAATAAATCAGAACATTTAATAGGCACATTGGAATTGTGCTCATCACCAGTGATTGGTATACTTGACGGAATGTTGTCTAATAATATTCACCATTCATTCAAAGGGTCATTTTAATAGTTCTTAGGTTGCTCTTTTATGTTGTTTCAACGACTAAATGTGCTGCTGTAAATGGAGTTTAATTGGTCCTTGGATAAAGGAACCGGCTCTTGTGCATTGCATAGCCAGGCATCACATGTTGCTCTGGCATGGAGAGATTTTCTCATCAATTTGTACTGTTAGTTCAATTTACAATTACATTTTATTATTGTTACACTTTTGTTACAATATGCAAATAAGCTTCTTTTCTATCAGAATTTTGCACACTCATTACCATCTTTGCTATCAACTCTTTATATACGGGTTATGTAGTGACTGTGGAGATGAGGCGTGTAAGGCCTGGCACGGCTTCGAGGTTATCATTCACATAATGCCTGGATGCCAACAACAGGTTGTGAGTTGGTATAAAAGACCCTTAGAATGCTAATAATGCTTTCGAGGTGACTATATCACTCGTGTAATGGCAGAGTACTGTCACTTCAATCACGGGTACTTGGAAGATACAGTGTCAGACACGCCATGGCCACTGTTGACCAAGTCCATGTAATGTCTGGGTACTGTGTTAGGATTATACTAGTGACGACAGCGTGACGATATTGGCTGAGTTTGTAATAAGACATTTTTGGCATTGAGCAAATTTACCGTGTTTCTATTAATCATGTAACAAAGTGTAACAGACTGTGTACTATTTAAGCAAGTTGGAAATTGGTAAACGTATTGGTTAGTGTACTCAAAACACTCATTAATATTTGTAGAACTTAGTTCGTAAGTAAAGTGCACGTGGGGGAATCTTATAAAGCCTGTTGGTACAATTTATAAGAATGATGATGTAAAATAATCACATAATAGCAACGTATGTGTCGCTAAAAGAGGGCTTGGTTTGTGTGTTGGATGAAATATTAGGCAAGTTTGTAATGTTATCAGTTTTCTTTATATCCGTGTTTCATCTAGTCTGTCTAGTCGTGGCAACAGCTCCGTCTACTACTTCAGCCAGGATAGTCGACGCACCTGTGCCACTACTTAACACTATGTATGAAACAGTTCCTGCATTTGCGAGGTGTCTCTGGCCCACAAGAAGGTATGTAAGTATGTCGAGGACGACACATTGTCAGGAGAGGCCGTGTTAGGAATGACTGTAAGAGTAAGAAAATTTAAGTGTCAAACGAGGGTATTAACTAAAAGTACAAGTATAAAAAGGCACTGTAGATTATCTACTGAGTAGTTATTCTCCGATCGTTGTAAAGAACGTTACTCTGCCACTGTTATTCGTTGTTGCGTTTAATTTATTTAGAAAAAAAGTTAAGCTTCTCGGGTTATAAAAAGTTTGTTTTAAACTAATTTATGATATTTTTGGCTATAATGGCTACCGGGTAAAAGATTTGAGACCACCATACGCAAACTTTCGGGTTATTATCTTAGTACGATAATATACTCGTAATTGTCTTTAGCTCGGGATCATATCGTTTAAGTTTATTTTATTATTTAGTTTATAGGGAGTTTTCTTATTTGTTTTCATCGTTTGCAATACTTAAAATGATCTCGATAATTTTTTTTTATAGAAATACGTTGTCTATGGCTTAATTGATGTGTTGTGGCGTGTGTTGCAAATGTTGTAAGAGACAGCAAATATATTAATTAAATAAAGTAATAAGGCAGAGGGATTCATAATAAATAAAAAAAATGTATTGCTTGCTCAATATATGTATATATATGATTAAATGGTACCTGTTACAAGTAAATACATAGGTAGGTACATACATATTATATTATATTTGCAGAATCATATCCTTTGTCGTGGCTACGGTCGGTCGTTATCTTCTGTTTCTATTTATTTTATGTCCCCCTGAAAAAATATAATGCTCTTTAGTTCTGGCTCTGATTCAGTTAAATGGGGTATGTTACTTTTTGATTACCATTAATAAGTAAAACAATATGACATAACGATTAATTGCTTATAGTGTTTTCATCTTTATCGTACTCCTCCGTAACGGCTTTATCGAATTTCACCAAATTTTATATGCATATTCAGTAGGTTTGAGAATCGGCTACTATCTATTTTTCATACTTCTAAGTGATAAGGGTTTTTCACCCTTAACATTTTTTTATTTATATGGCAAAACAACGTTTGCCGGGTTAGCTAGTATAAATATAAGCCAAAGATTTTTTTTGTTTAAATGTGTTACTTTCAGAAGAATAAGGCACTTAACGGATTTACAAAAAAAAGTTTTTGATTCTAATATGCAATTTATAAAGTTTTACAGGCAAAGGCGCCTTAAGCAGGTCAATAAAAATGGTGTGAACATTATTTTAAAGTTTAAATCTGGGTTTTACGAATAATTAAACTGAAGAGTAATTCATTAAAATTACTTACCGGTCACTTTCTATTTTATCTTCTATTCACAGGACAGAAGCAACCTCGAGGTCTTCGCAAATAGGTTTCTATGTGAAAACGAAATACATAATTATTAAAGATGATAGCATAATTATTTGTCCAACTCTAATTCGTATTTCGACCTATAACAGCTTTACTCAGCGATACTATGTTTTGGATAGTAAGATCAGAAAATGGAGACAGAGATGACTAAATGTTCTTTCATATGATGGAAATAGTAATGGAGTTCGCAATCTGCCTGATGGTAAGTGACCACTGAAGGCCGTGGATAGTTGTTTTCAACCCCAAAAATAGATGAGTTATATATATAAGAGTCGCATCTGAGGATGGTCGAAGACGTGCTGCTAGCGCTGAGACTAAGATGAAATGCCTCGAATAAGTCTTAAGGGAGACATGACGGTTATAAGAACAATGCAACCCTTCATTTTATTACAGATATACGTGTAGCGATTGAGAATATATCGTCACTAGAAAGGCTAAAAGTATAACGCGCCTTTGAGTGTTAAACTATAAGCCATTTCAGTGAGGGTATAAAATAATAAGTAATATTTATAAAAAAAAAACATACATAAAACATCATAATACGAGTGAGCATGTTGCTCGTTATGAAAGGACATATCAAAAACATGTCGTATATGTTTTTGTGAAAATTTGATTCACTTATGGTATCTTAATTCACGAAAAAAATATCAAAAAGGCCAAACAATTGTGCCATAAGTCGACTGAGAAGCCGAAAAAGATAATATGAGTCAATTCCTGAATATTATGCTACATATATTGTGTTAAATGAAGGCAAAAATAAGAAACTTACCAATAATCTTTTCGGAATCATTTATCAGCTCCGGAAGGTTTATTTTAATCTTCTTATTAGACCCTCGGCGATATATAATTAAAACGCATTCGGTGGAATTTGGTCCACTTGCTGGACAGTTAGGCGATGGCGATGGCGACGGCGACGGTGACGGCGATGGCGACGGCGACGGCGATGGCGCTGGCGCTGGCGCTGGCGACGGCGATGGTGATGGCGACGGCGACGGCGATGGTGACGGTGATGGTGACGGCGACGGCGATGGTGATGGCGATGGCGATGGTGATGGCGATGGCGATGGTGATGGCGACGGCGATGGCGATGGGGATGGCGATGGCGACGGCGACGGCGATGGGGATGGCGATGGTGACGGCGACGGCGATGGCGACGGCGATGGTGATGGCGATGGTGATGGTGCCGGCGACGGTGATGGCGATGGCGATGGCGATGGCGATGGCGATGGTGATGGCGATGGTGACGGCGATGGCGATGGCGACGGCGATGATGATGGTGACGGTACAGTTTCATTACCGCTTGGCGATGGTGATGGTGATGGCGATGGTGATGGTTCCGGCGACGGTGATGGTGATGGTACAGTTTCATTACCGCTTGGCGACGGCGAAGGCGACGGCGATGGTGACGGCGATGGTGATGGTGACGGTACAGTTTCATTACCGCTTGGCGATGGCGACGGCGAAGGCGACGGCGATGGTGATGGCGATGGTGATGGTGCCGGCGACGGTGACGGCGACGGCGATGGTGATGGCGACGGCGACGGCGATGGCGACGGCGATGGCGATGGCGATGGCGACGGCGATGGTGATGGCGATGGTGACGGCGATGGCGATGGCGACGGCGATGGTGATGGTGACGGTACAGTTTCATTACCGCTTGGCGATGGCGACGGCGAAGGCGACGGCGATGGTGATGGCGATGGTGATGGTGCCGGCGACGGTGACGGCGACGGCGATGGTGATGGCGACGGCGACGGCGATGGCGACGGCGATGGTGATGGTGACGGTACAGTTTCATTACCGCTTGGCGATGGCGACGGCGAAGGCGACGGCGATGGTGATGGCGATGGTGATGGTACCGGCGACGGTGACGGCGACGGCGATGGTGATGGCGATGGTGATGGCGACGGCGACGGCGATGGCGACGGCGATGGCGATGGCGAAGGCGACGGCGACGGCGACGGCGACGGCGACGGCATCGGTGACGGCGACGGCGACGGCGACGGCGACGGCGACGGTGACGGTGATGGTGATGGCGATGGTGATGGCGATGGCAATGGCGACGGTGATGGCGACGGTGATGGCGATGGCGATGGCGACGGCGGTGGTGATGGCGATGGTGACGGCGATGGCGATGGCGACGGCGATGGTGACGGCGATGGTGATGGTGACGGTACAGTTTCATTACCGCTTGGCGATGGTGACGGCGATGGTGATGGTGACGGTACAGTTTCATTACCGCTTGGCGATGGTGATGGTGATGGCGATGGTGATGGTGCCGGCGACGGTGATGGTGATGGTACAGTTTCATTACCGCTTGGCGACGGCGAAGGCGACGGCGATGGTGACGGCGATGATGATGGTGACGGTACAGTTTCATTACCGCTTGGCGATGGCGACGGCGACGGCGACAGTGATGGTGATGGCGATGGTGATGGCGATGGCGATGGCGACGGTGATGGCGACGGTGATGGCGATGGCGATGGCGACGGCGGTGGTGATGGCGATGGCGACGGCGATGGCGATGGCGACGGCGATGGTGACGGCGATGGTGATGGTGACGGTACAGTTTCATTACCGCTTGGCGATGGCGACGGCGAAGGCGACGGCGATGGTGATGGCGATGGTGATGGTGCCGGCGACGGTGATGGTGATGGTACAGTTTCATTACCGCTTGGCGACGGCGAAGGCGACGGCGATGGTGATGGCGATGGCGATGGTGATGGCGATGGCGACGGCGACGGTGATGGTGATGGCGATGGTGATGGCGATGGCGATGGCGACGGTGATGGCGACGGTGATGGCGATGGCGATGGTGATGGCGATGGTGACGGCGATGGCGATGGCGACGGCGATGGTGACGGCGATGGTGATGGTGACGGTACAGTTTCATTACCGTTTGGCGATGGCGATGGTGATGGCGATGGTGATGGTGCCGGCGACGGTGATGGTGATGGTACAGTTTCATTACCGCTTGGCGACGGCGAAGGCGACGGCGATGGTGACGGCGATGGTGATGGTGACGGTACAGTTTCATTACCGCTTGGCGATGGCGACGGCGAAGGCGACGGCGACGGCGACGGCGACGGCGACGGTGATGGTGATGGCGATGGTGATGGCGATGGCGATGGCGACGGCGGTGGTGATGGCGATGGTGACGGCGATGGCGATGGCGACGGCGATGGTGACGGCGATGGTGATGGTGATGGCGACGGCGATGGTGACGGCGATGGTGATGGTGACGGTACAGTTTCATTACCGCTTGGCGATGGCGATGGTGATGGTGCCGGCGACGGTGATGGTGATGGTACAGTTTCATTACCGCTTGGCGACGGCGAAGGCGACGGCGATGGTGACGGCGATGGTGATGGTGCCGGCGACGGTGATGGTGATGGTACAGTTTCATTACCGCTTGGCGATGGCGACGGCGAAGGCGACGGCGATGGTGATGGCGATGGTGATGGTGCCGGCGACGGTGACGGCGACGGCGATGGTGATGGCGATGGTGATGGCGACGGCGAAGGCGATGGCGACGGCGATGGCGATGGCGATGGCGACGGCAACGGCGACGGCGACGGCGACGGCGATGGCGATGGCGATGGCGACGGCGATGGTGACGGCGATGGTGATGGTGACGGTACAGTTTCATTACCGCTTGGCGATGGCGACGGCGAAGGCGACGGCGATGGTGATGGCGATGGTGATGGTGCCGGCGACGGTGATGGTGATGGTACAGTTTCATTACCGCTTGGCGACGGCGAAGGCGACGGCGATGGTGACGGCGATGGTGATGGTGACGGTACAGTTTCATTACCGCTTGGCGATGGCGACGGCGAAGGCGACGGCGATGGTGATGGCGATGGTGATGGTGCCGGCGACGGTGACGGCGACGGCGACGGCGATGGTGATGGCGATGGTGATGGCGACGGCGACGGCGATGGCGATGGCGACGGCGATGGCGATGGCGATGGCGACGGCGACGGCGATGGCGATGGCGATGGCGACGGCGATGGTGACGGCGATGGTGATTGTGACGGTACAGTTTCATTACCGCTTGGCGATGGCGACGGCGAAGGCGACGGCGATGGTGATGGCGATGGTGATGGTGCCGGCGACGGTGATGGTGATGGCGATGGGGATGGCGATGGTGATGGCGTCGGTGACGGCGACGGCGACGGCGATGGCGTTGGCGTTGGCGATGGCGATGGGGATGGCGACGGCGACGGCGACGGCGACGGCGACGGCGACGGCGACGGCGACGGCGACGGCGACGGCGATGGTGATGGCGACGGCGACGGCGACGGCGACGGCGACGGCGATGGCGACGGCGATGGCGATGGCGACGGCGACGGCGATGGTGATGGCGATGGTGATGGCGATGGGGATGGCGATGGCGAAGGCGATGGTGATGGCGATGGGGATGGCGATGGCGAAGGCGATGGTGATGGTGATGGCGATGGGGATGGCGACGGCGATGGTGGTGGCGACGGCGATGGCGATGGTGATGGCGATGGTGATGGTGATGGCGACGGCGATGGCGATGGTGATGGCGATGGTGATGGCGATGGTGATGGCGATGGTGATGGTGATGGCGACGGCGATGGCGATGGTGATGGCGATGGTGATGGTGATGGCGACGGCGATGGCGATGGTGATGGCGATGGTGATGGTGATGGCGACGGCGATGGCGATGGTGATGGTGATGGCGACGGCGAAGGCGATGGTGATGGCGACGGCGATGGCGATGGTGATGGTGATGGCGATGGGGATGGCGATGGCGAAGGCGATGGTGATGGTGATGGTGATGGCGACGGCGACGGCGATGGTGATGGTGGGCAGCCTGGTGGCATACCACTTGGTGGCGACGGCGGTGGTGGTGGGCCTCCTGGACTTGGTCTAGGAGCATGTCCTTGGACCGTAGATGTTGCTAAAAGTTATAAGTATTTATTTACAGGTTATATCGAAAATTGTATTGCTGAGATAATTCTCATTGCTTCAAGCATTTTGTACAGTTTTGCAAGGATATTTTTTTATATTTACTGTACTTTTATTTGTATCAGTATTATATGTAGTTACTTATGTCTGAAATACACAGTAGTTTGAAGTTTGAAGTTTTCAAGTTTATCTTGATGGCTAAATGCAAAACTATAATTATTGGCAAAAAGCAATAAAAATGTGCTAGTTTTGTTTTTATTATCTTGTAACCTGGATAAATTTCAGAGAAGTTGAAAATATAAATAATATTTATTTTCTTTAATGAATGTATTGTAAATGTACCTATTGCTGTGGCTGAACTTTGAGCTGTTCCATTGCCTGTACTTGACGCTGTAAAAGAATAGCATTTAAATTAAATACATATATGGCATTAAGAATTCCGAATAGTTACTTTTTCAAGTTTGTCTTCATGGCCAAATCTAAAACTGTTATAATAATTGGCATAATACAACAGAATGGTATTTTGTAACCTGGATAAATTGCAGCATAGTTGAAAATATGGATTACATTTGTTTTTTTTAATGAATGTATTGTAAATGTACCTGTTGCTGAACTCTGAGCTGATGACGTTCCGTTGCCTGAACTTGAAGCTGTAAAACAATAGCATTTGAATTAAGTACACAATATATGGTATAAAGCATTCCTAAAAGTTGATTTTTCAAATTTGTCTTGATGGCCGAATCTAAACTGTTATATAATACTATAATAATTGACAACATACAACAAAAATGTACTGAATGTTTTTTTTATTATCTTGTAACCTGGATAAATTGCAGATCAGTTAAAATTATAGATTATATTTGTTTTCTTTAATAAATGCATTGTAAATATACCTATTGCTGTTGCTGAACTCTGAGATGATCCCGTTCCGTTGCCAGTACTTGAAGCTGGAAAAGAATAGCGCATGAAATATATCGGGTTTAAAAATGTCTTCAAAATTTTCCTTTTCCTTTAATTTCTCACATAACATTACTTCTCAGAATTCGATGCTTATAAGCGACACTATCATATAGTGGAATAATATAGATAGTGTATTTTTTTTTCAAAAGAGAGGTCGTTCGATTCCCGGCTAAGCAAAAAGATGTTTTAAAAAACAATTGATGCAGTTTTAGTTTTTATCAAAATCGGCCTCGTAACCCCTTTAAGCATTTTTCGCTAATCCTTATAGTTTCAAATTTGGCGCTGAAAGCCTATTTGAAAAATTCACCCTGTATAATAACGTTTCTTTTCGAGTGGCCACAGGTTTACAAATCGACGTATTGTTAATGTAAATTGTATTATTTTCTCACGTAGACACCATCTAAATACCATTTAGAAAGTAATAATTAACTTGATATTACAGGCATCTGTTTATAATGTATTTATTGAAGAAAATGTTGTGTATTTTACCTATTGCTGATGCTGAACTTTGAGCTTGAGCTGCACCTTGTCCTTCGGCATTACTTGATGCTGTAAAATATAAACGAAAAGAGTTTTTTTTTTATTTTATAATATATGAGTAGCAGACGAGCCTGCAGTCCTCCTGATAGTAAGTTCCTACTGCCGTCCATGGACATCTGTAATCAACCCCAGATCGGATTAGATTCCTACCTGAGGTCGAGCTAGAACGCCTCGAAAAAGTATGTCGTTCACACCCTTCAAAACAGAACATATAACAGCAGCGCTTAACAATACTGTTATATGGAAATAGGAATAGTAGGATTGCTCAGGATGTAGATTGTAATTATGATTATATTTGTGTTGTAACGAGATGATCACGTTCCGTTGCCAGTACTTGAAGCTGGAAAAGAATAGCGCATGAAATATATCGGGTTTAAAAATGTCTTCAAAATTTTCCTTTTCCTTTAATTTCTTACATTACATTACTTCTCAGAATTCGATGCTTATAAGCGACACTATCATATAGTGGAATAATATAGATAGTGTATTTTTTTTTTCAAAAGAGAGGTCCTTCGATTCCCGGCTAAGCAAAAAGATGTTTTAAAAAACAATTGATGCAGTTTTAGTTTTTATCAAAATCGGCCTCGTAACCCCTTTAAGCATTTTTCGCTAATCCTTATAGTTTCGAATTTGGCGCTGAAGGCCTATTTGAAAAATTCACCCTGTATAATAACGTTTCTTTTCGAGTGGCCACAGGTTTACAAATCGACGTATTGTTAATGTAAATTGTATTATTTTCTCACGTAGACACCAACTAAATACCATTTAGAAAGTAATAATTAACTTGATATTACAGGCATCTGTTTATAATGTATTTATTGAAGAAAATGTTGTGTATTTTACCTGTTGCTGATGCTGAACTTTGAGCTTGAGCTGCACCTTGTCCTTCGGCATTACTTGATGCTGTAAAATATAAACGAAAAGAGTTTTTTTTTATTTTATAATATATGAGTAGCAGACGAGCCTGCAGTCCTCCTGATAGTAAGTGGCTACTGCCGCCCATGGACATCTGTAATCAACCCCAGATCGGATTAGATTCCTACCTGAGGTCGAGCTAGAACGCCTCGAAAAAGTATGTCGTTCACACCCTTCAAAACAGAACATATAACAGCAGCGCTTAACAATACTGTTATATGGAAATAGGAATAGTAGGATTGCTCAGGATGTAGATTGTAATTATGATTATATTTGTGTTGTAACGAGATGATCCCGTTCCGTTGCCAGTACTTGAAGCTGGAAAAGAATAGCGCATGAAATATATCGGGTTTAAAAATGTCTTCAAAATTTTCCTTTTCCTTTAATTTCTCACATAACATTACTTCTCAGAATTCGATGCTTATAAGCGACACTATCATATAGTGGAATAATATAGATAGTGTATTTTTTTTTTTCAAAAGAGAGGTCGTTCGATTCCCGGCTAAGCAAAAAGATGTTTTAAAAAACAATTGATGCAGTTTTAGTTTTTATCAAAATCGGCCTCGTAACCCCTTTAAGCATTTTTCGCTAATCCTTATAGTTTTGAATTTGGCGCTGAAAGCCTATTTGAAAAATTCACCCTATATAATAACGTTTCTTTTCGAGTGGCCACAGGTTTACAAATCGACGTATTGTTAATGTAAATTGTATTATTTTCTCACGTAGACTCCATCTAAATACCATTTAGAAAGTAATAATTAACTTGATATTACAGGCATCTGTTTATAATGTATTTATTGAAGAAAATGTTGTGTATTTTACCTATTGCTGATGCTGCACTTTGAGCTTGAGCTGCACCTTGTCCTTCGGCATTACTTGATGCTGTAAAATATAAACGAAAAGAGTTTTTTTTTAATTTTATAATATTTGAGTAGCAGACGAGCCTGCAGTCCTCCTGATAGTAAGTGGCTACTGCCGCCCATGGACATCTGTAATCAACCCCAGATCGGATTAGATTCCTACCTGAGGTCGAGCTAGAACGCCTCGAAAAAGTATGTCGTTCACACCCTTCAAAACAGAACATATAACAGCAGCGCTTAACAATACTGTTATATGGAAATAGGAATAGTAGGATTGCTCAGGATGTAGATTGTAATTATGATTATATTTGTGTTGTAACGAGATGATCACGTTCCGTTGCCAGTACTTGAAGCTGGAAAAGAATAGCGCATGAAATATATCGGGTTTAAAAATGTCTTCAAAATTTTCCTTTTCCTTTAATTTCTCACATAACATTACTTCTCAGAATTCGATGCTTATAAGCGACACTATCATATAGTGGAATAATATAGATAGTGTATTTTTTTTTCAAAAGAGAGGTCGTTCGATTCCCGGCTAAGCAAAAAGATGTTTTAAAAAACAATTGATGCAGTTTTAGTTTTTATCAAAATCGGCCTCGTAACCCCTTTAAGCATTTTTCGCTAATCCTTATAGTTTCGAATTTGGCGCTGAAGGCCTATTTGAAAAATTCACCCTGTATAATAACGTTTCTTTTCGAGTGGCCACAGGTTTACAAATCGACGTATTGTTAATGTAAATTGTATTATTTTCTCACGTAGACACCATCTAAATACCATTTAGAAAGTAATAATTAACTTGATATTACAGGCATCTGTTTATAATGTATTTATTGAAGAAAATGTTGTGTATTTTACCTATTGCTGATGCTGAACTTTGAGCTTGAGCTGCACCTTGTCCTTCGGTATTACTTGATGCTGTAAAATATAAACGAAAAGAGTTTTTTTTTTTTTTATTTTATAATATATGAGTAGCAGACGAGCCTGCAGTCCTCCTGATAGTAAGTGGCTACTGCCGCCCATGGACATCTGTAATCAACCCCAGATCGGATTAGATTCCTACCTGAGGTCGAGCTAGAACGCCTCGAAAAAGTATGTCGTTCACACCCTTCAAAACAGAACATATAACAGCAGCGCTTAACAATACTGTTATATGGAAATAGGAATAGTAGGATTGCTCAGGATGTAGATTGTAATTATGATTATATTTGTGTTGTAACGAGATGATCCCGTGCCGTTGCCATTACTTGAAGCTGGAAAAGAATAGCGCATGAAATATGTATATCGGGTTTAAAAATGTCTTCAAAATTTTCCTTTTCCTTTAATTTCTCACATAACATTACTTCTCAGAATTCGATGCTTATAAGCGACACTATCATATAGTGGAATAATATAGATAGTGTATTTTTTTTTTCAAAAGAGGTCGTTCGATTCCCGGCTAAGCAAAAAGATGTTTTAAAAAACAATTGATGCAGTTTTAGTTATTATCAAAATCGGCCTTGTAACCCCTTTAAGCATTTTTCGCTAATATAGTTTCAAATTTGGCGCTGAAGGCCTATTTGAAAAATTCACCCTGTATAATAACGTTTCTTTTCGAGTGGCCACAGGTTTACAAATCGACGTATTGTTAATGTAAATTGTATTATTTTCTCACGTAGACACCATCTAAATACCATTTAGAAAGTAATAATTAACTTGATATTACAGGCATCTGTTTATAATGTATTTATTGAAGAAAATGTTGTGTATTTTACCTATTGCTGATGCTGAACTTTGAGCTTGAGCTGCACCTTGTCCTTCGGTATTACTTGATGCTGTAAAATATAAACGAAAAGAGTTTTTTTTTTATTTTATAATATATGAGTAGCAGACGAGCCTGCAGTCCTCCTGATAGTAAGTGGCTACTGCCGCCCATGGACATCTGTAATCAACCCCAGATCGGATTAGATTCCTACCTGAGGTCGAGCTAGAACGCCTCGAAAAAGTATGTCGTTCACACCCTTCAAAACAGAACATATAACAGCAGCGCTTAACAATACTGTTATATGGAAATAGGAATAGTAGGATTGCTCAGGATGTAGATTGTAATTATGATTATATTTGTGTTGTAACGAGATGATCCCGTGCCGTTGCCAGTACTTGAAGCTGGAAAAGAATAGCGCATGAAATATATCGGGTTTAAAAATGTCTTCAAAATTTTCCTTTTCCTTTAATTTCTTACATAACATTACTTCTCAGAATTCGATGCTTATAAGCGACACTATCATATAGTGGAATAATATAGATAGTGTATTTTTTTTTTCAAAAGAGAGGTCGTTCGATTCCCGGCTAAGCAAAAAGATGTTTTAAAAAACAATTGATGCAGTTTTAGTTTTTATCAAAATCGGCCTCGTAACCCCTTTAAGCATTTTTCGCTAATCCTTATAGTTTCGAATTTGGCGCTGAAGGCCTATTTGAAAAATTCACCCTGTATAATAACGTTTCTTTTCGAGTGGCCACAGGTTTACAAATCGACGTATTGTTAATGTAAATTGTATTATTTTCTCACGTAGACACCATCTAAATACCATTTAGAAAGTAATAATTAACTTGATATTACAGGCATCTGTTTATAATGTATTTATTGAAGAAAATGTTGTGTATTTTACCTGTTGCTGATGCTGAACTTTGAGCTTGAGCTGCACCTTGTCCTTCGGCATTACTTGATGCTGTAAAATATAAACGAAAAGAGTTTTTTTTTTATTTTATAATATATGAGTAGCAGACGAGCCTGCAGTCCTCCTGATAGTAAGTGGCTACTGCCGCCCATGGACATCTGTAATCAACCCCAGATCGGATTAGATTCCTACCTGAGGTCGAGCTAGAACGCCTCGAAAAAGTATGTCGTTCACACCCTTCAAAACAGAACATATAACAGCAGCGCTTAACAATACTGTTATATGGAAATAGGAATAGTAGGATTGCTCAGGATGTAGATTGTAATTATGATTATATTTGTGTTGTAACGAGATGATCACGTTCCGTTGCCAGTACTTGAAGCTGGAAAAGAATAGCGCATGAAATATATCGGGTTTAAAAATGTCTTCAAAATTTTCCTTTTCCTTTAATTTCTCACATAACATTACTTCTCAGAATTCGATGCTTATAAGCGACACTATCATATAGTGGAATAATATAGATAGTGTATTTTTTTTTCAAAAGAGAGGTCGTTCGATTCCCGGCTAAGCAAAAAGATGTTTTAAAAAACAATTGATGCAGTTTTAGTTTTTATCAAAATCGGCCTCGTAACCCCTTTAAGCATTTTTCGCTAATCCTTATAGTTTTGAATTTGGCGCTGAAGGCCTATTTGAAAAATTCACCCTGTATAATAACGTTTCTTTTCGAGTGGCCACAGGTTTACAAATTGACGTATTGTTAATGTAAATTGTATTATTTTCTCACGTAGACTCCATCTAAATACCATTTAGAAAGTAATAATTAACTTGATATTACAGGCATCTGTTAATAATGTATTTATTGAAGAAAATGTTGTGTATTTTACCTATTGCTGATGCTGCACTTTGAGCTTGAGCTGCACCTTGTCCTTCGGCATTACTTGATGCTGTAAAATATAAACGAAAAGAGTTTTTTTTAATTTTATAATATATGAGTAGCAGACGAGCCTGCAGTCCTCCTGATAGTAAGTGGCTACTGCCGGCCATGGACATCTGTAATCAACCCCAGATCGGATTAGATTCCTACCTGAGGTCGAGCTAGAACGCCTCGAAAAAGTATGTCGTTCACACCCTTCAAAACAGAACATATAACAGCAGCGCTTAACAATACTGTTATATGGAAATAGGAATAGTAGGATTGCTCAGGATGTAGATTGTAATTATGATTATATTTGTGTTGTAGCTGTAGGCGATACATTATTACTGGTATCATGCTAAGTTATTTAAATATAAATCGGACCTACTTTATTACATAAATTAAAGCTTAAATTAAGTATGCGTTGATTAAATTTAACGAATTCTAAGTCATTAATTCATCAAGGTTAATAACCTTCTATTAACTTCGAAGCCTTCGTACCCTCGGGCACATGTATAAAACTTATATATAAATTGGTACGTCTGTATGGAAGTTACAGTTTGTTTTTATAGGTTCTTTCAGTGTTTGGTGGAAGGTGGAAAAACATTAGACGCGGTAATGTCTTGTAAGTGTAAACTTTACACTTTGAATGAAATTTTGTTAATCATGTGTATTTATTAATGTAGCTATATTACATTTTCAAAAACAAACGTCGGATTAGTATGTATTGAGCATTATTATTTTGTATTGTCGCATGGATTGAGCGTCAGCATTTGCAGTAACATTCGCTGTTGAATAAATTAATACCTATACTCATGTAACATTTTATAATACAAGCTGTAATTCTTAAGGAGTTAATTGTTCACAACTTTACATAATCTGTATTATGTAAATTTACTTGTCAGGAAAATAACATGCACCTATATCCCCTGGATTAAGCTGTGCGTTAACTGTTAGACTGTTAATGTTAGAGTTTTATTAGAAAAAACGATTCCAAGATGAAGTTCTTGTTTCGTTTGTTACAAACTGAATTTTCCACGCATAAAATAATTATCATAAAGCATTTTATCCTTCAAAAAACTATTGTATACTCCAAAGTATACGAAACTTTCTTGAGATGGTTATATTAATACGTACAACTAGCACTAGCTAATGCTTCTGCGTTAGCATTCGCTGCATCAGATGCTGTGGCATCAGCTTCGGCGTTTGCTTCAGAGTCCGCTTCAGCGTTTGCTTCAGCTTGAGATGAGGCATCTGCTTCGGCGTTTGCATCAGAGTCCGCTTCAGCGTTCGCTTGAGCTTGAGATGAGGCATCTACTTCGGCGTTCGCATCAGAGTCCGCTTCAGCGTTCGCTTAAGCTTGAGATGAGGCATCTGCTTCGGCGTTTGCATCAGAGTCCGCTTCAGCATTCGCTTGAGCTTGAGATGAGGCATCTGCTTCGGCGTTGTAGTTGACTTCGTCATGTAGGTTCAGGTAGTTTTAAATTAGTATTCTAAATGGGTCTTCCATTTTTAAGTTTTCTTACACATTGATTTAACTCCTAATTATCAAGAGGTCATCGTCATCAACCCATTATTGTCCCACTGCTGGGCACGGGTCTCCTCTCAGAATGAGAAGGATTAGGCCATAGTCCACCGCGCTGGCCAAACGCGTATTGGTACACTTCACATACCTTTGAGACTTTATTTTTATATAAATCTCTCAGGTATGCAGGTTTCCTCACGATGTTTTCCTTCACCGTTTTAAGCAAGTGATTATTAATTTCTAATATGTACATAAATTTGTGAAATCAGAGGTGCGTGCCTAGGATTTGAACCTTGGACCCCTCGTTCGAGAGGCCGAGTTCATAACCATTAGGCTATCACTGCTTTTCAATTATCAGGAGGTAAAAGTGAAAAACTGAGATGCTCGTAGGTTGGACGGATAAGCACATCTTCTCATCTACACGAATATTATAAAGAGGAAAACTTTGTTTGTTTGTTTGGTTCTAATGAATAGGCTCAAAAACTACTGGACCGATTTTAAAAATTCTTTCACCATTCGAAGGCTACATTATCCACGAGTAACATAGGCTATATTTTATATGAAATATATTTGATAAATAGATTTTGAGGCGGTACAAAGTTTGCCTGGTCAGCTAGTTTAAAAATAAATTAATAAATTACCTTGTGCTACGGCGCTCGCTTGTGCTTCTGCAAATAATAGTTAATGTCATATAAGTTACATAACAAGTTAGTTACGAAATACATACAAATGAAATAATTCAAATGCAGAGTGAATACATTAACCCGCTATAGAACTACGCGAGCTAATATGTATCCTATGGCTCGGCTCTGAGCTCACTGTCACTTGTGTGTAACCTCCCTTAATTAAACTTTTAAGGTAAAGCCAGTAAGTTCGACCGTGAGGTACATCCGCCACATATATGTCTAGCATGATCCAGTCTTTTTGTTTCGGAAAAACAATGTGGATGCCATCCGACCTTTTTGTGACCATTTTACGAGCAGTCTTCAGGAGTGGCTACGCATCTGCGAGCGCCTTCAGGTAGAATAATAAATCATACTCAAATGGCATAATAGAGCATCAGTTAGGCAAGATAGGTACATTTGAGGCATATATCGTTCCTGTAAAACTGTCGGGCCTATATAACGTGAATTGGGCCTTATTTTTCTTAATCCATAAACAATACAATTTAACAATTTTAAAGAATTCTATTGCATATCCATGCAATTGAATTCTTTAAAATTGTTAAAATATATTTTTTTGATTACACTTTCCCAAAATCTTACATAGCATATAAAAATTAATTAAAATATTAAATGATAAAATTATTATGATTCACTTACCCGCATCTTGAGCCAACAAGGCTACAGGATACAGTAGAAGTACCGTAAATATTAATAAATATTTAGTTCTCATGTTTGGGATCTTCGGAATGATGATTGCTGAATATTTTCCAGCTTATAAATGGAAAAAAGTCGTAAAAATATTATCATTATTGGAAAGCGTGATCATCGGGAACATATTTTTTATTGCATTATTATATGCTCCTATCAATGTTCATGATCACGAAATGTTCGTGATCACGAACTTTGATAAGAGTGTTATTAATGTAAGCTTACTTTAATTGCAATTTAATTATAAGAATAAGATTCTAGAAAGTCACGAAAATATAAGAACAGCTAAGTATATTGATGCATCGTAAATATTTTTATGATGGTAGCAGTTTTTATAAAGCGCTGAAAGGAACAACGTGACTTTTTTGAATCGTTGAAAATTGATTTTTTTTCACACAAGTTAGGAATAAGTGTATATTTTAATACCAGTATATTACTATGTAAGTATGTTTTTGAAGTTGGTAGAACTTTTGGTGGATTAATTCTGGAACCAAAGCTTCAATCAAATCAAATCAAATAATTTTCTTCAAAATTCAAAATAGGTTCTTTACAGAGCACTTTTTGAATGTCAGTAAAACTACCACCACTTCACAAGGTGTTTCGTTATGGAGAAGAAGCGGCGAAAGAAATTCCATAACACACATTTTTTAAAAATAATGTTTTTTACAATGTTAAACTTAACCTAATGGTACATGTGGAGCTGGAACTACTTCAAACCACACCGTTTTGTAAGTCAAAATCAGAGTACGCTTTTTTACATAGCGTTTGTTTAACGACATGTTTGAACTTTTTCTGTGAGATTAAAAAATTGGTCGGGTATTTTATTGTAGTAGCGTAATAATGTTACCCACGAAAGATCTAGCCACCTTACATAATCTATGTTTAGGAATTGCTAATTTATTTCTATTTCTAGTGTTAAAGTTATGGTGGTTGCTATTTTTTCAAACATATCAGTGTGTTTTCTTATATACATAATATTTCAAGTTATTTCAAACACCTGTTTCTTTCTTATAACAGCGATGTAACTTGTATTATAGTAATTATGGGGTAGATTAGTGTGGGAAAGCAGAAATGTTAATATGAGGATTGAATATCAGTTCGGTAAAAATCCCACATAACCCTGCGTCGCTCCCGTGACGTCGGGTACATTTGGAAGATTTCCCCCTCGTGGAAAAAAATGTTATGTTCTGAATTCGTTATTCAATTTTTATCTGCACGTTTTATAACTCATGTACCTTCCTTTTAAATCCAATTTCACAAAACCTTGGTACGGACATTTTTATTGTAATATCCCGTAATTCACGTTGGTAGAAGATCCCGATATAACACGACCTTCACCGAGCTGCTTAATGGATGAAACGTTTTTTATATCAATTTAAATATGTCAAAAAGTATATTGCAAATGGGTTGACTAAAAAAATTCAGTCCCCGAGATTTTGACGGGTCGATGTGCCGGCAATATCAAACACGTTTGAACTTGTCCAGACAATGCCGTCGCACCGCACACTTACATTTTGACTATCATAAATTGTAGTAATTTTATAAATATATATATATATATTTATTATTTAAATAGTAATTTTATTTATTTTTGTTTTTTGATAGCTGGATCGCGGCGATTTCGATCGCGTTGAACAAACGATCGCCATTACGTCATATTAAAGTCGGGCCGAAATAGTCTTGGTATCGGTGACGGTCCGGTGTCAGCGGTGGACATTCACCCTATAGGTCAATTGACAAGATCGATGGCATGTTTTTTGTTTCCTTCTGAAATAATCGCACTTAACTGTTAACAATGTTAAAGATTTTTTATTGACACGCTCAGACAAAACAGTTTTTATTATAAAGCTGTACATTTATGGGGGTATTTTGCAAATGTCTACCGTTCCCACGGTACTCGTGAACGTATAGTTGGTTAAATAATAAATTAACTTTAATTTTTGAACGTATACAATCTAGTAATTCAGGCGCCGCCATGTTATTGTAGTATATGGGAATATTTCAAAACTATTTTATGGTTGTGTGCAGCGATCTAGACCAAAATAGCAAATTATTATTTTTCCTGAGATAAAGATATTTTTCCTCGTTTTCTGGTAAATGTACAACTTATAGTCCAAATTGAAATCCCCTTTTAGAGATATCGCGATTGACGTATTGACACGTTAATATTGTATAATAAAACCTAATTTCTTTTCTATAGTTTTGTACTAAGAACAAGAATTTAATTTTATGTCATTCGTCTAAAGTTTTCCGTTGTCAACATGTGTTCTTATAAGTATATTCGTATTCATATTAAAATAACTAAAATCAACTATGCGTTTTCAATAAAAAATAGTAAATCATAAACGATAATAGGAAAATTGGTGAATAATATGTAGTCTATATTTCATTGGATACTACAGGAATAATATATTATTCGAATTCGAAGACAACTATGACAAAAAAATTCTTCTAAAAATGTACATATATGCCACCCCAACACTTATTTACATATATATCAAAAACCAACACATTCAACTAGTGTGATAAGAGATTACCAAAACGTACAACTGGTTTAATTCGTTTCAACCTGGCGTTCTCCATCGGCGTGCTTGGAGCAGTAATCCGGGGACTAATAGCCAACGGACTTGACATTTCTGGTTCATAAATCCTTGTATCTGCCGGAGGAGAAGCCAGCCATATTCGATTGCTGAAACCGAAGCTCGGAGTATTAATGCCGCGTATCCTCCTCTCGTAATATACCAAATAATCCTCTACTCGTAGTTTCATTTGGTCAATATGTCTCTTAACTTGTAACCCATCTTCCTTACTAACTAAGAACATCTTAGACCCTATATATTTCTCTATTTGACCTTTAATCCACCTTTCTTCCCCGCTATATTCCCGTACCCTTACTTTATCACCTGTATTAAACCTTCTAACCTTGCTAACCATCTTTTCACCTTGTTGAACTTGAACTCCCGCACTTCTTCTATATATTTCCTTAGACAATCCAATATCGATCGTAGTTTTCGTCCCTGTAACCGTAACGCTGGTATCGTATGTTTTACCAGTCAAACTTTGAAATGTACTCCTGTATGCCAGAAGAAATAATTGTAATGCCTTATCCACGCCTATATTATCCCGTTTTGCTTTCCTAATTTAAATTTAATTTAAAGCCCTTTTACACAGGTTCACAGTTTCTTCCGCACCTCGGAGAGAGGTCCGCCGGAGATTCCTTCATACATGTCTCGCATTGCTTGCACGATCGTTCAATGTCATCAGTACCTGGCCACCATACGAAACTTCGTGCAATCGCTTTCATTTTAACTATACACATGTGCCGAGTGTGTTATTCCTGCAATACTTTCTTATGAAACGAGTTTGGTATAATCATCCTATATCCCCACATTATACAACCCGCATCTATATATAATTCTTTTAAAAAAAATGGTTTCAGCTCTGGTTCCGGACAATGTGATGGCCAGCCTGATTATCAATAGGTTACCACTTTGTTTAAAAATGGCTCGTCTTTTATAACTTGCGCTACTCCTTTGGAACTGGAAAATATAGTTAACAAAATTTACATACGTCACTTCATCATTATCAGGTATTTGGGTATTCAATGGAAGTTTGGACAAAGCAACAGCACTGTTTTCATCTGTCTTTTCGTATTCAATATCATAATCATACCCAGATAAAATAACCGCATCTCTGCATACGCGTCGCAGCCATGATTGGTATTCGTGCTTTGAGAGTTAAAATCGCAACCAATGGTTAATGATCAGTCCTAAGAAGAAATTTCCGACCATATAAGTATTAATGATTTTTTTTAATACCAAAGATAATTGCTAACATTTCTCTATCAATCTGTGAGTAAGATCTTTCTGCGGCATTCAGAACACGCGATGCGAAAGTGCGATACCACTGCCCCGACACCAACACTATTGGTATCTGACGGAAGAATAAGTGGGAGAGAAACCCTCATGGGTTCCTCTCTGCCGCGGGGACAGCTGAGAGCCGGAGCTGATATGCCGGACTCTTACCGGCTAAAACCCCACGGTGTTCCTCTGGACGCCCATTGCCGGGACTGCGGGTACGCTATAGCATTCGTCCGCGGTCCCGGCGGCGTTTGCCCACAGCAGGGCCCGTCTCCGTTTAGGATGGAGTTGGAGTTTACTCCATTCGCTCAGCTTTGAGGTGCGCACGGGAAAACCGCGCGCGCCACCTCGAGACCTATTTATGACGTAGGACACCCCCGTGTCCTACGCCATGCCTCCGTTATGGGTGTAGGAGATGGGCGTAGGGAACCATTCTCCTACGCCCGGTTTTCCGGCTTCGGATAGGGAGGTCTGAGGTTCTCTCTCTCACCCTCTCCGCAGCCTCCTTCTGCGAGATGACTTCCTCGCAGAAGGATTTTACAGCTTTCCAGGACCTGTCGCTCCCGACCTACTTTACTTTTACTTTACTTTTTTGTCTTTTACTACGGCGGGGAAAGAGAGGTCCGGCCCCACTGCAGCGACGAGCACATGACATTTTGTGATTATGTGATGTGTCATTCATGTAATATTGCGGTGATAATGGTGACTTTGGTAATGGAATTGTGCTTGGAGACAGTGGTTATTTCTTAAAAAAATTACTTATTGAGCCTACTCAGCAATCCCGTACTCGAGTTGAACAATTGTATAATGAGTCTTATATACAGAGCAGAGGTGTTATAGAAAGGTGCTTTGATGTATGGAAGTGGAGATTCTCTGTTCGAAGTTTTAGATTGGACTTAGATGTAACCTACCTGCAGCGCAAGATATAATTGTGGCTGTGGCAATATTACATAATATGGCACGCAGTCAAAATGAGGGAGGGCCTCCTAGAGACCCCGAGGTACTGATACCACCACAACCGGTATTTTCAGCAGAATATGCTGACAATGAGGGAACAAACAGTACGTCTAACAGAAGTTACAGAAGAGACCGTGTACTTGAATATTTTGAATCACCAATAAGGTGAAGAGAGTTCTTGTCTACTTATTGATTGTTTTAAATTGGTGTAATACTTTTAAAATAAATACCTATTTATTTCTTTATTTATAAAGTAAAAACAAATATATTTATGTATAGTATATTTAACTCATGCTCTTCTGCAACAGATACATGTTCTTTTTTTTAGCAATTTCTTGATGAAAACGCACTAGTTCATGCCTTGCAGCTCTTAATTCATCAAGTCTTGCTGTAACGCTGGCTTTGGTTGGTTTTAGTTCGGTAACCTTACCAGGGGGGCTAGCCAAGTTGACATTCTACAGTCGCTTGCGCTGTAGAAACGCTATAGAAACGCTAAAATGTATGAAAAGTATCAATGATCACGTGATCAAAATAGCGAAGTAGAAAAGTCGTAGCCAAGTTACACGATAGAATAGAACGCTAGCGATTCTACAATGCCCATGTCATTGCTTTTTTCCATACAAATGACAACCTTTGACAACCTTTTGATTTTTGTGTCAAATTTGTTATCGAAGCGTATTAAAATAGCGTAGCGAAAATCTATATATATAAAAATCAATTGCTGTTCGTTAGTCTCGCTAAAACTCGAGAACGGCTGAACGGATTTATCTTATCTTGGTCTTGAATTATTCGTGGAGGTCTAGGGAAGGTTTAAAAGGTGGGAAAAATTCGAATAATTGCCGGGAAAATCCTCAAAACAGCATTTTTTATTTCCCATACAAACGTTTTCTAGGTTTTGACTAAACTACTGAAGCTACAATCATAAAATTTGAAATATAGCTTCATTTTATAATGTAGATGCGCACTAAGAACGGATTTTTTTGATATTCCACCGTTAAGGGGGTTAAATGGGGGTTAAAAGTTAGTATGAAAGTCCGTCAGTTTTAAAGCAAACTGGATGAAAATTGGTATTTAGCTTTCTGATTTAAAGTAATAAAAAGCGAATCTAAGGGATTTTCCAAAATCAACCCTAAAGGTGGTTAAATAGGGGTTGACAGCTTATTTTAAATTTTGCCATTTTGAAAGCCAGCACTATGAAAGTTAGCCATTGCTTTACTGGTTAGATATAATAGAACTTTAGTTCTACCGTTTTTGGAAAATCAACCCCTATGTGGGTTAAATAAGGGTTGTAAGTTTGTAAGAAAGCTCCCCAGTTTTGATGTAAACTCTATGAAAGCCGGTATTTGGGTTTTCGATTAAAAATAATAAAATACCTATTTCACCATTTTTGGAAAATCAACCCTTAAGTTTGTAAAATAAGGGTTGACAGCTTATTTTAAAATTTGCCAATTTCAAAGCCAGCACTATGAAAGTTAGCCATTGCTCTACTGGTTAGATATAGTGGAACTTTAATTCTACAGTTTATGGAAAATCAACCCTTATGTGGGTTAAATAAGGGTTGTAGGTTTGTTTGAAAATCCCCCAGTTTTGAACTAATCTCTATGAAAATCTGTATTTAGCTATTTGGTAGAAAAAAATTAAACACCTATTTCATAGTTTTTGGAAAATCAACCCTTAAGTTGGTAAAATATGGGTTGACAGCTTATTTTAAAATTTGCCAATTTTAAAGCCAGCACTACGAAAGTTAGTCATTGCCGTACTGATTATATATAGTGGAACTTTTATTCTACTGTTTTTGGAAAACAACTCTTATATGGGTTAAATAAGGGTTGTAAGTTTGTATGAAAGTCCCCCAGTTTTGATGTAAACTGTATGAAAATCGGTATTTGGGTTTTCGATAGAAAATAATTAAACACCTATTTCACCATTTTTGGAATATCAACCCTTAAGTTGGTAAAATAAGGGTTGACAGCTTATTTAGAATTTGCCAATTTGAAAGCCAGCACTATGAAAGTTAGCCATTGCCTCACTGGTTAGATATAGTGGAACTTTAATTCTATCGTTTTTGGAATATCAACCCTTATTTGAGTTAAATAAAGGTTGTAAATTTGTATGAGAGTCCCCCAGTTTTAATGTAAACTGTACGAAAATCGGTATTTGGGTTTTCGATAGAAAATAATTAATCACCTATTTCATTGTTTTTGGAAAATCATCCCTTAACGTCGCTTATGCGGGTTGGAATTTTATTTCAAACTCCGTTAATTCGGAAGCAAGGACTATAAAAAATTGCATTTGGTTTTCCTGTTGGAAATAATAGAACTTTTTTAACACCATTTATGGAAAATCTACCCTTAGAGGGTAAAATTGGGGTTGAAAGTTTGTTGGGAAGTCCGTAGATATTGAAACAAATCCTATGAAAATTGGTATTCAGCTTTCTGATTGAAGATAATAGAACACCTATTTTACCGTTTTTGGAAAATCAACCCTTAAGTCCGATTAATAGGGAATAGAACTTTATTTTAAAATCCGTTAATTTGGAGACAAGGATTGTAAAAATAGCATTTAGCTTTCTGGTTCGAAATAATAGAGCTTCTATAACACCGTTTATGGAAAATCTACCCTTAAGAAGGTAAAATTGGGGTGGAAACTTCATTTAGAAGTCCGCAGCTTTTTAAGCAAAGTCTACGAAAATTGTTATTTGGTTTTCTGATTGAAAATAATAGGACACCTATTTCACAGTTTTTGGAAAATCAACCCTTAAGGTTGTTTAATAGGGGATGGAATTTTATTTTAAAATCCGTTTATTTGGAAACAAGGACTGTAAAAATAGGATTTAGCTTTCTGGTACGAAAAAATAGATCTTCTTTAACAACGTTTATGGTAAATCTACCCTTAAAGGGATAACATAGGGGTAGAAACTTCGTTTAAAAGTTCGCAGATTTTAGAGCAGTCTATGTAATTTAGTATTCTGCTTTCTGATTGAAAATAATAGAACACTTATTTCACCGTTTTTGAAAAATTAACCCTTAAGGACGTTTAATAGGGGATGGAAATTTATTTTAAAATCCGTTAATTTGGAAGCAAGGACTGTAAAAAATGGTAATTGGCTTTCTGGTTGGGAATGATAGAACTTTTTTAACACCATATATGGAAAATCTAACCTTAAGAGGGTATAATAGGGGTAGAAACTTCGTTTAGAAGTCCGCAGATTTTGAAGAAAAGTCTATGAAAATTGGTATTTTGCTTTCTGGTTGTAAATAATATATTACTTATTTTTCCATTTTATGAAAATCAACCCTTAAGGTCGTTAAATAGGGGTTGGAACTTTATTTTATAATACGTTAATTTGGAAGCAACCACTATGAAAAATTATCTTTGGACTCAATGAAGCATCTGAGTCACTGCATACTTTCTGTTTACACATCTGTTTTAGCATTTTTAGCAACTTAACAATCAACCCCATTAGGGTACTATAAGTAAAGAAAGTTTCTTTCAAAACCGTTATTGACGTTACTTCCTTTGGCGTGTCTGGAAAAAGAACAGAGTGCAGAGAAGTTTAGTGTAGGGCGAAATTCCACGGGCCGTCGTAACATATATTTTTAACATGGGAATGTATTGCGCGTGCTGAAGTGCAGAACAGCGGTTTTTTAGGGTTCTTTACCTCAAGACGGAACCCTATTACTAAGACTTCGCTGTCTGTCCGTCTGTTCGTGTGTCACAGGGCTCTATCTCTGGAACCGTAATAGATAGACATTTGAAATTCTTACAGAGGAGGCATAACGGTGGCCGCTATAACAACAAATACTAAAAATAAAAAAAAGTTGAAAACAAAAAGGGGTCCCCATACAACAAACTGCTATTCGATATTTTTCCAACTAACTTTTGAACCGTTAGACGTAGACAGTTCAAATTTTCACAATGTGAGTACTTTAATGGCTGCTGCAATATTAAATTCTAGAAATTAAAATAAAAAAAAAAAATGGTTGTACGGCACCCTCCAGGTGCGGGTTCGACTTGCACTTGGCCAATTATTAGTAACGCGCAGACCCGCGGGCCACAAGGGAAAGTCGCGGGCCACACACCACCCGTGGGTGTCGGTCGGGTTGCCGACCGCTGGTCTTGAATATTAGCTTTTTAGAAATTTGCTGATAAAGTATTTATTGGTGCATATTTACTTAGGAATGTTTTTGAAATTCTACTAAGGTGGTAAAAGAAGTGTAATATGTATGTATACGGGAATCTTTTAGGTTCGAAGTTAGAAACGTGAAATTTCAGATAACGTCTATTCAGACAAATACACGACAACGTGGACGGGTGCAAATTTCATACATGATAATGCGTAAGTTTATTCAAATTGGCCTACATTTTGGTATACTGATTAGGTACATCGCAACTACTTTGGACACACTGCGTGCCAACATTTTGTCCTGCCGTGGGGTATGGTTGTGGTTATGCGTGGATTAGTGGTGGTGATCTGATAGACACATAGACCTTGAATTAAAATTTTGGGCTAGAACAGGGCTACAGTATCCCCTGCCTGTCGTACGAGACTAAAGGGGGACTTCTGGAGTTGCGGGTGGCAAGAATGGGAGCTCTAACCGCCCAGCCAGAGACCCTGGAAAGAACCACTGTATGTAAGGCCACATATAACATGGACGGTTCCTATGAAATAGTGTAAATAATAATTATAGTATCCTACATGAAACTTATATTTTAAAAAAAGTTTCATTACAGTCCACTAATTAGAGTTTTAGTGTATGTTTCTGACGAAAGCTTGACCAATTTAGGTACAAAGTGACGAAAAAAAAGCTTTTATTAATTAAATATTAATGCTACTTTAACGTTAAAATTGTTAAAGGTACAAATTTACGATTACAGTTATTTGTATGTCATATCATATTTTTTTACGCGGGCGAAGCCGCGGGTTCTGCTAGTAAAATAAATAAATAAATTCTAAGATAAATGTCATAGTGAGCGATCGCGCCGACCCTGTAGAAAACGTAAACGCTAATATAATGGCGGATTCTGTATCAGCTGTTTATCACTTCACTACGCGCTATCACTGCATTATAGACTTTAATTACTTTCGATAATTTGAAAATGGATACTTTAAACGTCTTGAAATTTGAATATGGCTCTCTATAACTAGGGTACCCTAAAATATTATAGAAATGAATTACAAAGTCGTTTTTCTATTTTAAATTAATAGGAGCATATAATATAATAGATAGATTCGATAGAACTTAGAGTTATTCCAGTGTTTAAATAAAAATATTGTCTCAGTTTAACCGTTTTATTGCATCATTATTAATGCTTCTCATAGAAGCTTTACTTGTAACTAAACCATTTTTTTGCACCTTAAAATAAAATATAATATAAATATCTGTATCCTTTTTTCATTATTATCTCCTGTTTCCCAGCAATCTCCCTGTCTAGGCATAAAGCTGGTGGTTAGGTTTCATTTGTTAGCATGGCATGTATGGTATATACCCAGTGGCATTTTCGTTTATTATAATTGCCTCCTTGGAATCCGCTCCTACTATGGAAGAAGATCCTGAGTAGCTCTCCTTTTGATGAGCTTTAAAGTGCGTGTGGAATTCATAAGTTCACTAGCAAGTTCATTGGAGTGTCTTTATATGTACGAGTATATGATTTTAGTTTATTTGTCACTTTCTCTCTCACTGTTGTCTCTGTGGCATCAGCTATCATGCGACGCATTTTCGATTGGAAACGCTGTATGATGTCCAAGTTTGAGTTGGATGCGGTTCCCCAAAGTTCTGATCCATATGACCATATCGGTTTTAGTATGGATTTGTAGTGGACAAGTTTGTTGCTGAGAGACTTTCGTGCCATGAGCCAGTAAATCTTAACAAGTTGGAAGTCCAGATATTTTCTTTTGGTTATACGTATTCTAAGTTGAAGTAGGTAATTTTATACAAAATACATGCAATAGCTGTTACTGTCATTAGTAATATCGCTATGAACAATTTGTATACTCTTTGTAAACAATCACTAATCACCATAGTTACCGTCCATAGACACATTATTAAGTTTAGTTTTTGCAAATAATTTTAAATAATAAAATACCTATGCTATAAAATATGGTATATTTTTTATTACTATTAAATAATTAATCATTACCAGAAATGATTAATTTTATTGCAACAAAGTTTTCTATATCTACTTTACAATATTCATAAAAAAAAACATATTTACAATACCTATATTATAACTATATTTATGTACATATATACAAAAAAAGGGGGTATAAAAAAATATATTCACTATAAATAAAACAAACCATCTAAAATAGCCGTGTGAGGCATGGTTCCCAAAACGCTGGCGGCGTTCCCTTGCTGCACTGCTAGGCTCAATCTTTGGGCGAAGTAGCCGCCAGCTCTTTGGTCACCAGAAGCGAGGACAAGTCTGGTCGACATATCTGACATGAATTTCTTCATATCAGATGACCATGGACCCATTGTCTCCACTGCAAGCGCCGCAAACAAATAATTATCCAATATATTACTATATTTGCGGCGCTTCAGTATTTGGGCATGGTCGGCTGCAGCCCCAGCGCTCACAGACGTATTACCAACGTGAGATGGGGCTAGAGTGTCGACACAGGTCGCGTCCCATACCAGGGGTCGTCCGAGACTCCACGGCACCAAAGTGATACCATCGGGTCTCTTGCCATCGTCTCTGAATAGACCAGAAGGTTCCAGTGTCGCTGGTACAGAAACGGTAGCAAGAGCCCGACGAATAAGATCGTTAAGAGTCCCGTGACGATAAAGCCGACCAGCACTCCTGGTACAGGACAAGCCATGCCGACCCAACTCGTCCACCACCTGCCCACACGGACAAAGGTGAGACTCGCATACCTTGGCACCGAGCCGGAGACCTACAGAAATTCTTAAGGTAACTGGATCCAGCACGGTGCCAATATTACTAGACGGCAACGCATGTAACCAATAACCTGACTCGCTTTGAGCAACAGCTAGTAAACGGGCCCTATCAAAATTATCCGAACATCGTTCAAGAAGGCAGGCAAAAACAGATTTAATTGCTGGCATATCCCAAATGCATTGTTTGGATTTATCTATAATAGAGGTATCTTCAGACGGAAATAAAGCACACCAGGCCTCCGTAGCCTCCGACATGTACGCCACCCGAACATCATCCATAGAAATGTTTAAGATGTCGGCGATGAGGGTAGTCGTACTATGACAAGAGGCCAGGAAAGCCGGGAGCGCCAAACTTTCCGTCCTGCGGATACCTATGCCACCGAACTTAATCGGAAGAGTTGCCTGCATCCAGGAACGATCATCAAATTGTAAATTTAGAATTTTGGACACACAATTTTGTAATGATAAATCTAAAATTTGAGTAAACGAAGGAAATTTCCAAATGGGACAACAACGAAGTAAGTACAAGAATTTAGGTGCGAAAAGGCAAAGGCGTAAAATGTAGATAGCCATATGCGGTTTTATGTCGTAAAGTCGTTCCGAATTTAATTCAAAGTGTGTCAATTTAGAATTTATAATGGGCAAAAATGCATCTTCAAATATTGGAGCACCTAATAACGTTAAATTTTCTTTATCTACAATAGCTATGTTTGGAGATAATAAATTAAATTGTTCGTAAATATGATGACATCTTTCGACTGATAATTTGTCCGAAAAAAAAATTTCACACTTATTAAAATTTAAATCTAAACCAATTTGGTTAAAGCGCTCGATTATAAATTTTAGGTCCTCCAATACAATTGATGCATTTCCTCCCAAAGAACCATCATCAAGGTACCATACATTAAATTTTGAATTTAGTTGTGTAATAATTGGTTGTATTGCCAGACTAAAAATAACTGGGCCAAGAGGGTCGCCTTGCTGACATCCCACACAAGATCCAATAACTTTATCGCCAAATAATAATTTTGATGGGGTACCATAACACTGCCACATGTAGTCAAATATTTCAGGCATTTCTTTTTGAATTTCCGCTAGAAGAGGTCCCCCTGTCTACCGAATTAAATGCATTTTTCACATCAATTTTAAGAAACACATCGTAATCATTTTTGTTTAAAAATGTACGAGCAGCGTGTACAGCTGCCTCGCAGCCGCCCTTGACTCCGAAGCCAAGCTGCCGCGGCTGAAGCTGCCTGGACAAAAGCTCATTATAATTCCGGCAGCATAACTTGGAAACCAATCGTCGAAGAGTACACCCCACTGCGATAGGTCGAATGCCTCCATCTTTCTTTTTGAGAGCAACGAGGTTGGCTCCATATATTATAGGTGTTATACTGGAAGGAACCCGTCCTGCTAACATTAAATTAATGAGAGCGGTGAGTTCCTTCAGTAATCCCTTTCCTACTTCACCTAACAAAGGATCGGTTAGGTCTTTCAAGTGCTGAGGTGTAAGGCCATCTAAGCCACCAGCAGATCCGTTCGGAAAAGAACGAATGGCGGTCTTAGTGGCTTCCTCGCTGACTCTCAAATTTTCAGGCTGAAGAAAAGACGCTGGGCTAGGCAGCTGCGAGGATGTGTTTGGTATGGGATGCTTATCGCGGAGAGCTCCAAGCGTGTCAGGTGAGTGCGTAGCCATTGTGTCATCAGAAAATAAAAGTTTGACTGCACCTTTGATGTCTCCATCTGAAATTTTATTTTCAATTAATTTCACAATATTGTTTCTAATGGGATTATAATTTATAGAAGTGGTGTTATCTGGAATTACGTCTTGAACTGTATTCAATTTTATTAAATTGCATAATGTTTGTTTTGGAGATCTATTATGTAAATGTAAATTTTTATATGCAAATAATAGAAGTTCTTCCCAAGCATTATTATTATTTTCTGATACTACTTTGGCCACGCACTTAGTAAGAGACATGGCCACGGTGGAACGCGCTCCTTTCGGAATCCGTTTAACCACCCTGATGTTGTGTTTGAGGTGTGCGAGTCTCTTGTGTAATGGTTCGTCATTACGATGCCCACTTGAAGGATTTGTATTAGATGAGACAGGATCCTGACTAACGACTACATCTATGCGAGGGATATGGATACGGCTACAATGTATTCTTAGCCCTCGTATGCCTTTATACAGTTTATTATCCGCACAGATGGAGCATCGTAATAAGGAATCATTAGGCATATAAAATATAAAGACTAAATTAAAATATATATAAAACCATAATTACAAAACAAAATATATAACTTAATTAGATTTGAAAATACATACTAAGACAAATCATAACAATAACTTAAAATATTTTCTTTGACAACTAATGTGTTACACGATAAGTTACTTGGAAACGAAATATTATTATAAATGATTGGCTGATTGACGGAGAAGCGTTGCTATTGGTTTTCAAGAAGTTGTTTTGCTTTGTTGATTGGCTGGTTAACTGGTTAGGAGCTTGGCTATTGGTTTTCAAAAGTAACGTTGCTTGGCAATAAGTGGCGTCTCGAGGCGTCCTTAACTACCGTTTTTCAGGTTGCTATGAAAATAAATATTTTCAAATCTTGTTTTTCACTGAAACGGAGCACGACCTGATTTTACCCACAACTGTATGGGTGCCTTATTACTTAATAAATATAATGAAGAACTTTTTAAAGCATTAGCACAAAATAAACTCAATTAATTATTTAAACAATATGATCTTGACACATTATGTTTTGACATCACCATTCAATTCGACACTCTGATTCACATCATTACCATGTAGCTATTTTGGCTGGTGTAGAAACCAGACGATGTCCCTTTTGACGTGTACGTCAATGTAAAACATTAACTTCTGCCTTGTTTCTAAACGCTTTCTAAAAAAAACGCTTTCTACACTCACAGCCCCACACTAGGATTCCCTGTGTCGTGGGTGCTATGGACACACACAGAGACAAATACACAAACACCCAGACCCAGAAACAGAAATCTAAATTCATCATTTAGAAATCTGTCTGGCCGGGGATCGAACCCGGGACCCTCTGCGTGTCAGACCGGCATGGTGACCGCTCCGCCACGCGGGTCGTCTAATATTGCAGTGATTGTATATGTGCATCTCTCTTGCGTACATTTAGAATGAAATTAGCAACAGACATGGATAGACAGGTTTCGAAGGTGGTAGAACCCTTTGTGGTTCAACTCCGGCAGCACCACCGCCACACCTATTTCTACCTAATAACAGCAGTGTTAGGCGCTGCTTTGTTCCGGTTTGAAGGGTGTGGTAAGGGAGACAGACTTTTCCGAGGCGTTCCAGCTTAGAACTCAGGGGTAGCGGCGCATCTGTGGCCGACCTCGGGTAGGAATATCTAATCCTATCTGAGGTTGATTACAGATGTCCATGGGCGGCAGTAGCCACTTACCATCAGGTGGACTGCATGCTCGTCTGCTACTCTTATATTATAAAAAAAGGACAACATATAGCTACTGGTCGGATAAAAAAATATTGAAAAAATGAAAATTTTTACGCCTTTGTTAAACAGACAGTTAATTTTACACGTCATTTAACTATCCTATTTGAGAACTATCATATTTAAGAATTGAAAAATCGGCCCTTAATGACATATGTTTTAAATAATGATTAATGATATGAAATATACTTGGATTAACAGACGTTTTGTTGTTTTATTTTACTTTGTTCCTTAACTATAGAAGACAGCACATAAATTCTTTCGTTTTTTAAGATTGGAGTACATTAAAAAAATGGTAAATGCGCTTGTAGTCCATGATGATACAGTACCCTTTGGGATTTGTTTACGTATTTGCCCATACAATTTCCGATCAGCGCCCCTAGCGCATTGTGTCAGAACTAGGAAATCGTATGGGCCAATACGTAAACAATAACCAAAACAGTCATATTTGTCAAAACGTAAAAACTCATGGTAAGGGTACAGATGCTCCTGGATGGTCACTGCTGCCCATGGCAATGTAACTGGGACTGTAAACAACTCCATATAAAACAGTTTATACCTGAAACCGACTAGATATTTCCGATAATTTAGTGTTAGGATCATTTCATCGTTAGCATGTTAAGAAGTTCATTATAATTATGTGAACAAGAAAAATATGAATATTATTTTTTTATTTATTTTTAAAACTTATCTGTGAGAAAGAACCCATGATGAATCCAAGTTTTCTGTAATTGATCCTGACATGAACCATGCATACAATTTTAGTGACTTTAGTCTATTTTTATAGTATGAATTACCTACATAAAGTTTATTGTTAGCGGCAAACACTTTTTATGGAAGTTTAAACTTAAATATCTTTAGTATGATTTCAGTTCATTTAAAGGTTCATTTTTTTCTCAGTTTACCTAATTATAAATATGATTGAAGCTTTATTTAAGGTCTGCCACAAACGCTTTGTTACCCATGAGGACCGAGTTGGAATGCTTCATGTAAATTATATAAAAACGGTATGCAGATCACTGACAGCAGAATTGGTCCAGAAGGAGTTTCACAGAGTAGCCCGGCTGTCGGCACTCAACCGATTTAACACAGGTACAGATTAGGGTTTCTGATTTCCCGGCATATTTTTTTTTCCCGGATCACGGGATTTCCCGACCACATTTCCCCGGAAATTCCCGGGAACTCGGGAAATTTTGAAAACATTATGAATTCTATGTCTCCAACCTTTCTAACTCTTATTTCTGGGTATTACCCACTTCTTGCAACTGGGGGAGACCTGGACCGTATTATACTACGCTACTCTGCTATACGGATTCGTGGAAAGACGTACGGATTAGTGGCCGAACCATGTCAAATGTTTTATCCATTATTCATATGGCCTCTAACAAGGTTTAACGACTGCTAACCAAGTGCTACAATACCTGAGATCGTCGAATTAACGTGTGATACAAAGCGCAGCAGCGGCCTGAAATTTAGCCATTAGCGGTCATCTATATAGTAGTAGGCCGAGAAGTATAATCGTGCTGTTATCTAAACTTTACGATACTAGGGTTTTCAGAGATGCCAGATCAACTGTAAGGATATCGAGATTTTAACCTGTGTATAAAGAGCCGTCTTTGTGTTAGTCCGAGTACATAGTAATAGAGTAACTGTTATCCACCCCGGCAACAGATGCACCGTTACCTCCTGAGGACTAAGCGGGAACGCCTTAAATTGTTTGTTTCCCTTACCGCACCCTTCAAACCGGAACAAAGCAGCGTTTAATACTTCCGTTATTAGGTAGAAATACGAGTAGCCTGCCTCACAACACACGGGTCTTAAAATAAACAAAGGGACGAGGCAAACATCATGCCTAAGACTCCATGTCACAACCGTATAGGTTGTTGTTGTGCGAATGGGGTTACTCAAAGACTCCACCTCAGCTAGTTTACGTGCGGAAAAATATGCAGTGCTTTCTTACTCCAAATTCCTCATTGCCTGAATTTGAAAGTATTCGTGCCAGTGATGACTTATGGCGACAAGATAAGATTCTTTACTGTAGACTTTAGAAAAGCCGAAACTCTTAAAGCCGAAAACTCAAAGTCGGGGGGAGCTATGCTTGGAATTAGGTGTAGCTTAGCCAGCTGAAGTGGTGATGACCAGCCACATCACTCAATAGGACCGACCGATATAAACAATGATAGTCTCGCCCTCCAAACAGTTTAAAAGTAATTAATAAACACAAAACATATGCTATTAGTAGTGGTTAGAAAGTCTGCCTCTCAATCGACGGCTCTGAGTTTAAAATCCACCGCAGGCGGACGCACAGCGGATCCTGAACAAAATAATGTTCCAGTCTTAACAATGAGTAGTTAAATATCACACCTTTTTCTAGTCTGAGTTCTACTAGGCCTATGCAGTCTTATGAAGACAATAAAATGGATTATATAATAAAAGATAAAAGATAAACCAATTATAAATCGGATGGGATTCAGTATGAAAAACCATGGCTGCAGCGTCCTTTTTATTTAAAGGGTAAAAACGGAACCATATTTATAAACCTCCGCTGTCTGTCCATCTGTCACAAGGCGCTATCTCCTGAACCGTAATAGATAAAAAATTGAAAATTTTAAAGAGTATGTATAACGGTGGCTGCTATAACAATAAATACTTAAATAAAAAAAAATGTAATAAATACAAGGAACCGCTATTTTTCGATGTCTTTCGCTTCTATCAATTGAATGTAATAGGTAGACTGTTAAGATGTTCATGATGCATTCTTTAATGACTGCAATAATAACTAATACAACAAATAAAAGAAATAAAAATTTTGGTGTTACGATACTCTCGGGCTGCGAGTTCGAATTGCACTTGGCCAATTTTTTAATATAATAAGTGGCCTATGTCCAGCAATGTTCCTCAAGACTAATGAATGCATGGATAAAATAAGAGAGCATTTAGTGCCTCATTTCCAAATGTATTTCTTACATAGACATGATTCTTAATTTTTTGAACATATTTCATTTCCGTCAGCTTGTAAGCACTACCATTACAATACAACAATAGTTTCAAAATAGTTGAAACTTCGGTATTAATTTGTGCTTAAATGACATATTCTTACGCGATAAGTTCTACTTTAACATTGTTAATATGTTCTCATTGAGTATTGCATGTTAAAATAATCATAAATGTTAAAATCTATGAAGAAATTTACGATCTTTTAAGATTATTTTGGAACTTTGAAATTTCCCGACTTCCCGCGATACCGGCCCATTTTTCCCGTCCCGCCTCAACGTGTTTTTCCCGGGAATTCCCGATCGGGAATTCCCGACCAGAAACCCTAGTACAGATGCTTTCTACACTCACAGCCCCTGTATCGGGGGTGCCATGGACACAAAGACGAATGCACAAACACCCAGACCCAGAACAGATATTCAAATACATCTTTTAGATGTCCGTCTGGCCAGGGATTGAACACGGAATCTTTTCCGCATCAGACCGGTGACAGTTCCGGCACGCGGGTCGTCATAATATTTCCAAAATAATCATATCACGAGTGTACTTGTGTTAGACCGAAACACAGGACGCCGAATCTTATTAATAATAGACACTATGGCCGCTGTAACATCAAATACAAAAAAAAAAGCAAAAGCACAACAAAGTTAAAATTTTGGAGAGTCTCCATATAAAAACAGGTAGTCGGCGTTTTTTCGATTTATCTTTTTATCCCTCTATCCCTTAAATATCCCTGAGACTCGAAATTTTTACAGGGTGTGTATTATCACGGTGTGACAAGAAACACTTAAAATAATAATTATTATTATGTTCTATCTTATTATATTAGTGTTAATTTTTATTGTTAGTTGTAACGCGCCCTTCCCTATTTTTCTTCTATAATCTGTGCTTCCTTCCGTATTTTCAAACTTCGCGCGTAATAACGACCAATGAGAGCGCTCCCTGCCCACGCGCTGACCTTCCATCCGCGTCTCGCGCCTCACCCCCGCTCTCTCTCTCTCACGTTTTAATCTCAATTTTCAAATAAAACATTTTTTGTTAAACCGAGTAGCGTCCCAACGTCCGGCGTATAGTATATATATCCACAATGCCGCGTACGCGTAAGGATCAACCTCACAGCGACAGCGATGTGGACGAAGTGCCCATAGAAGACCCCAGATTTTCGACGAGCCAAATGACGGCCATGATGGCCGCTATACAGCAATCCCAAACCGAAGCTTTCGCCCGCCTGTTGGATACAGTGTTGGAACGTGCGTCGCCTCACAATACAACATCGACACCGACCGTCATCCCGGGAACGTTTACCCATTGCACCGCCCGCTTTAGCGGTGACGCCGGCGAGTCCGTCGAAGTATTCATCGACGCCATTCAAAGTTACAGGGACTGCGCAAATGTCTCCGATGAAAATGCCCTCAGGGGGCTTTCAATGGTACTCACTAATAACGCCGTCATATGGTATCGTGGTGTGAAAAATGAAATCGAGTCATGGGATGATGCTATTAATTTGTTGCAAGCTACCTACGGTGACAGAAGGCCACCTTATCGTGTCTACAAGGAATTATTTTCACATAGCCAAGGAAATGAGAAAACGGGAGTATTTGTGGCTAGATGCCGTGCTCTGTTATCAAGGATTCCGTCAGAATATATTTCGGAGAAAGCCAGAATCGATATGGTATTTAGCCTATTACACCATCGTATTCGTCAAAGACTAAGAAGGGAGGAATTCAGTGACTTCTCGGGTTTACTTCGCCTCGCGCACTACGTCGAAGAATCCCATAGCGAAGCTGAGGCCACTTCAACGCGCAGCGTTCGCGCAGTTAGCGATCACGCGCAACGCCCGCTGCTGCGCCACGCAACTACGTCGTCGCCGGAGAACGTCCCGCCACCTACGACCACGACGGCTCGTTCAAATACCGCGAAACTCCGTTGTGTTTATTTGAAGCAATACGGACACGATCGCATGGAATGTAAAAAGCTTGCTAAGTGTCATAATAACAGTGCTAGTGCTAATGACAATAACAATGCTTCTAGTATTTATTGTTACGGTTGTGGAGCGAGAGGAGTGGTGAGGTCGCAGTGTTCCGTATGTAATAACAAGCTATCATTTTCTGCTATTAATGCTATTGAATCGCATTCACCAGATTTGGTAAGTTCCAATAACAATATGCTTTCTTCATTCTCATCCGTTACAAGTCACAATAATCAACCTGATGAGTTTCAATGTGAATATACACCTCATACACTTAATTTTAATAATGACAGTACATTGTTGGACATTCAGTGCACACAGCCTTATAATAAAATAATTCCTAGAGATAGTTTTGATTGTAATTGTAAAACTCAGGTAAAATGTAACTGTCATTCAAATGAATACAGTAACTGTGGGGTAAATTCTGAGATCAATAACGATTCAATAAATCAACCATTATGTCCGGAGTCTTTAAATATTGGACAAAATTATGTAACTATTGGTAACTCATCTGACAGTTTTCAAATAGGTCCTTTTAATAGCTGTGATAGGCTAGTAAATTCACCTGATAGGGTAAAAGCACCTGTGATCGGTCAATATCATAAGTCCTGTCATTCTGATGCTGATCAGCTTAGCATGCCTGCGGTTTGTTTTCCCCCTGCTGATGTACATACTAATGTTACATCTGCGGTCGCTCTCTCTGCGTCTCATGTAATGAGGACAACCTCTGCACGCTCATCAATGCAAAGGCCGGTTCTTAGTATTAAGATCCTTGGTCTTCGAGGCATGGCTTTAATTGACACTGCTGCTAGATGCTCGGTAGCAGGGCATAAGCTTCTTCAGCCACCTTCCAGAGATTAATGGATCGGTTTCGCTCTGGAAGCTCTTTGAAGAACATTACCTTACTAGTTTATTTAGATGACCTTTTAGTACTCTCGGATGGGCAATTTCATCAGCACCTGAAGGACCTAGAAGCAGTCTTTAAGCGGCTCCGTGTCTTCGGGCTGCTGTCCAACAGAGAAAAGTGCAACTTTGCCTGTGGTCACATTAAGTATCTAGGCCACTTAATTACGCCTAAAGGCATAATGCTCGATGATGCCAAGGTGGCTGCTATTCAGAAACTTAGTGAGCCCACCAACCTCAAACATTTGGGGACGTTTCTCCAAACCTGTGCCTGGTTTAGGAAGTTTGTTCCTGGATTCTCTCAAATAGCCCAACCGCTCACCAAGCTTACTAAGAAAAACCAACCTTGGATTTGGGATGCAGAGCAACGGAAAGCGTTCATTGAATTAAAAGAAAAGTTAACTACAGGACCTGTCCTTGTACAAGCAGATCATAGTAAGCCTTTTGTTATACATACCGATGCCAGTAACTATGCATTGGTTGCAGTGCTACTACAGGGAGAAGGCCACGACGAGCACCCCATTGAATATGCTAGTCGTTTGCTGACCCCTGCTGAACGAAGATATAGTACTACTGAACGAGAGGCTCTCGCTGTTGTCTGGGCTGTAGAGAAGTACCGACCATACATTGAAGGGTCCTCCTGTTATAGTAAGGAGTGATCACCAACCACTCAGGTGGTTACTGACACTTAAGTCACCCAGTGGGAGACTGATGCGCTGGGCCCTGAAATTACAAGCTTTTGACATAAAATATGAGTACTCACCTGGAAGGGTTAATGTCATCGCTGATACTCTCAGTCGTCCATTCTGCAATGAAGAAAATAATGATAGTTGTGGAATCTGTTCTGTAATTTTGGACTTACCTCGTAAAAGCCCTGCTGAACTTCGTTCTGCACAGTTTGATGATCCTGAGGTTAGTAAGATTATAAAGGTATAGAAGATACCACGGACTCCTTAACTCCCAATCGCGGGTTGGAGCGTGGCTACCACATGGATCAGGGCGTTCTCTACCGTTATGCACCAGATTCAGAATCTGAAGAGCCCTTGCTTGTGTTACCTGTATCTATGGTAAATGATGTCATGGAAGAGTTCTACAACTCATCTACTGCTGGTCACCAAGGTGTTGACCGCACCCTTGACAGAATCCGGCAACGCTACTATTTCACAAATATGCGTAAATATGTTACGGAATACCTCAGAAGCTGTATTGAATGTCAAAGATACAAATACTCTAATCAGAAGCCTGCAGGCCTTCTACAAACCCCCATACTTCAACAGAGGGGTGAAGTACTTGCTGTGGACTTGTTCGGCCCTCTACCAGAAGCTGAAACCGGGGAGAAATGGGTGTTCCTGGTGGAGGATACTGCTACGAGATGGGTGGACTTGTATGCCATCAGAGATGCCACGGCTGAAGTATGTGCAAAGATCATGCTTGAAGAGTATTTCCTTCGATATGGTTTCCCCAGACGGGTCATTTCTGACAATGGGGTACATTTTATATCTGCTGTTATGCAGCAGTGCATGTTCTTACGTTGAGCCTGTCCAACCTCGCCGCTTACGAGGCCGGCCTCCTAAGGGTGGTAGAAAAGGTCGCTCGTAGAGTGTACCAATTCACTATCGGGGCAATATTGTGACTTGGAGGAGGAGAGTGTAACGCGCCCTTCCCTATTTTTCATCTATAATCTGTGCTTCCTTCCGTATTTTCAAACTTCGCGCGTAATAACGACCAATGAGAGCGCTCCCTGCCCACGCGCTGGCCTTCCATCCGCGTCTCGCGCCTCATCCCCGCTCTCTCTCTCGGTGACGGTGCGGTCACGTTTTAATCTCGATTTTCAAATAAAACAATTTTTGTTAAACCGAACCCCTACATACGAGTAGTTTAATTATTTTTTTTATTAATATATTTTTATTAATTGAGTTAAAGATTCTATTTAATGAAATAAATAAAAAATAAGGGCGATGGACCCTATGACGATAGGGCGACAATGCTGCTGCTTGAATAATAGGAAAATGATTGCAATAATAGGAAAATACACTTAGTCTGGCCATAAATACTGTTATAACTAAGAATAAACAAAATATTACTTTTGCATTTGGAATCTGTTACTTTTATCCGATTGTTAATTGTGTTGTTTTTATTTTCGTACCAATATATTGTAAAATATTTTGTGAAATTAAAATGGGGTGATAAGGAAAACCGAATCTTTGTGATTGCATTATATAAAGTAGGTATGGAGCTAAATTAATATATTTAAAGTCCTCCATACGCTTGGTATTAGTCCAATGTTTGTGTACTTTGCTATTGATAACCACCACCACGCCAAGTGCGTAGTGGTAGACACTTCACATACCTTTAATGACTCTTTTTTTCCAAGATTTATCAGGTATGTAGGTTTCCTCACGATGGTTTCCGTCAACGTTTGAGTAAGTAATTAATTTCTAATACACACATATTTGAACCTCGGACCCCTCGATCACTAGGCTATCAGTGTTATATTACGTAATAAGGCAGAGGGATTAATAATTAATAAAAAATGTATTGCTTGTTCATATATATTGCTTGCTCATTATATACACTTGCTTATATATATGATTAAATGGTACCTGTTACAAGTAAATACATAGGTATATTCCGCGCCATACTGCTAGTCCGCTCTGAAGTTGTTGCGAGGAGGTGTAGTTATACAATTTGCTATGGCGACGCGATTCACTTCTATATTCAGAGCGGACTAGCAGTTGTACGCGGACTATACATTTATATTTTTATATTATAAATGCAGAATCATAATCCTGTCGTTGCCACGGTCGGTCGTTATCTTCTGTTTCTGATTATTTTATGTCCTCCTGAAAAAATATAATGCTCTTTAGTTCTGGCTCTGATTACATAACATAATGATTTATGATCATCCTTAAGTACTATACATGGAGAACAAAATGACCGCTTTGGAATAATTTGTAACATTAGGCCACAAAAATTTGTTGATACGCGAAATCTTTAAATTAATGAATGGCGAGAACTTAACTGCCAACATAATATGAAAAATATGTATTTTCTTAAAATTTCCTTTAGTTTGACATTTATCATTACTTCTCAGAATTTGATCCTTATAAGCTATCAGTAGTATAGAGGATGTATTTTTTCAAAATCAACTCGTTCGATTTCCGGCTAGGGAAAAGATATTTAAAAAAAGTAATGATGCAGTTTTTATCAAAATCGGCCTCGTAACTCCTTTCAGCATTTTTTGCTAATCCTTATAGTTTCGGATTTGGCTCTGTAGGCCGTAAAAGAAGGCTGCAAAAGAAGTCTACTTCGCTTCCATACATTTAAAGATATAGGATTTTTGTTAAAATGTGTTACTTTCAGAAGGAGAAGGTACTTATCGGATTTACAAAAATCTTTTTGATTCTACCATGCAGTTTATTAAAGAAGTTTTAGAGCAACAATTAGGGATTGGTAAATTAGGAAAATGATAACAACGTGAGCCTTCTATCGCAATCGTTCAATCATATGACGCAATCATATGAGGGATTTAGGTAAGGAGGTCAATAAAAATGGTGCGAACATTGTTTTAAAGTTTAAATCTGGGTTTTAATAATGAAACTTAGGGGTAATTTCATAGATAAATATAGATATCTCACCGTCTTGTAATTGAAAGAAGCTATTACAGCTATAAAATGGCTGACAGAGGTGTCAGCCATTTAATGCTGTCATGATGTAGGTAATTTACGCGTAACAATGCCGACATGTGCATTTAAGTGGTGCAAAAACACGAAATCGAAGAAAAAGTGCGGAGAAATATCGTTTCATTCGTAAATGATCTTAAAACTACATTTTTTAAATATTTTTCAAACACGAAAATAGATGACAGTGACAATTTCAATTGTCAAAACTGGTTAGATTTTCTTGTTAGGAGTGAGTAATCTTTACTAATCTATGGGTAATTTATTAATATTACTTACTGGTCACTTACTATTCTATTTTCTTTTCACTGGACAGTAGCAACCTCGATGTATTCGGAAATAGGTTTCTATGTGAAAACAAAATACACAATTATTAAAAAGATGATAGCATTATTATTTGTCCAACTCCAATTCGTATTTTGGCCTATTACAGCAATATTCAGCGATACTTTGTTTTGGATCGTAAGATCAAGGAGATAAATATCAAGTAAATTTTCTTTCATATTATGGAAATAGCAAAGTAGCTCGCAATCCGCCTGATTGTAATTGACCACTGAAGGCCGTGGATAACTGTTTTCAACCCCAAAAAATATGAGTTTTATAGATGGTCGAAGACGAGCTGCTAAGCCTGAGACTAAGATGAAATGCCTCGAATAAGTCTTAAGGTAGACTTGAAGGTTGTAAGGACAATGCAACCTTTAATTTGATTACAGGAATACAAGTAGCGATTGAGAATATATTGTCACTAGAAAGGCTAAAATTATAACGCGCCTTTGCGCGTAAAACTGTTAGCCATTCCAGTGAGGATATAAAATAATAAATAATATTTATAAAAACATACACAAACAGCATAAAAACACAATTGTCACTCAAACTCAGAATGAGAATGTTGCTCGTTATGGAAGTAAGAGAGATATCTAATAGAGTAAGAGCCCGCGGCCACCAGACCTTCGTTATTTTATAAAAGCTGAAAGTTTGTCTGTGCACGACCCCAACACATATGTAAATGTTCTGCGACTATATAGTTTGGATGATAGTGGCTTTGGCAGTTATCAGGTAGTAAAGGTGTGAAAAATAGTACCTTACTTTCGTTAAAGTAGAAAGCTCAGTTCGTATATATTTTATTTGTAATAACATTAAAAACGACCTCGTTCATTGGCAGACATCTAGTGCAGTGGCTACTCCCTGCCAGATACCTTAGGACATAAAACATGTCGCAAAAATGTGTATGTTTAAGGTGATCAATTAATGGTATCTTAATGCAAATTTTAAGAAAGATGATATGTGTCAATTCCTCCAAATATTATGCTATATTACTACGAGTATACAAGTGAAATCAACGTAAAAATAAGAATCTTACCAATAATCCTTTTGGAATCTCTTATGAGCTCAGGAAGGTGTATTTGATAATATTTCTTATTAGACCTTCGGCGATAAATAATTGAATAGCATTCGTTGGAATTTGTTTCACTTGCTGGACAGCTAGGCGGTTTCTCGTTGCTCTCTGGCGGTTGCTCGCTGCTCTCTGGTGGCGGCGGTTGCTCGCTGCTCTCTGGTGGCGGCGGTAGCTCGCTGCTCTCTGGCGGTTGCTCGCTGCTCTCTGATGGCGGCGGTTGTTCGTTGCTCTCTGGTGGCGGCGGTAGCTCGCTGCTCTCTGGCGGTTGCTCGCTGCTCTCTGGTGGCGGCGGTAACTCGCTGCTTTCTGGCGGTTGCTCGCTGCTGTCTGGTGGCGGCGGTTGCTCGCTGCTCTCTGGCGGCGGCGGTTGTTCGCTGCTCTCTGGTGGCGGCGGTAGCTCGCTGCTCTCTGGCGGCGGCGGTTGTTCGCTGCTCTCTGGTGGCGGCGGTAGCTCGCTGCTCTCTGGCGGCGGCGGTTGTTCGCTGCTCTCTGGTGGCGGCGGTAGCTCGCTGCTCTCTGGCGGTTGCTCGCTGCTCTCTGGTGGCGACGGTTGCTCGCTACTCTCTGGCAGTTGCTCGCTGCTCTCTGGTGGCGGCGGTAGCTCGCTGCTCTCTGGCGGTTGCTCGCTGCTCTCTGGTGGCGGCGGTTGCTCGCTGCTCTCTGGCGGCGGCGGTTGTTCGCTACTCTCTGATGGCGGCGGTAGGTCGCTGCTCTCTGGCGGTTGCTCGCTACTCTCTGGTGGCGGCGGTAGCTCGCTGCACTCTGGTGGCGGCGGTTGCTCGCTGCTCTCTGGCGGTTGCTCGCTGCTCTCTGGTAGCGGCGGTTGTTCGCTGCTCTCTGGTGGCGGCGGTAGCTCGCTGCTCTCTGGCGGTTGCTCGCTGCTCTCTGGTGGCGGCGGTTGCTCGCTACTCTCTGGCGGTTGCTCGCTGCTCTCTGGTGGCGGCGGTAGCTCGCTGCTCTCTGGCGGTTGCTCGCTGCTCTCTGGTGGCGGCGGTTGCTCGCTGCTCTCTGGCAGCGGCGGTTGTTCGCTACTCTCTGGTGGCGGCGGTAGGTCGCTGCTCTCTGGCGGTTGCTCGCTACTCTCTGGCGGCGGCGGTTGCTCGCTGCTCTCTGGTGGCGGCGGTTGTTCGCTGCTCTCTGGTGGCGGCGGTTGTTCGCTGCTCTCTGGTGGCGGCGGTAGCTCGTTGCTCTCTGGCGGTTGCTCGCTGCTCTCTGGTGGCGGCGGTTGCTCGCTGCTCTCTGGTGGCGGCGGTAGCTCGCTCCTCTCTGGTGGCGGCGGTTGCTCGCTGCTCTTTGGTGGCGGCGGTAGCTCGCTGCTCTCTGGCGGTTGCTCGCTGCTCTCTGGTGGTGGCGGTTGCTCGCTGCTTTCTGGCGGCGGCGGTTGCTCGCTGCCCTCTGGTGGCGGCGGTAGCTCGCTGCTCTCTGGCGGTTGCTCGCTGCTCTCTGGTGGTGGCGGTTGCTCGCTGCTTTCTGGCGGCGGCGGTTGCTCGGTGCTCTCTGGCGGCGGCGGTTGCTCGCTGCTCTTTGGTGGCGGTGGTTGCTCGCCGCTCTCTGGTGGCGGCGGGTGCTCGCCGCTCTCTGGTGGCGGAGGTTGCTCGCTGCTCTCTGGTGGCGGCGGTTGCTCGCTGCTCCCTGGTGACGGTGGTAGCTCGTTGCTCTCTGGTGGTTGCTCGCTGCTCTCTGGTGACGGCGGTAGCTCGCTGCTCTCTGGCGGTTGCTCGCTGCTCTCTGGTGGCGGCGGTTGCTCGCCCGGTTTACCTACGGGCGGAGGAGACTGTGGTCCGCTCCCTGGTTGCCCTGGAGCACCGCCTGATGGGGCCGGCGCGGGACTGCCGGCTGGTGGGCAGCCTGGTGGCATACCACTTGGTGGGAATGGCGAATTGGTCCCTGGAGTTGGACTGGGAGCACGTCCTTTGACCGTAGATGTTGCTATAAGTTATAAGTATTTATCATGTCGAAAATTGTATTGCTGAGATAATTCTTATTCCTTCGAGTTTTTTATGGTTTTGTAGAGTTTTTTTTTTTATATTTACTATATTATATTTACTTTTTATCTGTAACAGTTTTATGTAGGTACATATTTTTAAAATACTCTGGTGATTTTTTCTAGTTTATCTTGATGGCTAAATCCAAAACTTTATTATTTTTTGTAACCTTCATAAATTGCAGCTATGTTGAAAATATTGTATCGTAAATGTACCTATTGCAGAACTTTCAGCTGATCCCGTTCCGTTGCCTGTACTGGAAGCTGTAAAACGCATTGAAAATATCGGATTTAAAATTCTTAAAAGGCACAGAATACAGAATACATAACACAATATTTAAAAAAAATATATATTTTTAAAATTTTTATTTAATAAAACTTATATTATTTATGATATAAAAAATATTGTGTGCGTATCGTTTATAATATAAAAGTGTTGGTAATTGAGAACGCAACCTCATCTTAAGTTGGCATTAATAATTATGTATGTTTAGTTGGCAACATTTTTTTCTCCTTCCTTCTTGTCGTTTTGTAGCACTCGGTAGCAGACATTTCTTTCACGAATAAAAGTATATTTTTTTCCGTGTCTAAAACAGTTTTATTTTTATTAAACCACCAAAAATATCAACATGGTAGCAGAGCGTGGTTTATAAAAGTACAAACGCAGTTTAGAACAAATAAAAATCCGACCGACGTATTGTGATTACTGCAGATTCAAACTCAGGTCATAATTTTGTGAAAAGTTATCAAGTTATTTTATAAAATGGCCAATATAAGCCACAATCCATTTCACATCGATAGACTTGTTGGAAGAGACAATTACGTGACTTGGAATTTCGCCGTGGAAGCCTATTTCAAATTGGAAGACTTGTGGGACTGTATTGACGGAACCAATGTCGATAAGAAAAAGGAAACTAAGGCACATTCAAAACTCATACTATTGCTGGATCCAATAAACTATGTACATGTACAGAGCGCGACTACATGTAAAGGAGTCTGGGAGAGTTTACAACAAGCGTTTGACGACAGCGGGTTGTACAGGAAAGTAGCCTTACTGAGAGACCTAATTACAAGTACATTGGACAGTTCACGAGACGTAGATGACTATGTGACTAAGATTATGTCGACCGCGCACAAGCTCAGGAATATCCACTTCAGTATAGATGATGAATGACTTGGAACGTTAATGTTGGCTGGCTTACCCGAAACGTATAAGCCAATGATCATGGGTTTGGAGAGCTCCGGAATGAAGATCAGTGCAGACTCAATAAAAACAAAACTTCTACAAGAAGTTCAGCGTTCAGAGAGTGCAGCATTCTTCATTAAAAAGCCCGCCATTCAAGTAAATCACAGTACAGCTAAGGTTCACAGAGGGCCCCGATGCTTCAATTGTAACAAGCATGGCCACATAGCCAAGAATTGTCGTGCTCCGAAGAAGAAAAATATAATAAAAGCCGAAGATAATAAAAATTTTATTGCAGCTTTTTCAGCATCTTCACAGACAATGAATCCGGACCTTTGGTATGTGGACTCAGGTGCTTCCATGCACATGACTAATAGATGTGACTGGATGTATGATGTAACAAGCCCACCGATACCTACCATAACAGTTGCCAGTAAGACACCGCTACCTGTGGAAAGTATGGGAAAGGTTAATTTATTAATAAATGGTAGTGAACAAAATAGAATTCAGGTAAGATAAGTTCTATCATACCTAAATTTGCAGCTAACCTTTTATCTGTCAGTGCTATAGTGAAAAACTGCTGTAAAGTAAATTTTAGAGATAAAGGTTGTGATATTTATGACCATAATAACAAGTTTCTGTGTTCAGCTACACAAGTAAATAATCTATATCAGTTAAATACTCATAGAGAGATTTTTTCAAATTTAACATGTTCCAATGATTTAAATGATGTTGTTTTATGGCATAGACGCATGGGACATCTGAACTTCTCTGATGTTAACAAGTTGCCAGAGTGTGCCGAGGGAGTTAAACCGTTGCCTGTTAATAAAAGTAAGATCACATGCACATGCACTGCCTGCCTGGAAGGTAAACAGAGCCGACAACCATTTAATAATATTGGATCGAGTGCATCACACCCACTGCAGCTTATCCACACAGATTTATGTGGACCGATGGAACAAGCATCACTGGGAGGTATAAAGTATTTTATTACTTTTATTGATGACTTCACCAAAAGAGTACATGTTTATTTGTTAAAAGACAAACTGAGTGTTCTTAAAGTATTTAAAGAATATAAATGCAAAGTAGAAAATGAGTTAGGTAAAACCATTAAAACCATAGAAAAGAAAATCAAGTAGAAATGGTAAGTACGAGCGAATGTATCGGAACCGTTGTTCCCAAACTCACACTTGCGTTTTTCTTGTTACATATAACACTACTAAAGTAAATATCATTTTATTGGTCATTTATAGTTAACTCGAAAGTATTCTAAAATATACAGAATGAATATGTAAAAACAACTTAGGCGCATATAATATTAAGGTTTATTTTGGTACAACACATAAAAGCATTTACGTCATTTAGTATTTGAAAATGTAGTTCTGCTACTTGACCATAGATGGCAGTGATTGGGCTTAATGCAATTATAGCCCTAAGCACATTAAACTTACGGACCAAACTTGCGTAATATTTCTCCTACTGGAATAGTGACGAAAGAGTTTATTTACGAAAAAATTATCGATACTCATCGATTTACTGTGAGCTACAAATGTAGAATAAAATTAAAATTAAACAAGGATTAATTATTAAAAAGTAAAATAAAAAAACATAAGTATTACATAGGTAGGTTATGTGTCATGAACGTAGGTTACGTAAATAGAAGTCCTAAAAATGAATGCACGAAACGAAAATATTCCCGAAAGCAGACCGATGCTGTTGAAAAGGGAAGCTTAAGATTTTGTTACATATATAGCGTAACAGATGAAGTTTTTAGCTATTTAAACTGCCGCAGATTTTAAATTTGTTTTAAAAATATATTATAAAAAAATAGTTAGGTTAAAATGTTCAAGACTCTAAATACGACGTACTACATAGTTAACGTATTTTTGTACATAGATATATTTTGTAAATGATATAAAGTAAATATATAAATGTTAAACATTTAGTAATTGTTCGCATCCTTAACAATTATATAGCATCGGTCTATTTCTCCTTACTAGTAGCACTCATAAATCCAAGCCATCGAAAAATAATGAGATATGTCATGAGAGATATGATATGTGAGTACACCTCAGCTATGTGATTTACAGCTATTACGTAGTAGGTATTACGATACTTTTTGCCGCATGAACCTAATTTTAGATTTATATAATTTTATTTTCTAAATATAATATTTTATCTTTATAATAATGTATATTGTAAAATATCGATAAGAAAAATTATACTTGCCCCCATCACTTATTGAGTAGCGTGGATTCTTCTAGATGTTTTGGTATGGTGGAATCAATTAAAAAATGAACTTTATTTGAAAGCATTAATGTTGATTTTAGCGTGACTATGTGGAAATTATTTTTAAATTTGATATTTTTAAGATTTTAGGAAATATAAAATAAAATTGTACTCAGTGATGATACGAAACACCTCCATTTTTAATTGTCTTCTTTCTGCTATCATTTTTACATTCCAAAATAGCATAATATGTCTTAATAATTTATTTTATTGAATTTGACAAACATCTGTCTCGGACTGATGCTCAAACATGAGTAGACTCGTTTGAAGGCAAGTGAGAGTAACACCGCCTAGTAGTCGAACCCGCGCCACGCCTACTTTGCACTTCCACTTGTTTTTTCTGTTCCATGATTAAAACTATTCGGTCAGACAACGGCAAGGAATATTGCAATAAAGAATTTCAAAGTTTTTTAAGTAGATGTGGAATTGAACATCAAACAAGCACTCCATATACACCTCAGCAGAATGGGCTGGCTGAAAGGATGAACCGAACACTTGTGGAAAGAGCCAAATGTATGTTGTTTGATGCACAGTTGTCCAAGCAATACTGGGTTGAGGCCTTGGCAACAGCGGCTTACATTATAAATAGATCTCCAACCAAATCCGTTGATTGCAAAACTCCTATTGAGATGTGGACAGGTAAGAAACCTAACTTATCTAATATAAAAATTTTTGGATCTGAATTTATGGTCCAAGTACCTAAAGAAAAACGCCAAAAATGGGACACTAAGTCTAGAAAACTTGTTATCGTAAGATATTGTGAATCTAGTAAAGGATATCGGTTACTCGATCTGAACACAAATAAAGTCATTAAGAGTAGAGATGTAATATTCTTAGAAAATGTTCAAAAATTTGATAGAAGAAGAATCCTGTAAACCAGAATTGGAAAACGACTCTGAGCATTCATCGAGTGAAGATTATCTGTCGGGTGACAATGATGATTCAACCTACATACTAGACAAATCAATTGACTTGTCGACACCAGCACGTAATGTAAACTTACGTCCGCGTAGAGCTGTCCGGTATGCAGAGAAGGATGAACATGATGTGAGTTATTTTTGCCCTGCACTTAATTTGAGCGATCCTCAAACTCTAGATGAAGCTTTACAATCCTCACATACCGTGCATTGGAAGAAGGCTATGCAGGAGGAATATGATTCCTTAATCAATAACAGAACTTGGACACTGGTAGATTTGCCTCCCCACAAAAAGGCTTTGCCCTGTAAATGGGTGTTTAAGAGTAAAACCAATGAGAAGGGAGACATTGTTCGTTTCAAAGCTAGATTGGTGATTAAGGGTTGTGCTCAGAAGAAAGGAAACGATTATCATGAAGTTTATGCTCCAGTGGTAAGGTATACCTCAGTTCGATTCTTGCTTGCCCTAGCTGTTAAGTATAATCTAGATATAATGCAGATGGATGCTGTTAGTGCATTTCTGCAGAGTGACATAGACACCGAGATATACATGTCACAACCAGAATGTTATGATAAGAATACGTATAGTATGTCTTCTACATAAATCTATTTATAGACTCAAGCAAGCTAGCCGTCAGTGGAATTTGAAACTGAATAGTGTTTTAATTAAGATTGGTTTGAAAAGGTCAAGAATTGACCCATTATTTATTTTTATGTGAATGAATCAATAATGTTTTTTATTGCAGTTTGGGTAGATGACTTCTTGATGTTTACAAATTATAAGAAAACAGCAACAGATATTAAAGAAAAATTAAGAGAGGAACTCGGTATGAAAGATCTGGGTGAGTCTCATCAATGTATTGGTGAAGTATATTAACCTAGTATTGAAACGTTTTGGCATGTCTGAATGCAAACCAGTACGCACTCCAATAGAGGTGAATACTAAATTTGAGAAGAAACCTGAGAATGAAGATAGCAATTTTCCATACAGAGAAGCGGTGGGTTGTCTTTTATATCTGGCACAAGTCACAAGACCTGATATTATTTATGCAGTGAATTCAACACTGGCTTGGAGTAAAACGAGTCATGAAATATCTCCAAGGTACCAAGAGCCTAAAGTTATGTTATGTCAAGGAGGATAGTAAAGATATAACAGGGTACTGTGATACTGACTGGGCGAGTGACCCTCTTGACCGAAGATCCTGCACTGGATACACCTTTATTTTTCAGAAAGGCTGCATATCCTGGAATTCCTGTAAACGGCAGACTGGCGCTCTCTACGGCAAAGGCCGAATATATGGCAATGGCGGCGGCGACACAGGAGGCCTTATGGCTTCAACAACTGCAAGCTGAACTCGAAGGCTTGTATAGTAGTAATAGTGTATTAAACATTTATAGTGATAATCAGAGTGCAATAAGACTAGCATCTACAGCCTGTTATAAACCTAAAACTAAACATATAGATATAAGATTACACTTTATCAATTGTTAATTCTAAAGTACAATTTTTATTGGTAAACGTTTTTTTTTTATTAAACCACCAAAAATATTAACAAAAAGAATTAAATGTTATTGTGTTGTGTATTCTGTATTTTAATTATTGTACAAGAATTGATTATACCTTATTTTTTTATTTGAAAATTCTAATTTAATTTATCTGACATTAAATATCGTTGGGTGTTCCATATACTCATACGGAGGATGAGGAAGGGTAGTATTAGAATAGCGCATGTAAATTATCTTTTTAAGTAGTTTGGCATTTTAAACTACTCACAATATATAACGTTTCTTTTCGAGTGTCCATAGATTTACAAATCGACGTAATATTAATGCAAATTGCATACTTTTCTCACGTAAACACCATCTAAACGGCTTAGAAAGTGGTAATTAATTTGATATAACAGACAGCTACTTATAATGTATTTATTTAGGAATATGTTGTGTACTTTACCTATTGCTGATGCGAAACTTTGAGCTTGAGCTGTACCTTGTCCTTCGGCATTACTTGATGCTGTAAAATAACACCGAAAAGAGTTATTTGGATTTTTTTTACAATATTGGAGTAGCAGACGCCTTGGAAAAGTATGTCTCACTTACCACACCCTTCAAACCAGAACACAGTTAACACTGTTATTATAAGGCAGAAATAGAAATAGCATGTTTTGTCCGGCAGTAGATTGAATAATTAGCTGTGCGTTAACTGTCAGACTGTTAATATTACAGTTTTATAAAGAAAAAGATACCAAGATGAAGTTCTTGCATCGTTTGTAACAAACCGAACTTTCCACGCATAAACTAATTATTAGAAAGCAATCCCATATCCATATTCCAGCATCCTTCAAAAAACTTTAGTGTACTTCAATATATACGAAAGTTTCTTGAGATGGTTACATTAATAACTGGAACTCGACCATTACCGATACTCAGTAATTGCTCAGAGATGTCTTCAACAGATGTATCATTCTGCAAAGCAACCCTCATATTTGTTGACAGCTGAAGTTTCTTCGCATAGCGCCATATATTTGACGATTTGTGGCAAGTGTTTATTTCATCAGCAGCAGTTTATTTTGGAATTACTGGCAATGTTTGGTGGATCTCGCCATACAGTAAAATCATTGCGCCTCCAAAACATCTTGAGCCATTGCGTAGATCTTCCAACGTTCGGTTAAGTGCTTCTAATGCGATGAATAAAAATTCGACATTATTGTGAAAGATGTGCTATGCGTGCATAGTTAGACAACAAACTTACTATCTGTAAGAGAGCTTATTAAAAATGGAAATAAAATCAGTTTCGATGAAAAACACTGCTAAATAGGATGGTGTATATAAGCTGAGATTGCACACATAGAGTTGTATGTTGGCTGCACTGGCGGTAAGTGGTGAACTATGGCACAGAAGGTTGGCGCACATCAATATTCAGGACATGAATAAAATGAGAAATATGTTGGGTGGTTTGTCATATGAAAACAATGTCGACATCACCAAGTTTCTATGTACAGCTTGTTGCGAGGGAAAGCAGGAAAGATTACTCTTTTCGCATAAGAAAGAAACACAGAGACGTTACATACAATCCATACAGATATTTGTGGACCGATGGAAGCTAGTTCATTGAATAGTGTACGATATTTCATACTGTTTGTCGATGATTTTAATAGAATCACGTTTATATATTTTCTTCGACAAAAAGAATGAACCCTTTACTACTTTCAACATCGATAAGGTTGGAAAATTAAAGCAAGAGGGTATATATAATTCATCAAAAATCGAACAATTATACAACTGAACAGAATGGTCTATGTAAGCGAGCTAAACGTATCGTGGTTGAGAAGTGTAGATGTCTACTGTATGATGCAATGCTGGATTATGGTTATGGGCGGGAGCAGCAAACACCGAAGTCTATTTGAAATATAGATCCATTGCATCGGGACTTAAGAAAACTCCATATGAATTGTGTTATGGGACAAAACAAGACTTAAGTCAGACAGGTAGGTTTCGATGTAAAGCCATGGTACATAGCCCTAAAAAACGTCGTTTAAAGTGGGATAAGAAGTCTGCGGACCACATATTAGTTGGCTTTAGTGAAGATGTTAGGGACTATAGGCTATAGAATCCTGTCTAGAAGGCCAGCAGAGATGTTATCTTTACGGAAGAGGAATTAGGTACCGGAAAACACAGTCAGGAGTCAGCTATCTGGATTCCTAACGTCTGACATCTGTTTACTGATTGTTGGTAAAAATATGAAGTAAAGGAGAGCTGCATACATTAATTTGTTCATTCAGCAGTGTAATCCTACTGTTGTTAATAATCTCCCGTTCTATTTTATAATTGAATTCGTACAGTCAACTTACTCTGATGATGCTCTGTTTTGGAGCGAAACACGTGTTGGTGGTGGTATGTATGGTGGTATATATATTTTTTATTATTTTTTTAATTATGCATCTGCACGCATCATTTGTGGAAGGGAGGGTGGTACATACTGCATGGTTTAAAATATATATCATCATACATATTAGTGGCGGATTGTTGCGAAGTAGTTTTAATCCTAACTTAATATGTATAATACAACCCAAGAAAATGCTGTACCATTATATCATGTACTGAGATAAATTGTTATAAGCTATATGACAAATGACGCTAATATACATATTATACGTATATAAATGACAAATGAAGCTTGCCGATGGTTGCTAAATTGGTTGCAGCAGTTTTTAAGAAATTTAAATAATTGTATTAATACCTACCCCTAGCGTCCGCCGTCGCGTCCCCCGTTGCGTTACCTGTCGCTTTAAAATCAATTTGAAAAAAGAAAATAATTTTATTCATTATAATTTTAGAAAATCTTCAATATACAATTGTTCACGGTGTCAAACATATAATAGAAAAAAAAACATATTGATTTAACCCCTAATAATTAGGTAAAGTAGATGGTAAGGTAAGGTAAGGTAAGGTAAGGTAAGGTAAGGTAAGGAGGTAAAGCAGAAAAAAATGATGTGCTCGTAGGTTGGATGAATAAGCACATCTTCTCATTTAAAAATAAAGCAATAAATTACCTTGTGCCACTGCGCTCGCTTGTGCGTCTGCAAAGAATAGTTAATGTTAAATAAGTTAAATAACAAATTAGTTACGAAATACATACAAATCGAATATTTAAAATGCAGAGAAAATACATTAACCCGCTATAGATCTACGCGAGCTAATATGTACCTATGCTGTAGTTAGGGTATCAGCTCATTGTCACTTGTGTGTTATTTCTCTTAGTTAAATTTAATTAAGGTAAAGCCAGTAAGTTCGACCGGGAAGTATATCCGTCACACTTATGTCTAACTTGAACCAGTCCTTGCGTTTTGGAAAAACAGTGTGGATGCCATCTGACTTTTTTGAATGAAATAATAGAGCGTCACTTAGGTTACATACGAGAGATTGGAACGATAAATGCCTCTAATGTAGCATTTATCGTTCCAGTAAAACTGTCGGGCTGATATAACGTGAAATGAGCCTTATTTTGCTTAATCCAAAAACGATATGGATAGAATTCTTTGAAATTGTTAAATTATATTTTTTGAATTACACTTTCCCAAAATGTTATGTTAAATAGCATATAAAAATCATTAAAATATTATTTAAATGATAAAATTATTATGATTTACTTACCCGCATCTTGAGCTAACAAGGCTACAGGATACTGTAGAAGTACTGTAAATATTAATAAATGTTTAATTCTCATGTTTGGCATCTTTGAAAAATGATTGCTGAATATTTTCCAGCTTATAAATGGAAAAAGTCGTAAAAATATTATCGTTATTAGAAAGCGTGATCATTGAGAACATAATTTTTATTGCATTACTAGCTTACCCGGCGAACTTCGTTCCGCCTAATGAATGTGCAGATGTAGGATTTTAAAATGAATACAAATTAAGTATTCGGTTAATTTTTTTTGTTAAATAACATAAAACACGTCTTTATTCTTTGCTGACAAAATCGCTCGCTCACTCGACAATTGGTTATTTTTGTGGTTTGCGATACTGTCTGTGAATACTTTTTTGATGAGTTCGTCTTTCGATGAGACAAAGTTACAGAAATTTGGAGGAAATGAAATTAATCCGCTGGATTTTTCTTTCCGTAAGAGAGACCTCATACTTCAAGGAATATTATAAAAAAGAATTAAAGAAATCGGTTCAGCTGAGATCGAGATTTGCGCTTAGAAACACATTTAGCGATTCATTTTTATATTATAGATCATTATCGAAATGTTCGTGATCATGAACTTTGATAAGAGTGTTATTAATTTAAGTTTATTTTTATTGCTACTTAATCATAAGAATGCGATTCTAGAAAGTCACGAAAATATAAGATAGATACATATATATATATATATAAATATATATATATATATATAGATATATCTATATAGATACATCGTTAAAATTGTTTACGATGGTAGCAGTTTTTATAAAGCGCTGAAAGGAACTACTTGAGTTTTTCGAATATTTTAAAATATTTGTATTTCATATAAGTTTGGAATAAGTGTATACTTGAATATATAATGATATAAGTATGTCTTTAAAATTGGTCGAACTTTTGTTGGTTCAACTGTGGAACCAAAGCCAAACCTATTTCTTTCTTATAATAGTGATGTAACTTGTCTTATATAATTATGTGGTAGGTTAGTATGATATGGTCGTTCCGGTAACAATTCTGCTTCTGAGGGCTACGGTATCCTCTGCCTGTCGTAAGAGGCGACTAAAAGGGGCTTCTGGGGTAGCGGGTGCCAAGAGTGGGAGCTCAAACCGGACAGCCAGGAAGGACCATCGTGCACACCAGACGGTATGGCAAGCGTCACGTTTATCTGAGCGGAGCCCGACGGGGCAACACGCTAAGAGGACTCCGGTTCCGTTCCTTTAGAGATCCCGGAGTCCTCTACGCAGAGCCGAGGACGGCCATCGGGGGGTTTTAGTGCGGTAAGAATACTACATAACCGCCGTGCCGCTCCCACGACATACGATACCTTTTAAAGGTTTCCTACTCGTAAACAAAAAAATATTAGTATGGTATGTCCCTGTAGTTACGGGACTAAAATAGGAATACGGAATCTCCTGCCTGTCGTAAGAGGCGACTAAAAGGGGTCTTCCCGGTTTTTTCTTTTTTTAATATTTAAGTTAACGATAAAACAGACGCCAGACAGTCTACCTAGTGGAAAGCAGTCACCGTCGCCTATGGACATTTGCAACGCCAGAGGAGTCGCCAGAGGACATGCTTCGCCGGTTTTGAAAGAGAGCTCTTTTTACACCCCTCTTGAAGAGCCCCATGTCATAGCCCTGAGGGAATACCTTAGGAGGAAGTTCATTCCACATTTTGCACATAAAAAATACCCGGCAAAAATGATAGTGCAAACCGAACCGTGGAGGATTGCCACGTGTCCCTTTGATGTGGATGGAACCTCAACCTTCGGCGACTGGTGCCATGAAGGAAGGGTGATGTAGGCACTATATCGAACATTTCCTCAGAACACTCACCATTGTAAAGCCGGTAGAACACGCAGAGGGAACCTATGTCTCTCCACAGGCTTAAGGGTTCTAGTCGAACAGATATCACTGGGTCATCGACGATTCGCACTGCGTGTTTCTGTACGGAGTCAAGCAGGTTAAGCTGGCATTGTGGCATCTCTACCATACTATAAAGCAAAAGGAGTTAACCCCTAGTGAAGTACTCCTTGGCTCTGTTCAGGACATTCAATTTCTTTGATGCCAACTTGGCTTTAACTTCCAAATGACTCCGGCGGTATGTGTGGTCGCATACCGGTTTAAACACCAGATGGAGTGGGAGGAGCTAAAACTGTTCCCCTAGGGCAGAGTCCGATCGGGGCATTGCGCCTGGAGGACTAACCGGGTGTGTTCTGTTGGAGATCCCGGAGTTCTCCAACAAGCGTTGAGGACAGCCACCAGGGCTGTTTAAGTGCGGTAACAATCCCACATAACCCGACATCGTTCCCTCGTAGTCACTTTTGAAAGTTTCCTCCTCGCAAAAAAAGGTTAGTATGGTAAAGTAGAAATGATAATATAATACTTTTCAATGTAATAACTAATATAGTAATTACTTGTTTGCGGCGCTTGCTTTAGGGACAATGGGTCCATGGTCATCTGACATGAAAAAATTCATGTCAGATATGTCGACCAAACTTGTCACTGCTTCCGGTGACCAAAAAGCTGGCGGCTATTTTGCACAAAGATTAAGTATTGCCGTGCAGCAAGGAAACGCCGCCAGCGTTTTGGGAACCATGCCTCACACGGAAATTTTAGATGGCTTATTTTATTTATAATTTTCTTGTATATTTTGTAAATTTGTGTTTATAGTTTATTTTATTACTCAAAATTTCATATATTTAGTAATTATAATTGTAAATAACATAGATATAATATTTAACATCGAATAAATTCTTTTCAATGTAAATTCATTCAAGATAGGTAGGATTTATATTTTGTCTATTACAGATGTCTACGAAAGACAAATTCTTTTCCAATTTCTACAAAGACAGGATTATTTCTTGAATATTCTTTTCTATTATTCAGTATATTACGTACGACAGTTTGCAGCAATACTGGGCGGACACGCAAAAAATTATGGTTCTCTCCCCGACTAGACAAATATGGAAATGATGAATACAGTTTTTTGTTCTGAATTCTAAGTTTTTGTGTATTCGTCATGTATATCATGAAAAGTCTTATTCGTTATTCTATTTTTAACTGCACGTTTCATAACTCGTGTACCTTTGAAATCTAATCTCCCAAAACTTTGGTACGTACATTTTCATTGTAATATCTCGCAACTCACGTAGACTTCAATAAGGGGCAGACATATTGAGTTTATGGTTTTGGTTAAAGGCGAAAGGTTTCAATAAAGCCATTGTCGTTTCAGCTCCTCCGTTCCGCTGTCGTATGCACCTCGTAATTTTACATCGATTTCTTCGTAGATACTCTGTCCACTGTGTGAAATGTCTTCATATGTTACATATCATTCAAATCAAATCTGTCTTTATTTGCAAATAAGGTTATACAATAGGTGTTCAATTAATACAAAATCTCTTATTTAGCTAAAAAGCATGCAAATATAAAATTATGGTTAGTATTACAATTATTAATTATGTGTATGTCAATTATTTTAGTCAATTTTTAGAAATGTCAGTATTTTAATTACTAATGTCACATTGAAATCACATTTCATCATCCTATTTAGCATTAAATTCGCCTTTTGCACCACAACTTTGTTTTGGTCAATAAAGTATAAATAAAAAAATAAAATATCCTTACATACATTATTAAATCATTACGTCTTATATATCAGTTAAATGTTACATAACTAAAATATCTTAACTTTATAGATATATCACGATTGTCAATTTTTAAATCTATTTCAATATATGAATAGAAAGACTATTCTATTCATATAAATCTAATAGAAATAAAACGGATTTAAAATATTTTGTAAGTATAATAATAACAAACAAATTATTTTGAAAGCGTTTATTTTCTCAAGCGTGTCAGTAATAAATAGCTATAAGTATAAAGTATAACATCATAAATTTAAGACACATTTCATTTTATTTATCGAGTGATTGTCACTGTTAAGATAACAATCAAAAAATTAAAACTGTTAAGGGGTACAATTTTTTAAGCTTGCAAAGAATAGCGTGTAGAAAAATATAAGTCTATGGTGACTAGTGAATACATCTTCACTTGCAGCGATTTTAATAAACTGATTCTAAGGATAGACGGTACGTAGTAAGTTGAAGAACTGATAAGATGTACTGCAAATCTGAAAAACAAAAGTTAACAAATATTAAGTTATTCTAAAGAAAAATATTAGTCAAAAATACACAGATCTTTCATGAAACTTAAAATATGATAGTGTATGGTGTAGGACTACGGCCATATTTAGGCACTTTACAATTATTTCTATTTTATTTTATAACATATGTGATTATCCTACACTTTATTTCACTTAACTGCAAAAATCTAGACACTAATTCATAATTTTGATTACCTTAAAAACAGTGGCGGTGATCAACTTAGTGGCATCTAGTGATAACATTTCACATCTTAAGATTCTTATATAATTGGATAGAGGGCGGTACGTGTATCAAATAACACGTTTAAATGATATAGCGAATACTTTCGAGATAGCCAAATACATCTGCAGTACTACTTTAATGTCCTTTATAAATATTTGTGTTAACTCTACTTTACACGAGTTGCCTGACCGGCATTGAACCCGGATCTCCATTAGCTTTCCTCGTTTAGAGAGGTATGATGTTTAGTGTCATCTTAATAAGTAAAACCACTTACACTACTAAAAGTGTTCATATTCATCACGATGTATCCATTCCCTGTTAGTTCAAATGGTTTTTGGGTGCGCATCATGAACATCAGCAATATTTTTTTAGTTTCCGGACTGGCATAAGGCCAGTCGGACGAGTAAATTGATTCTGTTAAATCTTCACTCTGTAAAAAATATTCTTAATTTTCATAAAGAATGATGGTCTTACTTAAGGTCTAGTCGTAATCCGGTGGTAGGTTAAGAAAATTGTAACGGCCCTGTAAGCTAAAAATAAACCAAAAAAAAACCTAATAAATATTTAATACATAAACAAAAAAAAACTACCTAGAATATAAGGATGTCACTTTCCCAATTTAAAGGACTCCCACGACATTTTATGTGTTAAAAAATTATAAGACGTTTGTACATAAATGGGTACATTAATATGCCTACTAAACACGGGTAATATTCGGGTAATGTTCATAGTGCAGAAAAAAAAAACAAAAACAATTCAATTATTCTACTTTAAAATCTACTTTCCGCCATTAAAGCTTAACTTTAATCCTTATTAAAATATTTCCAACCTTTAAAATTTAAACCCTTATATTTATCCCTTAAATGAATTTGAAGGTGGTAGAACCCTTTGTGGTTCGACTCCGGCGGTACCACCGCCACACCTATTTCTACCTAATAACAGCAATGTTAAGCGCTGCTGTGTCCTGGTTTGAAGGGTGTGGTAAGGGAGACATACGAGGCGTTCCAACTTAGTTCTCAGGGGTAGCGGCTCATATGTGGCTGACCTCAGGTAGGACTCGTATCCTATCTGAGGTTGATTATGGATGTCCATGGGCGACAGTCGCCACTTACCATGAGGTGGACTACATATTCATCTGCTACGCCTATATTATAAAATAAGAATAAAATAATTTTAACACAATTGAATAAAATATATCAAAAAACCAGCAACAAAAACTGTACTCAAACAAAAACTGTGTCCAAATCAAAAAACATCATCCGTAAAAAGTAAAAAAAAAAAACTAAGCTAAAACTAAGTTATCAATTTTACACATATATTTAATAAATATAAAAAAAAACATTTTTTTAAATATTTTTACACATTAACTTGAAAGGGCAGAACCGATTTTCCAAAATAGAAATGCTTCATACGATCATACAATAAACTCTCCTTACGTGGTCACTAAGAATCTGTCCAATGAGACATTGATTGAATATCTCCACGAGCAGCGAAGTGAACATGAAGAAGTAGCGGACTGATTTGTACAAGCTGTCGACCACCTGCAAAAGAAAAATGACCACGTAAGAGAACAAGAATGAAGTACTAGATATTTACTAATCTCTTTTTCTCTAATTTCTAAACGAGATTTTAGTCACTTAACCTTTGCTCCAAAAAGCGAATTATGGAATATTTTTCCAGAAACAGAAAGAATACATATTTGAACTGATTTGTAGATTCCTGTTTTAATACCTAGTCGTTATATATAATAAAATGTAATTTAAAACATATTTTGTCTTTTATCTTTCTAATCATTGATCATTTGATATATGATATCGTATAGATTCGGTATAAAATCGTTCTTTTTAATTTTGTCTCTTTATTTTAAATACATTTACATTTCGTCTTAAAAATGTTGACATCTAAGTATTTTTAAGTTAAAGCCGCTGCTTTTACATGGGTCCCAAAGGACACAGATATAAGTATCAGTCAGCGAGGTAATTTAAATAAAAAGTATAAATTTCTAAAAATCTTATACCGTGAAGGTAAAAGCTGTAAGACAAATGAAAACTGCTCCTAGGGAATAGTTGAGCAGCATGGCGTCACCTAAAACTGCGTCTAGTGCTGAAGATTTTCTGCAAAATTTAACAGTAATGTTTATTAGTATCGCCCAACTTTAGTCAGAACTATTTAGCAATAAATATAAAGAGTAATAAAAGTAAATGTTAATTCAGAGATACATCTACGAACATTCTGGGAGAGGTGCATGAGTTTTAGTGCCAACAAAAGTTAAGAAGATAATATTTGCATAATACTGAATAGATTGAATAGAATAATGTTTAAGTAAAAGCTACATTAGCGCAGTTGTGGAATCCCACAAATGCGCGTCAATGAATCAATTCAGCGTTAATGAAATTCAAAACTTAATATAATAAGATATGTTTATCGTTCGCTAAAAATACATGTTTGTTTATACTTTGCCAAGAACTCGTGCTTCGCTATAATTATCTTCAGTTTCTTCACGGCGGCGCTATGAATTTCTTCTACGTTTCTCCCCGCTTTTATGTTAATCACGTCCTCAGGGCTTATTAGCTCTTCTAAACAATTTCCGAGAATTTTCAGCTCCATGCACGTAAACGCGATGTACGACGCGTGTATCATGTTCGAAAATCCGTACACGCAAATAACTACAGCTGTCATAAAGCTCTCCCAAAGGTAAGCCACTGCGTACCACTTTACCTTGTCGAAAGGATACCAGCCGTCGAAGGGATACAAGTGAACTAACTCCTTACCAAGAACTTTGTGCTCGTAAACCATTATGACATAAGGAAACGAGTCGACGACAATCGTTAAAGGGATTGAGTAGTACAAGAGAAATCTATTTATGATCATAGTGATTTTTCTGTACTTCTTCACGGCTTTGCAATGCGTCTCTGACTTGGATGACACAATATCCCACATGTCATCTCGAAAGTGATAGAAGATGTCGTGGTAAAGCTGCTTATGTGTCTGTATTTTAGTGTACTTTATTATCGTCATGACACACACACCGAAGTTTGGAAAGATGTTTATTAGCTCTAGCCAGTCGCTAGTGCCAGTTTGAAAGAAAGTCAGGAACAATTGGCTTGTGACGCAGGCAACAATGATGTAGGTGATGACATAGCCGATCATTTGTTTTTTGGTTCTCCCAATAAAGGGGCACAGGAATATCTTGTATCCCATGGAATCCAGGAATTCTAGTTCCATTAATACAACCCGCTCTATTGGTTCCTCTTGATCCGCCATCTTTACGTGGTGTTTGCGACAATAATGATTTTAAAATATAAATTTGCAGAACGTATAAAAATTATACATTTGAGCTAGAAAATTGACCAGGAGCTGTGGGTCAGAAGATAGATACGTATTAACATTATTTGTACATTAAGTTAGAAGGCGACTGAGAAATTAAATATCGAAGATACAGACACTTTCTTCTTAAGAAATTATACTGTCATGTAACAAAGACATATTTACGCCCATTATCAATTGATAGAATAATTAATATATCTAATTTAAACGCTATCAAATCGAAGTCTAACAATTTAAGCCTCCTATAAACTGTCAAATTGCGATCATGGTACACAAAATAAAAAGTAATGTATGTCTTACGTCTAGGGTCATATTTGCTTATATACATATTTTAAGATGTCAGTAGATATACACTATATACACCAAGATACCCGCACAAATATACAATTACGAATATTTGTGCGTATTTTATACGTATTTGTAATTACTTGTAATTACTAAATTCACTTTATATAAGTAGTAAATTTATATCTTTAATTTGTTTTTTTTAATAATATACACCGACTCCCGGGCACCGAACTTCATAAAGACTGATTGTAAAATTATAATATGTCAGTTTTCATATAGAAAAGTAAATGATCACTGCCTATAAATCTTGATATTGTCAATCAGTTACTATAAATTTATATATACGTCTTTCCTTTTAAATTAAGTACAAAGTAATAACAGATAATTTATTAGGTGAAGGACAAGACTTGATTTCCTTGAATTTTATATTCAGTAAAAGTTTATAAAATAATAATATACCAATTCATTATTTATATTGTTAGTATAAGGGTTAGAACATATAAATAGCTCATAGCTATAAATGTACCGAATTTCCTATTTATTCATGTAAATATATGCAATAATTATATACATAATTGATACGATATTACGGAAAGGAATTTTTGTTTTGATATTTTATAATGTAAAGAGCCATGGAACTACAGATTACTTATTAAATTTAGTGATTTCGTACATCTATCTATAACAGTAATTGCATAATAAAGCTGGTTTTTAATCATCAAATGAAGAATACGTACATAAAGTTGTTATATTAAGTCTTAAAATTCTTCATATTTAAGCGTGTTTCAACAGACCACCGTGTAAATAACATGAGCGTCTCTGCCAATGGACTTCGACTCTTATTTCCCTCTGTATAGAAGTTAGTCGCATCCCTATCAATTTAATACTAATAATTTAATACTCAGAGAAATAGGTCAAGACACTCTAAATGCTTATAATTTCCTCGTATTGTTCGGGAATCAGGGAAGGGCACTTCACAATACCGTAAGTCCTTTGATGCATGCCTAATATGGGCATTAATCTGAAGGGAGTATGTCATCCACTTGACGCTAATGTAGGCATGGGATGGCTTACGAGTTTGCTAGCCTCTTTGCTCGCAAATTTGCTGTTTGAGAGACAAGTATTGGGTGAAATTGTTCTCTCTGTTGTTTGTGTATGTTTCGTGTCAATTTTCAAATTTATGTTTCCTACTAAGAATTTAATGAATTATACTAGTTTTTACTGGCAGTGATTTAAATACTAGTACATAATAGTAACTGCACACATATACTTGAATTATTTGTAGACAGTTACCATTATATACTTTTTTATGATGTATTTATAGGTAGAGTTACCTAAGCAGACTGCTTACCATGCTAAGATATATATAACTTATGTGTACATTTTTGTCACTTTTAGTAAATCTTTATAGTACGAGTAGATAATGGTCGAGATTAAAGGCTAAGTTATCTATAGAATTTTCTTAGTATATCTTGGTAAAATTTAATGTGTAAAAACTCCTTAGGTACGCTATGTTTTGACTCGCTAAAGTTTATAAAGTAGGTCAGACATAAAGCTCCTTACAAATATTTCTGGAACTTAGGCGCGCATCGCATTAGGTACTAATTTGTCCAGTCAAAAATCAGTTTTCTGCTTGAGGCCGCATACAAAACATAAATAACAAAGTACCCAATATTTCCTTCCCGACTCAGGCGCATCAAACACACGAAATATTACCATATTAAGTCCGTATGAGACGCAAATGTTCATTCAAATTGCGAATACGAGCTCATTCATCTTTAAATTGTGTTCATTTGCGGAATCCGTTTGGAATCTTTATAAATGCGAACTCGTACGAACCCGATCGGTCTGTAGAGACCAGATTAGTTTGAACCTCGTCTTACCCTCTGCTTTGTGAGGGCTGTCAAAAACATTTAATTAAAAATAGATACAGCCGAACATAGAAACGAAATCTTCTTTTCGAAACCTTTTTTATAATATAGGATTAGCAGACGAGCATGCAGTCCACCTAATGGTAAGTGGTTGAGGTCGACTACTTTTCATTTTCGAAATCGGTTAATAAATAAACTTTTTAGTATTTACATGTAATGATAAAGTTGGTTTTTCCCTAGTGAAAATTATTAAACTTCTTATCGATCAATAAATGGTCAAATAGTTAGTAATTAATAGTATAGTAAAATAAGTAGTCGGCAATAAGAAAAAGAAATATTTAATTTACCAATCAGGTGTTTAAAATAGTATAAACTCTATCGCAATTATATGACAATCATTTAATTTAAAACATTTTGTTAATAATTAATAACTGTTATCGATTGACTTGTATTTTTTCTTTCCTTTATGAATCAGCAACAAAACTGTTTATAGTTTTATTCTTTATATTTAATTCTTTATAATTTTTATTCTTATTCTTTGGCACAACCCTACGTTAGTGATTGAGCAGATAGACAGCGTATCCAATGAGTCACGAGATATCCAAATAGATCGGCGTCATGCCCACGGACGAGCCCTTTATGTGTTTTCTTTATTCACACGATGGAAACCAATAAGTACAGTTATAGAGCTGTAATAACTTGCACTATCACTTCAGTGGATAACTGATAGTCCAAAAATCCAAATGCCACCGGTTTTTTAATTACTTAATTAGGATAAGAAATGAACCCTCTGTCTGAAGAATTTCTCCGAAACAAATTGCGAATTGATTTCCTTAAGAATCTGCGTAAAATAGTTAATATTTTTAATAATAAACTTAATTTTACATTAATTCTTCAAACAACACGATTATGGGGTATTCAACAACTCTATACGAGCGCGAATTATTTCCGTAAAATGAAGACGCCTTGAAGAATAATACGAAGCAGCGAAGGTTATGAGGTGGATCCACCTCCCGGCTCCACACAATGGTCTCAGCGCTTTATTCGAGGCAAGCGAGGTCTCACACGTCAAATTTCACATCTTGAATAGCTCACCCTTCACAGGGAATCTTTATAAATAGTTACGCAAAGGTGGTGCTTAATTTGATGGAAATCTCTGTCCCCATGAATAGATGCCTGGAAGTCAACGGATTGTTGGAGTTCGTGAGCGGCGGTCTGATTTAATTGAGCGATTCTGATTAAGTCTTCGATTCTATTGTGATGATGATAATTTTGGCTTTATTTATATTTGCTAACGTCTCTAACGATGATGTATGTTTGGTATTACATCAGAGTAATCGATCTACTTATTTAGTCTTCTAATAAATGATATAGGAGATCAAGGTCATTGCGTACCAACTTTTTAGAGAAATAACGAGCACGGCAAATCGGCTTTCATTCAACGCTAACTTGACAGTAACAAAGTCTCGGATTCGATTCCCGGCCAGACAGAAATACAAATAATTAATTAAGATTTGTTTTGAATGTGGTGATTGAATTCTACACTTTGAAACCAAGACTAAAAATTTATTTATTTTTTAATGTTAAAAATGATAAATCTCATTTTACCCTTTATACTAAAGCATATTAACTAAATACACAAAACTTTTGAAACAGTCGAAGAGACAAATATAATTATAACTTTATGAGAAAACGTTTCAATAGTTCTTTTAATCGTCCATCAAATAACTGTAATTAAATTTTAAATGTCAAACAAAGCGTTCATTTGCGTCATTATTTCAGAAACTAATTAAACGCTACTTATTTGCTCGCAGACGGGACTTATGTATTCAAAGAAATGTAAATAATCTTTTGCACGGTAACAAGCTCCAATGAACGTTAAGTACTCTTGCTTATTAAGTACAATGAGAACCGTTCTAGGCATTACGAAGGAAATGTGTTGCTACAAAGAATAGGAATGCACGTAGACGACGCTACGAATTGAATCGTACTTTTTTCGTACTTCGCAAATAGATACTTATAGCTAATACATCCTAACTAATATTATAAATTAGAATGTGAGTTTCATTGTTTGTAAGTTTCTTTCTTTGTTTGCTACACACGTCCTAACTACATAACCGATTGTCATGAAATTTTGGACACACATCATCAAGAGTTATGTTAAGGATATAGAATATTTATCTGGAAAAAAATATAGTTCCCGAGAGATAGATAAAAAGCTCTGACCGCGAGCGATGACGCGGGTAAAAGCTATTATATAAGACTAGCTGACCCGGCAAACTTTGTACCACCTCAAAATCTATTTATCAACTATATAAAATATGTATAGCCTATGTTACTCTGATAATGTAGCTTTCGAATGGTGAAAGAATTTTTTAAATCGGTCCAGTAGTTTTTGAGTTTTTGAGCCTATTCATTACAACCAAACAAACAAACAAAGTTTTCCTCTTTATAATATTAGTGTAGATAGATAACACATATGACCAACTTCAGGTAGAAAACCGATGTTATCCGAGGCTATAATATCACTATGAGATGGACTGTAAGCGTAAGTATTACTTTTAATGTAATAATTAAAAAATGAATTATACCTTGGTGTTTAATTTTTCATAATTTATTATTATTTTATGAATAACTCATTTGTCATTTTTATATTCTTTTTATGAAGTTCTTGTCATTAGAAAAGCAGTCTATTTCGATTATAATTAAATTGCAAAGTGTCGTCATAAAATACTGCAACAATAACAATTAGCTTAATTATGATGAGTCTCATAATTTTAAAAAATATAACGTAGAGCAACAGGAAAGTATATTAAATGAAAAATTCGCTAATTCTTATACGAAATGGCAGCACACGAAACACGAAGCAGTTTCATTACTTATTTTAATAGCCAATAAAGTTGTCCCAATTTATTGCAACTATTTCGTGTGGGGAATCAAGCGAGACCTCCCCGCTCATGAATAATGGGACCAGACCTTTAAATTTTAATAAGGACTTAACGTACTTTTTGTGTATAAAAATCTGTTTAAAATTTGTGTGTTTTGATGCTAACGTGAAAATGAGTAAAAACCAAATTTTATTTGTACAAAAATATTGGAATACTTAGTAAAAAATCTTGAACAAAACAATCCCTTTATGGTTTTTTTTATAATATAGGAGTGTTTTAATAATAATAAGTGGCCATTGCCACCTACTGACATCTGTAACCAACCTCAAATAAGATAAGATTTCTTATTACCTGAGGTTGACCACAAATGCGTCGCTACGCCTAGCGACTAAGGTACAAAGTCTCCCTTACTCCACCCCTCAGACCAGTAAGGCAATATTAAATAGAAGAACATAATTACTAAGCCGAAAATATATTTATATTGCCGAGGTATGAAATCGCAAGCATTACAGATTATATTAAAAACATCATTAAAACAATACCGTCGCTATTTACATCAACGGCTGAGTTATTGCAATGGCGTAGCCACGGATAACTAACATTACTGCAGTAAATAGTTGTTCCATATTATCTGTTATTTTAATAATGATAGTCAATACAATGTCCATCACAAGAAAATCATAAATAAATGTTGTTTGCTAGGATTTATTTCAGAACATATTTTAATAATTCAATTACAGTATTTCCATAACGACCCGTGTGGCGGAGCGGTCACCATACTGGTCTGACACGCAGAGGGTCCCGGGTTCGATCCCCGGTCAGACAGATATCTATATGATGAATTTAGGTTTCTGGGTCTGGGTGTTTGTCTATTTGTGTGTCCATGGCACCCACGACATAGGGAATCCAGTTTGGGGCTGTGAGTGTAGAAAGCGTTTTTTTTTCAACAATAACACAATTGTATAGAGACAAACCTAATAATAACAGCGTAACGATATTTATATTACCGAGATATGAAATCGCGAACATTACAGGTTATATTAAAAACATCATTAAAACAGTATCGTCGCTATTTACATCACCGGCTGAGTTATTGCAATGGCGTAGCGACAGATCGCTAACATTACTGCAATCGGTCACTGTTCTATATTTTCTGCTATTTTCATTATGATACTAAATACAATGTCCATCACACGAAAAAATATGAATAAATGTTTTTCGATTTGATTTATTTCAGAAAATATTTTAATAATTGAATTAAGTGCAGTCTCTTCTCCACATTAACACCACATTACCAACACAAATTTATAGAGACAAACGTAATAATGACAGCGAAAAGACTGCCGAGGTATAAAATCGCGAACATTACAGATTACATTAAAAACATCATTAAAACAATATTGCCGTCGCTATTTACATCGCCGGCTGAGTTATTGCAATGGCGAAGCGACAGATCGCTAACATTACTGCAATAAATCGTTGCAGACACGGTGGCCGAGGTGGATGAACTTTGGACAGTAACGTTGTAATGGAAAGCTATACGAAAACCACAAGCCATTAGTCTTCAAAATCTGTCACGCTATACATAATTGGTAGTAATGATAATAACCTTAATGAACTTTTATATATATAATTTTATAAAATTAATTTGGTTTGAGCTTTCCGTGTATAAATAAGTACCTACTTATTTTACCTACGTACTTTTGCATATATATTTTTCTAAAACATAGAAGTAGCAGACGAGAAATCAGTCCACCTGATGGGAGGCTAGGTACTAAAGAGCTGGTACTCTTTAGTAAATTCGGAATGTAATTTTTCTTCCTTTTAGAGAATTTTACCCTTTAGAGAATCGAATACTGAATACCCTGCTGATATAAGATTCTTGTTTTATCACCCACAGGTATATTAAATCACTTTGCCAACATGTCACTATGCGCATTTGAAAGTGGTAAAACCCTATGTGGTTATGTGGTTCGACTACGGCGGCACCACCGCCACACCTATTTCTGCCTCATAACAGCAGCGTTAAGCGAATTATTAAGCGCTGTTGTGTTCTGGTTTGAAAGGTGTGGTAAGGGAGACATATTTTCCGAGGCGCTTAGTCCTCAGGGGTAGCGGCGCATATCTGGGGTTGACTACAGATGTCCATGGGCGGCAGTAGCCACTTACCATCAGGTGGACTGCATGCTCGTTTGCTACACGTATAATATAAAAAGATGTGTATGATCCGTGGTAATGATAATTAATATTAGAAAGGTAACCTTTTTTCAATAAATAATTTCCAATATATTACTTATATAATAAAGAAAATAATATTGTCAAATCTTATCTTTTGTAGTTTTATTTTTATATTTCATAAAATAATTACGCGAGCAAAGACATTATACAGGGTAAAATAATTTTCAGAGAGTGGTTTCCACTTTCCAAGGAAGATATTCGAGTAATGCGAGGAATGAAAAGCAATATAATAATGAATTTTCAACTAGCCACCGTCCGGGTCAAAGGTAAAATGTATCGGGAAATTATTATTGAGTAAAGGGGACCCGTTTGCTGTTATATCCACTATGTACCACACATCCCTGTGGAACATAATGTTACATAGTTTTCATCATTGTTCATATGTAGATCGAACAGAGATATTAAAAATTTTACTCGTACAGGTCCCGATATGCAAGTTAAGAAACAATATTACATACACTTAATCGGAGTATTTAAGCCGAAGTGATCGTATTCATTCGCGGTCATACGACGCGGCGACACACTAATCAACCAGATGTTAAAATAAACACCTAATGAGCAACAATTAAAAAAATCTATACGTATTAGAATTCAATTCCGAGTAGAGTAGACATGTCAATCTACATAAATTACCTAATAGGTGGACGTACTTTTCAATATTATTCTTCCTATAGGATAAAACTTATAAACAAGTATAGTCCGCGTAAAATTGCTAGTCCGCTATATAACTGAATCGCATCGCCATATCAAATTGTATGACTACACCTGCTCGCAACAACTTCAGAGCGGACTCGCAGATTGGCGTGGACTATACATAGTAAAAAGAACAAAACATCTTTATGGTATACTAAGGAAAGTCAATCAAACAAAAGTATCTACTCGAATATTCAACACATTTATTGAGCATAACCGCGTCACCCGAAATATCATTAAACCATCCTTTCCCGTCGTACCTGTGAGGCTACCCTAATCAATGCCCATTTGAACAATGACCGCGTGGTCATCCTTCAAACTCGGGACGAAATTCAATAAATTCGGACAGTTGGGGATGTCTATCAACTGGAAACTTACATCGCCTGCACTGAGGGGCATCGCTTTGTCCGCGAAATTGCCTTTCTTGTACCTAATAAGGGTTTCTATACGTAATTGTGTACTGCGTACTCTTTTGATGTTTCCATATTATTATACAAAGTTTACTTCCCCAATAAACTATTATAGACATGATTGAGTCGCCAACTCGTTTCCTATATATCTACCAATTTGTGAAGGTATAACATTATGTAAATTGGAAACCATTGGAATATTTATTGGGCGCATCGAATTTGTAATTAGATCGTCGGGAGATCCTTAGGGAAATCGTATCGCTGAAGAGACGTCAAGCCGGTCGGATTGGCCTAGATAAGCATTATTGTTGCTTGATTTGCGTAATAACTGAATTAACGACGTCTGAAGCGGGATTGGAATTACCAAATATTAAATTATCATCTTAATAACGATAGGTATGTGTTGTTTGTATAGTAACTAGGTATTTGTTGTACACAATTATTATGTGGAAATAAATAATGTTTGGGAGATGTGTGGTGAGAGAGTTAAACCCATTATTATTCCACAGCTAGGCCCAGCTAGCGCTAGAGAGCTGAGAAGAATCTTAGTGATATGTATATAGGTAACTTTCAAATACAGTTTTATAGACTGTATGTTAGTCGCTACTTTTGTTATGCAAGATTTAGATACTCGCGAAGAATCCACCGAATAACTCGCCGATAATTTGTGGAGTATGTAAACGCATAAGAGACTTTTTAGTAAGAGAGCGTAAGCCGTAAAATATATACGAAGAACTTTAGAGTATGTACGAAGGTACTACTTACTGGTTACTATTAGTAACTGTATTTATTTTGAAGTCCTATGACACTTTAAATATTTTACACGAAAAAAAAACCTATAAGCAATTAAAAAATCTGAATCATTTTAGTACCACGACTTAGGTCATTAACGAAATTGTTCTCTACATATTAACTTCACTAATTATACAAAAGTACTGGTCAATTATACTTGTTTCTACTTCAATTTTCGACATATCAAAGGGATACCATAAAGGAAATATTTCAATAATTAGTGTGATATTCAAAATTTGCCCTCTAATTGGCTTGATGTTTCAGTAGTTCCACTAATTAGGGGTCTCTCTCTATTGACTTGTCCAGAGGCAATTGTTACTGACCAGTTTATACACACAGTTTGCAAGGATTAAGAAGGATCGTGTTAATTATACAATTTTTTGTCTATTGTTGCATTAAAATAGAAACTAAATTAGTCACATCATGAAACTTGATTTGTTTGGATATGGATCCAATCAGGGAATTTGATTTTTTTTTATTATGTTTTTTTTTTTTTTTTTATAATATAAGAGTAGCAGACGAGCATGCAGTCCACCTGATGGTAAGTGGCTACTGCCGCCTATGGACATCTGTAATCAACCCCAGATACGATTAGATATTCCTACCTGAGGTCGGCCACAGATGCGCCGCTACCCCTGAGGACTAAGCTGGAACGCCTCGCAAAAGTCTGTCTCCCTTACCACACCCTTCAAACCGGAACACAGTAGCGCCTAACACTGCTGTTATTAGGTAGAAATAGGTGTGGCGGTGGTGCCGCCGGAGTCGAACCACAAAGGGTTCTACCACCTTCATAAAAAAATTATATAACTTTGAGGGGATAGCTTCACTAAGTTAAAATATATATATACTAGTATACAATACCTTAAAGATATTTCGTGAAAGAAAAAAGATGTAAGATTAAAATTTTGACAGCATATTGTACATACATATTAGAAAAAAATACAATAATAAAACATACGTGATACGATATTATATGATACAGAAAACATAGCGTGCAGATAAGCGATTTATAATATTGAAGCTGCAGCAATTATAACTATGAAACGACCTACAAGTTGGTTTCATTATTAATTACACTATACTAGTTTTTTTTACAATCTGTTTGTCCGTGTGTCTCATTGGACAATGAATAGCAAAATGAGCAGCAAGGTGGGGCCGGTGGACCGACACTGGGGATTTGGTTCTGATATAATTCGAGCTGAGAGGGTGTTCTGCCGTCACACTTACTACTAATGAACGAGGGACCACGGATGCTGACGTTGTTCGACCATTTTATAACTATTTTGTAAAGGAAATGTTCTTTGTTTCGTATTTATATTTGATATTGTTCTAGACTAAAGTTCGGTAGAGAGGAATGGTCCGATTTCAAATGGATTTTCAAGTAATGTTTATCGAAGTAATTGGATCAACGTCATTTGAACACAGTTTTTATACGAGTAAGAGATTAATATATTTATTGTTAATTAATTTTTATTTCAACAATCTTGTCAATTTGCGATTCTTGTATTATGTATCTCGCACAGACGTAATATAAACCAAGCGAGGAACAAAGAGAAGGACTGAAATTTTTCATAATGTTATTTATTTATACAAGTTATACCTTTTTTTTTCCTTTTCGAGGGGGAAACCTTCAAAAGGTACCCGACGACGTGGGAGCGACGCCGGGTTATGTGGGATTTTTACCGCACTAAAACCCCCCCGGTGGCTGTCCTCAGCGCTTGTTGGAGAACTCTGGGATCTCCGACGGAACATAACCGGAGCCCCCTTTTAATGGCCTCTTACGACAGGCAGGGGATACCGTAGCCCTATTCTAGTCCCGGAACTACAGGGACAATACAAGTTATACCTAGCAAAAATTAATTATGTTGTCTTTTGTTTCAACGAGGCTTTAACTCATATATAAAGGTATGTGGGCTAACTTAACCTAACCTAAAACGTTCTTGTTCTTAAATCGATGACAGAATACCATTATAATGAAAATTAAACTCGAGGGAAACACTGAAAATAACTCTTGGATCGTACCCATATATGTACATCTGTAAAAATAGAATTGGAAAAATATTTAGAAGTATTATTTATATTCCGATCATTTCTCTGATGTATTGTCGTACTTTTCAAATGCCGTGGAGTATTTCAGCCGAACAATGTTTTCAATTATTTTTCGTCTCCTTTTTCTGAGAATCATATTCGAGTTTTAATAATAAATCCAACAAAAGATTCAACACCAACAAAGGAACTATTCTAGGTTCTTGTCAGTTGTATTTGTAAGAAATGAGAAAAGATTCCGTTAACCGTTGTTCTGTTAACAGTATGAACTGACTTATATTATTAAAAGTATCTACTCGTACCTTAAATAACACTAGACTATTATTATTAAGTGTAATTTAATTTAAATATAATATGGTATTAAAAATCAATTACGTTTTAAAAATTAATTAAAATATTGTTTATCATTATACATTACATTAGTAAGATAAAAAACGTAAAAGAATGACGGTGTTTCATCTTATGAATAAAAACTTTTATAATTATTGTGTATGACTACTAGTACTTCTAAGGGCGAAGGCGCTAAAAAAAGGTAAGGTGTCAATGTAATAATGTTTCGTTAATGAAAGTGCATTTTTTCAAGATTGCGCCAATAATGCCCTATTTTACCGTTTAATATTTCTTGACATCTACATGTTTATCACGTATCAAGCGTAACATGATTCACCCGTGAGTTAAACCTTCACATCACACATATTGAGAAATGAAACCGAATTGCGGTCCCAACTAATCTTTATTCCACGGTCAATCCGCCACGAATACCGCCGATTTATCACAACCGGCCCGTTTGTTAGGATATTCGTAAATATTTCAAACGTTATTGCCACCATCAACATAATGTTATGGGGCGAAATTTTACAAAACGGAAACAAAAGATATAAAGCTACGACGTGGTGCTGCGTATATCTGCTTGTGTATAATGCAGGGAATATTATTTACAATTGGCACGACGTCTAAAATATCGGAGAATACGCGTACCGGTTTCGTTTTTATGTGATATTTATGCTAAGTTCAAAGGGGCTCAAATCAGGTCGAGAGTATTATATAATAAATGAGGATTATAGAACATTTATCTTAAAACTCTGCAATACTGTACGCGGTATATAATACTCCTTGAAAGCTCGAGTGCGGCTTATTTGTGCCCGACAGCAGTAGCGGTTCTGGTTTGAAAGGTATAAATTAAATAGATTTTCTCAAGAGTTCATGGTACATATTTAAATTATTATTGAGCATTTTTTAATATTTAAATTATAAGTTGATATTATGATAAAAATACATCCTAGGAAGGCCATGTTGTGTGATCTGAGAAAAAACTGTTCGGTGCAAATCAAGCGCATATTGGGACAAACTTTGCCAAAACATGAAAAAAAGCTTCATTCAACGGTTTAAATATATTTATATACAAGTAGTATAAAATAATATTCATAGCTATTCCGGAGATAAAGATTTCCGAGTGCTAGAACAACGTGTACGGCTAGAAGGACACCATAGCGCAGAAAATGTATGTGAATTGAGAACAAATTGCTCGGTGCAAATGGAGCGCGGTGCATTATTGCACGCCGCGCGACAAATGACGCGGAATTGTTCCGGAATAGCACCTGAGCAAACTATCTGAGATTTCTGGCTGCGTTACTGGATATAAGAAATATTTTAAATATTTACAACGTTAAATCTTCTCTTGTTACATGTACCCACTAAAAATTTTTTTTTTCTGCCTTTATATGAAGATGAAGAAATGTAAGGTGTATACGAATTTTAAGTAATATTTTTAAATTACGTTTATGTGTTACACGGTTACTCTTTAAATTGACAGTCTGAATAAAAATGCCTCTTATAACTTAGTTGACATAACAATCCCTGAATATGATTCAGTAGCACTACCATGAGTTGGCATAGAAACGCCACTATAGAAATTGTAAATAGAAAACTATTGTCATTTTGCTAGTGAATAACATAACTACTATCGTTACGGTATTTCTTGACAACGTCTGTCAAATTAATGACTCATGGGACCGAATTTGTATGGCAATAGATCATAATGACATTCGCTAGCGACTTGATTTCGATAGGTATTTTACGTTACGAGTGGCTCACACTACGGAAATTAGTTCTACGAGTAACCACCAGAGGCGCTGTACAATTTTTCATACATTTATTTTACGCAGTCGCTAGCGAGTAATACTTTTGTAAACTCATGGTAGTGCTACAGTACGCAAAAACAAAAATTGTATTCGTCTAAAATGACAGTTTTACATCCCGAATTTCACTAAAAATATCAAATGACTAAATAATGAGCCTTGTTGTAGTTGCCTACTTGACTCTATTGCGAGCGTCTCATTACCTGAATTGCACGGTTGTTTCACGAAGATAAGTAAGTGCCTCCATATTTTTTATTAGTGGTTTCCTTTTTGTCATACCGGAGACTAGACTCAAGGTCTGTCGATTCGCTTTTGTTTTCGTTTTTATTATTTTTTACATCCCCTCTCCAGTCGCAAGCGAATGAAAATATACTCTGCTATTAAAGGTGGAAATAATAACAGCAAAGCAAAACAAGGAGCTAAACGCTATAAAATTTATTTGCAATTCAGCCTAATGAGAATAACATAAACTTGAGCCGTGGCGCAACCGCACAAAATGAGGCGTTCATACCCGACCGGCCCGGAATGTGCCGGGGTCTATTTAGAGGTCTCTAAATTGGAGGTTATTGAGTGAGTTATTTAATACGCAACTGGCTCCATGCATTTTTGCCTATTATTATTATTGGGGCTTACACAAGCCCGGCTTAATCCAATGAACTTTCATTACGGTGTGTTTCGGCCGAGTTTATTTGCTCGCGCGGCTTTACCTCGAGCCTCCTCGTAACGGTAATAGCACGCACTCTGATAGAAATTGTTGCTTTTGGGGCACGATAAAGTAATTATTAAAAATTGCTTTGCATATTACTCACAGAGGATATTGTTTTTATTTGGGGCGTGTTTTATTTGGAAGTGCGCGTTTGAGTTGTTTAAACCGTTTTGTCTGGGCAAAAACAAATTCTCAAAATAGTTTAAAAATATGCAAGCGTATAAAATAGTTATCGTGATGTTAAGTTTTTACTATGGATATATTTTTCCTTAAGATTCCATTCAAGGGGTGTATAAAGAATTAAAAGTCTAATTTAAACTAGCTAATGGAGTGGGAAGCTCACCGTTTTTGTAAGAGTAGACTGGCTTTAAAGACTGGAATAAAATTGAACTTTTGCGGGTTAGGTAGTCAGTTTAAGGGGTGGGTTGGGGCCGGGCGTAGGGGTGCTAGGCTGCCCGCCGCTAAGCATCATGTTTATGACTTCTATAGGGAAATAGCATCCGACGATGTACCCACTAAATGGAAAAACTTTTATTCCCACACATGAACGATATTAGGTGCATTTTCATATTTTTCGTTCGCGGACCCGATGAGTTTTTTATGTTTATGCGCTCGTAAAGTTACTGCTCGTTATAGTTTACGCGACAATGTTGCCCGATGTGTTTACGTCCCTAATATTAAATTTTCAATGTGAAAGCCATTTTCAGATTATTTATTGGAGGGACATGATAGTACAGTCTACAATGTTTACTTCTTTTATGGTATGTTTTAAAAATATTTCCGTTCGGTAGGTTTGTTTGAAAGTTGATAGCTTAGGCCATAGTAGATAGACTCTCAGCCTAAGTTCCGAGGTTCGGTTTCAGGGCCCGCGTTTGATTTGTCAATTACGTGTATATTAGAAATTAATTATTAGAAACTAATTAGAATATGGTCCAAAACCCCTCTGAATCTGAGAAGAGAATCATGTCCAACAATGGGCCAGTAATGGATTGAAGACGTCGACGAATCTCTTTAGAACAAACGAAAGGTATGTTTTTACTTTTAAGTCTTACAACATGATTTTTTTATTCTTATTAAAACATATTAATATTAATCTCCTGTTATATATTTTACTGGTGCTTGTTCAGATTTTATAGTGCTATAAATTGAGAGGCTTTGTAGTTGTTTTACAGCGCTATTACTTATTAAAAACAACATGTAGGTAACAGTATATGAATGACACATTAAATTACATTCGCTTTAAAATTACAGCACAATTATAAAGTAGATATTAATGGTGAGTCAATTCGGAGATAAGTCTCGGCGATCCCCCGAAATAATCACGGCGGCATTGTCTGTGTGACAGACCCCGTCCTCCTGGGATTACTGTATCTATTGACACGACCACCGGCCCTGATGGCACTTCAACACAAACACGATTTTAATCAATACATCAAACAAAACTTAGCCACTATAGCAATAATAATTAAAACCGAATCATTATATAGAATATTTGCGGAGGACCAAAGGGTCGCTACGCTTCGCCCCCAGCGATCTCTGTATTGCATAAGTAAGACATAGTTGTAATCCTACGCCTCTATAATCCCGTACAAGATGATGATTGCGACCCATTTTAGTTTACAAAAGGTAATCCGTATATGCGAAACTGTTGGGGAATTTTGAACCGCTTTTGATAGTGGTTGTTAGTGTTTATGATGTAAATTTGGCTGTAATATCATAAACCTCTTTGAGTGGATATGTTCGAAGTTTCGAAGGGATAAGAACTTTGTTTTGATGTACCAAATGGACAGCTTCAGTTGTATTGGGATTCCGTTCAAAGGATAAAGTTACCGTGTTTCAATGTTAGTTCAGTCTAGCCGATCTCGTTGGTACATTGATTTGCAAATTCCAAAATTCGAAACCCCTTAAGATTCCAGCCAAGAGTAAGACTACTAGACGATCTAAATTAGTCTTTAGAGAACTCAATACATATCTGTGATCGATTTCAGGTTGGATTCTTGTTATATTTAGAATACGCTACAGTTATACTTAGGAACAGTTATACTTAGGTTTATTAAGTACAGTTATTCATAGGAATCATGCGTAAAAACCGAATGAATGAAATATTTGTCTCCGAAAAAAAAACATTCGCGCATTATATACCTAGTTGGAAATTGAACACAAAATTTCCAGTAGTGTTTCACAGAATATTAATTTACAATTGTATAGTATGAGAAGTTAAGTGTTATATAGACAACAATTTATCAGTTAAAAGAAAAAAAATATATGTTTGGTTCGCTCGCAATTTAATAAGATGAAGAAGAATGAAAATTGCAAGTAAAATTTTTAGGACCCGTCACGTTTAAAAAAAAAAAGAAAAGAAACATATTATGTGTTAATGTCTTATTCTATTTACAATTGACAAGAATATTTATCTAATGACTTATTCAGTTTACAATAAATAAAAAACATTACTTTTTTCAAATCAACACACGTGTTTATTTTCAAATCCAACTCTAAAACAATCCATTGATTAACAAAACCATCCGAAAAGTTGAAAAGTATTCGCATTCATTACGCACAACATTCGAGACCCTCATCAAAAGCGTTATATTATCAAACAGTATTGTTCGTCCGAGTGTCTGTTGTATGCGTGTTCCCGACGTCATAATACGGTAGCCTCTTGAGGTATAAAAGAGCATTTCATTTCAACGTACGCAACCAAAGGGTTACTCATAAAAGACTTTTTAAAATACTTTCGGCAGGCATATGGCGGTGTACGGTTGGAAGCATAAATGTGTAAATATTATTGCTACGTAAGTATTACGTATGTATTACACTTCACTAATTCTTATAAAAGAGAAAAAATTAAATATTTGTCAAATTAATATTTCTCTGTAGGTTTTTTATTATTAGTACCTACCAATTACTTATTAGATGTAATGAAGTATACATGTGAAAATAATTAATATGTCATTTTCTTGAAGTATATAAACTCCTTTGCAAAAAAAACGGGCACCTTACACACACACTTTACCTTAGCTTTTCTATGGGTAAATATTATTATATTTTTAGTATGTCATTAGCTTGGATGACTAGAAATTTCTTATTATCAATGAGAATCTAGTTTTTTAACACTTTTATCCTGGTATCGGTGTTTTAGTCAATGTAAACAGAGAGCCGTGTTAAAATGGACATTTTTATGGGTATAATGAAATTAAGACTACGAGTATTTTTATGGTATTTTAATAAAAGAGACATTAAAAAATAAAAATTAATAACGAGTATGACCTCCTCTTGCAGCGATTACGGCATGTAATCGTCTTGGCATGCTTCCCACCAGGCTTTTGATGGTGTCCTGTGGAATGTGTTCCCACTCAGTCGAGATTACACGTTTAAGCTCTCTGATGTTTTGTGGAGGTGGTTGGACAGATCGTACTCGCCTTTTTAGGAGGTCCCAAACATGCTCAATGGGGTTAAGGTCGGGGCTCCGCGCTGGCCAATCCAAACGACGAATACCGACCTCTTGCATATAAGCATCTACGTCGCCAGAACGGTGGGCCCGAGCATTATCGTCCATGTAAATGGCATCTTCACCAATTACAGTCAGTGCGGGTTGTGCATTTTGAGAAAGGATTTCTGTTATGTACCTATGCGCATTTAGTGAGCCATTTTCTATGAATACTATCTCGGTACGATAGTTGGAAGTTACGCCCGCCCAAAACATAACGGACCCTCCACCATAAGGGGTGATTTCTTCAAAACACACATCGGCATAGCGTTCCCCTGGTCTTCGTAACACTCGCCGACGTCGGTCCTCACCATGCAGACAAATTCGAGCCTCATCGGAGAAGAGTACGCTACTCCAGTTACCTGGTGTCCAAGATAGGCAATTTCTAGCGAACCTCAACCGCGCAATCCGGTGCTCACGGAGTAACTTGGGGGCCCGCGCTGGTCGTCGACTACGTATATCAGCAGCTAAAAGTCTTCTCCTCACAGTCCATAGGCTAACTTGTGCTCCTCGTACCTCTTCAAGGTTTCTTTTGAGGTCTATGTAACTGCATTTGCGGTTCCTCAGCGCCTGAGTCACTAAAAAGCGATCGTCTCGCGGCTGTGTGCAACGTTTTCTCCCAGAACCTTGCCTTCTCTGAACGGAACCTGTCTCTTGGTATCGAGTCCAGGTTCTTTGTACGGTTGAACGACTCACGTTTAACCGCTGTGAGACGTAACATTGGCTACACCCCTCTTCCAGCAGCGCTATAATTTTACTAGCTCTCATTGCTTTTTCTGCCATTACGATAGACACAAAGATATCTGTTTTAAGTCACAATAAGGCAGAATTATGCGATAAACATAAATTGTTGTACTAAAAATAACGAAAAGTTACTTTTAGTTGCTTGATAACCTTTTAACCGCAAACCCGCGAAAAGTGTCACAAAATGAAAAAGGGATTAATAATTTAAAAAACAAAAGTTTTGAATTTGGAATGAACTTTTTTTCATACCCAGACTCTTTATTAAGTGCCAGTAACATAGTTTGGCTATTAAAACCTCTGAAGAACTAAATTATTACCAATAATGTTAAAAAATCAAACCCGCCCGTTTTTTTTGCAAAGGAGTGTATATTTTTACCAAATTTTTAATTAGTTATTATAATACATTCATTAATAAGTTTATTTTATGTTCCCATTTTTATTTTGTTTCAACATTCCTCTATCTTTTAACACTAACCATGATGATAGACACGTTGACATTTGATATTTAGTATTTTATTAAAATAGATTATTTTCATCAAATGTTAAATATATATTGTTTTATCCTCCCGACTGTACATTAACCCTCCCGCTGTTCTTAATAAACATGGGCCTGTACCAAGTGTGGCTCCTAAGTAATTATTTTGATGATTATTCTGTATTGGGTTGCCGATTCATTTGTGCTTTGTTTCACATGACTTTGTGTGGCTTATACACACTTGTAAATTAAGTCAGTATTATATTGTTATTTGAAAGAGCACGTCTTTATTTAATGCGATTACTCCACAAAATATGAGACATTTTTTTTTAAATGCGTAAATGGAAAATTACTAATGAAAATTAATAAAAACCATACATTAAACGTTTACTTATTTCAGTAAACGATGCATGTTAATTTAACATAAACTTTGCATGTACGAATATTATCAAAGTTGTTATATTTTATAATAAATACATAAGATTAAAAGAGCAAACAAACATACAGTCCAACTGAGTAGTAAAGTAGGTATATGTTGAGGAAATAGTACTTTTTAGAGACACGCAAGAAACTTTACATCGATAAACAGGAAGTGGCCCATTTTGTATGAGATGAAGACGGAAAAACTCGGCGGAAAATATCCCTCAGGAATAAACTGCAATTTCAGGAGTATCAGGATAGAGAAAACAAAAATGTTATGAGCGAGCTATAAGACCTCAAGCAGACTAGATGCTTTTTAGTTGCGATTTGAAACTTGTTACATTTTTAAGTAAACTATTTGAAAATATGATTGTATTTTTTATAACTAACTGATTTTTAGGGTTCCATATTTTTTTGTTGACGATGAGGAAACCTTTAAAAGGTATTCGATGACATGGGGGTGGCAATAGGGTATGTGGGATTTATAACCACTAAAACCCCGCCTAAAAAATTAAATTACGTCCAATGGCCCACCATTCCCAAATGAGGAGTATATTTGTAGTGGAACGCTTGCGGAGGTTGAACTTTGCCTTGGTGAGCTTCCACGCTCACTACACCTTTAGGTGTTTATAACGTCTGAAGGTAGTAGAACCCTTTGTGGTTCGACTCCAGCGGCACCACCGCTATACCTATTTCTGCCTCATAACAGCAGTGCTAAACGCTGCTATGTTCTGGTTTGAAGAGTGTGAAGGGAGACATACATTTCTGAGGCGTTCCACCTTAGGGGTAACGGCGCATCTGTGGCCGACCTCAGGTAGAAATATCTAATCCTATCTTGGGTTGATTACAAATATGCATAGGCGGCAGTAGCCACCATCTGGTGGACTGCATGCTCGTCTGCTACTCCTATTATTAAAAATTACGTTGATGAAAAAGTAGCCCGTGTGCACTTACCGTTACAATGTAGCTTTCCTGACTCCAGACGCCACTTATAATATTGTATTATAAACAGCGCTGTTAAAATTTAATGTTTGCATTATTTTCAGTATCTTTCACATGTTTAAAGGAAACTCTTAGATGCAAGATGTAGATTTTTATGTGATTGAAATAATAAATAAGCGTGCATTCTCATCATATATCATCGACTTTTTTTGCCTACCTCGAATTGAAAGTTCGACAATTTCTGCTTACAAGAAATCGTCCAATTTCGATCTTTATAAGGCAAATATTGTAAAGGGTGATTATTTATGAATAACAAGCGTACTAAGTTGCATAGTAAACTTTTAGGAAAAGTATTTTAACGCATCTGCTGTTTTGCTACAAAGGGTTATATTAAGGGTTGGGGTTAAGTTGTGATCGCCTTCAGGTAGAACCCCTGTCTTATATGTAACTGGTGCATTTAAATGGGCTGTAGTGATCACTTAACATCACTTAATTTCAATCTAATAAAAATATATAATATAATATTATATACGACCTTAAGATTTATTTATTTTAGTGATGTTTAAACAATTTGCGATCTTATTTTCACTATTATAAGGACTTCGATACATCGGTGTAAACCGATACATTTTGTTATACGTACCGCATATTATAATAGAGACAATAAAGTACACTTAGCATGCGATCTGCACGTGGCTTTGCATAATTGCATGGTGCATAGTTATGAATTTATCTGTATTGGATGCGGGGAGAAAATAATTCTGGTTTAATTATCACAATTTACATAAACAGTGCCGGTAATAACATAGATGTTTGCAGCTTTTGCTGATTTAAAATTTAATATGGATTTAATTACACATTTTTGTAAAAGTACCTACGTAAGTTTTACATTTAATTATTATATACTCGTAACTTTAAAAAAAAAACTTTGTTACGTTAATTGTATTATTGCTTTAATTCGTTATTAAATTGTAAAAATTCTTTTATTACCAATATTATAATGCGATAGAAAAATGAATATAATTATAATTTTATTCATAAGATGTACATTGTACATACTCAAAATTTAGAAATGAACTTGTTATAGTTTGTGATTATGTTAATGGTAAAAGGAAATATAGTGAAAGTTCGTTCGTTAGGAAGTGTCGTGTAAGGTCTACAAATTTGATTTTGGCCACCTTAGTGAACCACCTGAAACCATATTATGAAAGGAGACTAATGCTTAATAATGGGACAATAAAGATGATTATGATTATGAATAAACGGTTAACACTGGTGACGACACATTAGTATGCATTTAATTATAATGTTACTACTGTTTGTATTCTGTGCCATTATAATTATAGCGTTACATTAAATCTACATAAAAGTGCGCACAGATCCGTAAAACTTAATATAGTTCATTTGCTTTAATCCGCTATAGTGGCAGCCCTATTCAAACAAGCCATAACGGCGCCGGCGTCATCCGCACCTCATCAAAATATCGCGTTACGAATCACAAATTCATTCCGTGACGCCAATTATCCGTGCGCGCTCATTTTCCGACTCATTCGCCGGTGATTTTGACAGTTGTTCTGCATTATTCGGGACTATTTTAACTTGTCATGATTACGATCTTCGATTCATAATTGGGATGTAAATTTGGTTACTAATAAATTGTAAAATACACCGTAACGTTATTGTTTGTTTATGGAAATTGCAAATGAAATATTTTAATTTTATATTTCAATTGAAATGTATTTATTAGTTTTTATAATGTTTATGTTAATGTCTCCTTTATTGAAGGTGATTTCATTATAGAGGTTTGAAGAATTCTGAAACATGAATCTAAAATATTAATACGACGATCGTCGCCATTACCTATGCATTGTTGCAGAAATTTAAAATGTTGGCGCAACTTTTACTACTTATATATAGTATTTCCGTCATGAACACCGGGTTCGATCCACGTCCAAAAAAAACACTCATTTTAAAGATTTAAGTGTTTTTTCTGTCTTTATTGTCTTCGGAAGAAGAAGTGAAGTCGGTTTGAAGAATCAAAATCTTTTTGCGGTGCGAAATCCCTATGTAGTGTTTAGAGAGCTAACAATTTTTCATTTAGCAATTCAAGTTCTTTCTAGTACTTTCATAGCACCATACAGCTCTACCAACATGCATGCATGTATTGTATAGTATTGCCGATACGGGTCTTCTGATCAAAATATCGAGTTTCACCGCGGATGGTTGCCGGCCACCAATTCTCGTGTGCGCTCATTTCCCGACTGATTCGGGCGGAGCGATCACGTGATTTTGACAGTCACTCAGCGATGCCAGCTTTGCTCAAAGGGCAGTCTGTTTGTAAGGACGTGTTTATATTGGATTTTTATGTAAAATAAACAATGGATATATTTAAATAAAAAAAATGTCTTTTTAATTAAATTTGGTTCATACATATTTTAAAGATTGAAATGATAATCGATTATGCCATCCACCTTTTGGCAAATGGTCACTGCAACATTTGAACGTTTTTAACCAATTCGAAACTGAAAAGGGGTTCTACTTGCAGCCGATCACATTTTCTACCAAACGCTAGGATTACTTCGCGCTAGAAATAACTGTGAAGGTAGAACATTTCCGGCCGAACCATAGCTACTGATTCTACATTTCGGAATTTTCATTAAATTTTAATTTATGTAATGGCAACTTAATAAAACTATGTACTTATTTATAAAGCAAATTGTTTGATAATTTAGAATACATGTATAGTTGAGAAATTACAAATATATTCCGTGAAAATACGTTACAGCTGTATCAAACCAGAATCATATACATAGGTACTATAATGTTATACTTCAAATTCGTGTGCATTATGTAATATAAAGAAACCTTTTAAAAGTAACACAAAACTATGTACACAAATTCGCAGCTGTACCCGGAGTCTTAGCCCCGGCAGGGCGGGCGGGCGGCGATGCAAATGACATTCGTTAACATGCATTGCGCGTACCCGACCGTCTAATTAGAAGAACTAGCCTGGCCCGAGGTATCATTTTATTGGGTTATTAAATATCCCAGCTTTATTGCTCTGCCAAATTGTGCAATCTTAGTTATTACGGATGAAGACGGCTCGATTGAAACGTTTCCGGAGCGCCTTTCATAAGGCGTCAAAAGTGACGTAACTTCAAAAGTATTCGATGTTGGTATATTTTACAAAAATGTTATTAAACTAATTGTAACGTACTGTATTAAATAGGTATCTTATATTCCTATAGGCATATTTCTAGAATTAGAAGTAATATAGGCTTATACGCTAATGGCCGTCCTCATTCGATGTTTTAAGCCACTTGAGGGCGACTTGTATAGCCTGCTTATTTTGAATACAATAAATGTATAATGTATGTAACCAAAATATCTTCTTCGGTGCTTTCATTTAACCACAAATCAATGACCGCTGAGTTTTAATAACAAAACCTTGTAGTAATAATACATGATAGACATCCCGTATGTATGTACATGAAAAAAAAAGAAAACGCTTTCTACACTCACAGCCCCACACTAGGATTCCCTGTATCGTGGGTGCTATGGACACACACAGAGACAAATACACAAACACCCAGACCCAGAAATCTAAATTCATCATTTAGAAATCTATCTGGCCGGGAATCGAACCCGGGACCCTCTGCGCGTCAGACCGGCATGGTGACCGCTCCGCCACGCGGGTCGTCATGAAGTATAGCCTGTTTGTGTTTACATTTAAAATTACACGAATAAACATGTTCTGTCAAACTAAGCAATGTTTACATCTCATTAGGAAAAACACCAAAAGAAATCAATCTTTACTTCACAACTTTACTAACGATCTTGTGGGCGAATAAAAAATGACCCGCAAAGTGCTCGGGCTTAGGATAAATTGAAACATAAAATAAAAATACATAACTTCGGAATTTATTGAAGTGGCAGTTAGGAGATGTAGTTAAATTAGTTCTTCAAGATTCTGAGATCGACGGAGCAAGTTTGAGTTCTCCCTCCCCTTTACGGTATTCACAAGGAAAGCGGGCATACATTAAAAGTTTACCGGCAAGATATGAACATATTACAAACTTGCAAAAATACTTGCAATAATGACACAAATACATATCGTTCTAAAGTTACAAACTATTCTAAATACAATATTATGCGGAATTGGATCGATTTATAGGTAATTTAAAAAATGACTGAAAATAATGCTGTTTTAGATAATCATAAATGAAACCCTACTGAAAAATACACCGGTATTTACAACTGAATCTTCTTATATAAATATTTGTTTAACTCAATATAATATATACCATAATCGGCGTTATTATAAACAGACCCATACCTACTAGACTACGCTTTATTGAAATGGCAAGATGAGCTAAAAATTCGCAAGCAATGCGCCAAAAAAGAAGAAACGTTTTCATTTCGATTTTTAAGCGAAAGCGTTTGGCGTAAGGCCAAACTCGAGTAGGACTTGCTTCCTAATTGGAGATGACTGCAGTAGATTTCAAATATGTATACCGTTGCACCCAAATACATCCAAATAAAATGTGTATGCGTTTTATTTTATGATAAACAACACTGTATATCTCTGCACTTATCACCATTATAAATTTCCTATGTCGCAGATGTCATATTTTATAAGATATTATTAAATGTATACCTAATATAATGTACATGTCTGCTTTTCTCTGTATCAAACCTGGCCTTACATTAAGAATTTTTCTATTAAAAAAATTTTTAGGCATGTATGTATATTTTTCTTCATTGTCAATAATAGTAGATAAGCTGTTCGATAGTCAAATATTTAAAATTAAATAACTGTCTCAATGAACATAAAAAAATAAATATGAAAACATAAATAATATTGCATCGTTTTAATTAACTTTATAAACGAACACTAATTTTCTATTTTATGTAGAAATATAACTTTTTGAGAACTTTTCTTGTTACTGATTTAGAATAAAAGCATTTTTCGTAATAACGTTCTTAACTTATATTCATAGGTAAACTTATAGCTATCTGTCTGCCAATTTCGCGTAATAGCCTCTAAAGCACTCACTTAACATATGCGTATTGGAACTATTTGAGTAGAGTAATTGCTTTACATACTCTGCTATGTGCCCGATAGCTAATCTACATTCTCGAATATACTATAATAGCAGAATGGGCGCACCAACCATATTAGAAGACCTTTGTTTTCTATCCGACGCACGAAGAATTTGTACGCAAAGACACTTCAGTTACAGATCTTATTACACAAGTTGATGTGTAGTGCTACGCTTGTTGTTAGTTGCCATAAGTAATTAAGTTACGCAGAATAGAAGGGTCTCGCTATATTAAACAGGTAATTCGGTTTGCTTCAATTGGTTTTATCATTGTCAATCATAACAAATGTATTGCCAATTTGCGCGGTGAATAGTCTGAGAGATCATTTAAAAGAAAATTAAGTGTCTAGGTTGGTAAAACATTGATGATTTATAGTTTTATAGTAATTTTAAGGGCAGTAAGTTGTATTGAAGCGTCTACTTTCTTTAGTAGTTTTTATATTTCTTTCTACTCGTATAAAGACCACGTGTTCTGACGTAGGTATATTCAAGTTTATGAAAGTTTAACTTTATGATGTGCAGTAGTAATCGCGCTATCGAGCATCTATTGGAAGAAATAACTTATTATGTTTCTAAATTCAAAATTCTAATTCTAATAATTTTTGAGTTTACATTGAGGGTTTCAGATCCTGTTTGATTTACATACGAGTGAAGTGCCCACGTATCTGTGATTGGCTTTAAGTGGTAGGTAGGTTAACCCATGCTCGATTGCTCCTGAAGTCTTGTAACGAAAATCTTAGTCAACCCTAATTTTCCCGGGAAGAGAAGAAATTGTAATATTGTAAGCAACACTGACCTATTTATTACCTACATTGTTCCTATTATTACTGTGTTAAATTGAAAAGGTACATGAAACAAATGACCATCTTCAATTTCGCAACTAAATTCTAACAAGGAAGCGGTAACCACGGTCTTTCAATATGGCGCCTTAGTTTGAAACCCTTCGCCAATTATTATAATTAACTATAAGAGGAAATGACCTTTTGGGCTCCGGGAACTTTGAATCCTTGCCCATTTTAGAAGATTGATAGTAACAAGACAACTAGATTAAGACAATGTTAGCTATTTATAGGGTTAATATGCCGACAAGGCACTTAATAACAAAGAGATTAATTATTCAATACTGTTTGGAAGACATACCTACATGGAATAAACAAATTTGAAAATTGAATTAAAAAAGTGAATGAGAATTCCTGTTTTTGATTTTCAAGATAAAGATTTTAAAGGTAAACGGGACTTAAATAAAAACATGAAGTTAATTGAATTAGAAATTTAAAGTAGCCTTTTTTACCGCGATAAAATAAAATACTATTAAGTATTATACTTACTTGCAATAGGGCGTAATATAAAAGCCATTTATAAAAATACTTTAATGCCGAAAAAATTATGTTTGAAAAAGACAAGTCTTATTTCCTTTTCTCCGAAAACAAAAAAGTAGAACTTTATTTTGCTTAATTTACTACCAGATTCAACACAAATATGTTCTGTTTCCAATTACTCCATAACAACCAAGCAAGACATTGTATTCACCTACATTGGACATTAAATAAACATTTGCTTCAAGTCTGCCACGAAGACAGGCTCAAATAACAAAACAACTAATTTGTATGACCGACAGGAACAAGTTTAAGCAGTTATTATGTTGACAACGTAAGATAAACAAGCTCTCAAGTCAACGTAAACTACAAGTTTGTGTCAACTAGACTATGTGGACTGTTTTGTATAAAAGACTTAAGACCATCAAAAGTACTGGGAGTTAACTTGGAGGATGTATTAGCCAGCACAAAATCATCATCATTATCAAATCATTACTTTTACAAGACGGACACAATTAGAATATTGTTTATATGTTGTGTTGTTTTAGCATGGGAATCGAATCCCGGAAAACTAGTGCCGAAAGGTAAAATTACTACCATTAGGCTATTGCTAAAACTATCATGCTGTCAAATATACATAAATTAATTAGTATAAAATTAATCGCCTTGTTGAGATAAGACAAATAGTTTCACAAATTACCTTTTGATATATGATATGGAGATGCGATATAAAATATAAATTTCCAATGTACCAAAAAATCCTAAATAGGTACATTTTCCAACTAATCAAAAATTAAAACGTTTTAAAACTTTATTCAATTCATTTAAAACGAAGTATGTTAATACTTTTAATGAGCGACCCTTTCGAGTGTAGGAAAATACTATACGACTTTAATTAGCAAATATTTGAGAGGTAACAATACAGTTCTGAGTTGAACTAAATGTTTCAGCGAAACCCTAACTCATCCCACAGTTGGTAGCCGAAGTCATTACTCGTACACTGTGTGGCATGCATGAACGACTATCGAAAGCGATGCTTAGTCACGTATAAAAACATCAAATCGAATTGTAAAGGTTTGTATCTTTAAAAACGATAAATTCAATTTTATCCTTTCCAAATGTTTGTTGGATACTCGTACTTTTATGTTTTGTATTTTATAAATCGAAAGTGGCAGATAGACTTAGAATTTGTTTGATGTTAAGTAATAACTGCACGCCTGAAGCATAATATGTTGTTGAACTTTAAGAACAGGAAAATAAGAATATTTCCGACGACAAGAATCTCATGTAATCATCTTCTAGAAGGATTATAAATGCTATATTTGTTTGCAGATGGTAAGAAAGTTGAAACGACTTGAGCAGGTTTACTTGCGTTCTATGGCTTTCGGACTACAAAACAGCCAGCAGTGCTACACTGCTGTTGCGGTACGATATAAACATAGCGGTTAAACCGTCGCATCCTATGACACGACTGTTTACAAATACCTTTAACTTTAAGATGCCTGCGTATCGCTGAGGATATTATTATTTGCCACAGCAACGTCGCAATCCATAATTATCGTCTAGACTAGATATTAGGACAATTAATACATGGAGAATATATTTCAACGAAATGCTGTTGGAATTAAATCAGACACTATAACACAAATACTGATCCATTATCAATACAAACTTATATCGAAATCGAAAATTGTCGACGGCGACATTCCGCTCGAATGCGATAGAACACGCTTGTCCAATTATTTTCAGGCGGGCAGATATTTGCAAGATGAAGTTGGTTCATTATAGTTTTTATTTTCCGCTTTATGATGTTGAATGTGATTGAGTCTAAACAAGAGGAATGAATTCGCTGAGCGAGCGAACTTGCCCCGACAACCAATAAAACGTACACCGATCAATGCTGGCTTCTTAAGTGGAAAACTTGGTATTGGGTATTGCGAAGCAAAATCTCTCTGAATGTTTGGTCTAGACGAGTTATTAAAAATTTATTCTCATAGAATCCGCTAACGCATCCCCGATAACTTGTTTTGTTTGTATCGGAAAGTTATTCGGTGAATTCGTTTTTAATATCAAATTTATATATAAAAGGAGAATTCATTTAGAATGAGTGAGTTATTTATAACATTAGTATTAATCATATATTATAGGGGTTCTTGTTTTCGCTTTTTGTTACTTTGTAATAGGTAACATAGTAGTTTGTAGTCACTTATTGTACCTCACAGATGTTTTGAACTAGAATTTAAATCTCACTCTATAATCTAGTTCTGTATCTGTCATTTAAGATTACATATTTTTATCCAAGTTAGTTAAAATGCATTTATTTTGTTACATATTAAAATTTCTAGGAATTTGAAAAACTTACCAAAACACGTAATCAAAAAATGCTGCTTACTTCAAATTAACTTTACACAAATATTTGTTAATTTTGTACTTAAAAATATGAAAATCAAATCTTCTTTATTGTGAAAAATAGGTAATATCATTCAAGTGTATAATTTTTATTGTAAATTTAATTAAGTATAAAAGTAATGTTCACGATTTAACGTACAAAATACGAAACCTTCTTTTGTACAATGATTTATAGTTTAGAATATGTAATTTAGTATAAATTATAGGTTTAATCTTTATCTGTGGGTAGGCATGTTAATGTAATAGGCACCTTACGTTATAAATTAGGGTAATTGACCCATGAATATTTTAGTCCTTGCGCGGTTGAAATATTTCTCATTCGGAGCTTCGTTCCGGGTCATAATTTTGGTTTTAACGACATTATTAATTTATCAACTCACCCACTGATTTATTTAGATAACAATGTAATTATCAAGTGAAAAATAATTTCATTTCGGCGATGATAATACGAAAGAGAATTTTGTTATTTTTAAATAGAATTTTCCTTTTGTGTATTTCACCTTTAATTAAGGTGATCTATATTTTTTTATATTATTTAAGTTATAACCTCCCATGTTTGTAACCCTTCTCGGTTTAAGAATATCTAATCATATTGAACTATTGCAGGTTGGACTAAACTCAATCTTGTCTTGCAAAACTTAAAACCTACATTGGTTTTACTATCATTTCTTTAAGCTAAATAAAAATACTGATGATTTCTTAAATTTTATAGTCAGTATTCTACAATCAGTCAGTTATTTTACAGGCAGTATTAAAAAAAGCAATTTTAATATTTTTACCTTCAAATCCAAATGATTTTTATAATACATCTCGAGTCTAAAACAACGTGCTGGATTAGTTATTTTTAGGAGCCAATCTCACGGCGTAAACAAAATAACCACGTTTTCATCAAAATCGATTCAAAGGTTCTACCGCGAAAGCATAATAAACAGGGTCACGTAGGCATTAAATAAATCCTTTCCCAGTTTAAACATCTTACGTCTTGACAGGCAACATGACGTCATCAGAACTATTTCTTCGAGAAAGCTTCGAGTAATTATCGTAATGAGTTATAAATTAATAGTTATGGCCGTCGTTATAAGGGGTTGTTGAAACCGTCATTACTTAAGTTCAATCCTTTGTCTTGTCCCCGCCTTAATAAGTATTAATGGAAATGATCTCAACTGGCCCTTAAATTTTTGAAAGTTCCCAGATTTCTTCTTAGAAAGCACTCAATTTATCCCTAGGGATCAATTCTGTCAGTTTATTTTTAACATTTTAAGAAAGATTGTGCTAATATAACTTGCATGTAAAAATGAAAGTGCTCTCAATAAAACCTTTTTAGTTCACATATAAAGGAGAGAGAAATTTATTCCTTTAAATAATAAAGGAATAAATTTTATTTTTTCTTTAATATACGTATGTGATCATAAATGATCAATAACTTCAAACAATACATTCATAATAATATGGATATCATCATCATCATCATTAACCCATTAACGTCCCACTGCTGGGCACGGGTCTCCTCTCAGAAAGAAAAGGATTAGGCCATAGTCCACCGCGCTGGCCAAGTGCGTATTGGTAGACTTTACATACCTTTGAGATTTTTTTTTATAAATGTCTCAGATTTCCTCACGATGTTTTCCTTCACCGTTTAGGAAGTGATAATTAAATTTTAATACGCACATAACTTTGAAAAATCAGATGTGCGTGCCTGGGATTTGAACCTCGGACCCCTCTATCGAGAGGCCGAGTTTCTTAACCACTAGGCTATACATATGGATATACATTATTTTGTGCTACTATTATAGTATTTTACTTTCATTATATAATATCGAAGTCGCAAACTCGCCAGCAGTTTTGCCTATTTAAAAGTTGTATCAATCTGCCAAGCATTCATAAATAACGTTAGGTAAGCACTATAAAAATAACTTTATTTCGTATTTACCTATTGTAGTTAGTTAGTCGCTTGTTTATTTATATTCTTGTCCTGACTCTTTTGTTTTGTACAGTCGCGTTCGAATCAAAAGAAACTCGATTTAGCTCGTACGTCACTAGCAAATAAACAAAGCAAATGGGACTGTAGTTTGGTAAAAAACACGGTTCATGTATATTACAAGTAGTATGTAGTGCGTAGTAACATATGCAGTGCAGGTAAGGGGCGGTCCTGTCCTAACGAAGAGCGTTCGTCTCTCGAATACTTGATCGCGATTTGAATTTTTAGTTTGTTTTTGTGGACGACAACAAGCGAAAAGCGGGGTTGTATAAAGATGGATGGTTTGTTCGGGTTTTCAGTGAAAGTTTCAGCGAATTTTACTTTGTGCTTTCAGATGACTGAATGTTTCTAAGCTTATTTGTGTAAAATATTTAAGTTTGGTTTTGTAAAATTCTTTGTTTGCTTTCATCAAATTATTTACTAAGTCTTGAAGTTTGTTTACAGGCAATTTATACGTTATATTTACAATATAATATTAAAATATGTTTTATAGTACTTTTAGTATTTGTGATTATTAAAGCGGCGATAGTAGTACACACTCTATAAAATCTAGAGATAGAGAGTAAAGTGGAGTGGAGACTTAGTAATAGGGTATTTGGTCATGAAAGACTAGAAACGGTAGAAATGTATATTACTGTATTCTACGTAGGTATAAAAGTGCCAACAGAAGTAACGTAAATATACTCGTAAAATAACCGAATAGTCGAAAAGTATTGAGTTTTAAAAACGTTGAAGCAAGGTTTCGCAGAGAGCAGAAAAAGGCTAACAAAACTTTCCCGCAAAGACTGTTTACTCGTAATTTACAAGAAAATAAAGTAGACATTTTTATGTGCGGTGCTTAAAATAAATCTAGGTGCGCTACAATATAGCTACGAATTCACCTGTTCTGTCGTTTGTAGCGGAATCAGTACAAACAACTTGTTTTACGGTTGGGATCAGACGAAACATTTGCTAGTTTACGATATTCATGTATTGTGAGTATGTAGCTATGTTATAAAGGGTAGGGTTTCATTGATGCTTTGTTACCTATGTAATATGGATGTTAGAACATCTTGATGCATTTGTTTATAAGTGACTCGAATGTATGATTTTTTCAAGTTTGAAGGTGGTAGAACCCTTTGTGGTTCGACTCCGGCAACACCACCGCCACACCTATTTCTGCCTAATAACAGCAGTGTTAGGCACTGCTGTGTTCCGTTTTGAAGGGTGTGGTAAGGGAGACATACTTTTCCGAGGCGTTCCAGCTTAGTCCTCAGGGGTAGCGGCGCATCTATGGCCGACCTCAGATAGGAATGTCTAGTCCTATATGTGGTTGATTATAGTTATCCATGGACGGCAGTAGCCACTTACCATCAGGTGGACTGCATGCTCGTTTTCTATTCCAATATTATAAAAAAAAGTTTACGTAAGTATCGAAAAATCCGCAGGCGGCATAAACCCTTCTAATATACTAGTAAGATTTGTGTCTTACAGCTGTTGGTCTAATCCGAAGTCAATAATGAGTCAGTCATGATGAAAACAGTTAATTTAAGCTTTTTTGATATCCCATTTCGTTGAGCTGTACTGTAACCATACTGGTCTGACACGCAGGTTCCGCGTTCGATTCCCCGTCAAACAGAATTATTAGAAATCAATTTAGATTTCTGTTCTAGGTTTGGGTGGTGAGCGTTTTCGTTTTTGTGTGTGGCATCTAGCGCACGAATCGTCTTTTTAATATTCGTCAAATTTATGAACTATTCATGTACCTACGTATTTTTAAATGAACAGAAGATAAAAAATGTCTGCTAGGTTTTTGATGTGAAACATCTATAGCCGCACGTAAAACCGATTTCTGGCGTGGCGACGCATGCCGTACGCTACCACGCTATACGATGGTATATATATACAGTCTATATGCAGTAGTGTGTACGCCATGCGCAATCGAATTCAATAAATAGTCATCGTTATCTGGAAAAAAATCGTAATATTTTATTTTATCATTATGACATTTAGTTCCTATCACAATATGTTCTTTTCTGCATATTACTTTTACAAAATAATGTCGATGTTTCACATCTGCCAGGCGTCCCGTGACGGCTCACATTTTTTTTTTCAAGTATCTATGTACTTGGTCACATCTACGATAACTTACCACAAAAACTTAATCACCTTCTAAATTCTCTGTGTGTAATATGATTCCGATCGTTCATCACAGCTTGTGTTTTTCAAAAAGGACTGCTCAGAAAAGATTAGTCTGTTCCTTTGAAATCATCCCTTCTGTGTCATCACCAACGAATTGGCTACCTTGGGGTAGCGGGCAAATCCCCAGATTTGCATGTAATTATCATTTTTGATTCACTTCTTTTGTGTAAATACTCGTCTAAAAGGTAACGCCGTAAATGACATAATGCGGCTAAAGATATGCTGAATTATTTATACGCTAATACGTTCGACGGGGCCTTAAAGGACTTGTTTTATCTTGATGGAGTAACCAAAAGCGATTTTAGAAAAATGATATGAAAAAATGAAGAAAATAAATAAATGAAGAAAAGAAGTAATTTTAAATAGGTACAATATTTAATGGTACCACGCTGTTTAAGTGCGCATCCAGGAAGGTTTATTTTAGCGGTCAACCCGTGTTAGATGTTTTCAAACTGATCATTAACCTGGGATTTGATTAAATTATTGCTATAAAATAATAACTAACGAGACGAGCGGCTTTATGTTTGTCTTCAAGGAACATTATGATCTAAATCAGCGTTTCCATAGCAATGGTTTGCGGAGCACACTGATTGTCCGCAGTAGTATTAGAACTAATAATATGCGAAGTTTATAAGTGATCCGCGAACTTTTAAATAAACGAAATAGAATAGGAGGATATTCGGAGGACTTCTTGGTGGTCCATAGGCAGGCAAATATAATTGAAACGGTAAGTTAAGATGAAAAGTTAACAACTCCTGTTAATTGTACAAATTAAAAACTCATATATTTTCGACTGCAAATTTAAGTTCATGAAGTTCTTATTTATAGTACCCTCGCTTGCTATACGACATACTGGTACATCATCATTTCAACGGTGCGTTACGCTTCAACGAATATTACTTTCGAGGATTTTTGTCGCTTAAATAAATGATTGCGTTTGACTAAGAACAGGTTTTAATGAATTTTAAGCACCGCGGTAAAGTAATACGATTTCCTACTCCATTTTGTTGCTTTAACGACATGAAAGAGAATTCATTTAGGGATTGTCGACGTGTCTTTGAATTATAAATTAAAGATTGGATAAAATATTCGCTTTAATAAAATATTAGTTGAATGTCTTCTTAGAATTAATGAATATCGCTCTAGCTACTTTATGAACTATGTGTTATTTTCAACTCAGATATTGGGTAAAACTCAGATATTTCAGATATTGGGTAAAAATATTTTACCCAATATCTGTTTATATCATTGAAAATATATATTGAAGTTATATAATACTAAAGTTATCTCTGGCCATAGTATTCGGACATTTATTTGCGAAACAGTGTTTATGAAAAATAATTAATTCTCGATCTACGGATTGTATGAATTGTATTCAACAAAGTACACCATATAAACGCAACGTAGTATCACTATCACAAAATAAAAGCTAATCATCGTAAGTATGATTTCAATGTCTTCACTCTAGAATATAATAAGATGGAACCTTATGACGCAAGCAGTCAATCTACTGCCGCGTAGATCCAGATAAACGTGTCGATTACGTTGCTGCAGCCAATCAAATCGATCTGTGCTATATTTATACATGTGCTGAAACTTTGTTCATTTCCTTGTACTAAACACTAAGATGCCTGTAAATAATGACAATTTAAAATGACTGCTGTTCCTGGTATAAGTCAAAATCGACGACTTAATGAGCACGCCTTAGCATGTAAGCTTGCATGACGTGCCTAACCTTTACCCATCTAACACTCGGCCGCACTCGACGTTGCTTAACTTTTATAAATCAGCCAGATTTAAATTTAAAGAGAAGCAATCAGTATAAATAATGATTGTAATATATCTGTACCGTGCGAGTGAAGTCAACACAAAAATTGAAACGTTGTAAAAAATTTCAGTTTGACATTTCACTCAGCCATCATTGTTACCGATGGATATTGTGTTTGACATGAAAATTATTTGTTCGCGTGGGGAGCGCACACGATAAGGACTGTATTTCACTTGAAGCGAGTAAGCGATTTGCGATCAATAATATGGTTCTTCAATGATTTTAGTATTGGGTAAACGGCTCATCCTGTTCCCAGAGAGCGTCTTAAAATATTCATTATCATAATGCTGGGTTATATTGGTGGAGAACGGTTAAGTTAATTATCATTATATAAATGAGCTGAGGCAAATGAAGTATAGTGTTAGCAGAACAAAATCCTTACATTTTATAAGTACGAATGACCGCTATGCAAGTAGAAGTTCCTTTGATTCAGCACATTTATTATATTGATTAGAATTCATGCACGAAGTGACAAAATGATTGGACAGTAAACATTTCACCTAGAATATCATAGCTAGGAAAGTTTTAGACTTTTTACCACTTTTATTTATAAATATAGTCACTGAGTGTCGGCCGTTAACAGTGAGACACGACCAGAAAGCCAAAAATTGGTTTGTGCTTAAATTCGTTGCTGTAGGTATATGATCGCTTCGCGAATTTTTGAACAGACGTCAGGGGAAGCGGAAATAGAAAACGTATAATGAACGCGGCATATATATATATAAGTTCCTACAATAATTACGTACCTACTTTCAATCAAGTCAAATTATTTCTATGCATATGTTTTTTTGTAAATACTTAATTTAACTCGTACCGTTTTTTACAGACTTGTTAATACTAAGCTACGTATCCATTATTATGTCCATCTATAGCAATTTAATAATAATGTCGACGTAGCAAACGAGCATGCAGTTTACCTGGTAAGGACTACTACTTTTACTACTACTACTACTACTGCCCCCCATAGATACCTGTAATCAACCCATGTAAGTCCATACTCCCAGCTGAGGTCGGCCACAGGTGTGCTACTATATACCTGAGAAATAAGTAAACAACTTTGGATAAGTAGGTATCCTTTACAACACCTTCCAATCCGCAGCACAGCAGCGCTTGACACTGATGTTAATGGGCAGAAAGGGGTAAGGCATCTGTGCCTCCGGAGTTGAACCACAAACTGCTCTACCACTTTCGATTAATAAAGTAAAATATTATTTTGTAAACTTTTCATATATAAGTTATAGAGCGGCATAAACAGATAAGTAAAATATTTTCAGACAGCGCAGGGTGGCGGCGACGCAGAAAACTTATTTTACGATTTCCGTTACGTAAACACGAGTAGTCGAGTATCTCTATCGAACTGTTAGCTCGAATGAAATCTGTTATTTATAGCTCTTGTTACAACTTACCAGGAAATACGCTATAAATATTTAGTATGGAGACATTATCGCCCTGGGTGATGTCTGTTTTGAGGAAAATTGTTTTTGCGATAGTAGAGTGTATGGTTAAATGTGCAGGTTTATCAACTTGTTATTGCCCATTGCTACGGGTCTTCTCTCAGAATGATAAGGATTTACAAAAAAGAAATATGCTATAGTTCCAATACGCTATATGGTATAGGCATTTTAAGCTATAGTCTTCCACGTACAAACAACATACAAATACATGTGAATACATATACAAATACATGTGAATTTGTAGCACATGTACTAAAAATGCCTCACGATCCCGTAGCTATTACCTACCGATAAAGTTTAACCAGTTATTTCAATACATAAAGAATTATAAGAAATTTGAAATACTATAAACTTATTCTATAAATATTAGCGTAGCGCTAGGTGCGCAATATCGGCGTAGCCGTAAAATAAATCTAGTTGTTAAAAATGTCCCATGTTTTCTATCAGGCATTATTAAATTTATAACTTGATTTGAAATGATTTTATTTGCAGATTAAAAATAAGTTATTTGTGAGTAAAATAATCATGAACAATAGTTTTACCTAATGGTATAATATAAAGAAAAATGATACCTATATCACCGTCAGTGAATCAAAACCAAAAATAATGCAAATCAAACAAAAGCCAACATATCAACGCGGCGCTCTAATAACGCTAGCCTATTCGTTTTCAGGCAAATTTTCCGCGCGACGTCTCCCTGCCTGACACTCTACGTGTTACTTTTAACAAAGGGCCAATCCATGTGAAATGACATAGGCTGACAGCATCCAAACGACCGTCGAACATTATCGCAAAATACCCTTAACTCGATTCGTTCATATAATATTCATGACGCAGTGCAATCTTTCAAAAATTGACACCTTTTTCGGGGTTACGGACCCTCTTCGGTCCAAACGAACAAGTTTTTTGTATCTGAGCCGGTGAATAAATTACGAGGCCACAATGGAACCGTGTTTTACGACTGCGCTAATTCATGGGTACTTGTGGATAATAAAAACGATAATGTGAAATAGGTGCGAACAAAGAAATACGAATGAATTTTTCAAATACTCTATACAGTTTTAGCAATAAAAAGGTTTTATCGCGTATATAAAATGAATGAATAGCGTAAAAATTGGACAAAGAATAGTGATTACTTTTACGTTTGTACAAAATATTGTCAAAACCACAGATTTTTACGCAATTTCAAACCTATATAGACATATTAATTGATACAACACGTTCAAATTACGGGAGAGTAAAGTACAAGTAATAAAATACGTTAACATGGTTTTATATTTAAAGTGTAATCATTCGTGACCGTAAGTTAAATTGCTTCTCACGCATATTTTTGTACGAATTATTAAAAAAACTTTTACTATATTAACATTACTTATTTCATTCAGTAATATATATTTTTTAGAAACCACCGCCATCTAGTAGCAGTGAACATAAATAAGAAAATGCATTTAAAGAAAAGCGTTTCACTTGCACACGCACAGGTTTTCTTCTATAAAACATGTCTTTGTCTGCTGCACCAAATAGATAAAGCCCGGGAATACATATTACCAAAAATCAAGTGACCGAAAGTAAATTCAATTTCAAACAAAATACATATACATATTTAAATAGGATGGCCTACTCTAAATCTACTCGAGCGTAAATTTAACGATCTACATAAGGAATGGCTCGCGTTAGAGATATTGGTCAACAGAGGAAATTTTTAGAGGGTTGACCTACGTACACATTACTTAGTAATAAAGCTTTAAAACAAATAGCGAGTTCCCTTGAGAGTGCTCCAAAGGGAGTGGAGAGGTGATCAAATAGTTGGTTCGTCTCGTAAGGGCGCGGGAGGTGAGTTTTAACTACCTCCAGATAGGGTAAAAAATCGAATGTGTTTGGGTTCGAATTCGGAGGTTCGAGTATAAAAGGTAGGTGAGGATCGTCCTACGTCATTCCCGGCCGCGTAACTCGAGTTGATTGTTTGTACTACCGACATGGATTTTTCCACTTGATTGTCTGATTTGATTTACCGAGCTCTCCTCAGATTGGACGAATAGATTGGTTGAAAGCTTACCGTGTTTGCGGTATATTTCTATTTTTTATTTTCAAACTAAATATATTTAAACAGGATGGCCTACTCTCTCTATCTACTCGAGCGTATTTTTTATTTTACATAGAATTCGGTATTAAAGATACATACATACATACATTAAAGATACATGTATATTCAAATTCTTTCAGTTAAAAATTTCAAGACTATATTTTTATACTCATATAACTAATCCCGGATATGATTCGTTGTGACTAGTTTTATTTTTATTTAACACAGAATTTAAAATTAAAGATATTTACAAATTCCGTTACTGTAAAATTTTCTAGACTTTTTTTATATATACTGATTTAATTTCTTCAGAATTCGAAATGAAAAATATATACAAATTTCGTTACTTTAAACTTTCAAAATTATTTTTTTATAAAAGTTTAGCAAATCCTGGACATGCCTAATTGTGACTTATTCTGCTATCAATTAACACAACTACATATCATAATTTTAAAAACTATCATACAATTATTATACAACACCAATAGAAATAAAAAGCAAAAATCTAGGATAAAAGTTTATCTGCAGTTATCTTTTTTCCATTTTCCCTGAAGAGTCATTCCCGTAAGCACTAATAGCGCTAGTGGATCCATAGCGCAGGAAGTGGGTTCTCTAGAGTCACTTCCGGTAAGAATATAACCAACAATACGCTGGTTGCGGTTGTATTCATATTGCAATTGAGGCTTCAGTAGGAATAATATTGTTCTCGTGCCCCATAGAAATAAGGCTGCTTGTATTTGTATTGTGCGGTAATAAACGTAACAATACTACCTGAACTATAATTACAGGTAAATAAAATTGAAGTGTAGTATATTTTCTTTTGAAACTTTTAAAATAAATCTGCTTTTTAAATTATTAGATTTTTTAAGAATTAGATTTTTTAAGATTTTTAGATTTTTTAATTCTTAAAAAATCTAATAATTAGTAAATTAATAAAGACTTATAGAATCATTGAAAAAAAAAGACAAGAAATATTGAACTTCATCATCAGCACCCCATTACAGTTCCAGTGCTGGGCACCGATCTCCTCTCAGAAAGAGAAGTATTAGGTCGTAGTCCATCGCGCTGGCCAAGTGCGAATTGGCAGACTTCACATGCCTTTGAAAACTTTTTTTTTAATATTTCTCCGGTATGCAGGTTTTCTCACGATGTTTCCCTTCATTGTTTAAGCAAATAATAATAATTCATTTATAATTTGATTGGGATTTGAACCTCGGACCGTTTAATCAAGGGACCGAGTTTCTTAAGCACTAAGCCGTCACTGCTCTTGTTATACAAATGTTTCCCGCATAACCGTTTGATTTACATTCGTCACATGATATCAATTAGCCGTCGATCCGCAATCATGTCGTCGCAGTCAAGACGATAATACTCCCCATAGCTGACAATCTCGTGGCGACAAGCGTTTCAAATCTCCGTCATTGTCCACTTGTCATTAAGTTTTTGTCCTCCCCTCCTTACTTGGATCTGCGGCTTATGATACACACGACGTTTGAAAATGACGAGCATCAAGAAACATTATTAGCATATAGCTAACATTAGCGTTGACATAACACGCGAACTAACCAAATCTAGTTTTAGTGAAAGTGACAGGTTACGTGAATATCCTTTAATCGACTTATGGTATTGATTAGGAAATTTGAAAAATTAATATATAGTGCTTTGGGTGTTGTGTTCTCTATTTAATAATGATTAATTTATATGGTCGTGTAAAATGTTTATATGAATATTGAAATTACATTGACTATTATTATTAATATTTATGGCTTCGATCACTAAGTTCTTATTAGTGATCGAAGATTTATGGACGAACTTTCTGTCACTAATACTTCAGGCCAATATGAGTAATGATATATGATAATAAATGATAAATATGAGTACCAATTGAGCGGAAGAAAATTAATCTTTGGTATTTACTCGTATAAATAACTTCACACTACCAAACTTTTATCTGAATGACGTACTGACAAATTTAGTTGGAAAACCGCAAAGACCGTGTGTCCCCGCTGCAGATATCAAGCGATGCTCCTCCAACGACAAATGGACGCGGATTGACGTCACATTTATTTCGTTGACATCCGTTGTTATTGTGCAGATTTATTTATTTCCGACAGAACTAGGAAATGCTGTTATAATGGGAATCCAGTGAGATGTTTGTCATTGTTCTTAAGTGATTTGTTCGATTTTTTAGACGTACAAAACACGATTTGACTTTGGTTACCAACAGTCAGTTCTAGGAAGAAAATATTATTTTTTGTATGAATGATATTTCGTTTTTAGAAGAATTATGCGATTAGATTTGTATTAAGTGAAAGAGTGAAGGTGATAGAACTCTTTGTGGTCCGACTCCGGTGGCACCACCGCCACACCTAATTCTACCTTATAACAGCAGTGTTAAGCGCTGCTGTGTTCGGGTTTGAAGGGTGTGGGAGATATACTTTTCTGAGACGCTTCAGCTTAATGCTCAGAGGTAGCGGCGCATCTGTGGCCGACTTCAAGTAGGAATCTAATCCTATCTGGGGTTGATTACAGATGTCCATGGCAGTAGCCACTTACCATCAGGTGACTCCTATATTATATATAAAAAATATAAATATTTTATTTACTTTATTTATGATTTACACTATTTTGTAATAAATATTAAAAGTCAGTTCCTAACATTTCGATTTCGGTGCAATATTTTGTGAAGATCTACTAACATAACGTAGCCATCGTAGCACTAAGCTACGCTTGCTACGTTAGCACTTCCGGATTCAATTCCAAACGTTTAATGCATACACAAGTATATTATTTTTTTACAAACGGCCGTTGCATATATGTATTAAATTCTCAAATAAAGTCCAATTATTTATTATACTCGCAATAACTATAAAAAATCTTATTGAAAATTGTTATTAAACTTATTTAGTGTAAATAATATAAATAATTTATGTATTTTCATCCTTAAAGTAATTGCATTTTTTGACCCAAGAAACGGCATTTTTAGGTTGTTAAGATAAATTATAATTTTACTTCATTTTTGTACTTTTTTACTTTTAATGTAAAAGTTTCTGAGCAGAAACCTTATGTATTATTAGGTTTTAGGTCAATGTGTACGAATTTTTACTAGACTAAATCAATACTAGAATAAATTAACTTATATTTCTATATTTATAGCATGGAATCTATATTTCAGGTAAGATACTCATATTGGTACGAATTTCATACTCATCTTTTCTAACAATCTAGCACGGACCAGCGGTTCTGAAGGCGATTGGAATTATCTCGTATTCGTCGAAAATGCTGACGCGTCATGACGACGACCAATCTGCTGTAGAGTTAAAGAGCCTGGAATGGAACAAAAATGGAAAGTGTTGTAATTTTTTTTATGATGAAAATATCATCGATATTTCTGTGTGTCTTTAGCGTAAACGAATAATTTAGTGCAATATCTCAAAGATTTTATCAATTGCAATTTTTAATATAATGGGTTAGTAAACATATATATTTTTTAAATATTTACACTTCAAAATCATAAACTCATTTAGGACCGATTCACCCGGAAATTTGGGATTGGTTAAGAATGAACTTTTTGGTTAATATCCTGGACATTTTGGTTTTAAAAAGTATGAAGTAACGAACAAGTATGTAGTCTAGCCGGTGGCAATTACTCACTATCGCTCATGGACATACCAATTCCCTATAGAACAGGTATTCTACCTGAAGCCGATCACACATGCGTTGCCACTTCTCAGAGCCATTTGAAGGTGGTAGAACCCTTTGTGTTTCGACTCCGGCGGCACCACCGCCACACCTATTTCTGCCTAATAATAGCAGTGTTAGGCGCTGCTGTGTTCCGTTTTGAAGGGTGTGGTAAGGAAGATATACTTTTCCAAGGCGTTCCAGCTTAGTCCTCAAGGGTAGCGGCGCATCTGTAGCTGACCTCAGGTAGGAATAGATATTCCTACCTGAGTTCCTATCTGCAATCAATGCTCAAGGATTAGATAATCCTATCTGGCATTGATTGCCGATAGGAACTGATAATCCTATCTGGGATTGATTGCAGATGCAGATTGTAGTAGCTACTTACCATCAGGTGGACTGCATGTTCGTCTACTACTCCTATATTATATATTTATAAAAAAGCCGATTTCGATGCCTCATATGTCAATCAGTCATTCACACCCTTCTTGCACTGCAACAACTGTTTCACGTCAGAAATAGATGTGTCAGCGCAGCTCGAACTTCACGGTTTCTACCTCCTTTCATACATTTGTTCTACCAGCCGTTTCCATAAATACTACATCGTTGTCCTACGTGGTCGCGTACGCGTTGCAGTAATGATCGGCGCCGGGCAGACCGCTAACTCGATTACCTGGACGAGACTCGCATTGTAATCGCACAGACTCTATTTTATCCACATTATTAGATGATGTCGGGCCCCGTTTACCCACCAAAAGGCCGCTGTAAATACATTAGTCGGAAGTGGGCGGAATGAGCTAATAAGGAAGCTTAATATTATATCCAATCTACATTTGAATCTCTTGGATGTGATGTGAATCTCTGTCTGTGATCATACAACGGGTAATTGTTAGAAGTGGATTATGAGTTAAATGAGTTTGTACTATTTATGATAAAAAATGTAATTTTCGTGAAAAACAGATTCTAATATAGGTAGCTTATGACATAGCAATAATCGTATTATACTTATTTAAGTCTGAAAGATTGAAGGTATAGAATTGGTTTTATTGTGTTAAAATACACCTTCTCTTATATCTGTAAAGACTGGGATTATTGGACTATCAAGAAAGAACCATAATAATGAATTAAATGAACCTTATCTGTATGGGTGAGGTGAGAGTGATATTTTCATTGTAAGAGGTAATTGTGGTTCATGAACACTTTTACCTGCGCTATATAGAAGTGGGGTTTTTCTCTGAAGCCTTTCGTAAATCTTATTTGTATGTTGTATCCTCAACCGTAGTGCAAGTTTATAAACACAAGTTAACTGACAACATCTTAAACAATATCAAAATATAGTTTTTATCAGAAAGAGGGAGGGACTTGGTGTGATATCAAGACCGGTAACATCTGAGTGGCTTGGAATAATAAAAACAGATATTAAATACTACGTAGAGACGATTAGTGCGCTTACACAGCGACAGTTAAACTACGATGATGGCGCCTTTAATGGCGTCTGCTACGTATTCCGCCCTTATTATCTATTTACAACCCGCATTTTATTATTGGGGTTAAGACGGCCGAAACAGGGTATAAAAGCTGTAGTACAGATCGTGGGCGAGAGATCGGCCGGTCGTTAAGGGATGTTTTTACGACCATCAAAAGATACTTTGTGTGATGGCATCCGGTAATTCCTGGAACAAGCACGCAATTTTGAGTATTTTGAAAGGCCCTTTGACGCATAGCTTTAGCGTTAATTTAATAATGCTTGAACCTTACCTCGGAACATTCATTCTGAATCATCTTCACTTTAGTGGAAGTTGGGTGTAAATAACGCTTTCTACTCTCATAGCTCTACACTAGGATTTTTCTATGTCGTGGGCTCTATCAACACACGCAAAAGTAAATAATTTTAAGCACCTAAACCTACCTCAGAAATTTAAATTGGTCATTTAAATATCTCTGGCCGGTGGTTGGACCCAACATCCTCTAAGTATCAAACTAATATGCTACCTGCTACGCTACGTAGGTGCTTAATAAAACAGGAACTATTGTACCTCATTTAAAATATCTCCTATAATCTTCACTGCCAAATAAATTACATAAACTTCATATCGTAAGAATAATAACATTAAAACTATTGATTAACACAATACAACATATTAAGCAGAAAATTTCAATTAATTACAAATTAGTAAAAATATTGCTCGCCACATCTATGTTGATGTTGATTCCACAATTAAACGAATTAATTAAAGAATAAAGGCAATACAGATATACTACAAGCCATAACAATTATACATGCAACGCATACGCTCGAAAAACATTAACCTTTTTCTGGTAGTCAAATAAAAACACGACAAAGTCTTAAGAGATTTTATCCAAAAGGAAATATCTGTATACTTGAGTATGTGTAGTGTATTTACAACTCGCTATGCTCAAACACTCTTCTAAAATAGTTCGAGTTAGCTATTTAAATTAGTTAAATACTCAATTGATGTACATGTACTGGAAATCCCTTAAAGCCGTAGTCGACAGCTGTTCTCAATCTTGTGTACGTGCTTAAGTCGCCAGAGCTAAGTCTTAATGAACAACTCTTTACATCCAAGTGACGGACTTCGTATAGTTTGGTAACTTGTGTTGAAATATTTGATTTAATACAAAATTAGTTTTAAGTCTCCGTGTCAAATTTTCATATTGGAGATGCATATGAATGTATATTATATTACGATATTGTATATTATTATTAGAATGTTATGTGATTCATAGTAAATTAATACATTTATATGTTGGCTCAATGCTTGGTAATGGCAAAATAGTCTATGGACTATGGACCGAAAAGCTTAGAAAATAAAAAAAAAATGATTTCACTCACTAAATAAGCTTTCTAATTCCAACATGGCAGGAGTACTGGGATAGCAAACATTTTTTAATGAACACCAAGGTTTGGGTTCCAAATACAAATATTTTTGAATAGAATGGTAAAATGTTGAATTTCAAAAAATATTTTATTCAAAATTATTGTTTATGTCATTTTATATTAGTGGTATGTTATTACACAGTGTAAGAATACATTTTATATGCCAAATTAATGTTTTTGAGCAATAAAAATACAGAAACAATTTGTAAAAAGTTAAAAGAATATTTCGTTACTAAGGCTAGGCGTTACATAAAAAATAACATTATATAACGTTAAATATTTCATAGCCCATAAAATTGTCATAAAACAATCGTATAACGGTTACACAAGTACCCTTGGCAAAAGCCCAGAAGCTGTTCCTAAGCTGGAGCTTTCATTCAAGCCTTCGACCTAGAGGTTAAGGAACGCAACATACTCGTAGGTCACATTTAAGTCATAACATCAATAAATAATGTGCAAAAAATAAATATAAATTATATAGAATACTTTCGGATCCAAATGCAAATTTTGATAAAATTTCTATATAGGTCAATTAATTGCTTATAGAATTTTGACTTTACAAATGACCAAATAGCTAGTACATAGGCTTGGATATCCTAAAATAAATGTTTAGATCAAACTTCAAGGATGTCATTCGAGATGTGCGAGGTATACTTGGATTATAAGCCGTGGTAGTAAATCCAACAAAAGGAAGCAGTCCTATTTACATAGCTTAGATTAGCTCTGATAGTAAGCTATGTTTTTTTACGTGAGGGATTCGAATTTTTCAATTTCAATGTTTTCTCTCGGCAATGGAATTTTCAATTCATATAGTGCTTCAGTACGTCACAGCATAATTCTCTATTGAATTCAGCACAATTGAATTACGAAAGTTCATCAACCAGAATTGAATAAAATTGTTGAATTTACAACTCAAATCATGTATCTCGTAACTTGCCCACGTGTAGTTTAGCTGCATCATGATTATTCAGAGGGCGTTTTTAATTAAACAAGTCGCGCCAAGTTCTAGCGCCACATAAAATTTTAGAACCCTTTAATAAGACGTAAAACTGCCATCAAACGCGGTCTTAACGACGAATATTAATGATTATGGACACCGCAACATATTTTGTTGGCTCTCAAACGCTTTAATTATACTTCGCACGTATGGTTTGAAATTTTAATTATTTTAGTCTGATGTAAAATTCAGTTTTATATGTAACTCGCCGTCTACTTATTAGTCTGTGCTTGCCTCTATGTAGCTTTCGCATACTAAGATCTAATATCTTACAATACGCAATATTTAAATATATTGCATACATTCGGAGATGGTGCACTGACTGGAAATCAAGTTCAAATCCTTTGGACATCATGGTCAAAGTCCTAACATATTGTCAAAATTATATAAATTGAAAGATAATAAGAAAAATCATAATGACAAGCATTGTATATTTTGTAATTAAGAATAATGTATCTATTATATTAAACATATATATTATACTAGCTGACCCGGCAAACTTTGTACCGCCTCAAAATCTATTTATGAAATATATTTCATGTAAAATATAGCCTACGTGGTGGTGGTAGTGGTGCCCGCGGCTTCGCCCGCATTTTAAACATATAATATGACATACATAAAACAGAAAATTCGTACTTTCATAGGAATGACAGTGGTGCCATCTGTCGAAATTTGGTCTTACCAACTCCCAAACCTTCGTGGGCTCTTGGACAACAACTCTGCAAAAGATCATCACTTGATCAAATTCATAGTTTCCGATTCTATAAAATGTATATAGACAAATATTCATTTTTATATAAATAGATAGATGATCAACTAATGGATAAGTAAAGTACCTGTAGGTAAAATCGAAAATCGAATTTCGATCTTCTGGGTTGAAAGATCGATTCACTGAATCGATCCATTACTGGAGTCCGTTCTGGTGGGATTTCCGAGATAAAAACTATCCTATGTCCTTTCTCGGGTCTCAGACTATCTTTGTACAAAATTCCATTCAAATCGGTTTAGTGGTGTAGCCGTGAAGAAGAGACAGACAGACAGAGTTAATTCCACATTTATAATATTTGTAAGGATTAGTAAGGAAGTAAGGATTTGCTGACGGATACATAATTTCAGTGCTTGTTTGATCCTGATAACCTTTTTTTTCGCTATTTTCAAAAAAATATCGCTATTAATCCCAATAAATCTATATAAACAAATATAATGTTGCAACCGTCGCCGATTGCAAGAACTCATTAAACTCATGGTTATTTAGAGTATGCCAAAAGACCCACAAACGTAGGTAGAATCCATTACCGGAGACCGATTAAAGAAATCCACTTTTTTGGTCAAAAAGATCGCTTCTCTGATTAATAGATCTAAGATCGCTATCCCTAGTTCCTGAGGGATTTCTGGGTTAAAAACTATCCTATGTCCATTCTAGGTTCTCAGACTACCTTTGTACAGAATTTCATGAAAATCGGTTCAGTGGTTTAAGCGTGAAGAAGAGACATACAGACAGACAGACAGACAGAGTTACTTTCGCATTTATAATATTAGTAAGGATAAGGATTAGTAAGGATATCGATTAAAATAATCGACTTTTTGGTCCAAAAGATCGATTCTCCATTAATCGATCTTAGATCGCCATCCCTAGTTCCCGTGGGATTTCCGGGATAAAAACTATCCTATGTCCATTCTCGGGTCTCAGACTATCTTTGTACAAAATTTCATTAAAATCGGTTCAGTGGTTTAGGCGTGAAGAAAAGACAACCAGACAGACAGACAGACAGACAGACAGAGTTACTTTCGGATTTATAATATTAGTAAGGATTAAACATTTATATTAAACATAAAATTAAATTAGATAATTATTTCACTTACCTTTTTAACGACGACCAGAGTGTAAACTAAAATATACTCGTATCTAACTAAACTAAAATAAAAGGACTACATTATTATTCTACCTACGTTTAGATTACATTTTTGTTACTGTACGTTAGGAAATCCTATTAAATCAACTCCGTTATATATCGATTAATTAGTAAGCTATTTTCATCGTTTCAATGTATTTAGCTTAAAAGAAATATTATGAATCTTTTAATTAATATTATTGTTTACATTTACACCGAATATAATAAGGTATATCGTCCGCTAATACACAAACTGCTTTGATCCAACTTTTAATATCACGATCGCAAAATAAATAACAACTGTACACACGATATTTGCAAATGGAGTACTCACTGCAGACGAGATGTTTTACGTTCTCACCCTCCAAATCGCCCTTCAAACTTTAGTAATAAAACCAGCGAACCGGTTACAGATAAAATATTAAAAGCTAGTGTCGCGAGCAATACTAGAAACTGCTATAAAAAGTGAAAGTAAAATAGATAAAGTGATATAAATTGTCACTCCACTGGTTTGTGGAACGAGACTTTGATAGTTCGAGATACATATTTGTGAATTATAATATGAATGTCTCTCTTTGTTCGAAAATACTTTGTTAACTGGTCGCAAATGTAGTAGCTTATAATGTTTAAATAGTATTTGAACAGAGTACTGATTATATGCGGTCATTTAACGACACAATATAATTGTAAGAGAATTTACATCTATGATATTTCTTTGGAGCAGACTGTAGACTTTACACATTTACCGGAATTTGGTTCTTTTAATGCGTGATGATTTTATCATTTTTTACTGTAAAAGTTCCATTACAGTCATGTATTAAAATTCTTTAAATTAACTTTTTCGACGTGCAATTAAATAAAAGAGAAAGACATATAACATAATGTGTGATATCTTTCTTCTACAACGAACCCCACTCCGCTTCTTAGCAAACAATGGGAATAAATCGCAATCTGCCTTTGTATTCTAATCTCACCGGTCACCTTAGAGTGATATAATACACGTGTTGTCTTAATATACGCTCTTAGTTTTCGACCATTAGCGTCTACTGAGGACTAAGTGAAACTTGAATTATATGCGATTGTCTAGACATCCCATTGTAAGAAAAACAAATTAATTTCCCTCTATTGTAGGTACCGTCGAAAAGTACTCTCGGCAAAATTTATGTCCTCTATTGAATTATAGCAGAACGCCAAAAATGAGAAAAGCGAAAATTAACTAACGCATTCTGTGGAAAATAAATGTTTGCAGCTATGAAACATTTGCCAAATAGTTTCTGTACACAACAGTTTTCATTTTTATTTCGCTGCCAAAGTTCAATGTTATTCGTGGATTCTTTCGCTTTTCGCGTGAAGTGGCAGCGCTAAATTAATGCGTGTTGCCAATTTGTGGTAGCTGCCCATTGCCTAATATAAAAAAATCAAATAAGTTCTTTTTTTATAATATAGGAGTAGCAGACGAGCATACAGTCCACCTGATGGTAAGAGGCTACTGCCGCCCATGGACAACTGTTATCAACCCCAGATAGGATTAGATATTCCTACCTGAGGTCGGCCACAGATGCGCCGCTACCCCTGAGAACTAAGCTGGAACGCCTCGGAAAAGTATGTCTTCCTTACCACACCCTTTAAAATGGAACACAGCAGCGCCTAACACTGCTATTATTAGGCAGAAATAGGTGTGGCGGTGGTGCCGCCGGAGTCGAACCACAAATGGTTCTACCACCTTTAAATAAATACCGTTAATTAAAGTCAAATTGTCCTCGAGATGCTCATGGCTTTAAAGTGGTCAATAGTAAGCGATCTTCCGACTAAAGCTATATCAACTATTTTTATATAATAACACTTTAGTTACTTTACTTAACTTATAAATTAAATAATTTATAAGATTCCGTTTCTTTAATTAAATTTTATTATTCGATTTTATGATTCTGTAGAGGCACGGTGCACTCGTATCTCTATCTCATAAAAGTATTCTATAGTAAATTATCGTAAGTCCCATTTTCTTTTTCGGACACGTTTCTACCTAAACACTAAAACCATCCATCAGACATACAGTTAAACTACGCTCTCCTTTTTATTTCGTCAGGACAGAAATGGATCCAGCATTAGTGCACTATACCATCATTCTACCGTAACGACATTCAAATTTAATCTGGCTGAGTGCGACTCTGATTGACGATATTTTACGACCGCCGATCCGCCCTTCCAGTCACACGTATAGCTTTGATCAGTGAAAGGTAAGTTGTATAAAGAAGACACATCTAGTACTGTCATGAAATATAGTAGAATAACAGATTAGAAAGATGATCATTACGAATAAATCAAAAAGTGCGTTAATAAACATTTTAATATTCAAAGGTAAATGTGTCAATACTTTGTTTCAAAATAGCTAGGTATTGATCAATAAGCAAATTCAAAGAGCTTTACAGCAGAGTAAATGAGCTTTTATTTACCTAATAAGTATTTAGAGATCTTGTGTTAAAGCTTAAAAAAACTTTTATAAAGTACTACACAAAAGAAAATATGCACTGTAACTAAATTTAAACAAAACTAAAGTTAAACATGTTTCCTAAAAGTTTAGTAGTATGTAAACATTAACATAACATTTTAAACGTTCCATGATCATTTTAAAACCTAAAAAGCTACATTTTTAACACGACTAAAATATTCGAACTCGCATAAATGGAGCCACTAAATGCATCTACGGAAATCTGCAGCGCTTGTCGATCTATTCCGATTCCAAACCACTTTGGGATCTGTTTGAACGGGTGTCTATTTATTTATTGAATGGAACCCTTTGCGCGGACCACTCTCTAATGGCCGTGTTTTGGTCTGCGAGTGTGTGGACGCGCGATTTTAATTATTTTCGCCCAATTTACGAGTGACCATTAAAGGAAAGGTCCCTTGCGTCCCATTAGAGGCTGAGTCCGAGTCTTGTTGATAACTTTACAGCGTTATATTTTATTCCGGACAAGAATTAGTGTTTAATCCAAATAGGGTGTGCGGTGGATAATGGTTTCCTAGAGCTTTGTGTAATATTTAATCGTGGTACTTGCAGCTGTGTTTATTACTCTTTCGCAGTATTTTATAAGATATAGTTACTGTTAAGGGCCATAGAAAATGATTTATTGGGTATTTAAAATAAACAAAATATTAGTATAGGAAAATTATATAATTTATACATAGATTAGTAAAGATACTTCGCCGCCTTGAAATTGAATGAAACCACAAACGGCTTATTAGTGAGTTCTTTTTTTTAATTCTTGACACATAAAAACATTTTTAGAGAAAATTTACGAATAAATAACTAATACTACGTAATTTACATAATACATAAATAATTATTTCAAATATTTTAGGGACATTTTAGCACGGAGACGTCGCAAAACTTTTTTACGCAACTATTTCATTTTTCAAAACTGGGTACATTTTCTTGTTAGGAGTGAGTAATCTTTACTAATCTAGGAATTTATAAAAAAAATATTAAAAAATCCTTATCATTTTAATTTGTTAAAAATTATCATTTATATACAATTATTAGGACTATAATATATAATTGTGTAGTGATTAATATGTAGAGAAGAGACATCACTTATACTTTTTATGACTCCATTATCATGTTATTTATGTTTATTATATTAAATTACAATTTCCTTTTTCAAACTTCTTTACTATTGTATTGTAAGACTTTACTATAATACTACGCATACGTGGTAAATATATCCACACATGACAGACAGACACATTCACTTATCTTAGATTAAACATGCATACGTCTACATCAATGTACTATGGCGTATCAGTCATCCGTAATGCTTCTATTTGGGAAGTGCATAAGTCTCTTTGTGTCTACCAGTCCGGCTCGTCCCTACATCAGCTAACGGATACGTCCATCCCAATTACTTTGACACTAAAAGCCATTTACAGGCATAGGTTCAGATACGGTTTCACTAACGGTCTGTGGATTAATAATAACCTAGCTGTAACGCTATACCTATATGGCACAATGCTGAGAAACTTAATACTGATTACAAAATTAAAAATTACAAAAACAAGATTTTTACTTATTATGTAGAACAAAAACGAAGACAAAGGAAGAAAATATATGAACAACAGTCTACGCCGATTGTCGCCCTTGGTCGTCACCGACTGCAACCGACCAGCGACATCGGCAACCACTGCCTACTATCAGGAACCGCCTGCGATCATTAGTGATAGTCATCGAGACCAACTGTCGCTCATAGAACTGTATCTCGGTGTCGTTCGTGAAATGCCTCCCTGATTTGGAATGCCTTAAATGTACCTCACATTATTCAAAAAAAAAAAATCTAAAAAATCTAAAAAAATTATTTACTTCTCTACAATGTTTTCCTTATATATAAAGTTATTGGAGCCCACCTGATAAGCAATGTTACTTACTTGTGTTAGGTGAGCCCCGCTCTTCCAACATTGCACATAGAAAAACATTGGATACAATAAATATTTAAAGTACTACACAGTGTATGTGTGTGTGAGTTGCGTGTGTGTGTGTGTGTGTGTGTGTGTGTGTGTGTGTGTGTGTGTGTGTGTGTGTGTGTTATTTTATTTATTTATTATTATTTTTTTCCTATGTAATTGAACCTTGTATCAGATTTTCTACTTCCTCGTAAGTAAGGGTTTTTAACCAATTAGTAACAAGTTTACTGCATTCATATTTTGTTTTATCATGTATTTTTAGCCTATCATTAATTAAATTGTAAAGGAGAGATGATCTCTTGTCTAGTTGCATATCTGCAAATAGTGTTTTGGTTTGAGGAATAGGAACTACCTTATTCCTTCTCCTGTTTTTGTTATCAGCTTTGAACGGTAAAATATTTTTATGTCTTTTTATTACAGTATGTTGCACATATAGCTTCCTAACCGAAAGTAGGTTGCTTAAACGATAAAGTTCTGCCGAAGAAAATTTTCTCTTTTTAAAGTACATGATTATTATTAAACATATATTATTACATCCCTTAAACCCGAACACAGCAGTGAACAAGGCAGAATAGTATAACAAAATTCATAAGTTATACTTTTTCATATTCAACATTTATCGAATCGTAAATGTAAACCTTCACGGCTCGTATTACAAATAAAAGCGGACTCTCATTCGCATACAAGCTCAGGATTAAATCAATCCTCGGTGGAGCTCTCGTCTGGCACTTTAATTTGATAACCGTGTTGGGATTTATGACTGAATCGCGCATTAATCCTAAATTACCCAAAATTTATAGATACCTGGATCACCAAACGCTATACAGGTACATAATTCTTTACGAAATATTGAGTTCTCATTTATCGCTCATGGCTATACTTTAAAATTAGCATTTTTTATAATATAGAAGTAGCAGACGAGCATGCAGTCCACCTGCCCATGGACATCTGTAATCGACACCGGAAAGATTTACATATTCCTACCTGAGTTCGGCCACAGATGCGCCGCTTCCTCTGAGGACTACGCTGGAACGCCTCGGATAAGTATGTCTCCCTTACCACATCCTTCAAACCAGAACACAGCTGTGCTTCACATTGCTGTTGTCAAGTAGAAATAGGTGTGGCGGTGATGCTGCCGGAGTCGAACCACCAAGGGTTCTACCACCTTCAAATTAGTATTATTCCTAAATTATCCAGAATTTATGAATACCTCGATCACCAAACACTATGCAGGTACATAATTCAACATAACATTACAAAATATTTGTTCTTATTAATCGTGGCTATACCTTATAAAATATAGCATTTTATTTGTTTATCTTTAATAATTTTATTTTTGATTTTTCTGAAAGTTAACGCTAAGAGCAAAAGATGCAATGTTTTTCCTTGTTCCAGTTTTTATATACTTTATTCGCCTAATCTTTTTTCTATTTTACCCAATTCGTTACAGGGACAAAATCTTCGAGCAGGTGAACTATTACTCGCTCTGTCGGAGCGATGGGATGTGGTTTGATAATATCGAATGCCCAATGGCGAATAGATCCTTATAAGAGCTTGAAAGAAAATTACGGCTTCCTTTCATGTTTTGAGCTACCACCGCTACACCTATTTCCAGTGTGAAGCAGTTCCACGTTTTGGGGTTTCGATGCTGGCTGACTTACGTATGAGCGATCATCTTTGTCTTCAGGTATAATCGGTTCTTTATAAAGTTGTTGAAGATGCTCATACACGGCAGTACCACTATCAAGCGGAATGAAAGCATTCCATGCTATTAATATGTAACATTAATATATGTACAAGACTGTACATGTATTCATGTGTTACATAAGTTAATTAATAAGCAGGAAATATTATTAATCGAGAAATCACACGTTATTTTATTCGTATTTAATAGGGTAATTAGGAGAACACTTATAAAAATGTTTGCTCTGATTCCGAAATAGAATTGTCGAAATTTAGGTCTCTCTATTTTAATTAAGCCACCCTAAATTAAAAACATTTCTCTATTCTTCTTCCCATACCCAGGGCACATTAAAACGAATCTTTTAAAAAAATCATAATCTTGTGCTACAGTGATAGTATGCGGTGACGACTTACCATCAAAAGGCCACATGCCTGATTGGCGGCTACAAATAACAGCAAAGTTCAGTAAAACAAAATGAAACCCAATGCGGTTTGACAATCTTGCACTCGTAACTGAGCCAGTGATGAGGTAGCTAAACTTTTTGATCTTTGAAAAAGTAACTCAACGTTAGGAATTAATGTCAATGTGCTGATTAAATAGTCAATTTGCATTGATACAAAGATAACCAATTTTACATTGAATTTTCCTACTGATACAAATTACCAGATAGCAAATATTATGGAATTCACCTTTCCAGACCAGGATTTGGTGCCGTATTAAATTGTGTTCCTAAAAAAATATCTTATCAAATAAACATCACCACAACGTGTATGAATGATATTTTTTTAAATATAGGAGTAGCAGACGAGCATGCAGTCCATAATGCCGTCCATGGACATTTGTAATCAACCGCAGGAAGGTTTATATGTTCCTACCTGAGGTCGGTCGGAAAAGTATGTCTCCCTTATCACACCCTTTCAACCAGAACGCAGCAGGGTTTAACACTGCTGTTATGAGACAGAAATAGGTGTGGCGTGGTGCCGCCGGAGTCGAACCACAAAGGGTTCTACTACCTTAAAATATTGAAATCGTTTATTTTATACTGTTGTTATGTTCAAATTAAGTTACAAGAGAAGAAAAAACCCATTGTTCCCAATAATTTCCAACAAAAATAAAGTTGTGTACATACGCAACAAACCAACCCCCGCCAATCTATTTTTAAACCAGGAAAATCAAAATCAGTACAAAGAACAGATAATCCTTGCAACACGGGTCGGCAGGTAACTAGCTATTACGCGCTCCGCTGGTCTGCTGAGATATAACATTTGACGGCGGCTGACGTCATGATTGATGTTCAGAGATGACGGCTTCGCTTCGCAGTGTAACGGTGAACGTGAATGATGTAATTACCATGTAATGGAATCGATGATATTTAATCAACAATCAATTTTTTTACTCTCACTAGTTTGTTGTAGGGTCCTAAGCTCGCACCTCAGATTTTGTGAATACAAGAAAGTAAAAAGTTAAAATATATTATCCAGAAAATGAGACAGACCAATTGATGATAATTAATGATTATACTATTTAAAACTATTATGGAAAACTTTTAGAGGCGTATCTTTTCGTTCAGAGATAAATCTGCTTAGGAGAACAGAATGGAAGAATCCTTCGTGACTCTACTGGTCTAATGTAACTATGAGCGAAGGTGCCACCGCCACAACTCTTTTTTCCTTAGTAACACGGAATCACTTTTCCAAGGTTTTGCAATTTAGACCTCAGAGGCAATGCGTGAATGGCCGCTGGACATAGAATTCCTGCTTTATTAAGAGTTGCTTACTGATGGACAACAATGTAACATCACAAACGGGATCCATGCCCGTTCGCTACTTGTATCATAAAGTTAAGTCAATATTTTATAAATTTCCATACACAAAGATTAGTGCATAACTGTAACAGGGGTTGACATCTAGCTATTACGCGCTTCAATAGTCCAAGTGGAGATAACATGACGTACGTGATTGATGCGCCCTTCCGAATATGACGGCTTCATTTTATGCTCTTCGTAAGTAAACACGTATGACAATATCGGCAGTGATGGATCATCCTTGAAGATGATGTAAAATCTTTTTGCTCTAAACCCCTTTGGTTACGCTCCCTACGCACGTAGTTGATGGTTAAATTTTTGTGATACTCGTATGTACATAATAAAGCTAGTGTGATTCAAGCGAAGTTCCAGCGACATATTGTTTTAATAGCGTTCCGTTCAAGTTTTTTCCGTGGTAATTTAGTTTCAACTTACTTGATGACCCTGACAATTAAATTAATAAGATAAATACTTATATACCGCAAAACACTAAAGAGATTTTAATGCGAAATAATATAACTTGGCGACGAATTCTGTAAAAAGTAAAATCAGATTGCTTTTCCTTGACAATGTTGTCAACTCTCGAAAAAGCGGTGACTCGAACTCTATTGAAATCGAGGAATTATTCATTTAAATGATACTTTAAGAGACTCGCAATTACGGTAGACTTACTCTAATAACTTCGCTTCACAATTGGTAAATAATTATAATTATCGCCGGGACCTTCCCTTTGGCTTACAAAAAGGCAAAAGTACAAAACTTTACGCCACGTCTCGGCTATTTAAATTTCCGCAATATTGTTTGAGCATTAGAAAATCCGCAATTTTGTGCCGTAGATATCGAGCGATAGAGTCGATATTAGTTTCAATACTTTTTCTAGATAACGATCAAAGAGAAGCTTGATTTTGTGGTGATAATTGCGGTGAATCCTTAATTATTTTGAGGGTAAACTTTGTCAGAGTTAATTTGACGCTGGATGTTCGATTCCTTTTAATGGACACTCTTTTGGTGACTTCCAATTTATCTGGATGAATAGCGTATTCATTAAACTTGCAAACGACAATGACAATGTCGGAAAATATTTTAACGATCTTTAATGAAAGAGTTTAAAACAAAAATCGGAATTGTTTTAAAGTACAAAAGATGTAAGGTACTATTCATTAACAAATATGGTTAAAACTGGTTACGACTCAATTTATAACTAAGCACTTCTTTCCTTGTCTTTTTGTGTATTCAAACTTTACACTCTAAATTCTAATCTAACAATTTGTGTCTGAGGTTACGAAAAACTACAATAATGTTTACGATTGACACAAGTTGCTTATATTTTACAATAAGCACGTAATCCGGTTAATCGTATTTTTATAATATTATCTCATTTACATTACTTGTTAGCCTGTTACTTCTATAATAACAAAGAAAATTAGCTATAAGTACGAATAATAAGCATAGAATACATTTAACTTCATTTCAAAACAAGGTTTCCTGTTAAAATTCGTGTTCGAAAGAGAAAACAAACAGCGTTCTGCGCATAAAGCAATCTATTCGTATAACTCAAATACAAAATTATATCACACTGACGCTCAGCCCTTTTAGCATTCCCCTTCGAATCCCGCCGGGTATATCATAGGTATACCTAGGTTTGTGAGGGACCTAGGTATTATGGTTTGAAGGGGCAGGGGAAGGGAGAAAGGGGAAGTAATTACAGGGGGAAACATCAAGTGTGTCAGGGGGAGAGTGTGTTGTAAGGACAAAAATATGAGGGTTGAATGCAGTGGAGGTAAGCGTGTCGCCGCGCATCAGTTCACTGTGTCACTGTTGATCTTTTGAAGATCTACCTACAGCTAATACGTGGGTTAAGATCATCCGTAACTCGAGGGAATGCGCAGGAAAAAAATGTTTTTTTTTTCTTGCGGGCATACTTAAATGGAATAAAGTATAGAGCGATATCTAGTACTGTGTGTACATTGTACATCTTACGTTTAAATTAATTTACGTTTTAGAATCTGATTGGATAATCATTTATTAACACTGAAAATAGTCCATCTCAGGCGTTAGGAGTTGTAATGTATCTGCGATTGGCTTCAGGTAAAAATACCTGTTCTATATAAAGTTGGTTATTGATGTCCATGAGCTGCAGTAACCACTTATATTCAGTTGGATAAAATGTTTCATAAATATTTGCTATTTCAAACCTACCTACCATATACAAAATAGATGCCGTGGCGTTGCCTATAATCCTTTCATATACCGTACAAACCTTGTTAGTCTGATAATCCACAAGTACATAAGACATTTCGAAGTCTATAATAAAATCAACCCTACCATCCTCCTTATTTAATAGAAAACAAAACGGTCATCGATAACGAACGTAGCTACCAATTCATCTTTTTAATTTCACCCCATCAAAGCATCCGACTAAGGCGTATTATACATGAGTGTATCGGTCGTATAGTGTCGAAAGTATTCATCAGTTTGATTGTATCGGGCAGGGGAGTGACGCAACGCTGTTGCCAGGCAGGGGCTCTGACGCATTGCCATGTATGCAAGAAGATTTTGGTGCAAGTACCATGGATGTGACTTTAATTGCTATTATGTAACGATTTCTATTTTGAAGAAAGAAAAGAAAAAAAAGAAAGAAAAGATTTGTTTGCGAGTTTTCCATTGATAATGGTAAAGCAATACGCAGGGTTGTATGAGACGTAGTTTTATTTAAAATAGAATAGTTTAAATTTGTGCGATGTATATGAGTATGACACATAATTGTACATAATTAGGTATACATAATATATTATGAGTCCTGGACCCTGAAAGCAACAGACAGGACACGAGTGGATGCTTTCGAGATGTGGTGCTGGCGTCGAATGCTACGCATTCCTTGGACAGCTTTCCGGACCAATATCTCCATACTCCAAGAACTCAAAGTGAAAAAAAGGCTCTCTACCATATGCCTCCAGCGAATATTAACATATTTCGGACACATCGCAAGAAAACCCACTAACAACTTGGAGAAACTAATTAGAACCGGGGACGGAGCCCGAAGAGATGGTCGGATCAGATATCTGAGCACCTGGATGCCAAGTTCAACGACGTTCAACAACGGAAGGCCGTTGTTGAACGTCGTTCAACAACGTCGTCGTTTGCAAGGGCACTGTACCACCGACCGTCACAAATGGCGGGAGCTCGTACAAAAAAGACTGAGGCGGGTCATCACGATGCTCAGCTGTGAGCGAACGACCGAAGGAGGAGGAATATATTATTAGATACGTTTTCTTTTCAATTTTTAGCAACAATTTTATACCCTTAATATTTATTTATTAATCAAATATACAAGTCTGATTTATTAAATTTTTATTTGAGATCTTAACAGAACATATTATTAATTATAATAAATGTAACTGTCATAAAATGTACAATCGATAAAATCTGATAAATTTTCTATACAATCTACAAAAATTATAGATTTAAAATCACCCTTTGAAGTAGTAAGTACGCACAATTCAACAAATCGATTTCTAACTTCAGAACGCAGTCCTGTAGGAACCCTATAGGTATGATTATCTGCAGATTAGGCGGGCGGGGGACCTGTACTCCCGTCGCTGGGCTACGGGGTTGCATCCCCAAGGTCAGATGTGTATACACCCATCTGTATAGCGTACCGAATTACCGAGGGGAGCGTGGACGTACCTACCATTCTGATTGCGCAACGTTCTTACTAAATTGGAGCGCTGCGTAATAAATACGTTGTTGGTACTTAGTACAGTATAATAATATTAAGTTGGAATTTGACTATGACGAATTTATCACGCCATTTGTTAGTTTAAGGCGACTGAAAGTAACAAGTGATGAATTACATAAGATCTTATTACCTTTAGTTATAACAACGAAGGCAAAGACTCCTAAGTCACATGTGGCTTCGGTAGTATACTACTAAGGTTTTTACAGCTCTTATTTGCACTTCTGTGTAAATGACAAAAGAAACTAACAACTAATATCATAATCACCAAATTAGTTTTACAATTGTACATCCTTATATACATTACATTTTAAGTCAACTACTTATTATTATTAATAATTTGTATAATTGTAATAATTACTAATCTTCTAAACACATAATTATATTATGGTACTTCGTATATAACTAAAATATTTAAAAATACAGTTTACCATGTTTCCTATCAATACCTTGCATCGCAGTAGTTGTCAAAGTTAAATACTGTTAATTGGTGATACACTAAGTAGAGCTTTCATAGCTGTATTTCCAAATCAAAGCAGGATTATCGCCCCAATTCTTAATACTCCAATAGGTAGGTAGATACCGATATTAATGGCGATTTCACGCTTGGCCGATCGCAATCGCACGCGTTGTATTCGAGCGGTTACGGGGTGGTACTGATTTCATTATTTTTTTTCATCTCCCTGCAATCCAATAAATCCGATGGCAGTGGCGGGTTAATTAATAATTTAAAGACACGACGCAATTCCAACCCACGGTTAAGCGCAATGGAATCGAAATGACGATTTATTTTGAAGTTCTAAGCGGCACATAACCCTTGTCAATGGGTGTGAGGAAATAAACGGTTGAGGTCTTTTGTGACCTGCTAAATATTGTCAATTTTCTTATACACGATATTCGTGTGTTGAGTATTCATTTTGCTTTTAGCGTCATATTCACAACAGATTGTTTCTTTATCGATTGAATGTATTATGGTGAATACGAGTATTAATTGTAAAAAGTTGCGATATTCTGTATTTAGGTATAGGGTTACAAAATGTACTTGTAATTTTATTTATGTTTGTTTACAAGATCGACTTTGTCAATTGGGCTGTTTATATTATTACCGTTTGATGAAAATTTATTTAATATGGAAGAGTGCGGACATAACTACATTACTTCTACTTTTTAACAGCAATGACAGCCTAATGGTGGTAGCTAGGGCTCTCAGCTGAGGCTTCGAATCCCAGGCACCTTCGATCTATTAAAATTTTAGTACGATTTAGAAATTAGTTATTACTTGCTATATCGGTAAAGGAAAACATATTGAGGAATCCATTAGAGTTACCTGAGAGGTGCATGTACCGAATACCGATTCATGGACACTTAATTGAAGTAATAGCTACTAAAAGTTTTGTTTACGTAATCTTTTATTATTTTAGTTACGTAAACAACCTTGCGTGATATTTAATAATTAATCAAAAACTAAGTTCCTTTCTTCCCCTCAATATTCCTCTGACCTTAACCCCATTCGGCAAGGAACCGTTTGTTTTTTAACAGAACGAGGGTGCTACGTAGCGTACATCGTTATAACATTAAGTGTTCAGTGTTGAGTAGCGTCGCAGTATTTCTCTTGAAGTGAGTATTTGTGTCGAGTAGCTTGGGTTGAGAAGAGTCACCTTTGACACAGTAGAAATATGGACAGTATTGAAACTCCCTACAAAGCGTTCGAAACGGCACACTCACATAAACAAGCGCATCTACGAGGCCCCTAAGCGGTTCTCGCAGTGCTTCAGTAGCGAGTGTCGCTTCAAAACGAGTGGTCACGTCGCTATTTGTTTGCTATTTATTTCCGCGACCTTTTTAAAAATGCCACGAGCGTATTGCTTGGTATACGGCTGTTTGAATTCGGCTTCATCAAAATGGAGATATCATTAAAAATGCATTTTAATGCTTATTCATTACATTTATTGCTTTCATTTTTATTCATTTGTAAACTTGCGCCGAAATTCGTTAAAGGTTACGCCGTAATTAATAACAAATTAAAGACCTACAAAAAATCTAAGTAAGTTGTATTACAAGTTGTATCAATTTTACACTGCTTTCCGTATTTAAAAGTGTAATAATAATTATTATTGTATTAGGCTGGGATTAACTGACGGTCAGTGTGACGGTTTTTAGGCATTTTTTTTTATTTAAACAATTATATAGCGTGTGTACTAATAGGTCCCATCATGATATGTTTCTTTTTTAAAAGATTGGATATCGATTTTTTACCAAGCAAAATACCTGGATTCATAAATAAATAAATGGATAGGACGAAGAAAAATTACATACGAATGATTATATAGCAAAAGGTACTCTCGTTGAACATAACTATACTTTTCATACCAACTAATTTGCACCTTATTTATTATAACTTATTAATTTACTTATTGTTTTCCACTAAAACAAAATGACAGTTAACCTTTCCCCTACTAAGGCGCCTATTATTAAAGGCTAAAGTAATTAAAATACTGTAGGCCCTATACCCTAACGCGAACTCTCGCCCAGCGCACCTGTAGGTATATAATTCAAGGAAAGGGCCGAGTTTCAATACTATTAGATCCGTATACTGTGCCTTTGATCTTAGTAACTCGCGAACTGCAATGTCGTAGAACTGTGACAATATGTTGTACTATACTATACTATAGATTCTGCGTCTAATGTACAGTAGTTTCACATATTACCTATTGGAAAGCGGTGTTTATAACACGTATTAAAATGACACAAATGCGTAGGTGAAAAGGTACTGGTAACCTAAGTTCCATGTAGGAATAAATATTTTTACCATGTAAACTTTGTAAATTTATATATTTTTATTTTATTTCAAACTGTTACAAATATTTGCAGCAGATATAAAATATAAACTTAAGCCAATAATGCTTAATCAAATATGCTATTATACCTAAATAAGTATTTTATTTATTCATAAAAAAATAATTCTACATATTTTTGTGCTATTCACACCCATCTAATTTAATCACGCCATAAGATTCTAATCTTAAATTAATTTGATTGTGAAAATATAACATACTTTGGGCGTTTTAGATGTTATATGTTGATACTAGGACATAAGCTAACGGCTGTAATGCATTTAATTTTGTTATTTCTACAAAAAAATAATGATCGTAGTTTCAACTTCTTAAATAATGAGGGGTCGTTAATGCATCGTAAAGTGGTAATGTCGAGTGTCCTCTACGATGTCTTTAAGAGCACTCGAGTTTCAAGCAGTAGTTACTGCAGTTAAGAATGACTTAAGGACGGGTTACTACTTAAATGGTCTACAGTATTATTTTTAAGCTCACTGTCGCGGGGCGCTGTGTTCGGCGGTGTGGTGGTATGCCACGCCGCCACCTAACCTGCGACCGTATAGGGGTGCGGGCGTGATGTTGTACGGACGGCCTTCTTCCGTCCGGCGCCGGAAGCCCGCTCGTAGTGGTAGTCGTCGCGTCGGGAGTTGCGCCTGTCCCGTGCCGTAGAGAGGGTAGGTGCGGGAAAGGGGTGACGTGCAATAGAAACAATAATTGACGTGCAATAGAAACAAGAGTGTAGGCCAGCCAAAGCCTCTTCCCTATCCCGACCTGACCCCTACTTCCTCTTCTTAAACAGGAACGCTTCCTTCTTCAGATTTCTTCCTTCTTCCCAGGAGTCTTCTTCTTCCCCAGGAGTCTTCTTCTTCTTCAGGAGTCTTCTTCTTCTTCAGGAGTCTTCTTCGTATTCTTCTCTGCTGAGACCATGCTTAGGCCGGAAAACTGGTTTTCTGAGCTACCCCAGAGCAATACCGTAAAGAGAGCCGCGCTTTTTTAGGCCCATTTTCGTGTCATTTTCACTTTGGCTGACCTAGTTTTCACCCTTTCTTTATTTAATTCCCAAAATTTACACATATGTATTATACATCGTTGGAATCCTCATAATTAGCCCTATCTAACTACATAAGTTACATTTCCATCCCTAAATGAGTTATGAAGTTATTCCCGAAAATATTCCAAAAATGTACAAGTTACGTCATTTCACATGTCAATATTCTTAATTATCTCGAAATTATCACAATTGATTCTTACTAATCTTACATCAATATGAAGCTAGAAACATATTCTAGGAGATAACATAAACTTTAAAAACATAAAACATGTATAAAACTCAAAAACTTAACCTATAATACAATTTTCATAAAAATACCTAAAAAATACTACAAATGCGACCGATAGCGCCATCTACCGTGTCTTATCCCTAAGCTTAAAACTTACGTAATGTATTTTCTTATTAAACTTATATAAACATATTCAGTCAGACTTAAAACACAAGTTAATTACAATTATGCATAAAATATCGTTAGTCAGTCGCCGACATCCTCCCCCTCGTGCGTAGCACCAACTCCTGGCCCGGCGACTCCATGCTCGTGGCTCGACGTGACGACCGCCTCCCCGCAGTCTGGCTCGCTGGTCGATGCTCCACCGCCTGTGTCGTCGACCGCTTGCTCTTCATCACGTCGTGCTGGTACCAGTAGCACCAACTTGGAGCTGGGACGTTTCAACACGCCCCCCGTAGTGCGCACCTCCAGTACCCTGGTGCGACCGTCGGGCCCAGGGAAGGTTCGGACCACCTCACCCCTCGGCCAGGCTCCTCGTGGCAGCGTGGAGTCCACTATTAGGACCGTGTCTCCACACTGCAAGTCCCTTGTGGCAGCTCTCGCGTCGACTCTTCTCGGGATCAGAGTTGGAAGATACTCTTTCAACCATCTGCTCCAGAAGTGGTCGGCTAGTCGCTGCGCCGTCCTCCATGTGCGCCGGCCGGTGAGGTCTTCGTCGGTGAATGTTCGCAATCTTGTGCCGCAGGATCTCCCAATTAAGAAGTGATTGGGAGTGAGGGCACCTTCTTCATTGTCTTCGTCGGCTTCGATGAGAGGTCTTGAGTTCACCAGGTGCTCCGCCTCCAGAAGCAGAGTGTGCAGGACTTCTTCCTTGGGATGCCTTTCCTTGAGGGTGACCGCCAAGGCCGTTTTGATGGAACGGACCAGGCGCTCCCATGCCCCGCCCATGTTCGGAGCCCCAGGTGGTATGAATTTCCACCTGATGCTCATCCGCTCGGCTGTGGTGATGAGGTCTTCTTTGTTGAGGCTGGCGAGGGCTTCTTGAAGTTCCTTGTTGGCCCCCACGAAGTTGGTGCCGTTGTCGCTGAAGATCGTCTTCGGCATCCCCCTTCTTGCTGCCATTCTTCTTAGCGCCAAGATCATGGAGTCCGTTGACAGAGATGCTGCCAGTTCCACGTGGACGGCTCTGGTTGTGAGGCACGTAAACAGTGCGCCCCACCTCTTCTCATGACGCCGACCCACCGTGATGCTCATGGGCCCGAAGTAGTCCACGGCGGTGCATGTGAACGGCGGTTCCCCATGCCGTAACCGTTCCAGCGGGAGATTCCCCATCGGCTGGAGTCGTGGCGTGCCGCGGTACACCTTGCACCACTGACACCGATGAACCGTCGCCCTCACCGCAGACCGTAGTCCCAGGATCCAGTAGCGCTGCCTCAACTCGTTGATCACCGTCGCGTGGTTACCATGGTTGAATTCTTCATGGTAGTACGCGATGAGCAGTCTGGTGATGTGGTGCTTGCTGTCTAACACCACAGGTTTCTTATCTTGCCGAGTGTGTCTTGCCGCGTCGATTCTTCCTCGGAGTCGTAGTAATCCATCTTCCGTGACGACATCCAATTTCTTAAGCCTGCTATTCTTCTCGAATGGCTTCATCTTCTTGACGCAGCGTACTTCATCTTGGAAGCTTTCTTCTTGGCTTCTTCGTAATAGGATCTTTTCGGCTTCTTTTATTTGGTCAGGTTCGAGGGGAATGAATCTTCTTTCTTGGGTGTTCTTGTTCACGGGCTTCATTGCTACCTTGGCTTTCTTCTTATTTCTTTTCCAGGTAGGATCTTGACGCTCAGACTTGCGGGACACGTTCACTGCGTGTTTCTTCTTCCGGCACAGGTTGACGAACTGTAGTACCCTTGCGGTCGCTCTCATTAGTCGGGTCCAACTTGAGAACTTGACTGGGTTCGGAGTTGGATGCCGATCAACGGGCTTCGTTGCCCCCACAGTTGACCTCTCCTTCTCTTCTCCCGTGTGCTCCGCCTTGACAGTACGTGGTTCCGGCCAATCTTCCTCCTCTTGTGCCAGGAACGAAGGTCCGTTGAACCATCTGTGTCCGCTCCCGAAGTCCTTGGGCACGTCCCTCGTTGCGTCGTTACTATCGAGATTCTTTACCAGACTTTCATACTCCTGCTTCAGTGCCGGATCCCCATCCAATTTCTTCTCGATGTTCCTTAACCGGTTTTCCGCTTGCTTGTAATTGTCAGGCATTTTCCCTTCCTTGTTTCTCCATAGCAAGCCGGTCTCGAAGCGCCCATTGTCCAATCTCTTTGTCGTTTCTTCTAAAATTGCCAGAGCCCTTTCTTCTATGTCTGTGGTCGGTCGACGTGGCTGGATCCCCAACGATTCCACGGCGAAATGTTCCTTAATGACCTTTTCTAAATCCTCTTCTTTAGAAGACACGTGCGCGCAGGTTACGAAGTTCACAGGTCTTGATGCTGCTCCATCGGACCCGTGTAGCACCCACCCTAGGTAGGTCAATGATGCTACGGGTTGACTTCTTTTCCCCTTGCGTGTGGCTCTGGACACGATGAGCTCCCAATTGTCTTGTCCGATTAATAACTTGGGTGACTCTTCTTCATAATACAATTGTTTCGACATTGGCTTGAGATGAGCGCATTCTTCAATTCTTCGTATTTCCAACCTCTGAGGCGTCAGGTTGATGTCATCTATCGTACGGGCCCCAGTGATGGTTCTCTTCTTGGTCTGGTGCATTCCTTTTACTCTGACGTTGACCTTCATTGAGTCTTCCTTGGAGATGGTCTTCCCACCTACGGTCTCCAAGGTGAGTGCTTCCACGGGTCCTTTGAGGCCAATTTGTCTTGCAACCGCAGAGTCGAGAAGCGTGACAGTTGACCCCTCATCCAGTAACGCCAGGATCCGGGCAGCTCCCTTCGGTCCATATAGCTCAACAGGAACCATCTTCAAATATGCCTTCGCTGTCCTTGCAGTGTTCACCGGGAGCATGACGTTATTCGCAATTTCTTTCTTCTCTTCGGGCTTCGGGTGATCCCATCGTTCTTCATGAAGCACGAAGTGATGCCACCGCTTACATGTCTTGCACGGTGGTCGCCGACATTCTTCCTTCCGATGTCGTCCTTGAAGACACTTGAAACACATCTTCGACTTGGTAGCGACGTCCCACCGTTCCTTCATTGGCAGCTGTAGAAATTTGCGACATTCGAAGAGGTGATGCTCGTACTGGCAATGTGGACAGGTCTTCTTTTCTTCTATTTGTTCGGACGTGGTGTTCGTGAATTGACATCTGGGAGGCTGGCGCGGCTGCTGCGTAGTCTCCTGCGTCGCGTATGGTCCACACCGGTCCGCTTCCCTGTTGAGGAACTTCATCAAATGCACCAGGTCTGGATCTTGATCTTCTGCGTCGGCGGCGAAGTCGTACCACCGATACTGCAATACCGCCGGCATCTTACCCACGATAATCCTTACCATTTCCGGTGAGTGTAGATACTGCGGTCTTCTTAGCCCCCGTATTGTCGCGACGGTGTTGTTCACTCGACTGGCGAACACGCAGATGTCGCGCGCATTTTCGTTGATCCTAGGAAGATTCTTTACCTTTTCCAGTTCCATCAGGATCAGGGCTTCGGGTCTTCCGAACCTTCGACGAAGAGCTTCTATTACTTCTTCAGGAGGGCACTCTGAATATAATAGGCTCTTGATAGCCTCCCTTGCCGTGCCCTTAATTGACCGCCGCAGCCGCGCCATATTCTGTGCATCCGTAAACAACGGTGCGGTGTCCTCATATACCGTCCTGAAGGCGATCCATTCTTCGCTTCTTCCATCGAAGTCGGGTAATTCATGTACGTAGTTAGGTTGCGATGCATTCCTCGGAGCAACACTAATGGCCTTCATGATGGCCTCAGCCAATTCCTTGGTCCCGTTGCTTGAAGGTTCCGCTTGGTCTTCAGGCTTGACGATAGTGACTGGAGGTTGACTGGCTCGCCCCTCCCCGGACGCCCCCAGTCGGTGCCCCTCCCCGGACACCTCCCCCTGATGCCCCTCCCCGGACATCCTCTCCACCGTCGACTGCACCCATGTGTGGATGTTCGCGTTATGCGACCAGTCTTCATCCTCTACCTCGGACTCTTCATTCTCCACCTGGACCAGCTCCCACTGCGCCTTGGCGAGTTCTGCAGCTGCCTGCGCTTCTTCCAGCTGTCGGCGCGCCAATTCCAGCTTGGCTTCCACCTCCCGACGTTTCGTCGACTTCACCGACCGCGTTTTCCGGGTTCCAGCTGTTGCAGCAGTTGGAGCAGCTGGAACACCTGGAGCAGCTGGAACAGTTTTCAAGGTGCCTGAAGTGACTCTAGACTCATATGTTGTAAGCGTACCCTCAGTTGCGGTGCCCGATGTCCCCGAAGAGTCAGTTGTCCCCTGCGCGCTTTCCGTGGCGCGGGGCGCAGTCGACTGGTTCGGCGGCGAGGTTCCCCTCTGGCTCCGTGTGACTGGCATGGCGGCGTCAGTAACCCGACGATATGACGACTAGCACGATGATCCGGCTCGAAGGACCAGCTGATGTCGCGGGGCGCTGTGTTCGGCGGTGTGGTGGTATGCCACGCCGCCACCTAACCTGCGACCGTATAGGGGTGCGGGCGTGATGTTGTACGGACGGCCTTCTTCCGTCCGGCGCCGGAAGCCCGCTCGTAGTGGTAGTCGTCGCGTCGGGAGTTGCGCCTGTCCCGTGCCGTAGAGAGGGTAGGTGCGGGAAAGGGGTGACGTGCAATAGAAACAATAATTGACGTGCAATAGAAACAAGAGTGTAGGCCAGCCAAAGCCTCTTCCCTATCCCGACCTGACCCCTACTTCCTCTTCTTAAACAGGAACGCTTCCTTCTTCAGATTTCTTCCTTCTTCCCAGGAGTCTTCTTCTTCCCCAGGAGTCTTCTTCTTCTTCAGGAGTCTTCTTCTTCTTCAGGAGTCTTCTTCGTATTCTTCTCTGCTGAGACCATGCTTAGGCCGGAAAACTGGTTTTCTGAGCTACCCCAGAGCAATACCGTAAAGAGAGCCGCGCTTTTTTAGGCCCATTTTCGTGTCATTTTCACTTTGGCTGACCTAGTTTTCACCCTTTCTTTATTTAATTCCCAAAATTTACACATATGTATTATACATCGTTGGAATCCTCATAATTAGCCCTATCTAACTACATAAGTTACATTTCCATCCCTAAATGAGTTATGAAGTTATTCCCGAAAATATTCCAAAAATGTACAAGTTACGTCATTTCACATGTCAATATTCTTAATTATCTCGAAATTATCACAATTGATTCTTACTAATCTTACATCAATATGAAGCTAGAAACATATTCTAGGAGATAACATAAACTTTAAAAACATAAAACATGTATAAAACTCAAAAACTTAACCTATAATACAATTTTCATAAAAATACCTAAAAAATACTACAAATGCGACCGATAGCGCCATCTACCGTGTCTTATCCCTAAGCTTAAAACTTACGTAATGTATTTTCTTATTAAACTTATATAAACATATTCAGTCAGACTTAAAACACAAGTTAATTACAATTATGCATAAAATATCGTTAGTCAGTCGCCGACACTCACTTTGTATACTAATAGTAGAAATACAATTTTATAATAATGTATTTTATTGCAGTGGAGTGTATTTCTCATTTTAATACGATTTTGTTATGTTGTTATTTTGATTATCTTTTATACTTATTAACTTAAGTATGTAATTGTATTTGCTATTAATGTATAGGTACTTACTTAATTGCATCTGCATGTTATCTGCATGTTATGTATGTATGGAATAATAATCTAGTTTGGAAAAAAGTGTTGAATACATATTTACCGATGATATAATATCTCAAATTCGTTAGCCAATATATTTCAATACTACGCAATTCATTTAAATGATAAATCACATGAAGCTTTCTACACTCACACAGATTCAATGGATCGTGGATGCCATGGACACATGCATAGACGAATACACAAACACCGAGACCTAGAACATGTATATCACCTGACCAGTATAGTGACCAATCCGCCTCGCGTCTCGTCAATAGGCTGATCCAACAAAAAACCGTCAAAGACGCCTCTTTGTTGTACCATAACAAACTCCCGTTTTAAATGACTAATTTAGCTTTTTTCGTAATTGCTCCGGGTGACAGAGCGACACTGGGCAATTGTGCGAGTTATTTACGACTTCAATAAAGTGAACCTTAAAATTGTTAATGAAAAGGTATTAAACAAACGGACCCCTCGTAAATAACGCGGTGACAGTGGAAAGAAAAATGCTGCGCGGATTTCAACAAATTACATGATGTGGTGTTCAATTAATTTTCACTTCTAACGTTTAGTTAAACATATTGAACGACGGTGAAAGTAAGAAAATTTAATTGTCAAATGACGGTATTAACTAAGAGTGTGTATATAAAGGTACTGTAGATTGCCTACTGAGTAGTTATTTTCCGATCCTGGTAAAGAACGTTCCTCTGCCACTTTTGTTGTAAAATTGCGTTTAATTGTTATTCTGTTAATTCTGTTAATTTATTTAGAAAAGTTAAGATTCTCGGCTTATAAAAAGGTTTTTAAATAATTTCCTGACGAGTTTCTTAATAATATAATATTTTTAATAATATTGAAGTAGCAAATGAGGCAGTCCACAATGGTAAGGAGCTACTGCCCATGGATGTCAATAATCAAACCTTGATAAGACTAGATTTCTACCTGAGGTTGGCCATAGATGTGTTGTTTGTTACCTTTGAGAACTATGTTGAAGGAACTGGGAAGGAAAATATTGTTGATCAAAAGTGATTTATTTACTCTCAATCTTAGACAAACGAAGATTTGTATCATAGAAATAATAGACCACTTGTTTATTGTCCATATGATTTATTCGTACGGCGATTATATCGATTGGTGAATGACTGAATGGTGAAGTCACTAACTAAGTCACTGGAAAATGACTGTATTCTGAGTTGGGTTACTGGATACTATTTAAAATTAAACTTACATAAAGCCAATCGAATGCATCATTTATTTTTGTAACTTTCGATAAATCTACTTTTCTGTTCTGGACATTTGTTTATCACTCACGATAAGAGGAATCTTAAATTATCAGTGTGGAAAGCTTTACCAAATTTAAAAATATGCCCATAAGCAACCCGTTTATAATTCAAGCGAAAATGTAGTTTTGAGATCTATTTTAAACACTGGCAAAGCAAAACAAACCTAATTAATGATGTTATGAATATAGACATGCACCCTTTTACCAAGCGACCCTCCTGTGGACAGATGCTTCATGTACCGCCCGTGGGCAGTGCTCCCCTTAAATACTAACAGCTAATTTAATTATTATCGACCGTTCGTGCCGGACCAGATTACTTTTATGTTGTAAGTTTTATTTCGAGACTGAACATTTTTTTTTACTTCAATATCTTCTTAAAACATGATTATGGGCAATTTATACGTTTTTGGTATAGTAGCATATGGCATGTTGTTTAAGTGTATATATGGATTATGATGATTGATAACTAAGTTTGATTTAAACCATTTGGATATTCAATTAAATCTCTGGGTAAATTAACTATTAATTTCTATTTAATTCTCTGTTATCAATTCGCGGATTCACAAATGTTTTGGTAGTATTAAAACTATGATAGAATGAACTTGTGACATGTTGCTCAAGACACATAAGAGAAGAAGAAATGCTAATAAGAAAAAAGTAGGAGTAATTTTGCTTTAATAACGATAAGTCAAGTATTGAGCCTTAGGTCTAAGTTTAGTCAATTATGACAACTGAAGAGTAACATTGTACAGTAAAGTTAATTACGTATAATTACAAAGAAAAATGGATAAAAGAAGCAAGAATATTTATTATAACAACTCCTGAAATAAATATCCTCCTCTTACATAATTTATATTGTGATGTCTTAAAAACGCAATAAAGGTACCAAGAAGCGAAATTTATGTTTCGATAAGTTCATATATTTGGTAGATGTTAATCGAAATCTTATTTCATGCGGCAAATGTTCCGTGAATAGTGCAAAGCTTCTCTGTATATCACAAAGGACGTATGAGATTGCGTCCGAAGCTTGTAAAGAGCGCACGGTCGCGCAACGCCATTTTACTCCCAATAATGGGCTCTACTTCATTGGTACGACACGACACGGCACCGCACCGATTTTGACAGAACTTCTGTCATTTTCTGACAGAAATTCTGTTAGTTCTGTGAGAAAATCTAAATACGAGTAGATATGTCAGATATCACCATGTGGATTACTCAATCTTTTTTTTTTAGGGTCCCGTACCCAAAGGGTAAAAACGGAACCCTATTACTAAGACTTCGCTGTCTGCCCGTCTGCCTGTCTGTCAATTCAATTCAATTCAATTCAATTCAGTTTATTTGCAAGAACATAGTGGTATAAATGGGTCTTAAAATTAACATACATTCTTATGTCCTACCCCTATGGGTGTGCAAAATTAGGTATTTATAAGGAATTAAAATATTTACAATTACCATTTATATAACTGCAATGGAAATAAAATAATAATAATAATCAATGTCACAGGGTTATATCTCCGGAACCGTAATGGAAACTACGTAACTTGAAAATTTTACATGATACAAGCAAAATATCTATCTAGCAAATGTTCGGATAGGTATATTAAAAAATCAAACAACAAACTACACACTTTAAGAGCATTGCTCAACCTTTTGATTCGCGAATTAAGTATCACCTTTCAAAAACACTTGCTGTATCTATTTAGATACTATATCCGTGATGACGATGCAGTGCCATGCCGTGTCGTCCCTGTAAAGAAGGACCCAATAAGTGGATGAATTCCCGTAGGACAGAAATACAGAAGGTACCATTATAATCTTCTTACACAAGAACGAAATAAGTCTAGACTTCACAATATTATTACAATATCCCAATGGAACTTGTCTATTCATCTAAATGTTTCGTTGTACAGCCAGCTCCAAAAGTAGATAAACATATTAAGGTTCCATAAATACATATACACTTACACCATAAACCAAGCGTTCATAAGTAGCTAAACACTACTAGCACCATAATAAAATGTATGTCATAAAGTTTAAAAAAATGGATGAACGATGAAGAATACATCTACCTATGATGCTAAGAGTGTTCATCTATTTATGAACATTTGGATGTATAGGTATTTTTGTAATCTTCGTCTGCTCATCTACTTCTGAAGCTGACTGTACCTATATTGTATGTATTTTTAAATTCGCAAATCACGTCATCTTTATAAAATTCGATACGAAAGCACTTTGTGAATTAGTTTAGCTATCCCGAGTCAGAATTTTCTATTTTTTGTTCTAAATCAAATTGAAAAGCAACTTTTGTTGTCGAAAATGAAAAATTGAAATCATATTTGTGCAATTCGCTTATTGCATTTTTTTCATATTTTGTATTTTAATGTATTACTTGTATTATTTTAGGATCTGTAAAAGTTCTCGGTAACGACGATAGAATAATATACATACTGATTTTTAGTGTAAAATTCGGAAGCTTATTTAATAACTTATTAAGTTTTTTTTTATAATATAGGAGAAGCAGACGAGCATGCAGTCCACCTGATAGTAAGTGGCTACTGCCGCCCATGGACATCTGTAATCAACCCCAGATAGGATTAGATACCTACCTGAGGTCGACCACAGATGCGATGCTACCCTTGAGGACTAAGCTGGAATGCCTCGGAAAAGTATGTCTCCCTTACCACACCTTTCAAACCGGAACACAGCAGCGCCTAACACTGCTGTTATTAGGTAGAAATAGGTGTGGCGGTGGTGCCGCCGGAGTCGAACAGCAACCTTCAAATATAAGTAACCTTCAAGTATAAGTAAAAGTCATATGATCAATTAAATGCTATTTAAATAACTTAGAACCTAGCTAAGTCACAACTTGCAATTTTCTACGCAAATAAATTAAAATTCTACGTGCATTTCACATAAATTCACGGTGTGTTGATTTCTCTTTATCATTTCCGACGTGTTCTCAAAAGCAATACAAAGAAATGTAGAAAGTAATATTTACGATAGAAGTGATAGAACTTATCAGTGCTGAATATTACCTGTATGATTTAGCTTACACCCAAGCTTCGATTTTACAGGCTTCCTGTCTTCGTGTCCCCTAATATAATATACCGCCCATCCGATAGTCCGGTCTCGACCACCTCTAAATTCGAATCACGTATTCGTTCGTTCGTTTTAAAAAGAAATACTGAATGTGCCCTGACTAAAATTATAGTGTTTTGTGACATCCTACGTTTGATTTACCTTATTTACCTTTCTTGTCGTTTAAATTCGATTTTCGTGTGATTCTTTGTAGTGAGAGTGTCGGAACTGAAAGGTTAATAGAATTGAAGATCTGAATATATTTTATTTTCCCCAGATGTGGCCCAGTGAAAAGGGTAGGGGAGGGGTATCTAGTAAACAGAGAGATACCATTTTTGTCTTAAACCAAGTTTTTTTCATAATCATGCGTGGTTACAAAAAAAAATTGTAACTTTTACTCTTATCCATCTTCAAGACTATATTTTGATATGACTATATTTTGACTAACCTTAATTAAAAAAAAAATGATTCATACTTATTTCAGACCTATATATAAATCCAATGTTAACTATATTTTGTTAACAACTAGTAAAACTTATATTTTTGATTTATTTTTATCTAAATTACATCAAATACATCACAAACATCTAAAACTTACAAGACAACCAAATAAAAACCGCCATTACTTGAGAATGAAACGAAAATAGTTAAAGGGACTCATAATAAAAGTTCTTTTAAAATTCGATTTTAAAAGCACTTTGGCGCGAGGTTTGTGCAAACAAATCGTAAAGGAGAAGTCATAAACAGCACACCTTCGCTGATACAAAAGGAAATTGCTTATTTTACGTCGATGTGACGGTGCGATTTCGTTCTTATTATGGTTTTCGAACTAAATATTTTTACGAGCGCTTCGTATATCCCAATAAATCGAGAACTTTCTTCAAACTCAATATTCATAATTATGAACACTCTGAAATTAATTAGTAGTGATAATTACAGGATCACTTTTTTAGTCGAGGAGGAAAATCTTTTGACACCGGCGGCACCTCTGCTACACCTATTTCTGCCTTATAACAGCAGTGTTTAGTGCCGCTGTGTTCCGGTTTAAATGGTATGTTAAGGGTTACATACTTTTCCAATGCATTCTTACTTAGTCCTCAAGGCCGACTTCAAGTAATAGGATATTAATTAAATTGAAAGAGGTATAAATAAATTATATTCTTTGGAAAACTGTTATAGACGTAATATTTTATCATTGAAAAAAGGATCGATCCTATTTATTTAGTACTCTCGATCTATTAATAAGTAATAATAATAATAACAAAAAAAGAAACAGAAACTAAAAAATGCACATGATGCTATGTGGTTGTAAACAGAATTTTATTTGTTGAGTTGTTTACTACATACTCGTAGTGCACATCATAAGTAAACATTTGCACCTCGCATAAAACGAACATTGTAGTTAAGAAACATCGTCTATAAGTACATGTGTGTTAAATATAGACTGTTATATCAAATAGAATAGACAGTATCACTAACTCATGGAATGCAGGCCTTTATTGCAACTTTTGAAAAAATCTTTGGATAAAAGGACTAACACTACTATCTATACTGAAACTAAAATATATTTTTTTTATTTTTACCGTATGAAAATTATTTTATAAATTGATAATGTTTATCAAATATTGAAAGCTCTTGATTCTTATGTTTTTAAACTGTCTTAAAGCAAACATATTGACACGAAACAAATATTCTTTTAACAAAACGCATTCCAGTTATTCTTTTGACAAATCGGAAATAGAAGTATTGTGTTGCTAAGCTTAGATATCGGTACGGTAATGGATGACTATGACCAATAATGCTTTTTTCACTGAGACATATCTACTCAATTCAATGTTCTATGGCAAAACATAAAACGTAGACAGTGTCAAGTTCTGTGATCCCAGACGAACGGACACAGAAAAACTCCACTGAATACATGTTTAGTGTTCATCTAAGACACTGTGGGAACGAGCACGTGGAGTCTGGTCACCGTCTCTACAACTTTGTTCACGAGAGATCTTAGAATCATTGGTCTTGAGTAATATAAGTTTTGATCGGAGATATAGTTTATTGCGCCCTGTGAATTGATGAAAGTTTATTTGATATGATTTACTGATGTAAAACAACAGTACAACTAACTAAGTTTAAGACGGGCTCGCACGAAGACTTATGATTTTTTGTTACAAACGCATAAGACAAAGGTAGTTTGTGATAGAATAAAAACGATAACTCCAACTCAAAATTTAGTATTTATATATACCTATCATGTAAGAAATTGAATGAAATGAAAGAACAGCTATGTAATAAGGAAAGGGCAGTAAAATGGGGTCCAAGCGACAGCCGACTATGCTAGAAAGGCTCCATAATTGGAAAGAATATTATCAGCAGCAATTTCTGGTCGTTTAACTCAAAATACAAGTATATTTTCAAACTACAAAATATACTTAAATCAAACCAATATATGTTAAATTTGGGTAATGCTTCGTAGAGCACATCAACTATCTTCTTACTTTCGTCTGTACATATACTTACTGCCAATAAATTACAATGTATGTGAAATACAAATAGAGGGTCCTGCCCTTATATAAAATATATTGTTTATTGGTTGAATTAAAACTGTGTCCAACAAAACTGTTACCTTTCATTTAAAAACAGAACATCGGGAGACCACTCAACGTAATATCAACATTATATTCCAGTCTGTTATGACAGAACACGGGTCGGTAGAACTTATAAATCATTTATTCTTTCCTCCGGCGAAGCGCAGATTAAGAAAACAATGGATGACAATCTATCAACAGGAGTCCATTTAAGAAGACAAAAGCCAAAGATCTTGTGAAGTGGACCGTTTTATATTATATTTATCTTTAATTACTACACGACGCCGAACGAAAAAGAATAAAGCCGATCCGCAGAATAATGACGTGATCCGTCGCCGAGGGAAAAAAGAATGCGGAAAAACAAATAGCGATTTTCTTTTGTTAGCTTATTATTCTCTTGAGCATTTATTACTCGTACCTCGTGCCTAACAAAACGTGCTCGGAGTTTCTCAAATAGGAATTAGATCTTTTCCTTAAGTTATAACCCATTCGAACCTTGGTCCCCGAGATTGAGAGGCTAAATTTGAAATAATTGCTTTAAGTATTTTTTGAAGGTAGCACTTTGTAGTTCAACTACGGTGACATAACTACTGCATGTGCCTAATAACAGCAATATTAAGTGCTGATGTGCTTTAGTATGAAGGGTGTGATAAGAGAGACATACTTTTACAAGGCATTCTGGCTTAGTCCTCGGGGGTAGGGGCGCATCTGTGGCCGATCTCAGGTAGGAATCTAATCTTATCTAAGGGTAATTAAAGGTATTCATAGACGGCAGTAGCCACTCACCACCAAGTGGACCGACCGCACGTTCACTACGTCTTTATTATAAAAGAATACTTATCATCAAAATACGAGATTCTTTTATACAGAATTTGTAAAAGCAAAACCCACAAAGTTCAATGATCAGTTCAATCACATTTCCCTTATCTCAGAAATAGTATTTGAAATAAATAAGACATGAAATTTATTTCTAGTTTTGAATACAGTTGATCTAATCTGCGTTGTTAGCATTCAAAAGTCTTTTCATATCTCCTCTATAAGTCTGTGTATTCGTTAGTATCTTGGAACTGGATTTGTCTTTGAACTTGTCAACAATGGTAAGATGATTATACCGTTGCGAAGTTACGATTTTATTTACGCAAATATATTTTGTTATAAACTTTTACAATTTTATTAATGTAAATAAATTAAGTGAACTGAATTTAAGTATTAAGAATAGTGCTTAATTAATTGTATGATAAATTATAGTTTTAGTAGAATTATAGATATATTACATTTACCGCTTAATTTTAATTTATTAATATTTCTTAATATTTTACTTAATACCTACTATTTATCGACCAAAATTAATCTATATTTCCAATACAATACGTTTCTTTTTTTTGCAAAGAAATATATTAAATTTTGATGTATTAAATTCTATATATATGTATAAAAATAAACGATATTATTATATACCTATACTATGTACATTAAATGCATATAGATTTGTGCGACAGTAAATGTTGATTATTATTTTCATTATATTAATACGTTATACAGAAATAGTAAGTTTTAAGCTGAAATTCATCTACATTTTCATTTCCAATTGAAACATAATCTAAGTTACGACATATACATACAATAAACGACAATATTGATGCCGTAAAGAAATAATCCCTCAACCGGCGGTAATAAAACCATAATATTCGATGAAAACTCTAAGGGTTGTAAAATTTTACGAGCAGCCAATGTCTCTAGTGTGAAATTTAATTAGGAACGTGTCAGAACAGTCAGATGTGGTATTTTAATAATGTCCTGCAACGTCCTCTAGTAGATTTATGAGCTTAAGGCCTGGTTGTCGTTAAATGGGAATGCGATTAAAGTTTTATGTCAAGTAGGAAACTCGCAATTAATTCAAGTCATTTTGTGTTTTCAGCAGTCATCATGAGGGTAGTATGAGCTAAAGGGGTTAATCATTTCGAGTTTTTTTTTGATTTTTTGATGTTCTAAATGACTAAGTCGAAAAAACTTAGTAACTATAATTTTGTTAATAACTTTAGGTTGATTTTTATATTTTGTTACATGTCACAACGATTTTGTCCTTATCTAATTAAAATTTAAAAATTTGTTGATTTGACAACCACTTGTGGGTTATTCACACATATTGGTTGCAAACAGTACCTAATATACTTTTATGTAGTAAAGTAACACAGTTATGTTAGAACATTTGCTACATGACAAAATGAACTTGTACTTCAATACATAGTCCATTCAATAAATGGACGAACTTTCGAGAAAAAACGCAATCCGTACCAAATAATGCTAGTCTCAACACAATAGCTACGATGTTTATCGCACGAGCGACAATCTCGCTTCCGTCAAACGCAACGCAGTCGCAATATTATAAGCTGCTGTCACGCACAATATTACTGCGAAACTACTTTACTTCCCCGTTGGCGAGATGATTGAACCCGATATGATATTACAAACATTCTTCACGCTACAATATCGAATATGAAAAGACCTGAAATAAGATTTCATTTCTATCGGATCGGATTATTCGCTTTGAAAATCATTCGCCGTAACCAGGCACGGTATTAGGGTATTTGTTTACGTTTTGAAATTTGAAATGTTTTTATTTATGTCTAGACTCTTGCTTGTTAAAGCTTTATAATTTAACGAGCTTACCCATGTATGCGGTGCTGTCCATGTGGTTTCGATTTTTAATTAAAATTTTCGGCGCAACAATAAATATTTTCGGCGCAAATCAATATGTTTACTTCTCACAAACTTCTAAATTTTTATTGAAACCTTTATTTGAAACATATAACTCATACGAGTAACTGTAAAACAAGGTGCATTAAGTCGAAATCAAGTTAAACAGACATAATTATGAAACTATATTTTCGTTTTAATATTAGGTAAACTAATGAATATTTACTGGCATCTAATAATTCTACAAAACTAACTATTCCTCACTATCCTTTAGGAATGTCAATTTATTCATGAACTAAAAATAATTAACCAAGCTAATTGAGTTGTGGCTAGCATAAATTGCATTTAATACTTTTAAATTGATATTACCAATGGACTAATTTGCTAACAGCCAGACGAAACCCTATAAATACACCTGAGAGCGCCATATCTAATGAAGTTGTGATGTACAATTAACTAATTAATAAAGCAATTCGTTAACTATGTTTTCATCGCCGTTCATATAACACGTAAAACTACTTAGTTTAATTTGTACTCGTAAATTTAAAGCCGAGTGCCATCAACTACAAAATAGATACTTTAAAACTTATATTTCTAAGGTACAAAAGTAAAATTTGCAACTCAGTGTGCGCGCGTTCAATTGAAATTAAATTAATTTGTTAAAATTGAAACTATATTGTGATGAATTCGTAGGTACAGGCAGATATGACACGATTAAATCAATGATAACATTTACTCTAAAAATCCGCATTGCAGTGTGGTGCAGTATGCCCCAGGCAGTCCTAGTTGGTGAACTTATGCCCAGAAATAGCACATCAATATGGTTGAAGCGAAATTTTATGCGTTCTAAACTTAAAGCTTAATTAATCAGCTTCACGACAGATCTACATATTCCATTATTTTTAGTTTTAATTAATCATTGCATAGTCACGATTATTACGAATAAAACCAGAATGAAAGGAGGAACTTCAAAAGGCGTATGAATCAATGAATATCAGACATTGCAAGTTATTACGAAATTTAAAAATGTAACGTTGTTTTTTCAGCGGATTCATATCATACGTAATGGCGGCCCGCCATTAAAACAACTGTTACGGAATTTAATTTGATTGAAATGCAATTCCAATGAAATTTTTTATACTGTCTCGATATGAATATTCAGTGGGTGATCCGCCCTCAAATTACAATTGCAGCTTGCTTTGTGCAAAAACAAAGAGAATCACAGTAAATGGTGATTTTTTTGATAATGCCAGTGTGCACGTACTTTTAATTTGAGGAAAGTTAATGATTTTTAGTGAAATTTTATGTGTTTCAGATTATTTCATTTGATTTTCAATCGAAAGTTAAACATAAAGTAAAGTGACGTGGGATAGAAAATTTGGTGTCTACTTAACAAAACCTACATGAATAAGAATTGTCCAAAATGTTATGCTAAGGCAATAATATACTATTGGGTGACTTGGATACACACACATGTAAACGAAGTACCTTCGCTTATTTTTATTAGCATATAGGTTTTATGTAATATTATTTAATGTTTTTCGTAACAAAATATAAAAAGTCATAATGACATTTTCATAAGAAAAATATCAATTTCATAATTTGTAAATTGTTAGCTTAAATGTTGTTTCTCTATATTTTCAGGTAAGATTTCTATAAATTTCAGGTTTTAAATAATGTAATGTAAATAAAATTTAACTCTATATTTTTAGAGCAACACAAGTTTTATCATTTCACACCATATAATATTTAAAGTTCTTATTATATACAAATACATATAGTTATCACGCGACCAGACTTTAGTAATGACAACGCAACTTTAAATGTTTTCAGGTAGAAATCCTGCTCTATATTATGGAGTTGGTTACAGATGTTTAAAGGCGGCTCATACCTTCAGGACTGCTTGCTTGTTTGCTACTTAAATTTTATGTAAATAATAAGTTTTTATTTAAATAGTCTGTTACTACAATGTGAAATAATTGACCATTTAACAAATTCAAGATATCAAGAGTCAATAGCTGCTAATTGGAATGTAAAATCACTAATGGAATTCAATTGCTTAAGTTCAGTCTGTACACACAATAATTTAAAATTCGATTAAAAATAATCATAGCACTTAATTGAAATACATACTCGTATAGAATATAATTTACAAATCCATTTAATATTCCATTACATCGGTCCACCAATTTCGATATTTCTCCTAACAATAGTATGAAAAGCGTCTCCTAAAATTAATATGTGCGGAGCGGTCTCCGTTAAATGTGGGCAGTATTAAAACGGAGTACTAATAGGGGAGGTGGGGGTTTGACTTTATGTCCTCAGACCGGTCTAGAATTATTAATTACCAGAATGGTGATTGCATTCTTAGTCTTGCGGTCTGTGCAGTTATTCGAGTGGGTGCTCTCTGAAATAAAGTTTAGTGAGATATATTTAGCTGTATGAGTTCCTGAATTTTGTTGAAGAATATTTTGTACTGAGGAATGTTATCATAATGCATACACAGTTGACAGCATAAAAATAGTTTGGCAAATACTGAACATACAGTAACGAATACATTAAATTAAGAAATTTATGTATTTTAGGAACCTTCTGAAATAAACATTTCAGCTCATTGATATTAAATTCCTTGTCTTCAAATAAGTTTTATTGTACAAAGTTGTTTGCTGGGTTCAACTATGTAGTTTTATTTCCTCCTCTTGAGCACGTCTACAGACATGTGTTTTAAGGCTCATTTGTAAATACAGCCCTACAAAGGGGCCTTAAAGCTGCTCCAAAGCGTATTGGTAGAGTAAAATACAAGGCAAGGGTCAATTTCTGTAGATTTAAAAAAAAAATCTATGAAATTTTCAGTAATGTTAAATAATTATACCAGTTGGGACCGACAGTTGCCACGTTCTCCAAAACAAGGAAGCACGTATAAAATTACAATTTTTACCCACTTTACTTATAAAATAAATATTTCTATAATTTATTACCATTACCTTTATTTTCTAACAAGTACAAAACACAAATATGTTTTAACCCGTTCAGCGGACAAAACAGTCATCGTTACCCCAATTTCCATGAATATTAAATTAGAATAATAATCATAATTCTCGAATTTCGTTCATTCATCTCCGCATTACAGTACAATGTTCCTCCGTTTCCGCGCCGCCGAACAATTTGTCTGAATAGCGACTTGGATATAAGTTATGCCGCATGTCTTGTTAAAATTAAGGATTTAAATTTAAATTTGAAAAGCGAATAGGTGAAACGAAATAAATATGAATATGAATGGGAACTGACAAGAGTTGCGGCACGGGCTTCGAATTATTAACTTTTCGAGAGCGCGGCGCTAGGGAGCCGAATATCCCTCAAGTGCGTCTAACAAGGCTGTCATGTACTAAATGTCAAATTTCTTGCACCGATTTTCCTTTTGGGGCTTGTAAATTAAAAAATAAGCTCTGAAGATTGCTGTACACATTTTCGTAGATGTAATACCTGATTATGTACAAAACGATGTTAGTGAGATTTGTTTCATTAAAATAGAATTTATTTATGCTATATTTCTATAATTACATTTGTAACTTTATTTGTGTAACTGTTATGTATGTTATTTATAAGAACTGTTATTAACACTTATTTTTTATTGCAAACACTTAATTACGTAATCTGAGCTCAATTTTAAAACGGGGTGTTATCACGGTTAGATCTGCTAGTATAGGTAAGTTACTCGTAGATATTACTCGTTACGTATTTTGTAGATAATCATACTGAAAACTATGCACTACATATTATGTATTTATTTTACTGTTAATATCAGCTTGACTTTAAAATCTTCACAAACTAACATAATGAGTAACAACGTTTCCCGAACTAAATTAAAACATAAAATTTTGCATGTTAATATTTTTTATCAGAGAACCAAATAAATTGTCCATAACATAAATGAAAGAAACGACAAAGCCAGAGGATTGTTCTGCTATATAAGTTGGGCTGTGTAGAGCTCGTAATGACCGCGCTACGAATCTCAAGTACCTACCACAACATTTAATACAAAGTTACGCTTATACGTACTTACGTAGCCGGGGTAACACGCGTGGCCGGGGTTGTAAGAGCCTTACCTACCATTCATCAGTTAAACAATCTTATATTTAGGAAACAGCAGTGGGAAGGATATCATAATATATGAAATAGCTAACAAAGTAAAGATAATATTTAATCTTCTGGGAAAGTTTGTTGTATAAAAACAAGTTTATACTATGGTGATATTTTGAGATTATGACGCAGTTAGTAAATGTTAATCATTAACACGCTGAATGTTATTATGTCTAAAATAAAACACTTATATGTCGTTTTTACGTAAAAACAGAAAATAAATAAAGACATCATCCGCTTATAAACATCAATGAAGTTACAATTATTCATAACAAACCCTTCTATGCAGAATTCACGCTACGTAGATAGATTTTAATCAAATTATAACATTGTTTGAATAATCGTTCAATCCTGAACTATTCAAAGCTCGAATCCTAGTGTAAGCAGTCTGGGTACCCATATCAATCGCGTTGGGTCCGACGAATATTATTAAAACCGCAGCCGGACTCGAGTATCGCGTCTAATTAACTTCGGACCGCTCAGTCTACAGCTGTTCTATAATACCTCGACGGAAGCTTTTGATGCCCTTAATATGTTAGGATTACAGTGAAAATGTATATACTGAGGTAGATGTTTAACTATCAAATAGAAGGTGGTAGAACCCTTTGTGGTTCGACTCCGGCGGCACCACCGCCACACCTATTTCTACCTAATAACATAAGTGTTAGGCGCTGCTGTGTTCCGGTTTGAAGGGTGTGGTAAGGGAGACAGACTTTTCCGAGGCGTTCCAGCTTAGTCCTCAGGGGTAGCGGCGCATCTGTGGCCGACCTCAGGTAGGAATATCTAATCCACACTATCCACAAGAGTTATCAGCTGAACGTTTTTAGAATCGTTTTCAATTTGCTATCGATTCAATAGTGCAGGAACATCAAACTTTACTTTATTAGATAATGTCTCACTTACATTTAACATGCTCTTGTGCATAGAGCATTCAAGATGGTACCTACTGGCATTTTACTACTAGTACTACTACCAGTCAAGTATACAAGAATTCAACCTCATAAAAATTTAAAAATAAATTTAAAATTTAGTGAAACATGAAAACCATAATATAACTATAAATAGTAAATTACACACATTACCACATCTGTTTTGCAGTAGTAGGTAGTAGATTTCCACACAGAAACCAAATAGGTTCAATGTTATTTGATCTTCATTTGTTACCGCCAGCAATTAAGTGAACAAAGAGCTGAATGAGAAATTCAGCTCTTTGTTCGCTTCGGTGTATTTTATTCTTTTATACATTAAGTATTCATCATTTTATTTTTTATTTATTTATTTAGACATACCAACAGCAAAACATATAAACACATTTACATTGAACATACAACCAGACAGATAATACTTATATGTAAGCCAATTATAGGCATGTACAGCAATCTCTTAAATCTAGTATTACTGTTAAAGCAGTTACAATTTAGTTATTAATAGTATATAATATAAGTAAAATATAAAGAAAAAATTGTATGTAAATGTAGAGATACTATCTATAAATTCTTACAATGAAATAAATTTTGTCTTAAATTTATTTTTGAGACCAAGACATGTGTCATGAAAAATATCAATATTTTCGATTAATGCATTTGCTCTATTGTAATCAGCACAGATTTTTGATAAAGGGGAGTATTTTTGTAGATTAGTCCTACCTGTAGTAATATGAAAATTTTTTGCTATAGGGTGTCGTGGATATTTGTATGGGACGTTAAAATTTATGTTATGGAGTAAGTGATTACATTCTATGTTACCAGATATTATTTTTCGTAAAAATAATATATTTGTTAAGAATCGTCGGTTACTGAGCGACATCATTTTAAAATGCTTGAGACGAAAATCATAGCTAGTACGGTGGGATATGCCACTGGATTGGAATGCCAGGTGTCTAGTGAATGCACGCTGTATATTTTCGACTCGCTGGGAGTAAGTAATAAGGTGGGGACCCCAAATCACAGATCCAAATTCAAGCTGGCTGCGAACGAGAGAGTTGTACAATATGATTTTAGTTCTCGAAGACATAAAACCCTTGGTATTTCTTTTCAAGAATCCAAGCATTTTTGCCGCTTTCCTGACAGTCGTATCAGTATGCGCTTTAAATTTAAGCTTGCTATCCATTATAACACCTAAATCTCGTATTTCAGTCACCCGCTGCAACAAGTCGGCATTTAAGTTATAAGAGGAAGTTATTGGAGTAGGCTTTCTCGAAAATGTAATGTGATGGGACTTTTTGGTATTCAATATCATTCCATTTAACTTGCACCACTCGTTAATTCTATTAAGGTCACTTTGAATAAGCTCAATGTCTAATTTAGATGTTACTTTTCTATATATTTTTAAATCGTCTGCAAAGAGGCAGTATTGGCTATTGTGTATTTCCAACGTTATGTCATTTATAAAAGCAGAAAAAAGAACCGGACCTAGATGAGATCCTTGTGGTACACCTGAAACAGCTATATAATTGTGTGATTTGTAACCATTGAGTACCACAAACTGGAGTCTTTTTGCTAGATAAGAGCGGAACCATTCAAGCAAAGATCCAGTAATCCCATATCGTCGTAGTTTATTTATTAGACGGTGATGACAGACTTTATCAAATGCACTGGAGAAGTCCATGTAAATCGCGTCCACTTCTTGGCCTTTATCAACTTCTTTACAGAGATATGATGTAAATGCTACTAAATTTGTTTCCACAGAGTGTCCTCTTCTGAACCCGTGCTGGTGTTCGGAAATGAGAGGGTTAAGGTGGCGCGTAATATATGGACATACGAGAGATTCGAATAACTTCGGGATACATGAAAGTATTGATATCGGTCTGTAATTACTAACAACATTTGCCACCCCTTTTTTAAATACAGGAATAATTTTAGAGTTTTTCCACATATCTGGAAACACTCCTTCAACAAGAGAGCGATTGAAAATGATAGACAGCGGTAAGGCGAGAGCAGTGCCACAGCGTTTGACAAAAACAGTGGGAATTTCGTCGGGTCCAGCACCTTTAAAAATGTCAAGTTTTTTGATAGCACGTATGATGTCACGCTCTGTTATGTTTATACGACTTAAAACAGATTCAGTAAACTCTATGTCTACATCGCCAGATAATGAGGTCTTGCTAAATACCGACGAAAAGTTATCTGCGAACATTTGTACTATTTTTTGTTCTGTAGTTGCAATCTGGTCACCCTGATGCATAACTGCAGGTATTGTAGTCTGACCTTCCCGTCTATCTTTGATGAAACGCCAAAAACTTTTGGGATTTCTGCAAATGTCTAATTCAATGTTTCTTTTGTAGATAAGAAGACATTGGTTACTCAATTTATGTGCACGATCCCGAAGCAGTTCGTATTCTAGTCGGTCACGTGGATTACGGTATTTAATAAATTTAAGTCTCATTTTATTTTTCTCAGATATTATCTTTATCAGGGATTTGTTAAACCATGGAGGAAACTTAATGTCTTTAGGTTTTGTTTTAGGGATGTAGAGATCTATAGTATTGTGAATCAAGTGATAAAATACTTCAGTCATTTCATTTACGTTTCGACAGCTCGCTAAATTTGTGTTCCAGTTAATGCTCTTCAAGTGTAATATAATCTTACTGTAGTCGGCTTTAAAGAAGTTGTACCTGGGACTCATTGCAGGCTTAAGGAAATCTGGAGCTAATTGTGGTAAAGTTATTAAAATTGGAGGATGCTTTGGATCCACTTTGCTCAAAGCGTTGAGAGATTTCGTTACCTCCAACCGTTCGCAGTCGGTAAATACAAGATCTAATACTTTTCCGTCAATATTAAGTACATCATTCATTTGGGATAAACTATTGATTGACATAAAATCAATAAGTGACAGTCCCAACTTAGAACCGTAGTTTGTAGCGCTACATGCATCACCACTTGACTCTCTAGACCAGCCAATGAAGCTCAAATTAAAATCACCCAATATTATGACTTGGTCAGATTGGTCTATAACGTTTGAGGTGTGTTCCAAAAAAATAGATAGGAATTCAAACGACACTGGCGGGGGTAGATATGCGACACAGATTGATATTTTTTTTATGGTATTGTGAGCTTTAACGTCCACTGAGATCCAAAGATCCTCGGCATTACTTTCCCAATTTAGATGTCTAGTAGAAGGCATTTGCTTGGATACTGCAATCATGACACCACCTCCATCTTTTTTTATACTTGTCGAACATGATCGATCCTTTCTATATATAATATAACGCTTGTCTATGATTTCACTATTCAGAATATGACAATTTAACCAAGTTTCGGTGAAGACAATTACATTATAGTTATTAATTAAGATTTTTTTAAGGACATCTTCTGTCTTGGTTCTCAATCCTCGGACATTTTGGTAGTAAATATTTACAGACATTTTAGAGTTTAACTAAGTTAACATTTAATACGAGTACTTAACACTAGGAAATTAATTTCAGACTTTCTTCTTCTCTGACGTAAATGACGTGACTCTGTTCGTTTTTCCTTGCGAATATTTTCCCATTTCTCACCCAGACGAACTTAAAACCTGCCTCCTTTGCTTTCAAGCGAGCCGCTGCATGAAGGTGTTTGTTAGCTGGTGTTAAATGTTCAGAGACAAACACAGGAACAGTACGCCCTCCGATTCCCAGATGTTCAGAGTTCAACTTGTTTTCTCTGTTACTCTTGTTAAACTTACTGACTGCTGCTAGTATCTCGTCGCGACGACGTTGACTGCGTAGCTTGACGATAACAGATCGAACGCGGTCACTTTCCCTATCGAGTTTTGCTATGCGTGTCACGTGTAGGATATCGCTGGTGTCAAAAGGACTTTCAACGATCCTACCCAGCTGCTCTACGGTTTCAATAGATTATAGATTGATTTAGTAAACAAGTATGTTATTTTTTATTGTTGTATATCAATATGATTTTAATACACAATCGCTTACTAACATCGGTTTTCTATTTATTAGGGCGAGCGAAGCGAGTCCTCTATAATTCGAAAATCTTGCAAGCTTTCCATCCCTTTTTTGAAAAAACTACAGGGCTTATAAATTTGAAACTTAACATAGTTACTTAAGGTCATGTCTAGATTGGACCAATACGATTGAAATAAGGTTTTGTACACAAAAAAAAAAAACAATTGATGGCTGTATGACTTGGATTATTTTTGTTTAAATAATGGCAGAATAAAAAAACGTCATGATGAATGCAGACATTTATGACATAATTATGTCAATCAAAAATATGAAAATGCTAACGTGGCAGCGTTTCACCGAGGTTTCACCGGTGTATTTTAAAAGCGTTTTGTTTCAAGTTTTTCTTTGTTTTATAATATAGGAGTAGCCGACGAGCATACAGTCCATATGATGGTAAGTGGCTACTGCCGCCCATGGACATCTGTAATTAACAGAGGTCGGCCACAGAAGCGCCGCTCCCCTGAGGACTAAGCTGGAACGCCTCAGATAAGTTTTTTTTTTAATAATATATGAGTAGCAGACGAGCATGCAGTCCACCTGTAGTAAGTGGCTACAGCCGTCCATGGACATCTGCAATCAAACCCAGATAGGATTACATATTCCTACCTGAGGTCGGCCACAGATGCGTCGTTACCCCTGGACTAAACTGGACTAAGCTGGAACGCTTTGAAAAACCATGTTTCCCTTACCACACTTTTCGAACCAGAACACAGCGCTGCTGTTATGAGGCAGAACTAGGTGTGGCGGTGGTGCCGCCGGAGTCGAACCACATAGGGTTCTACCACCTTAATTTAAACTATCCGTCCGATTTATTTAGTGTCAAAGAAAAAGTTAATCTATTTACAATATGCGTACCGAAAATGTATCTAATTAATTACTATTAATCTATTCATATAAAATTTACGTATCATCGTATGGTAGGTACATCAATATAGCTCTGACAACTAAACATAGTATAGCCATATCTTTATGAATTGTATTCTCCAGGTTATACTGGTGTACTTATAGACTGTAATACTGTAAAGTTTCATTCAAATCCGATTAATATAAGGCACAAACATCCATCCATACTCACAAACTTTCGCCTTTATAATATTCGTTGGATATTATAAATGTTTTGACGCAGTGCAGTTTCAAAAACTCCACATATCCGATTAATCTAAGTTTTTTTTTTACAGTTGGAAATTATAAAACGATCAAATAAAAAAAAAAACTTAGTGACTGATAATGACATACTGTTTTAATAACTTGCGCGACTACATTACTAAGTGAGCGACTGGAAATATAGAGAGGCAACTTTAGTATTAAGATAGATTAGGTTTTTGTAATTGAATTGGTTGGGTTAGGTTGGAACATATAAGACAATATAAAACGAAGCGAGCAGGGCGCGACAGCGCCCAGCGAGCGGGTGGGCCCAATCTGTATGAATTCAGACCTTACCTTTATTCATGATCAATGACATGAGCACACAATATTCTACTTATTATAGTATTTTTCAAAGTGATTTTTGCATTCGAAACACTTCATTTAAAATAAAATGCTGCTCAGTATTAAAAAAAAATATTTGCTAAATATTGAATAAAACGCAGGACGTAATGTTTATACACTTAGAAAAATATTAGGTCGCTCAAATTAATGTTTGTAAGTTCCTGTTCTGTTGATTTCTCGTCACTCGCAGCCAGTTGCTCCCTTAGTAATACTATAACCAAAATTCATTATTTTTGTCATTCAAAACTTTTATTTGCAGTCACTCGTTTAAATACTACCCGTTTAGAATCCATCCGCAAATTTCATTTCCATCGTCAAAAAATACTTTGTTTGTGGCAAAAAGCCCAGTGACAAATTTACAATTTAGCGACTATCACATTGTGTTTTACGGAAATTCGTTCCTCTATGTATAGAATTGGTTTTGTTAGGTAGAAACATAAAAGAAAATACAAAACTAATTGAGCAGGCCACACACATAATTCATTAATTTAATTCATAAATTTAATAGTTAATTTAACAATTGATAAAAATGTTATTTAATAGAATTAATTAGTAGCTCATTCGCAGCTTTACGGAATGTATCCCTCGGAGCTTTAGTAAATTAAAGAAGTCGTGGTGAATTCAACATTCACTGATAAATGACCCAAATCGACATGAAGAGAATAATAAAGGTCATTCACCATCTTGTTGATTGGTAACAGACCCCAGATTAGCTTATAATGTACTGCGTTTCAGACATCCACAATAGCTTATACCTACTTATATAATACTTCAAAAAAATATTTTTTGCAAATCGGACGCAATAATTTTATAAGTATGGCGGAGTTTAAATTCAAGAGTAAAAAGATACCAAGGATAAATCGCAAAAAAAAATACAATCCCAAAAAATGGATCTAATATAAGTTATCCACCACAAGCATTTAAAGTGGTTCTGGTTCTGGATCAAAGGTAGCTTTGCTCTTCATAGGTCTTCTGACGAAAGGTAGATTTAATAATTTATTGTTAATTAATAAGTGACCACATCATCAAGTCTCAACTCCTTCCCTACCAAATCACTATCGCCCAATCTCTATACTTCCATTCCTTTCTAAAGTTTTGGAAGTCTGTGTTCACAAGCAACTTTCCTCTTTTGTGTGTAACCATAACCTACTGAGCGTATATCAGTCTGGGTTCCGTCCTGGTCATAGCACCACTTCTGCATTGATCAAAATCACTGATGATCTAAGACGGGCCATGGATAACAGAATGGTCACAGTAATGGTGCTAATTGACTTTTCAAACGCTTTTAACACAGTCGACCACGATATTCTCCTTTCCATCCTTTCGCACTTAAATTTCGCCCCATGTACCCTTAAGTGGTTTGCATCATATCTTCGCGACCGTCAGCAGGCAGTTCGTCTAGAGCGCAAGAGCTCTAAGTGGGCTGACCTTACTGCTGGGGTTCCGCAAGGCGGTATACTTTCTCCTTTATTATTTTCATTATACATTAACTCCATCACTTCACTTATTAACTGTTCGTATCATCTATATGCTGATGATTTACAATTATATGTGCAGACAAGTATCGGTGAAGTTGACAAAGCTATTCAGGCTATCAACAGTAACTTACAGGCTGTGAAGGATTGGTCTAGTCAGTATGGCGTTTCTGTTAATCCCTTGAAGTGTCAGGCCATTATAGTAGGTAGTTCGAGACTGCTATCTAAAGTCGACTTTGCGAATTTACCCGCTATTACATATGACAATATCACTATTCCTCTGTGCAATGCCGTGAAAAACCTTGGGCTTGTCATTGATAGTAGTTTGAGCTGGCGAATGCAAGTCACCGAGCTGAGCCGAAAAGTAAATGCCACGCTACAATGCCTATATCGGCTTAAAAATTTTCTGCCGCACAGAACTAAAGTTGCGCTAATTCACAGTCTCGTTCTGCCTGTTATTGATTACGCGGATGTGTGTTATCCAGACCTGACGGATGAATTTCTTGATAAGCTAGAGCGCCTTCTTAATAATTGTATCCGATTTATTTTCAACCTACGTAAGTATGATCATATCTCTAAATATAGACGTCAGCTTAAATGGCTAACTATTCGTCAGAGGCGTAACTCTAGAATTCTCCTGGTTCTGTATTCTATTTTACATGATCCAGCTTCTCCTCCGTATCTAAAGGAAAATTTTCAGTTTCACTGTTCGTTTCACGGCAGTGGACTACGTTCGTCCAGAATTCTTAAAGTCAATATTCCACCGCATAATAGTGGTTTTTTCCAGTATTCCTTCACAGTACAGGCGATACTACTTTGGAACGCCCTGCCCGAAAACATTAGGAAAGCCACTTGTAGGAATACCTTCAAGAGAATGGTTCGGGAGCATTACTTACGTATGTCCTCCAATACTTGAGTCTTTCAACTCTCCTTAATTCACTGTGTTGTATATATTTATTTGTATATATTATATTTTTATTATATATTTATATATTATTTATATTTATTTATAATTATTATATGTAGATATTGTATGTTTTTTCCATAGTTTTATTTATTGATATTTTATTACTGCTTATGTTTATGCCTACCACATGCTATCGCCATCACCCAGGGTCGACTGGCAGAGAATGCCATTAGGCATTAAGTTTACCCTTTGTAACCCTTAGTTTAAGGTGTACAAAAATAAATAAATAAAAAAAAAAAAATCATCTTTGATATAGGATCTTAAACTGAATATACCATTCACGATACGCGAGCCCTTATAAAGCTGCGCTTTTTGCTAGTATAATTATAGCGTCTGTCATTTAGCTTACATAGGTGACCATCAAGATTTTTTAAAAACATATTGCGCTATACTTCCTGGGACTCCGGAGTTGCCATTCTATCTTAGATTATCATCTGTTTAACGTCAAAAATAAATGTGGACTTTTATAAATAATTCTTAATGATTTGTGAAAGTGGAAGACTAAATCTTTATCACTCTCATAGGAGATTACCCAGAAATAGGACAACAATGGGTTATTTAATGTTGATGTTTTTTAATCTTTTGGTGTCGTCACTACATTTTTATGTATTTGTAGGTATACTTTAGGACACAAATGGGTAGTTAATTTATTTTTAATCTTAGGTTGTTATAACATTTTTATTTATTTGTAAGTATGAGTATATTTTGTTAGATGTCAGGAGTGTTAATGAGTTTGGAGCGTCTGCTCGGGTGTCAAACTTAGTCACTTATTAACTAGTACGTCAGTTTCTAATTACTCGATCCAGTTATCACCTGCGACTGACGGGAACACTCTCCTGATTCCCATTTTAAATTGACCCCCCCACGGGAACTTGTCTCACCACAAGTAGATGGCAAAATAGTGGATGGTGAATATGTAACAAAAGAGTAATCAAAATGGTTCGACTTTAGACTGAAAACATTTTTATATTTTTTGCTACACGATCGCATATCATAACCCTGAAATGAGGTGTAAGTATATGAAGAATTTGATATAAAATATTGTGTAAAATAGTAATATTACGCCATTTATTAATGTACGGCAAAATCATAAAAAATGTATTTACCTTTGAAATGACAAAACAACGATTGTAAGCGTTTATTGTTGTTGAATAGGTTAGGTAATAATCATGTCCCCTTCGAAGAGCTGCCACCTTGTCGTGGTGGGGGGGCTTGCGTGACCCTATGATCCCCAAGGCTATACCGGCAGGAATACCCATACCGGGCAGGCTTGGTGGGGAGGGTCCAGACTAAGAGCGGCTCACCCCCCGTCGGGACTCTTTAGTCTGTCAGGCGGGGGAGGTGCACGGGAGTATCCTGCACTGGGCGTTTCTCCCACTGTGGAGGAATGGGACGGGCTCGGTGAGCACTAACCCTGCCATCGGGCAGACCAGGTACTGTTTGTGCCTAGTCACCGTCGTATATCGTAATCCCACTCATGAGAGGTGTCGTGGTCATGTCTCGCGGCCTCGGGTGGGACCGAGGGTCTTGCCTTAATTGGCCGGACCGTGAGGAAGAAAACCTCTATAAAAAATACCCCAATCCCAAGCGGCAGCGCACCGCGAGGGGATGCATGACTGGCGGGTGGCCAGTCATTAGTGCGACTCCCGTCACGGTAAGGGCCGACACCGTGGCGGGTTACACCTAGGCTTACCTGGGTAAAGGGGGCACTGCCCGGGCGGACCTTCCTTTCCCCCATACTCGTGGGATCAAATATGGAGTCTTATAATCTATTTGAAAAAAAAGAGGAGGAGAAGAACACACTGGCATCACGCACCACATCGCCGGTAGTAAGAAGAACCAGATTGTCAGAACGTCAATCTGAGAGGTGCACATCGGAGGCGGAAGAATTTTCGGACTGCTCAGTGATGTCCGCTATGTCTGGGCAGTCCACGGCCACGCGGGCTTCGCGAAAGCGTATGCCAGCCGCAAGCGGCAGCGGCAGCGAAGGAGAAAAGCCAAGGAGGAAGGCCTCAAAGCCTCCGGCTCAACAGTCGGCAGACGACAACTGCTTTGTGGATCCACTCGTCCCTGCGGCGAGGAAGATGTCCAAAATGGCCTTGCCAAGTGCAGAGGAGCTGGGCCGGGAGATGGCGGTGCAGCCAACACCCGATCTTGGTTCTCGTATTATCGAGAACCTCGAAATAATTGAGAAGGCAACCGAAAAGTCCCGCAATATCAAGGGCAGTTTGGCACACACCATGAGGTTGGCCGTCCGCCATATCCAAGCCGCTGCCACAGAGGTGATCCAGCGGACTCCATCGGTGTCTCTCGAAAGGGAAAATGAAGTGTTAAGGGCGCAAATCTCCGAGCTCAACAAAAAGATTGAGGTCCTGAGGGTCGAACTGGCTGAGCTCCGCCAAGGTAACAGTCAGATCCAGCCAACGGCGAGTCAGTCCAATCACAAAGGGCAGGACTGCTCTGAGGTTCTCCTCATGGAGCGCATCGGGAACCTCATCGAGAGCAAATTGGCCGCTTTTAAGGACGAGCTGTTCCCAGGCCGAGCCATCAGGCCTCCTCTAGGCCAAAAAGTGGTCCCCGCTGCGGCTCCGCAGCGTCCCTCAAAAAGAGGAAAGAAGTCGAATGCTGAGACCTCAGTTCAAGTGGTTTCAGAATTGCATCTGTCCTCGGATGCGCCGGCGGCAGCATTGCGATCTGAAGGTCCGCGTGAAGAGGCGTGGAGCAAGGTGGTAGGGCGAAAGGCGAAAGCCAAGGCTCGAGCAGCTGCTCGCACCAAGTCGGATGAGCAAGGCGCCTTGAGCAAGTCGGATGGTCGGCAAGAGGTGGCAAAGGCACCCTCAAGCGCTCCGGGTACCCAAAGGACCCAGGCGGCGTCTAAAGCTAAGGCTGCTTCCAAGAAGGGAAAAGGAAAGGCCAAAATATGCCGGCTCCCTAGAGTGCCTAAAACTGCGGCGGTGACCATCACCGTACCTGAAGAGAGCACGGTTACCTACGCGCAGGCAATGGCGGCTGCCAAGGAGCGCGTCAAGCTCTCCGAAATAGGAATAGCCGATATAAGGCAAAAGAGGGCGCTAAATGGCGGACTTTTGTTGGAAGTGGCCGGGGAGGAATGCTCCGAGAAGGCGAATACTTTAGCGGCCAAAATTCATGAAGCCATCTCGGACATGGGCGTTCGAGTGGGCCGACCTGTTAAACTGGGCGAGGTAAGGGTGATGGACTTGGACGAATCCATCACCCAAGGGGATGTAGCCGATGCCATTGCCAGCGCCGGTGGATGCAGTGCCTCCGACGTAAAGGTCGGAGAAATCAGGAAGGGGCACTCATCCTTAGGGACAGCTTGGGTACGCTGCCCACTCGTCGCCATCAGAAAGTTGGCCATCGAAAAACGGGTTCGTATCGGCTGGGTGTCTGCCCGTGTGGAAGTACTTAGTGCCAGGCCACTACAGTGCTTCCGCTGCCTGGAAATAGGGCATGCGAGACACCAATGCACCAGTTCAATAGACCGGAGTGCTCTGTGCTATGTCTGCGGCGAAGCCAACCATAAGGCTAGCCAATGCGTGGCGCAGACGCCAAAGTGCATGGTGTGTGCAGAGTTGGGCCGCAAAGCCGACCACCGATTAGGTGGAAAGCACTGCCGACCCCCTAAGAAAAAAGGGGGAAAAGGGATGGCTGCCAGATCCGTACGGGCAGATGGGCTTGCGCAGGCGGTAGCCAGCGCATCGGCCCATCGCCCGTCTGAGGAAATGATGGAGCAAGCATAATGAACGCTGCTCCATCATTCAAGCTGCTACAGGGGAATCTGAACCACTGCCGTCGAGCCCAGGATTTGCTCCTGCAGTGCCTCACGGAGTGTTCAGTCTCCGTGGCAGTGGTGGCAGAGCCGTACCGGGTTCCGGATCATCCGCGGTGGTTCGGGGATGACGCCCAATTGGTTGCTATCTACTGGGCTGGCGTCGAAACAGATCCTCCATGCACTAGGCGGCATGCGGAGCAGGGCTTGGTTGCTGTTGACTGGGGTCCCCTGGCGGTGTTAGGGTGTTACATCTCCCCCAACTGCAGTTTGGCGGAGTACGAGGCGTACCTGGGTCGGGTGGGAGACTGCGTTCGCGGATGCTTGCCCCGTCCAGTGTTCGTTCTCGGGGACTTCAACGCCCATTCCAGGGCTTGGGGGAGTAATAGCGACAACGCCAGGGGTAAAGCGGTACTCGAGTGGGCGGCGGAACTGGACTTACGCCTGTTGAACCGGGGCTCAGTTAGCACATGTGTGCGCTGGCAGGGGGAGTCGATCGTGGACCTCTCATGGGCGACTGCCTCTGCTGAGCGCCTTGTGACGGGTTGGCATGTGGCGGAGGAAATTGTTACTCTGTCCGACCACCGTCACATAACGATGGGCGTAACACTGCAGCTTCCGGTCCATACTGGCCAGAGAGAAGGTCTCCCACGACGTTGGGCTTTGAAGCGGCTCAATCGAGATATGCTCGTCGCCGCTGCCCACGTCGTGGATTGGTCTGGTACTGCCATTGAGAGCGCGACCCCAGACCTAGAGCAACGGGCTGCCCGGCTCCGAACAGATATGGCCGCTATCTGTGACGCCGCTATGCCGCGGGTTAGACCTGGCAGAAGGGGACCGGTATACTGGTGGTCCGACCACATCGCACAGTTGCGCGCGGCTTGCTTGCGGTCCCGTCGCAAGTACACACGCGCCCGCAGACGTCGAACTGCCAGTGCCGAAGAGACGGAGGAAAGGTACAGGGAGTACCGGAACGCGACCGTGGCGCTTCAGACTGCCATCGCTGATAGCAAGTCTCGAAGCTGGTCGGGACTCCTGGACGGGCTGGATAGGGATCCATGGGGACGCCCCTATAGAATTGTGCTGGGAAAGCTGCGCCCATGGGTCCCTCCGTTAACGGAAACCCTGGATCCTGACTTTGTCACGGTCGTTATGGGAAACCTGTTTCCTTTCACTCCGAATAGCCCCGACGCAGCGACGGTACCCTCGGTGCTGCCCGAATGGACTGAGGAGTTGGCAGTCAGTGAAACAGAACTAGGATGGGCCGTGAAACGATTGGCCAAGCGAAACACCGCACCAGGCCCTGACGGAATCCCGGGTCGGGCCTGGGTGTTGGCGCTGACCGTCCTCGAGGAGAGGTTGCGGTCTCTGTTCACTGACTGCCTACGTGCCGGCCGCTTCCCAGCGGAATGGAGGCAGGCGAAGGTGGTACTCCTCCACAAACCGGGCAGACCCTTACACTCACCCTCGGCCTACAGGCCGATATGTCTGCTGAACGAGATAGGAAAGCTTTTTGAGCGGATCATTTCCGCTCGTATCAGCAGACATTTGGCGTGCAGCGGTCCGGATCTATCCGACAGTCAGTACGGCTTCCGAAAGGAACGCTCGACTGTCGATGCTATGCTCCGTGTTCGCGCAGTGACAGAGCAGGCCGTATCCAGTGGCGGAGTGGTTTTGGCTATTAGCCTTGACATAGTCAACGCGTTCAACACTCTGCCCTGGAAAGCAATAAGGGAGGCCCTCGTATATCATCAGGTGCCTCCCTATTTGCGTGACGTACTGACGGCCTATTTGTCTAACCGGAGTATTAGCTATCCGGGCCGTTACGGGAGTGTCAAGAAGAGGCGTGTCGTGTGCGGGGTTCCGCAGGGGTCGGTCTTGGGGCCACTCCTGTGGAATCTCGCATACGATGTCGTACTGCGGACGAAGCTCCCTCCTGGTGTGAGCGTCGTATGCTACGCCGACGACACTCTTGTGCTGGCTGAGGGTGACTCTTTTGAGCGGACGGCGAGGCTGGCTGAACTAGGGGTGGCGCGAATTGTCGCAAAAATACGCGGGATAGGCCTTCGCATAGCACCGAATAAGACTGAGGCCTTATGGTTCCACCGTCGAAGGCGGAACGCGGATCCACCCTGCATGTCAGTGCGGGTGGGTGACGCGGTTATCGAAGTGGGCAGACATCTCAATTACCTTGGGCTGGTGCTGGATGGTCGCTGGCGTTTCGACGAACACTTCGACCGTCTGGTCCCCCGGATTCACAGGGTAGCGGGTGCTTTGCACAAACTGCTGCCAAATCTCGGGGGACCAAGGGAGGAAGTCCGCCGCCTCTACGCAGGCGTCGTGCGCTCTGTCGCGCTCTACGGTGCGCCCGTATGGTCTAATAGACTATCGGGCTGCCGGCGCCTCGCGGCCAAATTGAATGCCGCGCAGCGTTTGATCGCGATCAGAGTCGCACGAGGATACCGGACGATATCGTATGAGGCGGCCACAGTCCTAGCGCGGTTTCCGCCCCTGGACATTCTGGCGGATATGACCGCAGAGATCTTTTTTAAGATCCGCGGTCTCCGCCAGACGGCCCAACCTCCCAACGAAGAGACGATCGAAGTGCTTCGCACGAGAGCCAGCTGGCGCGCCCTAAGGCGCTGGCGTGATCGGCTCCAAGAGCCACGGGGCGCGCGCCAGCGCGCGGTAAGTGCAATTCTGCCCAGCTTCCGAGCATGGTTGCACAGGAAGACACGCGTCACCTACCGGCTGACACAGGTACTCACCGGACATGGCTGCTTCGGTGAGTACCTGCACAGAATAGGCAGGGAGGCCTCAGCACAGTGCCACCATTGTGGACATGCCCAGGATTCTGCGCAGCACACACTCGAGGAGTGCCCAGCATGGCAGCCCGAGCGGCAGATCCTGGTGCAGCACATAGGGCCGAACCTCTCGCCAGAAACAGTTGTTGCGGCGATGGTCCGTTCAGGCGAAGCGTGGAATAGCGTGGTCGCATTCTGCGACCGCGTTATGAGCGCAAAAGAGGACGCCGAACGGGCCAGGGAGCGCGCTGATCCCGCGCGGAGACGGAGACGCCGAGGGCGTAGATAGCGCCCTCCGGCGCAGTGTCCCTGTAGTACCGGGACCAGAATAGGGCTACGGTATCCCTTGCCTGTCGTAAGAGGCGACTAAAAGGGGCTTCCGGGGTTGCGGGCGGCAAGAGTGGGAGCTCAAACCGTCCAGCAAGCGACCCCGGGAAGGACAGCGGTTTGTGTGGTCGCATATCGCTGTAATCACCAGGGGATGTGAGAGGAGCGTAAATTGCTCCCCCCAGGGCAGAGCCCGATAAAAGGGCATCGCGTTAGGAGGACTCCGGTTGTGTTCCGTTGGAGATCCCGGAGTTCTCCACCAAACGCTGAGGACGGCCACCGGGGGGGTTTTAGTGTGGTAAAAATCCCACATAACCCGGCGTCACTCCCATGGCGTCGGGTACCTTTTGAAGGTTTCCCCCTCGTCAACAAAAAAAAAAAAAAAAAAGGTAATAATCATGTAACATGAATTTTGTCAGTGTGTTATTACAAATATATCTTGTCTTTATCTATAGGAAAAATAACTAACAGCTATCAGACATTATTTATCCCAAGTAGAAAGTAAATGTACCTATAATTTCAAACATGACATTCGCATAAAACTACAATTCGTTCTCTGTTGACAATACGACAACTACCTAACATTAATGTACACCAAAATATAACCCGGCTTTTCGTAAGTCACGGTTCTTGCTTAACTGGTTATGCGCTTCCTCCGACTGCTACGAATTTACCGAATGTATTGAGATGACAACCTCATTATAGTAACGTGTCGAACAATCTCTAAGTTTGACGTTTAATAAAATATATACGAGAAACATTATAGACGCGGCTATGACTAAAGAAAAGGAAAGCGAATAAAAATATGGTCAGATATTATCAGCATATTAAGATCATCGAAGGAGCAATATGGTCAAGGAATGCAAATAGAAGATAATAAAAGAAGTTGGCAAGAGCCTATGTGTTACAAGACACGATGATTTATTTAAATAAAATCCCTTATTATGTGTAATATAATATATTTGTATTTACCAAGGAAATGCATAAATAAAAACATTATAGACGCAATACCTTCATGAAATTGAAGCAGTGAACGATCGTGCAACGCACTTAATAAGAAATGGCGGTGGTGCCACTGCTGGACATAGGTCTCTTCTCAGAGCCAGAGAGGTTTAGGCCATAGTGTACGACGCTGGCCGAATTGGGAGACTTCACACATCTTTGAGAACTTATTTTTAACTGTTAGACGTATCGGTTTCCTCACGATGTTTTCCTTCACCGTTAATTAACGAGTGAAAATTAATACCTAATATGCCAAATAAAAAAAATAAAAGGCGCATATCTAGGATCTGAACCTAAGACCCCACGATTGAGATGCCGAGTTCCAAACACTAGGCTATCACTGCTATTGATCAGATTTTTCTATCAATTTCTCCTAATTATAATTGGTATGCTTACAATAAGCCTGTTTAAATTTATTAAAATTAAAATAAAATCTATGAAGAAGCCAATCAAATTTTCTAAAATGTTTAACAGAGGCAATTTCACGCTCGCAGTGCGCTAATTCGCCTCTTTTATTAATTGTTAATTTGTATTAAGACAATAAAGGAGATGACGATGATTAAATATTTGCCAAGACGTACCTAAAAGCGCCTAACAAATTTATAATAAGATATTGCAAAGTGATTTTTTATTATTCATTTATTTTTTATGTTGATACGTTTCGATGATTTTCAATATAATGTTTAGTTTCGATGAAGTTATGACTATGTTGTTAACTGCCCAAAGATCATTAGGTAATTATATAGGTAATATCCATTTGGTTTGGAAGATTAACAAGCATATAATCAGGTGAAAAAAATATTAACCGCGGTCTGTAACATGAAAAGCCACGGATTGAATCCTAGGCACGCAAGTTAGAAATTCTAACGTTTATCTGCGTATTACTTATTAATTTTATTATCACTTGTTTTTACATCGATGTAAAATGTTGTTAGTAAACCTACACTTCTAAGAATTATTTCTTTAAAAAGTTCTCAAGTAAATGATTGTGAAGTCAATTAATTCACTTTTTTCTAGCGCGGTGGCTAATAGCCTGGTCTTCTCACTGTTGTGCAAAGCAGTGAGAAAAATATGACAACAAGATAGCATTCCTACTTCATGACGTTGGTTGAGGATGTCCTTGGCCCCAGTAACCACTGAACGCGCAAGACGAGCGAAACCAGTCCCAATATCTAGGGTCTCACTAATTGTACTTATTACAACTTCATTAAACTACGAATGTGTGTAGTCGGGTGCCATTATAAACAACATCCATAACTCTTGGTCCACACTCCATCGTTTTAAACTTCACTCAACGTTCTGAAACATTCAAACTTTGCAGACAAATTCGATCTGCGCCCAACGATTCGGACCGCTGCATATAAAGCCTTCAGATGTGCAGTTTATAGGGAACGCCAATAAACAGTACCAAATGTTCGTGATTTTCAATTTAAACTTGTAATCGAAGCGTTCTGTTAGAAGTTTGTGATGTTGTGATGTTTTGAAGGTGGTAGAACCTTTTATGACGGTGGTAGAACCTTTTGTGGTTCGACTCCAGTGGCACCACCGCCACACCTATTTCTACCTAATAACAGCAGTGTTAGGCGCTGCTGTGTTCCGGTTATATATTATTATAGCAGTGATAGCCTAGTGGTTAAGAAATGTGGACTCTCGATTGAGGGGTCCGAGGTTCAAATCCCAGGCACGCACCTCTGATTTGAAATTTATGTGCGTATTAGAAATTAATTATCACTTGCTTAAACGGTGAAGGAAAACATCGTGAGGAAACCTGCATACCTGAGAGATTTATAAAAAAAAAAGTCTTAAAGGTATGTGAAGTCTACCAATACGCACTTGGCCAGCGCGGTGGACTATGGCCTAATCCTTCTCATTCTGAGAGGAGACCCGTGCCCAGCAGTGGGACAGTAATGGGTTGATGATGAAACAGTTAATCATTATCTTTTTCCTTCCCTCCTTCCTTCACCGTTCGTTTAGCAAGTGATAATTAATTTCTTATACGCACATAACATTGAAAAATCAACATTGCGTGCCTGGGATTTGAACCTCGAACCCCTCGATCGAGAGGCCCGGTTTCTTAGCCACTAGGATGCCACTGATTAACGGTTTATTGAACATGAAAGCAATTGTCAATGATTAATTAATTATAAGATTTTTTTATATAGGAAGGCAAATGAATATACACTTATAATAATTATCATGTAAATGTGAGTATCGTTACCGAAGGATAATAATAATGTAGTTACAAAACTACAAATAGTACTTACACGGACCCTCCTTACATGAACATTGACTTATCGAATAGTAAGTAGTAGAGTCTCCATAATAAACCAAACTAAAATATATAAAAGAAATATTACAGGCACTAGATAAAATAATTCAATTTTGCATAACTTCAAATACATTCTAAAAAAGTTGATTAGCGCTCACAAAATTTAAAATTTATCTAGCCAAAAATAGACGTAGTAAAATCACTGTATTAAAAGTATTTTTAAAATATTTAATCAGTATTTTAAGGTAATAAAGGAGCACGAAACTTTTCATCCCTTATAATCCCTTCACGCTACAGTACCTACGCAATTACTCTTAGAATTTTATTCTTGTTAATTAAGAATTGGCAGAACAGATAACAGGATTATCTCACGCTCTTTAATCGCAGATCGGTGTTTAAATAAGCGTTTCACAATTTATAATTAGTGGAGAGAAAACATTTTGTTTTCTTAAACTAACAAAGTGAATAAAAATCTGAAGCATTTAATTTTCAACCCGTATCAATTAAAATTTCTCTTCTCTCTTTCTACTTTGGTGTTGTTTACCTTTTAAGTCATTGTTCTTTGTTTTTATAACAATTTAGTCTTCTGACATTTAAAACCTCTCTTATTATTATAAGTAAAAACTTCTCTTATTTTGATTTCAAAATAGCTTGATTTCCCTATTCTTTGTTTAAACTTAAATTTTAGTCTTAATCACAATGATCATTTTTATCTGAAATGACTAATATCTTAAATATCTAAATTAATATAATAGTACCAACTATGCAAGCGTAATGTATTGTTTTTAAAATAAACACTCCCAAAATATACATATTCGTAATAACATATTACGCAAGTAATACATATTCACATCATCTTGTAGAATTTTCAAGAATTCACTACTACTCTTACAGCCAATCACAAGATAATACAGAAGTTATCGATTACGCACCAAACTGCGCAGATTTCCTTTTTACCTCATGAACATACATACACATACATAAAGACTTAATAACTATTAATAATAATTAAGATGGCACATTTGGTCATTTTCCTATGTTCATACTTCTGCAATTAATTGTCTTTAAACAAGTTCAGAAGCGTAGGAAATTATCAGGATAAGATAGGCTTCAGCTAAGGACGGTATTGATTCACTTTCGCTATCATCCGAGGTCAGATGCGCGCGACTGCACTAGGGCACTAGTGTAACCTGCACCATAGTCCATTCCGGGTAGCCTAGTGCTAACGTCGTGTTAAATCCTGAACATTCAGTTGATGACCAAGATGTTCAACACCAGACCCGAAATTAACCAATTAGTGCTTAAACAAAATTCGGAAAAAAATCTATTCTCGAAATTGCTTTTTTGTCATTCGATGTGTTGTTGTGTGTTCCCTTTGTGTGTGTTTTTCTCTCTATGTAAAAAGTAAAATCTTTAACAAAAGCTCGTTTACTTGGATGCACGAAAAACGAAATCTAAGAGAAAGCAACTGTTGCTCTTGCAAACCTATTTTTTTATACAAAATTTGGGATGTAGAATTTTATACTGTTTTATTGGTCTTGAATAGTTTAAAATAATAATTAAAAAAATGTGTGAAGTGTTTAATGAAAGTGAATGAAGACAGGTGAAATACATGTTCAATCCATATTGAAGAGGATGAACAGGAAGAAAAAGTGATGAACGGCTTAAATCGACTGCAACTATTTTCAAAGGACGGTATAATTATTCCTTTACTTAGAATATGTTATAACAATATGTATTATTTTAAGAATTAATTGTACACAATATGTTAGCAATAGCTTCCTCTGACCTTTATGTGCAATGGGAGCCGATCGACAAATGACTCTTCTTTTGAGAACGTTAAAACCTTATTTGAACCCACCCTTTCAAATCAAACTACAACAGCGTAAGCCTCGGCGATACACAACAATAGGTATGGTGGTGGCCTTCGCAGTGGTACCACAAAGACTTTTACCATCTTTAAATCTACTATGACAAAGACTAAAATGGGGTAGACTGGAAAATTCCACTCCAATACTGGATTAACTCAGTACCCAGCGATTGGAATGTGGACGGGTCATTAAAAAAAGGAAAGTTATTTGAACGTGTAAATAGAAGCTTCGAATACAGCGGACCCCAGACGAAGCTTTGAGACGCAAATACGATTTGAAATAGGAAATCCATTGGAAAGTGTAAAGGGATTACGGTACACGGATTCACACGGCCATCTTAGATTTTTAACGGATTCTCGATTCTTTTGTGCGTTATCTTATTATATTCGAATACGGGTTGAGGTATTATAATGGAAAATATATATTTAAGCTTGTAAGAGTATTGAAATAAAATTAAAAAAAAATGCCAAGATTTTTACATTTGTGACACGAGTATCGAATTTATTTTAGAACCAACAAATTTCTTTTTTACGTTTAAATTACAACAATATTATTAAAACTGTATACTTACACCTATTTTCCTTAATGATAATTGATGTTCGTATTGAAAAACTTATATTTGCACTTCGTTAGATTTAAATCCAATTATAACGTAATTAAAATTGTTATAAGATATTCTCAAAGAACGAGCGCACTAAATTAAATTACTTATTCTCATTTAAATTTGTTAAAACTCGTCAAACTTACAAACGTATAGAAATTATAGTGCCGAGCTACATAGTATTTACTTTAGGCTCTGGTAGCACGGCAAAATGGCAAAATCCACGTTCAAAAACGAAAAATAGGTATATGTTATTGAAGATAGAAATATTAAAAAGGACCGGTACAGTTTAGAGTAGCCCGAAAATGTTTTAGCGAATTCAAAGCTCGGCATAGACGCCTCTGCAGTGCGGTACACAGAGCAGGTTTTGTGCAAACATTTTATACTTAGTTTGATGGGCTGGAGTTCGCAAAATTTGCTTATTTTTACTGAACGCTAGGAATATACATAAATCTAGAAAGCGCATACAGTTTTATATAGTACTGAATTTTCGTTTATTGTCGTCAGAATCAAGCTTATGATACATCTACCCTTTTGATGTAAGGTTTAAATAGTTAGGTAATCATTATTGTAAATTATCGTTAATTAGGCATACAATTTAAAACTTGGAATTGTAAAGTACATGTTTGTCGTATGCACTAGCAATCATCTCGTAAATTCTGTCATTCTAGTCATAGATGGATATTTGCTTGCGGAATTGTATACCTCTTTATGTTCATGCATGAGCTAGTGCTTGCAACGAATATATTGATATAAAACAAGTATCGTACAAAAATTACGCTGAACGAGCGTAAGAGTATTTTTTCAACATTACGTGCAAGGCAACGCAATTTGGCTTCCATATATTTTGCATTCTAAGTCTAAAAGCTACCTTTGGGAACGGCGGCGCTCATCCCTGCAGAGTGATCCTCATTATTTAAAGGTTATATTTTTGTTTTCAATCTTTTTACACGAGACATTCGGTTGAAAAACTGAACACGTCATTCCCAGTTGTGCAATTCGTTTCTGTTTGAGTTTGTGTCGTGTTGTGTCGAATACAACTTGACAAAATCGAAATGTATAAATGTAGGTGTTCTCATCGCAAATCACCGGAGATTATCTTTGAATGCGCCGTCTCTACATATTTTGGTTCGTATATGAATAATTTATTCGGTGTTATAGCGCACTCTTTCTATATAATTAACTAGCTGTGCTCCATGGTTTTCCACCCGTTTGTATGTTCTCTTGTTACCTGCCATACAAGTAAAATTCACAGTTTATACGAGTACAACCTTCAATTTCATTTTCAATAAACTTATAATCAATTTATCAGATTGATGAAAAATTTATCTAATTTTCATCAATTTTATTTTATTACAATTGACAAACATTATAATAGGTCTCCCTTATGTTTGTAACTTAGAGCTTCATAGAAGTCAAGCTGAATCACTCGTCAAGATTCAAACATTATCCGGATAAATAAGGTAATATTAATAAGTTTAATTAATAACATTTTTGCATACAAATGGCATATGACCAACAAGATTAGGATATCTGGAAGACAGCAGTAACAGTGTTAGAGTAGGTATAATATTAGTTGGTCTAGAATATTATGTTACACATATTTATCACTCAAATATAAACAGAGTAACACATACGCAAATCAATGCACATTAAATGTATCTACATTCTTCATACTTTAAACAGATATTATTATTATTATCAAGCAAGCTCTTCAAAAGATTGTCTATCGTGCGAGACAACCATCAAAAGCTTTGCATCATAAAACTTTTCCAACGATATCTCTTTTTCATCACACTCTTATCGAGTTTGTGATATGACTCGTAAAGTTATGTGCGTAACTCAGTTTGCACATAAATCATGTCAGATTATCTGAGGAGGTGTCCGTGTGTCACCTGTGCTTGATATGAGAATAATTTATAGTGTAAGAATATTTTTCAACGTTTCAGTGACTAATGTGCTTAACCTTACGTTCTAAGGTGACAGATCAGTGAGGTGCCTTTAATATTAAGGTGCATGTGGAAAGTGTAAATATTTTTACGTTTATTTTTTATACTTTACTGATATGTGAAATAACTTTATAACATATTTTAAGTGTCATATTGTATTGTATGTTTGGTGCTCTAATGCGTATCGGTGGAAAGGGTTAGTGACGAAGGAATCACGAAGCGTTATAAAAAAATCAAAAATTTTATTTATGTGTGTGTGTGTGTGTGTGGTTCTGGTACCTTAAAAAGATTAATAAAGGTATCTGTAATAGAAACCCTAAAACCTATGTGTCTCGTATTATAAGTACACTAAGCATTTTTCTCATTTAAAACTTAAAAGTTTAATTAAGAGAAAAGACTAATATTTCTTGCAATAAATCTTCAATCTAAACTTCTAATTAAGCTTCATTTATAGCAACTATCAATAAAAGTTGGACGTATTAATTAAAAGCTAATGTGCGGGGAGAAACAAAAATAATTTGGCGTGTGAACCTAACTTATCTTATTTCAGCACACAGCGGTCGAATTTTCAGGTTTTCTAGGGATTTTCATTGTGGGCTCCAGTCTGCGGCGGTGCGATTGAAATTTTTCGAGTGGAAGCGACAGGGTTTACTCTGAAATAGATTTAGCCGTTGCTAGAAGAGCCGCAGTATTTTTATTTTGTGTGGCATTGTTTTTCTAGATCTTGTTTTAAATTAATTGCTACAAAAATTGAGTAAAAATGTACATTAATATGACATATGTTTTAATTTACATATATGTTATTGTTTTTCTATGATGAAATATGGCTTTAAGTGTATGTTAAACTTGAAGTTAAAATTTAAGTAACCGCAACTGCCACAACAACATAAGTAATATTTATATTCGTATATATAAATACGATAAATACACAGTTTAAGACTTGATAATCCCTTGAATTAATGTTCGAGTGTTAATATTCCACATAATTAGATTGAATTGATTGAAAAATATTTTAATAGCATGGTCCCTTCCAGTCGCTATAAGTTAAACTACCGTAGTACTTTGCAGAACACAATAAATAAACTGCGGGGACCCACCACTGCTGTCTCCAGCTCCGCCAATTGAAATTTTATCCCGGCTTTACTCGCATCGAGTCCAATAAAATCGTGTAAAATAAACAAAATACCACACCCCGCACGTCATATGTTGTGGGCGAATTGATGAAGATTTAAAATCATAAGGTCTTCATTTTATGATATGTACTCTTAAGGACGTTGTGAAGTATTTTTATGGCCACGTATAGGTGATATTGGGTGCATGATTTAAGTAGATTTAGCGATATCACACTCCGGTTTCTCTTAGGGGTACAATATTCCTTGCAGGCTTTCACTCACTTGTACATAATATGTCTAGAATCACTTACATTAAAATTATGTTTAAGAGTATTTTAAAGTAACATCACCTAATATAACAATTATAAAGTTAGGGCTACACAAAGACATGTCCTATCATTTTTATTAACTATTAAATATTAATATTTTTTTTTTTATTATTAAACTAGCTGACCCGGCAAACTTTGTACCGCCTCAAAATCTATTTATCAAATATATTTCATATAAAATATAGCCTATGTTACTCGTGAATAATGTAGCTTTCGAATGGTGAAAGAATTTTTAAAATCGATCCAGTAGTTTTTGAGCCTATTCATTACAACCAAACAAACAAACAAAGTTTTCCTCTTTATAATATTAGTGTAGATATAAAGTACCTTTATATCACGGCGTGCGTAAATGGACGTTTTACGCACGCTTCGCGTGCGCAAAACCCCCATTTCCGACCCCGTAATATAAAATTTTATACAACACGCGGACGAAAAACTCACACTTGTCAGAAAAAAAATTTTCGTCCTCGTATTGTAATGTACTATTCTGAATTTCTCATTAAAACGTGAACCTAAAATTTAAAATTCCATCCTCATATGCCAAAAATTTTATCAACTTCTCATGTTTCGACCCAATCCATTATACATGATTATGCTCTACCATCAATGTAGAGCCCGCTTCAATATAAACTCTACCGTTGTGGCCCATTCAACTACCATGCAATACTTCATTTGAAAGCTTTTGCGGGTAGGGAGAGATGTTATCACTCTATAAGCTCCGCTTCGAAATACACGTGTTTTACTTGTATTTCGTATAAAACGCAGCTTTAAGCTAAATCAGATATGACGGTAACATTGTGACGTATTTGTGTGCTTTGAACATTCTATTATGAATTTTATATGAGCGAAGAAGTATAAAAAATAATAAAGCGTTCATTTATAGATTTTATGCGTGCGTATAGCGTGTTTTACGCTATGTATTCAGTCTCCAGTGCCAACCTTGGGATCTGCCATCAAATCAAGTGGATTACATTGCTTCCCTTAAGTACTAAGCAAGAACGCTTCATGTTCTCATACCAACTAAAGTGCAGTGCCGATACTTTGGTAGACTCATTTTTCAATAGCTTGTAATCCAACTGATGGTGATAGGTTCCTGCCACCATACACAGAATAGAACGTTTTATCTGAAGCCAACCGTATAGACGCGTTGCCACTGAGGACTCAGATCAAGTAAAGTACACATTCGTCAGCCGGCGCCCCTTCCAATGAAACGAAACATAACTACTTCAAGATAGAAATACTCGTAGCAAAGTGGCAGTACCTTCCCAGTCAAACTACTACTACGTATTTCCACCATCCTTTAAAACCACCAAGAAAAATTTTCAATTTCATAAACAATACACCTAAATATTTTATAATCTCCATACATATCCAAAAGCTACAAAACAAACAGTAAGCAGTCCCTAAACAACATAATAAACAAAACGTGAAAAGGGAACTTCGATAAATATATCGCGGGCGATACAATTTTTATCAGCGGTTCATAAATTCGGGCTTACATCCAAATCGCTATTGAGGCAAAGGCGAGTCGGGTCGACACGTGCCCGGCCTGATAAATCTGTACTTTACACCCGTTTATCATTCCGAATTATTAAAAACGGTAAAGCGTGTGTTTTATACGTGTCGTAAAATCGAGTATCGATGACGTTGTATTACGGAAATGCCTACGCTACTTGTGAAAATGCAAGCGATTTGGTTAAACATAGATATCAGCTCTGTCTGGTTACATGTTAGCGAATAGGATACTTTTTTGAGATCTGACACTTGACATATTTTTGTGATTTTTGTTTTCCTTTTTTGATCTTTTTGACATTTATTTAATTCCTAAAGAGTAGTTTTTCACGATTATTATCATAGTTTACAATGATTTATCAGTTTTAAGATCCTATATTTTTTTCAAAAATAATTCCTACTTCTTCATCATTGTTTAGAATATGTAAAATTGTACATACTCTAATTTTATTAATTTTCTAGAGAAATATTACAATTAACATTAATTGATAGATTGTAAAGGTAATTATAATACAATCATATAATATTTCTGAATTTTGAAACAATTGTTGTTTGTGAGCAGAAAAATGAAATGTAAGTAAAAATATGATGCAAGTTACTTATACCTTCCTTCCAGGAGATAACCATGAAAATTACACACTCCACATGCTCCTATATTTTTTCATTTCGTTCCGAATCTTATATCCTTTTATGAGGCGTGAAATGTTATTTTATGCGCGCTGTATTAAGATTCCGTTATCGCTTGAAGTTATTTCAAGCGGGAAGTGGAGAAAATCGGATAAATTTCCATATTGAGGCCTCTATCGACGGCCTATTACAGTTCCATTGTGCGAGTGATGTATGCTTTCCTACAACTTCAAGGAACGCCGCGCCGTGGCAATGTTAGCTTCACAACACGTCACGGTGATTGATTGAACATTTCGTGAATTTCCAATACTGTGTGAAAAGCTGTTAGGAGCGTGCATTTTCACGATGCAAATAAATTGTTACGTTCTCGCTAACGTTATTTAAATTATTCAATTATTGAATAGTTATTGTAAGGTGTTTGACTATATTAAAAGACTATGGATTTAGGTAAATTCATTTAAATTGGTATCATATTATGTTAATATACATTATGAACTTTATGCTTGTACAATTTGAAATGATAAAAATTTATGCGAGCTTAAATACTCTAATCAAAAGTAAGCAATTTTCTTACCTCTACCCGTATATTGTAGTCTCAGATATATATGAGATATCCTTACTAAACGTGAAATTTAAAATGTATAAATCCCGAGAATTAATATTAAGAGCCCTCAGAAACTCCCAATATACAATAACTCGTTCAATTATACGTTCACCCGCTTAGTTTATTCAAAACGTACACAAATGAATGAGGAAATTAAAAATAAACAAAGCGAGGTCTAACCAGATATATGTACATTGTACAGCCTACAGCGTTATACCTATACAACATCACAAAGTACTAATTGATGGCGGGCTACGGTTGTAGGGCTAGGGTGGCTCTACGCTCAGTGGCATGTACTGTTAATATTAATATTTATATACATAACTAGCTTCCACCGCATTGTGTGGATAAAATATTCGTGTAATTAAGTTGCATTAAAGTCACGTATTTATGTATGTACCATGTATATGTCCACTTGATATTACGTTACATAGAGTAGGTACGTAGATATATGTACTAAAAATCTATATATTTGTAGAAGTTATATACTATGCTGATTTGCCTCATGTATATAAAAAGTCGACTAGATTGAGCGTTATTGTGGTTTTCTATGTTTGTACTCTTCAAAATAAGCTCAAATAGCTTATTTAAAGCTTGCGTGACGTGACTTCGCCGTTGATACAAGTTTTATGGACATTTCGCGATAGTGGCTACTTCTCATCAAGTAGCCCGTTACACTACTCCTTTCATTTAAAATGTGCACAACAATTTACATCCCATTTTGATGATATTAATATATGGTTACGCTTGAATGGATTATATTATGCTTATAGATATTATTCTATCTACGTTGTACTATATTAGAATTGTCAATAAAGATGGATCTATTATGCGAGGTTGGCGCAGAGCGTGGTCATAACGCATCGTCCCCGTTACGTCGTAAGACAGGTATAAGCCATTAGGGAATAATAAAACACCCTTATCGGGCCATTAGATGCTCGTAAAATAACAGTTAGTCATATAATAACGTTATGGATGTTAATAACCGTGTTTTTCCGACGAGATTGTGTGAGAATGGCTCGTTTTCTAATAACCAACGCAGACATTTAGATAGAAATAAGTAATAACATAACGACATGGTTTACTAAATAAGAAAATTGTTATTGAAAACATTATGAAGTAAAAAGGAGGTAGAACTGATATGGTTTGAGTGAGGAGGTACCACCGTCACACCTATTTGTAATTTTGTTTTCTTGGGTTGGGAAAATGTGGATTTGTGTGCCTGTTAACTAATAAGTTATGGAAGCTGGGCGTCGGCGAAAGAATCGAAAAGTCTATTTCGCGAACGAATTAATAATTAAATTTAAATTTTACACAAACTTGTAACAAACAATATATATATGATAGGTAGAGTCACTTTCTGCGATGGAGGTGAACTGTTTTCGTCAGCGTTGACAGTTCCGCAAAGGCACGATGCAGCGTAAGCACCGTGTAGGGTTGGCGCAATGCAGCCTTAACGTGTGGGACTGTCCCTTACACGTAACTAATAAAATAATATGATGGTATTTGTTTTTTCTATGGGTCTGGTTACAAATATCCATGGACAGCAGCGCCTACTTATCTTAAGATGGAATGGATGCTTGTTTGCTACATCAACCTTACAAAAAATCATAATATTATAGCAAGAACTTCAAAAGCTTCCAATTTATTAATGAGGTAGCTTTATAAAATACTAGTTTTTGCCCGCGGCTTCGCCCGCGTTTAAAAGAAAATAACATAACACACTAACATACATAAAAATCAAAATTCATACCTTCAACTTTGCTAAAGATCATCACTTGATCAAATGCATAGTTTACGATTCAATCCTTACTAATATCGATTAAAATAATCGATGTTTTCGGTCTAAAAAATAGATTCTCCGATTAATCGATATTAGATCGCCATCCCTAGTTCCCGTGGGATTTCCGGGATAAAAACTATCCTATGTCCTTTCTCGGGTGTCAGACTATTTTTGTACAAAATTTCATTAAAATCGGTTCAGTGGTTTAGGCGTGAAGAAAAGACAACCAGACAGACAGACAGACAGAGTTACTTTCGGATTTATAATATTAGTAAGGATTAGTTCATAGTTAATTAACAGCACAGTTAAAACTGAAGTTCAATAACTTTTACCGAATCATTACATCTAAACCATTAAACCAAAATTCTGAATTCTCTAGCACTACCAGTAAAATTATTGAATCCTTGATGGCAAACATTATTAATAATATTTTTATTTACTTAATATTCACGGTCTCACACAAAGTCAAGTTTAATAAGTTTTAGTATTTCATCGAGTAAACATTTTGTTTGTTCTTACAAATATTGAAAAAGTTCAAAGTTATCGGTGTTCACAGTTGGATACATCTCATTTTATAATAATACATTTTGATAGACGATTTAGTTTTTTATTCGCTTCATTTGTTTGTGTAAATCAGCTAAATTGTAAATATAACCAGAGTTTATGCGAGTAAGAGAGGTAATATAAGAGCAAAAACCTGCGCGACAGTCAGCGGCAGTTTTATTTAGACGTCAGTCGCTACAGGCTGCAACTGTCGATGACCGTTGCCGCTTGTCGTCAGCACAAGCAGCAGCAGCAACAGAAACAAAACACGATCACCAGCGGCGGCGGCAATAGCCAACGACCGTCGCCGACGGTCGCCAGTCGCCATCGACTTGTCGCATAACAGCCGCCGTCATGTCGCTGGTGCGGGCTGTCGCTCGTGTGTTACCTCCCTTAGTTTACATGTCATTTTTGCTTAGTTACACAAATCGTAAAATAATAAAACTCATGCTAATATATTTATCTACTAGTTTTTGGTACTCGGTTTACGTTTGATTATTCAATTTAAGTAAGAATCCTTAGTCGGGTTCGTTGTTCTTATTGGTTTTCATTATTCCCATGAGACCTGTGCAATTATTCGAGATAAAGAGTTAATAAGAAATTCAGTAAGCAACTTAAATGGCTGCTAATTTTCTTAAACATCCATTTTTAAAGTAACTTTAGTAAGGACTAATCAGTAGGATACTTGTAGTAATGTAAACAATGTACCTACTGTACGTTGCAAAACTCTGAACAAAATTTGTTCGCAGCAACTTAGCCAATTTACTCATAACAGTAACAGTTTATTAGATGAAACAATTCATTGTCGGAAAAATACAAAAATACATAACTCTGTTACGAATGCTGAAACACGGCAGCCATCCGTCATAGTTTTATTCTGGTGCAAAAGTTTTAATGAACGGCGGCATTTTAGGTACCTCATTGCGACTTTAAAATCCCCTATAAAACAAACAAGTATCGTTCCGCCCCACGGCCACGGGCGGAGTGTGTCGCTGCGCATAAATACTACGGAACAATCACTGTAAATACAGAGCTACACACAGGTATCCAGATACACCGCTCGCTGTACTAGACAACGGAAAACTGACAGATAAATCAGTTCCGAAATATTTTTAAACAGTGCTATTGGTAAAAAGTCAGTTTTACATAAGCGTGAACACTGTGCATAAATACAACGAAACAAACACTGAAAATGCAAAGCTACACACAGGTATCCAGATACACCGCTCGCAACCGCAACTCGCACCGTACTAGACAACGGATAACTGATCGATAAATCAGTACCGAAATATTGTCAACAAATGTGAGTATGGATACTGTGCATAAATATGACAGAATAACCACTGTAAATACTGAGCTACATACACGTATCCAGATACACCACTTGCTAAGTATAGCAAGTCAGTCAATAAGTTACTTTCTATATGTCTGATATCAAAGTTAAGATAGTAATTTATTCGTCAGTTTATATTGAGTAACTCATGGGAAAACTGACGAATAAATTACTATCTTAACTTTAATATCAGTCATATTGTCCAAAAGTCCGTTTTACATCACAGATCAATCTCCGTAATTATAGAACTACTCACCGGTATCCAGATACACCGCTCGTTATATAAACACTGTTTGCGGCCAACGGAAAACCTGCAAACAAACAGTAATGACGTAAATATTCAATGTTATTTTTGGTATAAATTTGTGTAAATGATAGAACAATTACTGTAAGTACAACGCACAGGTAGAATCTTGAAAAGTACAGTATGATTTAAAGTTAACGCTAAATAATTCAGATTATTCTGAAATGAACTGGTCACATCTTTCATAGGACAGATAACAATGGGTTTCTAGAAAGGTCGTAGAATTGCGACATTTATCAGTCAAAGGTTGATGGAAAGATTGAAATGTTGCAGTGAGCAATGAATATCATAAAACTTTTTTTACAACTTTTTATACTACACAAATAGAATTTATCAATACGATTTTCGTTTAAGCCATATCCGGGTAGCGAAGCATCGGAGGTTTTTACATATACGCCCACGTAGACGCTATTGATTTTGTCTGTGTTAGGGGGACAGCATGATAATCATATTATATCGTATTTTAATATATTGCGCAAGGGATGCTTTCATTTCATACGTACATGTATGCATTTGTACACTGACCTTGGAGGCAACCCTTTTCGATCAATGCGATGCCCAGTTTGAAGGGGCCCGTTTAAAGGGGAAGGAAATACTCGCAATAGAACTCAATTTCGCGATGTAATAAAATATTTTGATTAAAAATCAAGATCAAGGGCGAGCGGTGCTTGCAATTATTTTGAAAATACACTGGGTATTGACCATCGTGTAATGGAGTTTTTAAGAGCCAGAGCAAGAGATGAAAATATCTAAGTTTTAGGTGTGAGTGTATCTGTGATGTTGTCAGTGTTGTATATTTTGTTATTCACAACTAAGTTTACTAAATTATTATATTAGTGTTAGATATCTCTAATAAAATATCCAAAAATGTTTATAATGTGTAACTTAATTTATAAACATGGAACAACAACAAGGACTTCTAGTAAATCACAAATATCACAACGGAAGAAGGAAACGTCATATGCCGAGTTAATGTATTATTATCGGTTATCAATCAAAATATAACAGCAATAATAACCTTTCCTTGACAGTCGGGTAACAAAATATACACAAACGTAACAACATATCAAACTTATTGAATGATAAATAAAGTATAAAATAATTTTTGGTTACCAATATCACTCGAAACATTTCTAAAGCTTACTCATTCAAGTATACTGACAGGTTTAGGTAAATTGTAAATTTATAATTATTTCAGTAAACATTTTGAAGGTTTTGTCACGTCACTCAACTGTCTACACCTGTATCAGAACTTTCGACTATTATGCTCTGAAGGTTGTCTACCTTCGATTCAAGTTCAAAATCCAGCTTTCAATCTGACCTTGGATTTTTTAGGTCCGCAGAATTTATAGATTTTTCAGACAAATTAAACGGACTTGACTATTTTTGGATGCACGTGATTTTTGAAAAATTATGCTTATAAATCATAGTTTTGTAAATCATTTTCTAATAATTGTGACAGGCGTACATTTTCGAAATGTTGCCCGATTTTTTTAGTAAGTATATTAATAACATTATCTTTAAAAATGATTATATTTTACACTAACATAACATAATGTTGCGTTACTACTATTATACTTTCGATAATAATATTTCAAGTAATGATGTATCAATTAATATTAGATAATTTTTAAGTTGTAAAAGACTACAAATGGATTTATTTCACTCGTTAAGCCAACATATGCTATTTATCCTTTGTGTACAACAGAAACCAATTAATAACAAGTTCAAACACATTCGTTTGAATCACGTCCATGACGTGTCTACAACACACACTACTTGTCAAATTATTGAATTAGCGGTTCGCGGCTTTGGGGCGAAAATTAAACGTAAAGTGCCTACAAATCAACGCCATTTTCCCTGTGTATTCATTAAATATTAACAAACTTTCTAAGCATGTGTTCTTGACTGAACGCAATGATTTTCTTATGTTACGATACGAGGTACCCCTTTACAACTGCGAACGCTACACCTAATTACTAATCGTGATTACACATGTGCCACTTCAGGGTGTTAACAGATTGTTAGCGAGAAACTGGAAGCGATAGGGCGAGAAAATCGTTAAAAAAAGAGATGAATGCATTGTTTTCTTAAGCACTACCTAATCATGATTATACGGGTGTCTCTTGAGAATATAAACAGATTGCTAACGATAAACTAGAAGCGATATGAGTAAGTTATTTGTAACATTGTTCAGAATGAAATACGATAAATGTTTTACTTGTTTTTGCAATGTTTTAAGGCAAAAGAGAACAGAGATTTCATTAAAAATCGCCCAATAAATCGCGTACGAGCGAATGTTTTAATTGCAACTTAATTTTGAATTGGTTTACATCACCGTTTTATTACTAAATGTATGTATTTAGTAAAACGAACATGCTTGTTTATTAACCTAGAATTAAGTTAAATATAAATGCGCCGTATCGTAATGTTAGTGAATAATCTTTTATCGTCTATTCGCTCTTTGTAGTAACGTTCCGATAACCCTGTCTGCTTAGAATATAATTAAAGCAAGTTAATCTAAAACATTCTCCGAGCTCATACAAAATGCATCCGGCGGGAGGCGGCGCCGCGAAAGACGCTTAGTGGCTTCTTAGGTGCTGTATTGAATTTAAAAGCTACTTAGGTATCAGACTGAAGTAAGTAAGTAACAAGGTAGTATATTTATACCTCATTATAAATTTTACTCTTTTATTGCCAATAATTTTCCTATAGAACATTAAGTCTTAGAAGTCTATCATACAAGTCTTGAAGGAGTTAGAATTCATTGTGGTTCCCGCTACACTAATTTCTGTCTAATAACAGCAGCAGCTCTGTTATTTCCTCAAAATAATCCTTATTTTATTATTTTTAAAAAGATATTATCAATATACATACATACATTAAATTAAACCTAAAATAGATTTAATAGTTGAACATGGATATTTAGTATCAAGAATAATTATCTACTACCGCTTATATTTTCTTAGGTATTCTAATACGAAAATAGATCAGCTTTTTGTTATGCAAAATGCTTGCGTTTATTTAGTTACTTCATTAAATTTACAGACTAAGTGCTTTTTGGCAGCTCAAAAACCTTTTACACTTTATAAAGTTAATTTTACAGGTCATTGTTTTACTTTGGACTTATTTCTATTTATTATCACGATTAAATATGTAGAAATTAAACTAGCGAGTTTGATTCTAAATTTTCGTATTTTGTTAAATAAATCAGTAGTCCGAAAACATAAAGCGGCAAGCTGCTTACTAATGAATTACACAATAAATTAACTACAAGGTAATCTGTCCTTCCAATCGGCAAACAAAGCATACATTTGAATAAAATATTCGCAAAACACATGCAAATTCGCGCAGTATATTTCAGACAAAGTCGCGTGACGTCGCTAGCGGCCTATAAATTATTGCCGTGGATTTGAGCGTCTTTAGCGTAATTAAGACGCGTTTAGACTAGCGAGCGAAATGAAATTAGCGTAAATCACATCAGCGCTAGGATTTAGTGAGACGCTTGAAGCAATCGAATCAGCGCTTCGTGTGGCTTTGCTGTTTGTAACGAGGCGTGACGTTGTTTTGATAGTGTAGGTAACGTTGTTATCCTTAAATAACATTCTTCGAAGATATGAGGAATGATAGCTCGTATTTAGTTTACTACTTTCGTTGGGGTTTTTAAGCTCCAAATTTTTGAAACCATAATCTTATTCGAAATAATGTATTACTATATATGTTGATGATATTTTCTTGTCTTATACAAAATTATGTAACATATTTCATTTGCCCAAATACGTTGACAAAGTCTTAGTCAGTATGGCGTAGCAAGAAGTAGAAGACACTACGACGTAGATTCTCGTAGTGCTTACACTACGAGAATCTACGTCGTAGTGTGTTCATTTTTTCGCCTGGAATGTAATATTGTTCACATTTTTTTCATCTTTGCCATTGAAATTTATTACAAATTAATAAATAATTACGCATCTAAAGTTTCCAGTGGCGTATCTTTATTTGTTTAAAAATAATAATCACGGTCTTAATAACAATAAAATTAAAATAATGGAAAAAATTAATAAAATACAAATGTAATTATTGATTTTTTAATATTTATAATATTTTTATTGCAATTTTAATAGTGTATGTGTCATCCTAGTAAACTTATATCTCTAAACCGAATAATGATGTAAGTAACAAAAACACTACTTTATATTGCGACATACAATTAATTTCAACATAGATTATTAAACGTCTTTTTGTTACAAAATGAAGTATTAGACTTTCCTAGCATTAGGTCTACAACAAAATGAAAAAGGAACGCCGTCGTATATTAAAAAGAAAAGGAGTAGCAAACAAAAAAAATCGAAGGACTAATGGAAAAGTAATACCGATGGCGGTATTCGATGCAAAAATTCGCGATATTTCTTCGCAATACAGCCTCGATATTATAATGTCTGCCGAGGGATTTAATAAGTAAAATCCGAATTCAATACGCGAGATAAGTTTCGATATTTTACGACGTGAAGTCGTACTTGAGTGTCTTTACAAAAGTTATCTTAGGATTTCGAATTGGTTATCTTTATATTATATTTGAATGTGACCAAAAATATAGTCGAATTGAGAATCTCCTTCTTTTTTGGAGCCTGTTAAAATTTATTTAAATAACTTATAATAAAGAATATAAGTTGTTGATGTTTCTCTTAAATACTCAGCCCACTACATCGTATCATGACCGTGCTAGGATCGTGATAGAAAAAATATTTATGTATATATACTTCATAGACATGAATATATACTAAGATGTAGGAAGTTTTACACCAGTATTGACATCAAAATATTTCACTAAAGATAGAAGCTAAAAATTGCATTATGACTAATTCGCTAGTTAAAATAATTTTGTGTACGTTGACAATTAAGAACACGTATTACACTGCGTATTTCAATACAACTTTGTCAAAGTCCTTAAAAACTTTTAATGAGAGTTTAATCTCATTCTGTGAGGGAAAGTGCAAATGCGAGAAGATTTGGGCAATGTCTTCATTTCCTGGTTCCAACGCAATCCGGATTACAACTAAACCGTACTTTTGCTGATATAAATCTTTTAACACTCATTCTGGGAATGCAAGAGCGATTACCGCTGTTAGGGACTAACGCGTAATCTTAAACTTTGTGTAACTTTATATCATTTTGTGGTCGGTCATTATGTTATACGAGCTTTTGCCCGCAGCCTTGCTCGCGTAATATTTTCATACCCTATTTTATCCTCTTGGGGGAAGAATTGATCAAAATCCTTTCTTAGCGGATGCCTACGTCATAACATCTACCTGCATGCCAAATTTCAGCCCGATCCGTCCAGTGGTTTGGGCTGTGCGTTGATAGATCACTATGTCAGTCAGTCACCTTTGAGTTATAAATATTTAGATTAGTGCAGTTTTCATTATAATAATATCATGATTTAATCCTGAGCGCTTATATTACTCTTTGTCTGTATTTTTTGGAATTATATTAAATTATAATCTATATCACTATAGAACAACTTCTGTTAATTAGCGTAAAACAAATAATTTAAACTACGAAAGGGAAATTTTAGTGTATGTGTAATAATTTTATGGTTATGTGTAATAATTGTATTTATCAAAATAATCAAATAAGTTATCATCATTATCAAAGCTACGTATGAACACAGTTATGAGGAAACTGATATGCTAAGTGTTTTAACGCAGAAAACCATTAAAATAAAATAGTTACTAGCAAAAGATCCATAGTTTTCATAAAGTAAAACGAACTTTCTCAAACACTAACTTACGTTATAAAATAATATTCATCGAGGCGCAACTTCTATAACTAAATTGCTCGTTTAAAGTGAGATTCAAGTTCATTACTCAAAATTAATAATCCGCCAAATTAATTTAAATTCAAACTTTATCCAATCTTCGGACTGCGGGGTACGCCTGAATCTCTAATGTACAGGTGGTGGTTGCGGTCCGCCATTTTAAAATAATATTTTTTTATTTAGTTTTCTGTGAACATAAAATATTAACTATTACTTTTTATTCTTATTAATAAACAAGAAAAACTTAAGTTTATTAGACGAAATCTCTATGTTCCATGTAACGTAATTTTATATAAATTGTTATTTAAAATGGATTTATCTCAATATATTCATGGTAACAAATTGATATTAAAGAGATTTCATTTTATTATCTTGAAGTTTTTATACAAATTCCATCTGAGAACTGTATTTGAAATCATTACGGTTTATAGACGAATTTATTATTTTTATGTCAGCAAAATATTTTTTGTTATATATTTGATGTAATAATATTATTTGTTATTACTGTTTATACTTATGTAGCGCCTTCTTTAGTAAAAGAAAATATTTTTTTCATACCATTCAAAACAGGAATTATAGAAAAGTAGACGCAAAGCCGTCGACCAAACCTAGCATAAAACCGGCAATAGTATTTTAATTTTATTTCCATCCTATTAATTTAAAAAATTAAAATTTAGTGTACATTTTACCACAAGTTACGGTAAATGGTCTAAATTGGATTTTTTGCAAAGAAATTTACATTTAGCGGTATTTAGATGACAGTTCAATTTACTTTTCAAGCTCTACAATTTTCGCGATAAGCATTTACTTATTAATTTTCGTCCGTGTAAGATATTTTTTTTATTTTCATGAATAAAATTAAAGTAAAAGCGCCTATTTATGTTATTTGTGATTTAAGTGAAATTTAGGCAATTCTTTATTTTAATGAACAGTTGAAATGAAAAATATTCGCTCATAAGGCTTATTTATTTTGAACGCCGTATTTTAAATCATTTATATATTTCATGCAAATATTTAGTCTCAATATTTATTTTAATTTATTTAATCAAATACTATACGTTTTGTAGTTGACTAACATCAAAATAAATTGGACCTTAGAGAAAAACAACCCAAACACAGTCTTATCTAAAATAAATGAAACAAAAGTATAACACTGGTTTCAACTTTCAATAATATCGAAAATATAAGAAAACGTTCTTATAATATTACCAACCCCCTGTATATATAAACACAAAGCACGAAGAAGGGTTGAATAAAGTAAAACTGCATAGTCACCTCCCTGAGGCGGTGTCAATAAATTAAGGGTTACAAACGGAGTCGCGCTACTAAATTATAGTTATGCACGCCACATTTTAAACTAAGGCGAAATTAATAGCCGACACGCATCGATGCTTCTAACTGCTCACTAATTAGAATTTATCTGTTATGTATAAGCAATATTGTTTTCAATATAGGTACACATTGCATATACATACAATATTATATGATGATCGTATATACTTGTAATATATTCTTGAATATTATACTTAGAACTCTGTCGTTAATAAATTATTTTATTAAAAGAATACAAATAAAATCGATCGAATCGAATCGAATAAAATCGATCAAAACTTGTAAAACATCAGATCAGAGCTTAACAAAAGTGGTAGATTTTTAATAATTTTTTGATATTATTGAAATACGTTTATTGAATTAGGGGGCAAGTTAAAAACCGGCTTAAATTTTCATTAATTGTGCTTAACTTTCATATCAAATAGTAATCGCTTTCAAGAAAGATTAAACTCGACAATATAATTTGTACAAGAATATTTATAAAATCTGAGAATAATTTCTTTATATTTAAATATATAATCTATCATACTTAAACGCGCATTGAAAATGTGTTAAAAATTACCTATATCTACTGTAATATAATATTATAAGCTCTAAACGACTTCTATACGATTATATCGCTCAGTAGAATATATACTGTTTCCAATTAATCTTTGCCAAGATAATTAATTAGAATCAGATTGGACGTAGACTAAACACGAATTACGTAAATTAAGTTTACGTAAAAATCATATCACGCTCTAATTGGCGCGGAGGCCCGAGTTTTGTCCCCTAAGAAAATATTGACTCGAGTCCCTTACATCTTGCTGTTGTTCAAAGCAGATTAATGTTTGTGCTAGGTTATTTGAACAGTTCTTCATAAAAATGGTCTAAACAGCGCTTAAATAAACAGGGGCTGTATCATTTGGATTGTTTTCCCGTGTTATCTCTTGTAATCCTTTTGAGAGATTGCGTTCGAAATTATTGCGCATTTTATTTGTTTTGTATGTTTTTGGTCTTTTGGTCTCGTTTAATCTGTGTAGCGAGATTTGGTCTCAACGATCTGTCACATAGTGGGGTCCGAGTTCGATTACAGACCAAATATAAATATATTTTTACTTCGTTTTGGGTATATCCATGGTTAGCACAGACACCCTAGTATCGGAAATAATAATAAACGGGTTTTTCATAGTTATCAGCCGCTATGTGTACAGAAACTTCTTATGTTTGAGATGCAAAATTCGGGTGAATTTTTATATATGAATTCAAATTAAGAACATGCTATGGACCAAAACAACATAGTATCTTCAAAATTTCAAGACAAATTTAGTTTCATGTATTTGCATGAAGAACTATGATTAAGCTCATACATTATTCCAGTGTAAGCTTTATGAAATAATCTTTCATGAACACTAAAGGATTCATAACTTCTATAAGTCGGATTTATTCGTGATTTATTGCACTATCTCATCATACTTGTAAAAGAGGGCGTTGAATTTTGTATTTTTAGTACATATTCATACAATGTATGCTTCATTTAATATTATATTTTATGTCCATAAATATAGTAAATTTGAGTTGTTAAGTTTACGTCTGTTTCTCTTTTTAAATCCAAATGAAAGTATAAGTATGTTTAAAATTTTTACGTTCGAGGTTCGTAAAATTTGTAAGATGGCAAAAAAGGATATAGAGTAAATAGGATTTTATCCTATTTACTCTATATCCTTTTATCTATTAGGATCTTGAAAACGGCCGAGTTTATTAAAAGGTAATTTTTGTACTCGTAACACAAATATCGTAGAAAAGACGCTTTCTGCTCTCACAGCCCCACACAAGGATTTCCTGTGTCATAAGTGCCTTGGACACACAAAAACCTAGACTCCGAAACGGAAATCTAAATTCATCATTAAGTTATGTATCTGGCCAGAAATCGAACCCGGGACCTTATGTACGGTCACCAGTGTGGTGACCGCTCCGTTGCGAGAGTCATATATAAACGTATAGGTTTTAAAACTACACACACGAGGACGCAATCTTATATCCGACTCCTATATCCAATATCACGAAGTACTAGCTTAACTTCCAAGAACTCGCAAAATCTTACATTTCCCGTTACTACAAGGGAGAAGGAAGATTTGAAGTGTACCAAGGCGCTCTGTAAATACTCGGCTTTGTGATAGCAGGACGTAATCTCCGTTGTGGGGATTTTAATTACTTATTGGAAACTTGTGGCCGCCGGCTGTATGGGATCGTCTGCGTTATTAGGAGATTTCGAGACATCGCGATAAAGGAATTGCCACTACTAATGTTAACTGTCGCATGTTTCACATTAACTATAAAGGTACGTAGATTTCTGGTGTTATTTGAAAAGAGTTGGGGATTATAATGGACGAAACCTGAACTATACCCCACTACAATTTAACAATACTAATTTCTATTTTCTCCTATTTATTTATCTGGCATATACACCCTCTATAAAGTATCTTTTAATATTTCCTATATTTATAGATAAGACACATAATAGATTTTCTTCGTAATTAGTGCATATATAAAGATATAAATAAATTGTTTGTATACAAGTATAACTTATTACAGTAAAAATGTTATTCAAAATGACGGCATTATGACGCGATTGTTCCCTAGAATTCGTTAGTGCGACGTTTTGATGAGAAATTGATGAGTATTCAGTGAAAACCGATGGTAAAAACCGGTATGTCAACATGACACAGGAAGTGATTTCGTGGCGGCGCGAAATCGACTTGAGGACATACATACAAACATATATATTAAGCTTATGTACTGCGCAAACATCTTGTAAGAAATTTTAACGCCTAGTGGATTACTCCCTTATCGATTTGTAGGCTCGCTCATTCAGAATAATGATGTTTCGAAATAGTTGAACCTTTAAGGGTTCATACAAGCTTGTGTGGTTCGACTGCGGTGTTACCAAAATACCTATTCATACTTTATAATAGCAGTATTATAATATGAAACTTTGAACATAATAATGCTGTATTCAGAATATATTCAAGATTCATAAAATAGGCGCATAATTATATGCAATGGATTTAGTACATACTAAAGTTAATCGACCTTATGGGTCCATCCCCATAGGATGGATTAACTTTATTATCATTCAAATGCGAATGAGTTTTTTGACTTCTTTGAAGGGCTTTTTCAATACTGATTCCACGTGGTGGGAAAGGTACTGATTGGAAGTCAACTTGTCTAAGATGTTTCAAAATCACTGACCCTTCCATGACTAACCTTTACTCATCCTATTCCCAATATATCATCAGCTTTACTGCAGGTTGGTTTATATCATAGACCGACGGTTGGTGCGGTCTGCGAGCCTCCGCTTGCAGTCCGTGGTTCATTCTAGAACCGAAATTCTTGCTTGATATGTATGTTTTCTTGCGATATTTTCCTTCACCGTTAACGCAAGTAATAATATGTAGTGTGTGTAAGACTATAACTTAGGTTAAGCTTAGTATTAAGAGAGTTATAGTAAAGACATCATCTAAGACGCCTCTCAATACAACACGAGCCTGCTTCCTTCACTACATGGCGACCCTGCCAGGATCCTACACACACTACAAATAATATTAATTTCTAATACGAAAAAATACAGTATTCAATCTTAGATAACAGTGTTACGGGCCAAAACTGAACGAAGACTATATAAGTACACATCAATACCTTAACTACTACCAAGTAATACCCCTATGAATGATCAAAGCTCACCAAGCCTTAAATAAACAGACCAAAAGACGCACATCGTCTCGTATTTAGTTAACACTCCGATAAATAGCATGTTTAAATTAGTGTACTTAAGCTAGAGATGGCGATCTGAGATCGATTAATCGAAGAGTCGATCTTTTGAAACTAAATAATCGATTATCTTAATCGATCTCCAGTTATTGATCGATTCAGTGAATCGATTTATCATCCTGGAAAATCGATTGATCTTTTCGAAGTTGGTTGAATGTGTTATAGATATTTTTTCTGGCGTATTTCAGTACTTGTGCCTCATGACCTATTTTCGTTATCTTCCCTTATTAGTTGAAAAGTATATAAGAAGATAGATTTTTAGAGAATCGATTCTTTGGGCCTCGTGAATCGATTCACTTCGAAACTTCGATTCGAATCGATTAAAGAATCGTTTTTTTTTCGGAAAGAATCACCATCCCTAACTTAAACACAGTACGGTGGCAATGACTTCTTTCAATAGACGAACAAACATTAGCATCGGGCTTTGATCTGAGACGACCATTTTGAATCGACGTGTGCCCTTAATTAAGTTCAAACAAGCGCCAAGTCGATCGAGTTACACCACAACGTAGCTAATTTCGCGAATTTACAGGTAAGTTGCTTTCGGTAAATAGGTATAATCCGCGCCAAACTGCTAGTCCGCTCTGAAGTTTTTGCGAACAGGTGTAGTCATAATTTGCTACGGCGACGCGACTCATTTCTATATTCAGAGCGGCCTAGCAATTTGGCGCGGACTATAATTATTGTGTATTAAAATTATAAAAGTATTACTTTAATATTTGGAATAGACTTGGTTCAAACCTCCTATAAAAGACTGTTTAGAAATGCTATATTAATAAATACTAAGCAAATTTTGATAGCGGCTTTTGTATAATGTTTCTCGCTTGCACGTTTTACAAAACGAGCAAGATATAAAGGGAAATACCGTCCTTTAAAATTTTAATCTTTATTGAAACAAGTAATACAATGAAAATTTATTTTCAATCGTACACTAGAAGAAATGCTGAAAAATAGTAATTCTTTTAAACGAATTTTTAATCAATCAAGCGAAAATACAACGTAAAAAAGTTTCGTAATTGGAAAATTTGATTTCTTCTTTAAAATTTACAACAGGTGAAAATTGTCTTTAGTTGACAATATTGAACATTGAATTGAAGCCCTGAACAAGGTGCCAATGACTTTTCTCAATAGACGCCCGGATATTGGAGTAGAGTACTTTGATCTTAAACGTAGACGGGTATTTTAAGATCAACTACGAATATCAAGGTGATCAAGGTACGATAAATAATGAAACATTGAATACTGCTGCTGCAGTAATGATATTGTTACTATAGTAATAATGTTCATTTAAAAGACTGATCGACTTATATATAAAACCGCCGTCTTAGTCACAGAAGTAGCAATTTGATTACGCAGCACGAAAGATGTGGTAAGGGAAATATACTTATCCGAAGCGTTCCGACTTATCTTAGGTAGGATTCTTATATTATCGAGGTTAATTAAAGATGTAGTAGCCACTTACCATCCGATTAACTGCATGCTCGTTTGCTATTCGGTATTATAAAAAAAATATTTAAAAATGCAATTCCAAAAGTTTGCAAAAAATATCATAAGTCTCCGTGTTCATAACGAATCTTTACTAATTTAAACGTATTCCTGCGACGCCAGACTTCCTATATTTAAGGATACCTAGCTAATTAATCACTCTCTTGGGAACCGTGATGAACTTAAGGAAAATTAATTTAGCGTCCTAGAATACTTGCAATTATTTCTACTAAGAAATGAAATCTGTAAATATATGAATATTAGATTTGTTTAGACTTAGTTCTCAAGAATAACTAATTATAGGTTTTGTGAATGACTCCCATATATTTTGTATCATAACGGATGTATTTGTATTACACTAATAATGTAACAACTTATTTTTTGCATAATGAACTAAAACAGTTGGATTACTCCATTATTTGTTTTCATTTTAGAGTGAAATATAAATAATATTATATTCTTGTTTAAGAGCTGGACTCTATGAGACACTTTATTAACTTTGAAGTAACAAAGCAGATAAGTAACATAGGGCCTTGTATCGAAAAGCTAGATTGATTGGACACTCAATCGGCGTCTCGTCCTCCAGCTGCTGGGACCAGCCGGCTGATTGCCAATTAGATAGCTGCTCCAGAGTTTCTTTGTTCCAATACATGCACAATGCTAATTCAACAACAAATTCTTACTAATATACTCACCCTAGGTATCGGTATCTTCTTTGTTCATTTGAACGATGATTCATTTGTTTATTTATCCAATTTATTCATGTGTTTGTTTGTTTTTTGTTTTACTAGCATTATTTTTCTTCTGTTTCAATTATAAAATCAAATATTTCGTTTACTTATGAAATTACCATTTTTAATAATAGAACAGTTGATCAATAAAGGATTTTGTATCGAAAAGCTAGATTGATTGGACACTCAATCGACGTCTCGTCCTCCAGCTGCTGATACCAGCCGGCTGATTGCCAATTAGATAGCTGCTCCGGAGTTTCTTTGTTCCACACCATGCACAATGCTAATTCAACAACAAATTCTTACTAATATTGGTGGTCGCTGTGGGTATTGGTAACTTCATTTATTCATTTGAACGGTTATTCATGCGTTCATTTGTTTATGTTTTTGTTCTTTGTTTTACTAGCAGTATTTTTCTTCTGTTTCAATTATAAAATCAAATGTAACACATGTTTTTCTTTCCTATGCTTAAAGTATCGTTTATCTGCGTGAAAGTGAAACTGCCATTTTTAATAATAGAACAGTTGATCAATAAAAGATTTTGTAACGAAAAGCTAGATTGATTGGACACTAAATCGGCGTCCCAGCCTGTTCGGGACCAGAGGCCAGAGCTGTTCGGGACCTAGAAAGCTGATTGCCAATTAGGATCTTCTTTAGACCTTCTTTATTCCAATCAATCTATACACAAACAAGCCCACTTTTAATTTTTGGGTAAAAATACCAACGTTTTTTTTTTTTTTTGTTTGCATAAAGTACCAAGTGACTAATAGGTACTTTATATTAATTACGATCTAGCCTAATTTATGACTAATGAGTAATTCTACGCTAACTTAAACTGCTAAATAATCATATAATGAAGGTGGCGTCCTCTGACACTGCACTTCTTTGTTTTAACACATAAGGGAGTAGACACATTGTTCTTGTGTTCTATAATGTTCACTTATCACTATTTCACTAACACTACACTGTGTCATGTCACAAGCTCAAAGGGTTTAGTCCGTTTGAGTCTTCTCACTAGGTCCGTTGTATCGAGGAGCTGGATAGCCTCGATATTAACGTGATGATGAAGTCTTTTTTGATGACCTTCGGCATACGTATTAATTACTTTTTTGACGAGGTCTACTTTAAGGTCCCGATGTAGATCTTCATTTCTTACATACCAAGGTGCATTTGCAATACTCCTAAGTACTTTATTTTGAAATCTTTGAATAATTTCTGCATTACTTTTTTTGGTACAGCCCCAGAGTTGAATACCATATGTCCATACTGGCATTAGGACTTGTTTGTATAATAATAACTTATTGTATGTAGACAGCGAGGAATGTTTCCCAAGCAGCCAATGCATAGCTCTATATTTCAGCTCTAGCTCATCCCGTTTTTTCTTGACGTGAGCTTTCCAGCGCAGCTTCGCATCAAGAGTCATGCCAAGATATTTGGCTGTATTTGCGTATGGTATAGGTGTAGTATTTATATATATAGGTTGATAGTTATTATGCCTATTTGTAAAGTCGACGTGCACTGATTTGCTTTCATTGAGCTTCATTCGCCACTTTTTCGTCCAGTTAACTACTCTGTTGATAGCTAATTGGCATTTCTCCGCTGCTTCAGCGTGATCATTCCCAACAGCTAAGATTGCAGTATCATCCGCAAAAGTTGCAAAGATGTTGTTTTCTGTTTCTGGAATGTCACAGGTGTATAAGAGGTACAGGACCGGCCCCAATACACTGCCTTGTGGTACTCCAGCTTTTATTTGCTTGAGATCGGAGTATGCTTCTCCTTGTCTCACTCGGAAAGCTCTATTTGAAATATAGGATATTAAAATTTCTGAGAATTGTTTTGGTAGCATTTCTCTTAACTTTAATATCAAACCTTCATGCCAGACTTTATCGAAGGCTTGCGCTACATCTAAGAATACTGCGGAGCAGACTTTCTTCTCTTCTAATGATTTCTCTATTGTATTGGTAATTCTATGAATCTGATCAATTGTGGAGTGTTTTGCTCTAAAACCAAACTGATGGTCTGGTATTATTTTTTTATATTTTAATATGGGCTTGAGTCGCTTTAACAATAGCTTTTCAAAGACCTTCGACATTATAGGTAATAGGGAGATAGGTCTGTATGATGCAACGTCATGTGGCGGTTTCCCCGGTTTTGGTATCATGATTACTTCAGCAACTTTCCATAAGTCTGGAACATATTGGATTCTAAATGAAGCATTAATTATGGTAGTTAATTTTACTACAGCTTTCCTCGGAAGGTTCTTCATAACTTCCCCTGTGATCAAGTCAAATCCAGGAGCTTTTTTTGGATTAATGCTGCGCTGTATCTCTGTTAGTACTTCTTTTGGCGTCACAAGTTTAATGTCTTGCTCTGTCTGCTCTATACAAAGTCTATTGTGATCACTATAGTCTCCATCATTGTGTTGGAAGATTTTTTCTAGGTGAAAGGCAAACTGTGAAGCTTTTTGCGTATCATCAATTACCCATTTTCCATCCTTATCTTTAATCGGGGGAATCTGCTTGATTGGACGTTTTAATCCTTTGGTTGCTTTCCACAGTGAGTAGTCAGTGCTGCGATCTTTTGTTAGGCCTTTTAAATAGGTTTTCAGGGTATCGTTATTGAATTGTTTAATTTTTCTCCTAAGTGTTTTTGTTAGGTTGTTCAGATGTTTCTTATCTTCAGGAGACCTAGTTTGGTGCCATCTGTTCCTTTGTCTCCGCTTTTCGCTTATAAGATAGATAATTTCTCTTGACGAGTAATTCTCAACCTAGTTTGTGGTGTATTTTCCCAGGCTGTATTTTGGATAATTTTGACGAATCCATCGACTTCTTTATCTATTTGTTCCGGAGTTTTAAGGGGAACATCCAAATTTATATTACGAGAAAGATCTATCTTGAAACTTTCCCAATGAGTTTGCTTAGTTACTAGGCCTATCTGACTATTTTTATGCACAAAGCTTTGATTTAGTGTCAGAATAATTGGTGAATGATCCGAGTTCATATCGTACGAGCCCTCAATGCTCATGATACCTCCTGATATATTTTTGTATATAAAAAAATCTATTAGATCAGGAACTTTGTTAGGATCAGTGGGCCAATATGTGGGTTGTCCTGTTGATATAACTTCACAATGAGCCTCTTTTAAGGCATTGAATAGTTCTTTGCCTTTGGGAGTTGTTAATCTCGAGCCCCAGTAGGTATTTTTGGCATTAAAATCACCACCTAAGATGAATTTTTCGGTTAAATTATTTAAAAATCTTACATACTGTTCTTTCTTTATGGAATATCTAGGTGGGCAATAGATTGCTGCAATAGTTATACGGTAGTCTTTAGTTTCGACACCAATAGCCACAGATTGAATATCATGTTCTTGGTGCTTAAATTGTTCGTAGTGACACAAACCTTCTTTAACGATAACAGCACTTCCACCTCTAGCGCAATTATCTGGATGGATTGCGTGGTATACAGCATACCCTTTAAATTTTATGTGTGTCTGTGAGGTGAAGTGTGTTTCTGAAATCAAGCAGATATCTATATTTTTGGTATCTAGGACTACTTGAAGTTCGTACTGATGTTGATGTAGCCCGTTTGCGTTCCATGTCATAATTTTTAGTATACGACCCATTATAATTTATTAGTACGTGTGATAATATCTTTCTCTATTTTATTGAGCCGTTCATTGAATGTTGTCATGAACTTAAGAATTTGAGTTAATTTATCTTCAGTTTCTTTGTTTGTAATCGGATTTGACTGTTGTTGTAACTTTTTTTTGGATGCTGCTACTTGAGCATAAGATTTCATTGTGACTTTTCTGTTTGGTTCCTGATTTTTTATATCAAAAGTGACATTTTTGTCAGTAGTATTTAGATACCGCTGTTCTGGAATTGTCTGCAGGTTTTCACTTTTTCTTGGCTTCTTATGATTTTTGTTTTTAATTTTTTGCATCTCTTTTGCCACGATGCATCCTCTATAGTTCGCGGGATGAGCTTCGCCACAGTGAATGCATTTAGCTTTAGCGTCTGCTGGTTTCTGACATTCCGTAGTAAGATGTTTGCCAGTACATTTGACGCATCTTGGTTCTCTTCCGCAATATTTCTGTGTGTGACCATAGTTTTGGCACCTTTTACATTGAGGAATTAATTTCGAAGTTTTCAGTGGATGAATTTCCACTTTACAACCTAAAATCGATTTTATATTATAAACCTTGTTAATATCTTCTTCATTATTAAACGTAAGCATAAACATGTCAAGTGGCTCTTTATTCTTCCATCTTAGCTTGTTTATAGCTTCCAAAATTTTAAACCCTTTTTCTTGTAAATCTTCCACGATTCTTCTCGGATCACATGTATGGTGTATTTTTTTTGCAACAACCCGTATTGGCCTCTCACGTTTATTTTCATAAGAGTGCCATATTAATTGTTTCTCAGACAGACTTTTTGTGAGTGTTCTGTAGCTGTCTTCGTTAACGGTGTTAATTTTGACTTTATCCTTACTCATCATTTTAACACTGAAGGTATTCCCAATAACATGTTGAGTAAGAAAATCATAAAAATTTTGATAGTTTATTATACCATCCACTATAATGGGTGGTGGCTGAGGAATCTTTTTAATTTTTTTCTGGTGCGATTTTTTCGCAAGCATCTTGTTCGACGGAAGTGGGTGATGTCGTTAATTTCCGTTTCTTTCGGCTTTTCTGCCTTATCCACTCCGTTTCTTTAGCAAGTTCCTCCTCGTCGGTAGAGTATGCCACCGGACGAGTTGGCTGCTTATTGGGAATGTTCTCATTACCCTCTGTATTCTTCTGGGCTTTCAACTCTGTGATCTCTAGCTGCAGTTGAGCTATTTGGCTCTTAAAGTTGGTAATAATGCTTTCGAGATTTTCTCTCTCAGCTTTTTCTTTTTTGTATGCTTCATAGAGCATATGTTCAGTATCTGTTTTTATTTTCAAAGGAAATTGCTTTGCCATACTTACGACAAGTGTAGCTGCACCTTAATATTATAAAACAATCGGTTATAACACTTTGCACTTTAACTGGGTCATCGCAACGAACGTGGCGCGGCCGGCGGCGCGACGACAATGTTATGATTCGTATGCACTTTCTGCTCTTATTTAGAGCACGCGAGCAACACGACTGATTTTGACGGAAATCAGACAATCACTGAAAAGAACCAACGTGATTTAAAGATAAAACAAATTATTTTAATTTATGTACTTTAATTTAATTAAATAATTTAGGTGAAAATTGCAAAAAATGTATCCAAATATGTATATACGAGTATATCATTATATTGAAATGATAAACCAAATTGTTGTAGCTATCAAGAGGTCAGCAAAATATTAAAAAATACTTGTTTGCTGCCAAAATCAGTTATTTATTAAAGAAATATACTGAACGATTAACCGCTGTAGAGTCAACTTACCCTGATGATGCTCCGTTTTGGAGCGAAACACGTGTTGGTGTTGGTATGTATGGTGGTGTATATTTTTATTTTTTGCATCTGCACGCATCCTTTGTGAGAGGCAGGGTGGTACATACTGCATGGTTTAAAAAATATATACCATCATACATATTTGTAGCGGATTGTTGCGAAGTAGTTTTCATCTTAACTTAATATTAAAGAAATCTTAAATGCTCGTCAACAAAATTATTTTCTTCATTTTCTAATAGTGCCCAGAAGGTGTAGATACTTTTCGGCCCTAATATAAATAATTATTTATTAAATCGTTGATTAATAAATTAATTTGATCGTTGTCAACATACTCCAGATGCCAGAAAGAATCAATTGGGCAATTTCAAATTATATTACTTGTCCAGACACCTGTACCTACGACTCTATGTTCCAATCCAATGAATAACGTTTACTCAGCTCGACACAATCCTATACTAGTTGTACCCTGCGCTTTCACCCGTGTTTAAAAACGATACTAGGTATGGAACGTAATGTTACACAGTCTTTATTAATAAACGAAAGAGGCTTTTTCAAATACATGTTTTTTTCGTACTATTTAAGTGTTCATTACAAATTATGTAGGTCCAAACAGAGCGCGAGTTTTCCTTTTAGGCGTATAGTATTACAAACCTAACTAGCATGCATGCAAGCGACTAATCTAATTAAGTAATACGACATTTCTACAACTCCTCGTGAGACACCTCGCACACTGAGTATCAAATAACTCAATTGATTAGACACTCAATTTTGCAGTAGAAGAAACCGGCTGATTGCTAATTAGATTCTAGATGTCTGATTCTCAATGCGAAATACACAGCTAAACAAAAATATACGTAGAACACGAACACTTTCTTTTTGTTTTTTAAATCCTCGAATCTATTTGGAATTGAAAACGGTCGAGGGTAAAACTTTGTGTTTATGCATTTTAAATAAGCGCTAAGTACTCCTTGTGAATATTAAGCAGTTTTAACAGATTATTTATTTATATAGACGGAATAGAAATGGGTTGGTCTCGCATGTAAGCTTTTTTTAAATTCTGCGATTTCAGCATCAAAAAAAAACAATATAATAGAAATATGAGTTTCTAAAATGTCACACTAACACGTAAAAAAATGGTATTTTACTACTTTAAAAATATAGCTAATTGTAAATGTATATTTTCATGTACAAAATAAATCGAAATATTTAAATTACTGTACTTACCTATTGAATGAAATATAAAAATATCAGATAAGTAATCTTATTCAGTTATTTTGGTTGTTCTCAAAGTAGATATCAAAATAATTATAAACATTCAACTTTATCATCAAATTATATTGTACTGAAGAATAATTGTTAAATAACATATGGAAATTCGTAACCAACTTCATATAAAACAGGAGTTCTATAGAACCTATTACAGAGGCATTGCCACTCTCAGGTATAAGATGGTTAATATCTAAATTAGATGGCAATCACACACTTCTACTAAGACAAGAACTCGGGACTAAAAATGTTTACACAGCACATTTTTATATTTTACAAGCAACAGTGCTGGAAGACTTGTTGTAATTTTAAATAAATATGTCTAACGGAACATAATCAAAATATATAACGATTGAATCCACTCATACCGCTTTGAAACAATATAGTATATTGTTGCTACATGTGTAGACGGCTTTACCGTATTTTACGGAGTAGTAATCTGTCGTTGGGTAAGATTTTCGGCAATTAACTTAATCGGATTACGACCGTGCGAGCGGTGACGTCACTAGGCAACTGAACCACTAATCTCACTGTAATTGCCCCTTTTAGATAGAAGTACCTACACCCACCTGAAATATCACAGTCTTCAATTTGCGATGCGTATTACAATATAGTTTGGTAATTAATTTATGGGATCGTATGGTACATTGTAATTGCTGTTTCGATACATACGATGCTTCGAATAGCGGCTTAAATTAAATTTTAGCTAAATTGTTACAGGGAAATTTCTTGTTTAATAAATGGATATTAAATTTGAGAGCAATTGTCAGTAATTGTGCAAAAACGAATGCTATGCTCTCTGATAGACGAAGACCCCATTAGTGGCCATGACGTTATAAAGTATATGTTTATAGAGGAAGGAGGTCGTTGGGGGATTATTTAAATCTGGTGTTGATTACAAAATACTTTACTACTGCGACCACTAACCATTAGGTTTTCTCATTTGGTTCATGTTGACTGCAGCTTTATTGTAAAAAAATATAAATTAAAAATTATTTTTAGATAAAAAGTCTTAAACGAAAAGACAATTCAACTATAATTATTCCAAACATTATCTCGAATATAGCTTAAAAATAATCAATTAGACCTACATTACACAAAAAATGAATTAAATTGCAAAACCAAAATATTACTACCCAAACACGAATAATTTTCATAGTCAATGAATAATAACTTCTGTCCATCAATGTAACCTTTCAGACAGTTATTTATAAAGCAAGGCTTACGTATAGGGTCATTATTCATCGTTTATTCAAGTAAAGGGCGCGAGTGAATAAACTCAGAGATGGGACCAACACTTTAAGCCAATCACCTTTCTATTTCCAATATGTGATGGGTTACTAAACTCGCTTCATTACTTTCACTGACAGATACGTAGATAATTACTTAGTTAATATTCTCAGGACCTAGAGATGAGAGAATGATTATACTTATCTCCTGTGTAGGGCTTGAACTAAGCTTTTTATAAAAGGTAAGAAAGGTAAGGTAAAAAGGTTGGAATAGTGTGAAAAAAACATTTTTTTTATTAAAATAGTAAAATATGCAAACTTCTCAAAAGATCTGATAGTAGTTTAAAGAAGCTGATTAAAATCAACTACTCGTAGATTATAACCCCACGTCAGTAAGTTAAGATCGGTCAGATTCATTACCACCCCGTAAGAGCAAGCCGGATCGTCTTGCCACTATCATTATAAGACAAAAGTACATTAGATTTTGTTTGCTTCTAAGACCTTCATGCGAAAGACACGACGAAAAAAAGCTAAATATCTTCGAATTGTAATACGCAGCTACTTCAGCGAACTAGCAGTCCAGAAGAATTATAAAAGGATTTTTATTTTTATTAAACCTGTATTCCTTTGAACATGGATGTAATTTTATTTACAAAATACCTTGTAGATAATATGTACAAAAACACGCTGTAGATGTACCTAAGGTTACTTTTATATTGCCATTTCGCCGAAAATCTTCAAGAAACTCTTAAGATTTTAGGTAATGTAAACAGCGTCGTCGAAGAGCCACTCAGCTATCATTTTCGAGACTTTTTCGATGCTTTTAAACGCAACAACGTGTGTATCGGAAAAATGACAAAACCAACTGCGTAAAGACTTAACCCTCGTGAAGTGAGGCATTAGACACGCTTCATCGGCTTCTCAAGAGCTGATGGAACTGATTGGCCAGCTTTGCTTTAACAATAGCTCTAAGAACATGCAACAAAAGGACTTACGTGCAGCAATGTTCACACAAAAACGACCCTTATTCCATTCTATTCCGTTTTAAGACAGTATAGTTTCGTGTGAAGTAAAACAGTGAAATGTGTGATGTTGTCAAGAAGAATCAATACATCTGCTTAGTCGGATTTCATGTTTCATTGATTGGCGTTGTTAAGAGTCATCGCAGGGGTAAGCCTCCCAAATGCTTTGCAAACTGGTTGGCTTTGAAAAAATAAAAACAATTATATCAATAGCCCTCCCTTTCTGGATACAGTATCTTTTATCTTTGGAACTGGTATTATTTTGTCTGTTATCTTATTTGCTAAGTGGTGCTTAAAATATTATTATCCATCTGTACGTTACGGCCCGTAGCGATTTATTATTATATTATTTTATTATAATTCAAAATAAAGCGATTAAAGTAAAGCCAAGTTTGTTTCGAACTAAGTTTTGGTGTGTGTTTTTACGTACAATAATCTACGTAACAATTTCATTAACGTTTTAATTGTTGAATAGTACATTTTATAAATGGTTCATATATTAACGATGAGGAAAGCTGCTATATTTTAATCAATAAAATTCATATAAATCTAGTGGCTCTCTTACTTTACTCTACTATTTTTCAAAAATAAGCGCTGCCTTCTTTTAAGTGATCAATTATTTTGGACGAAATACATTCAATGGTGATATTACAAATAAGACAATCACAATAAATACCAGTACATGCAATTTATTTCGATTACGGAGACAATTAACTGAACATAATTGACGAAATCAAAGACGAAGGCCAGAATATCGTGATTCGTGATATTGCGGACAATAGCCACACAATGAAAGGTAGGGGTTGCTTTCTGTTCACGTGACATGTGATACGTTCCATGATATTATTATACCGACATGATATACAGGCTGATACAAAAAATATTTAAGGAAATAACTGCAGTTTTTTTTAACTCAATTCAAAGGAATCCGTCGAGGTTAGTGCAATATAAATGATTTTGGACACTATTTAAATCGTTTTAATTCATAATATCAAAATACGGTAATGTTATTAAGGTAATATAGGTATGACGTATATTGCCACTGCAGTTGAATTACTCAGAGTTCGTATTTAAGAAATTACTTCAAAAATATATTATATATAGAATTTTGTACCACCTGCATAAATAATTCAGAACGGCTTTAAAAAATTATATGACATCACGTAAATTTATTTTTATATATCTAACTTTATTCTCTAGGAGTAAAGCCAGCATGAGTGCGAAGCCAAGAATAATAAACATACAATAAAAAGTTATAGCAGTACTTTATAAACTATTCTCTTCTCTCAACTCTCGAGGGATCCGTATATTTTTATTCGTAATAGAATTTTTGTATATCAAAACAGGCACTTGTTGTCTAAACTTTTAGTAAGGAATAGTTACAAACTTCCATAATCTAAATGGACTACGAAACTCGTTTTAAAGCATATTATAAAGACGAGTATATTAAATTACAAACTTTATTATATGGTATTCATTCGCGTAGGTATACTGTTTGAGTGAAATTGAAATACTTTCAAACAAAGATTTATGCTTTCAAATTTATCGCAATTTATTCTCATGTCTAAACATTTTATCATTTTCAAGCAAATAGCCTGTAATTTAATTTAAGTGTACATATGAAATTGTTGACTTCAACGTTTATCCATGTTAATCCTGAAAATGGCTTGGACCTTATCGCAGTAAAGTTTTTGGGTTGTGGTAGTAAAACAGGTATTTTACCACATACTGTGTAAATATGTATTTAGGTAACCTTTATTGATAAATAAGAATAAATAAACACAGGATATTTCTAATCTTCAGTCATGTGTTGATTTTTATGACTAACCTCCACTATTTTTGGTATTTGAGACATATTTATATCAATTAAAAATCAATCAATATCAAATTCAATTATATCCATAGTACATGTGAAATATATCAATGGTAGTTCCATCTTCCTAGATGTATCATGTACCTTAAAATTATAAAATATGAATATGAAGATCATCCTGTATAAGCCGCATCGAGTAGCCGTAGTCGGTACTCGCATTATTAAGCCCGTCTACCATAATACGCAATGTGAGCGAGGAAACAAGCTCGGTACAATGTTACGACGCTTATATTCGTCTAGCACAATGGCGAGACGTAAATATACGTCCAATAGTATTTATTATTATGCTCATTTTTGTTATTGATACTGTTAACAACATACAGGGTGATAAATCATAGCGAAAGTATCCGTCTGATGACCCAGTGTTGTCGTACTCCTGTACCCTTACCAGGAGTTTTTGACGTATTTGCCCATATAATTTCCAATCAGCGCCCCTAGCAGATTCTGTCAGAACTTGGAAATAGTATGGGCCACTACGTAAACAAATACCAAAACAGTTATATTTGTCAAAACGTAAAAACTCCTGGTAAGGGTACTGGCCGCGGGTACTCTTAAGAGTAAAAGGGACTTAGGCCATTTTCCACTGTGCCAAATAAGTACAGACTAACATCGTTAATAACGTTTTTAGGAAGTCTCAGGCATGCCAGGTTATTCCGTGATTTGACCTTAAATATTACGTATTAATAATAAATTGCCGTTGTCGTCAATGAACGTGTAAAGTAGTCAGTCACCATATTAATCTGACACGTATAGGGTACCGGGTTCGATCGGCGGTCATATAAATTTTGAACTTAGATTTAGGTTCTCGGTTTGGATATTTATGAACTCATCGTAGTGTGTGTTCTATTGTTCTTTGAACTATGTACAGACTTAAACAATACGTGGCTTTAGTAACTCAATGATAAACTATGCTGGTATCGAATATCTTACCCAAATAATATTAATATACGCCAAACTTCTGAGCCTCTTAAACTATCCGAGGCAAGCAATCATGTACTTAGGTTATATACATTGGACTCAATGAGGCTTAATTCAATTACTTCGAGAGATGGTATCGATGTTTCATCCACGTCTGCAGCCATCGATCCTTAGTTCAGCTTCGTATGCAAATAATTGTATTGCTTGAATCAATTATAGTGTGACTTCGCTAAGAGCAAATTGATGGCATTTTAGCATATTATAGTGTTGTATTTTAGTGAAGATTAACAAAAGAAAAGTTCATAAACCTTTGAGAACCATTAAGCCACTAAGTCACTTGCGATTTAAGGAAATCGGTCTCTCAAAATTTTTTTTTTAATGTAAGAATATGTCAAGGTAGATTACCTTTTTACGAGTTAAACAGTAAGTAAATGCTAAATGTAGAGTGCAAATTAGTTCTAATATAAAAGTATTGAAGACCCGATGATAAATGCTCATGAGAATATTAAATATTGGATAATTTTCTTATAGATAATCATTTTTTTAAGAGTATAGTATATATTGTTTATTTAACAAGCAATTATTTTACTACTTGCAGCAGGTAATATCAACTGCTACTTACATGCAATTCCATTACGGCAAAAAACGTTTACGTCAAGCCACTTTAACGTATTTAGCCGACGCATGCGACCAAATTAATTGTATACAAAGTCACCTTCGTTCTCATAAAGACAATGTAATTACGTCAATAAGCCAGCTAGCTCCCTAATGGATGCGCCGTGTACACGCCGTGGTCTGCCGGTGTTTACCAAACGCAATTATTGCCCACGTCCATTTTGCAATATGAGATTTAAAGCCCAAATTAACTGAATTAGAAGCCGGGGCCAAGACCCTTTGGTACATTGATTTTCGCCTTGACGTATTATGTCGGGCGAACTGTCTGAACAATATTGATGTGTTTCGACGCTATTGTTAGCGTTTTAACTTGATTATAATATAACATTAATAATCGTACGTGATTAAGAATATACAGTTGTTCTGACTGAATGATTGACTGATAGTTCACGTCAATTCTTCTACCCTCTTAATTTTGATACAAAACATTAAACTACAGAAAAAAGTGCCCTTTTCTAAAAATCAATATATCCAAAAGTGAAAGTTGAGAATAACTAGTGTCAAGAAATTGTAAAATGTCGTATGTAGATTGAATATGAATATATACGAATGCCTAACATTCAAATACATAACACAGTCTTAGTAGTCAATACATATAGGTTCATATTTCCATAATAAGCCGTCACGTAGTCACAACAATGGCGAATCAGTCCCTTATTATAGACAATTTACAATTTCTCGGTCAGTTAGAGGACTCTCTTTCAGGGGTCCACAATAGTGTCCCCTGCAGATCCTGGTCCGGTATAAACAAGGGTTTTTGTCCCAATTATAGTGCGGATACGTAATTATTTCCACTAGGGTCACTATAGAAATGCTGAGGCGTAAACACGAGGAGATTTGAGCCCGATAATTATAATTATGGACTTCATTGTACTACTATATTAATTTTAGGGACATATTTATTTTTGAATAAACGAATTGATTTATAATTTTGTTTTATTTATATTTTGTTTCTTGTTTCCCTGCGGGTAAAGTATTGTTCTCTATATTTGGCTACGATATGATACGGTACTACAACTCAAATCTTCAAAGTCTGTCTTATTTCGCTTGCGATCTTGCATATCATAGACATACAAGAACTAACGTAAAATTTTGATATTCCTGCGCAATCCTCTTGCGAACAATGAAAAGCCTGTATTACATCTCACATAAGACATTCGTTGGGATTTTATACAAAATATTTTATTGTACAAATCCGTTTTAGGACAGCAGAGTGGTGAGTGGAGAGGCCCGTGCCCAGTTTGGAACATTAAAAGTATTACAGCTGTTTTAATGATGTTGCTTTACCGTTGTAAATCGATCGTTAAAATTATACCTATTAGAAGTTATGGGATCTTATTAACCTTTTTAATGAGTCATCATGTGGCACACGAGTGCTCTAGATGGCCACCAAAAGAGTGAAAGTGCGAAATGTCGTGAGGCGAGCGACATCAGCCCCCACACACAACACATGATGACCACGACCTCTCTGACAAGAGCGAAACGAATGAGAAGAAGAATGAATCATCTTTTTACAAACAATATTTTCTATATTGTAAAAGAAAAAGCAAAATGAAATGAAGAAGTTATAGTTTATGAAGAAAAGCATTGATAACCTATAACTTTAACTTCACTGAATAAACGTTTTAATACCCATCATACTAAAAGCCGTAACTAATAGAAAGTTTAATTTGCAGTTTCTTAGTAAAGTTAATAAAGGCGTCTCATTAAACAGCTTGAAGTAGTGCTACGAAAGTTTACAGCACGCCTGTAGTTGCCCCGGTAAACATTAATCAGTACAGTAGGGATGGGACACGTTTGAAACGATATCTATTCATTTAAATATATTATATCAATTTTACATTTTTATACAGGTCGCCTTACCAAGGATGCGATCCCTAGTCAGATAGACATGTAATTAAATGTAAGTGTCTAATAGACCTGGATGTTTTATATTTATTACTTTGATCAATTAATTTATTAATAATGTAATAAATATCCGCATACACAGGTGGTACAAAGGTATTTTAATATTGTTATGTTTGAACTTTTGAAGACTTTTGTGAAAGTCTACCTAATCCAAATATAGCGTGAAAGTACCATAGTCAAAATGCTTCAATTTATTATCTATTAATGGTTTTACCTGCTTTCTTTTACATAAAAATGAATCGAATATCTGAAACACTTGTCTATCCTAATGATATGATAGCAACCCACTCCTAGGATCCAGTCTTTAATCCTTAGCTACATCTGAATTTTCAAAATACATTAGAAATTATACTTATTATATACATTTTATCAATCCGTACTTGAAACCTCTCGATTAATTGAAAAGTCCAACTGTCCAAGTGGAGCAGTAATGGGTCGATGACAAAACAATTCAAGTACCTATTTTTCGTCCCATCTCTTCTGCAGGCTTAGACGCGGAACTCGTGCCTTTCACAAATGCTCCCAATCAGACTCCGGTCTTTCATTTTCTAACACAATGGCTGGCTGGATGAAATGCGAAATAAGATCCTTAATGAAAACTATCGCCCGTTAAAACTACCCCGATATTAATCTATTATCATAAAGTCGCCTGCAGACGTCCACTAAATGAGGTGGTGTGCCATCGCAAACTAAATGCGAGTTATGTATGTGGGAGAATGCTTCATTACATATATAAATATTCCGTTTTTAAAATCACATGATATTAATTTCGAACTACCGCTCCGTATTAACAATTGGCTACCTGTATCATGGTATAAAAGAGGGGCGCGCAACTGTCAACAGATCAGAAGTTGTCCAATAGTGGGCACGGCACGGTGGTGCTCTGAACTGTTTGGTGTTTTGCTTGGGTGTTATTGTTACTATGGTGGCATTAACGCTTATTCATTTAATTATTTTAACTATATTTTTATAAATATTGGTTAAATTAGTTGAATCGAAATACCATTGTAGATTTACCTACCGGCGCGCCCACATGTATAGGGGAAAACACGCTGAAAGTTTCGTGTAGTATACAGTACTGCGTGTATCGCCGGAATTTGGTAACGCACTTCGTGCTGATTGGTAACAAGTTTATCTTGATAATTATTTTACCCTTGTCAGACTAGTTACTCCTTTCTGTCTTTCTAGCCCCATTTTTTACATATTTTAACTGGATGAGTCTTTTTTTAAGATAAATCAAAGAATACAATTATTGTCTCGAATGACATCTTAGTGGTGCATAAAGTTTAATCATGAGGTAATACTACTTTCTACGATAGAAACCGATTCCAATTTGTTCAAATAATTTTATCGCATTTCATCGCCTATCGCTTACTCGTTTGTGATGAAACAAGTCAGTGGCTCCTTGCTATTTCCATTAGGGTGGCTTCGGGTCGCAATCGACTGAACGCTATTAAATAAATACCGCGGTCAAGATAAATGGATTTCCTGCAGATTAGATATGTCCGATGCTAGCAAATTGATTTATCTGAAAAATAATGTCTCTATTTTGTTTTTAATGGCTAAGTGCCGAACGTAATTTTCTACTTTCGTGGTTGGGTTATTGTTTTTGAACATATAATATATCTTCCATATTGTGAAATTTATTTTGATTATTTTTTCAATCTTATTCTGTATTTTTTTATACTGCGTTTACTATACCAGTCTGATGTTCTGCCGTGATTCAATGTACCACATAGGCAGGTATTTGAATGTCTACTTATCTTCATATATTTTGATGGTACCAAAAAAGCCCAGTAATGCTTTGAGAAAACATCAAATTTTAAATCCTAATTGTTTTCATAACTACTTACAATGATCATCCAAGTCAAGTATACAAAGTATTTCATTATAGTATTTCGTTTAATCCAAATAAATACTGCGTATGACAACACCAAGTTTCAGGCTTTGGCAACCTTGTGGCCGGAAATGGGGGGATCATGGCCGCCTGTTTCCGGTCAGGGGACAAGCGCGACAACTAAGCAAAACAATACCCAAACTGTCATTATGTCAATGTGTTTGCCAAAGGAAATTCAGATACGTATATCATTATTACGGGGCATATAATATACCTTGCTTATTTATTTATGCTTATGGTATTCTAACCTATAATAATAAATATTGATGGTAGTACTTGATATTAGCCTCATAATCGGTGATGATGTTCGAATGCTGGGTAGCTCTGATATTTTTTTAAATTATATGCGTATTATACATTAATTATAATTTGTTTTAACTTTGAAAGATAACACCGTAAGAACATCTATTACCACATATAATTATTTAAAAAAATGTCAACGGTGTGTGGTTTCCACCAATTTCTACACATCGCAGTCACTATGAGAATATACTCATGTCCAGCAGTAGAACAATAATAGATTAACGACGACACTAAAAAGGTAAACTTAAAGCTTAATATTTATATCTAAGATTCTTTTCGTGCTATTACAAGTCTATAAAATATATAAATTATACTAATAAAGTATATAAATACATCATTGTTATGTTCTGTTGAAGTGTGCAATAAAGAATATATATCTATCTATCTGTGTTCCCATAAAAATGTTTGGCAACCGGTCAACTTGCTGCACTGCTAAGTTTTCACCTCCGAGGGTCACATGACCACCAAATTGCAATGTGTAAAAATATTATACATGTTACGTATTTCACGATATCTATGTGTTAACTGTTTTCGTATTTAATCACGAACTGTCAAATATATAAAATCATTTGTTTTTATTCTTTTAGTATTCCTGCCAGTCGACAAATATTAACTGTCTTTTAACACAATTTTGTATTGCTTTGGGCATATAGATTTCTATACGGTACAATACAATACTTAATTCAATTTTCGTAAAATTTCAAATATCATCGAATAAAAGCCGAGAGTGACAAAGCTTTTAGTTAAACGAACTTAACGAACTCCTGACCACTCCGATCGCGTTGACAGCAGCTACCCCGGGGAGCAATAACTGGATTAACTGCGATGAATATGGTAATGCCGGAATGCATCGACTACGTTAAACAATTTTATTAAGTGTCTCTATATGATTTGTGGAATTAGCTGCAAAAGCTTGGCTAATTGATTTCCTTTTTGTGTGTGGATCTAAAAAGAGACAATACTATTTCAATGAATTTCATAAATGATATACGATTTTAGATAAATATTAACGTGAAAGTGAGACTTTTTAATATGTAACGTGTATTCACGATACGCGATTTTAATTTCTTTGTTGCCGGTATTTCGATCTAGTTGCTTGGATCGTGTTCACGGGCAAACTACGATGGCAGGGAGAAACCGTTGAAACGTAAAGTTTAAATTTTCTATCTATCTTCCGTCGAGTTCAACCACTCACTATATGTGTTACTCACATAAAGTGAGTGGTTTGTTTTAAGATTTAACTAATATATTAAATCTAAGAGCTGTACCGTAGCGTCTTATTATTAAGTAATATTCTTCATATATAACAAAGATCACCCACAGCTGATCATTAATCTATTACAACCCCTGAAGACTAAAATGGTCGCCTCACATTTAAGTAACCGGTCACATCCTTATATCAAAAAGTTACATTGCTTCAAGCTAGAGAAACGTGTGGTCGTGGTACCTCCTCGTTAAAACCGTCTTACCACCAGCATGTTGAGGGCAACCTCGCATCCAGACAACTCCTTATATCGAAATATAAAGTAATGAACAAATATCCGAAAAACATCCATAAATCCTTTAAATTCAAAACCCAATTTAAACTCATCTACTCTAACTACAAAACACAAATACGAAATACTAATAAACCAGAAACCTACCAAAGATTTTATAATAACCCCGTCCTTTAATATCAACAGAAAAAGGGTCTATATTTTCCTTAATCGCAATCCTCGTAGCAAATGACGCCATCGAGTAAAGCTCAGGTCGGAGTAATGCTCGCCATACATCTCCGCTACAACTTAATACACTGGACGGATCAAAGGACCCATACGGAAACGCTGCGAGCTTAGAATAAACCAATTATGAGTGAAATATTAGGGATCAGTCCGTTCAAGGAAGGTCTTTGATCACATCCAGCTAACTGCTTATATTTCTTTCCGGGCCGAAGCCACCCAAGGCCCGGTCAATGGAGATTGTTAATAATGGAACGCCACACGTGTATTTGTATGTACTTTATTAAATTTCGTCGTGTTTTGTATGAATATCTACTTGAGTGTGAACGTGCTGTTTGATAAATCATTTTATCCCGATTTATATTTTAGGTACTAAATTAGAACTTAGTCTTAAACCCATCTTATGTAGATATATTAGATAAATGCCATATAAGTTTCATTTCAATAATAAAATGAGTTATTATATACCATTTGTTCTTTACTATTCTATTATCTAAGTGCCTACAAAGTATGTTCCTTTACTCTTTCAGTGCTTATAAGAAAAAATAAAAAGACCACAAGGGATAAATTTACTATACCGGTCAGACACGCAGAAGGTTCCAGGTTCGGTTACTGGCCAGACTGATATGTAAGCGATGAATTTAGACGTATATTCCCGGTTCTGGGTGTTTGTGTATTCGTCTTTGTGTGTGTCTATGACATCCATAACATGGTGTAGAAAGCGTCTTTTCTATAAGAATCAAAGAACAACAGATAAAATGAACTTGACAAAAACAAACAATATTGACCTAGTATGTCTAATGTCCCGTATGCACCAACCGCTTAAGACGTTAGGAAGACTGTTAATAAATTACAGAAATTGGTGGGCAGGAGACTAATACCCCGGAATGGGTATAAGCCGCTCGTAACGTCGGTTAACTGTGCGCTACGTAATCATTTTCCGACGGATATTTCCGTCTGTTCCCGTGAGCTATGGCTCTTATTAAGGCCTCGAGAAATGTGAGCTCGTTTAATGAGCACAATGTTGTTTATTATTTTAAGCGTGTTGTAAATTACGTGTGGGTTTTTTGGATTTATTTTTAGGGTGTATTTTTTACGATTTTACGTATAAAAACAGGCTTTCTCAGTTTCTTGTTAGATAGCTTAGTTCTAGCTAAACTATTACGCAGAAATTCGCATATTAAAAATAAGAAATTCTCAGGTATGTAAATTTACATATATTTTCCTTCGCTCTAAGCCGAGTGACAACAAAAAAAAAGGAGTTCATCTCTGATTTCGCTTGAGATTCAAACTTAGTCAAAGAACCTTATTTTCACAATCCCATCACTTATACATCTCTGATCCTGTAGGTATGTACATAGTGATTATATATCTTCGTCATCATCATCATCAACCCATTACTGTACCACTGCTGGGCACGGGTCTCCTCTCATAATGAGAAGGATCATTAATTTCTAGCAAGTGATCATTAATTTCTAATACGCACATTACTTTGAAAAATCAGAACTTTGAAAAGCCTGAGATTTGAACCTCGGACCCCGCGATCCAGAGGCCAAGTTTCTTAACCACTAGGCTATCACTGCTATTTCTGACATATACTCACTAGATACATGCTAGTTTAGGATAACAAAGCGACAAGCACATATAAACAGGAAATATGAATGTAAATAAATTAAGAGCGATCATCGTGACGACCGAAATACGCTCCCATTTTCAATTAGAGAGAAAGCCGGGGACGATATGGATATTTTGTGAAATGGGAAAATAATCGAATTTCGACTGAATAATGAGAGGACCCTCGATGGATGGTAACAGGAGCACGACAACACAAAGGGTATTTAACTCGCACTTAGTACTTTTTGTCCAACGCCCCCCGCCGCGCCGGACGCCCTACCACCCCCTCGATTATTTCCCCGTTATCGTAACGTATGCAGGACAAAGTATATCTACACTGCCAGTATCCATTTACACGCTAATCCTTTGATTTATAATATCCCGTTGAAATATCGCCAGTGGCTGCAATTTATTTAAATTATTCGAGTGGTCAATTAACAAGATAGCTTTCGCTTTGTAGGTCACGAACGGTCACTGAGCAACAAACGGGGATCGCTTCTTTTAATCTCTTTAATTAAATTTTGCTGGTACTTTTATAATAAATAGTATCGTTTTTCACCCTTTGATCTTTATCTCATATTCATGAAAGAATATAGATTTGGAGAAATAGAGGTATCACAGAAGTTAAACATGACAGACAGATTTCAATAAAGTTGGTTAACTGTAAACATTATACTTGGGGAAAATATTATGTAAATAAACAGAATATAAAATTTGATGTTAATAATTCATCTATTCCTAATACTTGGACATTGTATTAATAAATTATATAAAAAAAGTGTGTGTGTGTCAGCTACGACGCACGATTGGAGTTTACTCCTTACGAATGATAATTATGATATATATCGAATAGAAAAAAGGGTAGGTAAATGAACGCATCTGCTAAAATGATAAGAGAAACAAACATATATCTGTAATTATTCGGATTATTTATATTACTTCAATAATGCGTATTACATAAAGTATGTTACAAAATAATATAAAATAGCGCCATCTAGTGGCAAGTTTTATAAATTGTAAGTTTGCAAGTTTATCAATCTATGTATTTAGGTTCCAAATATTATAATGGTAACTTAATATAATTGTTTATATTAAAGTAAATTTTAATATAATATAATTATTTATATTTAAAACAATGTTAAACGTTTTATAACTTAAAACTTAATAATTATAATTTCTTTGCCATCTATAAAATATCCTTGTTGCAATTTACGGATGAAATTTATATGAGACTCAATAAACATGTTATTATATTTTTAGTATCAGAAGTGGAAAATTATTAAAAAAAATAAAAAAAATAACAGAAAAGTTCATTTATTGAAAAATAACAATTTAAGTAAAATTTAAATCAAATAAGAACTAAGTAAAATCGACACAAGAAAATAACGAAACCAAATACTGCAAACTTCAAAGAAATTAAATAACAAAAAAAGAATAATTGGAAACAAAAAAATGGCTTACATGACCTTAATAACGATTTACACTGATTTTCCCAAACGTCCGTACAGTCCAGCGCTCACGAGCAAAATGCCCTTTTAATTCTGAGTACCCTCCTTATATAGCCCCTCGCCAGGTAGTTGATGACGTTGCATGCGAACTCCTTACACGGCCTCTCCTGACGTTGAGTCGTCCTCGACGCAAATCCCTTGAGTTCCGCTGGGACCTGCGGCCGCAGAGGTCGGTGGGCCGTCATCTACGTCGTCATCAAGCAAGGGCATGGATAGATTACTTGTAGGACCAGCCTCAATTGGTAAAGTCTCTTCTTCAATGCTAGTTTCATCTAAAACAAAGAAACCATTCCCCACAATTCATGGAAGAAAGTTAAAAACGTTAGACCTAACAGACCTATCAGAATATCTCCAGTCAATCAATTCATTCATCGTTCTTTCATTCTCATAAAAGTGAAACAAATAAAACAAATTGTATTCCTGTTTTTCATAAGGCCTGTATACTTCGATCTTGATAGTAGACTTCACGATGTTCAGTAGCATAGTCCTGTAATATGGCCCCAGGCCCGTTCATACGAACGCATTCCACACGCAGACTATAGTCAAACATGTGAAGCTTCCCGACAAGCAGACCACATTCATGCGAGTCGAGGCTTCCAAATACGCTGACCATCGTCACACGCATTAGGGCATCTCAACGTGCAGAGCGAATCATACAAGTGAGGAATACTAATCATCCATGATTCACCATAAAGGCTTACATAGGAACTCGTATAGCAAATATTCATCCGTGGTTCACCATAAGGGCTTACACAGGAACTCGTATAGCAAATATTCATCCGTGGTTCACCATAAGGGCTTACACAGGAACTCGTATAGCAAATATTCATCCGTGGTTCACCATAAGGGCTTACACAGGAACTCGTATAGCAAATATTCATCCGTGGTTCACCATAAGGGCTTACACAGGAACTCGTATAGCAAATATTCATCCGTGGTTCACCATAAGGGCTTACACAGGAACTCGTATAGCAAATATTCATCCGTGGTTCACCATAAGGGCTTACACAGGAATTCGTATAGAAAATATTCATCCGTGGTTCACCATAAAGGCTTACACAGGAATTCGTATAGAAAATATTCATCCGTGGTTCACCATAAAGGCTTACACAGGAATTCGTATAACTCAGACATATAAAATTCACTTACTCTCAAAAAATGCGGCACATGTCTCTGGGGTCCACTCACCCCGCCACGGCACCATAAACTGCGCAGCAGCTTGCGTAGTTTTCCCATAGTTGCCTCCAAGTAGGCGTAGAGTATAACGCCCACTAGGTAGGACCTCAACCACTTTATATGGACCACGCATACCGGAGTCAAGTTTACCTGAGGACTGAGAATACTTAATAACAAACACGAGGTCGTTAACATTATACTGTCGTGGTATGCACCGTCGCTGGTTAACCTGAACATCCTGTTTAGTTTGGTTACTTCGAAGAAGTTCGCGGGTCCTGCTCCTGGTGATTTCACGAAGAGCTTCTCGGTTAGGTGCCGAACCCTCAATTGCCACATCTCGTACTAGTGCACGAATCGCGGGAGTTGTTGACTCCGTGCCTATAAGGAGATTCAAAGGAGACACTCGTGTAGTCTTCTGTCGAGTTATGTTAAGCACCAGTTGTAGTTTCCACAAAGTCTCCGACCATTGTAAGTTCTTGTGGTTAGTCTGAATGCGTAACATGTTTAGGACAGTACGCATGTACCTCTCCGCCTGACCATTCGCCTGGTGCATTTCCGGAGTAATATAGTGCAGGTTACAGCCCAGTTCATTGATCCACGTTACAAACTCATTGGACTCAAACATGCGTCCTTTGTCTGTGACCATGAGTTTAGGCACTCCGAATAAAGAAACAGATTGAGTAATGACGCGCTTAAGTTCCGTGGAATCTTGACGACGAATGGGGTAAAGAAGTGTATACTTGGTAAAAGCGTCCACAATAAGAAGAATGAATTTGTAACCTTCTGATACTGGCAGAGGTCCCAAAGCATCAACATGAACTGTATCAAATGGGGGTATCAGGTTTTTCCCACGAACTTATAATTTGCAAAGGAGCTCGAGGGACTCTTTTTTGAGAAATGCACACAAGGCAATGAGAGACATACTTGGAGACAAATCGCCTGAGACCAGGGAACCAAAAGTGTCGGAGAATGAGGTCAAGGGTTTTCTCAGCGTTAATGTGTTCATGTTCATCATGGAACACCCTCAAAAGACTAAGGCGGTGACCCTTTGGTATGTAACAGAGCAACCTTGTTTCCTGGCCTACCGGGACGTATTTGTAATACAGGATACCATTTAGTATCTTGTAACGATCGGGATCTAGCTTACCATCATGACATTTTTGAATAAGGTCTTGAGTTTCTTCATCAGCTGACTGAGCAATCTGAGCCCAGTTACGAGGTCTCGAAATTTGATTAACAAGAGCAGGATTGCGACTTAAATAGTCGGCATGAGGTAACATTATTCCCTTACGATACTCAATTGAAAAATTGAAATCTTGGAGATACATCCACCACCTCGCTACCCGGGGCAGAAGGTCCTTTTTTCGTTCCGTGGATTTAAGTGCATTGCAGTCAGTAACAACTACGAATTTAAGGCCTATTAAGTAATGGCTAAAGTTTTGGAGTGCTTTAACGACAGCCAGAGTTTCCAACTCGTAGGAATGGTAATTACTTTCCGCGCCTTGAGTGGATCGACTAAAATACGCGACCACGTGTTTATTTGAGTCAGGGTGTACCTGTAGAAGGACGGCACCATATCCAATGCTGCTAGCGTCCGTATGAACTTCCGTAGGAAAGTCTGGGTTAAAGATTGTAAGAACCGGTTCGTTTGTTAATTCTTTAATTAGATTTAAACGAATGTTTTCACATTCGGAAGTCCAGTGAAACTTAACATTTTTATGAGTGAGAATAGCAATAGGGGCAGTCTTAGTTGCGTAATTTTTTATGTACTTCCTAAAGTAACCTGCAAGGCCCAACAGTTGTCGTACCTGCTTAACGTTTGCTGGCGGCAAGGTGTTAACTAGGGCTTCCACTTTACGAGGACTCGGCCTAACCTGACCCTGTCTTATAAGTCTACCTAAGTATTCGACTTCCGTAACTAGAAATGAACATTTGCCTAGATTAATGGAAAAACCCGCCATTGTAAGAGTCGTGAGTACCCGGCGCAATAGTTCAATTCCCTCACTTACAGAATTACTAAGAAGAAGTATGTCATCGACATAAACTAATACATTGCCTTCATTAATATGCGTGCGAAGGGTGTTATTAATAATTCGCTGATATACTACAGGAGAATTAGCTAAGCCATAAGGCATCTTGACATATTCGAAGTGTTCTTCTGGTGTCACGAACCCAGTCAAGTGAATAGACTCCTCTTTTAGGGGAATTTGGTGGAATCCCGTGGCCATATCGAGACAGCTGAAGAACTTGTAGCTGCCCAACATGTCGATATGGTCGTCGATTAATGGAAGAGGGTAGCGATCTTTGACGGTGATACGATTAAGTGCCCTAAAATCGACACAGAGTCTATCCGAACCATCACGTTTTCTTACGAGTATGATTGGACTTGCATATTCCGAGTTAGAGCGCCTAATAACTCCTTTCTCTAAGAGATCTTGAGTTATCTCGCGGACTTTAAGTTTTTCAGAATACGAGAGCCTATACGGTTTGTAAACGACAGGAGTTGAATTGGTAAGTCTTATCTCCATTTCTCCTGTTCGAACTGTGGTTGCAGCAGTTCCCGATATCAAAAATTGAGAGAATTCATTTATAACAGACCTAAGACTTTCCAACTCAGCGCCTTGTAAAGGTGTATTTAATTTAAACTGGTCGACTAATTCAACAACGTTAGCCGCCCTATTAACTTTATCAGAACGCGTGATGTATTGTTTATCTTTCGTGCGAATATAAGTAATTCCATCACGGTTCAACACATCAGTTCCGATTATGATGGGCACGTTCATAAAAGACGGTGGAACAACTATTAAATCTACTTCAATTGAGATGTCACTAAACTCTATTGTAAGAGTAACGTAAGACGTTGCGACTACTTCCCGATCACTAAGGCCCTTCAAAACGCAGTGCCTCTGCTTAGGCTGACACGTAAAATGTTTTAAAATGCCTGAAGAAATGAGAGACACATCGAGGGCTCCACTATCAATAAGAACATCTACTGGAATACCATCTATGATTGCTGAAGTTATGTCATTACTGGGTGAAATACCGGATTGGTAAGCACAAAGGTTGACATTGCGTTGATTACGTTGCTCGGACTTAGCTTTGATGAAGCATTTATTCTCAGTGTGTCCTGACTTCTTGCAAAATGTACAAGTATTACTTGAAGACGGCTGCACATTGGAAGTTGTCTCAGAAGGTATATGTGGCGGACGACTATTAGACATGTTGGATTTGGGTTGTCTACAGTTGCGACTGACATGACCGAATCGATTACAATTATAGCATTTAGGAACTGAAGCGCCAAGTGGTTTTGTTACATAACTATGTCTTTTATGTTCAACTACCCTATCCCGTTTTCCTGCTAAAGGCTTTGTGTAAATCGAAAGGAATGAAACGATAGTGTCGGGAGCCAGGTTAGCGTTGGCGGCCGCAGCGCGTACTTGTGCATTATCTATACCGCGTATCACTATAAGAGTTCTCAAATCATCACTTATCCCCCGAACTATCTTTAAACGCAATAGCGTACAACGAGCGTATTCAGCATAACTAGGGTACTTATCCGAAGTTTTATTCATTGCGTCAAACAAAATATTGGCATAGTCCAATTTACCAGGACAAAGAGGTATGAACTCGCGTTTAAAATTAGACCAAGTACGATCATTTGACACCCATTCACCTAACCACACCCTAGCGTCTCCCTTCAGACATGACGCTACACGCGACAAGCATTCGTGATCGTTCCATCCATTAGTTTCCCTGGCGCGATCCACCTCTTCACACCATGCTTCGATGCTATTAATTGATGGGTCGAAGTTGGAAACATAATAATGTTGCGACCTTGAAGGTTGCATTGTTTTAATTGCTTGCATCAAAGCATTAGCGAGGGTAGATGCCTCAGAACAAGGAGTACTAGATTCCACGGATTGCTGTCGCGGCGCAACATTATCAGATATAGAAGTCGTAACTGTGGGTTGAACATTGATTTCATGAGCAGCTTGTGCTTTATCTTTAAGTGAACGCGTTTCGACAGGTGAAACATTCCGCGACCGTGACCTTAAACTAATGCGATGGTCACTGCGAGAACGACTACGCGACTCACGCCTAACCTGGGTACGCAACCGGTGTACTTCAGTATTGTGAGAATCAAGTCGATCTCGGACACGTAAGCCATTTCGTGAAGAATGACGCCTATTGCTCGAATCGTTCGGCCTATCACTACTAGAATTGCGTGATCTTCGTGAGGCAGGTCGAGCCCGACTGCGCGAATCGTCCACAAGATCACGCCTCCGTGGACTAGGAGTTCTCGTACGTCTCATTATAACCGTAGAAATGAACAACAAAACACACAAAATATCAAAAAAATGAAGCAAGCAGTAATTGCAACAAGAAAAATTCAATTTCAAAAGTTAACGGTCTTTCAGGCGTTATTGTGAGCTTATGAGTCCTTTATCCCACTTCTGATTTTAGTATCAGAAGTGGAAAATTATTAAAAAAAATAAAAAAAATAACAGAAAAGTTCATTTATTGAAAAATAACAATTTAAGTAAAATTTAAATCAAATAAGAACTAAGTAAAATCGACACAAGAAAATAACGAAACCAAATACTGCAAACTTCAAAGAAATTAAATAACAAAAAAAGAATAATTGGAAACAAAAAAATGGCTTACATGACCTTAATAACGATTTACACTGATTTTCCCAAACGTCCGTACAGTCCAGCGCTCACGAGCAAAATGCCCTTTTAATTCTGAGTACCCTCCTTATATAGCCCCTCGCCAGGTAGTTGATGACGTTGCATGCGAACTCCTTACAATATGTAATTTGGATTGTTTCTGAATGTTTTATAATTCTAGAATTCATTTAAAACGTATTGCAAATTTTATATAACTTATTTTGAACATAATTCATTAGCAATAATTCTGTAATAAATATTAAATAATACTGTTTTGATTTTGCCCGTTTATCGTTGATAGATGGTGCTGATCAATAATGCATCCATTTTTATAAGTTAAATTAATATATCAGTAACTTACAAAAGCCTCTTTATGTTAAAAACTTATTTTGCTAATATTATATCTTATTCAATTGCTTACTGATTTTATATGTTACTCTTCTTTAAAAACGTTCATAAAAGATTGTTAATCATATTATGGCGCCAATGTTCATATTTTTCACAGTGTTTATAAATGATCAAACCTATAACTTAATTTATGCAAAAATGTAAACAAATTAGTTAATGACGTTTTAATGTTTTATATATTGCTAATTATTTTTATTGTAATAATTACTTTCATATGGGATTTGAACTTACTGTATTTTAAATTAATAAAAGCACTCTTGATTCATATTTCGGTTTCCGTTACGCCTCAACTTTTCGTGTTACACTTGATTTTACTCCTCATAAAATTTCCGTACCGGGCCTTATAACTCAAATCGTTTCTTAAGGAGTAAACTCCAATAAAATATATTTATTTTAAAATATTATACATATACTTTGCGCACACGTCGAACTCACAAAGCAAATAAAATGAAACCAACTCATTCGTTCATTTAAATCTCGTTACATTTACTCATATTAAATATAAGGACCGAGGCACGCGTATTTAAATATGTGCAGAGCAGAAATATTTAATAAAAATCCACAGAAACATTTTCTCAAATAAAGCACCTACTTGAAAGAGTCTGTTTCGTGTAATAGTCGATCCTCGAAATTTATGGTTTCTCTTTGTTCAGTGCCCGCATACTTATTAGTGAAGTCAAACACACCTTTTTAAACTCGGGTTTCGAATATTTCAGCCGCGAACTTGCCTCTATTTGAGGAGGCAAATTTTCTACAAACATTCTATTGATACAAATAATTCTCGCAGGGAAAGCGATATTTCAAGGGGCTTTTTAGTAAAGTCAACGTGAGTTGGGAAAAGTTAGTTAACCAACTTTTTCGCATTCGTTAAAAAGCGGCGTGTATTAATTTGGGTGTCGGCGTAATACTTATTTACAATAATCCGGCTTGCGGGAGCCGCGCGTGAATTGTTAGAATAAATTTCGTTTTCAGACGTGCAAAAAGAGGGCTGGTATAACGAGCAAAAAATATCGATATGTTACAATAGTAACAGCTTTTTCCGGTGAATTGATGAAACGTTTTATAGATTGGACATTGAAGTGTGCAGTGTGAACTGATGTAAGGTATTTGGTTCGAAATATTTATCGATTGTACGATAATAATTTACTAAAAATAGTAGTTCTTCCGTTGTTTTCAAACAATTAGCGAAGAGATCATTATACAGATCAACTAATACACCCAAATAACATTTCAGTTTTACTGATTTCTAAGTAAAATAAATAAAATTTCCAGAAAAAAACTTTTTCCGCTATCACAAAAGGCACATCGCTTTTCAAGATTATTTTATTACAGTAAATATATATTATCGTAACTCTTACACCCAAGCACATCACTACTAAGTACGTATGCAGATCGTAAAACCGCGCTTTAAAAATTACGTGCTCGTCCAGACCTCAGACCCTTTTATAATCCCCAAGAATTTTCGCCTTAATGATATGTCCATTTATATTACGGATATTTGTTCTACCTTTACCTCCGACCCGCAACTTTTCTAATAAGGCCCAAGGAAAATAATATTCGGATTTAACTCGTATATCTTTTGTGTAATATTTGAAACGTAGATAAATTGCTTTGGGGAATATATTTGCGCTCATCGGTCTTCGAATGCTAAAGTTTTGCCACTTAATCTCCTTAAATATAAGTTTAACTAATATAAAATCTTAGTTTAAAATTCACCATAATTATATATTTTTACTTTCGTATAATTAAGGTTTTTCATGATTTATCATACAATTTTTCTGGTATTGTATAATGTTCTAAGGTATCAAATATAAATTTGACCCTAAACGTAAAACTAAGCATAAATTGACAAGAGTACCTACGTAATAAAGTTCACACATTTGAGAGTAATTAGACGGTTTAAACTACATTTTAACTAGAGAGAACGCCGTACTGTTGGACACAAATCACCTCGCAGAGTGAGAGTTGTTTCGGCCATTGTCCACCACGCTGGCCCAATACGATTGGTAGACTTCAAACACTTTGAAGAACTTTAAGAAAACTCTCAAGCGTATAGGTTTTCTTCACCGTTCTACGGAATAAAGAATTTCAAATATTAATCTATGAACAGAAATTCTCAATCGAACGACAGTTTTGTAAAACAAAGGACAATCGATCATCGATTGCGTCGATGCAGCACCCTCTATTGCACAAAAGTGTACGTTTCGTACATAAAAGATAGTGGATTCAGGCACGCCGTCAATACCAAACGGGGCGTTGCTATAACATTTGCATATTGCGACGGAAAATCTCATGATTAACATTTTTATTAAACAAGGATTAGGTGTAATCCTTTTTTATTCGACAATTAGAAACGTTATCGTGGCGATGGCGGTCGTAAAGAGTTGAAACAGCTACCTATCGGGTGGGTAATTAACAAAATTGCTCCGTATTTTAGATAAGGTTCTTTAATTAAACTTTCGTTCTTTCCGCGGTCTTTATGGGGTGTCAATTTTTAAAATACTTTCCCATTTCCGATTAATCATCTTTAAGGGCAATATTGTGATTGGTGTGAAAAATATAGAAATACTAATTCTACTTTCGAGGTTTTATTTCCAAATATTTGTACGTGTTAAAAATATTGTATGTTACTGATTAACATTATTTTATTGTATTTTTTTATTAAGAAGAAAGGAGAGAAAAAAAGAATAAAGAAAATGTAGGGAAAAAAGGTAACTTCAATTCTGCTACAAATATTTAGGAGGTAGTACCTACTACATAATCTTATATATAAAATTCTTTTGTCACAATGTTAGTTACCGTACTCCTCCGAAACGGCTTTACCGATTTTCACCAAATTTTATATGCATATTCAGTAGGTCTGAGAATCGGCTACTATCTATTTTTCATACCCCTAAGTGATAAGGGTTGTTCACTCTTAACATTTTTTTTATTTATATGGCAACACAACGTTTGCCGTGTTAGCTAGTATGATATATTTTGAAGGTGGTAGAATCCTTTGTGGTTCGACTCCGGCGGCACTATTTCTACCTAATAACAGTAGTGTTAGGCGCTGCTGTGTTCCGGTTTGAAGGGTGTGGTAAGGGAGACATACTTTTCCGAGGCTTTCCAGCTTAGTCCTCAGGGGTAGCGGCCGACCTCAGGTGGGAAAATCTAATCCTATCTGGGGTTGATTACAGATGTCCATGGGCGGCAGTAGCCACTTACCATCAAGTGGACTGTATGCTCGTCTTCTACTCCTATATTATAAAAGAAAAAAAATATTATGTATTGACTTAAGTACTTAACTTAGTTGTCTGATGTTCGCTTGCTGATCTTCGCTGATGTTGGTCTTGTAAGCAATTTGTCTGACGATTACAAAAATTCTGCAAATAATTCATATACAAATTTTGATATCATGGAAAAACACTTCAGTGTTTTATAAGTATATAAATGTTTATTCAAGTCTTTACCTATTTATATTCATTCATAGTTAATTTCTTTCTTTGTGTTTTAATATACATAGCAGACCAATCGCTGTAAACCGATGACATTAACCACAATTTTACATGTTTTATAAAACGTATGAAAATCGCAGTGAACTCGTGTTTATGTGTGTTAAGAAATTTGCCAGTCAGCGTGTTTAAGGTTTGATGGTGATTGCTATAGCTTTATAAGTTTTATAAGCTTCGTGACTGAAATCTTGTGGTTAGGGATGTACGATATATCGAAATTTTGACAATATCGAAACCAAAATATCAACATTTGTCGATTTCTACATCAATTGGCAATGACATTAGCATATCGAAAATTATTGAGTTATAGATATTGCATACATCGAAAAATATCGAAGTCGTAAATTTTAAGTACTTCTTATTATAGTTATAGGAACAGATCGCCTATGTTCGAAATTATAATACTCATCGGTGACATCGCGTGAAATTTTCGACATTATTAGTATCGATATTTTAGTGTACTATATAAATATCGATATTTGCATCGATAGTTTACAAACATCCCTTCTCCAGGTTTCCACAACACCGCGTGTTACCCGACCACTACGACTGAATTTATTTCACCCAACTGTTTAAAGCTCACTTACTCCACCCAAATCGTAAAAGGTTTCTTTAGATTTGATATCTCCAATTCTTCGAAAGTACCTATAAAATATGAGTTTTCGTCCTGCAAGAGTCGTAAAGCACTAGACAGTTTTACACACATTTTATGTATATCTATAATCTATAGATATATATATATATATATTAATATCTGATATTCTTAACATATCCCCAAAGAAAGCAAGGAGTTGCTATTCATCACGTAAGAATATTTTTCCATCTAGCAGCATTTAAACGTCCACTGCTGGATATAGGATCCGCACCACTCCGGTCTTGAACCGTCTGGATTCAGCGGTTTCCGCCGTCCTCCTCAGGTCAGTCCACCTGGTCGAGGACCTTTTATTGCCTAGATATGGTCTCTATTCGCGGAACTTCCTATTCATATTCTGTTGTCTGCCCAACGTTGTGGCCAGCCTGTTGCCTTGGATGTGGCCAAGCCATTGATTCCCCTTGCTAATTTTGAGAGCTATCTGTAACTTTCGTATATTTACTATTTTTTTCGTATATTTTTTTTCTGTAACTTATCAAATATACTCAACAAGCCACTAATGCTGCTACCAATATTTATATTTATATTTTCGTTTGTATATTTCTTTCGTTTCATATATTTTTGGTAGCATTTAATTACGGTCAAGTTTTGACAACTGTAACGGACTACTATTTGCCCTTAAGACATATTATTATGAAACTACACAATGGACCGAAAAGAAAGATGTATTTCAGATGAACCACTTAGATATATTAGTCTCTATAAACCTAACTTGTTGAGTATATTTGATAAGTACATTCTTTATAAATAATCCACTTAAGTACTAAAGTATCAAGATGTAATTCAATATTAACTATACACAAACAAGGGATTATTGCACGTAAGTAAAATTTCATATCTTAGTTTATTCTTGCGATATCACAATGACTTATATATTCGTTTATTTAATGTTCTTCTTTAAGGTACATTATAGGTGTTAATAAAAGACCTGTATCTAAACTGATCTATGTTAATGGAATGCCGTGACAATTTAACAGCAAAGAGAAAGACACTTATACGAGGTGTTCTATCTTAGACCTTAGGGATAGCAATCATTTATGACCAACCTCAAGACTCTACAGTTGATTACAGATGTTCAAACGTGGCAGTGGCCACATACCATCAGATGGACTGATGATATTTAAAAAAGTTTGCTTACCACACTAATAAAAAAAATCAACGGGGTTCACTCAGGGAGTGCCGGTAGAAGTGAACACTTGAATATTAACGTTGTGAATTTTTGATATTTTGGAATAGGTAGAGATTAATTATGCACGAATTGCTTCAATTATCAGTATAAAAGTACTATAATTTATATGGTAAAATACAGTATTCATTTATTGCGCTATCGTACACAAATATGACACTCTTACGAATTTTCGATCAGGTCACGTGTCCTGACGCGAGTTTAACATGTTTCACCCATCACAAAAAGTGCACAACTCCACTAAAGACGTTTTCACTTTAAAAGTCTGACATATAACCTTTACATGTTTTCTGTTTATTTCAAATCACTCTTCATTCCGTAGCTTCTCCGTACTCGCGTTCTCTATCAAAGGTTATATTTCCTTTCAGACTCACGTGTGAGGTGCATACTATAATTATAGTACTATTCAGTCTGCAAGGGCTGCACATGTTCGCAAGTCGATCGGGTTTGATTTATTAGATTTCAGTACCCTTACCATGAGTTTTCAAAACACCCTACAATTTCACATTACGTTTACTCACTCCATTATTCTGTTCCATTTGCTTAGTTGACTGAGTAAATGTAACAATAAATAAGTGCTCAAGGTTTTTGTCTACCTCACATGTTCGCAAAAAAGAGAGACAAAACAAAGGCCCATTTGTCAATTTAGCCATTTAATGTTACGTTACTGACACTATATTTCTAATACATACCACTAGGGGCGTTGATTGGAAATTGTATGGGTAAATACGTAAACAAATACCAAAACAGTTATATTTGTCAAAACGTAAAAACTCATGGTAAGGGTTCAGGTAGCGCTGTCTGTACCTGGGGATCTACTCTCTAAGTAAGTTTGAGATCTATACAAAATTTGTTTACTTTTAATTTTTAGTAAGAATTTTTTATTGTATTCATATTATTATTGAAGTTATACTTCTTTAGGTACGAAAGAAGTATTAGTGAAGCCCTAGTTATTATTAAAGTTATTTTTGTAACGGAAATGGTTACGCTAGAACGTTACGTTATGATAATAATATATAATTATTGATTTATTAATATGAACCGATATATCTGGTGACCTTTAGGTTAGACTTTCTATTAACAACGCCAGGCACTAAGTTTTACATAAAATTGGTGCTGTTATGTTGTTTTCACATAATTTATTATTTTAGCGGTGAAATTGCTAATTACTTATTTTTTCGTTAAACTTTACGTACACGTAACAACACCGGAGGATAAAATGCCGGAGCTTTGGACAAAATTACGGATATTCTGAGTACAGAGTAGACCCCTGCATTTGAAATTCAAAGAGAACGTCACACCGCGCGTCTAGCAAAAGTTATTCTAGGCTCCTTGCGAAACCATATCAATCACACCTCGTTATAATTGTCATGTACCCTTACCATGAATTCTCAAAACATCCCACAATTTTACGTTACGTTTACTCAATCAATTATTCTGTTCCGTTTGCTTCAGTAGACTGAGTAAACGTAACAATGAGTGCTCAAGTCTCCGAGTCATACTCCGTGTACCTTTACGTAATTTTCGAAAACTACCTCTTCTGTCTGTTCCGCTTGTAAAACGTAAATACCACGAAATTCATTTTTTCCGCGATCTAGCAGATCATAACGAAATTGCTCATACTGTTGACTTAAATCTATTCCATACCAACGATTCTCAACTTAAATCTAAGCTAGCTAATAATTTCTTTACCAACTTATTTTGATTATATTTTTTTATTAACTTGTTGTCTTCCGACATGTGTTTTCTTTTTAAATTATTTAATTTTAGTCCAAATGTGGAAGCTTATAAATGACCATTATTGTACTACGATCTCATGTTGTACTATGTACTAGCTGTACGTTTTCCTAAATAAAATAAAATAAAATCATATTTTTGTACCGTCTGAATCGCAAGGAATCGAATATTTTAGAAAAAAATAGCAAACATATATGCAGTGGAATTGTTAAATGGTCATATCATAACAGTCCTACTTGATGATTTGCGTTTAGCGTGCTAACCTAAGGGTTTAACTTTTTATTTTAACATTTATTTATAATTCAAAGATACCGTATGCTATTTTATTTGTTGTAACAATAAATTTATTTACTAACTGGGATTTAACTTAGGGAACCATTCTATGTTTTTTTTTATTTTTCTACATTTGACTCTTGAATTCATAGCATTCTCTCTTCTCATCTCTTGCGTGAATATAGTAATGGTATGTACTTTACTATATTTATTTTTGTTGCAACCTAAAATAGAACTTATTTTCTATTCAAACATCAATGAAAGCGACTGATAGAATGGGTGGGCTATCAGTTTATTACGCGGTTATAAAATCTCCTGATTTATCGCGGGATACTCATCGGGCTTCCAAATTAATCCCTCTGCAGACGGGATGCCCCTCGTATATCAAAATATCCTAGGCTTCTCTTTTTTGCTAAGCCCTATAACCACAGTAGAGTAAAATTGTGTAGGATAAATGAGGCTGCTAGAACCAAAGTGGCCTAACTGCATTTTAATGATTTTTGAGCTATCTGAATTTTCGAAATTAGAAAATATTGTATAGTCCGCGTAAAATTGCTAGTCCACTCTGAATATACAAATGAATCGTATCACCATAGTAAATTGTATGACTACACCTCCTCGCAACAACTTCAGAGCGGACTATACACTTTTACTTTTCTCCATATTATAAATCATGTTTTTGTAGTTAGGCTACTCTGGTTCTAAAAACCTCAAATGAATGCGATAGTCGGACTGGAATAATAGGCATGTAAAGTACCTACATAATATATTGCTTAATAATATAAAAAGTTATAACAATGGTAAAACCCTTCGTGCCCACGTAGACACCACTTCCACACTGATATCTGCTGAATAAGTGTTCCGCGGTGTTGTGTTTTGTACCCTTAGTATGAGTATTTACGTTTTTACAAAAATGACTGTTTTTGTTTTTGTTCACGTATTTCCCATACTATTGTAATCAATTCTGATACAATCCGCTAGGGGCGCTGATTGGAAATATATAAGCAAATACGTAAAAAAATACCAAAACAGTCATATACTGTCTGTGACCACTTTTCTAAGAAAATACACTTACATTTCAGACAAACGACTGCCCGTGACTCTGTCCGTCCTCCGCCGGTGTCCGCGATACTGACCATCCGGCGCAAAACGTTGCTCATATTAATTTTATCTAACTCCCTTATAGTGATTCTATATGCAACCGCTATAAATTGCGTAGGTAACGCCAACGAGACTAATTTCAAAACTCCCCATCGTATCTAATAACTATCGAACTTCGACAAACTTTACTATCGACACAAAAGGGACGGGTAATAAATTATATTTAATACCTAGGTATCCTTCATTTATACTGTCAACTGTTACTAAAACTTTATACTCTAGTTTCTACTAAATTACGTTCTGGGTATAATGTTATCAGGTAGTAAAACTTCGTTCACTTGACAAATGAAACTGAAAATAATGCTATAATATTCTTCACATATTCATTTTCTATCCAATAGAGAAATTCTAATATGCTTAATATTGGCACAGACATTATTAAACTTTATGCTTAAGGGAAACTGAAGCATGTGACAAGAAGTTTATGTCCTTTAATGATTTCCTTCGCCGTTTCAACAAGACATAATTTGTTTCTTATGCACAGTTCCGGTAGACGTTATCCAAAAATCAGAGTATTTTAAATCGCTTTTAGTTGACCACTTTCGTGGCCCGGTCACCATGCCGCTCTGATGCGCAAAGGTTTCCGGGTTCGATCTCCAGCCAGACAGTTATTGAAATGGTGAATTATAATCAGTATTGGGTCTGGGTATTTTTTTCTCGTCTTTGTGCGTGTTCATGGCTATGCTACAGAATCCTAGTGTGGGGCTTCAGAGCCCTAAAAAGCCCTAAAAAGATGCTCTACACTCACGTAACATAAGGTGGATCTTAATACGCGGTGTACATTATTTAAAAAACTACCTATGGTCTGCACGCATCACGAAACATAAATATTACAGCACATCTGCTATTTCTACAATTATATAAACAATATTATTATTAGTCATACAATATTTGGCTTATAAATATAATGTTGTTCTTTCGGACAAACCAAGTAAGTCATACATATAAAACAGTGACAGATATTGCAATTCCCTAGAAATATAACGGCCATTACGTCTTACTTAGAGCAATTAATTAGTATAATACCGCAGTTCCAAATACAAATCTCGTAAAGTTCAAATGAATAATGTTTGTTCTTAAAGAGTTACCATCCTCCTAATTATCGTGGCGATAAAATTATGAAAGTCGTCTTAATGTCGTGACACTAAATCGTGCTTTGGACTTAATTTTTATTCTACCTCGATTCACGGTTTAATCTTATTAGATTTTCACGATTATTTCTTACCATCTCAACAACTTTGTGAAATGAAATGCACAGAAGATTAGTTGCCTTCAACTCATTCTGCCAAGTTTAGATTTGAACCTCGGACTTTTTGTGAGATAGAGCGAGTTTTTAATTACTAGGCTAGAACTGCTGCTACAGCTGATTATATGTAGGTTAAAGAAATAGCAAAATTCGAACAGTGATTAATTTTACAATTTTGAGAACAAAACATTGTCTGATAAGTGATAAATACTCGCAAAAAAATATGTATAGTAAACATCGAAATAAAATCCGCTCTTTTTCATTGTACAGCTCCAAATATTTGAACAAAGAATAGATGAGGTCCGGAGAGGTCTTTGAGCAGGACAGCAAGGCCTTTGGTCCTGAGATTACTGTACGTTAGCGTGCAATATTTTCATGGCCACGCCCACTCTTTTGCGGCGAGACATTAAGTTTTTACGAGCTGAATAGAGGCGAAGATTGGAAAAAATTCAAAGCACTTTTTGTCGAAATTCGTAAAAAAATGTTTTGTATTGTGAGTGGCGCACAATGGGGATGGAGGAAATGAGAGTCTGGGCGGTGCTCAATTTAACTCACCCCGCACCCCGCCGGGTTATATGAGCGCACTCAATAACCACTGAAGATATTCCATAAATTTGTCTACGTGTTTCAATAGGCAGAATTAATTTGCCTTCTGACTGATTTCGCTTTGGGTACTATGATGATTGATGGTATGTATGCAGACGGGAGAGCTAATAGGTTTTGTACATAATTGGTTATACGACACGTTTTGATATTACTCGTATTTATGACACCAACTATTTTTTGCAATAAACAATATTTTGATTAATTTTCGATCCTCCTAAATTTTTTGGAACGAAGTTCCTTATCGCGCGATACGCTAGGTAAGGGGGCTAGGCGAGCGTCACGAAAAATCCTCACGACACTTTTTCTATAGTGCGTAGCGCTCGGAGAGGGGACAGGCCGAGAATAGGATTCGACTTATTCGTTCTCTCTCTCTCTTTTGACAGTGATAAACCACGCGACGCGCGCGTCTGCTGTGTATGTGTACATTGTTTTGTCGTGTTTGTGTGTATGTAGTTTTAGATATTTTTAATATTTTTAAAAATAAAAATGATAATCGATTACAATTTTATTAGCATCGCTTCATTTATTTCATTAATCATTTAACTCCTAAATATTGTTAATTTATTTAATTATACCTCCTATAATACTTATTTCAAAACGAAAGGAACTTCGTTCCAGTCGAGGTGTCCCACATGTGACACCTCAGATTTTTTTTATAACTAAAACTACGACGATATTTTTCTAAAGTTTGTGCCCGCTTACAATGTCAACTGCATATATGCATTTGCATAATAATATATGATGTTAATATTAATTTCATCTACCCAAAATATTGCGATATTCCCCGCCGGTATCTCTAACGAAGTTTAATATTTTACCAAACCCTTTGAAGGCGATATTAGCCGCCATATTAGCATTGCGCCGTAATGACCTTAGCTTTTAATTAATTACCGGACAGGAAGCGCTCTAGACGTATGAAGATATCTGCATATTTTTCCACACATGTCTTTTAGAAAAAATATCACTGGTGTTGCCATATAAAATTACCCACAGAGTCTGAGGATCGATGTAGCAAAATTATCAAAATTGTAAACATACATGTTAGATTTATATATGTATTTGTTTTTCACTTAAAATGTTACGAAAATTTTATGAAAATATTTTTATAAGGTTACGAGTAGAGTAGAGATGGAATAGCTTGTATCTTATTGACGATATTTTTAGTTAAACTTAGTTTATTTTTCATAAATAAGTACCATTTTTTGTGTGTCTATTGCTATAAAAACATTAGTGGAAAAACTTTATTGTCTCATAAGTATGTCACTTATATGCAGAAAGCGAAATTACATTATACATTATACACAGCAGCGCGAACACTTGCAAAACATGTGTTTTAAATTAATTCGCAATATTAATAAAAAATATCAGCTTAAGATAATATGATAAAATAATGACTAACACCAATAAAGTGTGATGAAATTATAAATAAAATCATTCTCAGTAAATTTCGTACGTGGCAGAAATTTAATATATCATCCATAACCCTTTGTACGCGATATTAGCATAAAGCTCATAATGGCACAGCCTGGGGGTTTAATTAATTACTGACCAGGAAACGCGGCGATGTATGAAGGAGCCTCGTTTTTCGTATTTACATAATTATAACATGAGATGCGAACTTAAAAAACGAAAATTAGTCTTTGAATTAAAATTTATTTGGTTTGTTTTAATTTTCTGCATCTTCCTCACGAACTCCGGTATTCTCCTACAATTAAGTATGAAACTCATAAAATAAGAATGGGAATAAGTTATAGTGTGCATCTTCATTGAAATGATATAACAACGGTACAAACAGCACGACACCAGAGGCTTCATCTTCATTTCCGACCGGCATCGTTACAACACGACGTAACTGTGATGAACAAATAAATTAACATTACAAGAACAAGAAGATTACTTTATTGAACATATATTTTATGAACAATTAAGAAGTAATCAAGAAATATTTTTTTCCTTAATATTAAGCGGATACATTTAACTACCTGACATTAGTGATTTTGATCAATATCCACTTCGCGGACATTAATCAATAAGTGTTATTGGATAAAAGTAAATATTATGATGAATGCTTATTCTACACATATACAGTATTGTAATTCTCCTTAATTATTACATTTAATAGAGTTGTCCGTATAATTTCCAAAAACACCAAACGAAGAAGTTTTTTCTTACCAGGTTAACGCAGTCACAAACAGCCATACAGACAGCTAGAACAACAACGCGAGTACGTTGAAAAACCTCATAAATGTTAACGTAAAATAAACAAAAAAGGCTTTGGCTAAACAAACAATCTCCGGAAAAACTAATTTATGCGGCGCATTCAACGAGAGAGTAAGACGGGCTCGGAAGCCTCTCTTTTATGTTTTGGCAAAGATTTAATATAAAAATTACTTTTCGCATTATCATGTGAGCCTGGTGTATGGGGGATTGGTTTGCAAAGTCGCGATTCGCTAAGGGCGCGCTTCCGCTTTCGGATTATCTCATGCGTGACAGCTGCGAACTCTGTCGCCCTGGTACTTAGGATGTGATACAGTGCCCTGATTTGTTTTTTTATTATCCATTTTTTATGTATGATCTACCCTTGTCGTTTTGGATCAGTGAGGAGGGGTTTATCAAAATCTGTTAAATATACGTAATGCTTGTAGAATCAAAGTTCCATTCGTATGTATTTCATATTCCTATTCGTATTCGTAACGCTTCAATTTACCAAATTGAAGGTAATGTGATATATACAAACTTTTAAACTAAGCATATTATTTTTACAAGTAATTTTTTTCTTTGATTTTTTCTAAAATAATATTTAAGCATTTTATTCTATCTTTATCAATCGTAAATCAATTCAATACAATCCTTATATCACACCCCTATATGACCCCGATCTTTCCTTCACTTGCTTTCTTTTATCGCCCGTCGCATATGTATACGTTTGATTCCGTTCAGCCCCTCATATTCCTTTGATTATTGTATTACGACCAAAACGAGGGCAAGACGAAGTAACTAGAGTAACTATTCTTACAGAGATGCTGTTGTATACCACCTCGAATAAAGAGCATATTAATCTTTGTTCAAGTTGAGCATTTTTAGAATAGAACGAGGGGTAAATCAATGAATGGGTGACGTCAGCGTTACGGAAGTAACAAAGCATTACAGAAAACACAATAAATCAATAATATTATTTACAATTTTTTGATCACCTATTTCGTATTAAATTAAATCAGGCTTGAAAAATGCAAGTACATATAAAATTCCAATATCTTATGGGTCTATATTGAAACAGCTCAACAATTCATGTTTAAAAATTTCACCAAATTTAATTAATTTATCATTTATCAAAGTTATACACACTGACAAAAGTTGGTCCTTCAAGGCCCATCAAATTAGGCTTTTAAATCACAGCTCGACTTACCTTTCTGAAGATGTATACTCATTGCAAAATTTGTATACTGTGCGTTTTTTGTAACGCGATGTAATCTATTTATTGTCAGAGAACGCGTAATGAATGATGTTTTGCATCGTTGGCAGTACAAGTGGTTTCGGCTGTTAAAGGCCGGAAATGACGTATACTGCCAGATTCAAATGAAAAAATATATTTCATGTCTTTTATCTGTAGCCCTTAGTATGAGTTTTTATGTTTTGACAAAAAGAGTCCACCAGGGGTGCTGATTGGAAATGTATGGATAAATACGTAAACAAATACTAAGAACTGGTGTTTTGCATACTTAACATTTAAATATAATAAACTTGTAATACTAACATGTACTCGTACCTATCTACTGTAATAAATTGTTTTCAAAGCCTTTCTTTATTATTTCAATAACTATTTAATCTTTAATAATGACAATTATTGCATTTTTAATTTTTAAAAGTTGATCTTCAGCTAACTCGTAACTCTACTATTAAAGATTTGCTAAATGATTATTCACGATTTTCATAATTGGAGATTACCCATTCTGTAATGTCTACCAGTATACGTAAATAATTTGATAAAATTGTAAACATTATCTATGCAACTTTTAAGCTTTTTCAATTATATTTTCCATCGCTGCAACAATTAGTGTTTTCATATTATATAATTCAAATATAATATTTAGACATATCCATGCCAAACATGCCCATGCTAATTTGGGCTTATTTAATAGTCAAATATATTTTATTGAATGAACGTACAGTGTAGCTAGTGCCAAACCGTATGCATAAATTGCGTTATCAACCACGTTACTAGTCCAAATTACAACCCCCGCCCCATAATTTCCAATTCCGCATCAATACTGGTGATTTAAGTATTTCCCGTATCATTTGTTTCTCCCGGTTCCTATATCGCATTTTTTATTTTGTTAAATTGCTTTCCTTTGTAACCTCCCCTTCATATAAACATGTGATCCGGTGCTCCTAACGCTGATATGTTTTTAAGGATTGACGTTTATTTGTTCTTGGCTCTCGGCGAAATTGCTCATTTCGCATCTTAATACCTCAGTCTCATTGTGTGGTTGACAAGTTAGAAAGCACGCACGCAAAATTTTATACCTCTAAATTATATGATTATTTTCTCATTTGTTTTTTATCTTTGTTTGTATCTTATTTTGAAGAGTTCAATAAAATGTTTCACGTATCGCAACAATAATAATACTGTCTAATACACTTTTTCATCATAATTTACTTGTCTCGTGTGACAAGTAGAATGCATGTCTATTTCCTACTTCTCTAAAAAACTTATATATAATTAAAAGGTAAAGAAATAATAGATAAGGAAAGAAAACAATTATGCGACTCAATATATCTCAAATCAAAACCCATACATTATTTTATTTCAACCCCCACAGTGAAGCCTCAGAATACTCCACGCATTGACAAACGGCATAGAAAATTATGCAAATCACATTGAGAGATGAAAAAATGGCCTTTGTTCCTATTTTATCTCGCTTAAGTAATATCGATATTACTGAGCACTATCGAGATTGGATTCGATAACATTTTCGTAATGTTCTGGATTGGAAATAAATTCACGTAATTGCTTATTTAATGCGACATTTGACTCTTAATGGTTATCCTTTGTTTAGTGAAAACATTAATTTTGTTTTGTTAATAAATGTGAATTTCAAATAATGCATAAAGGGACTATATAATAAGGGGGATTTCAAGATACTGTTAAGAAAGGAAATACAGAATAAGTTTAATATAATGCTTATGTAACTAAGTGGAAAACTTATTATCTTCCTAATATTATAAAGGCGAAAGTTTGTTGTAATCCATTATTTACCCATCCGATATACATTTGTTGGTTTTTCACGCAAAAACTATTAGGATTTGGATGTACCTAATTATACAATAATATAGGTAATACATCAGAATAACACATAGGCTAATATTTGCAAATATATTATGCGATTTGGCTTTAACATAATGACAACTACGATAAGCATCAGCCAAAAATTGTAAGTAAAATAATATTCCACAAATGTTGTGTCAAAAATAAGTATTCAAACTTTTAGACTGCCACTGACATATGATAATGAGAGTCAAGCGGGCTTTCATCGCATCTTATAACTTCTCGCATTTCGAGACAAGCGAAACTAAACTCATAAAGTTTATGCAGTGACAACATATTTCACAAACGTCCTTTTATTAGACGAAGCAGATGATCGTTGAATCCCCTCTTTCGAGGAATTTAAACTTGATCCCGTGCTGGTATTGCAAAAGTTTTCAGCTCAACGACTGTACACAGGAACGCTTTCAAAAGAGTAATAGTACTAGCAGATTTTTTGGCCGATTCGCGCACGGATTAAGTTCACATTCGTACTTGCCAATCAGAAGCCTTACAAACTTTTGAAGGGATGAAAGGTCCATCTCTTTGACACGTTTGACTACGAACGTGAAGAACGGCAGTAGTTGATTTATTATGATTTATTTCCTAGTTATTTGCTGGACAAATAATGCTTTTATATAAAAGTAATAATATTTATGTAAGTCATTTAAGTCCTGTAAGACTATACTTACAAGACTAGATATAAAATTAATTCAGCCCTATGGCTGTCTACAAATCTAAGAAAATGAGGGTATAATATTCATTTTTTTAGATCAACGTACAGTGACGTTCGTTAAATATAGCATTGTCTACATATTCAAAAATAATAATGGTTAATATGTATACGCTTTCTCCACTCACTGCCCCATACTGGGATTCTCTTTACCGCGGTGCCACGAACACAAAGACAATGACACACCCAGACCTAGAACTGATATCTAAAGTCATCATTTCGATACTACCTGGGCCGGGAATCGAACCCGAAACCTTGGTAATCAGAATGGTAATCACTCTACCGCTCCACCACTTGTCACAAATTAGATTAATGTATGTTTTAAATTAAATGAACATAAAAACCGGTTTACACGGACCACAACGGTACGGTTGGCATGCATTCACGGTCATACTGATTTACGTCCAAATGTTTACGAACCATGTTTGCATTTTACGATTTCAGTAAAACAATTTGTATTCGCCTCTTGTAGTGGCTGTAAAAGGCGAGTGTTGCGACGGTTTAAATTTGTACAGGTGTGCGATGATTTACGAGGTAACTAACAAATAGGTAGGGTCTAAAACCTGCTCTGGGTGTGGTCGAATCTAGATCTACATATAGATGGGTTTAACTATGTTAACTTTTATTTTTCTATGATGTTAACGACAAACTTTAAATAACTAAATACTAAAAGAAGTGGAACCAAAGTACGTCACTATTTCTAATCATAGAGTTGGAGCCGAAAATTCTATTACAAATAAATGTAGACACTATCTATTTCTATGCTGAGCTACCGCTTATCCCTGGCTACATTTGCGTAAGCATAGTTACATTCATAGTTTTAATTCATTTTTTAAGATTAACAGGAAAGCCTTAATGAAATGTATTTTTACATATCGCATTAATAAACTTGGTTCTTAGGAAAATAACTTTCAAAATAATGCCACAAGCGCAACATTATACCTGCCTAATCAGTTAGACTTCTTTGTTAGCATCCTATTGTTCGGAGTTCAACGTTCTTAGATCAAACTACCTCACAAATTGAAAGTTTCAAGTGTTTCAAGTTTCAAACAGTTCTATCTACGGATTTATTTGGCTCTTACTGGGAACTTACGTCTTGTCACATACTTCGCTGTTTCGGATAAGTTTTAGCTTACAAAAATTCATGACTGAAAAAATCCCGTCACAATCTTGTTCAGATTAAAAGTATTTTTTAAGTACTTATTTCTGATCTTGAAATAAATATGGATATCTATACTTTATAGTATATAGCTGAAGAGTTTCTTTGTTTATTTGTTGAAAAATATAGACTGTTTAATCGTGCTACGACGATTCCGATACGATACGATTAATTTGTAAATATGTAGGGAAAGCCTTATTACTTCTATCTTGGTTTAAATTATCCTTATGAAGTCCTTATACTACATTGTTTATTAGAAATTAATTATCACTTGCTAAACAGTGAAGGAAAACATCGTGAGCAAACCTGCATACCTGAGAGATTTATAAAAAAAAATCTCCCAAGGTATGTGAAGTCTACCAATACGCACTTGGCCAGCGCGGTGGACCATGGTCTAATCCTTCTCATTATGAGAGGAGACCCGTGCTCAGTAGTGGGACAGTAATGGGTAATGTGATGGATGATGATGACTTCATTATAAATATTAATAGTCGGCACTAGCAACGAAAGATCATGTCTATACCCGTTTCCAACCTTCACACAATGATAATAACTTCAGCCGATTTACTACGTGGTTTAAATTATACCGTTTGCTTTTTCTGACGTTTTTCGGTTGGATTACGAAAGTTCGAGCCAGGGGCTCTGTTCAAAGCCATTTTAATCTATTAATACGATTATCGCAGCATGAACCACACAGATTCACTCTGATGTCAAGTTAGTCTGAGATGCTTTATTAGCTTTTACGAACATTAGTCGGGTAAACTATTTTAAGCTTAATGTTTAATCAACGTGTTTGTGTAAATCTTTCTAATATAAATGTCAAGTTAGTCTCCAGTTTTTTATTAAAAATGCTATATAAATGTTGTAGAGTAAATAACTTTTAATGCTATTAAGCTCGTGATTTTAAAGGACATAAAATTTTGTTGTAACTAAAAATTAGAAATTTTCACGTTCAGTCTGATTATGTTAATAATGAAGCGCTAATAGTTCCATTCTTTAATTTAAAGTCTACAGTTTAGTTGTAATTAGGGGCTAATCGTAGTTTATAAAATTCCTCTTTCGACTACCACGGCAACCACCAGATGAGGCAATAGTAATGTTTTAAACGATACTGTATCATGTTTAGAAATGGTCTACCGAATGTAATAAAACTATTTATGATTTCAGGAGGTAGAACCAGCCGCTATGGGCGACGTGGTACCACATCTATTTCTATTTCTAGACTTAACTAATAATATAATTGACTTCAGAAAGGTTCCGTTTAATATGGAGTTTATCATAAATATATGCCCATAGGTAATAGTGACCTTACCATTAGCTCACCAACATCGTACGTTGGATACTTTGATGTACTTAATAAAAAAGCATAGCAGCGAAGTCTGCAGACTTCCATTAAAATCAAAATCATTGCAAGTGTAGATACATAAATATAAGCGATAGTATGTAAATACTTAAACAACAAAGATGTAAAATAAAATAATTTATAATTCCCCTTTCAGTGATCCAAGTCAATTAATCACTTTTGATCAAATAACCAGATTTACTAAAAGCAACCTGCATATTTCCAAAGCACTTAAATCTTAAAAACAACAGTCTACGTTTATTCATCTCTACATCCAGCTTTCTTGATCTACAAATGCGCTTAGTAAAGTGCTCTCTACAAATTTCGCAACATCCAACAATGAATATTTATGCAAAAATAAAACAAGGCATCCGAATCAGATATCTAATTCAAACATCCTTTAGATACGATGGAAGAGCTCAGCGAATATTGATTTTGAACTGATATAGAAATATGATATGATTATGTACTAAACCTGCTACAGAGCGCATTTAAAACAAGCGTCTCGACTAGTTTTGAGTCTAGACCAGTGGGTCTCAAATTACGAACTAAATTATTTATAATACGTAACTGTTCATTAATGAATGAATTACGGTAAATAAACTATGCCAACACAATCAACGTCTCTAACAGTGTCTGCATTTTGTAAAGTGTGTGAAATCTACTAGTTCAAATATACGTAAATGACCCTATAAAAAACCGCGATACTAATATTTTACGAATTGTAATAGTAATAATTATTTCTGTTTATTGTACCTTAATCATTACATAAGTTTACTGAACGATTTTACTGGGTCATTACACCAAAACATTACATTATTTAGCATACTAACAATTCTGATACACAAAAGATTGAGTGCCGCTGGTCTAGACAAAGCAAGTTGTAAGGTTTGCTGCCAATTGCACGCCCGAGAATCTCCCACAACTTCTTCTCTATTTAAATATTTCCTTGCAATTAATTTAATTTAGTTAACAAAGGGGAACGCTTGCGAGACCTCTAATTCACAATTAACGAGACATAGCTGCAATCTTAACAACTGCATACTTCGCTATTTTACTTCTGACAAGTATTTCATGAGAAATGTTCCCTTTGTTTCGTTTCCACTTTTTTAATTTATTCCTTCTTTGTTATCGTTTCACTTAATTCTCTATTGTTAAACAAGACACTATTCTAAATTAGCTTTAAGCTTGGTCCCGAACAAAAAATACTCAAGAAATACTTCTAAGTTATTCCAAGATTGCTTGTTCAGCATATTTGATTTTCTGAGCTTGTTTGTACGTAATGGAAGTTTAAATGATGTTTTGTTTCGAATCTGAATATCATTCTTCATAAAATCATATTATATTGAATATACTATTTGCAGTAAGAAGTATATGATATTTTTAACCTTTACCAATCGGAATAGGTTAAAATACCTCTCTTACAACATCCTTGAGAATGGATGGAAACACAGCACCGCTATACAATGCTATTTAAAGTGAGATATCGGTGTGACAGTGGTGCTTTTGGAGCGGAACCACAAAAGTCTATTCGAATATATTTGAAATATTGCAATTCTCCTATAAACCATTTTTACTCAAACAACACATCTTGCAAAACTGTACCTGACAGGAAAACTTAGGTAAAAGTATTTCAGACTTTTAAAATCAAGAGAGGCAACATTTTAGAAGATACAGCTTTGAAAAATATAGCAAAATATAGGCTATAGCCATGATTTTGCCGCGGGCTGTGCGCTATCGGTGGATTTACAGCGCAGTAAACCGTAAATACATCGGCGCCCACGGCCACCATTGATCTTCCCAACAGCCCTTTTGTTTCCCAGGATTACGATTGAAGTGGAATGACGATAACGACTTTTTGATTTTATACCGAATTTAGTGTATCGGGTTGCAGGTTTATTATGTATTCGCGCGTGATAAATTGGAGCCGATACTTACACATGATGGCGTATCATAGTGTATGGTGATTGCAGGTTCATAAGTTTTTTTTAGTATAGGAATAGCAGACGTGCATGCAGCCCACCTGATGGTAAGTGGCTACTGCCACCCATGGACATCTGTAATCAACCCTAGATAGGATTAGATATGTCTACCTGAGGTCGGCCGCCGCTACCCCTGAGGTCTAAGCAGGAACGCCTCGGAAAAGTATGTCTCCCTTACCACACCCTTCAAAACGGAACACAGCAGCGTCTAACACTGCTGTTATTAGGCAGAAATAGGTGTGGCAGTGGTGCCGCCGGAGTCGAACCACGAAGGATTCCACCACCTTCAAACAAAAGTAAAAGCGGCTGATAAAAAAAATGAATAGAGATAAAGGTGTAGGTAATAATGATGGATGGTCTGTCTAGCTTTTAATTTTATTAACCAACGTACAAGAAAAGCTATTTGACAATGTATTACCTAATATTTAGTTACATATAATAATTATTTGTGTTCGAGACGTAGGTAGTAGCACTGAATCTGAATTTTATTGTCAAGGATAAATCGTAAATAGATAAAAGAAGATTATCTTACCCTTTAGAAAAAAGTTAGCTCACAACAAGGTCATGGATTGTATTTAATTAGCCCAAAACCAAGTATTTCGAGGCAAATAACTAAACGATCTAAATAGTAGAGGATCCCAGTATAGGACGAACTTCACCGAGGTGGTTAATGGATGAAACGTTTTTTATATCAAACTAGTTTTTGCCCGCGGCTTCGCCCGCGTTTAAAAGAAAATAATATGACTAACATACATAAAACTGAAAATTCGTACTTTCATTTTGGTCCAAAAGATCTATTCTCCGATAAATCGATCTTAGATCGCCATCCCTAGTTCCCGTAGGATTTCCGGGATAAATACTATCCTACGAGTATGTCCTTTCTCGGGTCTCAGACTATCTTTGTACAAAATTTCATTAAAATCGGACAGACAGACAGACAGTTACTTTTAGATTTATAATATTAGTAAGGATTACATATGTCAAAATTATGTTGCAAATGGGTTGACTAAAAAAAATCAGTCCAGAATATGATTTTATTACAATTTAAAAAAACATTCATTAACCAGCTCGGTGAAGGTCGTCTTATATCGGGATCTTAGACCAAAAATAACTATGACAGTAGAGATTTTCTTTGTTACGCAATCAGGTTTCCCTTTGTTTATTTATTTATGCAGTTATCACCAAAATATCAAACATACAAACATAATACTGTGGGAAATATTAAGTTATTCCATTGTATCCTATTGCAATAAAATACGCTGTAGATAAAATTTATCCCGGATTATGACGTCATACCTCGTCAAACTAGATTTAATAATCCACCGCTGGCTTTGTACCACTTTCTATAGATTTGCAACAAAAGTATTTATTATGTTGCCATGGCATCAAAAAATACTAATTGCTGTCTTCTACGGCGTAATGAATAGGGGGACTTGAACAATTGGACCCCTTCTTACCATTTTATTGTTCGGTCATAAATGCCACGGCTCTTATTATTTTCCTGTCGTAAAACAACGAAATAATATTGTAACAATCATCTGGGCCCCTCTAATCTCGATGTGACATTCTTACAATGATACGCTTTATAGCTATACGTAAATCAGATTTTATATGTGGTTGTACGAGCTTTACTCAGGACTTCCTTCGTGAAATATTAACCAAATAAAGTCACACCATTTTTATTACAAAAAATCTCAATAGGACATCTCCACACTAACTTCTCTGAATTAGTTTCGTTTTAAAACATTTTTTTTTTTTTTTTTTTTTTTTTTTTTTTATATGTAACCTAACGATAAGTCAGACGGGCTACCTGATGGAAAGCAGTCACCGTCGCCTATGGACATTTGCAACACCAGAGGAGTCGCCAATGCATCGCCGGCTTTGAAGGAGAGCTCTTTTTACACCCCTCTTGAAGAGCCCCATGTCATAGTCCTGAGGGAATACCTCAGGAGGAAGTTCATTCCACATTTTGCACGTACGCGGCAAAAATGAACGATTAAACCGAACCGTGGAGGACCGCCACGGGTCCAGTTGATGTGGATGGAACTTCATCCTTCGGCGAGTGGTGCGATGAAGGAAAGGCGACGTAGGCACCAGATCAAACAGTTCCTCAGAACACTCACCATTGTAAAGTCGGTAGAACACGCAGAGGGAACCTATGTCCCTCCGCAGGCTTAAGGGTTCTAACCGATCAGAGATCGCTGGGTCATCGACGATTCGCACCGCGCGTTTCTGTACGGAGTCAAGTGGGTTAAGCTGGTATTGTGGTGCCCCTGCCCAGAGATGCGAGCAGTACTCCATGTGGGGCCTCACTTGCGCTTTATAAAGCAGAAGGAGTTGCCCCCCAGTGAAGTACTCCTTGGCTCTGTTCAGGACGCCCAGTTTCTTTGAAGCCAACTTGGCTTTAACTTCCAAATGACTCCGATACTGCACGTCACACGAAATGTCAACTCCCAGGATCCCTACACTTTTACCAATGGTGAGCGGTGTACTTTGGAACTCAGGCGCTATGACGAATGGGGTTTTTTTAGCGGTAAACGCGCAGACTTGTGTCTTCGTGGGGTTGAACTCAACAAGGTTAAGACGACCCCATTCCGAGACCCGCTCCAGAGAGTTCTCGATTTCAGACACAAGTCGGATTCTGCTTTCTTTCACGAATGTCCGAGAGGTGTTCGCACGGCCTGTGTACACAGCATCTCCCGTGCTATCATCTGCATAGCAATGAATGCCACCGGTTTGTAGCAGCATATCATTGATATGCAGAATAAAAAGCGTGGGAGATAATACAGACCCTTGGGGCACGCCAGCGTTGATGAGCTTCGTGTCTGAGCAGCACCCGTCAACTACGACCTTAATATGCCGCTCAGACAGAAAGCTGGCTGTCCATGTGCACAACCTCTCGGGAAGACCGTAAGATGGTAGCTTCGCGAGAAGGGCCCTATGCCAGACCCGGTCAAAGGCCTTAGCGATATCTAGGCTTACGGCTAATGCCTCCCCATTGCTCTCAACAGCTTGTGCCCAACGATGAGTGAGGTACACAAGAAGATCACCAGCTGATCGGCCCTTGCGAAAACCATATTGGTGATCGCTGATCAGCTGGTGCTCCTCCAGGTACCTAAGGAGCTGCGTGTTTACAACACGCTCCATGGCTTTTGAGAGCAGTGAGGTTATCGCTATAGGCCTATAGTTGGCCGGGTCACTGCGGTCACCCTTTTTGGGAATAGGGTGTACAAGGGCAACCTTCCACGAAGACGGTACTTGTCCTGTGGTGTAGGAAAGCGAGAATAGGCGCGTTAAGACGGGAGCCAACTCGGGAGCGCACGTCCTGAGTACCACTGCGGGGATTTCGTCTGGCCCGCTCGACTTCTTGATATCGAGGGACAAAAGAGCTCGCCTGACAGCCTTCTGCGTGAAGCGAATATCTGGCATAGAGCTCTCACACCGCGGGATGGTAGGCGGTGTGGCCCCTGTGTCATCAAGAGTCGAGTTTGAGGCAAAGAGGGTACCAAGAAGATCGGCTTTCCCCTTTGCCGTATGGGCCAGAGAATCATCTGGTTTCCGCAGGGGCGGTAGTGAAGACCGACAGAAATTACCCTCGACAGCTTTGGCCAGCGACCAGAAGGCTCGACTCCCGGAGGGGTAACCAAGTAGCCGCTCGCCAATTCTGCCGATGTGCTTAGACTTCGCATCAGCAAACTTCAGAATTAAATAAATCAAGCACAGCAATCTTGTAATTTCAAGAAAAACTATTAATTACCATAAAGATAAAAATCCCCCACTGCTTAACAATAATTTGGTGAAGAGGGAAATATTATGGACTATGGCATTTATAGAATTTAGAGAAACCTAACACGCACGATTCTTCCTAATATGTTAAAGTCAGTCAAGGCGTTCGGCCTATAGTATGTTACAAAGAATGAGAGATACCTACAATACATACACGCCAGAAACATTACCTTCCGCATACAGGTAAAAAACAAAGTATACACTAACAACCCGCATTTGGCTATTGCAGTTTTTTAGTGGTCTAAGACTACCATACAAAAATTAGATTCGTGCCAAGCAATAGAAATGAATTGTTAAGAGTACTTTTTATATACCTCTTTTTATAGTCACATGATGTTTATAGCTCCCAAAAACAACCTTGTGGTCACAAATGTAATATTTGGCTATTCCAATAAGTTTTATTATCTCTGCGAACGACCGCCAAAGTTTAATTCGCATTGTACTCGTAGTAGAATGATTAAATTTTGTTTCTGTATAATTTCTGATATATTGCCAGACCATAAAAACTTTTATTACAGTTCGCTCTAACTATAATTAAATAAATTTATTTTATTACGTTTATTTTTTCGTGCATATTTGTATTTATAATAAAGTTAGCAAATTGTTTTAATTTTTGGCGTAGTTAGGCACCATAGGTTAACTCCTAAATTAATTATTTATTTTACAGAAAGGAGAAACCTTCAAAAACCTTCAATAACGATTTCTTGGGAGAGACACCAGGTTTTGTGGGATTTTTTACTAAAATTCCCTTGCGCTCTTCATCAACGCTATGTAGAGAATTTCGGGATCTCCAATGAAACCGAAGCAACCAAACTAAGCCACCCAATTATTTATTTATATTACGTATATTTTTAAGTTACGTATTATTGTATACTTTCATCCCTTTTTTATTTTTATTTGGGAATTTCAAAAATCAATTTAATCTTATTTTATTTTTTTCGGTCTATAAGAAACTTTTGTGCAAAATGACAAGACCTAGACTACTTCAAGCTCTACATTTTGTCAATCAATAGAGTTTTACACCACAGATAAAAAAGGATTTCAAGATGACATCATACATTTTGAACCCCGACAATCTGTCCAGAGGAACCGTAAAAGTTAATTTTCGTACCGTTTGTAAATAGCAAAGGTATAAACATATCGTACACGCGCAGATAACGTTAAAAGTAATTGGGTTCAACGCCGTTACAATTTCAACTTTAGAGTGGTGGAATAAAGACACAAGTAGGAAAGGATATTAGATTTTGGGGTGCAATATTATCTTCACATTCAAATAAATGAGAAAAAAGTGGGGTCCGGCAGACGAACTTTTTAATTCGTAATTACAGGACAGCGTCCAAGCTTTAAGCACCATTAACTTTTTTCCTAAATGTCTGCTTTGTATGGGCACATGGTATACTATTACGTATAGAAATAGATAAACTTTATTGTGTGTGTCTGAATTACTTGGAAATTAAAGAGGGTGCTCTACATTTTGTTAATAATGAATGTAACATTTGCGTTAAGAGCAATTATACGGATAGGAATGTATTGGTGAAATAAAAATTTACTTCTATGGCACTACAAAGTAAAAAAATATTTTAATGGATTTCGCTGGATCACGACAGTATGTCTATATGCACATACGTATTTTCTCCTGCACCAAAAAGTAATCATTAGAATGTAAATGTCTATTATGATTTAAAACAAGTATAAGTAATATATGAATAGTTGAATATTGCAGAATTATGTCTGATCTTAATTGTAGCTCCACTTACACCTATTTTTTCTTTAAATAACCTAACTTTACAGTTATAGCATATTTTACAACGATATCCAGATATCCACCACAAAAATATAGATAATATTTCGCCTTCGCTGAAAATAAAAATTAACTTGTTCCATCGTTCTGAGTTCCACGAAAGCAAAGTAGGTATAAATGTGCTTTCATCTCATAACGTCGTGTTTAACTCCGAAACTCGGGGCTCGGATGCCAAAGTGCGTCGTTAGCAGATCTGTACTTGACGATTTTATTGCAAACCTCGCGGCATATTATTGAGAGGACTTCATAATAAATAGAAACGACAGGTAAACGTGTAACGCGTGTCTGTTATCTGTTATTTTTTTACATATTCTACAAGATTTCAACCACTCTTTGAATCAATAGAAAACACTTTCTTTATGATTTTATATGAATACTAGCCGACCCAGCAAACGTTTTGTTGTCATTTAAATAAAAAAATGTTAAGGGTGTCCTTATCACTTAGGGGAATGGCAAATAGATAGTAGCCGATTCTCAGACCTACTAAATATGCATATAAAATTACGTGAAAATCGGTAAAGCCGTTTCGGAGGAGTACAGTCTCGAACATTGTGACACGAGAATTTTATATATAAGATAATCGTGGAATGTATACTTGACGAAGGTACATTTTAATTTCTAACTGTTATTATCAAATGATGTTTATTTTATATGACAATTTATTTCTGATACGCGGTTTAATCTACAAGGTCTTCATTACGAGTATGTGGAGTCATAATTATCTACAATTATGAATATTACCTGCTTTAGTCCAGAAATACAGGATAGTATGTAAATGGATTAAAGGCACGCCAATTTAGAGACAATAATAAGAATTAGTTATAATGACAATAGATGCTCACAATTCAACAAAACATGTCTACTTGTATATAGCTCTGTGTGCGAGCTCAAGAGCTCTTCTCACCTCCCTTACGCTAGTTATCACATTTTTTGATGTGCGTGCGGCTTTTTTGTCCACTTCACACGCTCTTTTTGTGCTCTGTTATGACGACTGTCGTGCGTGGATTAAACTTTTCAGTACGGTATATTGGAATGTTCTTATTACCCTTTGTGATATGCTCTTTATGATGTAGAAATTCGAGGGAACATTTTGATGGTAGATTAAAAAAAGATAAAATAATTATATGTTTCTATATCAACGCGTGGCCTTATTTTCAGGTTTATGAAATTGGATATATATATATTTTTTTAACTAAATATTTTACTACGGTTTCTTATGTACCAATAAGAGTTATAAGTCAAGATGGCGGAATTTCTATTTATCATTTATCATGCTCTATATTTTATGACCGTCACCCATTAGCAACTTTATTTATTAAGACGAATTTTAAGTCAATAAACTTATATGTTTCTTAACAATAGAAGAACGTAAATAAATAAAAGTCTGTATATTTACGATATCTGAGATTAAAATTTATAGCGAAAATAATTTTAAAAATATCTTTATCAGCGTGAAATTTGTATGAAATTTTAAGATTTACATGATTAATACGAGTAGATCTAACCATTGAGATTCAATTACACGATAATATATATTACGGGTAGCAAAAAATACTTCTCCATTGTATAAGACAAGGTGGCAAAACTACTCAAAAACTTTCCCTCACCTCTGATGTCCACACAAGTACGGTCCCCAATTTGCCGACGTCGAGAGCTGCTTTGATTTTCCCTTTCAAAGTACGAGTTATTCACGGACAAGGTTTTTCAATTACGTAAATAGTTCACCGTTTCTAACTTTTATTGGGCTGTCTCGTGTTAAGAGATTACCTATCAATGTTATTAGTTGATATATTACACTCAGCAATGGGTACTCATCGTTGTCAACCCATTATTGTCCCACTGCTGGGCACGGATATCTCCGAGTAAGAAGGATTAGGCCATAATCGATCGCGCTGATTAACTGCTTATTGGTAGACTTCATACACATTAAGAACTTTTTTAAACTCTTGGGCGAGTGGGTATCTTCGTGATATTTCGAACCTTCAATATTTGCTATATTTTGATAAGTAATTATTGAAAAAAACGCATATAACTTGTAAAATCAAAGGCGTGAGCCGATTCGAATCTCATTCGGTACTAATAATCTCAATAAAATAAAATAAATACCTATTATGCACTCAACTATTGTGACTTATTATAGCAAGTGCCGCTAACATATAATTTCTAACCCCATGTCGATTTCGTGTGACAATGTACGCGCACTCTTAATTTCATCCTCATTTGTCGAAAGGAATTTAAAAACAATAAGGATAAAACCTAAAAATGAGCAAAGTTGCTAAGTAAGCAGTACTGGAATAATTTCCACAGCTCAAATAAACCCTTCTTCGTAAATTAAAGCACTTCCTTTGTGCTATCTGACAGACAGCACATTGTTTTGTGTCATACAATTGTGGAAAAAAGCTTACAGCCGTGCAATTATGAGTTGAATACGAGATTTAAGAAAAGAAATGTCGGCATTGATGAATTCTCTTTTATATTTTGTGATATGTACAGCCAGCTCCAAAAGTAGATGAACATGACGTTAAGGTTTCAAATATACCTATACCTACACCTAAGTGTTAATAAGTAGCCGAACAAAACAAGTACCATAATTATATTAACATCGTAAAGTTTCAACACATTATCACTGATGAACACAGTTTCAAAAGTAGCCAAACAATGACATATCATATTATTGACGTTAGCTATTAGGCAGATACTGTGTTCAGCTACTTTGGACGCATTAGTGTTTATCTAATTTTGACGCTTTACAATGAATCTAGAGATTTATATTTTACTTTTGAACGTTTGGGCTATTTCAAGAATTTTAATCAGCTCATAGTGCTTATCTACTAAAGCTGACTACTTATACCTATTTATTCTATCCATTTTATGTTATGATCGTTGCCGCCCATTCATTCCTGAGGTGGATTAGGTACAGATTATAATAAAATTGAAACCTAAAAAAGTTTATTTTATTTCTATTCTCTAGCGTATGTATGCTTTTTTACACTTCTATACATTGCGAGCGTTATTTCATAGATGAATATGATAAACATAGTAACACACAGAGTAACACATGAGAAGTAAGACTTAGAACATTCTCAAATGAAATGAAATGAAATGAAATGAAATGAAATGAAATGAAATGAAATGAAATGAAATGAAATGAAATGAAATGAAATGAAATGAAATGAAATGAAATGAAATGAAATGAAATGAAATGAAATGAAATGAAATGAAATGAAATGAAATGAAATGAAATGAAATGAAATGAAATGAAATGAAATGAAATGAAATATATTTATTTTGTATAGGCCAACGGCGGCACTTACAAATTGTCAGTTACAATATTTTCTTAAACTACTACCGGATCGGAACGCGACCTCTACTGAGAAGATCCGGTAAGAAACTCAGTGGGTTTGTCTTTTTTAATTTTAAAAATAATTATTCTCTTTTTATTTTTTATTTTTTTAATGCCATTATTTTTACATATAATTAATAAAGCATTAGCTCCAGTATCTTGCTTTACATTTATCTAAAAAAAAAGAAGTTTGTTTAGCAAGATACGCTACACTTTGACATTTTCTTAATTAACTAATAATTATGTTATTGATCAGTCCCAAGCTGTTTTATCATTAATATAATCAGAAATTTTATAATAAGCTTTACGACTAAGTGTGCTTTTGATAATAACTTTAAATTTATTAATTGACAAATTTCTGATTTTGATGGGCAGTTTATTATAAAAACGTATACATTGACCCACAAAAGAATTACTTATTTTGTGGAGACGAGTAACATGTGTAGAAAGGTTAAGTTTGTTCCTTGTATTTACATTATGTCTTTTTTATTCAAGTTGTCTAAAATCATATCACCCCAAAATCGATAATTGCATTGTAAAGTCGTGCGATTATTGCAAAATCACTTCCTATATCAATTACGTTCACTTACTCAATCTTAAATTACCAATTCATCTATTCCAATTTCATTTTTCCAATGACAAACTAACTAACATATAACTACTAGCTGACCCGGTAAACGTTGTGTTGCCATATAAATTAAAAAAAAATGTTGAGGGTGAACAACCCTTATCACTTAGGGGTATTGAAAATAGATAGTAGCCGATTCTTAGACCTACTGAATATGCATATAGGTAAAATTTGGTGAAAATCGGTAAAGGCGTTTCGGAGGAGTACGGTAACTAACATTGTGACACGAGATTTTTTTATATAAGATTTATCAAGATTCAAACAGATGAAAATGTTAATTTTGATAAGGATGGCAAAAATTTAATTTAATCTCATTCATACTTAAAAGAAACAAATCAAGGTTTCTCACATTAAGCGAGCCCAAATTTATAATTGCGACGGAAAGGGACCGTCAGGGATTATTAACTTTTTCTCGAACCGAGCATTCCAGAATTACTTTTCCGCTGGTCAGCTTCGGAGCTACGGAACTTCAAGCGTCATTAAATGTATTCGTACATTCAAAATTTATTTACTTAAATATACCAACCCGCGTTAATTTTATCGCTTACACGTTTTATTTTTTGTAAGCCATGCTTTAAGGAATAGATATAAAACTAAATTAAATTTATTTTATGTTTTTCAGGAAAAAATGAGATAATTCGGTAACAATTTTTTTTTAAAGGTTATTGTATATGTGACGTAACAATACCTATACAACATGACGTAAGATCAATCGAATTTTTGTTTGGTTACAGTTGTTTTATTTTGTTAAACAATTTACATTTGTACTTGGATATTTTTACGTGACGCTTTGGAATGTATTCAACATGACTTAAAATCCATCTGATATGTGTAACTTGAAAAATTGAGAAAAATATAAAGTACCAACTGGTATTTTTATAAGCTCCACTCGCGTCTTAAGCCTGAAGCTGAAGCACAGCGCGGACAGACTGCAGTCCGACTTTACATATTTAAGGCGAATGCAATCCAAAAATATTCGCAGCGAAGAGATTTGACTTAAGTTTTCTCTATAAATTCTGCCTCAACTAAATAAATTGTGAATTCGTATGTGCGGCCGTCTTAAAGAATACCGGGGCCCCTCAGCACATACAATTCGGGCCCCAAGGAAAAGTTAGATTTTTTTTTTATAGTATAGGAGTAGCAGACGAGCATGCAGTCCACCTGGTGGTAAGTGGCTACTGCCGCCCATGGACATCTGTAATGAACCCCAGATAGGATTAGATATTCCTACCTGAGGTCGGCCACAGATGCGCCGCTACCCCTGAGGACTAAGCTGGAACGCCTCGAAAAAGTCTGTCTCCCTTACCACACCCTTCAAACCGGAACACAGCAGCGCTTAACATTGCTGTTATTAGGTAGAAATAGGTGTGGCGGTGGTGCCACTGGAGTCGGACCACAAAGGGTTCTACCACCTTCAAAATTAAGAAAACAATTTATAAAATGTTGCCTTAATTCTTAACAGATAAATGTCATTAAAGTGAATATTGGCCTGCCGGGGCCGTCTAAAAGTCGGGGGCCCTGAGCGCGGGCGCCCTGCGGTAAAGATGGAATAGCATATGTGGAAATTGTATTACGAGGCAGGCGAGGTCACTATCAGCGGTATGCTAATTCGCCACCCGTCTCTACGTTTTAGCGTCCCTAAATCGAAATATTATTCAAATAACGATATTTTATATTAAGACAGATTTATATTTACAACGTTTTAACGTTATAATTGTGTGAGTGTGAATTTTTTACTTGAGTTTATGAAGTTTTTTGACTATATGAATTCTAAACTTACGTTTGGAGGTAGATGAACTCAATTTGGTTTTTGAATTATTTATAGTATTATATGGTAAAGTTATTTAAAGTACCAGTGAAATAGAATGTACCTCGATGTATACAATATAGAAGAAGTATATGAATACTTCTTAATTATAGTATACATTTAAAGAACGGATCTATTATAATTCTTCACCGCTAATAACCGAATCATAATGTTATGCCAGTAAATAATAAAAGTTTCAGATAAAAATAGTTTATTAACATAACATAGTAACACTTTATTCTTCATCATACTTCTCCACCACTGCCAATCCTAACGTATGACATGACAGGATATCGATATTATCCTTCATTACCATCTGAGCTTTGTATTCACCACAAAAATCATGTGTCAGAACATCTTTCGCAAAATCAATAGATATTTTAAGGCCGTCCAATGAATATTCACCCTGGTTGTGAAAAAATAATGTTAAGTACTTTAAATACGTACTGTAGTTTTAAATAAGTTAAACTATTCAAAACTATAGTGCAATTGCCATAGCTAGTCATCGGTAATCAACCCCAGATAGGATTAGATAGTCCTATCTGAGATCGGCCACAGAAGCGCTACCCCTGAGGATTAAACCGACACGCCTCGGTCGGTCACATACTTTTGTATGTGACTCCTACCACACCCTCAAACGAGAACAGAGCAGCACTGAAGACTGCTATTATGAGGCAGAAATAGGCGTGGCGGTTGTGCCGCCGGAGTCGAACCACAAAGCGCACTACCTTCAGAATCACTTCTTACCATCCAATGGACTGTATATTTGTAAGCTGCTTGGCCGCAATAAAATATTTGACAAAAGATATAAAATTATCATTATGCAGTTTCATCTACCTCATTTTTATGACTTATGGCCATCTTAACTAGATATGGTCCTAACCATCCACAATTTGTGAAGTTACAGTAATTAATTAATGGTTACCATAATAACAAGGTTATTTTTATATTAAACTTGAATGTTTCAACAAGTGAAATTAATCAATATATACCTTCGGTATTGGACAAGACGAAGTATTCATCTTTGCTGCAATTGGATACCATGGCGTATCTGTATTTTTTAAACTTGAACAAAAGTCTCCTTCTACGCTATACATCGGTTCATCCCCAAATCCTGTACACTTAAATATCTGTAAATCCATCTGAAAAGAAATGATGAGTTTGGCAAGTTAGGCTATTTTTCTACCAGGGATGTGTGACGTGCTGAAGCTATGCATGTGTGTCAAATCCAACAATCAAATTGATAGGTAGATCTGCATCAAGTGGACTCATATTGTCCTTCACTGTTCGGTTTGTACAGTCATTTCTGGTGCGAATGGGCACAATGTGGAATAAACTTCTTCACGAAGTATTCTTGGAGCGTTATAACATGTGGTTCTTCAAGAATGGTGAAGAAAACTCTTCTTCAAAGCAATGCATCGACAACTTTTCTGGTGTTGCACCACTTATTTTTGATTTATATTTGTAGTGTCAAGCGTTGCTGCCCTATGGTTTAAAGAGTACGGTAAGGGAAGGATACTTTATCTTTAGTCCTCAGGGTTAACAATAAATCTGTAATCAACTTCAAAATTCAAATACTACCTGGGATTGATTACAAATTTCCATGACCTGTATCACTTATCATCATCATCTTCTCGTCATGCACATTGCACACTTACTGCAAAGAAAGTCCTCTATATTATATTTCTTTTTAAAGCCTTTTTTGTTCTGTCTCTGTGTACACAAATTTGTAAAATAAATAAAAATAACTAGAAATATTCTATATTAATTGTACAAACCACGTAACCCTCTTTTAGGTCTTCTAAGATCACGAGGTTTCCTTTAAGCGTAAGGCCTCCCTCGTCATCCCCAGAGCCTGATGCGCTGCCAAGTTCAAGATCATCGAAGCTATAGTTTGTGTTTTCGAAGTTTGGACAGCTTCTTATAACCTCTGACCACTCTGCTGCATAGTATGGCTTGACAATAAAGAACAATTTATTGAGACAGTGTTTTGTAGGTACTATACGATTGTCCCTGTAGTTCCGGGACTAGAATAGGGCTACGGTAACTCCTGCCTGTCGTAAGACTAAAAGGGGTGTTCCGGGGTTGCGGGCGGCAAGAGTGAAGGACGGCGGTATGTGTGGTCGCATACCGTCGTTAACACCAGATGCATTTGTGGCCGATCTCGGGAAGAATTCTAATCCTAACTGTGGTTGGGTAGATGTGCATGGGTTGCAGTTGCCACTTACCATTAGTTGGATTACACAATTGTTCTATAAAATAAAATCTATTAATATAAGTAGTATAATTTATTTGACAGTTATTTTTTATATTATAGCAAAAAAAATGAGTCTGTGTCTTAGAGTGAGATAAAGAACACGAATCTAATTACACCAAGCTTATTGTGCATTTAGTATCAAATATAAATAAATTGATAATGGAAACACATATTATCGGGAAAAAATTACTTACATCGTCCCCTAAACAAACGTCACAGAAAAAGGAAAACAAAAATGTCATAAGCATTTCCATTCCAATTTTTTGCACTCGATTTAATGGATTCTATGTTGCATTTGATTATTTATACGTGGATTGATAATAATCTCAATTGTTATATTATAATGTCGTGTAACGACTGGTTGGCTTTGTTGCAAACAACATTGTAATATCGTATGATCATAACTTTATTGTATAACAATCACGCCATATTTAATAACACGAAAAGTATCCCATAAAACTATTAATAATTCTGCCATTGCTGATAATATTATAGTTTGCAGTTTTAGAGTATGATAAAAAGGTCTTAGGTTTCCATCCATCAGCCTTTTGAACTGTGCTAGGCATTCTCTTAATTATTGACACCACTCCAACCAGTCCTGCGCCTTCATGAATCCAGGTGTCTTCAGTACATTTACACTAAGTTTATAATAAAATATCCTCAGAGATATATTTCGTTGAGTAGATATTTTTTGTGATAACTTACTATTGAAATGTATTTTGAAGTTTTAAATTTATTTTCTGTAATGCCTCTAAATTTAAGTACATTCATGATCACAAGATTTAGAAAAAATATAATATTTTCTTATACAAGACTTAAAATACTTTCAAATGGGGATCGCAACAAAATTATTTTTAGGTACTAGTTTTGTAGATAATAATAATACATTTGTTATTTTTCTAAGGACTAAAAGGTTAATTCATGATTATCATGAAAATTGGGTACCTACTGGTAATTAAACAAAAATTCATATTTTTGCAACCGAAACCCTTGAATTTACCAACCGCAACAATTAATTATTACCGGGAAGAATTTAAAGTACCTACGCTAAATGCAATTTATTTTATCAGTTATCATTCCGGGATCATTCGGAACGTGTAAATAAAATTACGATACGAATCGATTCAACCAATATCCCTCGCTCCATACAACCAAACGAATGGGACTTTACGGCAACTATATCATTTCCAATATAGTAGTTTTATGTAAATGGCGCCTACTTTTAAACTGTCGTAATTTTTAGATTCCGATTGGAGTTTCCCCTCCACGTATTTGTTATCTTTCGGAGAATAAATGAATGTATTCACAGTTTTGATTTATTTTCTGTTTTTATCCAACAGTATACTACTGTTTTACGTTGTACGTTTTTATCATTTTAGCGACGATGAAATTACGTAAAAGGGATAGCGGAAAATATAGGTATATTTCAGATTACGTACATAAATAATTTTGAGTTAAAATGAAGTAACATAATAGTATCATTACTACTTACAATAAGTATGGTCATCATTATGAACCCAATAATAATTATAATATAATATTTTGTGTATTTAAATTTATCGGGGTAAAACCAGTTATTTTATCATAATAATATAATACCTACTATTTATCATCGTGCCAACTGCGTATTTGTTTATATTAAAACAAATCACGTATATATCTTATTTTTGACCAATGGTATCTCACAATTTATACATTTTATTATTTAACGAGTGAGTACTTTTCGATGCAATGTTTTTAATTTCTCTGTTGTCGATACTACAAACCCGGTTACATAGATCATGGTCACGGCGAAACTGAATAAATATGTATTCCTACGTAATATCCAAAATATTCAGATAAATGCGGTCCCATTATGGCAACTTAGGTACTATTTGCATTAAATATATATATATTTTTTTAATTAATATAGGAGTAGCAGACGAGCATGCAGTCCACCTGATGGTAAGTGGCTACTGCCGCCCATCTGTAATCAACCCCAGATAGGATTAGACATTCCTACCTGAGGTCGGCCACAGATGCGCCGCTACCCCTGAGGACTAAGCTGAAACGCCTCGGAAAAGTCTTTCTCCCTTACCACACCCTTCAAACCGGAAGACAGCAGCGCCTAACACTGCTGTTATTAGGTAGAAATAGGTGTGGCGGTGGTGCCGCCGGAGTCGAACCACAAAGGGTTCTACCACCTTCAATACTTATACATACAAACAGTCGTTCATTTCATTACATGAATTAAGTACATGAAATATGTTAACGCTTTTGAGCGCAAAAACGGATGTTTGCATTTAAGGAAACTCTCTCCATGAGTAAATAATAAGCACAGTGTCTATTAAAGAAAATGTGAATTAATAAAATTCCGGGTCACCAGGCTCGCATAACTTCTAAGGGGTAAAGATTTAATTATGCGCATAGAATTGCCAGCGCTCCACTTAATTTGATTGCGAGTGACACCTATATGCAAATGATACGTTACGACTAATTGAATATCTTTGTTCATTCAAATGGGGATTCTCGATGACTTTTGGGATCCACCTAACAAAACTCAATTTTAATTTATTTGGACTGTTTATTAAATTGTATTAGTAACACCCTCTCTGACAGATAAGTTTCAACCTGCTTGAAATTGACAATTGCATATAGTAAATTTACAGGAGAAACTCCCGAGAGATCAAACCTTACCGGGTTTATATTTTCGTTACTTATAAGTTACTTATAAGATGTTAATATATATGCTTAAAAAGTGAATGTGAGAAAATGTTATCTTTTTAAACATACATTTTATTGTCCTACTGTTGGGCACTGTTATCTCCTTTCAGATCGCAAATGATTATGCAATAGTCTACCGCTGGCCGCGTACGACTTGGTAGAGTTCACATACTTTTTTAAATCTCACAGGTATGTAGGTCTCCTCACGATGTTTTCCTTCACCGTTTGCAAGTGATAATAAAGGGTATTATATGCTATTCCATAATTGTTGTATCTGCAAAACTCAAGGAAAAAGGATCGTTTGAAGGAAGGCAGAATTGCAGTTGTAACAATGAATAAACACAATCATTTAAATATAAAAAAGATATTTTCTCTGTATTCTATTATTGATTAACGAAACAGATTTTTTCAAATTCGTACAAAATATTATATATTTTTACTCTGTCGCTGTAGGTATTCGGATGAAAAATAGATTGAAAATTCATTTTATTTGTGTCTCTCCTAAACATTGGACGACCTCATCGTCTGTTCTATCCAGTCGCGGTAGCTTGCGATGGAGGTGTAGACTCCGGGCCAGCCGTCTCTTCCGCACCCATACCCGAAGGACACGACGGCCACTGATTCCCACGTTCCTCCGACATTCCTCATGAGGGGACCGCCCGAGTCACCAGTGCACGCGTCTTTGGCGAACACACCACCGGCGCAAATCTGCTTGTCTGTCAACGCAGCGCCAAGGGTTCGGTACTTAGTGTCACAGTCTCCCTTGTCGGCGATTGGCAAGTTCAGCTTTAGCTTGATAGGGCTGCTCTTTCCTATAAATTGTAGAAAAATATTTAGCATTAATGAGGTCAATATTAAAGTTCTTATAGACCTGCGTTACACATTGTTTAAAATATGTTCAAAGATATTAAATACAAAATAAATAATGATTTTAATAACTTTCTTCTAAAGCCAACAATAATTAATACAACTTATGTATTAACAATAATAAAGGTGACGCAAAATGTATCAATTTTTTTTTTATTTATTTAGCAACAATTTTGCGTTGAAATCTACACAAAGCTTCCGTGCCAACCGTTTTATTATTAACCCTGAAATTTCCCGTTAAATACAGGTATCAATTTTGCACGAACGTGGCCGATATTCCGAGAAATGTCTTAAGGAGGTACAAAATCAATAGGAAAATATATACCTGATAGGGTTTTACCCCACCCGGCCACGAACACGTCATATCCTACGTTCAAACGCGTGTTGCCCGTCAAACAGATCGGCTGGACGTAATCTGTAACAAAACCCATTTATTATTATTACGTACTTTGTATACAGGGTGAAGTTTTCAAATAGGCCTTCAGGGCCAAATCCGAAACTTTATGGATTAGCGAAAAAAAGCTGAAAGGAGTTACGAGGCCGATAAAACCTAAAACTGCATCATTACCTTTTTAAAATATCTTTTTCCCTAGCCGGGAATCGAACGAGTTCATTTTGAAAAAAAATATACATTATTCCACGATCTGATAGTGCTGCTTATAAGGATCAAATTCTGGGAAGTCATGATAAATGAAAAACTAATGGAAGAGCCTCAATTTTAAGAAAATACATATATTTTCATATTAATTTGGCAGTTAAGTTCCTGCCATTAATTGTGTTATGTGAATGTTAATATTAAACTAATACTCTAATGTCTTTTATTAATTATCAATCTATCCATTGTTTTGGCCACCAAAATTTGACATCTGACAATTTCAAATTGGACATCTGGCAATATCAAATTTCAAATTTGACAATTTCAATTTTCAAATTTTAATACACATTGTTAAATTTCGATCTTTGACAGGTAAAAAGTGAAAGATTGATTATTAATAAATGGGCCTAAGACAAATCGGTTACAATTTTCAATCGGTAAATATAAATTTAATAATTGTTATCATTAAGTAAATGTTCTAATCCATATTGAATAATACAATGTAATGTAATCATGTAATCATTAGTATATAATTATAATGTATTTCTAAAATTTTGCATGCTTCCCTGAAGCTAAGTGTGAGGAAAATTGTAAATATTCTTACCAACCCAGATTGTACCACATTTAAAAGCAAATAAATGAATGAATGAATGAAAAAACCGTTTCGGAGGAGTACGGTAACTACTCGTAAGATTGTGACACGAGAATTATATATATGGATTTAACGTGGCTCTGGTACAAATAAACTTTTCTATTCCATATACATTATTATACATACATCTGTTAACACAAGAGTGAGATTATTTTCCAAAATATTTTTCCTTATCTTTTCACTCAAGTTTCGTGCACATAAATAAGGAAAATGAAACAGGAAACATATTTTTACACATAACCATACTTTGCATATGCCCATGTCACTTATGCTAATCAAAGACCAATGACCTAACAAGATAAACATTTATAAATGTAGATTTTTTTTTTTTTTTTTTTTTTTATAATATAAGGGTAGCAGACGAGCATGCAGTCCACCTGATGGTAAGTGGCTACTGCCGCCCATGGACATCTGTAATCAACCCCAGATAGGATTAGATATTCCTACCTGAGGTCGGCCACAGATGCGCCGCTACCCCTGAGGACTAAGCTGGAACGCCTCGGAAAAGTCTGTCTCCCTTACCACACCCTTCATACCGGAACACAGCAGCGCCTAACACTGCTGTTATTAGGTAGAAATAGGTGTGGCGGTGGTGCCGCCGGAGTCGAACCACAAAGGGTTCTACCACCTTCAATATAAAATATATTTATTACTAAGCGGTAAATATTAACAGTTTAAAAATGATATCATCAACAATCAGACCAAAGCAGACCTGCTACCTGATGGAAAATAATCATTGCCGCTTATGGATAATTGCAACATCAGAAGTGTGACTAAAGTATGACCGGCTTTGGATGAGAGCTCGTTTGCACCTTTTTTGAAGAGCTCAAATCATAGCGCTCCGGGAATTGCTCAGAAGGAAGTTTATTTCACATCTTGTATGTTCGTGGCTAAAACGCCCGTGCAAACCGAACCGTGGAAGACCGCCACGAATCCGGTTGGTGTGGATGGAACTTCATCATTCGCGAGTGATGCGATGGGGGAATGATGACAACAGATCAAATAGTACCTCGAAACACTCACGATTATAAAGCCTGTAGAGTACGAAAAGGGAACCTATGTCCCTTCCCCAAATTTAAAGGCTCTATAAAGTAGTGGAGTATTCTCCAGCAGTTGTAATACTTATTATAAAATAAACGAAGCAAACTTTGAGAACTTACAGGTAAATCGAACCCTCTGCGCAAGTCTCACGAGCGAGATGTCGTCTTGTCTGTTCTTGTGCCTGTCCGAGAAGCCAGGGTGAGGGTATGAAGATTGGACGGCGTACTCTTGGACTGGATCAGCGCAGGTACCGTTGACGCAGTCTAAGTCATTTTGTATGTCCCATTCACCCAAACGTACCGATGCTCTGAAAATTAGTAATACTGATTTTTACTGGAAGATTAAAGAAATTATATGTAAGTCGGTAATTTGAAGTTTGTAGAACCCATTGTGGTTCGACTCCGGCGCCACCACCGCCACACCTATTTCTACGTAATAACAGTTTTAGGCGCTACTGTGTACCGGTTTGAAGGGTGTGGTAAGGGAGACAGACTTTTCTGAGGCATTCCAGGTTAAGACCTCAGGGGTAGCGGCGCATCTGTGGCCGACCTCAGGTAGGAATATCTATTCCTATCTGGGGTTGATTACAGATGTCCAGGGGTGGCAGTAGCCACTTACCATCAGGTGGACTGTATGTTCGTCTGCTACTCCTATATTATAAAAAAAGGTAGCATAATGTATCCTTGAACTACTAGTTATGCCAGTAGTAATAGTAGTAGTGCCCAATTAAGCACAGTTCAAGAAACGTCGTGAATAAATCTACATGTATACAAAAATCTGAAGAAAGAAAATCTTCGACAAGTCGACAAGTCGCAAGTCGACGAGCTTCGATGACGGTCATCACTCGTACTTTACCTCCCTAAGTCCTTTACATTATGGGAGAGAAACCTTGCCCACCAGGGACACAAATTTAGGTAGGTTATGAAGGATACATGAACATAATCTTAATCATACACATTTATGTAATTCGTATTGAAATTACTTTTAAATGACAAATCATAATACCATATGCGATGCGTCATACCAATTGGTTTGGTTGAATGCATGAAAAATGAGTACTGGGAACTATGAGGATTTTCCAAAATACAATAACCGGTTTCAACTTATTATATGATCAATTAAGGACGTGGTTATTCCCTCATAACATTTTTCTGTTTGTTGTATAGTTCGCGTAATACTGGTAGTCCGCTCTGAATATAGAAATGAATCGCGTCGCCACAGCAAATTGTATGACTACATCTGCTCGCGACAACTTCAGAGCGGACTAGCAGTTTGGCGCGGGCCAAACTTATATGGTAATTTAATAAAGTTTTTATTGATTTGTGGCATTTCATTGAGGCGACAAATAATAAACAGAAATAAAAATTCATTCCAAAATCTATTACCAAGATGACCTGACTAATATTCTAAATGCGAATATGAGTGTATTTGTTTGCTACACTTTCAAGACTTAACTTCATATTACATAACCTTTTTTTTGTTTATGAGGGGGAAACCTTCAAAAGGTACCCGACGACGTGGTAGCAACACCGGGTTATGTGGGATTTTTACCACACTTAAACCCCTTGTGGCCGTCCTCAGCGCTTGGTGGAGAACTTCGGGATCTCCGATGGAACACAACCGGACTCCTCCAAGCGCGATGTCCCTATCGGGCTCTGCCCTGGGAGAAGTAGTTTACACTACTCCCGCACACCTGGTGTTTACGACGGTATGCGGCCATACACACCGCCGTCCTTCTCGAGGTAGCTTGTACGACGGTTCGAGCTCCCACTCTTTCCGCCCGCAACCCCGGAAGCCCCCTTTTAGTCGCATTTTACGACAGGCACAGGATACCGTAGCCCTATTCTACAGGGACAAAGATATTACATACCCTATTGTCATGATATATTATACACACATTATGGGGGTCGGTACACCATCAGGTGAACTGCATATTCGTTTGTTGCTTCAGTATTATGAGAAAAGTATAGTCGCGCCAAACTGCTAGTCCGCTCTGGGGGGCTAGCCATGTTACAAACTTTGCATTCTATTCGTTTTCTTTTCTATTCGTTAGCTAATATCATTCTACATATATGATAAGTCTATGGTTAGCTATCACATTTACATCAATTAGGCGTCAAATACAATATCGTCTGGTTTCTACACCAGCCAAAATAGCTACATGGTAATGATTAATTATTTAATAGTAATATTACAACATATCATCATAATATAAATAAAAAAATATACCATATTTTATAGCACATGTATTTTATTATTTAAAATTATTTGCAAAAACTAAACTTAATAATGTGTTTATGGACGGTAACTATGGTGATTAGTGATTGTTTACAAAGAGTATACAAATTGTTCATAGCGATATTACTAATGACAGTTACAGCGATTGCATGTATTTTGTATAAAATTACCTACTTGTACTTGTAATTTAGGATACGTATGCCCAAAGGAAAATATCTGGACGTCCAACTTGTTAAGATTTACTGGCTCATGGCACGAAAGTCTCTCAGCAACGAACTTGTCTACTACAAACCGCATCCAACTCAAACTTGGACATCATACAGCGCTTCCAATCGAAAATGCTTATGCCACAGAGACAACGGTGAGAGAGAAAGTGACAAATAAACTAAAATCATATACTCGTTCATATAAAGACACTCCAATGAACTTGCTAGTGAACTTATGAATTCCACCCGCACTTTAAAGCTCATCAAAAGGAGGGCTACTCAGGATCTTCTTCCATCGTAGGAGCGGATTCCAAGGAGGCAATTATTATAAATGAAAATGCCACTGGGTGTATACCACACATGCCATACCAACAAATGAAACCTTATAACCACTAGCTTAATGCTTAGACAGGGAGATTGCTATTGAAACAGGAGATAATAATGAAAAATAGGATACAGATATTAATATTATATTTTCTTTTAAGATGTAAATAAATGGTTTAGTTACAAGTAAAGCTAATATGAGAAGCATTAATAATTATGCAATAAAACAGTTAAACTGAGACAATATTTTTATTTAAACACTGGAATAACTCTATGTTCTATCGTATCTATCTATTATATTATATGCTCCTATTAATTTAAAATAGAAAAACGACTGTGTAATACATTTCTATAATATTTTAGGGTACCCTAGTTATAGAGAGCCATATTCAAATTTTAACACATTTAAAGTATACATTTTCAAATGATCAAAAGTAATTAAAGTCTGTAATGCAGTGATATCGCGTCGTGAAGTAACAAACAGCTGATACAATATCCGCCATTTTATTAGCGTTTACGTTTTCTACAGGGTCGGCGCGATCGCTCACTATGACATTTATCTTAGAATACGCTTCGCTAACAAATTTGACAAAAAAGTCAAAAGGTTGTTGAAAGGTTGTCAAAGATTGTCATTTGTATGGAAAAAAGCGATGACATGAGCATTGTAGAATCGCTAGCGTTCTATTCTATCGTGTAACTTGGCTACGACTTTTCTACTTCGCTATTTTGATCACGTGATCATTGATAATTTCATACATTTCAGCGTTTCTATAGCGTTTCTACAGCGCAAGCGACTGTAGAATGTCAACTTGGCTAGGCCCCCAGAAGTTGTTGCGTGCGTTGTACCCGCGGGCGAGAGCGGGCAGCGGACGGGTGCCGGATGGATCCCGTGCTGTCTTCGTCGCTGATATCTATAATTTGCTGTTGCGACGCGAGTCATTTCTATATTCAGAGCGGACTAGCACTTTGGCGCGGACTATATAAAATAACCTAAAACTTACATTTGTCCAACGGCAGTTTCAATGGCTCCCACGACGCAATGCGCAGCCGACAGTACGTATCTGTGGTTAATGAGAACTCCACCGCACCGGTACACCAAAAGACCACCACCATCTGCAAATTATATGCATTTAAATTTACCAAGAAATCATTATAATATACTAAAGAAAAGTTACATCGACGATAAAACATATTCATAAAATTTAAATGTTTAATAGTTTATCAAATCAAATCTTCTGTTCAAAGAATTTTGTCTAAAATTAAGCTCCGCTATTCTTAGCCTGGCATTTTAAGTAATTGATTTGATTTTGCTGAATAGATTGTTAATGAATTTTTATCTGATGAAAGCAGTAAGATATAAATCACGTATATTAAATGGAATTGATTCACAAGTTTTTTGCATATTTTATACTTTAATGTTTGTTTCACTGCAGGAATAATATTCTCCACAACCGGTTGATTAGAATTGTAAAGGACAGCGATTTGACATGGTATTGTCCGCGTAAAACTGCTAGTCCGCTCTGAATATAGAAAGGAATCGCGTCTCCATAGCAAATTGTATGACTACACCTGCTCAAAACAACTTCAGAGCGGACTAACAGTTTGGCGCGGACTATACTACGGTATTGTACTAAATTTCGTTTGCGTCACAGGCTCAGAGGACAGACAAGAATAAAAGCGAAATCTTAATAAACCCGCTCAATATACCTATGAATGAAAAAAACACACTACACATAGAGACTATATCTACTCACTAGGTCTGTATCCCATCAAGGCCATCCACGGGAACTCGTCCAGGTCAGTGAACTGACCGCCATATATCCTGTCTCCATTCTCGTCTAGCCCACATTTATCCCTTGGCATTAAGAATGAATCTTCCGGGTTAACTGGCTCTACTGTATCAGAAATGGATGGAGGCGGCACTGGTCTAGATCTTACCTGCGAAAGATATGTTTTTTGTCATTCTGATTTTTAAAAATCACATCTTACTCCTTAGGCGCAGTACACATCTAGAGCTAATTAAAATCTAAACTCTGGATTTGGTATAAGAGTAATCTGGACTAAGTCTAATCTCAGGATTAAGTCTAGTCTAGTCGATGAGGTCACCCTTAAAACCAGCACACAGAAACGTTTACCAATGCTTTTAGACAGAAATAGATGTGGCGGCGTTGCCTCCGGAATCGAACCTTTCAAGGTGGGTAACGTCTACTCACAGTGGTTGTAGGCTGTTCAGCCGGCAGGGGTCCACAGCACACAGTAGGCACGTAGCCATCGAAACCGCATGATGACTGTCTTAAGAAGCTGACGACGCTGCTAGGCAGAGGTCGCTGTTCGAATGCAGTGAGTAACGGTTGACAGCTGTATAGAGAGACGCACTCGCTTTTTTGGCCGAGAGGAGTTACACAGGCTGAATCTGAAAACAAAGGAAAATTTTATTTTAGTAATAGTAATAGTTATTTAATTAGAACAATCGGGTAGTCGACCAGTTTTAAACCGTTATCGCCATATGTTACTAGGGTTATGAAGAAAGTTCATACACGGAACCTTAAATTTATGTTTCTTTATTGTTTTCTTACTTTACGACGATATTGACATTACATCTTCATTTTCACTACCACAATTTACACGAATCCAACAATATCTTGTTTGTTAAAATTGGTCAAGCCGTTTGCCTTTAGGGCGTGCCAAATTAAGCAACGTACATAGGCTCTAAAGACATTACCTTCCGGCGTCGGGTAAAAATTATCGTTAAAATACCTTAAAGTGGCATTGACATTTCATGCTCTGTACAGTCTACGAGTATTTATAATTTAATGACCACGCGGCGTTTAATCTTTTTCATAAGTTTATCTTTTCTCTAGTTAAAGTTTATTTTACACTATAATATAACATTTTTTTCATAAAATCTTTATTGCTATATCTGACCCCTGAGTATTCGAGTTCCAATAACTATCGGATGACATGTACGTTATAAATAGATTTTGTCGAAGCTTTTATGGAAAACTTTAAACTGTTGTATATTATAAGATACCTATGCTTATAAAATATTAACATCGTTGGATATCAATTTGGTGCACAAACTAATTTTATTATTAATGCCAACGTACAAGGAAAAGTTATTTTAAACTCTGTAAACTTGCTAAGACGTAAAAACCGAGAAGCAGGAACTTGAAGCTAATCTATGGATACTATTATTAAATCTAAAAATTGTTTGTACCTGTAGAATTTCAACATATTTTTTAATTTTAAGGATATTTATTGAAAGAGATTTTAGGTCATAGTCATGTTTAAGCTGTAAAATATCAAGTGAGTATTATAAGTAGGTATTTCCAATTTTTACTAGTACAAAATGACTATGTACATACAATTCTTAAAAGTATTTTATATATAATTATATAGTTATTGTATTAACGTCATGAAGTATAATATTACACACAAACAAACCACCATTGCTCCTTGTTCGTTAACAGGAAAATTCTTACTTATACTTGGCGATTACGTAGGTTAACCTTAATACACATAATACATATAAAATAAAGAATGAATTCTCATATCGGGCCACTTTTGTGTTTTTCAATACCATAATTAGCATTAACAAATTTCTAGACAAAAAATAACATTCTCGTCATTCAAAAATAAGGAAAACGAGTGATAATGCTCAAACACGTTTAAAGATCGTGATCTCTGACCGATAGATCGAGATAACTCGTTAAAAGCCGGGCTCCAATTAATTCTTTATTTTATTCCACACATTTACTAAAACAAAATACATACCCGCATAACTCCATAGGAACGCAAAACTTAACAACACTATGTATTTCATTTTATTTATTTTTAATTCAATTTTATAAGACAACTGTCATCACTGGATCGTCAGTTCGTACTAAAGCGTTATGTACAAAAACGCTATGTAAATAATTAACAAAATGACGATACTTGTCCGTCCACTTTGCGGCACTGGATCTTAGAGGTCAGCGACAACATATTTATAGCATACGTGCTTATGTTTGTAGCGTCCGCAAAAAACACGCTATAACCTGTTGTGAACTAAGAAGCGATAAAAATGAATATTATTCTTATGCTATATTGCTATGTAGTACTAGAAATGGATTTTTAGCAATACACTTATCATTTTAGTAACAGGTACTAGCTTTTATAAGTTACCTATTTACCATTACGATTCATATTTTAAATGATACAAAATAAGTACTTTTTTGCGCAGTTTAATTTATAATATTTAAAAATATATTAAATAAACTTATCTATGTATGTTCCATTTAAAGGGTGTATTTCATTTGAACTTAATTATTTAATAGAAACGTTAAGTATAAAAGTAAGCTGTACATTTTTTGCAATGCATCGTCAACCACAAAAGGTTGATGTCTTCTGGCGGCAGTAACTACTTAGTATAAAAGTGGATTGCTCATTTGCTGCTCCAATTTTATAAAAAAAATACAAGAAATTACTAGTTAATGACGTCAATTCATCATCATCATCATCAACTCATTAATGTCCCACTACTGGGCACGGGTCTCCTTTCATAATGAGAAGGGTTAGGCCATAGTCCACCGCGCTGGCCAAATGCGTATTGGTAGACTTCACATACCTTTGAGATTTTTTTTATAAATCGCTTAGGTATGCATCCTCACGATGTTTTCCTTCATCGTTTAGCAAGTGATAATTAATTTCTAATACGCACATTACTTTGAAAAATCAGAGGTGCGTTCCTGGGATTTGAACCTCGGACCTCTCGATCGAGAGGCCGAGTTTCTTAACCACTAGGCTATCACTGCCACCGTCGATAAAATGACGTCAATTGATAGAGACCAATAGTTACAAAAATGTTTTCTCTTAGGTTATTCTACCAGTACTTCAACTTGCAGATAAATATTAACCTTTAATAAAACAATAATAACGATTGTGAATCCCGGGTTTTACGTTCTTATCAATATATTATTGAAAGAAACGTTTAATTGCTAAAATGTGATGTACCAATGGAGTGTTTTTAAAAAATCTATGGAGTATAGTTTGAATCCCAGACTCATAGACAGACAGTAGATATATTATCGTAACATTTATTCAAAAAAGTTTATAAAAAGTAGCTTTTAATAGGAAACGTCTGTTTTCTCTTTCTTTTGATACCGATATCATGCAAAAAAATGGGAATACGTCACTGAAATAATCATGCATTATCATCCAAACCATACATGTAACTATGCAAAATTTCAGCTCTTGATCAATTGGGGTCAGTTCGTTTGTAATTCAGTTGCAGGATTTGACTCTGACTTAGCTACATACATATGTAACTAAGAAAGCAAGTTAAAAACTTGTAATAAACTAATTTTCTTTTTGCCTTGATCTTAGTTTAGATTACTGGGTGCCTCCGGGTTCTCTATAATATTTTCAAATACGTGTAAAGTTTATGAATCTATTTTCTTACTCAGAAGAGACCTGAGATAAAATGGAGCTGTATCATTTCGCAGAATCGGTTCATAATGATAATTATGTTTTTTTAACAATTATTAAAGGGGGATATAGCACACGTTTCAAGAAGATTATTTATATACTATGGCATGGTAATTCCTTACAATACCATAGTAATTAAATAATCTAATAATTAATACTTATCTGACTAGTTCCAACATAGTTCAACAACTTATGGGTAGCAACGCAACACTGCCGACCTCAAGTAGAACCTAAATAAGATTGTCCCTGTAGTACCGGGATCAGAATAGGGCTAAGGTATCCCCTGCCTGTCGTAGGAGGTGACTAAAAGGAGGCTTCCGGAGTTGCGGGCGGCCACAGTGGGTGGTCGAACCGTCCAGCAAACGACCCCGGGAAGAACGGCGGTATGTGGTCGCATACCATCGTAAACACCAGACGATGTGGAGAGCGCCTGGTCTCACCTGGGCGGAGTCTGATGGAGCAACACGTTCAGTGGACTCCGGTTGCGTTCCGTTGGAGATCCCGGTGTACGCTTCGCAGCGCTAAGGATGGCCACTGAGGGGGGTTTTAGTGCGGTAAAAATCCCACATAACCCCGTGTCGCTCCCACGACACTGGGTACATTTTGAAGGTTTCATCCTCGTTAAAAAAAGGACCTAAATAAGATGGGATTGATTAAAGAGGTTCATGAGCGGCAGTAGCCACTTACCATCAGGTGCCATGCATGCTCCTGGGCTACTTTTAAATATGTATTAAAAATGTTTTAATAATGATGTGAATTAATGATGCCTAAATTAGGATACGAATAAAATTAATATTCATTGAACGAGCTGTCGGTACCCTACATAATTCGTCATTAATCCATTACTGACCACCTGATGAATACGGGTCTCACAAACTCAGAAGGATGGTCATAGTCCACCGCCCTGAGCATGTGTTCTGAGGGTATTTCACTAGAAATTATACACCTTTGAGAAATTCTTTTAAGACCTCCCAGGCTGGGCAAGTCATGGGTATATTCGTTTCTAATATATCATCAACTTTAAAAACTACCTTAAAACAGAGGTACATATGTGCATTGGATTCGAACCTCGAGAACCCCTTATTGAAGTTAAGTTTCAACAGCTAAGCTGTCACTGTACAAAATATTATTATCATTTTCTCCTAAATAATATATTAACGTCACAAATTTGCGTCATATCCAATAAAAATACTCTTAAAAGGGAGAACTAATAATACGCGTTATTATGTTTTCTAGTTATAATTGTCATCAGAATTTTCCTGTTTGTTCTTTAAAATCATTTAAATGGTAGTTCCTAAAATAATTTAAATAATAGTTTTTTGAAGCTATGACACTAAAATGCTTCAGTTCAAATTTGATTTTTTCAAGTAATAACTCCTATCTTTCAACTTTATACCAAGCAGGAAAATGGTAATGATATTTTAAAACTACTCGTTTATCTATATCTTTATTTCTATTACGTTATTTCTTTATTTCTAGTAATACCTAAAATAAAAGTTTCTTGATCTAAAGATAGATTAGTAAAGATACTTCGCCGCCTTGAAATTGAATGAAGCCGCAAATGGCTTATTATAGTAAGTTCTTTTTTTGAATTCTTGACAAATAAAAACATTTTTAGAGAAAATTTACGAATAAATAACTAATACTGCTTGATTTACATGATAATTAAACAATTTATAATAATAATTTGAAATATTTTAGGGACATTTTAGCACGGAGACGTGGCAAAACTTTTTTACGCAACTATTTCAATTCTTAAAACGGGGTACATTTTCTTGTTAGGAGTGAGTAATCTTTACTAATCTATGGATCTAAATTACAAATTTTATTATTCCCGCGCAAAATACAAGTCTGTCGCCAAGAGCGTTCTTTTTCTTTTTTTTATGCTAATGCATACAATCGTGTAACACAAACAGCCAATGACTATATAAATGGGCACTTATTATTATAAAAATAACACATCATGGAAATAACACAAAATAAATTAAATAATTTGAATATATTTCTAACACTGGCGTTACGTGTTTCTATGTATTGATGAAGGGGTTGGATCTCTATATAATGTGGCTGACCACCTAAGTCTTTAGTTGTAGCAACGCATCTGTTAGAATCCATGTTCTGTATGAAGTTGGTTGCAGATGTCCATGACAGGCAGTGACCATTTACCATAAGGTAGTTAGCATGCCCGTTTGTTACTTCAATCTGATCAAAAATAGCGCGTTTTCCACCTTTTTACCACGCTTTTATTAGCTTGACCTGTAGGACTACCATGAGATTACAAAAGTATTACTCGCTAGCGACTGCGTAAAATAAATGTATGAAAAATTGTACAGCGCCTCTGGTGGTTACTCGTAGAACTAAAATCCGTAGTGACGTAACTCGATACGTAAAAAACCTATCGAAATCAAATCGCTAGCGAATGTCATTATGATCTATTGCCATACAAATTCGGTCCCATGGGTCATTAATTTGACAGACGTTGTCAAGAAATACCGTAACGATAGTAGTTATGTTATTCACTAGCAAAATGACAATAGTTTTCTATTTACCATTTCTATAGTGGCGTTTCTATGCCAACTCATGGTAATGCTACTGTATGTATGTAACGGAATCTTTGAACTCGATTGTTACCCACTTTGAACGGTCCGATTAATTTAAAATTTTGAACAATTATCAAGAACCGATGACAATATACGATTTTAATCATTTTATCCCATTCTCTTCATCAGGATCGTCAAGGATTAACGATTTCCTTGTGTGATTTTAGCGTGATTTTTAGTTTTTAAACTATAATTATTAAAAACAGATTATATCGCTAATTAATAATTTTGTTTTGGAAAAGATAAGCGTAAGTAATATTTTGCTCCTACGGATCAAATTTTCATATGTTCTGAATCTTTACTACTAATGGGCTTTCGATCTCTGGTAGGCATAATTTGAAATTAATAGAGAACTAGCTAACTAGAAACAGCGATCAATATGATCGGCCCAATCCTCAAGCCAGCAATCAGGCAATTCTCGAAACTGGACCGGAATTTCCTGCACAATTCGTTTAAGGATCAACGACAGTTGTTTTTTTTTTTCAACCTCTTGCATATAGGGCGCTTGAGTAATAAAACTCAATAATAACGATACCTTAACGGTCGAAATATATCCAACCCATTCAAAGATACAAGGTTATAACGAAATTTACAAACTTGCAAGATACACGCGAAACATAACCCTTCCCTGGCAGTCGAGTAAAAATAGTAAAAATTAGAATTAATTGCAGGCGTAAGTAAACAACATAAACAGATCGTACAGAGGTCGCAATTTTACGCTCGTTTTATGTAAGTGTTAATTTAACGGTTGTATTTACTATCAATACAATCGACCCAGTGCCCAAGCAAGCAATCAAGTAATTCGCGAAACTGGAGCGCAATTTCCTGCGCAATTCGTTTAAGGATTAACGACATTAACTTTCATGTCTCGCTGCTAATTGTGTTCGGCTCCCCAATTTCTCGCGTTATTCAATTACTCATCTATCAGGAAACGACAGTTGGACTGCAGTGAATATATTCCGTGTACAAGTAAGTTCATTTTGATAAAATTGTAGTAGTAAAGAAGCTTACAGTCCTCTTGGTCGTAAATAGTTACTACTGCCCATGACATATTATATTACGACCCGCGTGGCGAAGCGGCCACCATACCGGTCTGACGCGCAAAGGGTACCGGGTTCGATCCCCGGCCAGATAGATATCTAAATGATGATTTTAGATTTCTGTTTCTGGGTCTGGGTGTTTGTGTACTTGTCTCTGTTTGTGGTCATAGCACCCACGACACAGGGAATCCTAGTGTGGGGTTGTGAGGGTAGAAAGCGTTTATTTATTTATTTGTTTATTTATTATGTGACCTTTTTTTCAGCAGAAATTTTACCGTTAATAGATAGAAATAGTTGTGGTGGTTGTGCCAGAGTAGAATCACCTTCAAAAAATATAAACAGGTTCCACCTGAAACCAATCACAGTTGCGATGCTACTCCTGAGACTAAGATAACTTCACATGTAAGTCACCCGGCAGCCACAGCTTTCCACCGAAACGTAGAACTGCTTCATACTAGAAATGGGTGTGGCGCTGGTACCTTACCAGTCTAATCATACTGACTCTACCGCCTTTCAACATAATCGCCGAAGAATACAACTTTCACGTACATACATGGACTACCTTTTATTTTTATATTCTTTACATTATTTTCATTAGTCATTGCGATATTAATACAAATCCTATAAATATGTCAAAACTACGTCTATTACGGTTCAAGAGATAGAGCCCTATAACAGACGAACAGACATCCGAAGTTTAGTACTTAATACGGTCTCATTCTTAACCGTAACTTATTAAGAAGTGTGTCGCTATAACTTTATGAAGTGTGAAATCAAACCAACCACTTATGAGTACAAGAACACAAGAAAACAGACGAAACTGGCAAATCGCAGCTGTAAGAGAAGCACGTATTCAATCGGACGCTTCATGCGGACAACGGCCGGCCCGGGGTTATCCGTACACCGTGCGATAAAATATCGATTTACGTTATTTGCTTATGTTGTAAATAACTAGTATACGAGTATAACAATTTATTCAATTTTACCTGTTTATGACACCGTTAACTCGCCAATATTTGCTATAATTGGGCATTAATATAATATTCATGTTAAACAGGAATCCTACAAATTTTCGGGGCAATGAGGCTCTATGCGTGTAAAACTTTAGTACACTATTTACTAAAGATTAGCTTAACATTACTTATTACACAAATATACAAACGATTAAACGTTTTAAGTAGAGATTTGAGTAATTACGATGAAATGCAGTGCGTTATGCAAATATTAATATAATATATTTTTTGATATTATACTTATATTTTATGCTCTTATATTTAGCATATTAGTGTCTTGTTTATATCCTATTAGTATATAAGTCCTAATAAACTTCACCTATTGAGAGTAAAGGAGAGACTAAGCTTTACAACCATACAAATGCAAATACTCAATTTCATTATTGATCGTCAACACCAATGGACTTTCCTTAATCCTACATGGGTACAGAATCGCTTTGTGTTTTCTATAGGCTTTACTATGACCATCCCGAGCTACTGACGTCACACTTCCGCCACCGCACCACTCATCGAAGAATGAGGTTTCATCCGTATCACGTATAGACCAGGGGTCGGCAACCTGCGGCTCGCGAGCCACATGCGGCTCTTTCGATGTGAATCTGCGGCTCCATGCAAATATGATTTAGTTTATTAAAAAACATTAAAAAATTGTACTTACTTCGTTTCTTCGTGATATAATAAAATATATTTTTGTGTTAAAAAACTTTATACTTCTATGCAAGTACTATTTTTTGTTGGCGTGAAATTTTTTCTTGGGTTTTTTAAAACTTTGAAATTTTGTAAATTGTAGTTTTTGGCTCTTCCGATTGAAAAGGTTGCCGACCCCTGACCTTGACTCATGACGACCCACCATCGTTCGGTTTTCCCAATCCCCTTTACCGCGTCCATGCATTAACTTCATTACATCGAATTAATTTTCTTTCAAGGTATTTAGAATCCTATGTCATGGGACACCTAGAAATGGTACGAAATATTTATCTTCATAGCAGGCGATGCATCGAAAATTAATCTGGTATTGGCCATAGGCTACAACATTTTGTCAAGTAGTTACCATCTTAAAGCCTGAGTTTACTTTGAGAAGTCTACCTAAGATATATTGAATTGAGGACTAAGTTACCACGCATATCCCCTTAAAAATACTTTTCAGGGGATCAGCATGTGTATTTGTAACCACGAAATCCGTATATTAATCGAAGTCGGATGATTTCAGTTATTTTCACCACTTTTATTACTTTGACCTGTATTTACCTATGTATCGTGTATGTAACGGAATCTTTGAACTCGGTTTTTACCCACTTTGAATGAACAGATTTTAGAAACAATTATCAAGACCCGTTGACAATACACGATTTTAATACTTTTTTCCCATTCTCCAGTCAGAATCGCCAGAATTGACGATTTTCCTTATGCGATTTTAGTAAAGTTAGATTAGTTTTTTTAATGTATAATTTATTTTTTATTTTATTTATTTTTTATTGTGTAAGGACGACGCCGTTTTTATATTGGTACTAATTTACTAATCTCGAAGATTTTCCTGGTACGATTTTAGTGTAGATTTCATTTTTCTTTTAAGTAGAATTTATTTATTTATTTTTATTTTGGTGCTCTTACCTACTGCTGCCTGTTTTGACAGGCACTCTCTTAAGAAAGTCCGATATAAATTTGATAGCTAAATGGAATTCTACTCTGGACAGATCTTAAATCTCGTTGAAGTATATACAGAGTGTTTCAACCCACAAGAAATAATAATAAGAATATTAAGTGTATAATTTTATAATTACCTATTTTGTAAGTTATAGTAAATAATAAAACGTATTAATGTACCTACTTACACACACCAACTGGATTTGTATCAATCCATACACGCAACTGTTTATAAGAAGATAACAAAAACATAAATAAGGTAGAATGAGGAAAATATTTCCCCAGTCCGTTTTACTTAATTTATACCTCTAGTGGAATTCCTACTAATATGTCATACGATAACAAGAACAGACGGCGCATATATAAAAACCCAGATTCTATAATATTATATACCACAAATAAAATTTGTTCGTATCTAGTGTGTAGAGACGAATACACGTATTTTAATTATTTTGTTGACGAGTAAGACATACGATGTCATTGTATCATTATCAAAATACCGTTTTTAAATGTTTATTTTTATTTATCTTTATCAATTATGTGTTAACGAGCTTCTACGAACTCTGTGATTCATTTATCAATTAATTTAGCTGACATGGAAACGGGTTATAAGTATTCGTATTAAGACACTTTAGTATACTCCGCGTAAAACTGCTATTCGGCTCTGAATATAGAAATGAATCGCGTCGCCATAGCAAATTGTATAACTACACCTGCTCGCAACAACTTCAGAGCGGACTAGCAGTTTGGCGCGGACTATACTTCTTATTCATTTAGTAATTCTATCTAAATCATACCAATATACGAAGGACAATTCAATAATCATATTAATACAAATTGTTTACTTATTAAAAGCATATTATCGTTTTGTTCTGATTTGAAGAATAAATAAGAGACATACTTCTCCAAGGCGTTTCAAGGAGAACTCTAATTTTATCAGGGGTTGATAAATGTCCAAAGGTTGTCAGTGGCCGCTTACTATAAGGCGGACTGCATGTTCATTTGCAGCATCCAGGTGTTAGAATGTCTAAGGTGTTTAATTTTTTTTTACAATGTCCTTAAAGAAACCCTTCTTCTTAGCGCTAAATACATATTAATTACATATACGAGTATCTAATATATAAAATTCTCGTGTCACAGTTTTCGTTGCCATACTCCTCCGAAACGGCTTGACCGATTTTGATGAAATTTTTTGTGCTTATCCGGTATCTATGAGAATCGGCCAACATCTATTTTTCATCCCCCTAAGTGATAAGGGTTGTTCACCCTTAACATTTTTTTTATTTATATGGCAACACAACGTTTGTCGGGTCAGCTAGTAATTATATAAATAACTAGCTTTCCCAGCAAACGTTGTGTTGTCATTTAAATAAAAAAATGTTAAGAGTGAAAAACCCTTATCACTTAAGGGTATGAAAAATAGATAGTAGCCGATTCTCAGACTTACTGAATATTCATATAAAATTTGGTGATAATCGGTTAAGCTGTTTCGGAGTACGGTAACTAACATTGTGACACGAGATTTTTTAGATAACATATAAATTATTCAAAAAGTAAATCCTGTTACTTACTAACAAATAACTTAATAAATAAACAAGCAGCGCCTTACGATCAACTTTACAAACAATTCATATTATATTTCGAATGTTTTCAATATTTTTGTGACATATAATATGATGTGTGCATTGATTTATATGGGTACGTCAGGTTATGTGAAAAACATATTATTCAAATCAATAAGGAAGGAAAATTGTTTCCATATAATGTCTGTCTAATAACAATATTTTAACCGACTTCAAATTAATGATAAAATATTATATGTATATGTAAATTTTATTTTACCATTCGATACCTATTTAAAAGTTATTTCACGCTACATTTATGCAGGAGGTACACTACCACCAACTTTACGTATTTAAAAAAAATGTTAAAAATACTTCGAAATACACTACTACTAAAACTTCACAAAAAAATAACTGTACTTTACTTTATGTTTACAAAATCGTTCTTAAATCTTAGAATAGCCCCCTGAGCGTAGGATGCCATGATAAATTGCCGATCGGAGACACTGGAGGCTGCGGCCTCTCCGACTGTCTCGAAAGGCTGCTTAAATAACTTCGACCGAACAACACTTCTCTGGCATGAATGAACTTTTCATAGAGTTCGTTATTTTATTGAAATGTAAAATTAAGTTCTAACATAGGTGCATAATGTACCTACGTGTTATTGTAAAATTATTTTTAAGAATAACAAGTGCGTAGTGTGTGATATAACGTACGTGCTATTGTAAGACAATTTTTTGTTTTTTTTTATAATAAATATAGAAGTAGCAGACGAGCACGCAATCCACCTGATGGTAAGTCGCTACTGCCGCCCATGGACATCTGTAATCAACCACGGATAGGATTAGAAATTCCTACCTGAGGTCGGCCACAGATGCGGCGCTACTCCTGAGGACTAAACTTGAAAAGTATGTCTCCCAAACCACACCCTCCAAACCAGAACACAGCAGCGCTTAACACTGCTGCTATAAGGCAGAAATAGGTGTGGCGACGGTGCCACACCTATTTCTGCCTTACGACACAAAGAGTTCTACCACCTTCAAATTACAAGTGGGTAGTGTAGTATGATAAAAAAATGTAAATTTTTATCACTACTAAATAAGTAAAATCACTACTGAAAAAGTAAAATTGATCAAGTATCAACAGAAGTTATATAGTCCTACTGAAGAAAAGCCTATAACATTCATAAATTCTCACTCCATGCAAGTGATAGTTATGATCACGTTCTCAACTTCTCATCAAGCCTCTAGACACTATCAGCAAAATCTGTGAAAAAACTATGATATATACGAATTCTGATCAACAATCAAAATAAAATCAAAAAAGTATAATCTGAGTGGATCCTTTATAATAATAAATTTGAGTGTCAATAACTTATTACTGCTTGACATTGTCAGTGGCGCGAGGAGTTGTACCTTTTACCTGTTTATCCTCAAAACCGTTTACCTACAATACAATATTTAACAGCTTAAATACATATGCGTCTCCTTTTATCCGTTTTCTAAGGTTATACGTTCATCCTCGTATTTTTATTTCCATTTTCAATCCATATTTACAATATATTGAAATATCGAAGAGTAATGGCAGCTTTGCTTCAGTATCAGTAACGCTTTATGTCAGATAGCCTCTAAATATTATTATTTATGGGTCTCAGAGTGGCCAATGTTCTTAGCTTGACGCTACTATTTGCACGTGATTTACAAGATACGTATTTCTATGATTTATGATGCCCTGGTACTTGAAGGATTGTTAATCCTGACTTCGATGGTAATTCGGCTACATTTATTTTGTATAGGTATTTTGTATTTTACTCTCCACACAAACTTTTTATCGCGTTCTTATACTATGTATGATATAAGCTAATGTTTTTTTTGATTTATGACTGTCATCGTAAAAGGTCGTCTTGTTTAAGCTTGCAAAGGTCACTTATTTTCAACCAATTCTAAAATATAAAAAGGTTATTTCTTAATTTAGTAGATTTTTTGTGAGCATGCTTAAGATATCTTCACTGATTGTTAAACAATATTGTTTTTAAAGAACAGGCGAAAAGAAACAATAAATAATTGTAATAATACACCCAATCAGTTAATAGTAAAATTTCATGAGTAGATTTTCCAAGCATGTTCAGAAAAACGAAAGAGTACGAAACCGCAAAAGAAACCCGCAATCACTAATGCACTACTTGAAACATGAATCCCGAGTTCCTCGCATTTGTTGTCTCGATAAAAAACGACTGTCACAACCGTTGTACGTATTTACTATCTTTTATTTAGCGAGCGGTACAGACGAATACATTTCCCGCGTGTGTAAATGCATCACGTTCAGTCTACTCAGCAGACAGTAACAGAGATACAAAAATTGCAAGAGGTCTTAAATGCACCGTTTTATGTTCACGTAAACCGGACAGCTCTTGTAATATTATTATAACAAGAGTAGTGTTGCTTAGCGAATATGCTCCCCTGGTATCTTGAAGATTGGACTCGCTAGTTAGAAACTGTGTTCTCAATCGGTCGTGTATACAAGAGTTGTAAATATTACGACTGCAACTACAATTATGTCCTTGTAAGATTTTACACATATTGTGTTCTTTGTTCATTCATTGTTCACTAGTGGATAACAGAAATATCAGAATAGTCCTTTTACTCTTGTATGTCCCGTGATATGCAAGATTGCAAGCGAAATTACCTACACCTGTCAGGAAGACTTGAGTTGTAATGCCATATCAAAATGAGGTCCTATGGTGCTCAACAAGGTAAAGATGTAAATACAAATAATACTATCACCCGCAGAAAAAACAAGAAACAAAGTGCTAATAAAATAGGCTTATGAATTAATGAAAGTCCGGAGTCACCACCGCCACACACATTTTGGCCTAATAACGGCAGTGTTAAGTTTTAATGTTTTGATTTGTAGTGTGTGGTAACAGAGGCATACTAACCCGACGCAATCCACCTTAGTCCACAGGCAACGCATCTGTGGTCGAAATCGGATAGGACGCTAATCTTATCCGGGGTGGATTATAGATGCCCATAGGCGGTGGGCACTTACCATCAGGGGGGCTATATGGTCGCTTACTACTTGTTAACAAAAAATAATTAAATCCAAAAGTATAAGAATAGACGGCTAACAACTTCGCTCTTTTAAACTCATATACGAATCGGATAATATAGATCCAATTATTCAGTATTCCTCTTAAATTTTGCAAAGGCTAGCTTACTTGGTTTCGATCAGAATATCTCTGAGTAGCAAATTGGCTTTTATTCCCGTTGAGAGCAAGTAGCGAAAGAGCAAGATGATTCACGTTATACATGGCTCGTAGCAATACAAACAGATTTAATGACTGTTTACCTTGAATATGTTTTCGTTAAAAGCTTTTTTCAGACTGCGCGTCTATTGATATAAATGACGGTAGTCGTCGATTCGAACAGTGTACATAAATCAAGCGAAACAGAGGCTCCGAATGAGATACGCTTTGTTTGCCGTTCGGCGTAATAAACGATGTGCGTTTGTTGATCATTTTCTCAATCAAACCGATCTGGACCATTCATTGATACTGCTTAACAAAGAGATTGTTGAATGGAGAACAAAAGTACGGTTAATGAGAATTCAGAACTAAAAGGTGCAAATTACTCAGACGCGAAAATTTCAAATGCATTGATATGTAAAGTTTGTTTTTGCTGTTGTAAAATATCTTTTATATCACGGCGTGCGTAAATTGACGTTTTACGCACGCTTCGCGTGCGCAAAACCCCCATTTCCGACCCCATAATATAAAATTTTATACAACACGCGGACGAAAAATGTTTTTCTGACTCGTGTGATTGCAGTCCTCGCCTGCGGCTCGGCCTGCAAACTCACACTTGTCAGAAAACAATTTTTCGTCCTCGTATTGTAATGTACTATTTTTGTGTACGTAGCAAGTTAATAAAACTGATCAACGTTATGGTCCTTCTATCTAAAATTTTCAAAGCGAAAGGAAGTAGATAGGTGTTACATATAGGTACATACACCAAAAATATTGTTACCCAGAATCTAAGTTAGTATAAACTCTGGTTATATCAATGTTCTACTAACCTTTCAATTAAAATAACGTTTACAACTGTATAGCTAGAATAATGGTAAATAGTAAAATAGTTGTACATAAATAGAACTTGCGAAATATTATCCCAATGCACAATGTACACACAAAATATTTTTACAAACAAATTTTACTTATCACATTTATGTTCTACCATACATCACGGTGGCATGTTTTATCAACTTTGAACCTTCTAATATGGCAATACAGACCTAGTAACACCACATCGCAAAACAGGAGATAGAAGAAATTTTCAGTCGAGCCCTATACGGCGCCGCGACGGAACCGGCGGAAATAGAAATCATTATTTAACGATTTCTATTTCCGCCGGGTCCGATTTAACTAGATTGGCTCCGCAAATGGGCCGGTAATGATGCTCGCCGATTGGGTACTATGTAAACAGCTATCGAAAGAATTAACTATGTAATTCTTCAAACATTCTATGGATCAATTTTTTATGGATCATTCTTATGGAGGAAGAACCCTGTGTGGGACGATTCAGGCACACCTTTTTCTGCTTTGAAGATGTGTGAAACGCCTAAATTAAAAAGATGGCGAGACCCATTTTCTTAAAAATTATGAATTTTCTTTATTCTTCCATTTATCATTACTTCCCAGAATTTGATTGTCATAAGTCATAAGTAGAATTATATAGGGTGTGTTTTCTCTTTATAATACACGCGTTTGATTCCCATCTAAGGTAATAAGATTTTTAGAAATCTATGACGCAATATTACTTTTCATCAAATTTGGTCTTATAACTCCTTCCAGTATTTTCCGCTAAACGTAATAGTTTTGGATTTCGCCATCCACGTACACTTGAAAATTTGAACCTGTATTTTAGTTACAATTACATTTTAAGTGAAATTGAAAATGTAGGCATGAGTAATAATTAAACACAGAAAATACATACGTAGGTGTATATTAGACTGGATTATTCAATATACACACTCATTTGCTTTTAGAAACGCAAAGAGCTTAGTGAATAAACCCAATGGAGCTCTAATTAAATTGGCAGCTAATTTGAAACCAATTTCACCACCGATTCATATCGGTAAACACAAATTTGATAGGCTTTCAATAGAAACATTTCCAAACACTCTGAATGGTCCGCGCCCCAACATTAATGAGATGGTGACTTAATTTAAAAATGTTTTCGTCCGGTTGTTTAGGTACCTGTCTACACATGAGCGAGGAAGCTGATGTTTTTTTGCTAAAGTAGTAACATCATAATATGTAATCCTCAGTTTGAAGATCGTAGAACTCTATGGTTCGACGCCAGCGGCAGAACCGCCACACCTATTTCTGCGTAATAACAGCGGTGTGAAGTGCTGTTGCGTTCTGGTTTGAAGGGTGTGGTAAGCGAGGCATACTTTACAGTATGCCAGCATGCATTCCTCGGGAGTAGCGGTGCACCTGCGCCGACCTCAGGAAGGATACTAATTTTCTCTAGAGTTTATTACAGATGTCTATGGACTGTAGATTAAACTGAGTTTAAAGCTTATGCTCGTACACCTAGTTAATTTTTTTTTTCAATACATATAATAATAATTTAGACATTTTGGTTATTATTGAACTAACTAGGATAAAACATCCTGCTATTTATGCTACAGGGAAATACATTTAACATGAAACACGAAAACAATAAGTGGGCTAGATACCAAATTATTTCCTCTACCTAATAAGAATCTAGCTATTTCTGTAATACTCAATACAAAGTATAATTGGCTACTAAAATTGTTCACAAAAAGTGCACAATGCCGCTAAAGAAGTTTTCATTTCAATAAAATAATAGGAATCTTATACTCGCTTTACTTATTTCGTCGTCAGTGGGATAAGGATCTAATAGAGCCTCAATCCATCTACTTCGCTCATCATAAACCTGGAGGGTTTAGTAAAATAAAGATAAAAAGACATTACACAGAGTTTATTTAATATGATGCGAGTTGGGGACATCAAAAGGCGCATCTGAGGTTATTGAAGTTTGTAGCTGTTTGCGCAGAGTCATCGCTACGTTGGTTAGACGTCGCTACGTATTTAGAATCCTATGTCATGGGACACCTAGAAATGGTACGAAATATTTATCTTCATAGCAGGCGATGCATCGAAAATTAATCTGGTATTGGCCATAGGCTACAACATTTTGTCAAGTAGTTACCATCTTAAAGCCTGAGTTTACTTTGAGAAGTCTACCTAAGATATATTGAATTGAGGACTAAGTTACCACGCATATCCCCTTAAAAATACTTTTCAGGGGATCAGCATGTGTATTTGTAACCACGAAATCCGTATATTAATCGAAGTCGGATGATTTCAGTTATTTTCACCACTTTTATTACTTTGACCTGTATTTACCTATGTATCGTGTATGTAACGGAATCTTTGAACTCGGTTTTTACCCACTTTGAATGAACAGATTTTAGAAACAATTATCAAGACCCGTTGACAATACACGATTTTAATACTTTTTTCCCATTCTCCAGTCAGAATCGCCAGAATTGACGATTTTCCTTATGCGATTTTAGTAAAGTTAGATTAGTTTTTTTAATGTATAATTTATTTTTTATTTTATTTATTTTTTATTGTGTAAGGACGACGCCGTTTTTATATTGGTACTAATTTACTAATCTCGAAGATTTTCCTGGTACGATTTTAGTGTAGATTTCATTTTTCTTTTAAGTAGAATTTATTTATTTATTTTTATTTTGGTGCTCTTACCTACTGCTGCCTGTTTTGACAGGCACTCTCTTAAGAAAGTCCGATATAAATTTGATAGCTAAATGGAATTCTACTCTGGACAGATCTTAAATCTCGTTGAAGTATATACAGAGTGTTTCAACCCACAAGAAATAATAATAAGAATATTAAGTGTATAATTTTATAATTACCTATTTTGTAAGTTATAGTAAATAATAAAACGTATTAATGTACCTACTTACACACACCAACTGGATTTGTATCAATCCATACACGCAACTGTTTATAAGAAGATAACAAAAACATAAATAAGGTAGAATGAGGAAAATATTTCCCCAGTCCGTTTTACTTAATTTATACCTCTAGTGGAATTCCTACTAATATGTCATACGATAACAAGAACAGACGGCGCATATATAAAAACCCAGATTCTATAATATTATATACCACAAATAAAATTTGTTCGTATCTAGTGTGTAGAGACGAATACACGTATTTTAATTATTTTGTTGACGAGTAAGACATACGATGTCATTGTATCATTATCAAAATACCGTTTTTAAATGTTTATTTTTATTTATCTTTATCAATTATGTGTTAACGAGCTTCTACGAACTCTGTGATTCATTTATCAATTAATTTAGCTGACATGGAAACGGGTTATAAGTATTCGTATTAAGACACTTTAGTATACTCCGCGTAAAACTGCTATTCGGCTCTGAATATAGAAATGAATCGCGTCGCCATAGCAAATTGTATAACTACACCTGCTCGCAACAACTTCAGAGCGGACTAGCAGTTTGGCGCGGACTATACTTCTTATTCATTTAGTAATTCTATCTAAATCATACCAATATACGAAGGACAATTCAATAATCATATTAATACAAATTGTTTACTTATTAAAAGCATATTATCGTTTTGTTCTGATTTGAAGAATAAATAAGAGACATACTTCTCCAAGGCGTTTCAAGGAGAACTCTAATTTTATCAGGGGTTGATAAATGTCCAAAGGTTGTCAGTGGCCGCTTACTATAAGGCGGACTGCATGTTCATTTGCAGCATCCAGGTGTTAGAATGTCTAAGGTGTTTAATTTTTTTTTACAATGTCCTTAAAGAAACCCTTCTTCTTAGCGCTAAATACATATTAATTACATATACGAGTATCTAATATATAAAATTCTCGTGTCACAGTTTTCGTTGCCATACTCCTCCGAAACGGCTTGACCGATTTTGATGAAATTTTTTGTGCTTATCCGGTATCTATGAGAATCGGCCAACATCTATTTTTCATCCCCCTAAGTGATAAGGGTTGTTCACCCTTAACATTTTTTTTATTTATATGGCAACACAACGTTTGTCGGGTCAGCTAGTAATTATATAAATAACTAGCTTTCCCAGCAAACGTTGTGTTGTCATTTAAATAAAAAAATGTTAAGAGTGAAAAACCCTTATCACTTAAGGGTATGAAAAATAGATAGTAGCCGATTCTCAGACTTACTGAATATTCATATAAAATTTGGTGATAATCGGTTAAGCTGTTTCGGAGTACGGTAACTAACATTGTGACACGAGATTTTTTAGATAACATATAAATTATTCAAAAAGTAAATCCTGTTACTTACTAACAAATAACTTAATAAATAAACAAGCAGCGCCTTACGATCAACTTTACAAACAATTCATATTATATTTCGAATGTTTTCAATATTTTTGTGACATATAATATGATGTGTGCATTGATTTATATGGGTACGTCAGGTTATGTGAAAAACATATTATTCAAATCAATAAGGAAGGAAAATTGTTTCCATATAATGTCTGTCTAATAACAATATTTTAACCGACTTCAAATTAATGATAAAATATTATATGTATATGTAAATTTTATTTTACCATTCGATACCTATTTAAAAGTTATTTCACGCTACATTTATGCAGGAGGTACACTACCACCAACTTTACGTATTTAAAAAAAATGTTAAAAATACTTCGAAATACACTACTACTAAAACTTCACAAAAAAATAACTGTACTTTACTTTATGTTTACAAAATCGTTCTTAAATCTTAGAATAGCCCCCTGAGCGTAGGATGCCATGATAAATTGCCGATCGGAGACACTGGAGGCTGCGGCCTCTCCGACTGTCTCGAAAGGCTGCTTAAATAACTTCGACCGAACAACACTTCTCTGGCATGAATGAACTTTTCATAGAGTTCGTTATTTTATTGAAATGTAAAATTAAGTTCTAACATAGGTGCATAATGTACCTACGTGTTATTGTAAAATTATTTTTAAGAATAACAAGTGCGTAGTGTGTGATATAACGTACGTGCTATTGTAAGACAATTTTTTGTTTTTTTTTATAATAAATATAGAAGTAGCAGACGAGCACGCAATCCACCTGATGGTAAGTCGCTACTGCCGCCCATGGACATCTGTAATCAACCACGGATAGGATTAGAAATTCCTACCTGAGGTCGGCCACAGATGCGGCGCTACTCCTGAGGACTAAACTTGAAAAGTATGTCTCCCAAACCACACCCTCCAAACCAGAACACAGCAGCGCTTAACACTGCTGCTATAAGGCAGAAATAGGTGTGGCGACGGTGCCACACCTATTTCTGCCTTACGACACAAAGAGTTCTACCACCTTCAAATTACAAGTGGGTAGTGTAGTATGATAAAAAAATGTAAATTTTTATCACTACTAAATAAGTAAAATCACTACTGAAAAAGTAAAATTGATCAAGTATCAACAGAAGTTATATAGTCCTACTGAAGAAAAGCCTATAACATTCATAAATTCTCACTCCATGCAAGTGATAGTTATGATCACGTTCTCAACTTCTCATCAAGCCTCTAGACACTATCAGCAAAATCTGTGAAAAAACTATGATATATACGAATTCTGATCAACAATCAAAATAAAATCAAAAAAGTATAATCTGAGTGGATCCTTTATAATAATAAATTTGAGTGTCAATAACTTATTACTGCTTGACATTGTCAGTGGCGCGAGGAGTTGTACCTTTTACCTGTTTATCCTCAAAACCGTTTACCTACAATACAATATTTAACAGCTTAAATACATATGCGTCTCCTTTTATCCGTTTTCTAAGGTTATACGTTCATCCTCGTATTTTTATTTCCATTTTCAATCCATATTTACAATATATTGAAATATCGAAGAGTAATGGCAGCTTTGCTTCAGTATCAGTAACGCTTTATGTCAGATAGCCTCTAAATATTATTATTTATGGGTCTCAGAGTGGCCAATGTTCTTAGCTTGACGCTACTATTTGCACGTGATTTACAAGATACGTATTTCTATGATTTATGATGCCCTGGTACTTGAAGGATTGTTAATCCTGACTTCGATGGTAATTCGGCTACATTTATTTTGTATAGGTATTTTGTATTTTACTCTCCACACAAACTTTTTATCGCGTTCTTATACTATGTATGATATAAGCTAATGTTTTTTTGATTTATGACTGTCATCGTAAAAGGTCGTCTTGTTTAAGCTTGCAAAGGTCACTTATTTTCAACCAATTCTAAAATATAAAAAGGTTATTTCTTAATTTAGTAGATTTTTTGTGAGCATGCTTAAGATATCTTCACTGATTGTTAAACAATATTGTTTTTAAAGAACAGGCGAAAAGAAACAATAAATAATTGTAATAATACACCCAATCAGTTAATAGTAAAATTTCATGAGTAGATTTTCCAAGCATGTTCAGAAAAACGAAAGAGTACGAAACCGCAAAAGAAACCCGCAATCACTAATGCACTACTTGAAACATGAATCCCGAGTTCCTCGCATTTGTTGTCTCGATAAAAAACGACTGTCACAACCGTTGTACGTATTTACTATCTTTTATTTAGCGAGCGGTACAGACGAATACATTTCCCGCGTGTGTAAATGCATCACGTTCAGTCTACTCAGCAGACAGTAACAGAGATACAAAAATTGCAAGAGGTCTTAAATGCACCGTTTTATGTTCACGTAAACCGGACAGCTCTTGTAATATTATTATAACAAGAGTAGTGTTGCTTAGCGAATATGCTCCCCTGGTATCTTGAAGATTGGACTCGCTAGTTAGAAACTGTGTTCTCAATCGGTCGTGTATACAAGAGTTGTAAATATTACGACTGCAACTACAATTATGTCCTTGTAAGATTTTACACATATTGTGTTCTTTGTTCATTCATTGTTCACTAGTGGATAACAGAAATATCAGAATAGTCCTTTTACTCTTGTATGTCCCGTGATATGCAAGATTGCAAGCGAAATTACCTACACCTGTCAGGAAGACTTGAGTTGTAATGCCATATCAAAATGAGGTCCTATGGTGCTCAACAAGGTAAAGATGTAAATACAAATAATACTATCACCGCAGAAAAACAAGAAACAAAGTGCTAATAAAATAGGCTTATGAATTAATGAAAGTCCGGAGTCACCACCGCCACACACATTTTGGCCTAATAACGGCAGTGTTAAGTTTTAATGTTTTGATTTGTAGTGTGTGGTAACAGAGGCATACTAACCCGACGCAATCCACCTTAGTCCACAGGCAACGCATCTGTGGTCGAAATCGGATAGGACGCTAATCTTATCCGGGGTGGATTATAGATGCCCATAGGCGGTGGGCACTTACCATCAGGGGGGCTATATGGTCGCTTACTACTTGTTAACAAAAAATAATTAAATCCAAAAGTATAAGAATAGACGGCTAACAACTTCGCTCTTTTAAACTCATATACGAATCGGATAATATAGATCCAATTATTCAGTATTCCTCTTAAATTTTGCAAAGGCTAGCTTACTTGGTTTCGATCAGAATATCTCTGAGTAGCAAATTGGCTTTTATTCCCGTTGAGAGCAAGTAGCGAAAGAGCAAGATGATTCACGTTATACATGGCTCGTAGCAATACAAACAGATTTAATGACTGTTTACCTTGAATATGTTTTCGTTAAAAGCTTTTTTCAGACTGCGCGTCTATTGATATAAATGACGGTAGTCGTCGATTCGAACAGTGTACATAAATCAAGCGAAACAGAGGCTCCGAATGAGATACGCTTTGTTTGCCGTTCGGCGTAATAAACGATGTGCGTTTGTTGATCATTTTCTCAATCAAACCGATCTGGACCATTCATTGATACTGCTTAACAAAGAGATTGTTGAATGGAGAACAAAAGTACGGTTAATGAGAATTCAGAACTAAAAGGTGCAAATTACTCAGACGCGAAAATTTCAAATGCATTGATATGTAAAGTTTGTTTTTGCTGTTGTAAAATATCTTTTATATCACGGCGTGCGTAAATTGACGTTTTACGCACGCTTCGCGTGCGCAAAACCCCCATTTCCGACCCCATAATATAAAATTTTATACAACACGCGGACGAAAAATGTTTTTCTGACTCGTGTGATTGCAGTCCTCGCCTGCGGCTCGGCCTGCAAACTCACACTTGTCAGAAAACAATTTTTCGTCCTCGTATTGTAATGTACTATTTTTGTGTACGTAGCAAGTTAATAAAACTGATCAACGTTATGGTCCTTCTATCTAAAATTTTCAAAGCGAAAGGAAGTAGATAGGTGTTACATATAGGTACATACACCAAAAATATTGTTACCCAGAATCTAAGTTAGTATAAACTCTGGTTATATCAATGTTCTACTAACCTTTCAATTAAAAATAACGTTTACAACTGTATAGCTAGAATAATGGTAAATAGTAAAATAGTTGTACATAAATAGAACTTGCGAAATATTATCCCAATGCACAATGTACACACAAAATATTTTTACAAACAAATTTTACTTATCACATTTATGTTCTACCATACATCACGGTGGCATGTTTTATCAACTTTGAACCTTCTAATATGGCAATACAGACCTAGTAACACCACATCGCAAAACAGGAGATAGAAGAAATTTTCAGTCGAGCCCTATACGGCGCCGCGACGGAACCGGCGGAAATAGAAATCATTATTTAACGTCAATGTTTAACTAGATTGGCTCCGCAAATGGGCCGGTAATGATGCTCGCCGATTGGGTACTATGTAAACAGCTATCGAAAGAATTAACTATGTAATTCTTCAAACATTCTATGGATCAATTTTTTATGGATCATTCTTATGGAGGAAGAACCCTGTGTGGGACGATTCAGGCACACCTTTTTCTGCTTTGAAGATGTGTGAAACGCCTAAATTAAAAAGATGGCGAGACCCATTTTCTTAAAAATTATGAATTTTCTTTATTCTTCCATTTATCATTACTTCCCAGAATTTGATTGTCATAAGTCATAAGTAGAATTATATAGGGTGTGTTTTCTCTTTATAATACACGCGTTTGATTCCCATCTAAGGTAATAAGATTTTTAGAAATCTATGACGCAATATTACTTTTCATCAAATTTGGTCTTATAACTCCTTCCAGTATTTTCCGCTAAACGTAATAGTTTTGGATTTCGCCATCCACGTACACTTGAAAATTTGAACCTGTATTTTAGTTACAATTACATTTTAAGTGAAATTGAAAATGTAGGCATGAGTAATAATTAAACACAGAAAATACATACGTAGGTGTATATTAGACTGGATTATTCAATATACACACTCATTTGCTTTTAGAAACGCAAAGAGCTTAGTGAATAAACCCAATGGAGCTCTAATTAAATTGGCAGCTAATTTGAAACCAATTTCACCACCGATTCATATCGGTAAACACAAATTTGATAGGCTTTCAATAGAAACATTTCCAAACACTCTGAATGGTCCGCGCCCCAACATTAATGAGATGGTGACTTAATTTAAAAATGTTTTCGTCCGGTTGTTTAGGTACCTGTCTACACATGAGCGAGGAAGCTGATGTTTTTTTGCTAAAGTAGTAACATCATAATATGTAATCCTCAGTTTGAAGATCGTAGAACTCTATGGTTCGACGCCAGCGGCAGAACCGCCACACCTATTTCTGCGTAATAACAGCGGTGTGAAGTGCTGTTGCGTTCTGGTTTGAAGGGTGTGGTAAGCGAGGCATACTTTACAGTATGCCAGCATGCATTCCTCGGGAGTAGCGGTGCACCTGCGCCGACCTCAGGAAGGATACTAATTTTCTCTAGAGTTTATTACAGATGTCTATGGACTGTAGATTAAACTGAGTTTAAAGCTTATGCTCGTACACCTAGTTAATTTTTTTTTTCAATACATATAATAATAATTTAGACATTTTGGTTATTATTGAACTAACTAGGATAAAACATCCTGCTATTTATGCTACAGGGAAATACATTTAACATGAAACACGAAAACAATAAGTGGGCTAGATACCAAATTATTTCCTCTACCTAATAAGAATCTAGCTATTTCTGTAATACTCAATACAAAGTATAATTGGCTACTAAAATTGTTCACAAAAAGTGCACAATGCCGCTAAAGAAGTTTTCATTTCAATAAAATAATAGGAATCTTATACTCGCTTTACTTATTTCGTCGTCAGTGGGATAAGGATCTAATAGAGCCTCAATCCATCTACTTCGCTCATCATAAACCTGGAGGGTTTAGTAAAATAAAGATAAAAAGACATTACACAGAGTTTATTTAATATGATGCGAGTTGGGGACATCAAAAGGCGCATCTGAGGTTATTGAAGTTTGTAGCTGTTTGCGCAGAGTCATCGCTACGTTGGTTAGACGTCGCTACGTATTTAGAATCCTATGTCATGGGACACCTAGAAATGGTACGAAATATTTATCTTCATAGCAGGCGATGCATCGAAAATTAATCTGGTATTGGCCATAGGCTACAACATTTTGTCAAGTAGTTACCATCTTAAAGCCTGAGTTTACTTTGAGAAGTCTACCTAAGATATATTGAATTGAGGACTAAGTTACCACGCATATCCCCTTAAAAATACTTTTCAGGGGATCAGCATGTGTATTTGTAACCACGAAATCCGTATATTAATCGAAGTCGGATGATTTCAGTTATTTTCACCACTTTTATTACTTTGACCTGTATTTACCTATGTATCGTGTATGTAACGGAATCTTTGAACTCGGTTTTTACCCACTTTGAATGAACAGATTTTAGAAACAATTATCAAGACCCGTTGACAATACACGATTTTAATACTTTTTTCCCATTCTCCAGTCAGAATCGCCAGAATTGACGATTTTCCTTATGCGATTTTAGTAAAGTTAGATTAGTTTTTTTAATGTATAATTTATTTTTTATTTTATTTATTTTTTATTGTGTAAGGACGACGCCGTTTTTATATTGGTACTAATTTACTAATCTCGAAGATTTTCCTGGTACGATTTTAGTGTAGATTTCATTTTTCTTTTAAGTAGAATTTATTTATTTATTTTTATTTTGGTGCTCTTACCTACTGCTGCCTGTTTTGACAGGCACTCTCTTAAGAAAGTCCGATATAAATTTGATAGCTAAATGGAATTCTACTCTGGACAGATCTTAAATCTCGTTGAAGTATATACAGAGTGTTTCAACCCACAAGAAATAATAATAAGAATATTAAGTGTATAATTTTATAATTACCTATTTTGTAAGTTATAGTAAATAATAAAACGTATTAATGTACCTACTTACACACACCAACTGGATTTGTATCAATCCATACACGCAACTGTTTATAAGAAGATAACAAAAACATAAATAAGGTAGAATGAGGAAAATATTTCCCCAGTCCGTTTTACTTAATTTATACCTCTAGTGGAATTCCTACTAATATGTCATACGATAACAAGAACAGACGGCGCATATATAAAAACCCAGATTCTATAATATTATATACCACAAATAAAATTTGTTCGTATCTAGTGTGTAGAGACGAATACACGTATTTTAATTATTTTGTTGACGAGTAAGACATACGATGTCATTGTATCATTATCAAAATACCGTTTTTAAATGTTTATTTTTATTTATCTTTATCAATTATGTGTTAACGAGCTTCTACGAACTCTGTGATTCATTTATCAATTAATTTAGCTGACATGGAAACGGGTTATAAGTATTCGTATTAAGACACTTTAGTATACTCCGCGTAAAACTGCTATTCGGCTCTGAATATAGAAATGAATCGCGTCGCCATAGCAAATTGTATAACTACACCTGCTCGCAACAACTTCAGAGCGGACTAGCAGTTTGGCGCGGACTATACTTCTTATTCATTTAGTAATTCTATCTAAATCATACCAATATACGAAGGACAATTCAATAATCATATTAATACAAATTGTTTACTTATTAAAAGCATATTATCGTTTTGTTCTGATTTGAAGAATAAATAAGAGACATACTTCTCCAAGGCGTTTCAAGGAGAACTCTAATTTTATCAGGGGTTGATAAATGTCCAAAGGTTGTCAGTGGCCGCTTACTATAAGGCGGACTGCATGTTCATTTGCAGCATCCAGGTGTTAGAATGTCTAAGGTGTTTAATTTTTTTTTACAATGTCCTTAAAGAAACCCTTCTTCTTAGCGCTAAATACATATTAATTACATATACGAGTATCTAATATATAAAATTCTCGTGTCACAGTTTTCGTTGCCATACTCCTCCGAAACGGCTTGACCGATTTTGATGAAATTTTTTGTGCTTATCCGGTATCTATGAGAATCGGCCAACATCTATTTTTCATCCCCCTAAGTGATAAGGGTTGTTCACCCTTAACATTTTTTTTATTTATATGGCAACACAACGTTTGTCGGGTCAGCTAGTAATTATATAAATAACTAGCTTTCCCAGCAAACGTTGTGTTGTCATTTAAATAAAAAAAAATGTGAGCCGTCACGGGACGCCTGGCAGATGTGAAACATCGACATTATTTTGTAAAAGTAATATGCAGAAAAGAACATATTGTGATAGGAACTAAATATGTCATAATGATAAAATAAAATATTACGATTGCGCATGGCGACGCGTCGCCACACCGTACACACTACTGCATATAGACTGTATATATACACTACACTGTCGCCACGGCATGCGTCGCCACGCCAGAAATCGGTTTTACGTGCGGCTATAGATGTTTCACATCAAAAATAATTAACTTACTGATGACTTGATGGTGTGTCATAGTGTGATTTTGCTTTCTTTGCAGGAGGCTGATCACTTTCACTCTCTAAATTATCACGGTCAGACATTTTATTATTAGAAAAATAATTTGTTTTCAAGCATTGATCTATAACCTGAAGTTACGCCGCAAGCGGGCAAAACTTGAAACATACAAAATACGTCAAGTGGTGTAAAACGAGTTAAAACGACTCCAGTCGCTCTCGCGCGGCGTAGTAATACACACTAATGTCACTGAACACGTTAAACGTCATTATTTTGAATTTTAAGCCTCAAAATGCCTTCTTGTGCAATGCGTAAATGCAAAAATTATGCTCGAAAAAGAAACAAGCTTCATGGAATCACCTATCACACGTAAATAAATAGAAATTATTAAATTTTGTTTATTTTTCGTGTTCGATCCGCCATGATTACGTGAGTAACCAGAAAGAGACAAAGTATGTTTTTGTCAATGAAAGTGATAAAGACGCAAAATGCATGGTCATAGATCAACAGAACAGAAGTGACATTTTATTGAAGCTCACGATGTTCATATGTCGTATGTTATAGTTTAAGATCCCACTGCTTAATTTTTATATTAGTGTGTTTTTAGTCAAAATATAACTTTTTAGTTTATTTTAATAAAATAAAAGCGATATATGGGAAATTCTGTATCCTAATCTCTAAATTTTCTTCGATACCTGTGGTAAATAATAAAAAATATTACCATAAAATTTATATAGGATAGTATACGGTATTTTAAAATTTCTTTAATTGAATAAATTAACCTAAACATAATTTAATAAACAATCTTTGTATAGCCAGAAATTAATCCTCAAAAAGACCACGGTAAGATTCGAATCTTATATATAAAATTCGCATGTCACGATGTTAGTTACTTTACTCCTGCGAAACGGCTTTACTGATTTTCATCAAAATTTATATGCATATTCAGTAAGTCTGAGAATTGGCTACTATCTATTTTTCATATCTCTTAAGTGATAAGGGTTGTTCACCCTTAACATTTTTTTTATTTATATGGCAACACAATGTTTACTGGGTCAGCTAGTACATAACATTTATAAAATGTACACAACTTTGCAATTAATGGTCGTGTGTAAAATAAAACTGAAAATAATAAACATAAATTAGTAAAGATACTTCGCCGCCTTGAAATTGAATGAAGCCACAAACGGCTTATTAGTAAGTTCTTTTTTTTAATTCTTGACAAATAAAAACATTTTTAGAGAAAATTTACAAATAAATAACTAATACTGCGTAATTTACATAATAAATAAATAATTATTTCAAATATTTTAGGGACATTTTAGCACGGAGACGTGGCAAAACTTTTTTACGCAACTATTTCAATTCTCAAAACTGGGTACATTTTCTTGTTAGGAGTGAGTAATCTTTACTAAGCTATGATAATAAATATAAACAATTTTTAAATCGTATATTTTAAACCAGTCGATACATCTGTATAGATACATTCTTTCAAATTATATATTTATATAATAATAATTTATTTAGTTAAACTGTACTATAACATTTCTACGTAAACGATGTACTAAAACTATTATCGACAGTTTTGGACATTTTTTACCTTCTGTTCCATTATTTCATTGTCTTTGACAAGCATGCGTATCAATGGGAAAACCACCATACGTCCCGTTTTTAACGGGACAGTCCCTTTTTTCGATGCTTCGTGCCGTTGTCTCCGAAATGAATCGTTGCCATTGTCAATTAAGTAACAGTAAATATTATAATTATGAAAAAAACATGGGGTGCTCCATTTATCAGTTTTCATAAAGCGCCCCACATTTTTTGCACAATTATACTATTTACTTTTCCTTAAATGATTCCTAGATTGAAAATTATTTTCTACTTTTTAGTTAATTTTATCATAAAATCGTGTTTTTTATTATTTTTAACTATATTTTTTCAAGTAAAAAGTATTTGACATAAAAAAAATCGATGTCCCGTTTTGACTGAAGTAATCATTGGTCACTATATTCCATTGTCAATATTTACGTTTGCGTACACTTGAAACGCAAGGTCAAACACTAGTTGTCTTTTTTTATCACATTGTTCTAATAGCTCTGTCCCTTATAGAACATTTGTCTATGTAGTTAAAGGTAAGCGTCGCCACGCCAGAAATCTTTTTTACGTGCGGCTATAGATGTTTCACATCAAAAATGTTAAGAGTGAAAAACCCTTATCACTTAAGGGTATGAAAAATAGATAGTAGCCGATTCTCAGACTTACTGAATATTCATATAAAATTTGGTGATAATCGGTTAAGCTGTTTCGGAGTACGGTAACTAACATTGTGACACGAGATTTTTTAGATAACATATAAATTATTCAAAAAGTAAATCCTGTTACTTACTAACAAATAACTTAATAAATAAACAAGCAGCGCCTTACGATCAACTTTACAAACAATTCATATTATATTTCGAATGTTTTCAATATTTTTGTGACATATAATATGATGTGTGCATTGATTTATATGGGTACGTCAGGTTATGTGAAAAACATATTATTCAAATCAATAAGGAAGGAAAATTGTTTCCATATAATGTCTGTCTAATAACAATATTTTAACCGACTTCAAATTAATGATAAAATATTATATGTATATGTAAATTTTATTTTACCATTCGATACCTATTTAAAAGTTATTTCACGCTACATTTATGCAGGAGGTACACTACCACCAACTTTACGTATTTAAAAAAAATGTTAAAAATACTTCGAAATACACTACTACTAAAACTTCACAAAAAAATAACTGTACTTTACTTTATGTTTACAAAATCGTTCTTAAATCTTAGAATAGCCCCCTGAGCGTAGGATGCCATGATAAATTGCCGATCGGAGACACTGGAGGCTGCGGCCTCTCCGACTGTCTCGAAAGGCTGCTTAAATAACTTCGACCGAACAACACTTCTCTGGCATGAATGAACTTTTCATAGAGTTCGTTATTTTATTGAAATGTAAAATTAAGTTCTAACATAGGTGCATAATGTACCTACGTGTTATTGTAAAATTATTTTTAAGAATAACAAGTGCGTAGTGTGTGATATAACGTACGTGCTATTGTAAGACAATTTTTTGTTTTTTGATGTGAAACATCTATAGCCGCACGTAAAAAAGATTTCTGGCGTGGCGACGCTTACCTTTAACTACATAGACAAATGTTCTATAAGGGACAGAGCTATTAGAACAATGTGATAAAAAAAGACAACTAGTGTTTGACCTTGCGTTTCAAGTGTACGCAAACGTAAATATTGACAATGGAATATAGTGACCAATGATTACTTCAGTCAAAACGGGACATCGATTTTTTTATGTCAAATACTTTTTACTTGAAAAAATATAGTTAAAAATAATAAAAAACACGATTTTATGATAAAATTAACTAAAAAGTAGAAAATAATTTTCAATCTAGGAATCATTTAAGGAAAAGTAAATAGTATAATTGTGCAAAAAATGTGGGGCGCTTTATGAAAACTGATAAATGGAGCACCCCATGTTTTTTTCATAATTATAATATTTACTGTTACTTAATTGACAATGGCAACGATTCATTTCGGAGACAACGGCACGAAGCATCGAAAAAAGGGACTGTCCCGTTAAAAACGGGACGTATGGTGGTTTTCCCATTGATACGCATGCTTGTCAAAGACAATGAAATAATGGAACAGAAGGTAAAAAATGTCCAAAACTGTCGATAATAGTTTTAGTACATCGTTTACGTAGAAATGTTATAGTACAGTTTAACTAAATAAATTATTATTATATAAATATATAATTTGAAAGAATGTATCTATACAGATGTATCGACTGGTTTAAAATATACGATTTAAAAATTGTTTATATTTATTATCATAGCTTAGTAAAGATTACTCACTCCTAACAAGAAAATGTACCCAGTTTTGAGAATTGAAATAGTTGCGTAAAAAAGTTTTGCCACGTCTCCGTGCTAAAATGTCCCTAAAATATTTGAAATAATTATTTATTTATTATGTAAATTACGCAGTATTAGTTATTTATTTGTAAATTTTCTCTAAAAATGTTTTTATTTGTCAAGAATTAAAAAAAAGAACTTACTAATAAGCCGTTTGTGGCTTCATTCAATTTCAAGGCGGCGAAGTATCTTTACTAATTTATGTTTATTATTTTCAGTTTTATTTTACACACGACCATTAATTGCAAAGTTGTGTACATTTTATAAATGTTATGTACTAGCTGACCCAGTAAACATTGTGTTGCCATATAAATAAAAAAAATGTTAAGGGTGAACAACCCTTATCACTTAAGAGATATGAAAAATAGATAGTAGCCAATTCTCAGACTTACTGAATATGCATATAAATTTTGATGAAAATCAGTAAAGCCGTTTCGCAGGAGTAAAGTAACTAACATCGTGACATGCGAATTTTATATATAAGATTCGAATCTTACCGTGGTCTTTTTGAGGATTAATTTCTGGCTATACAAAGATTGTTTATTAAATTATGTTTAGGTTAATTTATTCAATTAAAGAAATTTTAAAATACCGTATACTATCCTATATAAATTTTATGGTAATATTTTTTATTATTTACCACAGGTATCGAAGAAAATTTAGAGATTAGGATACAGAATTTCCCATATATCGCTTTTATTTTATTAAAATAAACTAAAAAGTTATATTTTGACTAAAAACACACTAATATAAAAATTAAGCAGTGGGATCTTAAACTATAACATACGACATATGAACATCGTGAGCTTCAATAAAATGTCACTTCTGTTCTGTTGATCTATGACCATGCATTTTGCGTCTTTATCACTTTCATTGACAAAAACATACTTTGTCTCTTTCTGGTTACTCACGTAATCATGGCGGATCGAACACGAAAAATAAACAAAATTTAATAATTTCTATTTATTTACGTGTGATAGGTGATTCCATGAAGCTTGTTTCTTTTTCGAGCATAATTTTTGCATTTACGCATTGCACAAGAAGGCATTTTGAGGCTTAAAATTCAAAATAATGACGTTTAACGTGTTCAGTGACATTAGTGTGTATTACTACGCCGCGCGAGAGCGACTGGAGTCGTTTTAACTCGTTTTACACCACTTGACGTATTTTGTATGTTTCAAGTTTTGCCCGCTTGCGGCGTAACTTCAGGTTATAGATCAATGCTTGAAAACAAATTATTTTTCTAATAATAAAATGTCTGACCGTGATAATTTAGAGAGTGAAAGTGATCAGCCTCCTGCAAAGAAAGCAAAATCACACTATGACACACCATCAAGTCATCAGTAAGTTAATTATTTTTGATGTGAAACATCTATAGCCGCACGTAAAACCGATTTCTGGCGTGGCGACGCATGCCGTGGCGACAGTGTAGTGTATATATACAGTCTATATGCAGTAGTGTGTACGGTGTGGCGACGCGTCGCCATGCGCAATCGTAATATTTTATTTTATCATTATGACATATTTAGTTCCTATCACAATATGTTCTTTTCTGCATATTACTTTTACAAAATAATGTCGATGTTTCACATCTGCCAGGCGTCCCGTGACGGCTCACATTTTTTTTTTATAATAAATATAGAAGTAGCAGACGAGCACGCAATCCACCTGATGGTAAGTCGCTACTGCCGCCCATGGACATCTGTAATCAACCACGGATAGGATTAGAAATTCCTACCTGAGGTCGGCCACAGATGCGGCGCTACTCCTGAGGACTAAACTTGAAAAGTATGTCTCCCAAACCACACCCTCCAAACCAGAACACAGCAGCGCTTAACACTGCTGCTATAAGGCAGAAATAGGTGTGGCGACGGTGCCACACCTATTTCTGCCTTACGACACAAAGAGTTCTACCACCTTCAAATTACAAGTGGGTAGTGTAGTATGATAAAAAAATGTAAATTTTTATCACTACTAAATAAGTAAAATCACTACTGAAAAAGTAAAATTGATCAAGTATCAACAGAAGTTATATAGTCCTACTGAAGAAAAGCCTATAACATTCATAAATTCTCACTCCATGCAAGTGATAGTTATGATCACGTTCTCAACTTCTCATCAAGCCTCTAGACACTATCAGCAAAATCTGTGAAAAAACTATGATATATACGAATTCTGATCAACAATCAAAATAAAATCAAAAAAGTATAATCTGAGTGGATCCTTTATAATAATAAATTTGAGTGTCAATAACTTATTACTGCTTGACATTGTCAGTGGCGCGAGGAGTTGTACCTTTTACCTGTTTATCCTCAAAACCGTTTACCTACAATACAATATTTAACAGCTTAAATACATATGCGTCTCCTTTTATCCGTTTTCTAAGGTTATACGTTCATCCTCGTATTTTTATTTCCATTTTCAATCCATATTTACAATATATTGAAATATCGAAGAGTAATGGCAGCTTTGCTTCAGTATCAGTAACGCTTTATGTCAGATAGCCTCTAAATATTATTATTTATGGGTCTCAGAGTGGCCAATGTTCTTAGCTTGACGCTACTATTTGCACGTGATTTACAAGATACGTATTTCTATGATTTATGATGCCCTGGTACTTGAAGGATTGTTAATCCTGACTTCGATGGTAATTCGGCTACATTTATTTTGTATAGGTATTTTGTATTTTACTCTCCACACAAACTTTTTATCGCGTTCTTATACTATGTATGATATAAGCTAATGTTTTTTTGATTTATGACTGTCATCGTAAAAGGTCGTCTTGTTTAAGCTTGCAAAGGTCACTTATTTTCAACCAATTCTAAAATATAAAAAGGTTATTTCTTAATTTAGTAGATTTTTTGTGAGCATGCTTAAGATATCTTCACTGATTGTTAAACAATATTGTTTTTAAAGAACAGGCGAAAAGAAACAATAAATAATTGTAATAATACACCCAATCAGTTAATAGTAAAATTTCATGAGTAGATTTTCCAAGCATGTTCAGAAAAACGAAAGAGTACGAAACCGCAAAAGAAACCCGCAATCACTAATGCACTACTTGAAACATGAATCCCGAGTTCCTCGCATTTGTTGTCTCGATAAAAAACGACTGTCACAACCGTTGTACGTATTTACTATCTTTTATTTAGCGAGCGGTACAGACGAATACATTTCCCGCGTGTGTAAATGCATCACGTTCAGTCTACTCAGCAGACAGTAACAGAGATACAAAAATTGCAAGAGGTCTTAAATGCACCGTTTTATGTTCACGTAAACCGGACAGCTCTTGTAATATTATTATAACAAGAGTAGTGTTGCTTAGCGAATATGCTCCCCTGGTATCTTGAAGATTGGACTCGCTAGTTAGAAACTGTGTTCTCAATCGGTCGTGTATACAAGAGTTGTAAATATTACGACTGCAACTACAATTATGTCCTTGTAAGATTTTACACATATTGTGTTCTTTGTTCATTCATTGTTCACTAGTGGATAACAGAAATATCAGAATAGTCCTTTTACTCTTGTATGTCCCGTGATATGCAAGATTGCAAGCGAAATTACCTACACCTGTCAGGAAGACTTGAGTTGTAATGCCATATCAAAATGAGGTCCTATGGTGCTCAACAAGGTAAAGATGTAAATACAAATAATACTATCACCGCAGAAAAACAAGAAACAAAGTGCTAATAAAATAGGCTTATGAATTAATGAAAGTCCGGAGTCACCACCGCCACACACATTTTGGCCTAATAACGGCAGTGTTAAGTTTTAATGTTTTGATTTGTAGTGTGTGGTAACAGAGGCATACTAACCCGACGCAATCCACCTTAGTCCACAGGCAACGCATCTGTGGTCGAAATCGGATAGGACGCTAATCTTATCCGGGGTGGATTATAGATGCCCATAGGCGGTGGGCACTTACCATCAGGGGGGCTATATGGTCGCTTACTACTTGTTAACAAAAAATAATTAAATCCAAAAGTATAAGAATAGACGGCTAACAACTTCGCTCTTTTAAACTCATATACGAATCGGATAATATAGATCCAATTATTCAGTATTCCTCTTAAATTTTGCAAAGGCTAGCTTACTTGGTTTCGATCAGAATATCTCTGAGTAGCAAATTGGCTTTTATTCCCGTTGAGAGCAAGTAGCGAAAGAGCAAGATGATTCACGTTATACATGGCTCGTAGCAATACAAACAGATTTAATGACTGTTTACCTTGAATATGTTTTCGTTAAAAGCTTTTTTCAGACTGCGCGTCTATTGATATAAATGACGGTAGTCGTCGATTCGAACAGTGTACATAAATCAAGCGAAACAGAGGCTCCGAATGAGATACGCTTTGTTTGCCGTTCGGCGTAATAAACGATGTGCGTTTGTTGATCATTTTCTCAATCAAACCGATCTGGACCATTCATTGATACTGCTTAACAAAGAGATTGTTGAATGGAGAACAAAAGTACGGTTAATGAGAATTCAGAACTAAAAGGTGCAAATTACTCAGACGCGAAAATTTCAAATGCATTGATATGTAAAGTTTGTTTTTGCTGTTGTAAAATATCTTTTATATCACGGCGTGCGTAAATTGACGTTTTACGCACGCTTCGCGTGCGCAAAACCCCCATTTCCGACCCCATAATATAAAATTTTATACAACACGCGGACGAAAAATGTTTTTCTGACTCGTGTGATTGCAGTCCTCGCCTGCGGCTCGGCCTGCAAACTCACACTTGTCAGAAAACAATTTTTCGTCCTCGTATTGTAATGTACTATTTTTGTGTACGTAGCAAGTTAATAAAACTGATCAACGTTATGGTCCTTCTATCTAAAATTTTCAAAGCGAAAGGAAGTAGATAGGTGTTACATATAGGTACATACACCAAAAATATTGTTACCCAGAATCTAAGTTAGTATAAACTCTGGTTATATCAATGTTCTACTAACCTTTCAATTAAAAATAACGTTTACAACTGTATAGCTAGAATAATGGTAAATAGTAAAATAGTTGTACATAAATAGAACTTGCGAAATATTATCCCAATGCACAATGTACACACAAAATATTTTTACAAACAAATTTTACTTATCACATTTATGTTCTACCATACATCACGGTGGCATGTTTTATCAACTTTGAACCTTCTAATATGGCAATACAGACCTAGTAACACCACATCGCAAAACAGGAGATAGAAGAAATTTTCAGTCGAGCCCTATACGGCGCCGCGACGGAACCGGCGGAAATAGAAATCATTATTTAACGTCAATGTTTAACTAGATTGGCTCCGCAAATGGGCCGGTAATGATGCTCGCCGATTGGGTACTATGTAAACAGCTATCGAAAGAATTAACTATGTAATTCTTCAAACATTCTATGGATCAATTTTTTATGGATCATTCTTATGGAGGAAGAACCCTGTGTGGGACGATTCAGGCACACCTTTTTCTGCTTTGAAGATGTGTGAAACGCCTAAATTAAAAAGATGGCGAGACCCATTTTCTTAAAAATTATGAATTTTCTTTATTCTTCCATTTATCATTACTTCCCAGAATTTGATTGTCATAAGTCATAAGTAGAATTATATAGGGTGTGTTTTCTCTTTATAATACACGCGTTTGATTCCCATCTAAGGTAATAAGATTTTTAGAAATCTATGACGCAATATTACTTTTCATCAAATTTGGTCTTATAACTCCTTCCAGTATTTTCCGCTAAACGTAATAGTTTTGGATTTCGCCATCCACGTACACTTGAAAAATTCAACCTGTATTTTAGTTAGAATTATATTTTAAGTGAAATTGAAAATGTAGGCATGAGTAATAATTAAACACAGAAAATACATACGTAGGTGTATTATTATATTATTAGGTGTATTATTGTAGTGTAGGTGTTGACTGGATTATTCAATATACACACTCATTTGCTTTTAGTAACGCAAAGAGCTTAGTGAATAAACCCAATGGAGCTCTAATTAAATTGGCAGCTAATTTGAAACCAATTTCACCACCCGATTCATATCGGTAAACACAAATTTGATAGGCTTTCAATAGAAACATTTCCAAACACTCTGAATGGTCCGCGCCCCAACATTAATGAGATGGTGACTTAATTTAAAAATGTTTTCGTCCGGTTGTTTAGGGACCTGTCTACACATGAGCTAGGAAGCTAATGTTTTTTTGCTAAAGTAGTAACATAATAATATGTAATCCTCAGTTTGAAGATCGTAGAACTCTATGGTTCGACGCCAGCGGCAGAACCGCCACACCTATTTCTGCGTAATAACAGCAGTGTGAAGTGTTGTTGCGTTCTGGTTTGAAGGGTGTGGTAAGCGAGGCATACTTTACAGTATGCCAGCATGCATTCCTCGGGAGTAGCGGTGCATCTGCGCCGACCTCAGGAAGGATACTAATTTTCTCTAGAGTTTATTACAGATGTCTATGGGCTGTAGATTAAACTGAGTTTAAAGTTTAAACCCGTATACCTAGGTAATTTTCTTTTTTCAGTACATATAATAATAATTTAGACATTTTGGTTATTATTGAACTAACTAGGATAAAACATCCTGCTATTTATGCTACAGGGAAATACATTTAACATGAAACACGAAAACAATAAGTGAGCTAGATACCAAATTATTTCCTCTACCTAATAATCTAGCTATTTCTGTAATACTCAATACAAAGTATAATTGGCCACTAAAATTGTTCACAAAAAGTGCACAATGCCGCTAAAGAAGTTTTCATTTCAATAAAATAATAGGAATCTTATACTCGCTTTACTTATTTCGTCGTCAGTGGGATAAGAATCTAATAGAGCCTCAATCCATCTACTTCGCTCATCATAAACCTGGAGGGTTTAGTAAAATAAAGATAAAAAGACATTACACAGAGTTTATTTAATATGATGCGAGTTGGGGACATCAAAAGGCGCATCGAAGGTTATTGAAGTTTGTAGCTGTTTGCGCAGAGCCATCGCTACGTTGGTTAGACGGATTTTTGTTTAATGTTTATTGTATAAGGTTGTATAGTTAGAGTTAAGATAAAATAAACCGAAATAAAAAATATTTCCTTTACCCAATCGTGTAGGGTAACGTTTTTTAAGTGCATGTATATCTTATATATAAAATTCTCGTGTCACGATGTTAGTTACCATATCCTCCGAAACGGCTTTACCGATTTTCAATAAATTTTATATGCATATTCAGTAGGTCTGAGAATCGGCTACTATCTATTTTTCATACCCCTAAATGATAAGGGTTGTTCACCCTTAATTTTTTTTTAATTTATATGGCAACACAATGTGTGTCGGGTTATCTAGTATATATATACGAGTATAATATAGGAGAGCTTGCATTCCACCTGATGGTAAGTTGTTAGTGCCGCCCATGGACAATGGACATATGTAATAAAGCCCATATACTCGTAGGATTAGATATTGTTGATACCTGAGTTTGGCTACAGATGCGCCGCTAGCCTTGAGGACTAAGCTGGATCGCCTCGGAAAAGTATGTCTCCCTTACTACACCCTTCAAACCAGAATTAATAGGCAGAAATAGGTGTTTTACTAAATTTGTGATGGAATTCCATAACATTTAATTTCATGTTACCTACTTACAATATTTTGTTCACTAATGTATGCTCATCACTCAAAATTCCTCTCAAGGAAAAATAACAAAATATATTATTCCACACTTTATTTACATGAAACATTTACTCAAAACAAAGGAATGACTTCCATCCAATTACAACGACATCAGGTGCTAGGTCGACGACAATTAAACCGTGATATTACTTGGGGTACCGTTTACGTAGACGTATGAGGACTACTTTATAGTGGCATAAAGAAAGCTAACGTTGTAAAGTCTAACGTAAATCGCTTATACGAGCGTGTGTGCTCTACCAGACATAAAGGAGAATTAATAAGGCCATTTCGTAGAGCGATTTGGTAGACGGATCCCCAAACGTCCCTACACCTAACAGTGTCGAATCGGCTTGAGGTGCTTAACTTACTTTGAATGACATCTAAATATACACGTAGGCTAGTGCGTTTCCTTTGGAGATCCTGTAACCCTCTACGCAGCGCCGTGGACGGCCACCGGGGGGGGGTTTTAGTGCGGTAAGAATCCCACATAACCCTGCGTCGCTCCCAAGGCACCGGGTACTTTTTGAAGGTTCCCCCTCGTAAACAAAAAAAAAGGCTAGTGCATTCGGTTAAAACTGTTGAAGGGCTCAAACTGTTCAAATTTGTCGACACAAGGCCGAAGTTTAGATAATAAAAAGATTTAATTAATTAATCACCGTTTTCCATAATTCTTGCGTACATATTATACTTATATAATTATTTGTAGAATATAACTAAAACAAACTACGTTGTATCTAATGCTATTATTTTTAGCCGGCTAGGTATCTACGTAACAAACATACCAGACGTCAATTCTTAAAAGTGCATTTTTTTTAATAATAAAAATCAAATCGTTAATTTATGTTTATATGCAAAGTTATTGTTACATACTTTAGAAATATGTATAACACATTACATCTTCATTGATAAATCTGTGCATAAGGTAAACGTACTTAGTTTAAACCGACGAGTGTATGACCTCCCTTATACTCCAAGCAAAGCTTTCAAGATATATAGCTGATATTGAAAGTTATCGATTCAAATCTCCATCTATATAAAGCTCAATATTCGTCTCCCGTTTTATTGAAAGAGTTAGCTTTAAATGCATTTTTATTGGAAACGTTATGTGTATTTGATCCTGTTAGATTTGAATTGCAGGTACAGCGATTCAATACTATTTGGTTTTACGAAATAAATTACTTTGTATTTACAATAATATTTATTAAATAAGATGTGATGGAACATGGAGTGAATATTTGAAGGTGGTAGAACGCTTTGTGGTTCGACTCCGGCGGCACCACCGCAACACCTATTTCTGCCTCATAACAGCAGTGTTAAGCGCTGCTGTGTTATGTTTGAAGGGTGTGGTAAGGGAGACATTGGTACTTTTCCGGGGCGTTTCAGCGTAGTCCTCAGGGGTAGCGGCGCATCTGTGACTAACCTCCGGTACGAATATCTAGTCCTATCTGGAGTCGATGACGGATTTCCATGGGCGGCAGAAACCACTTACCATCAGGTGCATGCTCGTCTGCTACACTATATAATAAAAAAAAGAATAGGTGGTCAGGACATATCTTTATCTCTATCATAAAGGTAAAGTAGTAGCGCTTAACATCGCTGTTGTAAAAGAGAATGGCGGTGGTACAGAGGTAATAAGCATATGAAACTCCAGTACCTCTAATAATATTATATGCGTAATGCTCTAATAATAAGCCTCACGTGTTAAATTAAATAAATATCTTGACTTAAAAAAGTCTATCAAAATAAATGTTTTGTTTACGTTTGACACTAGCCGTTTCAGATTGTCTTCATTGTATATGCTACTAATTATATTTGTAAGTTTTAGATTAATAATTAGTTATATACGTTACGAGAATCTTACGTTTTAAAATTACACAATCGCCAACGTACAAAGTGCGTTTCATAACTTCATTGCCTTAACTAAATCGAAAGGCGCTTTACTTATTTCCAGTTACATAATATAAGCTGCCAACGCTTGGAAATTCAAATGTGGAATTTTATTGGCTCTAACTATAAGAGTAAAAAGAGTATAAAATCCACCCTTTTAAGTATCAGTAAATTCCAATACTTAGATTTGGCTATCAAAGTTTCGGGCACTCAAAAATCCATTTGAAAAATACACTTTTATACTCTTCAATGTTGGTCCATAAGAGAATTGGGTATTAAGAAGGGTGCGTTTATTTTGATCCCGTCCCTAAATTCTAAGGTAGAATTACGATCGGGTTTAGGGTTATATTCTAATGTTGACGTTACGTCATAATATCTACTGATATTAGCTATAAAGCTGTGTATAGTGTAACGCCTGAAGCATAATTCTATGCAACAATTCCTTTGTGGTTAGTTTTAATCTTCGTCATAACAGTTTACAATTGCAATAATAATTTAACTCTGGTTAAAACTGAGGGGATCAAAACAAGATATTAATGTTTACATAACTCGTTTGCCGTTAACGTTAATGATATCGTTTCATGTTATTGTTATTGGATTTTAAAATCTTGACAGTGTTTTGTTTAAGTGGAACAACTCTTGATAGATATTATTATACTCAAGTTTTATTGTGTAAAAAAGTATTTTTTATAGCGACTATGATTATAATTTACAAATGATATTGATAATTGGCAATGTAGGTACAAGGTTTAATCACTGGCACGATTTTTTTGAAGTTTTGTGTACATTAATTATCCATGTATTAATTATTAAACAAGCAAAAAAACGATGAATTTATTATCTATGACAATTACATAACTTATACATCGTTACGTATGATATAGATGAATTATTTCTGAGAGTGACCCGTTGCCTTAATTCGACGTTGGGGTGGATGGGTGACGTCATCTTCAGCCCTCATCCCCTGCAAGATGACATCATGTTCGCGTTCCCCAACTTGCTACTTAATGCCTGCAGGCGCTTGGTTGAAAGGCAATAATATACAGACATAATAGAATAATCGAGTATTCATCGGTATAAATACGAAATAATGCTAGATATATATTAAATTATTATTATTATTAATAATATTTAATAAATTATAATGCTTAAGTTATTAGCATTACATTTTCGAATTCGAAGAATGTTATGTGCGGTTTATTATAATACCTATCTACAGTTAAATACTTAACTTATTCGGAAGTTACTTCCATGATATTAAAAAAAAATATCATAAAAATGTGGTCCATGTGATATTAAGTTATCCTTATTAAATAGAATAAAAATCGTAGGCAATGTCTCATCGAATATTTCTGAAAATTACCGGTTTATAAGAAAATGCTTACAATATTATTTTTTCTATATCCTGTTTCCTATTTTATAAACTTATTACATTGTACTTTAAACGATGTATTGTAAACTTAACTTTAATTAATAATACATTTCAATACGCAGTGATAGCCTAGTGGTTAAGAAACTCGGCCTCTCGATCGAGGGGTCCCAGGTTCAAATCCTAGGCTCTGATTTTTCAAAGTTATGTGCGTATTAGAAATTAATTATCACTTGCTAAACGGAAACCATCGTGAGGAAACCTGCATACCTGAGAGATTTAATAAAAAAATCTCAAAAGTATGTGAAGTCTACCGATACGCACTTGGCCAGCGCGGTAGACTAGTGGCCTAATCCTTCTCATTCTGAGAGGAGACCCGTGCCCAGCAGTGGGATAGTAATGGGTTGATGATGATGATGATATTTCAATACAGATAAAACAATTCGACTCAAAGTGAAACAAAAAGTTCATTGTATATTTAAAAGTTAGTTTATTTAAACGTTCAATTCGACAAATGAACATGCACTTACAATGTTATTGTTTATTTTGACTTCGCAATTCGGGTTTGTTACCTTATTTACTCAACAATTAAGGTCATATTTGGTTTGGTTTTTAGGGCAGTTTGTAATTTGCGTGTGTTGCCATAAATTGTTACTTGACATCATTATTATTGAGCTGGTTGTGTTTAACCGAAAAGAGTAATTGGTTTAGGGCCAGGTACTAACCGTGACGTTTATGTATAAAGTTAAACGCAACATGGTACATTGTTAAACCTTTACAATGTTGCAAATTGTATCCATAGATTAGTAAAGATTACTCACTCCTAACAAACAAATGCAACCAGTTTTGAGAATTGAAATAATTGCGTAAAAAAGTTTTGCCACGTCTCTGTGCTAAAATGTTACTAAAATATTTTAAATACTTCTTTATTTAGTATGTAAATTACGCAGTATTAGTTATTTATTTGTAAATTTTCTCTAATAAATGTTTTTTATTTGTCAAGAATTAAAAAAAACTGACAAATCAGCCTTTTGTGGCTTCATTCAATTTCAAGGCGGCGAAGTATCTTTACTTATCTATGATTGTACCTATATATGTTCTCGGACATAATTTAACGAACATTTACTACTTCTAACTGTGCACCTATTAATAAAATATTTACTAAATTTTAAGAAGTTAAAAATATTACTATTAAACAACATGCATCATCAAAATCATTGGAAATTCCTTACATATAAAAGTACAACTGCTTTCAACTTTATTGAATTGCTGTGTTCTATGAGTTTGTGTGTATGTTCGATAATATTGCGAATGGCAATCTCACAGATTAAAGGATCTTCAAGAGAAACCGCGATAACACGCTAGCGGAGCTTTGAAAAGCTTTAGCATGTCTAGTACAAATGCAATAAATTATTTTAAAAGCTTTTACCGAGATTTCACATTCTTGGCTTTAAATAGAACGTTCCGTTAGAGAATCAAGGTCTATCAATGTAATTTCAGTCTTTGTTGACATCCATCTAGCAATCTGTGGAGGTCTAGTAATATTAAGCCTCCCCTAATTAGCACGACTACGCATCCTCCCATACAGCTGTTTCCCGTCTTCAGACCTCCATTCTATCTCTAGCCGGTGATTAGTATTGGCTATGTAACACCTCATTCTACGCCGATACTTTCTACCTTCCAGATATACCTTTTCAGTATAACTATTCAATTTTTTTTACTGCGTTTGTATAAATCACATGTTACTTGTTCCTTCACGCCAACCTTATAAAAGATCAACCGATTATCAAAAAATATGTTGATCCTGGTTTCAAAAATGCTTTTGGACCTTTTAATAGGTGACGAAAATAGGTGGCGTTGTTGTCGACTATGAAAATTTCACTATAATCTTATAAGTTTGGTCTTACAGTGGTCATAAGCTAATAAATTTATAGTGATCGGAAATCCAACCATTTGGTCAAATGCGCAAACCAAATCGTCAAATTAATTGTCAGATATTCTACTCCAGAGACAATTGACGGATTGATGTATAGTCATTAGACATAGGGCTAGTTTCTAAGTGGCGTAGACCTTGTACATGCCACCATTCCCCGAGCGGGTATATTATGGAGTAAGAGAAATGATTACAGTGCTGGCACATATACGATTCAAATATGCATATGTTTAGGAGCAAATAATAATATTTTTTCACCACTTTATTGACGTACGTGAATGAAGAAAATATCTAATATTAATATTATAACAGCCATATTTTATAAATGAAGATAGTTGTAAGTGCGCTAAATCTAAGTATCAAGATGACAGTTGATAACGTCAAACCTTATCACAAATTAAGATATGACCCAATTTTTTAGTTATTCGAAAAAAATAAATTTATTGAAATAAAATTATAATCTGTATAGGATTAACTAAAAATTGAAATGAACAAAAACTCGTGAATGATCCCGAAATAGAAAGAATAGAAGAAAAAAAATTCATTTCTTGTTTTTTTGGTTTTTAATTAACCTTTCATAAATTAAAACTTCAAAAATAATTTTAGATGCTAGTATCACTATCGCTCGCGAAGGTAAAATATAATATTATTTTCAAAACATCCAATATATATATTTTGGTTTCTTAAAAATTCGTTCATTTAATATTAATTAACATTTCACGGAGCCGATTTCATTATATATGTTGCAATGTATAGTTATTTATCGTCTTCGTGGCCGCATACATTATCCATTGAATATCGCACCGAGCACAGAACCGGGACATAGCCTTCGTTGCGATTTACACCAACAAAGAGCAATTAATTACTCGCAGTCAGATCACCTTAACGAACCTTGATATATTTAAGTTAACCCATATGCAAATAATAACAACAATGATTTACACGTACGAGAGATTTTATGATTTTCGATTTTTTTGCATTTAATCCTGTAGGTACTGCGGCCGTCATGGCGTCGCAGTCGCAGGATCTGTTTTTGTATTTAAATGTCCTCAGTTTTTTTTTGTTTTAAAACATGTTCTGTGATGTTTCCTATTTAATCATAAAGTTCTTTGCATGATATTATTGCGAAAAGAATTAGGGGCATCAACATTGTAATAACTATTCATTTCACCAATAAAAAAAAACTATTGTATACCAAAATCGCGTAGAAAAAATCTAGATCTATCATCAAACAATTTTGACAATTATGTCCTATAAAGTTACAAACACTTTTCACTGGACAATACCACCAATCTCTTACAAATTTACGAACAATTCATTACGCATATACGTATATTAAATATATCCTTCACTCCGTAAAGCATACAAGTAACTTACATGTTCGTAGCTCCCACCTACGAGTACATGTCGGACTTTAAAATGAGTTATGCATTAACGATTTCGTGACTATATTTTGCATGTATTACTGTACTTGGTAAGTTATCTTGCATCCTGTGTAATATTTAAGCGACCAGTCGTTGCATTAAACGTAATTTATGGATTTGGGCTCACAGCTACGAAGGTCCACATAAGTTGCTGAGCCCTGTGAGCCAAATTTATCTACACCCCGCTAACCTAACCAAATCAGAGTGATTAATAGACGGAAATCTCTATAAAAGTATTACATTTTTACGATGTTCTTAGTTTATGAAGGTTCTTATTAACAGAATTTCGTTATAAAATATAAGGAAATTACTAAGATATCAGTGCACGAACAGGTTTAATATTATGTACTTGTGAAATACTGGTAAATTGTAATGATATGTAACTTGTTCTTTATATATATTTAGCTTAAAAAGAGGATCTGGCCACTTATATTGTAATAAACCTAATCTGAAAAGTAATAAAGTATTTCTATTTCTATCTAGACGTTCATTCTAAATTAATCGAATACTAATAATATAATAGCAAAATAGCAACAGCCTGGTGGTTTAAACTCGGTCTCTCAATTGAGAAGTCTGGAGTTCGAATCCCAGGCACTCTTTAATAAATGATCACTTGCTTTAATGGTGAAGAAAAACATCGCGAGGGCATCTACATACCTAAAAGAGATCTTTATGAGATAAATGTTTTACAAAGGAATCTAAATTCTATAAAAATAAAAATGTATATACTCAGATGAAAAATAAACAATATATTAGTATCTATTAACTAGCTCGAAAAGTATCCTGTAGACTATAAGACTGAATTTGTTCACGTTCCCGTAATACCCGTACTGTATGGCCGTTGGCAGGCAATTTTCTCAAATAGGCTTCTCGTTTAGGAGTCCCTTGCTTCACTTGCTTGATTTGGGTTTCGTTTTTTGAAATTTTGCTTTTTAGAATCGTGCATACAGATGTGACCTACCAGTTTATTGCCGAATACTACCAAAGTTAAAAAATAATTATTAAAAAACAACGAAATATAATTATGAGCGTACAAAGAAAATAGTAAATGAAATTACAAAAATTATATAACATTAAATTGTCATATGATGCCATCCCGTTGCTAATTAAAATTCGCAGACATCTATTGTACTAGAAAACTGTCCTAGAAAATTTAATATATAGAATTCTCGTGTCTCAATATTAGTTATCGTACTACTCCAAAATGGGTTTACCAATTTTCACCAAATTTTATATGCATATTCAGTAGGTCTGAGAATCGGCTACTATCTATTTTTCATACCCCTAAGTGATAAGGGTTGTTCACCCTTAACATTTTTATTTATATGGCAACACAACGTTTGCCGGGTCAGCTAGTTGTGCTATAAAATATTCTTCAAATTCCTGTTGGACTTTTCATTTCATTTTGATCGGCACTGCACTTCAAAAATTCATTTAGCAATCCAATAAACTATCGTTTCGCCGTCGACCTCAGATATACCGCACACATATTGCGACTCGCATGCACTGGCTTGCAAATATTTGCACTTATCATCCGTTATGAAACTCATATTTAATGAGGACACGAAAATTACTGGGTTCAAATGTGTTACTTCAATTAGCGACCAGCTCTCACATATTATTAAAATACTGTATTTAGGTATACCGAAGAAATGAAAGTGTATCTTATCTAAATATCTAGAATTTGATTTTTTTAGACCGAATCATTAGTAAAATTATACATTTTTCTTCTCCTGTTAACCGCATCCATAACCAACAGCCAAAGCAATGTTATTTTTAACTATAATACCTATTATTCTATGTTCTTTATAAAGTCGACCCGAAACAGACGTCCTAATCGATAAGCGATCGGAGTGTAGACCGATAACTTAAAAAATAAGTTCTAATTTTATAATTTCAGAATATATTCATATGTTTGTTGTTCTTACATAATCCAAATAAATGTCAACGTCTTACGAGTCCTGTCCAATTTGTAGGTATTATATAAAAGAGCAGTATACATCTGTACATATAAATCTAAGCACACACGAGAAACTCAGAAACTCTTCAGCACACATTGTGAACACGTATCCAAGTTTGCAAGTAACTAGAGATTTGAGCGTCCACTCTTAAGTGACAAACGCTTGAGACTTCGGCAACTTGTTGGAAAAGTAAAAAGAACTCGTTGGGAACATGTTAAGAGTGCCCCGTCACAGCATCCAGCCACTCGATTTAATTTACATCTTCGCCCCGATTGTTCTAAAGTTTGAGTTCGACGAACTAGCGGACATCGTCTGATTTATTTAGTTCTAACGACCCTAAATGGATTTTGGTTCCTAGGGCATTGCCATTTCGGGGAATTTGTGTAAACGTCGCAGAGTTGTGATCTATTGTTACTGAAGTTGATACTAATTTTATAAGGCTACTTAGTCAGGTAGAAATGGATTGGTATTTAAAGTAAAATAAGGATTGTGTGTTAGGCGGGGTGTTGGAAAATCCAAAGCTAGGACATGAAGGCTGATGCATATTGCATTAGTTAGAAAATCAAAATCTGAATTATTGATATTTTAAATGAATGATACGTATTTATTTTCATCAAAACTAGTTAGTTCATGACTAAAATAAATTTATCTATCCATTTTGTCGAACACTGTGCAATAGTATTATATTCTAAGTCTCGTTTTGTTGCGAAGTTATAACATTCTCCAAGAGCAAGCCACTAACATCTTAGAATTTTAACACATTTTTTAATCTCACAATCATATTTATTGCTCCAACTTTTTGTCACGTTTCATTTACAAGTGTCTGTGGACTTTGAAAACGTCGCATCTAAATTAAATCTGAAACAGTCCCTCGCTACAATGTAATATTTAAATGTAGAATCATATCTCAGCGTATTCTAGGAGGTATCGCGGTATAATCTGACTTTTATCCTATTGTGAACCGAAATTCAAATTTAGTAGACTGTAATATTATACTAGACACCTATATACGGTTGGTTTTTAATACGCGTGACACGATTTCGTTGGGTTACAATCTGATATGTTGGAATACGGCACAACGATAGATTTTCCTGCACGATCTCGCTGCGAGATTTAGGAGATAAAACTCAGTAGCTTAAACAAGCAACGACCAGTTGTGTTATAGAGATTTGTCACGCTTTCAGTGAAGTACGAGGCTTCTGTTCGTATTACATTAGATGCTGTGTTTGTACAATGTTAAGATCTTTTGTTATAAACAATGTTCTCCCCTTGTGAAACATTATGTTGAGTAGATAGTGTATTTATTTACGAGTATTTTTTTTAAGTATGTGAATAACAAATCAAAACTTCTTGAGACCATACTAATTGAAAAGCTATTTACTGAACAGAAATAATTCCAATCGTTGCAAATATATCAGTGTTCATTTCTAATACAAAGTTCCAAACAATTTATTTAAAACTAGCTGACCCGGCAACCTTTGTACCGCCTCAAAATCTATTTATCAAATATATATTTCATATAAAATATAGCCTATGTTACTCGTGCATATGTATGTAGCTTTCGAATGGTGAAAGAATTTTTAAAATCGGTCCAGTAGTCCTTGAGCCTATTCATTACATCCAAACAAACAAACAAAGTTTTCCTCTTTATAATATTAGCGTAGACAAAAATTTCACAACTTTTTACGGGCAAACCGCGACTCAGCGACTAGTGTCACAAAAAATACCCTGCAAAAGGCCCTGCAAAGGCCTCGTGCTTAAATCGAGAGTTCACGAATAACTGTTATTTTGAGCCATATACCTATACGTTCCATGGAATACAAAGAATTCGTTCTTGGTAATATACTCTTCGGTTTCGTCGTTCACAATAAACAACGGACCATAAACTTCGTTGACTGACGCGCATATTTCTTATTTTTCTTTGAAACTGATCCGAAAAAGATTACCCTAGCGAACCATAAAAGCTGGTCTATTAATTAGGAGCGTTGTAGTCGAGACTGTTGTTCCTGAACGCATGACATCATGTTCACGCGATTTTCGACAAGGCCCCTTTGTCTTCTAGGCTGACAGATACGGTGTAAATCTCATCTCCTGACAACCGTAGCATATAAATCCAAACTGAGAAAATATTATTTTTCGTCAGATTCTTTGTGCCTCAGGAGCTCGTTGCGTCACTACTCGGGTCGAATGTTGCCGACGACGATGTGTCGAATGATGAAATGGATTCACGGCTGCATTTGTTTGTACAGACTCAAGATAAATATCCATCGGAGAGTGCCCCTCGAGTGTCGGGTCGGTTAAAAGCAAAATGAATGCTGATCGTTCGCTATATCGATACAGTTATAAGAGAATAGTCGTCAATCAAGCCTCGGTACGGAACGCTAGCCTAATTCACTATTGTTGAGCTGTTTATTCTAGTTTTATTACACGAACTCATTATAGCTTGATCTTGGCACTTAAGGTCGTGAACCGAATTAATCATAAGTCATCGTAAGATAAATCATGGTCATTAGGTACTGTCTAATTTGTTGGTAAAGTTAAGAATCCATTTGGAAGAATGATATTGATTGACATCATATTATACCTATATCGCTTGCCTGAGATGACATATATTTCTTAAATCAATTAGTAATTATTATGTAGTTTAACTGGTTATGCTTTAGGGAAAAAATGGCAGACATACGAAGTAATAATCATTCATTATTCTTAACGGTATTGTACCAATATCAATGTAGATTCCAAACAAATTTTATTTTCTTTAAATGTTGTGTAAGATTTGTAGTATCTGCTTTATACGCAGATGTCTCTATGTCCGTTTCTAGACCTAAACCAAAAAAAAAATCCATTAGTTATTAAATAAACACGTTGTGCTCCAATAGAACTTATTTTTAGGTCGCTTTGCAGTTGTCATACTTTATGTCATGTGGCGTCGTGATTTATAGCGTGGTACATGATTTAGCGTGTCCCGACTAGGATCCGTCTTAGTGTAACACGATACACTCTTTACGCTTGTAAGACAATAACAATCTGTTAAATTTCAGTCAAGCGTATTTCGTTTCTGTTTCAAATTATCGCCCCAATTTCTGTGACAAGTTGTAACGTCAAATTAGGTATGAGATTGAAATAATTACAACGGGCTGTCCGGGACAAAGACGTTTCGTCCTGGCGCGATGGTGTCAGGAACAGGAATAGAACGCTCCCCCGAATGTAGCCGAGGTGTTTCCAATTTACCAGCGACATGTACCGCGCCACGAGATTTACAATCGGCATTAATTTAAAAAGAACATTGATGACATAAGGCGCTATTTGTAAATCTCGCTTCACTGTTTATCTGTATGCGGTTATCTCAATTTTTGTTTACATTCCTCGATCTATATAAAATATATATGTGCGTTGATTAACCCTAAAATAAAATCTGACGTGATTATTTTAATTGATAGTGTTGTGCAACATTGTACATAGGCACTTAATGCATCATTAATGATAATTTATATTCATAATAAACTTTGGTGTTAATATAAACATTATTATTATCTGGTAAATAACAATTTATATTATGATATTAGTATAAAAATATAACACACGTAAGCTCATTTTTTTCTGTGGATTGAGAAATGCCTATAAGTTCAATAGATGTGCCAGTGCCAAACAGGTGTTAGTAAATTAATTAGTTCTTGACCTTCAAATGTTTCTTTCAACCTTTTGATGATATCGATATTTAAAATTAACGATAAAAAGTCACCAAAAAAAATATTCTTTTTCTATAAAAACTGATGGGCTAGTACCAGGGCAACACGAACTATGCAGAGTAGACCCTACGACCTGGCGCTATAAAACGCGGTAAGAGATTCATTATTTACCGCGCAGACGAATCACGTAACCATGAAGACGTTTAATTAGTATCAAACACGCGATCTTCGACTCTCAGAATACTGTTAGCCGAGTATAAAAGAAGAGTGCCGCCCATCAGAGCTGGTCGTAAAGCGGCTGCAATGAAAAAACCGTAAAACAAGGGAGAGAGCTCAGGCGAATATGATTTCTGCGGTGATCCTACACAAAATAATGGCGGCTTTAAAAAATCAACCGCACATTTCGACTGAAACTTTCAAACAAGGTTTAAAACATTAATAAAAAGTACAGAGCGAAAGGTCAAGTAATAAATAACTCACGCCATCTCCCAGTTACTGATCCACATTTAATTTAGCGTTTATCCTTTTTAAGACTTTATGAAGACATTTAATAACCAACTGGACAATACTGAGGTTATAATTATGTTTATAAAATTATGTTAATTGTGTTTTTAAATGACGAGATAATATCAATAAAAAGACGATAAAATCACAGTTAGGTAAATCTGAATACAATATGAATATGACTCGTGATTGCACAAACAGCAGTATTCTTTTGAAGAGTTACCAATCATTTATAATAAAATACAAATTGCTTAATGCAATTTCTAAATGCAATGCTAATAGCTTAATGTAGTTATTTATATTGTGTTTGATTCATAATTATGTAAATCGTATTCTCTCTACACTTTATTCGTTGTTTTTGGGACTTACGAGTATCTCACTTGCAAAGAATGGTTTTAGGATTAACATTGTATTTGTTTATTTAGAATTGTTTAGGATTATTAAAGTTTGGATAAATAAATTAACTCACACAGAATTAACAAATATAGTGGTATATTGAAATATTAACGGGAATTACTCTTGCACCTAATAGTTTAGTCCATAAATATGTTGATTTATAGGTTTTTGGAATTACCTAAGCTATATATTACCGCATAGTCTGAAATATGACCTATGGAAGAGCTGACACCTCTAATAACAGCTAGAATGCGGAACTAATTTAGAAAATAACACTTTCTACATACTAAGTTTCTTACTCAGATACCCTGCGATGTTGTTTAAGACAAACAATTTGATTTTTCCTGGCCTGAGATTGAACCCGGAATCTTCTGCGCCACAAATCGCTATGGTGACCGCTGCGCCATGCGAGTAATTTATTTCTATTTATAACATTGTAACTAATGAACACACGTGATCGCTTTATCTAATTTAAGACCTATACTTTGTTGAGAGGAAAGGATTATACTCTGATTGAGTGAGACAGGCAGCTTGTTTGTTAGAGTAAGACACATAGGTCTTTAGATTGAATCCAATTGATATAATACCGGAAAATGTATGTCTTGCTAATTCAATTAGTGAACGCAAAAGTAACCTTGTAATTGAGAGGTCATACTGTCTTACTAAGAGAGGTAACACATGAAGATGGTAGTACCCTTTGCGATTTGACTCCCCAGGCACCATGGCCACACCTCATCGTCATCATCATCATCATCATCAACCCATTATTGTCCCACTGCTGGGCACGGGTCTCCTCTCAGAATGAGAAGGATTAGGCCATGGTCCACCGCGCTGGCCAAGTGCGTATTGGTAGACTTCACATACCTTTGATTTTTTTTTTATAAATCTCTTAGGTATGCAATGCAGGTTTCCTCACGATGTTTTCGTTCACCGTTTAGCAAGTGATAATTAATTTCTAATACGCACATAACTTAGAAAAATTAGAGGTGCGTGCCTGGGATTTGAACCTCGGACCCCTTGATCGAGAGGCAGAGTTTCTTAACCACTAGGCTATCACTGGCCACACCTATTTCTGTATAACAACAGCAATGTTAAGTGCTGCTATGTTTTGTTTTAAGGAGTGTGATAGAGTGTGGTAGAGGGAGACATACTGTTCACTTCATCTTGAGGAATAACAGCGCATAGTTATGTGGCTGATTTCAGGTAAGAATGTAATCTAAACTAAGGTAGAGGTTGAGGTTGAGATATATGTATGATAGCATATATGTATGTCTAAAAGTATTCAATACAATTTATCTAAAACAATTCGTGTTTATTTGAACAAAGCCTTAGCTCGCTTGAAAATAGCGTAAGCATCCAAAGTGTTAGAAATACCATCAAGTAAACATGATCTCTTAATTTGCACTCAGACTAACAAAATATCTTTTTGAAATTATAATCTCTACGTAAGCTTTGAATTAACTAAGACTTGGTCGTAGTTTAAGTATTCGAAAACATTTTCTCGCGAGCTAAATGCAGCTTTCAACGCGAGAAAACATTTTCTTGATACTGAACACCGCTGCATTCTTAAAAAGGTCAATTCAAATTCTCTATTTACTTACCAAATTGTTCTTAAACAAAATTAAGAATGTAAAGTTCATAATAGTTTAAATTTTAATATAAACAGTCATTATACAGTTATACTCTTTTTGCACTTATATTCTAGGATTAAAAAAGAATGAATGAAAACAAAAATCAATATTACGAGTTACCACTGAACAACTATATTTGAATATATTTGGATATTAGCATAAAAAATTTGAAAGTAGTCAAACATTTTGTGATTCTACTCCAGAGGCACCACCGCTATTACACATATTTACTCCAATCCTTTGTGAAGATTACAGATATGCCTATATTTTTCTTTTCAACTTCGGATTAATTGGTGCATCGTAGTACACAAAAAAGTACAGTCATTGTGAATAAAATCTTTCTGATTTCTTCTGTTCTTGCATATCACGAGACATACAAAAATTTAAGCAAAATTCCGATATCCTGCTCGATCCACTTGAAAACAATCAAGAAAGCCTATGTCATCTCTTATAGGACAGCTATATGATTGGGAATGATCGCATGCGTTAGATTGCATGTTCGTTTTCTACTTCATTTCATAAAAAACCACATCCAAGTATGTCTGTGGTTTCTTAGCAACAACTTATCCGTTTTGGAAAACTTTCCCCGGCATCCAAAGTTCCGGGAAAGGTTTTAAAAGGCAACTCGTGTCTTAAAGTTTGCTGGAAAAATAAAACAGTTGGTTTTGAACGTCTGTGTTAATCTTAAAACAAAATACATTTGTTTCACTTTTCCTCTCTTTCAAAGTTTTTTTGGTTTTCATAGGAACCTATTGTTGTCTTAAGCGGCAATAACTTTTCAACTAGTTAGTTTCTTTAATTTGACACATAACATCACTTCCCAGAATTTGATCCTTATAAGCGACACTATCAGATAGTGGAATAATATAGAGGATGATTTTTTTTTTTCAAAATGAAGTCGTTCGATTCCTGGCTAAGGAAAAAATATTAAAAAAAAAAACGAATGATGCAGTTTTAGTTTTTATCAAAATCGGCCTCGTAACTCCTTTCAGCATTTTTCGCTAATCCTTATAGTTTCTAATTTGGCCCTGAAAGCCTATTTAAAAACTCACTCCGTATATTTTAATACTTATTTACAGGATGTACTCGAGCTTTTTGTATTACCGTTTAATCCTTTTTTAACAAACTGTGAAGGGAAATGTTTTAGAGCAAACGAGTATGTGTTTCCCATTCCCGTCCTGCAGCCTAAACGGCTTAACTGATTTTAACTTAGATGTTGCATAGACTACATTATTACGCAGTGGGATGTCTTGATTTTATAACAATTATTTAGATTATTTATAAAATAAAATAATAACTGTCATTAGGAAATTTTAGGGCTTTCCTAATCTTCATGCAAATTTACTATTTTTTAGCTTCTTTTAAACACTTTTTTTATGAGTACCTGAACTTAAAAGGTACTTAAATTAAACATATATTATTTATTTAATATAAATATTTGTATTATGTTTATGATGATTAATGAAACCATAAGAAACACGTAGAAGAAACGTATAAAGTTAACTAAGGAGTATTCGCCTGAAACATTTTCCTGTTCGTCGGATCACGACCTAATTCTCTAATATTATTCAACCTTCGTGTCGGGATATACTCTTTGATGTGAAATCAAAAGGAAAACTGATCCTTTTTCAGTCGAATACCTGACGTCATTGTCATCGACGAATAGTCTTCGACTTCTTATTGTGTCGCTCCCTAACTTTGTCAATAGATTTTTTATTACACGAATACTTTTCTATCTCAATCCGCTGATCCTCTTCATTTATTTATTCGTTTCAAAGTAATTCGCTCAAGAAAGGCAATGAAAAAATCGTATTTTTCTTATTAAAATAGTCCAAAGGCGTACTCGCGAGGGAGGGCCTTATTGTTACTCAACCTGTATTCTTTGGCGAAGTTCAACATAAGTAAATCTTATTATATTCGTCAATAGGCATCGAGTTACTGAGGGACGGAGCTCATTCTATATTAATAACTCTTGAGGAGAATTAAATTTTCACTCAGACATAAGTTATAACTACGGTGATATATGACTTGTGACAGCGTACCTACGGAGATTTTAATAACGTCGAAGGTTGAGTGGCTAAATTATTCTTAGTGCTTACTCGAGAACCTATTTCAGTAATCTTATAGGTTTTGTTAGCACCAGAGAGGATAGGTTATAGACCTCAGGGACGGCAACGTTCTTTCAAGTGGAATAGCTGTAAAGATTTCGATTAGTTTGAAGTTTGAATAAGTTAGTTTAATTGTAGTTGTTTAGCGGGATAATTTTCTTTTTACAGCCAAAGTCTTCGCTAAAACGTTATAAATGTTATGAATATATCCACAAACAAGGGATGATAGAGTCTAAATATAAATATAATGTATCTTGTAGAAATTCGCCGGTATCGAACTAGGATCCTCGTGCGTGAAACCGATAACCACGGTGTCATTACACTTAGGGATACCATATTATGTTTTTTTTATTCGCAATATAATTAATTTTATTGTTGTTTGCGTGCAAGTCCGTATAAAATTATTATCATATTACTTTTAAATGAAACTGAAATTTAATTTTAATTATAAATCTAATTAAGTCAAAAGCTTCGCTGTGGTATTTCGACATGTGAGGGATTTACGCCTTGTTAAGATATGAAATTTAATACGATTTCAGTGTGTAAACAGAAAACCTTAGAGCATTAGAAAATTTTACTAAAAAGGAATTTAAACTTAAAAAGATTTTAATAAAATGAGATTTGATTTTCATTACGCTACAAAACTATGTTTAACAATGTTTACGCTTAAAATTAGTAGCTAATATTTATCATTTGTAACTCACTTCAGATTAAAAATATACGCACGTAATTAATAATCAATCTATCTATGGTTTTTTCTACCTAAGATCGATGTTTGACTACTTCTAAATATTACACAATGTATAATTAGACTACGTAAAATTCATCTTTGATAGGTAAAAACTAGACAACTTGTAGTCATATTTTCATTAAACCACTATTTGACAAAGACGCAAAAGAGATATTGCCAATGAAAACAGTGTAAAATAAATGTAAACGCTAGTATTTAATTCCAGTTTTTTCTAAAAAAAGCTAGAAGTGCGTACATATAACTTACCTATTTATGGATGAAGCAACATACAAACATTTATTAGTCCAAAGACATTTTATTAAAATAAAAACTACCCAACTCTGACAATTTTGTGCATGGAATTTTTTTTTATAATATAAGAGTAGCAAACGAGCATGCAATCCACCTGATGGTAAGTGGCTACTGCCGCTCATGGACGTCTGTAATCAACGTCAGATAGGATTAGATATTCCTGCCTGAGGTCGGCCACAGATGCGCCGCTACCCCTGAGGACTAAGCTGGAACGCCTCGGAAAAGTCTGTCTCCCTTACCACACCCGGAACAAACCGGAACACAGCAGCGCCTACCACTGCTGTTATTAGGTAGAAATAGGTGTGGCGGTGGTGCCGCCGGAGTCGAACCAAGAAGGGTTCTACCACTTTCAAATTTTGCATGGAATTTGGTGTATGAATGTGATATAATTACCTCATTTTGTTCAAATTATGTATTCTGCCGTGTTATTAATAATTCACTTAGGTAAGGAGCGTTCGTGCGTGGTTTTAATCAATGGAGCGTGAATTAAATCAGTGTTAATGTGTAACTTGAATATTAGCATAGCTTATTAGTTCAGTATGCAGATAGCTAATAATGAGTTTTCTTTCGCGCTTTCACAATTTACATGACATGATCAGGATAAGTGAAGAAGAAAATTGGTCAAGTGTGAGTCGGGCTTGAACACTAAGAGTACGGTACCATAACATTATTATAAAATATGTACTTAGTACTTTGTGATAATTGTTGACTAGAATTATGTTTTAGTTAGGAATCATCAGCGCAACTCACTCTTGCTCAATTTTTAGTATTTATGTGTTTTTCTTTTACGATAGAATCAACAAAAACCACAAAAAAAATCTTTATTTACCTTTAATTTCCTTTTGTGTGGATATTTTAATATTTTCTCTTTTCGCTTTTATTGTTTTAGAATTTTTATTGTGAACGGAAGAATGGATGAACGGTCGGACGGAGTAGGTTTAGTAATATAGTTCGATACAAAACTTTAAAAACCTATAAGTATAAAGAAAAGCATCCATGTCATCCATGTCATTCATTATAGTCCCACTGTTAGAGATGGGTGTGGTCTAGGCTTTAGTTCGTCTTCGAAAACATGTTTGAAAGAACTCTCAGACATATAGTTTTCTTGTTGACGTTTTTCTTCACCGAAACAAGCATTAATTAATTTCTAGTACATATTTTTATTACAAAACTTTGAAAAAATCAGAGGTGCTTGGGATTGGAAATTTGGAACCTCGGAAGAACCAAGTGAGAAGCGGCGATTCAACCATTAAGTTATCACAATAGATACGAGAGTACCTATTATGGACAATATTTTAATAATATCATGTATTATAATATCATCTATGAATAATATAATCTGGAGGCACGGCAGTGACTCCGCCAAGTCGAGCCAAAACGCCAGAAAACCAAAAAAGAGCGGCACGGCCGTACCATACTTTTCTCGAAGCAATTCGGGCCATTTTTGACCCTCCTGTAGCTTCCTTTTATATAATCTGCTAATTATATTTCCGCAGCGAATTACATTTGAAATGGTAGTAATAATTAGTTACCAATTCCCAGACAGTACAGTCAAAGTTTTACGTCATTATTTCAAGTAAATAATGTTTCCTTCCTTCAAAAGAATAAAATAACCGTAACGGAAATGTAAAAGCGCCAAGTTCCAGTGCAACATTAGATATGCAGTAGATTTTCCACCTCGTCGCCCCCCTGACAACACGCCAACTTTATCAGGCTTTGGCTTTCGTGATAGATAACTTGAGTCCTTAGAAATATTTATAAACTTACTATTCTTTGTTAAAGATACGAAAAAGTTAGATCTTATTCCAAACCATTTTGTGTTTAAAACTTTCCAGTGAACGTTAGAGTTAAGTAGGAATTTGGTTTAAATATGAACACATCGTACGCTTCATTGTCTATGAGGTAAGCGTTTATTTTATACCAAATAGAAATAGAAGGTGGTAGAACCCTTTGTTGTTCGACTCCGACAGCACCACCGCCACACTTATCTCTACCTAATAACAGCAGTGTTAGGCGCTGCTGTGTTCCGGTTTGAAGGGTGTGGTAAGGAGCACTCTCCTTGTCTGTACTTTTCCGAGGCGTTCCAGCTAAGTCCTCAGGGGTAGCGGAGCATCTATGGCCGACCTCAGGTAGGAATATCTAATCCTATCTGGGGTTTACAAATGTCCATGGGCGGCAGTAGCCACTTACCATCAGGTGGACTGCATCGTGTGCTGCTCGTCTGCTATAAAAAAAAATAGAACATAATTATTTTTTGGTAACATATTTTGTTCAATATATCTCAATACGAAAGCATAAATTAAAATACGTACCTATTATTTAAATAATTTAATATAATAAGATTGAATTTGGTACTAAAAATTTCTTATCGTTTTTATCACGATGCGAATAAACGTGTTAAAAATTCTCATAAAGTGTTTTCAAAATAAAAAGTATCGCTGTACCTAAGATTTACGACGCTATCAATTCGTATAAATCTATTGCGATTCATATGGTGCGTCGCTGCAAACTGATTACAACTCCCCTCACATGATCACATAGATTTTTAAACAGAGAGGAAGTTAGGGGCCCTTTTATTTTCACTGTTAAGTACACGTTTACGACAAACTCGTAAAACACGGATCACTGAAAATTTTTGATATGTAACGTTTCTATTCAAATGCGGAGTTTACGATGCCGCCCATTATAATTTTACTGGAGTCATATTTCTCTCCCGACGTACTGATTATGAAAGGTGCTTAAAAAGATTTTTGAATAAAAATCTTATTACTTTTTAATCACTTCCTTCTTTATTGCGTTCCCGACTTCTTTTCAATCCGGTGCCATTAAAAGCTTGGGTATATATTTGTGCAAGTTTAAATTAGCAATAAAAATATCCGTCCGCTATGTAGTGTACTATTTGCAGGAATGCAATTAAACTTAATATTTAAAATAATCTTGCGTGTCACTGAGTAGTTACATAATGCTTTATTAGTTATATGTAAAAATGATGGCATTAAAAAAGAGAAAAATTATTATTAAAAAAAAAAAGACAAACCCGCTGAGTTTCTTACCGGATCTTCTCAGTAGAGGTTGCGTTCCGATCCGGTAGTAGTTTAAGAAAAATATTGTACCTGACAATTTGTATGTGCCGTCGTTGGCCTATACAAAATAAATATATTTCATTTCATTTCATGAAATATTATGTTAGTATGTATGTCCGCTTGGAGTTTTAAAGACTGGGACATTAATACTTCATGACAAACATTTTAGGGACCATATTGTAATTTTGCTTGTATATATTTTTTTCAAAATATTAACATTAATACTGGTATCTATACATATAAATATCATCAAAAACAAAAGACCTTCATACAACATTTCAACTCCTATTAAACCCTCCTAGTGACTCTTGAAATAATTTCCTTCCTCTACTTTTTGAAAAAAGGTTGCAACCAAAATATATAACTACGGACCATGAACATGTTATGATCACATACTTCACAATACGCGTGTACATTATAGATGTGTCATGTGCAAAAAATATATAACATAAGTATTATATTATTTTAACGTCTATTGTTTAGTTTGGAACCAGTCTCCTGTTATGTCTAGGTGCGGACCGTGTAGGAAATACAATGGATGGAGCTTTATCAAAATTCTTATCGCATTGTGCGCCTCCGGTTATAGCAGATGAACTAGTCTGAGGATTTCTTACACGAGCCATCCATTTTTGTTTCGTAAGAAAAATATCAAAAAATGTTTCGATAACGAAAGAAAAGGTGCTGTCATTTAATACAAAGCTTTGAGTAACTCTGGACTAGCATATGTCCAAAGACGACGGCAATCTTCAAATGGTGTATTTACCTACTTCATCGCTATTTTCAAGGTGGTAAAACCCTTTGTGGTGCGACTCCGGTGGCACCACCGCCACACCTCTTTTTTGCCTAGTACCAGTTATGTTAAGTGCTGCTGTGTTTTGTTTTGAAAGGCGTGGTAAGTTTGACATAGTTTTCCGAGGCGTTCCAGCTTAGGCAGCGCACCTATGGCCATCCTCAGGTAGGAATATCTAATCCTATCTGAAGTTGATTACAGATGTCAATGGGTGGCAGTAGCCACTTACCATCAGGTGGACTGCATGCTCTTATGCTACTCCTATATTATAAAAACAAAAAAAAAATGTTCAAGTGTTAAAAGATACTTCCACGTAAAATGACTTTTAAATAATAACATAGTTCATAATTAACCTTCTTAGCATGGACATAGCTTATTACGTCTTAGTGGGGTCTTATCTGATATCTGTTGTAGATACAGAATAAAGGTGGTACTTTGCTGTTGGACTGTGTACCTACATGCTACCACCCTTTGATAATTTCATTATTTTTAATTAATTTGAAAAGTGTACGAAGCCCGAAATTCAGAGAGCACATTAAAATATACACATGGCTAGCAAAGACGTCAGCACCAGTCCGTAATAAATAATACGAAGCTGATATTGCTACAAAAAACAACACAAAAACATAATGTTTAGATTACTTCCAAACTAATCAACCTTACCTACCTATTTTCATGTACCTAACTGTAATACGATCGCAAAAACAGATCATAAAAACTATAAAACTATATCACTCAGAACTTCAAAGACCGAACGCAACTAAAAACCGTATGACACAAAAAGTAAAAGATCTATTAGTAATAATGAATAATAAAGTTAAATAAACAAATCCTGTTTTATTGCCAACACGAGTTGCTTCAAAACTGTTCTAATTTACGACCCGGGTTACGCTATACTGAGCTCGTGGGTTTGTTCAAACTTCTTTATAATTTTCACTTTTTTTATTTTGATTGTATATTTTCGCATATTGCTTCAGTTTTTGTAAATTATTACGTCATAAGCTTCTATCCACTATTCGACTCACGTAGAGGATGAAAATATATTTTAGTTCTCAATCACTTCTCGACAAAAGTATACTTATAACGATTTGTCTGTATAATATCTGAATATCGAAGCCTTATAAAATATGTACTCTTCACGCACCGGCTTAAACGTCATCTGAGTCTATCTTAGCCAAACTGTTATTGGGTAAATAAATTTGTTAGAGGTCAAACAAGAAAATTAAAACAATATTATCTCAACAAAACAGACACGAAGAAGCTGTAAAAAATGTTAAGCTGATTTTTTTTATGATATATATTATATATGCTGATATAGGTTAGTAATTCTGAAGTTCTTATAGATCTACTAAGAAATTTTAACCCTACTACTACTAAGTAGTCGTAGAAAATTAATAAATAATAAATTTAAAATCCAAAAGTATAAAAACATACACACAAGACACGTATTCGTACGCAGGTCGATGATGTCATAAGATCACAAAACTGGAACCCAATAAGAATAAAAGATGCGCAATGAAGACCATGTGGCTCGGCAGCGTGAGAACATAAAAACCAATCCTAAAAAAAGATACAAACATCTATACAAATAAATTACATTGATATGTCTGTCTATAATTTCGTAATAACTACTATTTTAAAAGCATGAGAATCTTGCTTACTACCAAAGATAAAGATAAATGTGTTTTTTTTTTGTTTTCGTCGTGTACTGTAAACGTTTGAACGGGAGTTTTAACTTAAAGGTAGAGAACATGGAAAAGACATAATATTTTTAATTTATGTAACGAAACCGGTTTACATAAACCCTTACCCTAGATAGGACAATTAGTTAAAGTAAAATAATCGATGAGTGACAAAGTACGCAGACAAACCCCCGAACAAAACCTACCTTCATTGCTTATAAGCAGCGAAAAAAGTTGTAAGTATTCATAAACAGTAAATATTATGTTCGGCATAATAACATAATTGATATGCAACGCAAAATATAATCTGATACACGTAGATTGTGGGAATAAACAAGAATGAACAAGGTGGCTCGAATTCAGGAAATGATTAAATTTTTTATAGCCGCAGTCCATTGTTGTGTGGAATTCGTTTATTTTGTACTTGCAAATTTATGAATTACCACTTTTTCTCCATTACACTCGCTACCTACATCCGAGACGAACCACGCTGAAGGTTCCGGGTTCGATTCTCGGCCAGGTAGATTATCTAAAGGAAGAAATGAGATTTCTTTCTGGTCTAGATGATGGTGAATTTTTCTTTGTGTGCTGTGTTCTTTGTTTGTGTTACAAGAAAATCTTAATATGCTATAGTGAATATTCATGACTTTCAAGTTCATGTGTACCATAGCATTGTTTCGGATCTTAAAGCCCAAGGATATAAACTAAAAGGATATTGTATATATAAGATATGTAAATAATTGAATGGTTTCGTTTATTCGTTTCATTATTTAAATGGGTCTCTATTATGGAATTAATTTTCTGAATAAAATATATTACCAATCTTGAGTTTATATGCTTTACTTACTTACTTAGAAATTTCATTACTTTCCAAAAATATAGCTTTTTTATATAATATAGGAGTGACAGACGAGCATGCAGTCTACCTGATGGTAAGTGACTTCTGCCGCCCATGGACATATGTAATCAACCCCAGATAGGATGCGCCGCTATCCCTGAGGACTAAGCTGGAACGCCTCGGAAAAATATGTCTCTTTTACCACACCCTTCAAAACGGAAAACAGCGCCAGACACTGCTGTTATTAGGCAGAAATAGGTGCGGCGGTGGTGCCGCCGGAGTCGAACCAAAGGGTTCTACCACCTTCAAAGTTATTTAGACAGATTTCCATTGTAAGGTTCAATAATTTGAACGACAAATAGAATTTGCAGTTCGACGACAAAGAACTTCGTATACGGAAGAATTTGAAGTCGTCTTAAATGGCACTTATCGAATTATCGCCTTTATTTATTACTTTGTCGATCGACTATCTGATTATTCGGCCATTTAAAAGGATTTATTAACTCAGTTACCCATAAATTCTAGGAATTAATAGCTCTGATCTATCATCTAAGTTATGTTAACTTCAAAATTATATCGACCTAAAATTAAAGTAACATTTCGTAAAACCTTTATAGATATGTATCAATTATTATTCAATGTATCTATACGGACATCTATTCTAATAGGGTGAACTTGTTTCTTTGTTAAATATTATTTTGAAAATCTGAAAATTCAATTATATAATAGCCTGTAACCTTTGCGGATTAAATACGGCCGAAAGGACTGTAATTTTCAGTGTTAAATAAATCAATGAACGACTAACCAACCAGCGGATAAAGAATAAAATTAGATTTATGATATTCAATAATTTCTGTAGTTTAATGAATGAAAGTTTTCAAATGTATGAATGATTCGTTGACGAGTAACAAATTTAATAAAAAAATCAAAACAATAAAAAGGAACATGAACAGAATACGTAAATTATTCAACTATAATTATCACACGCTATTTAGATATTAATATAACTCTCCCTGAACAATATTACTAAACAAAGAAGTAGTCAAATGAAGTAACTAAGCTGCGTAATACAAGCAAGTGTTAATTGTGGGGTACATTTTCGCAACATCTGCGTCGCCCATTCAAGTTTTTGTTTAAATAAAAAACAAACATTTGTTACGTTTGTTTTTACGTATCGCGCGTGCTTATCAACTCTGTAATAGTTAGACAGGTTGCGCCATGTAAATCGATTAGACGCGCATTATACAATTCTACTTGTTAAGGTGTTTTCTACATTGGAAGGGAATGACGCCGTTACTGCGACTATTCTTCAAATTTCGCCAGTATCGCAGCCAGCGACGGTCGATGTAAAAAGCTCGTAAGCTTCGTATGAGGCGTTTTCAGACGCTACTGTTTTTAACTGCACTTATTTTTAAAAATCGTAACTTAGAATAACGTTATTGTTGATGGATTTACAATAACTTATTGTTGAATGGATTTGTATTTCAAGTGTATGATAAAAAAAAAAAAAAAAAAAACACCCAATAAAAAAACATTTTTCAAATATACTAAAATACAGAGTAGGCACTTACAGTACCGTAATATTGTTACAATAAATCTCCAAATAATGTAGTTATTGTCTTAAACTCATAACAAATTAAACTCCAAAGTTTGACAATCACTTTCGATATTTATTGCGTATTGCAAAACTTCTTTAAGATTTAGTGCAAAGATTTTTCGTCGGTTTTTGTCTGTCTTGTAGATGACAGCATGGACAAAGTTGTAGGTATTACAGAAGCGGCAGGCTATCACTTTTTACTATGATGACACTAGTCTGGCTACATGCGGCGATGACGCGAGATTGAGGAGGAACTAATATCGTCTTCAGGTGCCAGAAACACTGAGTTATCCCACTGTTGGGCTATTTCATCTGCTTCATAGCTAGGAGGTGAAAGTGCTATGGGAGTAGGTGGTAGAATCCTTTGCGATTCAACTCCGGCGGCACCACCGCCACATCTTTTTCTACTGAATAACAGCACTTGGTTGGCAACGAAGTCACTATGATATATCTACACGAATATTATAAAGAGGAAAACTTTGTTTGTTTGTTTGGTTGTAAAGAATAGGTTCAAAAAACTACTAGATCGATTTAAAAAATTCTTTCACCATTCGAAAGTTACATTATCCACGAGTAACATAGGCTATATTTTATGTTAAATATATTTGATAAATAGATTTTGAGGCGGTACAAAGTTTGCCGGGTCAGCTAGTACCACATATTTGTAAATTCAAGGTTCTTAGATATCTTTGGTTCAATTTCGCCATACATATTTCGGCCTACAAAAACAGTAGGTACACTATTTTAAAAGCTGTAATAGTGTCTTCCAGTTAAATCTAAATCATCAAAATTTGTTAACAGTAGGTTCTAATTAAAACTCAACTGAATGTTGTTATGGTATAACAAAAACATCAAAAAACTCTTACTATGATTGCACAAACCATCATTTGTTTATTCCTTGCTACCTACTATTAATAGGCCCCTCGTGAGTTATTGTGAACCTTTTCTATTACGCACTTTAACACCTGTCAAATTTAAAAGGGTTACTATTTGCGCAGATAAAAACTACAATAGCGTTATTTGTATTGAATGTTTGCTACGTTTAAATTTAAATAGTCCTGTCATAGTGGTTTATTTGCTGTTTTTTATCGTTTCAAACGCAACAATTAAATGTATTGTACACGAACAAACTGAGGTGCACTTGATATTAAATAAATAAGCGTTCCATAGGTAGTTTTATAGTGCTTGCTTTTTGATGCCGCGCCTTGAATAAGATAGAAATTTACATAAAGCTCATAGCATGCGTTCATGGATTTTTATCGATTTTTCATTAATAAAGGCTGCTTTTGTTTCCATTGTTCATGTGTGGTGTAGATGACGGTTATTCATGTTTAACGAACTAAGTGATAGGAACATATTTTCCAAACAGATCAGCTCTTTAATTTGGGCTCATAGAAAAAATTAAAAGCCTGATAAAATGTGGTGATAGATTTACTATTTTACTAGCTTACATAGTATCTTTATAACTAACTAGCGGACCCGGCAAACTTTGTACCGCCTCAAAACCTATTTATTAAATATATTTCATATAAAATATAGCCTGTGTTGCTCGTGGATAATGTAGCTTTCCAATGGTGAAAGAATTTTTAAAATCGGTCCATTAGTTTCTGAGCCTATTCATTACAACCAAACCAACAAACAAAGTTTTCCTCTTTATAATATAAGTGTAGATAAAATATTTAAATTTTATAATAATTAAAAATATTTCAATCTTCGGAACCAACTGCCTCTTTAATTATTTTTTGTCGTTTTACTTATCATTGACTTTGGCCTTTCAATCTTTGCGAAACACCTTTTCGGGACAACTAAATCAAAACATCTGTTTTGCATGCACCTGCCACTTTCATTAAAGTATAGAACCTTTTTCCATCACGCTAACATAATTTTGCCAATTTTGGATCGTATGCTGCCTGAAATAGAGTCTTAACATCACGACTCGGTGTATACACTATAGATATACGCGAATAGGTACATATACATAAAACTTTCTTACTGTTATCGTATGATCGTGATTGCAGTGCTGTTGTAAGGTATCAAGCCTATAATTTTGACAACTTTATTGCCATATCTATTGCAGTAATCAATCTCTTGGACAAATTGCTTCTGCTACATAGTTAAACAAAATTGAGTTTAAACTTTGAATACCTTATAGATTGAATCAGATATGTAAAGCTTTGATCGGCCTTATTTTGTAATAAAATCGCCAATTAATTATACCAATTACTGCTCCAAAACTTAGTTATGGTTGTGTTATATAAGGTTCTGATAGCAGTGATAGCCTAGTGATTAAGAAACGCGGTCTCTCGATCAAGGAGTCCGAGGTTCAAATCCACGCACCTCTGTTTGTCAAATTTATGTGCGTATTAGAAATTAATTATCACGTGCTTAAACGATGAAGAAAACCATAGTGAGGAAATTTATAAAAAATGAGACTGAACCTGAGAGATTTATAAAAAAAATCTCAAAAATATGTGAAGTCTACCAATACGCACTTGGCCAGCGCGGTGGACTATGGCCTAATCCTTCTCATTCTGAGAGGAGACCCGTGCCCAGTAATGGGTTGATGATGATAGTTGATTGAATCGCATGAATTGTACTTATGCCTGCAAACTGCTTTTATTTCGCTATTAAGTATAATTATAATATGATTTAGACACATACAAATACATATATTTCAACGTTAAACAAAATTAATTAATTGTGAATTAAAATGTGGAATCGTTCACGCTTTATGGCAGTATAAAAGCACGACTTATTGATTAGCCCATTACTGCAGTTATAACTTTAACGAGCCACAAGTATCCAAAATTATTGTAAAAAGTCACAGGGAACGAATTATTAGTTTATTTTAAAAAATAATGATTACGTCGAATAAAATAACTTTCAGGAAGTCGATGTAAAATCCTATAAAGAGAGGTAAAATGTTCTAAATAAATATAGACCACAAGTTACCTATATCTAAAATTTAATATAATATTAAGTTGAAAACTATAATCAAACGGAAAAGTAATGACAATCAAATAAAGTTACTTTATTTAACCTAATTGGTATTTGATTGTAGAATTAGAATTATTTTGCTTCCTATTTTTTGGGGGTCTCTATGCCTAGATGTATAAGAGAACTCCTGGTAATAACATGTAATTAAGCTGTCAAATTTACTACATGAAAGAAAATAAGGCCAGGCTACTTCCAGAACAATATATGTTTTGTTTAGTTTTACAGTTATGCAAGAGGGCGTTGAAATTTGAGTAACAAAACGAATGTTCCCAGAAACGTGCCTCTTAGAAAAACATTCCACGTTTTATCGATTCAAACTCGATATGGGAACATAGCTGGGATACAAAGCATAGCTACGGTTTGATGAAATGGGCCAGTATTAATTATAGTGGCAGCAATTTGGCCGAACTTTTGTTTTCTTTGTTCTCGTCGTGTTTTGATGTGTGTGTTATGTTTTGTCTTTTTATAAAAGGTTACGTAATAAGCTTATTCCCATAATAGCCTTTAATAGGTATGCAGGAACACATAACATATACGGGATAAAAGTAAGGTATCTGTAGTACTCTACATTGATGTGTCATGTCAAAATTTGAAGGTGGTAGAACCCTTTGTGGTTCGACTCCAGCGGCACCACTGCCACACCTATTTCTACCTTATAACAGCAGTGTTAGGGGCTGCTGTGTTCCGTTTTGAAGGATGTGGTAAGGTAGACAGACTTTTCAGAGGCGTTCCAGCTTAGTCCTCAGGGGTAGCAGCGCATCTGTGCCGACCTCAGGTAGGAATATCTAATCCTATCTGGGGTTGATTACAGATGTCCATGGACGGCAATAACCACTTACCATCAGGTGGACTGCATGCTCTGCTCCTCCTATATTATAAAAAAAATATCAATTAGCATAGATTGTACCTTTCAAATACAAAGATAGACAAACATTTACATAGTTACTGATACGCTGTATTCTGCAATAGTTGTAAAGTTAAATTTGATACAATTTATAGATAAAAGTCGCAAAACGACACTGCGACACCTTTAACAGGTTTCCTTGGTAAAAATAAAGTCCTTTCCTTATTCATCATTCCATAGATTTATATTATCATACTAAGTAAAACACAACCTTTGCTATGATTCACATGTATTCGCGTACAAAATCAATAAATTATATACCTAAATTTAGAATGTAGTGAAGGTTTGGCGTCTCTCCAGGTAATTTAAATAGCAATTTCTACCAAGTTAAAATGCACTTTCAACCAAATTTACATGTTATCAATGAATCAAACAGGATAAATCGCCATACATATCATTTTTTTTTTTTACAAAAACCATGCGAGGAGATAGAGGAGACAATTGAAGATATAAGAAATAAGTAGCAGATATTACCTAGTATGACTTTATCTAATCCAAATGGGATTCGCATTCTATTGTGTATTGATGAGATATTAAATATGATTAGATAACGTTAATGGTATAAGCTTTTTAGCAGGTTACAGTAAAAGGTAAATAAAGACTACGGTTGTTTAGTTTTCTTATTCATTTTTTAATCTGATAGCTTATCGCAACCTCTAAACTGTGGAATGTATCGCCCCATTTGGATATAAATAAAACAAAAATATTCTCGTATCACCAGTTTTCGCACAAAATAGTAAACAAGCGACTACCTCTGGCCCAAACAAGTTAAACGGGTTTCAGGTATTTTCAAAGTGTCTTTTTATAAGGTTTCCAATTTCTTTCAATGCACAAACAACACAATAAAAGGGGGATGTATGCAAGCTACCGTGATAATAGCATCGAGTTAACGTGGTACAAGCGCACAAAGGAATAATGCGGTCGGGAAGAAAAGCTTGTTATGTTGTGAATCGAACGGTGACGGACACGTGTGAAAATAGTTTGAAGAAAAAATATACAGAATCAAATCGAGAATTTGGAAAATTCGCAGCTGTCCCCAATACGACAAGCCTGAGCGGCCATTATTCCGCACCATAAATAATCCACTACTATACAAAAACGACTAACCCTTCATTGCCTCTTCCTTTTACGATTCGGCGAAAAGAAATAAAATATGTGCGAGCCAAAACAAAGGCCATAAAACCGAAATGACAGGGCCACACGCTTTTCACGGAGATGAGGAGCAAAAAAATGCAAACTATAATTTCGCATTATGTAACAGTCGGAAGGAGTCGCCTGACGGGATTCGAATGCAGCCAGCGTGGTTTAAAAATAACCCAAGGTTAGCCCGCCGGCAGATCGACGAGGGTCCCTTTGTGAGATCAAGGTCTACCGGTTTCACAGGATGCCTATAGCCACCATAATTATATATTCGTGTATTTCTATATTCGTGTTGTTACTCGAAGCTTAAACGGGTACCGGCCAGAGAAATTATATTGGAATGGAAAGTAGCCGCTTGTCGCCTGTGTAATTATATGAATTTTGTAACGATCGCGATACCTCGTTCATTTGTCGGCTATTAATTTTTGCATGCTAATGAATTAGGTAGTTTGCGTAGAGGCGTATAAATATCTATAAACAACTAACCGAAAGAGAATATACATTTTAATGGGACACAAATATCGCTGCGGAATAAATTGAGATTATTGTCGATTTTCCTGCTTAAAAACCGAAATCTACATACAGGTAGATACACTGATGTTTAACAATGTTAAAGACATGTGAAAGAATATGTTATAAAAACCCTTTGGTTGTAATTTTGTACCTGTCTATTATACTATATTAAACCTAGAATCGAATAAATCGAATATGTTTACATTTCTATGTACATATTTTTAAGAAGGTATTAAAATAATCAGGCAGTAGGAACAGCAAAAACAAAAAGATAAGTAAAACATTTGTCTCTTTGTCAATTAGCATAGGTACATATCAATTATTTATTTTAATACTCACACTATTTTTTTTTTGTTTTTTGTTTCATTGTCTTGTATATCAAATGCGACCTTGTAATCAACTTAAACCTAAACTATGCGTTAAGCTCTTTGTTTAAATTTAAAACATCGCCTGAAGATTTGTGATATGCCGTGGGCGAACTTTAGTAAATGTTGTACCTATCATTAAAAATATAAATAAAATTGGATTATTAGTATGTTAAGTCTCCATATTAATTTCTAAGCAAAAATGTGACAATTACTTATCGTATTCTATCAAGGAAACAGGAAATACAAATAATAAAAAAAGGATATCGAACACGAACAACATTCTCGCTTATTGCGCATTTAAAACTAGTCTACGGCGCTTGCGTGCAGTTCAAAAATAAGCGAAAAAACACAACCATGCAACCTTGAACAGCCCCAAGCAGGTGTACGGTTGGATGCACCTGCTAACATTATGCAGTGACCTATAAAAGTAATAATTAAACAATTTATTCCTCAATTATTCCTTAGATGTGGGTCAAGCGAGCTTTTAAGGGTCCGTAATGCAACTTCGTGGGAAGCTTTTGTTTTAAGTTTTCGCCCGCCTTTTATAAACGTAATGTAATTTTGTGTAAGTCGTATTTCTCAAGATGTAATAGTGTTTGTGACATCAAAAAAGTTAAAGTACATTAGACTTATAAGTATATATACTTTTTCTTTATCTATAAACCCTAATCTGATGATCGTAGGTACTTGATATAGGTATTTATATGCAGTCATGTTCAGTTGTATTTATACCGATAAAAAGTAAATAAAAATGCGTACCTATAAAGAAATGGCGATATCGATGTTCTCAGACACAACATAGCGATTTGAACAAATAATATTTCAAAAGAAATGCTCAATTCCCTTTATTGAATGTAGAGAAATTATATTACAAATGTGCCTGTTACAAATAATGTTATATGGACAGTGATGTGCATGTATTTTATCCCAACGAATAAACAATACGAATCTTCCCAAACAAGTACGTACATGTCACTGATATATTTACCAAAACACGGACTATATTAATACACAAGATATTTTTTGTATGTTTTCACAGCGACGTATATTATCTATCAGATACCGCGTACCGTAGCAGGGAACGTGTTGTGGAAAACAAACCACCTCTGTTTTTTATGGAAATGCTCTATTACGAGAGCATTGAGATTAATCTTACAGATGAATAACGTTATTGTAAACATCATATTTATTACGTAAGGTATCAAGTATCGTATCGTTTGTATGTAATAGGTATATGTGTATTTTATACATTGTCTATATACCTACTACTTTTAAACAGATACTTGGTTAGTTAGATACACTGAAGAGACTTAAAACAAGTTGAAAGCCTTAGAAAGTATACTTTAATTTTACTTGTCAGATAGGTATGCGAATTTGATGTCTTTGAAAGTGTAATTTAGTATACATTTAGTAAACATAAAACTTGGTGTACTGTATTACATGTAATATAAAAGCACAATGCATTAAAATACATATAATTCTAGTACGATGGCTGGCAATGCCTTCAACAACCACAATGTTGCGCCAAATTCCATCATTTTAAGGCATCTTATTGGCACAATAGCAACGAATGTTATATCCGACAAACTTTTCTGTGCATGTGGCGGTTTTCGGAAACAGCTATCTTCATTGTCTATGTTTTGTTGTCAATTCATGGGCGAGCTTTCAATTTTCCCAGGTTTTTAGTTTTTACGTTTGTTTAATAAAATTACGACTTTAATAACTAAAACTATAATAATTTGTATATACTTTATGTTAAATATTGATAAATGATCGTAAAAATTTTCCACTGCTTATGTATTTTTGATAACATAGCAACATTATGAGCGCTAGTGGCGCCCCCGCCACACGCACTTACAGTGTGGCGGACTACAAAAATATTCCTGGCACTTATAAAGCCTGTAGAAATATTATTGTAGTTAGAGTACAGAACCACTCATTATGTGCAAACGACGTTAAGTACTAACCACTAACTATGCAATATTTATTCGTCAGCCGCATCCGCTAAAGAGGCCTTATGTTACGAGTCGTGGCGTTTTTGCGTCCATAGCATAAAGGGTTTATGTCGTAATTACTGGTAAGATGTTGTATTAATGATACAGAATTTACTCACACTAATTATGTCAAAATTGTACGCGTGTGCTATGAGTCATAATTATTGATATCAGTAGCATTACATAGGCGTAATTTTCTAAAGGTAAAATACGAATATTTTTTTTTATTTTTTTCATTTTTTTTAAGTAAATTACTAGAATTATTTTTCTGCATTGGCTGTTACATCTTATCACTGGAAAATACATTATTCTTCACGAATAGGTTCAATTCCTTGTTTCGTAACTATCCACTTACAGATAGAAGGATATGTAGGTATTTTTTTTCATACAACACAATAAAATAAACAATAAAAATTAATATATAGGTACTTCAAGCTAGTGATAGCTTAGTGGTTAAGACACTCGGCCTCTCGATCGAGGGGTCCGAGGTTCAAATCTCAGGTACGCGGTACCTCTAATTTTTCAAAATTATGTGATTATTAGAAATTAATTACCACTTGCTTCAACGGTGAAGGAAAATATCGTGAGGAAACCTGCTTACCTGAGAGATTTATAAAAAAAATCTTCAACGTATGTGAAGTCTACCAATACGCACTTGGCCAGCGCGGTGGACTATGGCCTAATCCTTCTCATTCTGAGAGAAGACCCGTGCCCAGCAGTGTGACAATAATGGGTTGATAAAGATGATGATGATGAGGTACTTCAAGGAATCCTATTACTTATGTAAACAACCATCTAACCTAATAAATAATAAGCAAAAATGTTTAAGCTATGTTTACAATTTCATTTTTAACATGCGAAATGTTCATATTACATAATTTGAATAGCTTTAATGTGCCCGATGAAATATTCATACGGTGGGTTCAGATCATGTTCACATCAAATAATAGGAACCGGACAATTCAAGATGGAGTACGCGAACAAAGAGGAGTCTTTTCAAATTTTATCACAACTCCGTATTCTCGAAAACTACACGCTTTAATTTATTAGTATTCAATGGCTATTCAGAGGTCACACAGATGTGCGGACTACAAACAAAAGCCTCACAACAATACTGAGTCTTGAAAGAGTTGAGACGCAGTTCCGCCACAAACTTATCGATTCCGGTCGCGTCCCTCCGATTACACCTTAGCGCTCGGTAATACAGTTTTGGGGGATCCGAATGGATGCTTTCGGGATGTAACGTCGGATTTGCCGGGATGTAATTCCGCTGGTTTTCGATACACGTGTTGAGCTCCCCTCGTAATGAAATGCAACTATCACCTGGCAGTGAGGCACGCAAGGAACAAAATTGGGTCACACGTTGCGCTATTATAGTTTCTTTATGTCGTATTCACTAGTCTCACGGAGGGACGGCACTCGGGCCCTCCAGCCTTGAACCGGTTCTAGAGGTGTAGTCGTGTAGGCCATTTTGTCGTGGCCCTTTCATACACACCCTATAGAACACACGTGCGCGTTTTGAACAACGCATTCGATTCACGTGAATGGCGAGCGTGTGAGTACGTATTTGTTCTCTCAAAAAAGAGAACCACTCAAAAGATGCTTGCAATTTGTTTTTAATTTTTTACGAATATTTGAAGCCCCGCCGGATTATTTCATCGCGTTGTTAGGATTCCAGCGAGGCTGAATTGAAATGTTATGAATTTTTGTACAGAAATAATACCGGTCGCGAAACGACTCGTATCTTCCTACATATTTATAGGTATGGTATGATGGAAATGTTTGGTATTTTAAAACTTTTGAACTGTAAAAATTCATTATCTTCCACTTAATTAAGTATGTTAAAACCACGGAAGAGGAAAGAATCAACTTTCTTCTTCGTGGCTTAAACTTGAATTATTAGGTATACGTCGCCTTTGCCTCGCCTCGTCCTTAATGTGCTATAAAATACCCTATGTGGCCTATGATTGCAGTAAATAATTATGGTGTTCCATACCATCCCGCTCTAGAATAGGTGAGCAGCTCAGGAAACCTAAATAAGTATTAATAGGTACCTATATGTTACCAAAACCAGAAAATGATAGCCTAGTGGTTGAAATTCGGATAGGTATTCCACCAACGGGCCGAGTATTTCTTTGAATTTGTACGCGTATTAGAAATTAATCAGGTAGATATAACTTTTTTACACAGTGAAGGAAGACATTGTAAGAAATTTAACACGCCTGGAGGTTTAAAAGGATAGTTCTCAAAGCTTCAAGGTCACATAAAATCTGGTTAAAACTATAAACTCTAGAGTCAAAAGCAACTAGACATGCAATGAAGCAACAAACTGACAGGATTTTAAAACTTATCAGGTATGAAGCGCTAGGAGAGAAAAGATTTCCCTGTCAGGTATATAGAACCAAGATCTCACTTGAACTTAGAACTTAGCTTGTCATTCTGTTGAGAAGACGCGAAATTATAAACAAAAAGAAATTACGGTAGATAGGTACCATATTTACCAACCACTCACTTAAGACAGAGGTTCTGCATTCATATACAATTGTACACGTCATGTACAATTTCAGGTTTCTAGTTACACATGACGAATCTATATATATAAAAGCGAAAAGATACTCACGTTCAAAACGTATTAATCAAGGTTTTGCCGAAACTACTGAAGCTATAATCATGAAATTTGGACTGTAGTTTCATTAAATATATAATTTGTATAATATTGTCAACCATAACAAGTATTTTCTGTTGGTTACAATTCTGAAAGTACCCAAAGGTATTTTCAGTATTGTAGCTAAATAAACAATTATGAAGTATCTGTATATTTGCACAATAGGTACTATTTATCGCAGAGTCAGAACATAGATTAATAATCTAGTTTTCTTAGTAGTATTACTAATCTATGGAGTCAGCACACACAGTAATGGTCGAAGTTAGTCCTCTTTCGTTTCGAAAATATGTTGTTTTCCACTTATTTTAATCACTGTTTACGTCTTGAATTCAAGGCCACGACAGTATCATCATATTAAAGTATATTTATCAGTAAAAGTTCTAGGGTTATCGCACATTCATCATTATTATACTGTAAAATGACATTTCATAAGTTACCTACTTACAATGAAATGGTAAGCAGATAACGTGAATGTAAATAGAGATAACGCTTATCAAAAGGTTTAAACGTTCATATTATATAAATAGATAATTCAATTTCATTTAGTAAATAGGTTTTCAAGGAGGTAGACATAAATTAGTAAATATTACTCACTCCTAACAAGAAAATGTACCCAGTTTTGAGAATTGAAATAGTTGCGTAAAAAAGTTTTGCCACGTCTCCGTGCTAAAATGTCCCTAAAATATTAGAAATAATTCTTTATTTATTACGTAAATCACGCAGTATTGGTTATTTATTCGGAAATGTTCTCTAAAAATGTTTTTATTTGTCAAGAATTCAAAAAAAGAACTTACTAAAATAAGCCGTTTGTGGCTTCATTCAATTTCAAGACGGCGAAGTATCTTTACTAATCTATGGTGGTAGACCCCTTTGTGATTCGCACCACTGCCACATGTATCTGGTGGTAGTCACCACTTGATAGACCACCAGGTGGACTGCAGAATTATTTACTAATTCAGCCTCTCTTCCAAAAATAGATTAGTAGGTACCTACATTCTGAACATAGTAGGTAACTCCTCCTTTTTCGGCATCGGTTAAGAAAAGAGATGCCTCTCATCTTATTTAAGCGAATTGCATGTTATAGGTAGGTAAATCCGACTCCATGAGTGACTACTTTCTCCAAGCAGTCACTCACGGAGTCGGATTGACCACCATTTTTAAGGCTTCGAATGCAGATCAAAGATACGATTTATCACAAAAGTTTGTATATCTATCCGCCCAAATATCTTAAACTCTGATGTAAACGTTGGTATAAGTGTGATTACGGTGACGATGCCGACCTTAAAATAACAGAAGTAAATAATTAAGTACCGTAGAGTACACTTATGTATCCACTATACATAGAGCAAATCATAATAATGATAACAATATTGAGTAAACAATTCGATTAAGTGTTTATAATTTCTTATTGTTTTCTTAAGATAGCCCCAATTTAAAATTAATACACATGTTCCTGTGATATGTATCAAATAGTTGAATTTAGTAGCAGGTGTGAATGGGCGGCAGTGACCACGTATCTTCAGGTCGGCTGTATACCTACTAGGTAGTTTGTTACTCTCATTACTAATAATGTTCTGTAAGAAGCAGTCTTTTAATGAACCATAGACAATTTGATACCATTTTATGGTACCTACATACAGCTACATTATTATAGAAATATTACCTACCTACCTACCTATAATTACAGAAAATAAATTGTGTGTGGGTAATCATACATATTATTATCATCATCATCGACCCATTACTGTCCCACTGCTGGGCACGGGTCTCCTCTCGTAACGAGAAGGATTTGGCCATAGTCCACCGCGCTGGCCAAGTGCGTACCTATTGGTAGACTTCACATACCTTTGAGATTTTTTTTTAATAAATCTCTCAGGTATGCAGGTTTCCTCACGATGTTCCTTCACCGTTTAGCAAGTGATAATTAATTTATAATACGCACATAACTTTGAAAAATCAGAGGTGCGTGCCTGGGATTTGAACCTCGGGACCCTCGATCGAGAGCCCGAGTTTCTTAACCACTGAGCTATCACTGCACATATTATTATACACCTAAAGTATAGAAAGGGGATATAAGCTAGCAAATTGATACTAAAAATATCTACTTATGTAATACTATGATCCTAATTACGTAAATAGGGAACTAAATTAGTGAACTTCCGACTTGTAGATAAAACTACAATGTAAAATGTTTATCCTGTACTAAAAGCCACCTAAAAGGTTATTTCAAAATATACTATCTTTAGGGTAAACCAATTAATGAGCAGTTATAACTGTAAACAAAGAAAAACTCAAAGTTGAACTCGATACGGACAGGTTAACATTATTTACCTAATAGATTTGATAGATACTTGCTATCTAGTGTAATAAACATACAGGTGCTCTACACCTTTATCTAGTAGTAATAGATTATCAAATAGCGATTGCAATGTGAGTAAAATAATAAACAGTGTGATATCATCAAGTGTTACAACCCTACTCCACGCGGACGCCGGCTCGTCTGTCCGTCTGGATACTCAGACATCAACACACTACACCTGCCGGCGTTTCATTTTAATTCAAAATAAGTAGGTAGGTTGTTAAGTACTTAGGTACTCGACGTAGCGGATATAATATGCCGATTAAGGTACTTAAATACAAATGTTATTTTAGTGAGTAAATACTGTAAATAGTTCATAACATGATGGTCGCCAACAATGTTAAGTACCTACTTAAATTTTGAATTTAGTACAATAATTTAAATAAGAATGCTAACTTACGAATAAATGTATATGTACTACATTTAAATTTACAACGACTAAAGCATTAGTGAAAACCAATTTTATGGGAAGCCGCACGGATATACGCAATGGCAGAGGAACAAAATTCCTTGCGTAACAATTACTGAGGGGTAGTGCATAATCCTGAAACGGGTGTGGGTATGGGCGAGACGGCGACAGGCGCGGACGCCACCCCGGGCGGATGCGGCCCGACCACCCTGGGTAGCAGCAACCACCGTCGCTGCCGCGTCCGCCACCATGCGAAAGTGAAAATTTCCTAGGCACTTTCTCCCCACCCGTCGCGGCGGCCGCATCGCCCCCCCCCTCACTGCACCCCCGCACCCCCGCGCCCCCGCGCCGCTCGCCGCAAGGTCAGCCCCGCGTGCAGGCGGGTGGCGCGGCGGCGGCGCGGCGACGCGCTGCGCTCTTGAAATTTCGCTTTCGTTCACTCGCGGTTATTAGTCGGCCGCGCGCGCTCCGGCAAGCATGTGTTTCGCGTGACGCGCTTCGGTACTTAGCGGCGGCACGTTCGATTTCGTTTGCGAGTCGATCGTGGTGCGGCATGGCTCCGCGAAGACAGGGCGCCACCGGTGAGCGCGAGGCGGAGGACGTCCACGGGTGCTGCGTGCCCGGCGAGTGCCTTCGCCCCCGGGAACCCGTGCGCGTCGAGGACGCGGTCCGCGTGCTATGCAACAATGACACGTGCGCCGCCGGCCGGTACATGCACCGAGAGTGCTTCGAGCAATGGGAGGCCGGGGTTCTCGCATATCTCAAATCCTGCGGCCGAGCGCGCTCGTGGTCCGAGCGGCAGCGACATCAGAATCTTTGGACGAAGAAAGGCTATGATTTGGCATTTAAGGCCTGCGGCTGCCGTTGCGGACGGGGGCACCTGAAAAAAGACTTAGACTGGGCACCGCCGGGAGCGGCGATCCGAGCCGATGAGGAGAAGAAGCGCCGCAGGCGAACACGATCAGGCAGAACCCCGGCGGCAGTCGATGTCCGCACCAGAGCTTTTAGTCTCTCCAGCTGCGGCTCCTGCTCGCCGCCTTCTGCACCTTCAGAGCCATCGGCCAGCCCCACACATGCTCCACCCCAGACCATGACACCGGCGAAGAGAAACTCCAAACCAGAAATCGTTTCCGACAGGATCAGGTAAATATTAACAATTAAAAAACTGTTATTTCAGGGTGAAAATTTATATAAACGTACTTATGGCTTAATAGAATACTTTTCTATTTTGAATATTATTATTGCAAATGTAACTAAACCCTTCGGCACCAACAAGTACGAGTATTCCTATGTATTTCATGAATAATTGAAAAGGTGTAAGCAGACAAGTTGGAATTACATTGGACACATATCGTTAAAAGTCGCGAAGTGTTTGCTAAATGTTAGCATAGCTTTTTGCTTTTAAATCATTTGTTGATGCTTACTTCGTCGAATTGATGCTTACTTCGTTTCCTGGGAGTAGCGCTGGCGCTGGTCGAATTGCTTAACGTTGAAAACACCTACGTTGACATTTAGCGAGATCAGCAAAAGGAGTACGGCTACAATGTACTTATGTATTGGATGCATTTCTCGCCGGTTGTTTATATCGTATCAAATAGCGAGTCCACATAATTGGCGCGAAACTGGTTGTGGGCTTGGAGCCGGCTAGTTTCGTTCGAGAACCGGCTCCCCCGCCACTCGCGTGCATTCAATTCAGAGATAGTTAGATACTTACGTTGCTAACTGCCTCAAGTAAGTAACACCTAATTTGATGCAAGTAGGTAGGTAGCCGTCGCCAATTGCAACACGAATAAAAAAGTTATATCTGTATGTCACTAACTAGGTAAGTAATAAATATAAGGTTTAAATCTAAGCTCTTAAACCAAATATTGATCTAGATATTTTTTGCCAATTACAGTGTTTTGTAAGGTATAATGATAAGATGATAGATAACAAAAATCAAGCCAATCGAGCCAAGTAAGTTTCCGAAATCGGAACTAAAGTTGTAACTGTTCTACTTATAATATGTTTTGTGGTTTAATATTAAATCTACATTTTCATCGTCTGTATAATAATTAAAAAGTTTATAACGATGTAATAATCTTATTAGAATGCAAGAACATAACCATTAGAGGAGTAAAGGTTGGAAATAATATTCCATACATTCAAGAGTTTTCCTCTAGAATCAAATAACAATTTATCCAAAATTCTAAAGAGAAGGCACTCTGCTATGCGGAATATTTTTATATCCACCCCATTCACTTTGCCATACAGTGGAATAAAATAAAAAGGCAAGCTGCGTTGTCTATGGTTGCATGCATGCGCTGGCGGAATAATAGGCTTGGTTATAACAATCGAATTCTAAAAACCAGCGAAATTACTTGGATATTTTGACATAAAGTTCATGTATTGTTAAAGAGAAATTATTATACTAATGTTCAATAGCATTATTTATTTTTCAGAAATAACAATAAGTTAAGAAATCGAAAATAAAATTCGAAAATTAAAAATCTTACACGCGGCACTTATTTACTGGCGTCGCAAATATGTGGTTTTAGTTAGACTTTAGTCAGATATTAAATGCTGCACAAACAACCGAAATGAAATAACAGACACAATTTACAATTCTAACTTTTCACGTTGCGAATAACATTCACGAAATTAATGAATTTAACTAAATACCTGTTTACACTTATAAAGTTATAACATATAAAAATCAAATGGTCAATTTCAAATGTTTTAATATTTAATAAAGTTTCTTATGTGCCTATATTACAGTGTTGCCAACTCTCAAAAATATTTATCCCTAAACTGAAGTCGAAACCCCCTATAATTGCATTAATTATTTGAAAATTCCCCTAAAAATATATTACACTTTTTTTTTGGGATGCCGTGCCACCTTATGACCCGTTTCCCGTTTTTTTTTTTTTTTTAGCCCCGCCGTGCCGGCTCAGAACATGTTTGTTTTGGACGCCGTGCAAGCTTATGACACGTTTCCCGTTTTTTTTTTTTTTTTGCTCGCCGCGCCTTTACAAAACCCCTAAAAATACCCCTAGACATATAAAACCCCTAGAAAAATCCCATACCACTCATTTACCCCCTAAATCTGGGGGGAAAACCCCTAAGTTGGCAACCGTGCTATATTAAGTTCTTTATTGAGCCCTGATGACCACGGCTAGGGCAGAAGCTGGGGACCGAAACTATATTTGTAACTTGTTTGGTTAAGTTGTTAAAGTCTCTAAGATAACTTCAGATTTCGAAAAACTAAAACTAAAACCTAACTAAAAAACTAAAATACTAAAACCTTTATTATTGTATGATGAATGATTTAAATTTTAATATTCTAGTAGGTTGCATACCTTTTCTTTGTTTTTTTACCTGATAATATGGCAGACATTCCCGCAAATTATAAGATATCTTTTATTATTATTAAATATCCTTGTTCTACCGCTACGAATATTTTCTTTTGTATTTACTGTAACGTTTCGAACAGCAGACACTAACCCTTTTGTGTTTTTTGCACACGAAATGTAAGTGTTATAATTCCCGCACGGTTGGCGCGGCACAAATTGGCGGAGCCCTAAAAATGCAATTTCGCCGGCCCCATACATTAACTGCGCTTCGGTGCACAGCTGGTTTCCGTTTCCCGTTCGTAGCAAAAATGCGTTTTCCCGAAATTGACCTGCCCCCGGCCCTTCCCTTGTCCAAATTGTTGCGGTTTCTTCGCCAAGACTCATTACGTATCCGCGTATTTTTTGCCAATCGATAATTCGTTTCCGGCTTAAATTTTACTTACCTACTGTTAACAAAGAGAAAAAAATATGAACGGCGAAAAACATCTGGATAGCTGTTGTAATTTTGTCGGACATAGTTTTGGTAAAAGTTACATTGGAATTGTTTTTTTTTTAATTAGTAAAGAATAAAATCCAATTTTTAGGTTTAAGTTCATCGCTATTTGGAAACATATAGGAAAATTATGTCCCGTATACGCCTGGTGGCATGTAATCCAAGATGATGCTTAAATAAATAAATATGGGCACGAATGACGCAACACAGTAATCAAAACTAATAGAGGAAATGTTATCTTTTGATTTGCATAATTACTTTATGTTTAAGCACTTAGCCTGATGAATGTGGAGACATAAATGAGATTGAGCTGTAATTGAGAGATATTGTACATTATTTTATGAATCATATTTAAAAGCTATGTATTTATTGATGATGGTGACGACTTGTATCCGACAGACTAAATAATGTGCATCTTTTTATTGTGTACTTATGATATAGGTATTTTCCGTAGCAAGTCTCCTTCATAACAATAAGTCAAAGGTGTTAGAACATTTCATGATTTAGCTATACCACCCATTCCTGGTTAGTAGGTGTATCGCTATTGTAGCTACGACCACATAGCTATACCAATCCATGGGGCTCTCTGTATTTTAGTTCAAATTGAGGTAAGGCATAGTTAACGTAGGCCTCAGAAGTAATTACGCATCCGTGGTTGACTAAGGCTCTATTTAGATATTTCACTATATTTAAAGACAGTGAGAGATGTCAATATAGTAAAAATTATAATAACACAAGAAAAGTGGCAGCTAAAGCAAATCAAAGCAAGTTTAACAGTTGCTCACTTGTCACTGATAAGTTGACATTTTGTTTTGATACAAATAAAACTACCTTATCTGTTGGAAAAATTGCCGAGTTTTTTATAACTTAATGGAGCAAAAAATAAAAAAGTTGGAGCAGCTGTATTTGAACCGGTTATAAATGGTATATAAATAAACGATTTAGTTGTTACATAATACATTGGATACAGGTTTAAATAAACCTCATTAAAACCATACCGCGCAAAAAATCTTATTAAATATCCTGTATCTCGTATTCTTTGGTGATAAAAACTGTGGAAACATAGTACGGATGTAATAAAATTGTCTCGTACATTGGTACATAAACACCGCAATAATTGGCCAAGTGCGATTCAAACTTGCACACGGTGGGTTCTGTACTATAGAATTTTTATTTTTTGTATTTAAATATTTTACAGCAGCCACAAAAGTAAATTTATTATGAACATTTTCTTCTCTATTTGATACAATAGAAAAAGAAATAGCGGTATGGCGACCCCCATTTATTTACAAAATTATTTTAATATTTAGTATTTGTTGCTGTAGCGCCCATTGTTATACATATTCTATAAAAAATCAAGTGTCTATCTATTACGGTTCAAGAGACAGAGCCGTATTACAGGTTACAGACGGACATACAACAGAGGCTTAGTAATAGGGTTCCGTTTTTACTCTTTGGCTACGAATCCCTAAAAACCAGTTCAAATAACGCAACGACTGCGCAGCGAATACGAGTGCGTAACTGCGTACTAAAATATAGAGGATTGTCTTACAGCTGTCAATTTATATATCCTGTTACATGGTCTATTTATAAACCGTCCTAAAATTTCACGCTTGGCCTAACAAGAACTTGGAAAATACACTTAGACGCAAAAAAACATATCAATTGTGTAAATCTATTTGTAAAAAAAAATGGTTTTTGTTTATTAAGCTCATAGTATAGTGCGTAGTTGTAAAATACTAAAACATCACATTCATATACTTCATTTTAAAGTTACTTTATAGGCATTTTGGTGAAAAAGCTAAATTTTAACATGTAGGTATAACTTGCAAACTAACACACGAAAATGGACAGATTCAATGACCGTATAATATTATACCGTAAATATTACAATATCATATTATTAATTTATAATGTATTGTTATTAATCCCTTACGGCATAAATTATGTGCATAAACATCAATATATATTTTGTTAATAAACTAATTAAGTTCTTACTAACGAACAAAGCCACTTTAACTAAAGTAATGAATGAAAAGTTAAACAATGAATACAAACCGTACTAGGTAATAGAAAGTTGTACTGAAACGTTAAAATTGATTCATGTAATTATTAGACAGAACATAAATATCCAAAGGTGGAATATTAATATAAATAAGCTGAATGAGAATATTTCAAAAGAATAAGTTATATTGAAATCATAAAAAGACGCAGTTTCATTTATTTTTATCTTATTCGATTCATTTGATGAGTAAGAAGGTTTAGCCAAAACTGCTGTTTGCATATATATGTGTTACACTTTGTTTATAATTACATTGCTATTATCTCTGCTCACACTTAAATAAAACCAGATCCCAGTCTGTAAAATTGCAGAGCTATAAATTCCTCATTGAAGATTTACAATCTGTGACAGAATCTCACTTGAGGCGTATCAAACTAATAAGTGTAGGTGCGGTAGGTATGTACCGTGGGTGGTGCATGACGCCGATGTTATTCGTTAACTTGACCTATAAAGATGACATGAAAATAACCTCGAAAATTATACACACTTAACTATTGATAATCACTTCGGATCACTGCATCATTTGCGTGTGTTATAAAACCTATTTGTAATATTCATACGTACGTACGTAAAGAATAAAATAATTTCTTCTTCGTCAATTAGAAATACATATCTTAAATAAGATTTTAAGATATGTATTTCTAATTGACTGCGTTCAAGTTGGTTGATCTTAGAAAATATTATTATGTGTAAATTACAGACAGCGGAGGTGGGAAAAGGGCGGGTCAAAAAATCGACATCTCGGACACGACTCAATTAGGACTTCAATGTTTTTATTGCTTACGTAAAAAAACGAAAAACAGGAATGACATGTATTATGACACCTAAATACATCGTGGTCACCTTTTTTGTATAGTTTGAATTTAATATTAAAATTAAGTTTATGATTTTTATAAAACACGGTGGGATTTTTGAGCCAAAGGTTTTTATTTGCCTGCCTTGGCAGCTCGTAATAAACTTAACGAGATAATTTGTATGCGACTGACTTGTCTTTTTATAGCTTATCGCGGCTTTTTATTCTTACAAACATATGACTTGACAATTATTAAATCATATATCGTTTTAGAAATTATTCTTTTAAAATACTATTTATTTAATTAATGTTAATAATTTAATGATATATAATTTTTTTTTTTGTTATAATTTTTTTGTATGGAATTATTGAATAAAGCTTTATTATTATTTTATACTTAATACTATAACTTTTTCAAAAATATTAATCTTGAGTGACATTCAAGTAATTGGTCTTACCTCTTATTTAATAATTTTAGTTAATAATAATTTATAATGTAGTCCCAACGATCTGAGGATCAGAACTAATGCCTTGGCGGATCCAAATAAAATTAATGAAGCAGTTTGTATGCGACGTCGCATCTGCTTTTTAAGTTTATTTGTAAATTACTACATTTGGAAATTTAAATATCTTGATAGATATTAATCCATTTTTAGTACGGACCAAAAAGATAAAGTAATTTAAATTTAAGTGGAATGTAGTGTGCAGCCACTAAAATTCTTTTAAAAACAAGTTTGTAGGTAAATTCTCTGTACACGGAATTGGAAAAGAGCACTTGTTTTTTATTGTTGTTCGTTAAAAATATTTTAAATAGAAAAAAAGTAAATACAATATCTCCTTATCAATATTTATTGATATACAAATATCACAAAAATATTACAAAAGGGTAGTGTTATTCCATTTTAAATAATTTTATTCACTAGAGTCTTCACTCAAAGGTCACAAATACCTTGGCAGTACCCAATACACTTAATGAGACAGTTTCTATGCGATCCTGCATCTGTTTTCAGCTTATAGTATGTATTACAAACCCATTGAACAGCTTCGCATGTTTAATTAATTTTATAGGTTCATTATCGAATAGTTTCCACCTATTCAATGATTACATGTTCGTTATTTTCTTAATTTACCGTTTCTGAAGATAATTGGAGGTGATTACGATAAAGAATCAAAGTTTAACACATTTATAAACTTATAATTATCTTAAATGTATAATTTATTTAAAAAAATGTATAATTGCTTACTTAAAGTTTGTATCAAAAATTGTTCATATATAATGCAAAGGAAAAAAATATATTGGTATAAAATTGTTTTTATGGTTATAAATAATATAATCTTTGCTTTAATATGAGCTCTACTAATTAATTTGTTGATAAATATACAATACACGGTTTAATTAAAATGATAAACAACTTATAGGTATTCATAATACGAATATTAAACTTGATGACGCAGTGGGACAGCGTCGGCGGCCACAGCTGCTGGCTTTGCCGCGCGCACGCACTAGCTTGCTGCGCGAGGCGCCGCTCACGCGAGCGCTACGCACGCTGAACACGGTTGCAGACCGTATCGACATCTTCAGCTGTACACTGAATGAGTTCACGAGGGTCGTTTATAGTGTTTCATCAAATTAATTGTATTTATTTGTGATTATGACTTGTAACGATATTTAATTTCTTTCTTCTTAATTATTTATTGTTGACAGGTAACTATTTATTGATTTTATTTTTATATTTAATTTTTGGACATTGTTATAAATGAATTGTTATCATAATTGCATCCAATTAATTGATTATTTAACTGTGATTTTTGATACTAATTTAATTTATTTAGTAGATAGTTATTAGTTGACATTGTTTTAAATTAATTGTATAATTTTATAATCTATTGATAATATTTGCGTAACATTTTATTATTATTGTTGCTGTATTGCCGTTTTTTATGACATTTAAATTAAATTAATACATTATTTTAATTATTTATTGAATAACTAAAAATGATCATCGGGTTGCTAATTTAATTAATTAACATCGTATGCTCGTATTTTTAATTATTAAGTGTAAAATTAGGTGCACTAACGACTTGGGGTTGCCTGTAATGTTAGTTTTTAAGCCTATGTACGTATTAAATAAATAAATAAATAAATAAATAAAATAACTTGTAACTTGTAACTTGTTTGTCGTTGAATGACCACAAGATCAAAATAATTTGCAAAATAAAATCCAAACTTAGTAAGCTTCTACGCGTCGAATCAAAAATACCAGTGGATCTAATAAATAATTCCTAATCGCATTCTCCTTTTACTATCCCACATTAATTAGTAACAGGTTTCCGATTTAATTTTAAAATATTATATAGGTATAAGCTAAAATAACTAGTTCCTTTCGTAAAAACACATTTCACAGTTTTATCAAAATGTTACCTATGCATTTATTTTAAAATAAAATTTATGAAAAGCTCTTATTTTTTATGTCATACAATTTTTTATTGATTCTGTTGACTTACATATTTAAAATGTTAATGATCATTACAGCTGTCCAACATTTTACTTTACCGGTAATTGTATTTGACATTTCGCTATCGTAATTTTTAAATGTCCATAGCAAACACACGGAATGTTTAAATAATGAAGTTGTAATAAAATAACGCATGAATGTATCAAAAATACAAATTAATTTATGATTAACATGAAAAAAATCTACTACTATATTATTATAACCACGTGATGATTGAATCTGTTTAGTTAAAATCAATTGATACATACGAGTATTTCAACATCTATGAAATCGCGTTACCTACGTGCCGCTTTAAAAAGAATTACTGCTCTTATAATTACTTATGTAAATGAACATTAAACATTATCTGCCGTTTCCGAGAAAGTAATTAAATTCAGTACATATTCTAATGAAATAAAATATTATTATTTCATTAAAATATGATCTGAATAAATAAGTCATTATTCAAGTTTTATATTTATTTAGCCTATACAAAATACAAGAAACTATTCTTCGATAAGACTGAAATCAGCATATGTATGTATGACTCATATGAACTTGTGAAATAATGCGCATAATAAACAAACGATTACCAGCTAACTATAAGTAACTACACCATATTGCTCCATTTGGTACGAAATACAATAAAATTGCATCTCTTGTTACACTGATTGGAAAGATAAAAGAATACAATATGTGAACACATTGTTTGGTATAATATTGTTATATTAAATTTATAGTAAGTACTTAATTATGAAAACGGTTGATCTGTAGCTAAATATATGTCTATTCGTAATGGTTAAGTTTTATAATCAGATTTTTTAATATGTTGTGATTACAATTTTTAATGCCTACATTGTCTACGTTCAAATACTTCCCCATGCAATTCTATAATATCATGGATGAATATATCATAAGGTAATTAATTACTTACGAGACATTACTCGTAGACTTGATCCCTCAAATTCTTGGAAGCATTGGAGGGATTTCATTCCCTACCGATGCTACAATTAAGTTGCTGCCCCTAATAACTATGTTAGACCCACATGTTATAGTATGCTTTCCGAGAATAAGTAGAAACCTATTTAGACTCACACAAAAGGCCCTGACCTATGTAAGAAACATAAAATATAATGTCAGAAATGTTTATAACCGACGGAATGTAACTTGTAGGTATACTTCATACTATTAATATAAGTTACGCTATTTATCTAGTTACTCCGGTATTAAAACGTCACTATTGTTATGATTTATTTTGCAGGAAGATGTTTATTTGGCCCGCGAAATTACGACACAAAAAATAGTCTGTTCACGTTGGTCGAGACCTTGAGACGGGCCCGACGAGCCAACACTAGCTTATTATGTCGGCTTAAGGCACTGCACTCAGCACGTGTAAATAATATGCTGTTATAACTTTAAAATGGACGACATTTTTCACTTTATTTAAATGTTTGGAAATGAATGGTGATACTGGTTCTTAGATTTTTAGTGCTTTTTTAGTGTTATATTATGTTCATCATTAGTATTCCCTGTATGTTGTTGTTGGATTATAGTGACAACATGTAAGGATACAAATGTTCACACTAAGAGACTACATTTAAATGTGTGAGTTTAGATTCAAACCTGAGTCGTTTCATGTATTAGGTCGAAAGTAAGTATGTATATCAGTTTTTTTACAATAATTATTTATTACACGCGGATTGCTCATTAAAAAAATAGTTGTTTATTTATTTGATAAGCTAAATTAGACATTGTGAGAAATTAGATTTTCGTGATTTACGAAAATACTGTACGCTTATCGATTCGTAATATTGACACACGCTCCAAATTCTATGTAAATTTTACTTATTAAATATATTTCATATTGAAGAACAAAAACTGAATGAATAACTAACCTCAACACAATATACTAAAGGTTAAGGTTAAAGAGTAGCACTAAGCATTCGTTATTTATTATTGTTTGAATCTAGTGAGAAATAAATAAGGAATTGACCAAACCCTTAACAGTGCGAGGCGCGGTCGCAGTGAGTCAGCCGTCACTGGCGCGTGGAGATATGAGGGGAGGCCGCAAAGGGTATCGGAGAAACTGAACTACCTTCTTACTTACTCTTATTGTTAACTGGAAAATTAAAGAGGAGCTTAGTAGAGATACGTCTCGCAAACAATGTATCAATAATATCCTAACCGGTAGCGTAGGAAATGGACTCCGTATTAAATTTGGTAGCCCCAACAAATTATTCCTCTTTAGATTTATTATGGGCCCTGTATCACATCATTAGTTGGGGGCCCCAAAAAAATCCTCTTTTGACTTACTTTGCAGTGAAAACTTATTATGATAATTTTACAGCACTGTTATAATATTTTTTTCCCGCGAAATACTTACTGCCGACTTTAAAATTGTAAATAACATTATACGCATTTTTGCTTACGTTCGGGGCCCTGTCATTCAAGGGCTGGATCACAGATGCAACTCAAATTGTTTACTAATAAGAAAGTAAAATACGTTCTCAAGTGTCCACCAGTAAACATAACGTCTTGAGAACATCAGGCGTTCCAACTTACTCATCAAATAGTTATAGATGTAATGTTTACCAAAACAATTATATAAAGGTATCCGGTACATTAAAAATCCAATTCAGATTAACTATTTTGTACAGGAAGTCGTGAGGAAAAAAATGACTGCATAATTCAATGTTAAATGGAGATACAAAAAACAATCACATCTGTGTACTTCTTTTTTGCAAAAGCTAATGAAAAAGCAGTCCATCTGCGTATATACTATATAAACTGTGCAGTTAATGTTTGTTTATGTTCTCTTAACGAGTCATTCTTGAAACGGCCAAGGCCGGCGCGGACCCTCACAAATACTACTTCGTGACAGTTTATTTATTAAATTTACATTGCTATTGCAGCTTTATAGACGTCAATCAACGTTTTATATTAATTGCGTGCTCGTTATTCGGCCTTATATCTCGGCATTCTCACGACTACCGTGCTATAAAGTGCAGAGGACATATTTGTACATTCCCGATTTCATGTTATGATTAACGATCTTGCTGCGTTAGGAGAACCCGCTCTAACCTTTGCCTCTACGTTCGTTCAACATGATACGCGATTATTGAAAACAATCGCTACTGTTTGCTATTCAAATATGGAATATCACAATAACGTAATAAATTATGCGACTTAAGTGGCCAGTGGTCTGTCTGGCAGCGGTCCCGTCAGACAAGACAGTGATTTCCGTTCCCATGTCGACGGCAGAGGGCGTTGGAGCTCGTTAACGCCGTTTTTAGGGCGTGATCGCCGCAACGGCGCATGCCTGCATAATTTGCAGCCCAATTCAATATTACCCCGATTCACTCCTTGCATCTATCTCGGAACGAAACGCGCCATTTATCCTTCTTGTCACGTCCCGTCGCGGTCGACCTTGTATTGAGTTTTCGGACGATAATAGCTAAGGATGCGTCCGTCGATCGGAACCTCGTTTCGTCCAAACAATGCTGTGTTTTTACATTTGCGAGGCTTAAAAAGTGCCGTGTCTCGTCATTTTACTTGCAAATTTGTGTGATTATGCATAGTGGAGCCCAGCAAAGATGTATTTACGCTTGCATTGTATGCATTGTGTGCCGAGTACGCGTGTGGGCACGCACCAATGTTCCCCGTATAATGCAACAACAAGCATACGCTTCCCCTTCGTTTCGTACAGGTTCACTCGACGATGACTGATTCAAATTTTACTGACGTACCTCTTAAGTGTATCACCGACTGCATTTCGATTTACTCACCCCAAAAGTAATCTCTACAATGGCAAAAGTTAACGCTAGATACTTGATTAAAATGTCGAGTATGAAACGCGAAAAAATGTTAAAACATATTTTTGCTTGTTTTCTCTTTAATATATCCACTTATGTTTAAACGTACTTGTACGCTATCTAATGAACTGATGAGTATACGTACGTACCTAATAATACTTATAAAATATTGTAGACCAAAACCCCACGCTGTGTTGTCGTTACAACTCCTACATGGCCTGCGCTGGTCTGCACCTAACTTCATCGTGCAGTCGGCCGGTGGAACGGTGACAATTTAGAGCGGACTATGCATAATTTAACCATTAATTCTCAGAATGACTCTTGGAACTTCTATGTTCGCTAGACGGCGCTGACCAACTCTGTATTATGTATGCGACGGGATTGGATAAAACTTACAAGACTACGAAATTGTACTTTGTAATGTTAAAGTATCCAGACTCAGCAAATAACTCCCGCTAAGTTTAACAATGTCGCATAGCAGAGAGCAATTTGAAATGAAATACTGAGTTGTGGAAATATTCCTATTCCATGCGTTCGTACTGGTCATGGTCAAGTTTTATACGATTGCGCTCGTTAAATAAAAACAAATGTTCATATCTCCATGGATGCAGCGTGCGGGAGAAAGTTCGGCTAGGTTCAGGGACGCGCCGGGCTATTTGCGTCGCGCGGCGGGCGATCGACGATGCAATTAAATTTGTAAACGAAGCTTTATGTTCCGAGCTAAATATAAGACGATCCCGCGATGTTGCCGTCCCGTTCGCTGTCAAAGGCCACGACTTTCGTTCGTTGCATTTCTCATGCTACGAGCACTCTCAAAGATGATTGCATGCAATTGTTCTTTGATGCACGTGCAACCACAATGCAGTTGTTTCGTGTTTCGAAATTCCTGTTTAACAGTCTGGCGAAATTGTATAAGACACTTTCACTCTTACACAAAAATGATCGGCCATTACGATTTTACATGAAATTTATTTGCGAGTGCATCACGACTTACGGCTTTAATTATTGAATCTTATATTTTATCCTCGACTGCCTGTGATTCCTAACTGGTTTTATTGCTTCGGTTTAACGAATACACACAAATTACGTTAAAGATTGAACCTCTTCAATTCATGTAATTTAGTACCTATTAGTGGGCCATTCGAAACCAATTCGATACAAATCAATTTTGATATACGAGGAGTTATAAAAATACATCGTCTGTATAAATAACGTTTATACTGACAATAGGATCGTAATAAATGTCTTGCGGGCATGATTAAAGTGCATCTCGGTTTTATCACTCGAGATTGGAGCGAAGACACGAAAAGAGATTCAACAAATTGAAGCTTCGTTAAAAAGTGTTTGAACAAATGCTTAGTATAATCATTTCAATTTGCTCTCGCTTTAAAAGTAATTCTCGTGAGCTTAGTTCAAGTTTCTACGCGCACATGATTTAAATTGGTGAACTTAACATTTTCTCGTTGCAAAGTTTAACGTGTTATTTATATTTAACGGTGTACGCTGCATTAAATCTTGGATTTCAAGTAAATTTACAACTTTAGTGACATAAACGCTGAAATTCAGAGCTTAATTTAGTGCAAGCAGTAAACCACTTCGACGATAAAATTAACGCGTTCGAATTAATATTGCATTTAAATAATGGAGTAAATTACCGGCGATTGTCAGAATAGTGAGCAGAAAACGCCATTACGAAGGGAATGTACGAGATGTTGCAATTGGAACCGTTATAGGTAAAGTTCAGTAGTTCGTTGCGCCCGAACACCTCTGCGTTCATTATTTAAAGGACATACGACAATAGGCAGCCCTTCGCCGTTTTGACTTCATATAAATCCACCCATTCTTCACAAAGATTCAAAGTTTTTAAAGAATTATGTTTTCGAGCTTAATAAAGGGTTCCTTCGCATCTGTTTTATCAACTAAATAAAGTTAAATACTTACTCAATTTCTAATAAAAGCTACCCATAAGTTTCAGCTTAGGGACGCTATAATGAATCATGTAGAACTTGAACTCTGTTCGATATCCCATTTGATATATTGTATGTTACATAATAATAATACAATCAATCAAGTTTAATTAATGTTATTGCTATGTATGCGAATGGTAACAGAGATGCAAGGGTCCCATTTCAAATGCATATTGCAGATGGTCCGGGGTATAAATCTTGTAATAACGCATCCACCGCAATAGCCTGGGAATGACGGCTAGATTAGATAGCAGATTTATGGAGGCGTTGACTCGTCAACTTGATACCGTTTGTCGACAACGAAATAACCACATAGCAACAGGAATTGTCGTTGTCATGTTGATGTTATTGGGAATGACCACATTCGGAAAAGTTGATATCAATCGCTTGTTGTGACATATCAATAGCTTGTTGATATGTCACTAGGATAATAAATGTGTATTTTTTTTTTTTTTTTAAAATACGTAACCCAGGGTGGGTTATGTATTTTTTTTTGTCGGGTTACTGTCTGTTAGTATCCCCTGAGGCGAGTGCGACTCGGTCGGACAGCACTAGTGGAGTCGCGGAAGTGTGTGCAAGTGTTCCCGCGGCTCCACCCCCGTAGTAATGCGGAGGGACACCGTCAGGTTTTTAGTCGGTTGGAGCCCGACATCACCTTCCGTCGGCCCATATGGCGGAAGGCACTCGTGCCGAGATTTTCTGACGTAAAAAAAAGTGTCTGTTAGTATGTACTTCACTTCGCAACAGGGTTGCTCTAATCCACCAGTCTACCGACCACAACTTCTAGTCATTCAATATCACAGGTGAATGATTTTTATGAGATGGCGAATAATCTAGGCTCTAAGGGGTTTCTTGTCGGGTATTGGAAATTCCACTGTCGCTCATAAGAAGCGCGCTATCATGGCAGTTAAAATTGTAGAGGTTTGGAGACTATTTATTCGAAGGCAGACAATGCAATACAACTGTAATATAATAAAAACATTAGAAAATTATTTCTTTCTAATAGGCTATTAATTTCATTATAATCTATCAAATTATTTAATAATATTTTAACCTACATCTATTACAAAGCAATTTCGATAAGATACCTCAGTAATCTGGGAATAGAAACACTTGACTGTAATTGTAAATAGTGGGTGCAGATAATGAACTAATCAAAGTAATCAACAAATCTTCATTAGCTAAAGAAAGGTATTATATATTATGACTAGCCTTCATGGACAAAGCTAGTTTTATAGTTTTTTCTCGATATGATATGGGATGCATGATCACGTCCTGTCACGTTAATTAAAACGTGAAGAACGTTGAATCATTTCATTTCATATTGCATTTATCATTTCTTCGTTATTTTATTCCAAGTGCTCATTGAATGCTTATCAACAGAAACTTCTGTTATTTTTTCAATTGTATTAATTTTGTAACGGAAATGCACATTGCTATATTTATAAATAATAGCGTAGGTACAAGTAGCGGTGACGCAACTGGCTATGCAGTTGTTATATAGCTGAAACATAGTTGGCTTGGCACTGACCATCCCTAACACGTGAGTAGTTGTATCGCGTAGTATTCTACGCAGTTACGCTCGCAATTGTTGTTTCCACACAATCATAAACAACACACCATAAAAGTATTCAACAAAGTCATAGTTTATTTTTATCACATGTACACGAACGAAGTACTTTTCAGGCAGTAAATATGTAATTAAAAATAATATATGTACCTGAGTTATGAGTAACTGTTTACAAAGTTCCAATGTTTGTACGTGATTCCAACCTTCCTCAATGCATACACTATATAACTAGTATTCGTACCTATAAATCGTGAGGCAGTGAGTAAAAAGACTGTAAATACTGCCGTTATCTTAATTGCATTCGTTATCTCGACTGCATTTTATTAGCCCGCGTATATAACTATTGGTATACCTTTTCTCTATGCAATCTGACGCGGCTATAATCGATCTATTATTGTGGTTGGTCAGAAGGTACGACGTAAGTGTATTATTAAATTAACGATCACTAACTTAACTTCCTATGTACATACAATACAATGACAACATGGGTTAGTATGCCTTATATAATGAGTGGTATTCTGGTGAATTGTGACTGAACGTGAATTAGCTCGTCTAAGGTATAATTTTAAGAAATGTTTCGAAGCGCCGCCTACAGTCATACTTTCATATAACTTTTTCAACATGTGTATTCAAGGCAAAGAGAATTCCTGTAAGAGTAAAGGTAGCGTTATATAACTTAAAGTACCTATAAGTACCTATGGTAATTATGCAGTTTGGCTACTTTTCCGAAAATCAATGCAATATTTTTTTTTTAGCATGGGTGGCTTCAATAAGTCACCCTTGATGATATTCCGTCGGGGGAGGAAAAGTAGTCAAACTGCATAATTACCGTACCTATATTTCCCGCTATTGGCCCTTGATAAAAATATATACGTATCTATACTAATTTTGAAATTAATTCACAAAAGTTGCACTGGCAACAATCTGCCCTACATTAAAATAATTTTCTCAACTATGCAACATTTGCGCCATAATTCTAGCCGGTGCATATTTCTAAAATAATGCTAGTAATTTAGCATATTTGCGAAGTTCGCGCAACAAAACGGTCATTTAACGATTTTGTATTTACCACGCTTGCGACAGAGCTACTGGCACTCAATTCTTGTCATGTATCCAATTAGATTTCATTCAACTTCCATTTCTTAAATGAATATATTTCCATCTATTACTCTGCTTGCCTAATTTTATGAAAGGAATATTTATTCAAGAATTTCCTTTCCCATTATACATTGTTATAAGTTGTATTACTCGAAAAAAATTAAACAGTAGATATATTTTCTTCATAAAAATATTAAACGATACCAAATTATCATAATTTGTATCTAAAGCTCTTATGTAAAGGTAAAAATGCAATTAAAAAATGACGTTTAGTAAATCAAAGATGGCTCTAGTCTTACACAGGTACAACTTCTATGCAAAAGTTTCGGACATGTCTTACTTTTTTGTCTGAGGGAGTTATTCATAGTGCGCGAGAATTAATATAGGTATGGCAGTTAATACCTACTTTAAGCATTTTATCACTAGCAGTTATAAGTGGTGCACAATTGCATGTACCATAAATAAATACATATAATTTTCCATTTGTTTACGTATTTATTACTATTAATAGATCGATGCAGTTTTCCTTGTTTATTTCTTCGCTGACCAACATTTGACATTTGCATTTAAATCCATTAAGCTATTTATGTACTTAACCGTAATGTATAGGCTGTGTTAGTAAAGAGCTAATTTAAAATGTGTATATACGATATGATATATATGTCGGAGAAGGACGGCTCTCATCGACATCATTGATAGAATCTATGGGTTTTGTGGGCGTTGTCATAGGGTAGATGCAGGCACAAATACAGTAATCACAGTATTTATTGTTCTCTTAACATGATAACTTCGGATTTACAAAATAACTATACTATACTACTACTATTACTTTACAAACAAAGGATTTGAGCAGCAGGTTCAAGGTAGTGACTACACGCTCCAAAGCACAACGAAATAATGATCCACCTCGATCACTCACATCAGTTCTTATCAAAGTTTCCCCACCGCGCCGCCACATACCTCGACTCCACTAGAGACTTCTTAAAGTCTCTGCTCTGATTCTAATACGAAAGCTATACAATGACTGTTAATTATAATTTAAATCAATTAACCCTTCGATTGATCAAGTACCAATAACATTACTAAAATACTAAAGTAACAGTATAGCTAAAGCTATATTAAATAACTCTGACTCTTCCTCCGACATATATTTATTTATTTACGAAACGTTGTAAAGTCAACAATGGGGGTTATTGTTAGGTTGTGTTATTACTGATTACTTCGTACTGTTCCTATCAAAACTAACATAACATAACATAAACTACGTAGTTATATTGTAATTTTGAGAAAATGAAAGGCATAAAAAGTTATACAATTTCAACGATCTTGTTAGAAGCAGTTTTTGAATTCCAGTCCACTCTACATTGTCACGAGTAATGTTGATATTTTGACATTTCGGCACAGAATTAAGTTATCATTATCGTTCGTGAATTCGCAATCATTAAAAAAACGAGCCACGTGTATTTTTTTATTGATGTGACATTTTGTTGACTGATAACCTACATATGATTTTAATATTAAATTTTACATATGGTTTGTTATTCAATATTATGCGCAAATGTTCAAATACTGATCTGGTAACTTCATTTGTACTGAAATTATAAGAAGAAAATTTGCATAGGTACACCCTTAAATTCGCTTTTCGAACTAAAAATATTCGAACATAATGTTTTTTATAAAAATAGCTATGTAGGTATTTTTATAACTTAACAAAAATACCTACGTATCAATGTAACTGAAGAAAATAGGGCAAAAAAACACTAAACGTGGAATGGCCTCATTTTTCAAAGTCGGTTCACAAACATACTAAACATTACATAAATAACTAGCTTTTATCTAACGTCTCCACAAATATAGGAGACAGTAGCAAAAACATTAATTAGATTACATAATGCATTTAAAATCTCATTTAAAATATGGTTTTATTTCAACGGAAATGTATATTCCTTATCTGACGCACGACTACACAATATTTGGCAAAGTATTCTTATTAGCAAAAAACTAATAGGACAATAAATCTTATAGCATAGAATTCGCAGCCATTAGCGAGCCAACGATAAGTTTTTTTCAACCATAAATCCTTTGGAACTCCATAGCGAACTACATAGTTATGAGGCTCAAATGGGTTCATATAGAACTTTACGACTTTACAAATACGATATAATTTAAGTAAGTTCTAAATAACGGACATTTTCTGAATTTTCTTTGATACAAAATAAAACACCTTTTATGTTAATCTCTGTACAATATAATCTTAAGAAAAAGTAAACCAGTACCTTTAGCATGAGTTTTTACGTTTTTACAAAAATGACTGTTTTTTGTATTTGTTTGCGTATTTCCCATACATTTCCAATCAGTTCTGATACAATCCGATAGGGGCGCTGATTGGAAATGTATGGGCGAAAATACGTAAACAATTACAAAAACAGTCATTTTTGTAAAAAAACGTAAAAATTCATACTAAGGGAACTGTTTGAATGGAGCTTTCACGCAAAAATAACTTTTTAAGGAAGTGACATAAGACCATATTAATTCCAAAAATATTTTCTCTAAAAATAAAAAATCCTCAGATATATTAAATATTCTCCTGTATACATTACAACTGAGTGGGCGTGACGCGTGTCGAGTGGAGAAGCTCGTAATAATATAAAGAATCTCATTTAATCTCGGCTAATAATATCGTAGTCAATTTACTTCTAACAATATAGCTATTTACAGCCAGAGCCGGTTTAACGTTTGTATACCTATTAAGTAATAAACGTTGGTATTTGAATTAGTCAACATTGGATTTTATATTTCCCACAAGTGATTCAAGTTGCTGTGCGAAAAGAAATTTTATTCAATAAATTCAGTCGCTTGAGACAAGTTTATGATTGGAGCTTAATTGTATCTAGAATGATTTTATATATTTTTCATGATAGAAATTTACTAGCCTCCTAATACGACTTCGTTCCGTTAATTTTATTGTACGAGTATGTTATTCTGACTTTTAGTTTATTTCTATAAGGGAGTCTTAGATGTAAAGTTATTTTAGTTATATGATGCAAAAGTTATTTTTGTTCAAGGATTTTCTGGTCATCGAAAAATAATTTTTAAATAGAAAGAACTGTTAACTAAATGTTATCACAATTAATTTGGTTGATTAATATATTGAATTTTTTTGTTGTGATTGTAATTTTGTATAAAGATGTGTAAAAGATGAGACAGATAAATATGAATGCAATCTCTACTTTGTAGAAAGATTTAGATAATTATTATAATTTGCAGAAAGATAAAAGTGATAACAGCACCTGTATTTATTTATATCTGTGTGCTCATTTATTTCCGATGCCTCGGTTTAACTCCCTTTAATTCATCGTATAGTCATAAAAATAAAGTGATTGTTCCCTTTTTAAAATAACTGCTTTATTCATGTGTCAATATTATCATTTTTCCATATACATATCTGTACGTACGGGTAAGTTAGACGAAACGAATTAGAAAGAGTCACTAGTATAGAAATAGGTGACAGGTGTTTACAAAATACCTAAAAAAATCGTAAAATACTTCTTCTTTGTTTTGTTTGAAAACACCTAGGATTTTGGTTATAATTTCGAAAAAAATGCGCAAAGATATTCGCGGGTGGAGCGGTGCGGGAAGTTTGTTCGAAAATAAATTATTGTTCATCGTTTGGATACGCATGACTGCCTGTTCTTTTTACATACAATGAAGATAGTCGTGGATCGATCGCCACGCCCTCGCTCAATTCATGTAATTGCCTAATTATTTTTATTACCCGTTAGTTCCGTGCTCGTCTCTCGACCCATTTTCCAATTAATACCATGTGAAAAATGCGTAGCTTTCCTACTGGACATGACACTCGTTAGTGACCTTAGTTAATCTCACGCTCTTGAGCGCTTAATTATAGTAACACAGGAATGTCTCAATTCCATCCTTGTCAATAAAGTACATTCTTATTTGAGTTACCTACCAATATCATACTTCAAAGAAATATTCGAAATGGACCGGACCGTTAATGAGGGACCTACCTTAGAACAATCCGATGTTGAGGCTCGGCAATCTCGGCATCTTTGTTCTCGATACTAAATACTTCTGGAATTCTAATGAGGGTCACTCTGGCCCTTGTTTGATGTGTAGACCTTGAACGAGGGCCCGACATTGTTTTCAAAATTTTACCCGCCGCCAATTCATTTACATTAACAAAATAACAACTCTATATCAATTGTTGTATAGCTTCCGGGCATTGTGCGCAGTAAGAATGTATTATGTAAATCTTGTATATGTTGACTTGAAACTGTAGGTTTCCGTAAATTTTGCATTTGGGCTTGCCTAGTGCATGATTGTATAACGCAGGAAAAACATTGGGCTAGAGATCCAGATCATTTTAAAACGTTGTGAATGCACGAGTTGTTTTATTCTTGGTAATTTATAAATTTATTTCATCATATCTCACAGAATGGTAGTTTATTAGAGTCGAGTACAATCATATAGGTATATACTTAACATTTATCGCGCATGCGTCATTTCTGCTAAAAATAAACAATGCAAGTAGGTTCATATTAACATAAAACAGGCACTTGGTGTGGTATTCGCGTTACTGCGTTCTAGGGAGCCTGTGGCGAGGCTTTTATGGTAAAAATCGTGAACAAAGCAACCGTGCCGGTGTTACGTAATCGAATTTAGTGGGGCCCATTGTGCGGCCGAGGCCAAGGTCTACAATGTTTACAACGCGCTTCTACGCTGCATTCTAAAGCTCTGCGCTTATTTCGTGCCTGATAAGATCACTCAAATTGTTCATAATACACTTTTCATAATCACATTGCAAATTATATTAAACGATACGCATGACGTTTAAGAATTAAAATTAAGTACGTGTAAACTAATGGTAGATGTCAAAAACAGAAGGTCTAACCAGAAATCAAGTCAGTTTCGAAACTGATTTAAAATCGGCAAAATACTACCTAATCGTAATTCAAAACTGCATGCGCGATTGCCCAACAGCCTCCACTCGCGATATCTGTCTATCACTGCAAAAAGTGTGATATGGAAAAGCTGACAAAGATTAATGATTCGATTTAGGTATCGCTGTTGACCTTGCTTGCGAATTCATGCTATCAATTGTTTTCAAACAATGTAAACGCATTACGTTTCTGTGTATGCTGGTAAACTGCGATACTATCTCGCGTTAACATTTACATTTTAGTGCTATGTTTTTGATATTTAATATGGCTGCCGATACTATAAATTTTAATCAACGTGTTGTTGTTTAATTTTATCGCGGTGTTCGGATAATTATGCAACGTTTACGGCGGACAAATAACGCCTACACGCTTCGTTCTTAGATTAATGGATGCGTTATTTTAAGTAAGCAATCGATGTTTGTGCGGAGTACCCACTCGTTACTATGAGCTCGCAGACGGCACACGATTCAATGCGTGTATTGACACTTTAGATGACCAGGCCTCGCCAACATCCGTAGCTACTAATTATGTAGGCGGGGGTCATCGTAGGAAATTTCGAGGCACGTTCTCTTCGTATGTGTATGTATTTAAACGGCGCCGTAAAGGCACCTTGACGCCCGTTTTATACATTTTGTTTTATGCACGAGTCGCCTTTGTGTCACACTTTATACGTTAATTTGATCTCTATTATGTCAGTGCAAGGTCTTTGTTTTGGTAAAAAAAGAACACGTGGAACTTGTGGAATGTTTGCCTCGCGAAACGTGTAGGTACTTATATACAAAATTCGTACGCGTTATGAAGAAATATTCCGTAACACATAATATGGCGTGACATTTTGTAATTTAAATTATGAACCCAAGATTAAGTTTCTTAAAATTTTAGTGTAACTAGAATAATGGATAACTAAAGATGTAATAGTAAAGATGTAATAGTATAGCTACTATAACAATTCAGGTGGAAGATTGTAGAGATAAAATTACTTATTACCTAATATAGCCTAAGTTGAGAGCATCATATAGTATCACGATTTAATCTCGTTGGTATTCGAGGCTAGCCCGTACGGGTCGGCCGACGTAGGTCGGTCTGAATGCGAAAGTCGGGAACCGGTTCCCATGCAACTCCCACTAACGTCTACTTTCAAATCACAATAGAGTCGGCTTATCTCCACTAAACTGAACGGACGGCTTCTGTTCGATTTTAAATCTAATAAATGTTTTGAGAGATACCTTAGAACATCGCATCATAAATTGCTTCCAGTGAAATGTACAGCGATATGTAAATTTACATCGATGTTGTGTTGCGTAATATGATAAATTGACCATTAAAGAACCATTTGAAACATTCATTGAGAATTATTGTTGTTTTTCAATTTCAGTTTAGACATTTGAATTTATTGGATTCCCAAATTATTGCATAAACACTATTTTCCACCCACATCGCCTCAACCAATATTGCATTAAGACAATGCATATACTGGTAATTACTTCCTTAATATGTAGATAACCTTCAAAATATTTGAAGGTAACATCGGACGTCTTCCGGCGGTAAGCCAAATAACTTAGTCAAATTTAAATATGTAGCTTCATTAATCAAACATTTAAACAAACAGATGGACCGAAAGATTAAGAGACCGGCTCTGATAGCCGAGTAAACAAAATAAAAGATAAATTGTCATCGTGCCCACAAGCAAGTACAGATTAGGAGATATCAATATTTGCCCGATTAGATACGAAATATCTATATGAAATAACAATTACGAAGGTATTATTCGTTTTTGCATTACCAATTTTGTTTTCACAGCTTGGCAAGCGAAAATACCAAATGTCTTTATTGACTGGGTGACCTCGCAGACGGCATGTGTTTGTTAAACACAAACGTTAATACGTTGTTTTGAAGAGGAACAGTGTCGTCAACGGAGAGGTGCATCGGCTGCAATAGCTTTTAGTGTTTGGTAATAGTCGGTGCAAACCAATCGAAATGTGTGCTATCGTTTACCGCGCCCTTTGTCGACCCGAGTCCTAAGCAAACAGCGGTTGCGTACGCGCAGAGCTCGGGATCATTCGGTCAAATTAGGGATGGCGATTCCTTTCTAAAAAGATTTATTCTTAAATCAATTTGAATCGAACTGCAAAACATCGATTCACAAAAAAATTGAGGCCCAAAGAATCGATTCTCCAAAAATTGATCTTCGATCTTTTCAGCTAAAAAGGCCAAAGATAGCGAAAAAAGGTCATCAGGACCAAACAAGCACTGAAACTACGTATCCGCAAAAAATGTATACTTAACACATTCAACCAATTTCGAAAAGATCTTCTTTCGATTTTCTAGGATGATAGATCGATTCGCTGAATCGATCCATTACTGGAGATTGATTAATATAATCGGTTTTTTTTTTACCCAAAAGAACGATTCTCCGATTAAACGATCTCAGATCCCCATCCCTAGGTCGAATGCGCACTAAGACGCGCCTGCTCATTTGATATAAATGGACTGTTGTTATTTTTATGCACCAGTCAAGGCCAAGAGCGCTGCTTGCATTCACTATATATCGATCGATATACGAAATGTCTGGTAAACAAGGCTGTTATTATGTTGTTGGTGAATATGCGTCACATCTTTTTAAGTCATGTGGCCAAGAGCTTAAATGTCGCGGTGCGTTGTAAAAGTTGAAACGTTCTGTTTTTACTATTATAATAAAGTTTATAAAGTTGTAAAGTTCTATAAAATTAATTAAGTAAATATTTTAGTATCAGAAAGGATACCAACGTTTTCTATATTTTTGGTAGAATAAACACATTCTTCTTTTCTTTGATATTACATAATACTCTACAAGTTCTATAAATTGATGTATCATGTATGTGTGACAGTGCCGGACGGCTTATATGCGCCTGTATGCGTGTTTTTTCGGCTACAGATAACATAAATGGTGGGAAAAACTATATGAATTGCATAATTATATAGCTTCTGTACTTTTACACAGTTTTTTTAAGTATCCGCCTATATATAACCATAAAATCATCTTGAAAAAAACAAAGTTTGCGCCAAATTACTCGAATCTAGTTCATAGGTACTTAATGTCCAGGAAGCCATGCTATAAGAACCGGATTAGACAAACAACATGACTCCATTTGACTCACCTTGCAATTTTAGATGGCTTATCGTGTTTTGGTTTAGTATGTCGCCATAACATTATGTTCCCGGTGTTACGTTACATGCAAACGGAAGTGGGGCAAGTTTGTTGTGTATTTTCGTTGATTACATTAAAGGCATTGTACGTCCAAGGTTACCCATATTAATTTAGTTTACTTCCGTTGCCGAAAAAGTATGAGAAACAACATCGTGCATGCCCAATTATTTAAAATTGGTCAGTACACAAATAAAGATATGTTATTGTAATCAACAACAATCTTATTTATTTTAATGGTAATCCTCAAATGCCAATGATAAGTTATGTATTATGTATTATATTACAAAATCGAAATATAATAAGTTTAAATACAAAAAAGTGTTATTGGTATACCTAAATAGGAAATTAATTTTATGTCGGTTGTAGTTTTTATATGAAATTTTCCAGGAACATTTCTCGGTCTCAGGACCTCACAACTGGGAGAGGCCTGGACCTTACTCCACTACTTTGTTCTAAAGGGGTTTGTGGAGAATAATTTACAGATTTAAATAATAAATACTATCCAATAGTACCTTCTGGGAGCTACGACATACGTGCCCTCCAAAAGTATGAAGTGGGTTAAAAATGAAAATTGAGATGGCTTGGATTGGTTCATCAAATTCCTGATCGCCCGGTTTGCTTAACTTTGTATATCGATTACTTAAGCAGCGAAGTTACACGCGCTTCACATCTACCCAAAACCCACGTATAATTTGCGTACACCTATAATGTGGGTTTAATAAAACCTACATAATTGTATAAAAATAAAAATTCGCGTTGAAGATCATAAAATGTTCGCGTCAACAATATAATCGGCGGTTTTTTATCTCCACGTGAATGTAAACACAATGCTATGTTGACACACCCGGCGATACGAGACCCGGTATCTAATTTGGTTGGCCTTGGCAATGAAAAAACAAGTTTTTGCGCGCAACCTTGGGACTTTATTTTGCTTTTTGCGCGGCGCCAACTGCACCGCTCGAGATGCTATTTGATGTAAGTGGCGTAACTTTTCCAAGAATTGAGCTTTTGAATGTGAATAACTGTTACATTTCGTGGTGGATTAATGTTTTGTAGCAATCATTAATCGATTTTTGTGCTAATATGCGTAATACGTAACGAAAAGGTGTATACAACTATATGTAAGTATGTTGATTACCTATATAGAGTTGTTTGCACCTATTTTTCACTAATAAATACCAAAACGTAGAACGAAATACTTGAGCAATAATGATTCTAATCGCTTACGAAGTTATTTTATAATCATGATAAATGGATAGCAAATATTATGTGTATTAGTGGGTGGGTATCGCAAATATGTCGATACGTAACAGAATTGAGTCATTTTCATTTACGCTACATATGAAATAACACGTTCATGTAATATTTTGCTTTAAAACAATTATGTAAATACACCAAATACAAGGTTAAATATGTTTGTAAAGATGTTTTGTACGAAATTTTTGTTGCGCAATTTTTTCGCATGAAGCGTTATTACTTTTATATTTCATTCAATTATAATAAACGAAATCTTCCTATTTATGACTTAACCAAACTAATGTTCCAAACATGTAGTCCTTTTTGAAATGCATTATTAAGGTTTTGAAAATTAAACCAACAGTTAAAAGTACAGTAACAGTAAAGAATATTATGAAACCAACATCTCAGAGTTCTGCGAGAGGCGTAGTCTATTTATTTTTTGTATGAGCCGTTTATTTCACCGACAAGTCAACATGCTTTAATTTAAATAAGTTTAAATGAAATATTGTTTTGTCCACGTTATCATCTATTACCAATTCAAATGTGGTTAATATGAAAAGCTGTTTTGTGTGCGCCGTTAAGCGTTACAAAAAAATAATGTGTTTCAGTACTCGCAGTTAGAATGTAAATTAAAAAATTCTTGATATTAAATTGTGTATGCAAATATGAGCTATTTAGTTACGGTTGTTAAATGGTACAAATTAAATTTAAATTTATTGTAATGCTGGAATTTGTTAAGTATCTGAATATTTATTTTTAAAAGCTGAAACAATGACTTTTCATTCGTAACTACAGATTAATCTACTGCGGACTTACAGACGGCGTAGGCTTAGTAGGTAGGTATTACTAGTACTAGGTTTTCCTTATATATTTTATAAGTATAAAATACTTACCTTATAAGTATATATACCTAATTCCAAAATATTTTATTTCAGAAAATTATGTTTCAATTCGACTTACGACATACTTTTTAGGTATGATTTTATTGATATTGTTACATAATTGAATAATTAATTAAGACCGAACAATTAAGATATGTATTATTTACATAAACATTAGTTTTTTAAATATTTCCATTATTTTTCAAGAAAAATAATGGAATCTTTTTCTTACAGAGCTGGGGCCGGCGCCAACGGCATATTTTCGAGAAGACTGGACTTTTCCACCTTCAATCTACTGCCCAAACATAAAGTCAACTCATATCAGATTAAGGTAAGTGATGCCATTTTGGTAACGCAGTTAGTTAGTGGTCGTTTGGCCATATAGAGACGCCTAGAAGGCAGCTAAATATTTAGATCTGATCAAGTTTCAATTAAACGTGAACCATGTTATGTGCACGCTGTTTATCAGATGTTTACTTAAAGTGCCTAATATGTCTTTAAATATCAAAGGAGCAAACATTGTATGTCTATATTTAGTAAGTCTATGTACAAAAGTTCGAATTTTATCGATTTTTATTTAGTACACAATTAGCCTTACGGTAGAAATAGGTGCAAGTTATATAGAAAATGCCTAACAGTTGACTTAACATTATAGGTATATACGTATTTGTAACCAACCAACCAAGTTTGCTATGGAAGTCTGCCTCACCACACCTTGTAACCCAAGTACACTTAATAGCATTTTTATTCCAAAATAAGAAGTTCTCTCTGAAAAATGTGAGGAACATGATTAATAGTCTTGAATGCATACATTTTAAGTATCCATTGTCAAGTTGCATACCGCGTTGACTTTTGTTCATTTATTTACACCCATCTTCCTTCTTTGTTCAGAAATAACATCTGTATGTAGATAAATACCTTTGTTTAAGCAACAAAGTAAGTAAAGTAACCAGGTGCAATTTTGTAATTTTTCTGAAAAATTATGAAAATTAAAAATTTTAATGTTGACTTGATAGAGTACGAAATATTGAACTCCATTTAGAATGATTTTGGACGGCTTTTGAAGGGAGATGTGCTAAACCTTTTTGTGGTAAAATATGGCACCATCACCCCTATGGTTATTTCAGTTTTATAATCATGGTATACAGTTTATAAAAGGATTATTTTAAAAGAGAAGTCCCAAACGATCAATCCTCTTGATGGTAAGAGGTCACTGCATATGAATAAAAGTTGTAAGGAGCCGATCACAGATGATTTACCACTCCTGAGGACTAATGTGGTCATATGTAAGTTAGACATCCACACAGACCACCCCTGCTACAGTATGAGAGGCACTGGCCACTTACCATAGATGGCATACTACTAGCCTCTATTAAGTATAAAAATATATTTTTAGCAATGTCATCTCATGATCAAGCATTTACGTTACTCGTAAAAATAGTCTTTAACGAATAAAGCAAACATGACGAACTTAGTGGAAATGTGTGAAAATAATTATTCATCTCATGTGAGTATGTGACTTAACGTTTAGAAATAAATAAAGATTGCATTTTTGGTATAATACATGTTTGTATTGTGGCAAAAAAGTGTTAAGTAATTCAATAAAATAAATGTTGTGTGCCCGTTTGGTTTATATATTTTAGCGAGCTTACCTTTTCGTTAAATGTTCGTATCTGTAAATCAATTATGTTACAAAAAAAGAACATCGATTTCTTATCTTTGATAGTTCCACTGTTTCAGTGGCTCTAGTCACTATCTACCACGTTAGTTGAGTGCTTCTTGGCAAACTTCACACAGCTCCGATTGATATTTTATATATATGATATAAATTATACATTCTCTATATCTTTTGGACTTTGATGATTGATGACAATATTGCTGTTCCATTTAAACGATTGATACATTTATAACAGTTACAATTACGTCGTAGTCAGTTTTGGATTTACTCTAAATTCGTCTGCCAGTTAAAGAGTTAGTTTTCGGCCTCGCATTCAACAATTCAAAGACTTGTTTTTATGAATACTTTATCAGTCTATTCGGCCCGTAGTAAATGGCGCGGCTAAAACCCGCATGATTCTAACCGCCTCTGGGCACTTCACTCAACGCCTTTTTCGCTCGTTAACGAGGGACACTTACGTAGTCTCAACTTCAGAGACTCTCAAATCTAAGCTCTGTCGTGTGAAGTGATTGCAAGTGTATGTTAGCAAAACCTGTAAGTGTTGTTTCATTTGATTATGCGCATACAAAATTTTGCAGCGATTTCGACGGATAATTCCCAACGGGAACGTTACGATTTTTTTTCATAAAGTTTCTGCTTCAAGCGTTTATGAATACGACTAGGGAGGTACCACTGTCACACCGATTTCTGTGTTGTAAATAATAAGATAAGAAGGATGTGATCAATTCACGACAGACTTATAGACAAGTTGTTCTTATTTAGTTCTTACAGAAAGGAATGGATCTGCAGCCGACCTCTTATAGGATTTTAATCCCATATATAACACATGTCCATGAATATAATGCAGAAGTCGCAAACACTAGTTTGCGACTTCTGCATTATAAAAATACGTTTTCATTTTCCAAACCGAAACACTATTTTTACAATGCATTTAAAGGCCAGTAGGTGCGGTGCAATGTTTATACTATTGCTTTCAAAAGCCGTCCTATTTGCATGAACTGAAGTGGTCAGTTAGTATGATAAAATATTTTATACTGAAAAGCGTTGACGGTGAAAGTTTACCTTTGTTGGCGTAAAAACACAGGACGGACACTTGCGATAACTGTCGGCTCTACCAAGTCGTAACTCGGGTAAGGACACGGAAAAAGTACGTAGTAGTATCCAATACTTTTCCTTTCAATGCTTTTGTACTCGATACTTTCACAAAATGAGTACTTTTTGACGGATATCGTATCAAATGATTCTTAGGAGTTACCTACTTTAAGCCTGACTAAGCTTTTAAGTTAAGGTAAAAATACAAGTAGCACCCTATCCTGATCAGTATTTCTTGACGTGTAGGCATGCGAAGATGACTGTTACAAGAATTCCACTTTAGGCTTTAGGACTTTTTATCGTAGAATTTCCTGACGTTGGTGTCATGTCGACGAGTAGGTAGGTACACAAACACCAATGCTTAGGGCAGAAATATACATTTATTATTCATATGCCTGTTCGGACAGTTATCGGTAACGAATTCCTATACGTAAGCGCCCATTATTAATAAACAATGTATCCAATTTTAGTTTGACAATATCTAGTAGGCAGACACGGTCCAATTTCAATCTACGATAGTCCAAACGTGGGAGATTTATTATACATATATAAGATCGTTGATTAACTACCGCTTAGGTTTTCGTTAGCCACGTCTAAAAGTTTAAACAAAATAAATATGAATAAACTTAGGAATAAAAATTCTAGATGATAAAAGCATCCGTTCACATTTATTTTTATTACAGCAAATAAAATAAACCTACAATTATAACTTACGTCATCATGCGTAATTGATTTGCAATGACAAACTTGAACTATTTTTAAACCTATATTATTTATTGACGAATAAAGTTTTGTGTAACTCAGGAAATATCGTGTTAGTGTCAAGCTTAAAATTTTAGCAATATTCAAGGTTACGATCTTCGCAAACCTGTTTTGTCGTTAATGCGACAGATGGCGTAATATGTAGGTGTAATTTTACTTGATTGCGCGGGACATGAGGTATACGTATATAGTATACTTATAGTGACCATTTATTTTCAGTCATAATGGGACATCGATTTTTTTATGTAATTAGTTATTCCGTAATCGAAAGCCACTTTTTATTAAATATGATAATATTTAATATCACATGTTTTTCGTAAACACATAATTTTGCATAAATTTTACGAACATCAATAAAACTCCTTTCCCTTTTAAAATATGGTTAAATACGTTGTAGGTACATTAAAAATAAAATGAATACTTACTCATTGATTGAAAATATGCGTAACGAAAACGAAAATTGGAAACGTACGTAGGATATTTATAAGAAACATCAATTTATTTCACATCATTAAACCACTACCTACTACTTAAATCTAATTCAATTGATGTCCTTAAAAATATTCTGTTCAAACATAATAGTGTAAAAATATTTCCACAATTATATTTGAACGTCAACTAGCTACCTGTTTAAACCAAAACTACTTTTAAAACCGATCTGTGCGTTAGATAGGCTCGTCTAGTGCTTTGCGTAACCGTATCTCTAGTTATCTGCCAGTAAATTCTGGTTTCACCTTTCTAAAACGCTTCCTTGCCAACTGCGAACCATTTTGGGGTTCGCGATCTATCATTCGATTTTATGGTTGCCTCGGTTCCGTACGCACTTGGTCGCTGCACGGTGGAATTATTTTGCAATTGTCAGTACTTATATGTTTGTTATGCACCGTCGACAGTCGGTATCTAATCGCAACAGGCCTTGAGCTCGTTGTATGTCAACCGACGGTCATTCCCCCAAGCCGGCTTCTATTTTTACCCGACGTTTGTTTGATATTTATTACTGCCCAGCGCCTGTTGCACTAAGCACTTATTTTTACTGTCACGACGATTGAATAATTGTTTTCAGACTGCGTTTGCGCGTTGCAGTTTGGGAGCCTTGCTGTTCAGATCTCGGAGACGTTAAAATTGTACTTTGTCCTTGAATTACATTGTGTGATATTTATGAAACACTTGTGTAACAATGTATTTTGAGTTGGATGGAAATGGATAAGTACCAATAAAATTGAAATGTCTGTCTGTGATAAGTCTTTAACTTATATTAAGATTTATCCACAAAATCAAAATATCTGTCCTATGGTCTAATTGGGTTATTCTTGGGTGCGGTTATTTTAACAGCACTTCTACTCTGTGGACTCCACATGGTGAGACATACATTTTCCACTTTTTACCCTGAATTTATCCATGGTAACCACCTGTGTACTGATAGAAAAACCGTGAACTTGGTGGTCGGATTCTCGAATTAAAAAGTATAATTGTATGAAAATTATTATTAGGAGCCTGTAGTATAGCTTCTTCTACGTACACGAAACATAATTTAAACCATTTCTTACTTATCTATCGCGTAAACAACAAGCAGCATTGTTTCGTGGCGGCTCGTTTCGCTCGGCGTCGCGTGACAGCACCCCGTTTGCAAATCCCGCAAAGGAAACTTAATAATTTTGCTCTCTCATATATCACCTCCATATTTTCTATAGAAATGTCTACAAAACCTGTAACATGTTCCTTAGCCCCATGTTTTACTGTCAAGTTGCAATCTGCACTTCGTATGCTTTTAACATTCTCTTTAAATGAACCTGAACTAGTTTTAAAACATATACGGGTAGGCACTAAAATCATTTAATATTTAATTTATCTCACGAGAAGAAACTCGCCGTTTTACTCGTAGCTGCTTGCTATTCCATTAATACGTCGCTCGCATTTTACTCAACTTTACAACTGGTTTCAAGCTAAAAGCATCTTTAAATGTATCGGGTGCTACTAGAGTCGTTTAATAAATAGAAGCTTTATAAGTAAGTACCTGTGCTGATACTTCAATCTTATAACCGAGGTGAAACGATACTAAGTTGTAAGCATGATTGATAACAGCGACAACCGAGGCACGTTTCGCGAGCCAGCATCATTAAATCGGCGATCACTTCTTCTATTTATGGTGGTCGATGTCTGCCAGCATATTGATCGGACCGGTTGCTTTACCTATACGCTCGTACCTAATAGAACTTATGAATTTATCATGTGAGCAATTTTCACATCGGCCGTCATGTAGCTACTAAACCAACGTAGATAGTATCTCCTCACGATCAAACATCAGACTAACGAGCTCAACGACTTCATAAAATGTCTCGAAGGATTTATTTGCGGCACGCCGAGGATGCATGCTAAACGTTGTTGTACTATTTTTGCGTTCGTTTCAGCGACTTCTGAATCTAGTGCTCACATCTAAATTGTCTAAATGTACACCCGCTGAGCACAATGCAGTGTTTTCGATTCGGTAGGTAAGTGTTTTATATTCTTAACTATTTGAGTCAGAATGAATAATAGTTGGCAACGCTATTAGAAAAAGTTAATAGGTATGTAGAGGAATTAAAACATTTGCCATTCGACGATGCAGAACCATTAAAGTAACAACGTCTGCAAACATTTCTATAAAGCCAGACAACTTATTTCCGACGTCAACAATTTGTCTAGCGACTCATCTGCTTGGCAATTTTACTTTAAACTACATTATGTGACTGATTCCAATCAGCATTCTACAAATGTCAATTTAAAGCAAGATAGGTATGGTTTGAACGTACTGCGGCGAATATAAACACATCAATTGACAAAATGGCCTCTTGCATAAATAATATGACCGATGCCATGTATTATGTCATGTATATGTTAATAAGTTTTATAAGATAAATGTAAACAAGACTTAAAATCGATTAACTAAAGCCATACCTATTTAAAGTCTTACGTATTTTAACTACGTTAATTCAAATAACCGATTGTGTAACTAAAAATTACATGTAAAAAATAACATTCAGAAATAACGTAAGCCAATCTTTGATTTATAACATCGTATTATGTTTTCATTCGCAAGGAAATAAATATGTACATCGAATCGGGTCGTAGGAAGATGCGGCCGGCGCGGCGGTCACCGCGTAACTAAATCCGCGGAGCCGAAGCCGCCACCCGACACCGCGCTCAAGGCTTCCCATGTGGATTAGCTCGTGTTTTTCTTTGAAATCGCCTCGTCCGACCAGCGACCAGCCTACAATGAGATAATGGCTTTATCATTTCGACTGCAAACGCTTGTTAGCGCAGCTATTGAAGATTTTGTTGGCTCACGAATGAAACTAAATTTTATGTGGCCGTTTATTCTTCCATTTTATCGAACATTGCAATGCTTCGCATTTTATGGGTTTGTTTTTTGTCTTCCAAATTGAAAGGATAGAGTGGTCTTTAAGCACGGGACCGAATTAATCCTTTTAGATTGTGCTGTCACTTCGGCTCCATATCGCTACAAATATCCACAAATGAATCTTGATTTTCTCAACGGACCGTAAATGGCAAGAAATGAGAAAGTAGCCGGCTAATAGATACAATAGGGCTGGATGTCTGATAGGTCTCGCGGTGCAACTTTCTTACACCAGAAAAAGCTGTATAGCAATAATAGTACGGACACGCTACGTCTGATACCAGTTCAGATATCGACCGTTTCGTAAGAAACCGTTCGACGTAATTACTATGTTACATACGATAGATGTGAATAAAATTCTTACTAGGCTACCGTAGCCCTTTAAATGAGAAATTACGAACATACGGCGTGCAATGAGGCAACATTAACTACTGTATCTTGCATATTTTCTTGCGCCGTCCAGTTTTCGACACCGTTGGTAGCTATTAGGGCTATAAATGGTAAAACGTCGTGCGAACTTTGCCCAACGGCTACTTGTTCCACCATTTTGTGTGTTTGCGATCAACTTTTTATAAAGTTATCGTAAGTATCCACTTGCAGAGCAGTAATACTAAAGAAGGGAACGGCTTCGAAGCAGGTTTTTGTAGCCATCATACTGTATTGAATTCAATCTTGATAAACATGAGCCTCGTTTGCGTAAAGATCTCAGAGTCGTTTCGCTAAATATTTTGCAGAAGCAATCAAATATTTTTTCTTGTCGTCGTCTGGTTGGTTTACCAGTTAATTTATCTCTTAAAGTGGAGTGGATCATTAATCGGAGCATCGTGATTTATTGATCTTGCGTTTTGTTTCGTAGTCCAGTGTATAGTGGGTATATGGGTGTTATATTGTGCTCGTGTACTGTTTTGTGAAATTTAGTAACGTAACACTATTAGTAAAGATTGATTATAAATTATACAATATCGTATACCATGTCTACATAAGTAAAAGCGTGACATACACCACATAACACCGCGATTTGTGCATTTTCACTAATCATTACTAAGCGGCGTCGGGCGAAGTAAAGAATTGACTACTAGACCATTAACCTCTTCCGAGCTTCGGCGAGCCCGATAAGCCGTTGGTCCTGGTTGTTAACACTGGACAGCCGTGGTTAAACCTTGTCAGAGGCTTTAGAAGTAGTTTGAAAACATTCGACACGGATTGGTCATTAATCATACCTTCCTACACCAATCCTCTTATTCTCATAACTAGCACGATAAAATATGCTCCCGTTCTCTAGTTGTGGAGCCCAGTAGTGAGACATAAAAAGGATTATTATATTAAATAGTAGGAGATACATTATGACTTACATTTCCATCTGTTTATCAGCCAAACTCCCGGAAATCAAGTCAAATTTGATTAACGTCGTGAGCAATACATTGGAATGTTTTTGTACTTTTTATTAGTTGCAAACAAATGTTTAGATAAGTGTGACATTACAGACAAGAGTCGGCCTACAACATCGCCCACGCCTGCGCAGACGCAAACGAGATATGATACATGAATGAATCTCTGTGCGCCTTCCTTATCCAGTGTTTTTCAACCTATTTCAACTTAATATATAATGTTACGTCGAAAATATCGTGACGGATTTCAATGTGAATTTACTATTGAAATGTATACTACCAGATTTATAATTAGGTTTAAGTTTTTTTTATTTTATAATTTTAAATTACAGATTCTTATAATTTTATTTGCTAACGCGGTTCCAATGAACAATGTTTGTAAATCTTGTACTTAGAGTATCTATTTTACAACCTTTATGTTACCCGATTTCATTATTCTTAGATACAACTCGTGCCTGAACAATAAACTCTCGTAAGCAGCATCTCGGGTTGTTGCTACGTACTATCTCTGTTCACGTTTCAATTGGCTTAGGAAATTACTATTCTAAAAACCATCCTTTTGTTCGTGTAATTCATTTTTATAAAAGGAAGTGACAAGATCTAGAGCAGTTTATGCAAACTGCAATGCTATGCCGTTTCAAAATTTGAACATATTCCGTTCCAACAATAATAATCGGTTTTCCACGAAACAACGAAGTTGTACTACTACTTGTCGTGGCGACTGGTTACTAGAATAGAACTAGAGCGGTCGTTGATCTCCGCAGCCACTATTATTATCTCGATAACACCGCTAATAATGTTTGGAAAACATGTGCTTGATTTCCAGCCAAAACGGCTCGTTTACTAGTCGGCTATCGTAAATAATAATTGACGACGTAGACGTAAATGGCAGTGAATAGATAAGTTACGTAATGGTGAATAGGTCGGCGACAAGTCGCGAGATCGCGTCGTGTCGTGTCGTGGGCACCGCGTTAACCCTGAAGTCGGGCGTGGGGTCGACGCACGCGCACGTCCCACTTAAAGTGCACGTCGCTGCAGCTCGACGCAACGCTTGCAAATCTCTAGCGCATAGAATCGTAAATACGACTAATGCCGCCATGTTCGCTGATTTGTTACGTATCGCATTGTATCGATTGTACCCTGTTCTTACAATACATTTAAAAAGGAATATTTTCTTGCTAATATAATAAAGATAATTATGTAGTTTTAATAAAGTATTTAAGTACAACACGAGAATCAACTAGTAGGTACTAAAAGGTTTTAAACTGATACCTTTGCCACTATTTCTACTTTTAACGGCAGAATGAATGTTTCTGTGTTGTGGTTTAAAGGGTGTGGTAAGGCAGACATTTAAACGAGATATTTCAACTTAGTACTCAGTAATTGGTTTGCCATGTTTGTTAATCATGCATATCCAAAAATAGTTATTCATCAAATTTTTTACCCGATATCCCCAGAAGGTAATGGTTTTTAAGTGTATAAATATGTATGTATTTATTGGCGTGATGTGTAGTCTAAACGAGTTAGATTTGTCTTTACTTCAGAAATTCTATATTCTATATAAGAATATGTAAAACGCTAGAAATACAACAACTAATCCAAATGCAGTATGTGACAGTCATTAATATCTTTGAGTTATTGTATACATGGGCGTTTTTATTGAATTCGATAAAGGGCTCGTTCTTATCTTGCAGTACCTCCGTACGTTATTTGGCTGTGTATAGGGCCTGTTTCTTAAAATTACATACAAAATTACATTTTACATACAATTTCTGGTATGGACCGCGTTATGCAAAAATATCGAAGGACGACAATGTATGTTTATCTCAGTTCCCTTTTATGGTGCGACTCGAGTGTTCTAATAGCACTCACTAGTAATTCAGATAATCATGTTCTAATTGCTAGGTGTGGTCTGTATACATTATTGCTTTAACAAATTATTAGAACCAGTCGGGATAGTTGCGTGATTACTCCGTGTAAGCATTCACGCACGTTTCGCTTATAAGTACACTTGCGTTCATGTCGGAATAATGCATTATTACTCATTATAGGTAATTTTCGAGGCGCCCAGCCGCTACTCTGCTCTGTAACGATTTAATACAATAATTAATAGATGAATGAGCATTTATTCATTGCACCATTTTGCGGTTACGTTTTTATCCTATAATTTTCACAGCGGTTTTCCTAAAGGAATATTGGATATTATTGTTATAACAGTATCTATATGTTTTACGTACTTTAGTCTACTGTCTTAAGAATGTACTGGCGTACTTAAATCCGGTGACTAATAGATAGCTAATGTAATGACGATGACCTAAAAAAGGATATTGTTTACTAGAGGAAAATAAAACTAAATTATCAGCGCCTACGTGACCTACCTACACGTCGCCCGAGTTATGATAGTACGCGGTTAAGTGACACTGCAACCGCGGAATATATTAAACAAACTACACTCTAGTCACCGATGAGACAAGGACAATTGAACACGATTATTAACATACTTTAGAATCTGTTTAAATACCCAACTAACTGGTTATTGTGTTACTCAACGACTAATTAACTGTAGTCGATTATAACTGTGACGTAAATTCAAATTTGCATTCATTAGACGAGAGATTAAAGAGAAATATCAGTAAAATTGTACGCTTTGATTTTAGATGGCGCGGATTTGTTGCGGATTTTTAGGTAGACGCGGGAATTGAGACGATTGCGGGCGGGCCATTAGCTGTATTGTTATTGCCAGTATTCCAGTAATGAACCGCTCGTTTCGTCCTTTAATATCACCGCTTTCCTCCCTTTACTCACTCTAATAGCGCGCCGGCTTCATTTCACAACATCCCATCGCTCTTCGGTTTGCACTCTTAATTAATCCCCTCGTTCCGCAAATGTATAATACTATTCCTAAAAGGCTAGACTTCCAAATTGGGAATTCAATCTCGAATATTTCTAGTCCCCGGGCGTTAAGTATGCATACTGATAAGCAATAAGGCGCTATTGGCATTTCCAACGTCTTTAGTTTGCATGGAGAATGCACCACAATTGTTTTTCCAACGCGAACTTCTTCCCTGATATTTCTAGCTATTGCTAAGCTACGACGCCAACGTACCCTAAGAAGGGCGATTTACATGGAAACTTAGTGAAATATTCACATCAGCTGCCAATTGTCACGTTTTATTGGGATATTCAAACTTTCTCTGGCGGGATTGTGCATCATATTTGAATAATGAGACGCCCGACTGTAGCTTCATCAGAGCTCACAATCCTTAAATAATGGTTATTCATTTCGTAAGTCAAGTGGGGCGTGACATTTGGTGTCTGCTGCAAGTTTTAAATAAACACGCACGCGATCGTGACGCAAACGAAAATATTTTCACACTTTCGCCCACGAATTGTGAAGCGCGGGTAAGGTGAAGTTCAAGACTATTAATAAAGCGAGGCGAGTCCTTACGTGACTCCTATTGATCGTCTAGCACGCACCCGGGGCGTATTACGGTAGGTTAGTATGCCCGTGGATACTGCCGTTCGTAGCTCCCGGAACGCGACGAAAGCAGCCGAAATTTTACATCCCCGGCCAGTATTGATCGGACTTGACATTGAAATCGTAATAGACGCAAACAGCTGGGACGAGGGTGCGTGCCCGGCCCTCCGCACGCAATCCCTCTTCGCGCCGAGCGATCGGCCCTAAGATTTCATCCGACAAGGAACAATTCGTTAAGCCGGATCGACTCCACCGTATTTGATGAAAAGATCTCTTAAAATCGCTTCTCGAATCTAAATGATCCTCTACTTGATTTTAACCACCTATTAAACTTATTCATTGACGTTCAAATGTGGCTGAGCGTTTGTAATGTCTTGTAATTATTCGCTGGAGTCCTAAGACGGGCAGAGCGACGTCTAAAATCTCATTTATATTCAGTGTGGTCGGAGTTTGAATGTTATCTAAAATCCGTGTTTAGGTGTCGGGGCGGATTGCTCTAATCTTCAAACTAAACACATTGTTAAGTTAGCCAAAGCTTTGTTCTCTTAGCGTTCCCATATTCGTATATTCCTTTGGAACATAAATTGTTAAAATTAGATTTCGGTTCATCTATTGTTTTACGTAAAATAGTTAATTCTGGACGGGTAAATTTCTCTGAAGTTTGAACGTTTGAATTCCTCCGTTTGTAGCAGATAACTGACATTACGTTACACGAGCTGTTAATTAGGTACTGATTTCAAGAACATGAGGGAATGGGCGTTCGTTCGCTATGAAAATAGTTTTTCTTATCATTCCAGTACTTCGGTACATTTCCTGCTTCTGTGACAAGTTCCACTACTCGTACATTTCCTGTACCTACATGTTTCTTGCCTTTTACTGCAATTATACGACTGCTTTCTTTATATTGCGTTCACGATAACTTTTTGTGGTTGATAAGACGCAATAAGCTTAGATAATATTTTTATATTTCTCGAAACTGCATTTTCCGCGTATCTTATTATTTCGGACATTTTATCAGAGTAGAACGTTTATAAACGTTATCACCCAAGTATGCACTTGATGTTATCAATTTTTTGTTGATTTGGTCAACTTGCTTATATAACATGTGTTTTTATAACTCTTCATTATATTACATGACATTTCAAGGATATAATTCTTGCAGCCACTGTAGTGAAATTATGAAATATGTTTTTATATGACTTTAATGACTATTACGCTATGCATTTAAAATACGAGTTGTATCAATGTTGCATTCAACTCATCCGACTAATTGATGATAGATAATCAATGTTTCAATTGGACACAAATATTAACAAGCTACAAAACTACCACAGACTATTTAACGAGCTGATAATGTAATGGAAAACTAATCTCTATAAATCACCGGAACCTCATTAAACCGTCAACAACAGGAACAGACAAGCAGGTTAGCAACCTGCAAATAGAATCAGTATCACAACTAATAAGATAAACGGTGTTTGAAGTGGAGGAACTAATATAGCCGTTATTTGTATAAAAGAAAATTGAAAATGCAATCCAGCTCCGATCTAAGGTGAGACCGAAGCCGATAAATGGACGGAAGGCTGCCGGCAGACCGATATATTTTTGCTGAATACTGATCGAAATTATTCCATTACCCCGTCGGAAAAATTCATAAATAAAAAATGCGAGGTACATTCTTCGATGCATTTCTATAGAATCACGATTCCAAGTTAAATAAGTGATCACCGGTCGTCGCCGACGTGAGGCGAACTCGAAATCGCTCGCCACCTGGGGCCTTGCAATCAGTACTCTGAATCTTGTACAGATAAGTCTCCTTAGCATCGACTGATATCCTATGATGGTAAAAATCAAAATTTAGGAAATCAGTAAACTAAAGTAAACCACTAAATTCACTGAGCGATTTCATTCGTTTAAAAACCTATTAGATGAAATATACGAACAATAAACAACAGTAATACAAAGACGGTAAAACTGACATTTTACGAGTTGTTCTGACAAAAGAAACATTAGCAAGACTGAATTAATAAATACATGCTCGCGGATGAGTAATGGTAATGGCCGTTGAATTATGATTGGAACAATTGGGCAGTTATTTTAAAATGCGAATCCAAAGGTCGATAGATTGGCTGAGGCGCAGCGGGCGGCGGGCAAGCTCGCTAATCGATCGCTGTCTGTGTGCACACCGTTTGCTAGCTGCTGCACTCCTGCCCTCGCCCTATCATCCGTCTCGTTTACAACCATACGATCCCCGATAAACCCATCCCTCTCCTTTCGTTATTCATCGTCCCTAACCACCCGGTAGTCTCGCCTCCCGGTGTCCTCCCGTATTTAGACACTGCACTATCTAATTTATGTTTTAAATTGTGCGCTTTTAAAGTCCTCCAGTACGGGACGGTAACGACTATATCTAGGGTTATCGTTATGAGCTTGTAGAGTACCTAAGTACCTAATGGGCTATATCATTATAAATTTGTCTGGCTTCCACCGCTAGTTTGTTATGAGTTTGGACGGCACCTGTTATGAATAAACGTTTTACCTTTAAAATTATTTTACGAGTAGTAGCTAATCATGAAATAGTGACCATTTCTGTACACGAGGTTTTCTCTTTTTGCAATTAGGTGCCTTAAATCTGATGGAGATATTTGTCATATTCTCACACTGACCCGAAATTTCGGTTAAAGTGTTAAACATAACAGCAACCGAGTACTTGAAGTAGTCCTTAACGTAAGAGCTCCGTTAAAACTTACCACTAGTTACCTATGAAAGAGAAACCCTCGCTTTAACTGGACATGTAATTTGCCTACGGAACGCTGGCGCCACAGATATGATAACAACCAGCAACAAAGTGAAGTCTTTATCATCTGGTCCAGTACCAATTAAAGTTTTACATGTTATACAAAATACATTTCTGTACTAATAAAATTCGTAGCACAGTATACTCGTACATTTAATATTTCTATTTCAGAACTTATGAACGTTCGTGATTGGAGTAATTATACCTCGTAGATATCACTTATTATCTCTAATTACCAAAAAAGTATTAATTACAAATCAATGAGCTCTTAAATAAATTTTGAAAGGTGTGCTAATAGACATCTACTTTCAATTGTTGCAAGGCCTTGGCACAGCGTAACCAGCTTAGGAATAGCACGGTGGCATTTGGTGTCGGTACGTGCGCCGGCGCAGCGCAAGGCTTACATAACACACCTGCCATATCGGGCCTGCACCGCACCTCGCTCACTCGCCCATTCTATGAATTACTTATAGGTCATAGACCTTATCCATTATTTAATTCAACCAGACACTCGATACGGTATCATTCGAAAGGATTTTTCTACAAACGACCACATTAAAGCGGCAATAAAAATTAAGGAACATGTTCGCATTTGTTGCGCTGTTCAAAGTTGAGAAAATATTACTTGAATGTTGACGTTCGAAATGAGTAATAATGAAAGATAATTTGTCTACTTGTTTGTGCATCGACGTCGCCTTGAACTAACATGGAATCAGAAAGGATATTTTGCCTAAAGATAGGCACATACTATGAGAGCATCTTGTAGAATTTTTATTACAAACAGGCCTTATCTCGTGGCTCACGCCATAAAATAAGATACGGCTTTTAAAGACCGCGCGAGGTATGTTATGTTAGCTATGTGTAAAATTTAGAGCTCACGTGTGACATCTTTGACTTTCCTCGTCTTTTTGCGAGAAAACACCCTAAAGGAACTTGTTAAGCTTCTTACGTTTCCGCGTTTTTGTCTCCTTTAAATCCTTTAACGTCCCTGAGGAGTGTAGCCGGGAATAAAAGGAACGCTGCCTACTTAAACACCGTAAGCACTCTCTTCAGCGCCTGTGCTAACAACGCCTGATGAAATTTTAAACACGCTTTATCTTGTTATCGTGTAAATTACTTTATAGCGGAGTTTAGCACATTAAGATCCTGTTTATATTTGATTGCATAGTTTTGATTGATGGGTTTTTAAAAGTTCTTTCCAAATTTGGCATTTATTATCGTTGTTCGTCTGTAAAGTAACTAAACTTTGTGTATTAAAATATTCGGATTCTGTACTTTGCTAACTTGGCAACCACCACAACAATGAGCTAAGGCTGATGTTTTCTGATTTTAAAAACATTATGAGGGATTAAATCTGATTAATATGCGGTATCCTACCATAGTCGTCTGAAGCTACTCCTGTAATTTCTATTCTGTTTGAAGTCGATTATAAATGGCAAGAGCATGATCGTTTGTTCCTTCCATACGAATAGCCTAGTTTTAATTTAGTACATGTACACATATCAGCCATGGAAGGAAAACAAGCCCGAAAACTCTGCTTATGCACGAGCAGACGTTTTCGTAATGGAACGATTTGAGAATATCAGATTACGGGTAACAATGTAAGTTGTTTGGCTACTAGTGCCTCGGGACGATAAATCGCGGGTCGGTGCTAGTTTAGGGATGGCGATTCTTTCCGAAAAAGATCGATTCTTGAATCGATTCGAATCGAAGTGTAATAAATCGATTCATAAAAATTGAGGCTCAAAGACTAGATTCTTCAAAAATTGATCTTTGATTTTTTCAGCTACAAAAGGGCGAAGACAGCACATGAAGGTTCGAATCAATGAATCGATCCATGACTAGAGGTCGATTAAAATAAACGATTTTTTGGTCTAAAAGATCGATTCGATCTCAGATCGCCATCCCTAGGCCAGTTAATACTCGGGATTAGGAGCGTCGAGCAGTAAACGGAGGTATACATCATCCGACACACGGCCCGATCCGGCGATATTGCGCACTTAAAGTAATCCCTTTTTGTTAACTGCTCCGCTATTTTATCAGACACTAAACTGGCTTGATACGGCGAAAGATTTTATTGATGCTGTAAGATTGCTTGTGATATGTTGACGCGTGATTCCGCCTTCCGACCACCTTTTTAATGCAGTGATAAAGATCATATAAAGTAAGAAAAATAATATTATTGTGGTTAATGTTAAATCTTATTTTCATAAGTATTGTACTGCGAAATATCTGAACTATTCCTGAAACGTTAGACATACATATCTCCAGAATTTGAGAACATTTACGCAAATATCCTTTTAGAGTCTCAAGAAAGCTCATTTGTGAGTATTGTGGGTGACTATTGAAATAGACGCCTAATAAATAATAATTACCATGTATAGTATCAAGGAAGCATAAAAAAAGCAGTGACAGCCTAGTGGTTAAGAAACTCGGCCTCTCGATCGAGGGGTCCGAGGTTCAAATCCCAGGCACGCACATCTGATTTTTCAAAGTTATATGCGGATTAGAAATTAATTATCACTTGCTAAACGGTGAAGGAAAACATCGTGAGGAAAATTGCATACCTGAGAGATTTATAAAAAAAAACTCAAAGGTATGTGAAGTCTACCCGTGCCCAGCAGTGGGACAGTAATGGGTTGTTGATGATAGTATGAAGGATAAATTATAATAACGGTAGCGACATCATTGTTGCACCCAGCTAATCTCACGGGTTTCATGACACACTATGAATCCTTAATCCAGCAAACGTGTCTACTTTACATGCAACATTTGTAATGGATTGTTAAATCCATTTGCAATCATTGTTATTGAATTTACTATAAACGGTCTGCTTAGCAATAGTGTTGCAATAAAATTATAGAAGCTGAAATAACTTGTGATTTTCTAAACAAAAACTCAATAAATCGGCTTTTTATATATAAACTTACACCTATGCGTAATAGTAGAGCACCTTTAAAGGTAATAGTATCGGTAACTATTGATTATGAATATATGAGTAATCTACTTATATTTTAATGGCTTTATTAAATAAAATAAAAAATAAGTTATTCCTAATTTGGGGCAAAGGGATTTTACTTCTTTACAATTTTTGCCGTTTTAAACATTAAGACGATGTAGATAAAATTACATGAGCATTTTAATTGCAAATTTAAATGTACGTTGTTTTTAAATTAAAAGCAATGGTTAAAGGGAAAGAATATTTTCTTCCCATAACGGAGTATCCAAAAAAGGGTTCGAGGCGACAAAATGTCTAAAAATTTCGTCTCCGTTCGGCAAAGAACCTCTCCACAAGTGGTTGTGGAGTCAAAAGCCCATCGTCACCTATTGTTTGTTCGCGGCAACTTAAATGAATAGCCATTGAAGCTTATCTACATACATTGCAGTCCAGCGATAGCGATATGTTACATAACATTCTATTTTATTAAAGTACAACGACCGATAGAAATCGTATGACGTCTGGCGTTTCCCTAGATAGTTGTGTTGTCCGGTAATATAATTATGAGACACAGTAATTCGAACGAACCTAAAAGGAGTTACAAGATAAGGCCAGTGCAGGGTTTCGTACTACCAAATTTTTGTTTAGGATTTGTTATCACAGCAGCCATAGAAGTAATTGTGAAAATTTTCACTTTGTACCTATATTTTTTTACAGTTTCAAGGCAGATACTGTAGAAACAGTAAACCATTTTTCGTACTTACCTATTTATTATAGAGGCCACCGTTATGCTTATGCATACTGTGTAAAAATGTCAAGTATCTATATATTACGGTTCAAGACATAGAACCCTATAACAGATCGACTGACAGCGGAAGCTTAGTAATAGGATTCCGTTTTTCCTAAAAAAAAACAAACACGTGTTGACGTATCGTTTTTTATATTTTACGTTTCTCAAGTATCTTTTGTTAAGACGCTGAACAGTTGCAACCCACACATTACTGGGAAAAACGTACAGAGAAGCGCATTTAGCTTTCTATGACTTCATTGAATTCCGAACAAAACAATATACTGTAGGTATACCTAATGCTATGATACCATATGTACACGTCACTCTACTATCGTGAATGCCTCATGCATGCTTCACCATATTGCGCCACTGCGATTGACGACAAACCGACCACAAATCTTATCCCTTACTTCAATCTTTACATCAAAGTCTAGGGAGATTAAAGTAGGATAGTCAATAATTCTTCAGTTCTGTCAATAATTCTTCAGTTCTGAATTCTGGACTCCCAGCATAGGAGACTGTATGCCCAATATCAAACCACTAATCGAACGTCGTTCGTAGTACATATACATTTGCAATGATTTTATTAGCCAAAAACACATTGTGACCGTTTTTGTATTAAGGCCGCCGGATATGTCGGAGATAAGTGGAACACATTTGAATTATAAGATTAACGAGGTTTCAGTTTCTCGCGGCGGTGCGTATAAATTAATTCGGAATAACATAATGTTAATTAAATAGTAAAGTTGGTAGTTGTGTTAACTTTATCTTAAATTCTCAGAACTTCGCACAATAACAGTATCGATATATTTTTAATTAACGGACATCCGCGCACTAAAGTGCACGTTATTTTAATTTTTACTAAACTAATCTACAATAAAACTTACTTTAGATGTTGAGATTGGACCTGTCCGCAAATTTTATACTTTATAGTGATAGCAGTAAGCATCTGTTTATTCATATGTTGAAAGTAGCGTTCATAAGCTTGTTAAAATCAGTTCAATCGTTCCCAGGATAAGTCAGTAAAACATAGAGACAGCAACATCACAAAGAAATTTATATTATTATACTGTGTAAATAAACGTAAGCGTGGTTACTTTGAAATCATAGAATGACCCTAAATGTAAACTTGCAAAAACTTATCAAGTTTCTTAAGTTCAGTTGTGTCTTTCTACTAATTTCTATATATTACAAAAATTGCATATAAAGGTCAATTTCAAACAACCCTAAAATACGCTATTCATACGTTTTCATCAATCGTAACGTCAATAAAACAGTAATCACAGCAATTGTTTACTATTCGATTGTGTAGCTAATCAGAAGTCAGAATACGTGTAATGTTAAGTAAGGGCCGCTGTTTATAGTGGTGCGGTCGCCTTGACGCGGCCGTTATCCTCTGACCGCGATACGAGACTTATCGCAGTACCTTTGCTGGTACAGATACACACAAAAGTATTAAATACCTTTAGGTGATTGTTATTTTGTATCTCACGGCTTGAAAACTGTATGATTGAGAATAAAGGAGTAAGGGGGTCAGCTTGTATTTATGAACTTAATAAAATATTAAAAATGAAATAAATAAGATGCTACTTATAACAGTTCCTTTAGAAAAAGAAAATAAAGGACATTGGATTTAATTTTAACTAATGTTTTAAAATAATTTACTATAATAATATAATTTTCCTGTACACCTTTAAAAATCTTAAAAAAAAATGTCAACTTATAGAAATTATATAGTAGAAATTGCAGTGGTATAACTGTAGAGGCACCGCCATGCATTTATCTTAGCATAATTGTTCCAGCTGTGTCCTGATTTGATGGGTGTGGCAAAGACCTGTTACACGAAGCGTTTTCCTAGTCCCTTAGCATCTAGTGATCACTTAATAACGGTTTGCAAAACCGTTTGCCTAGATACAGAAAAATACAAGTCACGAATGCAATTGCAATAATAATATATTTTAATTAAAACAAGTAATAGGACATGCGTCGTGCTGAAGTATCTAAATCTGTTTATAGTTGAACTACGCTCGCCTTGACGAGGCCATTATCCTCTGACCGCGATACGACGCTTATCGCTAGTACCTTTACCTATGGTACAGATACGCATATATTAATATTTTATAACATTTATAAATTATAGTTTTAGCGGCTTAAGTTTGATTAAATTTCAAAATGTGTCCTGAGACTGCGTACTTGTGTTACACCCGAAAATGATTTTATTTATGATTAGAGTTGCAAACAAGCTTGTAGTCCACTTGATAGAGTAGTAAATGCTTTCCATGGACGTCTATTACCAGCTCTATATAGAACAGGTACTACTGAAGCCAATCACATACCTTGGCACCCCTAAGAGCTAAAATAATCACTTCATATGCAAGTCGGCCGGCTTCTAATCCGAATTACAGAAACGTCTTACTTTAAAATCGGTTGTGGTGGTACTCCCCCAGTCAGACTATTCCGACATAACCACTTTTCAAGACATATCAAATACCTAAAAATAAACGGAGGTCTATTTAAATTTCAATACCGATTTATTTCTAATGATACAGACCCTCTTAATGTCCACTTTATAATCTCTTTATATAAATACATTACAAACATGAACATGAAAGATATCTATTACTGTTGCTTTTAAAAACTTTGAAGTTAAAACATTCCGAAAACGAAAGAAGATACAATTTGTATCAAAAACCTTTTTAGATGTCAGTCTCATAATTTTATCGTTATAAATTGAGTTTTCATTTTTACATGTTACAAGCTTGTTTACGCTGTCTCCACCGCAATAAATCAATCAAGGTGATATGAGCTCGCATGATGACCGCAATGTTGTTTTACTTTATAACTCGGCACTGGTAGTTTTATTTTATACAAGACTATACACACTTTTTATATAAACGGTTTTAAAAATATAATTATGAAAAAAAAAACAAAACGCTACTATTCAATAATATAGCCATATCACTCCCACAATTTAGACGAATCTAACGACTTCATAAGCATTTTTTTTATATTTAACCCAACGATAAGGCAGACGGGCTACCTGATGGAAAGCAGTCACCGTCGCCTATGGACATATGCGACACCAGAGGAGTCGCCAATGCATCGCCGGCTTTAAAGGAGAGCTTTTTACACCCCTCTTGAAGAGCCCCATGTCATAGACCTAAGGGAATACCTTAGGAGGAAGTTCATTCCACATTTTGCTCGTATGCAGCAAAAATGACCGTGCAAACCGAGCCGTCGAGGACCGCCACGGGTCAAGTTGATGTGGATGGAACATCATCCTTCATAATAAAGTCCGTCAAGCCGTTTGGACTGAAGGGTGTGCCAAACAATGACACATATATAAATACATACGCACAAACAACATTACCCTCCGCAGTCAGACAGAAATCGTATAATATTATTTGTATATCAAGCCAGTCACTTAATAAATACAATTGAATCGACATATCTTTATATACATATTTCTTATGTGCGTGTGTATGTCACTGAACTCCTCCTAAACGACTGGACTAATTTTGAAGAAATTAGTTATGTGTGTTCAAGGGGACTTAAGAAAGGTTTAGATTCACAATTTAATCCGTGGGGAAAGGTTTTTTAACTAATTTTTAATTCGTAAGTAGTTATAGAATCGGAAACTATGCATTTGATCAAGTGATGATCTTTAGCAAAGTTGTTGTCCAAGAGCCCACGAGGGTTTGGGAGTTGGTAAGACCAATTTTCGACAGATGGCACCACTGTCATTCCAATGCAGGTACAAATTTTCCGCTTTATGTATGTCATATTATTTCTTTAAAATGCGGGCGAAGCCGCGGGCATCACTAGTTTTATGTATTATTATAATCGAAAATGACTAGAAATAAAATAAAAATCTTATCCGTTTTGTGTTTGACTGTACCTATACATGTTTACTTATGTTTATATGCATTCAATAGTCAAGAATTCAAGATAAAACTCAGTTTAAACGTTCAAAACATTCCGCTTAATTTTAAAATCACTTATTTTTATTCACTTACAATTTAGTACGTTTTGTTATAAACTCGAATCTAATTACGTGTGAATTGTTATGTAAGTATGTGGTATTAAAATACCTTGACTACCAAGGTTCCATCTGTGTTCGTTTTGTCATTAGATTCATTAAATTTAATAAGCCTACCAACAACCACGCTTACAGTGTTAGCCGCTACTAAGGATAGCCTCGTGGTTAAAACTTCGCTTCTTAATCGGGGGGGTACTTAAGCCCCCAGACATGTCCCATATTAGAAATTAATTGTCCCGTATTGGAAATTATTATTAGGAAACCTACACACTGAGAGTTATTTATAAAAAGTTCTCAGTTGAGTTTGAAGTCTACTAAATCGCATTTGCCCAGCGCGATGGCCCGATCTTATTCTGAGATGAGACCTGTGCCCAGTAATGGGACAATAATGTGTTACGGTGCCACCGTAGCTTATGTAAATGTTACTTTCTAACAATGCATTTTTATGCTTCATATGATTTTTGTGACAATATCTAGATAAATATCTGGAAAGTAAAATGTTGATTCCTCGTATAAAGATATAAGATTAATATAGTACATACACGTCATACACCCACTTCCACATACCTGCTTATCGGTATCAATAAGAAACGAATAAGGAAAGGCTTGCATAATTCATTGTATTGTTTATTATTAACTGTAATATTTACAATCATAAACTGCGATAGTATTTCCTACTAATCGCTTATCTTTGATTGTAACGTTACTTTATTTACTTTTTATATTTATATACTTATTAAGTAACTATTGTTACGTTATTGTCGTAGTATAAATATAACAGTAAAAGTAGTAATAAGAATTCTGGCTCGACGGACCATAAAATAACTACAAATGCACATTAATAACAAAATTATTATCTTTCAAAGGTCATAAATGTACTCATTGGATACAATTTTATTTTATCTATATAATATAGGTTTGTACATTGTACAAAAATATATGGCAATACTTAATATCATAATCGTATAGAATGTAAATAGGTAACGTTAAATAAATATAGAAATAGGGCCATCTTATGCCCGTTACATTAGATAATAACCATTACTATAAATACATTGACTCTAATAAATAAAGCCTCAATTATGTTGTAGGCGGACGTGGGAGCCCTGCAGATTTATATGGCTCTACAAAATTATTGATTGAACCCAACTCATCTCAACATATTTATTACGTTCATTCCCGTTAATGTGGGTTAATAATAGTCACTATCGGTTTCTTAACGCCAACATATTTTGTTTGAAACAAATATTTATATGACGTTGCTCGACTATTGTTCTAAGGATAAATTCATGCGTAAGCGCCTGGCGCCTTCGATATTCAAATGCATTGTTATAAATCATAACATGTGTGTCATTACAATATTATGTATCCTCTTATCTGCGTGGGCATCTATAATAAAATAGGTGTTTGAACAAAACACGTAGGGTGTTTAAAATTCAAGGATAATTGAAAGAGATTCCAGCTATGACGTTGAAAAAACTAGCTTGTGAATTCAAAACGCGAATTTTGTACGTGCTTGCAGTATAAAGCTTGAGCCATTCACGGCACCGGTTACAACAGCGGATGAAATGCAAATATGGCGCCTTAGCGAAAAACGACGTAAGCCAGAAAGGCGAAATTTTACTCATTTGAATTTCATTTAATGCTTAAACTAAACAGTCGTGGCACACAACGTGCATTATTCATTTAATTTGCTTTCAAATCACCCGTTACTCAATTCTTTGAAGGTTTTAGTCCTTACATATACATTTAACTGTTATCTTTTAGTACTACACATGTACTCGTAATTTAACTCGTAACCATTTATCAATTGAAATTACATGTGTTATCAAAAGTAATTACATAAAAAATGTGTGTCTAACTATCGAAATACATGAATTTTATTTGTCTACAATACAACATATCAGTAACAACGACAAAATTTAAGTTAGCAGAAAACAGTAGCTGTTAGATGACCGTTTTCTGGTGTTATTTCAAATTTTATACTTACACTACTTTTTGTTATCGTATGGTAAACAAAGCTAGGTGTCGTCACTTCAACCTCTTCATTTATGCACTCCTGTGCTGCTCCTACTTGCCGAGCGACGTCTTTTCACACTTAACCGATAATTAGGACTCTAATTAATGAGCTTTGTACCTCTAGTCGTGGTAAATAAGCTCGGCGCTTTGAATGAAGATGAAAAAAGAACAGATTCATACTTTCCCGTTATTATTTTGAACCAAGAGATTCAGATATTTAATAAATTAGCCCGGGCTTACGAATAAAAATTGATAATATCAATTCTAATTTTATATGAGGTGACTACATTCATAAGAATATGTAATGTTCTGCAAATAATACAACGTTAATAATACGTTCTTCAAATAGGTGCCTCAATAACCAGACTTAAAACCAGTTCATTTATGTATACAAGAGGTTGGTATTCAAAGCTAGTATTTAAATTGACTGGTATTTTTTTATCTTTATATTACTGGGTCCATAACAATAGAATTAAACCATTTTAACAGCAACAATAGAATAACAGTAATACCGCTGATAATAGGCAAAAATCTGCGGTGATTGCATTTCGAGATAAACGATACCGCTACAGTTATCAGTGTCATAATTAAACCGAGTTATTTATTAATTTTCACTTTATCTCAGTTATTGTCACTCTTGTTCTCGTTGCAATGATAACAGCTTACAAGGCTGTTTGTTAGCAACTTTGCAAAACATTGCTGATAACAGTGGAGGTGACACTAAGTGCAGGGTTATCGGCGCATGGCAAATGGTCGGTTCGTACTCGTATCGTTCCCGATAGTGTAATCGAAGTTTTATTTTTCATCGAGAAATTGCGAGTTATCGAATATAGGATGCTCGATCATACGCAGGCTGATGTTTACGCGACTCGTTTTATGGCCGGCCGTAACGTTATCGCGAAAATATCTTGGCACAGAATGTTTGTCTTTTATAAACTGTTGCAGTATAATTTTAAACGTATTTTATTTACTTCACGCTCACCTTGGTATCTTCAAAATAAATATTAGAGCTTCAAGCTAATCAAAATATAAGACTATTGCTCACAGTTTGCCCTGATAATAACTTTATTTATAACTTGTGCTTAACTGCAAATGTATTAACGTTTTTATAGATTGGGATATTAGCATAAATAGACAAGCGATTTGAATAGATTAGTCTATTTTATAACCAGTAAAACGTGTGGGTTTTAGTGTGTTTATATTGCAATGTAATTTGGATCTTGGTATTTATTTTATGATACCATTCCTTCGTAGACTACTTAATATGCAACTGGATTTTCTATTTTAATGTTATAATCACGGTAAATCTATAAAATGGATACAAATGTATGCTAAATGACAATTGCATGTTTCTTAATGTCTTTAAATTATGATTGCAGTTAATATTACAACATAAATGGGAGATTTATTATATTTGATTTGATGAATTTGAAATAAGATAATTTTATGTACTTATATAATTATGTCTAGGATACTGTGTACTTATTGAAACGTTGTGGCCAGCGTATAAGTGGTAGGGTCTGATTAAAATACTTCAAGTGCGGTGGCCCTTGGATCGATGACTGGTTGTGATAAATTGTTGGAGCTTCCGTGTCTCGGCGGGCATATTAAGCAGTCAGTTATATCTTTAGGTAATATCCTTTAAATCTTGTTAGCCTTCGGACTGGTTTAATATCCTGATTGGTCATAATACTATCTGCACTAATCCTCCCAATAAGTGTAGTCAATATGCCGTAGAATATTTGCGCGAGCGAGCGGCGAGGAGTTGGATAGGTGACTGAAAATAGCTAATTCTTATGAACGCTGCCGAGGTTTGTAAGGCTCGATAAGTCGTCAGTGCCAGTTTTATCATTACTTATTTATTTGTTTTATCATAGAGTAGAGCTTAAACTTTGCCGAAGGCTTCATGGGAGATTTGAATATCAGACACGGGTGGCCACTAACTCCCCTACAATTCGCATTGGAACAGCATGGTGGACTATATTCCATGTTTTTTCCACTGGTTTTGGGATAAGACCAGAGTCCCGCAGTTAAATATAAACAGTTGCAGTCAGGTACTACCAAATAGGTACCTACCTATTCCAATGACTAGTGTCCAATAATGGAACAGTATTGATTGCTATCGTGTAAAACTTTTAGTGGCACTTATTTATCGATTAAGGAGGGCGTTGCGGCTTCGTGTAACAAATTCGAATACATTTGTGAGGTTCTCATGGGTTACAAAGCGCAACGCCTGACAATAACTGTACCGGTTATTTATAGTCTATAAGCGCTTTGGTGTAGGTATTCGAAATTGGGTTGTTGATAGATCAATATTAATTTGTGGAACCCGATAGAAGGCGACATATACAGGGAGATTTGAAACGTGGTGGAACAAATATGGTTTAACCGGGGAATTATAACCCGCACACATATTTCGAGCATAACGAAGTTCAGGGTTTCAGTCGAAGGGTGTGGAGGCCGGTTGACTTCCATATGAAGGTGGTAGAACCCTTTGTGGTTCGACTCCGGCGGCACCACCGCCACACCTATTTCTACCTAATAACAGCAGCGTTAGGCGCTGCTGTGTTCCGTTTTGAAGGGTGTGGTAAGGGAGACAGACTTTTCCGAGGCGTTCCAGCTTAGTCCTCAGGGGTAGCGGCGATCTGTGGCCGACCTCAGGTAGGTATATCTAATCGTATCTGGGGTTAATTACAGATGTCCATGGGCGGCAGTAGCCATTTACCATCAGGTGGACTACATGCTCTTCTGCTAGAAAAATATATATTAAATAAATATATATGAGATGACCATCTTAGTCCTTAGGGATGGCAACACAGTCGAACTATAGTCGAATCCAAGGTGTACCTACCAGCTGTTCTATAAGAAATTGTTTACCTACTGATTAGTGGAAGGCATTTACTACATAATATCAAGTGGACTATTTATTACATTTTCCTTAAATCGTTTTCTTATATTTCTTCTCAATTACAATCTCGAATGAATGAGCAATAAAAATTTGAATTTGAATTATCGCGGTAGCAGCATGATAGATCCCCACCATCACCAGATATTACAACAATTAATTCGTAGACAATCTAATTTGTAACGTAGACCGAGATAATATTCATCGTTTCAAATTGAAGATACCAATTTATATAAAGCTCCTATCATTTTCAATTTCAAGTTTAAGTTAGTCCGATTATTGCGTGAGAGATCGGGCTGATATTGAGTCAATTAATTCAGAACGGCGCGACTTAACCATTGTTTATCTTGCCGCTCGGGAATACTAGATTAGTTAGCAGTTTGTGGAAAAATCTGACTGCCTTAATACCGTTTAAATTCCACATTTTAATCTGTTTATTTTTACAGTAATTTGGCAGTTTAACTTATGACTCGTATAATACTTAAATTACTTGTTTAGTATTATAATACTTAAAACACTTTAACAAAATAATGAAAACGATCTATTGTTTTTTCTAAGCGTGTCTTTATTTTTTATAAGACTTAAAAAATGAGAAGGTTCTCAATTAGACGTATTTTTTATATACAGAAAATATTTGCGAAAACTTACAATAATCATGATGCATTGTTTATACTCTTAAATACCTAGTGGTAATAATTTTCCACAGATTTAGGATACCACTTATCGTGGGATGAACGGCTCTGGCTGATTTATATAAAAGTCCAAAATCGCAGTGATGTGATTATCATGGAAATATGGGCTAGTTTTATCTTGTTTAAAAAAATCAAATGAGACGGTGATAACTTTTGTAAACAAGTCATAATCCGATTTATTTATGATCTGTACAGTATAATTTGGATCGTCTTTCTGGGTCAAATTAATTGGTCCAATCATTGTATTTTGTCTGACACCAATGGCGAATAAATAATCTCTATGAGATCAATGAATGTAAATCACTTTATGGACCTTGTAACATAATATCTCAGCCATAACCGGAGCAGATGATTTCAATATTTTTATAAACACACACATGTAACACATAATTGTAAATGTCTGTACAAATCAATAACGGTTTTCTCTGTAACCGACTGTAGTCGAAATCTTTTCGCGGATCTTGATGTATGACGTTAGATATTTCTCGTCCCACAAGTATCATATTCTGAACCCCAAGAGCCCACTACAAGATATTATGTTATAGCAAATTGCATCTTTCCAAACAGTTGTTAACATTCTCAATTATTTATTAATCAGGGTTTCTGCATTTTTAATTAATTCTCAATATTAAAACGATAACCTACTGTTAAATTGCCATGATTAACTATTTAATAGGTAGCAATATAATAATTAATAAACAGGTAGCAAATATTTAATAGATATGTTGCAACTATCAACATATAGTTGATGGTTGCAACATATCTGTAACTAAGTGTCCATTAATTTACTAAGAAATAGGCGAGGCGTCGGTACTGCGATTAAATCCAATGTTAAGATTTTATTAAGTACGTGCTATAGATGTTATCGTATTGACTCAGCTGTACCCGCACGTGGTGGCTCATGTTTGACTTACCCGCGACATACTTTCGAACAAATGTCACCACATCGAAAATTATCACTGATGTAACCCGGTGTACAAATCTTCATATATAGGTTTTGGGTATTTATAATTTTAAATGCAGTTTTCCTTAATAATTCGCTCTTTAAGCCCAACTGTTGCGTTATTTCTGGAGTAAACACATTATGTGTTGGATATGACAGTATGTGATTTTGAAGAAATCTAAGTAAATTTCAAACTTAAGGAAATGCGCTGCATATACCGATTCTAGTGTATAACGTTTTATTAAATAATTTGTAAATTTTGAATATCTCAAATTAATCTTTGTGTGGGCTTTTTCGTTTAACTACAGTTCACTACATTCCCTTAAATTTTCTATCTTAGGTCGAAAATCTGCTTACATTGTATTAAGGTATCTATTTATAAAACAGTGAGCTGACCCGTCTCGCAAATGACTTTGTATGATAGACATTCTGGGAATATGCGAATTAAACAGACGCATATATAAAACATGGAAAATGTAGTCACAGAAACATTAAACCAAATAATAAGCATCCATCAAGCCATCGTGTTAGACGGGGTTACTCACAAAGCCAGGGCGGGCGGATCGGCGTATAAATTATCATCTATATGTAAATGACGTTAGTTTAATTTATTAAGATTGTTATTGTACGCTGGATGTGAGTTAAAACTACTCAAAGCTTGAAACTCAATAAATATTCAATTTTACATAAAATTAGCGAACAATTGGAATTCATACATTGGAATATGGTAGAAGCCGCACCTATTTCTGCCTTAGAATAGCAGTGGCCAACACTGCTATGATTGGATTTGAAGAATATAGTTGGCAAGATATGCTTGTGCTTACTTATTTCTTACAGAGTTTCGAGGAGTACTTTATGAAAAATAAGTAACCACGACTATACGACCTCTGCTTCCTAGCAGAGGTCGTATAGTCGTGCTCATGTACTATTCGGAGATGATTCCAAATTTCCATGGGCGGTGCTCCGCATTTCCGCGGGCTTTTTGCTACTTCCATTTTGTAAAAAAACAAAACGTTACGAATAGGTACATTGTAAAAAACGCAGTTTGTCCAATTTTCAAATTGGCGTCCATTTAAAGAGAATTGAAACTAATATTTACTTATGCGAGTGGATTTCCATAGTTTGCCATGAATGCTATGAATAGCATGTGGACGTGCGCAAATCAAATAATTTTGACCGTTGGGGCAAACGAGAAAAGTACATAAATGTTCGCGAATGATGTTTGTTTACCTGAATGGATATTTGCGAGTCGGAATTATGTTTGTAGCTATGTAACTCTGCTTTTAGCTAAATAACTTATTTACAAATTTGTGTAATTGTTTGGCTTAGGTTGCATTATATCATATAGGAACTGCTAAGCGCAGATTTTTCTGTAATTATTATTTATTCCCGTCTTCGGCATCTTATTTATTTTCTATTTTAATATATTAATTTCATTATAGTTGTACTTGTCTTTTTTCCCTTATTACCACATTATAATTGAGCAGTCTGATTAACTGGTTTTATAACAATTTATGTAATTAAATATGGTGTCCGGACCAAGCAGACATTACTAAAATTCTATTTTTATTTAATTTGATTAATAGGCGTGACTTATTGTTCGATATATAAGACTGAAATAAAAAAAAACAACTGAAAAACTTACTTATATTACTTCGTCCAGAAGGAAATAACAAACATATTCATCTAAGGCACGTACCTATGTATGTACCTACAACAAATCTATCTGTACACTGTACAGTCATGGCCTGTAAAAACAAAATATGCAATGTCTGACCGCATACCATTAGAACGTTTTGGCAACGTAACAATGGATTTTAGTGTTTGTTAATTACGTTCTCATCTTGCTAATTAATTCCAATTCGACTTCAGATCCTTGCAGAGTTTAAATTAAATCCGGTTAGTGGATGCTTTGCTTTCAATTAGAATAAATAGACGTATTTCTTTGGCTGATTCGTACTCGTAAATCGAGATGTAATGGAAGTTTTAAATAAAATATATAGTTATAGTTGCCTACGTTAGAAGAGAACTTGTAGAAAGATTATTATTGCTACTTATAGACGTTTTACACACAGAAAATATTTTTGTAGCTTATATTATATCTCGTCCTTTATACGTAGGCGCTACTCAGGTAAAACTCCAATCCCATCTAGGGTCGATTATGGACTGAATTTTTTGTTTGCTACTTTAAAAATTATTTCATGAAATTGATTTCAATGTCTTTCCACTGTAAACTAACGTTTTAAATAATTACAGGATAATATTTCAGATACCATAGAAAATGAAAAGACCAGAATTTGAAGTTTGATTATTTTGAAGTGGTTCAAAGAACATAATAGTGAGGTAGCCATTATCTGCGGCGTTAATGACGCGCTGCTTCAACGGCCAGTAACTGACATAACAATACGGCTAATGATAAAACGAAGTTCGGATAAGTAGTTTTCCATGTTCCCGGTGCTAAACGTCGCGACGCTACCTACGAGTACATTGCTCAGCTGTCTTCGCTTTGTGGAATACTTTTACTATTTGATTCTAAAAAACTGTGACTCCGTTCAATTGAATTTATTAATTTCGGACAAAAATTCTTTGGCGATCCAGACGAATTCCAAAAACAAATTGCCTACCTACAAAATAAGCAACACTAATCATATTTTTGTATGGAAATAAATGTACAAACGAAACCGTAAATTCAAATTTAATAACATTATAGCTATGTCATGAAGCTTTAAATTCTGATATTAGAATATTTCACACCTATTTGAATCTACACCTCGGTTATTCTCGCCAGAAGACGTTGTGCTCGTCGTTTTATATTTTAAAGTATCCACTCCACTCCGGTATCCACCCAGGAATAAAATTACAAGAGCGTGTTACTTTAAACAAGTATTATGTTGGAATTTTCATACAATTTGCCGCTCGCAGTGTGAATATTTGACGCCGTATGTAGTCAAATTAAAACACGGTTATAACTTTTCACAATATGCTGGTATTCGCAACGCGGATCCCGAAATATGGAATTTGGGTTGAGACTAATTCACGCGAAGAAATAGCTTACACGAGCCGTTGAACTTTTCGCAATCTTCAGTATTCAGACGAGACACATATTGGACGAATTTTGCAAAGTATGTCACGAGGAATCGAATTCCGTACGCGTATGAAATATACACCATCGACGGCTGTCATTCTTGCGATATCTTCAGATTAACAAATTCTGCGCTCTCTGAATTTACTGAGCCGGGAGTATCGACATTGTCAAAGTTACTACAGCAATAAATGCGAAAGATTTACATAAACCACTGGCTCCTGTGACAGTTGAATACTGATGAGATGCAGACTAGCTATAACCCACAGTTCTGATACAAACCTGTAATTTATTTTAGAAAATTGCGCTACGTTCGAGATAAACTTCGAAAAGGATTTCCAATTTCATTTAAGAACTTTGATAAACTGTTGAATATTAAAAGTCAAATTTGCACAGTAATAAAATTAAGTGGAAGGTTTACGCAAAATAGTACTTAAAGGGATCATTTCAATTGCATTAAAGCGATTGCTCTATCTGGCGCAAATAGAAAAGTATTAACGGAAAGCTCTCAGACAATGGCAAATATGATGCGGAACATAACGCAACGTATGGAACTCCATACGTAGCTACGTAACCGTATCCGAAGTTGTCGGATATCAGAAATGATACAGAAAATAATCCGCTGAATATTTTTTCTATAATAGAGTTTTTTTGTAAAATCTTACGTTTGTAGTAACGTAACTATTGTTATCGTCAAAAGTCTGACACCTTAAAAGGAACTGATTTTTCTTACAGTTTTTGATGAGAATAACACCGATATAATCACACATTAACATTAATCCATCTGATGGTTACTGATCACTTTCCCACGGGTGTCCCACATCTGTAGCCAAGTTGAAGACGAACCCAGATTCATTTCAACTCCTAAGGACCGCGATGGTCACACAAGTAAGTCAGCCATCATCTACATCCTGCCAACGAAACACATGGCGCCTCCTGAGTCGAACCACTGCTTGTATCGTCAAGCTCCTATCATGCTCGTCACTTCAACTTCAAATAAAAAGGTGAAAATGCCCATAAAAGCAAGCTATTTAATTCAGAGCATACTTCACCAATATCAGGTCCATCGTATTGGATGTCTTGCCGCGGCTAATTGGATTTGCGGCTGGATTTCTCATTTTTACTCGGTCGGCTCTCTCCGGCGTCTCGTTCTTAGGGCTGTCACGTATTCAACTTAGTACCGTGAAATGAGATTTAAGAAAAACAAAAAAGGAATACTTTTTTTTGATAAAACCTAGAAAACAAATTTACTGCTACATTTCACAGTGGATTGTGATGGCTGGTTTAATTCAAGTTCGATTAAAATACCGAATGCGTTTACTGATTTTGCGTTCATGTGGCTTAATCTTTTAATAGATAAATGTTATTATAATAATTATTCAACATTTAAATTATAACAATAAAATATATTATTAGGTACAGTCAAATCGTGCAATGTGAACTTATAAAGTACAGTTACACATAATATTCTTTTTTTACAAATAATAATATGTAATAAATTTTAATTTGGAAATTAGAAGAACAATATTTCATTCAGTTAAAGACTGATTATTGCAGCTGCACTGCTAAAATAAAGTGAATAAAATAAATATTACACAATAATGTTACTATCATATTATTAGATTAAAAGTGACAACCCTGTCTTTGTATTTAATTTTTATTTGTACGTACTTACTGTGGCGAGTGCCGGCGACGGTGGAATATAATAGGAAAAGTTTCATTTGGCTAATTAAAAATAAGCCTCCGTTGGGGACAATCTAGATTTATTATCGTTATTCAACCTTTGGGTCGCTTTTTATATTAAAAGCTCATCTTCAAATATTTTGTCTAGAAAATCTCATTCCTTTCTAAAGAGCAGATGTAAAGCATGTTGATAAAAACTGAAACATGAATAGCATATTACCGTCCATTTAACAATTTTCTAATTTATAAATAAAAACATTTCTAATTTATAAATAAAAACAAAGCATATTTTTAACTTATGCACCAAACTTGTTATACGTTTTGAAATTCACGAAATTTCCCAAACTTCCCCTGTAAATATTCGAATGTGTTCGTAATTATTGCGGCGCCTCAAAATTGGAAAGTTTTAATGTGTGTACTTTCGTTTTGCTGTACTAACGACGTTTGAAGCGCCCTCTACCGCTCTCGTCTAGATGAGGCTCTTCACGCCTTTGTTGTTTGAACAACGAAACAAACGTTCAGACTCGCGATTAAATTTGAACCGATCCCATTACGTATCATTCCAATGCATCCTTGTTTCTTTGTAGTTTGATTGAAGTAATCATTAAACAAAAACGTATCGTAGTGTTTTGTTGAATGTATCCTACATTTCAATTCACCAGACTGTAGTGGTTAAAGTAAAATAGTTATTCTGGGAACCAGTACTCTTTTTGTATTTACAACCAATATTCTTCAAACTGGATCACACCGCTGATCACACTTCCTGAAATTAAACAGATACTATAATCTTAATTTTGCAGTACCTACATATCAAATTCTCATTATACGTTACGGAACCCTACTATGTGCGTCTGATAGGCACTTATCCGTTTTTTTCTAATTTAAATACATTATGTATCTCACAAGTCAGTCCACGTAATAAGGGCCTATTTACGTAGTACAGTTAGTAGAAGAGACGCGTTTGATAACCATTAAATACTCGTAGTTGTGCTTCCTGTTCCACTTGTCAACTGATTATACGACGACTAGAACATTTTCTATTCCATTTCTTCCTTTTCGCCTACGCTCGCTGTTAACATTGTAACAGCACTAGTCCATAAAATCCTCGGAAAGTTTTTATGTCTCGGTTTACTGCCACACGGAGTCGTAGAGTTCTGTAAAAGGCGACGATTGCGAGACAAAGCGTGATCGGATTGAGTAAATAAATAGTCTGCTTAGAGTGCTCATCAATCTTGCCGTACCTACGAGCATCCACAAGTAAATTGTGCAAGTTTTCGCTCCACCGGGTTCGACGCCCGCAACCTCCAACCTCACTAAACTTTCGTCAACGCGACACTTACAATCTAATTGTCACTCATTAGACCCCAGGCGACAACTCTGACGTCTTTTTAATTGCTCGGGTAATTCATAGACATTTCATTACACGCTCCGGCGCGCCGACATATTACACGTGGGCCAGCTAAGGAATTTCCTACATTAAACTATTATCAATCACACGTATCCACAGTTCCGCACAATAGTTCCGAAATGCTCATTGCGACAAATCAATCACGCCTGTCTCGCGCACATGGCAGATATTTATCATTACACAATCGATAATGTATAAGTATAGTACCTATCGTATTTTAGAAACCATGTCGATTGTGTCGGACATTTCAATTTTAGGTAGAATAACCGAAGCTAGGTGAATAAAATAGACGTCGTTCGTGCCGGAGTTAGGAAGCAAGATATCACGGTTGTGTTTGCTATGCCGGATGGCCCGCCCCCGCTTCGTCTCTTGGCAAACTGCACTGTTCTATACTGCAAATCATACTGAGTTTGTTTGCGTAGGTCAACGCTCTCTTCAAGTACGTTTTATGTGTTCCTGGTGTCACGACGTCATTCTAATAATAGAATAATAGGAATGCAAGCATCAAGCACACTGGAATGTGCAAGTTGCTAACCGACTATGTGCTCTGCATTTCGTGAACGTACGACATGTTGACGGCCGAGGCCATTGAATTTAAATCTCAAAATAAACAATAGAAAAGTATCACTGCCGACTTTAGACGTTCGTGGCGCATAGGAAATGGCACGCGCATTTAACTTCTAAAGAAACGGCACGTTTGGGTTATTCATAATATGTTTAATTAAGTTATACAATGCAGCAGTAACTCGTTAAACTTTCAGTATTATTCGGTCTCGCAAATTGCTCGTACGTGAACGAATTGTGCTCACAATCGATCTCCGCGGCGCTCGTGAGCCTTTGTTTGACTTCGACTCCGAATTCAGCGTAATTGCCTTTCAGCCTTTCATTATTCAACTTTATGCAGTCATTTACTTGCGTTATTACGAAGGGAGAGTTGCGGTAAGTGTCGTGGGTGGATGCATTAATCGTAATATGTAAATGTGGGGATATGAAATATTGAAACTGCGAACGTGGTTTTCCAACATCGGCGGGCAAAGAGTGTTCGACCTTATGTTACGTTTTGTTTCCCCGCACTTTGAAGTCGTGCGGTAATCCTCTGAGTAGTCTGGGGTGCTTTATTTACTCAGTTAGTTCTCTAGATGGCTGTAAATGTATATTAAAAAAAATAGAAAAAACATCGCCACGTATATTTTTATGTCTCCGACAACATTATTCTATCGTGTTTGAGTGCATGTTATCTGAACATGACTTCATCAACTGTGTTCATAAATTTAAATATCAGTGACGACTGGTTGAGTACTTTAAAATATTAATGTAACTTGATCTTTTCTAATCTGTTACAACATTTGCTAAAAGGCGACAGATTTATTTTAGTTTCATTACGACGTCGCCACCGCTACACACTTCAATTAAGACCCGTCTAGATAGCGGTGATCAGTTTTGTCAGGTGCTTATTAGTTTGATATAATCTTTATAAATAAAAATTCTGCTTCCATATATTTCTATCCGAGAATCTCGAAACATAGTCGATCGATCAATTTGAAACTTTAATACTCAGAAGTACTAGATAGAAATAAAATGTTTTATGAATATTATTATTTCAAAGTTCTCAGACGAATATTTTCTTGGCGAATAATTAAAAAAAAAAGCTGAGCCACAATAATGTGCAGCACAGTTAACTTAAAAATATTACTTTATATTTATATGGAATTTTTGTTTTGTTCTAGATTGAAGACGAGGGTAACCACGGCAACGACGACACCAGGCTGTTCATCCTGTCGACTCTGGCGGGGCAGCACAAACCGCGGGTGTCCTGCACGCTTTGCAAGGAGACGCTCCACGTCTTCGACAGATATCCGTTGGTCGACGGCACGTTCTTCTTGAGCCCGCGACAGCATACCAGTAGCGCTGTTGAGGTAGGTTTGAAATTATTTTACCTTACGGAGTTATTTTTAGAAAGAAATTCGCCCCATGGTTGAAACTGCATATCTCGACAAGACTTTAGAATTAGCTCGTAAGTTTGCTGAAATATAGCAATCACATTCGTATCGTTCTCCGCTTTCATAAAAATGTTTAACGGCCATTTTCTTGTATGTTGCCTTCATAAATCAATTGATTTAATTTAATTTATCTCAGCCGTTTCTAAGCGTAACCCATACAAACAGACAGTAAATATGTTTATAGATGCTTTACCAAATTTCCATTAAATGTCCACGTAATTTAACTTTGTTTTTCACGCTCAGACAATATTCAGCTACACAATTTACCTTACTCAATCAATGTCTCGCTATACTATTATAGACGAGATTTATTAGAATATGCTGGCTGAATCCACAACTAGTTTGCCGTTACTGACTTCTCTGACCTTTGACTGAGCAAATCCTAAGGAATATTCGTAGCTGTAGCGAGCCACAAATAACATTTACCTCATTACAACTTTGTTTACAAAGCGCTCAATTGTAGCGGAGCAAACTTTCTTCTAAACTTAAATAAGATCTCCAAAGTTTATTCAAGTCTACAAAATAACGTAAGCGTAACGTCTCGCTCGCAACGCGGCGAACTTTTCGACTGACTGTGTTTGTTCAGCGAATTAGGAGACGAATACGAGCGTGCACGGATACTCGCATGTTTGTTTGACGTTAGAATTAGCGTATGTGCCCAGACAGACACCCTCTACACCTTACGGATTATCCTGTGAGATTCCAAATACATGTCATCTCAATATATTTGTAAATTGCCAGATCACACATATTCCAGCTTTAACTTTTTGATGACCCGCGTAATGTTATTTCCGGGTTGATATGTCGTTCTGTACACGACACCCACAAGTGAAGACAGAAGAGTATCTAAATTTCGACTGGATGAAGAATAAATACTTTGTCTCCTTAGGTCTCGGTATACACGTTGTCTCGGTTGCATTTTATAGACTTTCCCTACACCAACTCGTTTTATTTATTGTCTACAGTACATACTTTTGTGCAGGTGAAAGTGGAGGGCCGCACGCAATACCTGACGTGCGTGTGCATGGGGTGCCTGGAGCGGTGCGACCCAGAGCGCACGATCCGATGCCGCTTCTGTGGCCAAAAATGGGATGGCTCCTCGTTGGTCTTGGGTACCATGTATTCCTACGACATCTTCATGGCCACGCCCTGCTGCGGTGAGAGACTGAAGGTATGCTATACGAGTATACCTTGTAGAATGTTTTGACTTAATATATTTATTTCATGCTTTTGTCGTTTCAAAGATTTGTATAAATATTGTAAATATGCAATAAAATCAATTTTCTCTCTACAGTGTAACAACTGCTACAAGCCTCTGCTGCATCCCCACCAGCGGCTCAACTACTCGGACTACTCGCACCCGGTGACGTGCCCGCACTGCCGCGTAGTGGAAACCCACTTCGTGAAGCCGCTGTCGTACTGCTTCACCAAACGGGCGTTCCCGCTGTTCCAGCAGTGGCCATAACAAACGGCGGTGCCGGGGCACTCCCCCGGCACCCCCCCGGACCCGTGGGGCCTCGCGCCGTCGCCGCCACGGCGCGCTTCCCCGCCCGCGCTACGCCCCGTCGTCAACACGAGCATGGCTTCCCGCGCGGCAGACCCTATCGACGAGCCCGCTAAGTACCTCAATCCCACCCTCGCCAGCATCACCGAGTCGCTGTCACTGCTGGGCCTGAGCCCGGAGACTCTGGCCATGAGCCTGGGAGAGAGCCTGGCCGAGCGCTACCTGGCAGCCCTGCGCCCCAGGCCGGCAGCCGCGTGCACCCCTCGCCGCGCGCCCTTCTCCGAGCCCTCCCATCTGCAGCTCTTCTCCAACGACTTTATCGACTACTTGAATCAAATTGCATAAATCTTACGTGGGACTCTTGTGGCGGTTTATTTTGGACTTGTGAGTGCGTCCTCCGATGAGGAGCTAGGAATATTTTTTGTTAAAATTAAGTTGGTATTATTGAGAATAATTTTATGTATCGGTTTAGATCGTACTATTGATTTTATTTTAATTTTATTCTGCACTTTGTTGATTAAAATAAGTAGATGTTGATTTTTATTGAAAGTAATAATTAGCGGTATAGTGACGCCAGAAACTGCATTTTTTTTGTTTCCAATTGAACCTTAGATCGGGGTGAATACTCCTTGTGAAGGGGGAAAGAAAGTTTTTAAATTCTTGATTACCTTCGGTTTCAGTGATACTGATATGATACCCTATTTGATAGGGACGTTTGAGTGGTGTGTTGTTTAGTTCAATTTAGTTTATTAGTTATGTTTTATTTTAGCAAAATTTTAAACTTTAACTTAAGTGTTATACAATATTTTCGTAGGTTTATTGCGATCCTTTATTTCCTCCCACCAAATGGCACTTTGATTTTGGGAAGTATTTCCTGTCTAATTAGAGATGCTATGTTAGTTTATTTTTTAATATCACTTTCATTTACTTACTGTATTTACACTTTTTTGTACTCTTAATTATTAATTACGGTAGAGGTTTTATTTATAAGTTATTGCTGTGTCACCAATAATAATTATGATTAGCTTGTCATACATATATCTACAAGTAATATGTGTATAGTATTTTATTTGTATTTTATACATTTGAATTGATTATTTAAAATATCACATCTAATAGAAAATATCGTTTTTTTTTCGCATAAAATTTATATGTCAGTGATTAGCGGAATGTTGAAATTGTTATTGATTGATTAATGATCTAAGTTTTTTAATTTTTCAAAATTGTGCCATATCAGTTGATAAAAACTTTCTTTTCATTGGGTTCAAAAATCGTGTTTATGTTTATTATTATCCGCTAATCATCGTTACTGGTTTTTATTATTGTTTTATTTTTGTTTTTTGAGCGTCGGAGTTTTTTCTTTTTTGTTGAACATCAATTATTTGGCAATCGCTGTAGTTTAGGTTAAGGGTTTTCTTATTCTTATCATGAATGTCTATTTATTTGTAAGAGTAACGCTTCAACATTTACTAAGCGTATAAGTGATGTGCACATTTACTCAGTAACTGTTTAATGTTAAATATCTAGGTAAGGTTTTTGATACATTTGATACTTATTACTCGCAAAGTGATCACAAGTGATAAAAAAAAATCTAGTAACTAATGCGTCTTTAGTGAATAGTGATAAAGTGGTGCGGATAGGCAGGCGCTTACGTAACGGGTCGTAATGAAAATAAAAAAAATAGGGTAACATTATATCGATGGACCGACGTCCATTTGTAGTCATTAATTCTACGAAGACTTGACGATTTTTATAGTTAAATTTTTTGCATTAACCTTCTAAAATCAAACTGTCATTTTTAATGAAATTTGCTGCGACCGGTATCGGTTCTTGCGATCAAAAGAGTCGATACTCGGTCTTTGTTCATGAATTGGACTGAATCTGTTGCATAGTAAGTAGACCCATATTGTTCATCACCTGTCATCATCGTTACGTCTTCACGTCACTTCGCCATCATCCGCATCACTGCACCTCATCAATCGTCATCTTTATCATCGAGCACTGTTTGAGTGGAGGCGAACTGGTCTCACTATATACATAGACAATTTTTAAATGTACCCCTATAGATAAGAGAAAGCCGATTATATTGATAAAGTCAAATGAATAATAATATTAGTACTACATTAAAATATATCCTGAAAAATAAAATTAAGGACTCTCGAGAACTAATTACTGATCACAATACGTATTTTTTAACAAAAAAATTCTACCGATCTTCAAGCAATAACCCTTAATTAATTTTTCGAAACATATTAACCTACGTTACAATAATGTCATGTAAAGTATACAATATGGAATTGATTGTTTTTTTTATTATAAGTATTAAAACTTATTAAACTTATTTATTTTGACTTTTTGATATAACAATATGTACTTTAATCCGGCGAATACCTATTTTAGCCACTTCTAAGCGTAGATAACGTATGTTTATTTATAGGGGGCAGACTAAAATTACAAAATAGGATGAGCTTTTGTAGTGTACTTTAAAAAATCATATTTACCTGCATGGACATATTGCTTACAAATTATAAGCGAACAAAATGAAGGCAAACGGTCTAACAAAGATCTATTTATCGACCGTTTTTCATCATTTTAAATATATTGAAAATAAACATAATGCATGAACTAAGCTATTTTTAGGAATATAGTGACCAGTTCGCCTAGTGTGCGTGTAATTATACTTCTCTAAATTTTTAATTAGTATTCTCTGCTTAAACTTTATTAGTGTACTGTAAGGTTGAAAATATTATATCGAAAACATTTACTATAATAGTTCGTATCGATATTGTAAATATGCAGTTAATCTACGCAAATGCTTGACAAAGTGTTTAATGAGATATATTATTGCATATTACTAGATTAGCCATAAATCGATAGTACATAATTTCAACAATATCAAAGATCCCTATTATGTTAACAATTCTCGAATTGTAATGACGTTTCATATGTTAATCAATTTTAATTTTATCGAAGTTTGCTCGTTCGAATATAGAATTATATTTAAAAGTTTAATATACATTTAAATAAATGTATACAATAAAGTATTTGAAAAGTAATTAAGGCGAGCTGTTGTTGGTATATTTAGGAAAATTTAAAAAAAAATTAACCAGATCATCTGATGGTGACCATGTACAAATGATAAGTGAAATGTCATTACAGTTCGTGTATTTAGGAAAGAGACAAAAATATAGAGTCATATTGTTTAATAGTCAATACAGAGCCATCTAACGTAGATGTATTATAGGCACGGCTGTAGCGACCCTAGGTATGGGGTCGTTGGCCCCCTTTCCGGTACAAATTCGAATAATATAACGCTATATTAAAAATCTAATATCCTCTAGACGAATATATCAAAGTCCTCTGACTCACAAAGGATGTTTATTTAATATTTTAAAAACGTTTCACTATAACAAATCTTTCCATTACCTCTATATTCTACAAATAGTAAATTATAGTGATGCGTGACGACTCCTCATTTAAAATTCCTGTGTATTAATGTAACTTAAATTTGTAATTATCGTGAATAATTAATAAGTTACATGTACTTTTTTCCCATAGTACAACTATCTTTTATCGTAATCTTATACTAGGACGCTGATTGCTTGACAAGCCGTCGTGTGACTTTTTACTAAAGAGTTTAATAAATTATTATGTTAGTTGAGTTTTGTAGTATGCTATTAATTTTATATGATGGACGGTTTGTCAAGAAACAGTTCTTCCATTATTTTAGCTCTAAGTTCTCCAGATACCAGCTCCGAGAAGCATTTGGGACGTAGATACGAGTAGATACGGAACACTTGAAACGGTTGTATAAAATGTTATCAGGAGGCATATTATCAATAGTTTTCCCTATACTCCTCCGCAGTTCTTATATTATCCTAGTATGTGTTTGATTATTCATATTTTAATCACTTAGTTATCTGTTCAGTTAATATAAATGTAATTACACTAACGTTGCAAACTTCTTAGTTTATTTGCACATATTTGTTAAATTTTGTAATTAATGACAATTTATTTAGACACCGACATTCAAATTTTTCATGTTGAATTAATGTGGTGTAATTTAGTGAATTGCTTAAAAGTACAAAGAAACAATTTGTTACTTTTGCAAATTTTATAAGATAAATCAAATACATATAAAAGTGACAGTGATCTAGATAAACTTTACGAAATAGTTGCTGTAATCCTAATATAACGCGCAATTGTTTCTCCTAACAGAAGTAACTAACCGTTATATTTATTTTAAATAAATTTTGTTTTCGTTGGTAAATTTAGGAGCAAAAAATTGTTACTTATATGAAAGCTATATCTTCTATCTCTATTAGGTTTTTGTATTTATTTGGATTCGTATTTTTAAATGCGACTAGAATAGTACATAGTAGTTGCACTCGGCAGGTTTTCGATATCGGCATAATAATCGCTAAACTATAGGTCTTGTGTCTCGCTTTTCGATATGGTTTTATCGAACCTTATTTCCACGGTAGGTCTCATTTAGATTTAGGTACTTTCTTTAATATTAATTGGCGTGAAAGGGATGCATGATTGTGGTCACACGTAACCTTAAGTTTAGTCACTATCACGTTTGTTTCAGTACTAATTATTGCCATTATATAGTAACCTCGCGCCCCACGTGCGAGTTTTGTTATAATCGTGTGCATTCTGGTCATAAGGGTCATGTAGGTATGACTCGTGTAGGTTTGTCAAATTGACATAAAAATTTTCATTTGTTTCTGAGATCGAAAGTACTAAACATTGTCTATGCTCGCCAACTTGCATTTATTAAGACAACAATATCGTTTGATTTCAATCGCTTTGATTAAATCAGACGAGTCACTAACGAATTCATTGTTTTAGAACTCCATTTGTAGAATTCCTATTGAACTTTATATTTCCGTGTAGAAATATATATTTCAGATCCATTTTACAACATAGTATATGAAACTAAAACATTGCTAATTCACGACGTCTATTTAAAATATAGGTACATTCAATAATAAGACTTCTAATATTCTGTAGTTTTTAAAATCACAATTACGGTATAAATATTAATTCCCTCAATAATGATAAAACAAGTTGTGATATCAAAAACCAGCGATACACGGCAATATATAAAACTGAATTTTTTGAGTACATTTTTATGCAACAATAAACAATAATAATAATATAATATGTAGGGTTTTTTAAGTACATTTCGTCAAAACAGCCTAGAGACAATAAGATCAATAGTAACTGACTAATTCTGGATATTTCTGGATATTCATAAAAAAACACTTATTCTAGCCGTGATAAATATAGAAATCGTTGCGTCCTTTTACCAAATTTTGTACTTTTATACTTTTCTAAAGACTTTTACAAATATTTACTACAATCGCATCAGACGATCAGTTCCATCACGGACTGATAAGTCAGCAATTCTCTAGGCTGTTTTCGTTAGGTGTTGAGCCTTACCAAAGATATTTATATGTCTAGTTTTGATTGGGATAAACGATTTCAAAAAATGACTGTTTTTTAATAATTAAATTAATCAAAAATAGCAGCAATTCTATTTGCTTCACTCCTTCTGGAAATTGTGTAAACGAGAGCCAAAGGAAGAGCGTAATTTTGGATTAAAATCTTTATTGGATCACTTTTAGGTAAGAGGTTTTATGACACCAACAGCGAAAAAGCGACACTGACAGATTTGGACTATTTTTTGTTTACCCCATCTATAAAACAAATCTAGACATGTATATATATTTGGTTATGCTACCGTTTCAAACAGACTGCTTAGGTTATTGTCAATGTGACATTCAGTATCCGAATGATACCCGGCGTCCTCAGGTGAAGCTCAAAATTCTCTAACGCATTGGCTGATTCTAGTATACGGCTGTTATTGGTTAGTGAAAGATGCAAATCAAAATGTGTTAATTATATTTTGATATTCGATGTTTTCTACACTAATGTAGTATGTATTGACCTTTTGTATTAACTTTTGTAGGAAGGGTTTAGCGTTCCGTCGCATTTGTTAGTAAACAGATTTAAATGGTTAGATGTAGCCTCGAATTGAAGTGGCTTTTTCTTTTAAACTTGATTATTTTCTAAGAAATTTTGAATTCGATGCTATTGTGAGTATCTATATAAAAATCTTTTGAGTGTGTTCACTAATAACGTTTCCAAAAATGATTGATCTCCCGAAGATGAGATGTATCTATCGGTTTAAATCTATTGTGTAAGTGATAACAATGTGTTGATCTCGGTAACGTTATCATCATTTACATGCAACCTAAATAGTTATTGAACTCTGCGATATTCAACTAACAAATGCAATGAGAATGTGGGAAGTGATAATTCAATCGTTAGCCACGGAAATGTTACTTGATATCGGATCGGTTTGTATGTAATACGAAAGAAAACCTTAAGGGCGATTATACACTACGTTTTAGCGTCATAGACTACACTCGTGATCGCTTTCGTTTTAGCGTCGCTTTTAACTTCGTGTGCAAAAGCCCTAAGCGCGAACACGTCACAATTTATCTTGTCAAGAACAACGTACGGTGATAATCTACGAATTGGTTAATGATAATAAATAAGTTATTGCGAGGCAATTAGGCTAACGTTCTGTACGTAATGCGCGGGGTGCATCAGGGTATGAGTGTCATAATTCGAAATAACTCAAAAACTTTTGTACTTTCGTATCGGTAATGAGTATTTAGCGATAATGTTTTCTATTGTATGTTATTCGTAAATTAAACATCAAGTAATGTACGTTTTTTATTGGAATCGTAGATGTAGTATTTTTATAAGACGAGTCTTGAACTCTACGTGTATCACAGCGATAATAGGTATTGTGTAAGGCCGCTCGTTCGTGTTTTCGGAAGGAATTTTCACCAGTCGAAATAAGCCTATTCGGGACTTGGAGTAGATGTGTGTTAGAAGGGTTTCTTCTTGAATAAAACGTACTGAGCTTAAGGTCATTTTTACATACATATTTAGGGTTAGTGTTTTTCCTATCGTGCGTACGATTTGGTCAGATGCTTTGAAATATTGTTTTACAATTGGCATTCCTTGCAAGGCCAAGTATTAAAGTAATCTCCATTATTATCAAGCTTTGGATATAATTTCTTGGTCTAAACATGGCGAGACTATGGTATAATGTTTTAAAACCCAAATTTTATACAACTATGTGGATTGCTCAAAAATATCGGCGTTTAAAATCTAAAGGCATTCTTACAAGTGGTAAAGCTTTCGTACTTTGTCATTACCGGATTTAAGCGTCTCTATAAACGCACCGCATGGGTTGATTACCAAGCAGAATAATGGAGGTTGCTTCTTACAGCATATATCGATGCATTAATTTTATAAGCATCTTATAGAATAATTTCTCATTGTAAGTGATGTATGTTTGAATGATTGAGTATATTCCTCGTGTTATCGATTTTTTCCATATTTTCTCGTGTAGGTACCCTAGATCTACGCATTATACTTATTGTGTGTGGTCGTATCTAAGTGTTTCATACATGATCTCTTCTTATTTACTTACAATTTTTCTGGAATATGGCTCGGTAAATGTAAGGAAAAGATGCGATGCTAGGAAGCTCAGAAAAACGCCAATTGATTAATTTAAGATAAGGTAAGCGCTTGGAATATTAATAAGGGTCGTTTAAATTTAAAAAATAACTTATACCATTGAAAATTGATATTATTTTATAAAAAAAACTTTAATACGTCTCAACGTATATTTTTGTATTTTCGCAGCGGATGCGTAAGGAATTGGCACAAAGGATGTTAGAAGAGTAAGATTATTACTGGTTATTATGTATTAAGGAGTGAAGTTCCATTCGTAACGATTATAATATTTGGAAAGCATTTATAACGATAGTAAGCGTTGTATTGTCTATTTTGTAATGTTGGTAAAGCATGACTAGTGTGTAAGGTTGTTTCAGAAAATTGTAATAAACTAAGAAGTAAAAAACATGTTATATTTTATACGAATTCTGATATTGCGCTGTCGCCCGAACGGCGGGGCCTGTGTTACTTTACGAATCTAGTGAGTAAGTTACTCTTTAAAAGAGTTTTCGCAGGTAGTAGGTTTAGTAGGCTTAGTGTTTTTTATACCGGCTTGATGTTGTGACATTTATTATTAATGTAATATCAGTGAATCGCAAATCTACCTACCGAACATGCGGCCGACGATCAATAGCAAAATGTATTGTGTAGTGGGTACGGACGCGGGGAACATTTTGTTGTTTTTCTTTACGGCGAAGGGCGCGCAGCATTCCTGCGATTGTGATCCTTACCAAAGTGTCGCTGTTCGCAATCATATCATTTTAATACGACGCTAGATACGTTTTTGGTACAAAATGTAGGGAAGTTTTATTCTATTCGATTTATTGTTAGATAATTCCGTCGGTCAGTTTTGTAGTGGACAGTGCGCTATTAACATCGGATGACACGAAGCCGGGTCTAGTCGATTGCGTCGGCTTACGAATAACGTTCGTCACTAATTTAAAGATGTCAAAGTTCAAATTGCTCCACTACAACTCTGCTCCTGCGATGAACCTGAATTACTTCAGTTATTTAGCAGAATTATATTATGTCTAGTGTTTCCGATTATGTTACGTTTTATATTGCTTATATGATATATTATGGATACAATGTTCATTAAGTATTTTATTCATTTGATGAGGACCTAGTCGATTCTCTATAATATCACATCTCCCAAAGTACAAATTCCTTGTTGTTTAGTCCAATTTTTTTTGACTGTTACTGACTTGAAATTATTTTAAAGAATGTTCGCGTGGTCTGGCGAGCCGCGTATCGCGTCGCGCAGGCCGGCGTCCGCCGCCACTAGGGTTGCCTAACTACAACTACAAAATATAACATTTCACGAACACCTACGAAAAGATATAGTAACGACATTTGTTCTATGGCAATAGCAGTAAGAAAAAAGCATACCTATTTGCTGGTTTTTTTGAAACGTATAATGTACTAATAGTTACACCTATTATTGCCTATTTTGCAATACGAACGTAGATGCAAATGTACAATCTGAAATTGTTGTATTTTTTCTGTAATTGCTTTGTGTATTTGAATGGTCGGCAACCCTAGGGGTGACGGACGGAATTCTTGCCTGCGTCAGAACTCACACCGATACGGCAAAATATTTTATTGGCTTCTACGCACAAAGTGTAGAGTCGGCGCCGGCAAGAACGTTGTAGTTTCGAGTAACGTATAGTTCAAATGAATGCTTAAAATATTTCCATAGATTCATATTATATAAAGTGCCGCCAAGGCGCCTACATTTACTTTATGTTTAGCAGCTTTTAACTTAAGTTTGTTAGTTTATTTTTTTAATAATATTTAGTTAATGCACCATTATTAACCCAATACTTAGTTATTTTGAATCTTTCACTATTTTTGCTGTATACCACAGTCACAGTTATGTAATAAGTTTAATTTGAATGGTGTAAACTTCTGCTAAGCAAAAATTGTAATTTTCGTTTCTTACTGTCTTTTGTTATACGTAATCGCCTACTACACATTACCTTTTTGGAAAGCTAATTTAGCATACATACTTACAATATATTTCAAATGACACTATACCTACGATAAATACAATGAAACCTTTATAAAAATAAAATAAAAATTTGAAAAATAATCGGTCTTACATTATTTCAGCTCCCTAATCCCTACTCCTTTTTGACTCTAATGACACATACATAAAAAAAAGTTTAAATACATAAGACATATTTATGCAAATAAAAAGTTAAGTATATAATTCTGTATATAATAAATTAATAACTAAGCGTTTTCATATACTTTTAAAATATATTTGAATATATTTGAACTCTATGGACACTGCGGCACCAGCGCTACGGCTACGTAGCGCTGTTGTGTTAAGGTTGTCTTTACTTCATGAAATTCCAATTAAAACGATCTACAAACACCTTTTTTTTATAATATAGGAGTAGCAGACGAGCATGCACTCCACCTGATGGTAAGTGGCTACTGCCGCCCATGGACATCTGTAATCAACCCCAGATAGGATTAGATATTCCTACCTGAGGTCGGCCACAGATGCGCCGCTACCCCTGAGGGCTAAGCTGGAACGCCTCGAAAAAGTATGTCTCCCTTACCACACCCTTCAAAACGGAACACACCAGCGCCTAACACTGCTGTTTTTAGGCAGAAATAGGTGTGGCGGTGGTGCCGCCGGAGTCGCACCACAAAGGGTTCTACCACCTTCAAAAATTTAATCTATTTTTTTTCAATTTGGTATTGGTTACAGTTTAATGGCCATTTTTTTTGCATAAATGTACCTACACTTATTTCTTCAGTATAAAACAAAGTAGTATAGCCAAATATTTAAGAAATATGACTCCATTTTAATTGACAATTCTATACATTTTAAAGTTGTTCAGTGATTCAATACCCTTTCGTCTACAATTCTTTCAATACCCCAAATATGAATTTAGCTACCACGGGAAATCATTTCATCAGTATGCCAAATGCGATCAATTCACACGAAGAGTTTCCAGTTAAATCTTCAGTCAGTAACTATTGGATACGAGATATAGAGCATAACAACTATAGTAGTATAGTACATATTTTTTAATTTAATATTATACCTATTTAAAATATATAATGGCAGAACTCTTATTAATTTAATCGTGGCCGTACTTGAGAATTGCTACTGTTTAATGATTTGAAACAAATAGGTGTTTATTATAGGCGTCCTATTCCAATTAAGTTTTCAGTGTTAATAACGCATCTGTAATATGACCATTAACCGACATGGTATCAGCTACAAATGCTCATGTGCCGCAGCGACCATCTAACATCAATGACACCATGATAGAAGTATTAAAGCTTCTAACTACGTAGAAATGTACAACCATTTCTATATAGCGAGACGCAATAAATATCGAAGCAAAACATATTTTAAGCCACTTAAGCCGCTTAATACATATTGATACCTGGAGCACAACAAAAACGAAGTTCCAACGAGAATTACACGAAATTAAGCACCTAAGTTGTCTAAATGTTCCTTTGAGCAAAACTCCGTGCATTATCGGAAGCTCTACATCTCTTTAATGCGAGTATTTAGCTTCGGCTTACGGTCTGATGGTTAATAAATATCAACCATTCGCCAAAGTAAATAATGGCTGCCGAAAACAGACGGTTCTCACACCCCTATTAAGGATTAACTAAAGTTGCATCTAGACTGAACGGTTGCGTTTATTTCAGGCGGTTTCTTAGTATTTTGGTTTTAAATATTGAATACGTCTGGGATAATATATACAAGTGTATGGTTCTCTTGCACCTGCTTCGCTTTGTAGAATAATTTATTCGACCTGCTATAGGGATTTGGTATCGTCAAAAACTACCAGTTACAAGTAGGTATAACGCAAGAAAGTATTTGTGTATGAACGTAAATGTCTCTTGAACTATAAGATAAAGTAAAGAAAAATATTATAGGTTTTAATAAAAGTATAGAATTAGCTTTAGGTAGAACAGGCAATAGGTGTTTATGTATTCATTATATATTTACCTACTAAAATTTTACAGGAAGATATAGAAATATTTAAATAAATAAAACATAGTAAATTAACAATTAAATAGAAATTTTACTTTAACTCTTCATAACAATAGGCAAGTCAAAGTAAATGCAAATAACCAGCACATATAACATGCGTTAAGCAGCTTATAACCGCTTTGTTTGTAGAGGGCCTTAAATAGTTTGTGTTCCACACCGAATGGGTATTCGAAGACAGTTGAAATTTGCATCTAATCCTGCGTTCACTAATTTACAGATAACGATAATCCTGATCGCAGATAAAGCACCGTTCTTGCAATTAACAGTAAGTGCTTACAGCGGCGACAAACAGATTCTGTTTATATTACTGAAGACCTGGGTTCGAATGCAAGGATCAATGCTGCTGATTTTACAATCATGACTTCAATCCTTTGCTGTCTCACTGCTAGGCACGGGTCTTGTCTTGGTTTAAAAGGGTTTTAAGTTATAGACCATCACGCTAGCAAAATGTGAATTGGTAAAATCATGATTGTTATTAATACTTATGGGTCAATTACAATCAGAGGTCTACTTCTTAAAAACATCGAAGAAGCAAACGAGCGTGGAATCCTCTTGATAATAGGTGGCTTATGCCGCGCATGGAAATTTGCAATCAATCCCACAAAAATAAAACTGACTTCTATGTCACTACAAAGTAAAAAATAATTCAAATAAATGGTGGGCAGAAGGTAACTTATCATAAAATATGTAAAAAGCAGGGGTAGTGATGATGAGTTCCACCCCATAACTCAAAGTTTTAATCATCAGACTATACCCATGTCAAGGTAGAAAAGTACCGCAATGAAACACCTTTTCATATAAAAAAAAATGAAATTGGTTAAGAAATACTCGAGTTATTCAAGTTTTTATGAAATCGGGTTATTCCAATTTTCCGGGAAAACTGGCGAAAATTTTCAATTTCCTCGAAATAGGACCCCATGTGAAACTAGCTGAATACAAGGGTGTTTGAATCATATCGATCGGTCGCGGCATTGCGAAAAAATCGCTGCACATACATAAAAAAAAACGCGTCGAATAGATAACCTCTCTTCCTGTAGAAAGTCGGTTTAAAATAGAAGATAGGTCGGCCGCAGATACGTTTATACGCCTGAGGAATTAGTTGAAACGCCTAACATAACTTTGTCTCCCCAGCACATCCGTTATACCGAAACACAACAGCGCTGAACACTAATGTTATTAGGCAGAAAAGGTTTGGCGGTGTTGCCTCTGGAGTCGAACCACAAAATGATTGCACCACCTTACAATATGCATAATCGCTACATTGAACTTAATTTTATTTTACTCCTAAGACCCTTCATTCCAAGAGAATACTAAGAAAATGCTTAAAAGATAACTTAAGTAACAAGAGACTCTTCCAAGAGACAACAATTTGGATGAAGCTTATTATATTTAACTATTTTATTATAAGTATTTTTATAGCCTGTTTCATATATTATTTTGTACTTTTTTATTACGTTAATATTGTAAATAATTAAATGTAACTTTAAGAAAAAAAAAATGTAAATAACAATATACACTTTTATCTGTCGTGACCTGTGTGCATATAGCTGCCACTCACTCTAGCAAAATGCTTACATCTCTACACAATAGTAATAATTAGGCAATCATTCACTGTAGCAATTTATTGTTCTAAAAAAGATCGCTCTTAGCGATAAGACCGCCTATTGTTTGTATCTACGTGCTTTCTTTCTTTCTTTGTGTTTTCATATGTTGTACATCAAAATGTTATGGTGTTAGTTATGGATTAGAAGCAGAAAACGGGCATTGTTCACCTGATGATAAGTGTCACTGCTCTACATAGATTTCTGTCACCAACTTCATATAGAGCAGGTTATTTGCCATTCCTAAGGATTACGATGGTCCTCACGCATAATAATCAACACATTCTACCGAAACGAAAAAACTTCACGCTAAAAATAGGTATGACGGTGGTATCTTCCCGACCCAACGATATGGTCTTCAATGAAATTAATTTGGTACTAGTTACACCTCTAAGTGCTTTTTGTTAGAATAGGGTGCACCCCAGTATAAGGTCGTTGTATAATCACGTCGGAATTAATACAGGTATTATTTGAACAATAATATAGCTTATGCCATTAGGCATAAGTAGCCACTTAAAGATTTGCGGAAATCCCGTCAAAATCGATTCAGCCTTATCCATGTTTTTAGGCCGTACATGTTAACAAATACAGATTAAGTATATATTCTTTATAATTTTGTGTTTCAAGATTTGATTAATATTGTGAAAGTATGTTCTGAAATTTAAAAGAGTTTCGAACTAAAAACAACCCTAATTAGATTTTAAGGAAATTTTTTCAACTCTAATTAAAGGAATACCGAATAGTAAGTTTAAGTTAGGTAAGTAATCTAAATACATCAACACAATGAGTCTTTTCTTAGCCACTTTAATTGAATAGCCATCCAAAATTCACCACTAAAATAGTAATACGTACATACACGTCAAATAATATAGATGAATGGGTTTATAGAAATTTGAGAATCATAAAGTGACCGGTAATAAAACTGGTAGGACCTCTAGGGTGTTTTATCTTGGCTTACAGAGAGTATAAAACATTTTACTGCGTGGTGCGTGTACTTACCTCCCTACCTATAATACGTTTTATGCATTCGACTACCTCCCCCTTACCAAATTGTCCTACTAGGAAACGATAATCGACAAACTATTAACTATCACCGTTGATTAGAAATCGTTTAAATTCAAAATTCGAACATAGTTGATCGATTAATTGTTACTTATTGCAGCCCTATTATAACTGGAATGATTAAATTATTTTTTATTTATACGTTTAACTACGTGTTAAATAAATAAATACGGAGGTTTAAAGAAATTATACAGACTTATCGGAAAGACTTTAGTCGCAAGACGACATCTCTAATAAACCCGATATCTTAAAAAAAAACAATAGAAAACAGCAGCGCTTACCACTACCGTATATGACATAAATACATGTGCTACCGAATACAAATAGTTTCTGCCACCTTAATATTTAATTTATTATTATTTATTAATTTCGATACCCAAAATCAATAAATACATTGCTTATTTTTGAATAAGTCAAATGTATTAGAAATAGTAAAATATTTCGCACTCTATTTTTATTTTCGTTCATTTTTAAACAATAAAAATAAATGTTTATTAGAATTCCTCGCTACAAATTCGTCAGCAATGAAACACATGCGTTACTCGCAGACTGTTTGCTAACTTGATTGGATACGTGCCTTTTTTATTTACCTAAAGAATTTATATTTTTAGTATTCCTAGACTATTGGAATCAAACAGTTGTTAGTATCTTTACACTCTAGGTATTCAATCAAACTAAAATAAATTTGGACGTCATTGGTGATTGGGTTAGCTATTGGAGTAGAAAAAATTGAATGAAGATTAACAATACTTGTATTATCTTGAAGTGTTATGTTTTCACTAAACAAAATATTATTATTACTTTATTTAAGCTGTAAATTTTTATTTACACTATATTGAATTATAGAAAAACACCTTGCAGGTCTAAATTTAATACAAGTTTTGATTTATACTTTATTTATTACTCCTAAGAAGTACCTTCCGGTAGCTACATTTCATAAGTGAAAAAAAACATACGAAAAATAGTTTCATTTCTTTATATTCAGATAGTATTGTATAGTTGTATCGTATATGGTGTTTTGTAAGTTACATACCCAATATCGCAATTTGACAATGTCTTTGATGAAAAAATGCGAAACGTCTACCTTTGGTAGACAAAACATTAGATAGCTGCATTATTAAGAATGGGCGATAATCGATTAGAAATCAGAACTAAATAATTTTACTTATCTAACGCCTAGTAAGTTCTTGTAAACTTACATATTCAAGAATCCTTGGCCACATCCAGCGTGTAAACATATAGATACAAAAATATTTCCAACCAAAATCCAAAAGGTCATCAGGCATTACTCCCGCTCCGACGGTCTTTGTATCATCCCTTAGTGTTACCAAGCTATTAAACAACTTTATGCACACCATGAAAAAATAAATTTGGGTACCTCTATCGGTACCCAAGCGTGTTTATGATGCGTAACAAGCAATAAAAATGAGGTCCCATCGTTTCGTGATCCGGACACCATCTACTGCCTTTGATGAACCCCTAAGACTTTATATTTGTCTATAAAGTTTTTATGTTTCACACACATCTGGAACCACGATTATCCTGATACCTTGGTCAGCGATGTGGACTCGTAAAGCTACCGCGGTGTAAAATACCTATTAATGTACCGTTATTTCTCTATCAACTTTCAGATTACATTCTTTGTTTATAAAATTACTGCGTTGATTGTATGAGATTTTTTAATTTAGTTTTTACCTGTTATTCTTAGAGTTAAGAAAGTGTAAATCTTATAACACTAATTTACTTAATTTTTACCGATGTAAACGTATTCATTAGTTGGTTTTCAATAATCTTTGTATCTTATTGGTACCTATAGTATCATTTTAGTAGCTACCTATTTACATGAATAAGCAAAACTATAAGGATTAACCTAAAACAACAACTGATTTACAAGCTTTCGTTAACATTTCACACGATAGATAGCTAATTAAAATAAGGCACAAATCTAATTATTATTTGATTAGACAATAAAATATAACGCAAATTTCTGTAAGTACCTATAGCGCAAACATATAATATATATTTTAAAATCTGTATAAATATAAATATGAAAACTCTAAAACCACTGAAATAATTTTTAAACTTCAAAGAAATTTTTAGTTCTTAAATCCACACAGACACTAAATCATTGTACAAGCAAGTAAAATTTCTAGGCTTCATAATAAATCCCTAGGTGTTTATTAAAGGCTTTCTCTGGCAGTCTTTACTCACAACATATTTTACGAGTTTGTTTTAGCGAAGGCATCTTAATTATCATGCTTTCAGTGTCCAGATAACAAATTTCTTAGACAGAAATTCGTTAGCAAATTCCCTTGAGTCTCACTTTGACGTCTAAATAGTTTTCTCTCTTAAATAAGCTTTGAAAAGTAAAATAAAATATATTTGAAAAAATCAAAGCATAGTTTTTTTCGAAACCTAAGAAAGTTAATTTGATTCGGTAGTCTTGCTATGTGAAAAATATTGTTTTTAGATAGAGACATTAATTTCCCATATACCTTTGTTGCCATGTTACAACTACCTTTAACAAATATAAATGTTCATTATTTAATAAACATGAAATAAATATTGCTCATGGTGTATTCATAGCACTGTCACGTTTTAAATAATACCTACTATCGACATATGCGTTGTTATAGGAACGACGCCACAATTAACGATACTTTTTAAACCAGCAGAAAGCTTAATACTGTTATTCTTAAAGCATATGCAATTAAACATGTTCTAGGAACTAAGCAGATATGAATATTAGTATCAAATCAACCTGATGACTGATTTTACAAAAATAAAATTAATTAGGTCCTAACGCCATAAACCGCCAATGCAACCATGCCTTAAATAACCAAATTTTCACCCACTTCTAAGAAAAACAGCGTCCCAAAAAAAGAATATCATTTACAAATTGATTTTTCCATTACAAAAGCCGAACGTTACAATAGAGGGTGTGTCAACCCCCGTAGCGCTGACGAAATTAGCCAAGTTGGCCTTTAATTAAAAAAGAAATTAGGCTCGATCCAATTTTAAAAGTTTTAATTTTCACCTTCATTTAGTCGTTAGTAATGCATTTGATAATAAACGAAAAGGTATTGCGTAAAAAATAACCCTAGGAAGAGTTACTGCTGTGATGAAAATATTGCTTATTTTGATAGGTATAGTATATTATTGAGATGTTACATATGAAATTTGATTAATATCTTGATTCCTGTACCAGTGTTGGTCACGGATTTTTAACCAAAATTGGAGATGGCCCACTGTGAACAGCAATGGGAATTGATAGAGGTGTGATGTTTACAAAGCCAAATGTACAATTGCGTCTTACTAATTTGTAGAAGTCAATAGCTTCTAAACTTTCTAAGGTATAAGAATTCACATTGAAAAATGTATTCACAATTACTTTAAAATTCTATTACAAAATGGTTCTTATGTCTTGACTTCAATTTTAAGTTTCATATCTCGTATACCGTAGCAATGTCTAAATTTACCCAAAGCGACAGTAGTCGGCAACATTTTGGTCTCAGAGCGCTGGAAAGGAGGTGTTTACATGCATTTTATACCGAGCGCCCTTATCAAGTTGCTACATTTCCACCCGCAGGCGTCGTCAACCTTCTCAAAATATTTACTTGTGCTAGCTATTCACCCGTTTTATGCCCGACTTTAACTGCAGGTGAAAATTGAAAAAGTTTATGTTACGACCTTTTTAACATCTCTAAATGGAACGTCGAAGTATAATTTGTTTACATATAATACATATAATATATGATGATTATATACCTGTGTAGCTCAAGTAGGCAAAGATGATTCTTAAATAAATCTCTGGGTTTTGGTATCTTAATAGTGGTATACATTTCTGCCTAACAGCAGTAAATACGGTTCTGTTTTCAAGGGTGTATTAAGAGACACTTTTACGAGGAATTCTAACTTAGCCTTCAGGGGCAACTTATCTTTTACCGACCTCATGTAGGACTTCATTCCTGTCTGATTCATATGCGTTAAAGACCATATACAATGAAACGAAAACCATGCTTGTTTACTCCTTCTGTATCATAAAAAAGCGAGAAAATCTTCATAAACTGAATTAAAAGAGCTGTTTCAAGCATGTGCACTTGGTCGAAAGATGGCGTACGATAATACGCCATTAGAACAATTTCTAAGGCGGAGTCGCAGACGCATCGGCGGCGCGCGGCGCTCGTAAAAGTGAATTATTATCACCACGGCCACTGAATTTGAACAATCGCTTCTAACTTACTGAGGGCTGCTACGTTTGAAGCTGAATACTGTTACTGATGAAAGCTCTTAACTATTAATTCTTTGTAATATTGAATTTGAAGGTAGAACCCTCTGTAGTTCGACTCCGGCGGCAACATCGCCACACTTATCTCTGCTTAATAACAGCAGTGTTAACCGTAGCTTTTTTCTGGTCTGAAGGGTGTTGTAAAGGAGACATACGTTTCCGAGGTATTTCGAAACTTGCCTCAGAGGTACCGGTGCACTTGTGACGGATCTCGGATAAGATTTTAATTTTATATGTCATTGCATTTTACATGTCAACAAACGCTTGTATTTTTTTTGTATTTTCTTTGTTTTGTTTTGTTTTGTTTTGTTTTGTGTGTATGTTTTTTGGACTAACATAGGATAAGTTACTCTGTACTAACACTATTTTATGGACATAACACGTGGGTTCTGAAATAAAAACATTTTATTATTATTATATGGGGTTGGGATGTCCGTGGGCGATAGTAGTTACATAGCATTGGATGTATTATTTGTTGGTTTCCTACTTCAGTAATATAAGAAAAAATTGACCTGGTATCGACGTCTAATTTATCTACAATAAACAAGTATTGTATTACACTTTTCATATACATCACGTGAAGTTGGGACGATCTCTCACGTATCAGTTTGCGTTCCTCATCCCCAATCATAGGTACAAGACGTGGAAAGAACTGCCGGCCGAGTTAATCCCAGAACACGATGACGTGGAGCTTTTTAAAAAAAAGGTGCAAAATGAGCTCTCAAAACCCCTGAAGAGGTTACGCCTCGGATATTACAAATGTCAATTGGAATACGAATCAGTATTGGAATTGCCGAAATAATAATTTGGAGAAATCCTGTAACAAGTGTTACAACCCTAACTAAACTACACAATATGTGCTTTAAAGCAAAGAGAATTGAGGCGCTTTTACAGTAAAATATGGAATTTTCATTTCACTTTCAGTCTCTTCAAGCAGCTATTCACGATGTAAATTAAAGTTCAATGACAATGTTTATAGTATTTTCAAAAATCATTTTTAGTATTTATGAGCTCTATAAATTGTCAAATTATTTTAATTTATTAGATCATTATTAACAAAACGCATAAGAACCTAGTTATTACTTTTTCAAATGATAAAAGAACAAATTATTCTTAATAGATATTCATATTAATGCAATAGATGTTCGTTGACCCATTACCATTTCACTGCTGGGTACAGTTTATTTATCAGAATCAGATTTATATAGAGTTACTAGCTGACTGTGAAAATCGGTAAAGTTTTTTCGGAGGAGTAGGGTAACTAAAATTGTGACACGAGAATTTTATATATAACTTAAATACCTCGTAGGATATGATAAGTCTTCCTTCTTCATTGTTATAATTAGATACGATTCCTTCGAAAGGCTTACGGCTGGTTGGAATAGATCTGACGCAAATTGGCTAATACTTTCCTTCACTTCGTGACCTTAGGCTTTCCCAGTTGAACGCGTGAAGCGTGTGCCCAGTAGTGGGTTATAAAAAGTTTGTTCTCAGATAAAATTAATATGTTATATATTTTAGTATCTTCCATAGCACACCAATTCCTATATTATGTATACTTGAGCTAAGACCAGCCACCAGCCATTCTAATAAAATATGCATTATAACTGACATAAACTTTGCAAGAAACCATTTTTGGGTAATTTATATTGAAACACAATATTATATTGTGTAGCTAGATCATTCGTTATCTCGATAACAATGGAAACGTAATTATAACCCGACATTATCTTATGAATGACTAATCTCCAAGATATCTGAACTTTACATAAGATAATTATAGAGAAACATTGTCTTCTTTAGTGGTACGTAGGAGTCGTATAAAATTCAATCCGTTAAGAGGCTCAGTCTGATAGGCTTTTTGTGACCGAGCGACAAAATAACAGCCAAAAGTTAATCTATTTTATTTGATACTTAATTTTTGAAAATAATTGGCAAAATATATGCTATTTTTGTGTTTGGGACATTATAATTTTTCATTTTTATGTGATATTAATGACGGTAACTAGAACGAGCATGCAGCCCATATATAAAATGCTTTTATTCACCGTATGATACACAAGATATAACACCAAATAGAACGAAAATACAGATGCGTAGTTACACGAGAGAACTCAGTAGGAAGCCTTCAGATTAGTCGAGTATATTCGCCTCACCTCACTCTTTGATTTAAAACACAGCACTTTCTGCCTCATTCATATAGTTAGATATAAACGAATACATAATTAATTATGTATCATAGTAATGTTCCGATATTAAAATAATTATATAGTATTTACCTCTAAAACAATTCATATCATATTTACCTTGTGTGAACAGGGCCTTACACTTCGGTTTGAATCAACGTATTTGCAGTGTGATGGGGCAGCAATCATTCTAATGGCTCCCCCGGATCAACTTGCAGACCGAATTAGTTCTTTTCAAACAACCTCCATCATAGAATTGAAAGCCCAGTCTGGCTCGTTTCATAGTTATCTATTAGTTGAAAGAAGTACCGAATAGTTCTAATAAAATTGAGCTCGAAATACATCCTTCTTACGTCTGCTTGAATAGGCTTTGATCAATAGATATAGGTATGGAGTTATCGGGACATCTTGAAAGGATTTAAGATAGATTTAATTAACGAGCATAGATAAACAGGTTGATTAATATGATTCGGATTTTAATGTTTTCGTTTTTAAATTTTATACTGAAGTTTGGATAAACTGGTAAAGTGACAGTTAGTTTTGATTGAAAATAAGTTTGTTATTAAGCAATACCTCCAATAATCCATTCCAATCAATAATATTCAATGTGGTAGCAAAATATCATAATTCAATGGTGGAAATTTAGAATTCTATTACGCTATAATTAAATTAAACCATTATACTGCACTAGATTTACAATTAAATAATATAACTGTGTAGTTCAATATAGGTATTTAGTTTAGCTAAAGTAAAACGTTCTAAAACCCTTCGTTTGAAAATTTTATGGCGTTTCGTCTAAGTTGATTTACCATGAAAATTTAGTTTGCTCAAGAGTCACCTGTAAATTGGCAGAACCCCGTGAAAAAAGATCTATCTATACATCCCATTCTAGCGGCACTAAATTCCAATTTAAATTCAAGGTACGACAGATTACAGCGGCCTTGAAGGAGAGGCAAAAAAATAACGCTTTACAAACTGTTATTGAATAATATGAAATATTTCTTTCAAAATCAAACTTTTCCAAATATTCAACATTCTTAACAGATTTTGGTAAATTATGTAAGAATTTGAAATGTGAAATAGATATCCTTAAATTGTGTAAGTACATACTTTTGGTATATAGTTATTAGTTCATATTTATTTATTAGACAAGTCTACAAATTATTTTGCTATTAGTGCCTATATTAAAAATCATATATATATTATCCTACTGTATATCTATGTTTAAAATAGATGAAGTCACTTCAAATATGTCATAATTACAATCCATGAAAGTATGTCAAAACAAGAATATCATCGTAAAATTACGTCAACATAGCTGTTACATAGCTGCTGCTATTCGCTATGACTTAGTATTCAAAATATAAATGTTACCTATACTCTCCGAACAGCAAAGTTTTATGTATCACATGGTAAGGAGCTGAGAATCGTCACGTATAACGAATGATTCATTTTAAATTGTTTGTCATTATTGACTTTAATTATGATAATCTATCTTACGAGTATAATGGTTTTGTTTGATTACAGTGGCGTTATTGCCACATGTATTTTCATGTTATTGCAGCATGTCTTTGCACTGAAATCTGACATACATGAGAAAATGAAATTTTCTCAGCAATAAGGTCCTAATCAAATCAGGTAAAACTCTTGCTCTCTGGCGGTAGAGCCCTATTGAACAACTATTTGCTTGTTTCTTGTCATATAAAAATTAACATACAAAATGCGTAGGTATACTTAATGAGTAATAATGTATTTGATACACATGCTGGCTATACAGAAAACTACTTATTAAGTCTATCATAGGAAGAAAAAAATGAGTGACAGAAAAGTTAAGCTTCTATTATAATAATTGCTACTTTATGTGCTAGTTGTACTACTTTAGACAATTGTGTATCTACACTAGATATAAACCCATAAAAGAATGTAACCTACACCGACATAGAATTACATCGGAAGGTTTCCATAGGAGTGGTACCGCAAACTGTATATAAATGTTAAAATTATACCAACAGGCACTACAAACTTATTTGAAATTCTCTTGAAACTTTTAAGGAAAAAGTAAAGTTTAAAATTTCCTTGGACTTTCATTATTATATCCTCTACGAAGCATTACCGTTCGCATGTCATCTAATCAACCCTACACACGCTATATTGTTATGAATTTTTAACCTTGAATTGCGTATCGATTTGGAAAAGTTTCAAAATTTTCCCATAAAGTAGTAACAAAAGTCCACTATGCTTACTCTGTGTTGTTTTATGTGTTATATAACCAAACCAAATAAAGTTTCACTTTTATATGCCTGTGCTAGAAAGCTTTAACCAGTATAGTTTCGGTGGAAAGTTATGGAAGCAGGAGGACTTACCTACTCTTCCTGCTCAAAATAAATCTAAAACTAACTTAGACCTTGCATACTAATGCGTCTGTAACTGTCTTTAGGTAGAAATTCTATGCTACCATTAGTACTGGTATTACCAGATGTCCATGAGCGGAAATGAACACTTACTTACCCTCAAGTGGTCCGCATGCTATTTTGCCACTTCAATCTAGTAAAAAGGACAATAAGGATAGAAAGTGATGCAGATAATATAATGTAGAAAATAAAAATTTACCATTTTTAATAAAGAAAATGATTTTAATCGTTTAAAACTTCACGAAACGACTTAGCGATTCGTATGGACGCTTTCGAGTTTCCTTAATGGGAACATTCAGGACAATTACTTACTTTAATGGCACGACGTACTGTAACGTGAGGAATAGATAAAAACTTCGGCGCTTCCAGCTATACACGTATCGTTATCTGTTTGATAATATATTACGTATGGGTTCATTAAAATGTTCTATTTGCGTAATGGTTGCCTAATATTTTAATGGCAAGTGTTTTATTAACTTGCTCTATTTAATGTGTATAGGTCAAATATTGCTATTAAAAAGTTAATTACTTGTACTTAACCGATTGAACTAAAATAAAGAAGATAAAATATCTTTGTCGTATTGAGGTTTGTTTGTTTTTTGTAATAACTATTATTTATCAGTCGCTTATGATTCAAATAAAAGCTTGCTTATTTACCCGACTGTGGATGATTATGTTTTTCGGGCGTAAGTAGTATGTATGTTGAGATATTGTCCCTGTAGTTCGGGGACTAGAATAGGGCTACGGTATCCCCTGCCTGTCGTAAGAGGCGACTAAAAGGGGGCTTCCGGGGTTGCGGGCGGCAAGAGTGGGAGCTCAAACCGTCCAGCAAGCGACCCCGGGAAGGACAGCGGTTTGTGTGGTCCCAAATCGCAGTAATCACCAAGGGATGTGAGAGGAGCGTAAATTGCTCCCCCCAGGACAGAGCCCGATAGAAGGGCATCGCGTTAGGAGGACTCCGGTTTTGTTCCGTTGGAGATCCCGGAGTTCTCCACCAAATACCGAGGATGACCACCGGGGGGGTTTTAGTGCGGTAAAAGTCCCACATAACCCGGCGTCACTCTTATGGCGTCGGGTACCTTTTGAAGGATTCCCCCTCGTTAACAAAAAAAGTATGTATGTTGTATGTATGTTGTATGTATGTATGTATGTATGTTGACCTACTACTTACGTCCGAAAAACAATTGTCTGGCACGCCCTACAGCCTTAACGGTTTGACTCGTCTAAATGATATCGGTCACAGGTGGTGTTTAGCCTAAGGAGCGCTAAAACTACTGTTATAAGAGACAACATGAGATTCGGCCGACGAATAATAATAATAATAATAACAATTGACACTCACCGTAATTCTACGGTTTCTTTAAAAAGTAATTAATATAAAGTAGTTATCGAGTGAAGTTAATTTTCAACGCCTTTCTCATTTATCTAAAACAAATCAAATACAGCATGTTAAGTAATAATTTACAGTAACGCGATACCTTCATTCCGAAAGCGTGATTTTCGAGATCACATTACGAATGAAGATAAACGTAGCGTGCGCAGGCCTTGACAGGAGATGGAGACAGATAATTAAGTATTGATCAACTTACCGCCGACTGTTAATATTAGGTTACTTAAGTAGCAAACTGTACCCTTAGTCTGAGTTTTTAAGTTTTTACAAAAATGATTGTTTTTGATTTTCTTTACATATTTCCCATATATTTCCAATCAGTTCTGTTACAGTCTGCTAGGGGCGCTGATTGGAAATATATGGGCAAATACGTAAACAAATACAAAAACAGTCACTCTTGTAAAAACGTAAAAACTTATACTAATTCAAGTTAAGGATCACTAACGTCCATGAGCATATAGCCAACTAGGAATAGAACTTATTTCGGGTAAATTTGATAGAGATTTCCTGAAGATTAATATTGAACTGCCGCAGTCATATATTTATAACACCTTGAGATTAAACAGTAGAGAAAGACAGAAAATCTGTATCAGATGTTCGGCAATATTTCCTTTGGAACTTTAAGAATCGTTTGCCGCGTTCGTTTGCTAAATCGTCACAAGTTCAAATGTGAGGATACGTTTGACTTCGTTTGGGTAAGTTTGCGCTTGTAGCATAGTAGAGGTTTAAAGTTTGCGGCATAAGCCAACGGCGTTGCTGCGCCACTTCGTTCATACCATACTTTATAAGAAAATATCGGAAACAGTCATTTAGTATAGTAGTAATTAGTGTTTACTAAAATTAAGGATTGGTGTTGCTTACCTTAGCAATTGTAATTCGGCATCGCTCCAAAACAATATGCGCTCCAATTTTGCAAAACCTTGAGCAAAAAGTTGATAATCTCCAAAAATTTTTTACATTGCCTCAAAGTTTCTGTTTGCGCAACCTCTAAGAAATCACGAACGAATTTTGACAAATGATATTACAATGAGTTTGTTTCGTCCGTTTCGATCAACCTCTGACAGTGATTACGGACTTTGAAAGCATATCGTTAAACACTATTTCGTTTAATTCGATCTAAACGAAAAGTAGTTTGTTAATTATACCCTTGAAGACACGCCGGAGTTAATAACAGGGTTGCCTATGATTGGGGTGTAGGTTACGTATGATTTTAGTTTTCCTGGGACAATGTTTAAGCATCTGGACATGTCCAAATAAATAGTAATGCTTCATTTCCTTGGTTATGGTTAATTTGTCCATGTCATTATGTATGTAAACACTGTAGTGTATTTAATTATGTATCTAAACTGTTCTTTTCCTTCTTCCAAACAGGGCGTGGATACCAAAATAATAAAAATATGCAACACCAACACAATTAGCCTCTATCTATATTCCGTGTGTAGTCCCAAAATAAAGTGTCATTTGTTTAATTGCCTTATAATATTATCTCATTATAATAACTATTATGACTTACAACACATTTGGACGAATTTTGAACTAGCTAATAGCAATTACTTTATTTCGTTCTGACACGTCGGCATTTTACTGCGCTTTAGAGAAGATAAGTTAAAGACCAATGTTACATGGTCCTAAGGCCATCATCCTATGGAACATCCATAACCTATCCAAAAGGAAAAATACATGCATAGTTGTTGGTTATTACAATTATATTCAATGTACGCATGATTTTACTTGCAAATAGATCTGGGAAATTAAAACTCATGGTAAACATGTCTATGATACATATTGTTGGAAATGAACCGATGAGTTCAAGGATAACCAGCTTATTGTATGAGTTATGGTTCTATGAGCGTATAGTCACGTACGTTGTAGCAAACATTATGTTAGTAGGTATAGCCTATAATTTTATTGTTATCGTTATAGTTAAGTATTTTTTAACTTATGCTTTGGCAATGAAGTAAAAAATTAACAAAGATTAACGATTGTGTTTTGGAATGGCAATCAATTTTGGTCAATTGTTGTTATTGTTGATCGTATTGTAATATACTGTGTATCAGAATAACCCTAAGGATGGAAATATGGAGTAAACAACAGATGTCCATGCAAGCTTGTTTGCTACTTCAGTCCCATATGAAAAAACGACTTGACGAACGCAAGTTATATCGTAAATATATTTATGTGTGTCGTAAAAAGTATCCACCTCACCATCATTATTTTTACTTAATTGTCGAATTTCTCTATTAAATTTAGACTACGCTACGATAAATGAATAATTTCTGCGTAAAGCTAAAACATATACCTATGTAATTTGATGAATATAAGGCAGTATTTTTTTTTATAATTATACCTAAACGATGCAGACGGGCTACCTGATGGAAAGCAGTCACCTTCGCCTATGGACATTTGCGACACCAAAGGAGTCGCCAATGCATCGCCGGCTTTGGAGGAAAGCTCTCTTTACACCTTTTTTGAAGAGCTCCTTGTCATAGCGCTCCGGCAATACCTCAGAGTATATCACTAGTGAAGTATATTTACATCTGAAGTATCTACAATTTGTATTTATTGAATTCACGGCCATTGAATTATAAAAAGGTAAACGTATTATGTAATTTCCGTCCCACTTCACAAACAGATGCAGGTAAACAACGGAAATTGCCTTGATATTTATCTGAATTCATTCAAGACACTTGTAACCTTCGCTATTGAAATTGTAATCGCCTTGGTGGGTAGATAGATGCCCAGACAAACAGGAAGGACGGAAGGCCAAATGCAAAAATGTATCTATGCAAACAATATTTTACTTCAAGTACGATGTTTTGATTGATTGAGATACGTCGTTGCGTTTTGATTTATTCGCATGCATTATGAAGTAGGTCTCAGTGAGTATCGTATACAGTGGCAACTTTGTAATATAGAGGAATTTTTCCTTGTTATGTAATTGAAGAGTGATATCTTAGTGGTATAAATTTCATTCATTTCTTTGGGTGATTCGGATTTAAATTATGTCCATATTAGAAATTATGAGTGTAATTTTGATATAAGAAATTAATTAGGGCTTGCTGAACGATGAAAGAAAACATCGTGACGTAAGGTTATGTCTAAAAGTTATCTAAAGATGCGATAAATAAAATCGACTAATATTATAAGAAGGTTAAGCTGTCTATTTATCAAAATTGTTGCAAGGGAGCAGACTGTTTGGTTCTTTATCTTTTGCAATAAAAATACACAATGAGAAAACTTATCCTTAGTGCAACCTGCCCGTGTGTCTCTTTGTAGCTCTATAAGTTTTATCGACTTCTATTCTTGTCTATTCGAATTCCCGTAATGAGATTGCAGTTGTTGTTACAGTGCTATTATCCAGCGGCTGCAGCGCTTAATGCCATCTTAACCGGGGGCCACGAAAACGGATGATTAAGCATATTGACTTCGTGAATAAATAATAACCGAAACGTGACTCACCTGGTGATGTGGTCATTGCAGTCCAAGGATATCCATCGTAAATCCCTTGTAGTTTATATCCCGCTAATGCAACGTTCGGTCACAGATTCTGCTATTCCTGAAATAATGATTTGAATGACTGATAACAGCAATTTATCTTAGGAAATTATGCTTGTAGCTAAAACATGGCAAGGCAACTTGCATTACAACTTCCACTACATCATCATGTCGTATCATGAGTCTGAAGTCTATTTACTTGTATTTTCTTAATAATACATATAGGATTTAAGATAAGTAAATAAACACTAAGCTAAGCAAAGTGCATATAAACGCTACGCTTAAGCAAATATACCAACCGCAGGTTTCGTGGCCTCGCTTTTATTGTCGCTACATGCAATTTGGCCGCTTGAGGCGACTCTAACACGATATTATTTTCACTAATTACACTTTCATTGTATTGCAATTTTCTTGAATGGAATCTGTCGTTTAATGATACTGAAATGTTGTCTGCTATCATTAAACGTGCATTATAATTGCATTGATTCATTAATCTGAAACAATAAGAAAATGAACATACATTATTTAGGCAAGTTTAAATTCGTCGTTAATTTTTAGTCAATTTACAAATAAGGCGAGGGAATTTTTTTACAAATAATATAACTTACTCCACAATATAATAAAGCAGCGTACAAAACACTTCTCTACAATAAAATACGAGAAAAAGTAAAGCGAACTTATTTTTCTTTCCAACATGCCTGCACGTTAAACGAGACAAAGTTTCAAAGGTTCTCAAACAAAGCCTCCAGATCTTTTGCGCGTAACTTACCTTTTATGTGTTATAAAATAAAACTCAATCACTCACGAAAAAGTTTTACGCACCGTTTAACGGCAAAAACGTGTAGCAATCTATTCGTGGGGAATGAGGGACGATTTCGTCGTTCTAATTATCGTTTAATGTTATCACGTGTATAACGGCTATGGTCAGCTGTTTGCGCTCAATACCACAGTTTACGATGTCATCTAAATGTTTTACGGACGATTTGAAATGTAAACTGTTAGTTAGATCGCTTGCCCCCGATATTATCATTTGTCCAATGGTTTTTCTACCAAACGTCGACATTGGTCATTGGAATTGTAAATATTGAACTTGTAAAATTAAGTAGTAAATGTGAATGCAGTTTGTTTTGTCGCTGCTCCATGGTCTTTCTATATTAAGATAATCCAGGTAACGATAATGTTGCTGATTGCTCGTGTTAGCGTATATCCCACGGATATATATCACGGATGCTTTAAGCCAGAACATATCCACAACCCTTGATTAGGGTACACTACGTCGTTGACGTTAACATAGGAATACAAGTTATAACATAGTATAGTATACCTACATTACGGTTTAGGTCTAAAAAAAGCAAGATAAAATATTGTTCAGGTTTCTCCATGTTCGAGAATAGCACCCGAGTCTCTGATGAACATAACAGCATAGTGACCATTACAATTACAACAGCTAGAGCAGTAATAGCCTAGTGGTTAAGAAACTAGGCCTCTCAATCGAGGGGTTCGAGGTTCAAGTCTCAGGCACGCACCTCTGATTTTTCGAAAATATATGCGTATTAGATATTAATTATCTTTATTATAATTACGGTGAAGGTAAACATCGTGTGGAATCCTGCATACCTGACAGATTTAAAAAAAAATCTCAAAGGTATGTGAAGTCTACCAATTCGCACTTGCGCAGCGGGGTGGACTATGGCCTAATCCTTCACATTCAACCCGTGCCCAGCCATAGTCCAATAATGGGGTGATGATGATGATAATTACAGCGGAAGATACAGGTATATATATATATAGATATTATATGTAAGCTACAAGACACGTCTAATGTGCGCTGACCTTAACGCCATACGAGACGCTTTCACTAGATTATCTTGAAGAAGCAATGTAATTGGTTTTTAAGATGACAACCGAAATGTATTGTGACAGTGCAGAAGTTCAGTACACATTTCCCAAGACAATATGTAGCATGAGAACAAAACAAATATACCTTTTATGATAATTGTGAACCCTGAAAAATTGACTACAATTCTTTATAAGCACTGGAACTTATTTCTAGCAATTTTTAAAATGAAATAATAATCTCACTATGTTAGTAATAAAAATGAGTTTAATAGTAACGCTAATGAGTTTCATTTCTCAGAAGAGTCTAGAAGTTGAACATTTCTATAAATATTTTTTTTATACTTTGCATCTATAGTTTTAATATTGAATGAATTAAACGTTTGAAGTTAACCCTAAAGATACTCCTGTATTATTTTTCTGACGTTGAAGGAGCAAACAAGCATACAGTGCACCTGACGATAAGTGGCCACTGCCGCCCATGGACATCTGTAACCAACCCCAGATAGGATTAGATATTCCTACCTGAGGTCGGCCAAAGATGCGCCGCTACCCTTGAGCAGTAATTTGGAGCGCCTCGGAAAAGTATGTCTCCCTTACCACACCCTACAAACCAGAACACAGCAGCGTTTAACGCTGCTGTTATGAGGCAGAAATAGGTGTGGCGGTGATGCTGCGGGAGTCGTCCCACAAAGGTTTCTATCACCTTTAAGTTATAACCACATGTTCTACCACTCAAATAAAAAAAACACTCAACGACGTAGAGGATAAAATTAAAGCTAGATAGATAGCTAGCCCTATAAAACAAATTTTGTTGATACTTGTATGTATATCGTGTACACTTGATACATTATTTGTTTAAGATTGCAATTCCGTCGACATCCCGAGCAATAGCGCTTTAATGTGCTATCTGGATATAGTTTTGCCTCACGACGTCACGTCGTATGACTTTTAATACACACGGTATACGAATGAAAATTGTTTAAACCTAAGACTTCATGAGTCTCAAGAGGTATAATAATACGTTTTACGATTTTCGCTCGTATGTGACGCTGTTCCAAGGTGTTTATACTGAGTCTAGACTGTGATGGTTTACGGGCAGTTTAATGCTGTGACGCAGTTCCGATGGCGTAAGCTATCCTCGTGGCTTCTTGGGGTACTAGGTAGCAACTGGTGCGTATAACTTCGTGTTAAGCTACGATTTACATAACGTCCGTCTTTGACTTGAAGAGAACTGTTCACACTTGAAATCGTAGAATGGAATAGGATAAGTCATCTATAGAATATTCATAGAACAATGAACACCACACCTCTTTCTGTCTTATAACAACAGAGTTAAGCACTACTCTGTTCTGATTTTAAAGGTGGATTAGAGGGGTAACACGAGGTGTATCAACTTAGTCATTAGGGGAAGCAATAAGTATGTAAAGGAACTCACCTTCAATCCTGTTTGGATTTGTGTACGAAGGTCCAGGGGCACCAGTGAGCTAATTAAAGTAAACTTGTCCAAGCTCCACCAAATACATAATAACAAGAACATTCTCATTTGATATACATACATTCCAAAAAATCAATGCCACACAAAATATCACACGAAAATTGTTTGTTTTCGTACAAATATTTTTCACCAGTTTCCATCTAAACTACGAGAAATAAATAAAAGTTACGAACTATCTACAGTGGAGGGTAGATCGCGTCATGGGCGGTGTCGTAAAAATAATTTAATGCTACCGTCATTAGCGTAGCGATGCAGCGCCATCTGCCGGCGGGCGTAATGCACTTAGACACATAACTTTAAAAGACTTTCCTTAGTTTATGTACCTTTTGTTTCACCACAGTTTTCAGTAGAAAAATATAAAAGATGTGTACATACAATGTTTGTTGTACATACAATCAATAAAATTAATAGATACCTTGGAAGTATAATAAGTGCAATCGTCGTTGTCAATCTATTACTGCCTCACTGCTGGGCATGGCTTTGCTCTCAGAGTGAGAAGGGTATTTAGGATATATACCACGTTGATCAAGTGCGAATTGGTAGACTACACAGTCCGTTTCAGAACATTTTCTTAAAGAATTCGAGAGTACCCATATGTTTTCTCACGATTATCCCTATTACGGTAAAGGGAAAGTCACCGTAGTACCAAGGCATAATTCTTTTTTAATAAGCACACGACTTTAATAAAGACGTGCGTACTGAGATTTCACCTCGGACAAATCGATTGAGAGGCTGAGTTTCAACCATAAAAGTTTATCAATGCTTGTAACCAGTGCAATGGCGATATTTAAAAGTGTAAATTCTACCAATTTTCGTCCTTGAATGATTTACAGTGACTTTTGCAGACGCTATCCATCATACTTTTTCTTGTAGATATGATGGTTTTTCCGTTTTATGGCCAGTTTCGCAATGATAAGTGGTAGACTCAAAAACGGGGAAATATAAATTAATGTTTGAAACAAAAGATTGCATTTTCCATTCTGTGTTTTTTTCGTTCTTTGCTGTATAGCCAGCATGTACCTAAGACCTTAAGATGTTATACGCCTTTCCTAACATAATAATATAATATATAGATTCGAGCTAGCTATCCAGCCATAGCCACGCAATAGTGCTGGATCAAAATGTTATATAAAAGTTCCATAACGATGGCACTTTAACCGCCAAAACGTGTAGTAGTTAAAAAATAGAATTTATTATAAAAGTCCTGAATATTTTATATTCATTGAATATTATACAATTCTATAACAATTGGCACATTAAAAAAACTTGTTTATTGTCAATATCCTTCTATTAGGGTAGAAGGGTTGACTTACCCATATTTTAATGCCAGCGACGTCATTAGTGAAAATGCACCATCTGCTGGGATCCTGAAATGCACTTAGACACATAAGTTAGGAAAGGTACTGCAATATTAAACTTCAGCTAGGAATTTCCACTCACAAAAAACATCACGAGTAAAATATCGTTTATAACGTTCTTTTCTATCCGATTATTTCCTTTTATTACGTAGAGAAAAGTAATTTTTAAATCGAATTTTTGTATAATTTGTTTCTGGTATCCATAATCCACTTTACGAGGGAACGTGGCGTTACACCTTTAGGGAGAACTTTGCGTAATTTGACTACGTGTATGTACACTAAACACTAATATAATTATGGCGCCAAATAAACACTATGTTTATGTTTCGTTATGTGGAAGATCGGTCTTAAGTCTATTAGAAGCATTCCAAGTTAGTCCTAAAGGATAGCAACGCATCTGTGGCCGAGCTTTAGAAAGGACTCCAATCTTCTCTTGGGTTGATAACAGATATCTATTCGCGTCAGTGATCACATACCATCAGGTGAATTGCACGCACTTTTGCAACAACTATATTATAAAAAAATACGTAAGCAATAAAGAAAATAAAACCGTTTTCACACCATATCAAAATACATATCTATTATGTTAGTACTTGCGTGTTCAAAATGTAATTTGTCAAGCATTGATAACGCGGCGCGTAGTACATCGAGATGATATCGATGCAATTAAAACGCATGGCCGTGTTAATGGGGTGCCACACGACTGATGCATGCATGAATAAACATACTGTTATTGTTATTGCATTACAGGGTTTTATATGTTTGGAAATTGTAAAGGGTGCGTATGCGATATTTGCTAAGTTTAAAGACGGTTGTTATTGGCAAGAATGATAGTTGTGACTTGTGACGTCACAATTCACAATAATAATTGTACCAATCAAAATGTTACGTTCATTTTTGATTAAAAGTTATTCTTGATAACTATGTGTTACGATGAACACGTTATTATATTAAAGATGTAATTATGCTTTAAAATAACAATAATGGAAAAACCAAACATTATGTTTAAATAAAGTAAAACGAAAAAGTGCACATAAAATAAGTAAATAAATTTGTGCCCAAACACCTGTTTTAGCACCGGAAATCTTATCACTAAGCTTTTGTTGGCTAAATATTTATACATTTAGGTATAAAAATAACTTTCAGTACATAAAGATTGTTTCTATCTGAAATCTGAAAGTTTTTATGGGAGCGGGAATGGAGCTTCCACCTATTACTTTAATAAAATAATATCAAATTGAGCCACAGCAAAGCATGGCCAGGTTTACGTAGCATAAATATAAAAATGGAGTTTACAAGTAGGTACTACACCACGCAGGAATACAATCCGTCTGTCCTTTATCGGGGCCTGTGGCTCATACGCTGTATTGTTTGGGCCCGCTCTACCGTGACATGAAATACTTTGGTACTCAATATCCACGTATGTATTATTCGACGTCTGCTTCCAAATTTTATCGATGTATATATAACTCGAACTTTACTGAAATTCATTGTGGTTTATCGTGGAAATATTTATTTTCAAAGTTGAATATATTACAGTATTAATAATACGCTTGCCCGTATTTAGGTTTAATCAAGTTAGCATCCTTAAATTTAAAATTAATTATTACATATGACGACCCGCGTGGCGGAGCGGTCACCATATCGGTCTTATAGTACTAAGTATTAATTTAAATATCTGAGATAATAGCTTGATAAATTGTATATAAAGCAATTATTTGGAGTACCTTTCTATGGTTTTATGATACTTACTTGGGGTGGTATTTTGTATATAGGTAGGTACAGATCTGTACAGATCATTTCAATTACAATAATTTATATTACTCTAGAATAAAAAAACAAGTATACTTAAACAATCTGAGCGTATAATATATAGTCCAATAGAAATGTGATCTGGTAAAACTTTACAGGATTACCGAGGGCCAGCCAGCATTACCGCGGGCGTGTAAGCCTATAATTGAGTTATCGGTTTTGTTAGCCGACAACTTATTTTGTTACCAAAGCGTTTTTTACGGGTCAATGTCTAGCAAAGGTTAGGACCAATAAATGTTATATACATTTTTAAATATTACATATGTACCTAGATATATTCTTTCGGACGCATTGTTATTAAAACAATTTCTGTACTTATAGTACATATAAACCTCTTGACTATTTATTTTTCAAAAACTTGTAATTAAGATATGATAAGTAGGTACAAGAAAACAATATACTCGAACAAATTGCGTTGCTGTTTTGGTGCTTTGAAGCATTTGTGGTATAGATGAGGATGATAATCATTTACCTATTTGATATATCATTTGCTATTGCACAAAGTTTTGGTTTGTAATGTTTGTTTTTTTTATCAACAACTCCTATACTTACGTACTATCTAATTAATATTCCAAATTATCTTTTAAAGTATGTATATTTAAGATCGCGTTAGAATTGTTCATCCTTCCTGGCAGGCGTGGTGTAGTATGTCGCAGGTTCGAGTTAAAGGCGTGTTCCTTAGTTGATAGCTTTATTATAACTAACTTAATAATACTCTAACACTAACATATATTAGGGTGTCTTAGCTCTACACTACAGTGGAAAACAATTTAGGCTTTACACAAAAAAATTCCCAACAAACTTTCCTTTAATTAACTAGACACACAGTTTTCACGATTAATAGTGAATTCTTCAAGGTAAACCCCTAAGACAGACTTACGTTTCTAGTAACACTGATATTTATTGTACGAGATATGGCAGGCGCGGCGGGTGTCTCGTCGCCGATAAAGCTTTATTTATACTCTTTTAAAAGCTCACGGCTCCCGGCGCGATAACCGTTTACTTAAATTACATTGCACTATCTACGAAAAGTGATAACCCGACAACAATATGAGGGCATAATGTGCATTCGATGTCATATATTAAATACAAAGTGGACTACTTCCTTTCACGGAAGCTTTACAACTGCTTGCTGAGTGGGAATTGATAAATTAATAAACTTGAATAAATAATTTTTAAGATGGTAAAAATATTTGTAGCAGCTATACTCACTTCTGGCTTTTGCCTAGTGGAAAGTTTAATTTATCTATTGTAAGAAAAACGTCTAATTAATGTTTTCCAACTTTTTCTTGAAATGCACTAACGCACAAATTATGTGATTGATCTCACCTAGGACTTGCACTAGGTAAATTATACCTTTTCTACTCCACTTTAACAAAACTGATCAAAGATATCACAGAAAATTAGTAACCAATTTAGCAATTTGTTTAAGTATTTGTTAAAAATAATATAAAATTAACCTTATTCACATTAAATTTTCATACATCACTATTCAATCATAAGTAGAACCATACGAATGTTAATATTATCTACCTATAAAATTCCGTATAGGGGATAGGAATATTCTATTTTATTAATCCTGAAAGCAATATTTAGCATCACAGCGTAGCGTAGCAAAAAAATTAGTAAATGCATTACCGGACAGCTGCCAGCCTCACCTGGCGAGGGGAAGGGTTCAAAATAACCGGGAAATGAATTACAGGGCCGCTTTGTGCGTCAATTTGTCTCCGAAAAGTGTCGGAAAAGCTTGCTATTAGATAAAATATTTTGTGAAAAAATTATTCAATTAGTCCAGTTGATTTATGGTTGGTGAAAATTTGAATTAGTTTTAAAAATAATAAGCAGCTATAGCTTGATGGTTGAAAGTCTGCTTCTCTGTCAAGGGGTCCGAGGTTCGAGTCCAAGGCACACTCCTCTGATTTTTACAAACATATGTCCGTACTATAATTAGTTATCACTTGCTTTAACAATACAGGAAAATATCGTACCTGATAGATAAATACAAAAGCTAAAACCTGAAAGCATATCCAGCCGGGAGATGTATGGTAGATCTTCTACCAGTTTTTACCCTTAGTCGCTGAAGAGTTGGAGTATCTAGCTCCATCATCAGATCAGTTCCAAGATACCAAATTATGGCATTGTCATTCATATAACATACACATATGAAGTTTCACTTCAACACGACAGTTAGAAGTAGGTAAAATTTGACTTGGAAAATTGTATTACTTTGTTTGCTAGTTAGTTACTTAGTTGGTTTTTACAACTGAAGAAAGATATTTTTAAGTATCTAACAAGTCAATGATGTAATTTTGTACTGTTCGACAAGTTTTGAGTTGGTAGTAAGCATATATTTAAATTATAACTCGATCATTACGTTTTAGTCGGTTTCAGTCCCTTTCATGCAAAAACAGCTTTAATTTTTTTCAACTTTAAATAGTAAGTGTGGTATCTTTTTGAAATATCTATTAACTAGACATATTTTTAGGCAATGTGCACTTATAGTTCAGTTCATTTTATTTTTATAATTATTTATAGTCACAGTTGAGGAAAGATAGTGAAAAATTTAAAATCTAAAGATAACACTATTTTTTCATGGTTCCTTTACATCCTTTAACCATTTTACATTTCAATATGGTAGACCAACTATCTGATAGTATTGGACAGAGAAAATAAACACTACATCATCAAATTTGTACACGCAGTTAACGAAAGAGGATGAAGAGGGCTGATTTTAAAAAAAATCGATAATGCAAGAACGGTGATACTTTTACCAAGGTAATTTCTTTTTCTCTGAGAGATCAGACATTGACCTATGTTCTCTCCAAGTTTATCATGGTACATGTACTTACGGGACACTCTGTTTACAAATAGCGAGCTTTCTACTTTAAACTTCAAAAGGAGCAAGATATCTGAGATCGACCTTAGATGGACTCCTACCTTTCATTGGGTTATTTGCATCATATGTTTGTGGACAAAAACCGAACATAAGATAAGCATGTTCATACGTTACTTTTACAGCATGAGGCACAATAATCATGAATGTAGGTTCAAAAACAAGCTTAAACAAAGAAAGTACACTAAACTTGCTAGTATTAAAACATAAACATGTAATTATGTAACATTTGCTAAGAAATTATTAAGATAGTGAAACTTGTGAAACATAAACATTTATTGCGGGGAATAAAAGTTTTACACACGTGAAATTAAGCAGCTGTGCATTAGAGAACTTTGCAATTCATTGGAGGTTTCTAAAACAAAGCCAGAGAGACGTACACTGTTTCCATTGTCTTAATCAACACACCCTTAAGTCGAAGCGAGTCTGAACTTTGCATGTTAGAACGATTTAATCGGATTACTCAATGACTCTTGTTTTTGTATCATTAGTTTTGAAGTTGTATCAGTAGTCGCTATTTTAAATTAAGGATTAGTATGCCCATGTCCAGAAGGTTTTCAATCACTCTAAGCTATGTTATACTTTTAATAGTGGCTAACTAATTTAAGCGATCAGTGCTATCTCTTGGGATTTGGAAGGAATACAACATTTAAAATAGGGCTTTTATTCGACTGAACTGTTATAAAATAGATGTAGTTGGTGTACCTATGTCGTGGTTGAGAGTGGGGAGACCACTGCTACATTTTTTGTGTTATACGACTACACTGTTTCTCGGTAACCGTGTTATTTTGGATTATAAGTAAAGTATTTTCCTCATGGTTGGCAAAGCATCAGTAATTTGATTTCAATACGTTTCTCTTTTTCTGCTTGCTAAGTGTTAAGCGGTCCTGTATTCCGGTTTGAAGCACATAGTGAGAGAGACATTTTGCATTCCCACTTAGTACTCAGGATGAAAGAAGTTGTTCATAGGTGGACAACCTCAGTTAGTAATCCTTTGATTGAGGCAGATTATTTTAGATTATTTTAGAGGAGAGGTGGACTGCAAGCTCGTTTGCTACTTATTTTTTTGCTATTAAATAAAATTGTTATCTATGTGTTATTTCGTTTCAAACATCCACACGACCAGCGGAAACAAACAACTAACTCTTTTTGTTAATAACGCAGTTTACGACGCAGTGACGTCGCTATTAGTTTTATGTTCCACGTTTAAGGTTTATTAGTGAATGTACAATTCCCCGGGCTATTTCACACATGACCAAGTCTAGACTCCAGAATATGTCCTTGTAGCGTGTTAAGAAAACTCACCTTAGATATTACCTCCCGTTTTCTTACAAGAAAACAAACTTAATACAATTTGACGGCGAATGAATTCATAAAAAACTCGGATTAGCCGATAAATTCCGTCTTTATTATCTAAAGTAGGGGGTAATTTGAAAAGAATTCGCCTACGTCTCATTTTACTAACAATGTTGTAATAAAAGAAGTTTAGGCCCCGAACAATAACCAATTTGAGCAGAAAAACACCGCTCCCAGTATGGCCCATTGACATAAATAAATCATTATTTCCTAGCGATGGCAGAAGCTTAGCTTACTCCCTTGTCTCACCCAAAGTGGGTAAAAAGGACAAGCAATGTTACCAAAATGTTAAGGAGTGATAAGGCATTATATTAGGGTTATGACTGATGCTGATTATTGATATAATCATTCTTAATCAATATTTTACGTCCAAAACTTTCTTGGGTACGAACTTGGAATATAACGTAATGTAAATCATCGGTAAAATCTAGCATGTAAATAAAACCATATATATTGAGGTAAGCACATACAAGCAATCAGACAGCATAATTAAGTCTTTGAAGCGTTAATTTATTTATCTTTTTTGTTGTGTATTGATTGAAATCTCTTCGCTATATCTTTTCTTACTAGGGATAAAGCAAGTGGCTTACAGTACCACGTCAAATTTCCTAACGTCTTTTCATTGTAATGCGCCACAAAAGAAAAATGCACGATTGTATTTACGTTGCCTTGTTAAAAATTAATCTGATACCTTTCTCTCGAATTTCTTTAGGCAATCCCCTGCGTAAAAATGTTATTAACCAAATTACCTACAGTTTATTGTTCAATATACGCGCAGTATTTAAACATTACTTTCACTTTATTTTGTCTTTTATAAACGCTCTTTCCAATGACTTGTAAAAATACTTTCAAATTTAAAACTAGTGTACTTATTGGCCAATTCCAATCTAAACCATGGATGTCCCACTATAAAGGAAGGTTTGTTACAATGTGACGAATGTAAAAGTAATTTATCCCCAATACGTATTATTCGTTATGGGTAAAGAAAATAATAATGAGCTTCTTATCAAATGAATTAAACAAAAAAGAGTACCTTGAATTCGAACTAGAACCTCCAGAAAATAATGCTGAAACTCAAACTAAAGTATTATGAGTATGTATCTAAGACTGCTAATACGTACAACGATATGCATATGTATGTACATTCGAGTTCCGATACAACACAATTCCCCTCCGATTAATATAAGAGAGGCGTTGTAATTAAACTTTGCCACGATATACATCAACGTATAAGAACGTACGAATACATCGAACAACGAAAGCTAGGTAGCTTGTGAAAGTTATCGCAAATTATGGATCCAATTACTCGTTGCTCTAACTTAGTTGTGATCGCACTTCGTTATGGTGTATGAACTTAACTCTAATCGAGAGTACACTTCAAACTCGGTTCAACTCGTTTCTTAAAATCTAAACGAGTTCAACACGTGTTCGTGTAATTGCAGTTATTAGGTGTCACGTGGAGTTTTATGTAATGTCTTTTGTTTTAGCTGTTTAAGCAATAAAACAGACTTTGTTTTATTTCAGTGTCAAGTACTTTACTTCAGAAGATTATATAATTTCTTTGCCGCTCAAATAAAGAAGGTTTTGCATTCATATTTTTTTATCTTGTTTACTTATTATTATTGGGGTGTATCTTCTCTTAGAAGGAAGGATAGTTATAGGCCTGTACGCTGTTCAAGTGAGGTTTGATGGTTTTCACACACCTTTGAAGTGAAGCTATGAAGCACCCTTAAGCTTCAAGCACGTTGCTCTTAATATTTAATTCCCGTTACCGCAAAGTATCATTAATTTGTGTACCTACAATACAACTTTAAGAAGTCGGTTATAAATTAGAGGTCCGTATCTGAGATATGAACCTCGGATCTCCATAATAAGAGTCAAATGCCACTGGACTCTCACGGCTATCTATTCTTATTTATTTAACCTACAGTATTTGTTTTATGGTGTTGATCAGTCTGGCTTGGTAGTATTGATTGTATTTTATTAGCTTTCTTCATTTATTAGGTTAACAAACAGTTGTACGTTTTCTATTATCGTAAACACACCAGGTTTTGAAGGTGGTAGAACCCTTTGTGGTTAGACTTCGGCGGCACCACCGCCACACCTATTTCTACCTTATAACAGCAGTGTTAGGCACTGCTATGTTCTGTTTTGAAGGGTGTGGTCCGGGAGACATACTTTTCCAGCTTAATCCTCAGGGGTAGCGGCGCATCTGTGGCCAACCTCAAGTAGGAATATCTAATCCTATCTGGGGTTGATTGCAGATGTCCATGGGCGCCAGTAGTCACTTAACTTCAGGTTGACTGCATGCAAATTGGAAAAAAACGTATACATTTTTAAATTTAAATAACGCTTCAATACCTCTCCAAACGAATTCTGCACTTGTAAGGTTATTATGCAAATTAATAATGTTCACTAAAGAAAAAAAAACGAATTTAGTTCTTTTTAATTATGTAATGAGAGAATGTATTGGCTTACAAGGACATTTAATTGGAAATCTAAAATTATACCCTAAATTGACATATACCTATATGCAAAGTATTATGTAAGTATTTTATTTTTATGCTAAGGGACTACACATGATGTAAAAAATTTGTTACGTACGGTACTGTATTTTACTTCCTTGTTTTGTTTTCCTTCTAATATTAAGTTACGTACCTTATGACGCAATCCCAGCCCACACAACTTGACGAAAGTAAAAAACCTTTACGCATGTCTGGTTAAAAATCGCTCGTAAGACATTGATGTTGAGACGAATAAGTACTAGCTCGAGTGGAATAAAAGTTAGTGTCTGGTTGATTAAGCTTTGATATTTCTTGATAAGAACTATATTGATTTACGAATTGTTATTTGATATGCGCACATTCGTTACGGGGCCTAGTTTGATAAAATCGCGATGCTTTCGTATAAAAGATACATACATATCTGCCACACATTTTTCGCTGATTATAATTCAGACTTTAAATTTAAACTTACTAAGCATGACATGTTTCAGATATCATCTTTGTTTGGTCTTTGTGAGTAGCATTTAAACGCTCAGAGGGCATTAAAATAATACAATAATATTCTTCACCATCATCAATTTTTATGATTATACAATTTTATCCACTAGTTTATCACTCATGCACTCATGCAGTTGGCGTGCCCACATAGATGAGGTATGTACAAAAGTTAATAGCTTCGTCTATGCCTTGAGAACAGTGAGCCAAACTATATCGCTAGAAGCGGCTTTGATGGCGTATAATGGTTATGTTAGCTCTACACTTCGATACGCAATTGTTATTTGGGGCAACTCGTCTGAATCCCTAAGAGCTTTCCGAATGCGAAAAAGATGCATACGAGCTATCTTCGGTCTCGCACAAACAGACTCATGCTGTCCATTATTTCTGAAATACAAAATATTAACCCTAACATATTTATATATTTTAGATGTCTGTTTGTTCGTCTACAAACACAAAGATCTCTTTCAGGAAGAGAAAAATATATACACTCGGAAAGCGCGGACACTGAACATCCATAGATTATATCGACCCATGACAAAACTATCAGTGACTGCCAAAAATAGTTTTAATATGGCTATTAACATATATAATAAAATTCCGGATGACTTTAAAGGCCACAACTATATAAAATTCAGGAATTTAGTCAAAAATTGGTTAGCTAAAAAATGCTTCTATACGATTAAAGAGTACTTTGATGATAAAAACTGACATAATTTTCCTAATTTCCTTATTATTATTGTCATTATATAATGACTTGATTATTATTATTATTGATTGTTAATTTCGACATAATTGCATTCGTCTTAATCTAAATATCGGTTACCTTTAATACTTTATTATTAATCCTAACATTTTATTTAAGTTTGACATGTGTAACATCTGTAAAGGTAGCATTTAATTGAACTGTATGTATTGTTATTGACCTATTGTACTAAATGCTTTACACAATAAAATAAATAAATAAATATCACACGTATTTACAAAAGATAGTACAAGACTGACTTGCAAAAAATATTGTAATGTAAATAAAAATAGAGTAACGTATTTTAGAAGTTTTTTACAATAAAAACGATGATGAAGATTTTACAAATTTTACACAGAATTATTTGCTTTGAGTGGCAATTTTAATTTTCACCCGCCCGCAGCAATATTTAATATCGGATCCGTTCAAAATATTTGTACACTGAAAATTCGCGTAGTTGGGCTCATGCTATACGAAAATTTTCATATCCATCACCATGTGCAGATACTATGGAGTAGTTGTACCTATAGGCTAGTTAAGGGAGGCTGTGAACCAGACAATGTCCGAGCGACGCGTTCACCAGAGCAAACATAATATGCGACGCAATGTACCGATTATAGGATTAGACCTAGCTTTGCCAGTGTAGACTGAAACTTTGATAAAATGTCTCTTTTAAGCGTCAAAAACTTCGTATATGTTAATTTTTTTCTTACATTAAGTAAATTTACGACCTGTTTAAATTTAAGATTATTTTATTGAGGTTGATAAATATATATTTTATAAATATGTATTTAACGCTTACTGTAATTTATTATACTAAATATAATAATGTAACTGACGAAGATTGTTATAAAAAGTAAGTCGTTCGTAATTTAATAATGACTTCGTGGCGCAGCGGTTACAACAACAACGGTGTGACTTAAAGTTTCCTGGTTCGATCTCCGACCAAATATGAATTGTAAAATTAAATTTCACATATTATTTAGGTTAAATTTGTGATTATTGTAACCACGACAAAGGGCATTGTAGTGGAGGGTTATTATAATTACCTAAGTTAAAATGTGTCCCAAAAGTTATATTCAATTTCTTCTAAACATTTTATTCAAGTTCTTTTAAGTAATATAGAAGAATTACTTGGTGCATGCTATTAATATGAAAACCGCGGTATCGTGAGCTAGAACCAGCACTCCTGGCGTACATTCGCCGTAAATCGTCTGCTTCATTGCGTCGCGAGGGTTGGTCCTAGCGTGCTCAAAACTTGGAAAAAGTAAGCACCGTTTCCAGGATTTACGTCACATTTTAAATTGAATTAGCCAACTGAACACCATTTACTAGACGGTTAATGATGACTGAAACCCATTGACATAAAAATTAGACTGCTCGTGTAGACGTCTATTATTATTATATAAACCTTTTTTTGACGACTGAATTAGGTAACGCTTTACGTTGTCTCTGTAGTCCCGGAACTTGAATAGGGCTACGGTATCCCCTGCCTGTCGTAAGAGGCGACTCAAAGGGAGCTTCCGGGCTTGCGGGCGGCAAGAGTGGGAGCTCGAACCGCTCGGCCAGCGACTCCGGGAAGGACGGCACGAAGGTTTAGTGCGGTAAGAATCTTACATAACTCCGTACGATGATGACAATTGGCTTATTATTACGACGATGACAGTTGGCTATTAATATTACCTTTCTTAATAATTAAGGATTAGAGTCCACACATAGGTCTTTACTCCTTAGAATTAAGTTGGAACGCGTCGTATAAGACGCTCCCTTATTACTTCACTAGAACACATTATTACTTAACACTGTATGCCGATACTGTCTCTGCAGTCGAACCACACAAGCTTCTATCACCTTGCAATGTAAGCAAGTCTAACTTATATTCAATCAAAACTTAGTACAGTGTAGAGACATACCGAATATCAGTTTTGGCGTGTCATTGTTCGGCGGGAGTTCCGTGCGCGCCGAAACATATCGCGCTGTCACATATCAGCGCCAGCGCTCAGACTCTGGGCGGCGATTGCGGTATCACTACTCGATATTATTTCGCATGCGATATTATTTTTTTATTTATAAGTGATTTCAAATCCTCGAGTATAATTAGCTCTGTATGTAGCTCTGTTCTATTTTTTTTTTAGAAAATATCACACAAGTTCAGGAAATATTAAGTTAGTTATTAAGAAGGCAGTGGAGTGGACGTAGACGTCAAGTAGGTAGGTAGCTGTTAAAATTAGATGACAGTGTCAACAATGGCACTAGAGTATTTATAATTTAATCCTTTCAACGTCACAAATCGGATATTATTTTTATACTAGTAACTATATTCATTGCAATGCCTCAATTTTTATCGGTACTTCAATTATTTATTTATTGTAAAAAATCCTATCATGAGTCACGAATGCAGTTTGAACCAATTTTGTATATCTTTAAGTAACGGCAAATAATTTGAAATATATTACAAGATAGTCACCCACAGCTAACGTTTAGCACACGGAAATTGAGTGCTGTTGTCGTCCAGCGCTGTGCATTTGCACAACAAGGCTTGTGACGGCGCGGTGAAAATAAACCGCTGCGTTTCTGTCTACTCCATGTTTTTATTGCTAGTCATCGCGAGACCTTATTGTAGGTATCCACTCTAAATGTTAAACGTTTATTTTGATATTATGTTGCCATGTATATGCGTACATTAGCAACACTTCCTATACTCCCGTGGACGCCCTAAAAGGCTATTGAGAGACGCAATCTGTTGCGCAACAGTGTACTGACCTGTTCTAGAGGAGCCCTATGTTTAGCAGTGGACTTTTTAGAACTAAAGAGAGAATCGTTATATTGAAAAAAGAGATAATATGAATATCGTTACTTAACATTAATGGTATGTCAGTCAGCGTTCATTCGTTTAGACATCTGTAGCTGTTCAATGATACATACATAATTAAATATATAATGATCATGAATGTGAGTCTACAAGACAAACCATCAATTTAGTGACTATTTTTAACACACAGGTCGTAAGTAGGAAAGACGTAGTTATTAACATTACAGACGTCTATACTTTATTATGAAATTTAGCAGCACTGGAGGTCCCACAAGTAAATGTTCTACTTTTTTCAAAATAAAAACCTGTGTGTTTGCCCGGCTCTTAAACAAGTTCTTTACACCAATTGCCATTATGTTATTTTCTATTTGACAGATTTATTTAATGCTACCTAAATTGCAAAATATGGATTAGCTACTCGATAATCGATACAATTTTAAAATGTACAGTATAATTTACATTCGCTTTCAAAGAATCAATTTATTAAACATGCTTACTGGACGAATAACATGTACAATAATAAATAATTGAAACAAGTTATATATCATTGTAATTTGGTTTACAAAGTAAAATTTAACATTTGTTCATGATTATATTACTGTCAGTAAATATATAACTTAATGTGCAAATAAGCCTTAAAGAGAAAACATTACCAGTATTTCATCACTGACGTTTATACCCATCAATAGACGACAGAGTAATTAATTTGTAATTCTAATATGTCTTATATTTTAATGAGCGAGCACCATTAATGAAGTTGGTAATAGACACCCAATATTAACTGCGCGGAAATTGAGCGCGGTTATCATATTGTATCTAGTTATCTACGTTTCTACAGGTGTACTACGGCGCGACGTAGAGTTTACGCTACACGGTAAGCTTCGTAGACATCACTGAACAAGTATTCTCAAACCTGTTCAGTGATGTCTACGTTCAGTGTTTGCAGATTTCATATTTTGAAACGTGAAACTTTTATGTGTAGTAGAAATGATAAATACCTAAGTCCATCTGATTTTAGTTGTCACTATTACACATACGTATTTATGTGTATGTACGTGTGTATTACACATACGTATGTATGTATATGTAATTATATGGAGTTAAACTTATAACTGTTCTTAATGATCCTAAATAAATCAGTTTAACTTGAAATTAAATACAGGTTTATCGCCGCTCCTGGGGACTAAAATGGAATACCTCATATCTTTAACTTGGCAGTATCCTTCAAACACAAACAAACAATTTATTGTGATAGAGCTAGCATGGTTCGACCGGGTAGGTACTAACGCATCACCAATTTCTATAGAGATGCAGATCTGCGTTTCATGAAAGGGTGGATGTCTGCTGACATACGTATAAGGATCTTAGTGCAACATGGAAGCGGCAAAGTATCTGTGATCGACAGGTGGAACCTGGCCTGTATGGAGTTTGTCAAAGATTTCTAAGGGCAGCAGTGATCACTTACTACATGGTAGACTTGTTTTGCTACTCCAATCTTATAAAAAACAGCAGTTTCTTGCCAGTATTACCAGTTATTATCTTACAGTACGGTAGAAATATGTGTGGCAGTGGTGCCACCATTATCGAACCATAGAACTCTTACTAACTTTAGAAGCAGCCCAGGTGATTAAATATTCTGAATTATATCCCGTATACCGTCCAATACATTTATGGAAATACACAAAAAAATATTTACTCATTTCATAAATAAAAAACAAAAGCCAGTTCATAATAACGTTACACATTGTTTTTTAATGTAATGAATTATTAATGTAAAAACATTTCTGTTATTTCTACTTTTTATTTCCATCTGCACATTAATAATGTATAGGTATGTATGTATCGTAAATAAACATCTGACAACTGGACGTATAAAATAAATAACACTTGCGTTAAATTCGTATTACCTATTTATTTATAAGTCTTAAATACGCCGTTGTCGATTCATCACTGACTTTCACCGCGTTTTATTAGGTATTTAATGTCATTCGCAACTTCGTTCTAATTTCGATGTCATTTCGTAATGGATTGAAGAGACTGCGCGCTCGGAGCAAAATTTAATATAATGTTCGACGATCTCTGAGGTAAAGAGAAAGGTAAAAATTCTTGTACGATTGTCGTGGGACGAAGAATAATAGTGAAAAAGTCACGAGCGTTTTGTCTAGACGCGGGATGACAAGTAGAGGCGCCTGGGAGGAACACTAAGCTCTTGTTATTAGATTTTGATGAGTTGTTGACGACGATTTTTAAGCTTGCAATGCTTCGCATGAAGCTTTATGACGTTTTCTTCACTCATAACCGCACAATAAGATTCTGTCATCGGTGTCAGGGCACACACTAACATTAATCAAGACGAGCATTTACAGTCCCATAACATCTGACCTATAATCGAACCTGAAACTCCGTGTATGTCAGACCGTGTATAATGACCGCCCTGCCACGAAGCTCTTTAAGCAATTGGTAAATTGCATTTACCGATTGCCGAAAGCGATTTGCCTAATTAAATACCGAGAATGGACCGTCATCAGATTCATTTTCCTAGAAGGATACTTGCAGGAATTGATCGGGGTTGATAATATCTGGTGATGATAACATGTTACAATAATACTCAAACTTTGTCAAAGTTATAAACAGTCGACACTCGTGACTACACTAGATTTACAGCAACGTGGGGCCTTCCTTAAGATTTATCGTAAAGGTTATTATATGAAACAGATATTCAGACTGATATTAAAAATTAGTTCTTATTGCGTCTGTTATGGACCTCACTTCTCATGTAACACTCCATCAATTCAAGGTCTACATACATTGCCGTTTCTACTACAAAAATCTGTATCGTCCACAAATGCATTTACAAAGCATTCACAAATTTGTTTTCCTTAAATCGCAGCGACAGGCGGACTATTTAGAGCCCTAATGGCGTTGAACCTGCAGACGAGGGGTGCAGGTAAGTCATCGGTATCAGCCCGGGTAATGGCCCCGCACTTACCGAAACACGTTAGCTCGGGCAATGTTAAATGTCAACCCGCTTTTTGTCTTTCAATGACTACAAAGAGCGTCTGGCGTTAGTTGTTGCGTGTAGTCAACAATTTGGACTTGTAAGTGATCTGTTGTGCTTTGTTCTTGTCGGTAAGTCCTGGTGTAGTAATAGTTGGACTTATTTTAGCATTTATTATTTTATGTTCATTAAATATTATATTTTATTTGATCACTAATGTTTTACATATTTAATGAAGTGATTAATAAAATTAATGATATTACCCGTATAAAACAATTATAATTTAGATGCGTTTGTACACCTTATTATCAAAAGAAATAAAAAAGTTCTGGCTCGCCAGCCGTGCTATACCGGTACAAAAGAATTACTGCAGAAATTGGTAAGGGTTAACTGAGATAGTTAAAAAAGAATATATTCATAAGTATTATGTCAGAAGTATACTTCAATTAAATACTCGTATAAACATAAAATCTCTTACCTCTTGAAGACGGCTGCTGATATTTAATGCATCGTATGAAAAACTTGCGCATCTTATTCTGTAGACGGGTGTTTACAATCAAGTTATGTGGAGTTGCACCACCATAATCAACTTATACCCTATTTTTCCAACGCTATATTATCAGGTAAATTTATACACGCTCTTGATACAAACATCAACATTCGCTGTTGCAGTTACGGCATTCCGTTCCCCCGGCGGGTCCGAAAATACTTGAAAAGCGTTTGGCTCCGATTTCGGAAAAAAGTGGCTTGCCTCGGAAATTAGCCGCACGAAATATTCACCGTGTGTTCATGAAAAAAGGGGCGAAAGTGGAAAGTGTCACGAACGGCATTTGGCATTCAGCCACCAGCGTATTGATGTGGCAGACGGGGGCTACTTATTTATTCATAAGCGTTCAAAAACTTGTCATTGCTGCCACCGGCTGCACCAACTTGCGTATTAGCGCAGCCCTGTTTATTTTATTATCTATGCACTGATGCTTATCTGAACACATCCTGTTTGCGGTAGGGTTGGCCACTTAAAAATACAATCGGTTTTTTTTTATATACAGATGTAGCAAATGACCATGTAGTCGACCTGATAGTAAGTGGCTACTGCCGCTCGTGTACATAAGATTAGAATCCTACCCGCTGTCAGCCATAGTTGCATTGCTACCCTTTAGGAGGAAGTTGAACGCCTCGAACATATATGTCACCCTTACCACACCATTCAAACCGGAACATAGCTTCATAAGGTACAAATATCTGTGGCGATGGTGCCTCTGTAGTCCAACCATAGATAATAAATAGAGTTCTACCACCTTCCAACGATGTTACGTAACGTCAATACGTATCAGTGCTTTGATTACAACTAAAATTCTAGATATAGAACCTAGGCAAAACTGTTGTAACAGGAGTTTAATAATCACAAACTTGAAAATAAAACGATCTCCAAGGTGTGAAGTCTACCAATCGGCACTTGGCCAACGCAGTGGGTCTCGGTCTAATCCCTTCTCACTCTGAGAAGATAACCGTGTGAACTGTAATGAATTAATGATTTGGCATTTCAACTTAGCGCTCAATCATTACATTACTACGGATCTCTGAACGACCTCAAGTAAAACACAAATCTCATTTAGGAGAACAGGCTTATATTAGACATCTTCTATTAAACATTTTTATTAAATCACATATAAATTTGAAATGCAGACCTTTGAAAGCACTTACGAGTAGCTTAAATCAAGAGATACTTAATTATCGAAGTTCCGCACATAATCAAATGTAAGTGCCTCTTAAACATTTAAATCCTTAGAAATAGAATCTACACCGTGGAACGCTGAATATCATACTGTTGGTACTTTGTATGTTGAAACCCACAAATATATATGCAGTATATAAATGTAGCTGCATATGCAGCCAGACGCTCCGGCATCTGAATGCGGAGTTTAATCGAACGACACGCCACATTGGTTCCTATCTGCGGTTTCCGGCGCCTCTATCTGTGGACTCGGTATATTCTGTTTATATTTTGCTAAAATAAAAGTATTCGGTTGAATAAGTTTTTGGTTACTGAACTGCATAAGTAACTAAAAGATTTAAAGTTCGTAACTATTCACACTTATTGAGTATGGGTTCTTTAAGACATAACATTTGTTATTTTCATTTAATACTCTGGAACAAATATAAAGTTGTATAAGTGATACAATGTGTTTGTTTTTATAATATAGGAGAAGCAGACGAGCATGCAGTCCACCTGATGGTAAGTGGCTACTGCCGCCCATGGACTACTGTAATCAACCCCAGATAGGATTGGATATTCCTACCTGGGGTCTGTCTGGGGTATGTCTCCCTTACCACACCTTTCAAACCGGAACACAGCAGCGCCTAATACTGCTGTTATTAGGTGTGGCGGTGGTGCCGCTGGAGTCGAACCATAACGGTTCTACCACCTTCAAATTTATTACCGGTGTTATTGCTTTATTTTCGTCATCATTATATTAAATAATATAAATAATAAAATTGAATAGCTTCTACAAGTGTTTATACATTGTTGGATAGGAAATAATGGGACACAAGTTTCTCCCCGTATCTGAAAGAAACCTGAAGAGAAAATAATAAATAAAGCGTAAACATCGTTTTTGTACATTCAGCAAATACATTTAAATAATTACTTACATAATACAGTAATATGTTATATTGTATGTAAGCAGTGATAGCCTAGTGGTTAAGAAACTGGGCCTCTCGCTCGAGGGGACCCAGGTTCAAATCCCAGGCACGCACCTCTGATTTTTCGAAGTTATGTGCGTATTAGACATTAATTATCAATTGCTTAAACGGTGAATGAAAACATCGTGAGGAAACCTACATACCTAGAAAATCTTAAAAAAAAAAAGTTTTCAAAGGTATGTGAAGTCTACCAATTCGCACTTGGCCAGCGCGGTGGACTATGGCCTAATCCTTCTCATTCTGAGAGGAGACCCGTGCCCAGCAATGGTATAGTAATGGTTTGATGATGCTGATGGTGTTAAATCATTGATATAAAAATATAATTTAAAATAAAAATAGCTTTTATACTTGAAGCAAGTATGTTTCAATAAACAAGAAAAGCGTTAACCGCACGTTGCAATAATCCAAATGGGTTCTCAAAGAAAGTATCGCTCATGAAAGCCGGTCGCGTCCGCCCGATTACAGGTTTACAAGCTCACTAGATTCAGCGTTCAGTGCCATAGAGTTTATATACAAACAGTGGTTTAACAACATACAAAATCATTGAACAAACGCGCTGCATTTTCGTAGAGAGAAACGTCAAGTTTGACATGTCTCTGTTGCCGTTAATGAACAAAATATTAACTAAAATATATGTTTAATAAAAACGAGGCAAAAAAATATTTAGATTTCTGTTCCAAGTGAGGGCGTTTGTGTTATGATTACTGCAGTAGCAGAAAAAACGTTTTGTTATTTCTTAATGTAACTATAAGAATAAAAAAGTATTCCCTATATTATACAGGGGTACTGATAATTTTAACAAGCTAGTGAAATAGGGCTATTATTTTAATAATTTGTACGACACATTCCATACATCCTTTATATGCAAATTCACTCTGAAGTGGAAATAAAAAGAGTTTTTTTATTGAACTCTATCAAATTGACCTCCATAACGTAAAGTTTAAGGGTACTACTACAGCGTATTGTCATTTTAAGGAAGTGTTGCGATGTTAGGTATAAGATTATGCACAAAAATAGGATCAAAATAGGACATTCACTTAGGAGCATTTTATTTTTTGCCTGAAATCGGTACTTAGAAATGAAAACACAAAAACTTGAATATCTCAAAAACAAATCACTATCGGCTAGGGTACTTAATGACAAAACCTATTGCAAATGAGCTCTACTTTTACCCCTCCAAGGGAATGTATCGAATTATCAGTAACCCTGTATAATATCGAGAGTAAATAGAAATACTTCAATAGGTTCAATAAGTTATGTTTTAGTAACAGATTCTTCTTACCATCTCTGCACTGTGGTTTTATTCTATAATTGTCGTTACCTGCATTGGTTTCTATAGAATTAATGGTGCTTTCGTGACTAAGCTCGCTTTTCACGGCGAGGGAAAGTTTTATGGCCTCACTGGCCCCATATCCTTGTAATATTTGCGGCTAATCTATCGGATCCCACTTGATCGCAGAACTTTTATGTGGGGAAGGTATCAATTTTATCATGATTGAGTTATGTCGTGTTTTACATTAATAAAAATACTTATTAGAAAATATTTCCATTATGGTAGTGGTTGCGTCTTTTGTATCTACTAATAATAAAATATAGATAAATTTTTTTTATGACAAGTACAGGTATAAAAAAAAGCCGGTTAGTTTATTCATAGAGCATAAACAAAACAATTGTGAAACTGTTTGCAGTTAAAACATTATTTATTAAGGATAGTCTAACCGAAGTCCTCTAGTGTGTCGCCCTTGTTCGACTTTTCCCAGGTGCTCATCCCAAACCTGTGACTCTCAACGACGGAATGCAGCAAATTTACCGTCCTTCCCGGGGCTACTGGCTGGACTGTTCGAGCTCCCACTCACACCGCAACCCTGGAAGCCCTCTTAGTCACCCTTTACGACGGACAGCATAACATAGCTCTATTCTGCATTCCAAGCTACAGAGACCTAATAATCTGTCCTACACAGCGATTCAAAACTAGAAAGCAGCAGTTTAAAACATATCTACGATAACAAAACCCGTGAGCCGCTGGAATCTCCGCAAACGAATTACAAAATATAATACTACCAACTTTTATACATATAACTATAAAGTCCTCCGACCATTATTAGTCTAATTCATTAAAATAAAAAATTGAACCAATTTATATTCGCACCGCAACTAAAATAAATGAGAAAAGAAATTTAATTCCATGAAGTAGAGAAACTAATCGGTGTTCAAGTAATTTTGTAAATAGTGAAAGTGGCTATTTGCGTGCGATTAAAAAATAGTGTATGAAGCTTTAATAGTTTATTTATTTTAAACGTTATATTTATATTAAACCTATTGTTTTAAACATGTCGTAGAGCTCTTACTTCTATTGCTAAATAAACGAGATAATTATTTTAGTTTATAAAAAAAATAAAACCAGATTGCTTAAAATTATGGTCCATGACACTCCCACAATTTGAACGAATCCAACGATACCTCATACGTTAAAATCCGTTAAGTTATAGGGCGTGTAGTTTGGGCTGTAGAACGTGTGAAGGAATGAGACGTACATACATGAAAACATTACTCTCCACAATCGGGTAGAAAGATATTCTGTTTATTACTATCACCTGTATATATGTATAGATCTTATATATAAAACTCTCGTGCCTCAATGTTAGTTACCGTACTCCTCCGAAACGGCTTTACCGATTTTCACCAAATTTTATATGAATATTCAATAGGTCAGAGAATCGGCTACTATCTATTTTTCACACCCCTAAGTGATAAGGATTGTTCACCCTTAACATTTTTTATTTATATGGCAACACAACGCTTGCTGGTTCAGCTCGTATTATATATTATGAACATTTAATCAACCTGGTACATAATGGTACAATACATGTGAATCAACGTGTGGAATGAAATGCACGTTGCATTATACTACTTACTATCCCTTACTTTATACATACTTTCCCTTTAATTAAAATTAAGTCGAAGTAAACATTGACCTAATATGCAACGTATGTTTTTTACTTGAAACGAGTTGTTTACGGTATACGAGTACTTTGTTTAAATCCATACAAAGTAGCTGTAGGAAGTAGTAGATATAAAATTGGGTAAGCACGTATTGTTCAAAGCCAAGGTTTAAGATTTACAGCCTGCAACAAGGTTGACCAAACAAATGTTTGTTCACAGAGCTCACTGGAGTCACTACGTCATACGTACATTGTCAGCAACAGTAGCAATGTGATGTGTAGCAATTTTTCTTACTAAAGTATGGAATTTGACAATTGCTGCCTATTACAATTATCAAATTTCATACGGTAGGAAAAATATTGGATAGCTTAAATGCAAATTTATTCATGTATTACATGCCTAAAAAAATTCGTATTGTTGGTATAATTAAGAGTAATTACTAAGTTTGTATTTAATTGAAACTCTAGAATGTAATCAACGTCTTTTCAGCTATTTTTCATCCACTTCTATTTTCGGTTTTGGAGATAAATTTTTATATCGTCCCGACTTAAATTCCTAGAAAACCATAAATATAAAAAAAATATAAATGATGATAATTTAATGAATAATATTTGCACCTTGAACGCTCCACGATAACGTTTAATTTTTACAAATGTTTAATATGACAACGTAATATGTTTCAAAATTCTGCTTGATACTTAGCGTAATTGTATGTGTAATCTCTATTTATTATACAAACTGGTAGAATTTATAATCCTTCAACATTGTTCCAGGGGTTAAGTCCCTTTTCTTTAGTCTAAGTTTCTCGTTAGTACTCCAAATGACCCAATTTATCTGAATCTTCTGAGAAAAACCACCTTTGTTCAATTTAAATCTAATTCGTGACTGCAACTGAATTATGAAATTAGTTCGTCGGGTAATCCACTTCGCTTTGATATTTTATAAACCTGGCCAGACTTTCGTGGAATGTCTGGCTGAACCTAACCTCAGGTAATATAAAAGTTGCATCAATATTTTTCTGTAATATTTTGTGTATTCGTTTTGTTATTCGTATAAAGTGACACAATTGTTTGCAGGTCATTGTGTCACAAATATATCTATATCTACCTAAGTTTTTTTAGGGTTCCGTACAAAGGATAAAAAGGAACCCTATTACTAAGACTTGGCTGTCTGTCTGTCGGTCACAAGGCTCTATCTCCGGAACGGTAATAGATAGACACTTAAATTTTTTACAGAACATGCATAACGGTGGGCGCTATTACAACAAATACTAAAACAAAATAAAGTTGAATATTAAAGGGGGTCTCCATACATCAAACCGGTATTTTTCGATCTAACTGTTAAACCGTGCTAAGAAGACAGTTGAACTTTATACGATCCGTTCACTACACACTTTGATATTCACATGTTATGAATAATGTCGATTTGTGTACTACAATACTACTTTGCTGGTCTGTATAGTAGAACATGTGAAGTATGTATAGTAGAACATGTGAATTCTCAGTAGTAGAAAATGTGAACATATTATAAAGAACATGTTTTTGGTTTACTTACAGATTTTAAATTTCGCATAATTATGTGCATAAGAAAGATACTTAGTACTTAGCGACTTAATTCTATTTGAATGTAGCCGAGTAAGGTTATTATTTCTTTATTGCATTTGCAATGAAAACAACAAGTCACTTAGTACCGCTATTTAACTTAACTTAGGTATAAAAGCAACATTTCAAAAGGTTTTTAAATTAACGTAAACGCCAAAAACCGGATACGACAGTCTACAAAGCTTATAAAGTAAAATCAGCTTCCACCTATATTGCCGTCAGTCATTACGTTTTCGTCTTTTTGCGCGCCATTCACGAATTTTCCACTGGGAAATGCACTCGCTGTCTCAAAGTCCCGTTAAATAGCAAAAGAAAATGTTCGCTCCAATCTCGTTTTAACGAGGGCCTAATAGAGGTCGCCATCGTCTGGTATTTGCTCGGAATTATGCAGGCGTATTTAACGCTCCTTGATGGAGTGGTCGTGTTTCAGCTTTATGCGTATTGGCGTCATTACACTTTACTGAAAGGGAGAGGACGTCATGACGTCGACGTGTTGACGTTGGAATATTTTGAGACTAAGGGTGCTTTTCCAGCAGAAATGTGCTACGTAGCTAAGCTATTTGTGTTAAATACACTAATTACACGCATAGTTAAACAAATGAAGATGAAATGAAAATGATTGCTTAATTTTCATTTGTTTAAATAAAGGATGAGAATAAGGATTGCTTTATTTTCCTTTGTTTAGCTTAGCTATGGTTTTTGTAGGGATCCCTCTACAAAAAACATAGCTAAGCTAAGTGAGCTACGGCTCTGAGCTAAGGATGGCAAACAACACATCTAAGAGTTTTCAAAGCTCATCTTACTCGCTTAGCCTAGATTTGTTATTTAAGCAATGTTTTTGGGATGTAAGCCGTAAGCTAAGGATCGCGATCATTATAGCTAAGTATTTTCATAGCTCATCTTACTCGCTTAGCCTATCTTCGGTATTTAAGCTATATTTTTATATGGAGGAACGCGAGATAGTCTTACGGATGTGAGCTACGGATCGCGAACGTTATAGCTAGTTATTTTCGCTATTGTGAGTATTAGCATTTAGCTTACCACATCGCCTAGCTACCTCACACGTATTTAGTTGAAAAGTACCCTAATATCCCTTTGATGCTGAGCTCGTGACAAGGACGCTAATGTGAACGGATTTAACGTATATACTTTTAGTGGACGTTTTTCAAGTGTTTCAGAGTTGAGTCAATCCGGAAAGTACTACGCTGTATTGGGCGTCGGGTTTCATCCTTTGGTTGAAAAAATGCTGGAGTGGAACACTTTTAAATAAAATGTAGTGTACCGAGAGATTTATTTTAGTATTTAATGAGTAGGTAAGAGAACTAGCAGTGAAATATTTGATAGTTTTTTGTTTCTATGGGCCTCTTCCGATGGTTTTTTCGAGAAGATAAAGTCGTAAGTTTATTCCATTGATTGTAGATCTCACGATTACTCTCTATTGCTTTTTTATCCGTCTAAGGAAGGTAATGTTGTTGGATCGTATATACATATGTAGTTATATAAGTAATATATTTGTATATTTTATTGTTTGGCTGGCCCTACTTCATAGACAGCCTCACAAATTTTAACATACGAAGCGTTTGTGGGAGCTACATTTAAAGTAGTCGGTTTTTTGTGTTCTTAATATTCTATAGTTATGAATATTTTGAAAAGTAGTTCCATTTTGTGAAGATTAACTTGGAACATATTAACTCTGTAAATCTTTAGCAAAAGATGTTTACGTTACAAATATTAATAGCCGTACTAAAGCTTGCGCAATTGTGAAATTCGTTTTATGAGTTTTTGTTCCTTGCATAACGTTTAACTACTACTGAGTCATAACAAGAACTTTATAAACTGCGCAATAAAAATATTTTTACAACATATTTATCATTGTAGAGCTATTTTCATTAGTTATTCCTGTCTGAAATAAGTATATCTCACTAAATTAGGTGTTCGGAAAGGTGATGTTTAATTTACATACATCAAAAAGAAATTACTACAAAGGAGATCAATCAATTTGATCTTCCTCTTACAAAAAATAAGATAGCTGAAGGTTTCCTGAAGAAAATAATTACCTTACAAACTATTCAGAAAGTTTAATTGGCCTATAACGCCACCACAATGCCGGTACTGCCGGCTTTAAAAAATGTCTCGGTACAAGACGTTTGTACACATCGACTAATTCTGATTTTCAGATATGGCCCAGTGAGTCAACTATCTTCAGTGAAACATGTTCTTGCACCAGTTAAGGGTAATAATAATGAACTAATTGTACCTTACCGCCACTTGTACCGTAAATTATTTAATTTTTTGTATTTGTTACTTTTAATTTGGTGTTTAATAAAGATTTTTGTAATGTATTATGTCTTATCTTTTTCTCAATTCTCAGACATCGAAGAATTGTAAAATATAATTTTATATTTTAATTTTAAATTACTTATATATTTTAATTTGCAGGGTATTTTATGGGAACACGGTGAAACACTAGTAGTTAGATACTTGGCCTTTTAATAGACGGCCCGAGGTTCGAATCCCAGGCCTGTTATTTCTCAAGGTAATGAGCGTATTACAAATGAATTATTTATTGATTAACGGCCAAGGAATGCATCTTGAAAAAACCTACACACCTGACAGTTATCGAGGAGGGACAGTCATCTCTTCCACTCAGAGAGGAGACCCATGTCCAGCAGTGGGACATAAATGGGTTGATAACAACATTATACATAAACATTACTTAGTACAGGATAACATCCAAATTTCAGAAGTCTATACTCGTTACAAAACCACGTTTGTACTTCTAAACATGTTTTACAACTCTCATTATGTACATACTTTATTTATACCTCGAAAATCACATGAAAAGAAAGCATTCGTCTTCGCCGGAGAAAATATTTACTACACGAAACATAGTATTTGAGCAATTCACTAAATGTGAGTACAAAAAGAAAAGGAGCAAACTGAAAAATACCCTCGTGTTCACGGAGCAGCTATATCATATTTCCTTTCTTAGTGAATTACCTTGTTAGTTATGTTTTAGTACTCAGTCGAAACTTGTACAAATCGTAACACGGGTATTGTTTTACTTCGCTTTGTTGTACCACGACTGAGCTGAGAACTTGTCAGTATTAACATTTTTGATGTGTGCAATTTGTTGTTTTGCACTTTGTTGTAAATAAAATACACTAAACAAAACACAACAAATTTGTTGTGAACAAAATACGCTAAACAAAATACAAATTTTGATGGATATTGGTTAAGCAACTTTAATTAAACTTAGCGATAAAATGATGGACTAATTAATGAATCATTCTAAGCTAAAGTTTACGTTGGTTGGAATTTCCGCGTTCTGCGCATTTTTTTAATTACCAAATTTAACAATATTTTGGAAATGTTTGAAACTAAAATGTGACGTAGTTTAAGCTCACTCGTTTGCTTGTCTACCATATGCCACTAATGCCTGAACCCACCATTGTACCTCCTACTTGTATAAGATAAAAATAGGTAAGCTGTACCTTTTTTTTTCTTTTTTTGGTTACGAGGGGGAAACCTTCAAAAGATAAGATATACCCTGTGCCGTGGGAGCGGCACGGGGTTATGTGGGATTCTTACCGCCCTAAAACCCCCCCGGTGGCCGTCCTCTGCGCTGCGTAGAGGACTCCGGGATCTCCAGAGGAACGCTACCGGAGTCCTCTTAGCGCGTTGCCCCATCGGGCTCCTCCCAGGTGAGCGTGACGCTCGCCACACCGTCTGGTGTGCACAACGGAATGCGACCACGCATACCGCCGTCCTTCCCGGGGTCGCTGTCCGGGCGGTTCGAGCTCCCACTCTTACGACCCGCAACCCCGGAAGCCCCTTTTAGTCGCCTCTTACGACAGGCAGGAGATACCGTAGCCCTATTCTGGTCCCGAAACTACAGGGACAGGTAAGCTGTACCTAATAACGTTGATTTTGTAGTTACTATGGTACAGCAGCAAAAATAATGGCCCCGGGCAAATATTGCTCAGCCACAAAAAATCTCGACATCGGTTCTATCGGATCCAAAAATATCTTTTTTTTCAAGTAAATAGAATTATTTCAATTCGTTAAATTTTCGTGCATTTCAACAACTTCTTTAATTCCATCGCGATTGGGTCAATGGTATAATAATGCGGATATGATAACAGACAGACAAACTGACAAACGCATTCGTTTATATATTAATGTAGCTGTACTCGTATAACGCTTTAACGCTTTCTACACTCACAGCCCCACACTAGGATTCCCTGTATCGTGGGTGCTATGGACACACACAGAGACAAATACACAAACACCCAGACCCAGAAACAGAAATCTAAATTCATCATTTAGAAATCTGTCTTGGCCGGGGATCGAACCCGGGACCCTCTGCGCGTCAGACCGACATGGTGACCGCTCCGCCACGCGGGTCGTCAAAAAATAAAAAAAATAAAAAAAAAAAAAAATAAAAGAATAAAATTGTCTCATTTAATGCGTTATTGCGCTTCTGATTTTGAGCTGTCATTTAAAAATGTCTCGTTCGCTCATTCTCACACTTTTTGCGACACCCACCGCCACATGCAGTACTTAAATGAGGATTTAAATGATTTAAATCAATTCAATTGAGCTCAAGTGCGGGCAGATGTGCGTTACTAATGAAGTTTGTCCTCCGTTTTTAGAGGACAGTTTGTTTATGTCGATAAATACATCGAATGGTGTTTGCTCGCGAGATAAATTTTGTTTTCGACTATCATTCACCGAGTCGGTTTATCCTGTATGATTTATTTTGCCGGGAATATTTATTGGTAGCAGACCGATCGTAGGTATAATCCGGCACCGCAGACGTGCGCAGCCAGTCAAGTCGGGAATTGAACGTTCGGTATGTCAAGCAGTTAGACAAGATTTCAGACGCATTGTTTAAGTTATTCCGAGCATCCACCCGCTCGCTTCGCCGTGAAAAGTCCGCAGGGTTGGCAGGTTAGATTTGTTTTCTATTTATGAAGATGTTCAGAATTCTGAATCGACTACGTTTTTCTATTTACACAAATCCATAGACTTCATGCGATGTAATCTGAAATGAAATTGCAAAACTAGATGACTTAGATACGTTTATCACATAAATTGTAAGATTGTAGCGAGTGTATTATTTTATTTTTATTTTTTCATAATTAGGTACATACAAGATTAATTTCGAAGAGGAGTTTGAAAGTATTTCAGAACAACAAAATGTATATCTCTATATTGTTAGAAATCTATTCAAATTATTCATTTTATGATAGTAATATTTTAATTAATTATTTTGTGTTATTTTCATGAAGTCTTATTTTTATAATAATAAGTTCTCATTTATATAGTTACTGGCTGGTACGATTGTAAGAGTTAGCATAAAAAAAGAAAAAGAACGCTTTGACGCTTGACTTGTATTTTGCGCGGGAATAATAAAATGGTATGGTATGGAATGGTAAATTGGTCGAAAAAATGGTTTTATTATTTCGGTATAAATATCGAGAAATATTTATTTCCACGCCACTGACCCTATTTTAAGCACGTTTATAATCTACAAGCCAATAACGTCAACAACCCTTAAATAAATAGAGAAGACCCTTGTCTAAGGTAGGGATGATTTGTGGGACGGTAACATTTTTGTAGCGTATCTAAACCGCTGGAACAACAAAAATGTAGTCACGTATGTGTATAGAATACGACGTAATAGTTTTTTTTGTTAGTTTCGTCTCCGGAAGAACCATACTCACATCTTTTACTGCCAAACAACAGTAGTGTGTAGCAGTATGGGTATAGTAAGGAAGACTAATATATCTGATGCGTTCCAACTTAGTCCTCAAGCGTAGCACGTCTGTGGTCGATCTCAGGTAGGACTCTGATCTTTCGTGGGATTGATGAAAAATGTAGTTACCATCATTTGGACTTTATATTCATTTGCTACAATATAAAAAATCCCCTACGCAATACCATTCTATCAGTGACACACTCATTAGATATGGAGCGTGTGTGTAAAGTACATACATGGATTACACAAATTGCATGTTTTTATTTTCGTATTGGTGAGTCAAACTCAGTAACAGTTGACCTCGTATCGCGTGATTCAGAGTGTGATTCAGTCGACAAAGAAAGCAAATTTTCAATGCTATTATTATGCACTCAGTTATGAATGTAGCGCGAAAACGGTGGGGTTTGTGGACGTTTCATGGTCATTTTATAAGTAGTCTTGAAATATATTCAACATTTGTGGTTTTGACAGCACACATTCGTACACTTTATTTTATGTTCGCATATTTTGTTTATTTCGTACAAGTTTACTTGTACTATGCTCGCTAAAGGCTTACTAGTAGATAAATTATTAAGCCGAGTGAGTGAAATCTGAAAAACAGAATTTAGATTTAAGGACATGTAGAGTCAACGCAGGGTAGTAGAAATATGTATGTTTAGGGCTTTAGTAGGTCTTTATCACAAAATACGTAAATAAAAATTCATTTGCGATGTACAAGTTAAACATATAATAATGTCAAATCACTTTACATAGGCAGCAAATATAGATGACCAAGCAATAAGTATCCATAGCAGCCTGGATGCCTCAAGAAAGGTCTTTATAACCTTAGTTAATACGTACATCATGAACATTCTTATTCAAGATTACAATTTAACATGATTGCCATCAAAGAAACTAACAGATTTTACCAATACAAAGAAAAAAAAATCGATTGATTAAAAAGTATATTTCAGATATTTAATATGAGTACTAGCTAAAACCAAACAATGAAAAATGCGTTCAAGACTCCCCCGCGACTCTGATTGCTGCCAATTTTAATTTACCTGTTTTCGTTAGTCCTGCAGAAACGAATCATTATATAATTATCTAAATTTGAGTAACTTTTGGTAAGTATCATTAAGAGCGATACCACTAGTAACAAGTAACGTACCCCCTATCGAACTGCACGAAGATCGCGAAAATTAATACGAATTAGTTCACAATTGTACCTTGACTTGCAATAGTTAAAAATTTAATTGGACACGTTCATGCAACTCATTCGTTTTTATTGCCGTTTAAGCGCTCGTGCTTGCCGCTCGCGGCTTGGAACAAACTTTGTCGATAATTTTTCAACGAAGCAATTTCGCTACAACATAGTTTTTTGCCGACTTTCCTACGCCAATAACTTGTACAAGTGAGCAAACTAAAAAGTTGACATACGAAACTTTTTAAATTAGTTTAAATGTAAATAATGGTTTTGCTTAACAAAACACATTTACATTTTGAAGTGCTTTAAAATTTTGTTGTCGTTAATTAAGTTCTACCGATTTATTATTATACTTATCAGTAATCCTGTATTAAGTTTAGTTATTTAAGATTAAGATAATTACGTATCATTATTTATCATTGAACTTCATAAACAAAAGACAATCTACAGGGATACCTCCATTAATATCAGAATATTCCAACGCAACCAAGTCTAGAGGCGTGACCATAAACGTCGTATCCATAGGTGGATGGGGTGTGGATAATACCTCTGTATCAGCATGGAGTCCATTGTCATAGTGCTAATATCGCAGGATGGGCGTAATGTAGCCGCCCGCCGCAATCATGTCTGCTGTATTAACGTTATAAATTAGGACGTTAACGTCTGAGCCCACTCAAATAATCGTAAAGAGCAGCTAGTGGTCATTCTCGACACTTGTGCGCTCTACGCGACTCATGCTCCCCTGGTACTTTCATTTCGCTTTGTACACGAAAAAGGAATATTCTGAAAAACTGCTGCAGCTGTTGTTATTAAAATCGTGTTCATTGTTGTTATGTAAATATGTTTTGTGCAATAAATAAGAGCGAAAACATTGAGATCCCATTTTTATTTTGGGTTAAAACAATTTATGGATCCATCTTATTCGTATTTTTAGCTCGTGGACAAATATGAAAGAAGACTTATAAGTTCTATATTTTCATTTATCGATGTTTTCTTTAAAAATCTATCTTCTAATAAATAAATAACCATGCCTACGTACTAATAAACCTTATAAATCCTTACCTAAATATTTTGCCAATATATGTATGTACTTATAATTTTTACTGCTTCTCAATTTTTCGAGAGGCTGCAACAAAGTAGTATCAATTGCACGCTTGTGCCACAACCAAAAGTAATACTACACAAAACTTCAATAGATATAAGCTCGGTACTTCGGGTTATAGATATTGGCGACATCTACAGACAGCATCAGCGCTGTGGCGACGTGATGCATACTTATTACGAGATTTGCCGCAGAACAGTTTCAATTGTAGCATCCTATTAGCAGCGTTCGATTGCTATAGGGTTGGATGAGGCGATTAAGGTAATAGAAATGCACAAATGTTATACGAAATGATATTGCTGTCGAGATTAGCTGACGTATACTTGATTGAATAAGAAATCCTCATTCTTTTTGGCATGTTATTAAGAAAATCATAAAATAAATGATTACAGTAAATTATACGAGTATTTTACAGGCGTCATGTAAATATTAAAAATTGAATATATACCCTTTTTTATAATTTAAACTTTTTTATTTCATGTGATAAATGAAACTATATTACACTGTTACATTTAGCTATATAATTATATAACATAGAAAAATCATTTAAATTAATCAAAATCTCATAATTATTTAAGTCGTTTCTCGGTACTCTCGATAGGTAAATAACAAATTTTAAGTTGTCACGTGCCGTTTACATTTTCTTCACCCGTCTTTTTAAGTATTTGAATAGAGGTAAATACATAATCAAGTACCAAATTCCGTAGCTAATTGACGGCTGACAAGTGTCGTTTCAATAGAGAATTAGATACGCAAATATTTATTTCAATTAACAACCCCCTTTTTAAGATCGTGCGATTGACAAGAAAAGAACCCGTTGACATCTGAGAAAAAGGGTTGTTCTAAGAAACGTTTGATTGAGAGGATGCTTGGGGATCTGTTACGCCTTTTACAGCTCTCTAATTAACTCGGTAAGCGTCTTGTGTTGATATAATAGGGATAATGAGGTATTTGCTTCGGAAAATAAATAAAGAATTAGCTAGCGCTTCCTATAGGTATAATCACAAGAAGAACGGTATGAAGGAAGCAGTAATTTTATTTACATACCAAAATAAATTGAGATGTTTTTAATCTGACGTGTATTTTATAGATTTTTTTTTATCGAATAGACCTTAGGGTGACTTTAAGCCTATTTTCATTAGACCACATTAATAATTTTTGGGAAAGCGGTTCTGAGCTTTATTCTCTTAACATGGATTTGTTCCATTTTATTATGGGTATAATAAAAAATAAATATAATTAATTATCTAGGTCAGTGAATTGAATCATTGTGCGAGGTTCTGCCCCGAGTTTACTACAATTGCGACCAAACACCTGCGGTCTATGATGGAATTTGGATTGTAACCGTACATGCGCGTCGACGTAGATACCTCATAACTTTAACCAACGCTGTATGCCGATAAATCAAAATAACATATATGAGTATCTATGCTATCTATACGAAGTTAAAATAATATATGACTTGGACAGCGTAATGTCTTTTCTAAAATATCATATATTGGACATACCGCACTTATGATATTGATAAAACGCTATAAACTCGTGTTATCTGGAGACCAATGTCGTAGAAAAAAGGGGAGAAATGCAATAAAAGATAGGTAATACATTTTCTTTGTAGATTTTATGCTTGACCGCACATGGAATATTTAAAACTGGCTGGCTTCGGTCCTTTCGTCGGAATTGAATGGCCATCCATGTGAATACTGTTTCGGTATATTTACATATTCCACGTACGAGGGTATAAATATGAAAACAGGTTGTACTACTAAGTATTTACAGTTTTACATAGAAATAGATGTTCTCGATATAAAAATGTTTTCGTTGCGAAATAAATTTTTCAGCTCGGAATTTTTAAGCGCGACCCGTCTGAATTTCAAATGGGTTCGGACACATTAATTTCCGTTTTTATTAAAACTCTCATATTTAAATTGCGTTTGGTTGTTGCTGGCTTTTCTTTCTTTAGATTAGATATAAAATTAAAGTATAGCGTTTGTATTGTCTCGACAACAATAGAGAAAATGTAAATAGTGACTATAACTCCGCTACGTGCAATTATGACAACGGCTATTGTTTAGTGGGATACTGCGGCGATGAATGGATAACTAAATGTGGTTTGCGTGAATTAAATTGTTATTCAAATGTTTGGACTAAAATATTTATTGCATTATTACTTTATTATTTTCTTGATAGCTTTATCATGTTCTTGTAATTTAGGTAGCAAACGACCATAATATAGCCCATAAACCCCATTTAAAGTTAAGTGGTCAGTATTTTCCATGGACTTTTGTAACCTATTCAAATTAATAAGTAATCGTAAAGTTCATTACATACAGTACAAATTCCAATATCATTTTTATACTTAGTGATAGTTCTGTGACGATTGATATATAGGTAATTTTATTACATATACGATTGCAAAACTGTAATTAACTACATGTTTATTAGCTATTCTTAGTTTTATAATATAGAAGTAGCAGAAGAGCATGCAATCCAGCCGAAACCTTAGGTCGACAAAAGATGCTTGTCCTAAGGGCTAAATCGGAACGCCTCGGATTAGTATCTACATCTCCCTTACCACATTCGTAAAACCGTAAAACAGCAGCGCTTAACACTGTTGTTATTATGCAAAAATAGTTGTCGCGGTGGTGCCTCCTTAGTCGAACTAAAAAGTGTTGTATCACCTTCTTTCTAATATAAAAACTTATTTTTTTTTATAAGCCTAAAGTAACAAACAAGCATGTAAGGTATGTTGCCACTGCCGCCCAAGTACTTCGTAACCAACTCTACATCCATAGAATACACATTCTGGCTAAAGCCGAAGACAGGTGTGTGCACATCTGAGGTCTAACACCCATTATTAATAACAATTTATCTATCTATTGTTTTACCTGTAAAGATCAGACTGATACAGACCGACAGATCAGACAATTATTGTCTAGTAAAATTGCCAAATTAAGATCTTTAGTAAACAAAACATTAACGGAGTGACTAACAAGGTCCAATTGAATCGAATAGAACTTTGTAACTACTGCCAAACATAACCCTCACCTACAAACCGAGTCTTACGTAGTTCTACTTCTAAATATACTTAAAACAAACATATTAAGAAAACGGAAGCTAATCCAGCCTCCTCTAAAGGTTATCCGAGACAAAATCAGAGTGCTCGCAGTGAATTAGCGCCGGCGTCTTGACGGTCTCCGTTTCAAAAGCCCTGACATCGTCGAGAAGGGTTGCCATTAAGGATTCAAGAGGCAACCTTCGTCCGCTTTGCGTCTAATTAACACGGCACTCTTTTCAGCCTGTTTACTCACATTCGACACGAATTTATGTTAAGATTTTAAGAATCTTGTCTTCGTCTCTTGTTTAGTTTGGTGATTTGGGCGTTCTTTTACGATTAATTAACTCTTTAAGTTACGTTAAGTTTCATACTCTTAACATAAAATCAATTTGTGATTTAGTTATGCTTAAGTTGTAAGATTTTTGTATTGTTTTAGTTTTCATTATGAAATCCATCTGTGGATTAAAGTTTATAAAATATTATTAGGAAACATACATGCTGTAACCTAGTACGTGTTTTTTTATTAAGTAAAAGATGAGGTACTCTTCTTATTCTGAGATACCCACTCCTATTTAATGGAATAGTAAAGGCTACATTAAGACTCTCTTAGGACGTTAAATTAGTTCTTTGTACCGATGCAACTTTAACGCTATCTTGTAACAAAATAACAATAGGTAACATACTTCTATATCGTACAGCCAATGAGGTAGGTACAATGTAATGATGATTCTGGTACATTTTGCGATAATCTTAATATTGCTAAAGCATTGTACTGCTCAGGTAGAGCCAGACTAAACTCTTTTTGGCTATTTACTAACATTCAACACGATTACCTAAAGAACCTCCACCGCGGCCCTAAGCGAGTAAATGGAAGATTAAGAAAAATCACAGCCTTTACCTATATAGATTTTGTGCAAATAAAACGGTAAATGTTAATGTATACAGGCTAATTCCATACGAAACGCTAAAGTTACAATTATAAGACTGATTACAGACACGTATGGACGGTAGTGTCAGTCAGATAACATCAGGACTTGATGGTTGTTTGTAACTTTATGAAATAAAAAAATCTAAGACGCATTTTTCGATTTCAATTTATGTAACTTCTAAACTGGTAATTATAAAGTAATAAATTTGACAAGGCCTTCGTCGTTAAACTTAGGCTTGACATTTGAAAATATCTAGTTTACTGAGCTATTAAAGTCTGCTCATTGCGAACAAGGGTCTAATCCCAGCCAATTTACTTAAAGGCCAAATTACGTTACCCGTACACTTTTGCCTCCAAACGTAGACGGTAATTAGGGATTAAGAAAAATCACCGCGATTTCGCCCTTTTATTGGCATCAACCCCTTATGTAAATGGCAAGGAACTGTTAATTTGCTCAGAACTCCGTACTAACGACTACGGTTGCTGTTATGTGTTGCCTGTTATGACGTTCATACCATATTTTAAGGATAATGAAGGTGAGCATTTTCTTTGCCATGTCGCCCCAGAATATTGTTACTCCCTTCTGTTCTTGTAAAATGTAACTAAAAGATTAATAATATCTGGAACACGGCAACGGCTTCCGAAGTGGATTTTGTCTTCTGCGGTCACCAACACGCACAACTAAGTGCTATGACTACGATATACGAGTACCTTCCTTTCTTCTCCTGAGAGCAAAGTTGGAACATTTCAAGTATTAATAGTCTCCTACTATGGATTTCAAGCCATAACGCAAAATTGCTGTTTTTACTTACCGCCGCGACTTTCCCTGATTTCCTGCTGATCTTTAAAAATAAACTTTCTATAATAGATAATTGAAAAATACAGCTTTTGAATGTACCAAATATATATAAAATTATAAACAATTGCAAATACGTAGCTAGAGAAATATATAAAAGATTTTTAGTATCAATACAATTTAGCCGAATGTCTAAAGCTATTCGAAAGGATTGTATACTAATATACCTTTAGTACTTCGTATTCAAAGCCAGCTTTAAATAGAAAACTATCATTATTTACAATCCACATTGTCGTAAAGGATATCCGAAGTCTGCACCGATGTAATGCAATCGACTGTACGAGAGGAAATTGAACCATAATCATTGACAGCGCGACTCCATTTTCAGAATCCAACGATAAAACGCTAAATAAAACACTTTCACACTAACACGGCTTCGAGATATTGAATTTGAAACCCTTTGGATAGAACGCTTCTACATTTAATGTTATGCTGTACTTATATAGAATTGAACTGTACAATCATGGATATCGCGATATTGAATTGCACCTTTATGACTAAATTTTGAGAATTGTTTTTCACGTTTTTTTCTTATTTAGTTCTTTCAAACACATGTGTCTAGTGCTTTTGATGTTAAGTGATTATATCAAGCTCATGGCTAACTATATTCAATTTTAATTAGAACCTGTAGAAGAAAGTAGATAGAATGTTACGTCGTTGAGAAATCCACTCAATTACTGAGGGTAAAATTAATAAGTTTTATATGCTGCCACTGAACATGATATCCTAAAGATATGTTTCCTGAGAACTTTGAGGAAAAATCTTGAAAAAGTAAATCTGGTTTAACACGCCAACAATAAAGTGGTTATGGTGGTCGTATATTGAATTACTCGTTGTAGCTATTAGATTCAAATACGGCAAATATATAATGGTACCAAAACTTCAAAAGCCAACTCTGCAATGAATTCTACCTATCATGCAATTCTTTCCAATGCGATCTTAACACCAACTATTCCTATTCTTAACAAAAGCCGCTCCAGCGATGTACGTGACTTACAACCATACAAGAAATCTAATCACATGCCCACATCGTATGTCAAACCTCAAACCTCACGCCAACAAAGTGGAAGGGTAAACTTAAACGAATGACCCTCGTTTCTGAAGACACAGCGGTCAAGTGAACCCTCAAGTCGCTTATTCCGGTCTATCCTAAGAACGGAGTTGCGGGCGCCCACAAAACAGATATTAATTGGTTCAGACTAATTCGATTTTCTTGGACGCGCACACCGTCTCGGCGTTTCAACTTAGTTTTATTAGCGGCCAGTTTAGGTACGCTCAATTTAGTTGGTGCACAAATACATTTGTGCTATTTTAAAAGCATTGCAAAGTTAGGTAGATGTAGCGCTGTTTTACTGTATTTGAAGCTTAGTCCCTAAATATCACAATATAACATCTGAGGTCCGAATATTAAGATGTATATTTACTCGTACAAGGTAATGTCGTTTAACGTGTAACTTGTAAGGTGGTAGAACCCCCTGTGGTTCCACTCTGGCGGAACCACCGCCACACCTATTTCTACCTAATAATAGCAGTATTAGGCGCTGCTGTGTTCCGGTTTGAAGGGTGTGGTAAGGGAGCCAGACTTATCCGAGGCGTTCCAGCTTAGTCCTCAGGGGTAGCGGCGCATCTGTGGCCGACCTCAGGTAAAAATATCTAATCCTATCTGGTGTTGATTACAGATGTCCATGGGCGGCAGTAGCCACTTACCATCAGGTGGACTGCATGCTCGTCTGCTACTCCTATATTATAAAAAAAAAAAAACGTAGTAAAGATCTAGTGTTATGAATCTTGACGCTATGTACTTATAACTTATTAAATTTTAGCAGATTCCTTAATGATAAACGACAATATTTTAACGAAACCTTCATTTTGGCGAGTTCTATAAAGTAAGAGTTTTTAAACATTTGTAAAGTTTGCCAATCCGAACTTAACCCCTTATGATAAAGGCTAAATAGACCTGCGCTGTGCCCAGTAGTGAGACAAAAATTTTTGATGATGACAATGATTTATTTATAACTCATTGTCATCATCAATGACTTTGTAAATTATAAATTAAATATTTATAATAACAAATTCAGCAAGTGACAAGCTAACTCTGAAATAAATTCGCATTTAAATACCAAGAAATTTGGGTACAAGTTTTATATTAAATTTACCCATAAAAAGCCTCGTTATCTGGCAGTAGTCGGCGCTAAGCCTAATTTGAATGGAGGCAAATCCGTTCATTTGCGATACATTTACATAATCGCCGGAAGCTGTTTAATTTTGTACGAGCTGCGAAATCTCTTGCTTAAAGTCCGTAAAGTAAACATATCTACGAGATGTTGTTACAATTATCTCCGCTGCTCTCAGGTGTTTTGAGAAATTACAACTTACATATTTATCAGCGGCGTACAGAATGTTACTCGCATTCATTAACATATTTATATACTTTTATGAAGTAAATTTCAAACAACGCACCTGATGTTAAATTGTAAATACTTGTCACATGCTTCAAAAACAAAATATAAATTTTGCCTAGAGACATAACCAAAAACTATCTGTTAAAAATGACAAAATTAAGTACCTAGACATCTAATTCCATCAACAAATTTAACTGTATGTAAAATTTGTAAAGCTGTTGTAGGTTTTGAAGGTGGTAGAATTATTTGTGGTTTGTAATAACAGATACAGGTTTGTGTTCGTAATCCTATCTAGGGTTGAATAGAAATGTCCATAGGCGGCAGTAGCCACTCACCATCAGGTGGACTGCATGCTCGTCTGCTATTCCTATATTAAATAATTATAGTTTAAAAACTAAAAACCACGCTGAATCGCACAAGGAAAATCGTTAATCCTGATTCCTGACGATCCTGATAAGAAAAATGGGATAAAATAATTAAAATTGTGTATTGTCATCGGTTCTTGATAATTGTTTAAAATTTTAAATTATTTGGACCGTTCAAAGTGGGTAAAAATAGAGTTTAAAGTTTCCGTTACATACATACATACATACATACAACCCAAGCTAAATAAAGGCGTGTAAAAAAAACTTACATAACAGTCTGCATCAAACTAGTTAACAAGAAAGGCAGATAACCAAGCACGTACTTTTATATTAGTATTAAAATTTAAAAAATATATTCACCAAAACAAGAGATTGGCTGTTTGTAAAACAACGATCGACTGCCGGCAGAGTTTATATTAGTTACGAACGACCGAGGGCTTGTTCGCAGGTAAACCACGTCTCGCCATGCAATTACAAAACTTTTCAGTCATAATAAGCGTACGGTGGCATTTTTCCACGGAAAATATTTTATATAATAAGCAATTGTACTTTAGGTTAGTTAATATAGGTAGGTACCGTTTTAGTCAGGGAAATCTTTATTTTTACCAGAGTTGAGTATTTTTTGGCACGCTCTATATTTCAAATGGCTTGATAGATTTTAACATATATGAGGTGTTGGATTCGCTTAATTTGCCGGAGTGACCATAGGTTTTACTTTTAAACAGTTATTTTTTTTTTATAATTGCTAGGTTTGTACACATTTTCAACGTTTACTTGTGGATTTATGGAGAAAAATTAATACCATTTTTTAACAAACACTAAAAAGTTATCTGACTAATTTTGTAAATTTCTTTCGAAAATACATAGAATTTAATTATTTTATATCAATTATATTACTTCATTTATTTATCAAATGCAACATAATAAAAAAAACTCATGCAAAACTTAAAGGAACACTTTTAACTTATTAACGCTAAACACTAACGCTAAACGCTAAACACAACGCTAAACACAGTATTTTGATCAAAACAATGTTTCTAAAACAGATTTATCTCTAGAAAGAAAATAATAGAACATTTAATTCTTATCAGATATTGTGCAACGTTATACCTAAAACATTCAACATAGTAATAAAAGATCCCCTTGTCAAAACAAACTTTGTAATGATTCTTAAGCTCAGTCGACGGAAATAAGAAAAACAAAATTAGAACAAGTCAGGTGAAATATACAGGTATACGGGGTTCGCAAAACTTTGCAGTCATAATAAATCGGAAAGTACCTTTGATCAAGTTTAAGAGAAACTTTTACTTAAAATAGCTTAAATTTATTTTTTCCTTTAATTTCTCATCAATCTTTTTGTGTGGGAATACACTTTTCCTTTGTTATGTAAGAGTAGCAGACAAACATGCAGTCAACTTGATATTAAGTAGCTACTGCCGCTTATCTGTTGGGGTTGACCCCAGATCAGATAAGATTACTACCTGAGATCGGCTGCAGATGCGCCGCTACTCTTGAGGACTAAGCTTTAATGCCTCGAAAGAGTATTCCGCTCTATCTTCAACCTTCAAACCAGAACACAGCAGAATATACCACACAGCTAAAAATAGGAGTTGCAATGATGCTCCCGGAGTCGAGCCACAGAGGGTTCTGCCACATTCATTATACTTACATTTTCTAGATTTAAAAGTAGTGATAGTGTATATTGCCAGACTTCAGTATTTACCTATTTATTTATGACTAAATAAATAAAAGAAATAACAACAAAATCGGGCAAAGTCCAATTCACAACGTAAAAACAACTCAGGCACAAAATACAAAGCAATTTCAACATTATATAAACTTTTACAGTACCAGGGTAGTATAGGCGTGAAGAGAAACGCTTTTGGTCAGTAGGATACGCCGGAGGCTACCGCGGTCGCTCGACCGGCGTCAGGCCTTCCGGTGTCGAATTGACTGACACCCTTTGTGTAGGGGCAGTGCAACCGACACTTAGTTTTAAACTCAAGATTGTTAAAGTTCTTCGTGTGACCACAAGTTGGAATTAAATTCGGAGATTGGATTGCTACAAAGTGCGGTGTAATGTAGAAAACATTTTATACTTAATAAAACTTCTGCCACCATCGAGATACCCAAAGTAACTAAGTAGCCTTACTTAAAATACATAATTGGAATGCGATAATATTTATTTTTCATAATAAATATATAATTTAAAATAATTAATGTTATATTTTAGAGTTCCGTACCCAAACATATCTGGTATTCCGTAAAAACGGGACCCTATTTATAATAAATTTACAACATACATCTTGCAAACGAAAGCATATTGAAGATAAGTAATATTAACAGTACAATCAAACACACGCTGTACACTTAATGTGACTGAATACATGAATGTATAAGTGTAACAACTTTAGAAATACGAATTACACTCATGAATCTCGTGATACAAAGTAATCGCGAAGTTCCACGAACGTATTTACCATGTTCTAGCACCTATTATATTCAAATCGTATTTAAAGCTTAGTGCTATAACAATAAATTGACATTATTTCTGAGGCGGAATGTAGTGTGCATTTATTTTGAGCTGTGAGCTAATAACTTGAAACTCATAAATTGTGTCAGGGTTGTAATATAGAAGTCTCCTCGATAAATCACAGATAATGAGTTCTCAGGATTGTTTGCGTCCTATTATTATCAAATGACTTAATTGTTTACATGCAGATGTGCCATAAATTTTCACTTCTAAGTTCTAAGGATCGTGTCCAAAATAGTACTAAGATAAGAGTCGAAATACTAAAGATGGAACACGTTATTGTAAAATGATAATATCTAAGTTTTAAATAATAGTAAATGTAGTACGCATTATAATTAACGAGTAATTTCAGTGCTTATAACCTAGCTTCTTTATAAGCTTGGTAAAATTGTAAATTTGGCTAATTAAAGTTTATGAAATCTTTATACAAACTCAAAACAAATATTTTCGTGGTATATCTTTAGTTTCTACACTGAAAACCTAAAACATAAATTCCTTGTTCAAAGTTAAAAAAACAACGCCCTTGACTTTAATAACCCTATCAAATTTTAAAATTCATAATCATGAGATACCAGGCGCTCATAACTTATCTGCGGGCAAATTATCCAGTAAGTAATTATCATAAGTTAACTCGCGCGATTCCGCGTATCTGCCAAATGCATTGCGCCCTTCGGGACCAAGCATTTGCGTTCATGAATACCTTACCATAATACGCGCTGAACTTACGTACAAGCAACAATGTAAATTTAATCTCGAATCTCTTTGTAAACGATGCGAGTTTTGTGTTTGCGGGTTAGAACAAGCTTGATAGAGACCGATATGACTCCTTTGTTACACATTTTGTCCACCGGATGCCAATAAGTTCTTGTAGATTTATATGAAAAATTCTGATTGGTTTTAGCAAACTAAGTGAATTTGTTACCGGAGCTGGGAGTTAAAAGTGATGTTTCCAAATAATAAATTTAGATACATTTTGAGTATGAAGAGTAATATTAAACTTTACGTTAAGCTTAATCTTTTACGAACAGCATTTGAAACTAAATATTTGCATATAATTTGCGGAGAATCTGTATAACCAACAACGTAAATTTAATCTTGATTTTCATTGTAAACAATATGAATTTGGTGTTTGCAAGCTTGATAGAAACCGCAGACACTTTGAATTACATTGATTACTTAAGGTCATTACCTCATACCAAAATTAACTTGAAACTAACACAATGTAACCAATACAAATTCATTCATTCTCATACCTACTTATTTGATGCGTAGCGCAAAGTTGCCGAAAAACTGGCGATAACTGGTTTAGGGTTCGATTTTCAGTCGGAAGAACGTGTACACACAAAGACGAATATACAAAAACCCAGGACCCACCCAGAACAGAAATCGAAATTGGTCATATAAGCTCCTAAGTCTGTGTCGGAAATAAACTTTTATTTTGTACTAGCTTTTGCCCGCGGCTTCGCCCGCGTTAAAAAGAAAATAATATAACATACTAATATGTATAAGACTGAAAATACGTACCTTCAACTTTGCTAAAGATCATCACTTGACCAAATGCATCGATTTTAATCGATATTAGTAAGGATTGAATTGATTTTTTTGGTCCAAAATATCGATTCTCCGATAATCGATCTTAGATCGCCATCGCTAGTTCCCGTGGGATTTCCGGGATAGAAACTATCCTATGTCCTTTCTCGGGTCTCAGACTACCTTTGTATAAAATTTCATTAAAATCGGTTCAGTGGTTTAGGCCTGAAGAAGAGACAACCAGACAGACAGACAGACAGACAGAGTTACTTTCGGATTTATAATATTAGTAAGGATATCACAGCCTACCGAACATCTTAGAACCTCTACACGTCACAGCGTATAATGGTTGTTAAAAAATATAGTCATTCCCATAATTTTGCCGACTCCAAAAACCTCCTTAAACGTCAAGTTGTTTTGGCTACAGGGCGTGCCAAGTAATAAGACGTACGAGTACATTCGCCCCAAAAACAATACCCTTAGCAGTCGGTGAAAATAATAAGGCAATCCAAATTTTACCTATGAGGTCAAAATGCATTCTTATAGTACTTACGAAGTGAAGTTACTTTTTGAAGGTAATTTAACTATTTGTAGTACGACTCCGGCGACACCACTGTCACACCTTTTTCCGCCTAATAGCGCCTAACAGTATTAACGCTGCTATGTTCTGGTTTGAAGGGGGTGATAAGGCAGATATAATTTTCCGAGGCGTTCCAGCCTAGTCCTAAGGGGTATCGGCGCATTTGTGGTCGACCTCAGGTAGGAATATCTAATCCTATCTGGGGTTACTTACAGATGGCCGCCAGTAGCCATTTACCAGCAAATCGACCGCATGCTCCTCTGCTACTCCTATGTTATAGATATAAAAAAATAAAACCACCACCAGACCACAGACCATGAAAAATCGTGTTTCTCATAAATGCACCCGAATATTTGAAATTCATTATACGTAACTCGAGTACCCTCAGACTTAATAACGTACCCAATCATGATAAAGGAGAATTTCGCAATTTTTCCTCTAAGAACGTTTCAAATTGAATAATTTCGTTTTTGATTAAGCTCTAAAATAGGGACAAAAGTTCATATTGTGTCAATTTAACTTCTAATCACTTTTTAAATACGTTAGCACCGAGACGCGCGCCTGATCAACGAATAAATTTGAATTTATTAACAAACTGATTTGACTCCGCCCAGTTTGCTGACAGTTCGAGGGGAAACAAATTGATTTACCATTTTTTATCCGTTTACAATACAACAATGGGATACAAATACTTTTTACGTAATTTTAGAGCAAGACGTAATTAAGAATAAATTAAACACATTTTGTAGTTAAATTCCATATCCAACCATTTTTATGCAACAGTGCAACTTAACGCAAACTTAGAATTAATACTGCAACGCCACACTGGTGGTATTACGTCCATTAGTAATAAATTAATCTGAACCTGAGTCTTAATCAGAATTCGAAATTTGTCATTTTTGTAGCTTAAAGCAATAATATAACAAATATACCAAGCAAGCAATAACAAGAGAAATATATCTAGGTGCGGCGGTAACGATGACGACCGTTAAAGATTTCTACCACCTTTTAAGTCATGTATTTTTGAGCAGTAAAATCATAAATATAAATTTAAAATGACAATTTTAATCAGAATTTAGTTTATTAATATTCTCATAGGGTACCTACATAATATAAGCTTCTGCAATATTCACCAGGGAAATAATTTCCTATATATTTCCAGCAATAATATAACAAATATACCAAGCAAACAATAACAAGAGAAGTATATCTAGGTGCGGCGGTAACGATAACGAACATTAAAGATTTCTACCACCTTTTAAGTCATGTATTTTTGCGCAGTAAAATCATAAATATAAATTAAAAATGACAATTTTAATCAGACTTTAGTTTATTAATATTCTCATAGGGTACATAATATAAGCTCCTGCAATATTCACTAGGGAAATAATTTCCTATAAATTTCCATTAAAAAAATATATTTATAAAATGTGCATTTCCGGTATTTTAAAAAACGGATAACATATCCCGCAGCCTCTGTCGGACGTGTCGTTATTATTATGCCACCTGCAAGTCATGTAAAAATGACTGAACAGAGCGTAACATGAAAAAAATACTACGGTACTTTGGAAAAAATATTTAAACATAAACTGAAACTACCGCCATATTTTCCTACAATGTACAGGGTTAAAAAAATACCATCCATTCCATACCATCGTAACGTGAGCGCGCTTCGGCTAATAACGGAACCATTCGCTTGAGAATTGAATTCTATACATATAAATAAAATTGTTGTGTCAGTAATTTCACAATATCCGTCTTATGAAATAATTTAGATTGCTATAAATTGTTATAGTTTGAAATCGTAAGGAATATTTTTTATCTTCTTGTCTGTAGCGAAATCTTGGAAAATCTTGAACTGATATGAATGGGCCTTTGAAATAAATATAATTTACCTTAAACTTAACTTCAGTTTAAACTTGACTTCATTACCTAACATTACTTTTTATCCAAAAAATCTTTAGGACTCGAAATAAACCCTTAAATCAAATCTGCCGCAAGGGAACATGAACAGAGCCACGCGGCAAAGCTCGTATTTAATACACGAGAGCTATTCTTTGATGCTCCGTTTATAGAAATCCAATTTATTATTTAAACAAAAGTGCTGTGAAATGGCAGAGGCTTAATGCACGCATTCCTCTGTTATTAAACGGCTCGGCGTGGCCTGTTAGACGGAACAAAGGAATCAGCGGAGCGTCGATTGATAATTAATATTGTTTTATTATAAGCCCCGTATCTCGACGAAACAACGTTGCCCCGCAAATTTGCAGAATTCTAACGCATTCATGCGTGATAATTCAATAATAGCATTACTGTTTAGTTAACGTTTAATCAGTCTTAACGCAACATTTCGGATTGTTGGTGCAATATAATTCGACTTACAATTTTGTTGTGCTAAAAATGAATTAAAATTGCCTTAAAATTGTTGTGGAGCTGCTGCGTTAATGAAAATTAATTTTAATGTTTATAGCGCAATAAAAGTAAAAGTGTCATATAATTGATAATTGACCGTTGACAATGCAATTAACAAAAATCTTCAAAAGTTTTTATGTTTTTTTATTTATCAATGACTTTATAAATTAATTAATACTTACTGAAATGCTCACGAATATAAATAAATGAGTATAGAACTCATTGAAAACGTTTTTAATTGTACCTTTTCTATTAGAAACGAGCAATTAGAAGACTAAACTTGGAGGAGTAGCAAACGTGAAAATCTATTTTTGTAATAGTTCTAAACGGCATTGTGTGAAAGCGGGCGTTAAGGCTCATATATTATGAACAGTCTGGTCCCTGAGCGGTTAAGCCCGAGTTTGTGACGGACGCCCCGAGCGTGATCGATTACAGACTCGCTATTGCAACTATCGAAATACTATAGTTAAAAAGCAACACAAGCAATTTATTCATTGACGAAAAGGTTAGGTTTTTCGTTCTTTCGTCGTCTTCTTCATATAGGTAACTTCTGTGCTAAATTTTATTCAGAACTCATTGGAACGTAATCACTATTACAAGTATCATGACATACCTACTACAGTTAAAAAGTGACATAAACAGTTTTATTAATTAAGAAAAAAAAATCCTATACATGTCCTTTCGTAGTCGACTCAATACAGAAAACTTCAATGAAAATTTAATGGATGAGTTAAGTTGTGCGTGCCTATCAGTTAATCTATGTTTGTTCATTTTTATTGTCAGGTAACCTTCTTTGTGATTTCTATCACTAAGTATATCATATACGTATTTTTTAATTTTGTGACGCGTAAAGTCGTTTAACTTCACACTTAAATATAAACTTTGTATATTGCACTAACTTGGCCATGAGGTGTCTGGCTACGCTGTTTGTTTAATTAATTGCAGATTTTAACGCCATAGTGTGAAAGTCGGTGTAAAAGCTCATATATTATGGACACTGTGTGGCCGACGGATTTTGGACTACAGAATTAAGTAGTGTAAGCAAATGACCACAATCCATTTAAGAAATTTTCAATACTAATCTTCATTATCTTTACATTAATTGTTATTTTAAGTCTGAATATTGAACATCATTACGAATATTAAATTAGAAGAATCAAACAACGATTAAGAGAAGGTTAATAGGGACTTGAAAAACTTGCTAGGATCGAAGCTTTTTAAGATTAATGAATCAACTTTTAAACGAAAGAAAAAAGGCATCAAATGATATGTTCTTATTTCTATGAGTTCTTATTTGATATGATATGTCTTTATTTGGTTTTTATAGACCCATTACTGTCCCATGACTATTCTTAGAACAACAGATATTAAAGACACAATCAGAATGACCTAGTGCCTACGCGCTTTTTTAGATTATCATGTCTATTAAGTAGTTTAGCCCACGATATAGGAATGAAGTTAAAGCAATTAAGAATTAATTTTCATAATCATATATTTGTATTCGACTCTAGACAATTGTAGATAGAGACACTTGCCGAAATTCATAAAATTCGGCTGGCACTGTTCCTTGTCCGTCTGCTTGGTCTGAAAAAGAACTTAATCATAATTAAAATTTCTATAAATTTCCTCGAAAATAAAATAAAATTTAAAAGATAAACAAATTTTGGCTTAGAACTTAGTTCTGAAGTCAGCGCTCGGCATATATTTTGTAGGACCACGACGAAAACTTAATCCAATATGAGTGAAGTTCAAAAATTATATATCTGTTTATACGTAGAACCTCCTCCTTCTGTCAAGAAATTTATCAAAGAATAGTGCATTCACCTGGTGTAGTAATTATACTACAATACTTTGGTGTTATTTCACCCGTACTCTAGTATGATAAGATAATTTAAGTCGGTTTTCGTTGTAGTGTTACTTATTTATTAGGGTGTTAAATTTATCTTTTGGTAGCAATAAATTTATTTTGGTTCAGTGAGCGTAAGTCGTTGAAGCACGCAAAAGAGTAATTATGAGATAGAGCAAGCTTGAAGGAATTTTGGCCTGTATACGTATAGAAGGATTAATTATTATTAAATCTTTTGTATATATATATACAAAAGATTTAATAATATAATTATATATAATTTAATTTGAATAAATAAAAAAATATTTATTCAAATTAAATTATATGTTTTTATTTTTAATGTTTTTTCTGTGGTTACCACCACAATTTACGTTACGATTTAAATCTTCGCAATACCTCTTTGTTATTTCGCTTGTGATCTTATGTTCTGAGAGGACCTGCAAAGTAAAAATAAAATTCTGATATTGCTGTTCCATCCTTTGGCAGATGTATTATATCCTAAACCCTTTTGCTTTGCAAAATATACCTAAGTATCACATTTCCAAAGCGCTGAGAATTTACCGCTTAACTACCAAAATATAAACACACACGCATATAAAAACGTAAACATTGGAGAGTGCTCAGCGATCGACATTGTATTGCGCGATTCGAAACAGATTTGGGTACGCATGACTGATGGCTCGCGACACTAACGACTCAATAAGCGACGCGACCCTTTGACGCATTTTTAAGGGTGAACTGCACTCCATTAATCTTGAACGCAATACGGACACAATTAGGTAAAAAATTGAATATTAAGCGCCAGCCATTAGGACACGCGTGGGCAAGACAAATGACGTGACGTCTAATATTCGTACGTAGATGCTGGCGGTCTTTATTGAAAATATGATTTATAAACACATTTCTACTCGCAACGCATACTGGATGCCAATGCCATTTAGAGTGCTTTAAATGTGCATATTTAGACTTTAAAGGCAGACATTATTTGACGGCGATAAAAGAAAAATTAACTTTGGTGGATTGAAAATAAAAGACGAACATGGTCGTAGATGATACACTAGAACCTATCTTTCATCAACTTTGTATATATGATAGATTCTACGTGACGTTTATCATTTATCGTGATACCCTCAAAGTATTAACTTGAAATGCCTCTCGTTGTTCAGCTTTTACTCCAAAATAACATCATCATCAACACATTAAGGTTCCATTAGATGTAGCACACCAACCAACACATTGCTTACAGAGATACTGCTGTTAGACAGCAAAAATAAGTGTGACGGTGGTGTCCTTGCATTCGAACAAGAACGAGTTATCGCTTTTTGAGCATCTACTTAAACCACGATCTTAATATATTAGAGCATTCTAGACAAAAATATATTCAACCATCGATCAGCTAGCAGCCATACATATTTAAACTCTGTGGAACTAAAGCACTAAAAAGTATTAAGTTTCCGTCTTACGCTTTCAAGTTTGAAAGCTGATATTTATTATTTTCACGAAGTCTGAAGATCGTCTCGGAGTTATAAATCAAATCCATGCATAGATACAGTATCTGATATATTTAGTATACAATAAATATACAATTTATATAATAATACAAAAATATGACGACGACTGACGGGCAGTGGGTCCCGGGTTCGATCCCCGGCAAGACAGATGCATAAATAATGACTTTAGTTGAGTGTTTTTTTTTACAATATGGAGTAGCAGACGAGCATGCAGTCCACCTGATGGTAAGTGGCTACTGCCGCCCATGGACATCTGTAATCGACTCCAGATAGGATAAAATATTTGTACCGGAGGTCGGCCGCAGATGCGCCGCTACCCCTGAGGACTAAGCTGGAACGCCTCGGAAAAGTATGTCTCCCTTACCACACCCTTCAAACCAGAACACAGCACTTAACGCTGCTTAACGCTTAACACTGCTGTTATGAGGCAGAAATAGGTGTGGCGTTGGCGCCGCCGGAGTCGAACCACAAAGGGTTCTACCACCTTCAAAGTTCAAGTTGAGTGTTTTTGCTCTGAGTCTGTGTGTGGGTGTATTTGGCAATTAATGTGTTAATTAATCCACATAGAAATCTTTGTGTGGGAACTATGAGCATAGAAAATGTTATTTTTTATTTACTACATACAAATTTAGTTAATCCCACCAAATAAATTTGGGGTCTTATCTCAAATCTTTGAAAGTATTTGCAATAAAAATGTACTACAATATTTCACTTTCAATTTGTACGTATAAAACATACTGGGCATTCGATGTAACAAATTCGTCATTTGGCACTGAAATATTACTGAAATTTTTCATCATAAGGGTCAAATAAGTACAATTATTTATTTACATCGGTTGTCAACCTGTCGTCTAAAGGTCAAAGGTTTTTACCTAAATCGATTTTGTATTTCGTTTTGGTTAATCTTTTATGCAAATAAAAATATGTGTCTATTACACTCATAGTCTCACATTACTAAATCATAGAATAGATAATACTATGGTTGCCTGAGTCCCGTAACGAATAACTCTTCTCTTTATTTATTTTCTTTAGAATACAACCTGCAGTGGATTACAGAAAGAAAATCGTAACTTGATAACCCACAGACAGTTGGATTACCACACTGGCCTGACGTGCAGAAGGCACCAGGTTCGATACCTGACGAACCTATCTAACTTAATAATAAATAACGATATCCTAGGACTTTAGACTTTAACGTCTCTCACTCTTAGTGAAGCCACCCATAACCAGTAGTGGGACTTCACGATGACCACGTCTGGATGTCCGTGTACTCTTGTCCGTGTGATCTTTGTGTGTGTTCTTGTACACACGGAGTATTAAAATATTATGTTACTTGGAGCTATAATTATAGAAAGGCTATATAATTTCTAAACACATCCACCATACCTCTAAGGAAGAATAAACGAAGAAAAAAGATAGATACTACAGGGATAATAAATTAAGAAAAGATTTATTACTTCGCAGATTATTTACGTGTAACGATGGTACACTACCACGTAGTTGCGTTCTTCCCCTTTATTTATGTACGTGGCAGGTGGTATCTCAAGTGAATTTGCTTACGAATTGTGATCTGCTTTAATTTATCCTTAATGGGTTTTGAACGAGCCGAGCGCGCACTGATTGCCAGACTCCCTCGAGTGAAGAGATACCTATCTAAGTATTGGGTTTTAAAAATCTAAGGTACTTTTGTCTATAGTTTTGTTTATGTAGCGCGACTAACGGCTGTCACTAATAATGTATCTTAAACATTGTTTGCCTACCAAAGTTCAAATTTGACCACTATCGCCTAAAATTGGTAAAATTGTAAAATAGACAAAATTGTTGGATGAATTTAGAAAGGATTTATTTTATCATTATAAAGGTTGGAATACCAAATTTCTTACGGTGACGAGAATAAATATTAGGTAATCTAGTACTATATCGAAAAAACCTACTGTTAAATATGTTAAGTAGATATAGAGGTAGATATTTGCATTGCTTATTGCTAAAATATTTAAAAGACGAATTTAATGAAAACATTTGAGCAATTTTTACCCAAACATATGACTTATTCAAAGGTAAAATGAGTATAAACAAAGTTAAATAGCTAAAAAGTATAAAGTCTCAAGTCTCAAGTAATCTCATTACAAATTATCCCGTTAAATAAGCTCTTAGCAGTACTTAGCACTACGTTGCGAAGTTTTACAATTTTAGCCGACCGTCATCGCAGAGCCGTGCAAAAGACAGTTTGAAGTGCCGTCTAAAAGGCTATGAAGGTAAAAATCCGTGCAATCTTTAAATAGATACTTTTACAAAGTTGCTCCGTCCACAAAGGAATCCTTGACTAGACGTCACTCCGGGGAGTTTGGGAGACAAAGTAAAATGCAAATTCTCATGTATTTCCAATTAGCGCCTGCCTCAGACGGTATAGTCATATAATAAGTTTAGAACAACGTCGCCGGCTCCCCGCCTAGGTTTTATAATATCAACTTCTTACCGTGTCTATCGAAAGTCTGTGTTTGAAATATTTACGTAAACGACTGCGATACGGAGGACTTCAGACTTAAATATCTTATACAGACCTAATAGTTATAGTATTGATAGTATTAAGTGTATTCCATAATGCAATAGGTAATCCAAGATTATAAAACTATTGTATTTCGTGCTGGTTAATCGTCATAGTTGAAAAATTATCTATTTACGCTCTTTGTGACGTTAATCAAAAGAATTCGGTTATTTAAAAAGATCATTGATCATCGGTCTGATGTCACCAATGCAACCAATGCAATGATAGTTCCTCTTGGACTGTAAAATATTGTTACAATTTTGAAACTGTTTTACATTCCCTGTTTTTTCTGTTTATTACTTAACATAAAAGTAAATATTTCCTTAAATCAATATCAATGGGCAATAGTGACCAAATTGTCTTAAGGTACTTGTAATATTTTAAAAGCTATATTAAAATACTCTTAGAAACTCTATGCTTCCGTCACTCCCATTTTTATAAAGAAGAGCGTACAAAAAGTTTTTAAATAAATATATAGCACGATACCATATCTCCCTTACCCAAGGAATGTTTTACATTTTATATAAATGTAAATATTTTTCTTCCTCAAAATAAAAGCACTCTACAAACAGTGTCGTTACTACAACTTAATACCGAAGAGCAATGTAAAGTGCCGGTGAGCGCCGGCGACAATGCCTACAATCTACATCGCTACATCGCTCTCCGGGCAGACATCTAGCGTTTATAAATAAAACATTTTGATCCTCTTAAACAGCGCGACGAAGGAACCTGGTGGAATTTAAACATTTCAAGATAAACTTTAATCTAATATTCATCTTGGTTCAGCATAATTGTATTCGTATATGAAATAGGAATTGCATTTTTTTACTCAAATTTCTAATATAATGTTGCATGTATTTTCTTTTATATTGAGACAACCCTTATCACTTAGGGGTATGAAAAATAGAAAGTAGCCAATTCTCAGATCTACTGAATATTCATATAAAATTAGATGAAAATCGGTAAAGCCGTTTCGGAGGAGTACGGTAACTAACTGTGACACGGGAATTTTATGTATAAGATATAACCTAAACGGTTTATATTTAATCCAAAGTACACATAATGTAGATAAAATTGTGATGTATTAGCTATCAATAACAAATATAATATATGTTAAAGTTAACGAACTTAAAATTGTATGTCTTCTTTTAACATAATTTGCCTCTAAATAAACCCAAGTGTGAAGGTTCGCTGAATGATGTGTGGTTTCCAGCAAAATTGCAATTTAAATACTCAAGACGCGTCGCGCGCAGTACTTCGCTGACAATATGTTTTGCTGCAGTGTATAATGCCCATTAAAATTTACGGAGATGACGCCACTTCAATTTAATTTCTCGTTATTACGAGGAGACGCCCGAGACGTACCTACTTAGGAAAAATTGGCATTTCATAAATAATAAAACGCTAAGTCTACACCAGACAGCATCCTTGTACTAATTAAAAAGTGTCTACACTAATATAGCACTCTGAAAACGATCTCGTATTAAAATTGAAAACGTTGAAATAAAAAATCTCGTCTGCTGAAGAAATGCATAAGTTACTGAAAACTGCAATATTTGCTGAATGAAACTTGAAATCCCCCTACCTGTTGCAACGAGCTACGAGAAGGCGTGGTCATAAAATCCGTGTGACAATATTTGACGAGATGCAAATCCACGCAGGCTTTATTAAACGTCTGCGCAAACTTTATGAAGTGGATGTATCAAAAATGTTCTTGTTAATATCGTATTTCGTGGGTGGAATGCAGTGCGAAGTCTTAGCATACCGTAATGTGAGTTGCCGTACCTAAGTGAACCCTTACTGCAACCTTCCAACGCGCTATTATTCCAGCTATTTCTCCACTTACTCCCGCTGAAATATAAATCTCGAATATATATTATTTCGGGGCAGATACGCGACGCCGGACAAAACACTTAACCTGATTGACCCTCGCATGGTATTTTTATTGCTTCTCAGTGCCGTGTTTCGTCCTCTCCAATATTCACTGCGTTTCGGTTGTATTTGAATACCAACGATTTTTAAATACGTCTATATGAAAACACCCTTAGTTTTATTTTAGCAACAGTAAAAACATTATTATCTATAGTATTCTAGCTTACGAGTAGGTACATCGACTTTTATGTATGTGTGAAACTTTCTGTATGGTTTTAAATTAGCTAAACCAAATTATGTGAGAACATTAAAGTACATTTCAAGTTTCAATATTCATGGCGTGACAACAAATTGTACCTTCAGTCGGTACACAGATTGAGACAATAAATTGCATCGTAACGGCATCATGTGGGCGCCCGCCCCGCGCCCCGCACCGCGCAATCACATCCTCCCCCGACACATTACGCCGAAATTAAGACAGCTTGCAGCTACCAATATGCAAATCCACCGCTCCCATGTGTTAGAACCTAAACAAATATTGTTTATAATAAAGGACGCCACTCCGAATTTCATAATTCGCTATTCGGGCACGTAGACGAAACGTTGTTTGTGTTCTGTCACGCTTTAAGCGAAAGATACATTTCACAATTTATGTCGCTCCGTGTCCTTACATCTCTCGAGTATACTTAGCTTTAAATAGGAATAAAAATTTGCTTTTGAATACAAGAAAATGGCTGTGGAGGTAATATAGTGGTACAATGTAAACGTACTCGTTTAAAAGCAAAGGTAACTATTGCGTCTGCCCTTTGTTGCGTTGAAAGCTTAGTATTCCTTTGAATTGCTCTCCTCGTAAAATAAAAGCGGTTTGCATTTCCGCAACGTATTTGTTGCTCGTTTGTTCAAACAAACAGAAGAATCCCTAAGTTCCTTTTCGTTCGTGATAAAATATCACAAGGCAGTTGGAACACATTCTTTCGATTCCCAACCCGACCCAACGGCTCGGAAAACATCTTTTGTGTTTAACGATACCGCGCTACCTATTTCGTACTAGCTACTTTGAACTATACGCGAAATTCAGATTTATGTGTTTATTCGAAAAGCCAAAGTTCAACCAAGCAATAAGTAAGGGATGGAATGAAAACGCTTATCATGAATGCCGAATATTCAATTTAAAAACCTCTCTTAAATATATTTTCAGAGGCATAAAATTCAATTTGAAATTGCATATCCGAATCACAACGTAAAAAAAGTTAAAACATTAAAACTTGAGGACTCTTCAAAAGTTATTAAATTAAACCTATCTAGTACTTGACTAGAATGCCATCGCGCATCATCGGTTCCCAATATCTTTTATGAAGTTTTAATAAAAATCAACTCCCGCTGGATTTTGTCCGATGTGAAAGCGTTCGTTGCAATTTTCCAATACAGCCATCAGAGGTCTGGAACATCCGAGGGGTAGTCTTACAAGCTGAATTGATACTTCAGACACGCCGTGAAGCGCTATTCTCTTGAAAGCTTTTATATTATATTATCTAAGACCTTTCAACACGTGGTGGGACCGTCTGTCGTAGCGATCAATCGATTTCGATTCTCGCCTCTGGGGTAAAGACTGAGTGCTCGCTTTACCTGTGGAGGTGACTAAGGTGGAGCGACTTTACATCTCACAAGTTAGGGGCTTGTAGGTTTATTTTAAAGAGGCAATATCGAGCTCGGATATTGTCGGTAGTGGAAAGTAAACTTTAGTTTAGATTTTATATTATCAATACCGTTTATAACTTGCTATTTTTACTTCAGTAGGTATATTTTATAGCTAAATAAATGTAAGTGTAAACTGTAAACAATAAAAAAACTTGCATTAATAATATTGTAACCTACCTACCAAAAATAATTAGTTCTTTCTTTCATTTTTGTTTTGGGATCCTTAGTGCAACCCCGAGTCACGCTTGGTCGTTTTTTTATATTATTTGGCGTCTATTTTAGGGTTTGAATTATAATTATCGAAGTTTTTACCGTAAAACACATTTCTTACTTTATTAAGTACCTATATAGCCGGATTTAAAAATAAATTTTACATTTTTTTCCGGCCACCCATTACATTACAGCCTTTTGAATGCATAGATGTTTGAAGGTAGGACAGACAGCAAGTCGGTGTGGGTTATTATTTCTGGAAGGAACCCTAAAAATATATATATTTTTTTAATAATATAAGAGTAGCAGACGAGCATGCAGTCCACCTGATGGTAAGTGGCTACTGCCGCCCATGGACATCTGTAATCAACCCCAGATAGGATTAGATATTCCTACCTGAGGTCGGCCACAGATGCGCCGCTACCCCTGAGGACTAAGCTGGAACGCCTCGGAAAAGTCTGTCTCCCTTACCACACCCCTCAAACCAGAACACAGCAGCGTTTAACACTGCTGTTATTAGGTAGAAATAGGTGTGGCGGTAGTGCCGCCGGAGTCGAACCACAAAGGGTTCTACCACCTTTAACATTAACATGAAAAAAACCGCAGCTCAAAATTAATATAGAATTAAAATAATATCAACTGTAAATAATACTTAGGTGTTTAAAGTACTAGTTATGATTGTTTTATTTTAAACGTTCACAGAATTCACACCTTCAACTTTTGAATTTTAATTACGTTTGAGGTAATTTTAGGTGTCAAAGCGCTTGTGAAATTTGGTTTACAAACAATAGTCGTATATAACCAAGAAAAACATTTCGCACGTGTAAGTTTATTTTCAACAATTCATTTCGTAGCTAATTGCTTTGGAAGAAAATTCGCTAACCTGCGCGGTGGTCTTTTCTTTTATTAGGTGGCATTTTATACAACGAAAGTTTTCCTTAAAACAGTAGGGTGGATGTCTACTCAATTACTGGGGCGACTTAATTATATTAGATATGCTAGAGACGCCGGATTTGAATTTCAATCGTGTAGCCTCAAACCCGTGTCAGTCGAAAGAATTGTTAATTTTATTAGAGTCGCCCGAAGGCTTTTTAATGTAAATCGAGCATTAATCTCATTACGTGTAGACGTCGACTTTTTTCTTCTGTTTCCAAAAAGCTGGTATAGTTCCGGGTTTTTGATTTAATACTATTTATAGGCTTTGTTCTGGTTTATAATAACACTTCTGCTAAAATATTTATAGGATAGGTTCACTCATAACTGCTATAACGTTTTCACAGAAGGATTTGTCTCCCCGCCACCATATCCTGTAGGTACTGAAGCTTGCGGAAATAAGTTAGTACCTATCCATCTGGTTGACCAGGATGCGCCGCTCTTCATCCCATTCGGAGCTTTCGTCACATATTAAAATCTACTTAGCATCTTTATGAAATAGATAAATACATAACATTTTTCGTAAGTATTTTTGAATTGTGTGATAGTTATAATAATACACCTTCCAGGGCCGTACGCTCGCTTAGCGCCCGGTCAGCCTGAAGCACCACAAACTCGCTAGCAAACCATAACTAAATCGCCTGAAAAGGTCCCGTCACCAAAGAAAAATAATATTTATACTCGTATATCGTTCCGTAACAAGTTCTGATTTATCACTGTCTGTTTTCGTACGTAGTGATAGAAATTTTCAAATTACAAATTACATTTTTTATATAAATTAGTTTAGTGAACTAGTGTCCCGGTGAACGGTCGAATAGAGACTGACTGACAGTGACAGACAGCCCGAGTCAAACCTACCCACATTATATAAAATACCCTCAGATTTTGTATTTAGAACTTATTTACATTAAGTATCTAGGAATATATACCTACATTATACATACCTATTTAGGTGTTAGTTTTTAATGGATACATGTTCATTTAACCCTAGCTCAAAGTAACAAACGAACCCAACTAATCATCAATTCATATTTTACATTTAGCTAGACGTCTCAATATTAATATTTAAATATATTAAGTAGTTCCATGTGGAGCGTAACCACAATTAGCGGATGCATGTATGCATATGCACGCTGGAGTCTGCTGGCAGTGAACCAAAACGTTGTAACTTGCATAATGTTGAATTATATCGCAAGATCGCAAAAGCGGAACCTTCGCGTCTCAGCCCTAAGCAATTTGGACAAAAATGATGCTCTTACGATTTATATTAGGGTAGATACACACTGCCATATTGTAATGGCAAATGGTATTAGCATACATCTTGCATGAATAATACTCCTTGTTTTACACGTTTGTGTATTAAGGTTGTATAATTTGTAATATCAATGTTAAGAGTGAGTGTACATTACCTTTGTTCTAGCTATTACTTAAAAAATACTTTTATTCTCTAAGCAAATCAAATAATACGAAGTAGATTTCACTAAAGTAAGTAAGAATGATGTCTGGATTGATGACTGATGTCCATAGGCGGCATTGGCCACTCTTCATCAGGCGGTCTGCATATTCCTTCGCTACTACTATATTTAAAAAATGCACCTTTTTACAATACATAAAAGTTAGACAAGTCAAAACAATAGTTAGAGGACTTAAATGTATTCATAACACGATGGATATTTCTATAAGACTGCTTTTTGGCGCAGACAGAACTATTCTGACTCTCCGACGTATTTAATCAGTGTCGACAATTACCGCCAAAGCCGTAACACCGCAAGATGTACCTACGACGAGTAAAATAGCTTTGTCAGTAAACATTAGTCTGAGATTTGGCTCCGGCACGCCGTCACATCAACCATAGTGTACCAACAAACTAATACGAATACTGAACATAACGTGGGTTAATGTGTTTCACAGTGTATGCAAATTAAAGCAGACGCCCGCACACACTGAGTGAGTTAATGTCTTACGTCTTATAACATCCCCGAGGGAGAGAACTTAAATTGTAACAATATCGGTTCGGTTTATACTGCGTCTCCCTAATGAGACGATATTTAAATTACTTGCCTTCGCTATTCGAAGCCACTTATTAATATTGTAATGGATTAAAGATTTGCTTTTAATATTTACTTTGAATTTGTAAGTGAAATCATAATTTTCATCTTATAAAATATGTATTATTATAATTTAAGTTATTATGTTGTTATTAGATAGTACTTTTTAATACTTGAAAGAGAACTAACGTGCAGTTTGCGTCCTTAAACTCACACTCACCTTAGAGGTTGATAACACATGTCGATGGGCGGTAGTACAAACATCATGGACTGCATGCTCGTTTGCCAAGTATATAATCGCAATTTATCACTCGTTGTTATGTAAATCAAGTTCATATTCATATTATTAATTTTTCTCGATTCATCACTGATGCGAACACTCTTATAGATCTCGATCCATATTTCCAAGGGGGATTTCTTTTTTTTAGACTCAGTTGTGTAGGTTTCCTAACGATGTTTTTCTTCGCGGTTGCAAAAAGTTATAATTAAATTCTAATACGCACATAATTTTATAAAATCAGGTGTGCCTTGTTAACCGACTTCAAAAAGGAGGTGGTTATTTCGGTTTATGGTTAATAAAACAAGAAGATGATTCTAATTCGTTATTTATTTGTACTTCACAACAGTATTATTGAGTATTGTTAGAATAGTGCTTAGCATACTACACTATACACAACTTATAAAAATAGTAATGTCTTCGACATAATTTATTAAGTTGTTAGGGTTATGATAAGCCACATGTTTTCAGATCACTGAGCACTACATCTTATTTGAAAATAATTGTCAGCGAAATTAAATATTTGGGCTATGTAAAACTGAATTACAAAATAGGTAATCAATACAATTTTCATTTTATAAAATTTATTCTTTTGGTAATTTCGAAAAATATAGTTGACACTTCGTACTGTTTCATTTAATTTGGTTTTTTTAAACGTGTACATGAAGCTAATAATAAGTAAACATCTTTTAACCGATTTTGACGAAACCTAAAATCTTTGATGATTTATTTATTTAATATGACCAAATCGAAAATTCATAATAAACTGGCAAAAATATTAATATATTATTAGCTATTATAGCTGCTGCATAAACGAATTTTAGCAACCATAAACGAATTTTAGGACATGACGTTATTAAGTTATATCTGTTTATATTATTTTAACTCGTTTATATTTATCTCTCCAATTTTTATAACAATTATTAATACTGTTATTATAATTAGGGCTGTCGACGCGAAGTTTTGCTATTACGAAACTCCCCGTGTGTCCGACTCGTACTTGGATAAATTATTTAAAAAATGTAGGTTTTAACGATTTACAATACTTTGACAACACATATCAAGACAAAGATGACAATACATAGCACATTTGTGATAATATTCCGGGCCTTTATTGGTGTGGACCCAAACATTTTACAAAATCGGTACATGCCGGAGAATCTGGAACAGTCCACAGCCCTATTTATAACGTACTTAAACATTTTAGAGAAACTACTAACCTCAAAATCTAACAGTGATAATGTGCTTATAATAATCGATTATGCCAAATATTAAACCATGAAATATGAATATCATCTTCAATATACTTGTAACAATATATCTATTCAAATACATAATGATACCTACTAAGAAATTATTTATATAATATATGTATGGCACGCATAAAAATATTTTTTACAAAATTATAGAATAATAATAAACGTAAATTATTAAATAGTAACATAATTAAATAAGTAACATCATTAAAAAGTAATTAAATAAGGTTCATTTCATTTTTATGTGACACATGTTAAATATATTCAAAAACGAAAATCGTAGTCGACTTTTCGATCGTCGAGTTCGTTCTTTAATATCGAAGTGAAAACTTATTCATCAATTATATATTTTGTTAAAATAAACATATTTTTCCGTATGAAATCTCACAAAAACCAAATACAAGTAGGAAAAAATCTATAGGATCTGATCTGATTTTTTTAAATTCTAAATATGAGAAAAACTGATTCAATCTGATTTATAACATATCATTTTCATTCACTCTTATACAACTGTTATATGACTGGTATATTGTATAATATACATATACATAATGGTTTTCTTCTTGCAAGCGTATTTCAAAGGCACATTGCTTATTTATTTAAAAATCACATTAAATAGCACCGTATTATTTTGTGCATAAAGCAGTGTATATAATAGTAAATATTTCTATGACTGTTTTAAAGTCAATCGTCACTATCATTCGGTCTCTAACTATTCATTCTCTTAGTATAAGAAGTCCAATAATGGTATAAGAAATACGCACATAGTTTTATTTTAATATCTATCGATCTCGGGAAGACGAACTCGCAAGGGTTTTTTATCGTGAAATCTGAACATTTGAGGTTATACATAACTAGACTGAATGATAGCGAGGAATGACTACTCTTACCTCTAATATACTCTTGAGTATAAGATAAATATATAAATATTATAGTGATTTTTACACGCCTAAAAAGCCAAGTGTATTTTCAGACTTTTACGTAAATGTAAGAGTTCGCGCCAAACTGCTAGTCTGCTCTGAAGTTGTCAGTTGTAATCAGAGAGCCAATGAGGTTGAACACAACTACAAGCATATATACTCCGTAGCAACGTGAGAGCACACTAACGCAGCTTTGTACCCGTGGGTGAGAGCGGGCAGAGGGTGCCGGGGGGCACCTGCGCCCTCTTCGTCATGCTAATATCTACAATTTACTATTGCGACGCGACTCGTTTCTATATTCAGAGCTGACTATCAGTTTGGCCCGGACTATAGATAAATAATAAACAAAACAATATATACGCTTAGTGCCAATGACATAACGTTAAATCCGTGGAAACATTCCTTATGCCCAACTGAACTATCAACACGATATTGTAAAGCGATATATCCAAAACTAAGTAGTGTGTCAAAGTAACAGGCTTCATAAACTCTATACTTTATTTTTGTAATATATATTTAATAGAAGTATGACGAAAATCGATTGCTATCGATAATTATAGTCAAACTTCTGGAAAATATCTGTAAATGTATGTTTTCGTAAAAAGTATAAGTAATATGGATGTATAACTACAATACTCAATGTACCAACACACAAAACATTTTATATATTCCATATTTTCAATGTGCGTTAGGGTTCAATTATGGCATCTGATTGAGGTGAAATCTTTTAAGTGTCTATACAGTACACACTTATGTTCCTAAATATAGTTTTGATAACGATGTAGTTTTTATCATCAGATCAAACTAGTTTCATTATATGGCTAGCTAGCTAGCTTTTTCATTTATTATGCCGGCATATTAATGAATAATAATCGTATTTACAAAAGACTAGTAGTAAAATGTTACCATTATAAATTACACGAAACGTTAAATATTATTTACAAATTTACTTTATGGGTGACACACTCAGGCTTCAAGCGATTATATAAAGCGACGTTTCAAAGTTAATTAATGCTTTAAGCAATAACAACTGTATAATTGGACGTACGTGGTTCAATTGGAAGGGGATACGCCAAATATTGCCGCTAGGGGCGCTACTGGCGTGTTCATTCATTTGTATAGAATAAAACATAATTATTTGAACACAGACAATTTTACATAGAACACGATTGACTTTACTAAGGCAGGTAACACATGAGCGACAGTTTCTTTCGGCGTCGATAGTCGGTGACTGTTGTTGACTGTTATCGCTCGTGTATTGGCTTCCAAAGTAGAGCAACATCTGATATTTCAGCATAAATATTATTTTGCAAAAATGACAACGCACTCAATATATTCTCCCAGTTACAACCAGCCAATAAAATGTATCTAATATGCAACAATTATATAGATATTGCTTTGTGTTAATAGCACAAACTGTAGCGTTATTGCTTTACAACAAACTTTAGTATTGCTTAAAACATGTGATATCACACTTATAAATACAACCTACTAATTATTTTTACAGTCTGTATTAATATAAGCTTAAGTAAGCCATTTTTAATAATATATCTTCTTTTATAGTTATCATTTATAAACTTTTTTGTACCTAAGTTTCAGATGGGATTAAGTATTAGGATTTGGTTATTCAAAAAGTCGCTTCCGAATGCAAGTTGATCTCGTTTTAAGGTTATGATTTCTAAAAATATTGACAAAATCAGAAAGTCAAGTTAAATTTTTGAAAGTGATTTTCTGACCATTTGACAAAAAGAAAGCACCAACGGACACACTGTTAGGTATGATACTTAGTATTTAGACAAAATAAGAAGTATTTAGGTCATAGTCCACCATAGATTGCCAAGTATAGATTACTTGACACACCATTGACTTTTTTTAGAGGAATCTCAGGCAAGTAAGATTTTACACTATGTCCTTAATCATAAGCAAATAACAGTTAATTTTCAATATGAACATAACTTTAACAAATCAGAGCTGCGTGTTCATAAATCATAGTTCTTGACATAGCTTCAGCCTGAGAAGTTATAGTTCATACCATTAGACCGACCGCTATATTAAAACATACAAAACCTTAAAACGAGACCCTTGCACAAATCCCTTGTCCAACCATTCATTGTAGAGTGCACCACCCACGTAATAGTCAAATACTGACTCCGTTCTCCGTGTAGTACTCCCCATCGCCATTCACAGGTTGTTCCCGTATCACGATGGTGGGGTTGTTGCGAGTCTTGCACTGGCAGTCGACCACCACTATGGAGTTGTTGTCCATGTCGGTTTCTGTACTGCTGGTGCGACGGAGATGATTCGGGACGCTGGCCTGTCGGTGGTCGATGATCGCTCGCCATAGGCGGAGCTCGATGCCACCACTAAAATAGATGTAATTATGTTTTTTGTTTTATTTAAAAACACACTTTAGGCGTAACTTAGAGGTGGATGATGTCAGACTTTTGTAACCAGACAATACGACAGGTGTAGGTATTATCTAATACCCTTTAATCATAGATTTATATGAATAAAAATTAATTTCTGAGATGTTACAAATTATGTATAGTCCGCGAGGTCTAAGAAATAATGCAAAGCTCAGCTTTTACTACTAAGCTTACAAGTACATAAAGCTTTCAAGCAGTCTTCAAAGACCGTAACCATACGAAAAAATAGTATCACATCGGACTGCGCTTTTACTGTCGGACGAATCAGAAACTTCGTCACGAATGTTTACAGCTCATTCATTTGTACTTTACAAATATATATATATATATATATATAAAGTAAATAATTAATAGATTATTTAATACAAACAGATGTCCAAAGCTACTCATTATTTACTATTGCGTCATATAAAAAGTACTCACGGAAGTTGCAATCTCGCGACATCCTCTCGTTGCGCGTGTTGCAATAAGTCTGGCAATGAGTAGTGCTGTTTCGCCAACGCTTTTGCTACTGATCGGGGCAGACTGCGGGATATGGTCCATTCTGTTAACGCCTTAAGCTGCTCTTCATCACATTCTTCTTCATCGAGGATTTCAATTCTGTGAAATAAATTAATATTTTAAGGATTTCGTACTGAACTAAGTCTACGGTACAACGGTCAGTCCTACGACGGAAGAGTTATTAGACAAGGTAGGTAAAAATATAGAGGGATCCAAACGATAAAATTATATTTTTGTTCTGAACCTTTCTGTAACTTTCATAGCTAAATAAGCTTGTAATGTTGTAATGGCCACTCTAAGGTATATAAGAAAGGAAAAAATAATAATAAAGAACTGAAATGATAAATTATATTCATTTTTATTATTTTCTGTGTCCCTGGCATCCACGACGCTGGAAATACTAGTGTAAGTATAGAAAAGATTATTAATAATATATTATTATACTTACGGAGGTTTCTTTTCAACGATATCCCGAATAATTTGCGTCTGAGTTTTTTGTTCTTCTAACATCAGTCGAAGTAATGCATGATATTGTTGATAACAGTCTAAAAGTTCTTGATGCAATCTGTAAATAACATTTCATTTTATTAATTTTGAATTTATTATGAATGTGTTCATTTAAAATGGAAAGATGAATTGGTTCTTGTCTGTGGGTGCGAATACGCGGCAAGTGTGCTTTTTTGCAAATTATAATGAGTTCTTTTACTCGCCGTGAGAACTGCGATTGCATTTTTCTAATAAAACGAGTAGGTAATATTTACCCGCTCTTTTTTTATAATTTTTTCAATGGTCAGATATCGTTAAAGTAACGTTCCACGTGAGGGGTACTATTTTGCATGCTCACGGCCTGTATCCGCATTCTGCGAGTTTTACGTGATTTGTGTTTAAAGAGATATAGTCCGCACCAAATTGCTAGTCCGCTCTGAAGTTGTTGCGAGCAGGTGCAGTCATACAATTTGCTAAGGCGTCGCGATTCATTTCTATATTCAGCACCACTAGTCCTGGTGTAATATTACTAACACGACCTCGGTCTTATATACTGTATCTCAGTATTATTGAAGGTGTTCTTACTTGTGGTTCTCTGTGCGCAGATGGTGCAGCTGGTGGTGCAGCGCGGGCTCGCGGCTGGACGCGGCGGTGGACAGCGACGCGGTGTTGTCGCCCGCGTTCCCGCCGCGCCGCGCCTCCTGGCCCGCCAGGTTCGCGCCTAGCTCTGTGGGATTCATTTATATCTATTTAATAGTACTCTAAAGGAAGTGAGGTAGTGGCGGCCATCAGCAGTCATAATCGGTCGTTGATACCCTGCTGGTGGCGTGGTGGTGGTGGTGGAAGAGGCGACTAAAAGGGGGCTTCTGGTGTCGTGGTAAGAGGTGGTGGCAAGAGTGGGAGCTCGAACCGCCCGATCGACGGCCCCGGGAAGGACGGCGGTATGTGTGGTCGCATATCGTCGTACGCACCAGACGGTGCGGCGAGCGTGAAGCTCACCTAGGAGGAGCCCGACGGGGCAACGCGCTAAGAGGATTCCGGTTGTGTTCGTTTGGAGATCCCGGAGTCCTCTACGCAGCGCCGAGGACGGCCACCGGGAGGTTTTAGTGCGGTAAGAGTCCTACATAACCCTGTATCGCTCCCACGGCATCGGGTACCTTTTGAAGGTTCCCCCTAGTGAACAAAAAAATTAAAAAAAAAATGATACCCTGGTGTAAGCGGTAGACGATAGTCACGGACGATGGTGGTCGTCAACGTTTGGTGAAGGGCAGCGACAACCTTAGACCGACGGTGGTCGCAAGCGCGATTTGTAGCTCATCTATATTAGCTGTCTATTTTTTTTAATCTTTGAAGTTAATAAAACCCTTTGAAGTTCGAGTCCTGAGGCACACTTATTTCTGCTTAATAACAGCAGTGTTCCTATACTGATTCTGTGTTTCGGTTTGAAATATAAATTTAAGGAAACATACTTATTCAAAGCATTCCAACTTAGTTCTCAGCGTTACGCATCTGTAGCCAGCATAGGTCCGACTCTTATCTTATCTGGGGTTGATACAAACTAGCCACTTATCAATAGGTTGGTTACATGCTTGTTTACTACCTATATATTATAAAATAAATAGTATACAATACCTGGCGACAAAACTGTAATAGCAGCTTGCACAGCGTTCCTCACAAGATTGTCCAAAGCGAACATCCAATGCGGTTTGATACTGTGCATCCTTAGAACCACATTCACAGCCTCTTGGAACAGGTATATTGCTGAATGGAGCTCATTGATGGCATTGGAGTCGAAGTCAAGTTCTTCCTTTAATGTAGTTATGGCTTGCTCGATGACACTTCTGTTCTGATCCATGATGTAATCCTTCAACGCGCATCGCAGCATTTCTAGATGAGTCTGTAACAATTTTTTATGTAAAAATGAAATTTATTCCACACAAAAATGATGTAGAAAGGACAATGAACAAATAGGAAAATATAAAAGGGTACAATTTAAAAAAAAAACAAAAAAATGATGATGAACACATATGGCCATAAATATATATAAAACAATACAAAAATTACATTTTAACTAAACATATTCTTAACATAATTAAACACACAGATCTCTACAAAATATTCAATAAACAAATTCTACAAAATTGAATAATGTATATTAGGGTGCTTACATGTAACCGTTGTTTCCTCTAGCAGCATAAACATGTACAAAGGCTTTAATTTTCTTTTGGATTATCAATAAATTTGTTCATTGTCCTTTTTAAAAGTAATATGATATACTTTTGGTGTTGACTATGCAAGTGTGAAAATAAAAAATAGATCATATAGCTCGTAGTTAAAAAAATGTTAAATATTTTTTATACTGATAAATTGTCATTACGACGAATATTTTAAAGAACGCCAAACTTTTAATGATATAAAAATATTAGACCCATTACAATTTATATAATATAAAGTCTTACCAATGTCAATACACTGTTTCCGAAATCCTGTTGTATGCTGAGCATCCACTTGGAGCAGATTTTCTCGCTGTCCTGCTCCAACACACGAGACAGAGTGAGACGACGCTGCGAATCCTTCTTAAGTAGGTAGAACCCATCGTGTTCTATGTCTACTGATGACCTGGGGACGTTTGGCATGTCCACCTGTAAAGTATATTTTGTCTTGTGTTCATTATTTCATTAGTTACAATAAAATGCACTGGGTAAGGTAATCCCATAAACGGGTCAGAAGTGAACTAGCACATTTTTCACGTTATTTAAATGTTTAAGAGGAAATTCTACAAATTTTTAGACGAGGAATCATCAGACTTAGATCAGTCTGTATGTTTAGTGTACAGGTAAATTTTGTTTTAAGAAATCTAGGCTATTTTTCGCGACAATATTAAGGGTTCCCGTTTAAAACTTGAAAGCACGTTAGATATATGCTATTTTAAACTAAAATAAGTATAAATTTAATTTCGTTGACTTTAAATCGATTGATATAGAAATAAAACTTACCTCAGGGGAAAGTAGACCACCTGACGAGCTTCTCCTATTCAGTATAGTGTCGTTGCTATCCATTTCATCAGTAGACGGTGTATTCGGCATGGTACTAGAAAATAACACAATATTTCTTTATAGACTACCTATTTCTTACAACTTCCAGATATACAACATATAAAAAGCAAAATATACAGTAGTAAGACCCTCGTTAGAATTGGTTAGAGTATAATTGAAGCGTTAATATATCGATTAATTGTAATATCACGTAAAATGGTTATGAAATATGTATATGTACAAAACGGTGTATAGTTGAAGTGTTGAAGCTATGTGCGTGTCGCAGCGTTGGGTGCAAAACATACCGGCGTATAACTGTGATTGCAAGTAATAAAACAATTGATCTCATAGAATTCAATATTTGCTTAAATTTTGAAAAACCATTTTGACTTTTTTTTTGCTCTGAATTGGATCTAATTTATATGTTAATAACAAGAATTTTGATACTTCATACTGATTTTTTTAATAACCTAAGTATAATTATGAATAAATAGTCCCTTCTTGTAATACCACAATGAAAAGTTATTCATAAATAGGTGATATTTTTGTAAATAATTTGTTCCAAACGAGCTTTGTACTCCCATTTTTAGCGCGAAAGTACTTGCACTCTCAAAGAAAATATAGTATTCTATGAGTATCGTTTTAAATTTTGTGCGATAGTAATGTAATGTTATTATTACCTGCTGTTTGACAAGTCCGGCGGATATATCAGTATCGGTGAGAGCATCGAGGAAGCCGTCCTAGTGATTGTCGGATTAGACCGGATCGTTTTCACCCTTGACGGGGGGAAGACAAATACACAGGCTTAGTGGGCGCACAGACCAAACTGTTATGTCTTTAGACGGATTTGTCGTTAGCGAACAGGAATTAGTTACGGAAAGACAATGGATTTTATTCACTTTTCTTTCTTTATGACGATTAATATGTGTATTCTTTGACATGTCATTAAAAATGATCAATCATGAATTGGTGGATATTTCTATAATTGTGCAATTTTGAAGGCTTTTAGGTATAACAGATTACATATTAAATAACTTATATGGTGGACTGAAGTATGAACACACAGACAAAAATTGAAATTGGTTATGTTTAAAAACAAACACAAACCCACGTGTGCCTTCTAATCGAAATAATCCTGATTTAAAGGTCTTGTTAAAGTCTAAATCTAAAATCACAAAAAATCCCTTAGTTCATAATGCAGTGTTTACATTTAAAATATACCAGGGTGTCTTAAATTTATGTCACCTTAGACAGAACCATGTGATATTCGGACATTCGATTATTCATTACGAAAAATTAAAATCAAGACAAATCATTCTAAAGACAATTTGAGTGCGCTCGATCTTAAGTGCCAAGCAATCAACATGTGTTATAAACAAATCCGTGTTAAACACTCACATATTTATTTGTGACTTTGCTAAAACTACCGTACGGAGGTTTGGATAACGAATTTGATTTATTTAATCTTTTATTCTACCAAACATGACATATACGACATAATAATAATATAATAATGTATAATTAAATACTTCGCCGCCCATAAAACAAGCGTCCCTTTTACCACAATATGTATGATGATATGATGTGAAACATCACACAATGCACAATAACACAAGTTCCATATCATATACATATAAAGATATAAAGTGGGATCTCTTACTGTCATATTACCTCTAAGGATAAGTCATGCAAATAAATAGGTGACTACTAATTTTGAGAGCATTCGCTGAAGTACTTAAAAATTAGGTACGATTTATTTAGGGTGATATTTTAAATCCATGCTTTTTAATATCAAACGGAAGTAAACTATTAAGTTGTTGTCACTTACTCAATCTCGGGTGAACTAGGCAGTATCCCGGCGATGCTCGGTTCTGATATTTTCTTTTGTGAAACTGCCGGACGAACTTTGTCGGCCGGCACCGATATACTTCTGTTGTAATCAACGCTGTTGCCTAGGCGCGTTGTGGATTTTTTCTTTCTGTAATATTAAGTTACATTTTATTATAACACAATTATCTTTTATGCTTTTGTTTAATTATACAAGGAAATTTAAGTCAAAGTAGCGATAGATGCAATAGTTATCTAAAACTCACAGTATTCATTGTCGACATCGAAGTGTCATCGCTTCAAGGTGCGAAGATAGTGCAGTAATAATATAATGCATTTTATTAAGATTTATTATTATCAATTGGTTGCTTGCCAAGTTGACAATCAGTTGTTCTATAGGATAATATAATAGTTCTAGTGTTAGCATTTTATGAATGTTAAAGGTGTAAATACTAATTTGAAAGTATGCATCAACCTTATTTATATGATTAGAAAATAGTAGGAATTCTTTTTACAGTCCTACTGCAGTAGCAATGTCGCCACAACTATTTTGACTTATATACATTGGATTCTCATTCGAAAGATGTAGGAAGATAGATTACTCGTACTTGGATGACTTTTCAAATTGCAAAATCACAGTAAAACCTTTATATCTCCAAAATCGTTCAAATTCTAAATTTTGGGAATCAGGCAGGCAATTTTTTGGAGAAGAAATATTTCCACGATGGAAACGCTTTTGGAATCCACTTCAACGGTAAAAATCGCACAATATCCCAATTAAGCTCAATTTCGGTTACGGTACTTACTCGCTCAAGAAGGGATCTTCGATCAGCTCCGCGGCAGTAGCACGTTTCTCCGGGTCGGGGATGAAACAACGCAGTATAAAGTTCTTGGCTTTCTGCGACAGCTCACTCGGGATTTCTGGATGCATTTTGTAGTAGCCCACCTACAAATAGTATGAATAAAATGAATGAGTATTTAAAAAACTGCTTGACCCGAATGATCCTAAAATGTCTACTTTTGTTATGTTATACAATTGTTATTGTATATTGTGGCAAATACTACTGCCCACATAAAATAAAAAGCAATGGTTCTTACCTTGAAAACTGCAGCCTGAGGAGAACCTAATTCCATGAAGGGCGGATTTCCTGTAGCCATCTCCACCACAGTGCAACCCAGCGACCAAATGTCGGCCTGAAAACGATTTTTAGTAACTTTAGAGAAAGTTTTGTAACAAAATTATACCAGTCAGCGAATAAATGACAGGGTAGATGCAATTTTAAAGGTGTTTAGAAGGTAATTCTACCTTTAATCTATGAATGGTAAAATAACTTTTAAAGAAGAATTTAACCTTGCAATATAGTTAAGTGTCATGGGGTTACATCAGCCTTTTTTACTTTCATTACTAATGCCGGGGTTGAAACTTAGATTTGTCCCTGTAGTTCCGGGAGTAGAATAGGACTACGGTATCTCCTGCCTGTCGACTACGACGACTAAAAGGGGGCTTCTGGGGTTGTGAGTGGCAAGAGTGGGGGCTGGAACCGCCCGTCAGCGAGCCCCGAAAGGACGGCGGTATATGTGGTCGCATACCGTCGTACACACCCGACGGGGCAACGCGCTAAGAGGACTCCGGTCGCGTTCCCTTGGAGATCTCGGAGTCCTCTATGTAGCGCCGAGGACGACCACCGGAGGGGTTTTAGTGCCGGGTTCCAACTTAATCCTCAGGAATAGCAAAGCTACTGCTGTCGACATCAGGTAGGGCTTTATTTTTTTAACCGACTTCGAAAAAGGAGGAGGTTACTCAATTCGACCGTATATATTTTTTTTTTATCTGTCGTCTGGACACTTACTATCACATGAATTGCATGCTTGTTTGCTACTTCTATATTATAAAAAAATAACACAAAGTATACTTACTGGTGCTCCGTACCCTCTCTGTCCTTTATCAATGACCTCAGGAGCCATATACTGCAGCGTGCCCGCGAAGGTTTCAGTTGAAGGGCAGAGTCCCGCCAACCGCTTGGAGGTTCCGAAGTCGGATATTTTCACGACACCGCTGTACGTGTTCACTAACACGTTATCGCCTTTGATATCACGGTGGACGATCTTCTGGTCGTGTAGGTATTTGAGACCTGAAATAATTATGGTGAGAATTATTCAATATTAATTAAATAAATTAAATAATGCTTTCTTCGATAGAATTGATAGAACGAACAACTAAAGCTAGAATCGACATGTGATCGAACGCCGAAACCGCATCGGACAAGTATTGTGATTGCTGCATCACATCATTATTTTCATGACCATATGTTTATACAAGGATGCAAAAACTCTTGGAAGTACTTATGAAGATATAACCACGAAATCTTTTATTACAATATGTATAAATATTGATTTGGAATTATAACAATAATTACTATTTAAGAGTAATAATATTTATTATACTCAACTTCCTTCTTATACAAAATACTTATTCAATATTTCTGCTACTCTATTACCTTCTAAAATCTGTTTTGTGTAGTATGCTATAGTAGCCTCATTTTCCTTCAAAGGGCCCCATTTAGAACGCAGCAGCGCAGACAAAGATCCTCCGGGAACTTGCTCCATGAAAATCTTGAAGTAGTTGTCTTCTGATATCGATCCCAGATACTACAAATAATATGACAGTCATACAATCTTACAAATTAACAAATAAGTCTTAAATTTATAGTTTTACAATTTAACAAATAAGTCTTAAATTGAAGGATTTTATCATAAAGATTTTATAATAATAATAAGGCGTTTTATAATAAGTTACACTTAATAGAAAAACTTACTATAAAACCTACTGAACTATTGTTCAGATATTTTTACTTGAATTTAGTACTAGACCGCATATCTATTTGATTAAAAGTCTAAAACCTGTTATATCACTAAGCAACGTCATAAATTTTGGGTCTTAGATCCGCCATCCATTCAAGAAACTAAACAACAGTTGGGCAGCATAGAAACAATATATTTGTCATCTACGAAAAAATGTTTTCTTCGGATATTGTTAAGTTTCTTATTCTTACTGTTAATATAAAAATTCCACACACCTGCACAATATTCCTGTGGCGCAGCTGCGAGTGCAGCAGGATCTCCTCGTGCAGCGGCTGCACGTCGCCGAGGTTCTTCTCGGGGATCTCCTTGACGGCGATGCGCACCTGCGTGTTGAGGTCGCGCGCCGCGTACACCACGCCGTACGTGCCCTTGCCCAGCACCACGCGCTTGTTGCTGTCGTCCAGCTCGTACTCGAACTGGGGCGAGTGGGGTGTTATTAGACAAATGTTTGCCATTAATATTGTCAAGTGTGTGTGTGTGTGTGTGTGTGTGTGTGTGTGTGTGTGTGTGTGTGTGTGTGTGTGTGTGTGTGTGTGTGTGTGTGTGTGTGCAATTATTATATTTAAAAATATAATAATTTTGCAAAATGTTATAATGTTACTTAAAAAATACCTTCAATTGATCTTGCATGACACTAGTGTCTAAATCGGCAACTTTCTCATGATCGGCGGTCAACTCTCCCAGCAGATCGTACAAGTGCTGCCGGAAGGCTTGCGACGGCAAAAATATTTGGAAGTCATCAGAATTCTCGCTGACGTACAGGAACAGACATCGCTCATCGCGTTTGTAGAGACTGTTGAACAGATCGATTTATCATCAATATTTTTACAATAAGTACCTATTGAAAAACTATAGCTGTTTTGTTGTTTTACAAAATGCGTCTTCGATTCCCTTGTGGTTGATTCAAACTAGAATTTTCAACCTTATTTCATAATTTTGCGAAACCTGGCAGATTATTTTTAAATATTATCATAATTTTATTAAAAAAAATATTACTTAATATAACCCATTTCTCAGTATCACAAATATCACAATCACACAAAAAAATAAAATACACAGATACCTACAGCAAAGACATTTTAATTAATCTTCTACGCCTATGTTAATCAAAACCCTAACCAAACAGTCAAGAACTATTTCCTTCACTATTTGAATTACAAAACTCATATATCTACTAAGAATAGAAAAATCTATCAAAAATACCTGTAAGTCCGTATCATATCGCTGGTGAAGAGCCAGCGGTGCACCTGGCGGCACTCGCCGCGCATGGAGTCGAGGCACAGGTTGAAGATCTCCACGGACTTCTGCTCCGCGCCCATGTTCACGTTCACGTACGACGGCATGTACACTTTTGTTGTTTCTAATATAAGTACCTGAGAAGAATATATTTTTAAGTGATAAAAGTGACTGGACAATAGAAATGCATGTCTTAACAGTGATATTGAACAGTCAGAAATAGACGACAAATTGTTACTGTAGCTTCCGGATATTCCATCTAAAGTTTGGATAAACAGTTTGAAGTCTAGTAACAAAACCGACATTAACGCAAAGATTGCCTGGGAGAGTTTTTCTACAAAAGCAATAACTGCAAGATTAATCTGATAAGGAATTTAGTACCGACTTGTTCTGCTCAAACTAATTTCAAAACATACAAAATGTTCCAAGATAAGCTTAGAAAAAGCAGTGATAGCCCAGTGGTTAAGAAACTCAGCCTCTTGATTGAGGGGTCCGAGGTTCAAATCCCAGGCTCGTACCTCTGATTTTTCAAGTTATGTGCGTATTAGATATGAATTATCACTTGCTTAAAACGGTGAAGGAAAACATCGTAAGGAAACATGCATACCTGAGAAATCTTTAAAAAAAAAAGGTTTTCAAAGGTATGTGAAGTCTACCAACACGCACTTGGACAGCGCGGTGGACTATGGCTTAATCCTTCTCACACTGAGAGGAGACCCGTGCCCAGCAGTGGGGCAGTATTGGGTTGATGATGGAACTTAGAAACTATTAAAGTGAATCATGAAAAAAAACGTCTATGAAAATTTTATGTACTTACAGGAAAACGTATAATATTCTCACAGGTGGTCTTAGTTGCTTCGACAAAGAATTCCATCCAGAATGAAAATACTTGCTGCTCTGGTGAAAAATCTTCACTTTTTTTCCTAAACCTGTAAATAACAATAACATTAGACACACCAATACTCAGCCCCAAAACAGATGTCCAAATTCATTATTCAGATGTATGTCTTGCTGGGGATCGAACCAGGAATCCTTTGCGCGTCCGACTGTTATGGTGATCGCTTCGCCACGTGGGTTTTCAAATAGCATGGTGGAACCCACTTCAGTACAGTCTGGTTTTAAAAGAGACCTATGTTATCTATCGAAGTAACATTGTTGATATTGTGTTAAACTGAGCTTGTGAGATTAATAAAAATATAATTGCATTTACCTGTCAATTAATTCAATATTTCCTATAGTAGACTTCAGGTACCAGTTAGGTGGTTTGAGCTTAAACATACATTCGGCTGCTTGAATGGCTTTCACATAGTCCTGTGCTAGCACTGAGATCTCGAAGAAAGTTGCCACATCCCAGTAGTCCTTTAGGGATGATAGACTGCCTTTTTTACCTATTAAGTGGTTCAAAATCCTACCTGAAATTTTATAATACAAAATTTTAAAAATGGTTTTCGGTTGTATTTATTTCGAAAACAAACAAAGCACACTAAGAATGGCGTTTTTTGATATTTTTGGAAATACATTGTTATAAATACATCAATAGTCAACTTATGTAATTCTTGTGTTTTCCTGTAATATGCTTAGTGTAAGTAAAGTTAAGAAATTACACTTACCTATATGTTGTAACTCTTGGGAATCCTTAAAATCATTCCCGGCTATAACTAATAATGTTGCTAAATTAATTCCTGCATATTCATTAGGCTGCACTTCGAAACCTTGTCTGTACCTAAAAACAAAAAAAATGTTATTATTATCTTCCAAACACTTTAATTTTATGAACTTTTCGTGAAAGCTGCCTTAGTTAACTTTTTTGTCTGGTTGTCTATTTGTCAATCTATCATATAAGATGAATAGACCATAAGCCACTTTTAAGTTTATTAAGACTACTTGTTTAATATTAGGTATTATATGTAATGATAAATGTGATCAACAAATTTACTTACCAGTGGATAGCACTATTCAAACTCTCTGTATCCGAGTGTAGAGATTCGACGAACTTATCCTTATAAATACGGCCGCACAAACATAACATATCCGGGAACCTATTCTCTTTCTTCTCCAAAGCCTTTACACACACTTTTAAAGCATTTTCCCTGTCGCCTTCCTTATTTCTCCTGAAAAAAGTTTTATCATTTAATTATTTACTTAACATTTAACATAAACATTTCAAAATATTCTTAATTCAACCGAGATCACAGTGGCCCGAAACCACTCAATGGTTGGAGAATGTTAAAGGTCTCTGATTCGATTCAAGAGAAAATATTAATTAAGTGTATTGGTATTTACTTTTCACTTGTTTGGCAATAAACCTGCGTTTGTGATCATAAGGGCCGCAATAGAAAACAGTTTTATGGTACAAAGTCTATCTTCCAAAAATTGTATAACTTTGATTTATATTGCCTTCCTTAATAGAAGTAAGACCAATAGAAAATTTACCATAAACATCATAACTCACCTATTCATAGCAAACGCGTACATAAACCTAATAATGGGCATGTTGACGTAATTCTTCCTATTCATGATCGTCTTTAGGTCGTCGACGACTTGCACGATGGCGTCGTAGTCCTGTATCTCGCGGTACGATATCAACATGTTGAGTATCGTGTCGCCGGAGAGCACCGCCGGGTCGTCGAGGCGACGCCGCATAGCGTGTAACACGTTAGCGAGCTCTTGCCCGCTGTATATCTCACGGGCTTTCCGCAGATCAGATAGGAATTTCTCTTGAAGATGCGCTCTGGAAATTTAAAACTTTATATATAAAAATCCAGCGTCGTCTAAAAATAGAAAAATATTCGATGAATCGTCTTACTTTTTTTACAGAATGTTTCATTTATATATAGGAATGTTTGTATGTCAAAGTTCTCACGTTTATTGTAACAGAACTACTACCTCTTTGGAACGTGGTTTGTTATGGAAAGGAAATGGCGAAAGAAACTCCATATGTGCGAAATTTGAAATCTTTTACAAAATAAATATTATACAATTTTATGGGACGAATAGATTGTTTTATATTCTTTTTGTACGGGATGATATGTTCGCCCAGCGAAATAATCCCACTATAAATTAAAATAAATAAATAAATTGGAACAGAACGTATATGTACTTCCCTAATAATTAATCAGACTGATAATAATAATAATAATTAAGCTGAGAATTAATCGAGGCTAATGTTATCATTTACAAGTTACCAGATTACACTTTTTAACAATAACACGGATTGAGATAACCTAGGAGTGTATACTGTGTAGGTTTAAATTTCAATAATCAATTTATCTAATATATAAAATTCTCGTATCACAGTTTTCGTTGCCATACTCCTCCGAAACGGCTTGACCGATTTTGATGAATTTTTTTGTGCTTATCCGGTATCTATGAGAATCGGCCAACATCTATTTTTCATCCCCCTAAGTGATAAGGGTTGCTCACTCTTAACATTTTTTTATTTATATGGCAACACAACCTTTGCCGGGTCAGCTAGTATTTATATGTAAATCTCATTTTAACTATATGACATTTATAATGTGAGTCATATTTCACGAATAGTAAACAAAGACACCAATTACTATGCAAATGAAGCGTTCTTATTGCCACATGGATATTTTAAAAATATTTTCCTTGTCAGATTAGTATACCTACTACTTCAATTATATTACTCTTTTTTCATCTTGAAATTAATTTAATTTCAATCCATTTAACTGAATATTATTACAATGGTATATTTGGAATTTCTAGTAGCATAAATTGCATAAAGTTTCTATTAACATACATTTAAACATAAATCAGACATGATACATGATGTACATGATAGAGAGGCGCCTCTGTCGGCAAAATTTGGCAGCTCCACGCTTAGTAATCAGTTTTAATGCATAATACAGGTGTATACAAGGTTTTTGGACGGTTTTACATTCCTCTGTAGTTACTCCTTCATGTGGACGTGCAATATCTATCATACTTACTTACTTAAGATCTATTATACTTACTTTGTTTGAACCTCAACATCCTGTAAGATATTTTTAAGCCTGAGCGTTAGATGTTGTTTGGGATCTGTGGTTTCTTCTCCTTTAAACTTAGTAGCGGCTGGATTCGTTGTGACACAGGTACCGGCTTCCGTCAACTTGTAAGATACGAATAGAAAATTGGGTAGAGATATCTGTAATAAGATTAAAGTATTAAATTAAGTAATATTATAAAGAAAGAAATACATAAATAGTTTGTAAAAATATAATCAATGAAATTTATAACTAATGAACTCAAATATTTATACACGCTTTGCTACCCTTGAGCATAGGATTCAGATGAAGGTGTCTCATTCTAGACTTTAATTAGAGATATCAATAAATAACATAAAGATCATTAGTTTGTCTTCAAATCAGAACATTAAATTTGTATATGTTAGGCATGTACGTAAGAAGCAACACTAATATACAACAAAAAAATTACAAAATGGTATGCAACATATCATATTACATAATATCTAAAGAATAAAAGTTACTTTGTTGGTAGCCTTTTTTGCAAAACGTGCGACATTTAGTAGTCAACTGTATGGTGCCGATTTGAGATATTGTTGTCGGAAAATCAATCTTATATCAAGTATAACTTCAAAAATACAACAGTCGACAGTGGAATATTCCATGAGGATCAATTTGAAATGCTGCCTAGTGATACAATTATCTAGGTGTCAACAGAATCTGTTCCCACTTCCCAGTCAACGTAATAGGCCAACCTGGATCATCAATAGACCACACTAGGGTCATAATTCAATAACGCCAGGTACACGAGTCACACACGTGCGTCTGTGCAATTGAGAAATTGAGAGTAATAACTATTGAGACATTGTCATCCAAGGTCTGATAACTGCGCACGATTATCTAGGATATTTTGTTATGCACTGAAATGAACTATATACCTACTAGAAAAAGTATTATATATTTCAAAGATTTAGGTCTCAGATTCATTCAAATATTTTAAAGAGAAAATTCACTGATCATCAGTGATCAATAATAATGGTAAATAACCCTAAATAGGTTTAAAGTCGTAACCGAGGCCAGCCTAAGGACCCTAAGGACTATGTTGGAATGCCTCGTATAAATATCTTTCTCTTAATACCCTTCAAATCAGATTGCAACAGTAGTTAATATTGTTCTTATAAGACAAAAATAAATGTGGCGACGGTATTCTCGAACTCATAACTCGAAGAGTTCTACGTCTACTACATATATTGCATTATAGATCTGAATTACTAAATCATAATATAATGAATAATGATAATATCTGAAATTTGTATGTGTAATTTTATATTACAGTTTGTATTACTTAATATGTTATGTAATATTAGTTAATAGTTCAGATAACAAACATGTTTCAGCGCATGTATACTGTACACATTTTATTAGAGAAGTAGCTTATGTGCCTTGAAGGTACTAATCATACCAATTATACATCTATTAGTAGCTTCAATATGAATGGTGTGTATGACTAACTGTTGTATTCACACTAAGATACTATATTTAATTGTAGAATGAACAGTGTACATTTGAAGCAATAAAATAACAATATTTTACATAAAACACGAGGAAAATAGTTTTGCTGAATCATTTGTAAACATAATAGAATTAATGTATACATTTACAAAATGAATGAATGGTCTATAAGATTACATATGAATATCATCCTGAAAATGGTACAGTCAGTTCAATCACCCCGTTGTTGAGTTATTACTGTAATGACACTCATAAATTGGTTGTGAATGGGTGTGACAGATTGATACAAAATGATGGAGCCGGATCTTATATAGTGTACTAATGAATGTGGGAATAAAAAATAAATTTAAAAGTTCAAATTTTGTGATATTCAAATTAATATCCTTTTATGAATATCTAAAGTGAATTTATATTTAGGGTTATAGAAAGGACACATATCATCATATTTAGAATTTAATCCTGCTTTACAGTGACAACATCTCGGATTGACTGATGTTTTACATATATTTTAGGATTATTACCAATCGGTATTAAGGATACATAAGGCTTTTCCTCCCCACGTTTTGGTTTATTGCCACTATTTAGTTCGAACATTTTTCTAAAAAACAAATATAAATTTTTGACATAATTTTAAAAAACAGAGACTGTGTAACGGACACTTAGTCTCAGTCTCATCTCTTTTTTAATTTTGTATAATTGCCTTATATTTCGAAGTGTTAGTATTAAGTATCCCTATTGGAATTTATATTAGTTTTAATGTGTTTTGTTTATATTATAAGATGTTGTATGTGTAATTTATGTATAAGCAATAAAGAATGATATAAATAAGTGAAAGGGATAGACATAAGATAGAGCGAGAGGCCTATTGCTGTCTCCGTCCGACAGATCGTGCTATCTCACTCGGACAGGCCCCCTCGCAAGGTCGCGCGCACCTGTGGCGCGCGCGAAACAAATATAAAGAGGCATTTTTTTTGTATAAATTCATTCCCTCCGACGCCTCCAACGAAGAAGCACGCTTTGTAAAGAAAGAAAAATAAATACAGTCCACATTCGAAGAAACAACCACGTCTTTTATTCGGCACCCTGGACCTCACAATTTCTGGTCCATCGAGTGCCGGATTGGAAGCAGCGCATCAAGGCATCAAGGCATCGAGGCAACGGGAATCCAGACACCGCTACGAGCAGCATAGCCAGGACGCCTCCTCGAGCAGCACAGCCAGGACGCCTCTCCGGGCAGCGTAGCCAGGACACCTCTGCGAGCAACGTAGCTTGGGCACTTCGTGTCAGCGACTACACAGCTCTACGGACCACTGCGAGCAACGTAGCTTGGGCGCCTAACGTCAGCGACTACACAGCTCTACGGTCAACGAGTCCACGGGTCTGAACGCGGTTTACCCGCGGCTCTGTCTTATAACCACCTAACGGTGTCAAACGGTTTTAAGGCAGAGTTAACGCCTCAGGGCGGTGTGGTGCATTGTGCGACACCACCGGTCAAAAAGCGTCGACCGAATAGCACTTTCTCGCCAGTAAGGGATCTGTGGTGCGGGGGCCAGACTGTAGGCACTGCTGACAGCAACCGGACATTCCAGCCGGTTGCCGAGCACCCCGTTAACTGCACATCCCCTCTGCTGGGAGAACCCCACCTATACCCAACCCCACCTATCCATCCCGGAAGGAGCGAACACTAGCTTGCGAGCTAGTACCTCCCGACGGACCGTTAGGGACTGTTAGGGATTGTTAGGGATTGATAGGGATTGTTAGGGATTGTTAGGAATTAGGTATAGTGTTAGGGGCAAGCAAGAGCCGCTACGATGACAACGTGCAGCCCACCAGTAACTAGGAGAAAGTTAGCCGAGGCGCGGGCATTTACGGATGCGCCCGCATCACCTTCCGAGCCGACGCGAAACGTGCCACCATCTGGATCCGCGAGTGCTAGGGAACCGTTTCATACAACCGCGCAACCCGCGTTAGACGCACAATCGGTGTGCTCTCAACGTTCTACCGATATTAGGCGAAGCGAACTAGAAGCAGAAAAGCGTCTTCTAGAAATACGGTATAGGCAGTTGCGGTTAGAAGCGGAAATAATGGAGAAGCAAATAGCGATAGATAAGGTCACGTCCCGCGAGGAAACTGATAGGGAAAGTGTAGGCAACCAACGTAGGGCGAATGAGAAGCGCGTCGAAACCTGGTTGAATGAGAGTCAACCACGGGGGGAGCGGCACGAGGTAGACACGGTCCGCGAAGTAATATTGGAGCCGGGCCAACCAATACATAATAGCGAGCCAATAGCTAAGGCGCCGACGGCGGCCAAGGACGATGTGGTAGACAGGTTAGTTTTCGCGCTAGAGAATATGTCTCGAGGTCGACCTTCGTCGCGGCAAACGCAAGAATTACCTATTTTCGACGGGGACCCGAGGGAGTGGTTACCCTTCAAGGCCGCGATGAGGGACTCAACGGCGCTCTACCACATGTCGCCATCAGAAAACTTAGCTAGGTTGAGGGCATGCTTACGGGGGGAGGCCAGGCAGGCCGTGTCGGCCCTATTGTACTCTGCCACGGAACCTACACAAATACTGCGTACACTCGAGCAGTGTTTCGGCCGACCGGGGGCAATTATAGACCAGGCGGTGAACGAGGTACTTAGATTACCTAGCGTAGGTTCCACGGCGAACGAGTTAAACATGTTCGCGGTCAAGGTCCAAAATGTGGTAACAGTAATTGAAAGCATAGACCCACAAGGTAAGGATACGGATCCTAGACTGCCGCGAACAATCAGTGAGAAGTTAAGTCCCCATTTAAAAAGTAAGTGGTATGACTACGCATACGAAAGCAGGGAGGAATCGCAATCTGAGTTGGGTAGGTTAGCGAGCTTTCTTATGCGAGAAGCGGACAGGGCAATTCAATTTTCGCACGATAGGGTTGCCATAACAAATACGCGTCCCGTGCAACGTATTGTACAACCGCGACCTATACAAAAACGGTCGGAAATTCGCAAGCCGGTGTATGCTACAGCAGAGGGTCCCAGTAAGACGGGGCGGATAGAATGCCTCTGCTGCGGAGCTGGACACCGGACGTATGTATGCGATAAAATAGCGGCTATGTCGGTACAACAAAGATGGGAATGGGCAAAGGACGCGCGTATTTGTTTTAGGTGTTTAGATAGTAGACACAGGAAGTTCGCATGTAGGAGTAAAAATTGCGGTGTAGACGAATGTAGGAGACCACACCACGCGTTATTACACACTAGTCCGCGGAACATAGGTTGTGAGGAGAGCGGGGTCGAGTCGGTCACGGCGGCATCGGCACATATGCCTACCGATAAAATACAAGTCCTACTCAAAGTGTGCCCGGTTACCCTTAAGGGTAGTAACGGCCGGGAGGTGCACACACACGCGCTATTAGACGAGGGTTCGACAATAACCTTAGTTGACGAGGAGATAGCGGCCTCCATAGGAGCTCGAGGCCCTATCAGAGCCCTTAACATCGTGGGAGCTACCTCCAGTCAACAGGAACCCGGTAGTCGCGTCGTGTGCATGAGAGTGAGAGGACAGAACGGCCACTCGCACGAAATTAAAGCTCGTACGGTTAGGAACCTCACATTAGGAAATCAGAGCATAGAAAGGGATTTCTTAAAGTATCCTCATTTAAAGAGAATACCTAGGGACGTAGTGTGTTACGCAAACGCAAAGCCTCGTGTATTGATAGGCGCGGATAATTGGCATTTGATAGTATCGCGTAAATTAGTAACTGGGAATAAAAAACAGCCGGCCGCGTCGTTGACTCAGTTAGGATGGGTTTTGCATGGGTCAGTTCCGCGCAGCGTCGTGGTAGAGAGGGCCATGGTCCTCCATGTGCGCACTCAACAACAGTGCATCAAGCACGCGCATACGGACGATCAGCTGAGCGATTTAGTCAAAGCCCACTACGACATTGACGCAATAGGCATTACGCCGAACCGCAAGCCCATACCTAGTGAGACGCGAGCTGTTAGCATTACTAAACAGACGGCCAAGCGCGTAAATGGACGATTCGAGGTAGGTCTGCCTTGGGTCAGCGATGACGTGACCCTACCGCCGAGTTACAGTATGGCATGTAGGCGTTTACAAGGAATCGAGCGAAAGATGGACAAGTCGCCCGCATTCAAGGAAGCCTATACGAGGCAGGTAAACGCACTGTTAGATAAGGGTTACGCGGAACCCAATATGGGTCAGTATGTTAGTAGCGATAGGGAATGGTATTTACCCCACTTCGCCGTCACTAACCCGAACAAACCGGGGAAGCTAAGGCTAGTGTTCGACGCCGCGGCGCGAGCGAACGAGAAGTGCCTTAACGATGTATTGCTAGATGGCCCGGATTTGTTACAATCTCTAAACGGGATTTTGTTCGGTTTTAGAGCGAGACGGGTAGCACTAACAGCTGATATACGCGAAATGTTCTTACAAGTTAAGATTAGGAAAGAGGACCGCGTAGCGCAGCAATTCCTGTGGCGGGGCGACGACCGTAAGAACCCCCCACAGAAGTATGTAATGTCGTCTATGATATTCGGAGCTCGTAGCTCACCCTTTTTAGCGCATAGTATTCGCGATATGAACGCGACGGAGTTTAAAGACGCGTATCCGCTCGCGTACGACGCGATTACTGGTAGTACGTACATGGACGATTGGATCGATAGTTTCGACTCCGAAGAGGAAGCCGCGCGCACGATAAGCGAAGTGCGCCACGTGCACGCGCAAGCCGGTTTCGAGTTGGCCGGTTGGAGTTCGAATCGCGAGGCAATATTGTCGGACGTGCCCACGGAGTCCCGCGCGCACGCTCCGAAGGAGCTCGCCACGAACGCGCATTTGTGCGACAAAGCGTTGGGTGTATTATGGTTACCTAGGTACGACGAACTTGGCTTTAACACTGAAATGCATAGGGTACCGGAAGACGTAAAAAACCTAACGCGGACTCCCACAAAGCGCGAAGCATTAGGAGTGGTGATGTCAATATTCGATCCGCTAGGCTTGTTAAGTCCATATACGATTACGGCGAAAATATTACTACAGGAATTATGGCGCGAAAAAATAGGGTGGGACGAGTCCCTTCCGCACGAGCAGGCCACTGCGTTCGCCGAATGGCAAGCTGACTTAAAATGTATAGCCGACCTTAGAGTACCGAGATGTTATGACACGCGCGACTCGATAGTGGATAGGCAGTTGCACGTGTTCTGCGATGCGAGCGAACAAGCATACGCAGCGGTAGCTTATTGGCGTTTTAGGAATGCATCGGGTAAGGTAAAGTTAGCATTAGTGGCGGGAAAGGCGAAGGTCGCCCCCTTGAAAGCTCAGAGTATACCCCGTATGGAGCTTCAGGCGGCGGTAATAGGTTCTAGGCTAGCTACAGACGTAATAAGTAAGCATCCATGGAAGGATGCGGTAGTATATTTGTGGTCAGATTCGAAGACGGTGCTGTCATGGATTAGGAACGACGCAAATAGGTATACGCCTTACGTAGCTCACCGTCTGAGTGAAATAGCAGAGGCGACACGCACCGAACAATGGAAGTGGGTTCCCACCGCGTTGAACGTAGCCGATGACGCGACGCGGGCGGGTAACACTCAGTTAAGCAGCTCGTCAAGATGGTACACCGGCCCTCCGTTCCTGTGCGAGAGCGAGGAACGTTGGCCAGTTGAATGCACATTGCCATTACAAGTGACGGAAGCTTTAGTGACGCATACAACGTCCCGGGATAGCTTAATTGAGATAGAAAGGTTCTCCTCATACGATCGATTAGTGCGTGCGCTCTCTTATGTATTGCTATTCGTAGATAAGTGTAGGAAAAGGGCGGCTAGCTTAGGCATTAAGCATATTAGAGAGGCGGAACGCCTGATAATTATGCAAGCGCAATCTCACAGCTTTGAGAGTGAGATAGCGAGATTAAGACAGGGAAAGCACGTCGACAGATCGAGTCGACTATTTAAGTTAGACCCCGTTTACGATGAAGACGGGATAGTTAGATTGAATGGTAGGATAGACGCGGCAAACATACCCGCGCAACGCAAGAACCCTCCAATACTGGACGGTTCGAGCCACCTAGTCAGGTTGTATATCAGACGCGAGCATGTTCATAGCAATCACTCGGGGAGAGAGCAGTTAGTAAATAACATTAGGCGGAAATTCTGGGTGTTACGGTTACGACCCGCGGTGCGAACTGTGATAAGCGATTGTGTAATGTGCAAAGCCCGCCGGGCGGCACCGTTAGACCCAGTCAAAGGAGATCTGCCGGCTCTGCGACTGCAGTCGTATACGCGACCGTTTTCATATTGCGGCGTCGATTGCTACGGACCTATGTGGGTGACAATAGGTAGGCGTAGGGAAAAGCGTTGGGGAATGTTATTTACCTGTTTAGTGACGCGCGGTATTCACATAGAATTGATAGCGAGCCTTAGTACGGAATCCGCGATAATGGCGATAAGGCGTATGGCCGCGCGACGAGGTATGCCGCATACCATGGTGTCAGATAACGGGACTAACTTTCACGGAGCGGATGTCGAACTTAGAAGGGCATATCGCGAGTGGCTCCCTGAGATAGAAAAGTTCGCACTTAGAAAACATATGGACTGGAGGTTCATTGACCCCGGAGCCCCTAACCAAGGTGGGGCCTGGGAACGTATGATAAGGAGCGTTAAAAGCGCAATGTTAGTAACACTTACTGATAGGGCACCTAAAGAAGAGATACTCGCGACGCTTACCACAGAGATAGAGCATACGATAAATTCTAGGCCTTTAACTCACGTACCCGTGAACGCGGACGACCCGGAAGCGTTGACTCCTAATCACTTCTTGCTAGGATCGGCGGTGGGCCTTCCCTTTGTAGGAAATTGTGCGGTAGCCGATAGGCGCGCATGGAGGGCTGCACAGGCGTTAGCCGATATATTCTGGAAGCGGTGGATTAGTGAATATCTACCTACGCTAGCACCTCGGGGTGATAACAGGAATAATAGGAGCAACGTGAAGCCGGGCGACGTAGTTATAATAGCCGATGGATTACTCCCACGAAACGTATGGCCCCGTGGCTTAGTAGAGCATGTGTATACGGGACCAGATGGTGTGGTACGAAGCGCGGAGGTACGGACGAAAGGTGGTATATTTAGACGTCCTGTATGCAGACTAATCGTCCTCCCGGTAGATAGTTAGGCTTCGAAGGTCTTCGCCGGGGGGAGAATGTAACGGACACTTAGTCTCAGTCTCATCTCTTTTTTAATTTTGTATAATTGCCTTATATTTCGAAGTGTTAGTATTAAGTATCCCTATTGGAATTTATATTAGTTTTAATGTGTTTTGTTTATATTATAAGATGTTGTATGTGTAATTTATGTATAAGCAATAAAGAATGATATAAATAAGTGAAAGGGATAGACATAAGATAGAGCGAGAGGCCTATTGCTGTCTCCGTCCGACAGATCGTGCTATCTCACTCGGACAGGCCCCCTCGCAAGGTCGCGCGCACCTGTGGCGCGCGCGAAACAAATATAAAGAGGCATTTTTTTTGTATAAATTCATTCCCTCCGACGCCTCCAACGAAGAAGCACGCTTTGTAAAGAAAGAAAAATAAATACAGTCCACATTCGAAGAAACAACCACGTCTTTTATTCGGCACCCTGGACCTCACAGACTGGTTTACATAAAAATTCTTGCATGTTTTAAATTTTACAAAAATAGAACAAAGATAGGTATAATCATTGTTTAATAAGCTACTTGCGCATACACCAAGGTTTTATAATTGAACATAATGAACCTCTCCATCAGATAACAAATAAATCTAGGAAATAATTGTTTATAATTAATCTTAGCTATTCACTACTCACCTTAAGCCTCAGGGTGGCATCTGGGTCAACATCATTGTACAGCAAAACATTTTCCTTCATATCAAAGCTCTCTCTGACACCGAGATGGTAGAGTAGGGAACTCTGTTGTAATTGTACACTGAGGTCCACGAGAGCCACATCAGCATTGTAGAATGTGTCCAGGACACTCGTCTCACCAAAATCTAGTTTTTCAAACTGAAAGAGTAAGCACATTGTTGATGAGTATATTGATATTATATATAGTGACTATATATTTATTAAGGGGATTGATTTTTTTGCAACTACTTATACAAATTGGTTGGCAAAAATATCGTCGTCTCGTCTCTGAGAAAATCCTATTTAAAGAATTTGTTTTTCTCGCCTATGCTTAGGACAGACACTGTAGTGTATGGACCTCCTTAGCCCTATAATCCATGATATACAGTACATATAACAAGACCACTAGTGTAGTGTTATAATAGTCAATATATTAATTTCATAAAGGTACCATAAAGAAGGAAGTAATCAACTCCAGTATTGATCAACTCATGGAATCACTCTCAACATTTTAAGTCCTGATATTTAAGAAGATTGATAATATTGTAAATTGATATAGGATGTCTGGTTTATAGAATTATTTGTGATCTGCAATATATGTAAATACGTTTAAGATAGTATGCCATTTTAAATGGACAATATTTGTCAATTGTTCAGACAGGTTGTTAAAAATTTAATAACTACAAGCAATCGAAACAAAATTTACACTGTACAGCATATTCTGTAACACAATAGGTAATAAAATCGAACAATTGGAAGGAAATTTACTAACCATAAATAAATATGCGGTTGATGATACATTACAAATAATAATTTTGCATTATCAATTGTATTTCTCTTTGTCAAATTTATGAGTTTACAATGCGGGTAGACAGATGGTAACATAATAGGTAATCATAGGGAAGTAAGACAAAAAACTAGTTTTTTAAGCTCAACATTGAAGGTTAAAGACTTTTAAAGAATAAAGGATGATCAATATATTTTCCTGATAGATAACTGACTGACTTAAATATTATAATTTTTATGACCAGTGTAGCATGGAGAACACCATACTGATGTATAAAGGGTTTTAGGTTCAATTCCCATGCATATTTGAAGATTGAAGTTAGTGTTTTGGTTTGAGTCTGACCCTTTGATTACTCATCAGTGGCATGGTATCTCCTTTTTTGGAAGTATGAGGATAGTAAAGTTATGGATTGTTTACTTTACATTAGGTTGGTTTGGCCGTATTTGATTACAAACAACTTAGATTACGGACCAAAGTACACTGGAATTCACATTTGTTCACCCATCAAGCCAATTCAGTTGACAAATCTGGTTGAACCTAATGTTAATAGGACATTATTGGTACTATGTAAATTATATAGGCAAAGAATTACTGAACATTGAGTTGAATTTTGAATGTCTCTTTTTGTTATCACTACTTAAGTTCTGAGAACTGAAACTTTAGTTCTAAGTATTATTAACTATAACAATAACATTGATATTAGAATCTTCTAAGATATTGTACATAATGTTTATCATAGTGCTATATGGTGTACTTATAATGCAAAGAATATTCCTCTAGCAGCTTAAGGGGGGGCGGAAGGGGCGGTCCGCCCCGGGCCCCCAATTCTGGGGGCCTCAAAACACAGTAGCTAAAATAGTTCATCAGAACCAAACAATCTATGTCTATCAGTCAGTAAAAAAAAAAGGTCACACAATCACGGACAAACTTTTTACACTGGGGGCCTCCATATAACTTTCCGCCGCGGGACTCCGACAACCTTAGTCTGCCACTGGTATATTCAGCAATTATTAGATAAATCTGGCCCTGGATAACATGGACATAAGCCGTGATAGCCTTTTAATTTCAAACTAGCTTTCTCAATACAGAGAGTTCAAAGTTCAAATTCAGTCACACACCTCTGATTTTAAAATTGGACATTAGCATTAAAAATAACTTCCTTAAATGGTATAGGAAAATGTCATGAGGAAACCTAGTTGCCTAAAAATACTTTATAAACTATACTGAGGTAGTTGAAGTCTATCAAATCACACTAGAGACCTGTGTCCTGCTTTGAGACAGTAATGAGCTGATAACAACGACTAAGTATTAGTATCAGACTTACATGTATATGGTGTAGATTAGCATTAACCAGTTCCGAAGCCAACCGGACCTCTTCTAAGGCCCTTCGTCTGTGTGCTACATTTAAGGTGTGGGTGACATCGAGCACACAGGCAATGTCCATCCGTGGCCTCTGATTTGAGCCTCCTGCCTGTACTGTAGCATTTGATCCATCACTGCAAACGCTTTCGCAAATGCTTCTTGCTTCACCTAAAAAACATTTTTGCCTTAATATATTTTCGCACACATATTCATACCCATATTTATGAACAAAAGTGAGTTTGGACACCTATTATGTATCATTATTTTATAACCACACATGTGTTCTACCCTGAAGCAGTTTTTGCATTCTCATGAAAGGGAGTGGATGATAGGAAACACACTTTTGAGGCGATCATACTAATCATCAGGAGTAGCAATGAATCTGTGATCGGCTTCTGTATGGATTGGGTTACAGATGTTTCTAGGAGACAGTGACCACTCCAAATCAGGTGGATTGCATGCTCGGGTGGCACGTCTATCTTATAAAAATAAAATTATCAATAGTCATGTCATATGTATGTCATCCATCAACATATTGACTGCTATAGTTAGGTAAATAATATCAATCTTACAGTTACAATGAATTTATGTAGTGTATGGTTGACAAGAAATAAAAAGAAAACGGGAAATAAATAAGCAAATGTATGGTGTATCATTACACTAAACTTAGCTTTCATGAATAGGTATGTGTTTTTACACATAAAATCGACTTCGACAAAGTTACGTGTGTTTAGGTTCCTAAAGCAACAGATATAGAATATCCGTACATGTCATTGACTTTAAATTAAGCAATATATATCGTTGAAACCATTGACTCTTGTCCAGCATCAGTTGAAGAAACGAATGTAAAATACAGCTGGGCTCCTCAGTTGTCCAGCAAGACAAGTACTCTACGTTCTTCAACTTTATAATAAATGTTAAAATACAACCACTATATCTAGCGACAAGATACATACCTACTTGAATGATACCTACCCGTATGTGTACGGAAAGTTTTCCGAAAGAAATAATACGAGTAACGAAAACACCAAAATAGTGAGAATACGACGCATACCACTAAAAAAATACAACAATATCTTACCAGAATCTTCTTGCGCAGTAGAAGTGTTTGCAGCGCCGAATGTTATCATTTTCTCGCGTGATCACAATGCATTTGGGCAGTTTTGAGTGCGTAACGACCGTTTCCACAAATAAAATTCCAATAACAACCACAACAAGTACTCAACTCAATCTGCTTGTTATTTAACAATAGTGAAGTACTATCTGTAACATTTTACTGAAGTATCTGTCCGTGACGTATTCAGAAAATCGATACTCGAAGTGAATCGAGTCGTTAAAATCGAAATGTCTTTTCAGTGTTCCGTGTCAGTCTAACACGAAGTGGATCCTGGATTCGATTCCCAGAAAAAGGGATATTTAAACGATGTATTTACATTTCTGTTCTGGACCTTTTCGTCTTTATATGTTTCCACGGGAGCATATGGCTTGTATGAGGCGTATGAGTGTAGAAAGCGGTATTTATGAAAAATTTAAGGGTGAAATTAAAGAGTTTAATTTAAGTCTAAAATTAGTTACTTGTTCTCACATTCATATTCTAAATTCATTTTTGTTGTTACAACTACTAAACATTACTTTGTGTGGCTTTTGATTCGAATAAAACAATATCGATATTGATTTCATAGAGCAATATTAAAGCATAGAGTATTTAACTTTACTCTATAGATGACCTTGAACTCGTACGCTAGTAATAGTGCCATCTAGATATAAGTATGTCAACTACAGTGGCCTAAATACGTGCTGCCTACTGCCTCTTCCACTTATTCTGTTTGATGAACATAGATGTCACTAAACACATATTATACTCGCATACTTTTTTACAAATTGGTAATTGATGTGTTTTTTTGACACGGTTATTACTGGAATTCCCGTGGAATAGGTCTATAAAGGAATATTATTTGAGTAAGTATACTTATAAAAATTAACCAATAAAGTATAACGCGAGCTTTGATTATACAAATGATAGCATAGCATTTTATGAATATTTTGGCGTAGGTATAGCTCCCTCTCATCTCTCCTTCCGCGTATGTTATTGCTGTTTACTTTACACAGAAATACTTAGTATTGAAATTTCAGAGGAAAAATACTACCTATAAAACATTGTTTCCCTTTCTGAATAAACTTCTCGTTCAAATCGGTACAAGGTTTTTAAAAGTGGGATACGCGTATCGTGTCTCTTGGAGTAGGTACGTTACTAAGTCGTACGGGGTAAGTAAAGTTACGTTAAGTAATTATGTCTATTACTTAGCTGACCATATTATAGTGGCGTAACTATACCTACTGTATGAGACCCATGATAACTGTCAAATTTAAAGGGGCCTTAAAAAATTACGTACTTTAGTGATTGTTTGGTTTTGGCGACCTTTTATTCCATGTACCTACATACATATAAACATTTCAAGATCTTTTTTTTTGCTGATTTATACACGTTTTTGTTCACTCCTGAGTATTTTTATGTCGCAGCCTCTCGGGCCAGTCAGGCCGTCAGGCCGAGGGCCCGTGGTGGGAATGTTGTCACTGTATGGGGGCTTCCGGGGTTGCCGACGGTAAGAGTGGGAGCTCAAACCGTCCGGAGAGCAACCCCAGGAAGGATGGTAGCATGTGTGGTCGCATGCCGTCGTAAACACCAGATGTGCGGGAGGAGCGTAAAGTGCTCCCTCCAGGGCAGAGCCCGACCGGGGCATCGCGCTCGGAGGACTCCGGTTGTGTTCCATTGGAGATCCCGGAGTTCTCCACCAAGCGCTGAAGACATGACATGACACAATCTGACCCAACACTTTATGTATAGCTCACACATTATGTATTATATATAGTTCAAAAGCTAGTGCTTTTTATAACTATTTTATTAAAAAAAACATTTTGTTGTATCCATGGCAATGGCAACATTTTTATGCGGGTTCATAATCAGGCGTTTGGACAACCCTCAGGTAGATAGTATAATTATAGGTAGCCACTTCAATTTTATTTATTTGTATTGATTTACAAGGACATTTTTAAGAAATAAAAATCCTCCAATAATAAAATATTGTGTTTATTTAATCACTTATAGTACACTGCAGAAATTAAAATAAGTCTGCTCTTGCCTTCCTGTAGAGATCACAGTAGAGATTCCACGTAACACAAAATGATAAAATTTAGGTACCTAGATATCAACATGTAGAAATTTATTTTTATTTAAAACATGATCTTCCTTCTTTTACAATAATCAAATATAAATAACAGTAAAGATCTAAATACTCGACACATAAAACGTTGATAGCAACAAATTTGGCTACACTTTGGTACGTATTTAACAGATAATAATTAGAATAAATAGGTTAATACGGCCAACTACAAAAATAAGATATACATTTTGTTCAACTCAAGTAGGTATCTACACTCTACGCAAAAATAACATCTTATAGAAAGTAGAGAACTAGCGACACAGTAGGTATATAAAAATATTAACTGTAAATAAATGATATGATTAAATATTTCATTAATGTGAATTATTATTGTTGTAGATATTTATTCGTTTTAGGTATAACATAAAATTGACAGGTTAAAATACGCGAAAAAAACACATCTACATAATTATTCCTTGTGATTCCTAGCATAGTAAGTACATTACATACATAGACTAACTAGTTGAACTCTTCTAGTTTTTGCGTTCCTAGTACTTCACTTGCCCAAGATTATCTTGCGGGACGCGCCCATGTTCTGTCCAGACTGTGTCGCCAGCTTGTTGGTGCCAGCCTGGAGACCGATGACAGTTTGACCAGCCCTCAAGACGTCCTCACTGAATTCCCTGCGGTTCTCTTCCGCTGGTCTGGGGCCAAGGTAAGGTCCCTTCCATTCGGGGTGTTTGTATGCCTGAAAAGTAAAATAAAGATAGAATATTAATTTTATTACTAATGCAAACGGATTATTTTCACTGTAACTACTTAAATGTATGTCGTTTGGTAAATAAGTTTTCCAGATATAAGCTTTCTGCAGCAAAAAAATTTAGGTTGCTTTAAATTTTTTCAAAATGTTAGATTAAAATTAAAGTAGGTAAATATACTGGAATAACATCTGCAACAAACCACTAAACTTTACTAAACTTTGTAGAGAGGTCAAGATCTATACGCTAGTAAAAGTTTTCTTAAGATTCCTTTTTCCTGTTTAACATAGTCAGAATACCTAATAACTTAACACCTGTAATTCTAGTTAAGCCATGATTGATGCAACAATCTCCTGTAAAGGTAGGTATGCGGCAAACGCTCGCCTGGCTCGTTACAATGACTGGTGTAATGCTCGACTTGTAACGCGATTAGGTACACTACACCTAAATGTTACAAGTCAATTCTTATTTGCCATGTATTAAAGCGGAATGTATTGTATTACCGTCCTGCCCAGAGCGAAGATAGTCTGTGTAACAAGGGTGATGTTCTTCTGGTCCCAGAGATCAGTGGACTGGAATAAGTCGACGTCTGGTACACCGTATTTAATGCATGCCTTTTGGAATCTGAAAAATAAAACAACCCTATTATGATAATAATAATTAAGTATTTACTTATATAAAAATTATATAAATTCATTCCAGAACTAGGTAGGTATAACAAAATTGAATTCAAAATTTACAGGATATACAGGAGGACTTTATCGGTTAAAGTTCTATTAGAGGTATCTGAACCTTTTTTATTTCAAATTTCATTAAAAAATGGAGAACATTATCAGCTAATAAACAACTACTTTAAAATACTAGCTTAAAATTAAATCATACGATAATACATAGGTATAATACCTTAAAATTGAATAATATAAATAATCATATGTTAGATGCAGGCGCTGCACGTGGTTTTTAATACGCTTTTTTAACTATTCTGTAATCGGTGAAGTACCTACATCAGTGTAAAAGGTCATACTGAACAATCTTAACTAATAAAATTTTCCTCAAGTAACATTGGGATTGAAACGATCTCGCTCTCCCTGACACAAAAGCGTATATTGATCTGAATAACTTTTTAAATGACTAAACATCATATAATTAACATAGCATAAATAAGCTCGTAAGAAATACGTGTCTACTTATATATTAACATCTTTAACCATAAACAACCTATGTTTATGGCAAGTTATATTATTAACCACTTGAATATAGATAGTAGGTATAAAAGTTTACATTCGTATTAAGTGTGTATAAGTATTTTTATACAATTGTGTTCATATGGAAATATTGGTTCTGATTATTATTTATTACAAGATAAGAGTAGAGATAAGCTTGCAGTCCACCTTTCGTTAACTATGAACGTTATGTAATTCAGCTAGAATCCATACCCGCACTGTTTCAAGCTAGAAGATTAGTGTATACCTTTTTGGCCGAAACATATTGGCTCTACTTTTACTAACCTCACGTTAAGCCCTATCAAGGGTTCTACAAAAGGTTTGAAAAAAATCCGATACGGAGTGGCCGCTAACCCGTTTATTCATTCTAAAATCCGTTGATCCGTTAGCCCACCAGAGGAAGATAAGAACAGTGCGTGAATTACCACTAGAATACAAAAATGTGGTACTCACTGGTTAATATTATCCATGAACTTGTAATCCCCTCCGGAGACGTTCACCTTAGTGATGATGCCTGGTTGAAGCCTGTTCATGAGTTTGCACAGGATGATACCGTCACGGAGAGCCAGCTCGTACGGCAGGTCTGAGGGGAATCTTTCGCCGATGACGGCTTCGATCCACCTCTGGGCTTCTGCCTCCTTCTCAGGCTCGCGTTTGCCAGCGCACTGAAATTAAAAAAATAAAGCAATTTATTCCTAACTCCAACTCCAGTAATCTGCGGAATAGTGCTATAGACTATGTTACAGGTTTTCTCTAGGAGTGCAGAGATTCCCGTATCTAACAATAGGACGAAAACGAGTTTAGATGTTTTTAAATACCACCTTTAAAATTCTAGATCGTCGCTACATTTCTATCTTAACAGCTTAACAACATTATGCATATTAAGATGGAGAGTCTTTGTGATTGTGTATTTGGTTTTTGGGTGTCTTACATACCTTATTGTGGGATTATAAATGTACAAAAAATGATTGATTATATTAATTTACATAGACTTAATCTATACGTATGCTATTTGAACATTAAATAATTTTATTTGCGAAATAATGCTTCCTTTTACACAGGTTAGATTACATCTAAGATCACTTCCTTGAGTCGTTGGCATTGTACATACAAATTACTAAGAAAAAAGGTATTTTTAGTAGAAATAAACATGCAATACGGTTTAGTTTCCTGTGAAAACATTAGCATATTTATTTACCAAGAAAAAACCTATTGTTCATTGAAGATAAACATCAATCCTAATAAAGTTAAAGATATTTCGTACATAACAACTGAAAGATACGGGTAGTATAAGTCAGTATTCTTTGTAGGTAATAAATCCACTCTTCCATAGCTGGGCACGGGTTTCATGAAAACGAGTAGTGAGCCGCTGTCCAGATTTAAACTTAATAATGCCCGTTATTAATAATTAATCTATCTATTTTACCGACCAAAGATCAAAATTTAACAATGTCTATGTTATGTTTGGTAGGCATGAAATTGGAGAAATAAAATATAAATTAAAAACATGCAATATAGGTAATCATGTCAAATTTAGTGATAAATAGTGCCATAATTTTTAAGAGTACCTACGATTAGTAATTTAAATTGAGTATTTTATTTATTACGAAAAATATTATGTAATTTAATATGTAGATCATACTAAACTAATGCGAATAGTAATATATAGTAGTTAAAGATATTGACAGGATAAACCATCATTCAAAGTCGTTACATGTTTCATTAACACATACGTGACCAGCATTGTTTTACACTCTAAAGGCATTTTCGATGTCCATAAATTACGAGCTAGTTAGGTTCGCTAATAAAACTCAATTATTATTCTGTGTTAACTCTTGTTACAATACAATAGATACCTATAACCATCTAATATCGTTTTTACGACATATTTTTGGCTTACGGTTCTGCCTGCGTTATATGAGAAATTTTCAGTAATTAATGTTACTCAAACAGTAGATACTACCGTACTACTGTACTGTACTGTAAGTAGATACTACTGTTCGAGTATACATAATAACTTTCTGCAAAAAGATATATAAAGATTTCAACAAAAATTAGAAACTACAAAAAGTTCTGTGTTGGAAATTCGAACTGACAATTCGACTTAGGAAAGTATATTTCATGATTTTTATTTTGTTTTTAGCACAAGAACAAGTGAGTTACAATGGTGTTTGGTATTTTTTTGTTTTTTAATATCCATTCTATGGCTATTATCACCAATCTAGATGAGACTTAGATAGACAAGATCCAGACGAGACATAAAAACAGACTACTTGCTAAACATGGAAATATTGCTATTAGCCATTGCTATTCCGTCCGCGACATTTTGCTAATAAATATAAGAACAGAGCATAGATTAGTAAAGATACTTCGCCGCCTTAAAATTGAATGAAGCCACAAACGGCTTATTATCGTAATTTCTTTTTTTGATTTTTTGACAAATAAACACATTTTTAGAGACAATTTACGAATAAATAACTAATACTGAGTAATTTACATGAATTTACATAATAAATAAATAATTATTTCGAATATTTTAGGGATATTTTAGCACGGAGACGTGGCAAAACTTTTTCACGCAAGTATTTCAATTCTCAAAACTGGGTACATTTTCTTGTTAGGAGTGAGTAATCTTTACTAATCTATGGAACAGAGTAATAAACCTAAAGTTTTTAAACGTATTACTTACACATAAAATTTAGTATGCAGTGACGCCTTGTTATATAGGACGGCGTCGGAATAAACTGTTCATTTCAATTATGTTTCGAGAACCATTGTGCGGATAACTGATATGTTTTCCTTTAGTGGTGCGGTTTTTACGATTTTCGATATGATATTATTAAGCATAATACTTCTATATTGCGTTTTGAACACCCATCCATTAATTTTGGTGTTCATGTTTTTTTATATACCGAAAAAATGTTCGATAATTCTTTAAGTGCTTATTCGTAATGGACTTTGTGAAATTTGGTTTAGAGATAATAATATGGATTCAGTTAAAGGTATGTTGATTTTCACTAAAAACTAATTCAAACAGAGGATAGAGATTTTGAATTATTGTTTAGTTTTATTATTATCATTTATTATCTTGTAACTTGTAACTTTATGTAAGAACTCTCAATATAAGCATATTGATATAAAATCCATTTAATCTAACTAAAAAATCTGCAAATGACTAAACGCAATTATTTACAAATAAAGTTCGAATTAGTCACAAATTAATTACTATTGATTTGTCGCCTTAGGTAAATATATGTACAAATGGCCAGGAATCCATGACCTGGTTTAAATATTGACCAAGAAAACTAGAGTATCATGGCCTAATACGTTATGTAAAAGCCTTAGATAGATATGTTTTACATACAATTCGATTACCATAATTGTTTACGGAAAGTGGCATATGATTATTATACTGATATTATCATGCTTATTATACTGACTATTACTGATTACTACTACTATATTATTATGATTATTATACTAATTATTTGCAGATTTTAATTTAGTATTTTATGACAAAGCTATTGAATCGCAGATGATTAATATTAATACCTATACGCCGCATTGTTCTTCAAGCATTTCATTTTAGTATGTTTCATTATTTTTGCGTTTACCTACAGTGTGTGAAGTGTGCCATTTCTAGTGAATGCAATCCCGACTCGAGATCGTAAAGTCGAGATTGTGATTTCATATCGCGCGGGACCCGCGGCGGGAATTAAAAAAAAACACTGTAAAGATAAAAACTGCTTCTTGGTTATAGTGAGGTTAAATAAAACAAAATATTATTGGAAACAAAAGCCTTTGTCCTTTAATTTAACTAAAGAAACGAAATAATTAACAGTTTTACTAAAATAATCAGAACAAGGTATCATCATCATCATCATCAACAACAACCCATTATTTTCCCACTGCTGGGCACAGGTCTCCCCTCAGAATGAGAAGGATTAGGCCATAATCCACCGCGCTGGCCAAGTGCGTATTGGTAGACTTCACATACTTTTGAGATTTTTTTTAATCTCTCAGGTATGCAGGCTTCATCACGATGTTTTCCTTCACCGTTTAAGCAAGTGATAATTAATTTTTAATACGCACATAACTTTGAAAAATCAGAGGTGCGTGCCTGAGATTTTAACCTAGGACCGGATCGACAGGGCGAGTTTCTTAACCACTAGGCTATTACTGTTCAAAACAAGGTATAGATTAGTTAAAGATTAAAAAGTAGTTATGGGTAATTTTGAAAATAACTTCTTAAAAAACAGTGTATCAAGTGTACTATCTGCCAACCGGCATCTAATATCCCTTGCAATGTAGCCAGCTGCTGAGAAGGCCCTCTCCGACTCGACACTGGTTGGTAACAGCGTGATTAAACAATTATATACATCCTGTCAATCTCGAACGAGATCTCGTCATATTATGCTTCGGGATTGATCCCGAAAAATTACGCGGGATCTCGCGAGATCGGGATCCCGCGAGATCGGGATTGCATTCCCTAGTCATTTCACACTTGGTTTATTTGGTGGGATATAGGTACCATAAACAATTAGAAAAGAGTCGTGCCCAGGAATAAGATTGCAATTGGTTGCAAAGAATACATTGTACCCATAGATATACATCTTTATTAGTAGTACCTATATCTATGATTGTATCATTGTTAATATTAGATGTAACTACCTACCTCTGATCAAAACGGTACAATGCAGATATTACACCCGAAGCCGTAATGTTGGAAGCATTATCAAATGAAAAATGTAACAATTTTAGAATCGTGAAATATTTAGGGGATTCCCGACGCGTGTCGGCCATGCTCTGTTTTCAGCTTGGAAGACAGCCAAAAATGATATAAAATTATATTATAAAATATGAACCTGACTAGTCCTAACATTTAACATGAATATTGTTATAAAATTCACATAAAATATTTTATGACACAACACAATTATGAATTCAACTATCTTAGTAGTTTCATTATTATTAAACTGCTGAATTTCAGTTAGTTCCTCATTTCTCCTTATTGCCGAAATAAGCCAATATTTTTGAGGGTCAAATTCTAAGTTAAAAATTTTCAACCTGAGTTTCTTGGAGCAAGCCGGTTAAAAACCTTTTAAAATCTTTTGTTTACTTTAATTCAACACAAAATATTATTATACCTACTTCAATGATTATTATACGTAATTAAGTAATTAATTTTCTAAGTATGATAAAATGTTAAATAAAAAACGGTTCGTACGTCAATAATATACGGTTGTTTTAAAACCACGTCATTCACATTCTCGTTAAAATTTTCGTATCTTTTTAGTTTCTGACGGAAAATAATTATGACTGACAGTTACTAACGCAAATACGTCTTATATTTAAAACTGTAAATTATGAATTTCCGTTCTTTATTTTGCTTTGTTACGAGTTTGTGAGTTAATATTTTATTTTCAATGTCAATATCGGTCTCTTCTGTACTGACCACACCGCAAAAAGTTGAGCGATATATGCCATCTAACTACAATTGTTTAATCGGTAATATGACATATTATTACAATTCTTATTTCAACATCTATTACAAGTTTAAATTCACTGACTTACAGAAAAATAGATAATACGATTTTTAATATATAAGTACATATTGCAGTAAAACAAGCCTTAGAAGTTAAAACCACAAAGATAACTTTTTCAACCACATTCGGGTTATGAATCCAAATTCAGTATTAATACCAAGTATTATGTGACGCCAATAAATAACACGATTTCAACATCTCATCACATCACATCACATCATGATTATTTAGTAATTAAAGTTCTTAGTTAAACTGATCTTAGCTCGCTTCTCTTCCGCAGTATGACAAGTGTACAAACTAGAGGTCGAACTGCTTTCGACGTACCATGGACACGCTTGACTTTTGTTAATTGTCTTTCGTTTTAGGGTCCAGTCTAACAAGGAAACACAATGACAGATCAACGATCTCTGTTTATTAAGGCATGTGTGTGCAACAGCATGCATTGAGCCTAATATGGGATGAACAAATTTATTCAGGACACGATAGGTGTAACATTACGTATTGAATTGAAAAGCGAAAAAAGTATGTCAATTTAATTTTGATAATTTGGTTACCTCACATGACTAAGTACATTTGATATAAATAGTCCCCAAAGCCAGTGTAAGGAAGTGTAAAATACGTTTTAGAATATCCGTCTTCCTACTTGGTCCAAAGACAAAAAAATACATAAAAGTTCTAAAATTGTGAAGAGTTTGAACTTAGATCTCAAAGCAGTGATGCATCGGTGATCCGCCTTAGTCAAGGTTCTCCAAATTTACGGTTAGTCACTCATGAGTAGCAATGAAGACATAATATAGTTAGGTTTCATATTTAATTACGTTAAAAAAATTATGACACGTATCCTTTTATTTTTCATAAATGATACATACAATTTAATAGTGATAATGTTAACAAGGCAATTAATTTTTGCTTTAAAAACAAAATATTTTGATCGTGCGATATAATTGAAAGAGTACAGATAATCCTGTCTGTTCTCAATATCACTCTACAATAAATTACACAAATATATTCCCGGTGACATATTTAATAACATGTTGACATTTCAATGATAAAAATGTTATAATGGAAAACTTTAAAAATATTTTTAAGTATATGTTTAAAACAGTTTATACCTAAATACTAATAAACAAGTAACATAAAATGTAGAAAGGGATTATCTCCTAAACATCTGCTTTAAAATATCATATATTCAAAAATAATCTCTACGGTTAAAGATTACTTATGTCTTTCTGGTCTGGAAGTACCTACGTACTACGTACCTACCTATACACAGGAGTGGATTCTATCAGAATCTTTCTATTTATGTTAGTTACCCACATAAGGAGACCTAAAAATCTCATGTAGATGTAGTAACATTTGTATCCTGGAGTCTGGCTTCAGGAAGTAGTCAAAAGTCTTTTTACATTCTGATAGCATATTTTCCACGTTATTAAGCAATCTTTATAAAATTCAGTGACTATTTAGCGTTAAATTTAAATTATACTCATTTAACTAAAAAAAAATGATTTATTATTTTCATAAGAAGGCTATTTCGATTCAATGTTAAGTACTTTAAATTTATTTTAAACAATGTAATAGCCGATTATTTTAATTACCGTTTATAATACACAAGACTTTAATGACCATAAAATATTATCCGTCAGGGTGTAGTTATTACTGAAATGAAATGAAATGAAATGAAATATTTATTTGCGGTAATAGTGATACAATAAGATGTTCACAATAGTTGGTAGGAATCTCACAATCAGCCATGTCATGGCATGCAAATTGTTATGGCAAGTTATATCTAAGTAATATGATTATTTCTAATGTAAGTATGTATTGTTAATGAATATAATGAAATTGTATCTACTTAATCAATAAAATAATAACATGTCCCTCTAAAATATAACAAAGCAAAACATCTAATAATAACATAAATCAAAAAAAATAATAATAATACTATAAAATATATACGAATAAATATAAAAAAATGTGAGCCGTCACGGGACGCCTGGCAGATGTGAAACATCGACATTATTTTGTAAAAGTAATATGCAGAAAAGAACATATTGTGATAGGATCTAAATATGTCATAATGATAAAATAAAATATTACGATTTTTTTCCAGAGAACGATGACTATTAATACGCTTTTATTAGCTTCAGACGTATGTATGTTAGTATGTAACGGAATCTTTGAACATGATTTTAACCCCCTTCAAAACGTCGGATTAACTTGAAATTTGGCATACTTATTAAGGACCGATGACAATTCAATATTTTAAACATTCTGACCCGTTATCCTTACTAGGATAATCAGGATCAGCGATTTTTGTTTTCCTGAGACCCGGAAGGTCTGCGTTAAGACCAATAAAGGAATCTACCAGGCGCGCCGATCACCTAACCTAACCTGACCTGACCTGACCTGACCTGCCTGACCTGACCTGACCTTGACCTGACCTGACCTGACCTGACCTGACCTGACCTGACATCCTTATTCATTCAGCACTTCAACATCTGCACCTTCCTTTAACAAGATTTCCACTATTTCATTGTTCCCATTTCTTGCTGCCAAATGTAAAGGCATATATGATTTCAGCTCATCGTCATAGTCACAACTTATATTATTAACTCGAGCTGTAAAATTAATTAAACTACTAACAGTTTTAAAATCTCTGCAGGCAGCAGCAACACAAAGAGAAGAAATTCTAGTATTATTTTTGATATTAACATCATCATGCTGTAATATTAAATCGATGATTGGACGACGTCCTTTTGAAATAGCTAGATATAAAGCAGTTGACCGTTTTTCTCTTGAGTATTGCCATCAGCGCCTGTTTTTAAAAGATGCTCTATCATCCTTTTTCCGTGATTACTTTTATCCAAGATAGAGGACCTGGGATATGGTATAAATTATGAAAGAAAGCAGCTAGCATTGGCAATTCGGATGTCATTCAACAACTCCTCTGGGATTTTCACGTTAACAATAAAAATAAACACCAATGTAAAACACCACTTCATACAGCTGCGTTAAACAAAGACCCAATATTCATTTTTGCACTGCTAAGCAAAGGTGCTGATGCTGATTCGAAAGATAAACTTGATAATACGCTACGTAATAATCGTTAAAATAATCGCTAAAATAATCACCAAAAAATGAAAAATAAATAATAGTTAAAAAAAACTAAAAAATACGCTTTTTATAGAAAATCCAACTAAAAAATAGAAAATAATGTTTTTAAAATTTGAATTAAGAATAGTGTAAATAAGATAAAAATATTTTTTATTGTAAAAAAAGCGTGGGGTGCTTTTTAAGATATTATCAAAATGATAATCCTTCTACTCAATATCTATCAATAAAATATTTATAACTATTGACACCATGCACCCCACGCTTTTTTTACAATAAAAAATATTTTTATCTTATTTACACTATTCTTAATTCAAATTTTAAAAACATTATTTTCTATTTTTTACTTGGATTTTCTATAAAAAGCGTATTTTTTAGTTTTTTTTAACTATTATTTATTTATTGAATAAACATTTATTTTCATTAAATACAAAAATTTACGAATTTATTTCAAATCGTCACTACATACTTAATTCGTTTAATCAGTGACTTCGGTAATAGTTATTGCGCATGGCGACGCGTCGCCACACCGTACACACTACTGCATATAGACTGTATATATATACCATCGTATAGCGTGGCGACGTCGCCACGGCATGCGTCGCCACGCCAGAAATCGGTTTTACGTGCGGCTATAGATGTTTCACATCAATAACAGAATGATTATAATTTAGAAGGTTGTAGAAGCCTTTGTGGTTCGACTCCAGCGGCACCACCGCCACACTTATACCTGCCTCATACCAGCAGCGTTAAACGCTGTGTTATGGTTTGAAGGGTGTGGTAAGGGCGACATACTTTTCCGAGGCATTCCAGCTTCGTCCTTAGGGGTAGCGGCGCATCTGTGGCCGACCTCAGTTAGGTAGGAATACCTAGTCCTATCTGGAGCTGATTACAGATGTCCATGGGCGGCAATATCCACTTACCATCAGGTGGAGTGCATGCTCGTCTGCTACTCCTATATTATAAAAAATGTGTATATAAAAATGCCACTGACAATATTTAATCTGCCGACCTGTCTCAGAACGGAAATCGTTAGGAAGACGGTTTCCGCGAATAGATACATTTTGTAATGGTTTAATTATAGGTTCACAGACTACTGTATGTAGGAATAGTCCAATGTGTTACAGAAATAGTTATAAGAGAAATGAATCTAAAAAGTCTAAAATGACAATAATATTAGCTGAGTTTCTATCGCCTTTATCTTGGTCTATTAGAATAATCAGTTTAATATTCTGGTTTGTCTTATTTTTAACATACCTACGTACCACTTCTAAATTGCAGGCCAATTAATAAAGTAGAAATACAAAGTTATGCAAGATTTGACCCGTACTTACTAACAGAACGATTTAACAAAAAGCGTGAAATAAAAGCTATATATACAATGTCATTCGTTTTCATTAACGGTATCATACAACAACTTTAACGTCAAGAGCGTTCTTTTTCTTTTATTTATGCTAATGCATACAATAGTGTAACGCATACAGCCAATAACTATATAAATGGGCACATATTAAAAAATAACACATCATGAAAATAAGACAAAATAGTTATACGTACATAATCGTGAGCTGAAACTAGCCAGAACAGAAAACATAAATACCGGATTTGTATGTTTTAAATGCCAATATTTAAATTATGTAATTCTATTTTCGTATTTTACACTTGACTACATCTTGGCCGTACCTATCAATAGACATGACGAAACTCTGAAACTCGTAAAGTTTCCGCGTCGGGAAATAAAATATACGCGGGAAGAGTAAATAAATCAAAAATCGATGAAATTTAAACCATCAAACTGAATAATTAATATTGATATAACTTTTATTTGAAAATGATATCTAGGTATATATTTTAATATATACCGTCCGACAGAAACTTTAAAAAATATATAGTTAGCATTTAGAGTGGTTTATCATTTGTTTATACTTTTTGAAAGGTTGGTAAGGTAACGGTCTCTAATAAAACTAGAAAATGAAAATAAAACAAAACTGTTGTGTGCACTATAATCGTGTGAACCATTTTTTTAAAATCAGAATGTCCCAAACATGTGTGTTTCCTAGTAACCTTTAAAATTATTATCTTGATTGACTCCTCTTAAAACTCAGGCATCTCTTGCTTTTAAAGCACATAAGAAAATGTACCTTACTGTCTGTCGCTCGAATAATATAACACATAATTATAACAACGACATTTATAACCCAAGATTGCTGTAAACATTAGCATAATCTTAATCAAAACAAAATTAACATCGACGCGTCATCAAACGAAACTTCTTTCTGAAAGCTCTTCAGTACAAAAATAGGCATTGTATAAGTGTACGATTATCCAGTTAGAGGTGATATATTACAACTGGAAATGATTCCCGCTATCTCATACTAAAAAGCAGTACTGCAATGACTATAATTACGTATGTGCTTCAAAACAACTGGGAGGTATGACGCCAGACGCCCCCGTCGACGCCATCCGGCGTTGGGCGGGCGGCGTCCGCGCCAGTCTCCTTGTTGATACTGACGGGATAACTCGTTGCCTTGTGTATACCGAAACAGTTTTGTGACATTTACCAAAATGCCTGTAAGATCACACATAATATTCTCAACTTATTAATCGCTTTTTCTGTGCAATTTATAATTACCAGGCGCTCTAGTCATAGTGCTTTACGTAAACAATGACAACTCAATTACAAGGTTTCTGTGATATTGTTATTGCCCGCAACAACTTACTTTCTCATTTTGCCATCTATAACACTTGTCACCTCTAATTGTCTTAGTCGATTAATTCACTGGATTATATATTAATCTTAATTACTGGCGTCGGTTTGTACGGCATGATGCCATGAATGGCAGGCAAATGAAGCCGAGGCGCAGCTGTGCAGTGCCGTCAAGAGCTATTGCGGACGTCCCTATAACATTTAAAGCATTCCAGACGCAATATCTCGAGATAACGGCCATATGTTTGTGTTACTGCACGCGTTATTTTCGGAGATGATGCTGGAATCCGTTCGCTTTACCATCAAACGACTTGGCACTGGAGCGTGTGTTTTATGGCCGATGTTCAAAAAAAGTTTTATTTGCGTGCTAAGACTGAAATGTTTGTTGACAGGCCAGGAACAAGGAACAGGAGCAAGAGGTCCTCACCTGGATCAACGCTGTGATCGGCGAACCCTTGCCCAGCGGTGATTACGAGGACATCCTTAAAAATGGTGTCGTATTGTGCAAGCTTATCAACAAACTATCCCCTGGATCAGTTAAAAAGATCCAGGAAAAGGGAACAAACTTCCAGCTCATGGAAAACATCCAAAGGTACTTTTACTATACCATTTCTTAATTCATAAGTTGATTTGCATTTTGCTGTCTAGTAATATAACGTAATGTTTAGGTTCCAGGCGGCGATAAAGAAATACGGAGTGCCAGAAGAGGAAATTTTCCAGACTGCCGATCTTTTCGAAAGGCGCAACATTCCCCAAGTCACTCTGTGCTTGTACGCACTGGGCAGAATTGTAAGTTTCATTCCTTATCCGACTAAGGAAATAGCAAACTTGTTAATATTTCCTCACAAAGAAACAGATTAAACAATGAATTTTAATAACATGTTAATAACTATTCCAGACCCAGAAACATCCCGAATGGACCGGACCCCAGCTCGGACCCAAGATGGCTGACAAGAATGAGCGTACCTTCACGGAAGAACAGTTACGTGCGCACAATGCTGAACTTAACCTTCAGATGGGCTTCAACAAGGGTGCGTCCCAGTCTGGCCATGGTGGATTTGGCAACACTCGCCACATGTAATTTTCTAAACAAATTTAAGATCCGTGTGAAGTGCTTGTGAAGGATATGGGAGAAACAGTATTTTTAGAAACCTTTAAGTATTAAACTTTGTATGTCTGTCATCGAATCTGATACAATTTTTCCTTGCTTTACGAAAGTTTGATTGGTTCTTGATAGTTTTGCCGCTAGGTAGCTCTTGCTACCTTCATGTAGGAACTCCGACATATTTGTAATGGTAAATTAACTTATTTATGCACTATTCATAAACTGAAATTTATTTAACTATTTTATTTAAGTTTTTACTATGTCTAATTGTATTTTGTACATATTTTCTTAAATAATAAATAAAATTTGTAAAGTGTTTGTTTTTATTTACTTTGCAAGAAAATTTGAATAGGAAAAACATGTATTTAAAAAGCCTTATTTTTATTTTGACGCTAAAATAGTAATTTTACTTAAGAAGAGCCACAATAATTATTTTAAAAAATTGAGATAAGAAATAAAAATATTAATATATTCAATCTATGGTCGTTTCCAAATGTCGAGTTTTCTTATTACTATTAACTTTATAAAATTTATTTATATATGTATTATTAAGTCATACCTAGAAATACTTTAATTCTCTTATATTTCGTGGAATGATTTGTGAAAGAAATATAGTGTCGTTAATGGTTTTAAAGAAAACTTTAAGCTCGTAAAGTAGGTATTTATAATAAAGCTCGCTTCATATAATTAGAGTAGTTGAGCAATGCGTGCCAAAATGTAGAGTAACACTTGTTAAAATATTTTATGATGCTATTTACACACGTTAAATTCATAACGACATTCTATTTTTGTTGCATTTGGTTGGTCGTTTGGTCCTAAAATGTTTGAATGTAGATTTTTTATATTCAAAATTGAATGAATGTTGCCTAGTCTGATTAATATTTTCAATACTACTTTGAGTTGCCAAACATATGTCATCATGAGGATTCAAAATCACTTTAGTTTTGGCTGCAGCCCATATCATGTCCCTGACTTTCTCATAACAGCTGATGGTAAGAATCTATTGTTCGACTACAGAGGCATTGTCACAAACTGCATTTCCACCCCCACCCATCAATCACACGTATACGTCTTCTGGCTTGCCGGATTTTGTAATACTAACGTTCTTACAAGAAGTTAAAATTAAGAAGTAGCAACTTAGGACAGTGTATTTATGATCTACCACAGGTATGACTCTTGTTCTATTTGAAATTGCTTCTTTTTCTAGATAAATAAATAGATCTTCTATAAAATATCAACTACATTATTTAGGTACTGCATTTGATTTACATACATAAGTCATGGTTGATGTTCAATTAGAATAATCAAAGTATTTCCTTAAAAGTAATTCGATTTATAAATGCCCTAAAAATACCATGGCGCAATTAAAGTTAAAAATAAGCCATTCTGGAGCGAAAATTTCGTCATCAACAAGAAAATATTTGACCCAATTAACTGGCTCGCTATAAGTGGCAGTGCCAAGAAAGATTTGTGATGCTCTCAAATGAATTGATAATGTGCATTTGTTGCATCCGGCAACAATATTTTCATTATGAATAATTTGCATATAAATTGTAGTTTAAGAATGAATATAGGTAGTATATTAATTTTAATATCATTTAAAAATGCATTTAATTTCTATGCCTAATTGTGTGATTTTTTAAATTTAAAATAAGCTTTTTGCCTTTTGTATGTCACTTTTATTTTTTTCCAAAACTTAATCTCCTCATAAGCAACAGTGCCTGATGGCGCTAAAATAAAAACGTATTTCTTTCTCATTTCGCGCAATTCCCGGCCAGGGAAAGAGATACAAAAAAACATTTTTTATACTTAGTGTAAAAAATGTTAGTTTACCAAAATCGGTCCCGTAAAATTTTCTCTATTCTTTACAGCTTCATCTTTGGCCCCTTTACGATTTTAAACCACCTGTACCCTTAGTATGAGTTTTTACGTTTTCACAAAATATCTGTTTTTGTTTTTGTTTGAGGCGCTGATTGGAAATGTAAAGCAAAATAAACCAAAATATCAAAACAGTCATTTTTGTAAAAACGTAAAAAACTCGTACTAAGGGTACTGAATAAATATACTTATATCAAATGACGATCAATCTTAAGAAGCTAACGATTATTTCATTGTTACGTCGACACATCACACCATTTCTATTGCGATAGATCGTTGCGTGTATGTTACATATACGAGAATGCCATATAACATTATTTACAAAACACTAATGAGGGCGAAATAAAAAAAAACGTAGATTTCTTGCAAACTAATATAACTAAATTAGGAAACCAATTAGCGTATGTTTTCAAGTTTAACAACAAAAAATATCGTATCGTTTTATTACCAACTAAAATTTATATTTTTTATTTTTATTATCTTAAAATGTGTTTTGATATTAATGAGTTCAGATAGACGTCATGTCACAAACAAATTGAACTCGAAAATAGCGACATCTATCGGGCCGGACATCTTTTGATTTGGAACTCACCATACAATCTCACAAAACATCGAAATCGGTTAAGCAGTTTCGTAGAAAAGCGTGGACAAGGTTAGAAGTGATTTATATATATGTATAATATTAATATAACATTAAAACTTTATTGGTAAACAAATAAAGTTATTATTTATTAACATTTCGAAAACCTCTATATCTGTTTTATGCACTCTGTCTTTTTAAAGCTGTACATTAAGTTTAAATATAGAGTTTTACCACAAAATTTGTGGTTCTACTTTATTCAGTGGTTAGAAACTTGGCCTCTTATATGGAGGTTCCAGATTCAAATAACAGACATAAGCACCTCTAACTATTCAACGTTATATGCATATTTAAAATTATCACTTGCACAAAGGTGAAGGAAAACATCTTGAGAAAACCTGCCCGCCTGAGAATTCTAAAAAACAAAGTTGTCCAGGTTGTGTGAAGTCTACCAATTTGCACTTGGCCAGCGCAGAGGACTGTGGCCTTATCCTCATCACTCTAAGAAGAAACTCGTGTCTAGCAGCATAGTAAAGAAAGAGCTAGAGTGAGACAATAATGGGAGGATGACGACTATATAAACTGCTATCGCATCGTAAACAATAGTGGTTTATTTATTTACTAGTGTGTTGCATATAATGTATTATTACGTTATTTCTGTCCTGCAAATTCGTGTGTTGTGGTAATATGATACTTTATTGTAAGTTTATTTTTGGTCCATAAGCAAACATGAGTAATTTACTCCTACATAGAGAGTGCATACTCATTGTATGAAAATGCATAATTTGGGAGTTAGTTTCCATTTGAATATTTTGAAGTGTGATTAATAAATGTATTAAGTAGACTATGCACTCAGATATAAGGTATTATATTAGTAATTCGGAGTTAATACGCTATTTCTAGTTCTAACGCTAGTTCTGTGATGCAAATGAAATGTCGGATTAACCAACATTAAACGGTGTGTTCTTAAATGGCTAAATTCTAATGGAAAATTTTAAAAAGCGATTGACTATCATCATAAAATAATGTGACAGGATCCAGTACCGGCAAAACATGTATTCAAACAATATGCATATTGCTTGAGAGAAATACCTATATTATAGCAGATTGCAAAGGACTGTACTCAAACCGTTGAATCTTTTTATGACAATTATTTTAATAGTTTTTAGGCGTTATACAGTACTTATACAAAAAGTTTTAAGTATATTTGTTCTCAGGCGCTAAATAATAAAATCATTTTCGAATTTCATACCAATGCCATTATACCCTTTAAAATATTTAAAAAATAATGCGAAACTACAAATAATGAGTTTATGGGACGTCTTTTGCAATAAATTATTTATAAGCATATTTAAATTTCTTAAATATGTACTTTATGCAAGTTTTTCTAAGTAACGGTGAATCTTGTTATGAAGTGCGTTTCTATGTATTCGTAGAGTCATGACGTGGTAATACAGTAATTATGCCGGCATATAAAATGCTTTATTAAATGCAAATATTACGATAACCATCTCCGTATATTGCAAAACTGATGGCTATTTACATTACACTCACATCTGATAGTTATAAGAAGACTATATTTTTGTAAAAAAACCGAGTAAACACTTAATAATACATGACGTAACTCGCTTATGAAATAAATGTCGTGCTGGTTTCTATAAAGACGACTTTTCAATAGACATAACTTTACATAACTATTGTGCTCAGATACGTTGATGCGACAAAAAGTATATTTTTTATGAGATATATCATCGTAATAATATGTGTGAAGTAACCAAATATGTAATATTCTCACGCAATACGCAGTTCTGGTGGCACATCAGTCAAATAGATCAAATGAAATCAAATCAAATCAAAATTTTTTATTCAAAATAGGTTCTTTACAGATCACTTTTTGAATGTCAAAGCAACTACCACCACTTCACAAGGTGTTTCGTTATGGAGAAGAAGCGGCGAAAGAAACTCCATAACACACATCTTTTAAAAAAAAAATGTTTTTGACAATGTTAACTTAACGTAATGGTACATGTGGAGCTGGAGCTAATTCAGACCACACCGTTTTGACAGTCAAATAATCACTTACTATATAGTACGCTTTTTTACATAGCGTTAGTTTAACCACATGTTTAAACTTTTTTTCTGTGAGATTCAAAATGTGGTCGGGTATTTTATTGTAGTAGCGAATACAGTTCCCCACGAAAGATCTAGCCACAAAGATCTAATGTAAAGTCACTTAACAAAAAATCACATAAGTTATTATTATAGATTCCTTCGTTTATAGTCTTTCTCAATTAAATATTAAATGTTAACTAGCTGACCCGGCAGACGTTGTGTTGCCATATAAATAAAAAAATGTTAAGGGTGAACAACCCTTATCACTTAGCGGTGTAAAAAATAGATAGTAGCCGATTCTCAGACCTACTGAATATGCGTATAAAATTTGGTGAAAATCGGTAAAGCCGTTTCGGAGGAGTAAGGTAACTAACATTGTGACACAATTTTATATGTAAGATAATAAAACCTCTCCCAATTAAAAATAAAATAAAATAAAATTTATTCAAGAAATGCTTATAACTAGGTATAACAAAACATGGTTAATACTAAACATTTCTTTGTATATTTTCTATTTACAATTTTAAACTACTTAAATAATACTAACTACTTAAATAAGTAAATACAACTTTGGTAATTATATTTGATAAGGAAACCATTGGCAATGCATATGCAGTTTGCAATAGTTCTCGCCTGATGTCTGGTGGAACCGGTTAACGGCAATGTGTGTCAGGACATTGACCACCTTTGAATAGTTTTTGTTTAATAGTCGTTACGAACTAAACTAGTGGTTTGATTGCAATTTACATACATTTAAATTATTGGTTAGGCTTTAAGCTGCATAAAATAGCATTGTTAGCGGAAAAATATTCCAGAAGTGGTATATTTTACGATAATATGAATGTCTGAATACAATGTTTTTGTAGAATGCGTGTAGAGTAAGTGTTATTTTGTGAATTTTACTTTAAATATACATTTAAAAAAAAAACAATTACACTATGTAAACATTATATATTTCCATTCCATTCCATTATATATTCCAGAATATTCCAAATAAATGCGGGAAAATTGCATTAATATTTTTAAAGTTCCATTTGCTCCCTGTATTTTTATAATCTTAAATCTAAACATTATTTATAATGAAGATGTTGTAAGTTTAGGCACTTCGCGAAGTAATTACATGCAAAATGATTATGACATTGAAATTTGTCAACAAATTGCAAACATCGTATGTTATTTGTAAATAAATTTATTTGGATGACAGTAATGAGACAGGTTTCATATACTATTATAATGAAAATGTATTACATGTAAGAACCAGCTGGTATGTCATCAGATTTTTTGGAATACTTTCCATTACCCATATTATATCGCAATATTTACCATTATTTGTAAAACAAACCATCCAATTGACCTGACTTTTATGAAGATATCTATCATTCTATTTTTGAAAAAAAAGCAGAAATTGTCAAATTCCTTTGGTATGCGAAACATTGTTTAATAATAATGTGCTTAAATTGGCACACATTAACGCGTGTAAGAGCGTAGACCACCTTAAATTAGTATTCTAGCATATTACCTTTTAAAATAGAGCAGCTAAATTAAAGTATAAACCGATTAAGTATATATGTTTTATTTATTTCATGTTATCAAATGTATTTATTGAATTCAATATATTTGACTTTTGTAGTAGACGTATTATACGCGCTAATTGCTATCACATTGTTGTACATAGATTAATATTATATAAACATGTAGTAATAACCACATATTTTTGTGAAATGTGCAGTCATCACACTAGAAATTTTTTTACCACTGGTTCCACTCACAATCCAAATCCCCGTCGCTAGACTTAACCTACTTAGAGGCAATAAAATTATTTTAAACCCACAGAAATAGCTTGCGAACGGATTTGTGGTTTGTGCTGGGTTTACATTGATGGACGTACTTTGTATTCATTTTATCATTTGTCGATATTTAGAATGGTTCTCACTAAGCCGTTATTGTTCCACTGATAGGTACTGGAGTGGTCTCCTCTCAGACTGAGCGGGGTTCAGGTCATACTCGACCGGGCTGGCCTAGTTTTTAGGGTTCCGTACCCAAAGGGTAAAAACGGAACCCTATTACTAAGACTTCGCTGTCTGTCCGTCTGTCCGTCTGTCACAGGGCTCTATCTCTGGAACCTTAATAGATAGACACTCGAATGTTTTACAGAGGATGCATAACGGTGGCCGCTATAACATCAAATACTAAAAATAAAAAAAGTTATATACAAAAAGGGGTCCCCGTACAACAAACTGCTATTCGATATTTTTCCAAGTAGGTAACTTTTAAATCGTTATTGGTAAACAGTTTAAATTTTCACAATGTGTGTTCTTTAATGGCTGCTATAATAGTAAATACTAGAAATTAAACAAAAAAAGAAAATTTTGGTTATACGGAACCCTCGAGGTGCCGCTTAACTAGCCAAGTAATAAATATTATAATAGGCTCATTCTTAGTTTGAACCTTGGACACCTTGATTGAAATCGGATTGTTTAGCCACTAGGCTATAACTGCTTTGTCCCTGTAGTTCCGGGACTAGAATAGGGCTACGGTATCCCCTGCCTGTCGTAAGAGGCGACTAAAAGGGGGCTTCCGGGGTTGCCGGCGGCAAGAGTGGGAGCTCAAACCGTCCGTAGAGCAACCCCGAGAAGGACGGCGGCATGTGTGGTCGCATGCCGTCGTAAACACTAGATGTGAGGGAGGAGCGTAAAGTGCTCCCCCCAGGGCAGAGCCCGACCGGGGTATCGCGCTTGGAGGACTCCGGTCGTGTTCCATTGGAGATCCCGGAGTTCTCCACCAAGCGCTGAGGACGGCCACCGGGGGGGTTTTAGTGCGGTAAAAATCCCACATAACCCGGCGTCGCTCCCACGTCGTCGGGTACCTTTTGAAGGTTTCCCCCTCGAAAACAAAAAAAAAACAAAAGGCTATAACTGCTTTTAAACTTTTGAATAGTAAAATTCCTAAATTAGTTTATTTCTGCACTAGGCCCTAGGTAGAGCTGCTTAAATGTATTCCTTAATAAGTATGTAAAAATTTGGCGGAATTAAATTTTAATGGTAATTTCAAGATCCCAGGTCACAACATCGATCACGGTAGTTTAATTTGTTACTTAATATGATTTTTTTGTAAAGAAAACGATTGTACTGGATGTGCCTTATGTGCTGTGCCCTCATAATTAAGGACATCATTCATTTGACGACCTACTTGGCGTAGCAGTCACGAAAGATTGGGAAATCAAAATGATTGATTTGAGCTTCTGATATTTGGGTACTCAATATGGTATATACTCGTATTACCAACACAGTTAATACTAGTATATAGTTAAATGTAGAAAGCGTTGCATATTATTAAACTACGATCTGAATACGATCTGCTACGCTTTTTTAAGTACTGTTTTCGATTAACTTAATTCCATGGTAATTTATTTAACAGAATCCAGACACTCGTAACTGAAGCAGAATAAAATAAATAAAAGCATTGCTTTCGGTCTGTCTGTCAATAACTTACAATTTGTTTAAACGTATGGTACTAGGTTTCCATGAAATATTACGAAAAACATAGATTCGCTAGTAATTATACGTTCCAGAATGAACAAGCCATTCATCTTGCGTGGGCCCGAGCGTGCTACAGAAACTTTGTTTATCTTGACCAGGCGCCAAGAAATGAGGATGTACTGTCGAATTTATCCTCACTCTCATGACAGAGTACGAGGCCTTGACTTAGGCAAGATTTATATTTGCCGGGTAATTAGTATCAATCATTAGTATTATATGACTAGGTACATCTGTTATTCGTAATCCACTTCGAGGTTCTTTGTTAAATCATTGTTTAACAGTTTAATCTTAATGAATTATTATCTGAGTATATAATTATGGTGCAGTTCGAGATTTTGGAGCTCAAACTACATAATGTAAGCAGTACAAATGGTGCGGTTATAACACTAATCATAAACAAGATGAGAGAAAAAATATAGAGCTAAGAATATTTCGATAAACACAGCTGCTATAACGCGAAAATAGGTACCACTTTAAGTAATAATAATAACTACCAAAAGTAAACATGAATAAATGGATAACTCCTAGGTTCTTTCCACACACGTACCTAAGTCGTGACATCTAATAACATTATTTTCATTTCATCACAACTCAGAGACTTAGCGTCCTTCTATTCCTGTCGTAAACATCCGGCTTCGGTAAACGTTCTCCGATTCGATGGTTGCATTGCCTGTACATTTTGCACCGATTTGCATATTCTATCACCCTTTGTTGTGTAAGTGGAGAGCATTCACCGCTCAAGGTCTTCGTCGTACGATCGCTGCTATGGGGCAACCCTTGCAAGTATACGCTCTCCGGTAATTCCTCGGATCAAAGTATTCCGGATCGCTCTCCGGTAATTCCTCGGATCAAAGGATAACTATTATTTTAAAATTTTCCAATATTTTTAGCTTGAAAATTCTTTCGGATTGGAGGAGACAGAAGAGTGGTTGATAAGAAATCATTTTTTAATATTACATGAGGTGTTATTTCTATATGATATAACTGAATATAGTTCGCAAAACCGCCACACTTAAACAACACATTTATAACAGAGGTGAAAATCGTCTTGAAGGATGTGGTAAGACGTGGATTACTTTTTGGGGCATTCCGTATTATGCAAACACATCATAAATTGTTTATTTTGACCTCTATGTCTGTTTATCTAGAAAACCGCTGTAAATGTAGTAGTCTAAGAATATAATTTAGGAATATTTTGATCTTTAGCCATGAATTTATAATTGAAATTTTGATACTTTAATATACTGTAAGGTCTCTAAAATCCTTAAAGTATTCAATCAAATCAAAAATGCTCATAAATAATGTATATTAAAAATTTTGACTTACCAAAGCGCATAAACAAGCTAATTTCGTATGTCTGTGAAATCTACATCAAACTGGCAATTATAACCATGTTGGTAGCTCATCAAAACACTTGGTCACGGACATTAGACCGTTTAGCGCGTTTAGGCATAACTCCATAAACGAGTTTTATTCACTTGAGTGACACACTTAACTGTACAGCGTGACAAATGACGATCCGGCTGTCAATCATATTTTATAGTACGAAAAGTTTTTGATGTGCAAACATAGATATGGAGTAAGGCCTTAATATAGTAGCAATTGACCGAATATGGGAAGAATTCTTTTCTCAACTTATTAATAATTATGCCACTGCTTCTAATTAATAAGTTATCACTGATTGATTATAGGTTTTTCTGAAGGTGTTAGTGTGAAACAAGGATTTTGTATGGGGATCCTGACAAATTTTAATGAAGATCTTGTCAATGTCCTCTTTATAGTAATACAATCTAGAATAAGTTATACAATATCTTCAATAGACTTGTGGGCATCTCACCTACAATAACATATTATGCGTATTTCTTACAAACATTACATTCAATTATTTTGTAACGTTCAGTATTTATATTTAACTAGCGTTAAAAACAGATATTTTTCTATCTATCTTTAATCTGTAATAAATTATTACTGTTAAACATGTCAAACATAATTGACGAATCTCTACCTTTCCACTTAGTAATTTACGATTTCTTTACATGTTTAAATGTATAAAACACTTTTAGACTACATTCAGTATACTTGATACGCCGTAGGTAAACCGTTTCCATAGAATTAACCCACTATATATTAGACAAAACATATATTGTATTAGTTGATAAATTCTGTTTTCCTCTTTAATTTAAAATTGTACTCGTAGGACTTACAATAAAAAATTCAAGTGTATTTCTATGACGCTTCAAGAGAGCTCTGACAGACAGACAGGCAGCGGAAACTTCATAATAGGGTCCCATTGTTAAACTACGGATTCCTAAAAAGGAACAACGCGGTTTTTAACGTTTATTTCTTTTTATTTTGCACTGTAGATGCCTTCAGCTCACCCCACTTCATGCACTTCGCAATGCACTTCTTTCATTTGACGAAATTGACGATACGGAACGGATGTAACACTTATAACACTTATTAGGCCTCTATTACGAGTTTCTTGCTTACTGCACTAGAAAAACAAGTCTAACAGGAACTAATGAACTAGGGTAACGTTGCGAATTCAGTTGATATTCGCAAATTTTCACGGCTGTAATGATATTAAGTGGTACTCCCTACTAGTATGTCTATGTATCCTGAACATCACTTGACAAAATTTTTATGTGTAGCAATAAATATAATATTTTAGGCTTTTGGGTTCAGATCGACTTTTCTTTTGACAAGATCAGAATTATTCCAAAATCACGTACATGCGACTCTACCAATAATAAATCCCACAATACATTTGAAGGTGAATGACAGTTTTATACTTAATCAAACTGAGTATAACCGACAATTTAAAATTGTATTAATTGGGTAGGTAGTATATAAATAAAATATAATATATTAAATAATTTTGTTTTATAATCCCAAAGATTCCGAACGGACACATTAATCTTTAAATTCTATCACATTCTATTTACTATTAAAAAGCTCGTGCCAAATAATGTTCACATAATAATCTAGACACAGAAAAAAATAATCATCTACATTATAAATGTCAGGTGGGCAGAAAAGCTCTTTTAATTTTTGGAAAGCCATTTTATTATTTTTAATGTTTCATTTTCACATTTTGACATTTTATAGTGCTGCCTATTCTTTTATGTCAAATATACCTTGCACCATAAACTCGATGGAAGACAGAATAAATAATTCCAAGGTCTAAGACAAGGCACATGCGCGGATGAGCTTGCATATGCATTAGAAACTTGGTAAGGGCAAAGTTTAAGTTTTATTTACAAAACTAACAATTGCGTGTGACTCCCCTCCTCACGGGTACGCGGTAAGCATAACACAGCGGGGACTTAGTCTCCAACCACCACCTCGCGCAGCCCGCTCGACAACCACGAACAAACCTGCCGGGGTTGGCACGGTGACACATGCAAACATGCAGTTTAAATTATTTATTGTGACTTTTGTGCTACACTACGCCGCCGCAGAACACTATAGGACCAAGCGTGAGTATTTTCGGATACGCTTTTACTTGTGCTGTTGTGTGCCGATTATAAGATTGACCCAGATAGAAGATATCTGTGATGAACGCATGAAACGCTTCTGTGACCGAATTTATAAGCCTATTTCGTAATGGATATGTAACATAAATCGACTGTTCTATAATTGTGATCGGCATCCATGCTTTAATTAGCAGACTCACTTACTTATTTCTTGTTTTTTTTAGTAAACAGTGTTCGGTTTCAATATATTCGGTGATTTACAACTTTTGTCACGGTTATTCAATAGAGATAGTGATATAAACAAAGAATAATGTTCTTACCGACCGTTTAAAATTGATTTAGTTACGGTCAATTTGTTCGTCTTGGTGGTCAATGTCAAGGTCTCATGCAGAAATCACAGTGTTAACGCACGCCGGTTGATATTTCTGTTTATTATGTGTAATTAATGCTTATTTATTATGTTTTAGCAAATTTCGTGAAGACATGCTTGAAAAGTGACCCAGAATTTGATGATTGCTCAAAACAAGCCGTTCAACAATTGTTCGATGCTTTAGGGCCAGGTAAATACTTTACTTATATTTGTATTTTTATATTTAAAGAATTATAGGTAAAGATTTAAAATTTTATATGTAATTTGCTAAGAGTAATTATGATGCATTTTATTACGCTTATTTCCATTTTATTCTTTTGTACCAGTATATCGCAATGTTTATTTGGAGCACGCATACGAAATAATACAAGTAATAATGTGACTTCAAGCTAACCCAACCAGTCCACTGCGTAAGTCACCGGCGCGGTTGCTCACCGCCTGGTTCGTTGCACAATCCCACCATGTCGGCCATGCACCTTCTATCTGCTCTTTGTATTGCTGCGATCCTATTCATTATTACCTCATCGTCGCGTTTTTAGTACGCAAATAAAAACATTTCACATACATTTCTGTCACTTAACACTCTTCCTAGCAGATTGTGAAAATTTAATATTTTGTAATGAACAAAATTGACAAAAATAATAAAAAAATCATTAAAAGAACGATTGCAATATTTATAGTAGGTTGGTAGGTTCACGAACCACTACATTAGTCACATAGCCTCAATTACGAAACATGTAAGTAGGTACGTAGGTAACTTGCGGAAAGCGAAAGCGCTATTTCTTAACCGTGTTCAGGCGAGACTAAGCGATATCAAATAATAGTGTGATTGTATGCAATGCTAATATGCTAACCTGAAGAAATTAAAACTATACTGAAAAATATATTCAGCTCTTTTGTATGTGATTTGCAGGTCTTCCGGAAATTGATTTGCCTGCTCTTGATCCTCTTAATATTCCAAAAATAAGAATTTTGCAAGGCGATGGCCCTGTGAACGTGAATGCAGCTCTTGATAACGTCATTGTGACAGGTTTTGGACATACACAAGTGTTGCAGAGCCAGTAAGTACTACAACGCTTTTATGTTGCCCTAGTACTTTGCGCGACTGTTCGTTCAACTCGGTCGAGTAAACTACTAAAACAAAACCCAACCGAGCGCAATAAAGCCAGTAGAGCCAGTTTCATACTTGATAAATGATTTCTTTTTTAAATTAATTCTTATATTAAATGAAACAGATGTATTTTCTATTAATAAAATCTTTATTTAAAAGTAAATATCTATAAATATTCAGTTTGTATTATGATTTTTCAGGGTGGATACCAAAACATACGATTTTTACACGAAGGTTCATGTTCCAAAAATAAGGATTGAAGGAACATATGATTTAAAAGGAAAAATATTGTTGATACCTTTGGTTGGCCGTGGTGTATGTTGGTTCGAGCCAAGTGAGTATTATATATTTTTTGCTTACAAAACACTGTTTATAAAAAAAATAATTAATGATATTTTATTATTAACAATTACAGGAAATATGACTATTGATATAGTAAGCGATGTTAAGCTCTATGACAAAGATGGCTTCGTATTTTTCAATGTTACCGCAGCACATGTGAAGTATGCTATAGGAGGATTAAAATTAAGGATGAATAATCTTTTTGATGGTATAAAATCCTTAGGTATGTAATACAAATTTAAATAATATTTAGTAAGTAATATTAGCAGTAAACAGATCCATCTATACGACAATAAAAAAACGACGTTGTCAAGTAAAAATATTAATCTACTCGATACTAGATGGCGCGACAAGCGCGAATGTTCTACTGATACCGATTGTAAAACATGTTATCCTAGTACTAGCACGTTGCAAAATTGCAACGTTGAAATGTCTCTGATGTCGTCATATTTGTCAGATTGTCTTTGACATTTTCCTTCCCTCCTTTCCTTTTGAAACAAAAGGTGTTCTTTTGTTGTATTTAATTAATGTTAGTTTTTTTTTTCAGAGGACAGCACAAATGAATATTTAAATGCAAATTGGCGTCCAGTTTCAGAATCTTTGAGGCCAATTTTAACGAAAACTATTGAAGACATTTTATTAGGTTTTATGCAACAAATTTTCCATAATTTACCTGCTAATTTTATGGTAGGAGATGTTAAAAATAGTTCGCCGAATAAGAAGAAAGTTTAATTTGTCATTTTAACAGGTACACATAATTATTGCAAGTGTTTAGACAAATGAGTTCTAAAATGTATAAATTCGTTCAATAAAAGCCAGGTACTTTATTTCTTTAAAAGACTTAATAAAATTATATTTAAGTAGATATATTGTAGGTTAAGATTTTTTCGATTTTCTTGCCTTGGTCGGCCTTGGAGGAAGTAATTTAAGACTTAAAATTTTTGTATTTGTTGTTGTATAATGTTAGTAATTCTTTTTACTTAATATTAGTCGTATTTTTTTAAAGATAATAATCAAGTTACAACTTTTTCAGTAAAACCTAGCTCTAGTTTAAAAATACAAATTGCTCGTAAAATGATGTTAAAATAACAATATCATTTGATTCTTATAGAGAATATTCACGAAAATTGATATACCAAATTGTTGAAATATTTTGTATGATTAATTGTATTATAAAGTACTAATAGGCACATTCCTATAATAAGAAAACATTAAAAATGATAAAAATCATATAACATGAACTACGCTCTTTTACTTCCCTATTTATGTGTATCTTTTGTTTCTTTGTATTCCTTTTGATATAAGAAACGATTCATAGAAAAGATCATATTATAAGTCAAGGTTCAGAAAACACATTTTACGATCGTTTTCACCTGTTATTTTCAGGTAAACATGCCAAGGTTATTAGTCATCTTCAGACTTGCCGATTTACGTGTGGTTCTACGTCTTTAGGCACACATTTCAATAGATTAATTCGTATTTTTGGAATAATTTATAAAAAGACATAACATTAAATAAATAATGACATAAACATTAAGAAACATTTTGGACTTTCTGTAGTGTATTAAGATTGATTACTATGGTTGTGATTTTTTTATTTTTATTACAATCAAAATAATATTTAATTTAAATTTACCTGCCAAATGGGACGTCCAGGCATTTTGTTTAGGTTGGAATTATATCAAATCACAACACCTCACTTCACTCGCGTATGTTTAACGCGACTATCACTAGATGGCTCTTTCTCAAGAGTGGGGAACTAAATAAGCGCTACTGAGTCACATAACGTGTTTTATACGGCAGCAAAGTGCTATAGGTGTTAACGTGAGTGAGAACGGACACTACGCAGAAACCCAAACGATGGCTCAAAATATCCCCACACGTATCCAGTACCAATATTGAGATGTTTTGCTCTTTACGTATAAACGTAACTGGAATCAATAATTTCTTGAAATATACTTTGTGTTCGTGATTCATTCTCATGTCAGATGCTAAATACAAAATCTATCCTGCGCGAGATTGAAATTTGACAGTTCTAGTAGCTATATTAGTTAATATTTGCCTGCAGATCATCGAAATTGTCAAATTATGATCTTTGGCAGGCAAAAATGGATTGGCTGACACGACATTATTTAATATAAATAAAAAAGAAGAAAATATCAGGCGCTTCAATTATAATAAATTATTTTGCGATGTTTATCCTTTATTTGGGAAATTTTGAATAATTAACACATAATTTTATTTAGTTCAAAATCAATAATAATAATTTGTACAGAATTATATCTAAATTTATTTCTACAGATTCTACGTGGTATATATATTTTTTAATTAAAAAGAAAATAAATATTACTGCTATAACAATAGCCAGGTGTCCGTGTTCGAAATGTAGTACTTAACAAAATTCGATAAGCTTATTTTATTTATAGAGTGCGCAGATTCTGCGTGAATCTGGAGCGAGGCGACCTAATTTTTCACATTTCGATGAACTTCTGACTATAAGTCAAGAACATTTTGCTTCAATCGTAAATTGCGAAGTTTTTTTAATTAAATGTTAAATATCGATACTTTTCGTGAACCTTAGTATAAAGATATTCAGAATTGTCGAGGGATAAGCTCTATAAACTAACGAGTTTTCATTTATTTTAGCTATTGGCTATGAAATTGAAATTACTTTTAATTGTTACGGAATAAATTCAATGCTTAATAACTTTAGTTAAATATTGATAAATTGTGATAGCTAATAATATAATTTAATCTGATTTGGCATAACATATATGTACTGGTAAAATAACTATAAAATATAGTAGTTTTATTTCTTTATTAAAAATATTTCTTCTCCAGTACCTACAGTTAGTTCAAGTGTCTGAATAATTTAGGTGTATTAAAAACTCAGTAGTGACACATGAATGACAGTTGTTACCAAAATTATGATAAAACGGCACACAACCAATTATTCTTAATGTTGAAGTTGAAATGCTTAAAATTAGCAATGAGCTAAAACCCACACATAAAACGGGCAATGGAACGCGACGCGGGCAAATGAGCAATGGAGAGTAAAATATTGTTCTTTGCGACAAAATAAATATATATCGTGAGCTCAAAGTAAAGTAACTTCATAAAAAAAATAGCACTAAAGATATATTTTTTTTAAATTTGATGCCTATGTAATAATTCGTTATGAAATTTGTATTGAAGGGTTGCTCAAATGTCTTCAAAAACATTCAATGTACTTAACACTAAACAAAATAATCGCATCGATATATGTGCATCTCGTTTTGTATGCAGAAATTGAATTTAACCATTCTAAAATTCTGTACTCCTTGTCCATCGAGTTCCTGGTAAGACGAGGCTTATTGATGTGTTCAACTGTTTGCTTGGATGTGATACATTTTTTTTATTTTTGTTTTAATTATGATTAAGCAGCACTTTTCAAAATTAAGAAGATTTTTTACTCTTAACCGTTATTTTACGTATTAGCAGAGAAATGGCGATGACAAAAATCAAAGTAATTTACCTAAATAAAAAAATCAGAATCCTCGTATAATTTTATTTACAAAATAGTGAAAAAAAATGTAATCCTTAATCCATTTTCTTTCTGTAATCGTAGATTCCATTGTCTCATTTATATATTTTTTTTCCAGAATGATTTGGCTTGTTACCTTGTAAAGATGTACTAAATGCACACAAATGTTGGTCAGGCCATTGACCGTAAGACGAGCGATGACCCAGAGAAGGGTGCTCCGAAGGGGATAGGGCCCCTTTGGTGTCACTCACAAAAGGAACGATCACCAGGCTCTCATAAGCGCGAGGAGATTAAAGTGCATACATGCACTTTGCACCGAATGCGCGTGACGTCACTTGGTTCGCATTGCATTGTTTGCTGTTGCACTTTTCAAGCTTGTAGATGTCATTCAGTTTATTGGCGGACAGAGAAATGTGTTCGTGTAAATTTTCTCTCTAGATAAGATATCAAAGACATTAAGAATAAGAATAGCTTATAAACAATTATATAAAAGCAAATTACAGTATTTAATTAAAGTCATATTTATATATTTATTATATTCACAATTTGAGTACAACAAATGACGTAGCTAAATCACCTTATTATCATTTATTTTTTAATGTTATTTTAAATGTATGTAACTTACTGTCTATTTTTATACAGATATATATTATCCTTATTCTTATTTTTAGAGGATAACAATGCCTAGAAGAAGGCCAGTATCTAATTGTGTAATGGTAAAACTAAAGGGATCTTATGCCATTATGATGAAACTTAAGAATTATTAAAAAAGGTTCTAGAATTAAGTACTGAGTTAAAGGTTAAAAATCAGTTATTATAATATAACCAGTAATTTTAATGTAATTTTAAGTGACAATCACATTATTAGTTAAAAAACACATGTTTTTCCCGTAATATCCCTATTTTTTTAAATAAAACTTTAAAATGAAGGCGCACATTTCGAAAATATATTATAATTGTTTAGTTATTGTATAAATATAAAAAAAAAACACTTTCGTCGTTTCGTATAAAAAGAAGTATTCATTTCTATATATTGTTTGCATAAGCAAGATTTGTATGCAGGTGCCTACCGTCTCACTAACAATTAGCTGTATAAATAGACTTCTTATTTAAATCACTCATAGAAGAACAGCCTTCCCTGGTGCAGAAAGATAAAATCTTTTTCTGACGTTTTCTAGAATATTCCGTGTAAACTTAAATAGGTCGTACTTGATGTATGCGGTTCAAGGCAGAGCGTGGGTACAGGAATAACTCTGATGAGTCTGATGTTAGAAATAGAATCCGTTTTACTGTTCGTTTGTTTATCCTACGTGCGTCGTAGCCGCTGCCTGCGTTAGTCATGCAAAGAAAATAGGCACCACATTTTTTTTATTTTTATAATGTAAAGACTAGCTGTAAATGTAACCTTATACCCTCAGTGCAGTAAATATAGCATCGAACATTTTATAATTTAAAGACGCATTTTTTTTAAATTTAAACGAAGAACGTCACCGTGAACTTAAATTCTAGAGTGGGGGAAAATAAGGGTGGTGGTTTTATAATGCGAACCAATAAGGAATACTTACCGAAAAATGCTGAAAGGAATTCGGGGACCGATTACTATTATTATAAGAAATAATATTGCACAAATAATTTTTTAGAAAAGTTATTTTCTCAAACCGGGAACCAAACAAGTTCATTACGAAAAAAACACCCTGTAGCCTCGTCTGTAAAGAGTAAGGAATAGTTCCAAACGAGTTCAAAACGAGTTTATATGGATCAAATTCTGTAAATTAATCAAGTAAAGAAAAGCCCTGTTTTTTGTTAAAAAATACATTTTTTTCATTCATTCTAACAAATCGTAACGTAGATGGTTGATGGCCGGAGTGCAACCACCCACCGTTTCGAAATCAATAAATCATATATTTGAAAAATACTCGTTTTAAAATAATTTTACAAGCAAATAAGGTTGAAAGTTGTTCAAGGAGGTGAACATTTTATAAAATATTCTATTATTAATAATAGAATATTTTATGCACATGTATTCGCACTAATGTATTCACATAAACAAAAATATGTTATGAGTAATATGTAAATTGTGATTTCCTAGTAATAAGTCAAAATAAACTTAGAATTGAAAACAAAAGTAGCATAATGTACACCATCCACAAAAAATAATTAAAACTTGCTAAATATATTATTTTATATACGTACCATAATAAATATTCACACAATTTTTCAGAGCCGTGGTCATATTTCACTTTGCCCTAAATCATAAGATCGCCTGCTACTATTTAGAATGTATAGTGTTCTTATGCATTTTGTTATCTACGTAATGCATTACGAGTTTATCAACTCGTACTCGTATTAGCGTAAATCAATCAATCGATATAATAACGAACAATTGGTTAGTTAAGTCTTAATGAGCATATATGAATAATAATTATTTAAGTTGAGATAGGCACTCATGACGGACTACCGAAAAAGTAGTATTAATATTTGTATATTTTGTATTTGCATGACGCAATTGCTGGCGAAGAGCAACCAGCATACTCATTGTTTAGTTAGTGCCTTCACTTTATCATTAGTATGTCGGTGTCGTGAACCTATAAGCACAAAAATTATTATTTTGTGCTATATAAGGCTTCCCCTATCAAAAATCGCTTTAGCGCCTAAAGAAGTTTTTACTCAACAAAACTTTATCTGACGTTTTTTTTTATCAAAGAAAGAAATATCTCGCCATTCAAAAACTATTACTTGAAATATATTTTAGCTATAGAATTTTAAATACACTACACTAAAAGTAACTATATTAAATACTTATTTTATATTCATGTCACCTAATTTTAATAAAAACATAGTAAGTAAAATTACATATTAACCTAATCGCGCAATAATAATAAATTGACTGCACAATATAAATAATGACGTCCGTCACGAAGCACGATAGTGGTTTAATGCAAATAATAAATCTTGACATTATCTTTATTAGTTTTTAAATAATAAAGCTGGAATAAAATTCTACAAATTATATTTTTAAAAAGTTATTAGAACAAAAACTCACAGTTACTGTACTTTTATTATAATTTAACCACTATAAATATTACAGTAAAACAGCGTGGCGGATGAAATGGGAATCGTTTGAGGAATGCGTGTAGGTTAAAATGGAGTCAGAAGAATGAATAGCGGAACGCTTGGAACGTGGGCCGTCCGTCGTTGGAGAATCTGGAGCAGGCAGTTACGATCGCCACGTACCAGGGTAACATGATCGTAAAGAACATTGTTTATAGGTATAGTAGTGTCATCTAGTGGGCAGTAGCAAAACTACGTCACTTCAGCATCGAAAAAGTTGTAGTACATGAATATAGATGTCGTTAGTTGTAACGTACTTCCAAATAATCTAACTAGATGTCACTACTATGCACTACTATACTACAGTTTTTGTTAGACAATAAAGAAAAATCAATATATTGTCTTAAATATTTTATTTAAATGTGGAATACGTTATATTTTCAACGTGATAAAAGCACCAAAATAATTATACTATATTAGACTAATTTTATATGATAAGAGCCGTGAATAGCTGCGTATCGGCGTATTATGAAGTGTTTTATATTGTGCCCATTAGCATAAAGCGTGAGTGAAACCTAATTATCACCAATACAATTTATCCACTCCAAGAAATTGGCTCCAGGACAAGGTAGGTACCTTCTTATATTACACCGATGTACAGAATTTTTGCGCATGGGTTATACATATTATGTTACTTTTATTGCTTTTGTACCAAGAAATAAGAATTAGAACAGAAAATAGTTCTGAATTTGCTTTTATGTGTAAAAATTAGAAAATTCAAATCAATGAAAATATAGGATCTTCCAACAAGGACTTCCGAACTTTGAAAGTTGATAACGGCCATTATACTGAAGCTACATCTGACAAATTAATTTTAATTTATTCAATTTGTTTTGTTAAATTACCATGGGCGATTATAGCATTCAACAACACGTACAAATAATAAAATTGATTTATCAAAAAGGGCGTTCTGTTCGGGCAACCTACCGCGTGCTACAATCGTCCGCTACCGCATGGTCGCCATAGTCGTCCTACCGAGAGGACTAGTCGCAATCTGGTGGGTAAATTTGAGACCACGGGTTCAGTAAACGATCGACTAACGCAAGATCTACCGACAACATCGCCGTTGTCCGTGAAAGTGTGCACTAGAATCTGGGACCGTCGATTTCCTGTCGCCCATAAGAACTCTGCCTTCTGCAGACTATAGCCATAGAAGACGTGGACATTTTAACGATGTTATATTCCACACATGATGGCAGCAATAGGTCTTTCAAACGAATAAAAAATTTCGATGATATCTCACACATAATTTGTTTTATTTAATTTTAAAGATAGGAAACGCTTAATGAAAGACCGTATACAAAAAAATGGACACGGTTGATTTATTAGAAGATACACAAACATCAATTTATGATAAATTCTTATAATAGAAGTTTTAAAATAGAATCCAAGTATTTATTAACGAACATTAAACAGTCGTTGGTAGATCCGCATAATATGTTTTCCTTGATTTTATATCTTTGAGTGGATTCACCTTACAAAAATAACAATCTATGTGATGATCACTGAGTATCCTCCAAATTCTTGGCACTGCAATCTTCATTGCTCTTTTTCCACCTCATCACCTAGTTAAAGTTATTATAAAATTGTTAATAAAATAAAAAAGAGAATATAAACTTACCGTCTATAATATTTCTGCAAGTGTTACCTGACACAATATGTGAAGTCCATTTTTTATCTTGATTTTTAATAGGTAGATGGAAGTAAGTTGGTTATATATAAATGAAATACGTTATTTCACTGTAATAAGCAAACACTTACATTTGTACACAATGAGCGATGCAAGCAACACTACACTCCGTCCCCTTGCCACTTCTTTTGACAACCGACATTAATTGGACTCGAAAATAAAAAAAAACAGTCAAATTGCTCTAATTTCTATAAAAGCAAACATTAACGATTTTTAATTTCATTTATATATATATATTTGCTTATACCATCAGGATATATTACGTAAAACTCATGCGCAAAAAAAATATTGTTGACCAGCGTTATATTTCGTTATGCTTCTCTAGATATTGCATTTTGGTAGAAATGCTATGTGGCCAATTCGAGTGTCCGAAGGCCTGTTTCTGAGGCCTAACGAATGTTTTGTTTTCAATTTATTATAGAAAAGTAAGAGTTATCGAATTACCCATCTAAGCATTGACGGGTTGCTTTCAATTCATTTGTCGTTTTAAAGGTGATAGAAGTTTTTCTTTATCCAATGTGGTATATTAATTTCTTCATAACAATTTAGTCCTTTGTTATTAACGCATCTGAGTTTAACTTCTATGTGAGGTAACTATATATTGTCGGTGACCTGTGACCATCAGTTCTACCTAATGCAGTCCTGCAACACTGCATGCTTATTTTTTATTATATTCTCATAAAAAGATGCGCTTAATGACGCTGACCAGAATTTGACCATAACTTCATTTTAAATCAGGGGTTCTACAATTTTCATGATAACAGATCGTTTAAAATAAATTTAAATTTTACTCGCCGAAAGAAGTTCGCGAAAAATAGGTTCTCTATTTTGGCAAAGATCGGTTCGAATTTGTATAAGAAAAATAAGAATACGAAACATTTAAAATTTTGCGGACTACTTCCAGTGATGTAGGGACAACAAGGTAGTCCGTGGACCATTGATTGAGAAACGCTGCTCTAAATTAAAATAGGATAGCAGAAGAGACCATATAAAATGAAAGAAATAAACTTTATTTATGTAATGTAAAGGGTGATTATTAATTATTAATCAGTCAAAAATATGCGGTGTTCTGTTAAAACACTGCCGCAGCCAATAATACGCTGCGTTCTGTTAAAAAACCGCCGCCTTGCAAGGATCAAACCATAGTAACCATTAAACCGATACGGTTTTTAATATTATTTAATTGCTATATTAAAATGCGTTTTATTCAGTAAACTTATTTAACTTCAGTTTTATTTTTTAACTCTTTACCTTTAGTTTGTTTATATGTGTATCTTTCTACAAATTTGCTGTTATCTAAATAAACTACATGCCTGAATTATTGAGAAAAAAATCGTCTATAATGTTTCACGATTACAATCATTGATTGCCTTGCCGATATTTTTTCTTGATTACCAACTAAACTCGTCACCAAAAAATTAAATATTGTTTAAAGAAATACAAAAATAACGACTTATTATTTTTATTAATCCAATAGTTATACTACAAAAGAAAGCTTTGGAATGTGTATTGCACATTATAATATTTTCTAGAATTATATAATTAATTAATAATAATTATGTACTTTAAAAGTGATTATGATACAATATTAAATATTTTTATGCTTTATCTATAACTTATTGCTTGAGACACGTAGATCGACTAGAATTTTACAATTGCTTACTAGTATTATAAGCATTAGAAGACGCTGAAATAACAAAATATTGAATTTATAGCAAAATTTGTAAAAGATTTTTACATACATACTTAAATTGTTATTTTGAATTCTACTACACATTTATTTACATCAAGAATATTGCTAATACGATATAATAATTTCAAAATTACCCACTTCTATTATTATTTGTTAGAGAGAGAAAATTTATATGAATAATGCTTATGTTATAATGTTGTAATATATACAGAACATGATAAAACTTATTACTTCACAGTCCTGATTTTTACAAGTCACTATTTTTCACGTTTAAGTCTTTTTATTCAGACCAATTCATCAAAACTTTCATTAAAACTGTGTTCCATCGCGTCACTGTCGAAGTTAGACGAGGTCGACTGTGCTTGAGATACCGATTCCTTTTGCGCCAGTAATCTGTCGCAGTCATTAAGCCGGCTATGCAGTACATCGTACACACGGGTCATTGATGCCACTTTTTCCTTACACGACGGGTCAGATTCGATGGCGAATAATCGAGAATCCAGCAATTTGATTGCAGCTACGATGTAGTTCCTTAAAGTTTTGGTCTTATGTTCGCTGTTGATTCGTTCTAGAAAAGCACAGACTTGCCTTTCTCCACACAGTAACACATCAACATCGTAAGCCAGTGGAGAGTGTTGCCGATGTAAATATGCAATCAATCGCTTTGCATACCGTCGGTAAGTACGGTACGCTTTCCTTTTCCGCGTTCCAAGAGTTCTACCCATTGTCATCGATTTCTTCATGTCATCGATCACAGCTTTGTAGCCAGCATCGATTTTGGAATCAAAAATATCACGCAAACGAGTTTCTACCGGTTGTAATTCGTAGGGCGGTGGTGAAGGTGGTAATGACGGCGAAGACGGTGGCGGAGATGGTGGTAACGTACGAGTGTTTTCTTCCCCTTCGCTTGATTCGCTGGAAACGCTTCTCTCGACGGGCCTCGACTCAGGTACTTCATAAGGTCGAGGCCTGTTCCTTGGTTTTTGTACTCTTGCTGGACGCGGTGCTGTTCTAGCATTGTAGGCAGTAAGAACATTTGCATCCTGTTCCGTCAAAGGACGGCTACGTTGTGTAGCTGCTAGTGGTATTATCCTGATTTTGACAAGTGAGTAACTTTGGTGTATTTTTGCACGTATTCGAGGATCATCGTAGTCTGATCCCCAGAGATCTCTGATTGCAGATTCTTTCAGATATCGAACCTGGCAGAGTTCTCCATTGAAAAATCTTTTTCTCTGTTGTTCGTTCAGGGCGTCTCTTTCAGCGCCGGTTAGACCGTGTATCTTGGTTAAATGGTCAGGTAGCTTCCCGTAAGTGAAGCGAGCACAATCTTCGATAGGACATGGTATATTAGCGTGGTTTTGTTTCTTCGTACGAGTAGTAGTAGCTGCTGGACGCGCCGCCATTGTGTGATCTGTTAAAAGATAAAACCTTGTTATGATTGATAATACAAAAGTAAATAATTTAAATGAGAAAATATTTGTCAACTATTAAAGCCACTTAAAATAATTCACATAAATCATTATATCTTCTTCAGGTTGACCGACACACGTATTTTCTGTGAGTGTCTATTGGACTTTGCCGTTTAAAAGTAAGCTACATAAGATAGATTGGCTTAGTAAAAGTAGGTATATTATATAACATTTATGCCAATGAAAATAAAGAGTTCAATAAAGAATTCAAACTGCCAACAAAACTATGCCATTAACTTCACCGGCACCTTCAAACACCAAGTGTTTCGGAGGTCCGGTTAATTTATTTAGAGAATGTTTATCGACACGGAGGGTGGCTGTCCGAGTATAATAATTGTGTTGACGGAGGCCGCCGGCTGTTTGTGGAGGCTCAGCTCTTGTCCTTCGCTTAATTTATTGAAAACAATGCCTCCTTCGGCACCACATCTCATTCCGATTCGCAGCGGAGGCCATAAAACACATGATCGCTCTATTGTTAGTAGTATCTTTTGAATTGTAGCTTACATTAAAGTTATTTTTAATATTTTATCAATGAAGATATATTCGATTATTTTCTTTAATCTCTCCAAAGTTCTACTTAATTTTAATTTTATTTTTATAATTTTAATTTATTTTCAATTGTTGTTTCTTCTTCAATTCTGTATTTAGAATTGTATATTTTTGAAAAAAATATTTTTTTATTTTAGAGTAAATACACAGACTTTAATTTTTTAATAAGATTGCAAGTAAGAATTATAAAGACTATGCCACGACTCAATAAATGAAATATTTTTTAATTGCTTAAGATAGAAACATAATAGAAACATAACATAGAAAATGAGCCAACCTTTGAAGTACTTTAATAAGTTGAATAAAATTAAATTATTTGATTAAAATAAAACATAAAAGCCAGTATTTATCGAAGAACTTGAGATTAGAAAGCGGCATGAAACAACAGCGACTAATATTAGCGGCCGCGGTTTGATTGAGCCAATATTTATTTTGGAAATTAGCTTGTTCCGTCCGGCCGCTGCGATATAAATAATATAAATTGTACGCTCTCTGGGTACCTCGTCTTAGATGTTGCTATTGTTTAATATTCGTCAATTAATAATTTTGGGGCCCCGTTCCAGACTACAGATCGGGAACAAATTGTTTAACTTTCATTACGATGTCAATTAGAAGGGGATATTAACGATTTTTTGGAACTGTTATTTTTTAATATAAATAATACTTATGTATTTTGTTAACTTTACTTATAAAGAAAAGCATCAGAATATACCTAAGTAGGTAGGTTTAGATGTATCTGTAAATATGCAAAAATATTTATTGTAGTTACATACAATACTTCTTTTGGTAGGTACTAATATCATGATATATATTAATGACACTCATTAACTTTTTATTTTTAAATATGCTTTTACATAAATGCAAATTTAAAATAACAAAATTGATTGCCTTTCATATGTAGTTTTTGACGACCATATATTAACTTATTACTTACAGTAGTACTGAAGTAAATATTGTCAAAAATTATAAATTTAGTAAACCGAATAGATTTGTTTACTTATAAATTCCTTAAACTGAAATACTGCAGGAATTACGCATAAGATTACAAATGCTTACGCGATTGAACTAAACATTCAGTTATAGTTCCCGAAAGCTTTATTATCACTGCAAAGCTTTTGCACAACGATTACTTAATTAATAAGTTGCTACGTCTACCTCACCAAAGATTTCCAAATTACTCTCGTTTACATGACAGAAGTGTCACAGTTTCAAAGATATTAACAAAGGCTCGTGTAAAGAGCTCCCCTTTTAAGGAGAAGTGCGACTTGAATAAATAACTAATTTGCATATTTAATAACAGGTATCGCGAGCAGATTCAATTGTGAATCTGTGAATTATTAATCCGAGCCGCGGTTAGCTTATTACCCCCTGGTACTAATCAAGTATTCAGATCAGATATTCTTTAATTAGCCCCGAGTTATAAATGAATATTTTATTTGTGTACTCAATTTCGTTATAAAATAGCTAAGTCCGTTATTAAATGTATTAAAAGATAATACGCATACGAGTTGTTTTATTTATTAAGGCGTATTTTGTATTTGACTTTATGTTTTTGATGAAATAGATTAAAGATAAATCGATAATACTTTATGCTTTGTGTATTTGTGATAATGTGTACTATTGCTATTTACAAGCTCGCATAATTACCGCACGTTTTTAATAACGTTGCAGCATAAAATGACAAGTATTTTAAAGCTATAGCTAGATTAGCATAGATTTTTAATATGTGGGAGATGATTCCCCTTGCACAAAAACTATAAATATTTTAAAATGAACCATATACCAACCATGGCTATATAGTAACGTATAGTATAATATAGTATGTAGTGGTTATATAGTAACTTTTGAGCAACTGGTAGCTTTAGTAATTAGCACTGGTTAGCGCGACTGTCTTAACTCCTGTCTTCTGAAGTCTATTAATAAAACCAAAACCTAAAATCATTTTGATGAATTTTGTGGTAGAGCGGTATCTTACCAGACGCAGAAGCTTCAATCCATGGTCAGACACAATGACATATCTAAATGATAATTTTACATTTTTTTTTCCGGGTTTGATTTTTGTGTATCTATTCGTCTTTGTGCGCGCCTACGATACAGGAAAATCCTGAAGGTAGGCTATAAATTATTATAAATAACAAGATGTTTAGTCGGGAATCGGCCACTGAACTATCTAAGAGACCGGCAGAGCATCTGAAGCGTAGCGTTGTCAAAAAAAGTTTAAACGACTATCAAAGATGAACGACAGAGATGATGTCAATAAATAAAACAACTTAATTTCACGCTTAAGATTGATGACTCGAGGTGTTTCCTATAAGACATTCTTGCGAGGGTCGGGGGTGGATCACGCGACCCCGAACTGTGCATTCCCTATTTACGAGTAAACAAGGGATGCACGTAAACAACAGACAGTTCTGTTACCATAACAATGCAGTGCTAATTTATTTTGTTTATCTGAATACTGGTTGAATTATCAAAGTATTTTATAAATGTTATAATATTTATTATAAATTGATAATTATAATGGCAAGTACATTTAGGGATAGTTAATAAGGATAAATTTGTAAATCAATGTTTGAAAAGAAAAGTTATACCTATATTTTATAATGTCGGATATTTAGGGTAGATACTAATCCTTAAACTGTTATAAGAAACTGTATTATTATTTGGTGATTAATTAAAAAATCGGTTAGTAATAGGATTAATTAAGTAAATCATATTAGAAACTGTACTGTACATATTATTATGTATTTATTAATTACAATTATTTACTTGTCATTTTTACATAAAAAGTTATTTTTGCGCTTAAATGAGACAAATCAATGGTTATTATATCACGGGATGAGTCTATTTAAACGTTTTCTATTGGCCGAGATGGGTTTTTGAAGGTATTCAAATAATTTGATTCACGACATTTTGAATAACCTTGCAGATATTTTAGAAACAATTAGATTTATTATTTTAGAAACAATAGATTATTTTTCACTATGAATATGATAAGTTTTTATTATCTTATATTAATAGATAAGTACATATATTATAATTTTCTCCAATTCTTGTAGTCTAAATATTTAATGTATCCCTTTCACGGATTTAAATTCGTAGCTTAACAGTTTTTTTTAATTATTATTACACATCGCGCAAATTAATAATTCATTTAAAAATATACTATTTGGAAATACCGACGGACTTTAATCTTTTCAAATTAAAGGAAACATAGCAATACATAAGCGTAGTAGTTAAACGTAGAAGTAATCTACAAATCTTTTCTTAAAAAATAAATCATAAAAGTGTTGAAATTAAAATAAAAAGTAACATTGACACAAATAATAAATTACTAAAATTTATTTTACCGTATATTTGAATACGTGACGATAATATTTTAATACAATATAAATTATAGGGAATTATTGTAAACTTAATTTAACTGTCATACTTATGAGGTGATATAAAAATATAAAGCAAAAACTAACAAAAAAAAATAATTCGCAGTATAAAATTTGTATTAAGTAGTTATTGAAACACATAAAAAGAATATGGCATAAAACATTAACGTTTGTTAAAATAAAAAAAATAATCTACAATACGAAATAGATAAACATAACACAACACCACATCAATAAGTAGGTAACAAAAAAATATTTTTCACAACATTTATATCACTTACCGTCCAACCAAAAGTTCAGCTAAATCCCGCACAAAGTTCGCCGCGTTGTTTACGAGAACAAACACGTTGTTGTTGTTTATTGTATCGGAGGGCGCAGCTCGACCGACGTGCTCCCTGCACCGCTGCTGCCACTCAACTGCCGTTACGTAACTGGATCCTGAAAATTTCCTTTTCCCATCCCTCGATTTCCATGCATTTTCTCACTAAGAGCGACTGATCTAACTTGATCCGCCCCGCCCCTCTCGCCGCCTTAAAGCAGCTACGGAATAAAACAAAACCTATTGAGTCAAAGGTATCTATTGGAAGTGGTTACTTTGGCCTTATACAGCGCTTCGGGTGTTTTCGGAAAACTTCGTGCGCTACCTTCGGAAAACTCCGCCTACGCGGTCAGTTATCGCTCTACGGCAGATGTGTAGCACCGTAGTCCGTAGACTAACTTTTCAGAATATTTTATAGTTCCTTTTAGGAAATAACTTTTGTTAATGCCTGTGTAATGCAATTTTCGGATGTAATCCATTTTTTTTAAACATATTATTAAGGTCCATAGCAATTATTTTTAAATTATTATTCTGTTGCACATAATTTGAGTAGACTAATGTCGTGTAACGCAAACCTTAAAAGTATGAGTACCTACGTATTACCATGTGATTTCTTTGAAAGAGGAGTGAAAACATTATCTAGTAAAAAACACTACATTCCTTATAACTATAATGTCCTAAAGTCGATAAGTTAGGCATCTACTAATAGTGTTAACACTTTATTTGTCTACTGGCTTAGGATAATGTTGTAGGTACAAACCTATATAATATTAAATTCCTAAGTATCAAAGTTAATGAAACCTCTATACTTGTAGTATAAATAATTATTAATATAAGTTTCAGGCTTTCACGCCCACAAGGGGCGTGGTAATGTAAATACACGCCCACCGCCTACACAGCTTGAGGCATGGTCTCCAAGCGAGACAATCGTCTGCTACTCTACTAATTTTGAAATACCATCTTGATGGAAGCAGTCCGTGAGAAAAATAGCATTTCATTACTGGTCGCGTTATAGCAGGATATAGCGATTCGCATATCGATCTGAACAACTTTCTAGACGATTGATTAATACCTAGTGGGGATATGATTGTAAAGCTCTTTGTGTGGCGGGCGTACAGTTAAAAGTTTAAATGTATAAGGTTCTGTACCCTTACCATGAGTTTTTACGTTTTGAAAAATATGCTGTTTTGGTATTTGTTTACGTATTTGCCCATAAAATTTTCAATCAGCACCCCTAGCGGATTGTATCAGAACTTGGAAATTGTGTGGGCCAATACGTAAACAAATACCAAACCAGTCATATTTGTCAAAACGTAAAAACTCATGGTAAGAATACTGATCATATACGTAACCCTATGAAAATGCGTTCTTTACTCATAGATTTACTTTACAATATCCTATGCAGTAAATAACATGGACAATTGGACATACATAGAGACAAGTGCAATAATACCCACATCTAAAGTAGCAATCAAAATTCATCATTTACATGTTCGCTTGGCCGAGGATCGAACGTGGAACTCTTTACGTATCATGCTAGTTTTGTGACCTCATCGTATTATTGTGCATAGTGTTTGCTAGTAATCCTGTAATTTGTGAGAGTTGTGTTTGTGATAAAATAAGTATACCTAAGTATAGCCTATGAAGCTATTATTAAATGTTTTTGGCGTGGATACAGCTTATGAGCTAGTAAGTAACGGACTAAAAATTAGAAACAAGTCCTACGTGAGGGTATCAGATACCCTCACGATAGGACTTCCATAACTTGGGCGTTATTGCCCAAGCTTCATAGTGTCGTTTCGCTTCTCACTGTTTTACAATACCCCTCAAGAATAAAGTTACTTATATTTCACTGGTGCTGCCAATTAATAACCTCAACTCACTCTTTAACCGGTAAATGAATTTAATAGCCGAAACCACTTTAATACCACTACGACTACTATAACACCACAGTAGAGTGTTGTATTTAGATATAAAAAAACAATAAGGTGGTAGTAGAACCCTTTGTGGTTCGTCACCGTTCGGCACCGTTACACCTATTTCGGCATCATAACAGCAGCGTTAAATGCTGCTGTGCTCTGGTTTGAAGAGTGTGGTAAGGGAGACATACTTCTCCGAGACGTTCCAACCTAGGCCTCTGGGGTAGCGGCGCATCTGTGGCCGATCTCAGGTAGGAATATCTTATCCTATCTGGGGTGGACTGTATGTTCGTCTGCTACTCCTATACTATAAATAAAAATTAGGAACTCAAATGTAGTTAACGTATAGAGCACTTTATCCTTGATATAGGCAACGGTTGTGCGATTCTTATCGCATTATAACTCTCAGGCTGCTTCAAGTCTATTTGGAGGACGTCGGGGTCTCTAATGGATCGCGCTAGTGTTGTTTTAGCGCCGTGCCGCTTTTGGGTTCAGTCCGGAAGAAAATTAATCTCATGTCGCATCTTCCTATACTATCATTAGCACGATGATGCAGCTACACATACCGTTATTTTTCTCTGCTAGTTGGACGGTTTGAGCACATGCCATCCATAGCCTCGAAAGTACCATCTTATTTTCTCTTATTTTTCCGTTACAGGCAGCCACAAAAGATGAAAAACTTCAAGCATTACAAATTACTTATCATTGATAGTAATGTATCTTTTTCAGGAAGACTGGCTTAAGGTATTTTACCCATTCATGGAATCAAAAATAATAATTTCATAGTTCGTTATCAACCAGTTACTTTTTCTGTACCGAGCATAGGACTTCTTTCAGAATAAGAACGGTTTAATAAAATATGTTATTAAACCTTACCTTCTTCCTTATTCTTCTTTATATTTTAATTATCTTCAGACCATAAAAGGTTTGTTCCTGTAGTTCCTGGACCAGAATAAGGCTATGATATCCCCTGCCTGTCGTAAGAGGCGACTAAAAGGGGGCTTCCGGACAGACGACGGTATGTGTGCCGTACCGTCATACACACCAGACGCTGTGGCGAGCGTCAAGCTCACCTGGGACTAAAAGGACTCCGGTTGGGTTCCTTTGGAGATCCCGGAGTCCTCTACGCAGCGCCGAAGGCGGCCACTGGGGGGGTTCTAGTGCGTTAAGAGTCCCACATAACTCTGTGTCGCTCCCACGGTACCGGGTACCTTTTGAAGGTTTCCCCCTCGTTAACCAAAAAAAAAGACCATAGGTAATAGGTTTACATAACCTATTAATAATGGCTGCACGTATTGATTATATTGTTGTATTGACAACCCGCGTGGCGGAGAGGTCACCATACGTGTCTAATACGCAATGGTTTTTGGGTTTGACCCCAGCTTAATCTCCAAAGGCTAAATGATGAATTTCGATTTCTATACTCGATCTATGCATTTGGGTATTCGTCTTTGTATGTGTCCGTGGTACCCACGACATAGAGAATCCTAGAGTGGAGTGTAGAAAACGTTATTATTATAACTATTCGTATGAAAGACAACGTCATATTTGAAATATTCGGATAACAACTACTGCTCTCCTGGAAACGTTATTAAAGAGTCTCCCATATATTAAGTAAGGAGATATATATTTCATATTTTACTTGTTTAATCTTATAAAATAAAATAAAATAAAAAAATAAAAAAAGCCTTTTATTTCCTGCTATACATAATTTATAACTTATACTAAGACTTCATGCGACTGATAATTTAGTATATTGTATTTCATTTGTTAACATTTATATTTTCTAGCCATTATAAAATTGCATATTTATATTGATTGAGTTATTTACATATTGATTATTTTATTAACAAAATTAAATTAATTAGATTTAAACATTAGTTGATTATTTTGGTTAAAGTATGATATTAATTATTAACATAATATAGTATATTTTTATTTATGTTATTTTATATTTGCATTTTTTATGTTTTCGTGTTTTTACTTAACTACTTTTTTTGCATTTATTTATTTTATGTTTGTCGTTTTATTTAGGTTTGCAGCAATAAGCAAGAACCCCTCATTTGTTGAGGGTAAAGGCCTCCTCCAGAGAAGCCCATCTGTCTCTATCTTTAGCTATTTGTATCCAATTTTTTAAGCTTACAAGAAATTTTTATGACTAAAATAACTTTAAAACATTCTCGTTAAAATTTTTGAACTTCGGTATAAAAATATCTTGTTTTCATCTAGAGCTTAGGCTAGATAACTGCAATCATTAATCAGCCAATAATATGCGGCGTTCTGTTAAAAACACCGCCGCCTTAGAGGATCAAAACATAGTAAGCATTGTATGGATACGGTTTTCAATTGTATTTAATTGCTTTATTAAAATGTGCTTTATTCAGAAAATTTCTTTTATTACTTAATTATTTCATCCCTATAAAATTTCAATGAATTAAAGTCAGCTGAAATTAATTTCAAAGAAGCGCTTCTACAGTCAATTCTATATTTATTTTTGCAGCGATATATTTATTTTTACAATAAAATTGTCTGGTTTGACTGTGATACACTTGCATAAAGCGTTTAATCTTAGTTACTTAGAAGTAGCCAATTCAGAGTTGATTTATAAAATGGAAGGAATAAACATGCAGTCAACCTGATGGTTAAGATATTGTCATTGACATTTATAATCGACCCCAGATAAGGTCTGAAATGTATGTGAGATTGGTCATAAATGCATTGTTACCCCTGAGGATTAAGTTGAAACGCCTCGGATAAGTTCCTATGTCTCCCTCACTATACCCTAATACAACAACACTAATACTACTGTTACCTATTAGGCAGAAAAAGGGTGCCTAGGAGAGGTGGTGGTGCCTCCTGAGTTAAACCACAGAGGGTTCTACTGCCTACAAAATTCTACATTTATAAATAAAGAAAGTTACTTCGTAGCAAATGGTTTTTCCCTACACTTGAAGACGTTGAGTTGTCACATCCATACTGCTCTTTTGGAACTTTTTTTGACATAATGATGATAAAAATATGATGTTGAGCTCCCCTCCGGATATCCGATGGATATTGTGTTATCCGGCGTCACAATAAGAAGCTCGTGATAAATTTGTACCGGGAAATGCTCCTTGATTGATAATCTAAGCGCCGTGGCGATAAAAACATTAGGCGGCAGAAGATTCGCTCGTGTGTTCCTATTCCACCTGTTTAAGTATTAGAGTTATTCCTAGTTCTAGTTGTATTTGTATGATGTGCCTTGTGATATCGACAAAGCATTACCGTTTACACGATTTAATCTTCGCCGATCTCCAGTCTAAGTAATAACAACGTTGTTATGTTACAGAATATAGCAAATGAATAAAATGGGTAAAGCTACAGGTAACAGGTTTACAACCTGATTTGCAATAAGTATGGTAGTATTGAGACAGTGATAGCCTAGTGGTTAAGAAACTCGGCCTCTCGATCGTGGGGTCCGAGGTTCAAATTCCACCTCCGATTTTTCGAAATTATGTGCGTATTAGAAATTAATTATCACTTGCTAAAACGGTGAAGGAAAACATCGTGAGGAAACCTGTATACCTGAGAGATTTATAAAAAAAAATCTCCTACCAATCTCCTGAAGTCTACCAATACGCACTTGGCCAGCGCGGGGGACTATGGCCTAACCCTTCTCACTCTAAAAGGAGAACCGTGCGCAGCAGTGGAACAATAATGGGATGATGATGATGATGAGTATTGAGATGAAACAGCGGTAAGTCCTACGTTCGTCAGACTATAATGTAGGGAACACAGACCTAAACAAATACAGTTATGTGGTAGAGACATTTGATAATACTTTAAAGACCACTGAAAATTAAAAGAAAAAAGAGATGTGTATAAAAAAATGAAATGGTGGGGTCCTTTAATACTGGTAGATTTCAAATATCAGGCTATGTATTGCATAATTGGGCCTTGACAGTATCTTCTTTGTTTATGCAACTTGATTAATAATAGTCGTATTTTGACATTAAATTTTAACCTGTAATACCTATTCGGGGATATTTTTATTTCATTATACTTGTGGTCGTGCGCGCAACTTAAAGCTGAAAGCCAGTGAGGTCAAGATACTCGTAATATATAGAATATTTATACTCTACGAATAAACATTATTTTTGATCTGTCAGCGTGCAATAACTTATGCAGCGTAAATCATAGGGCGGCGTGCATAATAATATAATAAAATGGGCTTCCGATACTTTGTTTATTGTTTTGATGATTCAGCAGTTCCTCCCCCCGTGCAGGCATTAGGGAACGGGTGCTCCACCCGCATATGCTGAAGAAAAATAATCGGGAAAATTATTTTTCTTCTACATCTTATCTGGAATAAATTTTGAAGATAAGTCTGAAAATCTCGCCTCCGTATATATAAAAAATATAAGGGTACAAAACAGGTGAAAATAAAAAAAAGTGAATTTTGTGCGTCTAATATGATGACGTAAGAATTATTGGTATATTATTAGTAGATAATTAAGTGTTGAAAAATATGATAACATACCTATTTGGAAAAAAAATATACAATTTTTGTCGAAAAAAACCGACGTCAAATTCGTTCAAATTATGTTCTGCTCGAGAATAGAAAAAAAAAGTCCGTATGTCAAAGTTGAGATGGGTTTACCAGTTCACAGCGAGAACAAACAAAAAAGTCTAGACAGTCTTGTTATTCTTGAAACAATACAATTTATTTGGACGGGCGTTTTCGCAAATGAGACGGATAAATTGCCAACTATCGAGTGTCGTGATTGGGCGTTTCTTTATTGAGACGACAACGGTACGGCACGACATCGATATTGTTAGATCTCTTGTCAGTACCTTTACCAAGAGTTATTACGTTTTGACAAATATGACTGTTTTGGTATTTGTTTACGTATTTGCCCATACAACTTCTAATCAGCGCCCCTAGCGGATTTTATCAGAACTATAGTGTCAGTAACGTAACATTAAATGTCTAAATTGACAAAATGGCACTTTATGTTTTGTCTCTCTTTTTACAGTTCTATAAGTGTTGACCATAGAAACAAATCTAAAGTGATAGCGCGTAAAGTGCTAGCGTGTGCAACTTTTTTTACTGTGATCTCATAAGGAAAGATGTATCGGAGATAAATAATCAAATATCGGTTAGGACCAAAATATGTATAAGATTGATAGGTAAATTCAAAACTTGTATCGATATAGTGCTCTTTGGATAGTTTTATTAAAAATAAACGCAATAACAAGCACTTTGATCTCGCTTTTAATACGCGTGATACTTTTGGTAAGCAACATACACTTGCGTCGTCTATTTAATGTCTGTGGTACCGTTGCCGTGCCGTGTCGTTGTCGTCACACTGAAGAAGCGCGCTATCGAGCTTCGCGATTCATCGAATCGCATTTGTTTGGTCGCTACTGCGATTAAGTCGCTGAATTTTTTATGGCTCACATCGTCGAGGAACAACAGGCGAATGTTTTTCGCTTCGTTTTTCGGAATTTCACGTGATTGTCAACTGAATAATAGATCCCGCGCCGGTTGTAGTTCGAAGTCAGATTTTTCAATTACATAACAATGGTATGCACTGTTTACTCTTTTTATGACATAATATTAATTTTCATATTAGCAGCATTTACTATATAACATTGATTATGAAGTTCACTTTCAGATATCTGATGTTTTTTTTTATTTCGCTTGTTTTTTGATGACGAATATCAGCATGGCGTCTGCCACGATTACGTACATATATGAACATCAACGATTAGTTATCTAATAAAAAAATACATAGTAAGAGAATTCTCATAGACTACTGATATTCTTTACAAGATTTTTACGCGAAATTTATACGCTTTAAATGATATTCGATTCTTTTCTTGAATTACCCAAGCATAAGCTAGTTATTTTACTTTGACAAATCACACCTATAACGCAGAATAAACTGACCACACTTTCAAAATTCCAACAGTTAAGTTAAGGGGGCAATCTTCAGCGCTGGGGGGCTGTCACCGCGAAGTGTTCGATAAATGAGGCTCGTTTTTTGTCCTCAACTAGCCGCCGATAATATCGCTCGCACGACTCCGGCCGCCGTAATGTCCGCGCGGATTATTGCGATATAAATTGTTCACAGTTGCCCATTCGATTGGTCAGGGCTGTGCTAAGAGTGATTTTATTGTTACTTATTTAATATTTAATAAACATTTTTTTATTAAAATATTTTATGGAATAAACCAATGTACATCAGAAATAACAAATTTTTCACTTAAAATTGTTTAAATTGTGAACTAAAATAAATGCTGTTTAATAAGTTTGTTTTCGTTGTTGCTTGTAATGAAACAAAACTTTACTTTTAAACTTCAAAAGTAGAAGTCTTCATAGTGTAAATATGGTGGTACTTCCACTACAATTATTTCTACTTTATAACGGTGATAGTAGGTAAAATTAAATTTCTCTTAAAAGTTTGTACCTAGTCAATCCGAGCGATTAGTAAACAACGTTTAAATAGGAACTTACAAATTTTACTAGGCTAAGCTTTATATAGGTACCAAATCAACATTAAAAAAAAAACAAAATTTTCTACCGTGTATTGGCACCCCTAACGATTCCGGAATTTTCCGCATTTGACCAGTCACTCCCCGAAGGAACATTTAACGATATTAGGGCTTTATTTTTTATAGTTTGGGACAAAATATCCGGCGATGTGTAAGGAACTGGCTACTTTCCTATTTGCTCGCCATAGGTATTCACTTTACGGATCATCGTTATTACCATTTTACATTTTCTTATAGACTTTATTTTATCTTTACCCTATAGATATTTAGCAGTGAGTGTTGTTACATTACAAATGCTTTATTTTGTGTAAAATACAATAAAATAAAGTTTTCTTTAATGTAATATAATAACACTGACACTGACAGTCATATAACTTTAAAAAGTCGTTAATTAATCCGATTTGAATGTAATATACTCGTAGATAGGCGCTGTTCCTATACTATGCATTCATGTTACGTCGCTACTCTACTCTCTCACTGCAATAAAATTACTTCTTTCAATGTAACTATTATTGTCCGGGAAAATTATGAATTGAGTTTTATCTCGTTCAAATGAAATGTCGTAGAGTCCAAATGAAATGTTAGCATTGATTCTGTTTTATTTGTTAAGGATCTATAATAGGATCTATAAGGAAGTTTAAAATTTACATCTAGCTATACTTTCCGTTGCTAAATACGTTCAGGTGATATCAAAACTTGCAACAAAGGGCCTGCGAAAAAATCCCATTGTTATCGAGGGTATAATTTATTAGGGGCTGGGGCTCACGGGGACCTTTTTTTATATATCATCGCATTATCCCCACTTGGAGAGTTACAACTTCTTAGAGAAAATCAGGGGAAATTAATTTAAGCGTTTTAAACTGTCCCAAACACCAAGCTGACTTTGTGCTTGTTTTGATAAATGTCAGTTCTAGTGGGGCGCCATTTTTATATTATTTTTTAATATTTTTCTTTACTAAGCTTTTCATTAGAGTTCTTGGGTGGTACTGACCATTTACCATCAAGAATATATAGTTGTAATATTTATAATAATAGTTAATAATACCTATTACTTTGTAGATTACATTTCCGAAGGACTCGTGTAGTACGTATTTTATTAAAAACATAGGCAGTGTACATAATAATTTATTTGTTAAAATTAAAAAATAATCAAAATCTTTTTGGCGAAGAGAAAGTTATTTCACTCGAAAATATTAAAATTAAATCCACAATCGGCTCTGCCTTGTCTCTGTTCATCCGTTTCCGATTAAATGTCCCTAATATTTTTATCTGTCCACATAAATACGCGGTAATGAGCGCCGAATTCTCGGGCCATTCAAATTTATTCAAGTCTGCCCACCCGCTCGAGTGTGCATATTTTGATACAGAAATAATATATGGCTGAATTAAAACACCCTTTAAATCTTCCTTACAAATTAATTTTTGGTTTAGCCCTATTTGTGGAACCGTTACAGAAGTGAATTTGTAAATTTGTTTTTTGTTTGTTTTGCTATTAAACGAATTTTTGTTAAAAATAATTTGAATTTTGGAGAACTCGATTAAATATCTTTATTAAAAATTACGACTAAACGATAATGTCCATATAGGTACAGGTTGATCAAAATATATGATAAGATAACAAATATCAAAGTAACTACAATAATCAATTTGAGATGTACAAAGTACATATATGTAATGTAGACTAAACACCCAGGAAACCGCCTCTTAACTCTACGGATATCCTATTGCATGTGAAGGTTAAATAAAGTAGGGATTGCTTCTTACAGTTACGATACAGGGTGGTAAATCTTTTTTATTTTTTTTACAATATTTAAAAAGATGAACAAGCGTCAATTAATTACACGAGTACATATGTAGAAAAATTAATTATAACGAAAAATATGGACTTATACGATACGACATTTGTATGGGATCTATGAACATGATTAATTATACTTAATTAATAAAACAAACATAATTATAATATAGGATTTATCAACTTTTGTCCATTTGAAACTAGTAGACATCCAAACAAAATATATTGTTTGTAATATTTCTAAATATAAAAGATTTTTATTTGCATTATTTGTCAGTTGAATTGTAGCTTACTACATTATAAAAATAATCCAAATATACCTAAAGAAATATATATTTTTACAGTTCTTATTTTTTGCTATTCTCGTAGAGTAGAGCCACTAATGGACCCTTCTCCGCGGCTGATAGCGGTTGAGGCTCTCTGATTTATAACTGCCTGGTAACTCACCGTGAATAATATTCTGAAATTTATGTACGAATTTTGTTATATTATTCTAGAAATTGCAATTTACAATGGAACCACATCCACTGTATTAATTTTTAGACATAGAGCTATTTGGTTTGCGTATCAATAAAATTGGACGCAAACAGTGAATTTATTGACAAACGTGAATTTTATTTTCCACAAACATTCCGAGTCAACAGTGGAATATAATATTTCAAAACACTATTCAAGCGCCATCGAAAAACCGAAAACCAACCCGGCAAAGCGTTGTTCACACTGGGCACTCCGTATATCGTCGAGAGGCGCAATTGTCCTTTCAACTTAAACATTGGAAGCGGCGTATTGTTTACGTCCATGCCAATCAACAGGCTCGCTAACAAAACCAATCAACTTCGTCTCGCCTCTATTTGCTTAAAAGACTGTTACTTTTTCCTTTTGGTTTTTCGTTGTCGCTGTGACCCTTTCGTCCGTCACCCGCTCCACGGATATATTTGATTAAAAAATAACGTCGTCAGAAAGCGGCGGTGCAGTGTGTGCTTCCGTACGTTACGCAAAAGGAGTAAAAGACTTTGCGACGGCTTGGCTGTCAATTGTCACGTTCTCACCGCACGGTGGAGGTCAATGTTTCGCAGTTTCACTATCCGTAGTGCTTTCGATTAAAAGCAGATTTTAAATGAGAATAATTGACTGTTGGATATTGGCTGCGCTTTCCCATAATATCGATACACTTAAGCTGTCACATGTATTATTCAATAACTTTTGCGGTTGGAACATAGTATCTGGAGAGGAAAGGGTTCTATTTTTTAAACTGTAATGAATTATAATTATTCTTGGGTAGCAACCACTAACACGGGTTAACATGATTTAGAGGAAAGTCGCATATGTTTAAAGTACAACACGAACTAAAGACTATATAAATATTTGCGTCAATTACAAATATAATCTAATGTGTTATAAATCGCTTTTATCTAGGCATATTACTTTTCGTGTGCCAGTGTACAAGTCCTTTCCAGCTGCCCGCTCGTCCCATATTTGCTCGCCTCTTGTTTTATAAATTGTCCGCGTTTTAGTGGGCAGTTCTCCCCCTAGCGTTACAAAAGCACGACAGATAGTGCCCCAAGAACAATAGAAAGCGATTAGTCCCATCCACAGAGCGAGCTCACTTTGCTATTCTTTTAATTGGTACCCGATCTGCCGTTTGACCAAGGCTTAATGTATTTATGGAATCCTGGTACTTCAATTTGCAGTTTTAAAACTGTTTGTCTCTGTTAAAAAACAGATTCTTCTTTTTTATATTTTATTTTGACGTAAAACTTAACGCACATAAAAGAAACTATGTTAAAACTCGAAGATTACATAGAAACTCAAAATGTAATAAAGAAAAATCAACAAGCTATACAAATAGAGTTGCAAGAATTGATGATTATCACTCGAAAAAATACAAAATTAAAATATTGCATATAAAGAAACTCCTTGTTAAACCGGTGTTTCTTTCTTATACTCACGTATTTTTCGGTTTAGCAAAACAAATAAATTAGAGATAATCGGTAGCTAAGAAATCGGCAGTGAGTTGGGCAATTAGAAGGAGTTCCTTGCAAATTTATGTGTTTACGTCCAATGAATTGCTCGTAATTGTGCTGTAATTTATTTACAGGCATCGACATTTGCGCAGATTCTCGGAATTTAGCATGATAAATTACGAACACATTTGTCTATGTAACAAGCACACATATCTATAAATCTATTATATACGACACTTATCAGCTACGACCTATACTTGTCACTAGGCTATCTTTGGTTGAATGAGAGATGAGTGTATAATCAAAAGATCTACTAATAAAATGGAGGTCAAATGTATTGTTTGCTATAGGTACTGCTACTGGCCGTGTATGGATTGGTGCAGAAAATACATAAGCCCCGGTTTACACAACGTTGGTTTAGTTTTACAGTATTAAAGATAACAATATAGAAATGGTGTAATGTGAATAACACGTAAAAAAATTAAATTAACTCTCGTTTCTAAAATCGATAACAAAAGAGACAGAGTTTCAGATCTTAAAGAAAACAAAGCTAACGAAGTACTATTAAAATTTGTAGCAGTAAGTTTTAGTTTAATTTTATAATGAAATCTTGTAGACGGGTTGCGAGGGGAACATAGACGCGAAACTTTTAAGCGGGAATCCGGGGGCCGGTTTACGATAACGATCATAATAAAATATGGAAGTTTGTTGTTACACGTTTACGTTAAACGTTTTATTATAAATTTGGCGCCGATTATTGTTTTAAGATGAGCGAGGGACGATAAAAACTACCTACAATAAAATATTTAAACTTAGACCAATATCTACTTTACTTAGTGGTTATATCATATTTTTTCGAAGTAAATTTACACCGTACATATATATACATACTTTTTTCTACCTAAAATACTTTAATTTATTTTGATGACATAAATTGAACTTGCTAAAATGGAAACATAGAGCACGTATTAATAGAGACAGCCATAACTCATAGCTTTGTGAAACGCAAACATTTATTAAATATCCGTCTTAAGATGTTTATGGAAATTATATAGCGATTCAAACTAAGAACCTGATCATAGAGAACAGAACAAAAACTTCCCAGTTTAGCCAAGTAAACAATCCCTCGCTATTACACGTCACATTACACTCTTGCAATGAAAATTTTGTTATCGGCCGCGAAGGGCGACGGTTTTCTTAAACTGTAATAGAGAAAGTTGAGATATCCGAGTTTTATCTGCGAGTCGCCCTCGAGGATCAATTAAAAGTCGCATGAAAACGCGAAGCTTGACAATTATTATTGTAATAAGAACGCAAAGAACAATTTGCTTCGCCGCGGAATTAGCATAGCGTACACATTTACTTTGATGCTTAATAGTAGCGTGAGTAGCAAAATTAATAGATACACTTTTTACTCGTGTGAATTGTAGAGTAGAGTAGTAAAAATAATTTAAAATATCAGAATATGATACCCATATTTTTCTCTGTGCGGGTGGGTGTCTGTGCATTTATTAAAAAAATGACTGAATTTTAAATTGGATTGTAAAATAATTAACCATCGAACTTTTCCATCATAACTGCAATTTTCGTAGTATTTTATTATCATTTACAAACCAGGATAACCCGTAAAATACTAATGTCTCCTTGGAGAACCAATTAATGGCACTTTTAATGTAAGTTTTAATTATTTTAATCGCTGTTTGCGAACAACAGTCATTAATTCATTATAAAAGAAGTAAAGTAATCATGGCCTCGTAACAATTCAACTTTCATAAGTTTATGATAAACAGGAAGACAGGATGATATCGTAAAAATGCTATAAAATGTGTACGGAGACGGAACAGATTCAGCAAGATTATAATACTTAGCATTGCTAACATAGATTATCGGAAATTATCACATACAGAGTTGATGGAGTTATAGTCTAACGTTAATAAAACCAAATAATGATGGACTTTTTTTTCATCAGATATCTTTTCTTTATGTGTCTATGACACCCATGAAATGGTAAAATACCGTGGGGTTATGAAAGAACATTTTTTAATGAAATATTTAATATTCTGTTTTTATTGTACGTAAGTCATAAGCAAACATTTTGTTTCATATTTACACTAACAGTACACATTAGTTGTAATTGTAACGATTATTTTACAATGTAGTTTAGATGCCTACTTCGACTACTAACTACTACTAAATCGATAACTAAGCTAGACAAGTGTTTTTTGCTTGAGAAATGACATCATTTCGACGGATCGTTAAGTTCCGGCAATCGTACATTTTTCACCGATAGGGTACTGTTTAATAATATACTTATTATAATTGTAACAATGAATCTACAATGTAATTTAAAAACTTCGATCGGTAAGTAAGCACCACTTGTGTTGTTCGCTCGAGAAAAGACATCATTTCGACGGATCGTTAAGTTCCTGCAAACGTGTTACGGCAATTCCTTGCTACGTGCTAAATGGCTACAGCTTTTTCCGAACGAGACTCCCAGTTACTTTGTTATCCTGGTACTTTTACATGTTTAATCGCTCCTCGGGGACGTGGGGACGTCGTGAGACTTGCCAGCAATTGTGGCAAAGAGAACCCATTTTAAACAGGTGACTTTGTTCAATTTGGACGCTCATCCTGAAAATTCTTTGATAAAGTATGCTTTTGGTCGCTGCTGTAGAGGCTCTGTTTAAACAAGGCTGGTATCTGCGAAGCAAATTATAGCTTTCTAGTTCGTTTTAACTCAGTAGGGCCTAATTGCAATGGTCGATGTGGTTAACTATACCACCTCTTGTTGTATATGTTTTTAGTAAAATAATAAGCTGTTATTTTGGAATCATCCAAAACGGATATCGGTGAAAGTTTATGTTTTTTAACTATATTGATTTCACACTTATAGGTAATTTTAAACCGTCATTAAAATTATTGTGGATTATACTACACTAATCCACGTGCAAAATGTTGTGAGCGGAATAAACTAAATCAATAACTACGTAAGTATATAAGTAATCTTTTTATAAAGTAATCTTTTTATAAAATATTTTATTTGATATCTCAAAAAAATTAAACTACTTAACTTTACTGGATTAAACATTTAAATAAATAATGGTACAAAGCACAGGCGAAACAAACCACTATGATTTTCACAGACCATTTCCTCCTCAAATATAATAGTTAATTGGCTGCAATCAGTACCGAAAATATTTTCACTCTCGCAAAAATCTACAAATCTTGAATACGCACTCACCGAGATGCTTAAGTTGGATTTATCTTTGTTTTTCTTCACCAATGCAAGAACTTTTCAATCCCTCACCAATGTTTGTGGAAGAGCTTACGGGCGGTTGCTACTTACGGTACGTATTGCCACTTATTGGTAGACGTCGAATTTCTATTGTGAGTGCCAGATATATTACGGCGGTGGATATGGTACTTATGAAGTTTAATTTTACCATATCAATAGGGTTAATGGTGAGTTATTGAGATAGCCGCTATAAAAAATGTCGATAATATTTTAAGTTAAGTCAATTATTTAAATTACAGGGCAAAATATTTATAACTTCATCTTAACATTCATAAAATAACTGATTTTATCTTATTATTGAGCTAATTTATTAAACTATATAATAAATAAAACACTTATACTCGTATTATGGTTTTTATGAATATAAGCAAAAATAAATGCAAAGACCTGAAATAGAAGCCAAAGTTCAACAATCAGATTTCCGTTTGTCCGGGAATCGAACTTGAAATCGAAGTGATTATTGAAATTTAGTAAGATGAAACATCTTATCTACATTATTGAGTATTCCTTTTCTCCTCACATTTACCTTTAAACGTCATTGTTAATTCCTAAACTATTTAATTGTAACAGAGCTAAAAGTTAATATTCCCAGAAAATAAACTCCAAAAGATTCGCAAAATATTCAAACGTGTGCAAGTTTGCATAAAACGTATTATTGCAAGGCTCGAGTGGTTTTACGACACCTCAACCGAGTTAATTTGCTCCGTCTGATGAGCTGAACAAAAGAGTGCGAACGCTGGCGGGAATTAAAATGTATTTATTCGCGAACCGCATAAAAAGTCAATATGAGTGGCAATAAAAGAGGATGCTGCGAGAAATAATAAAAGATAACCTAGAGGAGTGAATGGAATGAGAAAAGCCCTTGTAAAGAATGTTTGCTTAGTGGATAAGACGCGATCAGGGGACACCTCCCCCAGCGCGGCTGTGCGGTACAGAAATTACTATTCAGAATCTGTAGGCTGGATTTCAATCGATTGATTAATGCTGATTTATTGGAAATAATGATTTTTTAAACGATTAGGCATATTTTCTGTTTCTTACAGCTTAATTTAGTGAGACGTATTGTATGATACCACAATTATTCTTATTTTTTATACCGTGATTTTAATAACCAGTGTGTAATTTTAATTATTTTTACTTTTAAATTGTATGGTTTTTTGTACTTATACTACGTTTAAGTTTAATGACGTATGTTTTCCTAATAATGTAGTTGCCATGGACAGTGGGTACACATGCACGTACGCATACAAACGACTGAAAAATTTATCGTTTAGAATTTTGTGATTTACAATCAAATTCAGTACCTATTAGAGCATGGTAAACATAGAGACACGTCGTCATGTAGAATAACTCAGAAATTAAGACATGTGTACCTAATAAGCCAGTACTCTTCATTCCTAATTCAGCGTCGTCGCGACATTAAGCCGTACCGTCGCCCCCAAGCCGGTGTTATGGCACGTAACTTCTCCGTAGTCCCGTTCATGAGTAGATTACAAGTAATTAATTTATAAGAATATGGCATTAACTGCGCGAGCCGAATAAGTACCTGGCATTAGGGTCAGAATTGGTGTATATTGTTACAGGTTGAGATTGGAGCTCATTTAAATAGAGATCGGAAGTCGTGGACTTACGCATTCGTGTTCAGATTGAAAGGGGTGCATTAAAAAGGCACTGAGGAAATCTATTTTGATGCGGGCAATACCTATATATTGCTATAAAAGTTACATACATATCAATAATGACCCAATGGCATGAATCATGGCTCTGCTATGGTGATGTTTTGTATGCGCGAAATGAATTAATGCGATCGCTTTGTCCGTCTGTTCATATGGCAGGCATGCTCTTACCCAGTCTCCCCAACCATACATGATGGACGACATCATGTATTCAAAGATGTCTAAAATCTTGGTGAACTTGTCATATCATATATGATCATATATATTGGGCACATTCTTAGAGAAATTTTGTTGACTGCGCAATATCAGTCACTTGTCACGGTCGACTGTAAGAACGCCATTAAATTAATAACATCGCAAAACAAACATGAATCTCAAGAACCACCTAAATATTATAATATAACATAAAATTAATATTATTTCATCTAATTTCACCGTCGAATTTTCAACTTGTGCAATAGTAACGATACAACTCGCTAGATAGGAGCGGGCCTCCACAAGCTGTTACTTTTAATATGTTATTCGGTTTGGATTTAATGATTTTACAGCCGACAATTACCGTCGACTGTGGCTAGAATATTACAATAGCGGTATCTTGAGCGAATTGTTACAGAAATAAAATTTAAATAAAGGTTATATTGGAGTTAAGTTATAATTCCAATTGGTTTAGAGTATAACAGTAGAATTTAATTGTTATGAAATTTTAGGCTGTTAAGCTTTGATTTGTGAGCCTACTTGCAATTCATTTTGATCTTAAATTTATTTTCAGTCCTAGATCCTAGTCCTAGTAGATAATTTCGATTCATTTAAAAAGTAAATAAAATATTGATGTTAAGACATACTCATTAATCATATCATCTTATTATCTGATAACTTGATAAGAAATTCGCCAATAATGTTCTTTAAAAAATTCTACGTATTACAGTTTAAGAGGTTTTCAATGTTACCACAAAAAGAGTTAATAATTTGTACCAAATAATTGTAATAAAATCAATCGACACTTTTACTCATATTTTTTTATCCGCATAGTACTCTTACTTTTATATCTCGTGCGGGATTCCGCATGTTCATAACAACGTGTATTTGTGTTTCTCTTGTTTTTCTTCTGTCACAAAGTTTCCGTATCAATATTTGCGATGTTTGCATAACTACTCACGACACGAATGTCTGGTAAACAGTGATATCGGGAATACCTGAAACAACCGCATTCCCCCAATCACAAAAATATTCAAGGGAACTTGCTCCATGTCTGAATAGAAACAAACAACGCTTTAAAATGTGTCATGCTTATATGTTTGGCAAACATCACAGCGTCATAAATATTACAAAAATTGTTGTTACTATAACTATTTTTATTAACCATGCCTTACTTACGTAAAAAATGGAGATAGAAGCTTTAAAGTAATAACATAAAATATATGTATAGAAAATAATATCATAAATTACAATATTGTTTATATTTTATATTGAATCTAGCAGAATTTTGCTTACTTATCAAAGGTCAACATTTGTCAAGTTTTAGTAGTCAGAAATTGTCAAATTTACAGTTCAGAATTAGTTAGATTGACTAATTATGAAAAACGGACGTAAAAATACGTAATCAATAGCGGTTATAATTTAATATAAAACACTCAAAAATGTTCTGCTACAGCGTTCAGTATTCGCGTATGAATAGAGAACGATATTGCATTCCTAATACGAAATCGATACTATTGGATGTCCGAAGACTGACGATAATATCCGCGTGGAGAGAAAGGACCGCGATATAAAACACACTTGCGCGCATAATATACGTTTTATTAATAAAAAAGCTCCGGAGAATCACCCATAAATAGCCTTAACGGCCACTACTGAGCCGTCGAATTTTTTCGATACATGGCGACGCATTTGTTTGACAAATCCCCCGGGAATAGCGAGGTGCGACACTATCCTGTATTATCTGGAGCAGTGGTACTAAACTTTTTTCTCAAAATATTTGTATCGGGTAATGGAAAGATTCTTAACAATTTTCGTCAAAAATTTCAATCTCTTTTCGATCGTCTGAATTTTATATTTGCTAACATAATCAATTAATCATATTCTCAACTGAGTTAAAAAGATTTTTCACACTGTTTTGTTTTGCAATAAGTTCGGCCAATTACCTATCAGACGTGTTTTTGAATAGAATAAAGAATCAAATTAATTTAAGAAATAAAAATTCTCATATTTTAAACAAACGCAAAAACATTTAAACACGTAAACTTTTATTTAATGTTGTCAATAGTTTACCAATTCGTGTAAAGTTTGAGAAACCTCGAACTATCTAGAGCTAGAGCAATGTGGGGTCATTCGCGAGGTGATGACGGCCGTATCGCGGGCTGTCTGAAGACGCCTCTAAATCATGACCCACCGGCTTTTTCTATTTGACTGGAAATGGAGGTGCTTGTTTAAGGGTTCGTTATTTATTGGACACTGTTACTAGTTTCATTTTGCCTAAAGTTAGTAAGCTAGTAAAGTAAAGAGGACGTCGGCTTATCTGATTAACGCCTTTTTAACTAATAATCTTAAGTAATGTTTCCGACTTTCCAAAATTTGACAATTTTCCTACAAATTAATTGTAAAATTTCGAAATTTTGCATAACATCACTAAAATATACCGACTATAATTACAATTGTTTTTAGTTAGAAAGAGTGACTGATGACAATATAACCTAGTACTATCACACTAATATGTAGAGAGATAGTACTAGGTATAATAGTAGTAATAATAGATATAGAAGTTTAAGCGCAATTTTCTATTTGTTGTCTAAAAACGTATGGGAATTTATGGAAGAGACTTAAAGGAATAAACTTCGCAATCAGGATCATTATGATTACAGACTTCTTTATTCTGTGAGAGCACAATTGAGTTGAATGGAGTGATGAATCTGAACTCAGCGGCGTGTATAAGCCGATTTAGAACGGAAGCGTTAAAAGAAAATTTATTGCATTGAAAAGTCGTACGTAATTAATAAGACATTTGAAGTTGCGTGAAAATGTAATTTAGATTGTTTTCAGTGGGCGAGGGTCGCATCGCTTCCTGTCTACGAAATCGAGGAATCCTCACAAAGGCGGCTTATTTATATATGGCCGCTTTATATTAGCGTCTTTAAGGAACCAGGGGAGCATAATAAAAAAGAATCAGCATCAATGTCTTAAAGCGTCTTCCGGCGCGATAGCGGAGAACGCCCCGCCGCAAAATGGCGGTCCACACTCGAATAAATTATACCTCCCCCGAATCGAATCGAACGATTGTTCGATTCTTTTGAGGAGATTCCCGTTTTAAAGTCAGCGCGCCTTTATTAGTGTAAGCCAGGGACGATTATCCTAAGCCGACATTACATATTCAAATTGAAGTCATTTAGCTTTGAAGAAATTGACGCGAAATAAAACGAAGCCCTTTAAAAGGCTTACTTACTGCAACGAAATCGTGGAAGTGAGATTTTGGACTCCGTTAAAGTTTACGGATCTTAAACTTGGATAGCTTCTTACTAAATTTAAACATTTTAAATTTCAAACAGGTCTACTAAATCATTAAGTGATTATAGTGTAGGATAAATTATTTTATCCCTCACATTATTTAATGAAAGTAATAATCGTTCACGCGTAGCTTTTAAGCTCCTATGCTTATTAAGATATATTGGGATAATTTAATGACGCCTACATAACCGCCGTGTTCATTTCCAACCCAGTAACTTTCGTCGGAGTCCGAAAAACATAATTTTTGCGCGACTGACCAAAGATTAACATTTAGATACCGCAAACCTTTTTGTTCTGAATGGAAACCGATTCCGGAATCCCTCCACATGATCTAAAACAAAACAAGAAATTAAAATATAAGGCACACTGCAATTTTAACTTTCGTATATTTAGTCCTATGTTTATTAAGATTTTGTTAAAGTGGGCATATAAACTGTGTTTGTAGCGATTCCCCAATTGTTTATTGAGTGTGTGCGATTAGAACTAAACGTTGGATAACCTGTTTATATGTATCAAATTAGGTTATACTCAGCGAAAGTTTCGTTCTCAAATAGGCAACACACAGGTTACCAACAACGCAGGCCGTTTGTTAAAACCTGAATACAACTGATTTAGTTCAATAATGTTTGTCTTCATTTTGTATAATTAACAAAAATCCACATCATAGTCTAGCCTCACAATAAACATAATAAAATTAATAGCCCTCCTCTCTGCCAAAAGAAAGCAACTCGAGTAAATTGATATTTTGAATAATAAAAGGTACCGGAATTATTATGAGTAACACAAACATAAGTCAATAGCCTGGCGGGGTGGTCAATATTGGATTAGCTGCCAAAAGGAGCCAAAAAGCAACGTATACAAAAACCTTTTACAGCGGTTACAGCGCTGGAAAAATATTTATGAAACGCTCTTAATGTGAGGAGAGCGCTTATTTGTCTTATGTTCTGTTTTCCCGGTTCTTATTCAAAATGTTTGCTTTACAAGGAACATAATAACATACGTAGCACGAAATTTATTTTTATGTGGGGCATTATGGTTAAAATGGGCGCAGAAATGTTTGAAATTAATAAATTGCCTTTAGATTATGATATTATTTTGGTAATGTTTGATATTTTTTTTTCTGATATGGACTGCTAAGATTACTTTGGTTACATTAATTAATTACATTAGTTGATCATAAATGTTATTTTAGTTTAACACAACTATATACGAGTCAGTACAAATTTCACCTTACCATAAACGGCAAAAGCTTTTATAGTGGGACATGTAGTATAAATTAAAAATCACCATGTATTTTTATTTTTTCTGATATTAAATAATATTTAACATAAAAATGAAAGTAGAAAATCCGTCTCCATACTTACCTAATCGGGTAATAGTGTAGAAGGGTTGGGGTACTCATTGTTTATACAAAGTATGGAATAATATAATCAGAAGTGAAGAAATAGGAATCCGTCGAAAAACCAACAGAGCCGGGCGAAAATTTGCTTAGGCCAGCGGAATAAGTGGCGGAGCTAGATACCCAGACTGCGGACCGGTGGTCCATTGTCCGAACCGTATAGAACCGTATATCATGTGTATAGATACATATACGAATACTGGTACATTGTTCGCATATCCTTTTCTTTATAGATAAATGTGAATAGTCTCGTACGTCGTGAGTTTGCACATATTCTTTGCATCTTCTATATTTAAGATTGTAATTGGATAATTATAATATGTAAGCTATGCGCTTTTAATTTTCTTAACTGCCGATATTTCTAACCAGTTACATGGATGGTAGTCACGGCGAAACTTTGTATCGTGCACCAGTTAAATATTATAAAATGTATCAATTAATATTAGGCCCATAACAAAAAATATTGGATTTAATTGGAGTGCAACCTGCATTTAGAAGAAATTGTTTAAACGAATAACAAAACCATGTAAGACGAGACCGTCATTTTTGTACAAAGTACATATAGCTTGTAACTTTGTACATATTATAATATGAAGAAATAAAAATCAATTAGGTGTATTATTTCACATAAAACATAAAATATAAAATTTCTCCCATATAAACTTCGAACTAATTATAATTCAATTACCACAACTCCACAGACAAAGGAGCTTAATTTGCGTTGTCATTTTTTCAACAAAGCGAAATATTTTCTTCCGATGCTTACAATTCATAAAGTCGGCAATTTACCTTTTCTCATTTCTTAGGCCAGCTGTCGCCGACTTATTAAGACGCACCTGTCAATCTTCACGGGAAGCCGAATTTTTATTTCCAATCCCTCCTCATCTGTAAGTGTTTGGTATTGGGCCATTGTTTCTGAAAACTCTTATTTTAGTATATTTACTTAGGACGGCGGCAAAAAACGGCAGACGTTATTAACAATTTGCAAGTTGATTGGATCTAGCAGAACGGCGGCAATGAAAAGCTGTAGGTATAAATAATAAAATATATCAATTAAATTACACAAATATATTTTTAAAAGCACGTGTACATTTCTGTGCAAAACTGACATCTTTTGTCGCTCTTGAAAGTGTTATTAAAAATACTTTTTCGGCATTTTTGTATTGTGTGTTACTAGTGAGTCAGCGTGAATTTAAATTCCTAAATTAAATTCCGACAGTACATGGAGGAATTAAATCGATTCCTCAATATCACGGCATACCGCCAGTACCTACCTATACGTCAACAGCTCCCAAACTAGACACAGCGACGTTCTGAGAAAACAAACGCGAATGGTAATTCGAAAACCAATCCTAAGCAAACAGACTTGAGAGAACGTGAGGGTGTCCACGCTTCGATTTTCGATTTCGCCCACTACATTAATTCGGGTGTTCATTAAAAATGCCATCAAGTCGCCCGTTAACGAAGTGGTGCGCAATTAAAGTCGTTGCTGACGTCACACCCTTGGTCTTTAAGAGCTTCTCAAGGCTCTTTGAAGTAGAGGACACCTTGAGATTGAATTATAAAATTGATTCGTGATCAGTCGGCGGAGTCCGTTGTCATCGTAATCATGAGAGCTTTAACAGCTTACTTCAGACGTTGGGTGGTTCATTCCTCTCGCGTATAAATATAGAAAAACATTTAAATATAATAAAAAGTTATCTTTGTCAGATTCCTTTTATTAATACGCTTTTATTAGCTTCAGACGTATGTATGTTGGTATGTTAGTATATAACGGAATCTTTGAACATGATTTTAACATTTTTGCATGGTGTCAATAGTTATAAATATTTTATTGATAGATATTGAGTAGAAGGATTATCATTTTGATAATATCTTAAAAAGCACCCCACGCTTTACAATAAAAAATATTTTTATCTTATTTACACTATTCTTAATTCAAATTTAAAAAAAAATATTTTTTATTTTTTTCTGTTGGATTTTCTATAAAAAGTGTATTTTTTTAGTTTTTTTAAACTATTGTTTATTTTTCATTTTTTGGTCGAATTTTTTATAAAAGCGTATTTTTTAGTTTTTTTTTAACTATTATTTATAATCAAGTGTTTGGTAATTTTAATTATATTCACCTGCAGAAAAAAATAACACTAAAAAAACATTATTGTCAACACATGCCCTAGTACCTTTCACCGAATATTTGGGTTTTTATTATAACATACAATAAGGGTATCTTTGGCATTTTGTATAATCGCTGAAAAATTCCGATAATCGTTAATGTGTCAAAATCTTATTATCGGAACCGCATAAGGACATTAGGGGTGTCGAGATAAAACAGACGCCCATTAACAGAAGCTGTGAAAAAACGTCGATGCTATCACGACGACGAGGTGGCAATCTAATTTTTTTCTTAACTCCCAGTCAATCACGGGAGAAATGAGCCTAAAACGATCAAAGAGGGACCAGTGTTGATTGGTTGATAGCACGCTACCCGCATCGGATTATGCATGTGACAAGAGGGTTCTTTGTAGTTTGATGGTGGAAGAACTGACGAATTAGGAGATATATTTTTATAGATACATAATATTAACAATTTAAATATCTTCGTGCTATAACCTTTTGTGGGAAGGCTGAGGTAGCAGCTGATACAACTTAGGCATCATGTGCTGTTGACCGTAGGTAGGATTCTTGTTCATGATGGGCGGCATGAACCACTAAATATCACTTGAAATGAACTTTCCTTTACCTATATATAAAAGCCGGAATAAAATAAAATAAAATGAAGGAGATTAGCATCATAGTGGGTATATAATTTATGGGAAACTTTACTTATGGACCTTCTTGATCACATGACTGAATTGCACCGCAAATTTTATATTAATGTGAGTAGATTTCTCTTCTCAGTCGTTTCGCTCTCGTCAGAGCGGTCGTGGTCATCATGTGTTGTGTGTGGGGGCTGATGTCACTCGCCTCACAACATTTCGCCATTTCACTATACTGGTGGCCATTCTAGAGCACTTGTGTACAGGTAGATTTATAGCACTGTAATTTGAAGTTACACTATGATACTTGCTATAACCTTACTCTTACCATGTATTATAGCTAAAAACTACGTGCATGGATATTATGATAAAAAGATTCGCACCAGAATCGCAATTCGTTTGTGAATAAAGTGTTTTGTCAGGCGTTAAAAACTGTAGGGTGGCATCGCGGATCGCCAAGGTGTCTCAATCAGCATAAAACAAAAGAAATCAATAGCACCCCTCCGCGCGGCTGACAAAGAGCAAAGATTTCTTTTCACAATTAACCACCCCCGGGTGGTGCGAAGCTGATAACTGGTTTAGCTTAGATCCCACTTGCGTCACTTCAAACTTGATTTGGATACTATGTTTTTGTACTGTGATGTGTCTCTCAAGTCTAAATAAGTTAGTAATAAGCATGTGTGTAATGTAAGCACGGAAGAAGTAGTACTTGTGGCGTATTTACTTTAACTAATATTTCAACCGCCGTTATGGCGCGCCAAAAGTAATTATAACTTCAAAAGTTATTCATTATATTTGAAAATAAATGTTTTAATTTAACGAGTAAAGTGTATATAACGTATGGAGCAAATGCATTTATTTACTATGCTTATTGAAAATAACTTAAAACAGAAAAAAGGGCCGGGATACGATCTTTTACGATTCAGATGCTTATAAAATAAAATGTTACTTAATTGCTTATTTGGCAGTTGTATTAACAAATGAACATATTGTATCTTGTAAAACAAATTAAAATTACTCATTAATTAACGAATTTCACTATTTTTCAAATGCTTTACTTTTTAACATTTATGATATATACTAGATACTACGAGTACTTAAAAAACAAATCAAATACATACCAATTGAAACATAACACAGTATCAATCTGCATTCAAAACGGAACAAAACGGACTAGACCCGATTTATCCCTCTAGTTTACTTTTCAAAGTAGAAATGAAATTGAGTCTGTTGTTGTATATGTTTTTTAGTCCATTCGGCCCCTAATCCGACGATCCGGAGAGTTTACATCTGGATCAGCGTCTAATAACGGATACAATGGACAGTTCGTGATTGTGAATACTAAACAACTTTTATGGCAAAGTGGTTAATGCGTTGATATACGAATCAACAGACTCTTCGGTAAGGTCTGTCTATATTTATATTATCTGGGTTAGATAATTTGGATGTCGTCATGACTATTCTAAGAAGATTACTCCCCGAAGTAGTTTAAGTATGGCCATGATCGTGCTCCCACGAAGTTTGTAGTAAGTTTTTATTCTTAAACCAATATTTCAGCGTTTGTAAAACTTTATAATGTTCTGCTTTGCTTCCTATAATTTTTTCTTTATATTATTAGTTTCTGCTGAAATTATCCGAAATTAAAACTACGATGGAAAATTTCATTGAGCTAATGATATCTAGTTTACATATATAAGTATAGTAAAAAACACATTACACATTTCCACAATATTAATATAACTAATAAGTATCTTTTGGTTTAATTAGTACGCTTCATATTTATTTTTCATATTCCAAATATTAATCATACAAATTTAAGTTGAGACCGCGGACAACCAAACATTCGTCGGAATTGAACATCCTATCACCGGGAAAGCTTATTAAAACAAGTTTGTCTTTGTTCTTCCTTGCAGTGGATTTGCGCGCTGGTCTAGCGGATTTCATCCGGCGAACTGTTTCAATATTTAATAATCCGTCGGTAACGAGGTCCGCCCGCGCAGTTAGAAAAGTTTAAATGGGCAGACAATGTTTCATCACATAGGTATGGATGAGCATATCGGCCGAATTAATGGAGAATAAGCCGCTATAGGGGTTGCGTTTAATCATTTGTTATTTTTATGTCGCGATGGTTAAATGATTAGTTATGGCTAAATAAAGTATTTAATTTGTGATCAAAACTATAAAGAAAAAAAAACGCTATTGATTTTTTTCTTAAAACTCAACTATTTAAAATAAAAAAGATAGCGATGACTTGCGTGGCGGAGCGGTCACCATACCGGTTTGACGCGCAGTGGGTCCCGGGTTCGATCCTAGGAAAGACTGAAATCTAAATGATGAATTTAGGTTTCTGTTTCTGGGTCTGGGTGTTTGTGTATTTGTCTCCGTGTCAGCGTAGAAAGCATTTAAAAAAAGTTAGTGTATTAATGTAGGTAAGTATGTAAAAGATTATTTATAAGTAATTTGGGAATACACAATAGACATATAATACGGCAAAATAAATAACATTATAAATATATGCCAAACCTTAGCATTGCCTTGTACAGCTGAAGAAAGAAACCCTCTAAATATAGTGATTAAAACCCCCGCCGTTGGCATGGGTCAAGCAAATTTGACGAGAGATTATTATAACTGAGAGAACCGGCTGTTTGTCTTTCGTCTAATGGACCGGTCTCGCGCATATACGACCTTAATTAATAAGGGTTGATAAATACGCTGAAATAACTTTTTCAACAACAAACTACATTAGTTAAACTAACGTTTGTTTGTACGGACCAGTTCGCCATTTGCACAATTTATTAATAGAGATTTGGTATTTTATTTCTGGTAGGTGCCCAATAGGATAGAATCGTACGATAGATTATTTCTTTCTACACTCACAGCCTCACACTAGAATTCCCTGTGTCGTGGGTGCCATGGACACACACATAGACAAATACACAAACACCCAGACCTAGAAACAGAAATCTAAATTCATCATTTAGATATTTGTCTAGCCGGGAATCTAACCCGGGACCCTCTGCGCGTCAGACCGGTATGGTGATCGTTCCGCCACGCGTGTTGTCATTTAAATATAAGTGTGTGCAAAATAATTCTTTATTTCATTTAAGGCACCAGAACCCCTATATTCGTTTTTGGAGGCGCCACCATCACGTCCATTACTGCCGTATAACAACAGTGTTAAGCGTTGAACAACAGCGTGTTGCAAGGTGTTTTAAGGAAGAAAAACTTACATGAGGCATCTCAATTTAGTCTTCAGGGGTTGCAATTGTAACTGGGGTTCGTGGCAGAGTAAGTTTATAATTAACATATAAAACATTATTTTTTTACCATAATTAAATTAATCAAAAGATTTTGGAAAGTCGTTTGAACCTAAACACATGCAAGCTAGTGTCGACATCAGTGATTAGGAGAGCAAAAGTCACCGAAGCAGACGGCGGTCAGCAATAAAGTGACCGTCGTCAGCCTGCGTCACGTCCGACCGCGGACGACACCCTCGTTTTGTGCGATCGGTTTTATTGACTGCTGCGGTTTCTGCGCTCCTGCTGACATTTTTGCTGATGCGATGAGAAAGTGAATTTGTTTTTAGTATAAAATGTCATTGGTTACGTTTGGTTTGGTTATTACATGACAGCTTAAAAATATGGTCCTTTCAATTTTGACGTATCTAACAAGACCTCACAATTTATGTTAAAGTCCGGCAAGCCATTTGATTTGCAGACCGTGCCAAAGACTGAGACATACATATATACAAACAAATATACGATCGAAAAACATTACCTTCCCAGTCAGGTAAAAAGTGATAATTGTAGGTTAAAAAAAACACTCACACCGATATTGCAATTATGTAATGAACACCGACTATAACAAATTTTATGGAAGCAAAAATTATGTCACTTATAAAAATGAAATGTCACATTGCAGACTGTATTTGTTTTTTTTTATATTCTTTATAAAAGTTTTTTAAACATGCCAATATCAAATGTTCTGCCAGTATTCGATGTAAAAATAAGACGTGTGACAAAAATAAATTTTAAAAAGAAATTGGAATACGTTTGCATTTTTACATGTAGTCCGTTATGTATGGTACATAAGAATGATACTTTTCTGAAGTAGGTATATGTAACAAAGTTGGTTAATATGTACTAAGCACATTAAATTTGTAATTTTACTTAGTAAACAACCAACATGTTGGACTCTACTCTTGGTATTGTCGAACCTTCTATAAAAAAATACTATAACTGCTACACTCTGTATCCGCCACTTTGGCTCCAATACAAAGAACAAATGCAAAGACTGATTCGAGTTTACAGGTTACAAATATCCTTCATATTTCAAAGTCGTTTACATCTGGACACGGGCTATTGAGAAAGGGGCATGCTTTATAATTATTTTGGACCGGACACGCGCGCTTGGTCGAATAAGCTTTTCTTTATTAATTTACTGTTTCTGACTAATGACTAATTAATAACTAATAAATCAATCGAAATCAATTTTTGCTTACAAAGTTTGTAATTTGACAATTAATATTTACGTAAATTGTGGAATTTCGAATTATGGATTCCAAAAAAATGTTATGACTTATTTTATTATTAACTGTCAAATGCATTAAATTGATTAACATCAATTAGAATTTGTAATTATTTGTCCTTGATATGAATATATTATATTAGTTAGGTTTATAGTTCGTGATTCATTTAACCATTAATGTTATTTTGCATCTACCTTCCTTTTCTTACATTATTCATCAATCAGTATTGATATCTATTATAATAATGTTAATCGGGATATTGTGAATAAAAAACAGACGCAACAAGGGTGCAGAGTTGTCACATTCTCTTAACGTTCCCTTTGTGACAGCCCATAAAACGCAAATTCGGCAATAAAAAGAGCACCCCGACAAAACATCCTTCCTGGACACTGACTCAATACAATGCCCGCCATTCACAGCGGATTATTGTATTTTTCCAGCACTCGAAATATTTAAGAAAGGAACTAATGAATCTAAGAAAGTAGATGAAGCATATTCAACCTTAAGTGGAGGAGAGCGAGTTTATTTTGATGCAAGTGGTATGTAACTTAAAAATGCGGCAAGATTCGTTTAACAATGAAAGCTCTAATTAGCTGTCAAGGCTGCAGACTTTGTAACGTGCGTCTGTCCCAGAAATGGGAATTATTCAAAGGAAATCTCCAGTGGTTTCTTTCGTTGTGAATAGAGGATGCGATTGGAACTGTATCTACTTCTTTCTTTGTTTCACTGTTAGTACTTTGGTTAGAAGGCGAGTGATATGACGATGACGGCTGCGTTGCTGTTGTGTTTTCATCGGTAAGTTTTATTTTTCCATACTTGTTTAGTACGCAATATAATGTTAAATCTTACCATTAATAACCACCTTTTTTGGTTTACTTTATTTAAAAATCTAAAGTTAGTATCAATCTAAAAAAATATTGTTTGTATGGATTTTTAAATTATGTTGTCCGTGTATTTTTACTCTTTCAATTTTATGACAGCGGGCCCTTTCAGCGATTAACCGCTTGAACATAAACCAAAATAAATCATACAAATCACGAACTACGCATTCAAAAACAATTAGGAGGGCGCGAATTTGGGTGCCTGCCTAATTGGTATGAGATTTGCAAGTGTTTCTAATTGCGTTGAAATTTGCGACTCCAAGGCGATCAGTCACGGCACCATCAGGTTAATTAAACCATTTGTCTGATTCCGATTCCACATTTACTAAATGTGCAATACTTTTACCAAATAAGCCGAAATGCGATTTGCGGCGTGTATAAATTGCGACTTCTCTTTGCTGTGCAACGTCCGTCCCCACATTTGCAGTACGTACGACGTTATGTTATAGTTCAGAAAATATTGATTATGTACTGTGCAACAGATTTCATGTAATTAATATCAATTTGTAAGTTCAACGTTGTACTCATCAAAGAAATTGAAAAAAATATATACGTAAAAATTTAGTCTCAAGTCCCTATCTAAGTAATTATGAGTCATTTTGATGAGCTTTGGAATGAAAAAATTAAATCGTGTTTGTTTTGGGAAATCAGTTGTATGTTAGATATTTTGTACCAATTTTATATTTTTTTAAATAGTCATAAATGATGATCATTTAGTATTACTAAAAATCTAAAATGAGTCATGATCAATAAAGTCAAACGCAAACGTCAAACGTCAAACGTTTTATTTTATATGGTTGATAAGAATCATTTTCAAGTAATACATTACTTAGCCCTTACAGTATAAACCCTGCCACCCGATGTAATTACGTCATGCTTGTTCCTCTTTGGTCTTTTTAAAAAGGTTCATTTTCATTAACGCCATTGGCTCACATATTTGTCATAACCTATCATACCCCACGTTGTTCCTTTTTGGCACATTTTTAATTTGCGTTGTTTCGGTTTTGTTCCTTCGTACGTTCCTTTCACTGGCGGAATTCGTTACGGGCAATTGCCTGAAAAATAGCCCTGTAACACCATACCTCTGGACACTTCGTCATTGTGTAGGTACGCGAGGGAACGATTTTCTTTTTAGTCTTACGTGAAAAGTGATTAGGCAATACAATACAATAACAATAGCAATACAATAACAATATTTTGTTTTGTGCTGTAAATCGTGTAATTGTACGTAGTTTACAATATTTATAGATTTATTCTTCGGATTTATTTTCATGATTTGCGTACTTCTTAAATTGTGGACATTTCTGAAGTATTATGAGTATAATATTTTGATGAAAGTTTATCCATAATATTTAAGTATGTTGATGTTTTTCATTTATCTGTCACCGCAATGATGTGTTTCCTATTGTTAGTTTCTGTAGGGCTTAGCATTTAAAATTAGAATGAATAGCACACCTCTAAAAATAACTTTGTCAATTTTAACTCAATCGTCGAGCTGCCGAAGTAACAGGGACGTTTCACTATTCGTCTCTCTTTACATAATCAAATATTCTCCGACCGAGCGCTCAAATATCCATGATTGCTGTCTAGACGTGGATATACCACACACTCTTAATGTACGGTGCATTACTACTTTGCTTAAATTAATCTGTTTTTATTTTTTGACGTGACACTTAGCGGCGTTGTGCACTTTTTGTGATAGGTAAAAAAAAGTTTAATGTCGCGTCAGGACACGTGACCTGATTTAAAATTTTGTCGATGTTTGTGTACGATAGCGTAATAAATGAATATTGTATTTAACATAAATGATAGTACCTTTGTACTTTTTGATAAATAAAGTCATTCGTGCAAAATTATTCCCCAACAATTCCAAAATATTAAGTTTTCATTTCTGCCGGCACTCCCGGAGTGCAATCCGTTGATTTTTTTTACTTCTATTAGTTCCCTCTCGCTTAATAATCTGACGGTGTACCATATCATGAGTTGGCATATCTTATTTCAAGTTTTTTTCTAACGATTTTTTAAAGTAAATGAATATAAATATGAACACCGTATTTTGTATCTCGCGGATTAGCGTCCGCGGTTCACATATCTAGCACATGTATTCTATTGTATTGTATATTATTTGGTAGTGTTGTATAGATAATTTCGCTGCTATGTAGCTGTAAGCCACACGCACGCGTTAATGCACGCATGCGGACCAGATCCACATGCATTTAGAAATCCGTGTAATAGGAAAAATGCCCTGAGAGTCGGGTATCGCTCTAGTACTCTTAAGACTGAACTTACTACTCATAAACTTATTATGCGGAGATTGAGGCGGATAATTATGAGTATATTGGTTGTAAACAGCTCCAGATGATTAAATTTGTTATCCATTATGGAATATAATGTTCTACACGATGCTTGGCAAGCCTTCGTGGAAATTGCTTCCAACCATGCATAAATATCTATTAGGCGGAATCCAGGGATTAATATTTTTCAATGGGAACATTTGTTTTACTGTTGAGGGATTGTCTGGAGCGGGGCATGCGTCTCGACAAACAAGGGCCCTTGGTTAATGGAGATTTCGGATTGTGTTTACGCAATTAATGTTCGTTACAATGTAGATTTGCCCGAAGGTGGTCATATTTTTTTAAAGTGTATGGGAAGGTATCCTTTGATCAGGTAAGTATGTTGATTGTAAAGTTTACGCATTATAGGCCAGCATTAGTGTTGTTTTTCTATAGAATCAGAAATGCGAAATATAATAAAGAATATAATACTTACTTTTCCGAACCAATTCTTTGGGAAAAATATTCCCGAAATTACGTTTCCTTATAAGCCTTGTCCCATAACACTTTCAGCCTTTCATTTTTCATAAAGTGTTTCTGCCATTTGGTCCCCTCGTTACAAGCGTAAGAGGTGCGAAATGATATAGCTCCGGAGGTCCAATGTCAGACAATAGGTAAAATTCATACGGCCCGTGCGCTCTGCATGCAAACCGCCTAATTATGCGATCGCCAAGATGGCGTCCGCGCTCGAACTTCGAATGCGCTTTAATTTGAATTTCGAAGATGCGAGAATGTTTTTTTCCGAAGTTTTAATGGCTTGTTTTATTTTTTTCTTTATTTGTGGTTTGGAAGAATGGTAAATTGGTGTGTTTAGCTCATTATGTTCTACAATGTTATTTACGTTCTTAATTCTGTAAATAATATAGATAGATATACAAATAAAAAGTTCTTTTTTAAATATATAAATAGTCAAGTACCAGAAACGACCGAATTAACACAACTTCCCGTTATCGAATGAAAGTGTGATCAATAAATCGAAAAGTCACATCTTTATCTCGAAGGTAACTCGGTGCCTTCTAAACTTAAGCTTTGCTTCGCGAACTTAACGGCATTTCATTATATCGTTAGATAGGCTTACGAAGGTTCCGACCGGTGAGTTATGGTTATTTGAATTGTGCGAAACAAAATAAATTTAGTGAACGTGCTCTATGCCGTTCTGCTCTTTGCATTTTTGAGTGCTTATTTCGAGTGGGATAAAAGTTTGCGTTATTTATGGCGCGCCTCTAAGATTTAATGTGAAGTCAAACAGCGATAATGCTCCCGACTGAATATCGTTCTTCGTTTTGGATGTTTGCGAAGCCGGAATTTTAATGTAGCTATTGTAAGGTGCGCAAATGTTTTACCTGTGGAAATTGTAATATTTTGTTCGCTATGAATAATTAAATTATCAATTTTACAATATAACATGTACCTATATACAAAATTTAGGTATATATTAGTCTCTTTTTTTGTGACATACGCTGTGTTCAGTGATGTGAATTTTGCTCTGTCAGGTTGTAGATCTGACTTCAAAACTTAATTTTACCCGACTGGGGAGGGTAATGTATTTCAAGTATATGTCTCAAATTTTTAGCACGCTTCGCAGCCCGAGCAGTTTGACGGGTTTTACATAACATGAGGTATCGTTAGAACCGTCTAAATTCCGAGAGTGACATTTAGCTATATTTTAAAGCACTTGCTTTTTTTATTTTTTAAAAATACTTTAGTAGTTTAATCTATGAACTTATTAAAAACATCTCGCGCAACCCTTAAAACGTAAATGTGATTTTGCATATCCCACTTTGTTTAATTATTTCTCAATGTAGAGTAAAAGCACCAATTTCGCTACAAAACGCAATCTGTTTCATGTCATTAAATCGGGACTTAGCAAACTATCATTAGGGCAGGAGCTGTCAATCCGAGCAAACCGCGCATCACGCTAAATGGCTCGCGTAACGGGATTCACCGGGACTACCGGGATAGGGGGTTATATTACCAATGAGTGCAAGGGGAAATAGTTTTGAATTTGAACAATAAACGACATGATACAATTACTAAGCCTGATACGTTAATTTTATACATATGATTATATTTTGTATATTTATAGATACATAGACAAATTACGATACGACAATAATCCAACGATACCTATGTCCCGCCGTTTGAGCTGAAGGACGTGCCAAAGAATGATTTGAACAAATAAACATACTCGTACCTACTTACTCTAAATCATTGTCCTCTGCAGCCTTAATAATAATAATAGTTTTTTAATAACGAGACAATAGATGACTTTTACTTTTATTGTCTGTCAAAATGTTACATTTTATTTTAGGTTCTTGGTTTTGGATCCAATGAGAAATTACAATCTTGTTCAATGTGTACACTGAAAGGAAAATAGCAGCTACATATACAAATAAAATAACTGAAGCCATAATTGCGTGTTTGGGAAACGAAGCATATATTATTATCGTAGAAGGAAATAGTAACGCATTCATTGTTCATACGTGAGAGGATATACGGCTATTTATGCGCAATAAAGCACATTGTACTACGACCGGGCTAGGGAAATGATCCCTGATATTGGATAACTTAATTTATCAAATATATTTAGGTTTTGCATTAAGTATATTAGATTTTGAAAATTATTATTGATTAAAAATTTGCTAGTAAGGTCTCTTCACACTGCTCCGAATTGAATTCAGCATGTGGTGTATATGTTACTGTAAAAGCCCGAAGTGCAGTAAATTTTTAGATTTACTGGTTAATCCTAACCGCAAAGCCCTAAATGATCTAAAATCATTATTATGTAGAATCAACCATCAACCAATCAACTAAAAAAAACAAAAAACGGTAATCAATTGACAATATAGTTCTTTTTAAACCATATCCCAAAAAATTTCATGTCATTGCTTTAATCGCAATAATATTTCACAAGTAAAAACCAAATTGTGTAATATGAATGAAAGATCGAGTCTTTATAGGAATCTCGAAGCCAGCAGGCAATAATATTTAAATCTTCTAATTAATTGAACACATAATTCACAACTAAGTTCACTTAATCTGGCTACCGTAGCCCAGATTTATAACAGATAATGGCCTCATAACGGGGGATGGTCGAGAACAAGACATGTAAGGGTTGGAACACACACTCATGTTGCGAAAAGGGCGGATTAGGCAGTAAAATTTGTTAAAGACGAGCTGGATACGGGTGCCTCGCGGGTTTCTAACGACCATTCTTAGATGATCCCTAAAGCTAACAAACTCGTTCAACTTCTCATCGTTGTAAAAACGTAATCAAAAGCAGTGTAGGTCTTCTTACGTTGGTCGAGTAAAACATGTATTACTACGAAGCAACGGGCAGCGCCGGGCCGCAACTATCTCCTACTTGCAGACACGAACACTATAATCCCCGATAAAGCCCGCACATTTACATTCAATTCTAATTCCGGGACACCCACTACTCGGCTCTGATTGCCTGGTACTTGTCAACGTTGATTAAAATAGCTTACGGATCGGGAAATGTTAGTTTATAATGAAATTTCTATACGGATGTTATTAATGCTAATTACTTTTGCAATTGATGATACCTCTTGTAAAAGAGAAACACATTTTATTATTATGTTAAAGAATGTTGCAATAGAAAATTTTCGTAGTAGTCAATTTGAATATTTTCCATTTGTTAAAGTTGTTTCACTTACTTAGTTAAAGTATTACGCAAAAATGCCGAGGACGATTTGAATCAACTCGTGTTATATTAGATTGGTTTCAGTGACACAGGATTTTTTGGTTATTTTCGCCGTCGATAAAATAGTAATAATGGTACAAAGTAATTGAACGAACAATTTTTGTCATCGGGTTTAGTTTTCGGATGTCGAATACATAGTCGTATTTCATATATTAAGGAGGTTATAATTGAGTTAAATGTTTCTTTCGTGTATTTAATAAATTGATCTGGATAAAAACAAAAAGTATAGTGTATTGCTATGCTATACGTATAGAGTTAGTCTATTACAGACTGGTAGCACAAAAATAAAATGTGCAAAGTTAAATATTTCAGAGAAAACACATTTAATTGAGTTTGTTCAGGACAAAACAAAGAAGAGAAACTTTTAAATTGAGTGTCCGTGAAGTGTTGGCTGCATGTTGATCTTTGCAACTGGGACGGGGCAGACGGTACCTGCCCTTACAATCCCAACTTGATATTTTCTTTGAAACTTCTACTTACTAGTATAAGAATCGCATAATCGCGTAAAAAAATGTTATCCTTTACATTCATATGAAATAACTTAACACAAAATCCTTCATCACTTATAACTCTACATTCCCCGAATTTTCTAAGAATTTCATTTAATTAGGCTTACCTAACATTAATTAAATATGAAATTATCCATTTGTATTAAAAGCTAATCCTATTTAAGAGAAACTATTATTTATGTTGTTACCGTTATGGAAAAACAACCAATAAGTGTTATAGGAAACTTCGCAAATAACAGTACGAAGCAATAGCAACTTTTTTACTGTCGCCCGATATTCTATTGCACCTATGATGAAATGTTACGATAGCGTCATAATGGTAGACTTCCGAGAGTAGCGACTTGCGGTTAGCGACTGCGCGACAAAATAGGACACCGCTTGCAATACAGAGTTGCGACTTTCTAAGGCTTCTATTCTATTCTACAAAACTTAAGACAAATTAATGTGTGTGGAACGGGAAAAAATAACTGCGATTTTTTATTTCAAAAAAGAAAAACTATGTAACATCCAAACGGAATGAAATGCGATTGCGCGACCATAATTTTCACATTTTCATTAAAATAACTACTTTCTTGCGGCTATAATAATTTGATTAGGTATACATCGGTTATTATAAGAATCCCATTACTTACGGCGATAATATACTTAAACAAAAATGCGACAAAAATACACCCCTTTGCATCAGTCGCTGTACATTTATGTCGCATGACGCTGTCTTAAGTCGCACTCCTCCAATATCTCGGCGCACGGGGAGCGTGCCAATAATTTGTTTTTACTTTATTTACAAACTTCGGTTGTAGCGATACTGAGTTATATTTTTTGCAATTTTGCTCCCTACACATTCGCTTTATTACCGGTACACGTGCAGTAAAGAAGGGATTAAATTTGTTTGTTTGTCAATGAAAAAAACACGGTTTTGTGAAGTTCAGAAATATGTATATTAAAATATCTGAGTATGTAAGCACAAGACAAATATGGACAGACGGACACTGGGTATATACTAACGTCTAAATACATTTAATTTTGTAGATACTTGAAAACATTAAATTTAATATAAGTAACTAATTATTTTGTTCGTTTGATACGATATAGAGAATTTAAGAGTAAACCCTTCCCGTTATTTATGCTGAACTTTTTCCCATGATTCTGAAACAAAATATCAACAGTTTAATTAATCGATTGCCCCGAGGCCAAAGTTTAAGAAAAGCAGAATTGCAAAGATTTATTTTACTTTCGTTAGCAATTAAGGTTGAATGTGAAAAATCTTTCAAAGTCGGTAACAGTGGTTCGCGGCGCTTATTCTTTCCTTAAATTGCCAAAATTTTTCTTACGCCAAACTTTTCGATTCACCCCTTTCTTCGTAATCAAACAAACTCTGTACCGGGGATCACTGTAGTGTAGATTACGATAGAGGCGAAATATGTAGTAAATACTAGAAATATCATAAAATATTTCAAATACTTGCACGCGTAAATTTGCATTAGCTTTTGTGTTTGAAAAATATCGTAACTCTTTATTTCAATCATAATTGCTTACGAAGAATTTTGTATCAAAAACACTAAACGAAGTCTGATATTATAATCATTTCGGAATCTCTCTCTCTATATATAAGTACCTACCCATATTTTCATAACATTAACAATTCAGCATCATATTCTTTAAATAAGCAAAAACTTTTTTTACATGTATTTGTTCTTTGAAATAAACATAATATTATATTAAATTGTAAAGCTATTTTACTTCTTGCGTATGCAAAAAAAATACTATTAAAAAGAATAATTTTCTAATAAAATATTAGGCACATATAAAATGATTTCTGATATTTATTTATAATCTAAATAAATTCCAATAAAGTAAGAGTACTCTGTGGCGCTAATCACAAAAACACAATAATAATGGGAGCCGCGGCAAATACAATTAGGTTAATTAATGAATTAAGACCCGCCGAGTTTCTTTATCTCGTTATTAATTTGTCTAAGGCGCTACCCAGACGTCTTACAAATGAAGCCTTGCAAATGTTTGCAGAAGTGGTTTACACAAGACGATAGAAGCTCCTACCTTCAAACTTACTACTTTAGTTAGCGGTATTGTTCTACGGGAACAAAGTTTATGTATGATAGTCAGAGAAACGTAAACTTTAATCAAAAGTGCTCGGAGAGAAAACCTGCCAGAAAAGACGACCACAGTCGATTGCACTAATTGCAATATACTTTGGATTTACAAAATATAATTACTTAGGATATAACCTTACAGTTCATGTGGTGATGATCATTGTTAGTGCATACCTGTAAAATCAAATCAACATTAAATTGATGTTCAGCCTAATATCGGTTAAGGTGTGTTAAAAAATTAGTACCTACTCAGTTGTAATGCCTTTTGTAAAATAAATAAATGATAAGTATAAAACATCAGTGCAGATTGACACTCATGTGAGAAATAGTAATGAGATGTTATAGTTACATTAGAGCCACATTACATAAAAATGTTGTATTACGTTCTCGGCACCCAAAAAGTACATAAAACTTGACACATCTTAAGACTAAAAGACGTAACAAATGTACGTATAGAGTGCAGCATCAATCAGGGCCAGGAAGCTGTATGATTTGAATATAAAGCGGGCCGCGAGGTGAGACTCGAGCTGGTCATTAGTCATAAGCGGCCCACACGTGATCTGAACGCTGATGCTGACGCTCTTATCGGGGCAGAATGTATCTCCATAGGTTATGGTATCAAACGTGTATCAATGAAGAGGTGTGTACACCACAGAGAGTCAAAACGCTTTGTTTCGTTTTTTTTGGGGATTCAGTAATTTTATAGTTGATTAGAGCTCAGTATCATAGGCTATCCAATGATCCTATCCTAGAAATCTGTTGTCAAAACTAAAACTAATAGAATGAACTATAAGGATAACGTGTATTTAAATTTTTATCTGTGTTCTTTAAACCTATTAATTATGAAGGTATAGTTGGCGCCATACAGCTGGTCCGCTCCGAAGTTGTTGCGAGGTGGTTTAGTCATACAATTTGTTTTGGCGACGCGATTCATTTCTATATTCAGAGCGGACTAGCAGTTTTACGCGGACTATACATATATACAAATGGCGTAGAAATAGAAATCGGTTGATGACGATGATGTTAGAATATAGTGCGATTGTTGTCTTGAACTTACCTTTATATATTATGTGAACTGAAGGTTAGTCAGTAGTTAAAGATCATAAGTCCTGCTTCAAAATGAGAAGAGTTTCAAAAATAAAATTGTAGCTGAATTTTACATACCCTATTCTGAGATATGATCAGTGTTTGATTTAAATAAAAAGAAATCAACTTCACACCCTCTCTAGTAACCGGATTATGAAGGTAAAGGCGATTGGAACATGGCACGGTACCGGACCCAACTGAATTTAAATGTGCAAAGTTTCGACATCAGTGGATCAGTGGACAGAAGATATCACATTCATAAATATTCGGCGAGATTTGTATGGACATATCTCTTGCTACCTTCGAGTTATTTTAAGAAAAACGTGTATTTTTGACTGTAGCAATGAATGTATACAATCTTATTACGTTATGGTAGAAGGTCTACGTTTAATGAATATCTGAGAAACACAACTTATTTTAAGAAAGATTTGACAACAGTTAGCTGCGAACTAAGTCTCTAATTTGTAACATGCATACTTTACCTATCGTAAAGGAAAATACTTACTATATTGAAACTGATGAGATGAGATGATTTAAGGAATACTATTTAAATGGAATGGAGACTAGCAGTGCATTGGATAAATATACTCGTACTACCTAATATAAAAGAACCATACCGAAGCTTGTAAACGATACTTACTTTACTTTTACCTTTATACCTTTTACAACAAATGTAAATATGCATACAATTCGCCTTTAAACCTTGCCTTAAGAAATTATAACAATGTTTTCCATAATGTTGATATAGATATTTTTTCAGAATCATTATATAAATTTAAACACAAACTTCATATTGCTCTAGGCTATTAAATATTACCATTAATTTATTTTTATGTATTCTAAGCTCCTTTTTATCTTGTATCCATTTTAGATTAATATTTTTTGTGATTGACTATGTTTCTTGGAATGCTGTGCACACCTATAATTTAAGTACATAATATATTAACTAGCTTTGTATAGTCTTTTATTAATGCTGTTTATGTATTTTGTTGGTTTGCCATTTTTTAAATAAATAAATAAATAAATACTTATTCTATTGATCGATAAATTAAAATAATTTGTAAGAAAAAATAAGTGTTAGGAATGTCTATAGTAAATCAGATCGCATTTCACGCACGTACGTTTTAGCATTCCGTAGAAGGAGTAGAATCAGTGCGGTGGTAAAAATCAAATTGAGTGGCCGATAAACACTCCCGACCCGAGTGGGTGGGTCCCGCACAATTTTGATTACAGCGAAAAGTGTTACTTATTCTCAAATAAAAAATGCCTGAGGAAAAATTTCGCTGATGTCGATATTGTTATGGCGGGTTTATGTTGAAAATTGGGGGTACGGTTATTGCATGTCATTAGGAATTATGGGCTTCGGAGGTACGCCGGAGAAATTTGTCGACGGTGAGATGGCGGTACGATTTTTCTCGATAATGTAATTATTGGAAATTTATTCCGCACCTAAGTGGCGGGTTTGACACTGTTTCATTTTTACACGTTGTATATCATCCTAATGTCGTTTGACGTCATTGGTAGGACGCAGGCGGTTTCTTATTTAATTTTCTGTAGTGTTATACCAAAAATGGTTGAACAACACAATGGTAGATTAGTTTAGGTCTGCTAATTTTCTTGAGAAATCACCGTATTGAAATCAGAAATGGTCCATCTATTACCTTGGTATATTATGACAATGATTGAATATCAATATATATCAAACATATTAAATAGTTTAATATCTTTGTTTACAGTCATTACCTACGTAATAAATTATTATATTTATTATACTTAATATTGTACAAACATCTATTAAAATAAATTACTTCTTTGCCATCTTCCAAATTTCAATATTTATCTACGAGATATAAATAAACGATTTCATTGCAATCCTTCTAAACTTTTCATATGTCGTTATATTTTCTAAACAAGTTAAAATTATGCCGCTTACGTGCTCCCATGTCCCATAAAGCAGCACCGGGTCTTATTTCATATAGTTACGGGCCCATAAAGCATAAAAGGCATTCAAATGTGATGTTATTTTGCCGCCAACACGGGGTAATTTATTTTCGTGCGATTCATAATTTTCTTTTATTCACTTTATGTTGATTTTCCTTGGAGAATAAGTACTTACCCCGTAACGATAATATTATTTCAACGGCCCCATGCATCACTGTGGGCTCGCTTGGATGTTTTATTTCGTTTACGTACTTATGATGTTTAATGAATATCTACAATGAGAATATTTTATTTGTGAACTTGCCTGTTAAATGAGATTTGCCAGCGATTTTTGTGAAATAGAAGTAGTCTACAGGTTGCAGTCGATTTGATGGTAGGTAAATGATCACGGCCACTCTTGGTCCGCTGTATAAATAACTCCCAAATTCCGTAGAGGACTAGATCCTACTTAAGGTTGGTCGCAGAAATAAGTGTTTTAGTATCCACCGCCGTTGCATCACGAATAATTCTATCTTTAGTTTGTTCTACGTATTCCTTTAAAGAGGATACAATTCGAACAAGTTTGTACAGCCGAACTTCTTCCGAAGACGTGACTGACGTCTCTTGGAATAACGTCGGTTACAAGCATGTTTAACAGCACCTGTGCCGGCTATCGACTCATAATATTCGGCTTAGCGATCGCGGCGCCACATGCATGCCTCTTTATTGAACGACTTGACTGCGTGCGAGAGCTGAATACATTACGCAAGTGTAAACAAATCGGGTGGAAAGTTCAATATCGGAAGGTTTTCTTAAATTTAAACAGAGGCGGTTAATAGTAATATTTCTCATAATGCCTTGTTCAACAAAAAACACTTCAAACTATGTGTCCAATTTTTTTATTATTATTTGGGAAATATTTCCGATGAAACTATGGGAAAGGTAATGGAAATTTAAAAATAAAAATACAACTATTTTTTGTTGCCTTTTCACTTCTAGATTGCAAATGAAATACTAGCTTTCTCCACTATCTTACATAGGTATAAGTTGTACCGGTGTGTATGCTGTGATTTTTTAAAATTGTTTACTAATTGTACGATATTGTTACTAAGAAATAGAAGTCATAGTATTCCAATTAAACGAAGTGAGACGATCTGAAGGAAACTGCAGAAGTTGGAAAATACCTGCTATTAGTTACGTTAAATAATCTGTTCCGCCAAAAGCTTATCTCTAAAGTTGTTGAGACAATAGAATGGCTATAGTTAGGCAGCGTTTACAAAGGTATTCGACAACAGTGAAATACAATGAGTTATCTTTATCAAAGGAGCAAATGTTTGTTGATCTGATTACGTTAGTCTCCGTTGGGCGGTCAGTTGACCGTCATAATTCGGTGCGGGGCCGTCAGAATGCGCTCACTGACGCATAAAATATTCGCTCCGTCGACAAACAACCGTAAGAGCAAAAGGGAATTCGCATGCCATTACACTTCTCACCTGCTGTCGGGCTTATTTAGACCTTTAGCGGCAAATAAACACGTGGACGTGTTTTTTAACTTTGGCCGGGTTACAGCGGCATTTTGCGTTTGATGCTTTGTGTTTATTTAAAGTACTTACTGTACTTTTTGATGTAATTTATAGTTTTAATTTTACTTAAAACAAAAGGAACGTAAAGAATCTGTAATTTAGGAAATAAAATTGATTATCGATTTTATTAAACATTTTCGTTTCCAGTTTCTATTAATTCAAACATTCCCTCTAAAAATTTGCTATCTATAATATCAAGGATTATATAAAATACAGTTATTTGGGCATGAATAGTTACGTCACTTCCATTTATCCGGTAACAACAAAATGCGGATCATCCATTTCCTGTGACCGTTCCGTTGATAGTTTTCCTATAAATGACCACCTCGGGCGGTGGCAATAAAACCGCCCACTATCAGACGACTTTTCCGATACACTGGCCAGTGCGGACGTTGCTAACAATTATCTAAATAGCCATCTACATTCTTCTTACCCCTTACATTTTATTATTACCGGTCAATTTATCCGATAGACTGCAAATCTCAGCGAATCCTCGGACTCATGTTTGCCTAGTAGATCTCCCGATAACAGTCCTGGAAAGTTACCAAGGAAAAATAGGGATCGGGTGTTGAAATGTAACGTATACAATAATATAATAAATTAATCTATATAAGTCGTGTAAGGTTGTTAATATTGGAAATGTCTAAATTAGGTATTAACGTTTTATCATGTTGCCATAAACTCCATTTTAATTTTTGACAACTATTGCTAACTAAAGTTAATTGTAAAGATTCCTTTAGTTCATTTTGTAGTACCTAAAACATCTTATAGTGATATTTTTTATGTCTGTCACAGTATTTCATTATTTATAGATACGTGGCAAAATAAGTAAGGAAACAAAATTGTAATGAAATAAAAACATTACACAAATTAATTACAACATTATAATCATAGTTTTAGTCGGCTAAACCACTAATCTTATGGAACCTGAAGCCTTTGTGATATTTACAATAGGTGGCGATTTAAAACGTGTCCCCTCGTATTGCTAAACTGCCTTCGTCCTGCTTCTGTGGACTGTAGTTAATGTGCCGGACATTTCAGAATTTAGATGTTTGCCACAGATTTCGAGAAAAGACTACATAAGTAATAGAAGTTCCATTGCAATTTTAAAATACGTTAACTAAATGCTTACATAACCGATTTGTTCGATGGATTGATTAAATAGTGCCTAAATACTTTTAAGATTTATTTGCTATATCTTATATACATGCGTCTATTAAACATATTTGGTATTCTTGCTTTTTTGTCTTGTTATAAGGTTTTTCTATTTCTTCAGTGTTGTAAAAGAAAAGAACGTCGTAATTTTCTCTCGTAACACTACCCTTGTCGACTCACTGTGGAATTACTCTCGTTTTGTGTGTAGTTCCATTATAATTATCAGTACAAAATGGTCACACTTGTGTAGGTATATGCTCATATTATATATTGTATGTATTATGTGACGAATTCGAAAAAGTGACATGTCTATCTCACCATAGTTCTACGCAAGGAAAATTTCTCATCCGCTGTCGATTGCTGACGCGCTAAGTCCTTCCTACATTGTCTCGCTTGCCCGGGGCGAGACAAAAGAAACGCATCACTCAACTGTCCCCCACCGCCACAATGATCGTATGACCGCTATTTATCTTGCGGATTAACTTGCTTATCGGACACAGGTCACTTTGCAGAAGACCTTTAAAGTAACGCTAAGAAAAATAAGCAAGATATTTCTATTGAAAATTCAAGTTATGTGGTGGTTGGTTGATTTATATCAAAATGAAGTGTGGTTTATGTTTTTCAAATAAAAAGTCCTTACAAAAGGATAATTGTAGATAAAACTAGTAGTGATAAGTTTATTTATATAGTACCTGCAGGTCTAAGTTAAATGTGTTTTAAATTTTAAGTCGCTCTAACAATTAGTAAAATCTGTCCCACAATAAAAACGCCGCCACCACAAAACTACAATAGCGTCAATTAAGACGTTAATTTAATCAGATGACAGGACCCAAGAGGGTAAAATAATGGCTCTCTTAGCACTTTAATAGTTCGGACTGTTCCCCGGCGGACGGTCAAGCGGCGTGGACAGCCCGGAGGCGTTCCGGGAACATTAAGAGCTCCAAGGGTCCTCCCCTTGTTTGTAACCGCAAATTAACTTCACTAAGAAAACCTAATCTTCCCGTCACCTTCCTCACTTACCTAAACGAATCTTTTCCAAAAGTCCCCGACATTACCAAAATATTAATATTGGCCACGACGCTCACAAAGGGGGTGAATACTAAATTAACATCCGCCTACCTTTAGCAAACATTGCCAAGACACCGGTTCGTAATACAATGTTTGTTTCCATGTAAGGGCCTTTCGATGAATCTTAATCTTCCTGACTCAGGTTACCCTCTAACCCGCATGTGTATAACTTAATCGGCGCCCCTGCCTCCCTAACTTGCCTCTAATTGTTTGCTCTCGATATTGTCGACGTCTTGCCATATTTGATGTAATTATTCATATTGGTTCGCCTCTTATGCCTCTATATAAACTACTTTACCCAATTTATAAAGATGTAAGTCAATTATGTTTTCCTATACATGTATCTATTCTATAATCTATTGTGTAATGGTTGGGCTGATTGAAGTACTTTAGAGAAATATTTTATTTTATCTATATATTGTACCCAATTTTCATCAGCACGCCATTTTCTTCTATATTGGGTATTTTGCATCCACTTTTTTCCAATTAGCCAAACACATATTAACTTGGAATGTAGAACATTCCAAAGAAAACCAAAAAAGATAGTCTTTCGAACTTATCCTTAATTTCGGCAGCAATTAATTTTCACTTTGAAACTCAGCATTTTCGTGTATTACAAAAAAGGGTACGAGCGACTCATACCTTCGTGAAGACACGCTTAATCTAATAGTCCTAAATAACACATGCAATAGAAGGAAGAACGCCGGAAATTAAACGAAATTCAAGAGGCACCTTTTTATTGCACGTAGATCCTTGCTTATTGCTAAGACTCTCATTAGGACCCTCCACGTGCTCAATTGTCGTGACGAATCGCATTCATAAAGTCACATGTTCCATATAAACTCTGTGTAACTACTGTTGCAAAGTTTACGAATAATTTTGAATCCAGAATGCGTGTAATTGTTTCTTGTTTTAATGATACGGGTGTATATTTCTTGATCTTTTTAGAAAACTTCTTGATTTTACCTATCTTTATCTTGTGTAGAAATAGTGAGCGCAAACCAAATAGGATTTCATTAAAATGAAGTGTTATAGAAACATAAAATAGTTTGTAATTTGTAAACACATATACATATATTGCACAAAGGTAGATTGCGCAATGGCATCTGATATAGACTATTTTAATTTTCCGCTGAATCTACTCTACTTACCTGATTATTTGTAAATAATACTTAATACGAATATTTAATATTGATTTGGATTTCACATATCAAAAAATCTAAAATGTGGTACAACAAGCCTTTATAAGCCCCGCCGTTATTAATTTACCGCTGTCTACGTTTAGACTATCCGAGCCTTAATAGAGACGGAATTAAAAAACAAACGGCGTTTCTCGTCGTGGACCGAAAATAAACAGGGCCTACGTTCTGTGTGTTTTCCTTTAATTAGCATATCATTGTTGTCTTGAGCGCTCCGTTCGCTACATCATTTCCATATGGAAAAATGATACGAATCTCGCCCTACTGGGACCGTTCCCGTTACAATACGGCATGTCGCAAGAAACCCCTATACGCGAAAATTATACGGTACGGGAATGCATTAATTTGCCATATTAATTTGGCCGTAAAACTCTGCTCGCGACAAGCCAACGGGGAATTCTTGAAGTTTCGCGTCCCAAGCGGCCGCTTGTTCACACAATCGGTACAACACGCCTTTATGAGCATACCGCCAGAGAATACCGCTCGTACGGTTACGTTATTGCTAATAACGGGGTTGTTACCTCGCAGATTAATATTTTATAGCTGGCTTGAGGTACATAGAGGTGAAGTATATAGAGTCGTTTTATAAAGTAAATATTAACGTTTATTTGTAACGAAGCGTGTAACAAGAAGGTTATCAAATCGGTTTGTGTTACAGTAAGATCCGGATTCGATTCCCAATCAGACAAACCAAAATGATGTTACATAACAATTTTGTTCCAATTTCCTTATTTGCACATAATCTGCTTTATCTTTAATACACAAAAGAAGCATCAAATAAAAACCAAGCAATTTGCAACCAAATTGAACCAATAAATTGATTGATAGATTGAAATGTGCAAATAATATTCAAGAGGTTTTCCTTCTTTCGGTGCAGTGGACTGATTCATCTGGGCCGACAGTTGGACAGGGAATCCATTTTTAACGGTATTGTTGGACTGTCGATTGGGAGCGATACCGGCCCAACCGTCCACGCCTAAGAGTTACTTACAACTGATTTATGATGATCAACTCAGTGAATAATATACTTGGTACTTTTCTAGTTACCTTCTTATTAACTGGATGGCTCGGTAATATTGGGTAGTAACTAATTTAATAAAACTGTAATATAATAACTAAAAATACTACTCTGAGACTCTATTATATTTTTAGAGTTCTAAATTATACAAAAAATATGGCGACTACTCTATGACTTTTTGACTTTAAGACTTCTCTAAAAATTAAATTTGAATTAAAGTACTTGATTTAAATATATTATTACCTCTGTGGGATAAAATTTAACTATGTACGTACCTACATCTCTGCTGCCTAGATCAGACTTAGTAATAGTGTAAAACACAGTACAAAAAGGCATTATTTAATTATCAAATGAAAAATAAAACTCATTTTTAGCGTTAAAAGCATCACAAGACAAGGCACTCTAGCTACGTTGCCGTGATTTAACAACGATTTCCATTCAGTTTTTCGAGAGACAAACTCAAAAAATACAATTTCCTCTCCTCGGATCGCGTGTCGTTTTTCATCTATCGATATACGTTAACCCTGTTCCCTTTATTTTATATTAAAGCGATAAACATGTCGATTGGTAGAGCCACGCTCGGTCGCGCTCCCTTGGCGAATATGCAAGTCATGAGAAAACGCTTATCGCGGCTCCGAGATAGCTCCAGATCGACGTGAGATGAATTATGGTGGAACATATTGATGTGTGTTACTTTCAAGTTTTATTTGTGTTGTTTAAGAGATTTTTTTTATCTATACTAATATTGTAAAGAGGAAAACTTTGTATGTTTGTTTGATTGTAATGAATAGGCTCAAAAACTACTGGCCCGATTTTAAATTTTTTTTCACCATTCGAAAGTTACATTATCCACGAGTAACATAGGCTATATTTTATATGAAATATATTTGATAGATAGATTTGAGGCGGTACAAAGTTTGCCGGGTCAGCTAGTTTGAAATATTTCTGTCGTGCAACAACAGTATTATGCGCTGCTGTGTTGTAGGTTCAAGGGTGTGTTAAGAGAGACTAAGTATGTCTCGATTCGAGAAGTTCCAACTTAGTCCTCAAGGTTTCAATGCAAATGTGATCGAACTCTAGTAGAACTCTAGTATTATCTGCGAATGACGACATGGGTGACAGTATTTACCTCTTACCGGGGTATCAGGTGGACTGTATGTACTACACTTTTCATATACCTAATAATAAAAATCCCAAATAGAATTCGAGTCTTTTCGGAGTACGGCCTAATACGGCCATGTTCTGCTGCCCCTAAGGACTAAGCGGGAATACCTCGTGTGAGCGTTTTTGCTTTTAGCCTTCTTTGAATTTAATCATTTTCTATATTGCGAATATAATTTTAATATTTTATTTAGTCTCAATTCAAAAATAATGCCCTCTTTACTATAACTTTGTGGCACACAGTCGTTACTAGTCGTATATTACGAATGTATTGTTATATACATTCGTAATATGCGTATTTTGTATGCTTACACATGAGGAATTCAGAGCATGCATGGTTCGTAAGGGTGCGTTCTGAATAATTTTATTTGTTTATAATTTTAATAACTCCCCACGCGCGCCTATTTCGCGAGTATTTCGACACCATTCGTGTTACCACGTGTGAAGCATGTAATTCTGGGACATACCTACATGCTAAAGACATAATATTTTAAAATCTAAAGTAATTAAAATTTAATTAAATATTGCTACATTTAATTTATTTCAAAGTTTATTTTATTTTTAATTTTCACGAAATATTACAACAAAATAGTAGATGTGACATTTATATATCAATACGACGGGATAATTTTCAATTCAAAAAAGTTTGGGTTTGATTATCTTTTATACGTTATCGACACGTTGTTTTTAAATGTAAAAAAACAGGCGTCCTTTTCAAGACACTAAAATGGAGACACTTCATATCATTCGAGGGGGTGTGCATACATTTTTCACACCGCCAATACAATAAGGAATATTGTCACTTTAAAATTTGGTGCGCGGGTGAAAATGTCGAGGGCTATATTTATAGATTATCCCGGATTTTGCGATAATATATTGTGCTATATCTTTGAGGCTTACGACCTAAACATATTTTTGCAAATAGTTTTGAACTATTTTTCATGAAAGTGTGATAATATTAAAGAAAGTGTATAACGTGTGACCTGTGTTGCATTCATATATTTTTTTATGTTAAAAACAATTGAAATAACTATAATTATTACTAATAAGGCACACAGTTGTTAAAGTTTAGTAAATATTTTTTTTTACGTAAATTAATTGTATTTATTAAAAAAAATTAAAGATACAAGCGTATCTATGGAAACAGAAATTGTGGATAATAACTTTTAAAATTTAAACAGTTATATATATTACAACAGAAGATATATTTAATTAATTATTTTTACTATAAAATGTACTATAAAAATCCTAATGAAGTCCCAAAAAAACCTTAACATTAATTTATTTGTATTGACATTTTTTTTTCGTAGCTATCTATAATTTCTGAACGCAAAAAACATTTTGTTTGCCATAAAAAAGCAGGTATGCTTTATGAAGCAGCGCGGTGGCGCGAAGCAAAAGTCAAACGTTCGAGATTTGAATTCCAAATTCGTTTCGCGGTTATTTCGATTCACCTTTCTGTTTTTCTTCTTATTGTTTATCTTCCTCCTTTTATTTTGTTATTGGGAGCAGGCGAAATGTTTGCATGCATGCGCCAGTGTTGATTATAAGTTGATACCCTGGAATGTTAAGTGATTCATTTACCAATAGATTCAAGGATTATTTTAGAACGTTTGAAATAATATGTTAAATGTAATTAACTGATTGCGATGTAAGTACATCTGGATATTTTAATCAAGACTATATTGCAGGCTATGGCTCTGTGGCGTCGTCTTTAAATAAGTTTATCATTATTAGATAGAAAAAATAATGATCACATTTTTTCTTTTTCGTTTTGTTGCGAACTTTTCAATCAATTCAATTTTTTCTGTTGGGTAATATAGTAAATAGAATAATAATATTAAAATCTTTGGAGGCGAGGATAACATCTTGATCATCTTATTTTTCCTATTCTACATCCGAGACATCATGAATAAAGAAAAGTAATTGTTCTATCGATTTGTTGTTGATCCCTTGAGACAGGAGCCTCCTTGAACATCCCTCAGAATTGGAAGTGCGTACCATCCGGTCACCCCTGTTGTCTTAGTAAGCACTAAACGCAGGTCAAGTAAATACCCATAATGGATTCTACCCGAGTCGGTAAATTATCATCTCCGGATATTGAATATATTAAGGCAATATTGCCCTGTCTCGAGATGCAAAACAGGCTTGACTCGGTTTGTCTTTATGTAATTGCAAACTGAATCCACACTATCAATTGTGTTTGCTGAATATGTTTCTGCCCAGACGTGTCTATTTGAATAAACTAAACAAAGGAACTTTGTCGATTTCTCGGAACTAAAGCCAGTTATAATATTTTGGTAGGTGGGATTGCAAGAATTTATTTTATGTATCTGTGGGTAATTTGCTGGTAGTTTCAAATATTTTAGTTTTAGGTTATAGACTCATAACCTACTCGTATAAGATAACTTTCCACAGATAATTAGAACGCATAAAATATAATCAAGGAAAAAATAATTTTGTGTTTGCTGTATAGATTCTTCCAAACATTACATAACAATAAAATATCAATATAAAACGTGTATATATGTAACTTTTATTCAATTCACTTTTACAATGTACATGGCAGTATACTCTAATTAAAGTTTCTTTTTATCTTCAGAATTAGATTTCTTCCTGGGTACAAGGAACACAGAAATACACAGAGCTCGGCCACAAGATTTACATTTGGGCGACGTAATTCATTACAAAAGGAAGGTAATTAGTTTGGAAATCAAAGCAGAGTAGGCCGGCGATAGCGGAGATGGCGTCCAAGCAATAATGGAGGAGGAGATGAACCAGACCAGCCGGGCTCTGAATATTAATCGAGCTGGGAAATGGATTAAAAATTCCATGTCTCGACAACTGTGGCCCCGGCACGATTTCTTCTACTTTCAAACAACTTTTTTTAAACATTCCGATTTCGTTTACATTATTTTTTTCGTTATTCTTGCTTCCCCTGTGAATAATTTAATGAATTTTAAGAAATATACATTTGATTGTTGTAAGGGAGCGCCTTTCCACGTTATTTCCACATTGCATAATTTAAAAAATATATTACACTAAACTGAATAATTTAGCACAAAGATTCTTATCGTTCAAGTAAGTTTATTTTTAAATCGGTTAAAGTTTCCAAATAGGATTGACACTAAGTGTCGAATTTTTCCGAGCTCCTTAAAAGCATTACGGCTGCGTAACAAAATTTAACGGATATTAAAAAGTTTAAGTCGTGGCGAAGTTAATATTGACGGGCGTAGCAGATGGGAAGAAAGGGTTTCTTCAAAAGAATTCAAACGGTGACAAAAAGGCGTAAAGAATCACGGAGGACGGGGAGGGAGTAACTTATGCGGCGAAGAAAGAGCCCCGAGAATTAACAAAAATAAAAGGTGACGGCCGCAGCCCCTGTAACCAGCTGCGTCTGTGAAAAATCAGGATAAAAGTATTTTTTTTAATCAAAAAAGGATAAAAGTATGAAATCTATTTTATAATATAAGGCGGGTATGTCACTTCGAATTCAGTATTTAATAATATATTTAAATTTTAACTGTGGCCTTTGTGTTCGATTTTTATGTTTTTGATAAAACGACCTGTTTCGGAAGGAAAATATTTTGTCGTTTTAAGTGTTAAATATTCCTTTTAATTATTTAATCAATGTTATCAATTATTTAATCATATGTTATCAAATAATAATATATAAGGGCGTTTGCACTAAATTTTAGATATAGCTCTCCTTTGTGTTGTAGTTTTGTGTGCATAAATCAATAAATAAATCAAATAAATATTTATTTCTGCCTAACAGCAGGAGACATACTTTTCTAAGTCTGATTACAGATTTTCTTGGGCAGCAGTAGTCAAGCTCTATCAGATTGACTACATGCATGTTTACTACTTCAATATATTAAAAAGTGTGACCTATATTTGATTGGAACCTGAGATGTCCTACCTAAATCAGCTAAGTTGGCCATTACAGTGGCAACGCTTTCGGTGTTTACGGGGTGGCAGAGGGGTGACCTTAATTAAAGGCTTTCTTGGACTCTTCGCGATGCAATTTGCTTAAAAGACAAGAATTATTTTTATTGAAGTCATCACTAATTTCGCGAGAAAAAGGGGACGAAGGACGCGCCTATTGTTGTGGACAAATGGTGCTCTAATTGCGCGGTTTTTGGTCCAATTTCGACAATTATCGCCTGCTATGCGATTACTGATGATCATGAATAGCTAACTGTCCGTTGTTAATTTCTGCTATTATTTAAAAAAGAAGAGAAATGTTTTAAAATACGTGATATTGAAAAAGGTTTTGATAGCTGGATAGGATGATATGGCTCTATTTTATGATGACATTGATTGACTAATGCTAAGTGTCTATACGGAAATATGAGATATTGCGAAACATTTTGAAATGGTAGTAGAAAAATTCTTAGGAAGAACTTTTTATTGATTAATGTACGTAACGTACGTATTAACGTTCATTAATGTACGTAATGTAACGTACTATGACGACTGTTGAAGAAAGATTCTCATTTTTTATCGTCTTCGTTCAAATGTAGCCTACTTATGTTACATAAAATAGGTACCAACTCTACCTTCTCCTAAAAAATTCCATCAAGATTAATTTAACTCATACTAGATTAAAAAAGTACACGATATTCCAGAATAATAATACAAGACAGAAACTATAATTATCATATCGTTATGTAATTTTTATTTATTAATTTCATCTATCTATACCTTGTTCTTTAATATGAGAACACAGTATTACAGTATTCAATGAAAAGAATCAACTATTATCTCACATATATTATGTAGGGCTATAGAAAATTCATGTAGAAATATTGATTAATTCCAAAGTAGATACAATGTATTTCGCATAATTCCACAAAAACGTAATTAAGTTCGGGAATGCTTAAACAAAATTTAAGTAGTATTAATTATCTTGCGCTTTTATTAATAAAAGTTGAATAAAGTTGAAAAAATCAGTGGAGACAGTTGTTCGCAAATACAAGATTTGGGAGGGTCGAGGCAGAAATTAAAATCATAAGAAAATAATTAAAGTCCGTAAGGGGATTTATTGGGCTGCGGACGTGATTAATTGGTTTTTGCGATAAATTCGAGCAAAAGCAATAAGTGTCAATTTTACCTTAACAAACTTTGGAAAAATTAATGAAATGCTTGTAATTAATGCGTGCTTGGTATTATATTGACAAGAGTTGGAAATTTATAAGAATTCGTTGGATGGGTGAAGCTGGTGAAAATTAAGTTTTATAAAATACAAATTGTCAAAATATTCTACTTATTTTGATAATTTTCTGTAACCTTAACTTATCTTTTATAATAAGAATATTGTTGTTTAAATTATGACCTGTTAAAATATGTAAAATATGTACGACTATATCGTTATTGTAAAATGTGTGTAAAGGTACATATAAAAGAATGTTAAGGTATATACAATGGACGCACCTGTTCACGTTATATATTTTGTGATTATTATCGCCCACAATTATCGCCTCAAAAATCTGACGCATGTCATATTTGAGGTCAATTACATATCACGTTACTGTCTCTATGGACTAAGTCGCAATATCTTACCATGATCTTGAAATCCGAATCATGAAGAGTACACCTTGCAAATATGTCATGGAAAAGTCTTAATTAAAAATAAATTATCAATTATTTAAGCGAAATTGTTTTTGTCATTGGTCTGATAAAACATGGAGAATTCTGAAACAAATGACCTCAATTTAATAATTCAGTTACCGCAATCAGTTTCAATTCGGGGCGTCGGGTGGGTTGAACTTGACCATTAATAAATGGCAATGATACTTCAAAGTTAACCCTCTCGCGCTCGGAATAATGAGCGGTATCAGCCACCACTTGTGTTCGCGGCCTAACGGGATCAAGATAATTTGCTTTAATTGCATGTTAGACAAAAACTCTGAGAAATTAATGCAACTTTACAGTATTTTGTAATAATTGTTTTTTTATTTTATTAATATAGATCAGAAAAGATACTTCGCCGCCTTGAAATTGAATGAAGCCACAAACGGCTTATTAGTAAGTTCTTTTTTTGAATTCTTGACAATTAAAAACGTTTTTAGAGAAATTTTACGAATAAACAACTAATACTGCGTAATATACTTAATCAATAAATAATTATTTCAAATATTTTAGGGACATTTTAGCACGGAGACGTGGCAAAACTTTTTACGCAACTATTTCAATTCTCAAAACTAGGTACATTTTCTTGTTAGCAGTGAGTAATCTTTACTAATCTATGGTTATTAATAATTAGGATGTTATAAAATTATTAATAACGTAGTGTGTAATCATGCGCGTTGCAATATTTCTAACATTTATTTTATTAGTTTATATTATTTGGCATTGGGTTAACGCCATGTTTAAATATAACTATAATGCTTACATTATAATATTTCTCAAATCTTATTGTTTACATGTAAATGATATTCGGTTTTTATCGATGTCTTTAAAAATGATCCATTAAAAATGAAACCATTAATTAACAATCAACGATGCCTCTCTTATTCCGAACTTATCTCGATAGCGATATTCTATTCCCGAAGACCGTAACAGTACCACTTATATTATAGCCAACACACTTAAAATCGCATAAAATATCGCCCACCCTACTTTTTAATGGTGTTGCCGCCCTCGGAAAACAAAGAAAAACCTTTGCAAAAAAGTAGTGTATTCGGGTGATATTTATTATTATATTAAAAGCAGATCTAGGGTGGAATTTGCCGGCGGCGAGCGGGAGGCGATTACTGCAGCGACCACCGAATTTATGGTCAAACTTCAGTGCAAAGGCGACGGTGCGAGTTTTTATTATGATCAGCCCAGTGGACCGTGAAAGCAAGTTGCGGGGGAGACGTAATTTCCATATCTCATGTCTGTCTGTCGCCCTAGTGCTTTCTTAATAAAACTTGTGACAGTGTTTTACTTAAATAGTCGCGGACTGAGGAGGGATGGTCTTTTAATATTTTTGTAATGCTTAAGTTTATCCTCATTTCTGTTAGTGTTACTGTTACTATAATTGTATATTGTTCTGTTGTACAATCCTAATTTATGACCCAAAATATTTCCAGTGCCCATTACCAAGTGCAAATGAACATCACATTTCTTAGACATCTTTTTTAAACTTTCAAGTGTGTCGTCTTTCTTGCGATGTTTTCCTTCGTCGTTTAATTAAGTGATATAAATAAGTAATTTTATCACTGCAAAATTTGAGGTGCATGCTTGTTATTCGAACCTCGGACACTCCGTCGATAGGCCGTGAAACAAAATCATTAGGCTATCACTACATGTAATGACTAACCTATATACGTAATAAAATATATGTACTTCTGTTATTTAATTAAATTACTAGCTTACTTTAAAATAGGTAAGTCATAAAATAGGAAGAAATCATGACATAAACCTTGATTTCAGTCATTTTTTAAGATTACCAATCAACTCCACGAACGTAAACTTAAATATTGTTTCATCGCACTCAATCATTCGCATGAGCTGCTCCTTCATTCAGCTCATTTGCACAGGCGAGTCGCGCGGAAAATTATTTCTTTTCATATTCCCATTTTTCACGTCTTACTTAAAGTTTTCACCGAAGACTGGGGAGCTAACAATACTTCTGTTTGTTTTTCTTTTTCTGGCTGACGAATGAAATTGGGTACGTTGCCTTGTTTATTCTCTTTAATGAATGCAATATCAGTTTTTTAATACGCGGATAAATTTTGAAATAATAATAATTATATTGATAGAATACTATGACTATGACTCGACTTGGCGGCACCACCGCCACACCTATTACCTACTGCTTAATAATAGCAATATTAAGCAATGCTGTGTTTTGTATTGAAGAGTGTGATAATAAGGGAGACATACTTTTCCAAGGTGTTCTAGTTAGCTGAGCTTAGTCAGGTCGCAATCTAATGTTATCTTGGGTTGATTACTCATGTTCATGGGCGTCGGTAGCTTCTTAGCATCATGTACACTGTATGTTCGTCGGCTACTCCTATATAAAAAAAACATAAGATTGCTTATAAGTTATATATTGATATATCTATACAATTGTACATGCGTAACAGTACATAGCAGTAAAGGATTAAAATTAAATTTTAATGTAGATGCTGTTACAATGAAATATAAACTATTTAAATATGAACATAAATATCCCGAGGTCGAGTTCTTAGTACTTATTCAATAAAGCCGTAAAAGGTAGCATCTAGCGCCATCTATCGGTGAGTAGAACATATTGCTATCATTGATTTTATGCCAGCCTGGTATACGATAACAGCGCCATCTAGTATGCAATAGCTTTAAACTCGCTGTATTTTCAACGCCATCTATGAGACTGTTTCTGGACGAATGGTTTTAACTCCTTATCTCGTTGTTTCTGGTGCCTTAGTTAAATCTTGTCCGTCATGACTGACATGGCGGCGTATTTCTTGAGGCATGCGTCACATGGGTCTCTGTCATTCACGACGCATGTGCGTGGAATCCGTTTGATCTGTTGTTATAAGGACATAAGTATGATATGGAAGTTACGCAAGTTTATAGAGAAGTTTAAAAGAAGGTTTGATATTATTATGATTATTTTCTAAAGCACTAGTGATGTTATTTTAATACCTTTGCAATTAAATAACTTATTTTATAAATATAATACGATCAATAAAATAAGCAAGCGCCAAAAGATATTTCATAGCAATGTTTGCCTTAAAATCTTTGCGCATATACTCATTATTTTTTTACTGCAGATTATGAATAAACAAAAACATGTTTGAGCTCGCTTATTCATATGTTGTGGATATCGACATCGCTGTTTAATAAGATTGCTAATTTTATTATCTTAGTACCTGTACCTCAGGTAAAACGCCGTGACGTCACTATATACTTGACCGACTGACTATGATAACTAATTTTATTATTACTGAATTACTGACAGAAGTGTCCCTTGGATGTTCTAATCGTGTTTTCTCCGACATACAATGGGTGTCCATATTATTAGGGGCAGTTCTGAGATTTATGTTATTCCTAGTTTAAAGCGGTATTATCAGAAAATTAACATATTTTTCTGTTTTTTTTTTTAATTTGACACTATTTTTGATAGTATTATATTTGCTTTTTCATGAATGATAACACCGAAACTTTTCAACATAGATGAGGGTAAATCACAATTGGTTGAAGTTTGTTGAAAATCGCTTATGCATTGCAACATTTCTAATGTTGTCTAAAATCTTCTGTGATTATTTTCCAAAGGTTTTTTTCGCCTTATATTATTAAAACGTAAGTATTTCTCTTTCTCTCTCGTAACTCTCTTCTCTTCTTTTCTCTCTCTTAACTCTTTGCGTAATATTTTCTACATTTTATGTTTGTATTTCATTATTATGTGCAATATGCCGTGATTTCCTGGTATTTTTTCTGCAGCACAGACAAGACTTCAGACACGTCTCCTATAAAATTTGGGGATATTCAATCATTATTACTCTAATCCACATGTTTGCAGAGACATATAACAACAATTTCAGGTGTTCCAAAGTCAGTCGTTAACACAATAAAAATTACAATTAACCAAAATAAACCCCTTGAAGCAGCTCGTGCTGAAAAATGCAATAGAAAAATGTTCACCACTGCAGATAATTATCGTAAAATGATCGATATTTGCTTTCAAAACGTAATATAAATATTGATTGTTTATCTACAATGATTAACGACGAAGCAAAAAAAGTTTTCGATAGGAAAGTTCCAAGGTGGCTAAAACAGTAGGACCCGATCGATTGGCGGCCCACCAAAAAGCCAAACCTCACCGTAGCTATCTATGATGACGAAGATTCTGTGATGGGCCTGACAACATAGATATATGACTTATGATGACTGGAGTCGCGTAATTACAATATGTTAAGCAGGCTGGTTTTTCAATAACATGTTTTTTTGTGATATTTGTAATATTTGAAATACTTTATAGGTATTCTTCTCCAACAAGTCGATGTTTCATATTTTAGTCGACAAAGGTTCATACGTCAGACGTAATCCTGGGGTGCAATTTCAGTCAGGGATGCCTTATGGAGAGAGTTAACCATCCTGTTAGTGTCATCGTGTAACCTGTGATCTCAGCGAATGATATCGGTGCCTATATGTATCGTGTAGAAAGGACCATGAGGCAAGACAAATACGAGCGTATGCTAGGAAAATCGGCTTTTGCCCCAGTTCAATGAAAGGTTTCCTGAATATGAAAAGTACATTTATATGCACGAATCTTGGCTTTTGTGGCGTCTTGCCACAAAGCCAAGAGTGTAATTGTATTTCAGGCTGAAAAAAATCATTACAATAATGCTTGGCTAGAGGCCTTACTAGGCATGGACCCTATAGAGAACATGTGGAAGTTCACCAAAAAACTTATCGCCAAACAAGTGATTAAAACCAAGCTCCAGTTGATCGAAACCAAAATTAAAGAGTGGGATCAGAACACTGAAACCCAGCTCAACGCCCAATCATGCACAGAGAGTAGGCCCTGGCGTAATAGAAGTCATAAATATAGCTCAGGATAGCATAACTGCATATTAAGATTGATATTAGAGTTATTGCAATAGATTTGTATTAATTTCAAATATTATTAAAAACATAACGAAATTGTTCTGCATATGAAACTTGTTGTTCTTATTATCGTCTTACCATATTCTTGTAATTAAAAAATACCTAGGACCCCTGCGACCAATGATTTGTTTGTAAAATTCGGTTAATGTAGGAAATATTAAAATCTAAACACTGTCCCTAATAATATGGACACCCATTGTATATATACAGTTTATTGTTCTGACGCATCTAAGCTGTTAATACTAGAGTAGGTAAAATAAAACGACTTTTGTAATAATATAACTTTATGTTTTATATAACAAATATAGAACCGCATAAAGATCGATTGCGACCATTATTGTGGACAAGAAAATAATAATATTTACAATAGACATTAAAGCTATAATCAATTTAAATATAATCAGTTTAAACGTGTCATTTATTTACAATAAAATATATCTCTAAATTATTTATAAAACAGTCGACAAATAAAGGCAGTTGTTTTATAATTTAATAATTGTAACAATTTTATCAATGTATGTACAAATTCTAAAATAAACAAGGTAATGTTTGTCAAAATATTGGACGGATTGCAGTTATGAGCACACTTGGTTTTCCATCACTATATAAAATCCTTTATGCATATCTCACTAGAACAAATATATCTGTATAAGGCACTCAATTTGAATGGACACACTTTAATTTGCTTTAATAAGAAGTGGAACTGCTACCTGGCCTGAGTTGCTTCGTCTGAACATCGTCGTAGGCTATCGTAAAAACACTCTTCTTTTCGGTAATCGGTAGTCTTTTAATATTACCTGTTTGTTGTACTAGCGTGTTCATGGCTATACCAGAGTCGTTATCCTCTATTTTTGTGGCTACATTTCTTTTATTCAAGTCAGGAACAGTATCTCCTCCTATATTAATCTTTGAAACATGAACCTCAGACCCGCTCTTTCGTTCGTCGTCATAATTCGTTGATATTGATATACTATGAGTGAGAGCACTTTCGGATATATCTTGTTTCCTTTCCTTATTTTTTACATCGTCCTGGTTAACGTATATTGGTTGTTGTTCAACGGACTGTCGTCGAGGAAGCACTGGAACGTTGGATTGAGCTCCGAGATATTTTGGTATATGTGTGGGCTGAATATAACAAAGCGGATTTTGGTTCTCATACTGATGTTCATATCTATGTTCTGAATGCTGAAGTAATGGATGAACATCTGGCAAAGGTCCTTCAGGCACAGGAGTAACTTTGCCTTCCTTTAAAATTCGTGGGTGTATAAAATCATTTTCTTTTTCTTTGAAGTTTTTTTTTGCTTGTGAACTTTCACTTTGATGTTCTTTGGATGTTATTTTACCATATCGATTAGATTTTTCTTTAACTTCACGATCACTTTCGGTCTTTGTTTTTGAAGGACGCTTTGGTTTGTCTGGAACGGTTTTTTCGGATGTCGGTTGTTTAAGGGTTGATGACGATTTTTTTCCATACCACTGCATATATCTTGGCAAACCTTTTTGTAAACTTTTTGAGCTCTCACCCGCCTTTTCGTCTTCTTCGGTTTTCTTTGAGAGTTTTTCATTGCTATCACCTGAGCTATCCTTTTTAGATATACTGTCATTTGGAGTTTTGGATAATGGTTTTGTTACTTCTTCGGTCTCACGGGCTTCAGTTGAAGATCCTTGTCTAGAAAATACTTTATTTCGACTATCTTTAGTTGCAGAACTGTCACCACTGTGACTTTCTTTACTGCTTTCATGTTCCAGAGCTAATTGAGGTTTCGAGACTTCTCGTGCACTCAATGATTGTTTTTGTTGCCGCAATCCTTTGTTATAATAGTCAGATTCAATTTTTTCATCTAAAGAATCCGATATTTCCATTAATACTTCTCTTCTTAATCTAGATTTTCTATCACCTTCCGATAATGATATCTGGGTTGAACTGACAGTTTCATTCTTTGATGTTGTTACTGTACTTTTAGTAACATCACCATAGTTTTTAATATGTTCTTCTCTTTCATTAGTTTTGCTTATCTTAACGCGTTTTTCACTTTCTAGTGTAGGAGACACTTCACTTTCTTCTATTATTGGAGTCTTAATTTTTCTTTTCAATTCATAAGCACGTATACTCCGTCGTGGGTCTTTATATTTAATTTTCTTTTTTGGCTTTTTTCGTTTTAACCATGCTACCTTTTTTGATTCATCTTCCATTGTAATTTGTGATTCATCTTCACTGTATGAATCATTATCACTCCGTGCTTTTCTCCGTAAGGGAGTCAATAATTGGGGCTCAGTCTGTGTTCCTATATGACACTCCGTCTGGGTAGCTATTACAGAATGACCAGGTAGACTTTGTGTTTCTAATTTACTCTCAACTTGAGATGCCGTTTCTTGATTTTGTAACATTCTTTCTCGTTCTAAAAGTATTTGATGTAATAATTCATTTTGTTTTCGCAGGGATGATTCTAATAACTCTTGATGAATGGAGGATTTGTTTTGCATTTCTATTATTGCAGACTGTAAATAATCAGTTTTTAGGGGAACTGTACCTGGTACGTCAGGGTGCATATTAGTATATTCATGTGAACGATTAGCTGCTTCATTGCCTAACTGAGATCTCTGAATGATAGTTTTGCTTTCTTTACCATTTGAAATATTATCCAAATCGGTGACTACGTTCCCCATTCTCTCTCTTATATTCTTTGCTTCTTCACCCTGTTCCCTTATAAAACGTTCCATGAGGAGTTCTTTTCCGTTATCAATTACAACATATTGTGTATGTGGAATCAATGTTGCTGGTCGTTGTTGGTGAACAGGTAAATTAACGTATCGTTCTTCGTCATTCTTCCCACGAGTTACAAGTCGCAAAATTTCCGTATTACCTTCTTTTATAAAGTAATGATCTCTACCTAGGGAAGTTTGAGCATGGAGGTTGTCATTGTGTTCACGTTTGGTTTTAGTTTCATCTTTCTCTTGATTCTTGTCTAGATCAGATTTGAGGAAAACACCTCCTTCAGAACCACGATCGATCTCGTGTCTGCGTATAGACTCGTTATCTTGGTCTTTTCTTTGATGATGTAGTGTTGCAATTCTGTCATAGCCATTTTCTAGATCTTCAATATATTCCTTGTGTTTATTAGAAAATGCTTCTTGTAGTTGCATTTCTTTAGTATAAATTATATTTGGTCCATCCCTGAAATAAAAAAAAACATATGAATTGAATATCTAATTGAATGAATAAATTGAATGAACATACTTAAGAATGTTTGCAACTTAAGACTTTTTTTTGTTTTCTTGGTGCTATACGTTTTTGCAAGTCGAAAATGGCATTAGACTTACGATAGCTTTGCAATTTTTAAACATTTTCTTAATTAGAAAAATACAAATCATAATTCTACGTACCTAACTCTGAAGGATTGTCTTGTATCATCATATTTATAATCATTGTCTTCAGCAGCATGTACAAATTCTTGATGGATATCTCCAGGTGTAGAAGATGGTTTATTTGGGTCTTTGGATCTGTAATTTCTCTTATTAAATTTCCATTGCGTCGGTTTTGTCCTCAAATCTGCCTGTTCCGCGCTCCAAGCTTCCCGTCTCCTCCAATCTGTTGCTTGTATGGACTTATTTTCTATATTTTGCGTCGACTTGTTTTCCCTCCCAAGTCCCTTGTCCCGAACCACTAAATGCACGTCGTCCTCTGTGGAGTTGACACGTATCACTCTTTTCCTAGAATTTATTAATGGATTTCTATGTACCTATCGGTTCTGACATGATGGAAGAATTACAGATATCTCCAATTAAGAAAACAACATGTCGTAGAAAAGATTGAAGAATGACTTACATAAGTGTAAGATTCTGAAGGAAGGTAATATGAAATATATTCTAAACCTTTTCCTTGACATGGTGCTACTAAATTTGAAATTACTTCTTGAAAACAAAAATGTTCAAAAGTGAGTTTTATATTTTTTTTGCATGCAAACAAAATTTTTTGTGGGGCTATTGTGTCACTAGATATTGTGTAATAATAACAATATAATTACCTACGACGTGGTAAGCTGGTGTGCATGCTCAATTAATTGGTGCATTTTAGTCTGTTAATGAGAATGGAAATGTTAGTTTGCTACCAAAATAATAAGAGGTAAATAAAACTAATTCGTGTCTACAAAAAATACAGCAATTCCAGTCAGTAGTTAAGTTGCTTAAAGCTTAGTTATATAATATCTGGGTAATAATTACCTGGGTGGCATGTATAAAGGACATCCTTCACAAATGCAACAGCAAATGAGAAGTAACAATACAAGGGCGACCAGTATTGCTAATAAAATAAGTAGCCAAAATAGCAACCGACTTTCTGCTCTATATAGATTCTGCAACAAATATAGAAAAACAATAAGTCATTTTTAATTTCTTTACATTGACATTTTATAAATTGTTTTCTTCTTTTTATTGTTGTTTTTTACCGAATCTCCATTATCTGTAGCTGTATTTTGCTCAGTTTCCTTAGAGCCAGAAATAGTTCCAGTAGTGTAAATAGTCATATTTTTAGCCAACTGCTCTTGAAGCTTGGAGACATCAATAGCAGAGCTTCCAGAAACTCGTACTACGGCAGTTACTTCACTCCTAAAAAAATATTACATTTCGTTATCCTATAGCGTTAGCCTACTAGCACAGATAGAATTATAACCATATCGTCATATACTTACTTTTCTTGTACTTCCTTGCCTTCTAAACTACCTCCATTATTCTCGTTACCTTTATAAGGTTTGATATCAATAATATTGACTTTACCTCCAGAAAGTGTACTTAATATTTCTTCAAGTTTCCTTCTATCAGGATTTGTGCCCGGAACAATAAATGACATTGTTCTGGTTTTACTTTCTGGTGGATAAATTTTAACTAGAGTAGTTGAGGAAAGACTAGGATCACCTAGATCATATGCTCTTATAGTGAGCACAAAGGCTTCGCTTTCCTCTTGTCCATCAAGTTGACGTTTCCGTCTATAAACGTTTTGTTTCTTCGTTCTCTTTAAAGTTTCTAAGAGGTAAAGTTCACCTAAAATCAAAATTTATAATTTTATATTTTTCATCGTAAGAATACATTTACAACATGTTGAAAATAATAAAAATCCAATTGTATACATACCAGTCTCTTCATTGATAGCAAATTTGCCATCTCCATTTCCGTTTACTATTTCATATCTGACTACATTATTTGGTGGCTCAGCGTCTTTATCAACTGCCTTTACAAATGCCGCTGAAGTGAAATTATTTAAACTTGGCGACAAAACGAATTCATATAACGTCCTTTCAAACTCTGGTGGGTTATCATTTACATCTAATAACTTAATAATTAATGGCACTGTTACTCTTAAACCTACGCCTTCATTATCTCTAGCCTCTACTAAAAAATGCAAATCTGGCATCGCTTCACGATCAAAACCATGATTATTGGTAGCAACGGTTATTTGTCCTGTTAAAGGATCTAAATGTAACGATGTATTTAAATATCCTAATATGGCAGTATACTGAATCTTCCCAAAAGCTCCCGTGTCTACGTCGTCGGCTGCTACTTGTACAACTTTTGTACCGGCTGTGACATTTTCAGGGAGTTCTACGTCATACGATAGTGCAAGGAATACTGGAGGGTTGTCGTTAACATCATTTAAATAAACTGTGACATTTGCTGTTGCAGATAAATTTGTTGCTGGTCCAAGCTCTTGAGCTAAAATCTGTAAAGAAAAAACAGTTCATGAGTATAAAATTATTATTGGATATTTATCAATTATTGGGGAACTGCTTAAATAATTACCTACCTGAAATATTACTGATTTACGAGCTTCGTAGTCAAGCAGTGTATTGTCTCGTACTTTAATGATGAATTGGGCATGTCTCTCAGCAACTGTTGGTGATATTTCAAATGTTCCGTTATTTCCAACCAACGAGAGCGAGAACACGCCATTCTTGCCAGCATCATTGTCATTCACTTGCGGGATGTAGGGATCGTTGAAAGTTAACGCCGTTCCTTGAGGAGCATTCTCATCCAAGTAAGTGATGTAGCTGAAATTATTTTTATAAAACGTAAACAAAGTTTGGTATTTAATTTGTATTTTATTTTGGTTTGGTACTTTGGTATTTAGGGTGAAATAGACATTTAATAAATTCAACTGTAAAAATGTAATTAAATTTAGATAGGACGATGAATCTGTACAGATTTAGTTAAGTACGATATTTGTGAACGTATCGACTTTAATGATGATGCTGCTACAAAATAATTTGCTGTTGAAGAATTAATACTTATATTTAAACTCACAATTGATTTTCAAAATAAGGCGGCGAGTTTTCTCTCTCAGGCAGGATGAAGGCGAGTTGGACGGTAGAAGACATAGCCTCAGGCTCCTCTCGGGACAAGCGCACCTCTTCAGCCACCACTGTCAGAAGGATCGGCGTGCCAGCGTGGGATATGGCTGCGATTTCTTCGATCGGCCTCTCGAGGGTAACTTCACCTAAAATAATAAGACATTAACGTTTAAAAATATCATAATGATTTATGTAACTGGAAATTACTATTCAAGAAACAATAGTAAAATAAACATCTAACACTATAACAATTACAAGTTTCCTAGCACAATTTAAATTCTATATTAAATTATGACTGACTGGCCTAAACTGACATAATTTGCACTTCCTGAATATCGTGAATTATCGTTTGAATGAATTATTCACATTCATTAATTTATTTACATCCATAATATTAGTTTTGTTCATAATTCATCATAGTGTTCGTCTGTCTCTCTTTTAAGTAAATCTACAATTTATCGCGAAGTGAAAAGTAAGTAATATTACTTAATCCCAATAAGAATCTTCACAGTAGTACTTAGTCAGTACTATAAACTTAATAACAAGAAGGGGTGACTACTTAATGAGGAGAAAAATGTGTCCCTAATTAGCATACAAAAGTGAACTCACTTTTCTTGTGACAAGCTTACGTTTATTAACAGTGACAACGGGTCTATTAGCCTCATTAATGTTTCATAAATCCTTTGTAGCTACGTCATCTTCGAGTATATGGGCCTTAAACCGAATTCCGCCTACAGGTTTAGCGAGTAATTTATGGACGCTTGTCTTTATCGAATTGGCACGACTCTTCACTTTTACTACACCTACGTGTTTGCTTTGTTTTGGTCGTTAGTCATAAATTTGTATAATTGAATTGTCTTATGTCTCTGACTCAATCGTTTAGGTTCTGCGTAGGTATTTTTGGGCTATTTATTCATCTATTCTATAGGCGATCTCCCATTTTGTGGCGTTCTTCACATGATAATGATTCATAAAGTATTAATTATACTTTTAGAAAAGTTCCATTCCAATAAATATTTGGTACATAAACTTATAAATACAAGTTAAGTCAAATAAATAAGTTCAAGATGTAATCGATCACCTATATTATACTGGAATTTGGTGACGCACTCGGTCCTTCTTGATACACGAGTTTCATACTGCAGTCATTACGATCTTTGGTTTTAAAAGATTATCCTTTTTTAGAAATGTTTCGCATACTTTGTAGAAATACAATTTCCTTAATTAATTGGTGTTCAATTTGTATCACCATATGGTAAAACACTTCCATATAGAGTTGTAAATTACATTTTACTATTTTAGGTTGAATGCCTTTAACGGATGTGAAAAAATAAGCAATGTTGATAAGAAGTTTGTTGATACGTTTAATTGAGTGTACCAAGGCATATGGGTCAATTAAATATGTACGAAAATGGCTTTTTCCCATACCTCGCATGCCATCTGAAATGCTACAAATAACTATTGCGAATCTATTAAAATCTCTCTGTAAAAGACGATTAGCACCTATTATAAATACTCCATCTTTCCGAATTTTGCCTTGCTAATATCAAAATTTGAAAATTTCTTGTGTAAAGTTATTGCCTAATATCTAATTTCTGTAGGCAAAACATTGGATAGATTGATTATGATAATAATCATAGCTCATTAGACACATAAGATTGAATACCATAATAATTAAAGGTTACAATATTAAAGACCCTATGGTTGTATTCATACTGAGTAGAATGCGTACAATATACTACTATTCCATATTTTACATGTTTGCCATCTAACGCAGTCATCTTAACTGTTTCGTAACAGCTACTTTGTAAGACAGTGGTGGATAGATAAGCGAGCTAGCAATGTATTGTCATCTGACTACATGGAGGGGCACCTTTCACAGGAGCGTCTATAATGAAGTAAGACTACAAACAATGGCCGTCCAGACGCGACGGACGAGTACGGTCTAATAAGCTATTATACGGCCGTTCAAGTGAATTAAATTGTGATACAGTTACTTGCAACTTTGTAGTATAAAGTGTAAGCTAAGTATTATGTATAATGATTATGAAAAGTGCGACTTCTAGAATGTGTGTCCTCAGATTTGTCTTCCCATAACTTAATAATGATACGCTTAAATATGTTTAAATGTAATCTTGTATATGAAAAAAATAAATGTATTTTTTTAATAAAACTTGTATTTTTCATGTTTGAATCAAATCATGTGTAATATACAGGAATTTGCCGTTGGTATGGACAAATAGAACAAAGTGGCGTAAAATCCTAACTACTAATATTATAAATCCGAAAGTAACTCTGTCTGTCTGTCTGTCTGTCTGGTTGTCTCTTCTTCACGCCTAAACCACTAAACCGATTTTGATGAAATTTTGTACAAAGATAGTCTGAGACCCGAGAAAGGACATAGGATAATTTTTATTCCGGAAATCCCACGGGAACTAGGGATGGCGATCTAAGATCGATTAATCGGAGAATCGATCTTTTGGACCCAAGACATCGATTATTTTAATCGATATTAGTAAGGATTCAGTCGTAAACTATGCGTTTGATCAAGTGATGATCTTTAGCAAAGTTGAAGGTACGAATTTTCATGTTAGTATGTTATATTATTTTCTTTTAAACGCGGGCGAAGGCGCGGGCAAAAGCTAGTTCTTAATATTGTTACAGTCTTTTCCTATTAACCTTTCGTACATTTAAAATGTTTTCGCTAATTAGCCCTTTTATAAAATTATTTGGCAAAATGTTGTTTACAATATTTAAGGAACTCCTTTGATAAAGCTAGACTTATTGTTTTCAATCTTAAGTTGTTCGTTAGTCAGTGTTAAAATTTCATTAAGTAGAAATTTAATATCACCTATTTATCAGGGATCATTACGGATTTTATGCACCAAGTTCTAGCGCACGCTATCATTTGTAGAAATCCAAGTCGTTAGTTAATTGGAAAAGTTTGGGAACTTCACAATTAAATGTGTTTGGTTGGAAAGCTGCAAGTTAATCTATGTATAATTATTGCAGCTAGTAGGGCACGCGAGGTCGGAAGCCAAGAAATGCGAGTGGTCTACGATAAGGAAGTAGGAACTACTCGTTGTAACATGTATGGACTACCGGGTCAAAGCAAAAAGTTCAAACGGCTGTCGTGAATTTTGGGGTAACTTTTTGTAGAGGCTATTACGTGTTTTAGGTCAAGATGAATATTTTATGTACATTCATTTAAAAGCCTCTTCTATCGGATTAAGTTGCTATATTAAAATTACTTTAAATGCCCATTATATTTACATCTTATGTAGGCTCCAATATGTAATTTAATACACAAACCAAAATATATTTTCTTAAGTTTTTTAATTCGTAGAGGTATAATTCAAAATAAACTATGAAGTCGTTTTATTAATTCGAACTAAAATATGTTGTATGAATAAAATGAAAATTGGCATCAGCTGAAATAGACATCGTTTTTTAAATTTAATTATATTAAAAACTTAATAAAATGTAAATTGTAAATGAACAAGACTGAAATGTGAAATGTTGCAGGCTCTCCAAATAACGATATATTATGAATCAAATCAAATCAATACTCAATTGCGGCTACATAGTAAGGACATCCATTAAATTTTAGTAGTTAGGTAATACCTTTTGCGATAAAAATAATTAGAACACTCGCAGCTAACAACTCGAATTTAATGAAGGGCTATAGTCATGAACACGTTGAATTCGTTCTATAAATTAAGGACAAAACTCGTTAACAGAGCTATGACCTTACTCTGCCTAAGTAAATGTTCTTTGTGGAAAATTACCTGGCTGAGAAAATGTGGGTATATAATTTCCTTGTAAAAGGTACGCAAATGTTCGCCCTCGTTTTTAAAGGTAGAAAGGGTAACAAAATATAAAATGCTTCATATAACTTTTTTTCGAAAGAGTTTCTAAATTTATAACCCCACATTAGGACCCTTATTACTAAGCCCAATCACAATTCATTATTAAGATGTCTGGCTGACCGGGGATTGAACCTAGAACCCTTTGCGAGTTAGACCGTTATAGTGACCGCTTTAACACATACGTTTTCAAGTATAAAACATTAGTGTCAAGTAAACAATATAACATTAGTGCGAAGTATACAGAAGATCTAAATCTTCCGTTTCTCTTACGAAGTGGCAGCGGATTGAATTGCGAGAAACTATTGCGTTTAAACACCACATTACTGATTCACCGCGTATTCAAACAACGAGTAATAAGTTGTCGATGTTTCGACATGCTAATCTTCGTTGGCAAACTTATGAATGCAAAGCATATACTTAACAATTTTCTCCGCCTTACAATTCCCGCACTGGCGTGCAATTTAAATGTAAAAACAAAGAAGTTGTAAAGGTTAATAGTTGTCTATAAATTGAAATTGTATTCTCGCAAAGTCCGATAAAATGTGTTATTTAAGTATTGGAGATTCACACAAAAGAGGTGTAATGAGAGGGGAATTGGATTTCATTTGTTAATGTAAGTTATATAATTTAATTATAGTTGATAACATGAAGTTGTCTTATTGCAGAAAAAACTTTAAGCTCGAAATAAAGTGTAAAACTTTTTTGTTAAGTGTCAGACTTCAAAAGTAGCTCATTAGGATAATACGAACATTTATATTATAACATTTCGAGAATATGAAAGATTATATTACCCAAGGGACAAATATATTCAACTTTATATTCAACTAGCTGACCTGGCAAACTTTGTACAGCCTCAAAATCTATTTATCAAATATATTTCATACAAAATATAGCCTGTGTTACTCGTAGATAATGTAGCTTTCGAATGGCGAAAGAATTTTTAAAATCGGTCCAGTAGTTTTTGAGCCTATTCATTACAACCAAACAAACAAACAACGTTTTCCTCTTTATAATATTAGTATAGACAAAGATCTAAACGGATTAAAAATAATGTTCCATAAAATCATTTTGTATCAATATTTTAATTTTTTCTTTTACACTTCAATCTTTGTGTTTCGTCAGTTTGACAACTCAATAAAAAGTGTGTTCGTAAACGTCACTTGTAAATATATCTTCGAGTCACGCAATGTCGTAACTGGGAATCGGAATTGTTTCATTTTAACTACACAGTAACTGGATTAGTACTATTTTTCATAAAAAAAGAATATCCTTTTGAGACTGTCTCGTGAAGTAAACTATAAAATTATTTAATTTATTACGTATAATCCAGAATTAAGGATTGTAAGACGTATCATGATTGATTTTAATGGTAATAATAAACTAAGACATAGATTAATCTCTGTAATGTTCTTAACAAAGCTAACTTTAGAAGCAAAAAACTTAAGTTTGAAGGCTTATAGCATAGAAGAAGGATCCAACTCAACATCAGATTTTTATTAATAGAATCATAATTTAAATATTTGATCACAAAATGTGAATGACATTTTTCTGTAACAATAAAAAACTAGATACACTTTTTAAAGAATTAAAAAAACACATACCTGTCGTCTCGTTAATATTGAAGAACGGCGTGAACGGGTTCCCTTCAGAGACAAGGCCGTATCTGATCTGCCGCGGGGCGCCTTTGTCGCCGTCCTCAGCGCGGACCTTCACCACCATGTCGCCCGGGACCACCTGCCGGGGTAAGTGAGTGATGGGCGGCGCCGACGTGAACACGGGCGGCATGTCCTGCACGTCCTGCACCACCACCACCACTTCCAGCCCGGCTATGTTGCGCGTGTCCTTACCGATCTCTGCGTAAGGGTCCTGGAAATTAGTTTACATATTTTACAAAAACAGCATTTTTTTATATAATATAGGAATAGTAGACGAGCATGCGTCCAGTTGGTGGGAAGTGACTACTGCCGCCCATGGACATTTGTAATCAACCCCAGATAGGATTAGATATTCCAAATAATTTCCTATAAAAGTGAAGAAAAATATCGCGAGGGAACCTACACACACGAAAGTTCTTAAAAAAGTTCTCAAAGGCGTGTGCAATCTTCCAATACCCACTTACTGTGAGAGGAGACCCGTACTCAAAGAGGGAATTTAATGGGTTGGCGAGGATAATGATGTTATTATTAAGGTATAAAATCTTAGACAGAACTGTATAATTTTATATAGGAACAATCCCAAATAGCACCGTTATCTAACCTCATGAGCCCCTAGTTGTTGTGAAAAATCCGACATGTCCATTATTTCGAAGATTAAAAACGTAGCTTAATTTGTTAGTATCCGTTTATATTCGACGAAAATTTAAAGCTTGTTTATTTGTTTATAATTTAGTATTAACTGTTGATAGTTAGATTTACTGTATCGATTGTTAATGTCTAATTTTGCTTTAAATCATATTAAGTATCACTAAACTACGTATTTAGGTACTAAACTCGTTCTGTTCTTGTTTACTATACCGCTAGTAAATTGCAACTCTAAACGGGCATTTATGCAAGAAATCATTATGGGTTTGAACCAAATACCTGATTATTATAAAACGTTACAAAACACTGAAATAAGGTAAGCATTGTACTCTCTAATCCGCATTGTTGTAGAGCAACTCGACTAAATGAATAATAGCAGGGTTAAAATATTACTGAGGCCTTTCTAACATTCCATTGTTGGTTTACTGGACCTTAAGAAATATAGGATTTTGTGTAATTTCCGGATTTTTGTAAATATAACATTGATGGAATATTTAAAAAGGTACGAGATAAACTAAGTTTGAAGGTGGTAGAACCCTTTGTGGTTTGACTCCGGCGGCACCACCGCCACACCTATTTCTGCCTAATAACAGCAGTGTTAGGCGCTGCTGTATTCCGTTTTGAAGGGTGTGGTAAGGGAGACATACTTTTCCGAGGTGTTCCAGCTTAGTCCTCAGGGGTAGCGCCGCACCTGTGGCCGACCTCAGGTAGGAATATCTAATCCTATCTGGGGTTGATTACAGATGTCCATGGGCGGCAGTAGCCACTTACCATCAAGTGGACTGCATGCTCGTCTGCTTCTCCTATATTATAAAAAAAAGTCACAGTAAAAGCAGTCATGCCGACCATGGACATGTGCAACTAACCGTACATACGAATGGAATGATTTAAATTCTACTATAAATGTGCACCACATATACCACAAATAGTTTACCATCTTTAGACCAGCTATAAAACCACACAAATAATATTTCTCAATAAATAGTTTCCATACCATACTACTCTTGATTGTATCCAATCATCAATTATTATTTATATCGTGGACAGATTGTATTTTGAGGCATGTACTAAAAATGTGTTTAAACTCTACCTACTTACTTTGTTGTAAGTATTATTTAGTTTACACGATCACCGATAATACAATCTCAAAAAGGCAATTTATGTTTTAGACATATTTATAATGAAACACTTTGAAATAGAGTAAAGTGGAACTAAATGGTTCGAGTTACTTACGACCGCTAGTAACGTTAAGTGGTACATCGACTGGGCCTCGAAATCCAGGGGTCCGACGAGGAAAATCGTGCCTTCGGTGTTCTCTGTTGATACCCGACGCTGACGGATTGCGAAAAGTGGCGATCCCTGAAATATAATCATTATAAATTTCGCTAAACGTTTTTATTGGGGTTTGCTCGTATTTCGTTGGCGACGAAGAACACGACCAAGCAAACTTTTATATATTTTTTAGTTATAAAGAAATTGTCTTATAACATTATCAATACGGTATACACGGATGAAGGAGATGTTACTATTTTTTCGTTTTCATTTAAATCTAAATGTAAGCACTTGTTACATAATAAGAACATAAAGACAACACATCCTTTAATAGAATATACAATGGGGTTTATATTAGTTCACGTAGCAAACTTACTTATCGATATTTTAACTAAAATCGATGATCATTGCATGTCTGAATGTTGTGTAACTAAGCTTAATTATATTTTTCAATCCAGCACATAATTCTTATGACAATACGAATTGCTTTCAATCAAATCCCAACGAATCGGTATTTTATCTCTAGTGGGAACACGTTCAAATAAAGATTTATTTGACTTTATCCTTAACCGCACTGTATGAGCAAATGAATAATAAGCGAATGGATACACCAAGATAAAAGACAAAAAATATTAAATTCCAGAATACGAAGCTAATAGCCGATACGCTTTGAAATTACAGTACGTGTAAGGACACGCTCTTCATTATTATATCATTTAAGTGGCCGATAAAACGACCCCAGGTTACGGGTGCCCGATCATTCTCCACGCACTGTGAGGATTTAACACGCCTCGAGTCTCTTAATGCCTGGTAATTGTGCAACATCATCGCGACCAGTACAGCGAACTGTCTAACCCGTTTCATCGGAACACGGTTTAAAATTTAAATTGCTATTCACGTGATGTTAATAGCTCCTTTTGTAAATGAAAAGTCGTGAATTAGTAAAGTGGGTGGATTTATTTTTAATATCTCGAGTTAATGTTAACTCAAGATAAATCAATTAGTTGTTAGAAATAATAAGCAAAGTTCTTTAACATAACAAAGCATAGTATGAAAGTTCGACTTAATGATAAGTATTATCTGCAACTCAACTGTTGAAGACAAACAAATAAAAAAATAGGTACTATTATTACAGGAACTTGCATAGTACTAGGCTAGGCCTATTTTATATCTATTATAAATCCTGGTTTATTGCAGGATACGGACGTAATAAAAATAGAATAACTATAATATTCATAGAATATATTTTATTACAAGGATAGATTCTTGCCTATAAATTAAAACGAACTTACAGCAGTCAATAAATTGATGAATTCGAAACGTGATCTAGATAATGGGTACAGTAGATTCGTTTCTTGTCGAGTCGAGTAGTCTACTGGATAATTTATGAGCGTATTTCGCAAACTGTAGGACACGTCAACGAGATATCGCGGTGAAAATGAGCCCTATTAGTGCAAGAAACTTCATTATGCGGTTAACGTGAAATGCGTGTCGAACACGAAGTGCTGCGCTGAAAGCGTCATTAACAATTCTTCAATCATCATCTCATTTGAAATTCAAATGAATTATGCGTCTCACCCAGAGTTCCAGTTCCAACGGCTTCGGTGACAGGGGATTCTTCCTCGCAATTACTATTTCGAGGTCCGTCCCACGCTTCGCATCCTGTAATGGAGATGTTTGGTATTATAAATATATTATGTAGTGACCGAGATCTACAGGGAGTATTAAATTAACGCATTATAAATTAACACATTTTTATTTTTCTGCTATCATTGTTAGCAGAAAAAGTTATGCAACTCCATTAGTGTATTTGTTCCATAGATTTTTTGAGTATCATTCTGTATCTATGATTTGTTTTCTTTATATAGGATTGATATGACTGATATATGACTAGATGATATGACTGATATCAGCTTACTGCAGTTTGCGCATTTTTAAATAATATTTGTCATCTATGGTTAAATAAATTAAAGTTGACCTCTCCTTTACTCCGTATTTACTTGGTAAGGTTGTATTTTTCCTTATACTTTCTGTTCCAGCAATCGCAACGAGATAAAATAACAACAACATCACAAGTCATTAAAACCTCCCGAGGTTTTTATATGTTAGTCGAATAAACAGACGGACAACAGCGCTGATAGTAGTAGATGTAACATTTAATAGAGTTGAAGTTACGTTTGATTTTTCATATTTGCGCCAAAGGAACGAGGGTGCGCGTCCGTCATCATCATCAATCATGACACATCACGGCAGGCGGCTGACGCTGCCTCATTTGTTGCTGTATACGAACTTATCTGAGCGAGTTTCGCTTTTTACACACTCCATGAATCTTAATATTATACGTTCAATGGATAAAAATCTAAGCAGCCTCGATTTGTCAACGGGTCGTCAACTAACTGTCCGGTTCAATTTTATGGGCGTAACGGGTTTGTTATTGCGTAAGTTGTATAATATGTGAAGAGGAATTTTATTAAAGAAATGTAATTCGTTGTGACGACATAATTTATAATTACTATCTTATTTTATAAATATTTTTAATTTAATACTAGTAATAAATTTATTAGAATGCATAAAAAGAAGACATTTCAAAATAAACGAAGACTACAGTCTGATGTTTTCTCTTTTGATAAATAAGATGGTTGCAACTTTTGATTGATCTGTATTTTATACAGTACCTACTGACTCCATTCCTGGAATTTGGTATCGAACTCCATGCTTCTTGTTTACAAAATCGTAATTCGGTGAATGTTTTTACACTATGTTTTTACAATGCTTTTTCTGGGAATTGTGTAGACAGTATTATTAGTAATACTGAGAAATGAGAGTAAAGACAGCTAGTGATGTAGTTAGCCATATTGTGATGATTTTTTGTCTTCTTTATTTTTGTAATGTAATGAAGGTACAAGCGATGGTAAAAGTACGGTCCATAATACATGCTATAATATATCATATCTACGAAATATACCTACGCAATGATTTGGTCATTGCTAAGATATTCGATACGAAATATAAGAATATTTTTTTGAGAAAAAATAGTTCTGTAGCAAAGTATCTGTATTTAACAATAATGTGTTTTAAGTCAATATTTAATTTATTATATTTTCATAGCTTCTATAATACTTTGCTTTCATCTTATTTCTTTAATTTTAGTCACAATTAAAATAATTCCAAAATTAACATTCCACATACCTCTGGAACAAGAATAATGCCAGGTTGGTGTGGAAAGATGGTGTCCCTTGGCGTGGTGGTATTCGTCCCGGTGATGGAGCAGGCGATGCGGGCGCTGCGGCCGCGGGTGTTGCGCGCCGCCAGCCTGAAGTCCACGTAGCGGCCGGGCTCCAGCCGCCGCAGCAGGATCACGTTCGCCTGGCACACCGAGTTGTAGCGGGTGCACGGGAGCGACTCGATGCCGATGTCTAGGCGACCCATTTGACCTGAAAAAATGCTTTAAATGTAGGTACCTATTTGTTAATCACAATTATATCATAACTATTATAATGTCGTGGATCCCTCTGTGTCAGGTATGTCGTCTAACCATGACAATTCTTAGCTCCTCCGAATCTACCATATATTTTAAAGATATGTGAACCCGCACATGCCAAGCATGATAGTTTATATCCTAAGTCCTTTTCATTTTAGGAGGATATCCGTACATGCCGGTGGATCACTTTATCACGATTAGCAAATTTTTTTTTTAATTTATCGGAAATAGGCACGTAAACTAGACAAATGCCGTGCCGGGACAACAAGCCCAGGAATGTTTAGTAACGTGTTGGACATACCTATGAGCTCAAAGTGCAGCGGGTAGTCGAAGTCGGGGTCGGAGGCGCGGACGCGGTAGATGACGGAGCCGACGGCCGCGTCCGCCGGCACCAGCACCAGCCGCATCAGCGTGCTGGGGTCGAACACTGGCTCGCCGCCGCGCGCGCTCCCGAACACAACCGCGACCAACACCAGTGCCGCTGCAAACGTCATCCTGGTGACAAGGAAAATACATTTTTATTGAAATTATAGTGAAAAATGAAGGTATTATGAAATTTTAAACTGTCTGTCTATTAATGGCCTATTATGGTCCAATAGAAAAAGAAAAACACCGAAAAAAAGCCCTATGTGCGTGGAATCCCAAAAAAAATCCAATTGCGAGTCGGACTCGCACACGAAGAATTCCGTACCGCCATTTTATTATTTTTTATTTTAGTAAAGTATACATTTTATTTAAGTAGTATTTGTTATCATAGCAACTATACAAGTAAATTCATTGTGAATTTTAACTGTCTTCCTATTACGTTCCAATAGAAAAAGAAAATCACCGAAAAATACCCTATGGGCGTGTAATCCTAAAATAGGACTTTAAAAATATTTAAATCTAATCTCATATTCAGATTATTATTAAGAATATCTTTTTACAGGGCTTTTGAGCACGTGCGTATAATAATTGCATTATACAACCAGTTTTAAGTGAAACACAAGGTTTTTGTAATTCAAAATATAATATTGGATTAGAGCTAAGAGGGTTTACATGAATATTATACCATTAATTACACTACGATACTTATTTAATGTGTTTATTCTTGAGTAGATAATATAATCATGTTTGTTTGTATATGAAAGTAATACCAAGGAGGAATAAGACGTCATTTACACAGGTGATCAGTATAAACGACTTGCAAATTACACTGCAATTATGTACAAGATTAATTATTAACAAAGGTATAATTAATGGATACGTGGGTTTCATACGTTTATTTATATTAAGTCATAATATTTAGTAACATTTAGTGATTTAGGTCAACGTAAGTCGTGGAAAACAAACTTCTAAAACAAATTTGTTATTATAATCGTCAACAAAATGTAACGACTTATAAATAAAGAACTTGTTTGATTTGTATATTTAATTCTTGATTTCTGATCAAAGACCGTCATTCTAATTTATCACAAGGAAACAACCTTATTTTCTTATGGAATTAAAGGAAATCAAATTCTGGGAATTGTTATGCGATATTTATTGACATAATTTCCTTTGACTCGTTTTTAATGTCTAGTAAGGCAAACGTGTCAAATTTTAAAGAAATACTAATATTATGTACTAACTACGAGTAATTTAGATACGCGGTAGCGTATCAGCCAATTTTCAAAAAATAATGGTCATAAGCACCGTGTGCAATATTACACGAACAACCTGAAGCTACTTACTCGTATGATCCCTTAATAACTCAAAATCGATTTATGAACATGTAAATGAAAACTAGTGTAAGTTGTAAAAAAATGCTACATAGAAACTATACACTTATATTTTCATTTTATAAACATTCTCAAATGTGTATTTTTTATGAAAGTACTACAAATGTTAACCGGATTTTCTCAGTAAACCTCACATAACGTACCTTTACCCTTGTCGATGGTGTTTCATAACTAAATCACCCCGTCGTTCGTGAGACGGAAGTACCCACATTCAATTATAAATTACGCGCATCTGAAGGATACCGCAACCGCCACGAGTTGCGAAAGGGAAAATGGTGTTATGAAATCATTCCGCTTCTGTGCAAGCAGGAAGCACCCGCTCTTTATAGCTTTGCAGGTAATAACTCGTTTAAAATTTCAATTTCGAGACGCCGTGTCATTTGCCTGTATATCTTCTAATGAACGTGAGTAAATACCGTAATGGTGTATCCGGGCATCTTTACTGATGTAATACTATGTTTTGCAACGTAACGTGTTAATCTGGATTCGATTATAGGTTTACTTGAGTTTTAATCACTTTACGCTATTAATCCTTGTGTTACAAACATAACTATATATTGCATGTTTTTAATGTACTGACTAACACGTCTTAAGTCGAAACGTAATAAAACAGTTGACATACAAGATCTAATAAAAAATAATAGGTATAAGTTACCATCAGGATGAAAACATCGAGAGGACATGTTAAAGTGTCTGTTGATTCTTAACTGATTTTATTTGAACGTTAATTAGTTCATACGATGCTAAGGTAACTTGTTCGTTTATTCTAGATTTTCCTGCTTTAAAAGAAATACACATGGCAAATTGGTTTTTGTTCATATTATGTATAACTTTACGTTACCGCTGTATTGATTCCACGTAAAGTTGAAGTAAAGAATAGTTCCCATGATGCTTTCAAAATACACCTAAATTCAATCTAAGTACTTATTTCTTTGAACATGACACTGCGGTAAACAGTGCAATATAACAATAGCAAAACCTTACATATCGAATGTGACACTTTCAAGTTTTAGTTTCCAAGCTTAGGAAGATATTGATCTTCTCTTTGTAGACGTCAAATAAGGGAAGCGTTGGTCCGTATATGTTCTTGCGTCTACCTAGTGCAGTGTTCAGTTTAGTTTCGTATACATTTATGAGCTTTTGATGAAAATTTATGAGCTTGGAATGTGATTGCCGCATGATCAGGAAAATTGTGAAGACTTTATCTTATGTAATCTTGCTATAGATGGTAAATAGTGGAATCTATAAATATTATAAAATAAAGTCACCTGCGCCTCTGTCAGTCTATCTCAAAGCGATAAACTCAAGAACTATTAAACGAACTTTCGCACATCCTTCAAATATAAATGTGTTTTACTCTGTTATTATAAGAAATACGTAAGTGTGAGTGTGTACTCAATTAAATAACGAAGAGTTCTGTAATCCTTGTTACAATATAAATATTTAATAATTAAAAATAAAAATAATAAATCAGAAATAAACATATCCCGGATAACCCGGTACAGTTAACCCCACAGTAAACAGCCAGTGTATATTCCGTTGAATAAACAATAATTTTCTAAGGCGGAATCAACTCCTTTCAAACATAATTAGTCAATCAGTTCGTCTGTCAGTTCTGCCAGATCAACGTCCCGGGTTTATTCATGATATGGGTGTAGAGAATGACGAATATAGGTAGAGCCTGTAGCGTAATTTATTGCAGAGCCTCTGCGACACATCCACCGTATGGCACCGTTCGATATGAACTCTACATCATGCCGTGAAGGTTGCATTCATATTATTATTAAATTTGAAGTTTTTAATGGATTGAAGCAGCAAACAAGCTTGAAGTCCACCTCATTGTAAGTGGTCACGGTCGTACATGGACCTACTTAAAGTCAATCACAGATACGTTGCGACTCCTGCGGACAGAAGTGGTTGCTTCACATGTATGTAAGCCTGCTGGCAACCAGGCAAACTGATACAAACAAATAGGACCATCACGGTTGAATATCGAGTACATTCGAACATTATTATAATTAACATGCTGAATAGATAGCTCTTTATAATCTCTCTCTCTCTCGCTCTCTAATAGCCCAGAGATTATGTAGATCCCCAATATCGAGGAGAACATGAAATGAAATGATTTGCTTCTGAAGACAAACTGTTTAGCAATAAATAATCATTAATACATAAATAAGAGTACTTATAATTATCATGGTTACAAATAAAGACTAAGAACGGAATTTAAAATTAATTATTTAAATAACAGACTATCAGGGAATTGAATCTGAAACCATCAGCGTACGATATCAGACTCTATGTGAGAGTATTATCAAATGAAAAACTATTATGTATTAAATGAATAAATTATACACAAGTATGTCAAGTATAGGAATTCCTATTAAAATTCCATAGAGTTCTATTGAGTTCCGTAGAGTTTATAGCAAGCTCTCAGAGCCACGTTAGGCGCTAGTTTCCGGGCGCCGCGAAGCAAGGTGAAATATTTTCCAAAGCGAACCCTAAATCTTGTCGCGTGAACAACTACTATAATATCTTATAGACTAACATTATGGAAACCAGTATTAATATCTACTGCATTGCCTTTTAAGTATCTACCACTTTGGTAATGTTACGCTTGAAATGAAAAGAAATAGAATTTTAAATTAGTGATTTATCGGATTAGTGCAACATTTAGGCTGACCACGAATTGGGTATTATGGCTTGAGAACTGCTGACTTTAGTAATAAAATAATGGATAGTACAACTGGCAAAAGTTGCACGGCGACTATTTAAAAGTTCAAGTAGACAGTCGACTGTTGACAGACTAATTAAATAAAATTAAACGTGTCTTACTCGTCTACCCCTTAAACATGAAATTGGACGTCCAAGTAGAAGCGGCTTAAGCAACTGTTTAGTCTCTTAACTGAAAAGATGGTAGCCTAAGTAACTATTGCTCAGGCGACAGACACAAATGGACCGCCAGCCTTAGGATTAGAAATAAAGAGACATGGCTTGACCTCTATGGTTTTACTGATAGAGTCATTGCAAAAAAACAATCATCAAAACTAGTTGTCACTTATTAAAATTATAAAGACATTTTTCGCTCAGTTCCATCGAATATTAGTTTGCAGAAAAGCGCACGTTCAACACGAAATCAAATCCGCTGCTAGCAGACAGAAAAGCAATTACTGCCATTCGATCATTCGGGAAACCAAGGGAACGTAATTAAGGGATTATTATCCCGGCGTCCCGGCCCAATAGCGGCTTAAATCATCGAACTTCACGTTACCACGACGTTTAGTTTGCGGTTGAGGCTATTCACAAAAGATATTTAAAGCTTGTAAAATGACTCCGAGGGCTATAACGCATAGTTTAAGTATAGTACATAAAAATACATATAATACTTTATGTACCGGTCATTTTCGAATTAAATATTGTTTGCACAGCTAATAGGAATGCACGTTAATGGCTAATATAATTTTAATGCGAATTTCATGTAAGTAAATTATAAGGAGGAACATTTTGTTAACTCAAAGATATTCAGAGTTGTAACATAAAATTTAACTAAGCAAGCAGAATAACGCAACAATTCATTTAATACGTTTATTCTTGTAACCACACTAACTGCGCAACCAATGAAAATGCGAAATTAATTAGTACATAGGTACGTGAAAACAAATTTACAGTTAAGTCCTAACTCGGAAGCTCATAGTTCGGAACAAAACAAGGATTGCCGATATAAAACAGAAGATCATATTATCTGCTACGAGTACATTAATTTAATAACAGTTCAGACAATAAATAACAAGCGTGCTGAAACATTCCGAATCGGTATCGGTATGGTATGAAGGATCGTTTGTCAAAGTGGTTTATAGAGTTCCGGCGATCGGGAGTACTGAGAGCCGCGGGGAAGCATGCACCAGACACCAGTGGGATACGCGGCAATGGCCGCACGATGTCGCTGCCTGACCCCTGTGCACCACGTAATGGCGTTGTTCTGTTTTGGTCACGGCTCCCCATTACCATAGCACTAACAGTTCTTTCTTACTGGCGACTTGGAAACGCGGTTGTACGAGCTTTAGACTCTCGGCGATAATCGGCTAAATTCGGGTTCTATTAAGAGTTATTATATCACTTTAAATTATTTTCTGTACTCAAATAATGATAACAACTCTGTGTTAGTTGTTATGTGGATGTGGCTACAATAAAGGAAAATTCTACAGAAATTGACAATTTACTGACGAAATATCACACAGGTATGAAGACAGATGCTTCATTAAGTTGAAATCTTTTTGAGATGTGTTCTGTCGCAACTAACCGATTTGAATTAAGAAAACAGTATTAGTAGAATTCTCTACCTATTTTCTGTACATCAAGCAAGCATAATTTAATACGCTAGTATGAAAGAGCTTCAAGTGTACGATGTGGACGCGAGCCGATAGCTCGCCTCGCGCTTATTATAAATTCTAATATCTCTATTCGTAAAATCTCATAACGCCCGCTATGCACTGACCGATCGATTTGAGATACAGGGTCACGGTTCTCAGACCATGACTGTCCCTCATAAAATTTTAGTGTTAATTCAGTTTCCAGCTATTCGAAGTTCAAATGTTTCGTTCTTAGTATTGGAAGGCAATTTTATAGAAATAGAGGTAAGAAATCCGTAACTCGAAACGATCGGATTAACTTAATCCCATATTGGGTACAGATTACAAATTCCCTGCTTAGTAAAACAAGAATTCTTCATTATATGTTACACGCGATCTATGTTTAGATTTTTCAAACTTCATTATTATTTAGTAGTAAGAAAATATGGAATTAAGACATAATTAAGCGTCACAGATTCTTAAAAAATATATATAAATGGGTTTCAAGAATAAGTATTATATTATTTAGCGTGTTCCATAAAATGTTTTTCATGCATTCAAACAGATTTTAACGGAGAAATGTAACAACAAAAAGTAAATAATACAAATATGTTATGTGTTACATCAGCATGCGCAATTTCATTTCATGCTAAAAATTTAATCAAAATGTGATCACAAACCCGTTATATGAAGTATGACGTCATATGAAGGATGAAGTATGAAAATTTTACAGCATTAGTATTTCCAGTAATTTTGATATTGTGAAATACATATATAGATACTTAACTTACAATTAAATTTATATCACGCAAATACACTTAGATCGAATAACTGCATATTTACAGGTCCCACGAGTTGGTTCTGAATAACCTACTCAGTTTTCATTCTCGGCTACAATGTGGGGTCAAAGTGTTATTACTATGCCGAAAGACTGGCCTTTCGTAGCAGCTATTAATTTAACTCCCATAAATTTTATCGTACTGTTTAATGAAATTCAAGGCATAAATCAAATCAATTAATTTGATTTCGTTTCTAAACATAATCCTCTTTATGTAGATGTAGTACAATAAGCACATGGTTATTGTAACAACTAAAATATATTAGCTAATAATAAATTTCAGTTGTTATCAATATCTGATCCCTAATAGGAGATTCTTTTGAATGATTGTAAACACAGGTTACACGCTCATTTATCATTTAAACTAACTTAAACTATATCATCATGTAATAGTATCGTCTACGACTCTAAGATGTCCCAACTTAGAGAAGAATCGTGTTTTCAGAATGTACAACGATTTAGGAAAACATAAACTGGCTTCACAAAAGTTAAAAAAGCATAAGCATTTTTTTATACTTAGTATTTTTACGCATAAGTATCTTTAAGCGTTTGCCCGGTGGACAATAGCTTAAACTCCTTTCACTCCAAGGAGATCCTTACCCAACAGGATAGTAATGGGTCGATGACAACTAAATAATCCGTTGGTAAATTCCAAACATGATTACTCAGTGAGTAAGTTGTTTCGGCTTCGACATACTGTGTCGGCCGCTGGTCAATAATATTGATTTTCGCCGTTCCGGCTTCCATAATTATGTTCGACATTGCCTGTCGATAACGAGACGTGGTAGTGTACCACTACTATACAGAAAACAACAGTAATTATTGTTTCGGTAAATTTTGAAGTTCCACTGCTGCAGTCATGTCTTCGCAATTGCGAGAGTACTCAAAATATGATAATAATGGAAAAAATTGTGGGGGAAATAATAAAACTTAGCAAAGATTTATTAAGTATTAAATAGAACATATTTATGAAGAAGTCATAACTTATTTACCTTTTTAGTCTCAAAAACGTTTCTGATATAATTTTAGCACCCCAAAATATATTGCTGTATGTGCGTGGTGTTGCATCGCGTTGAAGTGTACTTAACATAATTATGTTAAGATCAACTTACACGAAGGAAATTTAGTTCTCAGTGTTTGCCTTCTCTGTGTTTCTATTTGGTGTCTACAGATTCATTGACATAAGTGATCCTCATTAACAGTTTACCTCTAGAGTGTTCATGATCATCGATGACCATTAAACGTTATGTAAAGTAGTTGCTTAAAAAAAGAAAACGTAAAAAAATATGAAGTAATTCTTAAACCATTTTATTTTCTAGTTACGCTTGGTCGGACGTTCTAGCTGGATGAATTAGTAAATAAAACAACAATAGAATCGTAAGCATCGCGATCGCTGAACATCTACGAAGCTCGGAACTAGCGAGCACGAGATTTTAATTGTTACAAATAATACTCCATTCCGTTATCTCGATTGGAGATAATTAGGTAGATAAGGTTTAAATAGAGTAGCCGTAACAGGTAATCATTTTGATCTAAGAAACGGTTAACTGACTTATTAAGGTTTATTAACATGGTGTATTTGACATCCTGACCCCTATTGGTATCGCCGTAGTAATCACAAAAACGTAACTTTATGGCGAGGATCACGCGAACTGACCCTTTGAACCTGATGTTTATGGTGGCTGTTGCTGATAGACCTTCACAAAGCGCTATTTCAAATACTTAAATAAATTATAATGTTATGTAATATAGAAATACATAGCATTATAATCTGAGGTGTTCCAGGTGTTTTTACGAACACCAATATGCCTATAGTCGACTACATGTATTGCATGACTTATTTGGAGTTAGTCATAGTAGGTCTATAAATGGTATTGGTGGACTACATTACTATTTCTGAATTTATGAAAAGGGAAATTTACTTTTTTGGAAGCGGAACTTACGTATTTGCTAATGATATGATTAATCGAAGAATAATTTAAAAACGACTATTTTTTCATTAATCTTATTAAGTGTACACAAATTAATTCAATTTAAAAGTGGTTCTTCTGGTGATTAAATTCTTGCATGCATTTTTCTTTTTTTGTACGCGTGTCCTGGTTAGAACTTTGAATATTATGGAGAGCATTTATAATGTAATTTGCTTAATGTAATTTATTTTTACTCTAAGAGCTATTGAGTTAATAATAGAATATAATCGTTAAATACAGAAAATAATCCTAAACGTGTGCGATAGTGAACATGTACCTTTGACATTATGGAAGTTTTGAAGCGTAACTGGAAAGGCACCGGTATTCCAACATCTACTTATGTGTTATGTAAATGTAGCAGATCGTGACGACAACCTCGGCGTAAGCAAATGTTCCGATGGTGATAACACTTTTAGGTCGCGTACTTGCGGCATATTAAGTAAGTGTACGGTACAGTATGAAAAGGCCTAAAACACAGTTTTAGCGAATAAATCCTGGTGAGTACCAGTGTTTACGGATATCATAACTGAACCTTTACCATATTTGTATTCAGTAGATGTGGCTGCATTTGTCCCAACAATAGGCTCATATTGTAATGAAATATGGTGAATGTTACTCTAGATAAAGTGCTGTCTTTTTGAATTGATGATAATGGTGCGTATACAAACCGAAGCAAAATTAATACACAATATTTCAAAGTATATGAATGTTCTCTATCAAAACTCCTACAATTTATTTCTAAATATTTTTAATAATTCAACGTGAAAAAACTTTTTTCATGAAACATATTTAAGTGAAAAGTTTTATGGTGTATCCTAACGTTGTTTCTTCACTCGTAGTCCCAAATTAGGATTTTATGTGTCGCAGTGACATGGGCTAATATAAATAAATACACAAAGACCTAGAAATCAAATTTAATTATTTAGATTTCTGTCTGACCAGGGATCGAACCCGGTACCCTCTGTGTGTTAGACCGGAATGTTGACCACTCCGCCATGCGGGTAAGACGCACTCTGCGTTTGAACGCCAGACCGAGCAGCCCCGCCTGCTCGCGCTCTAGTGTTTCCTAACCCAGAATTTTCTCTGGCCTTTCGGCCGGTTCTCGCCTACTCGATATTATCGATAGCGGTCCGTGCTTTGTTTATTGCCAATTTATTGGGAATAAACAAAACTCACGTCCCGACGCGTTTGAGTTGGTGGATACCTAACGGTGCCAACGAAACCAGCTAGCGTTGACCCGGTGCGCTTCTCAGACCTCTCGGTCTGAGAGAAACCGGCAGACCCGATCCCACTGCACTTGGGCTATCCCAAGGGTGACGGTAGCAGTTACTTTCCCTTAGGGGTAATTGCTTTTCCCTCCCCCTCCCCGTTAGCTCCCTGCCTCGGCAGGGAGGCATCCCTGGTTACCATGGCCTACATGGTAACAGATAGGTTTTTCGAGGCTCTGTCCTCCCTCTTGAGCAAGGAGCTCAACCGCCCCATTGACGCTGTCAAACTCCGCTCCCTTTGCGAGCCCTTAAAGTCCGTAACGGATCCCCTGTCCGTTACCGACTCACCCGCATCCCCTGATGCCACCCCGAGACACGAGATGGACTTCGACGCCATCTCGCTAAAACGCCCCGCCTCCTCCGACGAATCGTCGGAGCACACCCTCATCACCGCCCCCTCCTCCGACGACGACCAGGGTTTCACCCCTGTCAAGTCGAGGAAGACCAAGAAACGACCGGTCAAACGCGTCGCTAAGGCGACAAGTGAGACTTCTTCCGAGGCCTCTATCGAAGCCACCCCAGCCCCAGCGGCCCCCGCTCTGGCCCCCGTGCCAAAAGCCTCCACTCTGGCCCCCGTGCCAAAAGCCTCCACCGAGCCCCAGAGCTCAACCCCCGCGGCTAAGCCCGCCAAGCCAGCCACACGCTGCGAACCGGCACTTGCCAAGTGCAAACCGCCCCCACACATTTTCTTCAGAGATAAGTCGAAATGGTCCGACTTCTCTAAAACCCTAGTGGAAAAACAGATCCACTACACCAAGGCACGTAACCTTCGCGACTCTATTCGCGTTTCATGCCCCACCACCGAGGACTTCAGGAGCCTCATTAGGCTCCTAACTCACCTTCAACTCCCGTACCACACGTACGCTTTAGAAGAGGACCGCAAAATCAAAGCGGTCCTTAGGGGTCTCCCCTACGAGCTTCCCACCGACGAAATCCTAACGGATCTAGTCAACCAAGGGTTCCCCGTGGAAGGTGTACACAAGTTGTACAACCGCAACGGGGTCAAATACCCTCTAGCCCTGGCCATTCTAGCCAAGACCCCGTCCTCCAAGGACATTTTCAAGGAGAAGGAGCTCACAATCTGTGGCCTTTCTGAGATCGAGGTGGAACCACCTAACAAGCGTGGCTACCCTGCCCAGTGCCACCGCTGCCAGCTCTACGGCCATGCAGCGGCGAACTGCACTGCCCCCCCAAGGTGCGTCAAGTGCCTAGAACCCCACGCCACACGTGAGTGCAAGAGAACTCGTGAAGACGAGTCCCCTCCTGCCTGCGTGCTATGCACCACTTCAGGGCACCCGGCTAACTACCGTGGCTGCCCTAAAGCCCCCCGTCCCGCTCAAAAGAAGGTTGCTAAAAAGCAGCCCTCGAAAGCAGGCCCACCTCCGGTCAATTCGACCAATTTCCCGCGGCTAGGGGCCTCCAAAACCCCAACCGCTCCCATGAGTTGGAGGAAAGTCGCACCCGCGACCGCCCCACCAACCCCGGCCCCTAAGGCCACTCCCACTCCCCGTCCCACCCAAGACGCATCGGTAAGGGAACATATCATGTTCCTTAAGGACTGCGTTAAGGGCGTGAACCTCGACGAGATCATACTCGTCTCGCAAAAGATGCGTAACGCCAGCCAGGCGGAGCGCATCGCAATCTACTCTGAACACCTAGCGTTGTTCAAGTCCATTCAATGAGTAACGTTCATACTCAACCCCTTCATCCCGGTCGTCAAAAACCTAAAGGCGTCTCGCTTATCTCCTTCAATGCACGAGGTCTTAAGCCTTGCATTCCCGAACTCAAAGAGTTCGTCCGCAACAGGGATATCGACCTGTTGCTTGTTCAGGAAACTTTCCTCAAGCCCTCCCTTAAAGGCGTAAGTCTCCCCTCTTACGCGCTTGTACGTAATGACAGAGCCGACGACCGTCGTGGCGGAGGCACTGCCATCTACTACAAGAGATCCTTCCATTGCACCCCTCTGGAAACACCCAAGCTCACCAATATGGAAGCCACCATATGCAAATTAGGCATGACAGGACACCCGTCCCTGATCATAGCCTCAATTTACCTCCCCGCCAATAAAGCCCCTCTCCAAAGCGACTTGGAGGCCCTCCTCTCGCTCGGAGACTCTGTCGTACTATTTGGAGATTTCAATTGCAAACATACCGTTTGGAACAGTCGTCTGACTAACACCAACGGTAAGAAACTCTTAACCATTTCCCGCGCACTGGACTTTGATATCTTCTCTCCAACAGCGCCTACCCACTACCCCGATCGGGAAGACCAAGAACCCGACGTGCTGGATTTCGCCCTCCTTAAAGGCGTCGCGCTCAATACAAGAGCGATCGAAACACTGGACGATCTGGGCTCAGACCATCGTCCAGTCTCTTTACAGTTAGGTCCCTATGATCCAACTCCCCATACCTCCTCGAAAACCTTCACTAATTGGGAAGGGTACGAGAAATCTCTCATCTCGGCCATAGAGGCCCCCGATTCACCGTATACTATTCCCCCAGACTACCTTGTTAGCTCGGAGAAAATAGACAGTACGGTGAACTCACTCACCCAGCTAGTTCAGACTTCGCTTCATGACAACGCGAAGGTGGTAGAGGTCCCGAACCGCAAACTACCTCGCGAGGTCAGGAAGCTAATCCAAACTAAAAACGCAGCCCTCAGATGGGCCGCCAAGTATCCCACCCCTGTCCTTAGGAGGCGCGCGAACGCCCTCCAAAGGAAAGTCAGATCCCGGCTAGCCGAAATGAGGGACTCCAACTGGAACTCTCTCATGGAGGATATCCAACCTTCTCATAAGGCATTCTACAAAATCGCTAGACGATTTCGTACCGAAGCCTTCTCAAGCACTCCCCCTCTCACGCGCCCCGACGGCAGCATAGCCTTCGAAGACGCTGAGAAGGCCGAATGCTTCGCAGATAGCATCGCTGCGCAGTGCTCCCCCAGCACTCAACCGTGCGACCCTATCCACATTCACAAGGTGGAGGAGGAGGTCCTTAAAAAGATCTCTCTCCCTGTCACCTCTGCTCCCATTAAAATCACTACAGACGAGGTCCGGACCGTCATCCGCGGTTTGAAACCTCGTAAAGCCCCAGGTCCGGATGGTATCTCCAACCTGGCGCTCAAACACTTCCCCGAGCAGGCACTGACCCTTCTGGTCATTATCTTCAATGCCTGCCTCGATCTCAGCTTCTTTCCAACAGCCTGGAAGACAGCAACAGTTATCGGTATTCCCAAGCCTGGGAAACCGAAACATATTCCCTCCAACCACCGCCCCATTAGCCTCCTCAATGCAATGGGCAAGGTTTTCGAACGGGTGATCCTCGTTCACATAAGAGGGCACCTCTTCCCAATAGATGCTCCCCCACTCATCATTCCTCACCAATTTGGCTTTCGCCTCCAGCACTCGTGCCCCCAACAAGTCCACCGCATTGTCGAGTACATCACAAGCGGGTTTTATCCAAGACGTAACAAGACACTAGCAGTCTTCTTCGACGTCGCCAAGGCTTTTGACAAAGTCTGGCATGGAGGACTGGTATACAAGCTATACCATTCTGGTCTTCCTGATCGCCTAGTCCGCATCGTGGCTTCCTACCTTCAGGACAGAACCTTCCGCTACAGGCACGAAGGTATCCTCTCTCCCCCACGCCCCGTAACAGCCGGAGTCCCTCAAGGCTCAGTGCTCGCTCCTACATTATTCATATCGTACTCCAACGATATTCCTATCCCCAAAAATGGGGTGCAGCTCTCACTCTTCGCCGATGACACCGCCCTTTACATCCAAGGGCAAAAGGAGTCATCTGTCCTCGCCAAACTCCAACGCTCGGTCAACGAGTTAGGAGATTGGTTTAGGAAATGGCGCATCGAAGTCAATGCGGAGAAAAGCTCCGCAATGCGCTTCGACCACAAACGCAGGCGTTTAAACAACCTGCCCTCCGTCAAATTACTTGGGGCCCCCATTCCATGGAGGCCCACAGTAAAATACCTAGGAGTTACCCTTGACCCGGGCCTCACCTTTAGACCCCACGTCTCTAAGGTCACCCATACCGCCCGCTCTTACATGAGCCGCCTCAACGCCATGATTGGCAGACACAGCAAGTTGTCAGCCAGGAATAAGCGAACGCTGTATAAGGTTTGCATTCGACCGGTGTTAACATACGCCTCTCCAGTCTTCGCTCACGCGAATCCCACCATCCTAGACAAACTCCAGGTCATACAAAATCTCTTTTGTCGTCGGGCACTTAATGCCCCCTGGTATGTCAGAAACGCTGACCTCCACCGCGACCTGGAGCTCGCTCCAATACAACAAGTCCTCAGACAATTCTCTGAAGCGTTCTTTGACCGCTCAGAAAACCATCCCAACCCCTTAATCAAGGGTGCAGCGGACTATGCTGCCCCTCTTCCTACCCGTTACAATTGCCGTCGGCCAAGAAATATCTTGACCGACGCTCCTAACAAACTCTCCACCGATGTGGAGAATCTTCTGGCCGCCCACAGGGGCGTACAACTCTCCATAGAGAATCGTCTTCCCGACGATTCTAATCTTATTCATGATACGTTGACACCCTCAGTGTCATCTATCCAGCGGTAGCTCTCTAGGGAGCGCCGCTAGCACCTCTCGCTCCGCAAACGAGAGGTCGCTATCCGATGTCGGCTGTACGGTCCCCTTGGACGAATGCCTTAAAGGAGTTTTTAGTGGGATGGTCCTCCCTTCAGGAGGACCTTTCAGTCAGCCCCACACGACGCAGGCACCGGCCGTCGCGGCCTGTAAGTGCTTGGACGCATTTTTTGCTCCTCCCTCTCCGTAGAGGGTCAGCCCTTTTTCCACCTACATCTGGGCGCCAAAAAAAAAAAAAAAAAAAAAAAAAAAAAGCGGGTAAGACGATAGTTGAAATATAACACTCGTATATACTACAATATGCATTACGTATACCTAAAATCTATAAACATATAATATGAACAAGAATAAGAGAAGGAAAATAGCAGCAACTTTTCCACATCATTGCCATCTGTCCAAAATTCATTAACTAGCAATTAGTAAGTAAGATGGGGTCAGTCACGAGTGTAGTAATTAATTAAGCGGCCTGCGATAAGTTCCGTGACAAAATACGGAGGGCGAGCTGACCCAATAATTAACTAGAGGTTAAGTGATATAATTCTTTACGATAAATAAACTTGAAGCTTCTTAATAACGCTTCTTATACTTAAGTAATTTACCACACGATACTTAACACTTGGGTTTCTCGTGTAATTAGTGCTATTGGCACACAAAGATGAAGACATCAACACCTAGATCCAGATCAGAATCATGAACTCAGTTTTTAAATGTCTGCCTGAATGGTGATCCTTATTAAATAGAAATCCACTTGTTTGTACAAAGTTTTGATAATAATAAATTGTAGAACATATGTAGTGCCTTCATTTATTTCAAATTAAAGTATTGGACCTTTTAAAAAGACCCTTTGATCATCTGTCATGTAAAAAAAACAAAAACAATTTGACATGTTCTGAATTTAAAATGTATTTTAGAACATAACTGACATTGACATTTATTCAAATCAAGAGCCTTGAGAATATTTCCTTCTAAATATAAACAAAATTCGAGCGCCATTTTAACGAACCATTAATCTTAACCATTATTCAACTAATAAGTTCCTCAACACCAAACAATAAAATGTTCTTTAGCGCAAAGGTTATCAAGATACAAAAATCATGCGCGTTTACATTTCGTATACTTTTGTTGAGCCAAATGAGAATTATGCAAATGAGGATTGGGGCGGGCGGCAATCATGTGTGATGGATTTGAGGTTAGACGCGATATATTTAGTTCTTAAGGTGAAGAATGACCTGTAACTTACTTGTAATGTAACAGAAAGCGAGTAGTACACCACGATGGTTTCTCCACCTATTTAGCCAAGCTCAAAAAAGTTCCAAATTTTTGACGTATCTATATTTATATTTATATTTATTTTAATGTTATTAGTTATAGCTACATAGTTTAATAGTTTAATAGTAATTTTAAGTATGTATATACATTCAACGCATGTTGTGATTACCTGTCATAGTAAGAACAGTTACCCAATAAGATAATAGATATGATTGTACTGTATATGATAGTCACTGCTGTATCTTATGTTGGTAGTCCCGAATAAATAAATAAATAGTATAATGGGTAATAAAACACTTAAGGCGCTTTCTACGCTCGTAACATTACGAGTCGTATTTTGTGATTTGGTCACATACATACTATGGAGTTAATAGGAGATCGTGGGTCCTTACTCGGCATGGTTTTATTATATAGAAAAAACCATAAAATTTTATTATTAGTCGGTAATAAAAATTATGACCAAATCTTACGCGACAGATCAGGATAGATGATCTAAATTAAAACATTTTGAGTTTTTCAACCTGGGGGCCTACTACCATCTCTTAAAACAATATTATTTTAATCATACATTGAAATTTCGTACTACAACCTCGTTGAAGTAAGATTGTTTTTACAATATTATAATAAGCAGTTTTGTATGATGTCGGTCGAAATAATTTTTTTTGCAGGAAATTTATTTAAGCAAAATATGTCAATTTCAGTTAGTTTCATACAGTGGATAAGCGAAAAATGAATAAGGGTTAAAGTTTGTCCAACTGTGTATGACGGAACACAATCACCATCACACTACGGTCTTGAGCGAAAGAGATGACACTAGTTACGATGCCACGTTTCATTTTGGATGAGGAATGTACAAATTACTCATTATTTAACATCACTGGGCAGGAATAAAACAAAACTGTTTTAAGGAGGTCGTGGTACGAGAAAAAAAAATGTTGATGCAATATTGCAATAAAACTTGCCTGAGCAATCATGGTTTTTAAAAGATGGTGGTAGGCCCCCTGAGTTATAATGGACCTTGGAGCCCTGGGTGACAAGTTAGCTTGATACACCTGCACTATAGCCTGTCACATGGGTCATTAACCAAGGGCCAATCGCGTGTTTTGTATGCTGATTTAACAACATTATTTAACAACTTAAATTACTTAATACGAAGCTTAAGACGGTAAACCTGATTTTAGCAGGCGATTAAATATAACACAGTTCTATCGAATGTTACATCATGGATAAATGCTCAGTCAAGTTAGGACTAATACGACTTCAAAGAATAAGTTAATCGAGAACGAGTTACGTTTTCGCTCGTCTTAATTGATATCGATCAGTTTTATTGCGTGTCATTTTTGAGTAATTGCTGTTGCGTATAGCATTTTCTACAAAACGACCATACATCATACGTGTACATTTTTATAGCGAGTTGTCAATACTATTTGGAAATCGAGGCGTAACTTTTAACGAAGTGTTGATAAATGTGCTCCACAATAAATCGAAATCGATTTTGGAACGTAATCGATTTCGTGTTGTTAACATCTCGCTGAGCGTTTTGTCACGAACTTGCTGATATTATCGACTAATTGTTGATGTTGGTTTTTGCTTGGTATTTGTGGCCAGTACAGTGAACTTTTATGTTGACTTTGGCCTATACACAGGACTACAATAAACTTTTTGTGAAATAGACGGCAAGTCAATCTACCTGACGGCAAGTGGACAGTATCCACTTCATGGACATCTTTAATTAAATTGAAGTAGGATTGATTTGAATTGTCTTATCTATGATCAGCCATAAATGTTTTGTTACCTTGAGGAGTAGGTTTAAATATAAGCGTATGTCCTTTATCGCACTTCAAAACGAGAACAAATAATCGTTTATATAACACTTGTTATAGAACAGAAATGGGTGTGACGTGTGACAGTCAAACTAGAGAAAATATAATTGCTAATGTTCTTGAAAGGCCAATAAGCCTTTGTTGTCCTTGTAACTTGTCCAATAATTTGAAATATGCTTTACCAACATTTTGAAATCAAGGTATAGCCTAAGCCTCTTACTATAAGTATAGACTATAAAATATTCTATTAAGCAACATAGGTACACCGGAAACTATAATGCTCTAAGGCTTCGCTCTGGTTAGAGTTTAATTTAATTTGCTGACGACATAAAGGTTAGCCACTTACGAGACATTCAAAAGTACTTACGGTAAGCCTTGGCATGGAATTATGCTTTACACTCAATAAATAATCGTTATGCGGATCTACTTAAGTTGGATACTGTATACTATTCCAGTTTAGATAACATCGGTTTTTATAATATAGGAGTAGCAGACGAGCATGCAGTCCACCGGATGGCAAGTGGCTACTGCCACCCATGGGCATCAGTAATCAACCCCCGATAGGATTAGATTTCTACTTGGGGTCGGACACAGATGCGGCGCTACCCCAGGTCTACGCTGGAACGCCTTGGAAATGTATGTCTCCCTTACCACACCCTTCGAAACGGAACACAGCAGCGCTTAACACTGCTGTTATGAGGCTGAAATAGGTGTGGTGTTGGTGCCGCCAGAGTCAAACCACAAAAGGTTCTACCACCTTCAACATGGTAATAGAAATGGTAGTATTAGAGCAAGAAGCGTTCCGTTTTAGTCAAAGAGAAACCCCTATAACTATTTCTTCTAAGCAGTGCTTCCATTCAAATTAAAGTTTATTTTAGACTGTTTTAATCACTTACAACTAAGTGAAATATTACTACATATATTGTATGTAGTATAAGGTAGTAAAAAGATCTACAAGGGAATTAATTAAGATGTTACTAGAAAGGCAATAAAGTGACTTTTAACTCGGACAACATATAAAATACAGTGTGAATAAACTAAAAAGTAATTTAATTTCTCGGAACACCTTCCGTAGGCCGTTTGACTGTTGATTGCACGTTACATGAGAAATGTAATTCATTATTACTATTACCGAGCGACTTAATGATTTAATTGCACACAGTGAAGTCCGTATTTGTCCACTCGTCGGCCTGAATAGCCGCTAATGAGCGAAGAGCTTTCGACTCGACTCATTTATAGGGATGTGAAAAAATAATCGATTTTATAATAATCGCATATTTTTGTGTAATAATTGATGCGGATAATGTGTAATAATTGTGTCTAACTTAACAATTTCATGACGACGAATTTTTTTACCGTCAATTTTCTGGGACTGTGACCTTTCTTTCCTTGGTCAATTTTAAATTCAGTTTCAAAAATCGATAATTTCTGTAATAATCGATTTATTTTGAAGAGAGAAAAATCGATTATTAATTAATCGATTTTTTACTCCTCATCCCTAGCCACTTATGGCATGTTTATGTGTCTCAACTGGTTTGCTGTATAGCCATATTGCTCAATCAACCTCATCTCATCCATTACATAATTCAGGCATTTTTCTCATCGCCCACATGAAGCTTTGTCTTCTGAACAGGAACAATGAGCTCTGTCCGTCAGTTTGCGTATACGCCTATCTATTGAGTTATCTAATTTACGGTTCTAATAATTTCCCTGCTTACAGTGCGTCATTATGCTCGCTATGGTGCTATGGATTTTTTGTTACCCGAATTGTTTTAGACTTCTCTTGTGAGCTAATTTACTTATGAATGGAGATTTACCATGTTTTGGATGTAGAGTACTTGCTTTATTATTTGTTTTTTTTTCTTTTTTGTGGTTAATTATGTTTGTTTTGTAAAATGTAGGAACCAGATTTGTATGGGTCCCTAAGATCTAACTCTTTAACTAATTTATTTCTATTTCTTAGCCATTTTCCAACATTTAATTAATTTAAGGGTAAACTTAAACACATAATAGAAGCTTTGTTAATTAATAGAACAATAGCATTTGGATAAAGTAATTTTAATCCGATAAAGTCCGTTAAGTTCATTAAAAGAGCAGGCATTGTTAAACAAAATAACTCATTACCCATTTCAAAGTACTTTTTTTCATTGTAGTACGCATATTTTCCTTATTTAACATGGATGGGAAAAGACATTTCCCGTTTCCAATAGCTTGAATATATCCTCGGGGCTACGATCTAGTTTGTATAGGGATGTTATGTATTTGAATTTTCGGATCTGGATACGGATTTGTTAAAAATGTTGTGTCGGTTGTGTACGGATATGTAATTATCTCGGATTATCCGATAGATTCGGATAATTTCGGTTATGAATATTAGATTTTTAAGGAAATGTTAAAGTGAAAAAGATACAAATAAGTAATGATTTCATTTAATCTGTAATGCAACTACTTCATTGGATTTGTTAGGCGAAAACATTTAATATATTTAGGCTCACTCATATCCGAAACTTTTAAATCGAATCCAGCTACGGTTTTAGATATATTTTTATTTTGGATATCCGATAGTTTCGGTTACGGTTACGGACCTCCAAAACACCCCTAGTCTACGTTGACGTGAATACCATCAGTCCATCTCAGTGTTGTGGAGCCTCACAAGTCTTTGAACCATTCAATTACTTCGCGCTAACAAGATTCATTGTACACTCTTTTAATTCTAATTGGAATTTATATCGTTATGCGACTATCACCCTTATTTTAAAGTTTAACTGACGATTTTTGTAAAGCAAAATAATGTTTCTTAACCCTGTCAAGAGTACTCCAGTTTTCGTATCGATCGTATTAGCATTACATCACGTAGAGGTACAAAAACAGAAATGTGTCAGTGGCCCCGTTTACTTTTTTAGGTGTTTTCAACGACTTTCACCTAAAAATGTACACAATTAAATCTTATGTCTACGTACGTGCCAACCTTGCGCTTGTATTATTACGAAAGAATCTAAATAATTCGAACAATTTATAAATTTAATGGAGTTTCTCAGCCAAAATAAATACATAAATACAAAAAGAGTATGAGAAATCTAATTTATTTAAATTACATTTTTAATACATTATAAGGCAACATGTTACTTGATATGATATCAATTACAACAGCTTTTAAGATTTATTCATCTTAACATTATTTGATTTTTTATACATTAGATAGTTTTATTAAAAAAATTGCGGCTTCAAGGACTCTATGTACTTTTCGTGGACAGCATGTTCATTTGCTATTTCGATCTTAAAAAGAAGGATATACTCATATATACCGATATGCGGATTTTGATATGCCTTCACAGGAAATTACTATACACATTTTCTATATTTCCGTTCAAACAGACATACTTATTACTGAGAGCTAAATCTTTTATTTGTATTACGCACTAAATAAGCAGTTGAGAGCAGAACCACTTAGAAAGTCAGTATAAAATTTATGGCAAATTGTTGGTAACTTTCAACAACATTTTATGATTTACTAGTACTTTACTTGGACACAATGACTAACTTTCAAAACTAAGCTTGGGAATTGCATCACAAATAAATGCCTATTCCCTTATTCTTTACGTTCAGCTTAATGGGATTTATTTCACAATTCACAGTCGACCATAATGGTATTACCGGTTCTAATATTCCAAGTTGTCTAATTGTAGTGTAATAACGTATGATTTACTTCCAAATTAATTGAAGTAGTTTTATAATTAAACTTTATGTGGAAGATTATAGTATTTTCATCACGATTGCGTTTTATAACGAAAAGAGATGGCATGATCACTTCATGTGTTACGTGATACAATATTAAATGATATATAAAAAGGTGATATTACTGTGTTATAGCTGCCCTATAAGTTTTCTGTATCTTGGATGTAGTAAGCGAGATATATATTTTATAATTAATCATCATTATCATCAATCCATTATTGTCCCATTACTGGGCACGGGCCTCCTCTCAGAATGAGGAGGATTAGGCCATAGTCCACCACGCTGGCCAAGTGGGTATTGGTAGACTTCACATACCTTTGACTTTTTTTCTTTTTTTTTTAAATCTCTTAGGTATGCAGGTTCTCTTATGATGTTTTCCTTCACCTTTTTAGCAAGTGATAATTATTTTTTCTAATACGCACATAATTTCGAAAAATCAGAGGTACGTGCCTGGGATTTTTGGCAATTACAATTATATAATTATTTAAGTTATCTTTATGTCCATGTTAGCACAGGCGTTGAAGACTTACAAAGTGATGTTGAGATCTCTATAAAACATTCGCTCTGTGGTATTTAACTTTACTACGCTAATAAACAATGTAATAAAATGATAATTTCATGACCACTTAATACCATGTAATAGAAAATAATTTCTGATAATCCTCCTTCAAATTACTACAACAAATAAACAGAGTGAAAGCTTAAGGACCTTATGGCTCATTTAATTGTACCGCGCATCTTATTTTGTGTATTGAATATCATAAACGGGTTCGTGGGCGTCCTACGGGATAATAAAGGAATATTGTTTAGGTTTCCGGTCTGTCCTTAATAAAACGTGAATAACTTTCATACCCATGTTACTTGGCGTGACAATGCGATGCTAACCGGATGTCTAATATACCGAACCATCGCTATAATACTAGTGTATTTATATCAATAATTTATCTTATTGGATTTATTTGTAGTAAATCAATACTGGTGATGAAACTAAAAATGTATTATAAATGTAAAATTGTTAAAAAACCATTACGTGAATTATGAATAGTTTCATCGTTTAGTTTAGTTTTCACTTTTGTAGGTAAACTCTGCATCATTTTATCACACGAAACGGAATTATTGATATTTGTCGCGGACCTACGGCAAATGACAATTATATTTTACAGATTTAAAACACTTTTAATAAATACTATTTTAAGTGTAAATTGGCCCCATTAGTCAATCATCAATACATGCTCCTCATTGAATATTTTTTCTTAAAAGTAATCCGAGTAATGATAGAATACACCGTTACCTATTCACCTCTAAACACTGATCTTATTAACAGTGTTCTAATGAATATGTTATTAATCTTTTTGTCTGCATTCCGGAGGGGCGATGCGCCTTTGTTAGTGGTTCTTCGAATTTCAAATTCCGTTGTAAACTTAACTGGAATCATTAGTTATAACGCTAGGTATAATATTTGATTTCTGATGGCCTGGTATTTCAAATCGTAATGTTGCAAAAAGTAAGATTCGTCGATAGTTTCAGTGCAACCTACGCTACGCCCGGTATTAATGAATAATAATCAATCTATCCGATGTGATACCTGACAAAGATAGAAATATGAAATATTTTTAGTGAGCAACACATTGTCAAAAAAGAAACTTTTGTTAACAAATCATGCGATAGATTGAGTATTTATAATGGACGAATTAAGAAATTGTCAGTTGTAAAGAACGTTGTGCGTTAATACCTTACTGAAGTAAGTATTTTCTTTTATATACCTAGTCCTCACCAAACTGCTAGTCCGCTCTGATGTTGTTGCGAGTGTAGTCATTCAATTTGCCATGGCCACGCGATTCATTTCTATATTCAGAGCGGACTAGCAGTTTTACGCGTACTACAGCTACTTAACTTTTGCGGCTACCTGTTGTCGTGTTATCATTGTTTTTAAAACAGTGATTCAAAATATGAAATCTCATATGAAAAACGACAAAAAATATTCGAGACCACCTTTCTTACGAATAGCGCGGATGTTTTCCGCTACTAGTTCCGTATAGGAATGTACAATATAAGTTCTGGATACGAGTAAGCTGTCAGTAACCATAAAACTGGAAACGTTATTACTGTTCTCGAATATATCACGGAATGTGGAAGCATTGTAGATAGCCACGGATCCAGGTACATTTAATGAGGGTGCAGCGAGATGGTTACCGCTCATGTGTATTATTAAGCCTAAGAAGGAATGCACGTTGAACCGAGGTCAGGGAGTGCAATAGCGACACGCGAGCCCTTCGTGCTCCTAGCTCCATCTTTTGGCAGCTGATACGAATATCGTCGATCAAATTTCGAATGTTTGCTCTTTATTAGTTTTAGGGTATTTTCTAATGTCATTTTTATGAAATATAGCTATTTTATTAAGAAATTACACAGATACACATCTAATACAGAATCACAATAGTAATTTGAAACCTATTATGAAAATAATAATAATATGTAGACTTCTAAAGGAAATAAATTTGTAGAAAATTGTTCGTAGGAATATATACAAATATAAATATAGCCCATTCGTAATATATTTAGTATTTTTACACAATTTTCTAGTTCATCTGCATTATCGGTATAAAATAGTTGACTGATTTATCTATTAATTTTACATGCTCATGTAGGAATGTTGAAGAACAGGTACAAAAGTAAATTTAACCGTCTGATGTGAAAATATCCTAAGATTTATTCTAGAATATCCAGAAATGTACTTATATGGTTCGCAATATTTCAATCAATCGTGCTATTAAACTAAAAAGGAACGGTTGCGGCCGATGCGGGGTCAAGAGAGCGCCGGTAGCTGCTTGCGATCTGCCTATCACCGACCCCGCCTAGTATTGCAAAATATAAGCATTTGCGGTTATTACAGAAACAGCTGTGTACTCCAGCGGTTTGAATTCTGACCTCAGATGCTCCTGCTTCAAACTCACGTACTTAGATTTTTTGCAGTAGTAATGTGTAAGACAAATTTTAATTGAGAAAGAAAACATCATAACAAAACACTTAAGAGTTTTCTAGAAAATTCTTAAATGGATGTAAAATCTAGTAACCCACGTATGCATGGTAAAGTATAGAATATATGGAAAGCTAAACTTAGTGCCTAAATCTTTTAGAGTTTTATGAAGTCTTCCATATTGTTTTTGGTCGGTATAATGAACTTTAGCCACAAGCTTACTAATTCTGAGAGGTGACTCGTACTAAGAAGTAACACAGTACTCGTAATAGTGTAATGATGACACAGAATTGGAAATATCAAGATTAAGTAGACCTTTGGTCATAATGGCTGTAGGGTTAGGCCTTTGCATTTCATAATAATAATGTCATTGTTGATTGTATGATACCAAAGCAATACCCAAACGATATTGATGGAAATCGATTTAACGGTTTCACAATACGCAAATCTTAAGAAATATGTATTTTCAATACAACAAATTGGTTGAAGGAATTGGTGATTGCCTTTAATAGGCTCGCAATGACCGCAATGACAGTATAATTCCTTCAATAACTCGTTTCTCAAACAGGGGGTCGAGAAGTGATAGAGGTTCACGATTATCATAACAAACGTATAAAGAAGAAGATTGAGAACCTCGTTAACTTTTTGCTCTGTTCCAACTTATCCTATCACTAATTTCAACAGAATAGAAACTAAAGCACGGTAAAAAGGTGACAAATAATCGAACAGAAAAACGCTTGCCACCGGTGAAAGTATGGTCGTCACGATATTCACTTTTTTGGTGGTCAGGGCTCTTGACAGTATCGGTAACAAGAAAAGATACCGATGAGTACTACTGGGTACAAATTAATGATATTGGTTTCCACTGCGCTAGGTTTGGGAGCACAGCGGAGACCAATGACCAAACCTATGGGACCGGAAAAAGGAAAAAAATACAATTTAATCACAATAAGGGAACAACATTATGACAAGTATGTCTTTTTATGATATAAAATAAAATCTTAGAAATATTGTCATAACAATAACAAAATCTAAGTAAGATTTAGGTAAAGTAAGGCCGCATTTTATAACAACTTTTTAACTATTTGTGTGTATTTCAACATCCATGACACAAATAATTCGTGAACCTTTGAACGTTCCAATAACTGTAATACAAATCATAAACTTATCGAGTATCAAGAATGTAGTTTTTGTCAAAGTCCCGCAAATCCCGGTTCAACGTTTCTTAACCGAGTAAAAAATTGAAGGAACATTTCATAAATTGTACTCGGGTAACCGCTAACGTAATTTCTCCATCTCGGACCGACCGTGTTCTGTAAAATGGAATGTCATTATACAATTTCAAGTTTATACATAGACGAAGCTGGTTATCGATAGGAATCTTTGACCTCTGCCCCTCTAATAATCGTGTCGAACGCTCATCATAGCTCTGTGCTTTTTGTTGTACCTTTGTTTTTTTGGCTCACTTGTTGCCGATGAGTTTGAGTTACATCATGTTTCTACTTTAACGTACACAAAGGGATTGTTTGGGAAGGTTAAAGGGAATTTATCTGAGATTGCAATAAACACTTATTATCGAGGTAAGCTTGTCATCGTAAGGTACAATCAGTGGGCAAGAGGCGAGTCGGCATTGCTCAAGTACTGTCTATTAGGGTTGCCAGATGCGGCTGAATGGTCATAGTGCCGTTTAAAAATAAATATTAAAAAATATTATACACATTTATCATCATCCCTAATTAGCGTAAAAGTATGTTACAACATAGTCAACACCTACGATAGAAAACTCCATATACATTTTCGTAAAATATGTAACATGACATCTTGTTAGTATTATGGATTTGATGGATTAAAGAGAACCTATAAAAATTAAATTACATGTACCTACCTACATCTTCTCATTTTGTTGGTGCTGATATTTTTTTATTGGAAGTAAATTATTTTTTCTTTACCGTATCATGTCATACTTTTGGACATTTTGTCTCTTTTCAGAAACCTCTTCAATATGGATTAGCACTTCAGGATTTCCTTACAAAGTAGTGAATTCTACATCTTAGTCAGGCGTGGGAATAAAGATTGTTGTTAAACATTTGAAGATATTGAATTTCTATGTCTCGGGAACCCTTTCCGCCCATCCGGGCTCGGTGCCCGCGGCATTGTTCCCACTACCTCGTATTTGCTTTCCCTCCGCTACATCCTATCTGGCTATTACACCTGATAAATGTTCCTCATACAAATGTAAATAGTGTTATTGGCTGCGATGTAAGTAAAATATTGTATGAATTTAATGATGTTTTATTTTCGTACGAGATTACGCTGTTGTCCATCTTTCTGCATAGTTTCAGGTTTTTTAGGAGTAATCAATATATTTGCGGCAAAAATTACTTACGTCCTTTTTAAATATTTATCTCATCAAAAAAGTTATGGGCTATTTACTAAATATTCATGAACGAAACCAAACCATACTTTCTGTCACCGGGTTCTATTTATGTCTGTAAAAATGTAAATCGCGTTTGGATTTTTGGAAAATAGCGTCAACTAATATAAGTTTAATAAAGCCGAGTTTACGACCTACGAAGGTATTTGGTGACGCCATACAAATAATTTACAGAGGCGACAAAATTGAGACGGTGCCGTCGATTGGTGCGTGAGTTACCATACGATGAGTTTTAAAATTATAATTTATGGCTTATTTGAGTGTCGAAAGCGTCGAAACGTGTGGGCGGGACAAGTTAGGCAGGCAACGATCGCTTCTTAAGATGCAGTGTCGTCGTTTTGTATGCATTGTTCATCTCCGTGTCACGATTACTACACATTTTTAAACTGTATGGTACTTGTAAGGTATCGTATTGATAGCTGAGTGGTATTACATTTGGCTTCCCACGTTCAATGTGGTGGAATCCTCTGAAAATCGGCTCTAGAGGCAATAATGCTACACCTATTTCTGCCCTTTTATCATTATTCGGAAGGTAGGCTAGTTAGAGACATTTATATGAGGGATTCCAACTTAGGTTTTTAAATGACAAATTTCGAAAGGCAGTAGGTACTTAGGTACTTTTCAGGTGAACAGCATGCTTGAGTTGCAAAAAAATCTCACTGTACGTGCCTTCCCTTATCGTAGGTGTGTATAATTGAGCGTTTAAGTTACATCTTACACGCGTTAAGTTACAGAAGATCACTATCAGTGTAAACGATGTGCGTTAGAGCGTGTTACATGCGTTGTGGTTAAGTCTCTCCCTCTAATACACTACGTACATACCTACTGTAGGAGTTAAATTTTAGTTTTAAGTGAAATAAAATAATTTTGTTTTTATATACTCGTAAATCCAAATTTTATATATTTTTTACGATTTGACAATCTGCGTGTCATAGTGGTAATCGTACGTGTTTCACACGCATTTGATTTCAAGTTCAATTCCCGGCTATGAAAGGCGTTTTTTTCTGGAATAAACACGCGCGACTAAAAGCGCCCTAAGGCATCAGAATTCGTGATTAAATTTAGATTGCTTTTCTGGATTGGGTATTTGTAAATGTCTATGAACGCACGATACAGGGAATACAGTGTAGCCACGGATTTAATTGTAGGAAGCGTTACTATTTCTTTTTTTCCCCTTAAAATATTTGCAGGTTTTTTTTTTTTTTTTTAAATAATTTAATCGTACGTTTTTGCCTCATTGCTCATCTAGCTGATACTTTTCATTGTTGCAAATCAAAACCCTTTAGAAAACATCTTTCCGCGTCACAAACCTGCTTATAAAAATAGCTTAGCTACGCTAGGATGCATCGTGTCTTACATTTACGTTATATAACAAATGTCTAAGTCTCATAATAATTTCGTAGCGGCTCTGCGTGCAGTCTGATGGCATCGAGATAGTTGATACAGACCTCTCCTTATACGGGAACAACTCGTCCCAGACGCTTTTTTGATTTATGTCTCCACGTTTTGACTTGGGAGTACGAAGTTCTTTCTGACGTCCACGATTTTTATGCTAACTCATTATTTCGTTTTATTTCCTTATTCTTTATTATTTGTGTTTAAGGCATTGATTTAACAAATGAATGGCGAAGTATTACTTAGAAGTATGCACAATAGATTTAATTTCAATGTTCGTCAGGTGTTTTTCTTGAGAATTCATGATAAGGAAGTCTATAAACGTATCGAATGGCTGTTATTGTATTTCGTAGACGTTATAGATTTTATATTAAACTCTTGACATTACTCAAGCTTTGTAAAGTTAATATTGATTTAAATTATGATCGGACAGATGATGTATAGAATTTTTTCACGCCTTAACGATATCAGGGCCAATCACGATTATGTTACTTTTTATGGGGTAACGAACAATAAATTCACCCAATTTTTTATTTAGTTCGATTAACTAATGCTATTGCGCTTTATTTCGTGGTTAAGTGTGTGACGTAAGGTTACGTGGTTATTTAAGTTCGTATTGTGTTTCTACATAGATTTATCAAGGTACACCTGTTAACGAGATGATAACGGTTTAAAAACATAACAATAGGCAAGTTAACTGTTAGTTTCATTGTGGTTGTATTAGGCAAGGGGTTCGGTTAGCGCAGTCACGCTGATTCGTGGTTCGATCCGATCTGATAAGGAAGAGTACAAAAATATCGAGTAAAATATCGATTCGATGGCGAGATCGTAGTCGTGATCGATAGAGAATCGAAGTGTCACGAGCGGGGTCGTTGCCCTTGGGTCAGGGTCGGGGATTCTTGCCTCGCCTCGCATGCAACGCAAATATCATTTCCCCGACGGATATGTCGTTACGTGGAATATTGCACGTAATCGTTTCATTGTTATTCCTTCCAGACAAGGTCCTTAATAGCACCAGCGCTTAGGGCTTTAATCTTTTAAAAGTGACATTAGGTACGAACGTGCGTTAGCTCGCAGGTTTAATTAAAGGACATTTTTGTAAGACGTAAAACTTTATGTTACAGATTGTAGTTGTAAGCCGAGAGAGGTATTTTTATGATACATTTGTTAAAGTTCATGTTACGTAAGTAATGAACTAGTACGCATCTGTAGACAGCTGACCAACTTAAAACTGATAGCAATCTTACAGGTTGTTCACAGATAAGTACGCAAGGAATATAGGCTAACTTAGTTTCTTCTACCAGTGAAATTGTCTCTTTAAAGTGCCACGTCAGACACTATAGGCTGGCAGCATAAGCGATTTATCTAATTTAAATCTCATCTTAATGTATAAAGTAGATATAGAAGAACTTACACAGCCAACTAGTGCCACTGAGTTCCTCAGAACAACTCCCTCTAAGAACAAATGGTTGTAATGATTTCGAAATTAATGTATCCGTAAAAAATATATTGCTGTTATATGGACACGTAATAAAATATAGATAATTATAAGCGTCCGTAAAATTATACAAAAACATGACTACAATATAAAATACCTCGAACCTTGCAAAATATTCCATTGTTAACAAATGAGCTTGCAATAAAACACACAAAACTCCATACATTATACGGTTACATAATAATTCTTTGACGTTGCCGTCTATATCCCATATCTCACACACTGCTTGGCAGTAATGATTATATCTCGGAATAAGCGATTCGTCTCACGTCATGTCTAGCTGAACCCTGCCTGAACTTGAGCGGTTAACGCCAATTTCCTATTGAATGGTATCGAATCACCATAAACCTGCGTCCAAGACCATCAAGCATCAAGACTCAATCAAATATCAGTCTTATTTTCCAATTCATAAGGTAACGTGACGTGCATTTATGAAATAAAACAACTGGCTATATATGGAGCGTTTCAAAATAACGGTCAACTGTTCCTTTCTAAGAATGACGTGGCGTCGATTTATGTCCCGACCTAACACCTCCTGCCATATAGAATAAACTGCACGAAAACTAAGTAAAATTATCCTGAATGTATACTACTGGTGAAATTCATCTCCGGCTTGTTCTTTTCACAAGGCTTTATAACCTCTAAGTAATCTTATGATTAGAATTTGACTAAAAAATAGTCACGCAGAATTTTAAAGGTACTCTACTATGCCGTAAGCAGAGGTTTTAGCTGTCATATTTAATTTGTAAGTTTATTTAGTTTAAATTGTATGGCTTTCATTTATCCTTAGCTTAGGCAATACTCACTCTCATTTGACGTAATATCCTTACTAGTGTGAGATTTAAGAATAAATTATGATTAAAATGATTAAAAAAATTAACTAGCGATCATAATAAAATCAAACAAAAAAATAAACCATAATACGGATCACAACATGAAACTCTATTATGTCTATAGAAAAATATAGATTCCTTGACTAGTTAACATGGTAACTAGACAGGAGGTTAAAGTTCATTACCAACTTAAGTATCTTGTATCGATAATAAAATCGATTTGATACATCGATAAATCGATCAACTTAGTTAATCGAGCATTGTTATCACGATAAAAGTGTAATTGAGAAGGGTTCGACGTAAAGGGTATAGGTTAATCGGGTAGCTGTTTAAGAAACGGTGTATGTTTAATGATAAGTATTTAGTTGGTCTTTAATTGCAATATAGATAATATAGAAAGTATTCTGTTGATACATAGTGTTGACATAAATAATTAATTATATTTTAGATTCATGATATAAGATTTTTAATACAGTATAATTATGATACTGCTCCTACAGCTATGTTACTCGCTTTCTGTATTTGCATGCTGTCTTCACCTATAATTGTAATGACACTTATCTCTTTTCTCTGTATTTATGATTGTTGCTTTTATTTGGTACATTATTTTAGTGATCATGAATAAATAAATTATAGATAGGGTGGCAAAGCATATCAAACAACATAGGTACAGAGGTATATTATGTGTAAAGAAGGGAAGAATGTCCTCAGTCGGAAAGTAAAATAGTTATAAATATATTGAGTAATGTAGTTAATTATTCGTAAAGCTTTATGCTCGCCTGAAAAGCTTGCTAAGTTATCCAAAGTTCTTAACTAGTTATATATCTAAAGCTACGAATATAACTACCAATTATAACTATGACTTGTGTGATAAATTGTATGACTTGCTTTAATTTTTACTTATAAGTCTCCAAAGATTTATTCGCATGTGATTTTTTATGCTCTCCTCTTGTATTTTTTGTTGTAAGATTAAACGAGTTGTTCTTGATTTAACACAAGTTATGTTCTAGTAACGAGAACATTAGTTTATGAGTTAAAGATGGCAATAATTTAAAAGCATAGATATTACGGACGACAACGGCCTAAGAATTTAAATGTAAATGTTGATTAATGTAACTTGTGTATGTAATTAAGACTATGTAAATAAGACATTTTATTGCAATAGATATAAGTCCTACGTAATAAGAATAGATATGTAAGAGTAGGATAGCAATAGAGTGTAAGCATAGAATTGTAAGAGTAAGACAGGCTATGTTAGAAAGGGACGGCAATAGGACGCGGTTGCTGACTGAGCCTGCGCCTGTTGCGGTACCCAAAATAAGTACTTAAGCTCGCCTTTTTGTATGGAAAAGTGTGTGATTCTCGCTCTGGCTCTCGTCGCGTACGGTCGTGCCTGCGCGTCCGTTCCCACCGTGAGTCACCGCTAGACGACGCCCTGTGCGTCACCCCGTGCGTCATCCGCCGCCACCTGCGTGCCACGTGGCACGTATCCGCCGCGCTACCTGGCGCGGAGTTTTGTTAACGCGAGTGCTGTGTTGTGCGTTTTACATTGTATCCCTTGGGTACAGTGTATAGTGTGTACAGTGCAGTGTTTGTGTCTTCGTTGTTAGGACAGTGTAGTTCGCTTGCCCGAGGCTCTGCCCGGCGCAAGCAGCTTGTCCGTGCGTGGTTCCAGCCCGCACGCTTACACGAGTAAGTCTTATTATTAGGCACCCACCCCGATTCACCAGATCGAGACATTAGGGTCACACAATAGGCACACACCTCCCTGTTTAGGCAGGGAGGAACACACTTTCGCTTATTGTCAGTATGGCAAAAACTCAATGGTTCGAGGGCATGGAAGCGTTCTTAAAAGAACGCTACCCAAATGTGCTCGAGTCATATATCAACTCGAGTATGCCCTTATCGCCGCAACACCCATCCTCACCCAGCCCTCCAGCCTCTCCACAGGTAGCACCTATGGACGAGGATGAACCTAGGACTTCCGATTCGGAAGCTAGCGCCAAAGCGTTCTCGGACGCAACTACATCGTCGGACTCAGACTCCGAAGGTTTCCAGCCCGTTATGGGCCGTAAGAAGCGCAAGGCGAAGGCCGCCAGCACCCCTCCCCCCTCGAAAAAACCCTCCGTTCCAGAGGTATCTGACCCTAGCCCTGCCTCTGAGCCCCAAACTTCCGGCCAAGTACGGCCAAAAAGCCTCCCGCCCCCAATTTTCGTTAGGGATAAATCCAAATGGGACTCCCTCATGTGTGTCTTGAACACACAAAATATTAGCTTGGTCTCGGCTAGGTCCACTCCCCACGCTATCAAAGTACAGGTAACCTCCGAACAAGACCACAGGAGGCTTACCCGCGTTCTTTCATCCCAGTCGATAGGCTACCACACCTATGCGTTGGAAGACGAAAAAATGCTGAGGGTCGTCATAAGGGGCGTACCCAAAGAACTAGAGCTCGAGGTCATCTCAAATGATCTCAAATCCCAAGGTTTACCTGTTAAAGAGGTATTCAGGATGTACGGCAGGACAAGGCAACCGTATGACATGGTCCTCGTGGTACTGCCAAAATCAATCGAGGCAAAGAAAATCTTTGCCATTAAAACTGTCTGCCTACTCTCGGGCATTGCCATAGAGGCTCCCCACACTCGCATAGGCCCCTCGCAGTGCCATCGCTGCCAACTATACGGCCATTCGGCCAGAAATTGCTTTGCACGCCCTCGCTGCGTGAAGTGCCTAGGAGACCATAGCACCCCCGATTGCCCCAGGCCCCAAAGACTGCCCTGACCCACCGAGCTGCGTGCTCTGTGAAACTGAAGGTCACCCGGCCAGCTACCGAGGATGCCCCCGAGCTCCTCGCAAAAAAACGTCCAAGAAGGCTCCCCGCCCTCTCCCAAAAATAATTCAGCAGGGAAAACTCCCTCGATCCCTACAGCTAAAGCCTTCCCGGTATTAGCCGCACCCGTTCCCAACGCATGGGTCAAGCCGCCTTCGATAGTGGCAAAAAGGCCCCTGAAACCACTCGCCCCCCAACCGGCAGCAGTTACTCCTAAACCCCCTGTAGCACAGAATTCTAACCCTTCTGTTGCCCGCAAGCCAAACCCAGTCCCACAAAACCAGCCAACACTGGTGGCGGAGGACTTCCAAACTATCGGGGCTTTCATGCAGGCCATCGATTTTGGCGAGCTCAAACTCCTAGCCACGAAACTCAGGGCTGCAAACTCACCCCATGAAATGATGTTCGCAGCATGCGAGCACTATTCATTATTAGACGCCATGTGGCGATCAAAGTCCTCTTTTAAATAAATCAATTATGGATTGTACACCAACTAGGGAACACCACACAGCTAGGGTAAAACCCCGCTCTCTGGCCATAGCGTACTTTAACGCAAATGGCCTTAAACCCCAAACCGATCTCGTTCGTGAATTCCTTACATCTCATCAAATAGATATAATGCTAGTACAGGAGACTTTTCTTAAACCAAGCGTAAGCAATCCCAGAATTGCTAACTACAACATCATACGCAATGACAGAGTAACCTCGAGACTCGGTGGTACTCTGATCTATCACAGACGGTCCTTACACTGCACCCCATTAGATTCTCCCGCTCTTACTAACATCGAGGCATCCGTATGTCACATGGCAATGACTGGACATCAATCCATCATTATAGCTTCAGTATATCTCCCTCCAGGGAAAACACTCCTTGAATCCGACCTTAGGCTGTTGCTCAGTATGGGAGACTCAGTCATCCTGGCCGGGGACCTCAACTGCAAACACCCCAGGTGGAACTCACTACGCCAAAACACAAATGGCTCCCGACTAGACAAACTAACAGACAAACTACAGTTTGAAATCGTAGCGCCCCTCACACCAACCCGATTCCCCCCAGGGGAACAGTCAAATCATAGCCCAGATGTCCTCGATATAACGCTCCTCAAGAACGTCACACTCCGGTTGCGAAACATAGAGGTCCTACACGAGCTGGACTCGGACCATCGTCCAGTCCTACTCAACCTAGGTACCGTTCACAACCCCCTCCAAAGGACCAATCGCATCGTCGACTGGTCTAAATTCGACAAAATCCTTAACTCGACCGACTTACAGACGTTGCCTGAAAACATTGTCACTACACAGGATGCCAACGTGGCTATTAGCTCCCTGACTAACCACATACGGACTGCGACAGACAAATCGACACGGGAAGTCAAAGTGGCGAACGATCGACGCTTTGAACTCCCGGACGATATAAAATCTCTCATCACAGCTAAAAACACTGCCACCCGTAGATACGACCATTTCCCTTCTCCCGAGAACCGTAGGACTCTTAATTTCTACAAAAGGAAGGTTAAAGAAAGCATGAACGAGATACGGAATAACCACTGGGGTTCCCTGGTCGAAGCGATTTCGCCATCTCACCAGGCTTACTGGAAACTGGCGAGATCGCTCCGATCAGAGACTGTAGTGTCAATGCCTCCATTGACCAGACCGAACCTACCACCAGCGTTCGATGATATGGAAAAGGCCGAACATCTGGCCGACAGTCTAGAGAGCCAATGCACACCAAGTACTCAACCGACAGATCCAACACACGTCGCCCTAGTCGAAACAGAAGTCGAGGCTCGGTCTGGCCACCCGCCAATCGATCCTCCACTATCACCTATCACGTTAGACGAAGTGCAAGCAGTCATAAAAGACATGCACGTCAAAAAGGCCCCAGGCCCAGACGGAATTACAAATAAGGTGGTTAAACGCCTTCCCCCCCTCCTGCTAGGACTTCTTTTAGCAATATTCAATGCCCTCCTATCCAACTGCACATTTCCAGACGCCTGGAAGGAAGCAGATGTCATAGGAATCCCTAAACCCGGTAAACCGAGGACTGAGCCTTCGAGCTACCGTCCCATAAGCCTTCTGAACACGTTTGGAAAAATATATGAAAAGTTACTTCTGAACCGACTTAGAGCGGTCGTCCAGTCCAAGAACCTCCTAATGGATGAGCAGTTTGGCTTTAGAGCAAAACACTCCTGCGTACAGCAGGTGCACCGCCTCACGGAGCACATCCTCGTAGGATTAAATCGGAAAAGATCTAGAGGCACAGGTGCCCTCTTCTTCGATGTAGCAAAGGCGTTTGATAAAGTCTGGCACCAAGGCTTGCTTTATAAGCTCTACCATATGGGAGTGCCAGACAGGCTCGTGACCATCATACGAGACTTTTTATCAAACCGCCGATTCCGCTTCCGAGTGGATGGCACACGCTCATCCCCTCGCTCCTTACGAGCCGGAGTCCCCCAGGGCTCCGCTTTATCCCCACTCCTATACACACTTTATACAAGTGATGTCCCACGCCATCCAAACGTGGAACTAGCCTTGTTTGCGGATGACACCGCTCTCTATTACACCCACCCAAAACCCTCAGTCGTCACCTCAAAACTCCAGTCCGCAGCCACCGCCCTAGGTGAATGGTTTAGGAAATGGAGAATTGAGGTCAATCCAGGAAAAAGCCAAGCTGTTCACTTTGCCAGAAGGGCTTACTACCTCTCTGCCAAAAGGGACTGCTCCCACAGGACCAAACAGGTACTTAAACAAGTATCACTATTTGGAAAGCCCATCCCATGGGCTAAATCCGCCAAATACCTAGGTGTCACACTAGACAGTAGGTTGAACTTCACTGAGCACATCAAAATAACGCGAAATAGGGCCGCTTTCGTACTAGGGCGACTCTACCACATGTTAGGCAAGAAAAGTAAAATGGCACTTCGTCATAAAGTGACGCTTTACAAAGCTTGCGTTAGACCCATCATGACTTACGCCAGTGTAGTCTTTGCACATGTAAAACTCATTGATAGATATCAAAAGCTTCAAAATCGATTCTTGCGCATGGCCACGGGCTGTCCCTGGTACGTGCGTAATGTAGACCTCCATAGAGATCTTGAGCTGCCCACCATCGCTCAATACACGAAGCAACTTTCCAAAAGCTATTTTGATACAGCTATTGACCACCCAAATCAGCTAGTTGTCAAGGCAGCCAGTTACATCCCTGATAAGGATGCAAAGGCTCTACACAGACGCCCAAAACATGTCCTAGGCTACCCTGATGATAAGATCACGTTAGACAATGCCCTCCGGCAAGGAGAACCCCCTCCTCAGCCTCCACACACACTCAACAACAACAGATTCTATACACACCGTCCCCGCCGGCGGAGACGAGGACCCCACTACAGTACAGCCGTCACAAGGTATCCCCGCGTGATTGGTCGTCTTTCCCCTGTGCCCCACATTAGCGTAACTGACCTAAGCCGAGGTCCGTACCTCACAGGAGGTGCCCTTGGGTCAGCCGCAATCCCTATCTGACAAGAGGTGGATGGTCAGGACTCCGGCAGTAGCTGGGTCCGCAACCATCTCTCCCTCCAGCGAAGGTGGACGGCTTAGGGAACCGGCAACGGCGACCAAAGCTATCCCTCCCTTCCAGCCCATAGTCTTCTTGTCCCGGCTGAGCCTAAGGCTCGCCTCTCAAAACCCGGTGAAGCTGTACAGGTCGCTAGGACCAACAGTAAACTACACAAATCGAAAAAAAAAAAAAAAAAAAAAATGGAAAAGTGTGTACGCCTCGGAATAAAAACAAGAAGAAAAGAACTGAAGATTCAAGTTGGAGTTTTATTTGAAAACCCATAATCTACATTGGTCCTTCGAGAAGCCGGATTTAAAGAAGACTCAGATGAATACGCCGATCGCAATGAACACAAGGGGTCGTGTTCGCTCCGAATCGGGGGTACAGCGAGTCAGAAGCAGCCCCGGGCGCTAAGGGTGCGCCAGGGCCGTCGCTACACCGAATTTATGAAGATTCTCCGCAGTCGCCGTCGACGGTCGCAGGAAATTCCCAAGAAAAAAGGATGGAGCACTCTCCGCCAGAAGGGGCGAGAGAGACAGCACCAGCGACGTCAACGCGGACGTCCGTCATGGGGCCACCTGCACGACCAGCTAGCACGCCACCAAGGCGTGAAACTTCATCGCCGGTGCGGAGACCTACATCGCCGGTGCGGAGACCTACGTCGCCGGCACACACCGCTCGCAGTAACACTTCAAAGCGAAGCATCGACGCACGTATGAAGATGGCACAATACGAAGCGGAGAAAGAACTCGCGGCTATAGAAGAGAAGCGGCTACTTATGAAAGAAAAGCTAATCAAATCGAGATTAGCCGCCGAAATGACTGCAATCGAAGCCGAATCTGAATATGCGGCGAGCTCATGCAACGAAAGGGTACAAGACTGGGTGGATAGAAGCATGGAACAACCAACGGCGACGAAATACAGGGAAGAACCGGAAGAGGTTCGCCCTCCCGTTAGTAAGCAACGGGGGGAGAACGCGAAATTCCAAGGCATTCAACGGCTAGCCGACACCTTAGAAAAACTAGTCGCCTCAAGACCGTTGCCTCGCCAAACAGCGGAACTACCTATATTCACGGGAGCCGTCGCCGAGTGGCTACCGTATAAGGCCGCCATGGAAGATTCTACAAGACTCTTTAAGTTCTCTCCAACGGAAAATCTCCTTCGACTGCGAAACAGCCTGCGAGGGGAAGCGAGAGAAACCGTGCTGTCACAGCTATTCACCGCATCTAACCCAGATATCATCATGCGCACATTAGAGATGAAATATGGAAGACCGGAATTCATAATAGATCGGGCCATGGAAGAGCTCAAAAAGATCCCGAAATTAGGGAGCGCGAGCACCGATCTGTATGAGTTCGCGGTGAAGATTCAAAATATTGTCTATACGATAAAAAGTATAGATAGAAGAGGCTACCTACGAAACCCGCTACTCGTTCGAGACGTAATGGACAAACTGAGTCCTCATCTCATAAGCAAATGGGCGGAGTACGCAGCCAATAACGAAGCACGCATCATGGAAGATAATGAAATGATAGTACTCTCCGAGTTTTAATGGCCGAAGCGGACCTTATGATAAGGTACACCCACACAACGAAGCGAAGCGTTCCGGTACCCGTCAGAAGAGAAGTAGCACCAAAGCGGGTTGCTACCAAGGGCGTATACACTGCGGGGGAAAGTCAACCGGAAGAAAGAAAATGCTTCATGTGTCCAACTGGGGGACACTACACTACTGAGTGCGATAAACTCGAAGCACTCGACGTCAACGAGCGATGGAAGTGGGCAAAGGACAACAAGATGTGCTTCAAATGCATGAAAAGGAAGCACAGCAGGTTCACATGCAAAGCCAAGGCCTGCGGAGTCCACGGATGTACCTACCAACATCACGCGCTACTACATAAAGAAAAAGTAACGGAGTCTACGACTACAGTGAGCACTCCGGACGACGGCAGGGAAGACGAAGCAGCCGCGCTAGTAATGAGCGTCACGACAAGGAGGTCGCCTATTACATCAGTACTGCTCAAAACCTGCGAGGTGAAACTCAACGGTCCACGGGGGGAGGTAAATACGTACGCCCTCCTAGACGAAGGGTCTACTGTGACGCTAATAGACGAAGAATTAGCGAAGCAACTCACTAACGGCGGACCGAATCGACCTCTGAACATAAGGGGTATTAACGATCAGAGAAGGATCGACAGCGAAGCGGTCAAGGTTCGTGTCAAAGGGGTACACGAACAAGAAGCCTACTTAGTGACAGCCCGCACAGTAAAAGGACTACAGCTACATCACCAACGCGTACCGCACAACTTAGAACGGTACAAGCACCTGCGAGTTGTACAAGATAGCATCAGTAAGGGAGAAGCTCGACCTCGCATATTGATAGGTGCCGACAACTGGCATCTAATAATATCGCGACAGCTGCGCGCCGGCAAGAGAAATGAACCCGCCGCGTCGAGAACGAAGTTGGGATGGGTACTGCACGGGTCGGTACCCAGGAAATCGATTTATCAAGACCAGGCGGCCGTACTTCACATCTGCGCGAGCGACGTCCAACTACAGAAGCTCGTCGAGTCACATTTCGACGTGGACTCGCTTGGCGTATCGACTAAAGAAAAAATTAATAAGCATGAGAAGAGAGCCAACGACATTTTCGAAGCGACCGCCACAAGAAAGGACGGCCACTTCGAAGTGGGTCTGCCCTGGAAGATAGATAACCCCACGTTCCCAGATAGCTACGAGTCTGCCCTTAAGAGACTACACACGCTCGAGAAGAGGATGACTAAGGAGCCGGCGTTTAAAAAGGAATACGCGGCTCAGATCGCTAACCTTATACAAAAGGGTTACGCGGTGCAATGCGACGGCAGCGAAAGGGATAGCAACGTAAAATGGTTCCTGCCGCACTTCGCCGTCACCAATCACAACAAGCCGGGAAAAGTTAGAATGGTCTTCGACGCGGCGGCTAAGGTGAAGGGAGTCTGTCTCAATGACTTCCTACTAGAAGGACCCGACCTACTAGCTTCACTCACAAGAATATTGTTCGGGTTCAGAGAAAAGAGAATCGCCGTCACAGCGGACATCGAAGAAATGTTCCTTAGGGTTAAAATCAGACCCGAGGACCAACCGGCACAGATGTTTTTATGGAGGGACAAGCCTACGGACCCTCCGAGAAGATTTAAAATGGTCTCCATGATATTCGGAGCCAGCAGTTCGCCATACCTCGCTCACAGCGTAAGAAACCGCAACGCCGTCGACTATGAAAGTAAATACCCAGAGGCGGCCACGGCGGTCAAGGAGCGACACTACATGGACGATTACCTAGACAGTTTCCCATCTGAAGAGGAGGCTATTAAAATGGTGAACGAAGTTACCTACATCCATCAACAAGCGGACTTCAACTTAAGAAGATGGAACTCAAATAGCAAGAGAGTTTTAGCTAGCATACCCGAAGATAAGAAGTCTGAAAGCGCGAATGTAAAGTTAGCAGCACACCAGAAGGAAAAGACATTGGGGCTGCGCTGGGACCCGAGCTCCGACACCCTCACCTTCAACACTGACATCAAGAGGGTTCCCGATGAGGTCAGACTGCGGTTGAGAGCACCGACTAAACGCGAAACCCTAAGCGCGGTTATGTCGGTGTACGACCCACTGGGGCTTATCAGTCAATATACGATCGTCGGCAAGATGATATTACAACGCTTGTGGCTCAAGAAGGTTGATTGGGACCAGGAATTGCCATCTGAAGACGCTAACCTATTCGACGAGTGGATAAGGCGACTCCCAGATGTCTCAGCACTAGCAATACCGCGGTGCTATAGCTACAACGTAACGCCGGAAACTCACATCGAGTTACACGTGTTTGTCGACGCAAGCGAGCAAGCCTACACTACGGTGGCCTACTGGAGGATCGCACACGGCGATCACATAGAAACAATACAAGTAATGGCCAAGGCGAAGGTGGCTCCACTGAAGTTACTAACCATTCCGAGACTGGAGCTCCAAGCTGCGTTAATCGGGGCACGAATGGCTAACACTATAGTCAGGGAGCACAGCTGTTGGAAACCCAAACGAGTCATATACTGGAGTGACTCCCGCACCGTCCTTCAGTGGATAAGAAACGAGACGAAAAAATACACGCCGTTCGTCTCACATCGCCTAGCTGAGATCGCCGAGCTCACACATACAGAGGATTGGCGATGGGTGCCTACAACACTCAACGTAGCCGACGATGCGACCAGGCTTCAAACCGACGGGATCGACAGCCGGGACCGGTGGTTCACGGGACCGCAATTCCTACGAGCCACAGAAGAGCACTGGCCTACGGAGAACGGGGAAGGTGAAGAGACCGGGGAGACGTGTTACACCGTCTCAGAAGAGGACTCGGACCGCAACGACTCATTACCCGACATTAGAAGGTTCTCCAGTTACCTGAAGCTTATAAGGGCGACGGCACTTACTCAGCTATTCGTCGAGAAGCTTCGATCTAGAGACAAGACTCTACACTTAGAAGTGTCACACTTAGAAGCGGCCGAACGACGGTGGTTTCAACGCGCGCAGCGGGACTCCTTCAGCGAAGACTTAGCGCGGTTAAGTCACAACCAGCCGCTACAACGACACAGCAAATTTAAAAGGCTCGACGCAGTATTGAACGACGGGCTAATAACCGCAAGAGGCCGTATAGGTGCGCTCTATTCTACAACGCACTCTAATGAGCCGGTAATACTCGACGGGCAGCATCCCTTTACTCACCTGCTTGTCGAGCATTATCATCGCCGGGCGGGACACGCGAATAACGAACGAGTCGTCAACGAGCTCCGTCAACGATTCATCATACTGCGCTTGAGGCCTACAGTCAAGAAAGTAGCACGAGCGTGTCAATACTGTCGCGTGTACAAGGCGACTCCGACGACACCACCGAAAGGAGACCTACCTAAAGTGAGGTTGGACTCGGGGCACCGCGCCTTCACCTATTGTGGCGTGGACTATTTCGGGCCCCTAACGGTGACTATCGGACGAAGACACGAAAAGAGGTGGTGTGCACTATTTACCTGTCTCACCACAAGGGCCATTCATTTAGAGATCGTCCAGTCGCTCTCTACGGACTCAGCTGTTATGGCGCTGCGAAGGATGGCCGCCAGAAGGGGTTGGCCGCGCGTCATATACTCCGACAACGCCACTAACTTTAGAGGGGCCGACGTCGAACTGAGAAATACATACGGAGCATGGATCGCAGCACTACGGGACTACGGTCTGCAGTACAACACCGACTGGCGTTTCATACCGCCGGGGGCGCCACACATGGGAGGAGCCTGGGAGCGCTTAGTGCGTTCAGTAAAAACCGCACTAAGCACCACGCTCAAAGAAAAGTCGCCAAAAGAAGAGGTACTGCAGACGTTAATCACCGAGGCCGAGTACAGCGTGAACGCGCGACCGCTCACGCACGTCTCCGTGGACCCCGAGGACGAGGAAGCACTAACGCCGAATCACTTCCTCATCGGCTCATCGACGGGGCTACCGCGGACGGGGCCATGCACCGAGGCGGACCGCAGCACGTGGAGAAGGGCGCAGGCACTGGCGGACCAGTTCTGGCAGCGATGGCTGCGAGAGTACCTGCCTACGCTCATTCCGCGGGGGCCGTCCAACGCACAGGCGTCACAACTGCGGGAAGGCGATCTCGTAATTGTGGTCGACTACGCCTTACCCCGCAATACCTGGCCGAGAGGAGTCGTCGAGCGAGTTCACCCGGGACCTGATGGCATCGTCCGGTCTGCAGACGTCCGCACAAAGGGAGGTGTGTTCCAGAGGCCAGCGACGAAGCTTGCCGTCCTTCAGATGGAGGAGGCTTCGAAGAATCTACGCCGGGGGGAGAATATTACGGACGACAACGGCCTAAGAATTTAAATGTAAATGTTGATTAATGTAACTTGTGTATGTAATTAAGACTATGTAAATAAGACATTTTATTGCAATAGATATAAGTCCTACGTAATAAGAATAGATATGTAAGAGTAGGATAGCAATAGAGTGTAAGCATAGAATTGTAAGAGTAAGACAGGCTATGTTAGAAAGGGACGGCAATAGGACGCGGTTGCTGACTGAGCCTGCGCCTGTTGCGGTACCCAAAATAAGTACTTAAGCTCGCCTTTTTGTATGGAAAAGTGTGTACGCCTCGGAATAAAAACAAGAAGAAAAGAACTGAAGATTCAAGTTGGAGTTTTATTTGAAAACCCATAATCTACAATAGATATTTTTTTATTTGTGATCATAGACAAGTGATGGTTTTAAATACGACATGATGTGAGACCATAGAGATGATATAATATAGACATATAACTTTGCATGTTTTCTGTTGCACGTTTTGCTATGTGGGCGGACATTAGTGCATAAAATATTATAAAGATTACATCGTATTGATTGCCTAGGTTTTACTATATCGTTGTAGAAGGATATTTTATTAGGTCTTGATTGTCAGCTTGTTACTGGTAGTTTTATTTTGTTTTGCTCTTTTGAAGATACTTTGGTAAGTTGCTTTATTATTATATGGTAATGTATGGTAATTTTTCTGGTAGGTACTTATATAATAATTGGTAATCATAATTTTAACCCAACCTGCTATGTAACAAGATTATCGTTAACAAAATAAAAGCTATCAGGTATTATTTATTGTTATTCATGAAGTCTTATATCACTAAAATAATCCGTCATAACATAGGCACGAATTCTATCACTGAATTAATTATTACATTCTATCGGCATAGCGACATAAAATAATTAGAAATATTCGCACTACATCAACTACATTCAAACAATTGTTCGAATGTCCTAATAAACTCGAGTGACATACTAAACTTTATCTAGCCTGTCATTATAAATTCAGACCAGCTTAAGTTGTCAGCTATATACATAAATTACTATGTTCACAACATCGAAAACAATTTGATGTCAACTTTATCCATTTCCCGTCAATATCTCGATCGAATTGGTCGCCATTTTACCACCTACGTTGGGGCACGAAAGTACTAAATTTTATATTAACTAGCAGGAAAGACATACCGTACCTACCCTTTATTTATGTGATCTGGCATATTCCACGTAAATTTGTGTGACATACCATACAAGTTATTGTTCGTAATTGTTAGTATTTATGACAGTGGTAAGACACAAATTTATGTAACATAGCGTGCCTACTATAAAACTTTAGTACACTATCTATTGTATCTGCCTTTTATTATATGTGGTGTGTATAAAAACAAACTTATATACAGTTTGAAGGGAAGGTTCGATTTCTAAGGTTAAGAAATTCTTACGTTTCGGTGGAAGTGTGAATGTTGGCTGATTTATATAGAAGGTCTTGTTTAAGAATGGCAATGCGTTTGTGATCGATTTTAGTTAGAATCCCTGTTCTATATGGAGTTTGTTATAGATATCCATGAGATGTCCACATAGTAATGACCACTGAGTAGCATGCTACTTCAGTTTCATAAAAGGTTATAAGCAAAATAGTATCACTAGTGAAAATACTGATGATAGTCAACATAATTACAATTACAGGATATGCTTCGCCCTTACGACCACAATACCGTCATTAACGACTGTTGTTATTTGTAACGATTATTTCAAAACAAGCGACTTCAAACAGACCTGATCAGCATTCTCACTTAAATTTAATTGTCGAGTTCGTACATCATCAGTAACCGAACAATAATTCCATAGGAACGTAGTCATAAAACATCGTGCATCGTAATTTAATGTAATTGTTTATGTCTATAAATTAAAACAACAACCAATTAAAATCCTCCTACGCATACTCGTGCTCGCGTAGACAGCACAGCTTGAGTCTCAGTCTTTCTAAAAAAATTCGGATGAGTGTGAGTCGAACTCGCATTAGGAGGGTTCCGTACCGTGGTAAAATATTTAACACCATTTTTTTATTAAAATCGTCATAACATTATTATTATAACCGCTATAGAAGTGCATGCCTGTTAAAATTTAACGTAAGTATCTACCGATTACGGTTCAATAGATAAATAAAAAAAATACTCCGAAAAATATCATTGAAAAATATACACGTAAATTTTGTTATAGCGGACATAGAAATAGACATACACTATAAACCTTTCAAATTTCTATGTAGTAATTTAAGCAATAGAGACGTGCGAGAGACGGACAGACAGCAAAGGCTTGTTAATAGGGTCTCGTTAATAGCCTTTGGATACGGAACCCTAAAAAACCTTCTATTGAGTAACACATACCTGAGAAAAAAGTGTGATTATCGAAATTTTAATGAGTCCATAAATATCACGGGAGCGTTGATTGCTAGAAGACAGGACAAATTGGAAATGCACCCTTCGTCTGACAGTTAACAAAGGGAAGCGAAGGGTCACATTTTTTACCGCGGTCAAATGAACCGCTTTGAATGAAGGCTTGATTTTATGATTTATAGGACCCTTTATCCAAGCCCTGCGTCTCTACGTTTTGTTTTGATTGAGGCTTCTTTGAGTTCGGAAGATTGATTGTTCCGTGGGGTGTGGGAGTTTTTGTTGATTGCGCTCCAGTGTAAATATTTTAGTCTCAAAATAGATCTGTTTCGATTAACCTTTCAGATAAATGGTTTATTGAGATCTACATAAAAGAAGAAATAAAGTTAATAAGAACAAATGAAACTGCCTGTCATTATGTTATCCAGGTTACGACGCAAGTATTTTTGACTTTGAATATAAATAATCCTGACATAAAAGCAAAAAAGGTACCCGAGCACTTTAAACAAAGACCAGGAAAAGGCGAAATTAAACATCATTGTCTATGTTAAGAAATCTTAAGGAATTTCGCTTGTCATGGAGCCTTCGAGATAAAATTCAACATTGAAACTCTCAACCGTCTCAGATTATTCCTTCGAGCATTAACTGAGTGCCCACTTGTAGACTTACGAAGCGATAGACAATCCAGTAAAAAGCAGTGATAGCCTATTGGTTTAGAAACTCGGCCTCTTGAACGAGGAGCCCGAGGTTCAAATCCTACGCACCTCTGATTTTTCAAAGTGATGTGTATATAAAAAAATAATTATCACTTGCTTAAAACGGTGAAGGAAAACATCGTGAGGAAACCTGCATACCTGAGAGATTTACATAAAAAAAATCTTTAAGTCAACAAGTAGTCTACCAATACGCACTTGGCCAGCGCGGTGGACTATGGCTTAATCCTTCTCATTCTGAGAGGAGACCCGTGCCCAACAGTGGGAGATAATGGGTTGATGACGAGACAGTCCCAAAATAAAAACCGTTTAAAGTGAATCACGTAGATAGTGATTACGTGGGAGTAAACAATCTGGTAAAGCTAAATTGCTTCCCGTACTATTTCGTATCTGGTCATGTTGAGTTAAGAGGACGAAGCATTTGTTAGTCACGCGCCGGTGCCCAACGATGGTATTTCTCATTAGGCGGCTCGTAAACAAGGACACTTCGACGCTCACTAATGCTCTCTCACGACACGGTTTTACGACTATCGGCCACAATTTTAAGTTCCATATGACACTAATGGGTACGTAATAAATTTTGAGGAAGTGTGTGAAAGTTTAATGATCATATCTGTTTAAACTTTTGTTAGTTGGAAAGATGTTTTATAGTGGAACCTCCTTCTGTTTAGTTCCGCAACAGTAGGATTTTAATAGGCTGTCCTGTCTATTCATGCGCGCTCACAGACATGAAGCCCTATTGTATAGATAGATAATTACACACGGTCCCGGGACAATTCTATTTGAGCATAAATATTTGCGTGGCTCGCCTCTGAGTGCAATTGAAACGTCCCACAAGCGAAGTGGGTGCGAGCCGTATCCATTTCCGCAATTTCAAGACGTACAAGACGCGATCGTGTACCGACAATGGGCGCTATCGTGTGGCGTCTAATCACGCAGCCCGTTGTACTGTTAGGTCGGTGCTTCGCCCCCGGCCACTGCCAGTAATATGCGTGCGAACGATCCGATCGTCTCGCCCATCTTGAAGCCAAGCAGTTGCTATCTGCTGATGCTTTGAACTAAACACCCGTAACGATGCCTACATAAGTGATACGCGTAAGAATGTACGTAAGGCTTGCCTTAAGCGGCATTGCATTTAGAAGCGGAGCATCTTTTAGTTGGTTTCCATTTTATAGAAAGACTGGATGGTAGTCTAATAATTACTGATCATCTTTACTAAAGCAATTTGAGTATTTGCTAGTTTGCAAATGTATGTCTAAATACATTTAACGGTGCATTTTGTCTTTATACTCAGCCAGTTACCTTTGATTAAAATATGACTTGCTTTAAATCACTGAGAAATATTAACGTTGAGGCTTCTTCTTGCGGCACAGTTTTATGACCAGGGAATGCTTATATTAGTTGGCTAACAATGCCCTCTTAAAATTTAAATTAGACAGGATTGTGATTAAATGGCAATAATGTCGAATAACTTGACAGTTAATTAGGGCCTGCCACTCAGGCGGGCACAGCCTTGTTCTGAGCTTTGTAGCAAACTTGTCGTTTCGTAATATCTGTCGTGTGTCCGCCCGCCGCAACACAACTGCACCTATGATTTATGGGCGAACAGCCGTTGCCACAGATCGAACTCTTTGTATTCACTGACAAATTATGCGGCTACCATTTACTTTTATACCCTGCTTGTTTCTGGTGATATGAATAAAGCAATTGTCCAGATAAAGCCGAACATTCGAGACCGAATAATTTAGATAGAAACAACTACCGTGCCGTGTTATAGCCAAATATGATTAACAACTACTAGTTGCATTAGTCGCAGATACCAATTTCATTCCATTTTAATTTATAACGTTAGTCCGCGCAATTCTCCGTTTTATCGGAGCGCGCACTATTATCCGTTTCATATTTACGGCAACTGTTCAATTATTCCGTGCGAGCGGGTACAATAAATTTTTCACCGGCAACATTCACATCCATGTAACAATACATTCACTTACGACAAACAACGTTTTATTAAGAGCGGTGCACAAAGGCATCGCTGGGCGGCGAGGGCCTTACTGCGGTTCTATGCCAGAAATAAACACTTATAAATCTCCACTGGGTTATATTTAATCACTGGTGCCCTCACAGAGCGCACGTTTGCAGTTGAAGTCTGAATTATTTTAATCCTGTGCACCGAGATATCTTTTATTGTAAGCAGGGGCTTTGTTGGACCCCAGTAAATCAGCTTAGCGGACGGATGGCACGGCTGCTATCTTCCCAGCCTTTGTATTGTACAAATCTGTCACTATTTCTCTTATTTTCACACGGTTGACTTACATCGGTCGGGGTGTTCCTTTTTCATTTTATATTGCGAGATATCATCTGCAGATTGGCAATATCTTCGTAACGTATGGGCAAATATTTGATAAGGAACGACGAGAATTGATAAATGTCGTATGAGATTATTCCTTTGAAAGCTAAAATCCTTTTAACAAAATTTCAAGTAAGGGATAAGTAAACGATGGATATAAATATTTCTGAAATAAACAAGGTAAATAAATGGCAGAATTCCTTTTTATGTGTCCCTGATGCTGATCTCAAACATACGAGAATATAATGTATTGTACTTTATTACTTAGGTACCAAGCCAAGGTAAGCCAGCATCAAATTTTCAGGATATGTTGTGGCTAGCGTATAGGGCTTCCACCTAACCAAAAAAATGGTACTTGTGTTTCAAGCCTCAAGAAGCCATCGGTTAATAGTATTAAAAGGATCTCACCACAAAAGGTTTCACCTTCAAGAAATCGTTTTAATTAACTCAAAGGCTTCCATGGGGTGGATTCCATAGCTTTGTTCGGTTGATAGCCTAATGTGTACGATAGGCATTTCTGGACAACAATCGCATTGGTAATGAGTTTGTAGATATTGGAGGAATGCTAACAATTGTATCGAATAATTTAAATTAGATTTCTGATAAAATATATGGTTATGGTTCATTCAAGTTCCCGACCCTTGTATGCTGCGATTATTTGTTTCTATTATTGAATTAATTAATTCCAATCAATGGAGAAGAATACCAGCGTTTATCACACTGACCTGATCTGCAAAAGGTTCAGGATTCGATTTCAGACCTGAAGGATTACGGCATACACCACAGTCCACAGCGCTGACTAAGTGCGTATTGGTAGACAATAATAAAGTAAAGGACAATGCCCATTCTTGGTACTGATTTTTCTCATGCGTCATAATGAAAGTAATATTAATATTATTTTTAGATTTTTTTACATAATTTGTCAATTAGAATAGTTTCTTTGAACAGGGGATTCCATTTAAGATAAAATAAGACGAAATGTTGATTGTTGTTCTTAAAAATTAAAATGGCGGAATTTTATACTCGGAATTCAATAAGATCTATTAGTGTTTTGATTAATGATTTTTCTTATGCATCAAAATGAAAGTAATATTAAAATTATTTTTTGATTTTTTTACATAGTTGGTCGATCAGAATAGTTTCTTTGAACAAGGGGGTTCCATTTAAGAAAAAATAAGACGAAATGTTGATTGTTGTTCTTAAAAATTAAAATGGCGGTATTTCATACTCGGGATTCATTATTTTAGGTTTTTAGGGTTATTTCAGGTTTTTTTACCTACTACCTTTAAAAGTAAATGGAATATGTTAGTCGAACTACATTATAGATACCTACTATCAGTTAAAACCGACCATCAATCTATCGTCATCATTTTCGATTTTGAGGTTGTGTAACATTTGGGTAAATAACTTCAGAACCCGGGTGTTGATCTAAAAAATAATTATTGGTGGTAGTATTTGGTTAACTATACATCGTCCACAACAAGTTTCAATTTGATGCAACTCTGGACGGCGGTCCATACTTTCATGGGCATTGTCCTTTCTAAAGTATCTCATCCGAACTAATAACCTTAAGCATGGAATTCTCTTTAACTATCTCGGCACGACTGAACACAGAGCTTGTCAAAACCAAAACATATCTACAAATGCACAATCGTAACAATGTACAATTGTACAGCTGTCATAAAGGAAGCCGTACGTAACAGAGAACATAACGCACATATGCTACCGTAACCCACGTGTTCACATAATTGCGGTCAAGTGGCGCCTAAGAAGCTTAACCGCCGACCTCGGCAAACCCGCTAAACGTTCACAATCAGATTATGAATAATATTTTCCCCCTTTTACCTCCAACCGCATTAAGCTTTACGCTCTCAACCTTTATTCTAATATGCTAACTCCAGATTTATAGCATTTGGAATTGCAAACGAACATGAACAGAAACTACCGAATGATATGACTCTTTCTGGTTCGAATCGGGCATCATCGCCACATCTAGTTTTGCTAAGTAATAGCAGTATTAAGCACTGATTTGGTCTAGTTCGAAGGGTGTGGTATGCAAAATATACTACTAAACGGTGTAGCAACGCATCGGTCGTCTTCCACAGGTAGGACTTTAATCCTCTTTGTCGTATATATGTCCACGGTGGTTCGTGTCGATGCGGCATCAGCAGAAGCCACTCTCAGGAAAGTAAACTAAAACACCGTAACGTGAAATCGCTTAATAGGTTAACTAATTTATACATGAAGTTTAGGTTAAATCGTTAAGCCGAAGAGTTTCCAGTATGTGGGTCGGCTCGATAAGGTATTAATATTAAATTTGGAGCGGTCGTGCCGTGACTGTTTTCAAACTCACTCCGGTTGCCCAATCTTCGCTGCGATCGTTCGACAACCTGCGACATACCCATTGTTCATCTGCACTAACAAGCTCTGACCGATTTACGTCAGGAGCTAATCATTTAACCGCCGATGGCTAATGACGGTGGGCAGTATTGTTCCCGGCGAACCGTGGGTTACGTAACGTGTTGCGAACTCCAAACTTCACAGCTATTAATTATGCTTTATTGGCTCTTCAATGGCTGGAGCCTGACTGAGACCGCCCGCTTTGTTTACGTTAGACACGGTATAATGTAACCGTAACTAAAAACCGTTTTTATTGATAAATCCTATCATATCGATGCGCTACACGTAACCAACGATTTGATTTTAACAATATCAATAAAGCCCTGCTTACTATAGATCGACATTTGACAAGTTCTGCATACTATAAAATGTCAAACTTCGATTTTTGGGAGACAATTTTCGAGATTTGGTAGGCAACATTTGGATAAGTTGAGTATTAATAACGGGTGTAAGTCGACACGCATATGAACCCAAATAACCAAAGCAAAATAAACCACTCTCAATCTTATATTCAATTCGTCGCTCTTCTTAGTTTGTCCCTGAAAATATTACTCGACATCGGTAACAAGTTCCTTTTCATATATAGGAAAACGGGTTTCCATATAGATATGAAACAAATATCAGTCAGTTACATAACCGTTTACAAGAACTGATAACGACCATGTTTACTTTAAGTGCATCTTGGGAAACCATTAACAGGGTCACTCGCTAATAAGCGAGGTACCAAATTACTCTACATAGGTATTTACGCGAACCAGCTAATACGAACCGAACCTATTCACAAAGCTTGTGAAATGCTATAGAAAGGCATTTTAGTGTGCAAATACAAGAAGAATTGTGTCAAACAAACATGGTTGTGCAACGCCGTGGGAGTGCGGTACGTGTTTTCAAATTTAAAATACAATAGAGACTTCATAAGTGTGGAAAGGGGAAAATATATGCTAACCGTATGTTTTTACACTTTGTTTGTTTAACCTTTGATACCTTATGAGAATAAAACTTACAAAACCAGTGAACATTCACACAAAAATAAGAAACTAAATAAGTACGGAAGATGAAAGATGTAATGTTAAGCAGGCAGGTATCTACCTGTCATTCGATGTAATAAGACAAATCTTTCTTAGATTACCTTATAATTTTATGTTCAAATCTATCAAACCGATTAGGCTATAAACTGTGCTACAGATATAATTATAAATTGCCTCGAAAAAGAAAACCTTTCTTCTATCGCACTGGATAAAAATAAATCTAATTAACTATTCCATTCGCAGTTGGTGATAAATCGGACTGTCAGGAACTAAGTGATATCAGTAGTATAAACAATATGATTATTTTACCAGTAATAGAATCATAAAGGCCTATGAATACTGTCTCTGCGGCTACCAATTTGCATATTTATGCATTTTAATAAGCCGCTACGTTGGCTACTACTGCAATAGAATTACTCGCGAATTTCTTGTTTGTTCAATGCACTTATATTCATATGGTATATGGTATGTGGTGTATATGTTGCTTAGATTATTAAAAGACAATTAACATCATTATAAAAGGTGCTATACGTGAACATTTCTCTAACTTAAACTTTAAATTTATTTAAATATACCTAACCTGATTAATATATCTATTTTGGTTGCTGGGAGGGCTAAAAGATCCTTAGATAAACTATTTACCTTTAAATTTCCGAAAAAAGCTGAAGTGTTACATTGAGAATCCGTTATGACCGTATCATCGTCGTGATGAGGTTTTTGATAAGAAACTGTTTTTAGGTAATTTAGATCCGTAAGACGAATTCGAGAGTGTGAGATAATGTTCGCCATCAACGATAAACGGTTAAAACGTGTCGACAAATTACTCAATTTACTCAGAAATTCCATCTAACATTTGCGTAATATTTTCAAGAAGGTCTTCAAGGAAATCATTTAATCCGTTACCGTCAGATAAGTAGCTGTTAAATTACTTCTCGTATGAATTACCCACTGCGACTGGTTCCGAGATGAAAGATTTCGTTTTAACTAATGCGTCCTGTTAACATTATCTTTAGTAATAACTAGTTACTGTTACGGTTGTAAGTCCCAGCTGCATTACTTTTCGGTTTATTCATGGAAGTAAACTGTTACGGTTTTGTAACAAATGTTCCGAATAATTTATAGGGGTTATTAATTAATTTAAATTAAAATGTTTCCTCATCTCTAAGTAGTGTTCGGATACAAAGAAAAATCATTATATTATGGTGATGCTGAAAGCAGACATTTGTCTCTGGCTTATCAATTACTCTAGCCAGGATTTTGATCACATATGGCAGATTCTCGCGTGTAAATTGTAGTTCTTTTATCATACTTAGTAACTTAATAAATACATTTATTTGTAAGTCTTTAAGTACTGTCTTTAAGTAAACAACTACTGTTTAGAATAACACCTCTCGCTGACTTCGTTGGAGGGTCTAAATAATTTAATTAAAGAGACGTCAGCAACAAACGAGTATGCAGGCAACGTGTTAACTGGTCATTGTGGTTCACGGATAAACAGAACAAGAGTCAGAAGTCAATTATAAATCCGCTGTTATACCTGAGGACGAAGTTGGAACTAACTTAATTAATAGGTTTAACCACGCCTTTCAAAGCAGAACACGGCACCGGGGCATACTGACACCACTCAGATTACAGATAATTCTACCACCTTCAATTTGAGTAGTTACTCGTACAACAGCTGGTTGGAAATTTAGTTAACATTTAAGTAATTTTGTAAAAGCAATTATTTTAACCGTCTCCAAAAAAGGAGGTTTTTGTATTCGACCGCTATGTATTTAAGTATGTATGAATGTATGTAAGCTTGTATGTCTGCGATTTCCTCAGGAACTACTGATGCAATTTCGATGGAATTTTGATTATTTGAAAGCATACCTTACAAGTAAAGTTTTCGTATACAATACATTAAGGATTTTTAATAGTGTACTTTGTACATACGGGAAAAGTAAAGTTAATAATGTACACCACAATTCTTTGAATTTTATTTATCTACCTATTTATGCCTGTTGCGTGTTTAATAGTTACTCATTTAAACTTACGTCAGATTTATGCAATGTTATTAAAGTTTTGCTAGCCGTTTACAAGCTAATTATAAATTGCATACAAATTAACAAACCAAACAAAAGTGAGTTACCTAAATGGTTTCTGTAACTAGTATAGTAAAGTGTATGGTACTATAAACTTACGTGTAACATAATTTTACTTTAGAGATCCGGTGTATCGCTGAATAATTAATTTTCGCGGTTAGGATAACGTTGAGCGCCAATCAATCAAGAATTAACTTTGTATAACGTTGTATCAAAAATCCATTACCTTTTATAAGTAACGAGGGTATTTTAAAGCCAATTTTCAGAAGATTTTGAATTTATATAATCCGTGTAATAATAGGGGACGGTTTATTGACAACCGCCTAAATGTAAAAAATTTATGTCATATGCAAAAATAAAATTGTGAAAAAAAACATGATCTTTTTAATATACTTTTTCGCTGCTACATATATTTTTTTCTTTTGTCAACAAGGATAATCCTTTGGTATTAAATGATACAATATACAAATCATAATATTTGATGAGAACATTGTTGCTTTTAATTTCTTTTATTACTGTTTTTTTGTTCCTTGTTTCGGTGTTCAAATACATTCTAACCTTCTTATTACACAGTAAACATATCGTCATATTCCTGACCGTTACAGATTATAATCAGATGACTACGGCAGATCTCTAGTCTGGACATTCAGATGTTTCGGTCCAATTTATGTGGCTTCATCATTTGTATTCAGGTTACAACTCTATGGTACGCGGGTATAATATTTTTACATAATACAGCAAGTTGGGCACGTGTTATGTTAACATGTGGGAATAAAATGCTTGTTTCAACAAACATGAGATACTTCTGAATAATGACACTACTGGTTGCTAAACTATCTGTGAATCAAGTGGGATGATAGACATATCCATTTTTGGTTTAAAGTAGGGTCTGTGTGGCTGTATTTTGTTTTAGTGAATGTAGATACACTGTAGTATACAAAACTGCGTGCGGTGCCGGAATTTGAGAACGCACTCCGTACTTATGCCTATATAATCCTACACTTTGTCCTAAACTAAGACGGAATACTTAGGTAAGGATTAAGTTTGGGGTGGTAGATTTTCCCGTTATTAGTGTTAGTTAGTTTATTTTATGATATTCGCGATAGATATCTATGTTGTGTACCATTTAATATAATTAAGGTATGCTTGTTTATTTGCCATACATTTAGCGAGCATCTTTATGTATTACTACGATAACAGAAAGGACTCTATCAAATTGCAAAAAGTGCAAGTATCTACTCACAATGCAGGGCAAAAGAAAGACATTATTCACGACCGGGACACTACGTACATAAAATATAAAAATAAGACACGATAATGCATAATGGCATTTTACAGGCGTCTCGTTGAAATGCGAATAAATTAACATAAACGACACGACGATGTTTCGCAGGCAGCATTTACGGTACAAGCTAACGCAATAAATATGTAAGTAATGACGGGCTGGTAAGTTTCGCGAGGGATGTCGCGATTTCAGGCCGGCGCCATAAATAAAGATTTATTATTGTTAGATCCACGCCACATTAGACCAGTTTTTAGTACGAATGTACACTTAAATGGCTGTTTCGCATGGTAGCTGCGATATACGAGTTTACGCTTCGATAAACTGTTTATTAAAAGTGGTAGCTTTTCATAGTACGGGTACCATTATCACATCTGTTTGACTTACCTATAGCAAAAGTAAACAGTGGTACTGTGTTCTCGCGTAAATGATTTGATAACAGCTAATAAAAACATAAGGTGTTCTAAATTGAACTCCTTGATGGGTGGTAGTAATATATTTGTTATCAACTTTGTGTAATGTTCTATTTTGATGTATTACACAGGCAATATGCCAATAGAGACTGGGTAGCGTCAGATAGATTTAGAAGGTGATAGAACACTATGGGATCTTAGAGACACTAGAGCTATATTTTTTCTATGTTTTAACAGCAGTGGTCAGCGTTGCTGTGTTCCGGTTTAAAATATAACTTATCTGAGGCCTTCCAACATAGTCCTCAGGGGTAGAATCTTTGACCGTCCTCAGGTAGGATCTCTTACCTAGGATTGGTGCCAGATATCCTTGAGGGTGTAGCCACTTACTACCGGTGGGCCGCATTATTGTTAGCTACTACTAGGTATATTTAATAAAAAATAAAGCATGTAATTTTGTACTTCATTCACACAAACACTACAAATGTTTGTCATCAACGATGCCCTTTGCTATACGAAGCTATCATTATACCATTGTTGTCAATTAGTTCCGTTACATTTCGCACGCACTGATAAGTGTGTCAATTTATGGGAGCAGTCGATAGTTTTGTTCTGTTGCATGTAAATAAGGCATTCAATTGTGGCTTATTTAGTTGTAGAGCGCAGAGTTATCAGCTCTGTACATATTTGTAAGCATATTTGCGATCGCGCCTACGATTTATTATACTTGTACACCGAATGGCCTAACGGACGCACGGAACGGTTCACCGAGCACGACAATCCATTTTTCTAGACCAAATCTGAGTGATATTACACGTTTACTTAGATTCTATCCATGTGAAGTCGTGACCGTCGATTTGTGAGAAATTGATAAGTGGACACAAACAAACTGCCGGAAGGCTTGTTGCGAAGGTATGGAACATAATGCGGCGATTTAACGAACCCTCATGGTGTATGGGAAAAATTTATGGTATCTCATGTTACTTTGCCGTACAGTTATCATTCGGGCGGCGTAAGCGATGGAGCGCGGTTATATCGGCTATCTACTGTGCATTGTTAGCTCCGTGGACAGAATAACAAGTCTATCGAGCTATTAGCAAATATGAAACCTTCAATTAGATTGCGTTATTTAAACGCCGTATCAACAAGCTATGGGAAACTAATTGTACAGTTACAATAATTGCCGAACAAATCTGTGAATTAAGTACCGCTTTGCGTTGGAAACTCGGCATGGAATATTTATATTTAATACTTAAATATTCACAAATAAATAACCTTCTTACAGTAAACAAAGGATGAGGTAACAGATACTACTAACAACAGTTTAATTTTCTAATTTTTATATCGTTGTATTATTAACCTTAAATATGTAATTAAACTTATTTTTCAAGTAAATCGATAAATGTGCAAACACAGAAAAACATAGAATGTATCGGATTTGGTTTAATATCTTATCGCGTAAGAGAAAGAAAAAACTATAAGGTAGGTGATGCACTAATAACAATTTTCTAACCAAAACAGGGTGTAATGACCATATTTACAATGTTAAATAAAAGCTTCCCTTGTTAGCTACTGCAGATCACAGTCCAGCGTGAGAACTGACACCATCGGCTCGTTACGCTTGCGTGCTTTAATGTACAAACGTGAATTTAAACTGCCGCATGTATTGTGCTTGATTTGAGCTATTATCTAAAGCGCCTTGAGCTATGACGATGCTTCGAAATGACCATGGAATACCCTAAGTACTTTACACGTTGATAATGAAGTGTTATACCGATCTCAATTTTTGGCAATCAAACATTAAGACGTAATCCTATCATTAGGCTAACGGTGTTTAAATTGGTGCAAATCGTTTATATGATGCGCTTTCTAATGTTTATAAGCGTGAGCGTGATCATTCTCTTATTATAGTGCTATCTGTTTTGAAGAAGATATGATACTCGTTACGTCGATAGTATGTCAGGCTTCATTGTCCTATTTAAATTTTTTATAATGAACCCAAATTATCAAATAAGTTTGCATTTCACCTGATAGTACGTAAACGTTCAGTGTCAGTATATAGCAGTAATCTCCGAGCCTACCTAAAGTCGGTCCTAAGTGCGTTGTTACCTAAAGACTAAGTTAGAACGCCCCATTTAACTATTTGATTTACCACATACTAAAATTTGTTAGAACTTATCGTCAAAATTAATTGACGCAAACTTACCTCGTTAATTAAGTTCAGACTGCCAACATCCATTCGTCTATTTTAACTTCGGTTCGAGTGGTACAGATCTTTTCAATACAAACAGACGTGATGAGTTCGTCCCATTTATTTGACAAATGAAAGGACGGGTCAGAGAGCATTTGTTACCGATGATTGCAGCGAACAATCGGAATTGAAACAACGGTCGTACGGATTGTATGGGCTCTTCTTTATAGGTACGACTCCGGCACGGCAACGACATCAGTGGAAGTATAAATGTAAGAAATTGTACTGTCTTACGTGCCCGGTACTACATGGGCATGTCAGTGCCGTATCAACAATTTATATGAGTTACATACACACATAAGCCTCCATGTGTGAGAATAAATTATTGATATATACTTAACTTAATAAATGCGTTAAATAAATAAGATTCAAACATTTGCCGTGTCGTGTCATTATCAATAAAAATGATATAAATTGCCGCCGGTGTCGTATCGTGTCGTGTCGTCGCAATATAAAACAGCCCTATGCCGTCTCCAATCTTACGTAATTTCGGATCTATTACAGATTCAACCAACGCCAATTGTTTTGTGATGTTGCTGCAATGTTTACAATTGTATCTTTCTGTAGACACACCTATTTCTTGTTTGGTACTGATGATTAATCGGTAGTTTGAAGGTTGTAAAGAACAGTAATGGATATGAACAAGAGGCGACACTTCGTTTATCATTAGTAAAATATGTTGTTTCTAAGTATGAAGGATTATTAAGACGTGTTTACGTAATAATAGAGACAGGACATTAATAAATGACTTTTAGTAACATTTGTGCCTGTATTTGCATCTGACCACATGAATTTATAGTGATTGCATAAACTAACCTTTATTTAATATGGTCATGGTAAGTAACTTACGTAATAAATACTCGTATTTCAAATAATAAATAAGTTTGATTAAAATGACATAAGTTGTTATATGTTTACCATGTTTAACTTCAAATGGCTAAACTTACTATCACAAATTGAAATTAGTATAGGCCACTCGTGAGAGGATATATCTACCTATTTAATTTCATTTTTAGTGTGTAGGATTGCTTTTATGATAAATATTTTATTCGCCTAAATCCTAGAGAGTTATAGACCAATTGAGTAGGTACGGGTGGGTAGCATAGGTTATTAACATTATGGCACTCTCGGACATGTAGGTTTCGTCACGATTTCCGCGTTAAAGTATGTTTAGAAGAAATAGAACTACGGTTATGGGTTGATTCTCCAAAATTTATCAAAATCAACTTAAAATTTAGGTTAATACTTGTATGCATGTTCGTTTGCAACTTCTATACCAGAAAACATAGTTAAACTGCTATTGAGTAATTTTATTGTTTCACTTTTACAAACGAGCAGGAATAACTTGTTATCTCTCATTGTTAGTCGAATAGAAAATATTGTGTCAGAGATTAAATATGGCCAAACGAGACCGGTTGGTCAACCGTAAACAATACGAAGCTGATTTGAGAGCACTTCGTTTATATAATTGCTCTTTGATTCGTCTACTAAGGTTATTATTGTGCAACATACGTGGAATAGAAATTTGGCAGCGATTTTGTAATAAACTGCCGAAGAATTGGGTGAAGTGATTGTTGTACTTGAAGTTAGAGCTCTTTATTGTGCTTTGATTGCTAAATGTGGGTACAATAAAGATACATGGTATTATATAGTACAGTAAGGAACGAATAATATCATATGAGGATATTATGTATGTATTGTTAAGAAGTACGTGTTGCGATCGCGCCGTTTTGAAATCTTACTATTTAAAAAAACAGCTAATATTTCAACATATGTGTAGGAAGTTGGAGCAAAATATGTTTGATAATAGTTTCTTTTCTGTATGAAATTGGTATACTAATAAACACCGATACAATCCATTCGTCAAATTTGTCACTACCATGCATCGACTTTAATAATCAACTTCAAATATGGCGACCTGAAGTCGGTGGCATATGCATAACTGCCGCGAAGACTTTAGAACACTTTTTGAATACAGTTTTGTACATTTCCTGTTCCATGTTCTTCATTGACCGAAACAAATTACTCCAAAGTAAATAAATGAAGTTGCCGTTAAGGAAAGTAAAATGTACCATGACTTTTACATTGTAGGTGCTGCGAACTTCCGTTTTAGTTTCGCTTTAATTTCCGCCGAGACATATACGGCGCAACTAAGACAAATTGAGCTCTTAATTGATTCCCCTAGTTTAGGCGTAATGGTTTGTTAATGAGCTACCGTTAACAAAAATGGGTTAATAGCGTCAATATAGCTACAAAATAATGATAATACACATGGGGCTACCTTTAGCAGGAGTAGCAAAATTCTAATCTGCTTAAGGTAGTATACTCGTTCTATATGAAGTTTGTTAGTTTTTTTTATATAATATAGGAGTAGCAGACGAGCATGCAGGGTACCTGATTAGATATCCCTACCTGAGGTTGGCCACAGATGCGCCGCTACCCCTGAGGACTAAGCTGGAACGTCTCGGAAAAGTATGTCTCCCTTACAAGACCCTTCAAAACGGAACATAGCAGCACCTAACACTGCTGTTATTAGGCAGAAGGTTCTACCACCTTCACGTTATAGATGTCCGTTAGCGCGAGTGACCACATATGATACTCTATGGTGTTCCAAGGGAGACATACTTATATACTGCAAGGCGTTTCAAGTTAGTCTTCAGGGGCAGCAAGGGGCTGGCCGACCCCAGATAGAACTCTAATCCTATTTGAGGTTGATTACAGATATTCATGATAGTCACTTCCTAAGGGGTAGGGATTGCAGCTAACGAGCACTACTTTTAAATTATAGAAAAAATATAATTCAGATCATACCTATTGTTTTTATTTCGTTTATTTTGTAAGTTGCGTGAACACTAGAAAAATATAATCTGTGAAGATCGTTTTTTTTTTCAGATCATAAGTATTAATTTTATTGCATAATGATCCGTTTTAATAGATTGAAACCTGACTTTCTCTGGACGGATAGAATTTCTTCACAACGTTTATGTATTAACTTGAACAGCGAATACATCATACAATCCTATTGTCAATTTCACATTGTAAACATGCCTGGGTTATGGATTGAACAAATCAATGGGAGGCGAAATAACAATTTATTTATCGCGCTGCTTGTTTGTGAGTTCGCAATAGTGATTCAATCTGAACGGATAATAAATCGTAAGCGGCTTCCTATTATTATTTATTGGAAATTGTATCACCGTCTGTCTACATATTTCATCAAATTTACTTCCCGCTCGCTACCCACGACGCGATGTCGATACATTCACCGGATACCAGTGTTGTAACCGAAATGCTTCGAGCTCATGTTACCCTAGTACCGACGCTTCTTAGAAATATCATAATCATACACAAAAATCTTATTATTTATCATAATTTATCCATTATGTGTATCCATTGTATTGCTATCTCGTTTTTATTAGCTGTAGGCTGTTGTCACATTGAAATTCAATAAAAAAATTATGAACGGTATCAAGCAGTCAATGGTTACGCAATGTTTGCAACATAGTCATAGAATTTTTACTACAACTAAGATCCACTTTTTACGATGGTTGAGGAATGACGGTATCAGCAATCCGTAATTGAAAAGTCAACAGCTTAATCTATGGATCTTTCTATCTCGCTGTGAAATGATCCAGATGCAATCACACATACATATTACTGGCTTATAGACTTCATAATAGCTTATCGGCATTTTGCTCGAGATCAATTAATTAAAAAACTTGGAACTGCGAGAAAAACCAAAACAAGATTTAGGCAATGTTCACGTTGGACGATGACTCGCAGTTTATTTGCATACATAAAGTCATAAAATCCCTTTAGAACATGATTTTATTTCTTTAAATTAACTTGCAATAAAATATACAAACAACTCTAAATTTTAAAGTAAACGTAATTCGTATAACAATGCATTAATTAATTAGCTTACATGAATCAAGTTCATTAGAATTTATGTCTTTGGCGTGTTATAATCTTTATTTAACTGCCGTTTCGTGATTTCGGGAAAATTATTTGAGAAATAAAAGGAGAATGTAACATCTCGTACTATTTGCAACTTGTGTAATAGTCGCACAAAAACATTGCACAGTGCAGTCGTGGCCTAAGTCACTGGTCAAACGAGTTTAAGGTTTATAGAAGATTTACCTTTAAGGCTGCTAATAAACTTGCTCTGATTTTATTTACGATATAACGGACACGCTTACATAATAGTTAAGAGTAAATGTGGTTTCAACAAAATAGTAAAATACGGAAGCCTGCTGTGCATTGATGAGGAATAATAGCGTATGGGCGGCTTTATTAATGAATTGTTTATTATTATTGTTTTTTAAATATCTTAAAAGTGACGTTAATACTATAGATGTTTCCTGTACCCTTAGTATGAGTTTTTACGTTTTTACAAAAATGACAGTTTTGGTATTTGCCTATACATTTCCATCAGCGCCACTAGCGGATTGTATCAGAACTGATTGGAAATGTATGGGAAATACGTAAACAAGGGTTCTGTTTTGAAAAGCATTGGCTTCGTATAAGCTTCAAATTTAAGTGTTCACTATTTATATAACAGTATTAAAGTAAATCAAAGATCAATTTAGATGAGAGACGAATAGTAGCATATTTCTAATAATAGTTAAAATCTGAATAATTTAATGGAAATCGAGTAATTACTAATTGAAGTCTAGACGTTATCAATAAATAAGAATCGTAAAACTAGATACAAACTAGATTATGCGGTTAGCCTAATTTTCGAAGGTGACTGTTTTAAAACATTTGACAGCCAGGTCTGTCCTTAACCTATAATTTACTAATACGTATTAGAATATTTATAAGTCAGTCTTAATTAATTTCAAAGTCTAATAACCAAATCGTACCCAATCTCAGGACATTTTATGGAATATCTAAAAGTTTTGCTTCATTAAATCTACTTTATAAAGTTGTCATTTTTTTTATAATATACACGCCCATGGACATCTGTAATCAACCCCAGACAGGATTAGATATTCTTACCCGAGGTCGGCCACAGATGCGCCGCTACCCCTGAGGACTAAGCTGGAACGTCTCGGAAAAGTCTGTCTCCCTTACCACACCCTTCAAAACGGAATACAGCAGCGCCTAACACTGCTGTTATTAGGTAGAAATAGGTGTGGCGGTGGTGCCGCCGGAGTCGAATCACAAATGGTTCTACCACCTTCAAAAGCCCATTTTTCAAACAAACTACACAACAAGCCAAAAGCCAAAAATCCGTTAACCTATGTACGTTTGGAACATATTTATAAGCGTGGCACCTTCTTGAACCCAACGTCAAGTTCACGTACAGAATTAGTCTTATCTGCCCTGCCTGCCCGTATTTGTATGTACACAGCCTCCGCTCTGGCAATGCAACTCGCGTCTATCCCATCTGATTATAGTATTATCTCGAACATCACGACAGGCCGCAGTTGCGAAATCTAAGATTCATTTTTATTGCAAGCACAGGCCTTATCTCGTGATTTAGTTACGGGTTGGTGAGTTTCTTTGTGGGTTTTGTTCGAGTGTAGAGATTGGGCGCTTTGTTAAAGAATATTCCATGGATTTAAATTAAAAAATGTAAAGGTACTAATGTAATCAGTTTTGCGTGCACGACCGGTGTTGAATTGTCGACCTTTGTTGGATAAATTAAAATGAATGTTACCGCATACTGATGAAAGAAAAAACGTAAAAAAACATTTTTTCAGATACCTATATACGAAGGAAATTGTATAATAATTTGTAATAGTAAGCATACTATTTACTTTAAAGTAGGCATGCCATGCATGATGGGATTTTCCTAAAATTGATATATTTGAAGTTAGAATTGAAAGTCAGGATAAAGTGACTGTGTTTTAGCACTTTTACGGCGTCGTTACTTAAATAAGACGACACTTACCTTATAAATTAATTTATATTTTACCTCACATTGTGTTAAAGAACATAAACTACCCACAAATAAAGTTTTAATGTCTGAATAGCTACTCATTAACATTAATTCCGGATTAGGTAATAAAGCATTTGTCTAACCTTTACGAGTAGGTACCTAGTAAAATTTATGCAGAATCCGTCATCTCATATCTGATTGAACAAGATTATCGCAGAGATCATGACAGCCAGCCAGTTGTGAAATCTCAGAATCATTTTTATTGCAAGTAATAACCTACGATACCTTTGTGTGTGGTCTTGAAAATATTTGCTGTAGTGTGCAATATAGTTACAATGTTAAGAATAAAAAAACATCAGATATCCGTGGCGCCAGTCGAATCACACTTCTTTGACTTTTATCACATTGTTTTACTTTAGTTTGCACTGTCTGACACTTGTATAAATTAAAAAGCTTGAAAAGAAACAAGCTTTTAACTTTTCACTTATATCTACAGGTGTGAGACACGTCTCATCGGAGACATAAGGTATTCTGCTATACTACCGTAACACAATTTCGAAAACATTTACATGTGTATGTTTATGAATATTATGCTTCCACTTTATATAATACTCTGATAAGCCTTTATAGAAAACTTTATAGACACGTTCAATATCTGTACATTTAAAGGCCCTGTACATTTATCCAACAATTGGTTAATAAAGGCTGTTGATTTCAATCGAAAATCATATTTCTTTCTTAAAAAATGGAGTAAGCGTAGTAACTATGAAGATGTTATTCATATGGTTATGATGGTTCGTAAATCGCACCGTAATAAATAACTAAGGTACTTCCTAAGTCGCACTGCACTCCTAGCATCTACAAATCCTAACATAACCCCAAACAGACCCCGAACATAAATCATTTATAATGAGCATTACTGAAAATTCGGTACTAAATTACAAATCTATTTCTAGTTCTGTTTCTATTTCTAGCTGATGGAGGTCAAAGGCCTGCGTTTGCATTGCGTTGCAAGGAGGTAATTAGCATATTTAATCACTGCGCTACTGCAAGCAACTGGTACATAGCTACATATAACTACTTGACCCGAGATGTTAACTGAGTAAGTTGGGAAAGACCAGGAAAGACCTTTGCAATTGGTAGACCGGAAACATTTACGCTACATATGCTAATTTTAATGTTTTAGTTTGCTTATATGTATAAAGAATTAGCTTGGCCCCTCGAGTTTGGCTTGACCCATTTGACTTTCCTAGTCAACCAGTAAGCTATCTTTATAAGAAAAATGTGGAAGCTTTCATCCCCTAAAATCTACTCATTAAATGAATTATCAAAATTATGACCATACCGAAAGCCTGAACATAAATTTAAAATCATTTTTAAGATGTCTGTCTTGTCGGGAATCAAACCCGGAACCCACTGCGTGTAAGTTATAGTGACCTCCATCACGCGGGTCATCAATAGATTTAGTTCTCACCTACGTTATTTAAAAAAAACTCCTGTCCCAAGTATTATACTTTTAGATCCACCAATTTAATTTGTCCGATGTCAGTCAGTTAGTATTAGTTTTATTAAAGACAATTGTTTTAAATTAACGAGTCTTAAAATAAATATGAACCTACAAGTAAATTGAAGCCACAGCTGCATTATTCTGATTATAGTCGAAGCTAGTTCAAGCCTCAATTGACGGCAGCGATGATCTCTGACATATAATTGGTCGTCATTGGATGACTTCACTGGAGTATCGGTTGAATGGACCGTTAATTAACATGAGTGATTACGTAGCAAGTCGCTTACTGGGACGTGAATTGTACGGTTATGTGTGAAGACGCAATATAATAATAATTGTCTTTTCTAGAATAATTAAACTGGAAATGGATACAGAAGAACACTTTTTTATTACAACATGATTAAACCTTATCCTAGTTCTCAAGAGTGTTACATTAAGAGTATTGCATTCTAATGATCACACTCCTTTCTATTAATATTTTATATTAAAACTAGTGGTGCCCGCGGCTTCGCCCGCATTTTAAAGATATAATATGACATACATAAAACAGAAAATTCGTACCTTCATTGGAATGACAGTGGTGCCATCTGTCGAAAATTGGTCTTACCAACTCCCAAACCTTCGTGGGCTCTTGGACAACAACTTTGCAAAAGATCATCACTTGATCAAATGCGTAGTTTCCAATTTTATAAAATGTATATAGACAAATATTCATTTTTATATAAATAGATAGATGATCAACTAACATGGATAAGTAAAGTAAATTATGAAAAAATCGAATTTCGATCTTCTGGGTTGAAAGATCGATTCACTGAATCGATCCATTACTGGAGATCGATTAAAATAATCGATTTTTGGTTCAAAAGATCGATTCTCCGATTAATCGATCTCAGATCGCCATCCGTAGTTCCCGTGGGATATCCGGGATAAAAACTATCCTATGTCCTTTCTCGGGTCTCAGACTATCTTTGTACAAAATTCCATTCAAATCGGTTCAGTGGTTTAGGCGTGAAGAAGAGACATACAGACAGACAGAGTTACTTCCACATTTATAATATTAGTAAGGATATCGATTAAATAATCGACTTTTTGGTCCAAAAGATCGATTCTCCGATTAATCGATCTTAGATCGCCATCCCTAGTTCCCGTGGGATTTCCGGGATAAAAACTATCCTATGCCCGTTCTCGGGTCTCAAACTATCTTTGTACAAAATTTCATTAAAATCGGTTCAGTGGTTTAGGCGTGAAGAAAAGACAACCAGACAGACAGACAGACAGACAGACAGAGTTACTTTCGGATTTATAATATTAGTAAGGATAAGGATAATAACATAAATAAAAAACAAATTAATTATTAATTACAATAACTAACAATTAAATTGAGCTTTAAAGTGATTCTTATTTATAATCTCCGCTTAAATATATTTTTAATGTACATAGTGAAACATACGTTTTGTTTAAAATATTCATAAGTGCTTAATATTAGTTATAAATATAATATGCCATTTTTAAATTCAATCATAATTCAATATTCAATATGGTTATTTATAGTACTAAACTTGACATCCTTTTTATCAAACAAGTTTTATGGGTGGCATTAAATAATTATGACGATCGTTGACTAAACCAAATTTGATATTTCATAGTCGACTTTACTCTAAATCAATTTACGTACGCACAAATGGCGCTTACACTTAACTACAAGGAACATAAATCATCGCATTGATGGCTATCTGCTTTATTTATGCCTCCTATTAATTTACGTTGTGATTTAAGAATTATGTTCTCATGTTGGTATTTCTCACTTCCCTTCTATGGTTTGTAGTTTACTCAGGGTCAATCACATTACCATCCAATCTTGGTCAAATCTAATGTAGTCAATGCAAGCGTAAAGTTCGATTAGTCAAAGTTTATAAGGATATTCCGGTAATGGTTAGACACACTACGACAAATTGAAGGTTTACCATAAAACCTTATGTTATTTAATTTTCATCAGTTATTATTTAAGAATATAGGTACAAAGTAAATATACCAAATTGAATCTAGCAAACCATTTACATAGCAAACCTAATAAACAATATGATTTAATCTATTCGATGTCAAACCTAAAATCAGCATGTAAACTAAATAAGTGAAATAGTCTCGAACATCGCTACTCGATTGCAACGCTCGATTACAACATCCACGCCTGTCGAAGTCACAAGGCGTATTGAGTGTCCTGTCAAGCGTGTGCTCATCGGTGTACTGTGTACTCAGCAATGATTGTTATACATCACTTACGCCACGATTGAGTTGTTAAAGAATACTCACGTAAACAAAATGATACTGTACTCTTTTGTTATAAACTTAGGTTTGTAAGTTGTAAAAACACATATTTAATTTATTATATCTGATTGTATAAACTACTGGACTGTAACGCCCCGTACTAGACGCAAGCCTGTCGAAGTCACAAAGCGTATTGAGTGTCCTTTCAAGCGTATGCTCATCTCTGTACTGTGCTGAGCAATTAATGATATAGATCATTTACATCTTCATTATGGATGTGTATCTCAAAGAATACAAGAAAAAATAATGGTTCGGTACTGTTGTTCTTACATTTTTAAAATTAAGATAAAATGGCATACATTAAATAATTTTATAAGTATTTATAGATTAAGCTATTCTACTGTTACACCTAGTTACGACATACATGCTTGTCAAAGTCACAAAGCGTATTGAGTGTCCTGTCAGGCGTGTGCTCATCTGTGAACCGTGTACTAAGCAATGATTGTTATAAATTAGGTGAACCGCGATGTAGTTGTGTTGTGAAAGAACACCCGAGTAAAGTGTTTCGTTACCGTTTTCGCAATAAAAATAATATAATATATCCCTTTATAATATATCAATAAGTGTCTATCGAAATAAATACATGTATTAAAATAATTGTATTAAGTAATTTATGTAAAATCGACGCTACTACATGATTTTTGCTTTCAATATAAACAAACATTTAAAATCATATTAGGTATACACTTATATAAAGTTGTTACAACAAACTTTACTCTGCAGCTCCTCTGTTGTTACGTGTTTGCTTGTTCAGATTACAAAAGGTATAACCAACTCTATAAAGGTATATAGAGCTATACATATATGGACTTATGAAAGGCGCGTGCGCATCTATGTGCGCGGCGCGATGATTGCAATAAATCATTGTACCAACCGCACGCAATCAGGATTGTATATTACAAGTGAACAAATGTAGAGGTCTATAGTAAGTCTTAATTTGCAAAGGTACATTACGTTGATTTCGTATTGTTATAATTCAATATGTTATGCCATATTTTTACAGTGAATTGGATTTGTATTTAAAATTGCGACATAACAATTTCGATTTCTGTTTTGGGTTTCTAGTTATTTGTAGATTTATTTCTATGTATCCATGACATCTACTATAAGCGTTTTTAACCAAATTACCAAAGTTAAAAGGTTATATATTTTTTTCATAGACGTTCATACAACGATATTTTACACACCTACAGGTATATAAACCATATTTTAAACAGCACTCTATGAGTCTATGAGTATTTATGAGTAGTTCTCTTAGAGTCTCACTCTATGAGTAGTTTAATTTGTAAATACAGTTTTTCTCACTTTAAAATAATCCAAATTTTACTCAAAATTATTCATAAGTGGAACAAAACAAAGGCATATAGGTATTGGCGGCATCGTACCCATTATATAACTTTACACAACACGAAACACAATATTCGGCCTTGTTCGATGACAGTTATGGTTATCGGAGCAATGACGCACAAAACAAACACTAACTTTCACTAAAAGCCATGCTTTCCAGTTAGACGAGTGGGCTAAACGATTCTGAATTATATTATGCCCAGTATGATATGATTTTATCGTAAATCAGCCCAAGTCAGCCCTTTTAGTAAGATTATTGTTTCGACGTAAATCAATTTTATGGGCTTATTCATCCGTTTAGTACTTCCTACGTTAGAGCAAATAAGCCTACAAGGATTTGCAAAGTATATGGGAATATGTATAATTGTCCAAATATTGACATAGTGTGATAATTAACTATAGGTAAAGGAAAGCCAATTTTCTTATTTACACATAGGTATGTAGGTTTATTCACAAATAGACAACTAAGATATTACATTTTTCCTGCCTGTTTTTATTAATAAGTTTTTATTACCATTTATATTTAATATCTTTTTATATTCAGTCTCACTACAAAGTGAGATTTGCATGACGAAATCGGACATTTCGACGGACGAGGAAAAAGCCATTTCCACAATGACACCACACCACGATGACGCACGGTTATCGACAGACGATTGATTTAAAGGGATGTGCATAAAACCGATCGCTGTCACCTATCGCAGCTTTAATGCGTTACGGCTATAGATATCGCATATTGGCTACGCTATATATCGCATATTGATTCTACGCTGAAAATGTGTCGCATGCTCTCTGCATGCTAAGCGATCGATGCATTTATAATGACTGCAGAAATGATGACATGTCAGCTTATACCACTAGACATACATTACATTTCAATGCTCCAAATGGGAATGTAACTGCTATTTTGTATACAAATGTTATATGGCTCGGTATGTGTTCATGATATAATCGACTACGAGCTACGTAAATAAAATAGTTTCAATTGCGCTGACTTTCATAATAAATTGTACAATCAAACAAACTTACCAAGTGTAGTTCGATTGAAATTATGCTCCTAGTTGTCTCGTCCGAAGATGATCAGTCCCACCCTCCCCTGCAGGTATTACACCTGCTCCCGAAAGTTGTAGAATCAATTAAGTGTAGTAACAGATGTCCACGGGCGGCAGTAGCCACTTGACATCCGGTGGACGGCATACTTGTATGCTACTCCTGTTGTAGAATCAATACGGACAAACATCACACAGCTATGAAATAAATACGCCACGCAGGTGCTGATCTGTGTGGTGGAACGGTCGCTGTACCGGTCGGAAACGCAGTGTTCAATTAGGAAACATCCTGAAAATCAAATAATAAATTCTGTTTCAACTCCGCGCTTCCATTAATTCTTCCCTGTGTGTGTGTATGACTTCTTTACTTAAAAAAGAACCAATTATAATAAGAGAATGTAGCATAATTCAGCATCTTATACATTTAATACAAAAAAAGCACAGTACTTATAAAATAAATATTTTTCGACTTGGCGGTGACACTGCCGTGGCCCCAGAAGTCTTATCTATTACATAAGTATATATAATAAATGATAATATGTAACAACATTTATTACATAACTTTTGATTGCATAGATGAGGCAATCTATAGCACAGTGTACTAAATGATACCACCAAAACGGTTCAAATGGACCAAATGTGGTTCCTTATGAAACATAAATAAAATATTTAAAATATTATTATATGAATTTGTTTTTTTTTTTTTTTTTTACAGAGTCCAAACTTCTCAAGTTTCATAATTTTATGTATAGTTATCATTTATATTAACTTGATTGGTAATAGTGGAGGCTAAATTATGTAATATTTTGTCTCGAACTAAAATAAATATAGTAATCATTTATATTTTCTCTGCATTTCAAATGTTTATTGCTGCAGTAAGAAGGCTATCCACATATAGGTACTATTAAAATAATAATAATAATACTGTAAAGTATCACTTGTTAACATTTGTTCCCAATTTTGAATACAAAAACGTCTATCAGGAATGCTCCCTGATACCATTTTTCTTTTTTGTTTTTTTTTTTTTTTTTTTTATATTTATGTAATGTTCAACATTGTACTTGTATCACACGTATGTGAATTTCTCATTTGTTCTCAAGACGGAGTTATTTGAATGCACGCGGGATATCGGTGCGCTGGATCCTTTAGCGATTTGATACTGTGGGATTCAGCACAATTACCCATGGCGTTTTACAAATATAAATTTATATATTTATTTATTATGTACTACCTCTATATATAATATGTATGTATATATTTATGTACATATATTTGCATAAATTGTAATTATAATTAAATATAATTTGTAACTGTCGAATTAATATAAACATTGTATATATTAATTAAGTGATATATATAATAATATATATCACGAAAAAATCACTGTGAACTCATCTTATGCTCAGCTGTATGAATAAATATGTAATTATTTTGAGGGATATAATTGGTTAAGACTCCAATAATATTTTAATCAAGGTAAACAAAGGTTGGATATCTGATAGGTTACCCTGAATTCCAGTTTCTTTATTCTTTTGATTTTGTCCTATAAAAATATGGAGACATAGAAGATAATATTTCTATGTTGTAAATATTATTGTGTATACTTTTGAAACTAAATATTTTATTTCATTCCCATTCTGTATGACCTAAGTAGTTCCTTGATATAAAATTTATGAATGAATTTATATAATTCAAAAATGCCTTGCTTTTTTCACCAAATTTGCTTAATATAATCCTTAAGATTATGCAAGTGTAGGTGCTGTATACTATTTTTTTATGTCTTATCCACTAATTGCTGTGGCATATTATTAAAGTCATCTTAACAAAGGATTTCAAAAAGAAAGTAAATTTATTTAATTTATTGATATATATATAATACAATATATATTTAAAGATAGCAATTATATGGACTGAATTTCAAGGAACTTACGTTTCCTTTAAATGAATAATTTTATTTATTTTTGTTGACACATAATTGTCAAGTATGAAATACCAGGCTATGATATTCATATTCATAAAGGTACATAACAAGTATATATATGCTATACAAAGTCAGCCAATAATAATAAATAAGCAATAAACTCTTATAAAAAACTGAACAAATGTTTATATCAACAAACAAAATTTATATCAAATGATGTTCTTATTACTTACTTACTAGGCAACATGTCACTCCTTCAATAACACTAGGTTTATTACTTGGCAAAAATAGCCTTAGGTAACAGTTTTGTATACAAAATATATTATCACATAGTACAATATTATGTAAGTCTATGCTAATTAAAATTATTTATTGAGCAGGTGGCCTATGTTAAAATTTGTTATGTTCAAATATTGAAATAAAATTAGTTTCTTTCTTAAATTTAATATGCGTATGCATTGTATTACCATGTTGCTGTTAAGCTAAGGAAACAAATTGTAAAGGAATAGAATGGTTGACTTGTGTTTTTTCCTTAAATATTGTTACTTGTACATTGTTACCGAATGAATGTTATCTATTATTTCCATTTCTCATTTTAGAGGGAAAATATATTCATTCATAGGTCAGCATAATTAAGATGGTAATCATGCCATCAATGGTATGAATCAAATTTGATATTTATACATACCAGTCTTGTACAGTTGAGTATGGTTAAGCATTGAGTAACTCCGGAATGGATGCCTGTCTTCCTTCCTGTGTTGAGTTGCAGGTTGGTTCAATCTCTTTCTTGCCATCGTCTGGACACTTGTATAGAGAGGTCCCCACTAGTTTAAAGAACTGGGTTAATTTTAGTTTTTGGTATTTGCTGTACAATTATTAAGTCTTCATATTTGATGTAAGTCATCATAATATTAAAAAGTCGTCTGCTTCTCTAATAGGAGAAAAAACACCTCTGAAACATAAATTTTTTAGAGATATAGGAAACCATATTTTATTTGTGGTCATGGTTACCTAAGGTACAGTATAGGTACTGTATAAGATACAGTATAAGTACTTTGCAGCAACATTATATCTGTGATGATATAATGTAAGATTTTGTTACCGTTGTGAACAACTGCAATGGATTACACCCCGGGATAATATCCACTTGTTTGTTAATCAATAATGAATGAGTCTCGTTTCATTATGGATTCAATAACCCACCATCATCACAGAATTGAGCTTTGGAAACTATATCTATTTTTTTTTTTTTTTTTTCAAATGTGAGTGTTTCCCCAAATACTCTAAGTTATTCACCAAACATTCGGTCACAATTCTTCTTCACAAATCTTCTATCCCAATTTCTATCCCACTACTGGGTACAGGTCTCTCCTCAGACTGAGAGAGTTCTTGCATAGTCCATGATAAAATAAATCCTATGTGCCTTATTCACAATCTGATTAGCAATATTTTTGTCAATAATTAAATTGCTTCATGAATAAGTTTAATTTTAGACGGGCTATAAATTTCATGTCGTTTCCAAGTATTTCAGGTATAAATAAATATTTGTTATGATAATGTTAATACTTTATCATTATAAATTGTTCACTTGAAATTAATATTATAAGTAAGTTATCAGGGCTTTTCATTAGCCTAATCAGTAACCGTTCTTCATTTATTGTTGGTAAGATTAATCTCCCCTGCAATTCTTATAGAAACATGCTTCAAGTGCTCATACCAGCTGGATCTTGGAAAGACACATAGTGGTCCTATATGGAATATTAACCACTGTTTACAATGAACAGTTATTAACTGTCATTTATTACATTGCTCTTTAGAACTAAACAATATCATAATAGTTGCAATAAATGTATGACCATGATATTCCTTGCGAATATCCATGGCAGCTTAAGCAAGTTTGACCATGATATTCCTTCTGAATATATGGCAGCTTAAGAAATGATCAGAGAAAAAACAAAGATCAGATAGGTCGGCTTTTGAGTTTTCAAATTTTTTGACACCGCCTCACCCCACAGGTGGGCCTGAGTGTCTATCAAATGGTATATAAAGCCCATTCATTTGTTTTGAAATATTTCAATGCCGCCTTACCCATCTGCTGGGCATAAGTGTCCATTATCTGGGACTTGGTACATCTCTGAGCTCCGAGATGTACCGACACGGTCACACGGTCACACAATGAAGGTGAGCCTAAGTATCCATCAGATATGTTTCAAACCCTTTTTATGAAATCTTTTGACGTTGCCTTAACGTCCATCTGATGATTTTGAAGGACCGTCTTTGAGTTTTGAGATGTTTCAACACCGCCTCATCCCGCAGATGGGCCTGAGTGTCCATAACAAAACACAGAATTGGCGGGAACATAATAAAGAAAATAAACTTACCAATACATTCCGGAACGAACTTGTCGTTGTCGAACTCGCACAAACATTGCCCGTATATCCGCTCCGTCCGTATATCCATTGAAAATTCTTCTTGTTTGGTCTCCAATCGTCATTTTTTAACATAACACTATATACATTATACATAAAATAACATATTTTATATATTATTGCGGTGACCATAGATTAGTAAAGATAACTCACTCCATACAAGTAAATGAAGCCAGTTTTGACAGTTGGAATTGTGTGCGTAATAATAAAGTGTTGCCACGTCTCCGTTCTAGTCTCCCTAAAATGTTTGAAATACGTATTTATTTATTATGTAAATTACGTAGTATTCGTTATTTATACGTAAACTTTCTCTAAAAAGGTTCTATTTGTCAAGAATTCAAACAATAAAATGACCAATCCCGTCGTCTGCATCTACACCACATTACGAATTGTTTTCTTAGTAGTATAATTTAGTAGGCGCTTAGAGTATCAAGGGAAAAGGGATTAAATTAAATGTGTATTAGGAAAGTAATTTTTATTTATGAAATATACTCAACGCACACCATAACTAATAAGCAATAAAAAGTAAAATATATTAAAAATTAACAAAAAATATACAGAACAAAATATATGACAGTGACAACAACAAACATAAAATATACAATTGCTATAACAACGATTAACTAAATCCGTAAATGTACAAATTAAACAAAAAAATAATAAATAAACAAGCTTCATGGAATCACAAATTACAAGTAAATGAGGAGATATTATTGTTTCATTATTTTTTGTGTTTGGTCCGCCATGATTAAGTTACTGACAAGAAAGAGACAATGTATTCCTTCCAAAAGTAAAGTGACGCAAAAGTTACGTCGATATTTACGTATGAATATTTTGAAGGTGATTATTATTATTATTTACCCCTTATGATTCGACCCTGGCGGCACCACCGCCACAAACATCGACAAACAGCAGTGTTGAGCGCTGCTGCATTCTGGTTTAAAGTGTATACCTTTCTTGGATATGCGCTTCTAGTTAGTCGACGCACTCCACATTTTGTAACGTATAAATCAGTATCATCAAAATGATCTGAACAAACTACACTCCAAGAAGTTGCTTGTTAGTGAGGATCATTATGACTTAGTTGTATGGCAGCCTCCCATTTATCATGTAGCAATATATTTTTTGGAAACCTAAAATAACCACATTGGACAGAAAGATAAATAATAATATTATGCACTATCTACGCAATATGAGTACATAATCAAACGATGCAATTGAAAAAAATATTTTTCAAAAATTTAATTATAATTTAATAATATTATAATATTTCAATTTAATGTTACTCGTACGTAGCTATTATTTCTGTTAAATTTAAATAAAATACATAATCAATATCTAATTTTACTTGCAAGTTATTTCCCACATATAAAGTAATTCACAATAAGGTACTGGCAACACTTAGTACTGTCAATGTTATATATTTTCGTGTTAGTGAAATATTAAAAATATGTAGTTTTTAGACCACTTACGAATGAAATGATACTTCTCCGCGCTTTTTCTTAGATTCCGTGCTGTGTTTGCACAATTTAACTGCACATGTCGGCATTTTTCCGCGTAAATTACACCACGACGGTCGGAAACGTTATGGGAAAAACCGTAAACTGTTTTACGTGAGTGTGTGCGTAATTTCGTGTACATGCATGAAATCCGTAAGCTGTTTGATTTTTTTTTGACTTCGTCAATTACAAGGCGGTGAGATATCTTTACTTATCTATGGCGGTGACAAACATGTGGCGTCGTTAAGCGACATAGAAAACGAATGACAGCTCGACGTAATGACAGCGCGTGACAGACAACGAGGTACAGATTATGCAGAATTTTTATTTTCAGAAAGATTATTTAAACTTATGTGGCGTTAGTAAGTGCTAGGGAGCTAACTAACAGTCAGTATTCTATGATCATCGAGGACGAGACAACTGGGGCATAATTGCGTAGTATTCATAGATAACGTAAAACAAATGTTTTGTTTATGGTTTCTTAAAACTTATTATATTCTATCTTTGCAATGTCAAAAAAAGACATAATAATATTAAGTGTTTTAATATTCAGAAGATAAAATGTTATCTTTGGAACTAAAATATAAGGAAACAAAAAATTTGGCCACTTTTGCTGAAATAAAAAAGACGTTATACATTTATCCTGTAATTTTTCACGTATTTCTAACATTTTGTAGATGAAACATAGAGCTGAAATATTATTTATTGCGGCAATAGGGTAACAAAAGAATAAAGTAACGTGTCTAGTTGTACGATAAACCGTTATTTATGTGCCTTCGGTTGCCCACAGCGGTTATTTATTCACGATAATTGAACAAAACCAGTTTCTTTTACAATATAGTTTAGGCGAGGTGCAAGTTTCCAAATCGTTTGGTAAACATGTCGCCGGCTATTTCAAATATTTGGCATATCGTGATATGCCTGGACAGGTGATAAGAGTTAACGATATAAATTGATATTAAGTACTTGAGCTGACGGAGATTGATTTATTTATGCAATTCGGTTCGTCAAACCTGCGTAACGCAAGAGAATATAATCCATTGAACAATAATTATAGATTGCTGATAATAATTGGAAACTTGGACTCTCATTCGGGTAAACGAGGTTCATATGTACAAACACGTACCTCTGATTTTCTAAAGGTAGACGCGTATTAGAAATTAATTACCACTTAATGGTTATTAAACGGTAAAGAAAAACATCATGGTGCCTAAGAGTTCTTTAAAAAAAGTTTTCAAGATTATGGGCGGTCTACCAATCCATACTTGGCCCGAATGGTGGACTGGGCTAAAAACCCCAATCTAAGAGGAAATCAGTACCCAGCGACATTAATGGGTTGACGATAACGATAAATATACACAATATTGCTAGTTACATAACAATATGCCCCATTCTTTAAAATACCTGGAACATAGACACAATATGGTAGTGGCAACCAGTTTACGCGGAAGGACGTTTTAGGCAGCGCACGATGAACGAAGCGGTAAATCCAGTGACAAACGTGTTTTGCATGCTTTGCCTTTTGATTGATCTAAGCCGCTTTTTTCATTGCATGTTACAAAAAATATAGTCTTTAATTTACTAACACTTTTCAAGCTCATTATATTTTTTCTAAGAAAATATTTTTTTTTATTACTTTAGTTCCGAGAAATGTCGAGAGTACAATTTTTAGAATAGAACATGAGTTGAAATTTAGAATTTACTCATAAATTTTTCCGAGCCAGTTGGCTTATTTGCTTCGTTTTTTTACAGGTATCACGTTGTAAATGTACATGCAGACACCTAATGTTCACCACTACCCATAGACGTCTGCAATCAATCCCAAAAAAAATTAAAGTCCTTCTTGAGACTGCAAATACGTTGCTACTCCTGAAACCTAAGACGGCTTTTTTACATCCTTCAAAACAAATCACAAAAGGTTAACAAGCTAAGAAAAAAGGTGGGTGGGAAAAAAGTGACGATACAACAGGCAAATAGGTAAAGTTCTATGAACACTTACTAAAAACTCAATATTACAGATAAACGCATATGTAACAGCTCTTAGAATCAACAACTTTTTACAAAAACAGTATGACGTAAGTAATGTCGTGGTTAGTTTGCAAGCTACGTTTAAGGAAGCTTTGCGCTGTAACGTGACGTGACAAGCGTGCCTGCGTGCGTTCCGCTCAGATGCCGGCAAATATTGCTTATACATCTCGCTTGCGAACAGTTACTCAATATGTGGTAACTAGAAAATTATTACAAAACCGAAAACTTAATTGATTAAAAATATATCCTACATTACTCCCACAATATAGATGAATCCAGTGATACCTCTTATGTTGAAATCCGTCAAACCGTTTGGGTTCTACGGCGTGACAAACAATGAAAACACACGAAAGACACTACCCTCCGCAATCGGGTAAAAATGAAGCTAAAACAAAAAATCAAGCAAATAAATAAGCAGTGCCAGAGATTGGACTCAGTGGCGCTCCTTGAGAGACGCCTATATTCGATAGTACAATAATATGCGCTTAAGACATAACTCTTAGACAAAAATGGATCGTGGTTTCTACGAATATTTAATTAGTTTTTATTTCCATTGATTAAATAAAACATTTAGATTCGAAATTCTGAAATGACAAAAAATGTTACTTCAGATATCCGAGTTCGAATTTCTGAACTGACAAAAATGTTACTTCAGAAGGCCGAGTTCGAATTGAAAGCATTTTGAGAATTTAATTCGTGTGCAATATTATGAATTAATTACTTTATACATTGCTTTGACTGTGAATTAGATGTTCAAGAAAAAATTACAAGCCATAACGAATCACCCATAATATTCCAAATGTTAATGTAAAGAGACCATAAACTTGCAGATTGCCCCGATATCTACTTCATCAAAACCTGACACCGAAATATTTTTCACTCCGTATCTCTTCCCGAAGAACATAAATTAATCTAATAGTTATTATACCTATCTTTGTAACAGCCAAATTAACAACTTGCACTAATTACCTAACTCGAAATAAAAACATCTAACTTGGGTTAGTTCGGTTTCAAAATAGAATTTCGTTGAAAAAACGGTCATCAATCAAGCCTTTGACATGCTAATAACGTTATATTTTTTTTAACTGTTCAAATAGCTCCAAGTGCTTTGCAAAAGATAAAAGTGTTAATAGCCTCATTTGCAATCCATATAAGGTGTTTACTGCCCGAGTAATTATGCTTGGCAAATTGCTTTTACGAAATATGGGTATCTATTTTGTTCCAAACTAGAACACAGGACACTCATTATGTATCAATGTTACGAGGACCTAAATGGTTATGAAGAATCATTACAAGTGAACTATAAAAAAATAAACTATAAAAAAGCACAAAAGCTGTAACTACGAATAAACAAGAAATAGAAGAAAAGGCTATGTAATGAAACAATAAACGAACCATTATAAAAAGCAATTCATAGTTCATAAAATTCCATTTATAATTTTAAAAAATTAAATTATCCTATTCACTTAATTATTTAACTGATTTAAATCTATGGTTAAAACACTAACATACTTTTATTTGAAATACGTTGAGTTGTCTGTGAAAACAATAAAAAAAGTGTTTAAAAGGTTTCAAAGCCGGCTCGGGGAGGATGCAACCGATTATCCAGTCATTACGGCGCTGGATTCGCGCCACTAAAGAGCCGGTGAAGAGAACGCGATTAAAAAATTATGTTCACATTAAACACTCATTTTGAGAAGCAATAAACTTTTATTATGAAATTTAATAAAGAGCAGTTTCGGGCACTGCATTACGTAAAAAAGTTTTGTATAGACTGCTTTTACCGTGAAATTTGGGTAACGGTCTAATTAACGATTATTATACTTGGGTCTAACGTTTTATGTTTATTTGAGAGAAATTGGTTCCAAAGTACAAGTAGCAAAATAAAAAAATTGATAGGTATACTGATATTTGTGAAAGATCAAGAGCGTTAACTATACTAAGAAACATAAGTATTTTCCGTTTGTCCGTTTTTATTTTTTGTTTTATTTACTAAAGTTATATTTAAAAAAAATAAAAAAATAAGACTTATTGTTTTTCTTATTGTATAAAAATAAACATCATTGTTAACTTTAATTATTTTCCTAGTTTTAAACTTTTTAAAACCTATGCTTTCTTTGGATATATTCGCTCTCTATTAGCCGATTCCTACGATGCATTCTTCTGCCCGCGAATCACGCTCGCTTCAATTTATTGGTTACTTTGAACGTCGTTAATTGCCCTCCACGGCGTGTTTATTTGCGCTTTTTAAAAAATAACCCCATAATAATACCTCTGCAGATAGCGATTTATTATCGCGGACCTAATTGTGGCAGGTTCAGTGGATTTATGAGCAAAAATCAAGCGAAACAACTATATTTACACATTCTGATTTCTTAGAAATGATAGCATTTTCAAGCGAATGTGCAGATTAAATTATAAAATTGCTGTATTTTAGATTGGTTACGCGATTTATTGCTATCGATTTTTTAGTTTTTAATTACACATTACACAACGAGAATTTAAATAAGAAAGTAGCACCTTCGTAAGCACATAACAATGGTTTTAAAATAATTACTCTAGTTTCAGAAACCACTAATGTCATGACTTTCCCCGAAGCGGAATTGCCTGCCATATGTCATTTAACATCGCTTATTGTTCCGCATAAAGCCTTAAGAGCTATTCAAAAGTAGTTTTGCTAGTCGTAACTATGAGCATTATCCATTCATACCCAAATGTCGTATAAAGAACTCGGCACACTAGGCCGCCAGTACCGCGATTGTAACTGACAATGAACGAAATTTATTGATTACACCGAATGGAATAATTAATGATATTGTATTTCGCGGATTAATCAAATAAATTTGCTTGTATAAAGTTTGTCAAAATATAAGATATAAGATAAGTTATACTTATGTAAATGAAGCTCGCATAATCCTACGGTTTGTGTAGGTCGTAAAGTACATAACCTGTTAAGCAACGTGGGGCGCGTTCAGGAATTGGATGGGTTACCGGTAGTGACTAGATTTTTTATGCACGCTAAGGTGTATTACGCCATCGTTCCAGTAAGTATTATGCTCTATCAATTGTTATACCTAATCCGCATATCTATAGGCAATTAGAAATTATCCGAGCTGCAGGTATTAGCGGCTAGTCCGTACCATCCTCCACCACTTCACATGGGATAAGCGTAGTGAAGTATGCTCCAGGATTTTCACAGTATTAGAAAGAGAGTTTCCAGCAAGGAACATAATATCCCAACGCTGATAAATTATTTAATTATGCCAAATCAGATAAAAATCTATTTAGTAGTTTAACGACCTTTAACAACTTTATTACAATATTACTGGACTTTGACTAAATTCGTTGTAAATCAGATAGTGATCATTCTGTCTTGTCATTATTCTTTCGAACTTTGTATTTCTCTAGCAAGTTCACTATAGTGGGCGGAGTCCCTAAGGTATTTGGGTGAGTGAATATTCAAATTTCTAATCGTATTACGCAAGTGACAGCTAAAACGACAATTGATAAGGCTCAAGATAATCTGATGATTTGAAGGTGTTAAGTCAAGATTATTTATTATGAAACAAAAATTTGTCTGGTTGGGAAACCATCGGCAATATCCGTTAAGGTTTAACAACCCCAACTATTATTAATTATTAGTTTTCTATTAAATATATGGAGGTAATATTGCTGTTTGTGATTGTGTTCCAGCGTCATCTATTTCTGATATCATATATCCATGTAAAACTATTGTTGCTTAGTTTAAAGTGTGTAGAAAGGCGGCTAAATATTAAAAAATCAATAAAATCTTTTGTCCTACGTTCGGTTACAAATGTCCATGGGCGGTTGGGACCTTAACTGTCCATAGTTACATAAGCCATAAGTAACAGCCTAAAAAATCTATTCATATTTAACTTTGCTGGCATATCTGGTCCCCCTTCTTAACCTTCATGCTTCACCAATCCATAATAAAACCAATTGATAATGAATAAAGGAGAGAATAAATGTAGTCAAACGTTTTTTTTACAATAGCGGCAAAGTGTTGAAAATTATTGCATAATTTTAATTGTTGATTGTTAAAAAGTATTCGTTCATTATGTTATTAATGATTATATACACAACGCAAATGATTATATACAGTCGCAAAACGGTTACGAATCATCAGGACCACGAAGCTACGAACTCTTTAACTTAATATTGGCATGAACTTCGTAAATTAAAAAGTAATCTGACCCAGAACTTGAACCAGGAATTCTTAGAAACTCATTTAAAACGCTTAAGTTTTCGTACATAAATTGCTAAAGGATTTAATTACAGAGTCAAAGGATCCAAATCTAATTTCGAAAATGACATTGTTACGCAATAAATAAGCGTAACTGGAATAAGGCGACATCCTTCCCCCGTACGTTATTTGAGAACGAAATGTCCCACATTTCATTCAAATACGTAAAAGCAGTTCGCTCCATACACGGCAGAAATACAATCGTAAAGTTGCTAAATAATATTCTGACGTAAAACTCTCGAGTCGGCAAGGAGAGGCGTTTTAATAAGGTTAGTCTACGTCGCTTTTTAGTACCATTTGTTTGTGCGTGTTCTTGTTTAGTATAAAAGAAAAACTAAGTTACAATACATCGTTCTATTTGTTAAACACAAATACTGAAATCTTTAAACGAAATCCAAAGCGAGTGTGATATAGAGTACAATTTCGGGTGGTTTGTGTAAGTTGTTATTGTAATGTCCCTTGGATTATGTTTCGAGTCGTCGTACACTTATTCTCTTCCTACATGTTGAAGTACCACGGCTGTAAACATTTCTCAGGCATGCAAATGTCACCTCGCACGTGTAGGTACATTTCGCGCCAACGAAGTAATTTGTCGGTTATTTATCGTGGTAGACGGGTAGATGTATTTCGAAAGGCGGGACGGTTAATCGTGAAATTATACGTGGAACAACGTGGGTGTAATTGTAATATGACAACGTGGATGCATGGCTGGGCTAAGCCGAGCGAGCCAGAGTGAGCCCGTTTGTACGTGATATTCGTGAACAATACCCCAATCAGATATGAACTACCGTACGGCGACGTGCTAATGTTATAATCAGTTCCATTAATCACATCATAGATGCCATAATTTAATTAAAGGAACAATGACTTTTGTAATCCTCGCGTAGGCTTGTAAGGGACAATACCCTACTTTGAAAATCGAGGTAAATCAAAGTTAGAAACTTACAGACAGTACCTAAGCCAAACATATCGAGTTGTATAACTTTGCCGTGGAGTTATGGAAAGAAAAGAAAATTGTGTTTGTAGTTTTGTTGTTTATTTTGGCCTTTATAATAAAGTTATAAGTAGAACCCACGTTCAGAAATGTATTGTTAACGAAGACCTTCTTTCACAAATACTTTTTAAATATGATGGAAAGTTTTAGTGGATTTAGCGTATACGAACAAACTTATTTGTTAAAGTGATCGTTTTTGGTTTAAGATTAACTTTAAAAGGTTAACCGATTTATTAAGACCAAGGTTTAAATCATCGGCTTAAAAAGTAAAACTGTTAAGCCCATCTTGGTCACATATAACAAGTCCGTAATCGGAAATGAGACATAGAATTTTCGGTTTTGTTTACTTTTAACAAGATAGCCCGGTTTTTGCTCGCTAGTGATTTTTTTTTACCTAGCACCAGTATTATTTATTACTTCGATATATAATACTACTTTTGAACTTATTTTAGGGGCCTAAACATATGTTTGACTATATGTACTACCTCAATAAGTAGTGAGAATATTCTAATAATAAAAAAGACGACTGCTCAAAAATTTTGCCTACGTCGCAATTTAGACGTATCCAACGTTACCTCATACCTTAAAATCCGTCAAATCGCAGGCTGCAGGGCATGCCGAAGAATGATATCATACGCTCAAAAACATTACCCTCCGCAGTCGGTTAAAAAGCGAACAGTAAAAGTGGTAACTATATTTACGACTCACCTGTCGGTTGTAGAATGTGCGGGCCAAAAAAGCTATCCCAGCTCCGTTGTTTACTCTTCATCCTTTGGGAAGCAGCGCTATTCCGAGGTACACCTGTAAAGAGCAAATATGCTTTATAAACTCCAGTGTTTCACCGCTAACCGATTCAATTAAGTACAATTAGTGTGTACAATATTTCCGTTTTTCCGAAAGTTCGTTTCAATTAGCACATAACCGGAGAATTGGAACGGTCCTCATTAGGAGAGCAGTGTGGCAAGAGGTAGATAGGAGATAACGCATTACGCATGCGCACGCCATTGTCTTCGCCCAGATGCCTAGATAATGTGGCGAAAGCTCGGTAATATGCAAAGCTCTCGGTTGCGTCGCCTCATGACTCATGTGCAGTACCGATAATGACACGATGCTCGCACTGACATTTTTAGAGCTTTCGGAAATTTGGTGATGTGGCTTATAAAAACTTCCTCCATAAAATTATTTGGAAAATTTAGATTTGGATTGTTTTATTGTAGTTGACTAAAGACATAGCGCTTGTTTTCTCTACGTACCACGTACATTTTCTCTACTTTATAAGCGTCTTCTCTTACATGTAATTTTTTTCTTAATTTATAATATACTATGTAATAGAATATTACAAGTCTTTTAAGCATTATCATAACATTTTATCTATTTTTATATCATAGAGAGAACGCAAATTTAGTACCGTAACCCGTTAAAGCACAGCATTCAAGTGTTAAAACAATACAGTTACTTCAAAATTAAGCATATTCCACAATTTGCACGTTTGCACATTAAAGTCCGAATCGTGTATCTGATAGCATATCGTGAAAGCAACACAAGTAGTCATGATTAAATAAGGCAGCTGTGGTACATCTAAATACAAGTAATACAGTTTACGCTGCATCGCTCCTGCATCTGAAGTCGTCATACCTGTTATTTCATAAAATAAATTGATGCGAATCTCTGTGCAATTCTGTAACATATGGTCACTCGTAATGACGTGAAATTTTAACGCAAGAATGATTTGACATGACGCTTAATGTTCACGGATGCGTTTATCGCCATATTAGGACGCGATTGTAAATTGGGTATGTGCAATAATTTGGACGTGTGCAATGGGTGCAGAAAAACGTTTATTTCAATTGTATTTTATGAGCGTTACAACGAAATTTTTAGCAAAATGTGTTGTTCGTGCTGTTTCGTTCTGTTATGATGGATGTGTTATCTATGAGGGATTCAGTAGGTCTGAGAATTGGCTACTATCTATTTTTCATACCCCCAAGAGATAAGGGTTGATCACCCTTAACATTTTTTTATTTATATGGCAACACAACGTTTGCTAGTATTATAATATAACATTCTCTTTTTCTTGGAAAATGGACGTGAAATGACTTATTTCGAAAAGGAAAAAATACTCATTTGAGTATTATTTATAAGATAGTAAAGGTAAGTAGCAAAGGTACATGCAGCCTACTTGATGATAAGTAAATACTGTCGCACATGGTCATCTATAACTAGCTCCATATAGAACAGGGCTTCTACCTTAAGTAGATGACAGATACATATCCAATAAACCTGCATAGCCAAGAATATAAAAAAATAAATTCAAAAGGTATGTGAAGTCTACCAACATGCACTTGGCCAGCACGGTGGACTATGGCCTAATCCTTCTCATTATGAGAGGAGGAGGAGAGAAAAGTTATCATCATATCCGTGGAAGTACCACACCCTCCAATCATACTGAATCTACCACCTTTAAAACATCAAATAATAATAAGTACTTCAAAAGTAAATCTAAACTCCACATTACAATAACACAAGCTATGATTATGACTGAAAGTTGTATTAACTTCCATTCAATAGGCATCAGGCCTGCACCGGGCACCACCCTGTTGCGAAAGTGAATGTTGTGATTTTGCTCTGTGTAATGGTAATGTTAGGTAACTGGCCGCACGTGCCGTACCACCGACGCATAGTTCACTACTTAAATAAACGTAGTATTCATAATGATCATTAAGAACATAAATTCTAGATAAATTATGAGGTAAGTGAACTTGATTGTACGCTACTTTACACAGGTTTATGTTCCTGACTGTACCTGTACCTAATGGAAAAGTATAAAGTGTTTGTAAACTGTTTATGCCTTCATTCAAGTGAAACAAATTAATGCGTAAGAACGCATCTAACAAAACAAATTAGTCGATTTTAGCTAACAATGTGTATATATTTTCCAATGTATTTTCCAAAATATTTTCGAATGTATTTTCCAAAATCCATCTTCACGACAAAACACTTTGCGATATCGAAGTCCGTTGTTTACTTAAATAAAATACTAAATCTATTTTGGTCTCCTCATGTCCGATAGATTTTATCGATAACGATCGATTCGATCGACGATTTTGTTACTTATGTTGACTAAGTTCAAAAATCTCAAATTAGTGTATCCATTACTCATTAAACTAGAACACGGCATCACCAACTATAAAAGGTAACTTTCTAAGTTAATTAGTCTACTAATTGCTTAATTACTTATTAATTTTATAATAGGTTAATCTCTAAGCAATAATGGCTATTGTTGCTAATCAACAATTGAGGTCAATGAGGTCGACAACAATCCAGTGTCTTTTAACATTGAGTGGACTTGTTCTATGATAAAGCTTTCGAAATAGATTTTAATAAATCGCTCTAAATTTACTTTAGAGTTTTAGACTAAATCAATAGGGAATATAGATAAGTGTCCTTGTAATTTAATGTAATAATTTTATTAAGGAGTCGAGCCTTCTGGTTCACCGCCTTTAAATACAATGTTTCGTACATATACATACAGATTACATATAAATCTGTGCTCCTAACTTCATAAAACATATTAAGCCCTACTACTACTGCCGCCCATGTACCTGAAACAACTGTAACCTCACCCTTACAAGCGTAAAAATAAGTGTGACGGTGGTGTCTTCTAAATCGAACCACAAAGGGTTCTGCCGCCACTTCACCACAAGGGTTCACTTTCTTTATAAACTATAGCCTTACGCTTTAAAAGCTCTATAAAATTCAATAACACTTTTTTATACTGACGGATACTTAAAAAGGTTCGACAATTAATCACTTTAACTTCATGATAATAGTAAAGATATATAGATTTCTTTAGTCATTCGTGTTAATACTCATACAATTTAAAATTCAAATACCCTATTCAGCTGATAAGATATCTGCATAATATATTAATTTATTCATTACTTCTAAGTACAACTTAAATACTGTATTATATGTCTTTAGTTATCTATTTGCAATATATCAATTTCACTCTAATGTTCGGAAATTGCAAGTTTATTGGCAGAATTACAAAACAATGCGTGTGCGTGTGAATTTTGAATGCGTGAGAATATATTGTGTAAGATTATTTCTCTGGATTGCAAAAAATATTGAAATGATAGTACGAGTAGAACAATCTTCACTTTGAATACGGTAATATCACTATCACCCCTTAACAATGTTCTTTCGTAGTACTTAACACTGTTCTTAAGAACAATAAGAATAGTGTTCAGCGCTAGATAAGATAAAGATACGGATACTAAAGAATAATTTTTATAATTGTCAAAAAATTGTTAGACTAGCCAAGATAAAGATAGTTAAAGAACCAACTATGTTCTCCGATGTAGCAGTAGCAACACATTATCTCTTGTAAAACTGCAATACTTTATGGATTGTATAATAAATGTTCCCGGGCCATAGTGACCCGCATCGACTGGACTTGATGCTTGGATGAAACATCATAAAAATATACATCATCTGCAATATTATACATCAAAAATACATTAAAGAGGGATATGCACATTACTAATGAATATTTATTCATTATAATAATAAAACCAAATCAAACGATACCCCGCTGTTTCATGCCCATCTTTTCATTAATGGTCGTGTTTCGATCCAGTAATAAATTAAGAAAAAATATTATAACAATTTGTGAGTACCCCCGTAGGCCTAAGGCCCTTAGGCTGTCAATAAATGGATTTGACTTCAATTTCTATTACTACTTGCTATAAAGTACGTGAGAATTTAGTTGCATAAAAAAATCTCTGCACGAATTTTCACTTAACACGTTGCAAAATAATAGCACTCAACATATGGTAATTCAAATTAGGGTTTGATTAATGAATTAACTTGTTGAGTGTAGGCAGACATGACTGGTTGAATGCTTTGTTGTATGGTTGTATAACAAAGCGTACATTGTACTAGCGTCATTAATTATATTACTATAAATATTCAATTATGTAGCGGTAATTAAATGTTTTAAATGATACACGACTTATCTATTCTGCTCTGAAACTTTATTTAAGGTTTTTTAAGTTGAAAGTTTGTTCTTATGATAAGGATATTTAGTTAGCAACTATTATTATACGCGGCTAGTAAAAAATATAGAAGTCATTTGCAAAATTTAAATGAATACAACGACACCTCATATGATAAAATGTAATTTTGTAAAAAGCCGAGACTGTACAGATCAATTTTTTACTCAGATTTACATGGAGATAGCAAGTGTCATGGGAACGTAAATAATTAACAAATTATCTTATACTTAATTAAGATTCTGTTAAAAATTGAACGCCTTCAAAACAAAGGGATTTTATTACGCGACGGTGTAATTTATCAATAAAAATAAAAAACATAAGATAACGCGATAAAATTGACACATAACATCTTGCGTTCAACTATACGTATCTAATCACGGAAACGCTTGTCAAAATCAAATCAACACCGAGTTAGTGGTGACATTAGAATAGCGTACCTAATTAACATACCGTAACATTACGAGTCTTGGTATTGACAACTCGTAAGCACTAATCAAACGGCTGTCAACATAGGCGCCCGCGCAGACGCCGGTCAATCGACGTGGTAGGCACGAAATGTCTAAGGATATCGTGAAATAAGACAACCTGAACCTCTCAGTATTATCATACAAATGAGCGGATTTAGAAATGATATAAATAGACAAAAAAATAATAGCACAAGACACTTTAACCACAGACATGTTGTTACCTCTGTATTTAAATGCATATTATTATAGATTTTCCTGGAAAACGTCGATTCAAAATGAAATACTATATTTTTGTTATAAACTTTAAATAAATGAGCAATATCTAAAAACATATACATTGAAATAAGAGTACTTTTTGCAGCATTATATTGGTACTTACTGCACGGACTATAATTAATTCATTTAGCTAAACAGATGTCAAAAAAAAGAAAAGTTATTCAGTTTTGTGGTTTAATAATAAATTCAAGATAGCTCTCTAACTAATTTATAACGTGCATGGGCGATTCGTAATGTACCTGATTTTACGATTAGGCAGCGACGTATAGGCTGCACTATTACGGTTAGAATTGTTATAGTCAAATAATTCGTGTTCATTAAAATCAATACATGTATACAAATTCGATACGTTCAATACTATATGTCAATACGTTTGATAACCGATTTACCGATATTAATTTCCATTCTAACAAAAATCTTTAGCAATTTGTCTAGCGACTGTGCTACGAGCGTTAGGAAGTCCAGTGAAGATTCTTGAATAGATATTCAGTTCTGATATGTAATAATTAAACTCTTATCTCGTTTCCATTGAAATAACTTTAGTTTATTATGGCTCAAGAGACTTTCTTATACAGGAAGATGCCATCTCGTGAAATTTATTCAGACAATGTCTAACACTTTAGTGCAGTGCTAACCCAATATAGCTTTCTACAATGTTAGAATCAATTTTAGTCTCGGAAGGGCGCGCGACCATTAAATAGGATCGTACCATGAGCGTATTCAAAGTAAGGTACATCCGTTCTGTTTCTTATACGGTTTTGTAGGCGTTGGGCCTAAGAACTTCCTTACATATGTCACTAGTTAGCACAGTTATGGCACGGTCTATACTGTACGCTATAGTCCTTATCCGACAATAGTCCGAAGTAAGCACGGAGTCAATTCTATTTTGGAATGCAACGGCTAATGCTGTCTAGTATTTGAGGCTTTCTCATTATATTCATGCCTCAAGATATAATGCAATCTTAGTATTGTTAAAAGTTGCAAGCGTTTGTTGGCAGCTTGTTAAAGTTAAGATGTCAGATTGAAATATAAGATTGGAGTTTAGTTTTGACTAGAGTTCGTGTAATATTTATGGACATAAAACATTTTACACACTGTTCCTATGTAACACACAAATTACACTATTTTTATGAGATTGGATATAACTAGGAATGATTAATCTGTGCGTTGCCTAAGTAGTTCTTACTGTATTGAGCCTCCCTAGCTAGAAGTTTACGTTCGATTTAAAAATATATCTGATTGAATTATATAATGTAGTATGATTTACATAAACAAAAACCATCAGGTTGACAACGCTAAAGACAAATGTCTTAAGGAAACCTACATTTCCGTGATATTCAATGTCCGTAAATATATTCTATCGATATTAAATAACCATAACACCAATAATGGAACAATAAGATCGATACTGTTAAAATCTTTATTACGTTAAAACATTATTAAGTCATTATTTCGTATTCTCTTACCGTAGTACCTAACTATCAGTAGAAACTTTCTACATTCCTTGAAATCGAGAACTTTATAGCAATAATGAACTATAAATCTTAGACGGGAAATAATGGAAGTAGAAAATAGTTTTCAGAATAGCTTTTGCGAATGGCTTAGTTATATTGAAGCGTTTATTGCACATAATTACGGATGCAGTATTATTTATCGCTTAATACATTGGCAAGGATTTTAAAAGGTAATATTTAGTTTTTGTTCAAAGTATTACAAATGTATTTGCGATTTTCTGTATTACATACTTTTAGGGGGATAGCTTAAGTGAACTAAGTAATGACGAATGATAGAAACCGTCACGGCTCTGAATTACAGCAGGAATTATAGTCTTCTATTGAAAGATGTGATAAGACAACCATGCTACCATGAAGGAGGCGCTATCACGGGACATTAACTACGTACTTACTAATTGTGAATAACAATTTATAAGAGAGATTACTTTTCTACTTTAAATTCATAAAAAATATAAGAATAGCGTCCAGCATACCTACTGTATGGTCTTATGTAAACAATGATTGCATAAATTTAAAGTAAAGAATAATTATGTGTGTGCGAATGTATGCGTGTATTTGATAGGTACGATGAAGTTAAATTTTCTCACGGAAATATAATGAATCTTAACTGAATGTTAGAAGTGTCTAGTAGGTATTCGTCAAGTGTTTGAGTAACAGATGCATTCTTACGGAGAATGAAGGGCCCCGGATGTTTTATTTGTTCTACTCTAGAATAAACATAACGGGTACCGAACAATGCCGTCTTATCTCGAGAACTAAATAGTTACTTAGCGAAACGTGAGCCAGATTAGATGATTTTTTTCGGTGCATTTAGATTAAGTAGGTGTGTTAATGTTCACAAATAGTCCTTGCGTGGGTCTACCGCTAAAATCCTTAGTATTATTTGCACGTTTAAAGATTAAGATTTATACTTTAGAACTTCAATGACAGTTATTTCTTTCTAAAACTAAATCCACCTTGTATGAATATCAACTCAGCTTAGTTACTTTAAATAGTAATTTTTCGAAAGAAAATTATTGAAGCAAATTACATTTTCCCTTTTTAAAGTTATACTTCTAGGGTTCGTTACAGAAACAGCAGTAATAAAGCTTTCTAAAACATTCGTGCATTGTTGTCGGTGATGGCAAAGGGAGCTAACACATGAGCTGACGGTCACTGCCTTTCGACTGCGACCGTCGGCATCATTGTCGGCATAAACTGTAGCTGGTGTATTAACTTTCTGTCGTTCACGTGTGACCTCCCTAAGCTGGAACGTCAGTTATAATATTTCAAATAAGCACACAACAGAGCAATTGCAGCTATAAGGTAAAATTCGTGTGTGACGTCGCGTGGACGCCGCAATCGAAGGGTTGTACACCATTAAATGTTAAACTAAATTTCTTGTCGCGTGGGTTCTCATAAGAATTATAATTTGTAACGTAATAAAATTAGCTCTTGCGCCAAAAGTGCGTGCTATGAAGTAATGTTTTTTATAGGTAACGTTTTAAATTAAGTTCTAGATCCAGAAAGGTCAAGCATAAATATTACTTTTTATATCGTCAAAGCGGCTTACCTAGCGTAATTGAATTAAATTAAATTGGACTTGTTTTACGAGGAGGATTTGAAAATGTCTCATCAAACTTTGTGTTCCGATGTTTTATTTAACTAAGGATCTACGTTGAAGGGGCCATAAAAGGACCAGAGAAGTTGTCTATGTAACTTATTTGAATAATAAGATAACGGAGCCTTCGGACCACCTTTATTAATGTTAATTCGGCCGAGAAATGTGTAAACCTGCCAAAATTTAATTAAAATGTGTTAATTGATGAAATCCCACACACAGCGATCGTGAAAGTAATAATCGGAGTACGCGGATGTAACGAAACCACATTTCAGATGAAATTGCTTTATCATTTGACGAATTGATTTTGGGTGTGTTGCAGAAGTAATTTATACGAGATTTTTAGAGTTTAAATTTTATTGATGGCAATTTCAGCGATAGTTCGGCTATGGTAGCACGATCCTCATGCATTTTTCCGCCTCATACAATCAGCTTTAAGTCCTTTTTGCTACCATGAAGGTTGTAGGAAAAGAGAGATTTTGACATGAAGCGTTCCATTTTAGCGTTCAAGAGCAGCATTTGTGATCAGCTTCACTTTGGAATTCAATCTAAGTTCACGTGCGGTGCTAACTACAGAAATCGTAAGATTGGCTGCTTTATTAAAAAAACAAAATCGGTCAGAAATATCTTATAGACACATGTTTTCTTTACGATTTAGATATACCACTGCAAAGTTAATCTTAAAGCTATGTGCAACAACTAATATCTAAGTTATCGTTATGTTGTCGAAAACTGTATCGTATAAATTGATAACTGATAACCATTTCTGCATTTGACAATCACCAATAGATTAGCATCCAACACAGTCGATTTATCTTTTATTATTTGCTCAGTGCAGCCAATTCTCTGCACAAAACACTGCATTACTTACTCATATCAATATGGTCATTCCTGTTATAGTATCAGTTGTTTCACAAGCAACCCTTTCATATAGAAATTGAACGCCAATCCTTGTTTCTGTTCAACAATAGAGCAACAATTGCCGGTAGCAAAATTTATTTGCCGGTTCTATAGCACGGCAACCTGTTTTTAGGGTTCTGTGTTGAAATGACCAAATTTTTTTAGATGTTACTATAGTTATGTTTTCTAACGTTCCAAATACGTGAATTGAGCTTGTAGTCAGGACGTCATATATTTGATATTTATATGTACGTTGTACGAAAATATATGAATTCACCAATTTATCGGCGCCTTATGCGGTTTCTGTATGGATTGCGCCTTATATTGAGACATTTTAGTTATTACTACGAGTATATCTATTATATCCTAAATAGTAACACAGTCGTTATTGGAATCAACAAACAATAAGCGCGCGCTTATGTTTTTGTATTTTGTCCAACCCAAACGTTCATAAGTAGCTGAACACACCTAACACCATAAATAGATGAACATCCTAAAGTTTCGGTGTCAAAAGTAGCTGAATAATGACATATCATATGAGTGACGTAAGGTATTTTGCATATACGGTGTTCAGCTACTTTTGAGGCATTAGTGTTCATCTAATTTTGACGCTTTACCATGTTTATCTAATTATGATGCTAGAGATATTAGCTACTTTTGAATGTTTGGGTGTATAGGTATTTTTGGAATTTTGATCTGCTCATCTACTAATGATCGGTACAACGTTCCTAAAAAGGCAGTTTTTTTACTTAACCCTAAAAAGGGTAAACATATTTATTACGACAGAACCCTTACTTACTCGCTAGCTTTTGTGCTGATGAAGATATGAAAAGCGGGTATTTTCGCAACGCGAGTCCAGTAATTAACTCGTTATCACGACGCAACTATCATATCTGACGTTGGAGATTTACGTTCACAATCGCCACAATCAATCAATTAATTATGATGGCAAATATTTCATTGGAGGTGTTAGCAATTATGCGGAGAATTATAGGGTAGATTTAATAGCTTTGATACTTACTTTGTTACCCGTTGATACTATGTTTTAATTACACGGTCATAGCGAATTCCATTTGAGATTAATACTAAAATGAGTCTAAGTACTTGTTATTCTGTTGGTTACGTAAGGTACATTTAAAAAAATGTCCTTAATTGTTTACGACCGATTCTTTTAAGGACATATGTCGTTAATCAGCTATATACGAGTAGGAATTTCTTCTTTATTATAACGCCAATATTAAAACCAGTAAATTTGGGGAGTGTCTCTTTATTGTAGACAAAATAGTCACTGAAAGAAGTACGTAACTATCCTGATATGCCATTCATAAAGCCAGACAAGTCGCGCGAGGTGTGTCTCGAAGAATTTATAACAGGATCTGACAATGCTATTTTTACGACAATACTACTTAAAATTCCGAAGGCAGCATAAATATTAAATTGTGATAAAGAATGCAGGGTGGGTTTCAATGAACTCCATCGGATGTATTCTGGCCTTGAGGTTGAGGATTCAGTAAGGGCAAAAACGAGTAAAATATTTTACACCGTGTTCGCTTTACGTTCGGATACCAAACGACCGGACGGTGAAGGTAAACGGCTTTCTGCCAATAAGCCGGTATACAGTACTAGCCGAGTACTATACAAAATTAAGCACGTTACAAACACGGTGTTTGAAACGTTTAAGCTTTTTGAATAATAGAAGAACTCGTAATAGTTACACGCGTGTGTGTAAATTCATATATCTATGACTACATACATATATTATTAATTTACCTATTTAAATACGAAGGGCTAATATTACAACGTACTAAACTATAAATATTCATTAGTATTAATTTATTTCGATCATAAGTAAAAATTCTGTTACTGTCTTCTGGGTTAATTAATATTACGTGCATGTGCAAATTAGAGATTAGAGAATGTAGTAATTGCACTAACTGATCCAAATAATCGACTACTGGATAAGATCATGCCTTTTAGATGGGCTTTTTTTAATTGCATCACAAATATTAGGAATTTTATGCAAAATAGTACTTCGAGTGCGATTTCACCTACGTGTGATATTGAAGTCCACTCCAGTATACTCCACGTATTCACAATTAAGAACTAATCTTACGATGTACATACATGACAACTGTATTTCTCACAAAGAAATTTAGAATTCATCTGTACGTGGTCTGCAAATATATTCAAAACATAACATGTAGAGCTAAACAGCGGTCTTTACGCCACAAGAAATTTCACCACTCAAAATCCCATATGCACTTACACGAGCCGTCAAGTGTAAATCGTTCCTTACAAAGCTTTTATGATCTCACCTTGGTTCGTAGGCGGGATCCACGGATTTGACTTTCGTTTACCCACAGACGTTGGCGTCGATATTGTGAACGGCTTAACATATTTCAACGTAATACCGATTTCTGGTCGTACATCACGCATAGAAAGTCTGATTACAATAGGAGATCAAATCAGAAATAGTTATTTTTCTCCTATCGAAATGAGGTTACAATTTATTTGATATTGTAATGTCGGTTTATTGAATTGGTGCACGTTATACTTTTGATTATTTATCATCATTATTGACTCATTCAACTGAGACGCCTAAGTCTTTTCTTAGAGTGAGAAGATTTTGGACCTGGTAGACTTTAAATATTTGTGAGAGATCCTCACCGTTCCCTTTTTTTACAGGATTCTCAGGCATGTACCTCACCTAACCTAACCTAAGTACCTAGGATTCCTCACTATGTATTACTTCACCCTTATATCAACTCATAATTATTTTTTATATGCGTACAGAATGGGCTAGCGTAGTGTTGTATAGCTTAATCCTTCTCATTCTGAGAGGAGACTCGTGACAAGCAGTCGGACAGTAATGGGTTGACGACGATGCATATTACATTATATTAACATAAATACGGTAAAGGTTAATAAGAATTCAAATACTTCTGGATACCTTAGCTGCTAAATTATATTTTTAGCGCAGAGAAAAATTCTTCTCCTATCTTTCTAGCGTCTGTAAATTTATTTGCTTGTAATCCCTAAGGATAAGATGATTTGCTTTTACATTTAAAGTGTCAGTGGTTTCTCGGTATTTTTATTTACACTAGCTCGTATCAAGTATTCTTCAAACATGAGATAGCCGTATGAAGATATTTATATAATCATACGCGTGCAGCATCACTATCAGATATTGCATTGACTTTTGTTTTTATTGCTCGTTTGTACAAGGCAGGCTATAATTTTCTATGATATATGATTTTCTACATTCACATTGAGCAGACCTCAGAGATTGATGTTTGATATTACAATCAAATGTACCTATATGCTACAGACAAGTGATTGAATCGGAAGCTTTGTACAATGTTTTTATCATTTTATCCTTATGCAAAAAAGATTTGTTGTTCTGAATATATCCTCCTCACAATATTTTCATACTTGTATCAAACGATAATGAGTGTCTAATTAATAGTCACGTAAAGTTAAATGCTATGTATTTTGTTTCTTGAACCAATATTTTAATAGATCGCAAAATATGTACATCTCCCATTAGCCGTAGCAAGTTAAACATCGGAAATATTTTCTCTTGTTGTTGTACAATTTTTAATTTCGCTTCATATTATTGATTTTATTTTGCGTCTTAAAATTAGGACTACTTAGGGTATTCCGAAATGAGTATTACATACGTTCTACTGGAGATTATAATTATAAAATAATAATATATGATCTAATCTTTTTAATTATTTTTATTCCAATCAGCATTTTAGATGCATTAACAGTATTTTTGTGTATTATAGTGAACTATTCTCTTATATCGTTTAATGACTTATTCAGTGCTATAAAACTAACTTAACGACTAGATAAATTTAAAAAATAATCTCTCATATTTTAATTCTCCAGAACATTAAATGCCTAGTAAGAAGTGGATTTACACCTCGTGTTGGAAAACGAAAGTGGGCGGGTAATAAGGAAGACCGATTAAACGGTAGTTGGTTCGTCCTAGAAACTGAACTATGCGAACTAGCCTTCCGTACAAGTTTCTGCGAGAATTCGATAAGTCCGATGGTATCTTTGAAGAAATTCGTTCAATAAATCTGATCTAATCTACTTAAAGTGTAGGGCTGCCACATAACGGTAAACCTTAAAATAGGCAAAAGCGTCTATTATTTAAGTTTATTGCGCTTCGTTTCCACATTTTACTATTAACTGGCCATTCTTTAGTGACCCAGTACTGATGAAATATATTCTATTCTTAAAAGGGTTTATTGGTACGAAATACATAGAAATAAGGGTAAGACAGTCTAAGCTTTCGAGAATTATACTTTTCTTCTAGTCGTAATATTTGTCAATCGGAGGGTCCGAGGGTCTAATCATAATATATTGCATGCTTATATGTGTGTATTAGAAATTAATAATTACTTCCTATAATGACGAAGGATAACATCGCGAAGAAACTTTCACACCTAGGAAATCTTTAAAAATGTTATCTTTAAATATGTATATATAGGGTGTGTGAAGTCTACTATTTGGACTTGGCCAGCGCAGTGGTTGATGACCTAAACTGCTCTTAGAAAATCCGTGCCTGGCAAGGGATAGGGTTGCGATGACGGCATATGATTGTCTCATAAGAACAGTAAAGGGTTGACAACGACGACATACGATTGTCTGATTGTCCTATTAATAATTACTAAATTACATCTAGCCATGTACAGCCCTATACCAGACAACTTATCAGAACCTATTGTTGCGGTACTGACTCAACTTTTTTAATCTACTTTCGAAAACCGACTTCGATAGAAACAGGTTCAGCTAACAGTTCCTTGTGTTGGTGAAGGAAATATGCATATTATAATTTGCAAGTCCTAAAATGCATTACTCCAAAACAGCATCAGTAAGCGATATTTAAGAATTTTTATTTATTTTCATTTTTGCTAGGAGATCGGTGTAAAGTTGTGATATCCATTGATATGATAAGTCACAATCAAGTACCTAAATATGAAATAACAGAAGCTCACTTTTCAACTAAACCCACCAAATTTTATTGCACCGTAACCCGCGATATATTTATTTTAAAATTGCATTCTTTCCATAATAACTCCCTTTATAGATACCAATCGTCAAACCACGATAAGTCGAACGATGCCAACAATATTGACGTCAAAACTTTGTTTTTCGTTCACTTCACGTTCAATATGTTTACACTTGATACAAATTGGCTCATATCACTGCATTCGCGTAATAATGAAATTGCAGCGTTTCTCCCCATCTACGTAGCAACGCTAACGTGTACGGCAATATACACTGTTTCACTTGTAAATAAGTGTGAAGATTGCATGCAGGAATGGCTGATGATTTCATCTGCTCGTCAATTCCACCTGTGATTGCTTTTAGGAAACATTTTCACGCTGACGCAAGTGTTGGCTTTGCGATACTATTAAAAGGACGGGTTATTGACATTCAGTCATAGATGCATAACCTATGTCATTGCATTCAGTGTTTTTGAAATTGAAATATTAGGCACGTTACCGTTCTCAGGGTAACACCACTGTCACTTATGGACATTTAAAATCATACGCGGTTAAGATTGGGTATTATAGTCATCAATGAGTGAGACTCTTAGGGGTTAACTGAGAGTGCGAGTTTTGTATTACTTACTAATTTCTGCCCTTTAAGCAAGACTATAACAGCAGTGATAGCCTAGTGGTTAAGAAACTCGGCTCGATCGAGGTTCAAACCCAGGCACGCACCTCTGATTTTTCAAAGTTATGTGCGTATTAGAAATTAATTATCACTCGCTAAACGGCGAAGGAAAACATCCTGAGAAAACCTGCATACCTGAGAGATTTAAAAAAAAAATCTCAAAGGTTTGTGGAGTCTACCAATACGCACTTGGCCAGCGCGGTGGACTATGGCCTAATCCTTCTCATTATGAGAGGAGACCTGTGCTCAGCAGTGGGACGGTAATGGGTTGTTGATGATGTGATACCAGCGCTAAATAACACTGCCATAAGGAAAAAAATATTGGTGTTCTAAAAGTGGTAGAGCAGGTTGTGGTTCACTGCCAATACTTATACTGACAATGTTTGAACTTTGCTATGTTATTTCAAACTAAAGTAAGACTGCCTTGGCTTAATATGTAGTCTAAAACCTACAGTACACAATGTAATAAATATCATTAAAATTTTATAAATGTAAGCTTTATAATAAAGTCACATACATAAAAGATGAGATTCTTTTTCAATTAGTATAGTTATCATACGAGTTTTTATTGTAACTAATTATGGGTTACATGTGATCATGTCCGCTTAATTGGCAGATAAACCCGCTTATTCCTTTATTACTCTATTAATTTCTTATAAGCTTATGAATACTTCCTATAAAGTGGTTGCAAAATGCTTTAATGATGCGTATTTTAGTAGTAATAAGGTATCAAATGCTTGCGCAAGTTTTTGCTACCTGCCTATAATTTATTAATACTGGATTGCCGGACAACATTTCTTCTAATTTAGATACTCCTCGAAGTCAACTTAAGCCCAAACGTCATATAAATTTTAATTAAGTATGAACAGTTTAATTTTATGTAAGTTTTTTTATTAATGTTTATATGCAAAGTCAATAAAACGATAATCATGCAATAAATATAGTGAAAAGATTCGTGTAAATTATATTTTTATAATCCTGTACGTTCATGTGGGTAAAAACCTAATATAACCGGTATTTTATTCTTTTAAAATTGGAATCGTTGTAAATATATCAAGGTCCCACTTTCGAACACGGGTTTATTTGTAAGTAGAAGAATTTATGCTATATTTCACGTTGAGAGAGATTGGGAGCTTTTTCCACACGTTTCTTTTGGCGTAAAATCAAGTGATAAATTAATTTTAAATACGTACACAAGTTCAAAAGATTCCCAGCGTGATAGACCATGATAGAATTTCAAACTACTACTCCTTTTTATTATAAGGCGAAGAACATTACATTTAAAGCATAAAGAATTTTCCCTCAGTGACGCAACGTGAACGGAATAAAGACGTAATCTCATAGAAAGTGTTCCCGTATGAATTTCGTTGCACGGTATTGTTACAAAAACTATTCCATTTAAGATAGCCACTGGCTCGCGAGCACGCTCCTTTAAAGTGCACACCGCTTATGAAACGCTGTACTTCAATTTTCTCATAGGCAAGTTCATCAAGGTATAGATGCCACTAAATTGCCGGCGAGTTCCCAGCCGATCGCAATTGAATTTTTCTTCACGTTTACACGATCCGTTCCGGGTTCTCTGCTCCATTACTCGGACTTCAATGCCTCAATTATACTCGTACACACATCCACGAATAAACGTCCATAACGTTTACAACTGTCTGTTAACGGCATTTACACTTTCTTAACATTCAAACTTTCTATGTAGTTAAGTAAATATATCTTTCATGAAGTTTTCCGTAGATTTCGGTAAATGTAGATGTACATTTCTTAAAGTTTTCCATGTATTTGTAAATTATGCAAGCTGCCTTTGATCAAAACGCCCCAAATCCTGTCTAATTCTATGAAGAGTGTCTGAAATAGAGGTAGTAGCTATGGATTAATAACGTGAAGAATGTAATAAAATCCATGCAATAAATACAAGTCAATTCAATATATTACGTACGTGGCATATTTGTATAAACCTATCAGGGTTTAATTTCTCTTGATTGTTGTTACATGAGAAGTACATTTGTTTGTTTTATCTGACTATCGAAAGTTCCACGCCTATTATATCCAAGACAATGACAAGCTGTAAGCTATAGCCGTTTTAATTACAGGTGACTTATGATACCTAGAGGTACTAATTTATCAGATATTATCTGTCTTAGGGTGTGGTGATTTCTGTTGCAAAATGAATACGAAATGATGCATTGAAAGGAAGTCTCACAAAAGCTCGTATCGCTCTCACGCAAGGGTGAAAATAGAATAGTTAAGTAGTTTTTCGTACCTGACCTTTGTAATGTCCGCCGGCGTTGCACCAGTTTATAATCAGCGTAGAAAGCCGAACGACAGGAAGTAACCTTTTCAACCGACCTTTAACCAATATAGCTCTGATGTGACCCCGGCAGCGGATACGTGAAAATCGCTACCATTTCTCTATGATAAAGTTTTGGTCGTGAATAATTCTCGAGGAATATCGTTGTGAATGTAGGCGTGAGCATCGGTCACGTATTGGCCTGAGTTATAACCCGAGAATGAAATAAATCTAGCTTTACATTAGACTGCCGCTTTGTTGTACACATAGACCTCCCACGCACAAGTACGTACGCTTACACAACCTTCTCGATTTAAGAAGCTTCGTAATGAAAATGAACTTTACGTATTGTGGAGTACATAATATCATTTTGTTACGGTGGAGTACGCAAGGCCTCAATGTCTTAAATTGAATTTATTGACGGAGCCGCTACGTGAAAAGAGCTTAGGTTACAATGAAGCGATTCCACCATTCGCCACGAGACTCTGAAACGTTACTTCACGCACATTACGATTGGACACGCCGTAAAATGTTTGCGGTCATATTGTCAATACTTAGTTCGGTGAGTTGTTCGTGCGTATAAAACTATTACGGAGATAAATTACAAATGAGGCAACATTTAAATACGTTTTATAAAAAGTTAATGTTTCGGCAAGGTCTAATGAAAACATGTTTTTGTTACGTCGCCATTTTTTTTCTAAACAAGTGTTACTTCTAAAAGCTCTGAACGTAATAGCAGCTTTTTGTTATCGGCGCTAGACATTTTTAAATCCCAAAAGATTTCGAGAATAAAACATGTAAAATTTATGAGCTTTGTTTCTTTAAACAGAACACAGTTACTATAAACACGCATACAAGCAGTACTACTCGACAATTAAAAATATAAAATATTATTTTTAAATTACTCTTCTTAAAACAGTTCGAATTGACTTCTTACAGAAAATAAAAAAATATTAAAATTACAAAAATTATAAATCTCAAAAATATTACCTGTGTAATAAAATACATAACTGGCAAAAATTAAAACAGCAGTAAAACTTACAACTTTACTCGACGATTGCGTCAAGTGCGTCGGGGAATTCCGATCTCAAGCAATATGAATGGAATAACTAAAGAAAAAGCACGTAAAACCAGTTCGGTGCGCAACGTAATATTTGAAGCGAGAAGTAATGTCAGGTATTGGCGACGTTTAGTAAAAAAAGTTTATGTCCGCGTCGTTTAGTTCCAATACGTACTGCTCGTAAAAACGTGTGACGCGACGCCCGCCGGCGGAGCTTTACGATGATTTTGATGGTCCGCCCATCACTAGTGTACATAAATAAGGATAACACAAATTGACACCGAATTAGAGTTCCGTATCTCGGAATAAAATCTTCGGTATAACGAACCTATATTTGTGGAAATTTTATGTCTCGTTTTTTGACATTGTTTTTGCAATGAAAATTTCATTTTATGTGTTTTAGAATGTAGAACCTAGTTTTTTGTATTTTTTAAATTGTAGGTATTGAATTAGGTAGGCGTTCTTGTTATGAGGTGATAGTGGAATATTCTATAAATACCTAAGTACTTTCAATTATTGTTATAAAAGTGGAAATAATGTCGGAAACTCGAAATTTATAATTATTAACTTATAATAAAAAATAAAAAAGTGTAATATTTAGTGGCAACGAGAAAATATATTTTGTTAATCCAAATATAATTGAATGCACAAACATTTAATAATCAATTTTGCGTTTCATCTATTCGTAATAAAAATAGCTATTATTAATAATGAATACAGAACCCCAAATTCCCGCTGCCTATTCCCACTACCTTATCGTTTTTTACCGTAGTTTACCAAAAATTCACTAAAAGGATTTCTGAGAGAACCGTGCGACAAGGGTTCCACATACTTTATTCTACTGATTTATGGGAAATCGGGTTTTTATCAACGGCTTAAATAAAAAGGGATTCTTCTTAATAGTGTTTTAAACAACATGCAACAAAATTTTCGTGAAACCCATAAATAAGAGATAAACATTCAGAAATTCATATTAAAATGTGTATCAAAATATCTAAGTATTAAATAAATGTTGCGATTTTCTGAAACTACACAAGAGATAGTGCGTTTTCGGCGATTATTTCTGATTGCGTAATTCCAAAATTAATCGCCAAATTATAAGTTCATATAGTATATAAATACTAAGTTTATCAAGGAGCACGCAGTACTGTATACTACATAATTATTTTTCACGATAATATAATAGTCAGCTACATAACACATGCAAACTAGAAGAAAGCGAACATTATATATTATGTTATATTATTATATTATGTACCGCACAAGTTCCAGTCCGTGCAAAATTCACGAAGCATTATTTATCTTTGAACAAGAGACATTTGCAGGCAGACCAGATCGCGATGACCGCCGACCTTATAAAGAATGTTGCAAGTAATTGTTAAAGTATGCAAATTAGTCGCCACAAGCCCTTACTTTCCTGATTAAAAGTCTCTTACGCCCTACTGATAACACGCCATGTTAATTAAAAGCTAAAGCTAAGATTCAATTCATTTGCACAAACAGTTTGACTAACGCTAATGATCCCCGGATAAAAAGGGTCTGGCTGTGCACCCAAATAAGTACCTCACAGAGGTCGGTAGTAGGTACCGTATCACGATCAAAACACCATTAATTAGGTAACTAACTGCAAGTTCACAGTACGGTTTGTATAAGATTTCCATTAAATCTCTTTAACGGTAACTGTACTTTTTGATTATCAGTACTTTGGCCGTATTTTTCGGATCTTGTGACATAAAAATAAAACTTGGCACAAAAATCGATCACCTACATATCTCTCTTATAGATTATCTTATCTATATTTCATTCTAAATCTTTATTGATGGTGTGAAATTGAACAAAATATTTCAAAGGAGTTAATGGTTACGCGTACCTCAGTCGGAAGTGTCATTAAAATAAATAATAAATCAGACATTTGCTAAATTATACCTATAAATAAGTACAAGTAAATATGTTTATTTTTAAAAGGTACAATTTTATCGAATCTAAGTTATTGAACTATGTTTATCACCAGGAAATAAAACAGACTTATTTGAAAACAAATTTCGTTACCATGCGGATATATATTACTGTCTAGCTTTAAAATAAATAATATACTTACTTGAACTGCTATCTTTATAAATGTAATCTACGTTACAATGTAATCTAGACAAATTGTAATGCTAACAATCGGAACGCAGGCCATATTTCACGATAAACATTGAATTGATGAAGCTCCGCAAGACGTCACAAGGACTATTGTAAGGGTGAACACAAACTGGTTACTGCTTACGGTATTACGATAGTACTTTAGTATAGTACCAGGAAGTGATAGAATCTGGAGAATAAAGATTTAAAGTACGAAATCCATAGATAATTTGGCGTATATTTGGTTAGCAATATCAGCTCCACCTTACTGCCGCCCATGAATCTCTTTTAATCAATTTCAGAAAATTAATATTCCTACCGACTTGAGACGAGTATGTACCTTGGATGCTATTCCCGAAGACAATGTGGAATACGAAAAAAAGCTACGTTTCCGACTTTAAAAAAAATAATACAACTCTACACTGCTGCTATAAGGGAGAAATATGCATCCATGTCGGAGCAGGTTAAAATACAACACTCTAATATATATACAACTATATTATGTACACATTCATAATAAACGGGTGTGCTTGAACTACAAACTATGACAAGTGCTTCAACATAGGGTATATCCCATGTTTGTTTTCGAAATATTAAGAGAGAAAACAATATTCTACATCATATAATATTCATTGATATATACCATTTCCATCGATCTCTTGAAGGGTCGGGACTATAAGCCCCGCTAGACAAATACAAATTTGATAAACAAAAATATGAATACAATACATATTGACGTCATTAAACGCGGAAATTACATATATGTAGGATTGTAGGTATTATGCTGACCTCATCTTGCCGTTGGGATTTTTAATCTGTCACCGGTGTGTTGGTTCTCTTGTTTCCTGGTAATTCAGTCTCAATCAGGTTATTGTATAGCTACTAACATATACCTACATATGTGAATTCCACACAAGCCTTCATTTAGCGAGCATCGCTCAGTCGCCAGCGACCATTTTGCACCGGCAGGTAAAATTACCTACGAAATTACTCGGAATAAAAATAAAGGACTGGTTCACACCGGCGGCAGGTAAATTTCGCTAGTGGGATATGTGAATCCCGAATATATTTTTGGATCTCATCTTCTAAATTTCTTTTTTTTTCCAGTGGAAGGATTTATTGTCTTGGGGTTGGAATGCAGAGTCAATTTTGTTACTATAATTATTTTTTGATACCAAAAACTTATGAGAAAGAAATGAATATTATTCGGGAATCTCTTCATACTACCACAACATAAAATAAGATAACAACAATAACTAAGTAAATTAATTAAGTCAACCTACCTATCCTATGACGATTCAACGATGAAAACGGAAATCCCTAAATCAAAATCCCTTAAATAAAAAATCCTTAAAGGCGGCAAAACGAGTATAATTCGATTACGAAGATATCACTGCCAAACTATAACTTACAAAAAATCTTTATGTTATCGCGACTTTTTCGCAAACTTACAAATCAACACAAAGACGCATAGATTCATCTTAAGGGACAACTCATCAATGTAGATAAGGAATTTCCTTCATGAATACCAAACACCTGTTATAAACTGCCAATGTCTTTGACTGATTGGTCAATTACCTTATAAGTTAAATCTGTGGCCACAGCCTTGGGCAGCCAAGGTGACACTACGATATTAAATCCACTATACCTATAATTTAGTGTTAGTTAATCATCGTCCTATAAAAAACGTTTATACGTTTTTCCATGACTGCATAGAGTGACATGACTGTATTTGTTAAATATTTGCCTAGATTGATTGCTGACGTGAACTAATAAATTTTATAACTGCTAGGTTACATTATGCAGTCACAGTAAAGTCAACGAGGGTCTTGGGTTCGGTTCCAGGGAAAGAAACACTCATGTCTCTAACAAATGTTCAATTGTGACCTTTTTTCGTATTTAGATTAAATTTATGTGTAGATCAGATGTTGTGTAAAAATAGAGCGTAAATAATGTTAATTTTTTCTTGTTTTTTAATGAGTACCTACCTACCTACTTATCGGTACATAATATGATCAGTACAATTAACAAAATGTCATTTGCATATAAAAAAAACATTTTTCTTGAATTGAAACTATTATAATTGCATACTTAAAAAACTTATTTTCATTACGATTGAATGAATTGAATATGTTATCAATAATTTTAAAACAGTTTAAGATAATACGAGTAAATTAAGAAAATATTTTTGTTTAATAATAAACACCAGCTTATTGACGGCGCCTTATATATCAAACCTTAAACTAAAACGATTATCATTACGCAATTTTTGATATCATACGTAATAGACACCATTAAGTCTAACGAATCTAACCCTTCCATATATGGGCAGTTACCCATTAAAGTTCCATTGGGTTAGTTACCCATTAACAGCGCAATCGCGTTGCTCTACTTAAACATTCACGTAACACGATTTTACGTTATTAACTTTATTTTTTAAAGCACGAAGTTGTTACTAAACCTACCGATATTTCACACACGCTACTTGTATTTTGCGTGAATAAACTACGCTCTAGTTCAGTGGTTCTCAACATTTGTTTGACTCATCCAATTAGGGTAATACAATTGTAATTTCTTTTGCTATTTGCGAGAGTGGGAGATCTCCTTTTGATTAAGTTTCCACAAGTTAAAGTGAACTAAAAGTGAAGGGATTCAATTATAATTGATATTTTCATTTTGTTCTAATACTTAGCTACACATGTGGTTATAAAAACGATTATATGATGACGTCGTGATAACACTATATCGGATCTATTCCATTTGAGATGGATGTCTACTGCCTCAAAGGTTGAAGTGACTTACTACAAAAATTAAAAAACCTTTTAGGTCAATTCCACATACGACACTACTGGTGATTAAATTTGAGTATATCGTAAATGTCTTTCCCTTACTTCCTTCAAACCAAAACAACATGGCTCGACACTGTTATTGTTATATACTCGTAAATAGGAACGACGTCACTTTCATATTAGGGTTGTTAAATATATAAATTTTTAACACATTTATAATTAGATCCCACTTAAAAAGGTTGAGCGTTGCTGTACTAATTAGTTATACTGACCTAAATCCGTTATAACTAAATCCACGTGAATTTTCACTCGCCCTACAGTAACGTTCGCGTGTCCGCTATTGGGGTCGGCAGTAAATATAGCTAAATTAAACGACATGTAAATCAACTCTCGATCTGATTTGAGTACAAAAAATACGACAAGTTTTCTAAACTTACATAAAACACCTTTGTATGGTAAGTGAGGTGCGAGTTACAAATTTCTGTTTAGCATGATGTACGAATACACGTACTTTTTAATCGAGTTCAAAAAAAGAGATATTGTATTCGACCGCATGTATGTATGTATGTATGTGTGTGTGTATGTATGTATGTATGTATGTATGTATGTATGTCCACGATTATCTCAAAAACCAACATTTACTTAAATATTTTTTTACTATGTAGTGACCGAGATCGATATATGCAGCGCTACTAGGAGACAGCATACTTCAAAACAGTCTTTCCTAACCGTGTAATTGTATCATCATCATCAACCCATTACTGTCCCACTGCTGGGCGCGGGTCTCCTCTCATAATGAGAAGGATTAGTCCATAGTCCACCGCGCTGCGTATTGGTAGTGCGTATTGGTAGACTTCACATAACTTTGAGATTTTTTTTATAAATCTCTTAGGTATGCAGGTTTCCTCACGATGTTTTCCTTCACCGTTTAGCAAGTGATAATTAATTTCTAATACGCACATTGAAAAATCAGAGGTGCGTACCTAGGATTTGAACCTCGGACCCCTCGATCGAGAGGCCGAGTTTCTTAACCACTAGGCTATCACTGCTGTCATCAATTAAGATTGGAGACGTTTAAGTTGATCAAAGTATCATAAGCCCTGAACTAAGTTGAATGGTAAATTGTAGCTCATAAAATTGATCCTGGTTTGCATTTTCGTTGCCAATATTTGGAAAATAGAATTTAAGACAACAATTTACGTTAAGCCTACCGAGTACCGCTGTTACTGTTGTAAAAGAGATTTCAACTAAGTCCTAATGGTTCGCGATGCAGCTGGGTACGATCTATACCAAAGTTAATTTTAACAATTTCTTCAAGTAAATCTCTCTGCAAGTTATAGAGGAATTAGGACTGAAATACTCGTATATATCTATAACCTTCAATGTGTATAATAAGTACGTCGTTACTGAGCCTCCAAATTTATTGTTAGAAAGGGTACGTGCTTTAAATCCTTATATTTATGGCGCAGCTGCCTTCCTAATTGCTAACAACAGTGTATTGAATTATTTTGTTAATATCTTTTTTGTAACTGTGCTATCATGCATTTATATTGTTAGCTACGCTACGGTAGAAGTGTTAAAACATTAGGGCTCTTTATGTTTTATTAACATTGAATGTCATAATTACAATCAGTGTATTTATCTCACACATATCCTTTCGTTGCCTTCTTTCGTTCTTCGTTAAATCTGTTTGAAGGTGGTAGAATCCTCTGTGGTTCGACTCCGATGGCACCACCGCCACACTTATTTCTACCTAATAACAGCCGTGTTAAGCGCTGCTCTTTTCTAGTTTCAAGGGTGTGGTAAGGAAAACATATATTTCCGAGGAATACCAGCATAGTCCTCAGGAGTAGAGGCGCATCTCTCGCCGATCACTGGTAGGAATATAATCTAATCTGGGGTTGATTACAGCTGTCCATGGACGGAATTTGCCACTTACCATCGTGTGGACTGCATGCTCGTTTGCCACTCCTATATTATAATTAAAAAAAAATACAAAAGTATTTATAGTACATAAGAACAAGCTACAGTAGTCTTCATTCAAAGACAGTAATCTAATATATAATGTACCTACTTGTTACTGCAATGTTTTTTCCGTTCGCTCGCATAAAACAATCACAGTCTATTAAGAGCTCTCTTAAAGTCAGACCTGTCAGTTGTTTCTCTCGTATAATTTCTTAGCAAACTAGTTCACTGCCAGAGTAAAGAAACTGCTATTGTATAAATAATTGTCAATCACTTTATGATATTGCTTCATTAAGATTGATTAGCTTTATAAGGCTGATTATCATTAAATAAGCAGGCATTGGTTTATTGCAATTATAAAACGAATAAGTCTCGTTTACATAACTTAAGACTTGTCTTTAATATGTGCATATTAATTGAAGTATATAGAGACATCTCGATAATCTGCTATAAGTAGCTTTTAGCCACATATCTTTAAATACGACATGTTCTTATCTACAAAGACATACATTAATATGAATTAAAAATATGTTTTACCCGGCTACGGAGGGTAATGTTTATCGAGCGTATTACGTATGTATGCGTGTGTTATTATTTGGCAAGCTCTGCAGCAGATTTAGTTATTGAGTTCGTCTGTATTTTGTAAGTAACACAGGTATATTTTTAAGCAGTCGTGTTTCTTGTTTTTATAATAATTGTCTATTATTTTTTATGTATCATGGGCTTAAAAGGAAAATACCTTGCAACCTCCATCTTAAAAACATATATTCAAAACAACGCCCGCAATAATCACTTAGCGCAAACCTGTTAGACCTAATTTGTATTAGATTAACGGTAATCATTGACATTTAACCGCCGGGTGCTCATTCGCACAACAATTAACCGCGTCATCAGTTAAGCCGATCCGTCCACGCTACGATAGCCCCGTTGTCATGGCAACCGAGACCACACACGAACCTCATACCGAGAATATGCTAATGAAATCCTTCGGGTTTATAGGAATATTTTAGTTTTGTTTCCACGGAATTAATTTGCGACGGGTATCAAGTTAACACCGTATTCGTTTTAGAAAGATATCCTTATCTTGTTTTTAAGAACGTTTGAGCAATTAAGATAACAGCTATGGTATTAATTTTGTCGTAAATTTAAAAGTGGACTTTTATTTTATTATAAACATGGGCAAATTATTTGCAGGATAGTTTAAATAATTATAAGCGTCGTATCTTTTTTATATTCGTGTATTTTAATCCAGAACCTCTTAGGAAGCAGTTAACAATATAGTACAAGGAACTTATTCGATTTTTTGCGAATGAATGAATGAATTGAATGAATTTATTTATTTGTAAAAAATATTTATTTGCGACAGACCAAAACTAGAATACCCGTCTCCACACTACTTAACAATATTCAGTCTATAATAAAACTTGACTCGACCGTAATTTAAACCCATTGGGAATAGAACATGTAACCTTGCTCTACAAGTTTATAGCCACTAAGCCTACGCCCCTCGGTCCAAGAAAACATAGTTGTAAAATTATTTGACGTTACCGTTGAGCACATTTGCATAGAGGAGATAGCCGGCCCTGATACAAAGGTTTGAGGTACCATAACGTATGCAGGAAACATTTTAATCAAAATACTTGCATATGAATCAAAATCATCTTACTTCTTATTAGTCTTACTAATACTTTAAATGCGAATGTTTGTGAGGATGGATCGATGTTTGTTACTATTTACTGCAAAAATGGTTTAAGTTATTTTGATGAAATTTGGTACACAAATAGGTAATGGCCTGGGTTAACACATAGGATATTGTTCATTCTCACGCGACCACGTGGAAAGAAGATGTCTCCAGCGCTCATATTAGCTATGCAATGTGGTTTTACTCTTATTGACTGCTGCCTGTATATGTTCCGTACGGGTCTATCCTTCTTACTACTAGGGGAGGGTAAAGATTTTTCTAATGCAGGAAACATTTTATTCAAAATTCAAATCGCTGTGTACGAATGTGTATAACCATATACTCGTATGTATTCACTTCATTCATTCACTTTTACGGTAATAGACTAGACTGACCAATTTGGGTGGTGAGATTATATCGGGTGGATACTTAAATAATTTGCCCACGTGGTTCCTGATTCCACAAGCTGATATGATCTAGGTGATTTGGTTAAGTAGACAGTCGGCGGACACGTGACAGGAATAAGCACAAAGGATGGTCACCCACGTAACATACTGATATTGTACGAGAATCAACTTTCTTAGTTTTTTATTGTTGTTAGCTCATGAAATTTGATGAGCAATCTCAATGATATCATATTTTGCTAATAACAACAACGCTTAAAGGTTTATTTATCATTGAGCTAGGTGAAACTTATTATTAGTTGTTATTTTTATGGGAATAATAGGTAGAAACATGAGAGTACTAATAGAGGATTTGAATATTCAGTATCTAAAACCCTCAAAGAAACCTTCTTGCAATATTAATATATAAACTACAATATGATCTAAGAAGTATCATCTAACTTCATATTTATTTTCAACGACATTATTCATACTAATTTATAATACTATAGAACGAACATAAATATTAAATCAAGCCTTTCCTCGCTCAAAATGGTTACACAATGCATCATAATTTGCAAACAAAAAGCATAAATAAAATAAAACTAAGCCCACGAATCGCCACGAGTCGATACGATCTGCACGTTACAATGTAGGTTTTTCAGCGTATCTCGAGATCGCTAACGGGAAGTGAAGTGTATCGCCTTTGACATTCGCAACATCACAAGTCGGCCGGCTGTATGTTGTAAGTTCTAAGGGAGGTAACACACGAGCGACAGTGCTCGCCGATGAGCGTCAACGGTTGCTGACGTTAGCCATAGCCGATGGCAATTGGGGGCAATTGTCAGCGTTTGTTGCCAAACGTCGCCGCTTGACATCAGCGATCAATAACAAAACACGATCGGGAAATGGCGATTAAGTTTTGAAAATCGGTGTCAGCGACCGATGAAAAAACTCAACCTGGCAGCAAATTGCCATGAGCGACGGCTGTCAGCGCGACCTGACGAGTGACGCGCTAGTTTATTAACTTTTTATCGCTCGTATGAAACCTCCCTTATTACTCTCGACCGGATGTAGTTGTGAGATAACAACTTTGTCAGAACTTAGTGTTGTGTGTAAATTGTTACAGCATTGTTTAGAATAAAGTTTGAGGTAAGTCTCTATATTCGCGCCGTTTATATCCGCTTGTATTTTTCTGTGTCTAACGAAGGCATTTAGTATATTAAAGCCGAATATAATTGAATCAAATCGCTACGGATCGATACAATCTGCACATTACATTGTAGGTTTTTCAGCATATCTTGAGATCGCTAACGGGAAGTGTGTATCTTTGACATTCGCAACATCACTAGTCGGTCGGTCGGTCGTATCACAGTATAAGGATTATACTGTGGTCGTATGTTGCAAGTTCTCTGGACCGGATGTTCTCAGATAACAATTCTGTCAGAACTTAGTGTTGTGTGTAAACTGTTACAGCATTGTTTAGAATAAAATTGTTTGAGACATGTTGCTATTTTCATACAGTTTATATCCGGTTGTTTTTTTTTTGTTTGTTCCATACGAAGGCCGAGGGAAGAATATGTAAATAGTTTATTTTTATAAGTCTTTTATATATTCACAGATATTTCTGTATGTATGTTTGTATACTTTCTACTTATTTGAATTCAAATTTGTTTTCCCAGTAAATATTATGATTTAAAGCATTGCTTAGTAATCAATAACGCTCTTGATTTAATATATTATGAATGATATATGATTAAGATGTTAAAGGTTTTTATTGATAGTTTTCATAGTATCATTTTAATAACGTTCGTTTAGATTTTTGTAACAGAATAGGTATAACGAACTATCGTGCTAAATATGCATATAATTGCTATAATTACGTCTGCTAACCAATTCTCCAACGTCACGGTGATACTAGAGGATTTTCCGTACTCATTATATTAGAATCTATCCATCAGTGACGAAAACATATTTTCATTTACTTTACCGTTCATACATCAGTCACCATCCCGCTAACATCCATCCGGTCTTTGAAAGACGTAACCTTTTTCAGACCAATCCTCGAACGACTGTTTGTTGGCATAAGATAAACGCTTATAACGCTTTGACATTAAACTCACATTTCGCGATTATGTATATGTTGATTGCACGTGGGTGTGTGAGTAATGGTATTGACACCACTAGATTAAATATAGTGACAGTCGCGTTAGAATGGTTAATCGTCTTTGTCTAAGAGAGTATGACAGCGTAGCCGAGGGTTCGTTCGCGCCCACGACCTACTTCGGATGATATCGAGGAAACAATTATTATCAGCGCCTGGACGATAAATCCACTGTCCATCGCAACGTTACTCCAACGTGGCCCCGTGATCTTGTGTTCCTGACGTGTTTGCCATAAACTGTATTATAATGGTGAATCACAAGGTACTCTTTGACCTGTCTATAGTGCTATTATATGTCTTAATCGCGAATATGCAATATGCGCAAGAAAATTTTATTTCTCACGTATCTAGTGTATCATGACTGGAGGGTTTGTAAAATAGTTGCTTTCGAACCGTTAACAATTCACCCGCTATGCTGGATTTTAAAGCAGCGTCAACAATAACAACAAAAAAAAAAAAAACAAAAAACTTTGCAAATTCACTGGAGATTTTTTTCTACCAAAATAATAACAAGCATTTGCTTTTTGAATTCAACTAGATACAAGATCCTCTGTCTAACCGCAATAAAACAATTTGTCGTACTCACTACTTGCCTATCGTTATGATCAACAATATTAAAGTGCTCGAACTTATTCTATTACTACTGTATGTATATCAAGCGTGGAACGAAAGCTCACTGGGTTACATAACGTGGCTACGGTCGAAGTGATAAAGTGTTGTAATCAGAAAGTAAACGCGCACGAGTGGTCGTCGAATTGATTGATCGTTTGTCGCCCTGTCGATTATCTGATCTTGTATCCATGTAACACATCGATTATAGGTATATATATATATATATGAATATACACTCGTGTGTATAAAGTTTGTTTTGATTGCGTTAGATGTATGGGATGATGGTAACTTTTGGTTGAAGTATGATTACATTTTTACTATCGCCCTGTCGATTATCTGATCTTCTATCCATGTAATCTATCGATTATATACAAGAATATATACAGGTGTGTATAAACATTGTTTTGATTGCGTTTAAATTACGATCCAGGATATTATTCATGTAACATTTCTTTGTTAATGAATATAATAAGATCGTACTAATTACTGCGTTTAATTAGAGCTGCTGTCCAGTTTTATATAAATAAAATATAGTTACATGATAAGGAATATAAATGACCTTTAAAAATTTTAATGACTTGTGAATTAATTAAAATACTACATTATAAAAGTACCAACTACATCGATAAATTCTGCAATCATGAATGAATGATTCACCGAACTGAGTTCAGTGAGTGAATGAATTCATTGAATTCCACGTACTCGTATAAGTTTATAGTGAGGAGTCACCATGTGTCATTAGATTAATGTACGTAACGCCTACGCAAAGCTTTTTGTTTATTATTTATTTATTTATACATGACGGGTTTAATTTATCTAAGATATCAACCAGTATCAGCTGTCCAGTACATCATGTATGTGTTGTAGAGAAACACTGTCATACAAAACATAACAACATCAGAATTACTCATGCCCTTTATTCAATCTATCTGATGTCTTGCCTATCAAAGATCATTTGACAATTTCTTCATACTAGACACTGTCAAATGTCGATCTTTGATACGCAAGAATATGATAGATGTATATTAAGAACGGGCGTTAGAAAGTTTAGGCAATACTACTATTGCAGTCACTTGATCGCCTAATTAGTGAAGTATTTATTAAAGTATGAAAACATTATTGTTGTATGAAAATATTATTGGAAGTCAAATCAAAATGTTTATTACATCGTTTAATTTTGTCTTTTTATTAAGCTTCGCGTGAATTGTTAAACAGAATTCAAAAGCTGATTAAGTTGCTAAAATATTGATACTGATACCTTATTGGTAAAATTGATCACTTCGTATCGAAAACTTTAGTGCGTTCATACTTATTCCCTAATACAGGAAGATTACAATATCATACCTAACATCCTTCATAATAGAACAGTAGAGGATTAGTATCATGTAAGCCTTTGACACCATTAGGATAATATAAAGGAAGCGCTTTAAAATTTATACAAAATGTATAAACAATACTATTGTTTTATTCACACTTTGTCGTATCGATCCGGATCGCTTGGACTTAATTTTAAATTTAAATTTCAGTAGGGCCGGAACTGGGGCGGGCGTGTCTACAAGTGGTGCATCGTTAGGCGGAATTACGTTTATGTGGTAACTGTACATTGGATGGCGTTAAAACAAGACAATTACATTTGTTACTAAAGGAAATGTGTGTTTAAATCTTTAGTGAAACAAAGGAACGGGCGACACAAAATTAAAAGTCTAATCCACAGTTTGTGGTCACGGATATACGCAAGAGAATATTTGACAGAAAACTGTAAAAGTTAAATTGGATATTCTCGTTTAAAATATTATAAACGACATATTATTTGTAAAATAGATATGCGTAATTTTCATATTTACATGCTAAAACGATTGCTTTGAAGTATTATATTAATTATATGTAATTCTTATTAATTCTAAAGCCTGTATTTTGGTTATGAAAAAGTACCTGTAAGTGCAAAGTAAACTTTGCGCAAAAACTGCTACCGCAAAAAGTAGTATAATGCTAAAATTTCGCAACAATACATTACTTTGTTTTCCTACTATTTACAAAGTACGATACAAGCAAGTTTTCCGAAGACATTAATAAAGCATCTAGCACTATCCCTAGTAGATTGTAGCCACTTTCTGGACATATCGCACGTAACTTGCGCCCGATAATAACGGTAAATGTTCACAGAGCAACAATTCGCTCTCCAGCGTAAAGTTCTATAGTCACATTGTAAAAGATAAGTGATCAACGGTACTTTAGGTGCATCTTAGGTAATAAAAACGCAATGTACTAAGTTGACACAATGAATTTATAGTGTTTATAATTCTTACTTAAGGTGTAAGTAATCTTCGTTATCTTAATGTATCTGAAATATCATTAAGTACTGTTTATATTTACATATATTAAACGTAAAATAATAAAATAAAATTAAATATAAATTCTTCGATATACATAGGAGAATACTATTTTTGTTTGCTATAGCACGCGCCTGACTCGCTCTCTGTCTGTAAATGTGAATGACCCTTACTTCTAAAACAATATTCATTTCATGTTGATGGTTTTGAACAATAGATAAATATTTATTTCTTTTCAGAATACGTTATAATTATTTTTGTTCGAGTTAATGTTGGCACTCGCTACTCGCTAATCGCGGGTGATAAAACAAGTGACTAATTAATTATACATCTCGACGTAGCGAAAACCAGTTTGACTATTGTTTCTACACTACGTGTACAAGTACAAGTACTCGTATGCTGTGCGATCAGTCATACCCTTTTATTTTTAAACGGGATTCCGTGCGCGGTTCCGCTAGCGTACTTCTACATACTATTTATTTTTATACAGAAATTTGACAGATTTTTGGGATTCGGATAATTAAGGTATATCAAAAGTAATATTTTTAATAGTTCAGCCTTATGAAGATTTCCTCATACAAATACATGCAATATTTTAATTGACTACAGAGGGTAATTTTTCCCGAACGTATGTTTATACTTGTATAACTTAATATTTGGCAGTTTAGCATGCCCTGTCGCCTAAAACACTTGACGGATTTCTTACTTTTAAAATACTAGCAATATTATATAGACTGACACTTAAGTTTTATTTGTTTAGGTGCATTTTTTTAACTGGTCTGAAGATACTATTAAAAAATATGCCGTTTTCAATTTGCGTTCCGGTAGTAAATAAATACAATAGAGCTACTTATGAGTGAAAAAATATAGAGAAATCTAAAAGATTTAACAGATAAGAACAAAACCCAAGGTTTCCTTAACAAGTTTCTCAATTATTTAATTAAATAGGTGTGACTGTTCAGTGTTCTACAATCTATAAGTATCGGGTTTAAGTTAAAATCGATTGACACCGGTTTTCTCTTTCTGACGACTTTAAGACGAAGGTAAAAAAAAACCACATTCCGTATTGCATTTCGAGGGATAATAAAACTAAATTACTGGTATCTACTTATATAATCATTTCGCGGATTCATTGGTGGGTGCGTTACAATATATGTGTGTGGTTTGAATTTGTTTAAGGTAGTATGGTCCGCGTAAAACAACTTCAGAGCGGACTAGCAGTTTGGTGCGGACTATACCTGTTATATATTGGCTAGTGGTCACAGATGCGGCAGTTTTATTCACCATGAAGTCGACTTGTTTACTACTTGTACGTCGTAAAAATGGTACCGGAATTGTTCATAAAATTTTAAAGATAGTCAAGCGAAGAGTAAACTTACTTCATTACGTAATAATTATGCAAGTGTTTTTGTTATGATGAAACTCGTTACTCTATTATAACTTGCTGCTCTATAAGTTAGTTTAACTAGGATTTAATTAACAAGCAAATCGTTCTCACAACCGGTGGAAATGACACCTGCAAGGAAACTAGTTTTGTAGTGAGTGCCGGTGAAATGTCAAAACAATTGCTACACCAGTTTTAAGTTTCTTACTCGCTTGACAGTTACCAGACATGTACCTTTGACTTTAACTGGCTTGCACCAAAATTAATGGCTAAGGGTGGGTTCGTCGAAAGCGCGTTTAAAGTTGGCGTTAAAGTTAAATATGTATAACAGTAACTTTGAAGATAGCGCTCAAATATAACAATTCTTTGTTGTACCAATTAATTTGACATTAACGTTATTTGTTTTGCTGTGACCACAATTTTAGCCGAAATTAACAGATTCGAAATAAAACAATAAATTTAAACGATTGAAATCGAGCTGTTAATCTTAAGTGTTAGTTATGATGTAGTAACCCAACTTAAATGCTAAAATTAGTTTGAACCCAAACTTAAATGGTGTAATTAGTTAGTTTTTTACCCTGAATTGACAGTTGATTAGGCTATTGTAGATGTTAAAACTACATCATGCAACCCACCCTAACTTTCTTACTCTCTAGACAACCAGAAAATGTATCTTTGATTTTATCTGGCTTGTACCAAAAACAACGATTATGTATTTAAAATGCCGTTTGAACAGCCGAAATTTGGATTTTAATTCCTAATAATTTAATACGACTATCATTTTGTTATATTTGCATATTGCAACTTCAAGCTATTGAATTATTTTTAATTTTAAAATCATATAAACAGCAAAACAAGGTTTCGTTGATCTCACGACGTCTACTAGCATTACATACATTTATTGTAATATATCTGTTCGTAACTGATAGATTAACCGTCTTGTTCTAGATAATTAAGCTATAACTCAGGCATGTGTTGGTCAACCCACCTATTTTCACAACTCTAATAAAACTATCAGTTTTTATCAACCCACGAACAAGAAGTACGATGTTAGTAGCCGTTTATCGGTGTGTTAACTCAGCGGGCTATATTTTCTAGACCCCCATACATGGGTATGTGAAGTTATCCTTATGTAGCTATCACATCTATTTTGGACCTTAAAGACAAAAAATAAATATTTAATACACTTCCGGGGTACAAGAAATTCTGCGCTGTAACACGATTGTATATTGTAAGGCTGGTCACATAACTTTGTGATAAGTAAACCTTAGTGAGGTGTAAACAGTGTTAGTATGGAAGGTGTCAGATGCGCATCTATTATCATAATGACAACTGAATGCCTTGTACATCGGGATTTATCATCGGGGTACTGCTTTAGTGTTTTTTGTAAATAACTTCATTTTCTTGACTACATCAAACTTTCTATGTAAGGTCGCAGCAGTCTCAAACCAAATTTTATATCTCGTTATTATAAAAAAAATCTGCTTTCGTATTTTTCTAACCGCACAACTCGAAAAGTAGTTGATCAAGTAACTTATTCTGAAAAAACTTGAAGTAAGACTTGGTTTAGATAATATTTACATATTAAAAAAGGGAATACCTATATTATATAATAACTTTAGTAGAACACGCTTAATTTATTGAAATGATCCACTTCATTTAAACTGTGCAAAAGTACCTTTCTATCCTAGAAACCCCCATTAAATTGATTGCTGTGCGTGCCCAGTACCGCCCGCAACCTTTCGCTAGCGAGCCACAAGTAGGGATGCGATCTGAGATCGATTTATAATAGGATCCATATTTTTTATTAAAAAAACATTTTTAATCGATATTAAGTAATAAATTGATCAAGATGTAACGTATCAGAAAATTTACAACCGATATTTTCTGCTTGCAACTTTATTGCCATTGCACTTATGACCCGATTTTTTGCTTAATAAAATCTTGGAAGCACGGAAATGTACTTATTGTCGCGGAAACATTATTAGTGTTGCAAATAAAATGAATCAAAGATCACTTTTAGAAAATTATATTTTTGTTGACTTTGATTTGATTCAACTTCAAAGTCGATCTTATTCGGAAAGGATCCCATCCCTAGCCACAAGTTCCCATACAATTTGAATATCGTGTTGGCTATCTCTACCTGCCCGGTGCGCTGGTCTCAGATATGACCTGTCAATAAATAACTGTCCGTGACCATTTCTTACAACACGAAAAATTATAGAATTTGTTTCCGTACGTCATCGTGACTGTGAGATCTACAAAAGGTTATCTTATCATACAATTTCTATTTTGTAAATTGATATTTTCAAATGTTTAACAAAAATACAGTGAGTATGAGAGGACGGGACATTTACGAGTACATTTCTTAACCTCATTATTTACAATCGTTACGATAATCCGCGCTGAATCATTTCCGTTACGATGTGTAAACTATTTGATCTTACAATGTATTAAAAAGCTTTATGTGATTATTAACGACAGTATGGCGTCGATAAAAGCAATCTTCACTGTCTATAAACAATGTCAACTAACGCGGAAATGGGGAACGCGAGCGTGGCTGAATCTCGTCATCAAAGTGATATAAAGGTCGCCACATCATTGCTATTTTATACGCTGGATATCCGATTGAGTGTAAATTTAACCACTAATGACAGTACTGGCGTATAAAAGGGCAGTAATTCACATGGGGTACAATTGACTTGATAGACTCATGGACGATACGAACGACTTATGGTCTTATTCTGAGCGCTGGCACAAATTGATCAGGCACGTTTCAACGAATCGGTATGTATTAAGTATATGTTATTGTAGAACAGTAGAGGAATGGTATTTGCATTGATTTTAAGGCAATGATTTTTAATGGTTGTTTTAGGTAGGCTATATTTTTTGCATTATTTTCGTTCGAGAATTTCTTCATTATCGTCTTCTTTATTGCAAATGTTTGAAATGTTTCTCTATTTAAAACAGAGATCTAATTTAAATCTTCTTTTTCAACATACAAACATATGCATAATTCAACATACGAGTATTTGGGCGACATAAGCTGTATGAATACACAAAAATGTAATGTCCTTTTTTAGATCGATGGGAAACCGACTTAAACAACATGGTGTTAGACTATTGTACTTAAAAATAAAATACTATTACAATATAAATATATTTCTAATAATGATCACGTATTAACGGGTTTATATTAGTCATGGTAAAGTAACTTTAACTATGTAGCTAGCTTTATCCATTACACAGCGTTCATACTCCTGGTGCTAGGAGTCACGTACCGGATGCCAATTAAAGCTGCTCTGCAATGATATTAGAGATGCTGCCATTTGTTCTGTCAATGCTTTTGGTACGCACGCTGTGTTAGTATTGAATTCGAAATCAATAATTTCTACGTGGAATGTTATATATGAAACACATGTATAGGAAGACAATTACATACATAAAAGTGCGTCATCGAAAAACACTTCTAGTAGTGATCAAGAAATTTGTATTAGCAGGTATCGAACCCGGAAACCTAAGGTGAGCATAGTGTTTAGTAGTCCAAACAGGTCGTCAATAACAAATTTAACTACGCTTATGCAACCTATTGTTTCATAAGGTTAATTTACAAATAACTTAGACGTTTATTTATCTCAGTCATCTCAAGCGGAAACTATTTAGTTACGAACCAATATTACTAAGTTACTTAACTGCTAAAAACTTTTAAAGTAATCCGTTAGTGAAACCCAAATAAATAAGTAAAACCGTAAGAATCTAAACATTAACAGAAAATTCAATTCAAACTACTGGTCACGATGTTTTAACAAGAATCAAATCAAATAAAACAAATTAATTAAATATTATTTTTGGAATAATAACGAATACGAAAATACTTTAAATATTCATATTCCACGAACAAATAGCGGAAATTATATAGAGTAGTTCAATACCACAGCAAATAAAAAATATTGTTTTGCTGAAGAATAGAGTGGAAACTGACTAGTCACCCTTTCATGGAATATGTTAACATCGCACCATTATTCATGGGTGACGTAAAGCTGTTATGGTGGTAATTTTATTAATCTCTGGTTTTATATCACCTTTTAACTAATGTATGGTAACAGATTGATGTACGGTTAATGGTAGGCAGGAAGAGTAGTTGAATAATTGAATAAAATTAACGAAGATTACATTAGAGATAATTTAAGATTTATTGCGTCTTTCAATTTGTCATGCTTGTCATATTTTTTGTCACGCTTTTTCAATTTGTTATGCATATTTCCTACTTTTATTCTACTTATACTTATCTATCTATTTAACTCGAAATAGAGAAAAGTCTTACTAAGAGTATGACGTATGACGTCATAAAAGGCATCTTCTGGGACAGAACTTAATTACTGGTAAGTAGTCCTCCTAAGGACTAAAATGGCGCTTCATATGTAAATTAGGCATTATTTGAACTATGAAAGGCCGTAATCTCCAGTAATGAAAAATTAATGAGATATAAGTATGCTAGAGGGAGTAGCATTGTCAATCGTGTTGTAGGTGGCTAGCAGGAAGTAGCTGTCATAGTCTGATAGATGTGGAATGCGTGACACATAATCTTTAAAGTGTTAATGTTGCGATTTCTATCGCTTAAATTCCAAATAAAACAAACAAACTTTGCAAACATTGGTGTGGTGTAACTGAGTGTGACGAATTCTATATTACAAGAACAGAGGTTCATTACTGTCTTTATGACCTCTAAACTTATGTCGATTTCATAGACACGCATGAGCTCTATCAAAACATTGTCACGACATTAGTGACGTCACTTTCAAGGGTAAAAATAATCACTTCTATGTATACTACATTTCATGAATTGATTATGATAATCACACTTTTATAAATGTAGTTATTTTAAAGGTACATTTCGGTCGCTGCTGCTGTAAATGTCGATCCATTGTTGAAAAGCTTATTCTGTTCCATTCCAAATTCTAATTCCATTTCATTGAAGGCTAACAAGAAACTTTTGATCTTAATGTGCAATGACAATAATAAATGAAAACAAAACACGCCACACAAAGTAGTGTGAGAAAATAATATCTAACTGTCAAAATATCCACACCTAAGTGCAAAAAAGAGCGTGCAACATGAGAACGGCGTACGAAACGTCGATTAGTGTCAGACATTCGGTAGCAACCTAGATTGTGTCGCCGGCGATACGCTCACGTAACGTTGCCACTAAGTGTTTCGAAGTCTACAGTATACGGTCTGAGACAACGATATGTATCGTTGCAATTGTGCGATCTATCGCTATACTGTACATTGATTTCATCTTGTTGTAATAAATTAAAAAGTATGTTTCGAATATTTTTTTAAATGTTTCTGTCGTTTCATTATTACACACGCTGTAATAAGTCTATCTGTCAATGTACTAAAGTAAATGGGGTTATCTAATCCTTTCAAGTAGATTTAAGCTTTAACTGTAGTGACACCGTTTCATATCAAATATGTGAATGGATGTTTTATAATATTTCAATTATTATTATCAATGAAATGGCATAGCAGAATTTTGCCTCCATGTACGGTAGACATAGTAATTCTTGAAAATTATATAAATTTCAGACTGGTGTTGTCAAACTGGTGTGTTATAAATAAAAGACAGATAATTATTATTTAGCAACATTAAGCCAGATGGGTTGTAGTGAGTGACCATTATCAGGTAATTAAAATAATGTTTACTTCAAAAGGAAAAATAACAACTCGATAATATTACTAACCAATTACGACTAATAACTGACCATTATTATTAGCTACCCTTAACAAATCATGTATAAGATTTTCTTAAGACTATCTAAGATCGGCGACAGATGCGTTGCTAACCCTGAGGACAAGATAATTTACCTCATATTATTATTTTAACGTAACCTTTAAACCAGAACACAACAGTGTTTAAGAGCGGTGTTATGAGACCGATGGTTCTATCAGTTAAGTCCGATAAACTACATGTAGATAGTTCTGTTAAATTGGCTAAACTATTCCACGAATTTCCAAGCACAATCTGCTAAGCAAGATTAAAGCCAGAGTCACATCAGTCTGCCGAGAGTCATTACAGTGTGACATTGACAAAATCCCAGGTGCGAATACAGTATATCAGAGAAATCTAGCACTTAGATTTGGTTTGGTAATAAAACTTAGTTATGCAGCTGTTTCTATTCGTTACGGTGTTATTGTACTCATAAACATTGTGAGGCAGGCTAGGTCAAGAGTAAAAGTATTTGTCGCAGTATTTTTATTTTACACTAACCGTTGCACATGGTTTCACTCGTAATATTTCAACTTTAATACAAAAGTAAGTTAGTTAATAAATGGACTATTGGACAAGTACAGTAATACCCCGGACTTACGCAATTGGTGGGACCGAGTGATAACCGCGTAAGTCGAATTCGCGTAAGTCGGGATATGCATGTAAATAATATCGTATGGTATGATTCCGAATGCGTTGACTCCGCGTGACAAATACTTATGCTTACATGAATAATTGTAGGGATAGTAAGCTTATTATTATTTATAATCGGAAGTTGCGGGACACTGAAACCTAAGGAGAATCGACGAGATTTGAAAATCGCGTAACTCCGAATTCGCGTAAGTCGGGGTAGCGTAAGTCGAGGTATTACTGTATGTGACATGAAATTAAATTGTAAAGTTATGATACATTGATTTAACGGTATATGCTAAAATAAACTGTCAAACATTTGTTTCTAATAAAATGTATATCTTCCATATCGCAACAGTCGGTACGTACACGTGTTGAGTATAAAAATCGGTTATAGAACAAAATGCGTTATGTTATTCATTAACCACTGAAAACGAAACAAACTGACATCATAAACATATCTCATCTTAAATTAAACTACTCCATGATGTTGTTAAATTTGACTAAAACTGTAATAATATTAATGTAGCAGTTATTTGTTTTTTTAATTAATAAACTCTTTCTACGTGGAATATAAGATCGTAAAACCGAATAAAACAAAAATAACTTACTACGTCGTTGAATAAACTTATTATTTTTTTTTGCTACCCCAGAGTAAACAGTCAAATGACACGACGAAACTCAAGCCAAATGACAATTAACGGTAAGCAGATACTTAAGAGTTACAAAATGAAGTTAATAGTAGAAAGTGTGTACCAGTGGTGTCGATCGCCGTGATGGGGTTAAGTCGTGACGAAGGACCTGGTGTCCGTCGCGTGATAACAACCACTTAGACTAAAGGTTACGAATCTGTTCGAAAAACAAATAGTGTCACCTATAAATGTTGCGTTTCTCGCATTAGGAAAGGGTAATTAGGTACTTGTGAATGTGGACTGCTTTAATGAGATTTGAGATTGGTTACTTTCTTTGCATCTAATAGCAATAGTAGCTATGCGGTCTGCTAATGTTGAGTTGCCATTCCCGTTCATGAATATCTGTAAATAGTTTTATGTAGAACTAGTTTCCTGTATAAGATCGATCACCGATTTGCTGCTTTTGTAAACTTAGACAAAACGTTTCGTTAAAATTACTATACCCTTAAAACCAGAATTCAGTAGTAGTACATAACTATAAAGGTATGTTATGTACAACTGCTGACGGTATGACAGTAGTACGAAATTTAAAATCAAAAAGATATTTCTGGATGTAGAAATTAACCCATATTAAAAATAAGGATAAGTTTTTAATTATTTTGTAACCTAATATTAAGACAAGTGTGCACGCGTACTAGGAAATCAGAGAAGAACAGGAGTCGATCGAACCCACGATGTGGCGAAGTCGTGACGAAGGAAACGTCGCGTGATAGCAGCCACTCTGACTGAAGGTTGTGAAACCATTCTCGCTATCACCACTAAGATTCCAAATTGAAATTGTAACACTAACTTCATTTTCATTAACTTCAAAACTTGTTGAATCTAATAATGAAATATTCAACGCAATTGCCAAATTCCCAATGTCAGACTTGAAATTAAATAAACAGTTTCTTATGACAGTTATTCACGATTCTTATTATCGTTGCGAATTTCAAAGCGCTTCCATTGACCGTGGTCACGAAGAAACCGTTTGGGTCAATGACAAATTTCGGAAATCAAATACCTAGTAATTGAAATAGTATTCCGATTCGTCACAACCTAGTCAATAGCTACAATCTGATAATAATAAAAATAAAATGTATAATGTAAAGTTAATATGTAGTATTTAACGTACCTAAAAATCGATTTATTGCAATAATTATGTTGAAATATGACATGATTCCCATGATTTTTGCTTTTAGTGAATTTGAGACTATATTAAAATGGTATTTCACACTGGCATAGAATCCAGTGTCAAATAGCACAAGAATACGTAAGAACCGCAAAAAAATATTGTTTCCCGTAATTCTATACAAACTATAAACACTATCTCTACTTAGTAAGTTAGTACCTATCTCTACAACCGCTAATTGATTGACATGAACTACAACAATAAGCTGTTTACTTCCAAACCGTACGTAATCTGAACCGTAATTATTCTGCATTGCCACCTGGTAGAGTAACAGGAACTGGCAACAGTGTCTATATTTAGTCCAACAGAATTCCGGCTCAGCTGACAAGCATCGCAAGCGGCCCGCGCGCCGATTATATCGGATCTACCTAATTCTATTCACTGGGACCAAACGCAAGGTTAGGCAATTTAGTGTTCAAAGGCCCGTTGGCTTAATGACGATTCGGCTCGATGGTTACCATGCCCGTTTGCAAAGTCGCCGTCAATTCATTAACGTCCCCCTGCTAGGTATGGGTTTCCTTTAAGAGTGTGAGGACTTAGGATATAGTACACCGCACTGACCTAGTGCGAATTGGCGGACTCCACACATCCTTGAGAACTTTTTTTCATAACTCTCAGGCATGCAGATTACGATATTTTCTATCGCTTTAATAGCCCGAATTTACTGTTAAGGTTCATATATGTACATATATATAATATTGAAGAATCACTGGAACCTGAGATTTGCACCTCAGAGCAATTACTATTAAAATCTAGGATAGGTTTAATATATTCGAATAACTTAGTTATCTCATCTAGACGAATGCGCTTGTTAACTTTTTATTGTACGTCTAGATTACTATCATAGGCACTTTATTTGTTATTGTAGGCAATTCAGTAAATTGACTACAAGTAGTTACAGATTTTAAAATTGTTCTAAGTAATTATCCACGTTATTAGTGTTTACGACGTTTAAAGAGATTTAAAATTTTTAGGCAAACAAAACATTTACTTTTAAACGTAAAAATATTGTAAAAAGACCTTTTATTTAAAGTCACACTGCGGCTGTTTTTATCGCTGACAATAAACTTTCGACGTATTTCGTTAGCGGCGTATCAATCGCGATAAAAAAACGTCCATTGACACCGTTAATATCATTGAAATGTTTGTTTAGTACAGACGTGTTATCGACCGAGCTTATGTCCAAGGGCAGCAGTCAACAGTGAAATTGTCGCATTAAATGCGATTCGAACAAATATTATAAAGGTTAATCGACAATTACAGAGGACGTACTGAGGCAATTATTAGAGGCAAATAACTTGGCATTAAATTTGATATGACACTCATTTCAATACTCATGTAATCGTATGGTTCATTGAGATCCTTTATGACAGAATTTAAAACATAGTCTAAAATTGTGATTGCTAAGTACTATGATACGATTCATTTATGAACACAATATTTTGAAAATCATTGTCAAAACTAAATACAATATGGAAATAAAATGATTGATTATTGAAATACGTTGTACCTACTTTTAACCCTATATTATTATTCGATGTTAATCATAACCTGTCATTAAACTTGCGATAAGCTATAAAATGACCTCATCGTGACTTTCCGAGAAAATACTTAGGCATTGTAATAAAATGACTATGAAACTTAAAACTTGATGAACATTCTATTTATCATCATCATTATACTAATACCTTATTTAAAATTCAGAATACACTTATTTATGTTTTATTTTAATTTTAGTTTGATTATTTTTTGTAAATTCTGTCTAATAATAAATATTGCCTTTCTATGTTTTAGACTAATAGTGGTTCTTAATAAGAACGTAAGAAAAAATATGTGAAACTGTGAAAATGGCACAAGAATGTACTGTGATGTAAAAATACATGATGCAACCTATTCTATTGTATTCAAAACGAGTCACTGTAGCTCTACATTTACTGTATTTTAGTCTCTTATCTCTTAAAATCTATCTTATCGTAGAATCTGGCAGCTTCACCGAAGATTTTCCACTTACATATCAATACGTAAATATTTATACATTCATCAACAAATTAACCAATAAATCTTAATATGCATACTTATAAACGTAAGTTAAAAACGCTATCCGAAAGAACAATAAAACCGTATAAATATTCAGATACATAACAATTCAATAGGAAAAGGCTATAAATAACGAACTTAATACAATATTCAGTTTGATAATTTATTCCACTCCGGTTTGACGGAATCTGGTTTTTGCAGTTACATAATCAGAAACTTGTTGGGCTTTTGTGTCGGGGACTAGCGATATACAGGGAGATATTCTAAAGAGAATTAACCGTACGGGACAACGGGTATCCGTGTGCAAAATAATGTACAGAGACATGTTACATACATAATACATACGTACATACATACATACATACATACATACATACATATATCGATAACTTAATTCGCAAATCAGCTAACTCCACTTTTCGTCAAAATGTTTTTTTTATTTATTTTTATTTCGTTCAAGGCCATTTACTTACTATCAAAATAAATAAAAAAAACATTTTGACAAAAAGTACAGTTGGCTGATTTGCGAATTAAGGTATTGATATGCATAATTGTATATTTGAGAATAATATTGTGATATTTCGACCTACCGATAAAGTATTTTGGATAAATCTATTTAGGAAATGTTTTAAGGAATGAAGTATTTTAAAGTTGAAAAAATTACGTGTGATTGTGGTAAAGATTATGTATGATTATAGTCAGACTGGTGGTAACAATAACTTCGCACGTGTGATTTAGTCATACAATACCATATAATGCTACATATGAGCAAATGTACCTACTTAGTAAAATGTCGTAGCTGATATCTAATCTAACCAATCCTTGGTTACAAATATTCATAGACGGATTACCACTTAAAGGCTCACGTTTCAATAAGTACATAAAAGACCTTTGAAACATACGTTACATCAAAACGACCAATGTAACTTCGACATATAAAAAACATATTTAGTTTGAATAAATATATACTGTCTTCAATAAGAAATCTATACAGTATCATGTTATTTTCCTTTATTACCTACCATTATTTATAACTGGTATCCTTTATATCAGATGTTTAATTAAGATTAATGGATTAACCAATCGACCTTTGCTCGAAATAGAAATAAATAATCATTTGGTTTTATTTAGTCTAAATTGACCATAATATACCTATTGGGATTATTGTTAAAAAATATATATAATATTTTTAGTAGAAATCTCATCGTTATTATAACTAACTATATTTTTTATGAATCGTTGAAACACTAGAATCTAGGAAAGTATAAAATAAATTATATTCCTTATGCAAAGATTTACAATATACTTTATTGTTACAGTTTATCTGATTTATACGAAAAGAGCTGGTTATGGTCTTATATCTTCAATCTTTAAGAGTTTAAGCAGAATTCCATAACGCAAAATCTTTCTTACATCAATTAGTTGTCGGGAGTAGGAATACGTCTACCTATTACCTCCGATTTCAATTTTACTTCTTTTTGGTCAGTGACATGTCCGTTTATTTCTTTTCCACAACAATAAAATATAGGAATTACGCCACACGTTAGTCATTTATCCGTGAAATAAAGGAATTATACAAGGTACGTTAGTCATCTTTATCAGTGAAATAAAATTCCACGCAGGCCAGTGGTCGCAAAGCTGAATTTCTTTAATGACTCACCTAGTCACTAACGATTTTACGTCAACGTAACAATCGGACATGAATAATGGAGAGCACGTACAAAACTTCGACCCAGATCTGTAGCGCAACGATACAATTAGTTCGCCTCGTTTCTGACCACGGGGCGACGCCATAACGATTTATAATCGCCAAAAAATCGGGCCGAGGGTGGCTAGCTTTATTCGTAACACGCACGTAATGTTTTGTTTCTTTGTAGGTACACCAATCAGCGACTTAAATGAAAATGTGGTTCTTCTGAAGGCCGAAGACATAAATAAGTATTAACAAGTTTATTATTTTAGTTCTTGGTTCTTGTTATAGGATTCTTATCTAAGTTATTAATTAGGAAATTTCTAGCCATCTCACGTAACTGACATAATAGCTCAATCAAAACAAAGAGTTACAAGCAAAAGGTCACATTCTTAATTAATTGAATAAGTAATGATGTTATCCGCAAGGAATTTAAATTCTTCGAATCGTCATTTGTAGATACGTTGTTAAGTCATTAAATAACATATATTAATATTATCTTATATTTAATATTATCTTATATCTTATATTTGAACTTGTTTTATGACTATTTGTGTGCTTATGTCTCTTTTAAGATGTCTAATCAATTATTATAATTATCAGTATCAATCAACTCAGTCTGTTGCGCCTACATTAATTAAAATTCATTATCAATGTTATTTTATACTAACCATGTTTCGTGATAAAATAACTTAAAACACATACTATAAATATAAACATGTGCTTACTACATATTATCGATCATTTGGTGGCCATGAGCATCAGAAACGCATTGACATCAGAATCATTTGTAGACAAAAATGCCTTATTGAATGAAGAATATTATCAATATTTTTTCTTATTCATTGAAGAAGACTTACAATCACGTGACCTGATACTCCACTTCACAATATTTCATGAAGAAGACAGCGTAGTACCTACCAAAGACCATATAATATATCAGTATAATATATCAAATCAATATAAAATTATGTCTGTCGGTCCGTCAAATCTTTAAACATTTACACTTGAATGGCACCGCTTTGAAGTGCCGCAGTTAACGGCGAAACAAAAGAATACCGGCACGATTGCATAATGAGCCACAAAACGTACAAATACTTCGATTTTTAACTTCACATTGACCGAAGTGACCTTACGGACCAACGACCGGCAAATGAAATTCTTTGAATGCAGTTACCGAAAGCAATTAGTTTATTTATAACTCTTTCCATTGATTTATTTAAAGGTTAACGTATACGTTCGTTGACAGTTTCTACAGTCGTTTGGTAGACTAGGGACAATAGTATACAAGAATGGGTTATTGGAAATGTCTAGCGTGCGTAAAAAAGGGTTTTTATAATTCCTCGAAATATTTTAAACTTTTATATTAAACATGATTAAATTGGGTGTGATTTATAACCTTAAATATATAAACAAGCTGATGTTATAATAATTTGACAATATGATAAATTAATAAGATATAATAGGACAATTTGTCTGTTTTCCTTTATATCAAGTATGCTTACTTCTTAAAATATATTTTTCCTTAATTTAAAGTCGTGAATAAATATAACATTGTTAGATTTTTCAAAGAATTACAAAGAACCGTTGTGTGAAGCAACAACCAGCACCAATTTGGAGCGAGCCTTACATTCTATCCCATTTCCCGAAGACCGTCGATCTGGATATCATTAAAGGCGAAGCCGCAGGCGGGCACCAAGTAGGACCAAGTTTAGCATAACTGCTAAGTTAGGAAACGATTCCTATTGTAATTGGCCATTTACGTAGCCCATAAGTTTTCTCTAATAAGACGATATTCGTGGTCTGTTCATATTATCTTCTATATGGCCAGCGCCGCCTCACGATTCAACGTACTTAGTAATGGTGATTAACCTTAAGGTTCGAATTTTGTGCGGTATGGGTGCTTAATGAGCTTTGTATCAAGATTTATTAACGAATTTCTTTGTTGTTCCACGATTAAATACCTTTACATTGTATACAAATCTGATGCATTCTGCTTCATTCAGATTTGTAACTTTGTATCTGTTAAATTTAATGTTGGTAATATATGAGAAGGTTTTAAAAGAGATATACATAGGTAATTTAACATATAAATGTAACTAATTTTCTAGTATTAACAGCAAGATTTATGCTTATCAAAATATTTATCATTGAATAAGAACATATATTATCATGAAGATAAACATAAAAAGATAAAGATATAAAGCATTTGAATTTAATATTCCTTAAAATAAATAATACATTTGTATTAACATTATAATGCTCTACATTATTTGTACTCTATTCAAATGTTATTGCGCAAGCGACGCACTCGCATATACAATAGAGTTCAACGGGAGCGCATGCGCAAAGCTCTACTTCACGGATTCAAATATTCCCACGTATTTACCATGTTATATTATTATATTAGTACTAAAAATATTTATATCCTACTATTTAATCCCCTCTTGTAACGTCATAATTTACGTACTGAAATTAATTAAATTTTACATTGTTTAATTCTGAAAAAAGTATGTTAAATTTAATATTTACTTTTGTACTGAAAAATATGTACCCAATTTTAAAGTCACTGTGTAAATTACATTTTCAAATTATGTTAAATACGATATCTCATATAGTTCATACACCATTATACAAAAAATAAATCATTGCTTATACATTATAAACTAATTAGTTATCAGCGATATTCGCTTTTAATTTTAAAACAATTATATAAATTACATTTTTAAATCATATTAAACACGATGTCATATACTTCATACATCATATACCACAAAATATATAATTTTTAATAAAATAAAAAACACATTACCAAAATATATAACTTATCAGCGGTATTTGCTCAAAATTCCAGTGTACATCCGTGCATTATGCGAATTTCGCGTCTAACGAGAGACGCCGCCATTGTGGCGATATGGCGGAGATGTGTCATTTAGATACCGGCCGTGGTGTGTCTGATCGGCCGGCGCTATCGGACCGAGGTAACCGCAATTGATCAGACATCCAACAAATGGCTCGCTTTCAGTTACTTCGAATGTTGTAAGGCTTATGGAATGAACTAAGAAGTTTTTGTTATTTTTATATTTTATTAAGAGAGAACTTACTTGAGGTTAAGAACAATGCGTTAGCAGAAGCTAGCTAGAAGCGTTAAAATAGAACAAAACACATTCCTATTTAAGTACAGATATTTATATCTATTATTTTAAATTTTTAAAGTTATTAATTTTTATTTATTGTGCTAAATATAGTCAATTAAATTATTTAAAAGTTATACTATCTACGTTAAATGTTTACCAGTTACGTAATAATTCTAAGCTATCACAGATGTGTTATTCCTGAGAACTAGGATGGCCAGCTCGTATTTATAGAAGTCAAGATTTACACTCTTCCGATGAAATGCACAACTTCTTCACTTTAGAACTAGTCGTAGCGGTGATACCTGCCCGGTCGAACCACACTGGTTCTACTGAGATATGCTTATTAGAAGTATGTTTTCATTGCCCTATTCTTCAAAAGAACACAGGAGTAGGAATATTGTTTGAAAATCTGGAACGTACTGCGCTTGCGTGACATTTAAAAGGTACTGGCTACAAGTACGATATTTTTGTTTAAATGTAGGTATATCAATAATTTTGGTTTGTTTATCAAATTTAATTGAAATCAATAATACGATAGTATTTTATATATTGTAACATAATAATTAAAATTATGAACTTGGTCTATCGTAGAATTAAATGTCCAGCAATAAAGCGTCGCCTAAGAAAATTATATTCGTAAGTAATTTTGTAAACAATAATATTCGTGACCGCAGGCAGTGCAACACGATTTTAATCAAATCATTTGTTTGCACTTTATTTTAATGCTCGAACATAACTGAGATTGTGTTATTGTTATTGGGTAGATAAACACCTTTTATTGGTTATTTGTATGTTATATTTAGTTTATTATATTGTGGATACCGACTGACTTATATGTGAGATGACCGGCGTTATAAGAAGCATTGCATCTTTGATCAGCTTTAAAAGCCGGGAATGGGTGTAGAACCCCTGTTTCACATGGAGTTGCTTATAGCAGTGATCATCTCCCATCACGTGGACTGCATGTTCTTTTGTTATGTAGGTACTTAAATCTTATGAAAAAGAACGAAATGACAAATATAGCGTGTTCCATTTCTTAAGTTACTCATTTCAAATATAAATTAAATGGACCTTTTTTTAAATACACTCTCACGCACCTCCAAAGTAAAATCCCTTGTAATCAAAATTAGGGCCCTCACCTTGAAGATTAAGTATACAGATTACGCCGATAGGTTTTCGCCTTTTATGGCAAAACTTCGTGACTGATCGCCACGAACCGTATCTGATTTAAAAATAAGGACCGCAAAAGTTCGCATTAATACAAATGACACTGTCCACTTAGGATAAAATAAAGGTTCTTCGAAATAGGCGTAAACAAACACAAGCTTCAATTCAATACATTATTAACTAGATTACCTATTTATTTTTAACTTAAAAGCATTATATTGTCTACGATTTATTCATGACACTTGAATAGCAATTGCAACTAAATCAAAGTGGTACTCACTGTTATCACGCAACAATTACGAAAGGCGGGTTATCAGCTATTATGTAAAACAAGCGCGCCCGCGCCCGAGCGCCACTTTCGCTCCAGACTCCCGCCAAAACACCCCCACTGTCACCCAAATGCACTTGAAACGTCTAAGCACAGTTCGCACACACAAGTCCGCAAAAGTTCGATGTTTATATCGTTTGTTTCGTGTTTATGTTGCGCGCGCCGCCTCGTCACGGAATGAATGCGACGCGCGTCCGCTACGCGAGTGGCCCCGTACCGTACTAGTGGAGCTGCGACGACCGCCGGCTACCGAGTTGAGGACAAACCCGCCCGCCGGACGCGAACCAGGCCTCACCTAGCTAGCAACCACACATGAAAACTTATAGCTACATTCTTGTTCGTTTTATCGCAACTCGAGCCAACTTTTTGTGATAGCCGGATTATGTTTTAAAAACGTTGGAGACCCTCATTGTGGACTATACGATGTACTGTCAAAGGCTAACTATAAAGTTTGCCACACAACGAGTTTCATATAAATACCTATAAAGTCTGATGCTTGAATACATTAGCGAACTACGTCGAGTGGGTTCTATACAAAACGTGCCCTCGTTGTAAACTTGGTTTTAGCGGTTCATCTCTTGAGTGTATTTTACAAAATCAGAGTCTCAAATAACTTTAATCGTAAACTTTCCTTACGAAGACAAATAATAAATTTAAGTTGTTTACATCAATATCTACACATAGATACGTTATCCATTATACGACATAAGAAAAGCAAGTAATGCGAGTAACCTTTACAGAATTTATCTTGTTTACTTTTACAACAATATAAAACGATATAACAAAGTGTGATAAAAGATAAAAAGTTTCCTCGATAACTTTTGCTATACTCAAAGTTCTAAGTTGCAAAATGGCTCAGTAAATAATCGAAAGTTCTCGAACTCCATACCGAAGTTAAATAAGATTCGCGATCACGTGGAACTCAAAGTGGAGACTAAATGTTAAGATTGATTCTGTGAAACCGGAGTGTGAAACTTAGTGAAGTGGTAATAATCTATCTACTGTTTGAATTGTACGTTTATTTTTTACGAGTATAGCTTCCTGTTGTTAGACAAAACGGATTTATAAAGAAATACCTCGTAAATGTCTAAAGTAAGGTTATCTTTAGAGCACAAGTTAAAATTTCACACCTCAAATAAAAACATGAATATTATACATGAACCGTATTAATGTAAAAGATTAAGAAAAAAAATTGTGATTTTAAATCAATATTTCACATTAAAAAGTAACTATTCAGAGATATACTGTATTAGGTACCTACTAAAAACCTTTTTTTTTAATGGACCAGTAGACAAACAAATTCATTTAAAATAACGAAAGAAGAAACCGTATTCCCTAGAAGCATGGCAAAACAATCAGATTTTTCAAACAACGCATTATGATCGCGTGATGAGGGGTAGGGTGAACGCTTGCCACCGTCTTGTGTATAATTACCTACTTTCGTACTTTGCTTTTTTGTGTTTACGACTGTTATCCTGATTACGCTATTCTATAGCTGTACTAAAATAGCGGTTACTCTAATATACAAAGAACTGAATACTTTACAAGTATACAGGATGAATTTTTCAATCGAGCCTTCAGGGCCAAATCCGAATCTAAAATTGCTATGACACATTGTCAGCCGTTTAATGGCTTTCATGGTATAATTTACGCGGTACAATGCCGACATGTGCAGTAAAGTGGTGCAAAAACAAATCGAAAAAAAAAGCGCGGAGAAATATCGTTTCATTCGTAAATTATCAAAAACTACATTTTTTAATATTTTTCAAACACGAAAATAGAGGACAGTGACAATTTCAATTGTCAAAACTTTTTACAGGTTACACAGGTTTTTACAGGTTTTATTGTTAGGAGTGAGTAAAATTTACTAATCTATGGTTATGAAAATCAACTAATCGAACTCATCGTTTATAAAATTTTATGAAGTAGTAAATATTATTTCCATACTTATTTAACTTAAGAATTGATACAGAGTCCAAACACAAAGAAGAAAAAACTGATTCCTACCTTGGAAGAGTCATAATTCAATCAATCAATAAATGATCAAAATGTTTTAATTAGATTCAAGTTTATGTTTAATTCAGTCACACAAATAAATATTATGAGCAAGCTTTAGCATCGCTTGTAAAAACCGCAATCTTAATGTTCGTTAAGACGACCCTTCTTTAGAAATAACGTCATAGCGCAATAAAAGGGTGCGTAACGATGGAAATACCGTGCCCAAACGAAGAAATGTTATAATTTGTGTTCAAATTAAAGAATCATATAAATTTCTTACTTCTCTTCTTAAATACTAATAATATGTTATTAATATATGCATACGAGATAGAACTAACTTTATATACCTTAAAATTTTACGGCTCGAGTGCAGCAACACTACCGCCACCGATTTAATTTATGCAACAGTGTTTCCATTATTGCTTTGAAATTAAAATAACTGATGGTATCATCCTGTTTATTTTCATACGAATCAATTTAAACTATAAATATTTAGAAATGGATACCCTGTAAAATATATTATTACTTGAAGTTATTACATGTCTTGATTTGCGGTAGGTACCTACTTTGGTAACTTATATGACCGCGACAAAATGTAATGCTCCACTTCATTGAACATATTAAACAAGTTTATTTAGAGTTTTCGTCTCCGTTTCATATATTTATTGCGGCAGTTGAAGGTTGACTGCCAAAAAACGTTTAGATATTTGCATCAAATCTCCATTTAACGTACGGTTTTTGTGACAAAGATTTAGATAAATAAATATCAAAAGAATCCGCCGCGTTTCCACCGACTTCGCCCGACAATGGCTAATCAAAAGGCCGTATCTCATTCGGCGAACCTTGCTGCTCCGGAGTTGGGCTATTTCGATTTCATTTGCGTGCTCGTGCGCATGTTTTTTTTCTCGTTCGTCTCTCCGCACGCCGCGCTCCCCAGAGGTCATGGCTCGATCCCACGAGCCTTTGTTACTCCCGCAGAAATATGAAGGAACGGCAGGTACTACGCTCGAATAAATGGGATTCTTTTGTGGAATATTGAAATATCTCTAGGCGATGCGAGGGAACCGAGATGATTAATTCTCCGATGATGAATCGTAGGCGTAAATCTTGTTTGTAATTTACTGCTTGTTAGTTATCGCCTTTGTTTCGCTCGCGATACTATTCTGTTTTATCGAACGGAGATATCGTAGGTAGGTCTTTAGAGTTGTTTACAAGAAAACTCCACATCATCGTTCAAAGTTCGGGATCCGTTACAAGAGCGCGTCGTTTTATTTTCTTAAACAAGCATCGGGATCGAATGGATGAATGTACTTTTTGTAACAAAAAGTAATTACGAGTCACGAATCTTGTGGTCGGTAGAGCGGGAGCGCGTAGATTAATTGAATTCTTAGGTGTGAAGACTTGGAGCCGAAGGTACGACGCGCAACACTTTTAAATGTATAATGCCCAAGTTACAAATGGTAGCGATTATATCAAAATAATATTTACTTAAGGAATTTTATATTTTTATTATATAGAACAATGAAGATTTCTTTCTTCCGAAGTCGGAAATATAGGTATCAAGTAATTTAAGAGAGATTCGACAAGTTATTAAAACTATGTAATATCGGATTAGTATTTTCTTATTTGAGTATATTTACTTATTTAACAATGTTTCTGTACAATTTAATTTACCGACTTTACGTATACTATAGTAACGTTTTATACAATTTAAAACAATAAATAAAACTGAAATAAAATGAAATCATCAGCCTAACGAGTGACAAGTGAAGGTAGTAGACAAAATTGTAGACCTAAGTTGATAATTAACACCCCGCTACAATTCCTTACTTGGACCACTTTTATCAACCTGTTTCTAAAAGTTCCATCAACACTTCACATCCATGATATTCCCGTACGATGCCGCCGACGAATTTAAATATAAATACACGTTAATATGTATTACATAATACCTTTCGATACTCATAACGTATAATCTGAATAGAAAATGTCACTATGTTGTGAAAATTAGTATGTTGAACCATAAACGAGTAATATTTAAAATACTTGTGACATATTCTTGACTTTTTCATCTCAAATGGAATTTATTTCGTATTCCAAACAATGACTTGTTTTCAAAGTATGGTAATGCAAGGTATTGTTTTGTTATATTATTCTAGTTAACGCATAAATTGCACCGCCTCACCAATTCCTCCATGCAACAAAGTAGCGTCGCTCTATACGGCTTCGAAGAGTGTAGGTGAAAGATTTATACGGATTGTTCCAACTCACTTTGCACAACAATCTTGTTATTTTTAAGTATTTTCTTAGAACTATCTTTTGAAAACGGAGAATTGAAAATTGAGGCAGTTTATTGTTTATAGATATGTTTCACAAATAGAATCTGTACCCTTAGTATGAATTCTTACGTTTTTTACAAAAATGACTGTTTTGTTTTTATTTGTTTACGTATTTCCCCATACATTTCCAATCAGCGCCCCTAGCGGACTGTATCAGAGCTGATTGGAAACTAGTACCAAGGGTACTGTTCACTTTTCATACGCCCCCACTTTATGTAAATACACGCGTGCCCAGTAATGTAATATAGAAAGAGTTGCAGTCAAAGATGCCTAAAATGCTTAATTGATACTACTACTAAACTTTTAAAAGCTTTACCGGGTCGCTAGCTTAGAAATACAGAACCAGCGAGCTCAGAGCAAAAACGCTCTCAAGGATCCCACGAAGATTGTTGGCTCGAACAAAAAAGCGAAACTTGATTTATTAAGCGATTGTCACAGTACAAGGAAGGCTTTCATGTCGTAACATTTGAAAACGTTAACATTAATGATAATAGAATCAAAACATAAAAACTCTACAGGCTAATGGCACTACAGTTTTGGATCCTAAGAACATTAGAAATCCTAAACATATTGTAATGTTTTTAGTAGAATAAATAAATAATTTAGTAGAATGTTTTTGTACTAAATAAAAGAAACTTTCTTAAAATAGCGTAAAAGTTACAAGACACTTTTCCGTGCACTAAACTTCTAAGTACTTAGTACTTACATAATTCTGAAATAAGTTGGCGAAAGCTAAAGTGCTTACTTACCAAATTAAGAGTTTTGCGAAATTTATATAATAGTGCAATTAGAAATGTTACCTATGCTCTTTTAACAGTCTAGCACTTAAAGTAATTTGCAATAATAGACTATTGATTTGGAATTTAGGTTAAATCTCAGACGCCTTACGCAGATTAGGAGCCTTATACAAATTAATTTTATCACTTATCTACTTAACCGGTGAAGAAAAACGTGATGACGATCTGCACACCTAAGAGTTCTTTGACAAAAAAAAAAACAAATTTACAAGACAAAGTTCTTTAAGGTAATGTGTACCCATCCGCACTTGATCAGCATGGTGGACTTAGATCATAGTCCAACCCACTCTGAAATTAGCAGGACAATAGTGGGTTGATGTTATAGTTTAATATAAGGTGCGCTCACATTATAGGTATATCGGCGCTTAAATCAGGCATCTCTATAAACAACCTCGCTATCAAGAAACAAGTAAAGTTCATTTCCCATCACATTAACTTCAACATACCTTCAATCCGAATTGATAGTCAATACCGGACGACATAAATTTAACACCTGAGGAAAGGAAGACTGAACCTACAAAACGATCTAATATGCACTTTAAAACCAGTTTAGTCTCGAGTTTTAAATGTAACGATACAATTTGGACAGATTCCACTATTTTTCATTTTATTTTGTGGCGTGGGATTCGACATTTAAATATTTATTGGCTTTTAAAACGTATTATCGAATGGGATTCTTTCGGCCTGGAGGAATATTTGGAGGCGCTTTTTTGGGACTTCCTTTTGGTTATCTTTTTTGGAAACGAGATTACATGGGTTTAATATTCTTAGTTACATATTGAGACTACGCAAAAACAACATATCGTTATATGAAAAAACTTTGTTCTATGCACGATATCTTGGTAGTTAAAGCTCATTTAGAGTTCTAATACACTAGACTTTTGATATCATTTTTTCTCGTTTTGGCGATTGCATCGTGTCTCTGCCTCACGTTTTTATGGCTCGCAGCTTTCAATTGTGGTATTGAAAGGCTCAAAACGCGTTTATTAGCGCTGATTAGTCGCATTTTTCGCGTTCAGTCATACAAAAGTAGCTACGACCTATGTTCAAACGTATGTGGGGTGTAGCGTTTCACCGCTACTTCTTGCCTGCTGCAAATGGTCAACCACTGATGCTCAAAATGGCTAGTCTGGTAAAGTTCTATAAGAGCCCGCCAAATGGAAACTAAATAGGGATTAATAGCTAATATATTTAAGTAAACACAAGTTTTAATAAAGGTGAAATTAAACTGAATGTAATTTCCTTCTTAAACAAAACTCAGTGAAGTTTTCAAGCATTACTTTTCGGTTATTATATTCCCTTTTCCTAAGTTTTTTGACGCCTTAAGCGGCGTGGAATCCATTAAGATACGGTGAAATGATACGCTTTCGGAATTCCATTCTGATTTACTCTATTCGAAATTGTTTTTACATTGAGTATTCTTTTCATTCTTGAATTTCCGAGTAATGCAGAAGGAACAGCTGGATTAAGGCGTGAAATATTAACAGAATGAGACATTGCAGTTATGGGATAAGAAAATTTTCGAAAGTGAGCATACGAATTGATTGGTATTTCTATAATATTAGCATGAAATAAATTAAAACCGCCCATTTAGTATCAATTACATAATAAAGTAATAAAATTACGCGATGATACCAACTATTAGTTATATCAATACTCGTATGTGGTACGGAAAAGATATAAAACTGTAAAATTTGTGTAAATTTATCGATTCGATTGCTATAGGTGATGCAATAAGCTTGTCAGCGATAGATTAACGCCCGTTATTAATACTCAAGCTAAGTTTTTACCCACCAAAAATCTAAATTGGACAATTTCTAGTATTAATAAATTGTGAAATGGATATTTCACAATTTCAGGGGGGGGGGGAAATATTTGATAGATTGAAAAATAACAGACCTTAATTGAAGGATTAAAACCTGCGAATGATGTCTACGTCAATCTGGTATCTTCTAGATAAGAATTAGTCCAGCTTACACCAAAACACATAAAATATCTCAACATATTTCAAGATATTCATAATTACAAGATATTCCCACTTATCAAGTCTCTGGATCAAAAGGAAAAAGGAAAACTCTTTGAATAGCACTTCGAGACAAAGTGTTCTGTTTCAAGGCTTTTAACGGATCTCAGTTACATTTTATGACTATACAATAGCTGCCTTTAGGATACTTTATTACCATTTTAAATATTATCTACTATCAAAAGTGTTCTTAAAAGCATCGAAGTGTTTATTATTATAACTATTAAAGGTCCTCAGAGAATTAGTATGTTGTTGTATTTGTAAGAAAAATCATATGAGTGTTAAGTGTTCTGTTGATAAATGACTAGATGTAAATCATACGAGTAAATATAATTATCCTGGATTTCTAATTAAGGCTTGAACATAAAGTAATGGCTAACGTGACTGTCAACACGCGGTAAAGGATTCCGGGTTCGTTCCGCGGCCAGACAGATCTGTACCATTTGTATGAGTCTTTACGTTTTTACAAAAAATACTGTTTTGTATTTGTCCATACATTTCCAATCAGCGCCCCTAGCGAACTGTATCAGACCTGATTGGAAACGTATGGGAACACGTAAATACAAAATCAGTAATTTTTGTAAAATCGTAAAAACTCATACTAAGCGTACTGTTCTGGGTTTAAATGTATGTGTATTTGTTTTTATGTTTATTCATGTTACCCACGACATATAGAATACTAGTATAGGCATGTATGTATAGAAAGCGTTTTTTTAAGTACTAAACTTTTATTTCCTTTAACAGCAGTACAGAAGTACAATTTTATTACGATATTTTATCAATAAAGTTTACCTTCTCAGCAATAGATAACAGGATTAGTGCGATGGTGGCATACTTACGAATCCATAAAATCATAATTTGAAAAAATCCAATAGCACCGATTAAGACTCAGTAAGTAGATATCAGTCATTGTACCATAACATCAGTATCTGGTAATAAAATTTAATTTCCAAACCCATAAATCCGAATTAAAATTGTTTATGACAGTTATAAAATATAATACCAAAAATCTAAATCGTAAGCAAGGACAGTCATTCGGTGATCTTTAGTGTCTATTCACACGTATCACAACTACACTACACGGTGACGACAAAATATCAGCAAGCGACTGTAAAATGTTTATTTGCTATTTGAGTGCATGAGTAGCCTTTGCGTAGCGTTTGCACTTACTTTGTGTTACTATTTGGTCAGTATGTTGAATTATTAGTAACAATCAACGGTAACAATTTTTTGGCTTCAAAAATTAAAAATTTAACAATTTTTGTCTAAATTGTTTAATTCCTGACTATGGCCGGCAAAAATAGATTAATGTTGATTTAATAATAACGAGTGTAAAATGAAAAAATGTGGTCCGAGTGAACGAAATTATGCATTTTTGTACAAATATGCGTCGTTGTGGTGTGATGTAGTTGTGGTATGTGTGAATAGACAGTATAACGTTAGTAGATCTCCGACGTTTAGTGTAAAACGCACCATTACGGGTATTTTTTGTGGTCATAGTGCGTTTGAGTAAATCACCAATTTAGTGTTATATTTATAGAGGTGTATATTACAAGGCTTTGAAATTTATGGGACGCATTAGACGCCAGGGATTTCTAGTTACAAATAATATAATGCTGAAATATTTTTCAACGATGAAAGTTATTAAAAATCTTAAACATTAACATTGAACATGTAATACAAATGTGGTTACCTGATGAACTTATGTATGTTAAATTTTATAAGTTTAACCCACAGTTACGTAGTAGATACCACTACATAAATTTTTCGTAGTTACTAAAAACTTATAAAAATAAATCTTAAACATGAACATTTCACATAAAATACAAATGTGGCTGCCTGATGAATTTGTGTTGAACATTATAATTACAGTAACATTATACTACATTTTTTATAATATAGGAGTAGCAGATGAACACGCAGTCCACCTGGTGGTAAGTGGCTACTGCCGCCCATAGATATCCGTAATCAACCCCAGATAGGATTAGATATTCCTATCTGAGGTCGGCCACAAATGCGCCGCTACCCCTGACGACTAAGCTGAAACGCCTGGGAAAAGTATGTCTCCCTTCCCACATCCTTCAAAACGGAACACAGCAGCGCCTAACACTGCTGTTATTACGCAGAAATAGGTGGGGCGGTGGTGCCGCTGGAGTCGAACCACAAAGGGTTCTACCACCTTCAAAACATACATACATTTATCGTACTCACTAAACATTTTCAATAAATTGATATTATGATTAAGGTGTCATAAGTACATCGTATTCACACATTTTTCATGATACGAAATGATAGCCATCGAAACTCGAATTAAATTCTAATACGCACATAACTTTGAAAAATGAATTAGGATTCGAACCTGCGACACATCGATCGAGAGACCGAGTTTCAACCATTACACTATCACTAGCGAAGCAACCTCATATTATTCCAATAAGAAGCCAATAGATTTGTGATCGATTCCAAACCACTAAATTGTATGGTACCGATTACATCGGTAACAGTTGCGTTTACACAATTCAATTACGACCAACGTTCATGTTGAAGGAATTGATTCCGACGATTGTTGAAATTACGTCACTGTGACTTGCTGAATTCTTCAATGGGAATACGCAGAAATATAACAAAGTCCCACTGCTTGTTACAATTGACATGAGAATACATTTTTTTAAGGTATATCATTGAAATAAGGATAAAGACCCGATTACGGCAATGATATTTGGATTTAAATAGTTTAAGGTCAACTTTATTTATTACAACGATAGTAGAAATATTCATATGAACATTGAAGGTGGAATAACCACCACACCTACCACATTGTATTTTATTTTTACTCTGTAGAAGCAGCAACATTATATATTAATACCTATATTTTGTAAATAATCGTCATTCGTATTCTTCTCAAAAAACCTTTTTTATTTGGTGCCCATAACATGGTTACATAAAAAATAATTGACCCGCCCTATTGGATTTAGAATGATGTCAGAACGTAATACGTAATACATACAAGATTCAAACATTCAAATTAAAAGTGTATCAAAATCTCAGCTGTAAAAGTGTATCAATGTACTGGGATAAACTCGTTTAAAATATCACAGTTTGAAGGCAAACTTATATATACTTCATCTTACTTCTCAATAGTAACAGACTTTACTACTTAATTATGTCAAGACAGCTTGTAACTTCCAAATGGATCAATTTTATTGCATGCGACATTCAAAATAATCAAGTAAATTTGTAAACCAATTTCCAATAATAGAATCGAGGTTGCGAAACCTAACACCATCAAGATATCAAGAGTAATGATAAGTCTAGTTCGACTAGAATACCGTTGTATTACTTGTACAGTAAATATAAAAGATTTGGATCTAGTCAGGTATCGACACGGGAGTAGCCAAAGCCGAAATACAAACTGGTTACGTATATAATTCACACAATTGCAGCGAGAATTCTACCGCCTCATAGCAGCAATGTTTTACTGCTATTTTGCAGGAGTAGCCTTTAACGGTTTAAAGGTAACACTAATATCGTTCGTCCGAAGAGGTACCATCGTATGGCGTTTTGTGTTTCGGTAGAAGGATGTGGCTGACGGTTTACTTTTTTATTATTTATTTAGGAGTAGCAGACGAGCATGTAGTCCACCTGATGGTAAGTGGCTACTGCCGCCCATGAACATCTGTCCACTCGGACTAAGCTGGAACGCCTCGGAAAAGTCTGTCTCCCTTACCACACCCTTCAAACCGGCGCCTAACACAGATGTTATTAGGTAGAAATAGGTGCGGCGGTGGTGCCGCCGGAGTCGAACCACTAAGGGTTCTACCATAAATCTTAAATATGAGATTTCTTGCATATGAGATGACCGCCTTAACCCTCAGAAGTGACCACTTGCAGTACACTACATACTCGTTTTCTGCTTCACACTTATTTTGAAAAACGTTCTACGAATGCTGGCTATGTGTTCTGAAAGAGTCCTTGAAAGGTGAAAATAAAATTGTCCTTCAAAGTCTTCGGCTGCGGACTTCTCTTAAATCGCAAGGGCAATGATGACTAACCGTCCGCTATTCCCAGATTAAGTAATGAGAAACTTGGAATGACCTCAATGTTTTATCGACACAACAACCTTCAGTTGTATTTCATATTTGTTATCGATATAATTATACTGTTATTACTTCACATGAAATGAACTGCGTGCAGTATGTAGTTATAGGAAACATTGATACACGTGGGTCTAAAAATCTTACACGCTATCAATCTATTCCTCAAATACTTAAATTAAAAGTACTGAAAAGATAAAGATTATATTTGTCATTTTCCCTTACCAAACCCGATGAAGATTCATACCATTTCTACATGGAAACCTGAAGATTAATTCAAAGCGCATAAGGCATTTAAATTCATTACCGAGCTGATATCCTTGTAAATATCATTAAAATTGTAACACCTAATAAATACTGGGATTTTATCAATACTGCTCTGTTCCAGAATTATAAACGGAAACCCGTTATAATTGCATTGCTACGATTATCTGTAAGGGAAATATACCCTCATTATCCCCACTAAATCACAATGAATCGTGACACGACGACTTATTTGCACAAATGAATCTAAATGAACCGGCGGACAATCTTTTAATTAAATAGTACCTAATGTACATAGCCGAGTCCCTTGTTCAGTTTATCTCTAGGATAGTTGGTGGGGTTTACAAAATGTGGGGAGTCACGCAATACAACTGGACACGACTACGGGAGCGATACTAATGGACCACAGTGGTATGAGCACGAAAAACTATCGAATGGGCTATCGTAACGTCATGGGGACTCTTTGTATGAAAATAAGGACAGTTGACTACAACAGACCCTTTAACAATAAATTTACGCAAATGTAATTGTAGAATCGAACAAAGTGGTTTTTTAATGTTTGTATCACGCTTTTCTTAATGACAAGAATTGATTTAATAATAAAGTTAGATGGAAACATTGCACTATCTTTTATCTTTTCATTGAAACTGAACAGTTTGTTTTCTGCATGTTATTTTACTCATTCGTAGATATCTGTAGTTTACCACAAATATAATTTGTATCTGACTTACTATTTGCCTTACCTTTCTTTGGAATCCAGTAAACAGCACCATTCACACTCCTTGCAGAAATACCTAACTATGGTGTTAGTACCGGAAACACAAAAATCCTTCTACCGCCTAACTAAGCTTGTTGTCAATATATTTCGACAAAATCATTATACTTAACACTACCGCCTAACTAAGCTTGTTCTCAGTATGTTTCGACAATATAATAATAACATGCTAGTCTTTCTGTTATAATTCTAAACCTTAATTTCGGTAATACACGGTCTAGCTTCAGGGTGTCTGCTAAAACTATTTGTATGTGTACCCCACTGGAACAACACTGTTACGTGCTGTCATTTTTATGGCTTCATTGTAACACTATTTTTTTAGAAAACTTTTTCTTAGATAGTATTATTTATTTATGTATTTTACATGCACATATTAAATCTAGAGAAGCCATAAAAATGTACATAGAATTTAAGATATTTTTAAGAGAACTTATTAAGTATATGCGAAATAAAAAATGGAACTAATTTTAAAATTAAAGATAATATTATATTAATTAGGGCGCGGTAAAAATATTTTAAGGTGTATGCTACAAATTTATCTTTATTTACATTAATTTATGAACGTGAATATATCGCTGCTTTGCAAGAATATTGGCACAACTAAAAAACGGTAATTTTCCAGGGGACCCAGTTTAAAATTTAACAATGTTTTTGTTTCGAGATCTTTTTAATAAATGAAGTTAAATTAAGGGAAAATACATTTATGAGTAGCTATAGGCGTATGTAACCACAGTACAGTTAGACCTTAAAATAGGATTTTTTGGATTAAATTGCACCTTTAAGAGAAAAATGGATTTTGAGTTGTCTTGTTATTCTTGCAAAGCAGCAATATCTTGGATTTCAATAATATGCTAAGTCCGAAATAAACATAATGAATACAATAATATCAATTCTCACTTCCCTTACACAAATAACACTTGTTAACTTAATTCATGAATCTAGTTTTAATTGTTAATTCGCCCAAAAAGTTCCCACCCCAATTCTAGCCAGTAATAGTTTTAGTTAGACTTGATTTCACAGCGCTGTTTGTGACATAACTTTATTGCGGAACTTGTCTCTCCAATTATGCATCCAATTTGAAAGCGGAGTATCCAATTATTCTTGGTATCTCTCTAAGTATCAAGTACGAGGAGAATATTCGGTTTTATAATAATTATAGCATTGTTTTTAAGGAACTTAAGAATAAAGCAAAGTGCGAGCAAGGCTCGTAAACGGAGGGTTCCATAAAATAAAACAAATATCCCTAAGAACCATCCATTCTCGACCTGTAATCGAAAATTTTGCCATGGACTAGTATAACATCATAATGACATATAATAAAAAAATAATTTTATGTGTATTTAGCACTAGTATAAAAAAATATATATTATAAACCTTGCTCATAATTTAAACGACACAACAACAACACCTTATAATATGTTAAAATCCGTCAAATTCTTTGGACTGCAGGGCATGCCAAAAAAATGAGACAAACATACATACATACGCTCGAAAAATATTAACGGTGTTCGGGTAAAAAATAATTATCGCAATGTAACGATCTTCAACTTAAAACAATACAAAAGTGACGGCTAATCAACAGCTACATAACATGTGAGAGAGAACAGTTAGCAGTTAAAACTACCTTTACAAATAGTAACCACCATTGTCTCGTTACGTAGGGGTCAGCGCATGACTCCGTAAGAGTCGTGGTATGTCCGTCCATTTCTTGAAGCTTGTGCAATTGTTTTATATTTTTGTATTATGCTTCCATTCTTCCTTAAATCGAATCGTCATAAGCCCCATAATACACGGATAAAATGAGATGTGCGTTGATTGAAATAAAGTCTATATACGAATGTGGGCGTTTGGATGTTACGTCTTTACTGGATTCATAGAAACAGCATTTGGATCCATCGAGGCAGCTCGCCGTGGGCGGTGCAGTACTGGACATGCAATATGAATTGTACGCTCTAGTGTAGTTCTGACACGAAGCGAAAATGTCGATGTAAATAGCGGAATCAATGTTTCTCGAGATGATAATTCAGCTCGCACCTTTTATTTACTGTGGGAATGTGATCGGCGGCGATTTCACAGTCACATCGGGTCTAAACTGTTTGTTTGTAAGTCTTATCAGATGGGCGGGTAATATTCTATTAGCGATCTTAATGGTAACATCCCTAGGGCGGTGCGAGCACCACATGATTTTCGAAGTCGTTAATGGTTTTGTGTCGACTGCGCCGGTTAGTTTGTGATGCACTAGTCGCTGACTACGGTTTGCTCTTTGTCATAGTTATGTGGATTATTTCTTCAACGTTGAACATTATTTATTAAACTGTATGTTCCGTATTTAGCATTTTTAGCTATTGCTATTGCTATTTGTGATTTTAAGCTATTTGAAATATAAATAACTATAACGTGTAACTTAACAAAAAGTATAAAACGTTTCTTATCTTTATTAAAATAGGGATTTTAATTTTTTGGTACGGAAGAAAACTTTTGCTTTTAATCCTTACTAATATTATAAATCCGAAAGTAACTCTGTCTGTCTGTCTGGTTGTCTCTTCTTCACGCCCAAACCACTGAACCGATTTTAATGAAATTTTGTACAAAGTCTGAGACCCGAGAAAGGACATAGGATAGTTTTTATCCCGGAAATCCCATGGGAACTAGGGATGGCGATCTAAGATTGATTAATCGGAGAATCGATCTTTTGGACCCAAAACATCGATTATTTTAATCAATATTAGTAAGGATTGAATCGTATACTATGCATTTGATCAAGTGATGATCTTTAGCAAAGTTGAAGGTACGAATTTTCAGTTTTATGTATGTTAGTAGGATATATTATTTTCTTTTAAACGCGGGCGAAGCCGCAGGCAAAAACTAGTAGCTTATAAATTTGAGGATTTGAGAGTTAATAATAATGAATATATTTCTTCTCTAAAATAACCTACATAATGCGTAAAGGACAAAATCTCTTTCCATACATATATGACTATATAATATCAACTAACCTACCAATTGTGTATATCTTAATAAAGTCATAAAGTCAGTCTGCTCTACATTCAATTAAATCACTCCACGCCAGATCTAGTTTATATGATTTGTGAGGCATTGCATTACACAATAATACCTTGCTCTTCTTAACCTCCGGTAGTATTATGCAACGGATGGCAAAATTGAAAGCACTATTGCGAAACAAGTCTAAGTGTCCATTCACACGTACCACAACGGCAAGTAGTTACGCGGGTGAAAAGTATGAAAAAGAAAGTAGTGAACATATTTTGTGCAAATAAAAAGTTTTTACGACAATGATCACAATGCAATCAGATTGTTATTTTTTGTTATTGAAGTAGATAGATAGAATAGCATCCGAGCATGCAATCTATCTAATGGTAAGTACTACTACTCAAAGACATTTCTAATCAACCCCAAATAAGATGAAAGTACGTTGCTGCAGTACCTACTGTACCTGCGGACTAAGTTGAAACGCTTCTGAAAAGTGTGTCTTCCTTACTACACCTTCCAAAACTGGACGCGGCTGCGCTTAACACTGCTATTAGGCAGACATTCATGTAGCGATGGTACCTCTAGAGTAGCACCACTATAAGTTTTACTACTTTCATATACAACCACAAGCGACACTGCGAGCAGAGACACTGCGAGAAGAGGTCATTCTAACTTAAAGACACCCCTTTGTAATTATACAACCCAGAAACTGCAGCTATGTTCGCTATTCACATATAAACTCAATATGCAGATGATGTTGTTGTTGTGTTGATGATGTGTAGTTGTGGTACATGTGAATAGGCTAGCTCTGATAGTGTTACATTTGACGTAAACTTTCTTAATAGCGCTAATTACATTCACTGAGTTAAGAGTATTAGGTTCATGTTAAGTAAAAGCTTTCTGTTAGATAAGCTCTATGCACGTGATTTATGTGTCTGTTTTTATAATAAGCGTTCGTGAGCTTTTCAGTGGTTTAATTTTTAAGTGCAATGTTTAGGAGTGAATAATTTTACATTTTAGAAATTATTATAAAATTTGTAACTATAAATTATTGGATTTAATGACCTCATTGATAAGAGGTCACCACTCTTACTCTGAATCTATTTTTATTATTTTAATAAAACACCCACATACATTTTTGTTATTTGAAATTCTTAGTAACGAAATAAATGTTAGGTAACTAAATACACATTATTGCCATTAATATTATTATTATCGTTAAACATAAATTGCGTACTTAACTCAATTTACGCGTAGGCATAATGGTTACAGGGCGAAAGCGATAACTAAGTTACGTTGAGCTATTGTTTGATGCATAATCCATACAATAATGTACCTTTATATCAACCTAGTACATCCCACTGCTGGGTATACCCAGAATATAGGTTACCTATAGGTAACGTATCAGAGAGATGGTTTTAGGTCATAGTGTCCACGCTGGCCAAATGCGCACCGTGTGAAAACTGTATTTTTTAAGAAATCCCAGGAACATAACTTTAATAAACTGGATTTCCAGAATTTGAGCCTGGGTCCCCCGAATTCAAACCACCAGGCTATCAATGACATCTGTATATCGAGATAGATGATTCAGCTGTAAAATAAGCATTTTCTTCATCCGAGTTCAGTATTGAATAAATCGAAGAAAATATGTAAATAGACAATAATAAGCTAATTGCTAACATATTCGTTCACAATCGTTCAAAACGTTAGTTAACAGTACTATGGTATTTTTATTAAATCTCTTATTATTTAACTTTTAATTCAATCAAGGAATGTCCGCAACTACTTTTGCAAAGCAAATTCACCGCGATATCTATTAATTTACATGAGAATCACGGCTAAGTCCTGCCATTCAGAATTGAAGATCAGATAAAAACTATGTGACTGACGAGTGGAGCTAAACCAAGTCCTAATGGTTAGAACATTTTTACTACATATGCAATAGTTATTGCACTGACAGTGTAAACTCCACCTTATACTCAGAGTATAAAGTGCTGTATATACTGGTATGAAAGCAAGCTGCAAAAGTTTAAGCCAGTGTTTGTCAAAGTGGGTAATAGAGTAATGGCGCTCTAGTATACTGGAAGTCAATAATAGATGTTGTAAAGGGTCCAGAAAAAAATGAAAATTGGTCAACAAAAGGATAAGACTCAAACAGCGCGGTATAATTAAATTACTTATAATGTTGTGATTTCTAAATAATAGTAAAGCTTTAGAATGCGTGATGAAATAATTTATATTCAAAGCAAGAGTTAAATAAAATAAGTAACCTCTGGTTTGAACACAGACACCGCGATCTTGCATTGCCAAGTTTATTCAGTTCAAAGATATCAATTAGCTTTGTATATATTTTCATAATTTCGATGTCAAGTTTAACTTAGATCCTAGCGAGCATATAAAATGGCTGAGATCAACTTTTTATAGGACTAGTTCGGACAGCCATTTGCAAATAGGGTTGGCAATGATATATCGAACATTCGACAATACCGAATCTTAAGAAATCGATATTTTTCTCGATATTGAATTGTTATTACGATTGATCATATCGAAAAAAAATGTCTCGAAAATTTTAAATAGTTTATCGATTTTTTTAATATATATATATATATATATATATATATATATATATATATATATATATATATATATATATATATATATATATATATGTAAAATATGTAAAAAAAAATACATTTATACGTACATCTATATTATATTTAAAACCATAAGCGACAAAAAATCGTAAAAAGTAATAATCTCTGAAATTCGTCAAAAAATTCTCCTACCCTAACATTTTTCTAAAAGTTACAGTATAGCATTGACATTTTCGATACAATTGGTATTTATCGATTATTTTACCTATTTGCATCCCTATTTGCAAAGTGGATCTCCTGATGCTATCACATGCAAAATAACAAAAAAACGTTTTCGATTTCCGTTCATCGTGGTTCCGCCTAATTAAGATTAGCCACTGATAATATCCTGTTTTATGCACTTGCCTATGATATTTAGTAAGGTTAGATTAGTTTCTAATACAATTCAACATATTATATGTGTATAAATATTAGCCACCTTATTTTAGTGCGGTTGGTTGGTTAGTCAATAATATCTTAATATTGATAAACAACGCAACGTTTAAAATATTATAACATAGATGAAAACTTAAATAAGACTTTTGATTTATCTCCAAAAATAATTAAATAAGGAATAAAAACTAGTTTAAGTATAAGTATAATATTAGTTTATGAGTCATATTCAAACGCTACAAATATTTAAAGAGCTAAAATCCCCTTCAGATTATAATCTGAAGCTGTATAATATAATATGAACAATAACTGCTGTAGCAGCGATGGTGCCGCTGTGTAAATGTACCTAGTAATCAAACTCGTATAACAATCCTGTGGATTAGAGCCTCGTTTTAATAACGTTTTAATAATAGCTATAACTGTCGGCAATGGTCAATAGAAATTCGGCTAGAAAGGCTCGATATCATTGTTTGTTCATCGATCGCCAACTGCACAGAGGCTGCCTTTTCACATCGGACTAACGAATTGGACACTGAAATAACAGCTTAGGCGAAGTTAATTCTGCAGGAAATTTCATAACTCGATAACTTATAACTAACATAACATAACATAACTTTGGAAACGTAAAGCATTAGAATTATAAATGCTATAGAAAATTATGCTTCCTACTCCCATGGGCCCTGTACACTAAGATGAACGCAGCCGAGAGCCCAGAACATCAATTAAATGCTTGGCCGGCGACCGAACTTGGAACTCTTATTGGTATCCACATGTTGACCGCTTCGCGCCGCGCGTATCGTCTATTTAACTCAGAGTTTGATAGAGTCGTTTTAATCATAATTCCGAAAAGTTCCATTACGTAGATGTTTTACTACACATGTAAATCGTAGTATAACGACTTGCTGGACAAAACTTCTGTGCACTAAATAAAATAATCTTACATATCAGCTCATTATAAACTCTTAGTATTCCCTCAGCTAGTACCAGGAAAGCATAGTAACAAAGAGGATCATTAGACGCAACGCAGTAGTCGCAAATAAAAAGATTTCTTGCGTGCGGAATGCGAGATGCAAGATTCGCAAATGTATGCATTGTTCTAGGCCCAACAAAAATACATAGTATTCGAACACGTTTTTCTTGTTCGATGGACAACGGCCCCTAACTACCAGGGCACGAGAAAGTGCCAGAGTTATCTCATACGGTCGGACCGCGGAAATAAGTATTCCCAGTTCTGCAACGTATCATTTGGCAAGCCCGATATCAGTGGCGTGTAAGGAGAGTTATTACCGTACGAATGATGTGATGTAGGTATACGTAGATAATAGAGGAATGCATTACGATGCATTTCGTTCCCTACATCACCCACCATTTCATATATCAAATTATTGTAAGTACTACTAAGGTACTTAAGTAGGTACCATTCTTCTTCTTCTTGCGGTGCCTCTCCAACTAGTGAAGGTCGGCTATCAGCTGTTTAAATCTCTCACGGTTTTTTGAGAGGCGGAATAGTTCAGCTGCGCTTGCTATTCCCGTCCACTCTCGAATGTTCCGCAGCCAAGATTTTTTTTCATGTACTGAATGTACTGTACATGTATGAGGTACCATTGTTCTATCTAAAATATTGATAGTTTATTAGTCGGCGTTGTAAAGTGTCACTTAAATAATAACAGGTTCTACACTCTTAAAATCTACACTATTAACTACTACATCCACTAGGTTTCATATAACATTGATAAACAGAAGAATTCATATAGCTACATACAATATATTACTCATAATATTTGCATTTTAAGCCGGTACATTGCCACCACAGTGCCATGCGGATCATCAATAAAATTTATTATTAGATTATATTGTACCAATAAATAAAATTAAATATCTGCCTGTGAAATATCCTAAGTTCAAATGCTAATTTATATGATAGCAAGTTAGTATTTATAACAAGCAGGAACACGGCTTGGTTTCATACACCTCTGTAATTATCTGATAATTATCAGTGCTTTGCTACCTAATATTACCTTTAAATGGTCTATTGAAGGCTTTTTACTTCAGAAAATCGATCATGTATGACATGCTAATAAGTGTATTAGCATGTCCCGTCATACATATTTATACTGAAGAAATCCCCCACCGCAGAGATGCAAATACACTTGTTGCTTGATTCAATGAGTCGGGTTCCCACGTAGAGCAACGCCAAGATCACAGGGAGTCAGTTAAATTCACTACATCCCATCTGTAGCCCTTGTCAGAGCGCCTAGCTTTCCGGCATTATTTCTCCCATTATCCACCACTTCAACACTATTCTGATCTCATACCCTTTAGGAATAGAGTCCGAATTTCATATACTTTTCCCCTTTTTATCCTGCCAGGCGTGAATTTCTATGAAGCATCAAAGCTCATCACAACGAGCTTCGGAGTACCGAATGTATGCAAAGCTTATTATCATAAGCTTTAGGATTTGAACCGGGAAATGTTCGAGCAATATTTTGCGCTGACCATCCCAACGACGCCAACGGGCTCCGTCAGGCCTTATGTGGGGTCCATTAAGTAACGCCACACGGCATATTATATTTCAGTACGGTAATATAAAGCGCAAAACCAATAAATACGAATGGTCGTTTTTATAGACAAGCCAAGATATAACTCGCTTTAAAACTATCCAGGCAATACATCATTCACGGCACCTTTATTTTGAAAACTATACGGTAATGGAATACGAAGAAATATTTCTGTAATAAAAATTCAATAATGTGCACGCAGGTTTATTCTACGGATAATCCTACAATAAATTATATTTTAATTGACAGATCTTCAACTTGAAAATACACTAACTAATTTTTCGGATAATTTGTTCTTATTCTAGCCCTTAACGCTAAAAGATTCTGGACAAAAGCCTCCGATAACTAAGACTTTGCCGCAGTAACGTTACCTAGCTAAAGCAGTACATGCATAACTTCGTAAGTATACGCTATTCTAGATTCTTCTTATAATAAAGAAGGAGCAAACATGGACATCTGTAATTAACCCCAGACAACAGTTCCAACTTAGATTGGCCACGCCTTGAAACACCTCGGATATGTATGTCTGCCTTACTATACCCTTCAAAACGTATGCCGTTTTGAAACGCTTAACACTTGTTATTAGGCAGAAACAGGTATATCGGTAGTGCCTCAAGTCATAGTTTCTACCAGCTTCAAATAGCACTTAAACCCAAATCTCCTACGATAACTACCGAGAGAAGTAGCGCTCCCTAGTCCGATACTAGTCTTCACGACAGTTTAAATTACATTTGTACCTATAGCGCTTCAAACCAGTTAGGCTCCTGTAGTCTTTCGGCGCATAAACTATATTAAAGTGGCTCTCATCCCTAGGGACTGTGGAGTAATCGTATTCTGTGACAGAACTGAACTAAATTGAATTTGAGGCTTAACAACCATGTAGTTTAGAGCTTGCGTTTTCTTTATTGCGTTATCTAGTTCTTTGATATGTGGATTAAAAGGTTATGGGGTTAAGGGTTATGGGGTTAATATAGTAGTCCCACTGCTGAGCATGGGTAGGTACCCTCTCAGAGTGAGAAGGATTAAGTCCATAATACATTACGCTGGCTAAGTAATATTTTGAAAAACTCTCAGCTGTGTTAGTTTCCTTACAATAAGAAAAAACTTCATCCTTAAAAAGTAAATCATAAGACGTAATTTCTAATACTTCAAGATACACTGGATCGCACGGAGAAGCATCGAACCTGGAATTTATTAGCCTCAGACCCCCAAAAGAGACCGAATTTCAAACGAGGCTATCACTATTTCAATTAATATGTTTTATTTAAATAACGTTTACTGTCCCTTATGGTAAATTCGTAAGTTAAGACGGTCTTAACCGCTTTGCATACATTTTGTTTCACATTTATTAACTCAGTTGTGAAATTTCCCTGTAAATAATCTTTGGTGTTACTTAGCCTCATATAATATTTACGTTATGCTGGCGCCACAAAGCGTTGAGTGCTTTACTTAGATAATATTAATAAGTGACCCTTGATAAGTCACTTTTAAGCAGGTAGTACAACTCTTTGTGTTTCGAGACTGGCACAATTGCCTATTTCTACCTTACAAAAGTACGAAGTAGACCAACCTAATTCTTAAAAATATAGATCTTGATCATAGGATCAACCTCAGATAGGACTAAAATCCGAATGGAAGTAGATTACAGATATCTGTGGTCGTTAGTAACAACTCACCATGAAGTGGCCTGTATGTTCGTTTACTTAATCTATTTCATAAAGAAATTTTGGCTCAAAACACAATCTATTCTATTAACAGGATTACACCAATCCTATTACTTTTCTATCACGCAACTGAAATGGATTTTCCACATATTACGTTAACACTAGAAACACCCACAACAGATAAACTAATGAATAAAAACCTTTTCATTACAAAATACACTTATACACCTAAATAAAGAGTGAAAAAAACGTTTAACGATACGCCATATAAAGTAATAGGTAAACCCTATTAAGGCTACCGTGAGCCTACATCTCACGCTGGAACGATTTTCGTGCGGCCAGGAACGATTTCCCTATTACTTTTCTATGTATCTCACTAAGACGCGAATAACAATCAACTTTATATCTTACGTCGCATAGATTAAATGCTGATAGAGTGCCTTCATGAGAATATCCTTATTGCACGCGCCTTCCCAGACTGTTTCAATGGGAAGGACCATCTTTGTTGCGTTTATACAATCCAATCGGCTAGCCCGAAGTTGCATTTCACTACAACCCGTATTACAAATATCTTTCGATCCTATTTACTGTGTACGGAGACTTTTGACGTGTCTTCGTGACTTGAAACACGTATGGAGATAGGGTCTGTACAATTGTATGTAACAGAAAGTAATAGCTTAACAAGGGACCAACGAACTAAGACATTTTGTTATTACCGGACGTTTACCCGTGGCGAGATAAATACGTTTCGTCGAATTAACTTCTATTGCTTCTAGTGTGAAGGTAATGGCTCATTTTGAAGCTTTTAGCTGTTTCGCTCATAACTCTAAGAAAGGCATGCAAACGATTTGTTGAAACGCAGAGACCACCTCAGATGTTAGACATAGTATCAATTTTCGTAACCGTTTCGACTTCCGAGTTGTTTAAAATTGTTTAATTTATAAATGTACGAAACTTTCTAAAATCCTTCTATTCGATAGGTTTTTAAAGATTAGCTTATTTAAAGTTGCAATCAATAATGCAACATTAGCCTATACAAACAGACAAGAATTAAATAAGTTTCACACAAAAGACCTTAAGCTCAAAATACATTAATTATTTAAAAATATTTATTGGTATTCATAGGAGGTACTTAAATATATATCTTACGTTAAATCAGTACGAGTTACTAGGATATTGAGAATCATTTTAATGTGTGTAGTATATGAGAAGCAACTATTAAGATCTCACAGTTAATTTATTTCATTGTCAACCCATTCCTGTTCCAATGGTCACTGGTCTCCTCTAAGAGTGAGAGAGTAACTACTATCATTTCAATCTCTTTGAATGTTTTCTCAGATATTGCCTTCATAGTTTAGTGTGGACCAAAATATCATTTGAAGCAACACAGAACAGGTATTCGCAGTACTGCCATCATAATCCTAACGCTTTGAAATGGGCGATAACTCATCTAAGTATTGAAAGAGGCGAATGCAGCTTGACCTTTACGGGCCATAAATCTCTGCTAATGTCACTGAGCCATTACTCCTCTAACTATTTGCTTATCAATGTAATGTAATACCAAATTGATTGCAAGAGAATTATCTCCAAACGAGATTTGAAGAGACTTAAATTAGAACCGATTCTCAAATGCCAAGCGAGTGGACGGTTTCCGTGAACCTAGATTTCTTTTAGGCATGTCATTGAGAAATCTTGTACTAACAAATGTGCTCAATAAATAATGTCATATTTGTGACATTATTTATTGTGATGTTATTGATCACTAAAGCTTATGTAAGTACGAATGAACTCCAAATTGAAGTCAAGAAACTGAGGTCGGCTACCAAATTTGCCATTCATGAGCAATGTATCGCATACATAAAACGTCATTAAACGACATTCAGTAAACTGTTAAAAACATCCGTTTTTGACACCGCGAATATGAGGAATATAGAAATGGATAAGGTGACGCAGCTTCGGTAAACAAATTACAAAGATCTTAAAAAAATAAATAAAAATCCAGCGTGTCACCCTGAAAATCGTATCTAAAATATTCACGTGTCCATGTATTACAGTTTACACCAAGTTTCTTAGTTCTACAAATACCAGCGTCGTAAACTTAGAGAAATGCGCAGTGTTCAGTCACTTTGCTCTTAAACGCTGTGTACATAGCGCTAATCTTCGTTGGAACTCAGTTTTGTTGGCCAACTGGAGTAATGTTGAAGTTGGGGCGAGTTCTCAAACGTTAAGTCGTTATTATATAAACCGCTTCATCTGCTTGTGTATACTGGAGTGAATTTTATATAGTTTTGATTATTTTAATCAAGAAGCACGGAGTGCGGTACCAAATGCCAAAGATATGTATAACAAGTTAACTAGTATGTATAACAACATATTATTATAATAAGATTGAAGCAAACGAGCATTCTGTCTACTTGATGGTGTGGTCACTACACCAGTCATATATAGCAATGGCCCCAACTGAAGTAGATCGTAGATGCCTCTACTCTTAAGGACTGTAATGTTCGCCTCATATGTACGTCAACTGGCATCCACAATCTGAAGGTGGTAGAACCCTTTATGGTTCGACTCCGGCGGCATCACCGCAACACCTATTTGTGCTTCATAACAGCAGCGTTAAGCGCTGCTGTGTTCTGGTTTAAAAGGTGTGGTAAGGGAGACATACTTTTCCGAGGCGTTCTAGCTTCGTCCTCAGGGGTAGCGTTGCATCTGTGACTCTGACGGATAGGAATATCTAATCCTATCTGGGGTTTATTACATATGTCCATGGGTGGCAGAAGCCAGTTAACATCAGGTGGACTGCATGCTTGTCTGCTACTTCTATATTATACAAAAAACGTGTATAATATAGAAGTAGCAGACAAGCTCTATATTATACAAAAGTGTGGCGGTGGTGGTGAAACATACAGATTCTACCATCTTACATGGTAATATTACTATGCTACTAAAACACGGACCTCTTTTCAAATGGAGATGAATTAGATAAAACGTTATATTTATTTAAATAATCATTCTAATACACACCACCAAACAATCTTTGTCTGAGATTCAAAGTAATATTAAATTTAGTTCTTGTGAAAAAGTGTACTATTATGTAATTGTAAAGCATTATATTAAATAGTTTTCTTTTATGTTTATCACTTGACCCGACTTTATGTTTAAGTAAAGCGCAATAACAAATGGGCGAACGTGTTTCGAATACTTGCGTCGACTGAACAATTTCTGCCAGCAATTTTAGGTGAACAATTGCTAGGAGCTACGTGCAGATGTTTGCTAATTGCCCACGTTCATAAGTTTGTTAATTACGCCTTTAATTACCAACCGGACGCCGTTGCACTCTCGCTTTTAAGGTTTGTTCCACTATGATACATTAAGATTGTTAGGTTTTATGAAATATACATTTTAAGTGCGATAATCGCATTAAATATTACGTTCAAATAAATAAATAATATTGAAATTTGTAAGTTTTATGCACAGCATTTCTGTTTTTTGTAAAGGATGTTCCTATTATCGTTATTTCATTATTTTTATGGTGTTAATTGCGATAATACCAAAATATATTAATGTTGACTAACCGATATAATTATTTCTGTCTTCAAAATAATAATTTATTACAGGTGTATAAAAGGTTATCAAGTTACTTGTCAGAACGCAATGACGACGATCATTTTAATCCACAATTCATGGACGGCTGATGCTCAAGAGAAATATATAGCAATCATAATAACAAAGGCAAGGACACACTCTACCACATAACATATATATGTTGTATACATTAGTATTCAGCGTCAATATCAATTCCTGTTGCATGTCTCACTCAGTTGACCAAAGTGGAACAAACTTCTTCAAGGCACGTCAACTTGGCACGAGCACGACAAATGAACGCTGACGTTGACACGCGACCTCAACCTGCGTCGATCTCGCGAAACTTGCCGATAACGTGACTGTATCGATACTTTCTCGAGATATCTATCAATATTAATAGAGTGTCGACGTAATCGACGACTATCTCTGACGTAGGGTTAATTTCGGCGCAAAACAAAACAATGTTAAGTAAATGTTCAGTTTAAATTAATTTTATTGATAAGGTTACTTATTTAAATTAATTCTAAAAGGGAAAAAACTCGAGTAAATGTTTTACATTCTTTAAATTTATATCAGAGGATTCAAGAGCCACTTGCAATTTAACAAAATATTAATTATATAAGCAATCATAATAACAATGGCTAGCATACACTCTAACATAAAAGACGAGTACATTTATATATGCGTGTATTCATTAGTGTTCAACGTCAACATCAAGTCCTGTTGCATGTCTCACCCAGTTGACCAAAGTGGAACAAACTTCCTCAAGGCACGTCAACTTGGCACGAGCACGACAAATGAACGCTGACGTTGACACGCGACCTCAACCTGCGTCGATCTCGCGAAACGCGCCGATAACGTGACTGTATCGATACTTTCTCGAGATATCGATCAATATTAATAGCGTGTCGACGTAATCGATAGCATAGCGCACGACTATCTGTGACGTGGGGTTAACTTCGGCGCGAAACAATACGATGCTAAGTACTTGTTCGATTTCAATTAATTTAATTGATAAGGTCGTTATTTGGAGTAGTTAAGAATACTTCTTTAACTACTACTTTTATTGTGAGGTTACGCCCTAAAAGATTATATAATACTAGATTAACAAATATTTACAACAATTCCATTTAAGTTTAAATTTACACAAAATATGAAATATCTTAAATTTCTCTATACAAAATTATATAAAATAAAATAGTAAAACAAATCATACATAACATTATTCAAAATTAAATTATTAATTTAAGTGTACATCATAAAATTAAGTCACTTAAAGTTTTCTGCTTTCAGTGTCTGTCAATAAGACCTTATTCAAACATATGCAATAAAAAATATACCTATACGAACATATAGACATAAAGCCGATAACATTACAATTTCTTGTTCTTTTTTTTCATAATTTTAAAATAATGTTTGCTGTTTTAGCTACAATAAAAAATTGCGACTAAAAGAATTAGCCCTGAAATTGTTTCCCTGAAATTGTATTACTGCTTCTGACCGCACAGTTATACGGCAGATATAAAAATAATTGTAATACCTAAATTCCAAATAACCGTTAGACTGTCCGCACATTTAACCCTCATTCGGTACATTCATCCACACATTCGCACCACGATTGGGCTTTTCAATTAAACCACATGAGCGGTTCCACGGCCAGTACGAACGATATTTGTTTGTTTTAACAAACACTGAAATGATTGCTTCGTGCCGGCTACACGACAAAAAACCAATAACATGATGCAAATACTGCTCCGTTTTCCTTACTTTCTCTGTATATTGTTTTCTGTGCAACAGGCTTGTTTATTTTAGGTTATTGTTACCATATAAATGATGTTGGAAATGTTAACTGACAAGGTTGCAGATAAGAATGAAATAAATATAATGTAGGTAAGCTTTTTATCTGACTGCGGAGAATAATGTTTTTTGAACGTTTGTAAGTATATCTTTTGGTAATCCCTTTAGTCTAAACGGCTTGAAGGATTTTAACAAAATTATGAGGTGTCGTTGGATTCGCTAATTGTGAGAGTGACATAGGCTACATTTCTTCGTTTTTTAGGCAATTATTTCTTACAAGTCGGGATTTAATTGTTTAATTGATTGCTGCTTAGCAATTAGGTCTCTCTGCAGTTGTGCACTCTTGACAGAGTAGTTGTGGCATGATGATGACAACTGGTCAGTTATCAGCTGTCTTGAACAGTAGCTCTTGCGATCCTGCGCTGAAGTTGGAAATAGGCAGCCAATACACTTTGTACTTAGTGAATACTGCTACAAATGGACAACACTACACAGCTATGCAATTATTACTACTTTAAGTAAGGTATTAGACTATAGGTATATTAATAGTTCCTCCATAATCGAAATACTTTGTAGTCAAGTCAAAAACTTTTAGTAAATCTTATTAAGGTAATAATAATGGAAAATTAATTATACTACCTAGCTGTTTTGAACACGAATTATTAGTTTAATTTTGTGAATGTTTATCAATGAAGTTAATTTAATTACGTACGTATTCATCCCTAATTTGAGATAATAGTAGAGTCGGCTCATCTCGTCATTCATACATAATTAGATTCAAGGTAAAGCTTATTTATAACTAGAATGTTTCGCAAAATAGGTCGAAATTCTTGAAATTCACTATTTTTATATCTGGGTAAGAGTCTGTCCTCAGAATTAAAAGAGTAAAGCGTAATTCAGTACTGGTTTGTAATAATTAGCACCTTTTAGGTTATAACATGAAGAGCCCATGACGTATAACTGCAATTCGTATAACTGCACCACCGTAAAAATATACTCCAAATCTCTGGGTATCTATAATACTTTAACGCGAGACATAAAAGCGTTATAGTCTATAGTCCATAGATAATTACATCTACGTAATTACCTAGATAAGCGCTTTCCAGTGAAATATCCCCTAACGCCAAACCTTGATAAAGTGTCACTTTCGCCGTGCGATTAGTGAAGTCTGACATAACCAACAGTACAGTTTCACCTCAGCTAATGACGCCAAACTAGAGCGAGTAATATGCATCTGTGAAAGCATAGATCTAAATCGCTAGATGTGGCCGCTGATGACCTGAGACCGCGTAAAAATTTATATCGAAATGAGTGGACTTAATTCAAATCAGTTGTCATCTAATTCCGACGAGATAAGAACATACGCGATGCATAGATCAATTTATTTTGTCTTGTTTTTATGGCTTATGTTATTTAGAACGTCGTCTTAACTATCTAAATTATTTTGAAGTTGCATAAGTATTAATTTATAGAATACTTCTTATAAGATTTATATTTGGGTATGTAATAATGATAATTAATATCAATCGTTTTTCTTCGTATTCAAAATATATAACTACTGAAATAGAGAGTAATGCATTTCATATGATAGCTTACAAATCGCCTAATATTACTGAATTTCTCTTCCCTGCGCCCTTCTACAAATGTTGTTGGTTCATCAGGGCAGCCAAGCGCAAAACTTTTTAAAATATTGTACGTAATATGACACTCATAATTAATTATTTAATTAATATTTTCTACCGTACTATTTCCTACCATCATTAAAGAAATTGCCTAGATATAATTATAGGGCATATCTACCACTTTAAATCTATGTGTGAAAGTTTTCCTGGTGACATTTAGGAACGCTTGGAACAATTACATCGGCGCATATACGATCGTACCGAATTACGCGTTTAATTGCTTTGTTTAAGGTTATTTCCTTCGTTGATAACGTACTAAACAAATATGAGACACATAATGCTTAGAAATAGATTTTGTAATTGTTGTCTTACTTAGTACTCTACGTACTGAAGGTCGTAAAATCCTATGTGATTCGACTCCGGCACCACCATGACCACACCTTTTTCTGCCTAATAACATAATGTTACGTGCTGATGTGGTCCGGTTTGAAGAGAACAGGGAAGACATAATTATCTGAGCCCTTCCAACTTAATCGTCAGGGGTAGTCCACAGATGAGTTATCTGTAACTAACCTCAAATAGGACTCATATTTTATTTGACGATGATAACTATGGTCCATATCTATGGTAATGGTGCAAGTTTGTATGCTACGTATGTATTATAAAAAACCCTACTTTAATAATAATCATATGAGTACGACCTTTTGTCCTTTATTCTATTTATATGTTAGTCAACACAGACATACTTCCTGATGGAGTATAGGCAAAAACTATATAACGAGTATGTTAATGGCGAACATATTCAGTCAGAAGATCCGGAGCTCTATGCTAATAGGACACAAATAGGACATTATAAAAAATATGCAGTTTATTCCTGTTCTACATTGGAATATGTGAGATACATTAATAGGTGAAACTAAAGTAACTGTATCGAAATACATACCTACATATAATGTTGCATGGGTAAGCATTTATAATAGGTACATTGTAATATAAATAAAACGTTATTTCACACTATTTTTATCGTAAATTTACTAGTAGCCTGTAAGTAATATCATTCATACTTTTGTGTTACTGGTCCTTGTAAGTCTATTTGTTCTTTTTTTGTATATGTTTGTCAAATCACGACGTGCAAGAGCCCGTTATTATTAGTCAATCTATAAAAATTGTTGACAATGTCTAGTATAAAAAAAATGTCAAGTGTCGATCTCTGGTAGGTATCACCAAATGGTAGATCGATTATAAATAAACGGGCGCATGCAGAAATTGCGACCAGTCAACCTTTAGACAAGTCGACCTTTAGTAGGCAAAATATAAGGTAGATTTAATATTCAAATAAACACACAAAGTAGTAAAAACATTATCCCGTTATCGTAGCGAGCTATAACAAATATCACTTTTAAAAACTAATAAGAATCGGCATTTTTACACAAAAAGCATCAACATTAGTCCAGTATTTTTTGCAGGATACTCATTCAAACAGACAATCAACAGTTTTATAAATATTTAAGATGTAGTAGCATGAAATATTATCTCTAAATTAAACGTTCCGCGAATGTTACTTCTAAATTAAAGAACACAATTTACATACTAATGTCTAATATGGTTCTCGAAGCTACACAAAAAACGCAGGTATTGGACACCGCGAGTCCTTTATTTCGACGGAACCCGCTGTCAGAACGAGGATATTAATCTGACAGAGGTAAAATGGATTATCCTGGGTGGAGTTTTTGTTGAGGCTCACTCATTTACATGGGAGGCCATCAAGAACGTCATTTACCGGATTTACCACACTAACCGAGTGACGGCCATGACCGGAATCTATTGTGATAAGAATGCAATTCGAATCGTAATCAATCGAGCGCGAACTTTGAAAAAAAAACTCGATAAAAACTGTGAGACTCCACTGTTTGCGTCGATTTCAAGTCTAAAAATTATTTGAGGCTCAAGATGGAGCAACTGTGAGTTAAACATCAAATTGCAAAATTTATGGTAAATAAAATTGAATCGAATTGGATTTAAAACTTCAATAACAATAATTATTTATCGCATTTCATTACAAAGACGACATTAATAACAGTTTCAATAATAAAATCCGTTTAAATCGAATACTAATCATAATAAATGGCTTTCGTAATTATGAAACCTTACTTACGGTAACTATTTATAGTATACTTTTAAACTTCATAGTATTTTCGCATTATTTCATAATAATACTAATTAATAGACAACAAATATTTTGTAACAATATTATATCGATAAAGACTTTCTTAAATAATATAATTCAGTGTGATCGCTTTAAATATTAAATCCATTTATCATTAAAAATAGAAAGTCTGATCGATCGTAATATTACAATGAATACTCCCTTCATATTCTAGTCATAAAAGATTCTTCCTCTATATTATCCATTGTTTATTTAGGGGCCCCGAGCGATATTTCACTTTTGGGATCGTACATCAATGGCTACATGACAATTAAGGATCAAATCGTGCTATGATCGTGATCAGCCGACGCTTTCACTCTCAGGTCTTACCTTCAAACATTATGAAGTAATGCTCGGTTCACAAAAGAGGAGTATGCCGAACAATAAAAATCGTACGGAATTATTCAACGTATGGGGACTTCGTATAACTTCGTATTTCACTGAAACAAAATAGCAAACAATGCGCGCTTGCTTCGCGCGAAAGGCGCAATATTTTTTCTTAATCCTCAGGATTCACAAATATGTAATCAGCTTTATACTAATGAACCAATTCTTATCTTATTTCGGCTTTTATGATCAGTCATAAGTCAGCATATAACGTCAGCAATTTGATAAAAAAAAATATGCATAATTAACAATGGTTTGTTTAAGTCCTATCTAAGATTTATCATAGATACAACAATTAATCATCCCAGTTTAGGACGCTTCATATAAGCTCACGAAAACTATGCATTTTATTTGATCACCGTCTTATCGCGTCATGTAATGGTTAATCGTCATTATACCTATTATTATACTATGGTACTATATTCAATATTCGTCCAGGTAAACATTATAATGATTTTTGTATACTTATACAAGGGGTCTAGCGCCGAAACCCATTGTAGAGCTACGGTCGTAAGAATTGATATCTAGTTTTTTATCCAAGCCAAAAAAGCAAGACTGAAAGACTTTGCATTTTAACTTGCACTATTTTGTACGACCACGTTACGAGCATTCCATAATTTTCTATTACGATTTGTATATTTCTTGTAAATGTCAAGACGTTTGTATATTATTGTGTATATTTTGAGTAAAGTATGCAATTCGAATCAATCAAATTTCAAGATTTTTTTCGTAATATTAGCGTAGCAGACGAGCATGCTGATAGTAAGTGGCTACTGCCGCCCAAGAACATCTGTAATCAATCACTGATAAGATTAGATTCCTACCCGATGTCGACCACAGTTGCGCCGCTATCCCTGAGCACTAAGCTGGAAAACCTCGAAAAAGTAGCCTCCCTTACTACACCAACCACAACACAACGTTTAACACTGATATTATTAGGCAGAAATAGGTGTGGCAGTTGTGTCTACACCGTGCTTTGATATTTTTACCCCCTTTAAGCACCACCATCATAGATGCGAAGTGTAACATTTATTTTTTCTGAGGCCCAACGGTAATGATCACGGGCTTTCTCTCTCAGTGCACGCATTCCGCCCTCCGACGGATCCGATGTCGTTACATAATTACTGTTTTGACATGCTAGAGCAGAATTGAAAGCCATACAAATGAAATGAATTGTTTGATGGCATTCACTGTCACTGTTTTTCTATTGTGCTAGATACATCAAGTTTCTTGTCCAGTTTAGAGTTATAAATTATTCGTTTTCTTTACTATTAACAAAGCAGATTCAGCTACAATTTATGAGTTATAAGTTGTAGTTTTACAAGTTTTGATTTAATTTTTCTTATTAGTTCGTAAAGGAAGAAATGTAACTGATTTTTAAACCAGTTAAACCCAACCGATTGAGCTGAAAATGTTGTATACACGTTTGTATAAGGAACTTTGTAATGTAAATCCAATAGGGAAGCCTCCTCAAGGTGGTGGAGTATTCTAAATCTTTAGATCAGGAATTTCTGTTCTTTAGCTCTTCAAATTAAATGGATTGTTTGTGCGTCATGATAAGAAATTGATCAATATCAATATTTGATAATAGTCAGTTTACTTCACCACCCAAGTCATATGTCTCTCGAATTTCTCCAATAGTGATAAGATTCGTAACCATAAACTATTATAAACATATCATAGCCTTTTCATACCCAAAAATATTTTGAATGCTTCGGAATTTACATTTAACATTTAATGCATTAACATAGGCGTGTAGGCAGTATCTAATTTCGAAATGTGGTTCATTTAATTTCGTTCAAAACACTTTGTCCTTAATAGCTTGAATGCACGACCTAAATTATAATTTAAGTGAATGTTTACTTCGAGTGCAATACTATTTAAGCCATTTGTTTAACTTATTGGACATACTAATAATTTTATTTGCTTCTTGTTGTACCTGTAAATGGTAATTTTCGAACGGAATGGCTAAGCGAGCGAGCAATGCTTAAATGTTTCATGTACGCTTAAATATTGTTAATAAATTATAAATAAAATAGGAAAAATATTTTAAACTATACTTTTTCCATTTCTTTATTTTCTCGATGTCAGATCGACGCCCATGTAATTTTGTGTTGTTTACGTTAAAATGTCACACAGATAATACTGTACTTCATGGACAGGTAGTGATGTGCTACACATAATGATTACTATAGGAGCTATAACGATAAACGTAACACGATAACAGACCCGTTTTTGACGTGACAACGTCTTATAATTCGATGGAGCCGGCTACACGCACTAAAAAACATGACTCATGCGGCGTTACCTCGTTCTGAGGCGTTCCATTTAAGGCTTGAAGTGCAAGCGAGAGCGCGGAAGGACCGACAAAGAGGCACAATCCTTTTGAAAAATGCAACCATTCCATTAGTATTTTCTTATGACGTTGTCACGTTCAACTATCTTCAGTAAACCGACTTTACAGACAACCGATTTCTTTTTTTTACAAAATGTAAGAAACTAAACTACTGCCGCATACTTTTGTACAAATTTATAACTATAATATTATTATAATAAATAGCCCTAATGGCTCTCTTTTGTAATACAAAGATTTGATCTATGCCGGCTGCCTTACCCCAGAGCAATATGCCATAGGACATAACACTATAAAAATACGCAAAATATACAAGCTTAGCAGTATCAACGTGAGTAAATTGTCTTATTTTTCTCACAGCGTAAGCTATGTTGTATTTGTCTTTGTTCAAAATACATATAATAAATACATTTGATCGATATCATTGCTTATTTGATCACTACACTACGATGAACTGTCATCGAGAATATAAAGAAATGGAAATTTGGTACAAATAACATTATGAAATAAGCCAAGTTTGAGTCCTAAGATTTTAAATAGTGTACGAGTACCTATGCTACCTTATCTCGTGAGTCCAAATCTCACTTTTCTTCAATCTTCATATTTTAACAGTTATTAAAATACTATTTTGATTTAAAATCATATATTGTTGCGTAATTGATTCTTGTATCTTAAATGTAAACAATAATTTCTCGGTGGTTTCTTGTCTCTTCTACGAAGTGCGGCTTAAAGTATCCAAACTTGAGCCATCTTTATATGTAAAATTGTCAACAAGCAAAAATGACACAGAGACAATATTTTACGCTCACCAGAAACAAATATTTGTCTGGTATTTGTCGGGCCATGTTTTTCTCGTCTGACCGTCCCAATAATGCACGTTCGTTATGCAACAATGCCCATTATGTGTGGCGACGGCCGTAAAAAACGGTACAGTATGTCACATATACAGACAGACGCCAGTCCTCTCATTAAAGGAATTAAAATGTAGAACAAAATGTATGAAGCAGTCGCAGACGTCATAAATTGATCAAGAATTCTAACAATTTATAAGACAAGATAAGGAAAACACAAGAGTATCGTATTACAGTCTTATTAGACTCAAAACACGTGCCATTAAATGAACTAGTGATTTATCAACATTTTACTTTGTTGTGCCCAATTAGGAAATAGTTGTGGTAATTCTGTTTCTTACTAGTTCTATGAAAACATTAAACATTGATTATTGTTTTTCATATCAATGTATTAAGTTCAAGAAACTACATGTGCAATTATACTAACTAAAATTAACACTGTCCATAAAAATGTAGTAAACTTTTAATTCTAATTAAAAAATAATCTTTTAAATAACATTATTTAGAAGATTATTTTTTGTATGTATGAACTGTGTACATACACAGTTCATACATAAGCTGATATACAAAGAAGTAATACATAACTACTTTGATTAAAGTAAACTACATATATCACCTGAAGTTTAGGTGTTACTGTCATCTATGCATCCCTGTTACTGATTCCTAATAATAATCTATTTATTTGTGCCTGATTATTTAATTATTGCCTATGTTTACTCATTTCCTGGAAGTAGCAATTAATCTGTAATCAACCTTAGATACGATTCCTAATTACGATACAAATGTTTATTACGTCTACATTAATTAGGATTCATAGATCATTAACCGATATATAATCTAAGTCATACAATTTAGTACCTCACTGTCCTACTTCTGGTTAAATGTGAAAGGTGATATTACTAATTTCTTCTTGTTAACTGTGCGGTACAAAATATTTGAGCCATTATAAACAAAAAATGTGGTATTTAATCAAGCGGTGGGGCATTTTAAAGCTATCGTTAGGTGATCCTTGCTGAGATTACCAAGAATCCAGCTACTTACTACTGCGTGTGTGATGTCGCCCTGGTACAAAGAAATGAAGTTCACAAAAATTAAAACTGTTTAAAACTTGTTTTGGGATCATTAGGATGTTTACAAATTACATCCTACTGGATACCGCCGTTAAATTTTTTGAGTTTCATATTTTTTTTAAATTGAAAGAGCAATGCAGAATGAACTCCTTCTGATGGTAAGTGCTATTCCGAGGAGAATTAAAATCCTACCAGAGGTTGACGATAGATCCTTTATTCCTTCTGAGGACTAGTATACACTCCTGAGGACTAAATATAGAGATACACTCATAATTGGAGAGGAGGAGGAGAGGATAACTATTCAAACTAATAAGATTTATATGTTACCTAAAACTATTATAAAACAGCGAGGTACCAATAAGATATTGGCTGTCATAATTATAAATTTTAAGTTTTCTAACATATGGCACTGTTAGTGTGGTTATATTATTGACAAGATGAATATGCAGAGTGCAGCTCGGTCGGTACTAATGTAATAAGAAAAAAACATTTATTCTTAAGAAACGTGTACATGTATATGACACCTGCAAATGAATATATTGGTAGCTAAATAAAACTGTCTATTCATGATTACAAACTGAATTACAGTAGCTAAGCTTAAAATATATGTTTTAGTTTGTGTGTAATTTTATTGTACTGTACAATTATAGTGAAAAACAGTGAAGTATAAAAACGTATAGGTATGTTGATAATAGACAATATGTAAGCTATGGTCCCACTGCTGGGCACAAGTCACCTCTCAAAATGAGAGGGGTCCAGGCCATAGTACACCGCGCTTTCTAGGTGAGGATTCGTAGAATTCACACTCTCTTGAAAACTTTTTTTAACATCTGTCAGTCGTCGTTTCCTTGCGGTATAGTCCTTGACTGTTTAAATAAGTGATAATAAACAATTAATTTATAATAAGTACGCAAGTAATTTTGAAAAAATAGAGGTCTGACATTCGTATCTCGGATTTCTCGGCTGAGATACCGAGTTTTTAACCACCGGAAATCATTGCTTTTCTATCTAAAATAAATGGAATAAAATCTAAGGGAAGCCAGGGTTAAAAACTAGTAAATAAATGTAATTAGGATGGAGTGCAAGACGTTTACTTCTGCAATCACATAAAAAATCTTCTCGATATTGCTGCGAAGATTGATGGCGCCGTATACTAAACGTCGCTATATGTGAACGTATTATGTTCTAACGAACTCAGACTAAAAACAATAGACTAGCCTCTCGAATGAAATATTAAGCATACACAATTCTGCAACGAAGTATGCAAATTCAAATTCAAATTCAAATCAGTTTATTTGTGAATAAGGTAAACATAATATAATGGCTGTTGGGTGTCAAAACAATTTTAGACGATCGCTTATTCTACCACTGAGTGGCTTACAAATATATATATGTAGGTTGAACAATCTAATTTAAAATTCAAAATTCGTATTTTCATTATAATAAATTCCAAACAATTAAAATATGTCATGTAATACATGTCAATGGGAATATCGTCAAGGTAAATTAAATAATAATTAAAAGTAAAACCATGCACTTCGTTACAAATCGGAACGGCTACTGTTGTCACTTAAGAACGTATTTAAACTGTAATAACATTTGTTTAATAAATATGTTTTTAAATTACTTTTAAATATATTAATATTCTTGCAACATCGTATAGACTCTGGTATATTACAACATCTGGTGCAACATGCAATACTATGCATAACAAAATGCCGTATGAGTCGATATGTTACATTTTATACCTGTAGAAAAAATCGTATTACGGCTTTCATGTGTAATTAACGCTCATTATTAATAATCAATCTATCCAATTTTTACTCACCAAAGATTGAAACTCGACAATGTCTTCGATCGACATTTGAAACTTGACTTTTCTAGTAATAAGAAACTTTCAAATTTAATAGTGGTCATTGTAGGCAATACGTACATTGCATACATTGATTTAATGATTTTCAATAAAGGGGGCCAATGACGCAAATGTCATTCGATATAATGTTAAAAGTTTAAAAACTTACGTAACATTCACGAAATGTGAAACTTGCACGTCAATTAAATGTACTGTAAGCGATGTCTGTGTTTTTAATCTGAGCTAACATACAGTAAATTTATCAATAGGGCTGCAAATTAGTGGTTTTACTAATAAATGAGGTGACGTGTAATGTGTATGCATTAGTCTGGAAGGAGTTACAGCCCAGTCGATTGAACCGGACACCTAGCTAAAAGGGAACCCCCTTCCCTCTCCCCGCAAGACCTCGCAAAGGACCTTTTAACTAACACGAAACTTAATACTTTTTGTCATTTTTTTTTTAATATATAGTACTGTTATTTTTTAATGCTATATCTGTCAATTTAATGGCAATGCAATTGTCACTGTTAAAAATAATAATGAGCTCTCCAAAAAAGTATTTCCTAAATCCGTAAAAATTTCAATACGTTGGAATAACAATCATATTTTAACGGGTTTCGAAAAAGAGATTCTGTATTTGTTTTTTTCAATTGTATGTTTCATTTACATTTTTATTTCACATAATTGATTCACATATTCATATAATTAATTGCATAATTACTTCAAATCACGGTAACGGATTATATTGGCTTTCCTATTGAGCGCGGTTGTTTATTGCCAATTAGCTTGTAGTTTGAGACAATCAGCATGCAATTCGAGCCAATCACCGTGAAATACTCTGCATCAACATACCACGAGTTCCTAGCCTTATCCTAGACTTAATAATGATAATTAGTGACTGTAAGCTATAAATAGCTGGTCCACATGGTACCATAAATCATTTTTTTTTTTATGAGGACTGTAATTTTTTCGAACTTATATAGATGTGTCTCATGCTTTGGCAGACTTTGCAGCCGAATCGGCTTGAGAGATTTTAACATTATTATGAGATTTTTTTTCATATTGTGTAGTTACTAGTGGCCCTAGAGTCCTCCCCAGCTTCACCGGATTTTGGTGGCGAGCCTAAAGCTTATCCAAGACAAGAGATCATCATAATAATCAAATCATTACTGTCCCACTACCGGGCACGGGTCTCCTCTCAGAATGAGAAGGATAAGGCCATAGTCCACCGCGCTGGCCAAGTGCATATTGGTAGACTTCACATACCTCTTGAGATTTCTTTTTTTATATATCTCTCAGGTATGCAGGTTTCCTTACGATGTTTTCCTTCACCGTTTAAGCAAGTAATCATTAATTTCTAATACGCACATATTTTTTGAAAATCAGAGGTGCGTGCCTGGCATTTGAACCTCGGTCCCCTCGATCGAAAGGCCGAGTTTCTTAACCATTAGGCTATCACTGCTCCAAGACAAGAGATACCTTAATAAAAATATGCGATACAATTTATGGCTACAAGCTTTGAAAACTTATTCACTAGTTTCCTATAGAACGCCAACCTTACATCGCGGTGATTTACATCTTCTAGGTTTTAATGGTAAACCAGCGACCTACACATCGGCGTGCACATTTGTGCTGTCTCGTTTATCCCAAACGAGCGGGAGATAGACGAGAAGATATTCAGCCGATTTAACGAATGTGTGGGACTGTAGCGACCATGTAATAATATGGTAAATATGTACTGTAATATATATATAACTTACTACGAATACGCTCGAAATTCAATCCACCATCTGGAATCAATTTAGTAAAGTACTATAAAGCTGCGGCTAAGTTCAATTAAGTACAAAGTTTTGAGAGAGTCGATTCATTCGTCTGAACAGATTAAAGGGTGGATGTCTGAATATTAACACTGTACTAAAATTATCTTTTATGGTAATAAAATATTATATAAGATAAAAGTTTGACGGAAATTCCAGCAAAATTTCATATTTTAATCGTGGCTTGAGTGTTTTACTCGACGAACCCTACTACATTAAGAGTGCTTTGCATTATAATTATTAATTAGTTAATTACTCATTACCATCCCATTGCTATCGGCAGGGATAGCTTAGTGGTTAAGAAACGCGGCCTCTTGATCTAGGGGTCCGAGGTTCAAATCCCAGGCACGCTCCTCGAAGTTATGTGCGTATTAGAATTTAATCTTCACTTGCTTGAAACGTTGAAGGAAAACATCGTGAGGAAACCTGCATACCTAAGAATACTTAAAAAAAGTTTTCAAAGGTATGTGAAGTCTACCAATTCGTACTTGACCAGCGCTGTGGACTATGGCCTAATCTTTCTCGTTCTGAGAGGAGACCCGTACCCAGCAGTGGGACAGTAATGGTTTCATAATGATGATCCCATTGCTAGATACATGCCCACAAAATGAAACTGATTTTTGACCATCACGTTGACCAATAGCAGATTCCACACACCTTTTATTTTAATAACTTTCAGAGGTGTAAGTTTCAATTTTTAATTCGCTTATATCGGACCCCAGTGTCTAATGTCTAAATTCATACTATTAAAGTACTGAAGTACTAAAATAATACATTTTTTAATGCTCGCTTCCAATTTGACTTTAATAAAAGTTAGTACCCGAGGTAAAGCTAAATAAATATAAAATATAAAACTGTAATAAAAAAAATAATAAAACTGTAATAAAAATTTAAAATGTAAGCATTCTTTTCCATATTCAATATCTAAAAGTAGAAACTTGTGAATGGCCGGAGTAAAAGCTCTTTGCGGGCGCCTGTCAAAACTACATTATCAGTTCTGAGTTCTGACTTTAAAAACATCGCCTCAGTGCAACTGTCCTCCTGGTCATTCAATTTAAGTGCTGAAATGGCTTTTCCTAGATTCAGTATGCCTATTAATATTGTTTTCTAAGAAAGTATTTTCGCATGATGTGTTTATCTATAAGTAGGTGTACATTTAGGTATATAGTTTGTAAGGAAGATGTTAGTAATGCACAACTTTTGAACAACAATAAAAAAAAATAGTGCCCACTGTCTCCGTTATCTTGACTGAACTAATCCGTATTAGAATAACATGATGCTTTAGCTTCAGCATTATTTCCGTTCTAAACCGAAACTTAAGACTAGCAGTGTGAAAACACACACATACCTATTTGTGTCTTAGATTGCTCCGCGATGTGGTTTGAACAGTGAAGTGTGGGAGAGATACAAGGCGTTTCCAATTTAGTCCTTAGAATTGAAAATAGATCTGTAGGCAAGTTTATATAGCAAAGTAGTGGTATTACAAATTTAAGGTTGATTACAGATTTTCATGAGTAATACTGACTTAACGACCAGTTACACAGAAAACACTACACCATGACTAAACTTGCGTAATTACTGTCACACTTCTTAAAAGTAGAACATAACATTGCTAAAAAGAATGTTTACGGTGTGTTCGAGATACTCAGAAATCCACCATAAACCATTAGTTCTCAGAAGAACAAAAAGTTAAATGAGATCTAATAAACCTGGCAATACTAAATTTACAACGGACAGATGGTCATAAAATTTTAACGACACCATTATAGCTTGCATTGATAAATTAAGAGTTATTATTTTTTATTTAATAATGTTAAAACCATAGAATTGAGGCTATATACCATAAACGGGTAGAGTAAGGCAATATATCAACTACACGAGTGCATTAACTAGACACAATATTGCAAAAGTAGAATTCTCTTGTAATTTTTCTTCGTTACAGCGAGACAAATGTCTTGTAAAATCTATTTGACGTACTATTAATAAAATATTAATATATATAATAGATGTATTACCTTCTTTACAAAAGAAACAAGGTATTAAGGATTTTATTTAGAAAACAGCTATAATGATCTTAATCTAACAAACTAATCTTTTCAGATTAAATTTGGCGTTTACACAATTATTAATCTTTAAATGATATTGAATAAAAATAAATTTAAATGATGTTCCGAAAATGAAAAATTATAATAACTTATAACGACTAATTAATTTGATTAAGTCAACTCTAGCCTGCCTTAAAATCTTTAAAGAAAAGATTTGCACATAAATAGATACACTATAAGATTTATGGTATGGTTGTAGTTTTGTTTGTAAGTTCAATATGTTGTCTTTAAGCGACTGTTACACATTTACCAGGGCATCATAAGCAACAGGAACATGACTCGAATATCGGGAGTCGTTATTCTTAGTACTAAGTCGCGCACGAAGGGCTATGTGAATTATGATAACGTCACAGTTAAGAAGCTATAGGTTTTTGTAATGTAGAAGTTATTGATACAAGTAAGCTTGCTTTAGGAAGATTCATGTTAATAGCAACTGTTTTGTTTTTCTATAAAAATCGAATAAAATAATAATGTTACCGTAATTAAAATCGGTTTAATGCACAAAATAGAAATTCACTAATAACTAAAATAATTAAATATAAGTGATAATAACGCAAGGATCCTTACCAAAGATACATGTTAAAGAAAACAGGTTTATTATTGAAATAATAAAAAACACTTGTCAAAATATAACTGCGAATTATTAGGCCCTTATTTTGACCTGGGTTTTTATACTTATAAAATGTTCATTAGATTTCCCTAAAGAAAATTATCAATTTCTACAATGACGAACTTGAAAATAAAATCCGAATTCAAGGATCTGTCTGAAAGAATAATAGATTATTAAAATATATTGTAATGGTTTTATTCAATCTCGAGTTATATTTTTAATAGTAACAATTAACGCTAACAACGGTATGAGCTATGGAATGTGGAAGATTATCATAAGGAGTAACAAGTCTCTAATCTCGGAACACTGCATCGTTATCCCTTTAAGGAGGCCTACCAGTAACTGTGAATTATAACTTACCCGCATAAGTCGCGCGTGCATTTATCTATTTATTTTACCAAAAATAGTGACGGCTCTTTTACTTCCTGACCTGTATTTAGAGACTAGATTTATAGATTTAATAGAAATATGCAAGAACGTCCATTTAAAACAACTAGCTTATATGTAAAATTATGCACATATATCACATATTAATTATAGAGATATTACAAAAATAGAGGTATTACAAAATCGTATTAATAGGTAATATTCGTAGATAATATTCTTTTTCTACGAGTACAATAGCTATTAGATGGGGGTCTAAAGGTACGCCTGCTTATAACTAAACGTTTGCAAGTTTCATTTTCAGTATTTAAAAAGCTGTTAGAATCTCAGTTTTCAAGTTCAAGATTTTCATAATGGTTTGGCTCTAGTTACGGTAGCAAATATTTATTATCTAAAAACTTTTGGCTAAAAATACTTTTGATATACATAACGATTAATACTCAATTTTTTTTATAGTTCTTTTGTGCTGATTCTTCTTGTTATATTCCTACATTTTTAAAGTAGATCTGTTTCACCTAAAAACGTTCAATATTGTAGTACTATGCCTGCATATTCAAATTAAATTGTAGGTGAACAAGGTAGCTTTATCTTTAACATTCCTACATCATGCACATATTGACACTAGTGCATCATAGGCAATAGGAACGTGACACTAATCTCAGGACAGGGCGCGCAAAATAAGAATTAAACAATGTCCGTAATTCTTAATAAATCTTTTGTTCTGTTGCAATTGTAATGTATATTTTATTTCTACATTTAATACATACATCTATTTCACCGAAAAGGGTTATATTTTCATACCATGCCTGTTTATCCAAGCTACATTGTATAAAACAGGGTAGCTGCACCTTGAACATGTACTGGGGCATCATAATGCGCATATAGATACCAGGGCATCATAGGCAACAGGAACACGGCTCTAATCTCGGGACACGGCGTCGTTATCCTTGTAGGGAGTCGCGCACCGCGGGGGCCGAACTGCCAGCTATTAACGAACCAACGCATTAATATTTAACGGATGATGTGTTGAAGCCGCATATAAATTGGACGCTACTACATAAGTACGATAAAACCCTTACTATGAATTATGTTGCCAATAAATCTTTTTTCAAATCTGCAATAACGATTAGATCTAACTATTCTTAGGTATTCCACACTATGAGAGATAGCTAGAAGGTAAGTTAAGCTGTAACTTATACGTATGCTACATGCATATATGTTATAGATGGATATGTAAATTACGATCGTTTTTCAATATTAATGCAAACAGACGGTTCCGCAGTATATATATGTAATGTATATAAGTGCCGAAATGCCGGGATAACAAACGCATACGCGCATCGCAAATTCATTTTGTTTATTTTATAAATTTCTAGCCATAGATTAGTAAGATTACTCACTCCTAACAAGAAATTGTAACCAGTTTTGACAATTGAAATTTTCACTGTCATCTATTTTCATGTTTGAAAAATATAAAAAAAATGTAGTTTTTCGATTTCGTGTCTTGACTGCGCATGTCGGCATTGTTCCGCGTAAATTACACCATGACAGGCAGCTATGAAATGGATGACAGAATTGTCAGCCGTTTAAGCCATTTAATGGCTTCCTTCAATTAAGGCGGTGAGATATCTATACTTATCTATGTTTGAAGCAGCAAACGAGCATACAATCCATCTGGTAGCAAATGGTCACTACCGCCATGAACATTTGTGGCCGACTCCATATAGAACGGAGGCTCTGTCTGAAGTCAATTACACACGCGTTGCTCCTCCTGAGGATTAAGATGATCGCCTTATATGCAAGTCAGTTGGCATCTACAAACTGCTGATATCCTAATTAAGTGTGAAGTCCTACTTAACGACTAATTAACGCCTACTATACGAGGCGTTTTAACTTAGTCCTCAAAGTTAGTGTCGCCTCTGCGGTCCACCTTGAACTCCGCAAGACATACATTTTACGTGCGTTAATTAGAGATGCATATGGGCAGATGTAACAACCTACCATTAGATGGACTTCATGCTAACTTTCTTCTACGATAATTATCATCAAAACGCGTTTCAAAGTACCTAGTACCTAGTATTTTTGATGGTGGTAGAACCCTTTGTTGTGGTTCGACTCCGGCGACACCACCACCACACTTATTTCTGCCTTATAACAGAAATGTTAAACGCTGCTGTGTTCTGGTTTGAAGGGTGTGGTAAGGGAGGCATATTTTTTCGAGGCGTTCCAGCTTAGTCCTCAGGGATAGCAGCGCATCTGTGGTCGAACCCAGGTAGGAATATCTAATCCTATCTGGGGTTGATTACAGATGTTCATGGGTAGCAGCCACTTACCATCAGGTGGACTGCATGCTCATCTGCTACTCCTATATTATAAAAAAAAAATCGGTTGTCTGTAAAGTCGGTTTACTGACGATAGTTGAACGTGACAACGTCATATGAAAATACTGATGGAATGGTTGCATTTTTCAAAAGAAATTTGTAAAATAATAATTAATTAATTAATTAATTTTAAACTAATAATTTACTTAACACTATCAACATTTATCAATAGTATGACATAACCTATAAACTCAGTTTCTCAACTTTTGTGTCAATCTAACAATTAATCAATCAATCATAGTTTACGATAATGAAATATCAGTGTACAATTATTTACCTTTATTGTTGTAGTTGTTGTAAATGATAAATGACGAATCTAAGCACTCCATATTTTCACTACAGACACAGCTGACGATACTTTAACCACACGTGTGAACTTGTATTGTGACGCTTTCTTGTTTTTCCAACGCCAAGAACGTTCGAGAAAGACAAAGACAGAGACACAAGCATGCGCCGATTCAATGCGCCTAATTCTCTAGTGCTGCGCGCGCGGCAGACCGATCATAGTTGAGTGGGAGAGAGACGCAAGGCATTCGGCGGGCCTCTCTCTCGTTCGGTGACTCATCGTAACGTTACCGGGCGTTACACTTTTTCATAAGTGACTCCCAGCCGCAACCTAATTTAAGACGTTGTCACGTCAAAAAACCTAATTTCAAATTACAGGTTAAGCGCATATTTACAACTCGTATTCAAAGTTGATTCCAATGTTAGACATAAATAACATCTATAGAATTCTATTATCGATGTCGTACAAATCAAACATGGCCATCTGCCTTAAGACATGATAGGTACTTATTTTGATATGTTGCGATTAACGTAATGGGGATCCGAAGGTCAGAGGTAATCGGAAAACAGATTCTGGGCTAAGATCAAGGAATAATACCAGTGCTTTATTTTGTTGCATGATAAAGGAAACCATAAACGCTGAATTTATTGCTCTTTGCGTCGTATATTTTACTACTAAAGGGGTTTATGCACTACCATTTATGAACTGTTTTGGCTAAACCTTGAAAAGGTGTTTGACGATAGCCCTGATTGTCAGCTCTTTTTTTATTCAGGACGGAAAACTTTAAAAGGTACCCGGTACCATGTGAGCGAAACGGGGTTATGTGGGATTTTTACATGGACTACAGGGACAAATGTCAGCTTTCTGTCTTATAACGTCAACATTTATATCCCGCTGTTGAGCAATCAGGTACGGAATCAAAAGAAAAAGGGTCCAGAACATAGTCTTAAACCAGCGTAACGTCGCAGATGACATAGTCATTCATAATTTAATTCAGTATTGCTTAAAAAAAATTCGATTTCCTTTAGTTTCTACTTTAATATTGAATTATATCTTTAATATGACTTTAATATCTTTAATTTTCTAGTAATAATGCGGGCATATTGATTTGGCAGCGGACGATGTGCAAGTCACTTTACAAAACGATAGAATAACAGTACACCTGTGTGATATCGTCTTCCATAAAGGATGCACAAGATTCAGCCAATAAATTGGTTGGTAACTGTTTACCCAATAATAATAACTTTTATTGAAAATAACTAACATTTGTTTATTAGTCACTATAGCTACTTACGATATATTAAAAAAATATCAACTGATTAAATACATGTAAGCCCAGTCGATATATAAATTGAAGGTGCCAAGGGTGTTCAGAAAATCTACATCTAACAAATCTCGATCATTGTTATGTAAAAATTGGGTAGATTGGTTATTAATCATAATCATCAACTCATTACTATCCCACTGCTGGGCACGGGTCTCCTCTCATAATGGAAGGATTAGGCCGTAGTCCACCGCGCTGGCCAAGTGCGTATTGGTAGATTTCACATACCTTTTGAGATATTTTTTTTATAAGTCTCTCGAGTATGCAGGTTTTTCCACGATGTTTTCCTTCACCGTTTAAGCAAATGATAATTAATTTCTAATACGCACATAATTTTTGAAAATCAGAGGTGCTTGCCTGCGATTTAAACCTTGGACCCCTCGATCGAAAGGCCGAGTTTCTTAACCACTAGGCTGCCACTGCTTGGTTATTAATAACTGGCGTAAATTGGAAAGATTCGGATAAGTATGAGTATTTCTTCCTTACAACGCCTTTATTTCCGGAACACCACAGCACTTATAGTTGCTGTTATTAGGCAGAAATAGGTGTCAAACCACAAAGGGTTCTACTACCATCGCGATATGTGCGTGTGTGTGTGTGTATGTGTGAGTGTGTGTGTGTGGGTGTGTGTGTGTGTATATGTGTGCGTATGCTAATTCTATCTAGGTAGAACCCAATATTTATTTGAATTCAGTACTTTGTTACATCCTTTAAATGTTGTTGATTTAACTACATACTTGCGTGCTACTTCTATCGGAAAAAAACTTTGTCGACATTTCTTGATTACGATATATAGAGCCAATTTATCTTCAAGTTTGCTTTGCATAATTATTTACAAGTTCATTATGATGAGGGATGAGCCTTTAAAAGGTATCCCACGAAGGGTACAAGATAATGGCTTCTAAATAAAACTTTAATGTAAATGACGTTACTTTATGATAGTAAGTTGTTGTTAGGATACATTTTAATATTTTAAAAAGGGTCCATTAGTTCTTGAAGCTTAAATAGCGGAGATTAAGATCTGTGAAACGAAATTGTGGTTTTGAGAAACAATGTTATGGATTACAGCAAATCCAGATTGAATTTTTTATTTTTATACTCGCTTTTAATGTAAGTTAAAATGATTATACTTTTATTTTAACTTTGTTATGAGAATTTTCTTAGGAAAATATTCTTAAAAATACAAACACTTGTCTATCATCAAAAATTGATGAACAAAACTAGTCATGTAAATAACAATAGTACATGTGTATTAATAAAAGCATGTTCTTACGTCTCTATAATTCTGACACAGTTAAAGTCATCAAACTTGGGAATAGGTTATTCTTATACAAATTCGCTTCTCAAATTATTGTGTCTGCCCGTCTCAATTAGTGAAGTTTGATTTCAAGTTAAAGTGCCCCTCCCTTTGATATCCAAATATGATAATAATTTAATTGGAACATGTCCTACGCTAAGACCTAATAGTCCGATAATAATTATTTGTAACAGCGTATTATTTGTACCGCCTCAAAATTTATTTATCAAATATATTTCATATAAAATATAGCCTATGTTACTCGTAGATAATGTAGCTTTCGAATGGTGAAAGAATTTTTAAAATCGGTCCAGTAGTTTTTGAGCCTATTCGTTACAACCAAACAAACAAACAAAGTTTTCCTCTTTATAATAGTAGTATAGATAAATCGTTTTGTTAAACTCAACCAATTTTGCTTAAATAAAGCATAATCCCAAATTTGATCTTAAAGTGGTGACTAAAAATTTTAGTAAACATATTTTGTCACACAAAAAGTGCTAACTTACAAAAGCCTAAAGTTTCCTGAATGAATGAATTTTAAGTTGGCAAGAGTCTGAAGCTGAATTTTTACGTTAAAAGTTTACTAAGTAAAGAGTTCCGAGAAACGGGTAAAGTTTTGGTTTCTAAACATGTAGAGTTAGTATATTTTATAAGGTCCACAATTTACACTTGACTATCCCGGTTGCAAGCCATTTGTGTTTCATTGCTGAGCATAGATCTCATCTGTAAAGTAAGAGAAGATATGTATAGGACACAGAATTCGATCAAATGTTGCATTTAAGAACATAATTTTTTTTTTTTTAAATGCAATATATAATTTCAGAATAACTACTTTATTATTGTATACCAAAAAACATAAAAAGTTTTACTATTATTTGTTCAGTTTAAGTACTTACTATACCTACAAGCGATCAGCAATTTCAAGAACTTATTTTAGAAAAAAAAAACTCACTTTCATAGACACGAAATCCTTATAGTATTACTTTGAAAATGAAATAGTTAAATGAAAAGAAAATTAGTTTACACAGAAAATATATAGAAACATAAATAGATATATGTACCAAGAACTAATAATAAGTTAGATCGTAAGTACATTCATTCTCAAAGACTTGGTACAAGCCTTTTTTCAAATCCCATAAAAGCACTGTCGCATTGCTACGCAAAGACCTCATTTCTGTTTGAGTACTGAAGCGTGACCCGACTGATCCCTTAGGAATTGCTAGGTCTCTGCAATCTGCTAGAAAATGATACCAATTCGGATCCTAAGTATGGGTGCATGTACCTAACGGGAGAGTTTTGATCTTAGACTTGACTTTATATTATCTATATAACATATTGTATTGTATTAAATATACCTATACCTCGAGACTTATACCATGTATAATTTATATGCTACCAGGTGATTCAAGTGCTTATGGGTATTGCCATTGAAATATTGTCACTGCAGCCTATAAACATTTGTAATCAATGTTAGGTAAATCTTTTTTGTTCAAAAATTAATACTAATTACGTCCACAGAAATATCTCTTGCATGCATTGCCGTTTCAACCGACTCCGTTAAAACTCTTGATTTCAGTTTTATACGCTCTATCGTACCCTTAGAAACTGTGAGAGGGGGACAGCTTACAAAAAATAATACAATAATACGAAATTCCATTAATTCAACCCTTAATTCAAGCCTGTTATATATAGTTAACCCCTAAGATGCATTTAATAAGTAACTATTGTAAAATGAGACATTTTTACTAGACCGTTTGGCGTGGGTCCAAAACATCCGCTTCAGTTACTTCTATCTATAAGCCAGACATAGTCATGTAGATATCACCGCAATTGATTCAAAGGGGTTATTAAAAATATTACCCACTATTATTCCATTTGTTACTAACAACAATGTTGCAGACAGCTATAACAAAGTTTAATGTTCCGTTATCTATTATTATGATATACTGACATTGTGACCCGTAACGGTTTCAACGTATAGTATAATATACTCTATGAGTACCTACACGTTTCTGAATAACGGACGAGACCTAAGGGAATGAGTCTTATTGCCTGGGGTAAGATAGTATTGTGCAAATAATGGAATGTAGGTGACTTGACCTGAGACATGGTCGTGAAATTAAACGGGTTTTTGAAGTTACATTTCTTTTGGCGTGTTCAAAGAAACTGAGATTCTATTTTCAGCAAGTTAGCGAAAAGTCGCGCGCCGATTATGATTGCGTACTGGATCGATATTAAAAAGGTTTTAAATATTAATGTTTTTAAAGAAAGATCTAAGTATAATGTACGAAATAAAAAATAAAACTTTTAACTAAAAAACTGTAAAAGGATTTCTGTTTCAATAAATTGTTTTCGTTACTACGTCGGATTACACCTAGTGAGAAGCGGTAGAAGTAATCAGCGCCGACTACTACGCCAGAAGTCTCGCCAATGCATCGCTGGCCTTTTAATTAGGCCTTGGCATAGCACACCGATGTATGCAGATATCATGATGTTTTCTATTACTGAACGATAATTACTTTAGAATACAAAACATTACGATTTTTATCGAAGATTCAACTTGGTCGTAAGATGCACCTCTGAAATAAACATAATCTCAAGCTTCCACTATATTATATGGGTAAATTCCACTACATAATTTTAAAAGTAGTGTTCATGTTGCTTCGTACTGGGGGAATGGTGAGTCAAAGCAGGTTTATCAAACACTACATTCTAATTTACGAGTAGTTCTCAAGAGGCGATAATATAAAACCTACAACTAAAAACTATTACGGCGTTGACACTTAATTATTAATTCAAACGTAATTAATTTTCATCGCTGAATAGTGTTTGAAGGTGGTAGAACCGTTTATGGTTCGACTCCGGCGGCACCACCGCCACACCTATTTCTATCTAATAACAGCAGTGTTAGGCGCTGCTGTGTTCCGGTTTGAAGGGTGTGGTAAAGGAGACATACTTTTCCGAGGCGTTCCAGCTTAGTCCTCAGGGGTAGCGGCGCATCTGTGGCCGACCTCAGGTAGGAATATCTAATCCTATCTGGGGTTGATTACAGATGTCCATGGGCGGCAGTAGCCACTTACCATCAGGTGGACTGCATGCTCGTCTGCTACCCTTATATTATAAAAAAAAACGTGTTATTTATTTGAGCCCCTTCAAATTATATTTAAAGAGCTTTTCACTCCAGCCTCATCAGTCGCTCGCGATGTTCAGTTCAACAGGTCATTCACGCGAATGAACCACTTGACCGGATTTCACAGTTTTATAAATAAACTTATATTTAAATAAGTTTTAAAGATTTTTATGAAACTATATTTAAAGTTTTAAACGAACGTTTCCATAAAATGCTAGTCCAAACAAGTAATATTACTCACTAATATTATAAGTGCGGAGTTTGTGTAGTTGATACACTTTCATGTTTTAACAATATAACCGATTGTCCTGACGTTGTCGGAAGTTCAGTAAAGGACAACGGGTACCTGAAAAAAGTACCTTTCCCAAGGGATTGATAGGATAGACCTCTGACCACGAGCAAAGCAGCGGGTAAAATCTAGCATTATGAATCACACCTTCCATTCGAAAAAAATCCTTATTTTCTTTTGCATTATAGCAGAAATAAAATACAACTTTGATTTTATTATCATCACCATCAATCCGTTATTGTCCCACTGCTGGGCACAAGACTCTTTGGGAAAAGAAGAGCTGGTCTAAGCTATTCTATTCCCATAGTCGACTAATGGTAACCAAGTGCACCTTGAAACCCTTCACACAGAACCAGAACCTTTTTTTATCAAAAAAATCTTAAACACAGCCGGATGTTTTATTGATATTCTCTTATAAAACATGACGTGACAAATAATAATTGGATGGATAATAATTGCATCTGCAATTCCAATAGAATAAACAAGCTATTGGTCGCTTAATTAAAGTTAAAAAATTATTTCTTTACTTCTATTATATCGAATACATGCATGTACTGTTATAGATAAAGCCTATGACCATCGACATAACTAACTATATATTATAGTAGGTAAATACCTAGTAGGGGCTGGGTAGATAATGAAATAATGACTGATACGTGGCTATAACCTATGTAACTAGTGACACGTAGCATCTTCTGTGATTACGCGTAACTGTTACTGGGCAACTCGGATCAAAGAAGTTAGATAAAGCCTCATGAAATTTATAATCATATAGAATAGTATAGCAACGTAACAATTTATGCAAGATTCCTTTTTTTACACGCAATTGGCGTGATTTGATATTTTTTTATAATATAGGAGTAGCAGACGAGCATACTGTCCACCTGATGATAAGTGGTTACTGCCGCCCATGGACATCTGTAATCAACCCCAGATATGATTAGATATTACTACCTGAGGTCAGTCACAGATGCGCCGCTACCCCTGGGGACTAAGCTGGAACGCCTCGGAAAAGTATGTTTCCCTTACCACACCCTTTAAACCAGAACACAGCAACGCTTAACACTGCTGTTATGAGGCAGAAATAGGTGTAGCGGTGGTGCCGCCGGAGTCGAACCACAAAAGGTTCTACCTTTGAAATGCTTATATGCATCAATTATGAATATAAGCATTCCAAATCATAATGTATGCCCTTACTAAATGAATCGACAAAATTAAATAAGCTTCAATATTCGCATTAGAACATAACACACTTCTACAATTGTGGGCATAGACTAGCGCCAGCAGTATAAAAAGGTGCAGCCAACATTTCCTTCAAAAGTCTATCTTCCTATTTCATCTAAGCTGGGTTAAATCATTATTGTCCGCGGTCCTTCCATACTCCATTACACCATTATTGGCGTACTCAAATTATAAAATCCGCCACACCGCACCGTACAGCGATTTCATCACGGCAGACACGATATGCGATAGATTGCCCTCAAACAATTTCGATGGCGTACCCCAACCTCCTCCATTATTTTCCCGTCAAAGTGATTAAATAAATAGTCCCGCTCCTACAGGTACGGAGTTATTCCGTAATTACGGAGCTTTATGGCACAGACAGGGCACGGGAATGTTTTGAACTGGTAACATAGGACGTGTACGACACTAAGTGACCCTAGGTGTTTTATGTGGGGATTTTCTCTGCTTTATTTTGAATTTAATTGCTTTGAAGCTGATAGTGTAGTGGGTTGAATAGTACCTGTATTAGAAGACAAGGTTCGAATCGAAGACACTACTCTGAATTTTCGAAGTGATGTGTGTATTTGGTAAATTTATTATCATTTCGTTTAATGGCAAAGAAAAATATTTGTCAAAATAATCTCAAAATTATGTAAAGTTTAACCAAATAGATTTAGCTAGCGTGGTGGATTAGGTCCTAAGTCTTTTCTATTATTAGAAGTGAACCCTGCCCAGTAGGACAGTAACGGATTGATGCTTTAAAGTGTTGCGTTAATTTTACGAAGGGTTAATGTTACGTTAATTTTAATTCCCCTGTTGTATACCGTTGGGAAATAAACCTTTATATAAAAAAAAAATTTTTAACAAAAAATACAACCGACTTCTATGTCACTACAAAGTAAAAAATAATTCGAATAAATGTTGGTTTAGTACATATTTCTGAAGTCGGCGCTCAATATATTTCGTTGGATAACGATGTAAACAGCGTGTCTAATATGTGTGCGTGTCTAATTCGGCGCTCAATATATTTCGTTGGATAACGATGTAAACAGCGTGTCTAATATGAGCGCCGACTTCAGAAATATGTACTAAACCAACATTTATTCGAATTATTTTTTACTTTGTAGTGACATAGAAGTCGGTTGTATTTTTTGTTAAAAATTTTTTTTCACCCTTTTTAGTGATGACATAATAACATTTATATTAATACAATATAAAATTGTATAAGCGAGATCATGAATTAAGGTAAGGTCTGAATTTACATTGATTGGAACCGCCCGCTCGCAGGGCGCTGCCGCGCCCTGCTCGCTTAGTTTTATATTGTCTTATATGTTCCAACCTAACCTAACTAAATAGTCAATGATGAACTGGCTTTGCAATTTCATTAGAACCAGTAAATATCTTCAAACACAACTCAATTATTCCCATTGGTTGAGGAGTTACATATTTTGTCTCCGAGCCACATTATCAGACCCTTAAATAGTCAATGATGAACTGGCTTTGCAATTTCGTTAGAACTTTCACCAAATATCTTCAAACACAACTCAATTATTCCCATCGGTTAAGGAGTTACATATTTTGTCTCCGAGCCACATTATCAGATCCTCAAATAGTCAATGATAAACTGGCTTCGCAATTTCATTAGAACCTACACCAACATTCTTCAAACACAACTCAATTATTCCCATCGGTTGAGGAGTTACATATTTTGACTCCGAGCCACATTATCAGACCCTTAAATAGTCAAAGATAAACTGGTTTTTCAATTTCATTAGAACCTACACCAAATATCTTCAAATACAACTCAATTATTCCCATCGGTTGAGGAGTTACATATTTTGTCTCCGAGCCACATTATCAGATCCTCAAATAGTCAAAGATAAACTGGCTTCGCAATTTCATTAGAACCTACACCAAATATCTTCAAACACAACTCAATTATTCCCATCGGTTGAGGAGTTACATATTTTGTCTCCGAGCCACATTATCAGATCCTCAAATAGTCAATGATAAACTGGCTTCGCAATTTCATTAGAACCTACACCAAATATCTTCAAACACAACTCAATTATTCCCATCGGTTGAGGAGTTACATATTTTGACTCCGAGCCACATTAGCAGACCCTTAAATAGTCAATGATGAACTGGCTTTGTAATTTCATTAGAACCTACACCAAATATCTTCAAACACAACTCAATTATTCCCATCGGTTGAGGAGTTACATATTTTGACTCCGAGCCACATTATCAGACCCTTAAATAGTCAAAGATAAACTGGTTTTTTCAATTTCATTAGAACCTACACCAAATATCTTCAAACAAAACTCAATTATAGCCATCGGTTGAGGAGTTACATATTTTGTCTCCAGAACCCACTCTGATCCTCATCATATTTAAATGGGACCAACTTGTAGCAATTGTCCACACACGAAATTAAAGGCATTAAAATAGGTTCATAAATGGCGAAGTTATGGCTGTTATATTTACATGGGTGGAGGAGTTCCCCTCTTTTTCTCCAGAACCAATCGATGGATCCTAACCATATTTAAATGGGACCAACTCGCAGCTCGTCTCTACACAATAAAAAAAGAATTATTAAAATCGGTCCACTAACGGCGGAGTAATTGCTGTACATACATAAAAAAAAAAAAAAAAAAAAAAAAAAAAGATACCGGCCGAATTGATAACCTCCTCCTTTTTGAAGTCGGTTAAAAATAAAAAATAATTACATTTAAAAGGGTCCCAACTTAACGTTTCCGGGGCTATTTCAGTGTAGCCGTTCCAATCGTTATGATTGCATTTTTAGGGTTCCGTACCCAAAGGGTAAAAAGAGATTCCCTACTAGTTACTAAGGCTTTACTGTCTGTCTGTGTGTTTATTACAGGACGCCATCTTAAAATTTTAGCGAGTATGTATTACTTTGGGCATTATAATGACAAATACTATAAATAAAAAAGTTACGAATAAAAGGAGGTTCCATACAAGAATTCTGTATTTTCGGCATTTTTCATACAATGAACTATAATATATTATAAATTGAACTATACTATATTCATTGATAAATTGGATTATAATAGGAAGACATTGAAGTTTTTCACAAAGCTAAATGCATTTCTTCTGGCTGCTGTAATAATAAATACTTAAAAATAATGTAAATGAAAAATTGCTGCTACGGGACCTCCGTGTCCGACTTCGACTCACACTTGACCCTTTATTTATTTTCAATTGACGTCGAGTGGGCGTAAGGCTGAGACCGCACTGCGATTAAACGCACGCGTTTAACCGCAAGACTGAAACCGCTAAAATATAAAACATATTGCTTTCTATACAAGTGCACGCACTAGTGACTTTTTCAGTCGACTGATTTATTGTTACATTTTGACCGCGGCTTGTTTAAAACGCGGTTTTTTGTCTCCCATAGTAATTGTATGGTGGGGCATTGATATAAACTAAAGATATGTTACTAGTGGGTAAAACATGAAATATACAAAATACACCAATTGGAGTGAATCGACTCCAGCCGCTCTCGCGGCGGCGTAGTAACTGACACGTATGTATGTCACTGTATACGTTTAACGTCATTATTTTAGTCTTCTAAGCCTCAAAATGACTTCTTGGGCAATGCTTAAATGTACAAATTATGCAAAAAAATACCCAAGATTCATGGAATCACATTTCACAAGTAAATGAGGAGAAATCATTATATCTTGATTGTTTTTCGTGCTTGGTCCGCTATAATTACGTAACTGACAAAATAGAGATAACGCATTCCTTCCACAAGTAGTAATAGAGAAGCAAAATTTACGTACATATTTACGTATGAATGAATGAGTTACTTTCGGGTAAGCAAAAAGAAAAACGTGTATTTGTGTGTTTAGTGTAACACTTATTTGTGTTGTTTTGTGGGCAGGTAACATATCTATAGTTTTAAATATCATTGGTTTTTTATTCAGTCTCTAACCCCACAACACGTGCTGTTCGCCTGAAATCTATGATGAGACTGAAATAAAATTAAGCCAAAAGAAAACCGCAGTGCGTGTTCGTATGCGTTTTGGCGTTTTCAGCTTTTTTTATTCAGTCTGCGTTTAATCGCAGTGCGGTCTCAGCCTAATAGGCTGTCGAAGTATCTGAATATTTTTACCATAACGTGATAAGGTGCCTAATATCTTCCTGAATGGTTTCCGGGAAAAGCTATTTCAGTTGATACTCATTTTGTTTTGTTGGGGGAAAATAATTAATCCATTGTTTAAGAGAAAAGAAATATAAAATAAATATTTTAAGAATTTACTTTTAATGAATAATTTAAATACGATAAGCGGCAAAAAATATTAATGAAAGTAAATGATGATAATGTTACTTAATATAATTAAACATTGTACCATTGTAGATGAATTTTAAAATAAATAATAATTAAATCTGTATGTATGTGCAATTGTGTAGGCTAATCTTGGAATTGATTTAATCTTCATCTATAGAACTTCCATGCAAAAATAGTCACGTATAAAGATACAGTCAAATAAAAAACCTATATCGCATATTAGACTGTTGTTTCAAAAATGAAAATTTCCAGTACCAGAATAAATATCACATCTGAATCCCTCATCCCTCTTCTTGATATCTCATTAAATCTCATAAAGGAAAGATCGCGTCATGTAAAATAATATCGCTAAGCATCCGCGCAACACGTCTCATGTAGGAAGACTCCGGGATTTTAAAGGTCCCGTGGGTGACGCTTACAACCCGTCGCACGATACTGCTAGAGCTCTTGGGAAAATATTCCTCAGTACTCATGTTGCGTTGGTAGACACGACTAATATACATGACTATAAATTAAGTTAATAGCTATAATTATCGAGAAAATTACTGAAAAAATATCTTACAAGAGCAAAGAAATTTCTTACGTACAATTTCTGAATATTTGAACGACGATTATTATTAATCGACCTGTTAACTTTTGCATACCTACCCGTGATAGAAAATTTGGGAATTTCTAACATGCAAATTTACAAATTTCGAACATTTTACCCAAAACATTCGATATATTGAATAGTAAGTAAGGTTTATTTATTGAGCGATTTATTATACAAATCTTGTTATTTTTTTATCATGTTATTAATAAACAAAAATAAAATACGTTGGTCACATATCATTAAACAACACATAAAATTAAGGGTACGAGTATATAACGTTTAAAGCAAGTCAACAGTGTAACAAAATGGGTTAAGACCTTGTTAATAAAAACATGGTACGCAAACGCTGTTACTGTAAGTCGTTGAAGGAACATTTTCCTTTGAACCCTGTTAATAGAATTAAAGGTGTTTTCGTAGCACCAAGCAGCCCTATATAAGTCACAGTATTATTCGATAGTGATGGGACTATCATTGACCATTTGTTTTGCATCTATAGCCCGAAATTGTTCCCGTGGAGTTGCCAATGACAATTCCCTGCCTGTTTTACGGGTGATTCAAAAGGAGCTGCCAAAGTTGCGAACAGCAAGAATGGTAGTTCGAACCACTCAGCCAGCGACCTTGGGAATCAATCACCCGAAAATGTGACTCCCATTAAATTCCGTTGGAGATTCCGGAGCCCTTGATGTAGTGCTGGGGACGATAACCGGGAGGTTTTAGCAGGTAAAACTTCCACATATCGGGTGGCGCTGCCACGGTACCGTGTACATACATTTTGACGCTTTCCCTCTAGTCAGCAAAAGGTTCTGAGGCTGGTATAGTCAAAAAGCCCGCTTACCCCTGGTCTATAGGATTACTTAATATCCAAAGGTATAAATTGATACACTACCAGTAATGAGACCACAGCTAAAATAAAAGTTAGTTGATGTTCAACGACCACGGACAAGAAGCAGTCAATCCACGCGTATTACTAAAGTAATACTGTAATAATGTACCTAAGCATTATCACAATTTTCATGAATAATGGCTACAGAAAAATCTATCGATATCGACATTACTGAGCTGAACACTACTAATAGTGACGTCACAGCTAGAAACCGGGGTCGCCGGTCGACGGTCACTCGCCCGCGCCATGTCAGATCCGTATCTTTGGCGCCATAACGCCCGCCACTCGATTTGCACAGATTGCATTCGAATTGCTCTTGCTATTTAACTAATTAATATCCGCACGCCATTAGAAATAACGTTTGTACTGCATACTGCATACCGGCCGGTATTTATGTATTGGTTATGAATATTTATATCATTAGCCGCCTTTGAATAATAGGTGGGTATAGGGTATAAACTGGGCATGTCGTTAAGATACATCTCAAGATTGGTGTAACAATGGCAATAATATTTTATTGAAACAATATTGTAACGATATTTCGTGCTGAATTGGTAAAATCAGGACTGGTTTATCCTTTATGCTATCTCCCTTTCACAGTAACCTACTTCTAATAAATATTATGCGTAGGTGATACCTACTACCGACATGGTGATATTTTTTACAGTTCGAAAAAAGTGACAGACAATTGGTATTATAATACCTTTATTGCATTTAGATATTAATTAAAAATTCGATATACGACTGGAGACAGACTTAAAGTCGGTTAACGACGCGTTGCCACCCACCGAAAACTAAATTAGAGCCCGTAATGTAAGTGTGAACATAATGTCCGAAGTTCTCTCTGTTAAATAACATAGCTATCATTGTAAATACGGCAAATAAATGCGATGGTGATGATATTGTCAATGTGTTAATTATCTACTACTTTATACACTAAAAGTGCAAAAGTAAAGTAAGTAAAAGTTAAAGGACTCTATTAAGTAATAAAGGTAGTGCTCTTGAGAGCAGTTTAATATGTTTGCAACTTATTATCATCGCATAATAAAAATATAGGCATTAAAAACAATTTTCACGTGCTTTATTTTTAATGAAGAAACTGACTTATTTAATTGAAAAAGTTCGAAACAATTTTATTCAATTAACATGCAACAAAGTTCGTTTCAAGAAGCATAAGTTTAAGCGCCTGAACTAAAATAAAAGCAAAGTAGTAAGATTGAGTCTTGATGTCTTGCTTCGGTAAGGCAATTGAAGCGAAGAGAACATTTAACGCCTGAGTTTAAAGTTTTGCATCTGATTTTATAAATATTTTAGTATTTTGCATTTCGTTTTACAAGCTATGTGTAAACATTTCTGTCTCTTACTGTTAATTAGAACATAAGATTTAACTGAATTGCAACCTTATAAAATATAATAATGTAGAGTTACATTAGTGATTTTATTTTGTGAAGTCAATAATGGGTCAGATGTTATCATCAGATGATGATGAATAGACAAGGCTACTAATATAACAGGATAATAATACACATATAAGGACGATAGATTTGACGGTTTAAGGCTTTTGGCACAGATAGCCTTGCACGAATTTTCCGTCTATGGTGGATACCGTTAACATAGAAAGACAACCACACAAAACCCAAATTGATAAGAGAAATAAGTGCAACTAAAAACATCAGCACTGCACTTCATTAGGTACCAGGCTCGCATACGTTTCTAATACATACGTTAGTGTATGATCACAGAGACGTTCAAATTAGGCTTACACCGATCTAGGAACAGAACAGACATCTCATTACAAAAGCGTGCGTATTTCGCGAGCACTATGGTTATGCCGTCATTACACCGCAATTTCTCCCTCACTCGCGCTCCAGACTGGAACGGCTTCTAATAACGCTCCCGCTGAGCAGAAAGCAAGAGATTCAACGACATAATCACCCTAAAAGCATTCCGTTTATTCCAAAAGTCGTGCCAAGAAGTCACCTGTAGGATACTGTGTCAAGTTGATTGTGAAGGGTGGTTTTACGGCTCCATTTCTTAGATAGTACAATGGTGTTTAATATCCAAATGGATACAAGAGGCGGACGGCGGATTAAAAAATGTACAATACCGGTAGCCGTCATTATGCTCGTTTATTTTGTAATCGGAGACTTTTCAGATTGCGCAAATTATAGATAGTCTATCCACTGACTTCAAATAAGATGCACATACGTTTAACATAAATCATAACATTTGCATAATACCAAAAAACAAATAAAAAATCCACAATGTAAATTGATCATGTAAAGTAAAGTAAAATTTAGTTTCATCTACATAAACAACACTATTTTTTATTTCAGCGTTTTTATTTCAGAGCCTCATTTTTCCCCTCCATTCTTCAAAAGGCTCATATGATGAAATTGAACAACCGAATATGAATTGCAACGAATCCATCTCATAAGTGATCACTGCCTCCCTAACATTGGAATGCATGGCTACATGGCAATTTAGACGAGTCCAACGATACCTTTAATATTAAAATCGGTCAACCTGTTTGGACTGAAGGGCGTGCCAAAGAATAAGCTTCAAAAAACATTACCTACTACAGTCGTGAAAAAAAGAACATAGCAGCTCTAACAATACAACACAAAATGTGTGTGTAGGTACATGGAGTGTGTGTTAAAACTTTAGCCCTAAACTTTATCCGAAAATGACACAATGGAATACTTTTAGCAGTCTCCGGGCGGGTCACGTGCACCCGAGGAATTCCTTTCATTAACGTTGCATACTTTCAGGTTGGCGGCAGGTAATATGATGCTCTCAAAATTTAAATGAAAATATTTGCGACGATTTATGAGGACGTTCATTAAGGACCACATTCGCAGTATTTGTTAGGGGCATACTGTTAAGTGGATGAACGTTAGGAGATATCAAAAAAAAGCTGAAAACGTTAACAATAATATTTTTGAAAGATATGGCCAATATAATTCATCTGATGAGATACAACTGTGACACGTATTTCTAGCATGAAGCAGTTGAATCGTGGTAGAGAGGTGTGAATGCTGACTGCCTTAGAAATGAGACGACTATCGTAGTCATCAAGAGTGATAGCACATCTGTGATCAAGTTTCTGTACTTATAATGTGTAAAGGCAATGATCACTTACCATCAGGTAGACTGTACTTCTTCAGTTTAGTAGAGTCTACAGTTCGGTAGCAGTGATAGCCTAGTGGTTAACGAACTCGGCCTCTCAATCGAGGGGTTCTAGGTTCAAATCTCAGGCATGCACCTCTGATTATTCAAAGTTATGTGCGTATTAGAAATTAATTATCACTTGCTAAACGGTGAAGGAAACATCGTGATGAAACCTACATACCTAAGTATAAAAAAAAACATCTCAAAGGTATGTGAAATCTAGTCCAATACGCATTTGGCTAGAGCGGTGCACTATGGCCTAATCCTTCTCATTATGAGAGGAGACCCGTGCCCAGCAGTGGAACAGTGATGGGTTGATGATGAGACTGTACTTCTATCAATTTAAAATTGCGATAGGTATATTATTTGACAGTAGGTACATAAATAATTTTTCAGGTGTGATGTTTGGATGCCAGTTCGTAGTAGTAGTAGTTATAAATTTATGTACCAAACCTTACACAGTAAAACCACATATAGAAACAAATGTAATTTTTAGTACCCATGTAATAAAATTAAGTAGCGATCTTTGTAATATACAAGATTGCATACAGTTACACTATTTTTGCAAGTATTCAGATGAATATAACTTTTTAAATGATTTGAATACAAACTTTTAACGAATAAAATATAGCAAGGCTTCCCATTATAACAATATTATGCGGAAAATTGATATGAAGGAACTTTTTAACAAACTGAATGTGAGGAAAATAAAAAATGGCATGGGAAAATAAAAAGGATGTCGTGTAGTTTTCATTCGGTTCACAACTTTTCGCAGGATATGTTTTTATGTAAGAGTTTTTATTAAGCTACGAGTAAGTTGGATTTTTAATTACGTCTATTCAAATATTTACATTTAAATGCATAGATTAGTAAAGATACTTCGCCGCCTTGAAATTGAATGAAGTCACAAACGGCTTATTAGTTCTTTTTTTTATTCTTGACTATTGACTTGAAATAAAAACATTTTTAGAGAAAATTTACGAATAAATAAGTAATACTACGTAATTTACATAATAAATAAATAATTATTTCAAATATTTTAGGGACATTTTAGCACGGAGACGTAGTAAAACTTTTTTACGCAACTATTTCAATTCTCAAAACTGGGTACTTTTTCTTGTTAGGAGTGAGTAATCTTTACTTATCTATGTTTAAATGAATTACAATGGAATAAAGTAAGAAAATTAATTTTTAATACAATTTATTTTAAAACGTTTGAAAAATTATCCGGAATTTATTTGAAAAATCGACGTGTGCTGTATTTAGAAACTTCACTAACTCGTATAATGATAAATAAATATATAAATAAGTTTTGAACATACAGTACCAATTTTAACGGTGTGTCGCTAAGGAAAGGTAATAAAATGTTACGCCTACGAAATATGCCTGTCTATAATATGCGGATTCCATTTTTTACATTCCAAGGTTTCATGGCAAACCTCACTGAATTAAAAAAAAGCTTTGATTTCGACGACCCTTCTTTGATTTTAGACCAGTGCCGAAGCCTTTAAAAATGGTAAAAAATGAAAAAAAATTACAATAGAATGAAACCCATTGGAAAAGGAGGGGAATATGATCAAAATGAAAGGAAAAATAAATTACGGTCGATCCGAGTTCGAGAAATGGGAGGGGCTGAGTTTTTAAGGGTAAAAAATGGTTTATCTTGATTTCCGGCTAAACTACACGTCCTATGCGAAAAAGTTCAATGGCAAAGTTGTAGGTAATAAAAAGATCTACAACTTTTGTATTTGCAATTTTTTCACATAACTTAAAAATTTGGGTGAAAAATTTAAAAAACCAAGTTTTTGGTTTTTTATTTATATCATTTTCAAAAAAAATTTTTTTTATACGAAATTTGGTGAAAACTTACCTTATTATATCCCAAGTACACTGTAATTTATTTGATTAAAAATATTTATTTTTTCGCCTTATTTTCACTTAATATCAAAAAAGCTTCCTAATTTTCAATCGAAAATTCTGACGTCAAAATATCAGCTTTTTTCAAAAAGTTTGGGGACTTTTTGTTCGTTGAAATATCTACTTTCTGATGGTGTAAAAAAATATACATTACTATAGGAAATGTTCTCAGAAAATGCAAAAAATTGAAAAAAACTTTTTTATATCATTATGTACAATTTTGAGGTAATTTCATGTTTTATTGATAAATGAAAAAGTTGCAAATTAAAATATACTTCAATAATTAACAAACAAATAAGTTAATAAAGTTAATATTTAATAAGATATCTACAATATTTTGAAAAAGTTGTAGAATCTTATTTAAATAATATTTGTAGATGTCTATTTACTGCTGTTTTAAGATAATTTATATACCTGAGTGACCTTCGGTAAATTTGAGCCCATTTTAAGTTATTTCATAGAGAAGTGGGGACGGACCTAGGAGGGTCTGGGCTTTACTACATACCTGCTATTTCGTAGCAGCATGTAAAAACCGTTAGCCAGTATTCGAGATACAGAGCAGTGTACAACATCGTTTTTAAAAAGACACGTGCAGGCTCAGTTACTCTGTGTGAATTGTGAGAAATTTACTTTATTCAAAAAATCGTTTGCAATCTACATAGCAAGGTAAATACAATCTGTATTTTAATCTATATTAATCAACTTTAAAATAAAAATAGTAATATTTTCTTTCATAAATAGTATGTTTAACATAACATAACCTAAAAAATTAAAATTGAATGATATTTTAGTACAAGAATAAAAAATAGTAATTTCGTTTATTTTATACAAACAAATTTAGTTATACTCATGATAAAACTTTGAAGGCATTATTAATTTAATTTTGTCTTTTCAGATTATCAGTATGGATGGATCTGTTTGTATAATCTGTAATAAGTCAGATGACAAGCAATTGTATGAAATAAAAAAATCAGCTTTGAATCGTTTAGTGGAGTCTAGCAAGAAGAGAATCGACAATAAATACAATTGGGTTTTTTTCAATTTTTTGCATTTTATGAGAACATTTCCTACAGTAATGTATATGTTTTTTACACCATCAGAAAGTAGATATTTTAACGAACAAAAAGCCCCCAAACTTTTTGAAAAAAGCTGATATTTTGACGTCAGAATTTTCGATTGAAAATTAGGGTGCTTTTTTGATATTAAGTGAAAATAAGGCGAAAAAATAAATATTTTTAATCAAATAAATTACAGTGTATTTGGGACATAATAAGGTAAGTTTTCACCAAATTTGGTAAAAAAAAAATTTTTTTGAATAAGATATAAATAAAAAACCAAAAACTTGGTTTTTTGAATTTTTCACCCAAATTTTGAGGTTATGTGAAAAAATTGCAAATACAAAAGTTGTAGATCTTTTTATTACCTACAACTTTGCCATTGAACCGGAAATCAAGATAAACCATTTTTTACCCTTAAAAACTCACCCCCTCCCACTTCCCGAACTCGGATCGACCGTAATTTATTTTTCCTTTCATTTTGATCATATTTCCCTCCTTTTCCAATGGGTTTCATTCTATTGTAATTTTTTTTGGTTTCAAAAATTATCGACCCTGGTCTATTTTGGTAAAACTTATTCCTTAAATAATAAAGTGATAGTTTGGAAAAAAAATAGAAGAATCTTCATTATCATTTCATTATCATATTAAAATGATTCCAGTAAAATGTATTATGTAGTACATGTTATTGCTGGAGTTGCCAACTTTTATCACTAGGGGCGCTGTATGCCATGGCATGTAAACATCGTGTAATATCAATGACACACATTAATATGGGCTGTGTAGCACAGACGGTACAGGCTCCACCTCTGCATAGCTTTAGATACCCTTCCCTTTACATGCATAACAGGAGCACGTGATATGAATTTATAATCCGAAATTTTCCAATAAGGAAGTGATTTTTTTTGTCAGTATCCTCTGACAGATCCACCTCTTGTTATGATTATAATGGCATTAGTAAATTGCGTAAAATTTTGTGTATGATATTCTAATCTTCCTTATTCGAACCTAATAGGCACCTACTCTTCGTAGTTAGAAAGGAATATCAACTAAGAATGATAAGAATGCGGCTGTAGTCAACCATTTTAAAAAACAAATAGATTTCAGACACTTCTGAGAATAATTTGGAAAATGTTAAGGCCTGGTCTCCTCAGTCGTCATCTTTCCTCCCACTCTTAATGAGTTTGATAATATAAGTATGTAATTCAAGCAAAATATAATAATATTATATTTGTAATTATATTTGAAGGTGACAGAACTCTTTGTAGTTTGACTCCAGCGACAACACCGACATACCTATTTCTGCCAAATATAGATATTTTGAAAGTGGTAGAAACCTTTGTGGTTCGACTCCGGCGGCATCACCGCCACACTTATTTCTACCTAATAACAGCAGTGTTAGGCGCTGCTGTGTTCCGGTTTGAAGGGTGTGGTAAGGGAAAAAATAGCAGCTGGGTTAAGCGCTGTTCTGTTCTGGTTTGAAATATACATATTTTTGAGGCTTTTCAGCTTAGTCCAGGTTTTTTCAGGGGTAGCAGCACATCTCTGGCTGATCGTAGGTAGGAATCTAATCTTATCTGGGGTTGATTAAAGGTGGACGGCATGGACATATGTAATTAACCCCAGATAAGATTATATATAGCTTGAACGCCTCGGAAAAGTAAGTCTCCCTTACCACACCCTTCAAAACGGAACACAGCAGTGCCTAACACTGCTGTTATTAGGCAGAAAACTATATCACTAAACTTACTTAAGTACTAACTTAAGACACGATAAGGTGACAACAAAATTAATTCTAATATTAGTTTCGGGAACCACAAAGTAAATAGGATTGTGTTTTTAGGGTTATCAAAACAATTGTTCCCTGAGTAAATTTTCCGCTGTTTATTTTTAAGACAAGACATTTCGCACACATCCCACACGTGTTGTTTTTTAACCGTGTTCTTGTTAAGATGAGATAGGAACAAATGTATAATATAACTCAAGCTCGATTTCTACAAAGAGAATTATATAGGATTTGTATAGGACACGAGTATACAGTCAGAATCATATGACGGACTGGTCACTATCCAAGATTGGATTGAAGTCCAACTTGACATCAGCCATGCGTTGCTACCTGTAAGGTCTAAGTTGGAATTTCTTTTAACCCTTTGTAATAATAACTCTTTTCGCACACCTTTCAAGCCAAAACACCTCAACGCTCAACACTGTTATTATTAGACAGAAATCGATGTAACGGTTGTATTGAAGGTGGTAGAACCCTTTGTGGTTCGACTCCGGCTGCACCACCGCCAAACCTATTTCTGCCTTATAACAGCAGTGTTAAGCGCTACTGTGTTCTGGTTTGAAAGGTGTGGTAAGGGAGACATAATTTTCCGAGGCGTTCCAGCTTAGTCCTCAGGAGTAGCGGCGCATTTGTGGCCGACCTCCGGTACGAATATCTAATCCTATCTGGAGTCGATTACAGATGTCCATGGGCGGCAGTAGCCACTTACCATCAGGTGGATTGCATGCTCGTCTGCTATTCCATATTCCTATAGCTGAAACCACGAAGGTTTTTAATTTAATCTAATAAAGTCTATGTAAAATAATCCTGAATCGTTATAAAATAATTCAGGTTTATTTACGAATGAAGTAATTAATAAAGGTTTTATAGACTATTGAAAGTTTAACTAAATAAGGTTCTAATATTTATAGAGCTAAAATAAGTTATGAATAGGATCGTTACGATAAAACTTGAAGGTATCATAGACTAATTAAAGCTTAACTAATAGGGTTTCAATGCTATGATTTCTTCTTGTATACGATCATTATATTAATACTTGATAGGTGAACGTTTAATTTTAATGTTTGATGTAGTCTTTGAAGCATTATAACTTTTAATATCAACTAGAAGGCTTTAAAAGGTATCCCTATATCTTAATATAGACAAGAAGTAATATAAGTCTATAATTTGTATTTAAAAATCAGCTAAATATTTCAACGCGCCAAACTAGTGGGATTTTATTTGAAACAATAAATCCGACTTCTTAGAAATATAGACTAAGTATATCACGGCAACAGACAAATCAAACCATATATTTAACTCCCTTAGCGGTTTGGGCTGTAGGTGGTGTCAAAGAATAAGACATACATGTGGGCGCGCCGGTAGGTAGATCTACAATGGTATTTCGATTCAACTAATTTAACCAATATTTATAAAAATATAGTTAAAATAATTAAATGAATAAGCGTTAATGCCACCATAGTAACAATAACACCCAAGCAAAACACCAAACAGTTCAGAGCACCACCGTGCCGTGCCCACTATTGGACAACTTCTGATCTGTTGACAGTTGCGCGCCCCTTTTTTATACCATGATACAGGTAGCCAATTGTTAATACGGAGCGGTAGTTCGAAATTAATATCATGTGATTTTAAAAACGGAATATTTATATATATGAAATGAAGCATTCTCCCACACGGCCATTCTGACGAGCAGCCGTTACGGCTCGCGAACAAAAGTTTAAAAAAATCAAATTCAATAATATTAAAGAAGTGGATAAACTACTTTAGATTCACGGATAATATAGTCTCAATTTTAACCACAGAAGCCAAATCTCATGGTACACAAAACACGTAACTTTAATTGGTTAACCCCATAACCGGTGTCTAATAGTGTAAATAAATGGTCGTGTCACATGAAAAGAACTGCCAAATCACATGGCTGATGTCAAATCACATGACATCATAAATTCGCTAAGTCACATAGCTTACGTACATAATTGATTATTATCTGAAAAGAATTGCCAAATCACATGGCTGATGTCAAGTCACATGACATCATAAATTCGCTAAGTCACATAGCGTACGTACGTAATTGATTATTATCTGAAAAGAATTGCCAAATCACATGGCTGATGTCAAGTCTCATGACATCATAAATTCGCTAAGTCACATAGCGTACGTACGTAATTGATTATTATCTGAAAAGAATTGCCAAATCACATGGCTGATGTCAAGTCACATGACATCATAAATTCGCTAAGTCACATAGCGTACGTACGTAATTGATTATTATCTGAAAAGAATTGCCAAATCACATGGCTGATGTCAAGTCTCATGACATCATAAATTCGCTAAGTCACATAGCGTACGTACGTAATTGATTATTATCTGAAAAGAATTGCCAAATCACATGGCTGATGTCAAGTCTCATGACATCATAAATTCGCTAAGTCACATAGCGTACGTACGTAATTGATTATTATCTGAAAAGAATTGCCAAATCACATGGCTGATATCAAGTCTCATGACATCATAAATTCGCTAAGTCACATAGCGTACGTACGTAATTGATTATTATCTGAAAAGAATTGCCAAATCACATGGCTGATGTCAAGTCACATGACATCATAAATTCGCTAAGTCACATAGCGTACGTACGTAATTGATTATTATCTGAAAAGAATTGCCAAATCACATGGCTGATGTCAAGTCTCATGACATCATAAATTCGCTAAGTCACATAGCGTACGTACGTAATTGATTATTATCTGAAAAGAATTGCCAAATCACATGGCTGATGTCAAGTCTCATGACATCATAAATTCGCTAAATCACATAGCGTACGTACATAATTGATTATTTCCTGTAAAGAATTGCCAAATCACATGGCACTCGGGTTATTATCAAACATAAACGTGACTGTTGGCCAGACAATCATCGATATGCAAGACAATCCCGATAACACAGAACTTACAATCCACATACTGTTCCAAAGTTCGCAGGTACTCAAGAGAAACACGAAGTTTTTACCAGATCTTTGACTGTCGATACTGTCATTGCTTCACAGGGTTCACAGTCATCTGACATGTTCAAATAGTTTCCTTTCCATAGCACATGTTCTCGTAGTCTGAAAACACATTACATTATATGTACAATCAATAATTATATACGAAATAACGAGAGAGCTCCGCGTTTCGTTCATGGTTTGAGAGTAAAATCTACAGATCTTTTCGTTTGGCTCGCTTAAATCTATGGCATAGTCTTCTGCATCGCCAAACGTACACTGGGTAGACTCCAGATACCCTTGAGAATATATTTCCCGATGTGTAGTTCTTCACGATGTCTTCCTTTACCGAATTTGTTATAATGTGTCTGACTATCTCAGACAGGATTTCTTGAAAATCATTAATGCCTTTTAAGTCAGCTCATTTGACTATGACAGAATTTTATAAGAAACTATTCGAGACCTGCTCAAAACCATGCACGAGTGCTTTTCTTATTTAGAACTGTAAACAAATAAGCTGTAACAAGCATAAAAATAAAAAAAAGTAAAAGTTAATTTCAAACCGAAAAACCTGATGTCTACAACACAAATGTGTGAAAATAATAATAAAGTGAATTGTCACGTTCAAAACAGTTTTAATGTCAACTTTACATACAGTAAAGAAAATATCAGAGCAGCAAGTACTCCGTGGTCGTTATTCTTAATAAAATAATTAAAATACTATTGCCTTACCATAACATGAGCTATAGTTCGTACCGTTCATGTGATGACGTCAAATGCCAACGAAATAACACTCTGAAGTCCACAGTTACATTACAACGAAAACCAGGTCATTAAACGTAAAAAGTTATTGGAGTCATCCTACCTTCATTATATTATTTACCTTATATCATTTTACTTTTACCTTGAATTTTACAATTACCTTCGTTTGTGCGATAGGCATTGCTGCAAACAAAGTCTTTACCACACAATAATGATCACACATTGCAGAGTCCAATTTGACAGTAGTGTATGTACTCTTGTCTCTGTTTCTTTTTGCAGTATTCGATTTTTCGAATTTTATCAGAACTTGCAGTAGGTATATAATTGCTCGTCCGAGCCTGACTTTGACTTATAAATCTGCAAAGATATACATTTTAATTAGTAGAATAACAAACAGCGGTCGAAACAGTATGAACACAAAATAATAACGAATATTTTCTGGTATGAACCGCGAGTTCCAATACAATATCTGATAATAATAGAATTACCTACTTCAATTTAATATAACACATACGTTAAGTATCTGTTATCACCAGAAATTGTGAATAACTTCCAAAAGTTATTGTAATTAACCATTTGAATAATAAGTATACCTACAAATACCGTTATTTCGTCCCGTATTGATTTATACATAATATTCGCTCACACACAAAAACTTTAAACCAAATTTTAGAAGTAGCGGACAAGCATGCAGTCCACCTGATGGTAAGTGGCTACTGAGGCCCATCAATATCTTCAACACAGCAGACCCTAACACTGCTGTATGGTATTGGTATTGCCGGACCATAAAAGTTTCTACCACCTTTATAACCTTTACCCTTTATCTATGTAACGACGACAAAATTATGAATAGGAGAAAAACACGCCGAATTGTTTCGTATAATATAAACATTGCGTGCGTGAATATTCTGAATTTGTTATATCCACAGCCGTATATCTAGACGTAATGTCGTCATCTGCACAGTTACAAAACTAAACAAAATAACAACAAACTCCTCATGTCAATGAATAATTAAAACGTTTAGATTGTTAGCTAGATTACATGATGGTATAGTTGACGTACCACTGTTAAAGTATTCACTAAAGGTACCAACATAATATAATTTCACACGTAAAGTCTAGGATCGTGATGTACGTCATCTCGAAATGTATTATTTACTATGACACAAAATAAGAAAGAAGATCCAATAACAATTTAAACTACTGTAAAACAAGTTCAAACTTTAAGTTATTATTAAAAATATTTGATCGACTCCGAGCGAGGCTGATGAATTGTCTTTATTAAATTAAACCTTTAAACACATTTGACCGATCAAAATGCTTACAGCTTTGCACCATTATGATAACTGTTTTTTTTTCTACAGTCAGCTAAGCTTCGATTCTCTTTACATATGAAAATTTTAAAGTGGATTGCAAGTAGTTACACATTATGTCACAAAAAACATGTGAAAAACATAGAAGACTGAAGGTTTATTAATAAGTTATAACTTACGTTAATTCACCATTTTACCTAGTGCAATACACCGTTGGGGTTACAATGCGAACACTATCAAACTCCTTTTCTTCAGCTTTACCTCCATGTATACTTCGTAAATTGTAACCACCAAAATCTAAATGTTACATTTTCATTCAAGTTTCGTCCACGTCGACATCACAAGTCAAGTGTTGTTACAAAACCCCCCAATAAGCAGCTTTTACAGATTCTGGGAACAAGCGCTAGGTAAATATTATTAGATAGCATCCTATTAAATATGACAAGCATTGGTTGAGAGTTTCAATGACCACAATACAAATGTAACCTATGCATTTGCAATAATAATAAGGCCATCACCGATAGCTATCACGGTGTTCCAGGTGAAACTAGAAATAAAACTTAGGATATTTACGGGCCATGGAATTGCGATGGTAAAAAGTATGCTACCTGATTTATCAAACCTTTTACTTCAAAAATAATCTTCATTGTGACTAGTTTTATTTTAAGACTGGGAGTTTATTACGAATGTTCAATGCATTACAACGAATACATACAAAAGATATCAGAACTTATATTCACAATCTTAAAATATTTTTTGCAGCGTAATAATTTAAAAGAATATGATCGCTATTCATCTACTTATTTAGCATAAGTAAGGATCGCCTCTTAATGAGTTGCTATAAGCAACGAAACTGTGAAAAGCATAGTTGAAATTACTCGAAATTTTAAAAACCCAAAACATTTCTAAAAACATGTCGGTACCTACATGTATGATTGTTATTTTTTCGCGCATAACCAAATATTTTCATATTAGTGATTCTTATAATCTTTAACAACTTTCAAATAGCAAAATCGAAAATATAAAAACCATTGGTTTTATCATACCGGAACGCCAATCGTTCGCCAATGAGTCTCGGCGCCAATGAGTCTTAATTACGTAGACGGTTAACATGGACGATGCTAACCACCTTCCACCTCCTCAATTTTCATACCCAAACTTGCGGTACCCAAGCTTGCGGTTGCTTTCACACGCTTGCTAAAATAATGCACATAAAATTATTACAATATTTAGACAAACCGTACACGTTACTCACGCAACCGGTTTCATCATGTGTTTCACACACAGCTCCTCCAATGTCGAAGGCCTTGTCAATATCGCCTCCATTGCGCGTCCCAAACTGTCGTCAGGAGTACAGCCACGATAAATTCTTCAGTTGAACACTTCCTATACACGCGGTTGATTATCTTCTGTTACCGTTACTTTAAAACTATTACGTAATAAAAGGGCGTATCCTATCCCGATTCTGATGTGGGCGCGCCGGTAGGTAGATCTACAATGGTATTTCGATTCAACTAATTTAACCAATATTTATAAAAATATAGTTAAAATAATTAAATGAATAAGCGTTAATGCCACCATAGTAACAATAACACCCAAGCAAAACACCAAACAGTTCAGAGCACCACCGTGCCGTGCCCACTATTGGACAACTTCTGATCTGTTGACAGTTGCGCGCCCCTTTTTTATACCATGATACAGGTAGCCAATTGTTAATACGGAGCGGTAGTTCGAAATTAATATCATGTGATTTTAAAAACGGAATATTTATATATATGAAATGAAGCATTCTCCCACATACATACATACGCTCGAACAACATTACCCTCCGCTGTCCAGAAAAAAAATACATTAAAATATATTGTTAATTGATAACAAATTTCCGTTAAAATATGATTTACACCGCTCAAAGTAACCGCTCATTAAAATGTTACAAAAAAAATAACATTTAAAACTTGACTCAAACCGCTAAACGATAAAGGTGTAGTTAGTAAACAAGTAGTTAAATTTGTATCGATCTCAAGCGACGCTCTCCACTGGCCTGATTCCTGAAACCAGCCACAGGCACGTCCTGTGGGAACGATCATCCATTATTAACTTTAACGCTCCAATCAGAGTAAATGATCTTTGGTGTTATAAAGAAAAATTGTAATGAGATATTTTTCATTAGAACTAACTTAACAGTGGATACGTTCTAATTTTTTTAAACTACAAAGTCCTCAAAGTCCTAATATTACCTTTTTAAGATTATAATAACACAACTTAAGTACATTTAAATCTAAAATAATTGGGTATATTATATTAAAACGGCGAAAACTTATAATTTTTGTAGTCCCCCACATGAGACACACACATAGTTACAAAATGTACACGTCAATTAAAAACATATTTCATTTAAAAGATCTCATAAATAATTTATCTATTATGTTTTAGCGTTCTACGATGGCCGAAGTATACAGATTGTTCCACATGATTGCAAGCCCTTAACGTTTAGTCTAAATTCAACAATACAATCTATATACGATTTATGTGCTTACTTGTTTATTTCGTTATTGCTATCAAATCCTATCTATGTCTATCTGGTTCCCTAAACATTTCTCCTAGACACATTAAGGACCTAAACGAATTACCAATAGCACAAACCGCCGAGAAATAAGGTGCACTTAGCTAACGAGTGGCGGAATTATCGATCCTGGTCCTTCACTGGCCTGATTCTTGTAACCGGCCAAAAGCACGTCCTGAGGGAACGATCATTATTAATAATTAAACCGCGCTTTAATCTAGAACTAAGTGCGTATTGAAGGAGAATGTTTATAAGGCAAAAAAACTAGCATTTTGGTAATGTTTAGTGTTTTCAGATTTATTAATTACAATAAATAATGTACACACACGTATAAAGGGATAAATTGAAACGGTAACGTTCTAAAATGTATTTATTTTATACAATGGAAGTACCAGACTAGCATACAGTCCAACTGATGATAATGATCACTACTACCCATGGGCATCTATAATCAACTCCATACAGAATGAGTGTTCTGCCTCAAGTCAAACGGATTATTACTGATGTTTAACGCTGCTGTATTTCGGATTGAAGGGTGCGTAACCGAAACAAACGTATTTGAGGTTCAACTTAATCCTGGCGGGTTTCGTATCTGTGTATGACCGCAAAAAGAACTAAACTTAGATGGGGTAGATTACAGATGTGCAGGCGACACCAGCCACTCACCATCAGGTGAACTGTAGGTTATTTTTCTACTTTTATATTATAAAAAGTCTATGTTAACACCATAACGCACCATTTTACATGGTTCATACCATATTGTTACCGAATTAATATTCCTCAGAATTTGTATTAACTTGTTTAAGTATAAACATTATGAATTCCGTGATATATACTCGCATTTATACTCTTATGGAAATGTGAAGCCAGTTTGTATGACTGCGTTCAGATACAAATGCGGAAAAGGGGTATCGATGTCACACTGCGTGTTTAATTAATTCTCTGTTACATAATAGGGGTGACACTCTTGACTTGGCATTCGAAAGATAATAACAGCAGTATTAAGCGCTGCTGTGTTCTGGTTTGAAGGGTGTGGTAAGGGAGACATATTTATCCGAGGCGTTCCAGCTTAGTCCTCAGGGAGAGCGGCGCATCTGTGATCAACCTCAGATAGAAATATCTAATCATATCCGGGATTGATTACAGATGTCTATGGGCGGCAATAACCACTTACCATCAGTTGGACTGCATACTCGTCTGCTACTCCTATATTATAAAAAAAAAAACTAAATATATTTTTATAATTATTTGTACGTATATAATGTAAACTCGGAGTTTAATTAATTTATTTTTGTTTAAAAAAATCTTAATTATTTCGTGATTAGGGAGATTTATATTCGTTACGATACGAATAAGGTACAATGTTTGGTACAGCTTGAAAGTAATAAAAAGAGATTTCTATAACTCTTGTACATGTCCACCGCCTACGGATAGTCTGAACGCTATATTAAATCGAGGCTGTTTAAACTTGAAGTAAAACGGATTGTTGAGAGCTAGCAACAAGTGCCAACAACGATTATTACATTCTCTTATACCAGGGCTTTAATAATGTACCCATTTCTAAATTTAGACCCTACATTCAATATTCATTCGCATTTTATTGAAATATATTTTTCTTTTGTTTTGAGACAACACTCGTAGAATCCTATCAGAGAATTTTATCAACATAAACATGTCGGCAAAATAAAAGTAATTATATTATACTCCAAGTCACTAGATGAATAAGAACTAATTGATTTATTTTTGTCCAAATAAATAACATCTTAACATGTCAGTAATAACACGACCAGAAACAAAGATGAAAACCCACCCTTTGTACCTTTCGGCCTGTAATAACATCTTCAGTCTAAAATAACACAAATTTTCCCGAAGCAATATAAGCTTATAAGCTTGACTCGATTTCCGGTACTACAAAGTGATAAGCTTTGAAGAAGAAATTCTGCGAAATTTTCATGGGGTGTTTATTACATCCAATATATTGCAAATATTGAACTTTAGCGGCGTGATCTTATTTTGGCCTACTTTGTCCACAATATGTACACAGATTATATTTCTCTTCAGCTGATTGGTTTTAAGGACGGGTTAGTGATATTTGGGTTAATGAAGATGAACGAGATTACAAGTTACACGTGTAATTGTACTTGAAATCGTTGATATGAAAAGTAATATTTGTTAATATCTTCGTTAATGGTATAAACACTTCTGAGGAGTTGCTATCCCTAATGACAAAGTTAAAAGAATTTATATCAGTAAATCTGCACTCATATTTATTTAAATCAAACCAAAGCAAGACAAAATCTTGTGAAACTTAAAGATGTAATAATAATATCGTTTAAACGCCAGAAATAATTAAACTATTTTCTAAAAATAAATTATTTTATTCATGTTATATTTTTTTTTGATATTATTCATAAAGAACCTTATGTTTAAAACTGTACATAGTTAGTCAGGATAATAAGGACTCTCTCATTATACTTCGTACACGCATCTGTATTTTAATTTCAAACTACATTCATTTCACTTGAAACTCTGCACGGGCGGAGTCAAGGATTGCCCTTTCACTTATAACATTCCTCTCATACACTTCTGGAGCGAGCGCTATTTCCCTGGAAAGGAAAAATATGTAGAAGTAAACTATTATTACATTTTTAAGAATGTTTAAAAATAAATGACATGAGCACATACTTCACTTATTTCCGCTTTATAACAAGTAGTTCTGTTTTTGTTTGGTGTTGTTCAGTATTTAGAACTGGTCGAAATACTGATTAATAAAAAGTAAATTCAAAATTTGAAATGTTGACGTTTCCGTCATAACACATGAAAAATATATACAGTTGGCGTTCGTGATTCGTCACGGGACGTATATTATATTATATATTTATTACGGAGGTCCTGAGGACCTATTCGGGAGTCGGGAGTGAGTCTTTGTGCATCAAGGACGACCGGTCGCCAAAGGGAGTAGAGTACCACTTATCGGTATTTATATATTGTATTCATCTTATTCATCTTATTCATCTACACTTATTGCCGCTAGCGCACAAGGATCAAAATTCGGTTTAGAACCAGCGACCTAAAACTCATACAGGTGTGGTAGAGGTACGTCTACGAGGCGTTTAAACTTAGTTTTTCAGCAACGCGTCTGTTAACAACCTCAGGTAGAGTGCGAGCTTGTTTGCTTTTTGTATAATTAAAAGGAAGTTAGAACAATTGAAAAGCCACATTTGGCTTACTTTTGTCATCTCAGTTATAACTTTCTACTATAATTACAGTGTTAACACTATAATTATTATGTCTTCTTATAACGAGAGTAGTTTAGGTGTGTTCTCAGTCCGCACATTATGAATGAAGTAATAAATACGGTAAACTTCAATGATAAATCATATTTTCTAGTTCTTACATAATTTCGAAGTAGAGATCAAAAGTGCAACGATGAAGTCTGCGATCTTCAACAGTTTGAAAGGTCAAATATATCACAATCTAATATGGCTTAAAAAAACTTGACTATAAATAAAGGTAAGACGTATAGAACTAATTCAGAACTCTCAGCAAATGTTTACATATGACTTTCATGAAACAAAGACGGTGCTATGAAAGAGCAGCGCTGCCTTGACACGTATATTTGTCTCATCGGTTCGAAGATAAAAAGGAAGCTTTGTTCCGTCTTATGTGTGCCACGACAACAAAACATGTGGGAACAATCGCACGAACTAGTCAGACGTGCTACTTCTGATGCTAACACGGAATTCGGAAATGAAAACCAGCTGAATGGAGAAGCTAACAATACAAGCAGTAATAACACTTCGCGTGTTCTCCTGCAAAATGGGTATGTAGTTCACCCGATTTAGATGCCTATACCTGAGTTTAATCGGAAATAAATAAATGGAAGGACTGTTTTTATTAAAATACTGATGGAGCCTGTAGTATATTAAAGTATGGTAAATGGTCACCGTCGACCATGGACATCTAATAGACTCTTAGTAGAATCGGAGTCCTAAATGTCCAGGGGTGCGTTATCAACTCTGACTAAGATGGAATGCCTTATCTAAATGAAAGACACACCAGCCTTGAAATCATAAACATACTGCTTGACTGTGTTATGAGGCAGAAATAAATATAGCAATATGTAAGTCTATCTAACTTTTTCTATATAACTTTGTCAAGGCTAAACTACTGACCCATTCAACGATGAGGTTACTCACGAAACCTTGAGAGACACCAAGATTCAACTCAAAACTGAACAACTTGTTTTTGTCTAGAATCAACATAATTAAAAGTTTATAAACAACGTGTTAATATAAGCTTAGAAATCTGTTAGCTAGTAATAACATTTTGCCGCGAATTTCATCTAAGCGGAGCTGGCGGATATTGTTTTCGCACGAGTGATTCCAATATAAACGTCCGGGTAGTAGATCAAATTCATGTATTTTTTATAGAAGATCTTAGTTTTGAAATAAAGTAAGAATTTAATTAGCGACTTTGTTACGAACGAGCAATGAACACAATTAAACTTGCGTAGGCGATTTATTTAGGACAGTTAAAAAGACTCATAAACATAATTACAAAAAAGATTCTAACTGATGTCAAAACGTAGATATAGTTTACAGAATCTAGATTACAAACTAGATTTTGCTGAATATTTACTCGCCGTATCATGATTGAGTTATGATTTGTACAAAATTTATGAAATATGCTACGTTCAAAAGTATAAGAACTGGGATAAGAAATCGGACAAAACAATGACAGACGCGCCATCATTACATTAATATTCAGTATTCTTAAGAATAACTTTTCTTTATTTTTGCGATGACATTTCCATCTTGGGAAAATGAAAAATGGACAACAATGAGCTGACGTTCCGAGTGAAAAGTAATTAATTCATACTGTCTCATAAATGAACAAGGCCCTACAGACAAACATCTGTGTTCTGAGCTGAAGCGAGTACACTAGCGCTGTAAAATAATTACTTAGTCCCTTACACCGTACATAGGATCTGTAACTGTATAAAACCTTATCCTTCCTCCTTTGTGCATAATCCTTGTAAACATCATCAAGAACATGGCACAATTACCTACTTAGGTAATTAAAAAGAGGAAAGATGTTGCTCATAATGAAAATGTGTTGATAAAGGAAGCTGCTTACTAAATATAAACAGCTGTAACTTTTGTAGAAGTTAATTGTTAAAGTTGTTGTCCGGCTATTAGATAGAATACCTAACAGCACATTAAAATACACATAAGATGAACTCGTGTGGTGTCCTGTAGAGATAGTGAATTACAAGCCAATATCATAAAATCCAGATTTCTAATTTAATTATAACTTTCCGTAAAATCCATAGCACTTTAAAATAATATTATCAAAAGCCTATCGTTTTCTACGTTACTTTTGAAATTATGTTTACATTAACACCCATATCCCGATTCTATCAAAGTAAGTAAAGAGAATCAATTCCATTGATGGGTTTTGTAAATTGATTTTTTCCCTCCGTGAAATAATTCTAATCTTAACTTATCTACGCCAGTTTTTTGGCATAAAATTGATAACGATTCACTTAGAATTATATTTACCGGATAACCTTCTACTGCGTTATGTACTGAAATTTTTACTTATGCAATCACGATCATTGTTATGTAACATTTATTACGTTGTAGTTTTTCAAATAAACAAAAACTGCTGAGGAAATAATTCAGACCTTTATCCCTATATCAGTCTTTGGACATCTAATATGAAATATGAAATTACTATTAAGAGCCATGTACTCTCTAAATCCAAGCATTTTTTCGCTGTTATTTTCAAGCTATCAGCCACTTGGTCAAGAGCGACTTGAATCATTTTTGATCCACTCATGAAATTTCTTGATCAACGAGTACTTCCAAGTGTTATGGCCAGCTCATTGCTCCTTTACATCTGATTTTGAGAAATATATCAGTGGACTAAGATTTTCTATGGAATTTACCGTTACGAATTCAATTGCTTAACGAAATCCAACATAACTTCATAGTTAAGCAAGACAGCGGGTTACTATAAAAATGTACGATTAATGTCTTCGTGTTTGAGTATTCTATGACATCGATGGTGTTTGTAAATGAAAACAGCAAGGGGTGCAGAGCGCGGGACGGCGGCAGTCGCGCGACGCCGGCCGGCGCGAACGACCGCTCACAGCGGCGCAAACGGTGACGACTGTGAAACTTTGTGCCGCCGGAAGATGATTGTGTGAAACGTGTGTGAAGGTAATATGTTTGTTTGTTTTGTGGTGTTGGTTGTTTTTTTTTTAATTTTGAAGTTTAGGAATTTTAAATATTTTTTTCTAATTAAGTATTTTAACAGTGGATATTATTATATGAAGCATTTTAAAATTAATTAATGATTATAAAACATTTTATTATATAATTATTATCAGTGCCCAGTTAATATTTTTGTTTTATTGTTGTTATTGTTTTAAAATAAATAAAAAAAACTAACAATACAATTGTTTAATAAAAATAAATTCTATACTTACTTATATAAATATGTCTAATTGATATCCAAAAAGAAGTTTCTAATTCGACTTTATGTTGTTTTAAATAAATAAAAATTGAGACGTTTTAAAAGAAAATAATATTTTCAAACAACCAAGTATCAAAATCTTACTAAATTATGTTTTACTTTTCACAATTCACTCTCACAAAATGTTCCTCCCCCGGAAGCAAAAAAGAGCGTTTTAGCATTTTAAACAGCAAATTCACTCAAGTATAAAGAATCACGATTGGTTTTATCCACCCTTAACGCTCCGAAAATTTAGTCTTTTGCACACTTTACTCTCATTAAATTTCACAATTTTCTCTTAACGGACCACAAGACAAAGCTTTTCGTCATTTTGAAGAACTAAATTATTTAAGTGTAATCACCCTTGAATCACCGATAGGCATAATTGTAATAACTTATGAGGACGGATAGTTTTATATTTTGGATAAAAAATCTTCATTTTAAGATTGAACTGTCATAGTTGAGTATGCTCTAAATCTAACATAGTAAAATAATAATACGGTGACGATATCTCTTAATTCGCATTTAATAAAAGAACATAATCACTTTACTGCATGGTTGGACTAATATTTTATTACATAAACTATAATAATTAGTTTATAACCTCATCCACTAACGTATAACTTTAGTCATAATCATAAAACGTTTAATTACCTCCTAAATATGTAAGTGTTAATTGCTTTAAGCTCTAGAGCCTTAATATTATCCTCTGTTTTAACATCAATCTCGTTTAATATGCTTTTGCCTATAAAACTTCAATTATTAACTATGTTTATGATTTTATAAGTAATCGTTTTAATATCAAAAACAATTACATAATTCTAAAAATATATATTTAACTTACTTAAAAATTATACCTGTATTAACTTATTAAACTATACATACGTATATACTAAGTCACACGCTATGTTTAAATATATTATATTTATAATCTAGAACGGACGCCACCACGTTTTCGAATTTAATCCTCATTAACCTTTTATATATGAAGGCGGATTATACTCGTTCTAGTGGCGGTAGTACAGCCACGCAATTTAATACTCCTACGAAAGATAAAATTTGGTCATTGGCAACCTCGGTAAAGACCTCTACTGGTTGACACTATGAAAGATGTGTACTACTAAATAAAAATAGATGTGGATCACATTCACATTAAAAGAACTGACATATATTTTTTTAAAACATAAAAACGGTTTATCTTTTCAAGCAAATATCTTATTTTGGATTTTTAAAAACCTAAATATTTTCGTGAATCGTAAGCAGACACTTTCAATTTGTAAACCCAATCCTAAAATAAAGGCAACACAAGCAATGTGAGCAATAAACTATTTGCTTACTGACTGAGTTGAGCCGAAATCCGCGATGTCGGTCCCTAGCACGGCCATATTTATACAGTAGGTTCTTGCCCTAGAACAAAAATATACAGGTTATTGAGTGCTGCAGAATATTCGCTCGTAAAAGTTTTTACGTTGCGGAAGTACAAGCTTTTCTCCACCTCGAATAAAGCTCCGTAATCAAGATCCACATTTAGGCACAAGACGTAAATAGTTCTACTTTTGTTTTACTCTGGTCTTTTCGTATACAGGTAGGTATGCCAACGTGAGGCCATTGTTGGCGAAATAACTTTTTGAAGAAAACACTACATTATGACGGCAATATGTTTTCTTGTCTTCGAAATATATGTGGAATATGCATAAATAATATTTCATGTGTTGAAGAATAGCTATCGAAATTATCCAGTACTTTAATAATAATTACTATGAATTTACTATTAAATTAAATGAGCATTTTAGGAGTTTTCATACGTCGTGACATTAAGATAGTCACGATCATAACTTAAAAATTCATTATTTGACATTCAAAACACCCCTGTTTTTCGAAACAAAGAAGCATGGTTTAACTGACTAACCAAAAGTAGGTTCTTTTCAGTTTAAAATCGTCCAAAAATACTTTTTCGTCTTTCCGTTTGACAAATGGTAAAATTCTTGTAATTCAAACGGACCACAAAAACCTTTTAACGCAAGTTATTGTTCAAAAAGATTAATGATATGTCCGAATATTTTCTCACACAATGTAAAACGAAATGTTATTTTCTGAACCTTTGAACTTTTAATGACATGAACTATGATTTTACGTACAACAAAAATAACTTGACCTTTCAAAAAGGGACATTTAAAAATATATTGATTTTGTGGTTAATACATACTTATATGACCATTTACGATACAAACCGATCATTAATAATAATTTTAAACAAACTTGCAAGAAAACTAGCGATTACTATTTAAAAAAAAAAATGAAATATATCACTCATACAATTAATACGAGTCCAACGACCCCTCAAGTCTTTAAGCCGTACATGTTGTAGGGCGTGCCAAAGAATGAGGCATAAAATATGTAATTACGCTAGAAAAACATTACCGTCCGCAGTGAGATAAAAACTTGTATAAATTATTTTGTTGTTATTTAAATGGATATTGTTGTATGGTCTTGTTGTTTGAATGAATATATACTAATTCGTCAAATCCTCTGCAGGTACAGTCAGCGAAGCGTAAGCTCAGCTTTGCATTAATTTGTATGAGTGATCGCCAAACGTAGTCAAAAAGCAGTACAAACCGGTTTAAACCGACGCGAGACGCGTGGCGAGCTTTTTGTTACTGACGTCTCAGTACAGTACAGTATTGGTGTGTTCTTGCATGCACTCACACAGATGAAAATTAAAATTGTATTAAAATTTATTTCTGCTTAATTTTATGTGCGTAATTTTCGAAGTACAATTTGACTGATTTTTTTTGGCGATGTCCACTAAGATCCATTGCAAAAATCCATTGATGGATCTTTTTGCACTTTTTTGTCCACTTTAATCCATGATACAGGATTTTATTCAAAGTGGATCTTTTAGGACTAACGAGTGTCGGAAGATCCATTATGAATAAAAACATACGAAGAAACATACCTTTTTTATGGCTCAAAACACACAAAATAAACTTAAATAGGGATCTTTTCATGTATTTTAATTTATTTTTTCTTTTGTGTGTTTTTGAGCCATAAAAAAGGCATATTTCTTCGTATGTTTATATTCATAATGGATCTTCCGACACCCGTTAGTCCTAAAAGATCCACTTTGAATAAAATCCTGTATCATGGATTAAAGTGGACAAAAAAGTGCAAAAAGATCCATCAATGGATTTTTGCAATGGATCTTAGTGGACATCGCCTTTTTTTTCCTGTGATTAGTGAGACACAATAAAATGATTTTTTATATTTATCTATATGAATGTTGACTTATTGCAACTGATTGCGGAGGGTAATGTGTAATGACCGCATGTTCTAATCTATGTTGTAGTAGTGGCACTTCATATTTACTTTAGATTTAGTAGTCGACTTTTTGTTTTTGTATTAATATTATTGTTGAAGTATTTAAAAAACGGTTAAGTACATAAAATATGTATGTGCATTAACACAAAGTTACATTTTTAAACAAGATTTCCATTTTACAACTTGCAGCGATTCAGGCTACCTATTTAAAACATTTTGCAGCGGCAAAAATAGCGGTGCAACTGAGTATGTAATTAAAAATAATTACGTTTCCACTTCTTAGTTGACCTTTCCGTGTCACTGGAAATATCGTTGTGTACCTAATCTACAATATATTTTATATGGAATAGCCTAAGGTTCGTTGGCAGAAATGAAATTTAAAAATTCGTTGTAAATTTTAAATTAGATCGTAATAAAAACACGTGTTAAAGGCACCAAATGAAAACGAAGGGCTGGGTCCTTGATAAAGTACATTTTAATAAAATTTAAGCTTTAGTAAACAATTTACTTTGCTTTTAATAAATTGAACATATTAATTTCATTTCAGGAAATAAAGCAAGTTTGTAGTATGTAAAAGTTTTTCCTGATCGTTTTTTTTTTCGTCGCCTACACAACACCTACGCACACAGTATTATACTTGGAAGCAGTTAAATAAATATTTATTAGATAATACATCTTAGTCTTCAGAAGTATACATTCATTTATAAATAACAGTAAGGACTCTTAAAGATTACGTAAAGACCACACAAAATATAGTAGATTGCATTACTGCCTGATACTGTCATAAACAGACATTTGAGCAGATTCGAAGATTCGATGACAGTACAATACGTTCTTGTCTTCGAATGATGGATATGATACAAAATCGGGAGAGAAACGATTCGTCTTGTTCAGCGGAGCAGGGAATTTCAATATTGGATATTTTTTGTTACATATTTCATACCACGAATATGTATTAAAGAATTCTTAAGTTAGTTTTAAGTGCCATACGCCTGAATGACTTTGACTATACTCTTAAGCATACACGTAGGTGTAATGCAGATAATTATAATTCGATAACGATCTATCTCGAGTAATTAACATTTCTATATTTTTTAAGATTAAGGAGAAAAACATTACCATTGCTTTTAATTAGGTTGGACTCTGTATAATTATTTGACGACCCGCGTGGCTGAGCGGTCACCATACCGGTCTGAGGGTCCCGGGTTCGATCCCCGGTCAGACAGATATCTAAATGATGAATTTAGATTTCTGTTTCTGGGTCTGGGTGTTTGTGTATTCGTCTATGTGTGTGTCCATGGCACGCATGACACAGGGAATCCTAGTGTGGGGCTGTGAGTGTAGAAAGCGTTTGTTTCGTTTGTTTGTTTTATTGTAAAAAAAATACAACCTGAATAATTATTTGCGTAAATCACTTCCGTATCAAAGATTTCACAAATGAATACGATAAATATGGTTTCATTTCCTCTAAATACGAACGTGATTTCTGAAATACACACGTTAAGTTACATAAACTTTGCCACAAGATAATGAACCCTCGTTAGAATAACGCTATCATGCAGAAACTTGCGTGAAAGTGTATGGTGACACCTCGGTATGATTTTTTTATAATTTCACCTACATTACAAACTTACATTTTTTGTCGTGAGATATTTAAGATAATCCTCCCTAGATTCCATGTATTCAACTTATTAATGTCCCGTTCAAGGGCCACGAATGTGAGTTGTATAAATTAATAATATACAATATAAGTGTATAAATAAATATTTGAACCGCTACCTGGGAAGAACTGTGATTTTGAGATGATGTGATGAGTGAAAAGTTGCATAATATATAAGACACATATGATAGTAGTTATCGAAGTAAAAATGTATACGAAAGAATTAGAAATTACATCGGTAATAATATATTTTTCCGCAAGTTATTTATTCATGTTATTTATACGATATTATTTAATTATATAAAAAATATAGCGTCTGCTCGTAAATCAGTTTCTTCTCAAATTAAATATTTTTTGCTACCGCAACTCACGCGAATATTGTCTTAACTTCCACATATAGTGGAGTTCCGTTATCTTTATACGGAACGGATTACCGTATTTGGTAATAACATGAAAAAAAAGATATCCTAATTTGCTTTCAATAATCCTTCCCTTTAGTTTATTCGACTTCATTTTGTAAAACAACTTCCACGATGTTCCATTTGCCTCATTTGAATTTCATCAGCATATTAATTGCTACAAAGGTTTACTCACTCCTACATAATGCTTATGTAATCCTGTACTTAACATCTTACATCACAATGGCATTACGATTCCTAGTGTTTAGTTATAGTTCGAAATAGTTGAGCACTTAAGTAAATGTTGCTACACAGCCTCGCCGTGTGAGATTAATTCGTGTTATTTAATAAACGTCTACAGTACCCAAAACTTGTATTAAATTGAAACTGTTAGGGATAGGGTGGGTTATACAAATCCAGTTAATGACCGTGCCCATCGCATTAGTGGGTCGATTCATCACAATACACCAACCGAATGACTCGGCAGAAGTTGTGCCGCAAAAATGGACGTCTATATTGGTATATTAGCTACATAAGCTTTGGATTAATCGTTCTATTTCCGCAATAGGCGTCTAAAAGTAAAGATAAAGCTATAAATATGACTGTTTGCTGAGATTTATTCAGGAAATTGAGGTAACTGACGAGCTTAAAACGTGACTACTTGCTTTTCTTAAGAAATTAAAGTTGATGATGCTTATCCACTTTAATTTCTTAAGAATGCAGTCAAGCAAGAAGCAGTCAATCTGATGGCAAATTAACATGAGTTGCTGATAGATATCTGTAATCATACTCATGTTAGATTAGTCAAAGTGGTCTGAACTGTTTCGCTACCCCTAACGACTTAGATTGCATGCCAACTTTAAGTGTATATGACATGGTCATAATAAGCAACAGAAACAGGTGTTAGTGTGGATGAAGACTAACCATTATAAAGGCTTCCACGTCCAAAAGAAGTAAAGCTCCAAACTTTGGCGCAATAACGTTAGTCAATTTGCGTCCTTCACTCTTCATTCCACAATTCTAGTGATCCTTAATAGAAATGAATAAAACATTAAATTATTGTAGAGTCCTAAATATTATAATGGCGACTCTGCCACGCGATTCATTAATAGATTCTGTAATGTATTTTCGAACTTGTATTATTATGGTAAGACTACCCACAGGCAAAGATATTCAGCCGACGACCGCTCAAGTTAATGAATATAAAAGTAACAATGAATGAAGAGAAACAATTAGAATTAGAATAAATTATTATTTTTTAGAATATAGGAGTAGCAGACGAGCATGCAATCCACCTGATGTTAAGTGGCTACTGCCACCCATGGAGATCTGTAATCAACCCCAGATAGGATTAGATATTCCTACCTGAGGTCGGCCACAGATGCGCCGCTGCCCCTGAGGACTAAGTTCGAATGCCTTGGAAATGTATGTCCCCATTAACACACCCTTCAAACCAGAACACAGCAGCGCTTAACGCTGCTGTTATGAGGCAGAAATAGGTGTGGCGGTGGTGCCGCCGGAGTCGATTCACAGACGGTTTCACCACCATCTCGAAAACCTTAATTGTTTCTGATCTTACCAAATAATTATATAAATAGTTCTATATAAAATCAGCCTATACAAAGGCTAGAAGTTCTAGTAACTCTTTTTCTCTCAAAGTAAAACGTATTCAACAAAAATTCGTATCTATTCACCCTCACAAAAATCCAGAGGCCCCCTGACGGATTAACTGAACAGAAATGTTTCCAGCCGCGTGAAGAGCTGCCTGCAAGCCTGTCTGGATTGATAAAGGGCTTCATGGAGGTTTTTTGAAATCCACGCAATGCGAATTGAACTTTTTCTTATTGTACGGAAACGTCAAACTGTCCTGCTGGCTACCAGATACGGTGCTCAATACAGCAAATCGATTATCAAAAAATTCAATAAATTCTCATCCCGGAAAATTTTTAATATTGAGGGATACATTTTTCTGAATTTCGAGGTAAATCGGCGTTTTATTTACGCATTCTACTTACAGAACATAATCTGGTACTCATATAGGTATGGTATAAAATTTCTTCTTTTCATTTCCACAGATAGCTTTACTAAGATTACCTATCTAATGCCGGAATATAATTTACGAATATTATGTGTCACTTGAAAATTCGAACATTTTCTCATATCAGTCACGTCACTATGCCTTCTGATTCTGATCTAGATTTGATAGTGAATAATTGAATCATTATTTTATATATAATTTTTATAAGCTATAAAGACATTATTAAAACATTCCCAGTATGATACGCGTAAACTGATGCATTTATTTTCAAAAAGATCGCAAAATAATAAACGATGACCAAAATTACACTACGCGAGTTGAGTATAACAAATATTGAATTTCTGCATGCGGGTTCATATTTACTTAGTAAAAAACACAAAATAGTGTTAACGGCGTAACTGGGAAACGGCCCACATCGTTGCATTGGTTATAAAGAAGGTTTATGAAGTCCCCTACGATCATCTAATAATGATAGTCTTACATATTTTCATTAAAATAAGTAGGTAAAATCAGGCGCGGTCACGAGTTGGATATTTTGTTGGTATTTTATGCACTTTGTAACAGATTATAAAAAAATCTAAAAGCATTATTACTGCGATTTATTACGTATAAGACATTCAATATTTCTAACACTGATACATAAAACGGCGTTTTTTTTTAAATCTTCGTATGAACTAATTAAGTACCTACAATTAGTTATTTAACTAATTTAGACGGGGCTTTTTTATAACGTTAAACGACATTTTTACTTGAAATACCTGCTTTAATAACTGCTGAAATATTAAAGATCCTTTGAAAAACCAGAAGACCTTTCGCGAGGAACATACTCGTAACAACGTAACTGCAAACACATGCATTCATGTTATTATGAGCTACTCCACTCCCATCTCGAACATATTTTGTGTTAATAGGACAATGTTCTGCTTGTTATGTCCTTGTTTAAGTCTAGTAAATGTCTATAAACCTATTTTTTGATTTTATAGAACGTTCAGGTCATTGACACAGTAAAGTTTTAATGGCATCTATAGCAGGTATTAAAGAGAGAATTGGAGTATGTAAGAGGTAATTGGACGTCTGAGTAAACATTGTTGTTTACTTAGTGTTAGGTCTATCTTAGTTCACTCCTAGAAAATCTTTCTCCATTAATCCACTTCTCGGTGGGTCTGATCACAGAACGAGAAAGATTTTAGACCTAAGTTTTAACTGTTTTACTTAAATACAATATTTGTATTTGTAACATTACCTATGTTACATAAAATAATTCACCCCTTGGTAAACCCATGCCGGTAACCCATATCCGATCTGGTAAATCTTATGGGAATTCTCTTGACCAGTATTTATTTACACTTCTTAAAATAAAGGGTTCCAAATAGAGAACGTAATGTAATATATATGATATTTTGTTAGTAGGTTCCTAAGCATGTACCTAAATTATATAACAATGTACAATTGTACATACATAAAAAATAATAAGAATTTTTATAAATAAATAAATTTACATTTTACTTACCACGATTTTTTGCTAAATAATTATATTTTCGTTTTTTATTTTTACTCTTAAAATCTGAATTTCTACCGTAAAACGTATTTTCAGTAACAATTTCATAGAACAATGGATGCGTAGTTAAAGGATTACAGAGTCTGTCTTGTTCCGAGTGTAAATACATATGTTTGCGGTAAAGCCTGCACAAACGGACAGGCGAGACACCACAAGAGAAGCCCCAGTACACGACCGGACTTAATCGCAAACTTTATACGCTCTATTACATGGCAAATGTTTATAATTAAATAGTATAGGTAGGTATTAAAAACCGGATAAAATAAATAAAAAAATATACCTAAATTGCAATTATTAACAAGCCTTTATAACTAGATACCTAAATTCACACATACAATCATGTATACGTATTAAATTTGCTATATTTTCTTAGTACTTCTAATGCACCAACATTTGTATTAGATTAGGTACAGGTATGAATATTATGCAATTCTCACAGTAACATATAGATACAGACTAAATTGATAACTTGCGTTCTTAAAAGTCTCGTAATTTATTCATATTTATTGTAATGATTGCATATTTACTTTGACTTTTAACAATTACATTAAAAATCAGTATGAAAAATCAGCATGTTCCTATAAGAACAATAATATTGCATTCTGTAGGTATGAAAACAAGTAATTCCTCTCCAGAAATACGAAACAAATGTTGAATGTTAAGCCGACACTAATGGACAACGCGATACCTCAAGTGAAACCTCAATACGACTAGCTTAATGGAAATCTTTTTTTTCTTATATTAGGTATATATTACCAATGCTTTAAAGACTTTTGAAGCTTAATCGTTATCTGCTTACACATTTTGAAATATGAATAATACTTCTTGTTACTTACCAATTTTTAATCATTTAGGTTTTTTTTTTAGTTTTTAGCCATAGCATGAAATCAAATTTCAAGTTTAAAACTAATTCACAACATTCTCACTTTATTCTGATAGGTACAAAATTTTAGTGACGAGCATGATAAGAAATTAGTTTATAGATTACTTAATAATGAAACTCTAATATATCGGTAAATCATCCAAGGTTTACGACAATATTTGTACCTATTACCTTTATACCGTTCATCAGTATATAAACATTAAAAAATAATCAAAAGTATATTTTATCAACCTGTAAAACGATGTTTTAAAAATATAAAGGTCACGTAAAGTGCTTAACCAAAATCGGCTTCGAGTGTATAATTTGCCGAAATACAGGTCAGCTTTTAGAAATATAATTTTCAAAGCTTATAAAAGTCTCCGGCTCGTTACACCGTAACGTAGTTTAGGAACTTTTAAGGATTTTGGATCAATCAATTTATTACTCCGGTAATTTTGAGTGACGTTGATAATAATGATATCTTCCTAAAATAATCTTGGAGATTGATATTTTTATTACACAGGACGTTTTGAAGGAAAATTTATTTGTGACATGGAAAGTGTTTTTACTGCATTTATATTGTTTCTTTCTGTAATAAAGTATAGCAAATTTATTTTTGCCTGATATAACACTGACTGCGTACTATTTTGCTATTCTTATACCATAAAAAAAATGTGAGCCGTCACGGGACGCCTGGCAGATGTGAAACATCGACATTATTTTGTAAAAGTAATATGCAGAAAAGAACATATTGTGATAGGAACTAAATATGTCATAATGATAAAATAAAATATTACGATTTTTTTCCAGATAACGATGACTATTTATTGAATAAACATTTATTTTCATTAAATACAAAAATTTACGAATTTATTTCAAATCGTGACTACTTATTTCGTTTAATGAATCGCACAGTCGATTGCGCACGGCATGCGTCGCCACGGCAGAAATCGGTTTTACGTGCGGCTATAGATGTTTCACATCAAAAAACCTTTTATGTTATTCATGTTACTTTACCTAAATATCTAGTTTTATTTTTCTTTGTTTAAATTCTATGTATCAGCATAACAACAAAATCTAGCAAATAAAATAGCACAGCCGTCCGAGCAGCCCGGATGTAGGGGCAAACTGAAAATCAGCGCCATAACTCAGTTTACCTGCTCGTGGCACAAGCTGAGTTTGTCCCTTTTCGGTCGTTGCAACACATATTATGGTAAAAATTGAATTGATGTTTTTTATTTTATTTTTTTTTTCTCTTTTGTTTTATGTTATTGTTTTTGTATTTCCGTTATATTTATTTTGTGTTGCAATTTATCCGAATAAAAAATGTTTCTTTCTTTCTTTCTTTCTTTCTATTTCATTACAATCAACTTAAATTAATTATGAAGTAATCCTTGTCCCACGGCTGAATTTTGATCTTTCTCAATATTATAAATATTACGGCCACTTTGATACAAATTTCAAATGCTACTACATTAAGATTCTGAATCTATAGTAGCAGGGTAGAGTACCATTTTTTCATCAAACTTCATAGAACATTTTTAAATCACACTTATTCCGACAAGCAAATGGGAAATAATGAAAAGTCGTTGGAATGATGATAGCGTCAAAACTCGTTTCAGTTTTAAGGCTCCAGTTAGTCGAACGAGTTTCCGACGGATATTAGATGACCGATTTAAGGCGACCGCACCCGATTATTTTCGCCGATAAATTCTCTAATGGCTTAAAATAATGAAAGCTTAATGGAAAGAATTAGAAAGTCATTTTGTTCCGTGTCTACACTTTGAATTTATAGGAAAAAAGCCAATATACGGCACAGTCTTTCTGCTACAAGTCAGCCATTCTTGTAGTAGAAACATTGCCAGCTGATATTTTTACATTTTTCTAATGACACATCGCATAAATATAATATCGGATAATAATCGGATCTTTAAAACGATATTTTTTTTGATTAAGCACAGATATGAATCCAGAATAAATACTAATCAACGGTATGTCTGGTTTCAATTGTTTCACTTTAATTTACCGAAACCGATAGCACCATTCATCTCCATGACAGAAATAAAAAAATCTGCTGAATTTCTTAGTAACGCGAAATGATAATTATTTTTACATTTATATTTTCATAATTACATTTACAATTATTTCTTGTAAAAATCAATAACACCTCACTGTGAATACTTTTAATTTACAAAATTTATGAAAGAAATCATTATAAGAAACCATTATAAAATATCGGAAATGGGTTACCAGTACAGAGGTTTCTGTATGGGGCTCGGCGTGATCGATACCACCATCGCACCCACCCACCGCAAATGACACTGCAGCTTTGCCTACATTAAAGGGCTCGGAAGTAGAAGGTGTGAAAGCCTGTAAAACACTGCCAAATGAGGTATTTATTTTCGTCTTCAGGCACTTAATCCTTTTCATTAAAAAATATCGTTTATAACCATTACATGAATATATACACAAGTACATTCAATAGATGTGAGATAATATTATTTGTCATTTAAAGATTGCAATTCATACAATTTTTATTAATTACTAGAGATATATGCTAGTCACAAAAATGTAGAAATTAATATTACTTATAAGTTTAAGCCATTTTTAAGCCTATATTTTACTGGATTCGTAAAACAAGTATATCTTGTGTCTGTAAAAATTACAGTAAAATATTTAATCGTGTCTCGTCGCGCGGTTAGAGCTATTACTTTTTATAAAAAAGCAAATTATAAAAAAGTTATATTCATTTTTCAAGTTTTAGTAATGAATATAAAATGGTTTCTGTATCTTTCGCAAAATAATGGAAAATTTTACAAAGTATTTAATCGGATAATCAAGTTCTTATTGTTTTATGTTTCAATTTTATAGCTGGTATAACCTTTTACCTATTTTATTTATTTATTTATTTATTTAATTATTTCAAAATTCACAGCTCTTAAAATCATACAAATACATTTTTCTTATATAGTATTTCTTACAGCCAATTACGGATTTACAATTATTTTATAAAGAAGTTTTATTTCGTAATTTACAATAGATGCTAAACAAACCGTTTTTTTTAGCATCTTTTTAAGACAGTGGTTTCATTTTTACTACTAGAGAATTGAAGCTTAGAAATGGCACCGCAAATTAAAGTTCAACTACACGACGAGATTGGAAGTTTTGTTACCTCTATTTTCCAATAGTCCGACGGTTACCCGACTAACCGTTAGACCATTAATCTTTCTAATATCTCCTACATTTGATTGAAAAACGTATTTAGACGGAGGCATACAGGACATTTCTGTTACGTAACGTTACTCGGATTATGTGCGTCATTTTTTCGTTTACAGGGACGATGAATCAAATTTTATAGCCACATTTCAGTCTGGAACAATTTTGCCGAAATAATTTTGTTCGTTATGTCACATTTGTTGCGATTTGTAACACACATGTTTCAATTACCTACACTAAGTATGGGGATATGATGTAGATATAATTTTATAAGACAAAACTCTTCGTAGTTAACTGTGATAGCGTACTTTCTACGCGTATTTTTATTTATTAGAAGTAGAGTACAGAAGGTGTATTTTGGTAGAAGATTAATTTTGATATCACATCCATGAGATCAAGTATCTAAATCTATAACTGAAACGCGAGTTTATTTCTGTTGTAACGTTCCAAATTGCACGACAAAACTTTACAAGCAAGCCGACGTTAAACAGAATAGGTCTCTGTTTAACCTTTTGATTAAATATTATTGTATCAACGATGTCTGTCTACTGTAAGTCTCGTATTACAGCTGCATAAAAGTGGACCATCATCCATTTCATTAACACACTAGAACTGTAAATACGTACGGTGTTAGAACAGACAGCAACACCATTTCTCCTTTGTCACAGACTACGCTAAGCCGGGTCCTTTGCAGTCTTTGTAGTGGAAAGGCGCGGCTTAGTGGGTTTATTAACGGTTTTTACTAGGAATTTACTACGTTTTTACTCTTATTTCTTCTTGGCGTGAATTCGGTGATCACCAATTATAACTACCATTATGTTTGATACTTAGTTTCGGGTTAAAACCCTAGTAATATTTAAATTATCAATTATATTTTTAATATTTTGAGATTATATGTTCTTGTCATTGCGAGTATCGTTATATCTATAGTGTTATGTTGATCCCCAGTTTTATAAGTGTAGAAGTCGTATTTGGAACGAAAGCGTTATATCACAGTTTTGCCAGTGACAATGAATCGCACTTTATAGCCACATTTCAGGCTGGAACGATTTGCCGAAACAATTTTGTTTATGCATTTTATTACGATTTGCGACATGCTACACATGTTTGAAATACACACAAGAAATGTTAGCGATTTATGTAGCAATTTTATAGTCATATCGCGATATCTCTGTTGACTGAGGCGGCAACCTCACCGCACTTATTGTTGTTAAATTGTAGAGTTCCTTCTGCGGTGTTCTCAAAAGGTAGTAAAAGCCATGTGACGGGTATCCAATGTTAAGTGACATGTCAGTGATATGCGAGTTAGTAATAGGTCCTACTGAACTATCTACTTATGTCACAGGCATCTTATCATTATAAACTAACTAGGAACTATTATAAAAAAAAAAATTCGGACTTCTTAAAAACAGTTTACTGAAAAGGGAAGTAATGTAGCCTAGACTCACAATTTAGAGGAGTCCATCGACAGTTCATATGTTAAAATCTGCCTAAGAAACATTCACACATAAGCTAGAAAAACATTACCCTCCGCATCCGGATAAAAATATCCTAAATACGATTAAAATAAATCGATAGAGAATCATTTTCCTGTAAATTGCTGTGAATTAAAATATATTTCGAGTAAATATGGCATTATAAATTAGGCAAATCTTTGCATCATTCCACGCGCACTTTTATAAATGTAGCATTTTTTCCCCGAGTTTTTACGAACAGCCGAAACAAAAGAGTGTCGCTAAGTGACATAATGATACCTACATTTTATTTCAAAGACCGCGCGAAACGTTTTATGTAGATAGTCGCAAAGAACAGGAGAACGTCTGGTGGATGCGGAAATATGAATTTTTGGATTTTTTGGTAACGAAATTGGGACGTTAGCCACAAATAAAAGACTTTAGAAAGCATATTTTAGGAGAAATATTTAAAGGTAAAAATGCAGCTTACCATGGTTTGAGTAGTAAGTGGGATAAGCCCTCTATGGATATCAAAGTGAAATACAAAATCAAATCTCAATTATTCGAAGTTGTTTCATACAGAACACTTTTTTAATGCCAACAAAAAACCACCGCTTCGGAAGATGTTTAGCTGCGGAGAAGAAGGAACGCAAGAAACTAAATACTTTTTAATTAATTCCAAATAGGCGAATGGGATTTCTAACATAGGTCGGCCACAGATCTGTTACTAAAATGCGAACTAAGTTCGTACACCGTATGATAGTGTTTATTTTTACTTCACCTTGCGGAACTAATGGTAGTATTCCCTTGTCAAATGTCCAATGTACATTTGATCAAATAAATAGGATGACTTCATCCAATTTATTAGCAACACCAATATTTGATTAAAACTTTTTACAGCTTAAAGACCTAGTTTCCAGACCAACAACAATTGTACTTAAAATATCAACTACGCAAATTCTAAAGAAACCTTGGACAAAGATATTTGGCGAGTGGAATGGACATCGGTCAAAGAAATTTGATCAAATGTTGGACATTGAAATTTGACAAAGATATTTGATGAATGGACTACCACCCTTCAATACAGAACACGGCACCGCATAACTTTACTATTTTTCGATAGCAATGAGTGTAGCGGTAGTACCTTAGTTGAATCGGGAAGAGTTCTACCAGAACATTAGCGTTTTAATCATGTAAGGGATGTTACAAAAAATCACCATTGTAGGTTCCCATACTAACAAGTGGAATACCCACACAATGTATTACCCTCGAATAAATTCTTCCTCACCGTCGATTCAGCGGAAAAAATACAAGGCACCACCAATTGAAGGGCTCGGAAGTATTAAGGTTTTCGTGTACAAAAGGAATTACCTCCGAAAATGTCCTATCTGCTCGTGCAAGATAATATGTAAATTTCGTTATGATGTAAAGGTAAATGGAAGGAAATGTTTATTTCTCGGATGAGAAGTAAATTCTTAGTCACGTACCACTTCAAGCCAACAAAAATAACATGTCTTATCATAGTCCTTTATTGTGTTAACCTACTTCTTCGCTACAAATACCTCCGTGATTATTTTAGGCTTATTTTTATAACCCCAATACAAGATATACATACTTATAAATATCGTTATTCTTTACACGAAAATACAAATGGAAATAAACTTGTTGACTCTGTTACTTTAAAATATGGAACAAAGTCTTATATTATTATAATGAATAAATACAAAAAACCTGACTGTTTAAAAATGTATCCTATGTCAACCATTTATGTATCAGACAACTCCAACATCATCTCATGTGTAAAAACTGATCAGCCGTTTGTACAAGGGATATATGAGTACGTACGCTCGAAAAATACTCGTACACAACAATTTCTCGTCTCGTGCTTGTTAAAACAACCGGAGCCAAAACAGACATATAAATTCATAATATCTGTCTAACCTGTAATAGAACTCAGAACAGGTGTTGGAAGGACTCATATTTTTTGTCCTGTTTTGTCCATTTAATTCGTTAATCGAATCTCCTTTTACTCTTCAAACCAGCAGCGCTTTAATGCCGAAATAAATGTAAATTAGCCGTCGAACCGCGAGAGTTACGTCAGTTTAATTTGGCATAAATTTTAACATTTTCATGTTATGTATTTCTTGTTTCAGATACTCCAGGCAAGGTCAACCGTTATCAGAGATTATAATGATAAGATGGTAAAAGACCGAACGAATGACACAAGCGGTCAGAGGCACAGAATGTGACCGGGGTCTATAGTAAGGCGTGATGCAACTTGTAATGCTAAACTTCTTAATCATGTTCGACGTTGTATTCATATTCTTTCTGTTCCTCATCGCGGTGACCTGTGTTATGAACTACACGCCTGGGCGGAGACGGCAAGAGGTAACCGAGGAGGAGGTAGAAGATGACGTGATCCCACCCCCTCCCTTATTCGCGGGCGAGGAAGACTACCCCTCGACCAGCCGAGACACGTACGTCGTGATACCACCCCCGCTAGACCGAGTTGGCGCTAAGGATGGATGCCCCATTCATGTTGTGTAGTATACGTACTGATAAGTAAGTAGCTTATATATCCTTCTAAAATTAGGTACATCAGACATTAACACGTCATTTTTCTGGCAAAGTTTTTTAGTCTATTATTGTTTCTTCAATAATAGTTTACCTATTTCTTTCCTTTCATTTTTTTCTATGATTGCCATTTGCTGGAATAATAATAATATAATTGCTCTTATACAGTATTATTGTTTAAAGTTCAAAGGGCCACATCAAAAGAGACAATTATTATCACAACATATGTTTCAAACATTACAGTATATTAAATCTTTGTAAATATTTTACGTAAGCTCTCATTTTCGTTCGCCCGACATGTCCCGATAACCCGCTATTCCCTGTTTATTTATTTACTAGCGGTTTACGGCTTTAAGTTTAGTTCCCGTTTTCCTTTATATTTCATCGCGCTAATTTATGGGTTATATCAGTTTATGAGAATGTACATATATCTCATATAATGAAAAAAATATCGTGTTATATTTTATACTAATTTTAAACGTATAAACATGTTCATAAAAATATAGTAATAGTAAAATATTTCATATTGTATTTTCATACGACTACGGAATATTTGATTATGACTTTTTTCGTCGACGGATGGTAATGTGTCTCAAAAGTATTTATGTATGTGTTTGTCTTATTATTTGGTTCGCCTTGCAGCCGAAACGGCTTGAAGGAATTTAATATTTGAGGTGTTGTTGAATTCGTCTTAATTATGAGATTGATTGATGATTGATTGATTGATTGATGAATGATTTTTTTGTCTTATGATAGTTAATCCAGTTTTATAATAATAGTGTTGTAGACTTTAAAATGTTTTACAATAATTCTTCTTAGATAAATGATACGTTCAAACATTTTGTCCCTTATAGTGCTCATTTTATATGCTGACAAAAGTGTAGATATTAAAAAAGTGTTGCGCTATAAAACTCCTACCAAACTTTCGTGTGGTATAAGGTGTGGAAAAAACATTCAGAATTTACTATTCCATTTAACCCTAACTTCTTTGACCCACTTTCTAGTCGTATACGTAGTTCCGATTAATGTTGATAACTTCGGAACTCATAGATGATGCCGCGAACCATATTGATTCGTGCAGCGAAATCGGAAATTTGAATTGAAAACGTCTATTCAAAAACTTGGTACTTCGAGTAACTTCTCACACGCAAACCTAAACACAATTAATTACCCGACTGCCAAGGAAGGGTTATGTTTTTCGCGCGTATCTTGTATGTTTGTCTTTCTTTATTTGATCCGATCTAACAAACGGCTGGATGAATTTCAACAGTTAAGGTGTCATTATATTTGTCTCAATGACCCGAGTGTCCTTAGATAGGTGTTAGTAAAAAAAAATCAAAATGGCGGATTTTTGGCGCGAAGTTAACCAAACCTATCGAGTAGGGTGTCAAAATAAAGGAAATTAAGAGGAGATTGCAGATACATTATATCATCATTATATAATATATCTTATATATAACATTCTCGTGTTAGTTACCGTACTTCTCCGAAACGGCTTCACCGATTTTCACCAAATTTTATATACATATTCAGTAGGTCTGAGAATCGGCCACTATATATTTTTTTACCCCTAAGTGATAAGGGTTGTTCACCCTTAACATTTTTTTTATTTATATGGCAACAAAAAGTTTGCCGGGTCAGCTAGTACATATATACTCGTATATACACATCGAGATGACTGTCTGACTAAATGAGTGAGTTGCTGCGCCAGAGATCAACGCAAAGGGAAACCGCTGAACTTAAGCGTGCTAGAATTTTACACATAGGTTCTTTATATAGCGTAAATGAGCACTACGAGGATAAAATAGGATAATATTGTTTAAATATCTTTTGGTTTTGAAGAAGACACATACTATGAAACTTTGTATTTGGGTTTCTGGATAAAAATAATGACATGCCTATTTCACTGCTTTTGGAAATTCTACTTCAGCCTCTTTGGTGCAGTCGGGTTTTTGATTTTTTTAATTAATTACTTGTGTTTATAATGTGCTACACCCTTTTTATATGTCTTTTTATAACATAAAAAGGCAAACTAGCATGCTGACCAGGTGGTAAATGATCACAACCCCCGTTGGATATCTGTATTCAACCCCAAATAGCATTGACGTTTTTAACCAGAGAAATACTTATTATTAAAACAAAATCTCGACTGCTTCAAAATTTTGCCGCAATACCGTCAAGACGTTTGAACTAAAGGGCAAAGAAAGAGATATAGGTATAGTTCGTTTAAAACTGCTAGTCCGCTCTGAATACAGAAATGAATCGCGTTACTATGGCAAATTGTATGACTACACCTGCTCGCAACAACTTCTGAGCGGACTAGCAGTTTGGCGCGGATTATACATACGTAGAATAGATACGCTCAAGAACATTATTCTCCGCAGACAAGTAAAAAAGTCAGTCATAAATGTATTGCTACTAATGACAAGTAGATATTTTGTACCATTTTACATTAATTTAATACAAAATAATACTCGTATTAGTGTATCTTTAGAAAAACAGAAAAAGAAACGTTTTATGTATATTTGTTTAATATTCGCCAAATAAACATGTTCGAAACATCAATAGACTCAATTTTCTATTGTTTCAGATCAACGTAGGAGTTTAATATGAAGAAGCCTTATGAGATTGTAGGAGTCGGAAAAGAAAATGTAGTCATTTTTTACCAATTATCTAGTAAAGTTTAATAAATTTCTTGTTACGCAAAGACTAATGTGGTGAAAATTCGGGACTCAAGTGTTGATACTTAGTTATGGTGAAATATCTATTAGAAAGTGTATGGACGGAAACAATTCTCAATATTCGTTTGTGTAGATGCTACTATGCCTAGAAATCTGGAAATTATTTGTTTTATAATCTATTAAGCAATGCGTTGTAACTAAATAGACTCCTAATATAATGTTCACTTTCTGTTAGGGATGGCGATTCTTTCCAAAAAATATCGATTCTTGAATCGATTCGAATCTAAGTGCAATAAATCGATTCACTAAAATATCGAGGCCCCAAGAATCGATTCCCCAAATATCGATCTTCGATTTTTTCAGTTGCATAGAGCGAAGATAGCGGGAAGAAAAGGTCATCACGACCAAACAAGCACTGCTACGAGTATGTATCCGTCAGCAAATAATATCTATAACATATTCAACCAACTTCGAAAAGATCGACTTTCAATTTTCTAGGATGAAAGATCGATTCACCGAATCGATCCATTACTGGAGATCGATTAAAATAATCGCTTTTGTGCCAACAACATCGATTCGATCTAAGATCGATTAATCGAATTAATCGATCTCAGATCGCTATCCCTACTTTCTGTTATTTACATCCGATGTAAAGTCATGTCTACGAATGTTATTTGTTTCATTACGTTACGCATCTGAATCAATCATAACAATAAAAATATCCGTACGAAGAAATGTCAGCTTATCTTTAGGAGTCTATTTTATTATAAAGCAATGGGATTAAACAATCAGTTACAATTACTAATAAGTAGTTAGTGATACAAATATAATGAATAAATCTTTAAGGTTGTATTGTTTTCATATTCAGTAGTTACTTTACTGTTATCTTTATTATAAGGTGCAGACATAGATTAGTAAAGATTACTCACTCCTAACAAGACAATGTAACCAGTTTTGAAATTGTCACTGTCGTATTTTCGTGTTTGAAAAATATTAAAAAAATGTAGTTCTTAGAGCATTAACGAATGAAACGATATTTCTCCGCATTTTTTTTCGATTTCGTATTTTTGCACCACTTAACTGCGCATGTCGGCATTGTTCCGCGTAAATTACACCATGACAACCATTAAATGACTAACAGAATTATCAGCCGTTCGTCCGTATGTATTATTTAATGGCTTCCTTCAATTACAAGGTGGTGAGATATCTATACTTATCTATGGGTGCAAATAACAAAATCTGTATCTTACGATTAAGCGATACGTTCTCAATAATTACTCTATATGTAAAGTGTTCAATTTCGCTGCTTATACATTTAATTGCTTATTTAAGATGGATGTGACTGAATAATAGATAACATAGTTAATTACTAGACGTAAAATAGTTATACGTTTTGCTTGCGAGTTTCGTGCCTAACGCAAGTTACTAGTGTTAGATTTAGTTATGTTTGTTTAAATTATACATTTATGCAATCAGATATGCATTATTGACTGCAGATACACCTATTTGCTCATAGCAATGTTCGCAGTGTTATTTACTATTACGGTTTGAAGGCTACATTTAGGTAAATATGTAATAATCAGAGACCTTATTTTCTATTTTTACGTACTTCTGATTTTTAATCAAAATATTTTCTAGAAAATATTGATAGAGGAATGCGACTACTTTGAGTCGTCAACTGAAATATAATTTAATGAAAAGAAAATTTATTTACAAAATAATTATGTTTTGATCTCAATAATTATATTTTGTCTTCAAACTATATTGCATTCTGAGGTCGAAATTATTTTCAAGAAATAATAGTTAATTTTATTATTTTATTTCGTTGGTATAATATAAGTTTCAGTCGTGAAAGATTGCTATTCTTATTTATGTTTTTAACTTATTAACATTTTTTGTAAAGAGAATTACTTGTGAATTGTATTTTTATTAAAAATCAGTTGGATGTAAAAATCTCACAGTGGGATACGAATGCTGCGGAGGATCTCTTATGCTAAATATCAATGACACATCTCTACTTAGTATTCTAGGGTAGCAATGCATCTATTACTCATTGTAGATAGGAGTGCTATCGTCAGATTTGTAATACATGGGCAGCAATGGCTACATCTTTGATTTGATTGTTTACCCATTTACTAATTTGAAAATATGAATTTGGGGTTATAAGATTTACTGTGCTGTGAACATTATCTAAAATATATAGTAAATTGCATTGCAAAGACGCTTACTTTTCTTTAAAAAAACAAGTTAATTTATTTAATGTTGTTGTAATTGAGACGTACTATCTAAATATAAAACAAAATTATAATGAAAATTAATCAGTTGTCAATAGAATATAAATGTACTAGTGTTAAGATAATATAATGAAAAAGACAATACACGTATCACGAAAATTTTCTCATATCATTCTGAGTAATAAGTTTTATACATACGTAGTTAATAGGTATACGTCACTGGCTTTTGTTCACGGTAGAAGCTTCGAATACGTAAAGGTTGGTTCACAATGAGACAGTCGTTCAATCCATGGATTGAATTCAGCACTGGATTGCTGGAATCATCCAACAAGTATTTCTAGTTTATAGATCACTGGTTCCAGTTAGAGATCTACTCTTATAATTGAATTAACTGCATATTAAGACGCACTACAGAGAAACTATTATCTATTGGAATTAATCCTATGCGTACTAGTTAAATTTTAGTGTTGAAAGTTAACCAAACAGATTAGGAATTTGTTCTTGCTAATTGCATTACTTATGCAATCAGTTGACTTTAGAGTTCGTTATTTTATAAATTTGTTATTTGTCCTTCTTCCAACCACCTTTGTTACAATTCCAATTACTAGAATAATTTAAAATACCATTCCAATCCAGCGTTGAATACCCGTTAGATTCGGTAACTGGAATAATGTGAACCGGCCTAAACTTTTCACGACACGCTATGAAAACAATTGAATAACCTTAATGTTATATAATTTATTGTGTTAACTCCGTGCAAGTTTCTGAAAGGACACAATAGTCATTCTAAAGGTATTGGAGAGTAACTTACCAACTTGATGTTATTAATAAACAAATAATTGCAAAATTGAATCAGGTTAGACCTTATTAATCATTTGTAAAAACCTAATAATAGAAACAATACAGAAAGAATATTAAGTATACAATAATAACAATAATCTGCTCGAAATAAAAATACAAGTAACTAACCTTAACGCTGGAAAAATCTAAATTAAATTGAAATTAATTTGAACACAATAAAACTGTGTAATGTTTGTGTAGTTCTTAAGCGGCTTTCACACGAAAACGATTTTACAACTTTCGAACCTACTGTAACGATGAATAAGTTGTAACATCGTCTTCTCCTCTTCAACTTGAAGTTAATCACAATGTTTGATTACATGTATTGATTACCTTTCGTATGAGAGCCGCAAAATGAAAGTATGAAAAAAACAATATTTTAAATTAAGTTATAAAACATGCATGCACAATGCAGTTTATGCATTTAAACAGTACATCAATGAAACATACCCTATGTGATATATACACAATTTTTAAATGTAGTTATAGTAAATAAATGTTTTGAATTGATTGTTATACGGATGTCAACTAAAGTACATATATGATCTTTTCATAGTATCGGTTAAAATACTTATAAATTTTAATATAAATTACCTAATATTGTTAGTTTTAACCACTAAATAATAATATTTTGAAAGTATACTTCATTGATACCTAGAAAAAAAGTTAAAGATATTAATGTCATTATTTTGTTTTCTCATTGTTTTTCTAAAAGATAATATACGTTATGTAAAAGTTAAAATATTGAGTAAATTTTAACCGATACTCCGAGAAATCTATTTAAATGATGTAATTAATAAACTGCACTAAATAAAGTGTTCCCATAACTATACCATTTCTTATTTCATTTATCTCTAATATTCCTCATACTATACGACTTCACACACATATCAAACTCTTAACAATAATAATAACTACTTTGAATTCAAAATAATATCGTCCTTTATGGATGTACCATCAAATCTGAACTAAGTTTAAGTATACAGAATCAAACTAAAGTTTATTTCTTTTCCATTTCAAGGAGGAAAACATTAAAATCGATTCCGAAACTTTGTTTATAACTAGATTTTTTCAGAATTTCAGGAAACCGTCAACAAATCTTTGCCTTTCTTTCTTTGTCATTTACGTCATTTGTGTCGCTGTCACCACAATTTTTAGTCAACGTTGACAGATAGGGAACTTGACAAATACTATAACTTTAACCGACCGAAATCGAGCGCTTAATTTTAAGTATTAGTTATGACGTAATCTCAACGGCAACTAAAATGGTGCAACTATTTATTAGTTTATAACCAAGGATTTGACGGTTGGTTATGTTTTTGTAGACGTTAAAGTTACATGATGCAACCCACCCTTAGAGTTCTTAATTAAAAAGTCCGCAGCAAAAATCGCGAGATCTTTGGCGAGTGATTAGTGTTCGTGACGACTATTCCACGAAGACAATGCGCACCGTTGATTGCAAAACTCGAATACCTGCACAGAATGTACACTACAGTAGCTATACTAGTAGGTACGTAATACTAGGTTGCAATACTAAAAAGATTTTCAAACAATCTATCTTCGTATTACCAACGCCAACACTTACAGACTTAAACATTAGTGATACGACTCCGGAAGCACCACCGCCAGTAGCAGCGTACAACATTTTCTTCTGGTTTGAACGTTATGGTAAGAGAGACAGGTACCTACTCACGCGAAGCTTTCTAACGAGTTTTCCATGATAGCAATACTAGCAACGCATTCGTGGCCGACTTTACGTAGGACTCCAAACTCATCTGAAGCTTACAAATTACAAATACCTATGGATGCCAGTTTCTATTTACCATAAAGTAGATTTTATTTCATGGTGATCTGAAATATAATTGAGAATTACAATGTAGTATCCTTCTTCCCACTCGTCGGCATCGCGATTGTTTAGCCTTTTAAAAACAAAAAAGTTTTAAGACCTCTGACACTGCGTATGACAGTGACACTATATTGACAGCTACCTCACTTCTTTTTCGCGCTTCCAAGGCATCGTGATATTATTTTTTCAAACTTTTGTTAAACGTGTATAGTGAAGCAAAACTAGTGAAAAAATGGAAACTAGGAATGAAGAATCACGTCCGCGTATTTGTGGTCGCAGTAGCAAGAATTTACGAAGCAATTCCTCGGATTGGATCACCGGTTCATAGGTTATGTACAAATCACTTACCAGGTATGTAAGAAAATAATGTATTCATTTTTTACAGTTATGTGTGCACAACTATAAAAATGCCTAAATAACTAACACATGCTTAGAAAGAAACTATATTGTTTGAAAAACTTTCTCGTATCTACAACTTCAAAACTATTAACGCACGCCAATCTCGCTCTTGCACGTTACAAACACCAAACGGTGCTCATATTCGCCATTAACCGTAAGATGCTTGCATTTTTATGCATATAATTTAGCAATTAATGGTCCAAATATAAAATGCACCCGAGCCACGAGTACCACTCACCCGAGTACGAGATACTCGTGGCGTCGCTTTATCGACACTAAATGGTTCCCATGTTCACCATTAAGACGAGATGCTGGGCCTAATATTTATATGTGACAAATGTTCGAATATTCAAAGAGTCACAACCGTCGAGTACGAGATACTCCTAGTTTTACTTTGTTGACACTAAACGGTTCACTCATTCGCCATTGAGTACGAGATACTCGCGCTAACATTTCTATGTGGCAAGTGGTCGAATATACAAAGCATCAGAACCGTCGAGTACGAGATACTCCAAGTGTTACTTTGTTGACACTAAACGTTTCACTCATTCGCCATTGAGTACGAGATACTCGCGCTAACATTTCTATGTGGCATGTGGTCGAATATACAAAGCATCAGAACCGTCGTGTACGAGATACTCCAAGTGTTACTTTGTTGACACTAAACATTTCACTCATTCGCCATTGAGTACGAGATACCTGCGCTAACATTTATATGTGGCAAATGGCTTGAATGCTTCCATCACTAGCTATTGCACTAACAATACACAGTATAAAGCATGAATGATTTATAAGCACCAAGCTAGAGCTGCTACAACACAAGGTTATGCCAACCCTGTTATACCAACTCTGACAAAATAATTTTCAGAACCAGCTATAATTTCAGGAATCATTCATGGAGTTATTGCAAATAGCAAAACATATTTGTAACTATATGACAAAACAGTGTCCTAACAGAAATGGAAAATATTATGTCAACATACTGGGACAACGAGTGAATACAATAATATCATCAGAGTTCTCTAAAATTGGGAGGTATGTGTGAAGCAACTGGATGAATGACATATTCCAATGAGAACTGAGGAAATCAACCTGGTACATTTTGATGCTCTTCTCAGAATAACACTTTAATAGTGCTACCTATAAAGGTCATAATAGGTCATTTATGCTCCACCACAATACACACGATAAAAATATGTGTAATACATGGTGGAGAACAGAAAATAGGAATCATCACATTGCTGGTGCGCTAACCCAAAACAAATATAACCCCGTGCATATATGAATCTTATCAAGATTCACCGCACAGCATGATGCTCATGAGCCCATGTAACGGAATCATACTGAAGACATTGAAACTCACTTAGCTGCATTACAAATGATAGAAGACTAGCTATCTTATCAGAAAACAATGTCTAAAATAGACATTTGTGACATAAATGTTCTATGCAGCACCCCATTGCCAATTTGAAATTGGTTGAGATTGGTTGTTCCACACAAATCAATTGTGTTATATGATATTAAAATTTTATATATGGCGTCAAGATAAAAATCTTACAACATTGATGACAAAATTATTTTTGAATACTAGTTAATCCAATGCTCGATCTCAAATGGTAATAGATGTGCTCTTCACATTATCACATACACACTGGTGTATATACATGACAACTGTTTCATGATAACCTGATATAGAACAGAAGGCATGTTCTCTCAAAAGAACCACCTCAGGAGGACAATGATTAAGCAAACAAGACTCCGGCTTATTGATACTGACACATATCTGTCCAATATATTTTTAGTCACATGAAGAAAGAATACTATAAGTATCCCATATATTGGATCCAGCGTCTGAAGTCCTAGCTTTGATAGTAGCATTCTGTGTTAATACCTCAACACAATCGAGCAGAGTTCATTGATTTGTTATGGATACTCTATAGTTCCTACTCAATTTCAGCTGTTTTATAAGCAAATAACAGGTACCTATACATGGCTCAAAGTAAACAATATTACATGGGTTATATTGTAGTACCTCTTACTCACATATATACAAATTATGTATAATAAAAGTTAATCAGTTACCAGCTATATAAAGCTGTTTGATTTGATATCTTTTGGGCTAGGTATATATGAATATCCTAACATCCAGATTAGGTGTATTTCAAGATATTGCGGATTTCAGGAAATACTCGTATTATTAAGGTATAACTCTAAGGAGATTTGTATCAAGGAGTACAATCAGAACTATAATGCACCACTTAACTACTGGTACAGAGTACCTACTTAAAGTCATTGAGCTTACATAATATATATAACTCTATTATATATAGATGTAACTTGAATTGAAGTTTTTAAATTATCTATTTAATACACTGGTTTACAGTGATAAAATCAATCCAGAAGTCTGGAGTTGTCTTTGGACACAAATACCTTTATGATTTATTCTAAGGCCAGGTACTATAACAATACCTGCAATACTATAACAATACAAATGTGCTAAATAATAAATGTCCATACTTGTAAATAATTCAAAAACCTTGTTTAGTATTACTTATTTATGTGGCATATGTGACATAAATGCAAATATGTGACATTCACAAGAGTGAACTTTATGTACAAATGTGAGAATTTATACAAAATTAACATTTTGGACTTCGTTACACTTATCTTTCAGTGACTCAATAGGAATAAATACAGTAATAATTAAAGGTTTGGAAGTTCAGTCCACAAACATATGGTTAATTATTAAATATCTGCACATATTTTTCACTTTTACTGTACATAACTGCTTAAAATATGAGGTTGATCATCATGAAAAAATGGACTAAAGATTGGTAGTACCTATGTAATGTTTTACAACAGAAGCCTGGTACTCCCAACATTACAAAATGCAATCAAATAATAATATATTATTTATATTGTTGCTTAAACATTTCCTTTAGCAACACTGGGTTTATATAGAAATGTGCATCATACATTTATACACCAGTCATCAGGTCAACAAATAGCACAGCAGCCCATTAACCCTGGAATAAAGACAAGCATAATATGAGAATTGCTATTGCACTTAAGTCTTTATAATGTCTATGTTAGTTACACTAAAACTGAAGTTGTTATCATTTCATAATGAAATTTAATAATGTCCACCAGGGTAATATGTGACACATTAATGATATAAAAGTAATAACAATATTATTATATCATACGAATGGCCAGCCATTAATATGATATCTTCTTTGGGTCTTTTATGCCTAGTGTGTATACCTAGATGCTCTTATAAAACATAAAACAAAGAAAGTAAGCTGCATGTCCAATCAATTCTCAAATGTAAATCTAGCATCCCTAGAATTAATAGGAATTCCTTAGGGGTATGTGTGATGAACGTTACTATATAGGACTCTAACATTACTATATAGGACACACATGGCAGACATCTTACCTGGAACAAAGTAAACTATATTATATATATAAATAATTATTATATATAGAAGATTTATCTAATTTCCTTTTCTTAAAGAATTAAGATGGAGAAAAATGTGGGTAATAACTTTATAATTTATCACTGGCAGAGCTGTAACTAGAACCTGTTGTGTTAGTAATCATTACAGGCTAAGTAAGCCAGAACCCCATGGAAATTATAAAATATTTGACTTATTAAAACTGAATTAATCCTGGAAATGCTCAGCACAAATACTTTTGAGTAAAGATAAGCTTTTCTGGTCTAGTCATGAATGGGGTTTGAAATAATCATATACATAAATACTGTTATGAAAACTGATATCAACTTATACATACACATAACTGATAGTTACACACATTTTTAGGAAAAGATGTTAGATCGAAAGTCAGATTGGATTTCAAAAGGAAACGCATCATAAGCTTTCCAACCAACCATATAGATATGTAACTTTACAGAGGGCATGCATAAGCATGATACAGCAAAAAGTATAAGTAACTTTTGCAAATCCGATACATACCTACAAAAACAGGAAGTCATATAAAACTAAAATGTTTCATTGATCTAAGAATGATCATGTCCCTTCTTGAACATGCACACTAATATAAAGAAACAAAGTAGGTATAACACACAATATTATACCAGGTATACCTACAACATAAAATATAAATTTATCTCACATGGGGCATACATCATCCCAAGATCAAATACCCAATAATAATTTGTCAATAAATAATGGTATTAATTCCTAAATATTCAACAGGGGATGGCTTCCTATTTTAATAATATTGGAATACATACATTGTACCTACTGGTTCATATAAGTATAGTATTAGATAAAAGTACATTATTATATAATGCACATCACATATGAAAAATATTTATACATATATTGCTACATAGCAAAGGAAATAGTATTATTTGTGTCAATAAAATTGACCAAGTAATTAATTCTACACATAATTATCACATACTATGGAGGGTAGAAAACATATTTTCGACCTTGTATGTATTTATTTTTTGCAAGGTGCAAAAGCTTGAATTGAATAATCATTAATACTGACTAAATTGCAATATTACTATTATTATTATTGTTGGCCAATTTTAGTAATAATATATTTAGAGTAAAATATTGCATTATTATTGCACTGAATATTATTTCATCTAATTCAGAGGGAATCTCACTTAGTACTATGTGTTTCAGAACATTTCATCCATATTATACAGTAAGAGTAAATATTCAGTTAGCAATCCTAATAATTATGTATATTTTATAATTATACCTAATTAAGAGAAAAATTTCTTATTAATATGATATTTTCATGTTGTATTTTTATATATATTTTATATATATATTTATTATTGAGAATAAATCTCACTAAGCACTATGGATTTCACAACATCTCATCCATATGATGCAGAACGAATAAATATTCAGCAATGTAATTAAATCCATATAATAATATATATGTATGGTAATAAATCTTTAATTTAATTACATGTTCCATTGTTGCAGTTGTCTCTAAACATCTACATTGTAATTCTCAATTATATTTCAGATCACCATGAAATAAAATTGAAAATTAGACGAGCTTACCTGTAAGCGAAGTCTGATTATAATTTTATGAATGGTGATCTGAAATATAATTACCCACCCTCCCAAAATCAAAACCCATACTGCAACAATAAGAACAAAAGAGTCTCCTAGATATAGACAGCATGCATATTATCAAGGAGACTAAGTTGGAAATGATAGACTCTAAATTAAGTGAGGTAGCTGTCAATATAGTGTCACTGTCATACGCAGTGTCAGAGGTCTTAAAACTTTTTTGTTTTTAAAAGGCTAAACAATCGCGATGCCGACGAGTGGGAAGAAGGATACTACATTGTAATTCTCAATTATATTTCAGATCACCATTCATAAAATTATAATCAGACTTCGCTTACAGGTAAGCTCGTCTAATTTTCAATTCTGAATGACAAATATTATTTGCTAGTTCAGTATTGTTCTCGTGCTTATTATATTCCATTACATTTCTTGCTTACGGCGAAAAATTCAGCTAATAACGCAAGTAATAAAATAATTTGTACAAATTAAAATTCGGGGAACTTTCATACTGGTATACGCAAAACCTATTTAAAGGTCAGAGTTGTCCTTTTAAAGGAACAAAGGCTGTAATTTGCAGAGCAATTTATCAGCAAAGATAAAGATACCTTCATCAGAGGCACTTGTAAGACGTTTTAATTAACACAATTTTGATTCAGTACCAATAACGCCAGGATAATTTTAGGCGTTCCCCCGAACACCTGGGAGCTGTGACAGCCAATCGATACTGTTATGCTGTGAGACAGGGAATTATAGCACCGGAGTTGCTTGACAAAATGTCCTGGTGTCGCTGAGATAACTTTGTTTTCTATCTTATTTATCTTTTGTGGAAAAGAGAAAAGATACGCGGGCCAGTCGATTAGTGGGCCATTACCGTGCGTGGCTGTCTATGACAAATTGACAGGCTTGACAAACGAATTAGATAAATTCTGTTATGTTTGCCTAAACAATGTATGTAATGTATGTATGTAATGTAAAGTTATAAATAAATAAATAAATGTACCAAATACGACTTAAGGCTTTAATACTTTATTGTCGTTTTTAACTTTTCAGTTGGAAAGCTTCATATTATGACGCCGTTGAGAAATTTATGTTTATTTTAAATATTTTGGCCACTGTCACCCATGGACATATCTAACCAACTCCACACAGAACAGGGGTACTACCCGAAAAAATCTTATCTTCCCTGATTTTAAGACAAAAGTCACTTAAAATGTATCTTAACAAAACACTAATACTTAAAATCTTTTAGTATTGCGTCTGTCATCTTTGCTCAATTTATGTAGAAAACACTGAAGTAAAATAACAATAATATGAAACGATATAAAAGGACAGTTATATCCGACCTTTTTCGATTATGTTTCGGACACTCTAAATATTTGCTCATAAGCTGAGATTTTTCTTGTACAATGAATGATTAATTACTTCTGTACCTATCTACTTTAATTTTTACAAAAAGGTCTTCTTTACAAACAAACTTATAAACTTAACGAAGAATATACTTATTTTATTATATTTTATAAATACTTACTACATAACATTTCTTCTTCTTCTTCTTCTTCTTTCTCAACCGTTCGCCACCCACTGCTGAGTGTAGGTCTCTTCTAATGCACGCCGCTTTTTTCAATTTTGGGCTTGAGTTGTCCAAGCTTTACCCGCTATTTTTGCTATGTCGTCCGTCCAGCGCATGGGCTGTCGCCCCACATTTCTGTGTCCTGTCCTAGGCCTCCACTCCATAACTCTTCTTCCCCATCTTTCGTCTTGGCATCTGCTGATATAACATAACATAACATTTAACAGATTTTTATGTAAGGACATTTATTTTCCTAAGTTTATTTTACATTACTAAGTTTGTTTAAAATACTTCGTAATTTCTCTATGTTGATAAAACTATATTAAATCAAAAGTAAACAACAACATACAACAATTTGATTCAACATTTAAATGAAAATGTAACGAGAGCTAGGGGTAAAATAAATTTCATCCCCTAAAACCGACAAAAATCGTAAACATGGATAAAATTCAACAAAACAGAACACTCATTGAAAAGTTACAGCCGCATGGGATGAATCCATGGATGTACGGGTGCCATAGGACTAATATGAAATAGAAGTGATTCGTAGACTGGGCAAGCTGAGCGCGGAAAAAGCATGAGGAGATCTAGAACTAAATATTTATGAATAAAAGTTTAAGGAGCCTACTTTATAGAGTGTCATCAACATCAGAGCTTTTTTGCGTATAGTGTACATATATCAGTGTTAGTGCTATTATGCCCACAATTTTCTTTTCAGAATGAAAAAAATACATATAAATATATCCATTGAACCATCGATATTGAAAGCTGAAACTTATACCATACAGTTGTCCGTTGTTAGTTATACAGGGTGAATTTTTCAAACGGGACTTCTGTGCCAAATCCCAAGATATAAGGATTAGCAAAAAATGCTTAAATGCTGAAAGCGACACTATCAGATAGTGGAATAATATAGAGGGTGTATTTTTTTCAAATTGAACTCGTTCGATTCCCGGCTAAGGAAAAAGATATTTTAAAAAACGAATGATGCAGTTGAAGTTTTTGTCAAAATCGGCCTCGTAACTCTTTTCAGCATTTTTCGCTAATCCTTATAGTTTTGGATTTAGACCTGAAGGACTATTTGAAAAATTCACCCTGTATATTAGAACCCAAAAGTAAATTAAACGATTGCAAAAAAACAGGTGCAAACAAGGGCATTTAACAAAATATTGCAAAGATACTTCTAATAGAAAATGTGGTCTATGGATACCACATATCCCGCAGCGCAGAAATCTCCGAACGAAGTGTGAAACAAATAGAACCAAGATATACCTACAATCCGGTTTGTACATCCGATACGAGTATGTAGCCGTAATGTAATGTTACGAAACGAAAGTTGTAAGCAAAATGTAACGTATTTTGTTTACTATTTCATTTTTATGTGAGGATCTTCATCATGGATACCACTACCTGCGGGGCGATGAAGTGATTACCCACTCCTACCGCACTAACCTCACAGTGTTCTTCTGGTCACCTTATGTCAGGACAATAGGTCTATCGATATGCTTTTGTATTCTTCTTTGTTCAGGCGCTGTAAACCCTTCGTTGCTCTGCGTTTGTTATATGAAGATAGAGCTTGTTTACTATTTTGCTTCTCCTCTTATGTGTCTACTACTCTATTTTTAAAATTAGTCACTGTCTGATTGTACAATGTACACCGATTGACGAAATATTATTGTGATAAAATAGGATTAAAATTACCGAAAACTTCAGATTTATAACATACTCATATACACTAACATCGCGTTTCCAAAGGATAGAAAAATCCTAATATTAAAATTAAGCCCAACTATATTGATATATCTACTGCTTCATGCATGATCAATACAACGACAACCAATTCTATATAACCAAAACCCTCTCATTGCAAGTGGTCTCTTAAGACTCCTTTTCAGTCCATAATCATTTCACATTTCGCCAAGTTTTATACAACTCCGCTACATAACATTTCAATGCTGAAGTCGAAAATGTGCATTGAATTTCACAGCCGAGTAAACGCGTCTGATGCATCAGATTTTTCCACCCATTAATCAGTTTAATGCATGAGTGTACGCAAATAGTTTTCGTTTAACGTATGTGTACCTGTGAAACAAATATTGAATTACGCTTTGACGTGGAATAATTAAAAAGAAACACTTAACTCTTAAAACAAAGCGGTATATTATCAATTCCTGATTGGGCTTAATCCTAGCTCATTGCGTTCCACTAATGAGCGTGGGTTTCCTTTTCGGGTCTCTAGTGACCGTAAAGCCATGCTGCTCCATGCTGCTCCAATTCAAATTAGTGGAGGAAGGTAAGACTTAATGGTCAAGCTATATAAAATGTTTTCAAGCAAAGTCAATGATAAGTTTCTTGCAATTTTCCTGCATATAACCTTTATAACCTATATATAACCAGTAAGCCCATAACAAACAAAATGAAATCCTTACAACATTGCAAGCGCAACCCCTATGATTTTTTATGAAGGTGACGTACATAATATTTTTATCTAATTGAGTTATGTACAAAATTAATGTCATTTTTTAACTATGTGTACAATATCAGTAGTTGTCTCAAAACTAGTTTTGGTATCTTCTCATAAATGAATGATCTATCAAATTGTGAATGGCACTTTTACGGCCGCCTTAAGGAAATCAAGCCTATAGTGTTCATTGTTTTGACAAGATTATTTATTTTGTTCATCAAACAATTACTCGTCTAATTAGGGCAATCAAAACCAAGCGCCACACCACGGCAACCACGAGATGTAATTAATGTTCGTCGATATTAGGTTTAGTTAGGAACCAAGCGTAGAGACTAATCGGAATATTATAACGCTTTATTTTTTTAGGGAAATGTAATTATAATTTTTATTAAATTTAATAGAAGATATTAGAACACTTCGCGATTCGAGTCCGGAGTCACCATTGCCGCATATTTCTCTGTCTAATAAATAATAAGTATTGAAGGTGTGCTAAGGCATTACAGCATCGGATAAGTATGTCTCCCTCTGAAGTCCTAAGGGCTAGACGCTTATCTGTGGCCGACCTAATCTTATGACAACTCCAGCTCCAACATCAAAAATTAATTATATGTACCACTATGTAAAATTGTATATTATTTACCCTTTAAAAGATGCAAATATGCACACGTATGGAGTTTCTTGCGCCGCTTCTTCTCCATAGCGAAATACCTTCCGAAGCGGTGGTAGTTTGTTGACTTTCAAAAAGTATTCTATATGAATCAATTTTGAATAAATGAGATTTGAATTTGAATTTGAATTATGTATGACCTTATCTTATCTTATGTAGGATAGATGACTATTACTAGCTACTAACCATCGGATGAACTGCATGTTCGTTTGCTATTTATATAAAAATCGCTTTTTCGCACTGCTAATTCAATAAAAATGCTGAAAGCCTTACAATTATAAAATTCGCATTCAAATCCTTTTACTATAAGTATCAAAGATCAAGGGTCAAAATACAAAAGGGTGAAGACATTTTCCAGCTGTTTTAACAGACTAATAAAATTCATTACAATTTTGTAGCGACGAAATTTGATAATGAATTGTAAAGGAAATAAATTCGTAACAGAATTGTCAGTAAATGCTTTTAAAGTAAAATATACGAGTACACAAGAAAGCACTTGTTGTATCTTTTAGTCTAATAGGTAGTATGGAATAAGAATAATAGTTCTATAAATATGTATAATATAGAAGTAGAAGACGAGCATGCAGTTCACTTGATGTTAAGTAGCTACTGCCGCCCATGGACATCTGAAATCAACCCCAGAAAAGATGAGATTCCTACCTGAAGTCGGCGACATATGCGCCGCTGCCTTTGGAGGACTAAGTTGAAATGCCTCGGTCTCCCTAACCACACCCTTCAAACCAGAACAAAACACAACAGCATTTAACACAGCTATTAATAGGCAAAAGCAGGTGTGGCAGTGGTGCTGTCGGAATTGGAACTCAGGGGGTTCTACCACGTTTAGAAAGACATTTAGTTAGTCCTATCCGTTTACTTATCAATGCAGCCGACAGGGCAACAAAAATCACCACTCATCGTGGAGGGAGCACCTCAAGGCACCGTTTTATAGCCGATTTACAATCTGTGTCGTAACGTCAGATACTAGTATTAACGGCTATTTTATTATTATTGACGCCTTCTGCGAGAAACGCCATAACTTCACTTTTATGTGTACGCTATTTCGTGTAGTATAACTTTATCGTCAGATCATGAACCAAGCTTCTAACTGTTAAGCAACGTCTTCGTTTAAATTGTGATTTTAAACATTTAGACCGAATTGTATCGTTTTGTTATGGGCCTCTTATATAGCGAGGGAGACAGATGATTTTGACGTTAGTGATTACTGCTATCTTGGATTAAACTAGAAGTACCTTTTTTGTTTGTTTACGAGGGGGAAATCTTCAAAAGGTACTCGCCGACGTGGAAGCGACGCCGTGTTATGTGGGATTTTAACCGCACTAAAACTCCCCCGGTGGCCGTCCTCAGCGCTTGTTGGAGACCTCCGGGATCTCCGATGGAACACAACCGGAGTCCTCCGAGCGCGATGCCTCTATCGGGCTCTGCGCTGGGCGAGCAGTTTACGCTCCTCCCGCATACTGCTACTGCTAGGAACGAAGTAGCACGGTTAACGAGTGTCAAATGTTTTTAAACCATCTCTATGCCTTCCGACCGGGTTTAATCACTGATATTTAATGACAATACCTTGGACGAAAGCCTCAACGTTCTCTCCATAACACAGAAGCGCCCCTGAAATTAGCTGTTAGCGCTCACCCAGCCACACCAGGGCTGATTGGTACCTATATTAGAAAAGTCAAACTTAAGTGTTTCAAACTAATAATTACTCCAAAAATTCAACAATAAACAATATAGACAAAGCTACCCATGTTTCTACAATATACGAGATGTATAATTAGTTTGTCGTAAGCTCGCAACGGGTACGCTCTATACGGCTTGATGTCGTCAAACAAGCGGGTGTAGTATCCTAATTAGTTATAATAGTGTACAACGCTATTACCTACGACTACAAATGTATTCCCATTCTGCTTTTTAAGTTTAACTATGTTTTTATACGAATTATTTTTGATTAATGGTTATGATTATCTTCTACTCAATAACCAAGTAATTACTGGTAAAAATGGTATAATCGACATTTCTCCTTGTATGTCTAAGTTGTTACGGTAAATCAAATATCACTAATGACGTCATTATTTACAACGACCAGGTGATGATCAAAGTTTATAAATAACTCGCTGCATCTCTTAGACTTAGTTAAGCTTAAGCTGAAACAAAGAGGCAAAATTAATTAACTGTTAACTAGAACAATTAAAAGCTGAAGACCCAAAAACGTTCATGAAATCATTCATCAACACGAACGAAACGTTACTATTACTGACCCATTGCTGGGCATAAGTCTCTTCTCAGGCTAAGAGAATTTAAGGCCTTGGTCCACCGCTCTGGATTAGTGCGAATTTTACCTTCATATACTTTTGAGAACCTTTTTGAAAGAACTCTCAAAAATAGATGAAAATCAAAGGTCCCTGGGATTCGAACGAAATAGTAGAAGAACATTCCAATAACATGTATTCATAAAATTATCTGCTGTAACACAATAAAACTTGACATATTATTCTAAATGCTAAACAATAGTTCGTAACTCGATTAATCCAAGTTTACGAGTGAACGGCGAATGTCTTCATCAAAGCCGCAGGGGAACGGTTCAGTGGGATTTATCACTTCATCAGATGCCGACGATGCAATAACACCTGCGAATGTTCCAATTAGTTCGAACTGAACGATGCCAGAGGCTCTATAACTTAAGTGAACGTCAACATTCTTACGTACTAGTATTACAAAATAGTTCATTGTGAAGATATCTTTGTGGTTGTTAAGACATTTCATTAAGGATATGTTGCTTAAATGAAGCGTTTTAAGTGTGAGGCCAAAGATAGCAACATGATCGACTCGTGCCCATTATTATCGCAATTTTTGCCTACCACAAATCGAAGTTACTGTCAATTTCTGCCTACTAGAACTCTCAAATATCGATGAAAATTAAAAACTGAAGAACCTACTAACTTCTTCGACTTATAGGGGAACAAAACCTTGATCATTCCGCCAGTATCAAACCAGAAAGTAGAGGTGAGGCGTATATACTGGAACAGGTTCAGGGACTAGGTATTTTACCGGACTAGGTCGGACCTAATCCAAGTTTTAATATGTACATAGTCCAAGAATAAGTACCTAGTCCAAGACCAGATTATACGCGTGTCGAGATTTTATGGGACTAGGTGAAACAGGTTCAGGGACTAAGTAGTTTCCCGGACTAGGTAGTTTCTCGGACTAGGTAGTTTCTGGACTAGGTAGTTTACCGGACTATGTAGTATATCGGACAAGGTGGTATATTGGACTAGGTAGTTTATCGGACTAGGTAGTTTATCGGACTAGGTATTTTATCGGATTAGGTAGTTTTCCGGCTTAGGTAGCATTTAGGTAGTCTCATCTTAATGTTTTTTTTTTTGCTCGTCGCGCCGACTCATAACACCTTTCCTGTTTTTGTTTTTTTTTGCTCACCGCGCCGGTTCATGACACGTTTAAGGCATGAACGAACTAGCTTCCTAGTCCAAGAATAACTACCTAGTCCACACCAAATTGTACTAATGAGACTTTATGGGACTAGGTGGAACAGGTTTCTGGATCACGTATTTTTAAATACTAGGAACAGGCATACCAAGTCCCAAATTTACCTAGTACAACCCATCTCTACCAGAAACCTTCTGCACAAAACCCTAAACAGACTCCGTTTGTTCATACAAATATCATTTTAATGAAGTTCCTTTACATTTAAATACTACTCGTTGTTGTATTTTAAAGATACTTTCGTTAGAGAAACGGAGGTAAATAAAATATCAGTTCAAAAGTTCACGCCCCAAGTATTCTTTAGTGAGATCGAGTTAGTTCGTTTTCAACTCTTTACAGTTAAACTCCATCAAAGGGGTTAAAAATGGTTCGTTCTAACGATGTTTCTGTGGGCTATTACTACAGAACGAGTAATAGCAGCTTTAAAAATTCAACAGTAAACGAGTTGCGTTCGAAACTTTTGCTCGTAAAATGAGAATACTTATTTGTAATTAAGGTACAGTTTGAGTGTACCCAACTCAGTGTTTTCCGATACATTTTTAATTGATTTTCCGAGTTTAAGCCTTGTTAAACGTAGATAATTTTAAGGCGTAATCGCATATGGTACGATACGAAAATATTTGGTGTTCAACACAATTTACTGCAAAAACATAACCTGTGTTAAGCCTTTGTTAAAGCTTTGTCCAGATTTCAGGTGCACATGCCTTCAGATCTACCCAACCACTTAACCACCTACCAAAGGTGGTCAAACTCTACAAACTTAGCGGGGTTCAAACTTAGTCCAGGGGTAGCAACGCATATGTCGCTGAGGAAGGACTGTTATCCTATCTGTGACTGGTTACAAATATCCGTGGTTATAGATTACCACCTTACATTAAGTGGACTGCATGCTCGTTTGCTACCTCTGTTGTAAGACTATCTACCGTTTACCCAATGTGAACACACCATACACAGTTTTACATAAATTTCACCGACATGAGATAAAATTTCAATCTTGGTTATTATTTATAATGAATAGGTAAAATTAATGTTTTTACTCTCAAAAACCATAACATATTACAGTATCATAAGCCACGTCAATTTCAAAATAAAGTTACATCATGGCTTTTACCGAAAGTTCCATTTAAATCGATCCATTCGCAGCGTACGAGACTAAAGCTGCACGATTTAATTGGTCTCCTCGTGTTCTCGTACTTCACATGTTTTTTTATGCAGTACCCTTACCATGAGTTTTCAAAACATCTCACAATTTTACGTTACGTTTACTCAATCCATTATTCTGTTCCGTTTGCTTAGTAGACTGAGTAAACGTAACAATAAGCAAGTGCTCAAGTCTTTTTGTCTACCTCACATGTTCGCAAAAAAGAGAGACAAAACATGAAGCGCCATCTTGTCAATTTAGTAATTTAATGTTACGTTACTGACACTATAGTTCTGATAAAATCGATAACATGATAAAAAACAAATACCAAAACAGTCATATTTGTCAAAACGTAAAAACTCATGGTAAGGGTACAGTATTAATGGCTCTTTAGTGTCGTGTTGCTCGGTATCTGAAAAATGACTCTTTCAATACCTATTATAGTACGACCTTGGTTGCGAACACTACGAAATATCTCTACAAAACGGAACAAAAAAATCTAAAAAGGGCCTCAGTATAAAATACTGAGATTAGAACAGAGTCATATCTGTTTTTAGCCTAGGTGTTTATATTTGCAAATGTTGGTGTGTGAGTTATGTATTGCGTCGGGATGCAGCAGCCAGGATGCAGAAAAATCGAATTACTTATATATACGTATTTAATCAAAACATAGTATTACATTTTTTCTATAAGGCCAATATATAACATGTGTGTGTGTGTGTGTGTGTTTGTTTATTTTGTGTGTCCATAATCGAGAACATTAATCTTAGGGCAAGGTGATCAATACAGAAACATTTATTTTATATTTCTTGTTAAACAAATATAATAACAAAAATATAATGGGTGGTCTGAAGTAGTTCCAGCTCCACATGTACCATTAGGTTAAGTTTAACATTGTAAAAAACATTTTTTTAAAGATGTGCTATGGAGTTTCTTTCGCCGCTTCTTCTCCATAACGAAACACCTTGTGAAGTGGTGGTAGTTGTATTGACATTCAGAAAGTGCTCAGTAAAAAAACCTATTTTGAATTAAAAAAAAAATTGATTTGATTTATTTAATAATAAAAAAGCCCATAAACAGCTTGAAATTTTAAGCAAGCATCTTGTATCGACAAGTTACAAATTAAATTTAAACTTAAACTGTAATAATTTATTCCGTGCAGAAATTTTGTATAACTTCGTGAACCGTGTTCTAAAAGAGTTTTGTAAAAGTTGTTCTTTGTGTATTACTCGATTATAGTAATTAAAAGCTTTATTAGAGATTTAACCGAGCTTTTCCATTTTTAAGCTTAAAGCGGCTTAAAAATGGATGGGCTTAATACACGTGTATATTACAATATAAACACAATTAAATTAAATGGTTGGATCTATTCAAGGAAAAAAACGATATCAAGAATTAATATTATAGGGCCTATTATTAAAAGATTCTGAATATGTGTAAAAAATATGCTATAAATACACCTTATCTTGAGGTCCTTTCATTTTCAGTCCTTTACAAAATGTTATATAAATCTTGTTATATAACACACACATGGACAGTATAAAAAATATCAATTTGTATCATTGCGTACCCAATAAGTTAAAGGTAAACCAGAGTTTTTAGTACCGTTTCCTTTTTAAATGTTAGCGTTATTATGCAAAATTTCTTTTGGCGAAGTTTTATCCACGGGGCCGTTACAGGACATACTTTTTATTCGTTGACAGCGCCACCTGCATTTAACAGACGAGACGCGATGAGAATAGCAAAAAATAGCCAAGTGCGAATCGAACTCGCATAGGGAGGGTTCCGGACCACCATCATTTATTTTTAATTTTAGTACTTGTTATTATAGCAGTCATAGAAGTAAATGCATTATGAAAAATTGAACTGTTACGGTTCATTAGATAAATCGAAAAACGCCGAATAGTAGTTTCTTGTATAGCGACCCCGATTAATTTTCAAGTTTTTTATTTTTAGTGTTTTTGTTATAGTGGCATTCGTTATACTTGCTCTCTAAAAATTTCAAGTGTGTATCTACTTTAGTTCAAGAGACCTTCAGATCAAGAAACTTGTGACATATGGAAATTTAGGCTTAAAATAACGGTTCGGTTCTTACCGTTTGGGAACGGGGCCCTAAAACACCGGCATCTCACTCGAAAACCGGAAGAAATTATGGCGACTGATATAACAATTTGTGAAATCCATTAAACTTGTATTCGTTTGTATTTAACGTTTGCTCAAACGGTGGCCTGTGGCTATTTCGCAAACTTTGGATCAAAGCGTACTTCCTTACGTAAGACTAAGCGGGAATTACAATAGTCTTAAACTTTGAGAAACACATTTCGAGTGAACGTAATTTGACAGATGCCAGACTAAGCCCCTGGATAACGGGCATCAAAATATCCTAATCAATTTATGTCAATAACAGAGTCGGTTGAAACTCTTCGAAATATTTGTTCTACTTTTTCTCAAAAGCTGGCGTTTAAGGCCTTTCTTTAGTGAGTTGGTTATTAAAACTTAAAATTTGATACTCAAATAAAATTTGATACAAAATAAACCCTTAAAATGTTTTGTTTTGGTGTAAAAAGTGATCATTAAAATTACTTTATTCCTTACTAATTCTAAACGGTCGCTCTGCCATACGGCAATTGATGTATATTGGAAAAATCTGTCTCTTGATGCGCATTAGTTACCTTAAAATGTAAGTCAAAACATCTTGCATCTTTCAGTGAAAACTCTAATAATTCCCCTTACGACACTACTTTCCGTATCATTTTCTAAGTAACTGTTAATCGTTACCAAGTCATAGATAAGTATAGATATCTCACCGCCTTGTAATTGAAGGAAGCCATTAAATGGCTTAAACGGCTGACAATTCTGTCAGCCATTCAATGGCTGTCATGGTGTAATTTACGCGGAACAATGCCGACATGCGCAGGTAAATGGTGCAAAAACACGAAATCGAAGAAAAAGTGCGGAGAAATATAGTTTCATTCGTAAATAATCTACACATTTTTTTTATATTTTTCAAAAACGAAAATAAATGAAAGTGACTATTTCAATCGTCAAAACGATAATCTTTACTAATCTATGTACAAAGTATGAAACTTCAGACTACCAAAAGTGAAATGTCGCGAAAAACAAAATCCAAATAGCATTGCAACGGAAACAGAAAATTTGCAATGAAAGCGTGCACCGACTAATTCAATCTTCAGTTAGAAGCCCAGTCGGCGGCAAAAGATAGAACTGGTGCTCCCCGCCTAGCAATTTCCGGGCAACCGACGAAAATTTACAAATATCATCTGTGCTGCTGGAAATCAAAAATCTGAAATGGAAGTTCTATCTGTTAAGTTAGATACATTTTAGCATTCTAGCATAGATGGCGATGTGTTGTTATAACGATCCTTAAATCCTAAATTCTTAATATATGAGTATATAAATTACGTTAAGATGTATCTCTGATTATATATAAATATGTGTATGTATATAAAACTGTATTTGTGTATGTTTACGAACATACACAAATACATTTCGTAGACGCTAATTACCGAAACCGATTTCAATGAAATTGTATGAAAATATTCGTGTATGCTTTGATAGAGCTTAAAACAGATTACCAAAATTCCTTGGAACTTTAAGTGGCCCTGTATGCAAACATATATTTTTTCCTGTTGTGTATATTTGTATGTGTTTATATAATTTTAATGTTATAGATAAAGAAGTAAAATATAATTTACTTTACTTTTACCCAATTTTATTTAAAGATTAACAAAAATGCAGTTTTCCGTGAACTCTATTCATCAGCATTAACTTGACATAACCACTTGCCTGTGACCTATTCATCCAGAGATATGTAGTTATATTCTTTAAGCCATCCAGCCACCTCTGCTAATCTAAGTAGGTCTTATTAAATAATGTTATTAAAAATCATTAGTGATTTAATTTTCAGGAACCGTTTACGAAATATATGATCAAATTTATGTAAAATCGCTACCTTTTTACCACGCTTTTATTAGCTTGACCTGTATGTATATAACGGAATCTTTGAACTTGATTTTTACCCACTTTAAACGGTCCGATTAATTTAAAATTTTGAACACTTCCGAAGAACCGATGACAATATACGATTTAATAATTTTATCCCATTCACCTCATTAGGATCGTCAGGAATCAGGATTTACTATCCTTGTGAGATTTTAGCGTGGTTTTTAGTTTTTAAACTATATTTTTATTTTGGGTTATAATTGTAAATACGTTGCAATTACGATATTTATTTAGTTAGTAAATAAAAAATCATAATCAAAATTTGCATTATCAACGAGCGAAGTTGCGGGCGTGCGTTAGTCCGAATGAATAGTCGCTTGTCGAGTGATCAATGTTTTACTTAGAGAACCTCTGAGTGGTCCTCAAAGCTCGCTGGAATTGAAAACGCTTCCGAGACTGAACTAATAGTCTTATATAACCGTCCACGAAGATAAAGTTCAGTGGGTCGATTATATAAATCCGCGGAGAGCTCAGTAAGTCACTGTTTGCGGTGTGATTGCATTTTAAGGCTCTATTTACTAACTCTGCAATGGTCTTCATTAATAGGTGCTTATAATAAGTGCGAGGTCACGGCATTTGCAATGAGCAGAGCAATATTAAATGTCATTAAAATTAATGATATACCTCCAATACCACAATGAGAACATATTAATATTTTAAGCAAGATGTATTAAAAGCTGAAAGGCGTTAAAACTCTTTGTTATTCAACTCCCCAGGTACTGCCGCCACGTCTATTTCTACTCAATAACAGCACTATTAAGTACTGCTGTGTTCCACTCTGAAAGGTATGGTAAACGTGACATATTTATTCGACGCGTTCCAACTTATTCCTCATGACAGCAACTGATCTGTAGCCTACTGTAGGAAGGACGGTAGATGTCCATGCGCAGCAGTAACCATGTACCAACAAGTGAACTGCATGCTCATTTGTGTCGACTTTTTAAATAAAAATTAGAAAGCAGAACGCATATGTAGTCCAAATCCATTGTATACCATCGTAATTATGATTTCATTTCGATATAATTACTTTAAAGATTTAAGAAAAAATATTTTATAGAAAATTGTGGTCTCTGCATTATAATTTAAAATAATTGCAATTAGTTTTACATTTCTGGGATGTCAGATCCAGACTTTACAGTTCGCTATAATTGGAAGAGACGGCGTTGAAAACTTAATTTAAAAAATAGTATTTAGAGGACAACCCACATTGTATGTATATGATGACCAGGACGCTTTTACAAAATCATAATAATATTACAGGTCACGACCTACGACACGACCACGACAGGGTACAATGAAGTACGACGACTCAAGAACTTAAAGAAAGAGGGTAAATAGAGAAACTGAACTAAAGCGCCTTTTATTACTCAAGACTCGTGTCCATTCACTGAATTCTGTTAGCAAGGTACAGTAAGCAATGATTTGTGGCGGGCGCGATGCCAAATCGGTTGAGCTGGCACAACAGGCCAGCGACCAATGGTTTGCAGTATTTACCTACACAATAGAAAATGCGAATAAAGTGTCATATTATTATGATTTGTGCCCTTATTCTGCACGTTATTTGGTGTCAATGCAGTTTGGATTAGAGTATATAATATCAACCAAGGTTTGCTCGGTATTATTTTTTAAAAAGATGTTTTCTAAAAATAAAACCTAACTAGATTAATGGATCGCCCCTGAATCCCCTGCATACTGAACTTCATGCTTTTCTCCGAGGTTAAGATTAACAGAAATAGCAGCTTAAAATCATCATCACCTGCTATATTAATATAAAGTTGGAGTCAATCAAAGCTGTATCTTCCTACATCATTTTTAATAGTAAAGTAAAATATTGGTCTCTAAATATTAACTACGCATATCGAGGACAGCCTCACACGTGTCAACTTTCCACCTTTGTTTTACCAACATGCACTGAAAACGTTTTAATAAACTGTAAAACGAGAAAATGGTTTTTCAGTAGCACTTTACAGCAAAGAGAGATTAATAGCTGAGGCTGCTCAACAAAGGAATGAAACCGGGAATCCTGCAACGTTGTATCACAGCCTTTTATTGTCGACATACCGACGTCTAGCCCCATTGTCATTACTACCTTTGTTATGAAACAAAACTAAACTGGAAATTTCTGCTTTTAATCAACATAAAGGAGGACGTTTCACACATTGTAAATTTTATTTGCGGTTGAGGTATTCGAATTTTTATTTTTTGAAACTTTTGAGAATTAGAACTTATTTTAATATGTAACTGGGATGAAAGAGACACAAGAGAGAACTATTTTAAATAACTTTACATAAACATTAGATATAGAAACGCTTATTAAGTTTCAGTCTAAAAAGCATTATAATAGTAATAATAGGAAGTGTTACAATGTATCTGATGATGTGTGATGTACCTCGAGGATCACCAGCTGATCAGCGATCATCAATATGGTTTTCGCAAGGGCCGTTCAGCTGGTGACCTTCTAGTCTATCTCACACACCGATGGGCGCAAGCCATTGAGAGCAATGGTGAGGCATTGGCGGTTAGCCTGGATATCGCGAAGGCCTTTGACCGGGTCTGGCATAGAGCCCTTCTCGCGAAGCTTCCATCTTACGGTCTTCCTGAGAGGTTATGCGCATGGGCAACCAGCTTTCTGTCGGAGCGGCACATCAAAGTCGTCGTCGACGGATGCTGCTCTGACACGAAACCTGTAAACGCTGGCGTGCCCCAGGGCTCAGTCCTATCTCCCACACTATTCATTCTGCATATCAATGATATGTTGCAACAAGTAGGCAACATACATTGCTATGCAGATGATAGTACGGGAGACGCTACGTATACAGGCCGCGCAAATACCTCTCGGGTTCTCGTGGAAGAAAGCAGAATCCGACTTGTGTCTGAAATCGAGGACTCTCTGGAGCAGGTCTCGATATGGGGTCGACTTAACCTTGTTGAGTTTAACCCCACGAAGACACAAGTCTGCGCGTTTACCGCTAAAAAAACGCCATTCGTCATGGCGCCACGGTTCCAAGGTATCCCGCTCACCATTGGTAAAAGTGTGGGGATCCTGGGAGTTGACATATCGTGTGACGTGCAGTACCGGGGTCATTTGGATGTTAAGGCGAAGTTGGCATCAAGAAAACTGGGCGTCTTGAACAGAGCGAAGCGGTACTTCAGCGCGGGGCAACTCCTTCTGCTTTATAAGGCGCAAGTGAGACCCCACATGGAGTACTACTCACATCTCTGGGCAGGGGCGCCCCAATACCAACTTAACCCACTTGACTCCGTGCAGAAACGCGCGGTCCGAATCGTCAACGACCCGGTGATCTCCGATCGGTTAGAACCTTTGAGTCTGCGGAGGGACATAGGTTCCCTCTGTGTGTTCTACCGGCTTTACAATGGTGGGTGTTCCGAGGAACTATTTGACCTGGTGCCTACGTCACCATTCCTCCATCGCACCACTCGCCGAAGGATGAAGTTCCATCCACACCAACTGGACTCGTGGCGGTCCTCCACGGTTCGGTTTGCACGGACGTTCTTGCCGCGGACGTGTAAGATGTGGAATGAACTTCCTCCTGAGGTATTCCCGGAGCGCTATGACATGGGGCTCTTCAAAAAAGGTGCAAAAAGAGCTCTCATACAAAGCCGGCGATGCATTGGCGACTCCTCTGGTGTTGCAAATGTCCATAGGCGGCGTTGACTACTTTCCATCAGGTAGCACGTCTGCCTAATCCTTAGGTTAAACGATAAAAAAAAAAAAAAAAAAATGTATTCCTCAGTTAATTCTTATTAATTTTACAATTATAATGAAATGATGATGATATATGTGTGAGATTGTTTGATTTTTTTAATTCAAAATATCAACTGACTGCTTTCTTTAACGGCAACAATGACGTATGACGCAATTTCAATTCACAAAAAAAATATTCGTTATTTTTTTTTAAAACAACAGCCATCACTTTAAAACCGTTCACTTTAACACAATCGTTACTTAAGGCCTGTTCTTAGTAACAGACCTTAAAATTTAAAACAAGAATACTGTAGAGTTATCGTAATACGAAAATCCGTTTTCTAAGCGACTTAACAACAGTTTCAGGCATTGAAATTTTCCGCCATCTGACTCGCCGATAACTTCGATATAATTAATTTGAAGGACTTCTAAAACTCGACAAAGTTGGAGCGACGTGCCACAGTTGTTATATCGCCGTTGTTTCTAAAAAACGATAACCGAAGTTTTAACGTTATTAAAGCGTACGGAATAAATAGGATTATTTTTCTTATAACGTAATTTAATGGAGATCTTTGGGAAATTTTAATGAAGTATAAGGTTGGAAGGGTGTGGAAAAGCTGTGTAAAGCAGAAATAATTATACCAAGTACCAAGAGTTCATCATGAAACAACGTACAGTCAGGTCCAAATGTGGTTGAACAGATTTGGGTTTCAAAAATATTATATAATAATTGCATAATTATATTCGAGTATAAGATTTGAAGGGCTTGGAAAAGCTGTGTAAAGCAAATATAATTATACCAATTACCAAGAGTTCATCATTAAACAACGTACAGTCAGGTCCAAAACTCGATGAACAGATTTGGGTTTCAAAAATATTATATAATAATTGCATAACAAAAGATCTGATTTTAGTGAAGTTAACCATTTTGCATATATGGTGTTCAGCTATTTTCGAAACATTTTAAAATTCAGGTGCTAGATTTGACCCTTACAAAATAATTATTGTGCTTACACTTCAGGAATCATCACTCAACAGCATTACTCGCTAAAATATCTTAATAATTGACTTATTATTTCGATTAATAAACCTCCCGAACCGTCATAAACTAATGACGCTCGATAAGCTCGTAATCGTGTTTAGATCTACGCTTCAGTCCATTGTCAAGATCAGCGATATTGGTGTCAACAGCAGTACACAGATGAACATCGGAGATAATCGTCGATTAGTGTAAACCGAATAAATGTAGACCTTGGATTTAAGTAGTTTTTCTATTACTATGTTTTCATGATCTTTGACTTTTTTAATCGCTTCTTGTTTATATAATAGTAGGAGCGACTTGGTAGACTGGTGACACTATACGCGTCTGATACATTGAGAGTTCTGAGTTTGATTCCAAGCTCTCTGCTCTGTAGTTCTGTAGTGTAGGCTCTGTAGCATGTGCCTATAATACTAACTATACAGAGTCTTTATAAGGGCTATGACTGTAGAAGGTGTAAATACACAATTGTGGATAAGTAAATGCCTCTAAGAAGTTTCTAGTCAGTTTTTTCTTTGCGTGCCTTCATCAACCATTCACACAAGTCGACGATGCCTTAGAGAGTCAAGTTGGCGGATAGCCATCTTAAGAGGCAAATAAGAGCAAACAAAGAACTCTACCAGATATACTGCACACAACTCTACATTCGTTAAATAGCCCCTTACGCCTTTAAACTTTTCAGTATAATAACTTTCTCGGTCGAACCATACTACTTCTACGACATTTAAGGCTAACATACAAATCACCTGATGGTATAAACTCATTGTCGATCAACTCCAAACAAGATAAAAGTTCTCTTTGTGGTCGGCCACAGATGCGTACCTTCAAATTACGTAGGAATAATTGCGTAGTGTAAAGTACCCTTTTTAAAGGTAAATTACCGAGTGACAAGTGAATAGCGCAAGACAGTTTAATTCACTCCAAAAATATTTTGGATCTATTTCCAAGAGAAATATTTATCCAGTTTAGCTTGCTACTTTTATATAACATAATCTTATATATACAATTCTCGTGTCACTATGTTAGTTACCGTACTCTTCCGAAACGGCTTAGCCAATTTTCACCAAATTTTATATGCGTATTCAGTAGGTCTGAGAAACAGCTACTATTTATTTTTCATACCCCTAAGTGACAAAGGTTATTCACCCTTAACATTTTTTTATTTATATGGCAACACAACGTTTGCCGGGTCAGCTAGTTAACTATAAAAATTACTTTACACATGTTATGTAACCACTTCCTCAGTTTACTAGCGAAGCAGTTTATGTATTACATAAAGAAGCACTGCTTCATACAAACGGTTCTGGAGTTGAGCCAACGTCACCTGCAAGTAATATGTGGACAACATATCAGTTAACATGCAAGCCTGCTGGTGGCTGCATAATATACTTACATATAAGTAGCAAGACTTAATCGACTACCTACTATGATTACAAAATTTCTGTAATATACTTGTAAATTATTGAAAGCTTTATTTTATGAATTTAAAGCTTAAAAAGCATGCAGTTCATCCGATGGTGAGAGGTCGCTACAGCTAATGGACATATATAATAATTAATCCAAAATAAGATTAGAGTTGTACCCAGAGATCGGTAAAAGATACCCCTGATTTAGTATGTATCTGTAAGTATTTGCCTTAACAACAACACAGGAGTAACTGACATTACTACAAATTACAAAAAAGGTTATAGCAAGGTTTCCACATTCGAATCACAAAAGATTCCGCTGTTAAAAAATCGTAAATCCCAAAAAAATCGATCCAGGGTACATAGATTTTCATTGCACTTCAATCTAATAACTTCATAATGTCTGAAATATTAGCAACAAACTTCGTGTTTTAAAGGTTTAAATAACACAAGTTTTGTTTATTTACTCGTAGCGGAGTCAACACTGAACTACAGATTGAAACGTTCTTGCGAGCTTGCAACGAATTCTAGAATTTTTATTTGAGAAATCGTTGTTATAGCCTTGCTAGGTAATATCAAACAAATATTTACTGACCACCGGTGGAAGAGGGCTGTCTGTCTGTCATTACGACGACTAATGACTACATACACATGCATATATTCCCACGTGATATTACTTTGGTTTTATTATACCATAACACGATGGGTTTAAGGTAATGATATGGAGAGATTGCGTGATTTTTTACCCAAATAGTAGGAACCTAGTTGTATGACCCATGAACATTTTTACTAACTTCAAAGGGAGCAGAAATGTAATTAAAAACACTTAAATGCTTTACATGCCACGAGAACTTCATTGGAATGCCTTATTCCCTTCCCCATCACAGCGCCTTCAAAACCTAAGTCTAGTAGAAAAATATAGGCCGGTTTAAACCTAATTTCACTGTTACACCCATAAATAAGTATAGATATCTCACCCCTTTGTAATTGAATTAAATTTTATTCAAGAATTTAAGAATTGTCAAATTCTGCCACCCATTTAATGGCTGTCATGGTGTAATTTACGCTGAACAGTGCCGATATGCGCAGTTAAGTGGTGCAAAGACGCGGTTAAGTGGCGCAAAAACACGAAATCGAAGGAAATGCGTGGAGAAAAAAATCTAAAAACTACGATTTTTTAATATTTTTCAAACACAAAAATAGATAGATGACAGTGACAATTTCAATTGTCAAAACTGGTAACATTTTCTTGTTAGGAGTAAGTAATCTTTACTAATCTATGGTTACACCCTTAAAAACTAATTTATTTAAACTTTTACCAGTTTCCTAACTTAATGATGACGCACAATAGATGCTTTTAGGAGTCGGCGCATGAAATATTGGTTTAAATCCACTTAAAACGAATTTAACGTTTTCTCATTAAACGTGTTAAAGCAAGCCTTCCACAAGATCAGCGTTCTTTCGTGTTTCGACTACAATTTGTCTCTGTCCCTCTGACAGAGAGCTATTGTTCCTCGGCCCTTGTCCACCGCAATATTGGTTTATTCTCTAAAACACCCGACTTCACCCGACTAATATTAATAGGCTAAAAACAATTGCTCTTTCACGGTCTATTTGGCTGGGTTATTCAATAAGTCGGTCGGTTCTAATTAAGTAGAAAGTAACTGCAAGTTTTCTTGACATAATTGCTGGTAGCTACAAACAGTTATAACTCAAACTCTATCACAGTAGGATAGTCGTAATTGATAGGCTTTGTAATTTTTATTAAAAAACTATGAGTATCTCTACCATAATTATCTTGAGTATTCCAAAGTTCAAACGATATACTAAATTAAGAGGAACCTTGAATTTGAACCCATATGTGTACTATGCTGTCACAGCTGTCCGTCCTATATTTTGATGAAAAACAAAAAAAATTACTTAAACCGAAATACTGACCCACATTGGATTACTTACATTATAGAATTCGTTGGCATACAAAACAAAGTATCCAAGGATAAAACTTATTAAATTTCTCCTCAAACTTAGGATCGACCTTAGAACGTCTGGTCCGCTGTAGCAGTTGTTCTATACAACTAGTCTTATTTATAATTCCTAACTTGAAATTCTATGTACATGCTCATTACGATCGCAAATCATAACTGCCTTTCGAAAGGGGTAAAGTCAAGCTTATTGATAATAAATTAATTCCGCATTTCCCATTGTTGTCGCACAATGAGCGAGCCTGCAAAGTATTGTCCGCGGGAACATTGCCCGCGTTTCTCTGTTTGGGAATTCGGTTTCAGGCAATTTGGCACCGCGCCCGCCCGCAAATCATTGCTCTTGCGCTGTTGTACAAGAAATTCATCAAGTTCTAGTTGTAAAAGTTACTTACGTTGAAACTTTTGTAGAATGTTTTGAATAGAAAAACCATCCATCTTTAATTGTTGTTTAGATAAAGTGTATTTCCTTATGTTATAGGTCGAGATAAGCTAACTTAAGAAAAATTTAATTGAAATGTAATTACAATAACTTATTTCCATAAAATATTTTCATATTCATTTTATAAACTACTGGATCTCTCTGCTAACAATACGATAGCACGACGGTTAATCTAATCAAATCGGTGTTGAAAACGTAATATTTGAACAACTTTCTAAGTACCTAATAATAAATGATTTTACTATTATTATTATTTACTCAGAAGTATAAAATATAATTTAAAAAGCCGTGAGCCGTATCTCACAATGGCCGATTAATTTATCTTTAATTGATTTAAGCCCGAGATACGTGTGTCGTGAAGTAACAAAGTTTAATTGGTATTTGAAGATCCAAATCCGCCCTCAGGTAGTTAGTTACCACGTCTTCACACTAACTTACCTAATATATTAAAGTGTTTCCATTAAAATCTTCGACCTATCAATAAGTAATATGTATTTTAGCTAACGATAAAACGAAAGGCAGCTTTAAAATCACATGTCTCTTTATGTATATTATAGGAAAACTTACCTGTTTAATTTTGAAAAGTCTTTAAAATATATTATTGCAGAGAATAATTTTCGAGCGTATGTAGGTATGTCTCGTTCTCTGGCCTCCCTACAGCCTAAACACGGTGACGGATTTTATACGATGAGGTGTCGGTGGTTTCGTCTAAATTGTAGTAGAAACATGGGTTATATTTTTTCGTTTTTATAATAATATCCAGATTTTAAGGTAAGTGGTGTGGGGTTTTCGCATTATACTTTGTTTCATACTACTTGTATGTAGTACATCTAAATATATATAACTCAAAGGTGGCTGACTGACATAGTGATCTATCAACGCACAGCCCAAACCACTGGACGGATCGGGTTGAAATTTGGCATGCAGGTATATGTTATGACGTAGGCATCCGCTAAGAAAGGATTTTGGTCAATTCTACCCTCAAGGGCATAAAATAGGGGATGAAAATATTACTTCGTAACGCGAGCGAAGCCGCGGGCAAAAGCTCGTTTATACATACATACATACGCTCGAACATTAATCGCAGTCAAATAATGAATACACTTCTCAACAAACTATAACACTCTTGTATCGAAAATCCTCAAGAACAATACAATATCACTACATAGTATAACGTATACGTCTTGAGTCTTGACGAATACCAAAACTTGGGCTATACGCGCCATAATATAATTATAGTGGAAGTTTCATACAATCTACGTCGTTTGAACCCATAAACAGGGGCCGGGAAGTTTAGTTTGTTATCCCAAACTCGGATTATTCAACAGCAATAACAATAAAGCTATAGTTTGCGGAATTCAAGATAATATTATAAAAAGGTAACTGAATGTCCTATACATAGGGTTAGATATTTTATAGGTACATAAAAAATATTTCTTAATATAAATGATTTACGGTAGTAAAATACACATTTTTTTAGACGTGAATATTTAGTGTTGCTTGACTTGGCATAGCACTGCCGTAGTCCCAAATTGATATTCTTGCAAAAATATCGAACCGTCATAAAATATGATTTTTTGTTGTATATTATGTATTTTAATATGTGCAAGTGTTTAAATGATTGCCATTTTATTATTTTACAAATTTATTTTTCTTACAGTTCTTGACATTATGTACCAATGTAAAGCTAAAGATTCTCCAATTGATCATACTAGAATCGCGAAATCTTTCCAGATTGCATAAAAAAATAAGACATTCCGAAACTAGATAAAAGAGGAGGAGGAGGAGGATATAAATCCGATTTATATTTCAATGGACAGAAACTACATAAAGGAGGGCAGTATGTCCTATTTAATGAAAATATCTTGAAATAACTACTTTCAAAATAATATAGTCCTCAATATAATTTATCAAGTGAACTTCAATACCAATAAAGCCGTCATCACTCTACATAGAGCTCTATGTTGTGTCGGGTAATCTAATTGAGTGCGATGCCCTTAATGTCACGTCATTAATAACACCGCAATACATTACAATACATACAAGTTTAACGTGATGTAGTTACAGTGTTTACTTACCAAAATTCTGGGAACAAATTAATTTATCGGTCAAATAATTGCTTCGAAAGACACTTTGCTATTTCTCAAAGGTCCCTGTTTTGAATATCAGTTAAATATTCGTGTATATCTAGACTGAGCACTGTCTAACTCTATTTTAAAATATAGTGTCATTCTAAAAAACTTGAATATTATTTCACACGTATAACATAAAATTGTGAACATTTTTATAAATAAATATAAACCATTAGGAAGTAATCTCAATACACTTGACATATAAACCTGTTATAGTTAGCATTAAGAAGCACGGAGTGCGTCACCAAAGAACAATGGCCAGATTTCTATAGGAGCTGGACTCGACTTTTATTTTTCATGTCCCAAATTAAACTATAGTTAGATTGGTTTGTCCTTTTGTTGTAAACACCATCCCGTTTGAAAATCATATCTAAATAGCCACGATTTTTTATAAAAACGTCAACTATACTTTTGAGGTTAGGATCAACAACTACCTTTTAACCGAGTGCGGCGTAGCCTAAAAATGTATTTAACGATAAGCGCGTGGGTAATTAGCGATCTCTTTTCTATTTATTGCGATTTCTCTCAGAGAATAACCCAAAAAATGGGACATCTGTCAAAGCGCACAAGTCCCCTTGTCCGTTTATCAGATATATTTATATAATGCTCTAACTTGCACAACGTGTAGTATAGAAAACCAAGGATGGCACAACATCACACGTGAAGTATTTCTACAAGGCTTTTTTGTGGTTTGACCACTTCAATTCATTCTGGCTGAAGAGAGTTAGTCGCTAGATACATACTGTCTTTCAGTCTTCAATACTCAAGTTGAATAGATATTGACAAATCGAGTACTGGTAAGTTACAGGAGTAAACGAGATGTAATGGTAGGAGCACTTAAATGAAAGAAATAGGTTTGACAAAAATACTTTTTATTCATCATCATCTCTTACAACTACAGCATCGAGGAATGCATGTGGCCACGGGAAGATGAGGCACCAGGTTCATTAGCCATTCCGGAGTTGACATGCTGTATTGCCAATTGATTACAGGCATCACATATGTAATCTTCTTCAGTGATCTAAAATAAGAATTAGAGTTGTATTATGTTGTATGATTGTGTGTGATGGTAGTTCGTGTACTAAAATAAGTAGGTAAGTATGTAAATACGTACTATTATTGAAGAATTCCACTCGCAGATCTTAGAAATTACTCTGGTATCAAGCTCAAAGACGAGATAAGACGACGAGAGAAGACGCGGCGAAGTGTATCAATGCGTATGTTACAATTAGCACATAGCAATCGCAGGGCTAGTTGTGGCGTCTGCATGATGTCTCTCACAAACTCACAATCACAAATATCCAAAAAGCAAAATCGGTGTCCAGAAATCAAAACCAGAATAATCGTCACAAGTGTAGATATCAGTCCGTAAAACAATGCCAAGGTCAAAACAAGAGAAGAATATTATCCAAAAGTACAGTACGTATCACAATTCACAACAACAAGTGAAGCGAGTATGATGCGAATGCGAATGATTGCCGGGTGTCAATCAATAGCATGGGTCGATGACCACAGACTATGTAACTATTGTCGATGACAAATGACGTTCCGTTGTATGTTTTTGAACAAAACGCTTATACGTGCTATGAACCAACATAATTATTTTTTATGACAAGAATCCAATGCATAATAAATCAACATAGTAGTTGATTTAATGCCTAAATACTAATTTAATTGAATAACAGTTTACAACTATTCAGAAAAACTTGAATAATTATATTTTTTGAATACCAAGTCATTTCATACGTGAAATGAATCGTCAATAGGTGCGTTCTGAAACTATTACTCGAAATAATTTCGAAGAAGTTACAAAAACTGAAATAAATGATTAACTTTTTTTTGTGGCTACATAGAAAGACATTTCTTGTGTTTTTTAAGACCTTAAAACATAAGGGATTTTTTCATATATATGGCATATAGTGACGCCATCGTTTCGTCGTCTGGTACGTTTTGACCATCCTTCTTTCGATAGGTATATATAGGTAGAAACAAAACTGCAGATGAACAAGAACGAAACCCGCCCTTCCCGTAAAGAGGAATTTAATGATAGTGCATTTTTTGAAGCGTGGAACTTCAGTAGATTAGCGGTGCATCGCAGGCCAAGTGGAAATTCATAGATATTAGGAGTTAAATCTACTGCGCTCTGCCGGCACCGCCTTTTGCAGATAGTTTTAACATCTGTGCTATTTTGTAAGATCTTCTTATAATCTAGAAAGCTGAACACGATGGAATATCAAATTCATTCTTTTCGTTTCAAACTTGAATGTGTCGGTACCGCCACGTTTTTGATGGAGATGTTAATATGAATTGTTATGTGTGAAAAATTCTATCTGGTTTCGTTTTATTTCCAAGGTCAAATTAACTTGGCCACATTTTAGGAAAGAAATAGAGATTTAATCTTTAACTATTCGAACTACTGGAATTTGAAATACTCTTTTAATATAACATTTTAAATATAAATTACATCGACTTTAATTTTGGGTGATTACATTTCTACGTCGCTACTTGAAAAGAACATTAGCATTACATTATATTATATACGACAACATCTAAAATACTGAAGCGTTATTAAACGTGACACGTTCAAAGTGAAAGACAAACGTCAGATATCACTTACTTACAAACGTCGCGTACGCCCTGAAGTAATACCTGACGACTACATCACGTGGAAATGAATAATCTGAGCCAAAACAAATGGGATCCTAGTTGTATTCCGCGGAGATTACGCGCGTTCCCTTTTACGCGCGAATTACGTTTGACGTTTGCGATTTATGAAACATATTCTTGGGATTTCGTTAGACCTACACACATTCAAATATTCGCTAGTTAGTTCTATACATACGCTCGAAAATCACCGCCGTGGAGTAAAAATGATAAGAGATGGAAAAATGCCTGTCAACACGTTTAACAAGCAACATAATCTGATGTGTACTGTGCCGGGGGTGGAGGGATCGCTGTATTTTAGGGGCGGCAAAATATGTGAACATATGATATATTACTAAAAGAAGAGATGTGTAATTCAGTTTATACTCGTGAGCCACAAAAGTTTATATAACACATTTATGTTTCACCGAAAAATTGTAGAAATATAAATTTCAAACGTTATTTTTTCTTCGCTAAGTTACTCCTGTAGGGGCGGCAAATTCAACTTTTGCCCCGCGCGTAATGAACCCACGTTACTAGATACTGAACACAATCGTTCTTCTTAACACTGGTTGATCTTACGACTGTAGTAGCAGAGGTTTTACAGGCAAATTAGTTAATGGTGGCAAAATTTCTGGTATTTCAGTTAAACTAAACAGTCTTCCGCCCTCAAGCTACGTATAATCTACAAACCACAAGTCCCTGATTGAACTGTAAAACGAAATTTCTGCAGCATTTTCAAAAATACGAAGCGCACTCATTTAGTATATTGTTAGTTATCGATTCCATTGTATCCTCGTTCCGCAAAAGTGGCGGAAATCGAACTTGTGAGAGCTTTTGTACAGTCCGTGCCAAGAGGGAAACACTTAAGTGCACGTCCTTTGCCGGTTTGACCTTCAGTCGAGCTAAAATTGAACTGCCAACGATGCTTTTATATACTTACATACGACAAGCATATTATACCTTTAAAGTAATACAGATAACTAAGCTTAAACTGTCTTAGCTTAATATTACTAAAGCTAAATAAACTAAATAAAAGACATACTTCAATTTGGTCTTGTAATTAGTATTAGATATTACAAGGTTTTCAAGTTTTCATGAGGCTTAGTTTCAAAGTTCTTTATACTTTGTTGCTCAGAATGGACTTTTCACTTGATGAAAAGCCACCGTAAATTCAAAATTTCTCAACCTACATTTAAAATAAGTAAATTGTAAGTATTATTATAAACATAAAATTAAAAAGTCTTACTCTTTTGGATTTTATGTTTTCCTCTATTTCCACTTTTACAGAAAATAACACAATTAGTAACATTATAAATGTACACATTTTATAATAAAATATTAAAAATTACGGTACATATTAACGGTATAACGTTTTAATGGTACGCATTCTTGTAATAAAGGAAACGAATCCTCCGCCACAAAATTCACATAAGTGTATTACCTGTTTTAAAGGGTGTAAAATCTAAACAAGGAACAGTGAACACATCGACTGAAATACATAAACAATGCTTCAGTGCTTGCTAATCAATAAAATGTACAAAAACATACATTATCGTATCCGTATTGTTAAGGCTTGCACGAGTGACAGCGATGTGACGAGGGTAGTAGTAGTGTAGCAGTGTAGCAGCGTGTGTAGTAGGTACTGTAAGTACTATATCTGTGGTTAAACCTTAAATTCAATTACTCCTTTATTTTATTTGTTTAGTTTCCTATAGGTTTATTAAATTTGCTTCTCTACTATTTAATAAGTTTTAATGAACGAGGTTCATTTAATGAATAGCTCAAAAACGCTATTTTTAATTATGACAGGTCTTAATATAGTTTCACCCTTCTTACGCACTAGCCCTTACCCAAGGGCGCCGACAAACCGCGCGGCTAGCCGCGTTACTAATTTTATATGCAGCCGCTTGTAATTGTATGAACTTATCCGCCCAAAATGAAAATGAGATGCTAGCCGCGGTTTAAGCGCTCATATGGTTAGCCGCTAGTGCGTAAGAGGACTGCCTACTATAATAACATATTGGCGCATGAAAAATATACTAGGTGCAATTGATTATGTCAATATAAATAATACTCGAACACAATAATTATTGTATTCTACGCTAAAGTAATTTTATACCGTGAACATCTTAATTTCATCATCATGATACTATTAAATGTAGTGATGTTTAAATTAGATTTGAAATCCAGACAAAAATGAATATTGAAGAATGAACATAGCCAGGCACTCACATCGATTATTTATGTAATGCCCACTACTATTTGAGATAACGCTAAGCTTTATAACGAAATCATTTTTTTTATCATACTTCTGTGCTAAAACCACTGAAATAGGGCATATTTATATATAGTTACCTAATATGATAAAACAAAATTATATTCCTTAATGTTTGAACGAACGTAGTAAACATTCTACGCAATTTATTATGCTTGTTATTTAATAAACTTCTCATATATTGGAATTCCCGAAATTGTTTAAGGAAACATTCACCATAAATTGGAATTTTCCCATACAATGGAATCAAGTATTCCCCTATTTTCCCATATGGGAATACTCGGTTCGTTTGTTTTCATTTATTGCTACGATATCGCCTGCCACTTGTCCAGTATTCAGGCGTAAGTAATATATTTTTTACTCGAAGGTCAAGAAAGGGTTATGTTTTTCGCGCGTATCTTGTTAGTAAATTTCTTCATACCCTCGGATCTTCCAAACGGCTGGATGAATTTTGACACTTAAGGTGTCGTTATATTTATCTCAAATATCAAAGTATCCTAATGATAGGTATTTAAAGTAGTAAGTATCTGCAATTTTTTTTTGGTTGTCAATAATGAAACATTGAATAAAACGTCTATTTTAACGTTTTTGGGAAATATACTTCGACCTTTTTAGTGCAGTCGGGTTTTGATGTTTTTAATTGTATTACTTGTCAAAATATGACATTATTTAACATAGTACGAAGTTTGTGTAGATCATAACTGAGCTAAAAAGTGAAGTCAAGGACGTCCGGAAGTTAACCGGATGACTACTAGAGTCTTTGCGTTGCGAGACTTGCGTTCTTTGAAGAGCACGTTAGACAGCCGGTATCGGTATTTAGTATTTGATAACAATCATGAAATCTTGAGAAATACCTCATGGGTTAAAAACAGTTGAAACGGGTTACTCACTAACCTGTACCTCCCATCTACTATTATTTAAGCTGAATACAGCTAAGTAATTTTACATTTTACTAACATCGATATATTATATATTTGAGTCATTTTTTTAGCTTTGCTGGCAGTTTCCTGGAATATGTAATTTGGGACGTTTTTGCGCGTGACATAGGAAAGGAACCCTTTTAATAATGTACACATTTACCCTTGTTCTTACACCAAATGAAGCTAAAGTGTGACATTATTTGTACCATGCAAAAGAAAATTTGTTTTTCTTGTTTATAAACAGTAACGCTAATTTCTTTTAGTAATAGAAAGCTTCGCATTAACGACGCACACACACACACACAAATGATCACACATCTGTAGTATTAAATTACATACCTAAATACATTTAACACAGATATAGGTACCCAGTAGAGGATAAACCCGCAGCAGCGAAACACATTCAAAATAATTAGAAGGTAATGTACACTTTTTATTCAGATTGTATGAGAAAAGATTCGCCAAAGCAGCGGGATTTAAAGGAATGTAATTCGTTAGTGAAATCGGCCCGCATCCATTTACCGGGTCCCTAATATAAAAGTTTGCTTGTAAATTCGGACAGTTAAACTCCAGATTCATTAAAACTGTCTAAACGAGCTCAATCGACAAACAAGGACTGTATGTTAGAACGACGAAAATGCTTAAAAGTTGCTTACCTAAACGCTAGGTACTAAAGTAGCAGCTTTTGCGAACTACTTAGTATCAATATGAATTATAACAAAATAATAGAATTTACAATGAGCATTTACAAAATGTTTTATTTTACCTACAAAGGAAGTTTCTTATTAGTTATTAGGAATAGCAATGGATCCGTAATCGACCTCGGGTTAGGCTTCAATATGGTTTTATATTGAGTACAGAAAATATCCTTGGGCAACAGAGGCCACTTACTATCAGGTGAAGTACATGCTCGTTTGATACGTCATTAACGACATATAAGAGAAATCTCTTAAAGCCGTAGACAGACAGAGAAAATTATATCGTTCTTCTCATAGTTAATTACATGATTACGCTCGAGCTAGTATATTTTACTTATAAAACATTTTACGTAACAAAATTAACAAATTTTTATAATTATTATTAAATATTATGAACTTACAACTAAAGGTGAAACTTACTTTTGCGTAATTTCCGTAAATTTTCCCACACTTTTCCGCTGTCGTCCCGCCCTCAAAAAACGTTCACACAATATAAACCAATTTCCCGATGAAATACGAGTAAATTCGGGACAATAACTGTAAAAACTTATTTTAGACTCAAAACCCCAAACACCCAATTTTAACCGGCCTGTTATTAGTATAGGGTAGTTATTCTTATATCAAGGATTAAAAGAAAAGATAGATGTTGCTTGCACGAACGGCTATCGAGAACGTAATGTTAACCATTGTATTACGATAAGAGAACATTTTAATAATGTATTTCATACTATACTTTACATACGTACATTTTCTTAATCTATATTGAATATTAATAATACTTGAAAGTAACAAATTAGGTATTCACTGCCGTAAATGTTATTATTAAAAGCATTAATTTTCACCAATAAAAAGTACAAAATTTTAAAATTATAACTGAATTATTAATATTAACCATGTGTATTTATCATTATTGTCATGTAGTAATTCGTGTAGTATCGACTCACAAAGTTTCCACCCTTTAAATTAATAGATATCGTAGAAGACGACGAAGGATTAAGAATTAATCTAGGAGATGAGCAGTAGCAATTCCTTGTGGAAATAGTAGAGCAATGGAATTTATTGCGATCACCAATACACAGAAAAGACTTGGCTATTTAATTAGAATTAACGACTCCTAATAGTTTTAATTAAAATAAATCCGGATCTTAATGTGGGCGTAAATGGGTCCGACACAATTTTTCAATCTATTTTGCATTTTACCATGTGATAGAACCCCTTTGTGATTAGATCCGGGATGCACCAACGCTACATCTATTTCGGTGTTAAGCGCTACTATGTTCTAGTTTAAGAGTTTGGTTAGGGAGACATACTGAGGCGTTCCAACTTAGTCAGGGATACCAACGTATCTGTAGCCGACCCAAGGTCTAAGCTTATTTAAGATTGATTATTTATAATGTCCATGGGCGGCAGTGTACACTTACCATCACCGAGATTCTACTACTACTACTACTACTACTACTACTATCTTATATAAAAAACAGTACTTTAAGTCGTTTAAATTTTACGTCGATGCTCTATTTAATCAACTATTTCGATACTTTTATATTCAATACTTCTGAAAATTTACTCTAAGTTTTTCGTGCTTGATCTTGTATAAGAAGCGTCAATAAATAAACGTTCGCCTTACCGTTCCGCCTAATCAAGGCTCCACCGCTTTGCGGGTAATAGAATCGGAAAACCATCAGCGGATGCGGCTCGACGTCAGGCTGTATAGGCCCTTAGAAGGCATTGAACTAATTAGCTTGGGTAAACATTTTATCCTTATTAAATTGCTTTAAAAGTAAAATTTACTACTTATTATTTAAATTCTTTGATCCACGAAATCATTGTTCCATTGATCAATGAAAGAAATAAGTCGTGTAATTGTGCTAAGTCCGATATGTAAAACTGTAAAGATGAGCAATAAACATCTCTATTCAATTTTAAACTGCTGTTTTCAACTTTGTTTTTCCATAATATGATTCTTTGTATCCTTGTAAATTCCCCTAATTACGTAGGCATAAACTTTAAAACATGAAAAATATCGCTATGAAAGCAAGTATGCTATATCTAAATCTATTTTATAGCCCTTCTTGAAGTAATCCTAAATTGATTATTGCATATTAAGCACAATGTATGTAAAGCGTAAAAACTTACGAATTATTTTATTTTGTCTTAAACATACACATTTCTTAACAATCAATTATTTTACTTATTGTTATTCGATATACTTTATTTGTTTATCTGCTTTATAGTCGGCAGCGGTGTATAAGCCGCCTAAAGCTATATAGCTAACAGAGTAACAGCCGATTTGTATTAACGGCAACCGGCAGGTCGGTAACTTGTCGATGTGGGTCAGATTTTATTAAAATATATTATCAGAAGGGCCCGCTTTGTGGTGGAAAACACGGGAAATGTGTCGCTCGATGGGAGTGGAAAAACGTAACTGTTTTTTTAGGATTTTGATATATTTTTGAAGTTTAACTACTCGTAAATAAGTGGTAATAAAAAATGGATTTGTAATGTATCAGCGTATGGAAATCAATATTTGAAACCTAATTATGGTTTATTAACCGACTTTCCGAAGGAAGAGAGGTAATCTATTTTTTATAATATAGAGAGAGATATTTTAAGCTATTGCATAGCTTTTATCGCGGGCTTTGAGCGCGGCAACCGAATCGAGAAATTCCGTAACGAAAATTAATAACACCTTTGTTGGATATCAAGTCTCCAGGCAACCGAGTTGTTGACTGTCAATAGAAAAATATGGATATAATTGAATAAAGTATTATTTTACATTCCTTATTATTTTATTTGATATTGGCGACGAGATGTCGAATGAACTAAAAAACAATAAGAAAATACGAGCCACATTACGTGGGTTAATGAAACGAACCGAAAATTACATTTCGGGAATAGAAAAAATTGACAATGACAAAGAAATAAATATACGACTGAATTCTTTACTTACAAGAAAATTTGAACAAATTCTACGCGATTCAAGAAAAAATTGAATGGCTTAATACAGAAGAAGAAAATTTAGAAGAGGAAATAAAATACAGGTACGAATTTGAAGAAATATATACAAAGCTAAGATTTAAATTTTTTAATGTACAAAAAGAAAATAATCGGCTAATACCTGAATGTTCTTTTATATTAGCAAGAGCGGAAGTTTATTTGATAAACTGTTAACTGTCAAGGCACGCTTGAGACACAGTATATCCTTATACTGTGCTTGAGACGTACACCTAATACAAAAGGGTTATCACCTTATCAGTTAATGTTCGGCAGAGAGGTAAGAACCTATATGCATGCCTTATTTAAGAAATCCGCCCCACTATCCAGATTACATTACAATGCACCGCCCACGAAGGAGTTCGGACAAGGTGATAAGGTACAAGTCCACAGTTACACCAACCCAAGAGTTAAATGGGAGTTCGGAGTCGTCATCCGAAGATTAGGTAGACTCCATTATAAAGTCAGAACTGAAAATGGCATACTGGTGCGCCGTCACCTTGACCAAATGCTGCCGGCGCCCCTGGTGGTGTAAGTGAAAATAGCGGTGCAGGACTGTTGGATATCAAGTCTCCAGGTAACCGAGTTGTTGACTGTCAATAGAAAAATATGGATATAATTGAATAAAGTATTATTTTACATTCCTTATTATTTTGTTTGATAACCTTAATTCGTCAACTTGGACACAGATGGCAGTAATACACATTTTTTATAATCCGTGCGGAAATCTTAAAATTACGTGAAGTATATTTTATATTCCCATTATAAAATTCAGAATTATATTACCACAAATAATATATTTTATCAACATAAGCTATGTTGAATTCTGGATTAATAAAATAACGTAAAAGAGTGTTTTTAATTTTTAAACGTACCTACAATTACAACTGACAGACTTGACAGTACAAAATCAAAACGCCATTATGATTTATGGTACAAATAATTTGTGTACAAAGTGTTTTAAATATGAACAACCAGCAATATAAATGGATCAATGCGATGATGATCCATTTATATTGCTGTTTGTTAATACTTTACGTCTCTTATCAAATACTTTTCTATTTTATATAATTTTAGAATGTTCAGTCTTGCTTGGAGTTATGAAATGTCAGCTGATATTTGCAATGTCTTATATAATGGAGATATGATAAAATAGTGGATAAAGATGTATTAATGTTGATGATTATGGAAGAATATATTGTATTTCTGGAATTCCTTCTGAGCGTTTTCATAGCATAAAAAATGCTATGCAATAGCTTTACCGCGGCAGTCTCCGAGTGCCACACGTATTATTTATTTATATGACGGCGCATCCCTAGCGCCATCTATTAAGCTGTGACGAAACAACATTGTCAGCTGGCAGTCTAGCGGAGCGTCTTGTCGATGGAGCGCCGCCACTAATATTTTAGAGGAGTATAAAAAAGGCGGGAAGAAGGGGGCGCACCACGTCTTAGACGAATCGCTATTGTTTCGCTTAATTTTTCAATTATCTTTGTTTTCTAATACAATTGTTTGTGTGTGTGTTTGTGTATGTGTGTGATGTGTGATATTTTCAATAATTGGGAACTGATCTTGCTAATTTAACGTGCATAACTTTATTGGAATAAATTAACTTTTGGTTTTGTGATCTTGCTTGCAAATAATTTTAATCGCCCAAACACCCACGTAAGACGCTATGGCCAACCCTGATGTAGGCGGGCAACCGTCTATATCAGAAGTGGGATACCAAGGGCAACAACAAAAGAATGAACTACCGTCAAATGAAAATAGTGCCATGAAGCTGTTGAGTACTATGGAAGCACTACTTACCCGAGTGTTGGCTGCGTCCCCGTCCGTGATACGAAGTATAGGCTCTCAGTCTAATGCTGTCCAATTGATAACCTACAATCCAGATGACCCAGCCGCGGACATAAAAGATTACCTGTTAAATGTCATGTCGCGGTTACCTGGAAAATGTAATTGGTGTGGAATATCGCAACATCGGCAAGCTGAGTGCTGGATGAGACGAGAAGATCCAATGGCGAAGATAACACCACAAGATCCTTCAAGTTCCACGCGTACACCCGAAAGGACTGTGACCTGCTATACATGTAGCATATCAGGTTACTTTTCACCAAATTGTCCAGAGAAAAGACCGGTGGGATAGCTGCCGCTAATAAGGAGGTAAATATGTGTATGCAACGAATGTCGAGAGGTACGCTGAAGACGTCATCCGGTGAGTTAGTCCTTTTTTTATTTGATAGCGGCTCGTCTTGCTCTTTAATAAAAGAAAGTTATTTTGGAAAATTCCCGGGTATTGAGAGTAAGAATATCGTGTATCTTGCTGGCATTGGTCAGGCCGAAATAGAGTGTAATTCTCAAATTTATAGCAAAATAAGTATTGGCGAAATTTCACAAACCCTAACATTTCACGAAGTTCCTAACTCTTGTCTTAGCGATCCTGTTATTATAGGGAGGGATGTTTTAGAAAATGGTGTTAGCGTTCTAATTAATAACGACAACCTTGTGTTTTCATTTAAAGAACAAACGAATTTTTGTGAATCGCATATCAGTAAGCCCGATTTATCTCAAATAGACATTTAAAGTCTCGTTTATTTTCCGGGGGTTGGTTACATTTGAACTGGTCGAAGGGACAGTGTCGTCCGGGCCATGCTCTTGTGGTTGGTCGAAAGGACACACCCGTCCGGTCCAGTCTTATAAGTTATGGTGTCCACTGGTCGAAGGGACAGTGTCGTCCGGGCCATGCTCTTGTGGTTGGTCGAAAGGACACACCCGTCCGGTCCAGTCTTATGAGTTATGGTGTCCACTGGTCGAAGGGACAGTGTCGTCCGGGCCATGCCCTTGTGGTTGGTCGAAAGGACACACCCGTCCGGTCCAGTCTTATGAGTTATGGTGTCCACTGGTCGAAGGGACAGTGTCGTCCGGGCCATGCTCTTGTGGTTGGTCGAAAGGACACACCCGTCCGGTCCAGTCGTGATGGTTGAATAGTGAATAGTGCCGTCCGGTCTATGCGTAGTCGAAGGGACGCACGCTTTCCAGTTATCTGGGGTGCCTAAAAAAAGCAAAGAGCTAATTTGTTTGTGGTAGTAATACCATGAGATTGATTCTAGGAATGTCAGGTAGGACGAGCGGGCTGTGTTGTGGGACAGGAAGGGTTATAGGTACTCATATGTTTGTTACAGGATTGCAAAACGAAGCGCCCGAGGACGGTCGCGAGTCAGTCTGGCCGTGACGGCGCATCCCTAGCGCCATCTATTAAGCTGTGACGAAACAAGATTGTCAGCTGGCAGTCTAGCGGAGCGTCTTGTCGATGGAGCGCCGCCACTAATATTTTAGAGGAGTATAAAAAAGGCGGGAAGAAGGGGGCGCACCACGTCTTAGACGAATCGCTATTGTTTCGCTTAATTTTTCAATTATCTTTGTTTTCTAATACAATTGTTTGTGTGTGTGTTTGTGTATGTGTGTGATGTGTGATATTTTCAATAATTGGGAACTGATCTTGTTAATTTAACGTGCATAACTTTATTGGAATAAATTAACTTTTGGTTTTGTGATCTTGCTTGCAAATAATTTTAATCGCCCAAACACCCACGTAAGACGCTATGGCCAACCCTGATGTAGGCGGGCAACCGTCTATATATAATATAACGAGATAACAATCTTCTTGACGGTAAGGGGCTACTGCAGCCCATAGACATTTGTAATAAACTCCTGAAAAGGAATGATATCTGAGGTCAGCCACAAATGCATTGCTACTCCTAAGGATAATCGTTTCTGATAAATATATCCCCCTTACCACACCGTCTAGACCGGAACACATAAACACTTCGCACTGCTGTTATTATGCAGACATGTCTCGCAGTGATGCCTCCGACGTTGAACTATAAAGGATTCTACCAACTTCGATACAATTAATTTGACTATATATATCTATAACATAAATGTGCGTCCGTCTTGAGGAAAAACAAGCGGCAAGTAGCGTTAAATAAGTCACTTCAAACCCTTCTCAAGCCTTATTGTATTTTAACGCACCATTCGACCCTTACAACGTCACGATAACTACCCCGTGTCACTCTTTTATGGTTTATGTTCTGTCAATAAATATGCCATAAATATCTAACATTCAATATTTTCTTATCAACAGCACCTACATTAAAATAGTGTTGCAAAACATGTAGGTATGTATTCCTTAGTAAAGTTATTTAATATTGTTGAAAATATAACATTAGGCTTTGTTTAACTACGTTATGTTAAATTTTGAAGCGGGTGAAAGCGGGGTCACATCTATTATAAAATAAATACATTTCAATGGCCATTTTACTACAGTTTTATTAGCTTGGGTTGTAAGTATGTATGTATATAACAGAATCTTTGAACTCGATTTTTACCCACTTTGAAGGGTCCGTTTAATTTAAAATTTTGAACAATTATCAAGGACCGATGACAATACACAATTTTAATAATTTTATTCCATTCTCCTCATCAGGATCGTCAGAAATCAGGATTAACGATTTTTCCTGTGCGATTTTAGCGTGGTTTTTAGTTTTTAAACTATAATTTACTTATCTTCTCTTTGCTTCACATGGCTTAGGTAATTACTAATTACGCTTCAGCTTACTTCACTTTATTTAGTTTCATTTTATAATATTCCAATTCATTAAAAAATAAGAACCACCAACTAAATTAAACCCCGCTAAATTAAATCTATTCGAAAATTTTAAATGTTTCGTAACACACGTAAAGTCCCATTCAAACTAAAGGGACAGGCGCCGTCCCTCATTAGGACCTAGTTTGACCAGTCTTATCAGCATTATGACAGGCTTATGTGAGTGCTTACAATATGAGAGCCCCGATTTATTCCTTACCCTACACTTAGTTACTCAGCCTGAGTAAATTTCTCGTTAACTGATTACATGTGTATGGACGTACCTTATTTCTGAATGGTGTGAATCTTTCAGTGGCTTTTTATATGTTTGAATTTATTTATGATATTTATTTGTATAGAAGCTGGATTGTACAAAAAGTAAAATAGTAAACTATATTTTACGGAGAAATTTGTACTTTTTTAAACAAATCTGTGGGGACACAATGATGTCTAAATAGATATTAAAATTGTACGCTACAAAATTGTATTATATTTTCAATCACCACATAATTAAATAACTTATCGGTATACCAATATTAATATTAGCACATATTTCAGTTTTCTAATCCACAAAATTGGTTTGAACAGTAAGTAAATAGGTGTTTACTAAGCGTTACGACTGTTTCGCAAGGTGTTTCTGCAATGAAGAACATACGAAGAAAAACAAAAGTTATTTTGCGTATTACATGTGTATTATTTAATACGTACTTTAAATATATATAACGCAACACAGATAATGTTAAATTTAGTGAGTTTATAAAATCTTTTTTGAAACACGCGTTTTACGTTGATAGTCCGCAAAACTTTCGCTGAGGCCCATTTACTTTGGTGCTCATAAATCGCGAAACGATTATCACCATTGAAATAGCTCATAATTCCCACAATAATCCTCACACTCAAACTTCTTACCATACTTGATGCAGACATCAAAGCAAACCCTGCTATTATAATCGAGAATAACTTAGAACATTAATATCTCCATCGTTTCCAGATGTCGGATGTTCAATACGATCTGTAAATAGTGGATAAGGAATAACTTTGTAACTTCTCTTACTTGACAAAAGAGGACCAACCAACTTGCACGGGTTTGAAAACGTATATAAAGCAGTCATAGATAAGTATAGATATCTCATCGGCTTGTAATTGAAGGAAGCCATTAAATGACTTAAACGGCTGTCATGGTGTAATTTACGCGGAATAACGCCAACATGCGCAGTTAAGACACAAAATCGAAGAAAAAGTGCGAAGAAATATCGTTTGATTCGTAAATTTAAAAAGTACATTTTTTAATATTTTTCAAACACGAAAATAGATGACAGTGACAATTGTCAAAAGGTTACATTTTCTTGTTAGGAGCGAGTAAATCTATTAAAGCAGTAAGTATATACTTACGGTCTTATTCATAAAAAATGCTTATAGAAGGTTTTAAGCACTCATTAGTTAAAGTGTTCGATAAGCTTATAAAACGTTCTATAAAATTGCTTATTCATAAACGTTCCATAAACCTCCTATAACTAATGTGTCGCTAAAGTCAACTATAAATGAAAATGTTGCCATTATAGTGAAGTTCGGCGAACAAATTGACAAATATCCATGGATAAACACCATTAAATGACATTATTTCGTACTAAAAAAATATTCTGTCTTGACATTCTTGTCAATGCGTTGTCAATAAAACCAAATAACATGTCAGTGTCATTGTATTTGTAAATACCGCGAATTTAAAAATATTTTATTTGTTAAAATAGGATATTAAGCAAAAGTTGTTAAAAGATAAAGGAGTGAAAATTGGTTGGATATAAATGTTTTGTTAAGTTTCGTTTTGTAAACATTCGCAATATCTTATGGCAGTAAACATTGTATTTCAGAAGGTGTACCAGGATCTCTGCGATCTAATTTACGATCATTACGTACGAGATCAATTATAAAATTTACTGTCGATTTATTAAAGCGATAACGCTTCGGAAAGTCTTCGTCGTTTAAAGAAAACTGTAGCATTACCATGAGTTGGCATAGAAACGCCACTATAGAAATGGTAAATAGAAAACTATTGTCATTTTGCTAGTGAATAACATAACTACTATCGTTACGGTATTTCTTGACAACGTCTGTCAAATTAATGACTCATGGGACCGAATTTGTATGGCAATAGATCATAATGACATTCGCTAGCGATTTGATTTCGATAGGTTTTTTACGTATCGAGTTACGTCACTACGGATTTTAGTTCTACGAGTAACCACCAGAGGCGCTGTACAATTTTTCATACATTTATTTTACGCAGTCGCTAGCGAATAATACTTTTGTAAACTCATGGTAGTCCTACGGATCACTCTTTGGTGCAATGTTCTTCGAAGTGGACGGTTTTCTAGATTATTAATAATATCTAAGCTTTGTAAAATTTGCATTGTAATTTGAAATAGTGATATAATAATGTTATTTATCGGATATTTAAATAAATTATTTCAAGTTTATATACAAAACGGAAATTGCCATTTAAAATTTATTCAAAACATATTGTCAAATTAGGTTAGTAATCACTAATCAGCTGATGAGAGTCCGCCATCTTTGTCTTATAGCACTGTTATAGTAGGGTTCTGGGCTCTATAAGTTATAGAAGGCTTATAGAACGGTTTAGTGCCTAAAATACGTTTATGAATAACACTTTTTGACAATCGTACTATAGCAACGTTATAAGTGTGCTATAACTTTTTATGAATAAGACCGTTAAAGTATAATCTGAGTCGTTATTGATTTATATTTAAAAAAGTGTTCGACAATCGAAATTGATTTGCTTTCTATAAAAATATTTGCCAGTTCCAGAACTTTATATTTCGAATGAACGAACAAAACACACATTTTTGAAAGAGAATAACCGAGCGCATTAATATCGGTTATCGCTCCATATTCGGTGGTCGATATCGCTGCTGTTGTCAGCTGCAGTCGCTCATAAGTCTCCGTTTTGTGCTGCAGTATGGCGATACGTATCGCAGGCATATACTCGTATATGAGGTATGCGAGAAAACTTTGAACAAAGGTGTTAGCCGCTTTCATGCCATATTTATTAGGAAACTTTGGGCTTTGCAAAGGAGAATCTTAATTGGCCCCTTTGTTTACCATGTTATAATTTTTTTGCAATCGAATATTGATTTTCCTTTTTCTAAAAATGTGTTTTAATAAAATATCTTATTGATTTTTACAATTTACTAAAACGTTATTGCATGATGTGTATTTGTAAAGCAACACAGAATTTGTAAAGCAATAAAGAAACTATTACCATATACTTGGGACAAATGAATGGTCATTTGCATACGGTCTTTTTCCCTAAAATAGAATAAGTGAGTACAAAAAAGTTCAAAACAAACAGCGCTGTAAATCAATTCCACGGCTTAAGAACCCAACGCCCACCATAAGAGTGTTATTCTATCTGTCAATACTTCCCATACACCTATCAACGAATCCATTAACCCTAATATATTATAGGTGGAACATATTTATTTTCGTCACGAGACACATTTCACGCCACCTCCTTTTACCGAGTGCGAAGTTTTGTGGGAATTTATCGAACCTTCTGAACTGTATCTCTTGGGCCTGAACCAACTTGTGTACTATTTTTTCCGCATATTACTCGATTTGTCACACGTTGAAAATTTATTACGTTTGTGTATTTTGAAAGAGTCGGTTGCCCCTTCTACGCAATAGCGACCACAGCGGCGGCTTAACGTTCAGCTAGCTACTTGTTCAGATTAATATGCAACCAGAAGGGACTGTACGCACCTTTTTTTTGACGAGGGGGAAACCTTCAAAGAGGTAAACTCTGCGGTGGAAGCGATACGGGGTTATGTAGGTTTCTTACACACACCTAACCGTCATAAAAGAACCGGTTAACTGCCCTCACGTTTAGCCGCCCCCGCGGTTAACTGCCCCCACTGTCAGCCACCTCCGCAGTGAGCCGTCCTCACGGTTAGCCGCCACTGTGGTTAACCGCTAGTACGTAGAAGGGATGACTGTGTAGAGTGGTTATCAATCAATGCATAATTGCTACAGAAAGCATATGATTGGTAAGAATTGTGATTGAATTTGGCACATATGCAGTTATAACAAGAAACATCTAATTAATTCGTGGATGGGTCATGTGAAGGAGACAACTGGATGCAAGCAACAGCAAAATTTGCTGGATTAGAAAGGCACAGGACAAGAGGTCTACGTCTATAAAAAATGCTTAAATATAGACCAAACACAAATTTAATAATCGACTAACCATTCATAAGTGTAATGAAATCTAACAAAGGATAACTGCTGCGTGAGAAGGAAGGACGATGAGTCGAAGTTTCATAGTTGAAAAGACCTCTTAGTAGTCTACAAAATCTGCTTGAAACTATTTCAATATCGACTTTGATAGTACTTAACGTACTTTCGTATTTAAATTCATTTGTCACATTTTTAATTTATTGAAGTAGTTTTAGCTTTGGATAGTTGATATTCTAATGTGGAAAAATGTACTTCAATTAGGTAATTAATTTGAATACCATAACTAGCCATCTCTATATAGCGCCCATGAAAGCACCCTTCTACCGCACATATACACCATGTCTCCCTATTAATACACTTAGCAGGTACGAAGCCACAATGCAAACATCGTCTCTAACATCTTCAAGTTTCGTATTTACTTATACGACGGGAATATTGTTATACCTCGTTAAGCATTTCGTAATTAAGCAAACACGTTAAAGGGCTTCAAAATTTATCTATGGGGTTTACTCCTTCCAGAATCGAATTCTGGTATATCTCGAAACTATAACTGTATGTTGGCGCTAACCTTTATGATTTTTTTATTTTGTTTTAAAGAGTTTTTGTTAAAAAGGAAATTACAAAATAAATTTAAAAAAATATTATTTGCTATTTGCAGTGTTACTAACAATCCCAAAAACGATAACATAATATTTTTTAATAATATTAAAAAGTTTGTTAATCTACACTATAGTCCGATTCATAATTAGGTGTCCAAAATGTAAACAAAGAAATGTCACTGTCAAAATTAACAAGAAACAAAAACTTTAACAAATATACACAATTTAACAAACGCGTTATGTAAACGAAAAAACATTCGAGTTCGATCACAATCACGTAAATGAATAATATCAACTACGAAACTTAAAAATGACGGCACAAGAAATGTTTTAATTCCGATTGTGTTACCATTATCACATTTTAATTTTCTACCATAAACTTTGTTTTTCATTATTATTACTGTAAGTAACGAAATTGAGGTGATATAAATATGAGAAAATGTGAATTAATCTTAATTTATTTAGATGACAAAAATAAGAAACTACCATTTGAAACATATTTTCTTGATAGGTCAACACCTTTGTTTACACCTTTATTTTGGACACCTAATTATGAATCAGACTATAGTCTACACTAATATTATAAAGAGGAAAAGTTTGTTTGTTTGGTTGTAATGATTAGGATCAAAAACTACTGGACCGATTTTAAAAATTCTTTCACCATTCGAAAGCTACATTATCTACGAGTAACATAGGCTATATTTTATATGAAATATATTTGATAAATAGATTTGGAGGCGGTGCAAAGTTTGCCGGGTCAGCTAGTCAACATATATTTTAGAGCAACAATATCATAAGTATACAAAAAATATATAATAAATCCACCTGTATATAAAACTTAGGCGTGTGAACTTTAAAAAAACTACCAGAGCTTGGCGTTGTTCCAAATTCAATTTTGCCCGGCGCTCCCATTAATCACATATTTCAATGGTATATTTCATACACGCGATGGGCATGGTGGCATCCACCTGCGGCACTGTCTAGTTAGCAAGCACTAGTTTAAATAAATTGTTTATTAATTTCTAGTTTAAAGGTAGACCCCCTCTTGGCTAGACTACAGCCACTACACCTATTTCTACTATAAAACAGCCGTGTAGCACTAGTAATATCCCTTTTAAAGGGTTTTTTGAGGCAAAGGCTTACACGAGTCCTCTTTAGTTTCTACTAAGTTTTCTCAAATAGTACCTGGAACGTACCTGGGACCCATCTCAAGCTGAACTTCTATATCCATATTAGTGATTGAATAAAAATAGCCATAGATGGCAGGGGATACTTACAAACGGAATGCATGCTGATTTGCAACGGTATTAAAAATTAACACAGATATATCAAAACGTAGATACGTATAGATATCTCATCGCCTTGTAATTGAAGGAAGCCATTAAATGACTTAAACGGCTGACAATTCTGTCAGCCGTTTGACGGCTGTCATGGTGTAACACGAAAATAGATGACAATGACAATTGTCAAAAGGTTACACTTTTCTTGTTAGGAGCGAGTAATCTTTACTAATGTATGTTACATAAGGAAAACATCTACATAAATATCTAACTTGTCGCAACATAAGGTTTAGTACTGATGAACCGGAGATTAGACAGAGTATAGGGGTTAATGTAAAAGTAAGCATAACCACGCCAGGAATTCGATTAAAACAACTTCACTTTTAAACCCTTCGACATTTCACACCACTCGTGAACGTAATGGAAAACAACGTGTGTGGAATAAATGACGTGATGGCTTGGGAACGGACCAATTTGTATTTATTTGGCGAAGCAATCTGTGCGACCGTTCATTTGTAAATTTTATACACCATGTATTTGAAAGGTAAACACGTTGACAATTCATTGCGTAATAACTGGGTTTTGATCGTAACTGTTTCACAACACAGTTATTTGTATGTACACTGTCAACAATATACATTAGTAACTCGAAACTGCATTGTAGTCTTTTAATAAAGTATTTTTATTTTTTTTTATTTATTTTATTGGGAATTTCTTGAAATTAATATTTTCTCGATTTGACTTTTTTACACAATAATATTTGATTTAAATAGCTTTCGTTCTTTTGAAGTTACATATTTTTATTATGTTCTTGTTATTTAATAATGGAAATTAATACTTATATTACAATGCATCAATAAATTATAAACACTACCTTAACTTTATGATAAAGACAAATGCTAATATCTATAAATAACGCCAATAAATAATTATTACAAACCTAAATATAAGTTATAAATCATTATTTACTTTACGAAGCTTTAAATTAATGCGGTGGCGATCTCCGGAGGAATAATATCACCCATGTTAATTTTAACGAACCATTGTTAGTCGGATAATAGGTTAATGTATGTGGGGATAGCTCGGTTCTATCATATTACCCAGGCTTCGTAGCTTATTATCATTATGAGCTACAGGCACAGCTGACGCGTGATTAAGCTTCATTTAAGCAGAACAAATAGTAGTTATAGCTTGAAATATGTACTTGTATGTGTGACCGTAAACAGCATAATACTGACATAAAGTGCTTTATGTAAAGGTTCTAATTATACAAAGACAATTAACTCGAAGCGCGGTCTGTAGTTAGATGTCACGTATCACGTGTGTATGTCACTGAACTCCTCCTAAACGACTGGACTGATTTTGATGAAATTTGTTGTGTATGTTCAAGGGGTTTAGAATGGTTTAGATTCGCAATTTAGTCCGTGGGAAAAGGTTTTTTTAATTAATTTTTAATTCGTAAGTAGTTATAGAATCGGAAACTATGCATTTGATCAAGTTGCTTTAGCAAAGTTGTTGTCCAAGAGCCCACGAGGGTTTGGGAGTTGGTAAGGCCAATTTTTGACAGATGGCACCACTGACATTCCAATGCAGGTACAAATTTTCCGTTTTATGTATGTCATATTATTTTTTTAAAATGCGGGCGAAGCCGCGGGCACCACTAGTTTACATATAAAGACATAAAGCGAACATAATATTTTCCGATACATTCATCATATTTATTATATAGAAATAAAATTTTGTCTACCATGGCTCATGTACGATACATTCAATACCAGAACTATAATGACTTTGATCGATTCACTAATAACTTGGCAGAAAGCCGATAATTGCTTATAGAAAAAGATTTAATTACCTACTCGTATATTAAATAATACAATGTTAATAATACGTTTCGGTGACAACATCTAAACTTAATATCGTAAACTTTGCTCTTATTTAAGAGAGCCTTTTATTTTCGCCTCAGCAATATCTTCCTCAACCATTTGAAGGTCTTCAGGATTTATTTGCTCGGAAATAAATCTTCATTTCTGTCCGACCTTTAATAAATTTAGAGCATTCAAAATGAAGTTCTGGGCCTGTGAAATGTTTACAAATGTTCCTTTAACTCTGGCCGGCTTCGCAAATACCATTGTACCAAATCCTGGCTTCGTGCTCATTTTCAAAGTAGAAAAGGGCCTGTGTACCCAAATGATTGTAATGGTAATGTCCCTTAATTTTGCACTCCGATATATTTTAACCCCTTGATTTAACTAATCTAATGTTTACTAGAGCTATTTGTTAAGTTTAGTGTGTGGATCATTCATTTAGTATCGTCTAACTGATGAAGATGGATCCACTTAGTCAGTGGTATAAGACGTTTTCGCGTTCTATTATTTCACACTTACATTTCCAAAAAACTCCCCAGGTATTCTTCAGATGTACTGTTTCATATATTAAATATGTTAATGTCAATCGTGGTAGTAACCTAACATCAAGTGTTCAATATGCGCCGCTATTATTTTATATTACATTTTTTTTCCGGCAGAGCGGTTGTCATTTGGGTCACATGAAGATTTGCCTTTGTTTGATTAAATTTATGGGCCCAGGTATTTATTAATTCCAAAATTTCGGCCACTATTTCGGTGGATACGTCAGTTCCCGTCACCAATTAATTACGAATCTGGCCCCATCCGACTATATTACGAGATTTTCGACGAAACTCCAAATTCCAAATATTTCGCACATCACAGCTTGATGTGCGAAATATTTGGAAATGAAACAATCCCGAGTATATGTTACCACAGTATCATAGGGTGCTCCCATGGATACCTACCTAAGAAATAAATTTACTTAACTTAAACTTTTAAAAGTTTCAAAAACAGCGGAAATGTGAGCCCAGTTGTAAATTTGATAATTCTATGAAATACCAACATATATTAACAATAATGTAATTCATGTATAACGACAGTTATGTCGTTGGTATATGTCATATTAATATTTATTCTGAAGATCGGTCGCAAACGGATTACGAATTCCGTTCAAAACATTTGTACAAATATCACCTACGTGTTTTCGAATGAGTCCTTTTACAAAAAAGTTATTCTTACAGCTATACGTGACATAAACACATTTACAATACTCTATCCTTAAAGCATTAATGTCGAATTGTAAATCATCTTTATTATTTAGGTACATTTTGATCAAATTAATATAATAAATCTATTTTCAAAATTGTTTCAACAATAAATTGAAGCACTTCCGCGAAGCAACGTAGGTACATGTCGCCAATTAATCAAACCGATTTCTCGTCAAGACTACGGATACAACCATCGTTCCTCGTGAACTCAGTTGTTCAAAATGTTCAGTAGCACAGGTTTTAGCGATATTCCAGCTTTCAATTTATTAATTTTAGTGCTATTATAAATATTTTCCTGAAATAAAAAAAACTTGCGCAACACTCCAAACGAGTTTTTAGCATTAACCGTTTAACAGCCTAAAATGCGACTTATTTAAACCGCAACCGACCGTATGCATACATAATAAAAGTATTGCATCTAAACCATAGCATAATAATTACTAGAATTTAATCCTCAGACCCCCGATTAAGCGGCCAGTTTGTTTCTGTTTTCAAGCCAATTCACATATTCACTGTATGTATATTCAGAACACAACATAATTACTGGATCATATTAATCAAACACAAACAAAAGTTGCAGCGAAATAGGACGTAGAACATTAGCATGCAACATTAAGTTTATAATTTATTTAACGCTGAACCTAAACCAATAAATCAAACACAAGGTACGTACAGTCAACTCCAAAAGTAGATGAACATGTTAAGGTTACAAAAATACCTACACACCCAAGCGTTCATAAGAAGCTGAAGACAACTAGCACCATAATTAGATGAACGTCGTAATGTTTCAATACTAGATGAACACTTCGGTGTCAAAAGTACTTGTACAATGACATATCATATAGTGACGTTAGCTATTTTTGTCCATACGTTATGATGATGTTCAGCTACTTTTGACGCGTTAATGTTCATCTAATTTTGACGCTTTACAATATTCATCTTATTATGATGATAGCGGTGTTCAGCTGGTCATAAACGATTTGTTGTATGGGTTATTTTTGGAACCTTATTCTGTTTACCTATTTTTGAAGCTGAGTGTACATTTAACTCATCGTGGTCACCGGCGTCTATAAATAAATTGTGACATGAGACAATGTTGCCATAGTATTTTGATTTATTGTCCGCATTATATATACTGTAACTAATGGAAGTGGGACGTGCCGGTTGCCAATTTAATTTAACACGTGTCATTTCTTGGCATCACATAACTATTCATTGTCGGAATGGTAAAAAGTTTTTCGTCGGACAACAATCGGGACATTCGCGACGAATTCGTCTCAAGTTTATGTCGATGTTTCGGAATATTTTTGGACGGGTTCTTTACGAGTACCTAAACTCGTTTATCTTATTACTCTATTTTTATTACTACATATACTGGAAGGCACACTTGCTACCTTTTAGAAGCACATACTCTAATAACATTAAAAATATGCATATACTATACACATCAGTAAACCTCTAAATAATAATCATAGAACAACAATTGTATGAAAAGTTAGCCAAAGCAGTCGTATTCTACCCCTGACGACTAACACGACGACAGAGAGTTCCACGTTTAATAATTCCTAAGTACATCAGTTGAAGTATTTTTTCTTTGCAATAAAGTCGTAAGAAGTCGTCTATAACCTACTAACTACAGAAAATATTTTAAGATCTCTCGAAAATATATTTCATGTTTCATAATTTATTCTCAAGTTCATTCATTCATCCTGAAACTCGCTAATAGCTCGCGTATATGGATTACAAACAATTAATCAATTAGGACGAAAGCTTTGAAGAATCTATTAAGAAAAGGCCGGCGAAAAACAATTAACAGAGAGAATAAATTAAGGTCACAAGTCATCCTCCAAATTAATGAATTGCCGATATGAGCAGCCTGTTTCAATTGATCAAGTTGTCTCTGAGATAATGATGATAAAGTTACAATATAATTATCTTTTGGCAAGTAATGATGAATGAACGCAAAGATAATCATATTTTGTATTGTATTTGTATTAGAGATAGTTATATTTTGTATCGGGCCTAAGAATAATAACGTACGGTATATTGTTAGACTAAGCAAGTAATAAGACTAATAGTATTACTAATGGCTATATTTATGTTGTGTTTTGTTGTATGATTCGACTGGATAGATACCATCGCCACACACTAGCATGAAGCAGTTCTGCATATTGGTGTAAAGGTGGCTGGTTTACATAATAAGGCGACCCTCTAAATATTCAGGAGTGACAATGCTTCCGTGACCAGCTTCAGCTATATGGTGTTGGTCCTACACGTTCATGGATGACACGGGCGATAAAGTGGATCGCATGCTCGTTTGCCATTCCAATCTTATAAAAATAATTTCATAATAAAATCACATAATTTAAAAAGAAAGTAAAAAATTGGCGACAAGCATTTTTGTATAATATAGGAGTAGCAGAGCATGCAGTCCACCTGATGGTAAGTGGCTACTGCCGCCCATGGACATCTGTAATCAACTCCAGATAGGATTAGATATTCCTACCTGAGGTCGGCCACAGATGCGCCGCTGCCCCTGAGGACTAAGCTGCAACGCCTCGGAAAAGTATGTCTCCCTTACCACACCCTTCAAAACGGAATACAGCAGCGCCTAACACTGCTGTTATTAGGCAGAAATAGGTGTGGCGGTGGTGCCGCCGGTATCGAACCACAAGTGAGGGAAATATTATTACTTTCAGATTTCAAACCCAACGGCATCGAAGTTTCACTTTCCACCGATAGTTCTATGCCGTTAAGATCACACACAGAAAATATCTGTTTACTTCAGCGAGTCAAAAACAACGGATATTGTTTAAAAACAGTGAAAAATACATACAACCGAATCTTCTCCCTTTTTAAAGTCAGTAAAGATGATTCAACTTTGATCTCAAATTTACTGAATTCAATTTCGACAGAAAAAAGTGAATTGGTAATTCCGATTTTATTGGCTTCTGTAATTTTCAGAAACTCCATTTATCCTAAATTTTAATTCATAAGAAACATTATTATAACCTTGTTGAATTATATTGCTGTATATTTTAGATACCTAGATCTTCAGGGAATATAATTTACATTTCTGTTAAGATATCATTGAGTTTTTTGTAGTCTTGTTTATGTATGTCTTATAGTTTGATTATGCGATTATCCTTAATGTGGGACTTTTTCACTGATATTCATTGATATTCATATTCATTTACTGATATTGATTTTCATTTATTAATACCTATGCATTTATATATTTTATATAAGGTTATAAGGTATATGAGATCGACCACAGTGGGCCACGTCGCCACCCTTGAGGACTATATTAAAACACCTTTTAAAAGTATGTCCCTTTACCACATTTTTCCTAGGGCTCCTAACATTGCTTTTATTAGGCAGAAAGCCTCTAGATCAAAAACCTTTGTAGTCGAGTAGAACCCTTTGAAATTGTACAACCTAATACCATACTTATGTGTGCAATATGTGTTAGTACCCTATGTATTAAAATTAGTACTAGTACGTAGTTACTCTTCATAACGAGTTAGTAAGTTACTCGTATTCGTGGTTTTGCTCACATCCGCCGCGGAGCTGACAAAGTTTTGAACAAACATTCACTTTTCCATCCGCTTGCACTATCGCCCATTGCTCATGCAGTGCAAACTTGCAGTTTTACAAACCGGAAATTAGTACAAACATTGTTAGTTCACGTAAAGGCCTTGTCGTTGAAAATACATTTTTTCATGTTATACTTTTTCGTAGTTTTGCAAGCTTTTTAACCAGTAAACCCTAAGCGCTTGAGCTAAAATTTTGCATAAGTTTCGATTACAACTTATTATTACTTTAATGTTGTAAACGTTATTCTAAATCCACTATGTACGGTCCAAGATGGCGGACTAATTTGTTTTATTTCTATTTTTAACGAGTTTCAATTTGCAATGAATGAATTGAAAATGCTAATGTAACCCGTCTCATGATAAATAGTAACTACACCATAAATATGTAGACCCAAACGAAAATTAACGAATGTTTGATCACAAATACGTTGCCGCCCTAGCGGTATAAATTAGAACGGCTATTGGAATGCCCTTATTCAGTTGTCCATCAATATAGACAAATAAACAATAATCAATCAATCCACGTAGACAAAATCACAAAGAGAGAAATATTTTTATAGGAAGACACCAAACATTTATCGAAATAGCTACGCACTGAGTGGTAAGTAATTCAGTTCAATTTAATAAGATAAACTTCATTAAAATTTCTAAATCGTGTAACAGCCAACCAAACCCTTTCCCAAACAATTACGATGTAAATTTATCCACGCATGCACAAACAAGATTAATTTGCTGAAGCCTCCTGGCATGTATCTGGGGCACAGAAAAACTCCACAATTTAGGCTACACAATTATAGACATATTCACTACCCATTAAGATTTGAAACTAAACTCTTCGAGGTAACGCAATAGGATCATTGTTTCCTAGTACTAAGTGAAGCGTTTCTGAATGCCATTGGAACTAAATGCTTTCCAACCTAATCCTTACAAAGCATTGCATACTTTGAGAAATCTTGCAATATGGTGACAAAGATAGTCAAATCTTTATATTGAAATCAGTTGAGGTATCTCAGGCTTTACGATGTAGCTAAAAAAAAATGTAATATTTTTGTTCTAACACAACGAGCTTGAACAGTCAACTTATTTTCCAACTTATAGACATACTAACTCAATTTTCCGGAAGACATAAACAAGGAAAACACGAAAATATTTTCATAATGAGGTATGTAGGACACTAGCATACGTGGTCGCTTGACTGACTTAAAGAGGACATGAAAATAGGTGTTCACGTATACCGGATCTGCTTGTTGACTTAATAATAAGGCGTGTGACAGCGCAGCACACCATTCTACCTGCTGACAGCATGGTTTCGTTGCCTGGCAACGGTGACCAAACATTCCCTGTAAGTAGGTCGGTCATAGAACCGTGGAGTATGCGCGAAATCCACCATCCATCTTGCAACTTGACTTGCTTCACGGTATGCTATCATTGTGATTCATGGCTGATTGCTTAATGGAAATAGTAATTAATTTAGTACTTACATACAAACAACTATCTTATTCCCGCTCAAAAACACAACTCAAACGTCGAAAGATATATATTCTTTACTTTTTTTGCTAGCTCATAAAATTCTTACCAGCCAGTGATTGCATGATTTAACTCTGTATTACACAAATTAATAGTATAGTTATTTAAAATAAAACTATAATAATACAATTTAAATAGTGCTCTAACAATTTTAAAAAGTCTCCCAAAAAATGTGGCTTGGTGAAGCTTGATAAAGTTTTCGCCATATATCAAAAATATAACGTCATAGTAAATATCAATGAAAAAATACATAACAAGGTACATCTTCTTCCTTCAAATGCCTTCTTTTATCATATGATTGGTTGGAAAGACCTATTCAATTCCTATTTCTATTTAAAAAATCTAGTGTACAACAATGTAAGGAGTTGGATTGAAGCCATGGAAAGGTAATAAAACCTGCCTGTAATTGGTTTTACGTAATTCTCAAAACACAATAATGCGTGTCAATCCGTTTGTGTTTTGCATTGACAGAATGGGTTGCCCATGATGGAACTTGTATGTGTCATTTATAGCAATAATTATTATAGTTTAAAAACATATAAACCACGCTAAAATCGCACAGGGAAAGTCGTTAATCCTGATTCCTGACGATCCTGATGAGGTGAATGGGATAAAATTATTTAAATCGTGTATTGTCATTGGTTCTTCATAATTTTTCAAAATTTTAAATGAATCGGACCGTTCAAAGTGGGTAAATATCGAGTTCAAAGATTCCGATACATACATAAATACAGACCTAGCTAATAAAAGCGTGGTACAAAGGCAACGGCACCTTAAGCATATTTATTAGTCTGTGCCTTAAGCGATCGAATCAAACGTTAACGTGGAAGTTTTTTCATCTAAAATAATAAAGATTATCGAGCATAATATAGCATTACTTTCCAGAAACTAATTATTGGTCGGCACCTTGACCTTTATACAGTAGAGTAGACCAATGGATGACCTTTTATCCTGATAACTTATGCAATAGATGTAGCTAAGATTTAGTCGACATCATAGTAAGTGGCATACACATAATTCATAAGTGTAGCATCATTAAAGGGGAGTTTAAAGCGGAATAACTTCATCGTCTCTGAAACTTAAAAAAACATATAGTTGTCCTATTCGATTTTATTTCGCCTATAAGAGTAAAAGACATCTGTAATCTACCTATTTTATGTAAATCAACCTATTTTAAGTTACGGGGACTATGCCCACTAGGCATTGAAGAATCAAACACATTCAACATATTCAACAAGGCATACAAGTCTTGCACACATACACATAGCTTACATACTCATAGTTAAGCATAGACACATAGTTGTATACATAGAAGAAATTCAAATTGCGTGGCTTCGTAGAAAAGTAACGGATTGTTAGACTAATAACCCAGTAATGAGGTTATGTCATTAATTTTAGATGTAACGATAATTAGATAAGGAGTCATACATCAAAAGAATTATTTTAGTAAATACTATTTCTCCGTTAACATAACATTACTGTGGTTACATAAAAACTAATTACCCGGGAACACAACAAGTAGATAAATATTTTTTTACTTACTTATTTAATGATAACATGATATAAAGACGATTCTAGGGCATTTGATCTACCGCCGATGTATTAGCATTTCGAATACTTACTTGACTTTCGACTTATCTTATACTAGTTTTTGCCCGCGGCTTCGTCATCGTTTAAAAGAAAATAATATGACATACTAACAAACATAAAACTGAAAATTCGTACCTTCATTGGAATGACAGGGGCGCCATCTGGCGAGAATTGGTCGTACCAACTCTAAAACCTTCGTGGGCTCATGGACAACAACTATGCTAAAAATCATCATTTCATCAAATGCATAGTTTACGATTCAATCCTTACTAATATCGATTAAAATATCAAAATATCCATTTTTTTTTGGTCCAACAGATCGATTCTCCGATTAATCGATCTTAGATCGCCATTGGTTGTTCACCCTTAACATTTTTTTATTTATATAGCAACACGTTTGCCGGGTCAGTTAGTATCTATATGAAATCTCTTGCGTTGAACAAAAATATATGGAGACTTGTATTCATAAAAGATCTATGTAACATTTGCAACATGTTGTAAAGTAGTTTTTTAATACTTCTGTAATAAAGTATATTTTATATAGCAGCAAAAGGTGCTACATTAGTGGTGGTTATTACTTTTTAGTACTTTAATAATGGCGTTATAAGTATGTGATACATTTCTTCACTGTTTGTTTTTAATTTTATACTTGTAAAACAATTTCTATCGCAGATTTAAATCAAATAAGGGACGCATCAAGTGATACAATGTCGATAACTGAGTAAATATGAGTGCCGGCGCGTTCTAGCACTTGAAAATGTTGTTTGAAAGGATTTTCAACATATGAGAACCTTTACAATTCAATTGTCCTAATATAATATAAAACTTGTTATTTATATAAACACGGTGTGATAAATAACTTTTCAATAATCAATCTTTGAGGTTGAAATCAATCAAATCATTAATCTCCGATAAAATACCTATTTGTTAAAAAAAAATATACCACCTGTTTATTCTGTGAATCGTTAGTTACAAGAGTAATATACGCTATATTATACGCTACATACTTAAATAAGATGGACAGTGTTATGTGAAGCTTTGTTATGCTTATTTGGTCGAATTCCTACCACTTAAGAGCTTCTAAAATAAGTCGACCATAGGTGCTTTGTCACTCTTGTGCCCTTACCATGAGTTTTTACGTTTATACAAATATGACTGTTTTGGTATTTGTTTACGTATTTGCCCATACAAATTCCAATCAGCGCCCCTAGCGGATTGTATCAGAACTATAGTGTCAGTCACGTAACATTAAATGTCTAAATTGACAATATGACGGTTTATGTTTTTCTTTGAACATGAGAGGCAGACAGAAAGACTTAAGCACTTACTTATTGTAACTCAGTCTACTGTAGCAAACAGAACAGAACAGAGTATACGTAACGTAATTGTACGTAGGTAAATTAAATTGTGGGATGTTTTGAAAACTTGTGGTAAGGGTGCTGGGGACTAATACGGTTTCCTCATATGAGCCTCAGCCGTCACCTTCTTAAAGTCTAACATAAAAAAAAGTACTAACTAGTATACTACACATTTAAGAGTCTATTTGGCCCTAATAATAAAATATTGTCCACGGTCTAATAAAAGGACTTGGTATTTTCCTAAAGTATTTGTTAATATAATTATGAACAACTCGTACTTTCATTTTCAGAATAACTATTAATATTGAAATTCTTGATTTATTCCATCGTAAATTAAAGAACATTTAATATCCTTCGATATTAAATAGTTTAGTTATTAATTCAGTATCAAGCGTGGTCACTTTTTAATAAAACAATTTGTATTTTTAATTACTTAGTACAAGTTATTTATCTAGTTAGCTAAAAAACAAAATATTATCGTAGTAGCAAACGAACATGAAGTCTTTGTAATGGTAAGTGGCGACTGTGCCCTATCGATATCTGTAATCAACCCCAGATAGGATAAGTGTCTCTCCCACTACACCTTTTAAACCAGAACACAACAGCTGTTGTTTCCACATAAGCTACAACGGTACTTAAATCCAACTATAGGATATATATGAAAATAAACATAAATAACTATAATTTAAAAACTAAAAACCCAACTAAAATCGCACAAGAACAATCGTTAATCCTGATTCCGGACGATCCTGATGAAGAGAATGGGATAAAATTATTAAAATCGTGTATTGTCATCGGTTCTTGATAATTGTTCAAAATTTTAAATTAATCGGATCCTTCAAAGTGGGTAAAAATCGAGTTCAAAGACTCCGTTACATACATACATACAGGTCAAGTTAATAAAAGCGTGGTGAAAACACTTTAAACATCATACATTTTATACAGTAGGTCTTGTCGCTCACTGAAGGTACTAGGCGAACATAACAAGTAACAGGTGTCCATTACCGTGATAGTGGACGATCGTTAGAAGCTGCGCACGATGAAGTTAAAAGCTTCCGTTTGGGTGCAAGCCAAAGTTAGTTAAAACAAGGATTTACATATCTTTACTTTGCTGGCTGTAGGTAGAACCTTCCGTAGTTCGACTCCGATAACACTAATGCCACATTATTTCTATCTAACAACACCAGTCATAAGCGTTGCTGTGTTCCGCTTTGAAGGTTGTGGTAAGGAAGACTTATACAAGCCTATCCAACTTAATCCTCCTGAGAAGAAAAGGATCTGTTGTCAATCAAATAGAAATGTTGTATTATCTGGGGTTGATTACAGATATCCATGAGCGGCAGTAGACACTTACCATCACGTGGGCTATATATTAACTATGTATTTTAATATTGTAAAGAAGCTTCGGCCTTATTATCAACTTTTATCTTGCCAAAACAAGAAAACGCCAATAAAAAATCTATGTTAGAAAATGACACGCACAATATCTATACCCTATTCATTTTTTACCTATTTAATCATAACAAACTTTATTCGTTTATAGAGTAGAATAAGTTTTAGGTCCTATTGTCGTGTTGGAAACGAGTTAGTGGATATAGGACCGGTCATGAAAAGGATTCCTCAATATCTCTCACGTAGCTGTTATATTCACAGGATTTCCTTTATCGCAGATTCTAAGTTTTTCCTTTATTATATGATAATCTTCTTTGATATTTTGTCCACATATTCCAACATACTAGTCCACATCGACATATTTGCTTTTTAGCTGAGTATAGTTCTAAAAATATAAAACACAATGTATCTACTCACGTGAAAAGTTCCATCTTTCTCAATCGCAATTGTGATCACCTTCACATAAGAGTCCTGTTTCATTTAGATGTTACGGATGTTACGGGCGTTGTAAATGATCCGACACAACGTTTTAATATAATAAACATTCAGAGTTGTTACTACTAAAACAAAATTCACAATCATAACAAACCACTAACATTCACTTCACAATTCACATAGAGTTATGACAGATCGTCACACTAAAACAAAACACAGACTCAAAAGAAAAAACTAAATGCATTTAGATATACGATTTTAGATTAATATTAACCCAAAATTGATACAATTTATACTTGTTTAGGGTAGTCACGATACGCGGTTTTAATTTATTTATTGCCGATATTTTGACCCGTTGATCAACAATCGTTGTCGCGGAGAAACTGCCGTTGTCAATCTATTGACAACTACTATTTGTAAAATAATCTATCTACCCTACGTCTGTTGGTTTTTTTTAAAATATAAAAAAGTGCACGGTACACTAAATTATTGTATCTCCTCGCACTAAAATTTACACTATTTTTGGCTTGCATAAATTAAGCGCTGTATTTTACGATTACGCTAAATTATTACCATTTTATCTGTTGCAGTCCTTATGTTTTTGATCTCTTACGCTTCTCTTACAAAACGCGGATGATCGTGACACACCGATTTATGTAAATTAATCCTCTTGTTTACAACCTTAACTGAGGACATTTTCGGCTACCGCAGATTTTTGTCGGGTCATTCCTTTTGATTGTGTTGGTATACTCCTTAGTACGTTGAGATATGATTCCTTTTGATAGTCCAATTATATCACTTATAGATAAGTTTCAATATAGAACGAGATAATGATTAGATACCATTTAGATAACAAGTAACCAGACAGGCCGATAGAACCCAGAACTCTCTCTGACAGTCTGTAGTTACCGAACGGATAATGTCATCGAACCTTGTTACCAGGAGTTCATAACATGTAGGTAACAGGTGCTTAGTATTGAAGCTAGTTACTTGTTCCTGCAAGGGATGGCGGCAACTCGTTTGGAAAGTCGCCAGAAATACGAAATAAAGAATATGAGAACAGCTAAAGTTTCGCTAACTGAGAGCGGCAAGTGCTATCGTGCTCTGCACCTGACATCTCACTATATAAAACGTTAAATAAAGGACGTTCCACGCTTTATAATTATGGAAATGCGAAACTTCAGAAAATAATAAATTGCTGGCAGAATTTTAATACGAGTTGTGGGAATATTTTCTTTCCTGTTTTTCTCTGTGTTCATATTCCTAACAGAACAGACCTTTGTAATCGTCAAACCACTTGCTGCCTACCCTATAGCTATCATTACACATTAAAGATCTTTCACCAATTAAGCTCTAGAGCATAAGAATTTTAACCCTAAATACCTACTGATATCATTATCATAGACTTCATCATTTATTTCAGCCCCAAGTCTGAGGCAGAAGAAGAAATCTGTTTGTTTAGAATAAGATAAATTAAGACCATTTTCTACCAGGACAGCCTAATTCTAGTCAGTTGACGTCACACCTTTGCTACTATTACTATAACCTCCCAGGCCTATCTATGTTCTCATGATTTATCCCTTATCAATAAGTTAAATAATTTCAATAAGGCATATGCCGTCGAAAAGTGGTACTGATGACGACCCGCATGGCGGAGCGGTCACCATGCCGGTCTGACGCGCAGAGGGTCCCGGGTTCGATCCCCGGCCAGACAGGCTTCTAAATGATGAATTTAGATTTCTGTTTCTGGGTCTGGATGTTTGTGTATTTGTCTCTTTGTGTGTCCATAGCACCCACAATACAGGAAATCCTAGTGTGGGGCTGTGAGTGTAGAAAGCGTTAAAGAAGGTACGTGACATTTAAATTTCTAGTTTCTGGTACAGGAAGCCAATTTCAAATAACTAGGTTATCTCTGCTTATTGCTGCGTAAACTGTCCTCAAAATCAATCGTAGGTGAAATTCACTGCGGTAAAATCGAGTGCTCGATAACTTAATTGAGTTAACTCGAGAGGAAATCATTGAGTGCCTAACTAGAGGCAAGCACATACGCTTATGCATACACATATACAAGCAATTTAGATAGATATAATACCTGAAACTAACGATATACAGAATGCAGAATAGAAGTGAAAATCAATGAAAATCAGTAGGTACTCGTAAAAAATCGTCATGATAGAAATAAAGTATGACTAAATCCGCTGAGATTTAGTTATATGTTTGGCTGTAACATTTTATATAACCAACTACTGGGCACGAATCTCTTCTCGCAGCTGGGGGCATCCTGCGTACCCCAGCAAGCTGGCTCAACTGAGTAATAATAATGTATTATCTTGTATTATACCATTAAGTATGGGTTTTATTACATTTTTTCTTAGTTAGCTATAAACTGGCACCATTGCACCAGTAAATTAATTCGTAAACCTACCAAATATTTTCGTCCTTGTAGTTCCGGGACCAGAAATAGGACTACGGTATTCCCGGGATGTCGTAAGAGGCGACAAAAAGGGGGCGGGAAGGGCGGCGGTATGTGTGACCGCATACAGTTGTACCCATAGATATATAGCGTAGCGAAAAAATTCTAAGTCTATGGTTGTACCACAGTAGAAGTAGATCCTTATACTGTGGTTGTACACACTAGATGGTTTGGTGAGTTTTATGCTCACTAGGGGAAAGCCCGACGGAGCAATATGCTTAAAGGACTCAAGTTGCATTCCTTTGGAGGTCGTGGAGTAATCAACGCAGCGTCGAGGTCGGCTACCAGGGGGTTTTAGTGCCCTAAGAATCCCATATAACCCCTTGTCGCTCCCACGCTCCCATTTGAAGGTTTCCTCATCGTTAAAAAACAAAAGTCCCAACAAATATTTTAATCGTTATTCGTTATCATTTTCCAATTCATAAGACATTGCAATAGAATAAATATAAATGTTTCGTATATTTTTTCTATGGCAATTTTAATATTTTTTTCATGACAATTCCTTATCTATTTTTAACACGCTTTTATTAGCTTGGGTTGTACGTTTGTATGTATGTATGTACGTAACAGTAATGGAATCTTTGAGCCCGATTTCTCTCCACTTTGAACGTTCAATTTAATTAAAAATTTTTAAGAATTATCAAGAACCGATGACAATACACGATTTTAATAATTTTGTACCATTGTCCTTATCCATATCCTCAGGATTAACGATTTTCGAGGCGAGAGAAAGCGCCTTATGGACCGTTCAGGCAAAGTTACTAGATTTATTTTTAGCTTTGGAAAATAATAATGTTATTTCCCTATAACTCAAATGTACTGAAACATATCTATAATGCCATCTTGTAGAATGATTTTTAGGATTCCGTACTCAAAGGATAAAACGAAACCCTTCGCTGTCTGTTCGTCAGTCACAGGGCTTTATCTCTTAAACCGTAATAGATAGACACTTGATTTTTTACAGACGATGCATAATGATGGTCGCTATAACAACAAATACTAAAAATTAATAAAATAAACATAGTTCAAAAAACTAAAAAAACACGCTTTTATGATAAAATCAACTAAAAAGTAGAAAATAATTTTCAAACTAGGAATCAATTAAGGAACAGTAAATTGTATAATTGTGGAAAAAGTGTGGGTGCTTTTCGAAAATTGATAAGTGGAGCACTCCACGCTTTTTTACAATTATACAATTTACTGTTCCTTAATTGATTCCTAGATTGAAAATTATTTTCTACTTTTTAGTTGATTTTATCATAAAAGCGTGTTTTTTAGTGTTTTGAACTATGTTTATTAAATATGAAGTATGACGCGACCGGGAAATTTATTTCAAGAAAATTCTAAGAAGTGTACAATAGAAGAGCCAATGTTACTTTAATGACAAATATTTTCCTCGAACACAAGATGAAGGTTATTTATTATTAACGAAAAATGAAATAGGTACTCCTATATAAATAATTCGTGGGTCGTGATCTGAAGGACAATAAGTCTTAACTGCTCTTCCTTGGTACTTGTTATAAACTAAATAAATATGTATTGTATATTTTTGGAGAAGTTTGCCCAGCTTTAAATTAAACTTCAAGATAAAGAAGAACTAATTACCCAGTGATTGAAATCGAGTTCATATCTAAAGCACGCACCTCTGGTTTTTCAAAAAATGCGTATAATTAATTATCACTTTCTTTAACGATGAAGGATATCATCGTTAGAAACCTTGAATAGCCGAGAGATCTTTAAATAAAGCTCAGAAAGATATGCGAAGTCTATCTATTCGCACTTGGCCATCGCCGTGGTTGGGCAATCCTCATTCTGAGAACAGACCCGTTTCCAGCAGTGGGAGAGTGATGTAGGTATGTACTATATTTTAACAGTATTTCTTGTATAACATGGCGTAAACATTATTCATATCATCTGTCCAACCCTAAAACATACACAAACCTCGTAGCAACGCGTGGCAATTTGTTTAAACTCCAAATCGGCTCCAAACGTACCCAAAACAACCCGCAGTACCGAGTTATGCAAATACGATTGTCAATAAAATTGGGCCGAATAAAGTGCCTCCGAAATTTCACACTGAGCGAGCGCGTTTTACCTCATCCATAAACACGGCTTTAAACTGATGGATGGAAGCAATAAAATGAACCCCTCTCATTTGCCCAGCCCTTGAGGTTTGCCACAGGTGAGGGGGGAAATTAAAAATCTCAGCTAAGGCCTGCGATGCAATAAATGGATGTTTAGTGCTCATTTCAGCTGTTTTCTCGTTACAGTTTTAGTACAAAGTAGCACTAATTTATTACCTACCTCCAGAATTATCATAAAAATCCGTGGTAAGATCATCTAGAGATCTGAATACGTATCCAATTCTATCCAAAAGCTAGAGTATATTGTGTAATAGTCTTTCAACGTAAAAATACATTTCCATAACGTGTGAAAGCCGAAAATACGGTTAACATTTGAAAAATACTGGTCTGATTAATATCACTTTACCATTTATTTACCTAAACATAAAATTATGCAAAATTTCTTGTTACGCCATTGTATACAAAATTTAAAAAGTGTTTGCTTTTCACGCACCCTATATCTAGGTTGCGGGAGATATTAATGTTATTAAAAACAAAATTGAATTAATTTTATTCCAACCAGATTCTATGCAGATTATATTTTGAACGGTTCAGAACAGTTGGCAACTTTTATAAACAAAAATACAACACACTTAACTGCATTATTCTACTTAACACTTCGGAACAAGTTGAACCGCTAAGTACCTAAACTAACTAACAGACTAACGCGACTGGCTGTTCAGATAGAAACTTAGTACTCTACACTAGAGACGACTACTTTACATCCAATTACAAGTGAAATAGAGTAAATATGGGTTGTCCCATCCAGACCTAGCATTCCCGGGTGTAAATACGTAATCAAGCAGAGCTAAGTAAAGAATTACACACCCACTTTACACAGTAATATGATTAAATTGTACGAAATTTTATTTGAATTCAAGGATACATTTTTCTAAAAATAGTAGTTTCATGTGTTTGCTTTTACTCAATTGAGGTAATTCTATATTTTGAACATTACGCATGAAGCTGTTCACGACCACACAATTTTGTTAAATAAAGCATTATGAATAAATTGTGTAACATGTTACCAGGATTTTATTTCTTTGTATACGGTTACCTATTTATTGTTACAGTTAATGCCCTGTTTATTTAATATTTTGCCATGTAATTTATGTAAGTGTAAGTCAAGTTTAGTGAACCTTTAAAAATATATAAAATAAATAGTTACGTATCTATTACGTACTGTTTTCCATATTCTTTTTGCTGTTGCCTTTATCGTCGTCATCATTTTAAAACTGTATATGTACAAGTACATAGTATGTATATATAGTATATACTTTTACTAAATTATGTTGGTTACTTTTTTTTAAATATTAAATTATGTAATTACAGTCTTTGCGTTCATTAGCTTCATTCATAACTTTATTTCCATCTTTTTATTAATTACTAAGGCAAAGCTGGCGAGGCAAATATTTATTGTATTTAATTAGAGTAACTCAATCATGGATTATGGCGAAACTGGGCGTCCGTCGCAAAGCGTACGTAAATATCTGTCGTCCGCGAAGTAATTTAACTTTCTAATTCATTGTTTATGAAAAAGTTTTAGGGCAGTCCCTAAAAAAATATGTGCAGTAAAGATAAATTCTCTCAGCTTTATAAATATTGTAGGTTTTTATTTGGTTTCGTAAATTGATAAAAAAGGGTTGAAAATTTGTTTATAAATCCGTCAATTTTAAACCAAACACTACGAAATTATATGTTTGGCTTTCTGAATAGGAATAACTTAACACTTTTTGGAAAATCAGCCCTTAAGGGGGTAAAATAAGAATTGAAAATTTATTTAAAACCCATCAATTTTTAATTAATCACTACCAAATTTTGTATTTGACTTCCCATACAAATTCTTGACTTCCTAAGTACAAACGGCTTTTTCGCTGTTTTTGGAAAATCACCTCCTAAGGGGCTAAATTGTTTATAAGGAAGTCTTAGAGCAGTCCCTAGAAAAAAATGTTAAACGTTATTCCCACAAAGACAGGGTTTCACACAAGCGCGGCTTTGCAAATATTATGATTACTTCAATATTAACGTTTTGTTTACCAAACAGTAATATCGTTCTGTTTACGTGTAATCATAATGAAATATTCTACTCAGGTTATGAGGTTTTCTCAAGGGCTTCATTATATTAAAGTTGTGAGCTTTTATACATTTCATGTCTATTGCAACTAACTAAGCTGAAATAATATTACTACTTAAGGGTATAAATTAATCATTAAGCAGGCATATTTGTCTACTTATGTTTTTATGTTGCAGGCAACTAAGATAGCGATTCACTTAAGAAATCAGTCTGAAGAACCATTTTTTTCTAGGTATAAGCACAGATTAATATATAGTTACTAGGTGTAACTATATAAATTTAGAGGAAATACTATCTTATCTTGTTTTTTAATTAAATTTAAGAAGCAAACGAACATGCAGTTTTTCTGATGGTAAGTGGTTACCGCCCATAACATCTGTAACCAACTCAATATAAAAGGGTGATTCTACCTAAAACGGATTACAGACACGGTGCCATTCCTAAATACTAATAAGAAGTCGCTTCATATATAAGTCAATTGGCATCCACACCCCTCGAAAGGTAACAATTGCTTCACACTAGAAGTAGATGTATATGTATGCGTATGTACAATATGTAGCGTTCTACCGGCTTTACAATGGTGAGTGTTCGGAGTAACTGTTTGATCTGGTGGCTAGGACGCCTTCCCTTCATTGCACCACTCGCCGAAGGATGAAGTTCCATCCACATCAACTGGACCCGTGGCGGTCCTCCACATTGGCATTGGCGACTCCTCTGGTGTTGCAAATGTCCATAGGCGACGGTGACTGCTTTCCATCAGGTAGCCCGTCTGCCTTATCGTTAGGTTACATATAAAAAATAAAAAAAATGTATAGATTAAAGGCCTTATGAAATGCTTCACTGTACTTTATCAAAACCCTTTCCTATTTTTTACTAAAATATCAGACTTCCGACAAGCTCTCGAAAAGGAGCCGTACCTTCATTTACATTTTAATTTAATATTTCCTCTTAGTGGAAAAACTCGCTTTACCGAGACAGATTATATTATTAGCCCAATAATATTATCATTTGAGATTCATGTCGCTGGTACAAAAAATGCTGCTATATTAGTCTTATGCTGGCACCAGACCAGCTTGATAGGAAGGTCTAGTGCAAGATTTATTGTCACATTTGTTTTCTTCATATGAAAAAACAGCCAACACCATGTGAAAATTAACGGAAACACATTTTCCAGTTACTATCTTGTGTTGAATAATTTTGTTACGACGAAGTAGAAGCAGCAAACGTACCAATATATTATTATTTCAATAAAAAGCTTTTTGTAATATTATTTAATCCGAATCTAAATCTATACAATACTTGCAATAAATTTAATATTTTATTTATGAATCTCAAAGGACTTCCGATGGAAATGCAAGACTGAGATAAAGCTGTGTCGCCGAATCTGACAGCAGTCTGCAAATTTTATCTCCGGGTCAATTGATACAAATCTGTGCAGCCGTCAATTGGTGTTGTAGGGGCTGACGAGGTACAAATTGCTGTAGCATGCAGTCCGCCTGATAGTTACTAAGTGCCGCCTCATCGGTCATCGCCGCCTACGATCATTATATGTATGATTTAACCATTAAGGAGGCGGACTTAGGTAGAAGTCCCTACATATTAAGTGTATGTTTACATTTTGCTTCAACCAACAATTGACTTGAAAACTGAACCAAATATAACTTAATTTTACTACCGTTTGAGCTTTTTTACACATGGGATATTTTAGTCCCGTAATTTTTAAATTGGGGACAAAGTCAACTGTATTGTGTAACCCTAACAATGTCCAGACAAGCAGTCGCCCGAGACAGCAACATTGAAGCCCGATATAACCCACATCTCAACGAAGAGTATTTTTAAAGAATGTTGGCATTTGTTCCGCGATTTAAAAATATACTGATCTGTTTGTACGCATCTCTTTGTTGACAACGACTGGCGAAATGTACGTCAAAGTATCCAAAAGTACGCACGAGACTCTTTTTCGAGTACTATGAATTACGCAATAGTTATTAAGATTTAGATATGTGTAACCTACGCAAAAAATAAGACATTATTTTTCAAAAACCACAAATCTCCATTGATTTATATTAAAATATTGTTATTATTTCTCCTAATAATTTTATAAGTATATTGATACGAAGTAGCATAAAACATTATAACGCTAGCTCCTGTTAAAAAGTTAAGAGCAAAGGCACCTATTTACGTAAGTACATTTATTTTACATTTTCATTCCATCAGGCGCAACTGCGATGAACGCAGGTGGTTAATGTGCATAGCAATAATGTTTTGTAATAGTTCAATTTAAAAGATAAGTTGTTTCGTAATAAATAAATTGATAAATGTATGTAATTGTTTAATGTATATAGTAATGTTAATAGTAATTAACATTCCTTAACGAACCAATACCATAAAATCTATAACCAGACCTACATTTATCTCAAAAAAGGTACGTAGTATTTATATCTTCCTACGTTCGGTGTTCTATTGACTTAACATACAAATAAACGTAGAAGATAGGTAGATAGGCATATAAATTAACTTCAAATTCCACGTTCATCAGCAACCCATTATAGTCCCACTGCTGGGCACGGGTCTCCTCTCAGAATGAGAAGGATTAGGCCATAGTTCACCGCGCTGGCCAAGTGCGTATTGGTAGACTTCACATACCTTTGAATGTTTTTTTTTTATAAATTTCTCAGGTATGCAGGTTTCCTCGCGATGTTTTCCTTCGCCGTTTTAGCAAGTGATAATTAATTTCTAATACGCACATAAATTCGAAAAAGCAGAGGTGCTTGCCTGGGATTTGAGCCTCGGACCCCTCGATCGAGAGGCCGAGTTTCTTAACCATTAGGCTATCACTGCTTACTGCAATTGCACGTTACTTGATTTTAACTACTGTTACCAACAAAATTTAGGAAGATTCATCTAACAACTTAAGAAAATAATAGTCCATTATATAAAAAGTTACTAATATAGGTACAGTTCGTACTTCGTTCGTTCGTTTTGGTACTTCCGTAATCAATAGCAAGGAAGCGTAAACTAGGCTTTTTATTTTGTTAAAACTATAGCCTATAGTTTTGCGCCTGTGCCTCTATCGAAGTTGCATCTCTTTAAGATCAGGTCTGCGCCCATGGAGCTTATCGCTTACTAACTCTAAGAGAGTTTTAGAAACCTAAAATTGATCACAAATGTCTTCGAGGACCATATATACGCAGGCAAATTTCAAACGAAAACATAGCGGCGTCACACATCCACATTGTAAGGAATTAATAAGGAAATGCAGCTGTAGTAAACAAGGTTTATGGAATAATTATTAATTCTTAGTTAACAGGTTTATTTGTAATATAATGCAAGACTCGCCCACGTATAAGAGCAACACTTTCACTTCAAGATTACCCCGATCTGCGGTATATAGTCCTATCACGTACCCAACGAATGAATATACAGGGTGGCCATAAAGCCGTGGATTAAACGCAACTAGGGGTTAGATGGGATCATCAGTTTTGAAAAAAATGTTCTACGGAAGGTCCTTAAGTTCAAACCAGAGTTATAATTTATTTTGGGTCTTTTTGAGAAATATGACTGTTTTTACTAATTCTCATTACCATTCGAAAAATCTACAACCTGTATCTTTTTCATAATTTTCACTACATTGGTACTAATGAGTCCTTGCGTTAGACATGCTATTTATGGTTGTTTATTAGGTGTATTGAAAATAATATTAAGTTTTACGTGTTTTTTCCCAAAATATAACTTTGTATTCTCTTCGGACCCCACTGTGAAAAAAATATTCTACTGAAAATTGCAATGTATGCAAGTTTTGGCGTATTTAATAGTGATTCTGAAAAGGTCTTACACATGGCCATGAGTAGCTCTATTAACTAACCTCTAGGTGCTTTTGATCTACGACTTTTGGCCACCCTGTATATACTTAGGTACAATATTGTTGGCGTCACTAGAGGATTGGCTAGAGTCCTCAGTTCGACGTCCGATCAAGGAGGGGACAAAAACGCTTTGTGAAGTGTAAACCTAATATAATAAGTGGTGTTATCATAGTAATATGCTGAAGTTTCTACCTTTTTTTTTTTGTTTACAAGAGTGAAACCTTCATAAGGTACCCGGTGCCGTGGGAGCGACGCAGGGTTATGTGGGATTCTTACCGCACTAAAACCCCTCCGGTGGCCGTCCTCGGCGCTGCGTAGAGGGCTCCGGGATCTCCAAAGGAACGCAACCGGAGTCCTCTTGGAATTTCTACCTTACAAGAGTCACAAGCAACCCTTAGAACGCTGTTGTAAAAAAACATAAAATTATAGCATCTTCGATAAAGGTACATCTAATTTATAAAGTGCTCCATATATTCCTCTTAGTATAATAAATAATTACGTACTATTTCTATCTATTACACATTTTGATAAGTAAAATAGAAAGATACTTCACCGCCTCAAAATTGGATGAAGCTACAAATCGCTGATTTGTGAGTTATTATTTACAGTTTTGTTATTGCGAAAATGTACGTTTAAATAACTAATACTACGTAATTTACTTAATAATTAAATAAGAATTTCAAACATTTTAGGGACATTTTAGCACGGAGACATGGCAAAACTTTATTTACGCAATATAAATTCTCAAACCTGGTTACACTTTCTTGTAAGGGGTGATCTATCTATATATTTTACTCATCTAAGATTACACAACATAATGGTATCGTGCAGCCGGCGCCCATGGCAGTAGCCATAACGATTATTGCCGGCAGTCCAGCTGATAGCGCCCGTTGAGAGGATTGTAAGCACTGCTTTTAATACATGTACTCAAATTCATTGATACGTACGTGTATTTTATTACTATATTATAATAAAAATAACTTTGTGAATCAACCTGAAAGTATGTAGGTAAAACAAATTTCTCGCTTGAATTCTTTAAATCTATATAAAAGAGGGAGCATGCATATTTTTGTGAAACAAATATCAACTCAGGTTTTTATTGAAGACATAGATAAGATATTTTTGGCTGTGTCTAGCCATAGTAACGTAATCTATGATCGACTTTAATTACACTTGATGCTATTTAGGTTTGATAATAAATGTATAAAACGCAATAACAATATTACCTAGATGTATAATCGACATCTTGTTGAAGGTAGTCATGTATAAATATAGTCACATATACTGTACGAAGGAACGATATTACAATTACACGTAAGTAAGTACACACTAGTGATTACAGGTATTATAACTATATCCCCGTTATTAAACTGTTCTTGCTGAAGTCTCCGACCAGAATGCCGCTCTCTGTTAACTCGAGTGCCGCCATGATATCATCCCCACTGCATCTGTGTTTGAACTATAGAAATCAAGTGAGTGACTTATTATTTTAAAGTACTGTTATAAAAATGCGATATCGTTAATATCCAAGCTTCGTATTTACGACGATAACAGATGGATTGAAAAACAGGAACTAGACAACCTAAGCATAAACGTAAATACATTGTCAATGAAAAGCTGAGCAAATAAAAATCCAAATCCGATTGAATCCTATATGGTGCCTCGTCTATATGTATACCAATTGAATTGTCCTTTTCTTTAATATTCTATGTTGATTACGAATACGTAATACTACTTATGTTATAAAATCGTAAGCGAATCAATTTATGATCTTTTCCTACTTACGAATAGTTACATGTAAGTAGGCTACTTTTTACCGTAAATTATCTAATCAAAACGTACACATACTTGAACTGTTGTATATAAGTATCTATAATGAATGAGTAAATGACATAATACCGACTGAGATAAAATTGCAGATACCTACCACCGTTTATCTGCCTTCTCATTAGTTACGTTCATTTTGATAAACTCTTTTTGCATACTTATTTCAAGAGACTGTACAATTACCTAATTAACCTATTGTTACTCCATTGTCTACGATTATGCAAATAACATTACCTTTATTTAACAAAAAATCGGTCGTAATGAGGTAGAGTACATAATTACATAGCGTCCTCTATAAAATGTTGGCAGAATGTGAAATTGTTCTAGTTTTCTAACAGTAATTATCATTATATAAAATCAATCTAAGAAAGAATAATTCGGATTCTATGTACGTGACATAGGTACCAGTAAATTAAATTAACATTACACACGCAAGCATTGTAAATCCTTCGTATTTACCAGACAATCTCACATAACAAAGAAAACTGGTAAAAACAGCGACATTCCTTTCAAATCGAATCAACAAATTGTGTCAAACAATCTCCTTGAAAGTGAAGAAATAATACGAAACTATTGTGCGGAGAAACAGCTGTGACCATTAGTCACTGGCCGCGAGTGCATATGGTTACGCCTCGTGGTCAAATGAAAAACTGTGTCAGTGTGCACAGTTGTTACGTGAACGTCACATATTATGCTTTTTGCTACACCGTCGCGCGTACTACTAGGTTCAAGGGGAGCCGGCCAGATTGCCGACGCGTTTCACTATTTATAGTGTCTCGCATCTGTTTAGTAGTTTGCTCTCAGTGCAGAAATGTCCGGAGTCGCGGTCGACCAAAGGCCCACGCGGAGGCGCTCTCGCGACGCGGCCCGCCGGAAAAGTGAACGAGTACGAAAACTCCTCTCGCGCGCCGCTTCCCGCTCACGAATCAGTAAACCGACAGTTCCGTCAGCGCTCCCGTCTACCTCTTGCAAATTAATACCGACGAAGTAAACTCATTAGACGGTGCAACTGCGCGCAATCGTCGTACACGCGACTTATGCAATCGTTTTCAACATCAACCGCGTACGTTACAGTGTTGTGTTCAGTAATCATTTTACAGCGCGTTCTTGAAATGGGTGTGCGAAAGTGGTAGTTCAAGTTTTATCACGGATATGTCTCCAAATTAGTGTGTGTTGAAAAACAAAATTGACATTGGTGCTATTTAGAGTGAATGCCAAAGAATTGTGTTGTCTGGCACGACGCCAGCGTGTATAGGAACAGCTGACTGTAAACAAACAAATTAGCATTGGGTAACAATACGTTTTGCATATTTATAATATACAGCTTGAGTTTTATCACAAATGCCTAGTGTGAATAACAGAAAAAAGTTTGTGAAATGGCGAAAAAAGAGGACTCGAGTGATAGTGACGGTCCAATTATAGACGACAACATTATACGTATTCAGCTAAAGAAACCTACTCATAGAAAATGGGAACTACGGACACGAAATCTATCTCCGGGAATCAGATTCCCTACCGTACAACTATTCGACTGCGAAGGTAATCTTCTTGTAGAAACAAATGATGACAACGTATCTATTAAAAGCTCAGAATGTAACGAACCAAGTTTGAAGGCTACTCAGTCGTTAAAAGAAAAAGACTACAAGCACATTATCAACAAACACCTAATTAGAAAACACAATACAATTTCAGGAGATAAAGTATATACCCGTGTGTATAGGTCTCCTTTATCGGTAAGCAACAATGATAGTAATAAGGAAAGCCCAACAGGTTATGTAATAAAAGATAGCAACAGTGTTTCAAACATTCCAAGCAAACTTGCGATAAACAATAACTTCCTCGATGCACAATTGAATAGTGTAGACACAACCCCTTTCCATTCGGAGGGTCCTAGTGAAATTAGCAGCTACAAAAGCTCAGACAATGAGACAAACGATGATAATATCAAACGACAAAGTTCTGCTGATCTTGTCGAATTTGAAACAACAGATAAAATTGGGACTTCTTCGCCTTCGAAACGCCTATCCCTTACTTCTATAAATGAAACTATTCATTCCGTTAATGAAATATGCGATAAGCGAGAGAGTGAAATTATAGGACTGCAAACATCTCAATCATTTACCGACGGCGCGTTAAGAGAACAAGCAATGTGTAAAAACGAAATACCCCGTTCAAATTCTGGTGTACTTTATCGGCCGCCTCACAATAAGGTAATTTTTCTCGAAACTTACTTGAAGAGCTTATCGGCGCGTACAGACTCTAATCCGGATTGGTTTATATTTCGTCGACGCCGACCACCTGAGCCGCCACAAAATTCGAACGAAGCGAAGCGTGACGAATTGCCTAAAACCTATTTGGAAAAAAGACAGCGCTTCTGCAAAATAGAGGATAACACTTCGGACAACGAATTCATTAATATTCCAACGGATGTCGCGGCAGACTGCGAGATGAAAAAGCGATTGAAAATGTATCGACGCGGCTTATCGGAAATCGAGCCCAAGCACCGGGTAATGAACGAATTTATGCATGAGAGAAGACATTCTGTTGGAGGTACGATGCAGTTATCTCGTACATCATCATCAGAGAGTGTAGACGAGGCGGATGTGGTGCTTAACCGCTTAAAACGAAGGATTCTCAAGAACAAATTTAGGGAGAAACGACGTTGTTTTGGCTCTAAACCTTGCAGTAAGTATTTATGATTCATTTAATACTTACTTTTACTTTTATATTTATCTGAATTACTCATTAATGGCATTAAATTATGTGTGTCATAAAATCTACCACAACATTAAAATATAGTTCACGAAAACAAATAAAAACTTGTTTTTATTATCATGCGAACGGTTTTTATTGTTTTCGAAAGGACATCTTGAGTCAGTACCTATTCCCTTTGTGAATTTTCCCTTACAGTTTTCATTAATATTCAGTAAGGTGTTACTCACATATCTCAAATAGGTCAAGACCTTCAGGTGAAAGAATCTGTTTTCACCTTTATTTTACTGGACGTAAGGTTTATAAGCTTTTAGGGGTAAATGGAAAGCGCAAACCAAGTTATGGTAATATACTCCATACACTCCATTATCCACTGATATATTAGATTTGTGGATCGGCTGTCTCATACCTCATTGCACATGTGAATTACTTACGCACTTACTACCTTTATTACCCGATTTATCCTTTATAGTTTCTACGAATATTTCTTTTATGTTTGACGACGATCAGTAACTACGTGATAATGGATGGATAAGCTACAGTTTTGATTTTTATATTCATATAAATTGGTTTTACGGTGTTAGCATCATAATAATTACGAAACTTATAAATATTTATTGCATTTCTTTTTCGCTTCTTATACTCTACTAGTATGTAACATTGAGAGAACCTACTGTGTACAATGATTACATTTTTACTATATCGCTGATATAAAATTGGTATTGAATTGATGGTATTTAACGGAACGCCATTTAATTGCATATTGGTATAATAAACAACAATATAAAATACGAGATTTTTTCTTAAAAGACGGAATATTTAATCTATGCATTCTGAAATGTCAGGGCGCACGACAGACCTGTATTTCAGCACATTCCGTAGTAGAAGGCACGTTGGATATTAGGTTAGATTCCTACAATATTGGTGCCATAGTTTATTGCCGAACTTATATTATGTAAAGGGTTTTTTGGGCAGAACACTGCTCAAGGAATTGTATTGAGTGAGTGCCATCGCAAATGTGCTTTAACAGGTGGTAGAACCCTCAGTAGTTCGACTCTGGTGGCACCACACCACTACCAAGCGCTTCTGTGTTCTGGTTTGAAGAGTATTGTTCTGAGGCATTCCAACTTAGTCCTCAGAGGCATCGGCGAATCTAGGGTCGGAAACACAGTAACCACATACCATCCAGTACTGCATGTTCATCTGCTACTACTATGTTATAAAAAATCCTTGTCTGTTCATAATATATAATATAATATATAATATAAAATATAATATTCGTAACAAGCATTAAAAAAAATCTTCCAATAATTATTTTTATCTAAAATTTTATACTTATTTAAAACTTTTAACTTTGATATTATCCGTAGTAATAAATTACGTTTTAGCTTCTTCAACATTATTAAATTGATAAAACTGGTATCCAGAAATCACTGATATAATATTACGATCGTATGTTAAAGTTCAAGAAATACATAAAATAAAAAGCAAACGAGGACATTTCGCAAAGCAAATCGAAATAAGTCATCAGTTTCAAACTTCCTGTACCAACTCACAATGTTTAATCAAGGCTGAATAGCTAAACTAATGCGTTACATTTCCTATGTCAATTGTTATTGCATAATGATGACATAACAAACCTCTCGAGTAGACAAACTCGAGTAGATGAAAACAATGAATGAAGATTAAGATAAACAATGTACTTGCTAAATTAAATCTGGAGTTTTAATGGAAATACAGCTTCTGTATATAAGTGAATGGAAAATAGCTATGTCAGTAGCCTATCTATGTAACTGTAAGGATCGATTTAATTACAATTTAAGGTTTATAATTCATAAAAAGTATTTTGTATAGATAATCTGAAAATAATTAAATTTTATTTGAATTTATCTTAAAAATTATTTATATTATTTAACTTTATTTCTTTTTTACTTAACTTTTATTTAAAAAAAAGGCTTAAGCTTAAGGAAATTTAATAAGCTTATCGCTAAAGAATATTTTGGCACTAGAGATAATTAAACTGTCAAATCTAATAAAAGTAGAACAGATAGAGACGGAACTCTTAAATAACATACTATTAAATGACTCAAGTTTAAATTGATTTGGTTTGTTTTCACGCCTCCAATCTTTGATCACTATCCTATTCGTGATCGAAGCCTCCAATACATTAAACTTACTGATATCTGACGATAGGACCGAAAAGTCTAAAAGAGAGTACTTTAAAAATATCAAACGTATGTTAAACTAATAAAATCCACAAATATTCCAATGCGCAGACATAAACACGGCAAAAAATACCAGCAACATTCTTCGGGGTTTAAATTTAGACGTCTTATTGTATTGTGAGTACCGCTATCGCCTCTCTTTTGAATAGCCCAAGGTTTTGTTCAATTGAATTCGTAACGACAACCAGAATGGCATAACAGCTTACAACATAGTCTAGTCACCAGATGAACAATTAATTAGACCTAGTGTAACGATATTAATTTGTAACACAGTCTATTTTTTTCTGAAATAGGATAGGAGTTATTAGTATTAAATAACTTATTATATACTACGAGCATAATCGTGGCTTTCTCATATTTCATGACCGAGCACAACTGGACAGGTATCTCACAATAAAAAGGGATTTAGGTCTACGAAGCTAGAAAACTTTACCAAGTTACCTTCGTACCTTTGAGATATAATAGAGAACTCTCAGGTATGTAAGGTCAGAAAAGCAAGGCAGATCAGGTAGATTTCCGCACAATCATTTCCTTCATCGAAGGTCGAAGGTCAAAAAAGTCGAAGTAGGGATCGATTTTTATGACAACTAACTTTGTAAATTTAAACTTTTTATTCTAGGCACTAGCCTGGAATTCGAATTGTGTATGTGTAGTTGGAGGCATAATTTAAATTAACGGTTTGTTTTTTACTTATCTACCCGTGTGAGTTACTAAAATATAATGGACTAATTTTAGCTTTCTGCACTACTTTTTCATAGAAACACATGAATATATGAAGGTGGTAGAACCCATTGTGGTTCGACTCCGGCGGGACCACCTCCGCACCTGTTTCTGTAAAAGCAGTGTTAAGCCCTGCTGTGTTCTGGTTAGAAGGGTGGTCTCCCTTACCACCCCGTGTGAGTTCTGCAAAATATAGTTTAACCGCTTTCCGCCAATTTATACAAAAACTATGCCATTACTAAAAGTAATTAAAATCAGATCGATAAGATCAGATTATTTATGTGCGTAAATAAATAAAAGCAAATACATCTTATGTAAATAACCGACCTCAAGACAACGTCTAGTCTTACGCGAGATCGGTTACAAACTCCTGAGGCATTTTTGATTGAAGATGAAATGACTGATGCGCTAGAATATTCCTTATCGGATAAAAACACAGCTCCTGTAGGATATTGATTTAGTTGAACTTTCGATATAAATACTGAAAGCAGATTGGACATGCTGCCTACCTGATGTTTAGAGGTCAATGAACCTCTCATCCACCACCTTATATACCTCTGGTCTGCGACTCCAAATAGGATAGGAGTCCTGCAAGGGGTCGAAATGTATAAATTTTTGTTACGTCTGAAATTAGTACCTACCATATCGCTTTAATTTAATATATTATAGTTATTATTTGGAAATAAATGTTGAGTGGTATTTTTAAACTACCGTAGATGAAAAATAAACATTTCGCATCTTATACATACATTCTATAGCGACATGTACCATTATAACCAGATACCCACTACTTAAATATGACATTGAACATAAAAAAATAAGAATTAATTTTACACACTACTTTTTTTACTAATTCATATATTATGACACAATGACACATCATGTTCTTTCGCAGCGCAGGGAAGTGTATTCAATATTCATGTCTTAACGACATTTCATTACCAAAAATATTTTTAGGGTTCCATTATCAAATGGCAAAATTCGAAATAGGTACTTTAATTTCGTCTTTGTCTGCAGTTTCATGTCATTATCTTTTATTTTTATTAAAATGAAGAAAAAATATCAGAAAATAAAGACAGTAACAAAATGAAGGTTTAGCCAGATTTAGCAACTTTTAACTATAGACACATAGTCTGACACGCGCTTAACGTTTTTTATTTAATTCGCACCAGATACTCCGATAGCCATCCCATACTGGCAGGAAAGATTATTGATGACCACCTGCGGATCAATGCTTGCGTCATCCCCATAATGAGAATGCTGGTTATATGAGAGTGAGCCTCAAACATGATTTGCACGAGAGTTCGAGCCCGGATATATATATATATCAAAATATTAAGATCCACAATGTATCCATTTAGGCACAATGTTCTGATTTACATAATGTGGCCACGTAGCGTGAGTTCGCCATATTAGAAAGATTTAAAGCAGGACACCGACGAATTTATATTTTAGGTTCGGACTTATAAGTCAGGCAGTAGCAAAAAGATATTTTTTATACCATGCATCCAGATCTATCAATTGTGTATTATAATGGAGATTTTTAATTACTATTAAACTTTCCACTTGTCCTATAGTTTACCCAAGGTAAAAGTAGCCAACCAAGTATTTTTTAATTTCAAGTTATTAGTTTTATTTGAAAGTTTTCTAAAAGGTGTGCGTACAGACACAAAAATAGTAAAGAAGAGAATTTAAAACCTTTTCGTTGGATTTTAATGTTAGCGACACCTATAGGAATATCCTGAGATAATAAAATTACTGGCCTACCATCATAAAGCTCCACCTCCATTTACAAAAATTTAATGTAGGCGTTGACTATAAATAGATTACTGAGCACATCGCGTCGGAACAAATATGTATCACTGTATTGAAAAAATCATAAACATCGAGGTGGGTTTGTGGGGAACAGGTGCGAATGACGTAAGATGTTTCTAGGCAGACGTGTAAGAGATTATATACCATAGAAATGGCAAAGGAGTATCCAGTCCATCCGATGTAAGTGGCTGCTACCGCTCTTGGACGCCTCTAGATAATCGACGCTAGACCAGAATATAGTCTTATGTTGTTTACAAATACGTGGCTACCCCAAGGACAAAGTTGGAGCACTTCTTATAACGGTGAAGGAAAATGTCGCGGGAAACCTACACGCCTTGGGTTCTTTAAAAAGAAACTTCTCGAAGGAGTGTGAGATCCATCAATTCGCCCTTGGCCAAAGCGGTATAATATGAACTAAACCCTTTAATCTGGGAAGAAACGTAATATAAAATTGTGAAACAGTAAAAGATTGTCGATGGCCGGTGCCCAGAGGCAGCAGTCACTTACCATAGCAGTACATACCACCAGATGGATTAGAAACTCGCTTGCTATATACAATACTAACGATTTGTATTGAAATCGTATGACCTTTAAACCTACATTTATATCGCGTTAAGGGTTGTATGACGTAGGTTCTAATCCACGTCATGGCCCTTTAAATCGTCGTAAGATGCGTAGGCGAAATGTCCTATAGAAGTAGATAGTTAACATAACGTAATTTTGTCAATCCATTCGCGGCTTAAACCATCGTCTTTAAACAAACATGAAAGATTAGGCATCTCACAGTTTATTGCTTCCCGTACCCTCCAACGCGAAAAATGCATCTGGACGTTATATTCGCTCATTATCTTAATCTTAGCAACAAGCCAGACACAAGTCTATGCAGTGGGCGTAAAAGTATTTGAATATACGGTGCTTCATACAAATTCAATTGCAGACGTATCCATCTAGATATAGGTAAATAAGATTAAAATGTAATATGTTTATCCATAGTTTCGAATTAGAATTTTTTTTTTAATTTCCCGCAAAACTGTTAAACTTATTTTGACGAGATTTACACGTAAAAATTGATTACTTTAGAACGAGTAGCATTGTATACTTCAATCAAATCACTTTTATTGTGGAACATGGGTACAAACATGATATTTTGAGTAAAACATATTCCCGCCACAGGTGGGCATAAGTATAATAATTGTGCAATACTTCTTCAAATGTATTTATGGTACTAACGTAACATCCGTAAAAATTAAAATTATATGCACTTGAATGCACGCACACGAGGTAAAAAATATCGATACCTACATAAATTATTCTTAGAATCATGAGTCGATACAGGAAACTTAAAATCTAGAACTATTTTGCTTAACCTTTCCACCTAACTACAATTTGATGGAGGGTGACGATACGAGTTAGATGACACACGCGACCCAGAAGCCTTTTCAGACTTTACTCAACTTTTTCCAAAAAAACGACTCCAGTGAATACGCGCCCTGATAACCTACGAGCGTAGCAAAGGAAAAGAGTAGCATTTTTTTATTCCGTGTAATGTTTTTAATGTTTACGCGTTACGCGTTGAAAATTTTGGCTGAATATTTGCTGATTTAAAAGTAATTTGTACCTAGTGCTATTTAAAAATCAAGGTCTTGAACTTTAAACTTAAGTAATCTAAACGACAATGTTGTTAAAATATTGATAAATATGGCAAATTTTGATAAACGCAAATAGTGATGAAGTATGAATTACAAAAAATAAAACATTTTGAAATGCTAAATAGCTAATATTTTTTTCTAAATTTTTCTTACTTGTTTCGCTGGTGTTAAAGAGTTTAATAAAAGGTTAAGTAGGTTCATTAAAAAACGTTGATTTTTAAAAAGAAAAGAATAAACGAAAACATACTTGCATACTTTCGATGTTACCCTTTTCAATACATACTTTTTTGCAAACTTTTATCTTTATGTTTACGCTACACAGCGCCATCTACACCTCCATGCTAACATCGAGTACTAAGAGAAGTCTCCAGTAAGCTACTAAGCGAAAAGCAAACGCCCTCTCGTGATAAACCTGGTAAACAATTTAGTAAGCCACATCACCACAGTACTACGTAGTTCCAAATTGATTCCAAGCATGGAAGAAATGAAGTCGCGCCAAGAATAGTAATTTTCGCCAAAAATAGACACAAATTCAATGTAGTCTACAAAACAGCGACGACTTATTTGTGTGCGATTTCTCTTACACAAATAATATTTTAGTGCGATGATATGTTTAATGTTTATACTTAAGTACATAGTGATTTAATGTACATTTATTAACAACACATACATTTTTAAACTTGCAGTTTATAAGTTCTCTATAAATTTTATTGCACATATTTTTTTAATAATAAACTTTTACATTATGCATAAAATCATTAAAATAATCTAGGGAATATTTTACCTTTACATTTAAAACACTAAACATTAAAAACAGGAAAACTCTCAAGCTTTTAATTTCAAGCTCTGCGTATCAAACAATTACGTATTGTGACTGCTGCATTTCTCAGATTATTATCAATGCGAATGAAGATTATCAATGCGAGTCTGTATTTCCTATATTTATCCTAACTCAATCATTTTAAATTCCCATTTCTGTCGTCTGTTATACAGATTAAAAATTCCCGTAATTTGTGTTATTTCCGGCGGGGCTCAGCCGGACTGCAAAAACAAAACGTGACATGAATACGTTTGGGCAGCACCGCCAACTGCCGCGACGACTGTTTCAGTTTAACTGCTCTCTGCTTTCGTGTTCGCAATTTAATCGCCGAATTAGAGGCAAATTCTACGTGAAGATGTGGCAGTTGATGAAGTTTGGGGTAGAGTTTGTGTTGGTTTGACCATAAGCCCAGAATAAAGTTGTCAGAAAGTTTTGTACTGGAAAACTTAAATGTTTTATATACATACATATATAACAAGTCTGGCAAACGTTGTGTTGCCATATAAATAAAAAATGTTAAGGGTGAACAACCCTTATCACTTAGGGGTATGAAAAATAGATATCTAGTAGCCGTTTCTCAGACCTACTGAATATGCATATAAAATTTGGTGAAAAAACGATAAAGCCATTTCGGAGGAGTAGGTACGGTAACTAACATTGTGACACGAGAATTTTATATACAAGATTATAGAAGTGAGACATCTGTATAAAATATAAAAGATTACAAATCTCAAACTTACTTGCTTTAGAAGTACTAACTACTAATTAATACTTAAGAATAATTGACATTAAAGTGTATGTACGGTTTTAATTGGAAAATCTTAAAATTAAAGGCGAAAATTCGCAATCAGTTGCTATTAATGAATATGTGCTAAACTACTGTTAGCCAAATTAATTATTTTATTAGAGTAAAATAATTCCTCTAAGGTTTCAGAAAACCTCATGACTTATCAGGCTCCATCAAATTACGAAGATCCTGAGCCGATAAGACCAAGTAAGTCAACCGTGAATCGTCATGAATAAAACATCTTAGGAAACTTGGAATTTTGTTCCAATTCCACAACACCAGTATTGACTAGATATAGGATAATTATTTGTTACTAATTATTAAGATGTAAAACGTATTGTTTAAGTGGCTGTTTGCAACGGTTACGCTTTTCATTGTCTTAATTTATGCCGATCATAGGTACCTTTTTTTTTGTTGATGGGGGAAACCTTCAAAAGGTACCCAACGCCATGGGAGTGACGCCGGGTTATGTGGGACTTTTACTTTTACCGCAATAAAACCCACCCGGTGGTCGTCCTCGCCGTTTGGTGAAGAACTCCGGGAGCTCCGACGGAACACAACCGGAGTCCTCATAGCGCGATGCCCTTCTATCCGGCTCTGCCCTGGGGGGAGCATTTTACGCTCCTCTTACATCGATACAGTGATTACAGCGATATGCGACCACACAAACCGCTGTCCTTCACGGGGTCGCTTGCTGAACAGTTTCAGCTCCCACTCTTGCCGCCCGCAACCCCGGAAGCCCTTTTTAGTCGCCTCTTACGACAGGCAGGGGATACCTTAGCCCTATTCTGGTCCCGGTACTACAGGGACAATTATAGTCCCGGTACTACAGGGACAATGCCGATCATAAGTACCCAATACCTAATTGTTCGTCAATAACAGAAATAAATGTTAAATCAATATTGTCTTACACACAATAGAGATTATGTATAATACATATGTGTTTTCGTAATGAGCATAAATAAATAGACAGCCTTTCGTTGTATACTGCCTGTATCTTAGCTCCACACATCCGAGGCGCCCTTCTGTTTCATAAATCAAAGTAATGGTTTCCTTTCCTTCGTCGTTTCTAGACGAAAACCGATGAAAAAGTGACAATCGCTAAAAAGTCAGCGCATACTGGCCACAAGCCAACGCTTGTCCTTTTTACAAGCTTTTTTACGTAATAGAAGAAATAACGGGTATATTTCTACCTGATGTTAAGTGGTTCTTGCCCGAAATAGAAAGGACTCCTACATAAAATACCTATGTTGAATACTTTAGAGTACAATTAAGTACAAGTTTTATTTATGTTGAGATAAGATTAGATACACATGCGTGGCTTGCGCATAACTAAGCTGAAACACCTTATATGAATACTCTTCAAACTACATCCTTTCAACAAACTTTATGTAAAGGCCTATGAAGTAGAACTAAGTGCGGCGCTTGTGCATAGCAGTATACTATTGTACTCATAGTTTTGTTTGTTTAAATTTATTAACTAAACATACTTAGGTATGTATGTACGTATGTTCAAATAATAAGCTTTGGTTATTAGATACATTAAATAGCACTAACATTTTTTGACCATTGCCATGCTTCAGGGGAAATGTAAAACTGGCAAAGCTGGGACTTCAGAAATATCCGAAAAACCCGTTGAGTGATTCAACGGGTTTTTCGGATATTTTAGATACATAAGTTGATAAGTTTTACTCTATCATTATAATTCATTTCCAATCTTATCAAAATTAAGTATCGCCTATTTTTTAAAGAGGCAAGTAAGTATCCAGGCAAAAACTGTTAATATTAAAAAATCTGTCCCTAACAATAAGAAAGCTTGATTATCGCGAGTGAAAAATTATTAAAGCTGTGTTGCGTGTAAGAATATTCACCGTAAGTAAAACCGCGTAGTAAACCTAGTCTAAAAGTAAGTAAAGCCGATCTTTACAGCTCTCACCTTGTAGAGTAGAGGTAAATAAAATTATGCCGACGGCGACGGCAACGTGCGCATAACAGCCGTCTTGTGTGTAAACTAAAACAAGCTTTCGCGGGGAAAAGTTGCAAACTCCCCGAGGAATAAGTAGGGAACGAAACATCCACGTATGTTTATAGGGATGTCTTATTATACATTTGTGTTCAATTCCATGTCCTCATTATAACTTGCTTACGTCTTAAAAGTTGGTACGGTGCGCTAATTTTTACGAGAGGTCAAGGCCAATCGTCCGGTTCGAGTCACGACTGCGGCAATGCGGCTTTGTCGGTTCAAACTTCGGAGTCGCATTTCTGAGTCGTTCGCCAGCAAGCCAATCATCCACGATCAACATATAAACAAAGAAATAGTGATAATTTGGTTAGGCTAGCTCAAAAACAGAAACACATGGTATAGTAGGTACATGCGCAGTGGCGGCGCGGCAAGTCAATATCCTCCCCGTCCCGCCCCAGCGACGCGCCGCCATGACGCGGCGAGGCCTAGTGCGATGACAAACGTGGTTAAGTTAAGATTTGAGATTTTTTATCCTGCGGTGAAGAAAGCTTCAAATTAACGGAAATTGTTTTCAAAAATATCAGATTATCGGTAAACAATATATGTGATTATTTAATCCTTTGTTACGTTATGCAAAACTTGAAAATAATAAATATATTAGAAGTAAATTCATATTATGTGCTGCTATTTGATTATAACTTAATTAATAATTGTTTTTATAATATAATTAGATATTACATTACTGACAAAAGAGTAAAATGCGTATTTTATTAACGATTAAATTTTATTATTAATTATGCCAAGTTAAAATACTTACATCATACATAAATCGTATAATTTGGCTTTTTATTTATTTTATGCATTTAATTTACATTTGTTAAATGTCAAAACGATAATGAAAATAATTCCTTAAACAATATGAGCAAACCACTTAAACGCTAAGTTAGGTCACTTCACCGCTCGGGCTCAAGTTAGTTGTGAGTTTGGCCGCTAGAGTGGCGGATCTCGAACCAGCTGGTCGGTTTGACAGCACTCCGTGCACGTCGACCGGTCCGACCGGCGGCCGGTGCATTCCACGCTCACGTGTTTACAGGATAATGCTTCGATTTTTGACCCGCGACATTCCTAAACAACTTTTACATAACTCGTGAAAGTTATTACTGTCTACAACAGTGAATCGAACGGCAAGAAACAATATCATAACGATACTATCTGTGTTTTGTTTTATTAAATAGCTAAGTTCGTATTGTGTGAAAAGTAATAGTATTGTGTGCGTATGAGAACCTTTCTGTGATATTTCGGTTGTTCGCTTTTGAATCGCATTTGGAACATTTCGCTCGGGATATCCGCTTGTGATTAATCAGTTCTGGTGAGTAACGCCGCAAGATATTATTGTTGAACTCGATAATTTGTAAAGGTCTTTGCACGTTGAAATATTTAAAGAACAGTAAACTTGCGTACCCTCAAGACGTTCCATGCTTTTAGTCGTACAATAGTTCTGCTTGGATAAAACAAATCTACCTACTAAAGTTCTTTTGTGTATTAGTTACCGCAAAAACACTGACATATATTTTTCTTATAATAATGGCTATTGGATACTTACCTTAAAAATATGTCAAGACGTACATATTCGATAAAAACACGATTATATACATTTATAAAAAAGTAAGTTGGTAAGTACAAGTTATTTACTTAAGTTGTTTTGCTTCTTATAAGTTTTTTTTTTAAGTTGTTCACATTTAGTAAAAAGCTATTTATTTACGTAATCACGCAAGTACATTGCAAGTAAAGTTATAAATAAAATATTATTAAAAAATAATATCATTTCGATTAAATTCCATAATAACGTATGTGTATCGAATTATTAGTTCAATTAATGGAGAAAGGCAATAAAATATGGATATTTCCTTACGTAATCAAGTGATTATACATAGATTTTTTCCTTTTTGTAGAACTACTTTGTTATTCTGTCGAAAGAAAAAAAGCTAGTAATTATATTAGTTTACTTAAATGTAGATATTTATTATTTTACGTCAGTAAAATATATAATAGTAATAATATAATAATTAAATGATCCCACACTCTCTCCTAAATGTTTTTTTCAATATTGTAACTTATATCAGTTTGACCTTCTGCTGTTGACAGGGCAAATAATAAAAACTTTTAAATCTTACGCTTTAATAAAATTACGGAAATGTCCACAGGCATTTTAATTATAATTATTGCATAAAAATCGAATGTTTATTTTTTTACTTACAAAAATAATATTGTATGTTCTTGAACAATACGGGTAAGACGTGTGTAGTAGGTACATACTATTCCTAAATCCTAAGCTCTAGTGTACCGTTAAAACGATAAAGCGGATATGATCCATTTCTCCCAGTTTCCAGCTACATTCCGCTACTAGATACACAGCAATATATCTTACACAATTTGACACTTTGTAAGATACATGGTTCACCCAAATCCGGTTTGGGAAACTTTCTCAATAAAGACCTTGTAACGATGAGCCAAGGATCAACTGAGGGATCACAATTCTCTAACAATGTAAATGCAACTCAGGTAGGGTTGGTAGGACTGCTTTGAATTTGCCGACAAGTTTACTAAGAGACAGGTTGTGGTATAATTTCGTCCTTAGGCAGTTTTGCTTGTGTTATGACCGCCTTGTATTCAAATAGAATATTAAGTTTGACTGAAATATTTAGATTTAACACAATAGTATGTACTACGATATAGGTACTCCTATATCGCAGTAGTATAATACTGTAGTAGTAGTAACAGTAGTAACTAACTTTATTAAAATTAGAAAATTTACTTATACTGTATTTTTTCTAAACATAAGATAATCAAAGCAACGTTAATAAGACAAATTACCTCTCTTTGCTGCTTATAAGCGTATAAGGAAAATAGTTTCTTAGACTTGAAATTGCTGCAAAAAAGAAATTAGTCCCTTCGTGATTCAATTGCGGAACTAACCGCTTCACTTGTTTTTGTCTTACATCAAGATTGTTGTGTATCTAAATCATATTAAAGGTCTCTTTGCAACTTAGTACCGAGGACTAAGTTACAAAATAACGTTTATTACACGTTGATAAGTATTATAGAAAGATAGTTCACCACATTTAAATTAAATGAAGCTGCAAAAGGATGACTTATAATTTATTTTTTGAATTCTTGACAAATAAAAAACATTGTTCGAGAAAAAACATGTATAAGTAACTAATACTACGTAATTTACGTGTCGTAATATATAAATAAGTATTTCAAACAATTTAGGGACATTTTAGAATGGAAACGTGGCAAAACATTATTTACGCAATAATTTAAATTCTCAAAACTTGGTACACTTTCTTGTTAGGAGTGATCAATCTATGTATTTTACTCATCTAAGATTTTATACTAATGGTAAAATTTATGCTAAACTTATGTTCTATTAGAATCTCAAATTCATGAAATCAATACTATTTCCGTAAAGTTTTCTTAAGTTCGATGTCAATAAATCAAAGCTATGCAGCCTATAAGGTTCAATCTGAACGATGCTTGAGTCGCGTAGACCAGTTTGACGGCGTTCGGATTATGCCGAGAATATTATGACGTCATTCACGACCTCACTGGAGTAGAGTATCACGCGACGCGACGCTAGACTTCGTTGATTTATAAGGGCTGAATCAAATATTGCGAATAGGTAAGCTAGTGTCAATTTATTTCGTTCTCTTGGCACTGTAGGCTTGTTTATAACTTTCCATATATGTTATGTGGTGTCTATGAGATAGCCGTCTTGACTGAAGGCAAAAATATCTTAACACTTGTATAAGTTATCTACAAAGTTAAGCAACATCAGGCGCAGTCAGGAATAGGATGGGTGACCGTTATTTGTTCATCGAAGAATGTTAGGTTGACGGCAGCTTAATTCTATTCGCATAAAAAATCCCTTGCCGTGCCATACCTGCTGAGCCTTACGGGAAGATTGAAACGCGCGACCTTTCCAAAGCCGTACCTTCCATCAATCTGTAGTAGTAGAGTGGAATATTTTCTTAGTGGTACAAAAAGGTTTCCACCATACCCTTTAACTTTCACCTACAGTATTCTACATTACTACTATTGATCATCCGATACAACCGTTAGTTCGGTCTTAGAGTGTTACTACTTTTTTGTCCATTTTCGAAACGTATCCGGTATGACTAGAATGAATTTAATAAGTTTTTTCGTACATACTCGTAAAGCAAATGAACAAGTAGTCCACTGTAATAAACAGCGATTCGGTCAATTGACGGCTCGTTAATGAAATTGAATCAGATTTTTAACCTACTTCATTATTAGGTTAAATTTAGTGCAGGTGTAGTGTTACTTCCGAGTTGTTGATCCGGGATTTACTATTTATTGCGAGATGCATCTTTTCTAGAGATCCGTGTACGGCTTTTAAATTTTTGTGGACGAATTCAATTTTTTTGAATCGCAATGTCCATTAGTTCGTGTAAAGTTTAGTTTTAAAAATCTATGGATAAAGTATTTTCGATAATAGCTTTTAAAATTGTATAATAGGATGTTTTTAAGATTTTAAAATTTAAACCTCCATACTTCTTAGCTGGCCCGCAAAAAGGCAAACAATCAAAAACTGTATAAATTAACTTAGGAATAAAATAATCCCTAATGTTTAATTTTAAACTAAAACCTTCCTTGCTAAATATGCTTTACAAATAACCAATACTTCACACCAATAATTGGATCAGTAGTTTCTGAGAGAATCGCGGATATACAAGCGTACGTACGGTCGAAAACAGAACCTCCTTTTTTGAAGTCAGTTAATTATACTAAACAAAAGCACATCAATTTTTATTTGTATAGGTATTGTTGGTTACTTTAAACATTGTCAACGATTCTATAATTTTCTCAGATCATAGATAATGTCAGCCCACGAATATCGAATGACAATCACAACATTGTATTTGTTCACATTCCGAAGATTTCGGCGTGGGCGTGAATGTCAACTGTGAACTGAGCAAATAATTGGATCCTTGTTTTTGAGCAATTTGACTGTCATAGTAGGTAGCGTAATTTATGCCAATGATTGCTATCTCGTTATCCTTATGTAAGTTACTACCTACTGCAAATTATCTTCAGTAATATAAAAGACGGGTTTCTGAATTATATTTCAATATTTAGTAATGCAATTTTTAAATACTATAACTATAAACAATGCAGGTCTAAAACACGGCCTAAAAATCCACGTCATGAATAATTTTTAAACATTTAAACGCATGATAAAAAAAGTTCTTAAACAGTTTAAACAAACAAAAATTGAAAAACGTAGGCACAGAAGTTGTTAAATATTGCTTACAATATGTATTGCTTTTTTAAACACAAGTTTTAAACATTGCCTAAATTACATCACCTGAAAGACACATAAAGCTTTAAATACAGTCTCAGCGGTGAAACACAGAAGTCGCTAAACACTACAAGATACAATAACGCAGAGCACAGAAATCCTCTAACGACAGTGATTTTGGATCCCAACACTGAAGTCGGTAAACACTGCAGAGCTCAGAAGCCTCTTGAAGAACATTGCTTAAAATCCAATGCTTCGTAATTACATGTATTTACGAGTATGTTACTAACTGTGTTTGGCAAATATATTGTACATGAATAGGTTGTTAGGTACGTACAGGAGGTATTATTGCTTTTAAATGACTAAAGTTGTTAACATTTATGATTATATGCTTATAAGATACAATGGGTTTAGGAAGCTCGCTCCCATGAACTAAACCCCTGTATAAGGTAAACGCTAATGGCATTTTAACGCGTTGCCTAGGGAACCTTTGAGAAATTAAGATTAATCAAAGCTCATTTGGAATGGCTTTTATTTCGGTCTTTTTGCTGTAACGGTTTGAATTACCTTCGAAACTACCTTATCAAGTCATCAACAACCCATTACTGTCCCACTGCTAGGCACGGGTCTCCTCTCATAATGAGGAGGATTAGGCCATAGTACACCGCGCTGGCCAAGTGCGTATTGGTAGACTTCACATACCTTTGAGGTTTTTTTTTATAAATCTCTCAGGTATGCAGGTTTCCTCACGATGTTTTCCTTGGCCGTTTAGCAAGTGATAATTAATTTCTAATACGCACATAACTTTGAAAATTCAGAGGTTGGGATTTGAACCTCGGAACCCTCGATCGAGAGGCCGAGTTTCTTAACCACTATGCTATCACTGCTTTTATCACCTTATCAAGTATTACTGCCTAACAACGGAAATCTTCACGCCATTTCACGTTGAACCACAAAGATTTCTATCACTTCTTATTCACTGGTAAATTAAACTTAAACGTTTATTTCTAATATAACTCTTACCGTTAAGCTAGTCGTATATTTTGATGAAGTGTCTTTTAATCGATCGAAAGACCTCTCCAGGTAATAATCGTTAGTTTTTATGGAAAGTATTATTTAATGCATCGGAATACTAATTGTAATTTATTTTAATTGCTAACGAATTCATATTAAACTATAATGTAATTGCCGTTTTATGTTAGTTTTAAATCACTCTTTAAGTTTATTTTCATATCTACCGCCTATGACGTTTTGCTTGTGTTTTATGTGAATTAATTTTCATCCTTGGATATATAGATCGAAAATAGTTACACCAAAATCGGGATCTCATAACCTATAACGTTAGTTTGACATACATGTTTGTTATGCATTGTTTACCGTTCCACTACTCCAGTGCAGCCGTAGCCTCTCCAAGGAACGCTCAACTTTAGGGTCAATGTCGACACCATTGTTCTGGCTAGAATACATTCATCAAACACTAAATAATACCCAACTTGGGTATGAAATGTATACATGACCTAATCAAAATGTATGCAGGCAAATGTCTCAGATTTTTTTATGAAAAATAAAATATGACAAAAAATATAATATAACGAAATATGACAGAAATTAATTAAGGTAATTAAGGTAGCAGACTTTTTAATGATTTCAAAGATGAATGACGTGTCGCGAAGGAACTTGTAAATGAGCTGGACTTTAGACTCAGATATCAGTAAGTGAGCTGTGATACAATAATGGGTTAATTGGGTAAATATAAATACTTTATGATTGACTGCATTTTTTTCATACTACGCTAGCTAGTTAAAGAGGGGAATTATGGAGGAGTAGTAACCGAGCCGTCGATCACGAAGATAAGTCCAGTTGATCGTGACAAACCAAAAAAATATATATTCGTTGATAATACGAGTCAGAGATACAAATTCTAATTAGCTTAACTTTTTATTCGCCGACCGTAATTCTTGGGGCAGCAGTTAAATAAATTTACGATTAGTACATCGAACAACGTCTAATTGGTAAATAGAAGACCTTCAATACAATAAGACTAGCTACAGCAATCTACATACATATTATACGATCATGAACATTTATGTTATGATTATTTTATTTTGGGTAGCATTTTATTCACAGATTCTATTAATATTCATGTGTATGGATATCAAATACCCAAACCTGAAGTTTCATACGTCCATCGGATAAAATATTTGCTAGCACAAGGTTTAACTGGTTATGCATTCCGAATGTTGCACACCGCTGCCCCGAACTGCTGGCAGTCTCCAAGGAGCGCTCGGTTTGGGGTCAATGTCAACAGCTTTGTTCTGGCTTGCATAGTGTTTTGCTATGAATTGTTTATTGATCCGTAGTTTTTTGTTGCATGTTTCCTCAATATTAAGTATATTGTGGTGTTGTTTCCATGAAATTAATCCTGTAATCTCTGAAATATGGACAAGATTATGTTCGCTAATTCCAATGTGATAAAACTGTTCAAAAATATTTTAATTGTTAAACAATATGCTGGTAGTCTTATTAGGCGTGGTGTATCCCTTCGTGGTTCCGCTGCGGAAGAACCACCGTCACATCAATTTCTGTAAAAAGAATATAACAGTAGTGTTAAGCGCTACCGTATTGTAATTTAAGGGATGTAGTAAATGGAAAACATTCCAAATTAATTTTGTCATCATCCTCAAATTATCAAATCTTACTAGAGGTTGATAAGATGTCCATGGTCTACACGAGCTGCTTAATTATGAATGGGCGATGCATTGGCGACTCCTCAAATTTTGCAAATATTCATAGACGACGGTGACTATTTTCCATCAAGTAGCCCGCCTGTTTTACCGCTAAGTTTTGTATGTATGGTTAAAATTAATGATTGTCTGTTTTCAACATTAAGTTCATAAAAATATATTATTTAATATAGCAATTAATATTTAATATACACCTCAGTACATAGGGAACATGTTATAACGTACATGCATCGCGCTCCGACCGACACCACAAACCGGGCAGATTATTTAAAATACCAATGTAAATATGTAATTAAAAGTATCCGCAATTTCAATATGCATTACAGCTTTTAATAAATGATAAATGATACATATAATAAAAACCGCAATTGTATTTGTCCTTTGGTAATAAAACCTAACGTGACGTAGATGACCAGGAGAGAGGCAGATGCACACAAAGGCAAATGTTAAACACCCATATTAAATATTTTTTTATATTTAGTTTACTACCGAAACACAATATTTCAACTCGTACGTTAGAATCAGAAATGACGGAACTATCAAGTAGGTAGATACCTATTACGTAAATAAACGTAAGAAACCCAATCGTTTTCTGGAGACGACGGTATTCCTTTCCAAGTCGCTGAAAATCTAAATGAGCAATTTAGATATCTAGAACGGTTATTTGTTTTCTTTTTCTATTTATGTAACACTGAGAGGCCAGGAACGTGGATGAAAATACGGATAATTCACATACCGGGTCTTTGTGATGAAAGTTAAGGATCACACTGTTTTAACGTCGATTGTACGTTTCTTGGTATTTTGTATTGCTTAAACGAATTTTAAAATTCGTATAGGTAAATCAAATGACTAATAAACGTTGTCATTGAAGGATATCTAATGTCCGTTAAAACAAGTTATGAGATTATTTTACCTAACCTACATTGCTCTAACGAAGATATTTAAAACTAAAACTAAAGAAACAAATCCCATAAATGATTGAAGATCGTATCCGATTGGAATATACAATCTTATAAAGGCATTCTACTATTCCGACTGGATCATTTCTTTTCACCGGCAAAACCTATTCTCCTTTGCAAGTTATTAACGATTGACCCGGCTTACGGTTTCAATCCAATCGCTCTGAAGTAAACAATATTCTTCGGAATAAAAACAAGAGCTGAAAAACATTAACTGAAGCATTGTAGTCTTCATAGAAACATTAAAGGAAGTATAATTTAGCAAATAGTTTTAAGAGACTATTATAAGTGTCCTTTATTTAAATTTTATTTGTATGTCTTATTAAAAATGGAAGTAAATTTTTTACCACGCTTTCATTTATACACAAGAAGTCCACGGCTCTTGCAGTGACATTTAAAAAATAATCATTTCAGTCGAGTAACATCCAATTATTAAATTGAATCGTCATAAGTTTCATAACTCGTATATTAATTAGTACTGAAATTATAATTTCAAATATTAAAAAAGTATATTTTCTTTCATAACATGTTTGTAGCCGGTAGGTTCACGATTTAATAAAGGAACTTGGGCGAGCTAATAACGACTGTGCATTATTAAAACCTTTTAAATTACAGGGCTGTACTAAATTTTCATTATTTATAGGCTTCAAAATAACCATGAAAATCCCCGGCCGGAATTCGCCCTTAATTTTTCTCTTTTATGGGATAATCCCACAGGATATTGCGGAGTTTATCATGTTCCTTGCCTGTTAATATGGACACTGCAGATCAAAGCTGACCATATCGCTCAAACAAGTCCATGAATCTCATATTGAGAACGCGATTTGAAATTTACTAGGATAGTACGTAGTGGTGCTGCCTCTGGCGACAAATATTTGCAGTCACACTCCCCATCGGTAAAGCAATAAGCGATAGCAAACAATAAGAAAACGCAAACTGAAATGGAAGCTACTACCAGCCAAGAATTCTGTTTGTTGTAATATTTCTTTTCGAGGTCACTATTTATTTGTGTATTTTTTATATGTTGAAATAGCTCTTTTGATTAGTAGTATTTTTTAATAATATTGGTTTTAGAAATGTAGGTGTAACTAGTGTTAGTAATTAGTTGGATAATGAACTTAAGATAACATGAATAATAAATACTAAAGATATATTATATTATGCAATTATTGCTTCTTTTTACTGTTATTATATTAAACAACTGGTCAGTATCTTAAATACCTACAAGTTTATATTATACTTAACTGTTTTCTTTGACCGAAAATATTGTTCTTAAAATTCATCTTTTTCCCCTTTATTTAGCGGTGATTATTCCTGTGCGTTATTAAACATTTTTATGACGTTTTACCTCGGAGCGGCAATTTAGCGGAATTCATCATTTTCACAGTGAGTTTTACCAGAAAAACACAATTCCTTAAACTGTAAGCTTGTAGATAAGTCCTTAATGTAACGTTAATATGCTTGTTTTTTTAAACTAAGGATTTTAAGGCAAACTAAGGACAAGATGAGACTCAATAAACTTTTAAATCTAATTCTGTCCATAAAGCTATCTTATTTTAAGGTAAAGAAAGAGTTGCAATACTAGAGAAGTAGGTAATGTATAATCGTTTTTGTAAAAAGTAAGTTATTGTACTTTCGAAGAACTCCATGTCAGAATTCCGGAAATACCAAAGGAAGAAGTTCTTTTCGCATGTTAGACCGCATGTTATAGTAGACCGGTACATATCTAATTGATGCAGTTGTAGAGAAAATAAAGTTGTAATAGATTAAATTTAGTTGTTTTTTTGGTTCGACTGTGGTAGAACCGATACTACGCGTATTTCTACTTTACAGTAGCAGTTTTACATTGCTAGGTTTTGATTTAAGTTCGAGGACGATTAGAAATTTCGACTACTTTCCGATATTTTTTTCGATTAAGATATATTCATAAACAATATAGGTTTCACCATTTCATCTTTTTAGCGAAATTATTGCACACGCGTGATTTATCATTTTTACCACGTTTGCACCGAGTTTGTCCTGCATTTAAACATTTTTTGGCGTATGTCAAGTCGGCAATATGACAATAAATAATTTCCGCCAGAATTTCTCCATAAAGCAGCAATAAGAGGGGAATAATGCCTGCGCACTATTCAATATTTTTATTTTTATGAGCAAAATATAGTCTGCACATTATTAAACACTTTTATGGCGTTCAAATCTCGGAGCGGCAATATGGCGGTTAATCATTTTCACAACGAGCTTGTCCAGAAAGCAGGAATAAGAGCGGTCGTAATGGACGCCGGTCCTCCCAGGCCGTAAAACGGCAGATAACACCTCGGCATTAAAGTGCTCGAATACGTTAATTATGTATACTTTGTTATTCTCGAAAGCTGGTGCTACTAAATCGACGTTTTTTAGAAAACGAGCTTTTATTCTTTAGTCGACTTGACAGTTAGAGGTCACTGCAGCTCATGAGCAACCAACTACAAATAGGATTAAAGTCCTAACAGCGGTCGATTACAGTTGCATTTTAAGGATTTAATAGAGATTTCGTAGGACCAGGTGCGTCTATATAATAGAGTATCCACACTTCAGAAATTATCGATGAAATAGTATATTAAAGTTCATAATTACACATGAAATCGAATACTTATTTACTTAAATGTATACGGTAGAACATACGCATACCCACGCACGGAACTCAACTTTCTCGGAATTCACGAAAAGTAATCATAAAGTACAATTACATTATTCACCGTTTGTTTTCTCATATCGAAACCAACCCGACGAAAATGGCCCACACCTCGCAGTTAGGGTAATTACTTTCAACTGGATACTTCTGGATGAAAGTACAAAGCGTCCGATAAGAAATCTGAACGCACCGGAGTGACTGTTAGAACGTATAGCTATTTATAATTCGCTATTATTGTCTTCCGTCCACAATGTTACATTCAATTTTATCTCGGAGGTGTGCCGCGGGAATTGAAATAGACCGCCGTAAAGTTTATTCTATTACATACTTTGTTTGAACGTACCTTTAGCTTTCTATTGTTGATTTTCACAATTTCAGAACAAATAAATACAGTGTTTGGTCTGAAAATCAACCTTTGGACATGAAATTTTGTTGTAAATTTAATAAGGAAGCCCTTATTAAATTTACTAAAAGTTTAGCTTTGCTCTATTTTTGTAGTGTCTTAAACCGAACCTAGTATCAACTACGCTATATTATGTATATTGTAATACAAATAAAATACTTATTGTTATTTGAATATAATTATTTACATTTCTACTTGCTTTCTATCTCGTCTTCTCAATTTCCCTCTGTATAAACGATGGAATTAAAGCATTTAATTGTTATTATTTAAAGTGCTATTTTGAAATAATAATTATTATAGTGACCGTTGAGACGTAAATTTTGTATATTATATTTATATACAATGTACGTATCCGTTTGGAATACTCTCCAAATACCCAGTTAAACTTAATCGGATATTCCTTACGTGGCGTAGAAAATTCTGTGCCAGGTTGTACCGAGCTCGAAGGGTGCCAAGCCCTCCCTGGTACCTTACAATTCAATAAGCGATACTCCGGTACCATTCGATATAATCTAAGTAAATGGAGGATATATACTCGTAAGTATGATTGGATGGAATGAAACGTGAATTTTATTTGTGTCAGCGGTAAACGTTTTAAAGGAGATAATCGAATTCGTGATAGATGTAGAAAACGAATAAAGCCCATCGTTAATTTAACTAATACATTTCTAACATGCTCATATAATCTAGAAATCGGAGATTAACTAAGATTCTAGGTTTAAATTTCTCACTAAGCTTTCATTACTTTTATTTATCATCAATATGTATTATTCCATTTAATAAGGCCCAAATTTGATCAAAGATAGATATATAATTAGACACTGAATTGGTAAAAATAACGAGGGGACAAGAGACTGAATCGTATATACATAATTTAAAAAATCCTTGTTTGTTTGTACAACATAAATGAGATATAATAAAGAAAACAAAAAATAATGGTAACCATACAAACAATGAGCGGCCTTATCGCTTAAAAGCAATTTCGTCCAGGCAACCGTAATAAAATAAGGACACACTTTAAATGAAAGGTTGGTGGGATGTTCACACATGAATGAACAATGGGATAATATACTACACGCATTACATGCCATTATCATACGGAAGACGTTTGAAGTGAAGGGGAAAACAAGGAAGTTGGAAGAGGAGAAAAAATTTAAGATCAAAGAAGTTTTCTTTGGGTAATTTACAAAGGATTCCGCGGGGACTTACGAAAGCGTATCATGACAATCTGATCACAAAACAATTCCGGCACAAACAAGTATAAGATTGGAATATATATATTTATGCAATAATACTTTCATGAATAAAAATATTGAACAATCTGTCTCATCAGTGTTACAACAACACAAAGTTCTATATAGTTATAGAATTCGGGATAATCTGTATTGCCGCTTAGGTCGAACAAGTGGTGGCATTGATGCTGACGTAAATGTTGGTATCTTTTGTGCTTCGATTTAGGAGGTACCACCGCCACATCTAGATCACAGTATAAGGATCTACTGTGCCTAGATGTTTCTGCCTTGATGGTTGATGGATGTGTTAAGATAAAAACACAGTGGTCATATACCATAAGGTGAACTTATTGGTTTATTACTAGTATTAAACGAAAAGTTTGTGATAAATGTATGCGTAAAAAATACCTGACGAACGTACCTAATTTTCGTACAAATTATTTAAACAGCTGGTAAGAACACAAAATAAATTTACCTCACGGTTTCAATAGACCTTTTTCAATTAACCCACATTAATACGACAAACGGGCGATTCAATTCGTTTTACAAGAGTTTATAGATCTTAATTGGCTGCAACCTTTTTATGTTTCATTGCTGAGCACAGATATTCGGAATAAGGACTAGGTAGAGTTAGCTACAGAGCTAGAGAAGGCCTAGCTCTTACCATGTGGCTTTCAAACTACCTATAAGGACTTCAGTAAGGTTCACGAACTGATTTCAAATTATAACATCTGAAACCTTAACATGCCCACCAAAAAAATTGAGCGCGCATGAAATTTTGCCACTGACCAATACACCTCCCGACCACGCCCAAAGTTTCTTAACTTGTATTGTATATCAGTTATTCGGAATAATCTATTCCAATTAAAGATCCAAAGGCATCAAACATGATACTCCCACGCTAATTATTAATTATTACGTTCAACCATCACATTATTCAATGTAGGTAAATATTGAACAATAACCACGGTTAATTGACGAGGTCTCTGTAAACACCAATTGATCAACCGGGTTGACACTAATGAACGTAACGAGTGACACGTCTACTATAATGAAGATACTGGCTGTCGTCAAATGGACGAACAATAAGTGCATTATACTAGTGACGTTATGGCTATGTTAGGATCTGGACATGAATACCGATATATTGAAAATATTAGGTATATCAATTTTGGGTACGGTTACGGATATAGAATTATTTCGGATTATCCAATGGTTTTGAGTGATTTTGGTTATCGTAGATTTTTAAGGTATTATTACTAAAGGTAAAGAAAATAAAATTAATTTTATTAATGATATGATTTTTTTTAGTAACTGAAAAACGTCGACTTGGTCAGGCGAAAACTTTTCATAAATAGTGGGTCACTTAGACTCCACCTTTATCCGAAAATATTCGAATCGTATCAGATTCCGTTACGGTTTCGGATTTTATTTTTATTTCGGATATCCGATAGTATCGTTACTGAGCTCCATGCTCCATCCTGCATTATACCGTACCTATCTCGTAAGGATTGTGAAGGTCTGTGTTGATTAAAGTTGTATCGATAAATAATGGATAGGTATCTTGTAGCGTACAAGCCAATATCCGGCGTTAGTAACGTCAAGTTGTAAAGTAGGCTGCAGTACTTTGTGCAGGTTTATTAACTTTGCACCGCCTTTTGCTGCCGCTACTATCCTTGAATATGCTTGGATATTAACCGAAAATACTTTAAAATTAAACGGAATATAACGGTTCGACATTTTTAAGAGCTATTTTCTGTATGCAATATTTATTAGATAATGGTGTTCTCCGCATAGTAGGAATATTAAAAGAAATATACTGAAAAACATACTTACGACAGCAATAGTATTTTTACAACCATTTTGCCTGGTATTTTGAAGGCGAATAGTGAAATAAACTCAATACGTGCAATATTCATTTCAAATTACTTACTGATTTTATACTTTCGACATACATATTTGTTATTGTTATATTTTGCTTCTCCGAGCGAATCTTCGATAAGCACTCGTGCGATTTCTTTAATATTTAACGAAACGCCGGCACAACATACGATTCCATTTTTCGTTCCTAATCGAATTTTCTCAAATAAACACTACGATATATTTCTTTATGAAACACACGATCGTTGCTTCGGATTGCGCAATAAAATAAAAACTTTGTCTCGTTGGACCATTAAGTTGTATTTTACACCGTCCCAACTTCGCAGCTGCTAGATTTAATACGCCTTTAAACTTTTGATTCACACTGTTCCTCGTTTTAATACCAGTACTTAAGGCTTAATTGTGTTTGTTTTTGTCTACTGCGCTATTTACGGGTGAAAAGTGGCCCGTATTTATAGCGCAGCGTCGCATCAATGCGCTCAGTTAACGAAGCAACTAGAAGCATATGAAGATGGGCGAGATGCAATACGGTTAGCTTTGTTAGGATTACTCGTTTTAGAGATATATTGTTATGTAGATCGAAACTTTTGTGTTTATTTAACATATTATTATACAGGAAGAGGTTTCGTCTAATACGTTAATTCTTGTATTTTAATAATTCTTGTATTTTTGTTTGATTAAAATAAGAGGAAACATGATAATAGAAAAACTTTTTTAATCTTCTGTAAGTTTTTTTTTTTTTTTTTTTTTTATAATATTGGAGTAGCAGACGAGCTTGCAGTCCACCTGATGGTAAGTGGCTACTGCCGCCCATGGACATCTGTAATCAACCCCAGATAAGATTAGATATTCCTACCTAAGGTCAGCCACAGATGCGCTGCTACCCCTGAGGACTAAGCTGGAACGCCTCGGAAAAGTCTGTCTCCCTTACCACACCCTTCAAACCGGAACACAGCAGCGCCTAACACTGCTGTTATTAGGTAGAAATAGGTGTGGCGGTGGTGCCGCCGGAGTCGAACCACAAAGGGTTCTACCACCTTCAAGTAAATTTCTTATAACGTTACGCGTAACATAATTTGTTCGACTGCGGAGAAATATCTTTTTTGAACGTATGTATGTATGTGTGGTATGTATGTATGGTATGTAGGTATGCATGTATCTATAGCTTGACACATTTTAACATATTGCGGGAGAAGTCATTGGTACTATTAGGTAGTCAGGTTTGTGTTTTTCATAAATTGCTGTTTTCGTCATGTTTCCCTACGTGATATTATGCAGATAGAATGATAATTTCTAAATAGTCGTCAGAATAAGTCCAGTTCATCACTTGTGACCATCAGTGAGTAATGAACTTGACAGTGGTGATATTGTCGGCGGGTAGGTGGGCGACGCATTCCAGCGCTATAAATACCTACCGCGATGTGAGCCGATCCTCTTGTCCCTCGCTCCCCGGTCTTGCCCCTCGGTAGAGTTACCACGGTAATACGAATGTTGAGACAAGCGTATCTAGTTTTTTAGATAAAAAAATTAAAGTCAATTCTCATTATTTGGCACGCCCTAGTTTGACCGATTTTACCGTGTAAGTTGTCGTCATCTTCTAACTTGTGTGACATAGGCTATAGGTAATAACATTTATTGTTTTTATAATAATTTGGAGTGTGTTTTTTTTTTACTTCGAAGTACTTTTGTTTGTTAGAATTTGTTTATCAGTAGACTGTGAAGAAATTACGTATTACCTACATTTTTAGGAATTCCAAAGGATTTCCATGGCCTGTGATTGTGCTTAACGTTTTACGCACACAGGTGTACACTATGAATGCCGTGGACACACACAAAGATGTTCAAAACATAGTGAAATAAATTTAAATTTATTAGATCATCTAAACTACTTATGTAATTAAAATATATTAATATCTTTTAATTACATAAGTAGTTTAGATATCTACGAGTACAGTCATTTAGATTTTACCGCCGTGATCGAAAAATCATCGACATGACATCAATAAATAAAATTCTTATCTCGTTAAATAAAATTCTAAAACAATCGAACGAGAAATAAAGGGTACCTACTAACAGAAAACGTTAAGCTTTTTCACAGAAAAGCGCCACTAAATATAAATTACTTAACTTGGTATAAAAATCTGGAAAATCCGGCCAAGTCCCAACTGCCTGGAATTCTTCTCCCCGAACGCCATATAGTTTCGAGTATTTATCATCTAAAACTTGAACCGTGAAGCCCCAACGGTCATATTGACCGTTATTTTTGTTCTGGGTTGAAAGCGGGTAAGAAAACTCTGATATCTCGATACATATTATTGACAAAAGTAAGCTAATGATAGCCCTGTTTTATGAGCATCGGTATCGTATAGTGAGCTCACGTCTCAATTAACTATCGTTTGATTTAATGAAGGAAATCATTACGCGGGATTTCATTCTATTTATTCTTATATTTTTATTGGTTCCTCAAGTTTACAAAATTTTATCATCACGTATGCTTATCACACGAGATTCGTGAATCATAACTAATACTGTTTCATTATATTATCTACTTATAGTTAACTAATATAAAGTACTTTAAATTCTGGGGGGTTACTACCATCTCTTAAAACAATATTATTTTAATCATACTTTTACTTTTACTTTTATTGCAGGAAATGTAAATTTTTAAGCAAAATATGACAATTTCAGTTAGTTTTACACAGTGGATAAGCAAAAATTAATAAGGGTTTAAGTTTTTTCAACTGTGTATGACGGAATATTTTACTGTTTTAAGAAGGAAATAAAACTTTCCTGAACTATGATGGTTTTTAAAAGATGGAGGTAGGCCCCCTGGTCCTTAACATTTATCAAGGTTTTCGCATTACTAAGGGACCATGAAATTGAATCAGATTTATTTTTAATTCCCTCTTAATTTCTCTAGACTTTTATTTTACTAGAGCTTCAATAAGTTAAATTGATGACTCATGGTCAAAATACTTTATCCATACCATGTAATAGACATATTACGGACTTAGAATTAGCTATCCCTGCAACTGCATCCAAGTGTAACCTAACCTGTTTGTCCCCCTCTCTAACGTAATTTGTTGTATAACAATTATGTTACATTATCGAAGTACTCGGAAATGGAACGCGCGTCCCTTTTTACCGCGTACGGGCAAGATGTGGAACGAACTTCTTCCCGAGGTATTCCCGGAATGCTACGGGGTCTTTAAAATAGGAGCAAAAACATATTTCCTACAAAGCCGGTGATGCAATGGCAAGTCCGTCATTGTAAGTGTCCATAGGCACCCTGAAGGTGGTAAAGGTTAAAGGCGATAGAACCCTTTGAGTTTGACCCCGACGGCACCATCGCCGCAACTATTTCTGCCTAATAACAACAGTGTGTGCTGTGTTCTAGTTTGAAGGGTGTGATGAGAGAGACATACTTTTCCGATGCGTTCCAGCTTAGTTCTCAAGGGGACTGGCGCATCTGTGTCCTAGCTCAGGTAGGAATCTCATGTTATATTATTTGACTCTGTAATCAACCCATCAGTGCTCTTATTCTGCAGCCCAAGAACATCTGCATGTTCGTAGGCCGCAGTAGCCACTTACCATCAGGTGGAATCCATGCGCGTCTGATACTCCTATATTAAATAGCAATGATGACAATTTTTCATCTAGTAACCTTCCTGTTATGTTATAATTATGCGTTCCTAACTAGGTTAGGCTTATTGCGATTGCCTACAAACTTATGGGGTACACAATCACTCACACTAATTGCCGTGTGCGAGCATCTCCCCAATCTACCCCTTGGTTAGTTTTAGCATAAGGTTGCCGACTTTTTAGTTAGCATTTAAGTTAGTAACAGTACAACTGCGCCAACATCTAACCATTTGACAAATAATCGATAACGCTAAATTATTAATTATACTCTGGCATATATCTAAAATATCAGACAAAACAATTCTTATTTCTGATTTGTTATATTTATTTATGTTTAATTGTAATTATTAAATGCAATACAATATACAGCAGCGGTTGTAACAAAACTTTCGTAAGCAATTTCGTATCATATTTTAGGCACAACAAACATAATATAAATTTAATACTAAGAAAGAACTTATGTTGATACACACTGCATACAAAATGTTGGACAGCCCTGTTTGAACTGAGGGGCTGTATTGGAGGACAGAGGGGTGGGCACATCAATCATGGAGTGCCGAAATTGTATTTGACCAAAACAAACGCAGCGAGAACAATTTCCTTCGTTTCTACTAGAACGACCGTACGTTTGCTAAAATAGCACTTGCAATCTTTTGTGATGAACAGCGCATTTTTCATAAGTGGAAATAACCTGGGGAATACACATGATTTGTCTTTCCGTTTGCGTCACTGTGCTCTTTATTTATTCGTTTACAAATAAAATCATGCGTACTATTTATAAACAACCATAGGTACTTTAATACTGATTATTGAGGAAGGAAAAAAAATACGTTTCTAAACTCGCGATTAAATAATATAAAAAATATTGTTATACATACGGGATAAAAATATACAAAATATTGTTATACATAAATGCAACGTTAAGTAAAAAATATATGTATGGTCTACTCTTAAAATTTTGTGTACGCTCATATAGAACTTTTTAAATATGTATACGTGTAAACAGAACTCATTTTAAATATGAAATATATAAACTACGAAGTCTGACGTGATCGTACCTCATTATATTATTTTACGGAAATTAAATTTCGATGTGAACATTTGTAGGCACTGTAAAGTTGATTTATGTGGCATTTGATGGTGTTGCGTGCGCTGGGGAAATAGACCTCGCCTAAGAACATTACAATTGTTGTAAAATACATAATAGCGTTGTAGCCTAGTGGTATACATTTCGGTCGTTCGCGCATGCTCCAGGGTTCAATTAATGGTGAAGGAAAGTGCGTGAGGGAATGTACCTGACCCGCGTGGCGGAGCGGTCACTATACCGGTCTGACGCGCAGAGGATCCCGGATTCGATCCCCGGCCAGTCAGAAATCTAAATTATGAATTTAGGTTTCTGTTTCTGGGTTTGGATGTTTGTGTATTTGTCTTTGTGTGTGTCCATAGCACCCACGATACAGGGAATCCTAGTGTGGGTCTGTGAGTGTGGAAAGCGTTATTATCTACATTTCTTAAATGTAAAAAATTACAGCTACTTCGGATGAAAATGATCCTCATGTGTATGCTATCGGCGATTGAGAGATATTCCGTGCTCAACCGTAAGATAGACATGGGTTAATAATGAAGAAACGAAATTCGTATTACGTAATATACTTAGTCTTATTTTAAGTTCAATGATGTACCGTTTTTTTTTTAAATATAGGAGTAGCAGACGAGCATGCAGTGCACCTGATGGTAAGTGGCTACTGCTGCCCATGGACATCTGTAATCAACCCCAGATAAGATTAGATCTTCCTACCTGAGGTCGGCCACATATGCGCCGCTACCCCTGCGGACTAAGCTGGAACGCCTCGGAAAAGTCTGTCTCCCTTACACCTCCTCCTTACACCTCACACCCTTCAAAACGGAACACAGCAGCGCATAACACTGCTGTTATTACGTAGAAATAACCTATCATGACCACTGATGTTAAGTAATACAGGTAGCATACACTTGTATTTCAAGGTTTGTAAGTTTGTTTCAAAAGTCTTTAGGTGTTTCAAAAAGCTATACCTAATAAATAGTTCTAACGAGTAAAGCTAGAAGTCCGTAGCATGGAGTCCGGTCTAACGGTGCATTCATAACACGAGGCACTTGACGAATGCCGCTCGGTAAACAAATCTATCGCAGCTACTATCGTATTGTCAACAATCCGCAGGTGCTGATAACATTCCTCGAGTGCATCCGATGACGAAGTAGCTAATGGACTCCTAATAAGTAACATGTTTTATACAGACAGTCTTCAAACCCAATATAGCATGAGTGAACGGATTGGTCGCGTGGATTAACATCCCATATAGTATTCATAGGCGTGAATTCACATTTATTTGACAGATGTACCTAATATAAGAATATCCAAAATAGGTAAAGTATATGATGTCCCACATCCTTATGTGCGTCTCTGTAATTTGTTAGTATTTGTCTGTCTTTGTACTCGTATGTATATGTATGTAGGATATTTTATTTATATTCTTTGTTCATTTAAGAGATATTTAATTTCTATATGTAGCAAAATCCATTAAGCAAATAACTTACATTAATTAGTAAATCAATTTTCAAACTATAAACCGGCTAATTAGTGTAATTAAGGTAAATTACTAATTTAATTAAACGTAAACGTAAACTTAGTAAAAAACAAAAAAAAAAGTACATTTTTACTCAACGCGTAATCTGAGGATGCCCTGAAAACATTCCACTCCCTGTTATTTTAAGGCCTCCTGACACGCGCGATTAGGCCCTTAAACACTTACACGTGTGGGGCTTCTATCCTGTTATATGATATACACATACGTATAATACGGAAACACTCATCACACTATCAGTCTTATCTTCACGCTCGCGTGGTGAAATTAAATATAGGTAACGTTATACTTATTGTAACAAAACCTAACTGTTATCATATTAATTTCTGAAGGTGATAGAACTCTTTTCGGTTCGACTCCGGCGGCACCACCGCCACACCTATTTCTGCCTCATAACAGCAGTGCTAAGCGCTGTTGTGCTCTGGTTTAAAGGGTGTGGTTAGGGAGACATCTATTCCAAGCGTTCCAGCTTAGTCCTCAGGGGCAGCGATGCATCTGTCGCTGACCTCAGGTAGGAATATCTAATCTGGGGCAATATCTGGGGTTGATTACGGATCTCCATGGGCGGCAGTAGCCACTTACCATCAGGTGAACAGCATGCTCGTCTGTTTCTCCTATATTATAAAAAAACCTTGTGAAATTATACAATATATTTTATAGTTAGGTTTAATAGTTTAATTTTCATGTTAAGTATAGGTAAAGTTTTTAAGTGTGCTGTGAATGTGAAAGAAAGCTTTTCGCACTTAAATGATAAGTGCGGTCAATGAAGACAAATAATCTCTATGAGTTTTTATGTGTTTTGTTCATAGCTGAGGTAATCAAACATTTCATAGCTACTAATTTTTATTCGGTATAATCTGCAAACCCGTAGCTTGCTGGGGCAGTGAACTGCAATCACATTGGCTCAACCGCGTCGCATAATTCATTTTTGATAATATTAAAAGAAATCACAAAAATATATTCCAACTTATTATATCTTATATTGAGTAGGATTGTACTCGTACTTCATTCAGTGGAGTCTCCAATTACGAAGATCTGCACAAAACTTCCAGAAGTTCCCATTGTCTTACACTGCATCTGCATTATAAATATAGACAGCGATGTGATATTCTGCAATCATATTTCGCGAGAACAAAGCACTAGAACGGCTGCCTTACTCATTTCCCGACTGCGTTCGAACCTTTTGTTCAATGTATTTTCGTACGTCAATATTAAAATTAGTGTGAGATTTATAAATTGAGTGTGACATCAATATTCCGACCGTTCAGGATTATGGCATTTTGTACCTTTACATTATTAATACACGGTGATAGAAGAACTTATTTTGCGTTGTAATAGCAGTTAAATTAATGTATTCTGGTTCAATGGATGGGGTAGGCAGACTTAAACGACGCGTTCTCACTTAGTCAGGGGATAATAACGCATCTATGACCGACCTTATGTAGACGTACCTAATAATTATCTATACCTAATAATGAGTATCTACGTCTATGTAAGGTCAGCTGACTTACTAATCCTAGAGTCAATCAATTCGAATACAGAAAGTGGACGGTAACGAGTATGTAATAACTAGAAAAGTATGTCTCCCTTACCACACCCTTCAAACCAGAACACAACAGCGCTTAAAGTTGCTGTTATGAGGCAGAAACTTACTTTATGTAACTGGTTAAAAAGTGCATGATGATCTTTAACTTATAAACAATTAATTTTCCATGTTAAAGGTATTTTAATATTTAAACTAACATGGAAGTTGCTACATATACTTGCATTCTACTTGCTTGTAAAAAAATACACGTACCAACTGAATATACAATTTCCTACAATATACATATACAAATTGCTTCGCGCCGCTACATTCAAAAGAGCTCTTCGCCTGCGAACCGCTTTGTCACGATACGTGGTATTATTATCGCGTTACTTTTTATTTTCACTATAGTATTTTGTAAAACTTCATTAAAATAAATGTTCTTTTAATTCGCATGTCACGCTCCTAATTTACTTAGTATCGCATAATTACAAAATTATGTCCCAATAATGGACATATCGCATTTAGATCTGACAGTAGTTCTGAGAAATTATAGTTTTACACGGAGATTTATAAGCAAAATGGATAAGATAGACTTTCCAAAATTTAGTTATTAAGTTTGTAATAAATTTCCTTCGTGACGGGACTTAAAAAGACAATCGCTACTCTACATAAATGTGTCTTTTTGTCTTTGTATAGTGTAAGAAAAACATATTTACATAATAGTTTTCCATGTCTTATGGAGAAATAACGAATCTGTGGTCAACCTCAGGTAGAATACAAAATCAAATCAATTTATTTGTGAATAAGGTAACATGGTCATTCGTGGTCGTTAAACCAACCGTATATGGGTTGATTACAGATATCTCCCATCCTATCTTATATGGATTGATTATAGATATCTATGGGCGGCAGGGACCACTTATCATCATCTCAACTGCATGTTTATTTCGTACATCATCTTAAAAAATATTTATTTATAAATTTGTATTATAAGTCAAGATTGAATAAAGATATAATTATAAGGTACAATAAGATTAACATGAACACGACGATCCCATTACAAAAGGAAAGACATAAAAGCATGTATACATGTACTTATATAATATGTAAGTAAGTTGTACTTCTTTGGTATATTTAAAAAAATATAATGCGTGTATCAATTTAAACTATAACAAAACAAAAAAATAGAAAACGATCGGTACCGTGTCTAAAATTGGTAGATTGTACATAGTTAGTAGCGTTTTCATGTTATTTTTTGACATATACTAGATAACTTTAGTGTCGATTTTGGATATTACTGTTGTAAGAAATCACTCACATATTTCTCCCAAACGCGCCAAAAGAAGTATAACATCGATTAACTTCTTCGTGCTTTAGAGCTAACGGGTCATAAACATCCCTATGTATATCCAGTGCTACATCCAAAAATACACCGAATACGTCCTACCTACTCCTGACTACACTACACGTAAATCCAAAGATTTTATACGTCACATTAAACATGCATACTTTATGTAATACGTGTATCAACTCAAAATATAACTTGCTTCGCGCCGCTCCGAGAGTGCTTCACAATTGTGAGCGCTTTATACTACGGCGCGTGGTATTATTATCGTGTTGCCTAAAAGAATATTGTATGGAAAATGCCTGAACATTTTTTATTACGAACAGTATAGTTATTTCTGGAATTTGAAGTGCTTACGCGGTAAGCCCTAACAATTGTATGTAATATTGTTGTGTATGTAGCTGCAACTTTTTTATACTGGGTCACATGCGTCTGTCCGCACAAGAGGTAGGAACATTTGATTTCGATAGACAAGAAGGTGATACTCGTAGTTTAGAGCCAAGTCTAGTCAAATATCAGATTTCTAACATAAGGCCATTTTAGCCTTTAAGATTTAATGAAAACAATCAAGACCAAAGACTTAGCGTGCCTTCCGAAGCACTGAAACTTAGTCACTAGCGGTTATCCATCCAAATCCCGACTGCGTCCGACGAAGCCTAGCTGTGTGTGTGTATATCGGTTAATTTACATATCACGGGGCCACGCTACAAATGAATAGCGATTGTCGATATTTAAAAAAATGATTTTTTAGTAATTATACAATAAAAAAAACACAATAACAAATAAACTATATAACCTAACCCATATGAATTAACCTTTCGTAACCTCGATATCTGTGTGTATGTCAATAAAATATTGTTTCATTTATAAACTCTAAAATTTAATGCTTAACAAAATACAACACGCTTCACCAGCGTTCAGCACAAGAGTTCTTCTCAGTTGTGAATGGCTTTATGTCATGATACGTGGGTTTATTATCTCCTTATACACTCACATATAACTTCATAAAAGAAAATTACCGCAGAGGACACGTGCTTACATTTTTATTTTTCCTTCCAAAGCAGCTTGCCTCATTTAAGTTTTAAAATAGATTTTTTATTCAAGATTTTTTATGCCACAATTTTAACTGTAGTATCAAAATTGTAGATAGTTTATGATATTTGACGATCAAAACTACATTCTAAAATGAAAATATAAGTTCGAAATAAATATCACTTTTACACAAAGAGTAGTTAAAAAACACTAAAGCTAAATCTAATAGCATGTTTGCGTCACATATTTTATTTCATTTTACAAAGTAACACTATCCGCATGATGGATAGTACAATACACTCGTATATTACCTACACGTATCACATTAAATATTCTCACGGTAACTAAGTATTTCTGTCATATAATGTAGCATTAAATCAAAGCAAAAACGGATACTACAAAAAGTCGCTATTGAACTCTGCTCGACAATGCCGTAAGAAACCTCTATAAAATTCTGCAGCAAATAGTAAATTTCTTGGCATTGGACTCACAATACGGCACGAAGTAAAACAAGAACGTATCGTGTTTCGATTCGCGTGTTCCCTACCTCGACCGTAACTATAGCGTAATTGCTAAACAATACTTTTGAATCTGACTGCATAATAGTTTGCGTGGCGAATCAGAGATCTCTATCACGCGATTCAGAACCAATCAAGGTATGTTAGCAATGCGAAACGAATCTTCTTATCCCGTTAGCAGTTCTACCTCTAGAATGAAACGGCTTAAATACGGCACACATCACAGCGGCCGTTACCGATCCAATGATCAAGCGTTTAGCGATTCTTTGTGGTCATTGTCAGGAGATTCTTTTCTTGATTATGGTTCGCTTTCGAAGAAATCCGATTATTGTGTTAATGTGTCATGAAATCATGTTAATACTAGAATTATCTTTGTATATGCTTCCCCCATCTTCAGGTGTAGAAACAAATTAATAAAAAAAAAACTATTCTCCTGCCTTACCTATTAGGTAATACCTGAAATAAATATGAATAGACAAAAATTTAAACGAAGATCAATAAAACTGCCTCCAGTGTCCAAAAGAATATAATATAATACAACAAACCCACAGATAACAAAACAGAATAAACAGATGAGACGAGAGAAGGAAATAATAAAAAATCCTACAAAAACAAATCACTTAAAGCGATAAGATCTCTAGGAAATAGTTTTCAATAGAGTACCTATTCAAATCTCTTAATAATACTTGAGACCCGATTCAATTCTTACATTCATAGTTAAGAAGATCGAACTATAAAAGGCGTGGGCACCTTAGAAATTCCTATAATACCGTTCGTATCCTTCGACTGGATTTACTTTACGATTTCCATTAAACGAAAGTGAGCTCGCGAGGCTCTGCCAAGATGTGGATTTCGGGGAATGCTTTCAACCCTTTTCGGTATTAAGCGTCTTCCTAATTGAAACTCGATTCGGAAACTTCGAATTTCCTCGTTTTATTTCCTCGGAATTGTTTTGAGCAAGTTATTTATGTATTTGATTACGCTATCTGTATCTGTTGTGTTGGTTAAAGATTATGTTCAGAAGCCTTTTTTTAACCGACTTCAAAAAGGAGGAGGTTATCAATTCGGCCGGTATCTTTTTTTTTTTTTTTTTTTATGTATGTACAGCAATTACTCCGCCGTTAGTGGACCGATTTTAATAATTCTTTTTTTATTGTGTAGAGACGAGCTGCGAGTTGGTCCCATTTAAATATGGTTAGGATCCATCGATTGGTTCTGGAGAAAAAGAGGGGAACTCCTCCACCCATGTAAATATAACAGCCATAACTTCGCCGTTTATGAACCTATTTTAATGCCTTTAATTTCGTGTGTGGACAATTGCTACAAGTTGGTCCCATTTAAATATGATGAGGATCAGAGTGGGTTCTGGAGGCAAAATATGTAACTCCTCAACTGATGGGTATAATTGAGTTTTGTTTGAAGATATTTGGTGTAGGTTCTAATGAAATTGAAAAACCAGTTTATCTTTGACTATTTAAGGGTCTGATAATGTGGCTCGGAGTCAAAATATGTAACTCCTCAACCGATGGGAATAATGGAGTTGTGTTTGAAGATATTTGATGTACGTTCTAATGAAATTACAAAGCCAGTTCATCATTGACTATTTAAGGGTCTGCTAATGTGGCTCGGAGACAAAATATGTAACTCCTCAACCGATGGGAATAATTGAGTTGTGTTTGAAGATATTTGGTGTAGGTTCTAATGAAATTGAAAAACCAGTTTATCTTTGACTATTTAAGGGTCTGATAATGTGGCTCGGAGTCAAAATATGTAACTCCTCAACCGATGGGAATAATTGACTTGTGTTTGAAGATATTTGGTGTAGGTTCTAATGAAATTGCGAGGCCAGTTTATCATTGACTATTTGAGGATCTGATAATGTGGCTCGGAGACAAAATATGTAACTCCTCAACCAATGGGAATAATTGAGTTGTGTTTGAAGATATTTGCTGTAGGTTCTAATGAAATTGCAAAGCCAGTTCATCATTGACTATTTAGTTAGGTTAGGTTGGAACATATAAGACAATATAAAACTAAGCGAGCAGGGCGCGGCAGCGCCCTGCGAGCGGGCGGTTCCAATCAATGTAAATTCAGACCTTACCTTAATTCGTGATCTCGTTTATACAATTTTATATTGTATTAATATAAATGTTATTATGTCATCACTAAAAAGGGTGAAAAAAAATTTTTAACAAAAAATACAACCGACTTCTATGTCACTACAAAGTAAAAAATAATTCAAATAAATGTTGGTTTAGTACATATTTCTGAAGTCGGCGCTCAATATATTTCGTTGGATAACGATGTCAACAGCGTATCTAATATGAGCGTATCAATATATTTCGTTGGATAACGATGTCAACAGCGTATCTAATATGAGCGCCGACTTCAGAAATATGTACTAAACCAACATTTATTTGAATTATTTTTTACTTTGTAGTGACATAGAAGTCGGTTGTATTTTTTGTTAAAAATTTTTTTGGGTATATATGTTTCAATTATAATTTCAGTAGATCGCTCATCATATTATGTAGATAATGCATATTAGTATATTAGTAATGCGAAGCATTTCAACTTGTTCTGATGGGTGGCAAAGTATGTGTAAAGAAATCAAGCAGGAATCGTGTCCTGTTTAGCGCCACAGGGATTCGTAGGAACAGGTAGTAAGCACTTAACTGGGGAACTGCTTGTCAGTTGCTTCCTTTAATTTAAAAAATCAACTAAATAATTAAGACAAGACATCGTTAGTGAAAAAAAAAATGAGCAAGTATTATATACTCACTCACTCTCATTAACACCCGCATATTCAATGCATGTGAGGAAAGTCTTTCTGCTGATGGGCATGTCAAAAGATTGTCGTAATTATTTCTTACGACCCAGTACTTAGGTACGCATTGCAAAGTCGCTACGCCTTTCTTTTCATTCGGAACGAGGTTTTTCATTCTTGATATAAAAAACGTTTATATCTTCTTTCGTTGTACACCATCCAATAAAAATTATTTGGCTTAAAATTTGGCATTCTATCCACCATTCCATGTAATGTAGCCTCAGACGAATACCATGACATTGGCAATAGAAAGAAACGGTTATGACGTAATAAACTTAAAGGCAGACGCTCTGCGACCGACTCATTTGTGTCGGCTCTTAATTGTCTTCGCGAGATTTCATTGTGACCTAAATCGGGAAGGTCGAATTCCACCGTTGGTTTTGGTTCATACCCAAAAATTGCGCGTTAATCAGTACGAACTATCGTTCTGAGAATTGTATTGTCAGATTTATGATAAGTGTCAATTTATAATTTTAATACTGTTATTCTCATGCTCAAAAGTTTCCTCATTTTGAAATCAGTACACTCTATTCGAGCTAATCTTGTCGGCAAAACCTTTTGTTAACAATTTATCTTTTATCAATATTTCGTCGATCAAATTTGAAAGTGCCTATTACAAATTGCCTAATTATAATCTTCCAAGCAAAAATTGATAAATTGATTAGTACTTCCGGGGTGTTAAAATTGATCTTCTCCCAAAGACTGCTACTTAACAGAGATGGGGCTGATTTACAATTGCGGGTTAACGACAATAAATGCATACGTGGAATTACGGAGAGTATAGAAAGATAGTGCTACATTGCATTTTAATATATTATTTATGTAAATTTCTTAAAACATCTTATACTCTTCCTTCGTTTGTAGATGCTGGAATATCAAAGTATTTCATATTTGCACTCGCAAAAATGTTCACAGTACACAGAATAAATTCTCGAATATTCTTGATGTAACTTTTCTCTGTCGTCAAAATCTTAACATTCTTCCGCAAGCTCGTATTTAAATAAAATGTGAAATTTGTCTTGTATTTTAAAATGTAAATAAATATGTAAAGTAAAAATTGTTAGCATCCGAAGAGTAATGTCGCGTCCGCATGCTCACAAATTCAAGTGTGTGGATAGAGTGTTCCATTTGGTTGGTGTTGGTTTTCAACCGCTTGTGATATAGCTTTTGATCTAGGCAAACGTTTGTACAAGTTTGGAGGTTGCGGTAACCGCCAAGCGTGTGGACGCGACATAATACTCGTACTTATAAACAAAGGTCTAGCACAATAGCAAGGTCATCTTCGTTGCGTGACGGATAGGACATCGCCTCGCTTCATTAGATACCGGCACCTTGTCTGTATAGACAACAGTTTACGTTTTAGTCATTTTTCTTCAGACTACACTTAATATTTCGATCATTACCTCTCTCAAAGAAATTACTTCATGACTTTTTTCTGTAATTTAAAAAAATATCTAGAGTTTAAAGCGAAAAGTATGGAATTTGTTTTACGATATTTAATGGATTAAAGTAAATTGCCAAGTATAGACATAATTACCTAATTCTGTTTTTAATTATAGCACTTTGTTGATAAAAATTGAATTGGTTAGAAATAGACCTATAATAATCTTATTTAATTTTTTCCATCGTTAGCACGGGTAAATGAAATTTATCAAAATTTTAAACCTGATAAAGCCAAAACTTACGACTTGAAAGTTTTTAAGCAAACGTTTTACTCCTTTGATAATGCTCCTTTGCGATTAATAAACGTTTCCCCGGAACCGCTACAACATAATACCGATGTGTTCCTGTAGTAACATATATCACAAAATGTCTATCTGCCGTAGCTATGAAAGATGATCTTTCTTTATCGATGAGTTCCGATACTATGTTACCTCGTTGTTCTTGTGAGATAAATAATGTTGCTATGGCAGTTTCTGTTAGAATTGAACTGATGTTAAGAAAGTAGGTAATAACAATACGTCAATACTACGGAACAATAGCTTCTTGTGTTTACGTAGTGTATGCAATGTTAGCATTACCGACAATAGGCGCTATATATAATGTTTGTGACAAGTTTGTCTTTATATTGTATTCGATAATAATAATCAATTGTAAAATCAATGGTAAAAAAACGTAAAAAAAATTCGGTATGGTTCAACCAGGCTTACCCTGAAATACCTAGTTTTAGCGTGAAGCAGATGGGCGTTTCGTTGAAAGGATCTGGATGCCCGCTAATGAGTCGACTATCTTTGCCCATAGGCTAGGCTAGGCTTTGATTTAGGTAGCTTTAGGTAGAATAAACGTTCTATGCTGGTTACAGATGTTCATCTTGTGATGCACAGCAATTTGTAGGGCAGCAACAGAAACGTTACTCAATGGCGACATTAGCCTCTCATGACCTGCATTCGTTACTCCTGTTATATAAAATGTAAAATTAAAAAAAATTTAAATGAATTCGAATCTAAACAGTTAGATTAATCTCGAAGAGCTTAACTTAATTCGAATTTTTCCATCTGTATTAGTTTTTGGCTTATATTTCAAAAATTCGTTAAAGAGGTAAATGTACAAATGTGTACGTAGTACGTACGGTTGGTCTTAATGAGATGCATTAAATAAATGCGAATTTTTTGGGTTGAACGATTTAAATGAGGTTTTATTCCAAGAAAAGCCCACCTAACTGTGTTCATAGACGTTGCGGCTTTTTAATTAGACGTACCACTCTATTCAATGACGTAGCAGCCTTAATGATGTGAAGTGCATCACCTTGGAGAATCACTGGAGCCTCAGAATATTTCCAGCGTTATAGGTATATGGGACAAACTGTAATGATATTAAAATTATAAATATCTTGACTTTTTATTAAAGTATTACAAACTAATGTTCATGTTGCCGATTTTATAATATAAATAAATATTGATAAACAATCTTCGTTAAAATTAGAGTTATTAGTGTGTGGACTTTATCTTTAGTTGGGATAGATCCTATCTCTTGGCTAATTTGAGCTTTAGACTATCTCTTACCTATTGTGACTTTTAGCAAAAAAAAAGATTAAGTTAAACTCATGAAAGGTATTGCCCATGTTGAAATTAAATAGCCAATGTTTCTGTTTACTACAACACCGTCCATTTTCATATCCTCACTATACTAGCAAGTAAGTTTTATTTACGGGTTAGTTCCGAATTCATTAGAAGAATATTTTTGTATTGTATTTATCTAATTAGTATACTTACTTAATTTTCCGCTATTAATTTTACGACTTATTGTTAACCGACTTCTTTTATAAATCTAAATAGCGTAACTTAATCGTGTGTGTAGACATTACATTAATTGGTAATTAACTGTGTTTTTACATCACAAAATACGAAAACTACTAGGTATGTATCAGTACCTACATTACCCGTGAATAAAGATCCATATAACATATATCTTGTATCATCCTCAACATATATCCAAATAAAGTAAAAAAAGAAATAAATAAGTAATGTGAACAATTATAATTAAAACTGTTCCTCTAAACATGATTTTAAATTTCTATTCATAAAACAAACATTAAAATATCGATAATCAATTCGGTAATCGATATGTTACCAAGCGTCACTTATCTGTCAAATAGTAATATAATGCAGACAAGGTATAGATGCATATGCATAGATTTTAGAAATCGGATATGTACCATGCATTTTAGAATCGGATGTGTATACATATAGTAATTTTATCTATATAATATATGTTATTACGTAATAAGAGCGCCATCATACACACATATTCACACGCATAAAAAAAATTGTAATCAAAATATACTCTGGGCTATCGATTTTTCATGTTCGTGACTTCATACTTAAAGTTGTATGTACCCAAATGCGATATTTGACAATTTCTCGTTTCTAAATATTGTCGAATTTCGATCTTTGATAGGTAAAAACTGGATAGATTATTAATAAGAGGCTTGAATCGCTAAACTTATCAGTTGCTCAAACGAGAGTAGGTAGCGGGCGGTCAGACTTAGCTTCGCTAAGTGTATTATTGTTTAATAGTTATTATTTAAAATATAACATTCACACGTAGACATAGCCGCGCGCAGAAACTTAATAATCTTATTATAATTAATGACTACATGTTGCCATGCCGGATACAATATCGCCAAATGACAGTTAATGAAACGATGCTTTATGCGATAGCCGAATTTGAAATTCAAATGTTCAGGAAACATTATACAAACATTTGCTTTCTTTTTGTTTTGATCCAGACGTCTAGATTTCACTTTGATGAATAAAAAACTCATCAAGACTATTTTAATATTAGTCAGTAAGTATGTAGGTAGGAGATTAGTTCGAGTCATCGACCGTATTACATAATTTATTTTGGAGTAAAAGAAATAAAATATCAATAAGCCAACGTTATTGTTGGTATTTTGTCTGCGTTTAGGCAGCGTGATAGAGTATAAGTCAAGCCTATCTGATTGTGAGGAGGGGACCTTGCCCAGCGATGTTGTGTAAAAAGAGTCCAGTTAAACGTTTTCCATTAAGTAATACATTACAATGTAATATCAATTAAAATTAATTATTTATTAACCTATTAAAACTATATTAACATAATTTAACCCTTTCAAATAGGTTGTGTAAAATAAATATAATCGCGTACGTGATTATATTTGTAAAATTTTGCATAGTTTTAAATAAGTTATGAAATCTTATAGTATTTGTTCTGATTGATCAACATAGCCTTTTCTTTGCAGGCCAGAACGGCTTCAGACGTGGTAGTGACAGTGGGTCTGCCGACGAGTGGCGCGATGCGGGCGGGGCCCACTTGAGGTCCCGCCTGAACATGGGCTCGAACATCAGCCAGCACTCCGCTAAGGGTCTCAAGGGCAGGCGAGCGCGCTCCAGTGGCGACCTCTGCAATGGCGATGCGAAGAGTCAAACGGAGTCCTCCGTATGCGGATCGGTTGTGGGTGATGTTATGGGCTGGAACAGATCTCTGCCCAACCACCTGGACGGAAACCGCCATCTAGCGGACTACAGCAGGGTTAATAACAACTATGGTGAATTTGGAACGTATAACAGAAGCCATCCAAAAGGCGGACGCGGTCTTCGGTACCGAGTGTCTAAATCTGGTAAGTTCTAATTTTTGTATGAAATTGATAAGCAAGTGCTATACTGATAGTGCTATATGATTCTATATTAAACTTTTAATAAAATTGCCATCCTAAGAACATAAAGTTAGACATTAATGCGTTGTTATCTTCAAAGTCGAATACAATTTGTCTTACGTTTTCGCAGCAATGAATAGAGTACCTACATAGGGTTTCTATTTTAAAAGGTTCTATTTTAAATACGGCTTTCTTAACAATATTTAAGAGGAGCCTAATTAAATTTACGCGGAAATTGATCTAACTGTTTACCTTTCTTCGTGGCTCATTAAATCCGGACTTATTTATTTAACTTAAATTTAAAAAAAGTTGTAGTGAAAATATCTTTGCTCAATCTGATGCGAGGAAACCGAACTCGGGGTAGTGTTTACCCGTTTTCATTCAACCCTAAACAACAAACGGGTAGCAGAGTTTTAGCTATTAAATATTGTACACCCATTAACCGCAATATTTCGAACATGAAAGTAGAAGACCACAAAAGATACAATATCTAAAGATCAAAATCGATATCAAAAATAAAAAACTTTAAAGTAATTTACTACCTTCATGTACTATATAGTACTGCATTGCCAAAATTTGGTAACGTGCTTATTTATAATTCGACACATAGTAATTCGAATAAAAAATACTCAATTAAACGGAGATTTTCCAGTCTCAATTTTATTAAAAAAATCAACAAACGAAAAGCTCACTGGCGTCCCATTTTTTATAAAAACGAAACTGTCTCGTTTAATTCGAGTTACTACCCGATTTTGTTAGGGAAAACAAGGTAAACAAAAATATTCAATTAAGACCGGAATAACGCGTACGTATTTGATTGTCATTCAACACGGATTTGGTGTCGGGATTGTATAGAACAATATCAAAATGAACACTACAAAGCGTTCGGATTGTACGCAAAAATGAAATGATACTCTATTGTAGTGAAATATTTCGGGATAACATAAAATGATTTATAAAACTGTTGCTTTCATAAATCCTAACCTGAGTTAGGTTTTTTTTTATAATATAGGAATAGTAGGCGAGCATGCAGGCCACTTGATGGTAGGTGGCTATATCCGCATGAACATCGGTAATCAACCCCAGATAAGGTAAAATTTCTGCATAATGTAAGCTACATACAAGTATACACCGCTACTACTCAGGACTAATCTGGAATGCCTCCGAAACGTATGCCCTTCCTAACAACAGTGCTTAACCCTACTGTTATTAGGTAGAAAAAGATGTGGCGGTAGTGTCGCCGGAGTCGACCCACAGAGGGTACAATTTAATAATAACAACATACCTATTTCTCCAATTTGAAAGCCTGAACTTTAATTAATTAGCAAGGCTTGAAACGACATCTTAAATTAATAAGGAACCGAGGGCTCTTAATAAAATTATAATCCTTACACTCAGTTTAGCTCAAAATTAACATGTAGGTGAATTTTCGGGAAGGTACATTAATTACACGCGAAGCTCGTCTCGAAATTGGCAAAAGAAAATTTAAGTTTCCGAGTTTTAAGTACTTTGTTAAAGAATCTCTTGCGAAAGAGGATACTGCACGCATTGTAGCTTTTTGCTCTTGCTTCAAACTTTTCCTTAGCTCTTACAACAAACAAGCAAGAAAGAATTAGTTACTTTTAATGCAATTATTTATGAGCACCTTGAGTACTTTATTTACCTGTAGAATCTGTCGTACATTTATTGTTCTTGTGTGTATTTTTCGTACTTTTAAGCATGTATTATGTGAATATCTACCCATAAAGTAAGTAGGTACAATCCTGAATTTGTTTTTTATTTTTATTTTATATCTTTATTTGCTAGAATAAGGTTAACAAATGTTCTTAAAATTATACAGTTCTCTTATTCTGCCTCGTCAGCATGCAAATTATCAGTCAGTTATGTATTATGTACACTATATTTTTTTAAATAAAATAATAATTACCACAAGCAATATAATATACTAAATTTCTTTAAAATGTCAATTTACCAATATAAATTAAATTCTTATAATATGTCAAACAAATAAATAAGTAATTTTTAGTCAAATTATTTAAATTATTAATTAAATTAAATTGTATGTCGGAAATTGATTGTATGTCAGATATTTAAATGAGTTCGGAAGTCGATTATATAGTGCAATAGCCATAAAATACACATTTTTCTTGCACAATTTTAGTCTACATGGAGGCATCACCAATGTGTTTTCATATTTCTGTCTTATTGTTCTATTAGTTACATCATTTTTTTTCATAAAGTACTTTGGTACAAATAAACATATGTCTCTAATATTTGGTGGATGCACAGCCGTATTGTATAGAACAATATCAAAACGAACACTACAAGCCGTGCGTCTAGATAATATAAACCTTTCGCTCTATCTATTTAAATAAAATATGGTTCCAGATGTCACAAAATATTTTCACGCAAATCAAAAAGATAATTTAATTTTTGTGACATGTCATAGGACATTAATGTATATTAATTGCTCAATAACTCCTGAGCGTATAACACTGTGAGCATGATTGTAATTGTATCCTCATGAAATGAAATCTGCCGCCAAACGCAGAGTAAGCATAGCCTAGATGCTAGTCTTCTAATAGGCTTTTAATATAAATAAATCTGTTAACTTGCTACGGTATAGGGAAGTAGTGTGCTGCACGCTCATTACGTCAAATAACTCGCTGATTGGATTAGTTTCGACGCTGACTGACTCCGACAAATCCCGCCACATAATGAGATCAATAAATATTCGTAAGCAGAGCTATAAGGACATGATACCGATGCATGTCTACCGAAGTCGGGGTTTCTATACGAAGTGTTATTATCGTGTACTTGTGTCTTGTTGTTATTACTGAAAAAATGCTAAGCGAAAATGCATTGAAACGAAATGAACTAAAAGTGTTTTTCAATATGTTCACCTATGTTCAATCTAGTAACACTCACTGCGCCAGCAGCAGGAATGAGTTGATATTTTTTACTATCTATTAAATTAAATTAAAGCAGCAAACAAGCATGCTGTCTGTCTGATGGTAATTGGCCATTGCCGCCATAGACATCGAAACCAACTCCTTAAAGAATACCGATCCTACAAATGCGTCAAATTACTGAGATGGCCAAAAATTATTAAGATGGCCACAAATGATTAAGATGGCCTCATATGTTTAAAATAAAAATATAGTCTTTTGCAGCATTGTTTTTTCTGTTGAACCGATTATACTATTTCATACGAAGTCTATGTAAAACCGGTAGTGCTAAGATTATAGTGCCTTTGTTTCACCACGCTGTTTAAAAAAGATCACAAAAGACGAAACGAGGTCGAAGCTGTGAAGCAATATCCTTGTACTCGTAGCTAACGCGTCCCGAATCCTGAGAGCACCTGGATTTATATTACAAAGCGAGCGAGCTTCACTTTAAAAATACTTCAGGATACTTTAAAAAAAGAATCGGATAATTTAGCTTTGTAATGATAATGAAGTTATTCGTAGTTATTTATAGACGAGTTATTTAGTTATTTTATGGAGCATACGAGTATAAAGTTCTCCTTAGATTTTGGGTATCTAAATTGCTGTAAAAGTGCGTTTATTTCTTTAATTTGTAGTAGGTATTTAATTTTGATTTAATTACAAAATTGTCATAACTACAAGCTGTTTCTTTTTATATTATTCGCTTTATTATAAAGCGAATAATATTTCAAGCAGAATTTTCTACTTTTCTATTCCTCTTACAAAAAAAAAAACATAATAAGTAACCCTTTTCAATTTAGAATTCAAATTCAGATTCACGAGACAAAATATTCCGATTTTTAGATTTGCAAAGCGTAGATGCGGAAAACTCAATTACCCTAGAAGTATACTTTCTAAAGATGTACTTCAAGTAGCTTATGAAACTAGATACATTTATAAATTAAAAAAATATAGTTATTACAGTCTTTTCAAAGTATTCACTTTCAAAACCAATTAAAATCAGCTAGGTATTTGAGACTGCTAATTAAAATATTGAGAACTAGTTGAAGTTTAAACTTAATCAGAGAAGTTGCAGAAGTAAAATGCTAATTGGCGTTCAATTTCGTTGATTTGATGTTTAATGAATGGTAAATATTGGAGATATTCAGCGGAAAATAGGGCATTGGTATCTCGTCACTTCTATATGAACTTTCAGTCCACTATACTAGGTCACTTCGACCCTCTATTGGTCGACCCATATTCTTAAACCATAAATAATAAACTATATCTGACTTTCAAATAATAACAACAAGAACCGACAACTTAACTTACCCTTTGAAACATGAAGCGCAGATGAAATTCAACCACAAACCATAGCCGTGCCTGCCATAGCATCTCTTTGGAGATCAATCGCGGTATACACAAGATAGACTATGGGGAACTCCCATAGCACGCTCAAAATGAAAATAATATAGGATACCAATAACCGTGGTAGTGCCACTTCAGTTCACCCACGAAATATTCTAACACTTTCATGTCATACATTCACGTTTACACTTCAACTCATAAATCGGCCATAAAAGTTTGATACGCGAGCAGAAAATATTATGGCCGATCTGCTAGATCGTGGTATCATGCAAGTTATGCGGATGACGTCATGGCACCGCCCCAAATAGCGATAGCAGGTCAAGGGCGGCAAACCCTCAGTTTAGTCCATAAAATTAGCATTACGTTGACTTATATCCCTTTTAAACACTCAAGTACAGGCTTGTTATTTCAGACCATAATTATAAACCATTCAAGAGGACCCCGGGGACAAATAGACCGTGTAAATGATTAAATAAGGTAGTATGGACTATGGTGCACGGTACTTTGGAAGGGTTAAGGAAAAATTTTGTTGTGAGAAAGTAGCTAAAGGCTGTAGTTAAGCTCCGCGGGTACCTTGAAAGCTGTCATGAATTTTTATTTGTTACAATCAACACTATACAATTCATATACATCTTAATACTTGTCATTCCCATGACGCAAAAATTTGTAAAAATTGTAAATCAAACGGTGCTTTTTATCTAATGGAGCAGCAGCTTATGTAGGCTGCAACGTACCTGATGTCCAGGTCCAGTGATCACTAGTTCTCGTGAACGTGTTATTGAACTCAAAAAGAAAGGAAATGGTATTTTTTATCAGGTTAATCAAACTTAAAACATTATCTAAAGATAACGCCATTATTAGAGTATAGGACCATGTAAAAGCATTTAAATAATTTCGGCAATCGTGTGCGTTTATTGAAAAACTTGAGAATGCGCCGCTATCTTGGGACAATTTCACACCTTATATGCTTTCCTCCATCATAATACATGCATTATGTTTATACTAAGTTTATTTTGTATTTTTATTGTTGTTGCTTAAGCTTCAGCTAAGCACGGTAAACAGAATAGGTAAAGTTGTGGCGTCAGTTTCCGGTGACCGTACGCCACCCTTGTTACACCAAAACTCAAACTGCCCGACAATATTTAACGCGGCGTAGCTTATTTTTCACCGCAAAAACTTTATGCTTTACGCTAAAAAAGGGAGCGTGGCAAAAAGTCCCAACTTTCCTTCATATAGAAGCAACAAAAAGATGTAGGTCGAAGCTGTGAGAAAAATTTAATATACGCTCCGTGAAGTTAAAATTGGGTTGCATAAATGTCTTACATGTAAAAATATTTTTATACGATCGTGTTTACAAATCTCATACCCACTAATAGGAACAATGTGCGATGGTCGTAATATATCATGCATTAATAATAAAATAATCAACGATTAATATAATCAACGGTGCATTTATTGGAGCGTCAAGGTCTCTCCAGACCTCCGACTCAGTTGTCTCTACCAATTCGCATAAAAGCTGCTTGGCAGTGGAAGATGTTCCAAGCTTTTCCCTATTATAGGGTGAGACCCCTGACCAGCGTAGAGAAATAAATAAGGTTGCAGCTATGATGAACCACATTTTTTTATAAAATATATTAGAACCTCTTTTTCTGTAACAGTGGCATCGTGTATTTGGGTAATGTGGTCAAATTCGATATATTACTATTTTGTGGGGCCCAAACTGCTTTAAAGTTATGTATTAATTTAACTTTAGTATTGTCGCTTTAACCTGGATTCCTATTTCTCAGAGACAAATATTTACTCATAACCTAATATTTGGCCATCAGCTGCTCTACCCTTTAAGACAAAAACAATCCAACGCCTGTAATCTTAACTCTAACGTAGCATTCCTTTCTTTTTTTACTAAACGCCATACATCAATGTCGAGTGAGGAGCCCGATTCTTGGTAACGGCAAATTGGGATTAATAATAGTCTAACAAAGAAAGAAAAGGAAGGTTTCCGCATTTCTCTGCTGATTAGTCAGGAAGACAAATTGGTTCGGAGATGGAACCAACGGAGATAAGCAAACGGACTAATTACCGATGTATACCGTGAAGGTTTAATTAATCTCTCAGTTATCTTTTACTGTAAATCGCTTGAAAAAATCTGTCAACTATTCCCTGGGAAGACAAATGGTCGTTAATCTTATTGTCTTTAGTACTATTTATTTGTTTGTAATCCGTTTTAAATGAAGTTCGCAAAATTAATGAGTATTGTAATTTGTATCTTTTTTATGTTAAAAACGTTATATGCTTAATTTGGCCTTGACAATTTTTTTTTTATGTAATATAGGAGTAACAGACGAGCATGCAGTCCACCTGATGGTAAGTGGCTACTGCCGCCCATGGACATCTGTGATCAACCCCAGATAGGGTTAAATATTCCTACCTGAGGTCGGCGACAGATGCGCCGCTACCCCTGAGGACTAAGCTGGAACGCCTCGGAAAAGTATGTCTCCCTTACCACACCCTTCAAAACGGAACACAGCAGCGCTTAACACTGCTGTTATTAGGCAGAAATAGGTATCAAAAACAATCTTATACTTCGTGTTTACTAATTCAATAAAATCTACTTAAAAGAGAAAGAACTTTTTCACAGAAAACATCACTTTTTGCTATGTGGTGTTGGCTTATCAAAAATTGTATGTTATGTATATATATATTATCCTACTTTAGTATAATATATCTATGGTTATGTAACACTATGCGTGTTTTTGGGTTTGCGGGCACTCATATTAAATTTTCATAAAAATAATTATTCATTGGGTAAAATATACTTACATATACAATCATTTTATCATCAAAATCGCGAACCTAAATATAAGACTGGTCTAACTTCGCGATGTTATGAATGGAGAAATTTAGCATTTGAACAAATTCACACGGAATCCTCTCGGATGTCCAGAGCTAATAATTTCGTAGAAAAGGCGTTTGAAAAACTTTTTGCTTTTATACGCAAGTAAGACCATTTTGCCACATTCATAAATTTAGGGTTGTCACCGTAATTAGTCATAATAATAATGTAAACTACTTTTTATTATATCCTTTATTATTTTTTTCTACTTATTCATAAGTGGCACATGAGATATTGGTCATATCACAGACCTATATTTGTTTAGGTCCAATATAGACGGTAATATCAAAAACGATTATACGAGTAATAAATTGTATGTACATAAGACTAGTTTTTTCAGTCTACAATTTATCTAAATTCTGTAGGTATTATGACAACTTTGGACAGGTAATTTAAGTATATCTCGCATCTATATTCTAATTATTACTTCCTGTATAAATACACATATTTTGAATACACTCACAACGTAAAGCACACTGCATGGAATGTAGCAACTATTTATTCCAGTGCGGTTCTAAACAAAGTCCTGTATGTATAGCGTTCAGCCGATTTTACGTGACACCCCTAAATTTAAATTCTGGCTACAAAACTTATTCTGGCAAGGCTGAAACTTGTACGCCGGACTTGCGTAATATATGGGGGCTGCATTAAACAGTTTTGTAGAGCCACTAAATTATAGCAATTGTGCTACGCGTGGATACTATAATACCATTATGTGGTCACTAACTTACGCTTACGTGCTTATTCTAAATAGCATAAACTCACTTATGAAGTCAAAAAGAACATTTAGCTGTTTACTTACATAAAATTCAGTTCATATATACAAGTACTGCGTGCCGGAATTTGGTAACGCACTCCGTGCTTCTTGATAAAAAAGTATTGCAATATGGAGTTGCTTACACCGCTTCTTCTTGATAGCGAAACACCTTCCGAAGTGGTGGTAGATTGTTGACATTCATAAAGAGTATATAAATCAATTTTGAATAAACGATATTTGGGTTTCAATTATAGAAATAAGTCATTACGTTTTTATATTCGAATGTAAATTTAAATAAATGCAATAGCAATTCTTGTTTATTTTTATAGTACATCGATTTATAACTGGCATTAAGATTATGTAACAATAAGTTATCATAAGTATCTTAAACAATTTGTATGTTTTACAGGAATAATGCAAGTTTACCAATGTTGTGAGTAATCGGGATACATTTAACATGTAGTCATTGTTTAAATATAAATGTTATTAATTGATAACAAAACATAAAGTTATTTTTTTCCACATTTAGTCAGTGACTGAACGCGTACAGAATGAAAAAGGCTTACGTGGAATGCACAGTTTTAGAGTGATGCGACCGCTGACGCGTGACTTTCAATATTGCAGCAAATATTTCTGTAAAGGCAAATATATATGTTGTTACATGAACTTACATCAACCAGTTTTTCATTATCATCAACCCATCACTGTCCCACAGCTAGGCAAGGGTCTTCTATTAGAGTGAGAAGGATTAGGCCATAGTCCACCGCGCTGACCACGTGCGAATTGGTACAGTTCACATACCTTTATTTTTTTTTTACGATTTCCCAGGTATGCAGGTTTCCTCACTATGTTTTCTTCACATAAGCACATATACGCACATAAGTTATGAAAAAAAAAACTTGGGATATGAACCTTGGACCTCTTGATTGAGAGGCTGCGTTTCAACCATTATGCTATGAGTGCTATATTTTAGAAGTATTTATTTAACTTAGGTATTTTCCTAGTTTCTATGTAAGTGAGGATCAAGCCTTGCAACTAAGTTTGTAACCAGTTAATCCTGACAGATTTTGGTACAATTTTACACACACGTATGATTTGAATGACAATGTATGATTACATTATATAATAACGTTATTCTAAATCAAATCAAATAAATTACGTGATAATATTGTTTTAATTAAATGGAGTACAGTCCAAACACAATGCGAAATGCTTACGAATCAGACAGTTGCATTACTTTAAGATAGCAAATTTATTTTGTACGTGAATTCTACAACCCATGATAAAATATAACGTGTCAGTAACGTAAGTAATTTTGCCTTTGTTGAATAGGTTTGAAAGTATGTTTTATATTGAATTACTTACAAATAATACGACTGCTCTATATTGAGGTTTAGTGCTCGAATAGTAGCTAGTAGCTTTATTACTTTCCTGACGTGTGAGATTATAACGAATTCTCCCCTAGAGAGCCGGGAATACATTAGCGTGACATATGCTTTCGCGTTTGGTGGTTTACTTATTGGCAGACATTACTATTTTAAACACAATGGTTCCATCTTATACCTTTTTTTACAATTCTAAAATTCCGACTGCATGATTTGGAAAGTTTGATATTTACGATTAAATTTGGTGCAGTATGTTTACACTGCATACCTATACATTAATATAACACTAGTAGAGCCCGCGTCTTCGCCCGCGTTTAAAAAAAAAATAACATGACATACATATAATAAAATTTGTACCTTCATTAGAATGACAGTGGCGCCATCTGTCGAAAATTGGTCGTACCAGCTCAGACACCTTCGTGGGCTCATGCACAATAACTTCTAAAGATCATTACATGATCAAATGCATAGTTTGCGATTCTGTAAAGGACATACAGACAAACATACATTTTTATATATATAGATACACCCAAAAACATAACTCTCCTTTCTAGGGCAACCCGGTAAAAAGTTACTACCCGTAACTTTTTATTGCTTTGGCAGATTTTTGTTTTCCAATAGTAGGTTGCATTTCATGCCTTCCTTGACGTGTGAGATTACAGGGAATCCCTCCCCCGGGAGTCGGGAATACATTACCGTCCCACCCTACGTTCGCACCTGGATCTCTTCAATCTTCCGTAACTATCTGAAGTCATTTGAATTTATCGAATTCGTGAAGATGAAAAATCGGTCCATTTGTCTACAATGCGAGCGTATTTTCAACCATCCTTCACCTTTTAAAAGTTAACTGCTGAACGTAAAGGCTACCCGGGAATATGATCTGAGTACACACCCACGAAGATTCATTAAATGGTGATCACCCTTTTTTTTTGTAATGGAAACAAAAAATAAGTAAAGAAAGTAAACTAGTACTAAAGCACATGAACGTCTGTAAACAACACACGTAGTACCTACAAACCCAAGTAAGGCTGGAGTCTACGTATATTAGTTCGTTGCCATAGATGCCACGTTGCCCTATCAAATTAGCACATCAACGAATATAGTGAGATATTTTAAAACCCAACTTACGTAAATATGCAAAAATTCGCTTATTTTAGCTTTAGTACATTGTTCACAAGATATTAATCACTTGTTAGTGGAATTATTCCGTAAACTTGCGTGTATACGCTAATCGCATTCAAAGAACCAACGAGTAATCACTTGTAATTCTGAAACAGGTCATGCTATTTAACAAAGGAATTCATGATTCCACGAAACTGCCTACCTAGACCTAACCTAGATTTTTTGTATTCATCTTGTGCTATATTTTGGAGAGTGGTGGGTCAGTACATCAAAAACATCAAAATGGTTCAAAGACCCATTGGTTGTCAAAGTTTGTGAATCTGCTTAATAAAACTAAAAAAAAAGTCACAGGCGACGTAAAGTTTAAATCAGAGTCATGGAATTTTGGGCAACATTCTCATACCTATATTTTTAGGGTTCCATACGAAATAAACCGTTCGTGTGTTTGTCCGCCAATTTGGTTCGAAGCTGCTAGACCAAATGAGTAGGAATTTTGTGATCATATTTTTCACGCTAGCCATTTATAGCAGTAACAAAATTCGATGTATATTAGCAGTGTTCATAGAAATCTGTTGAAATCCCATCTGAGGTCACTTAAAAAAGTGTTGCTACCACTGAATACTAAATCAGGACCCCTCGTATATCTGTCTTATGTAGAACCTATGTAGATGGGTTCTGAGAAAGAAATTCTGAATATATATTATTCCGGAAGGAGAAATATCATAGCCGCATAGCAGTAGAAAGATTTTTTCCAAAACATTCCCTCAAAAACATTATTTATGAATACTGTTAACACAACACCAGTTCTATAGAAAACCAATAAAAGTTTGCCTCGCATTCCACGTCATTCAATAGCCGCACTTTCCATATAAATTCATATTTGAAGTACGACAACTTGACAGTCGCACAAAATATAAAGCTAGTTCCCAAGACGAAAATGAATGTAAAATAAATAGAAAACTGAAGTTGTTAGCTCGCCTCGGAGGCTCCGCGGTTGCTTGTCTTTTCACAACGCCTTTGAGTAGGGTTGTCATATCTTATTTGAAATTATGCAAGAATGTCTAGATGCTTTATTTAAAATGTTTGTTGTTTAATATAAATGCCTGAAGGTGGTAGAACCCTTTGTGGTTCGACTCCGGCGGCACCACCGCCACACCTATTTCTACCTAATAACAGCAGTGTTAGGCGCTACTGTGTTCCAGTTTGAAGGGTGTGGTAAGGGAGACAGACTTTTCCGAGGCGTTCCAGCTTAGTCCTCAGGGGTAGCGGCGCATCTGTGGCCGACCTCAGGTAGAAATATCTAATGCTATCTGGGGTTGATTACAGATGTCCATGGGCGGCAGTAGCCCCTTACCATCAAGTGGACTGCATGCTCGTCTGCTACTCTTATATTATAAAAAAATATAAATGCCTATGTTTGACTTAATAATGATATCTAAGGAACGTACCTTACTATAAGTATATCTGTTAGTGCTGTATATTTCAAGTCAAATATATGAATTAAATGTGAGGGAATCTTCCCTAACCTGTGACATCACATCTCTATGGGTTATTTACCAATAAGAACGAAATTTGGACGAATCATTTCGAGACTATGCAGTTCGTACAATTGAAATTGGAACTTCACTTAGGTAAGTTCGTTTAATTTCTAAGTATATCTGTTAGTGCTGTATATTTCAAGTCAAATATATGAATTAAATGTGAGGGAATCTTCCCTAACCTGTGACATCACATCTCTATGGGTTATTTACCAATAAGAACGAAATTTGGACGAATCTGATACTTTAAATTGTATTTTTGTCATCAAAATATACAAAAACAATTGAAAAAAATGGATGCGAAAATTGATTTTTTAAAGAATAAAATATTTTTCCAGAAATAATGCTTGGCAAACCCAGCGACAAATACTTTAAAAGGCTAAAAACTGCGCTTGGCTTTATTAACTCTCCTTCAAGTCATGGTTTGAACGAATCCAAGCGTCCTCTAAACCAATCTTCTTGGAAACTTTGCCTTTAATTACTTTCTATGGCCATTCTGTCGGTAATCGCCAGATTTACTTTTGTGTCGCGATATGAAACGGTATGATTGATGAGAAAATGTAGGTGCGGGCAAGTGACGAAACTTGTAACATTCATCATTAAAGTTGTGACAGAAGTTATTGAGGAGATCTCAGCATCTCGGCAAACATTCCGTAATCTTGTCTCCTTCGGAATGAATAGATGTTTTATCTAAGTATTTTGTACCATTTACTTGCCAGTTATATTAATGGCAACGTGTTTTGTGTTTGAGCGATGCAATTATGGTTTATTGTAAGCCATTAGCTTTATAACCATCCTCTAGGTATTTAACAACGTTTAATGTTTATTATTATTTATTTTATGATATTGCTCATCTCTTACGATAATTTTAAATGGTTGAAGAATTTAAAATTACAGTTGTAGCAATGATAGATAAATTAAAATTTATGTGAATACAATAGTAAGTTTCCTAAAACGAAAACGGATAAAATGGAGCCAATGGTATTGGAAGCCACTTAATTATTTTAATACATATTTTAATGTTAACTATTTTTATCGCAATAAATAATATTAATGCTTGTAACGGATTGAATATCATAATTTATATTCAAAGTCAACTTAGATACAAAATTAATTCAATTATTTTTTTCAGTATATCATACGTACAAGATTACTAGTACAACTAATCAAACTAAAAGCTGTTATATTTGATAAACGTACAATATTGTAATTTATTTGTTTATTGCAAATACAGTATGTGGGAAGTAAAATGACCTTGACCTCGCAATGACGTCACAACGCCACAGTTCTGAGCCAAAACAACGGATCTTCGAACTAGTTTTCCGGATCAGTTTTTAATTGTAAAATTCTGCAATTTGCTTCAATCAAATCGATGCCAATTGATAAAATACATTATTATCTTGACAATATTATGGTATCGTAATTTCAACATGGTTTACTATATTGTGTAGTAGTCCTACTTACAAATATAAAGTAAAATAAACTCATTCTTATTATTATTATTTGATTTGAGCTCAGATGTTCAGCAATTCCGACTCTTATAATATTTATTTATTGTAAATTTACATAAAAGGGTTATTTGCATAAAACAATGGCGCCGTCTTATTACTTTTACGCTAACTCATCAATTTTATCTTTGTTTCTTCTCAAATATCATTTCAGTAATGAATTTTAGAATTAAACATTTGCTAAGTATTTTTGCTGCCTTTCCATTTGTAATTTTTATTAGTATTAAAAAAATAACGTAAAATTTTGGATTTGGATTGTGAGGAAAATTTAATAACAATTATGAAGAAAATTTAATAACAATTGTGAACAGTATATTCATTTTGTTTTTCACGTTTAGTCCGCGCCAAATTGCTAGTCCGCTCTGAATATAGAAATGAGTCGCGTCGCCATAGCAAATTGTATTACTAGACCTGCTCGCAAAAATTTCAGAGCGGACTAGCAGTTTGGCGCGGATTATATCTTCCTTGTATTTAATATCTTATTTAAGTGCTTCATTTGCACCGCTCGTATTGCACATTTTATAACTTTTTTCTTTGAAAACCTTATGAAGAAAACTTATATTAAGATTCATGAAAGGAGATGTTTCATTTTCGGCCATCTTATGTACATTATATCTAAAAAAACACGAATATTTGTATAATTGAAGAAAAGTACACATAAATTTTGATAATCTAAAGTATTCCTGTTTAAAAATATTTAAGATAAGCATTCCACATTGAAATATTAAATATGGCGGAATACTGTCAATGTCAAGTTTTCAAAACTGTCGATGTCGGTCAGGGAACCTATGTGTACCCCACACATAGATTACTATACTCTTTGGATGTCGGTAATTCGGTATTTCGCTGTTTTTGTCGTAAAGTTATTGTTACCTTAGTACTTTACAACCTGGCTTTTGTTTTGGGTATCCCGTCATTATTTCTGAATTTAATTAATTATTTATAATTATTATAACAAAACCACCTTTTAAATAGTATCTGGTTTTATAGATGTAAGTGTCATGTCAAATTAAAAAAAAAGAAGTTGTCAATTTGATATGTGTAAAAGTGGATATAATAATATACATTTTAAATAATAGTGGAATCTAATGTAAACGTTGAATAAATATGTACTGATGAGAAGATTCCATTTCAATCCTGAATATGTTTCTGCTCTGTGCTGCTTACGATTTTGGACTGATTCTACCTTACTTGTTTACCCAGCTTATGTTTTATGGACTCTTGTGATTTTCGTGCGATCGCTATGGATTGTGTTGACAAGGATTTAATATCATCAGGTAAAATATACATCAGTTAGTTGTATTAATCGTGAAATAATCGTTAATAATTTTAAACTAAAGGAGCTAATCTTTTTACATTTCTCTTTTTTAGATAATTACAATAGCAAGACAAGGACATTCTTGGGATGACAAAATAATCAGTTATTATTGCAACTGCCTTTTATTTATTTCATTTATTTATTATTGCATTGCAACTGCATCGCCGGGCAACGAACGGTACTCCGTATGGCCATTGTTTGATGTTGGGCTGAGCTCGTCACAGGATATTACAGCACCTACTACATGATTGGATGAAAATATTGAGAAGGGAAGATATTGAAAATGAATACAAAATGTATCTAAATGGAGAATAAATAAAATATTACCTAAATGTGTTCTTAAAGTTGTTTTATTTTACACACTTAAATGTTTTAATTAAAATAAATTGGTATAGAAGTATATATTTTGTTATGTTTGTTTTAAGTCAAGATTTATGAAAGTAAATATAATTAATGTTTATCAAATATAGGTATTGTTTCTCAATACATACAATACAATATTTATCTATATACGCCCATTCGCGTAAATATATAATAAAAAGTATATGTATATAGTAAGTTAAAATAGAATGACAGATGACATTATTACGGTAATCACTACCGCCATGATGTTTCCACTGTTGTGTTGCAAGTTTAAGCCTAAATTATTGTTTTTTAACAATTAAACAAACATGATTTGAAGAAAATGAACCCCTACGAATTGTTCTTTGCATGTTTTCTTAGTTTTTAGTATAGTGTACAAAAGGTGGCCGGGAGCCCATACATTTTGAAACATCTCCTTTTCCCAAATTTTCCTTTACCGTTAAAACAAGTATCTACTTCATAGTCGATTCATAATTAGCATTTAATTTTTAATATCGGATTGAAATCCAACCCATAAGTCGGTCGATCGATTTATCAATATTTTACATTAGTTACGTATAGATACCTATACAATTTATTTTAAATCATTTTACGGTTAGTAAGTATTGTCACTTTATTGTAAGAAAATACTTAACGGAGCTAGTATTAAAAATAATAATAATTAAATATTGAAAAATATGTACGATTCTCAAGACATACGGATCTTATTAATTCATTACATTAAAATATCACATCCTACGCCCGAATGGGCTTCCAAAAGCTTCACGAAACACGTCGTTTAAAAAGCTTGTTGTATTTTAAAAGCTCTGTTTTCCACTTTGCGAGCGAGACGGAGCGGCGACGCTGAGCTATTGTCACTCTTATCACGCCCAGAAATTCTAAGAAACGGCTTTATTTTCTCCTCTATTGAATACAACACTGCCAAGTTTTCTTTTGTTCACATTACTAGATAAACGACACACAATACCGAACATGTTGCTTGCTTGGCCGTATTATACCGATGTTAGCCTTATCGGATTCCGGTTGCCGACGTAATCTTTTATCTAATTTAATTCATGTTGTTGCCAAAAATCTCGTTTGCAATACTTAAATTATATGATGATACGCATGTTCATCATTAACTGACTACTGTGCCACTTATAGGTTTCCGTTCACAATTGTTAGGCCATAGTCCGCCCCGCTGACCCAGTGCGTTATTGGCAGACTTAGACGTTACTTATAAAAACTTTTTAAAAATCTCGCAGGTATACATTTCCTCACCATGTTTTCATTTACTGTCATCATTTCTTCAACAAGTAATTTGGAAAAAGCACAAAATTCTGAAAAATGCGTGCCTGGCATTAGTCGCGTTTCACGCAATAGGCTATAACTACTTAGGTGTGCTTGATATATACTCGTATATGCTCGTTGAGTGACAAGAAATATGTAACAAATTCACGTTACATATGTGTAACAAATACTTCATAATAGATCATTTATTCTGTAAACTCTCCCGTTTGCACAGAATGCAACAGAAGATGTTTATCATATTAATGGAATGTGTACCCGAGCTTATCCCTTGGGAAGCTTGGTAGAGCACTGTATACATTTTCCAATAAGTTTAAAAAGCAGATTCCAACTTATTTATGTGTATACTGTTATATAGCGATATTATTAAAAGGCTGAGCTCTTACAATGTAGTTTTTAATAGAAAATTATAAGGATGTTACTTAAAGCGTGTTCTCAATGATTCATAAAAATAATCATACTAGAGACACACATACGTTCAAAAACACATTACCCTCCGCAGAAAAAAAACAGAATGTATGTGTTATTTTTTCCACTATACTGTAACTGACTGACTCAAGAAAAGTCCAACTACTTATTTAAAGAACGATAATGCTAACATAAAATTTACATATTTTCATAAATCTCGACGTTTTCGAACCTACTAGAACCGAAAGCATAGGCGGAGCAGCATAAATCAATGTTACCAACCCCATATTCTAGAGAGCACCTAACTAATCCGGAACACGCAACCCAATATTTTACCCCTTTTAGTCCGTTAGTTTTGTTTTGTATAGAGCCCTTTATTTTGCTATTCGTGTAATAGAATGGGTATGCAGTGTACCTGGATGTACTCATAGACATGTACCCATAGCCAAATGGAAAACGTTTTAAAAGCATACGATGCTAACGCTTACATTTGCCAGAAATATTATGTAATCGCAATTGTAATTTTGTATGACTGGATATTTTTCATTATTTCCATAAAAAAATATTGGCTACTAAATAATTTTCGTTATATTACGCAAGGTTGTGTGACTTTCTGTTTAGTATACGTCATCATTATATTCTGAAGTTATTCCATTTTGAGAAAGTATATTTATCACGGCCGCTTTATTTGTACAACTTGGCGCGTATGTAAAACAGATACTGCTATCTATAGACAGTAATAATGTAAGAAAATAATGGTTCTTCTTTAAACCGTTAAATTTCGCCAATAAAACTCCAAATATTGTCTTCAGATAAAGCCATTGGCTGGACAACCCCAATCATTACCAAAGAGGTGTAACAGTGGTTGCTTCTCAAAGTTTTCTTTATGCTAAAGTTAGTGATAGGCGGAAAATAGATACGATAAATATAGAAATGAGTGATAGAAACAAACAAACAATTGCATTTGTTGATTCGAGTATTTTAGAGAGTGAAAAATATTTTTCATTTCCCACATAAACAATGTCAAAAACGTGGGCAGAAGGCCAGTGTTGGCGTAAAAATACATTCGGAGCATATGTAGATGTAGCGTAAATCAATATTAGTAACGGCATATTCTAGGAGCGCCTAACTAATCCGCGCAACGCGAACCGATATTTTCCCCTTTTACATTCGAAGCTTTTCCCCGACTTTTATTTTTCTGTGTCGATTACATATGAAACTTTATATGTATTCGCTTTTAAAGATTATTGAATACCAATACCAAATGATTGATTTTTCAAACGTAATAACAACAAAGTTTTAGAAGTCAGGATTATAATGTTAACTATATCAACTTAATAGTGTTCTAAATATAATCCAAATTATAATAAAAATGTAGAGCCTTATACCATATTGTATTGTACAGGTACACCGTGCTGTGTAGAAATAAACTATACAGAATAGAATAAAATATATTTTATGTATTTTATAACAAAGAATGAAAGTAACATCATATAATACAAGGATCCTAAGTTCATATAATCACGAAAAACAGTGTTTTAGCCCTTTAACCATTTTTTCTTATATTCAAGCTGGAATTGCTACTCTTTGTTCAGTTGCGGACGGACAATTTATTCTGATCACCTCAATAATCCTTTTATTCTATAATCAATAAAACCTAAGTACCTCACTGACCTTATCTTAATCCTACAGTAGACGTATTAAACAGGCTTATAACATTTGATGAGTAAACTTACAAAAACGTATTGCGTATTTTACTTTTGAAAATCAAAAAGTATATGACGTAATAAATTATTATTTATTTAAAAGCGATTATAGAAGACACAATATTATTATAGTATTATTTTTATAGTTTTTTTTGTGTATAATATGTACAGTTTAGTTTAGAATGTTGTTTATTACAATATTATTGTATAGTGTGATACATAATCACTACTAAATTATGTATTTACAAATTTAAATTGTTTACCCTGTATTGTGAATTATCCCAAGAAGCAGGTGCCAAGCATCATCCTTCTAATTTCTATGTGTCGTAGCAAAATAACTTATTCTGATCTTGTACCATTGCTGCTTAAATTAACAGATAGATATCTGGCTTCAATTTTCTCTATACCTCAAATATAATTATCAAACGGGTTCGCTTCTCTGATAAGTGATGGTTTAAGATTGCGTGGTCGGTCCAAGATAAATGTTACATAATTTACAATTTGTGAATGATGGTTAATTTAATGCGTATGAGTGTGGATTTCGAGCTTATGAGGGAGGAGGAAGAAATAAAGAGTGAATCAGTGTCAGCAAACGACGAGCAGTTCTCTATCTCCATTCTTGATGAATTCCCAACACCTATATAGACACACAAAGTTTCAACTACAGAAAATCTTTTTGTCTCACACCAAGCAATTTGTCCATTTCACACGAATGAACCGATAGAATTAAAAGCAAATAAATAACAGTCACACCAGAGGGTTACAAAATAAAAATAGAATCCGGCAAATCAATCGGGCGATTGTACCAGTGCGCCGGTGCATTGTTGGGCAATTTGTAGCAATTTACCGAAAGCAGAAAGTATATTGCTTTTAGCGAATTGAAAATAAAATTCAGCACGGTTTCAGGAGGTAACGCCGTGCATCTTCGTACGTGTTCTCATTCGGGTGCGAAATCGTACTTCGATATATCAGTTTAACCCACATCGTGTAATATGACCTGATGGTACGCACGAGTGCTTGCAATCATTTTGATTATATTTTTATGCAATATATATTTTTATTTTACTCTTTATAAAGTAGTATATTTTCTGTATCTATTTATTAACAAGATTCGTTATTAGAAAATTGCATTTACCAAAGTTTAATTGGAAAATTTATTAATTTAGGAATCACTGGATTATACCACGTAATATGGTAGAATAACTTATCTTTAACTTTATATACTTCTTTTCTTAATCTAAGGGTAATTTTAAGGTCAATCGATCACGCAAACTATAGGTTAAACTATACTTCGTTCAATAATCCCTATTTTGGGTCAATGAACGCAATTAGTGGAAATTAAATACGCCAAATGTTAAATGTATCATTTTAAATTTTATTTCATTAGTTTTAGCATATCAGCTTGTTTTTGTGGCCTTGTTATATAACGAAATAACAAATTTCATAAATATTTGGATCATAAAGTAAATAAACATTGCCTTTCAGATTAAATATACTCTGAGGTTTAGGGCGAGATTAACTTTTTGACTAACGTTGTTGCTGATGTTGAAGATTTAACGTAGGCGAAAATATATTTTAAAATAAATAACTTGATACGGGTACTCCTACATGACATCAAAAGTCCTCTAAATTCACTCAATTTCCTTTAAACTACCAGCAGTTTGAAATAAGTGTGGTAATTCTTGGTAATTTACTGGACACAAAATGTTATATCACCAACTCCTTTGAACCAAAATAAAATTCAGTGTAGAATAGAATTTCTGTAGAAATATCATGTATCAGCCAACAACGTAAATTTTCGTACGTGGTCTGTTTCAAATAGAAAACCACAGTAGATTCACAAAACAGAAATGTTCTTGCTCTTTGTTTTTGATCCCCTTGTCCTGTATTCCAACGCGGTATGCGTTGGAATACAGGACATTACAACGTATACTTATTACATTAAATTTAAGTACCTCTGTGTCAGTTTCAATACGACGGCCAAGTAGCCAATAACGTGACTTCTTACACGAGGTCTGGACAGAATGCGAAATCGGGCAGATGGCTCTGCAGATATTCGAGTGCTTACTGTCTAGTCAACTTAACATTTTTCGCGGATCTAAAGTAGAGATAAAACTATCTTTGCAGCGTTATACGATATTAAAACAAGTAAAAGTTCTGTTGCTTAAATCAGAAATTAATGTTTTATTTTTATGCGAATTCCTTTTTTAACTGCGCTAAATAGACAACAATATCGTCCGAATCAATACCAACAATACTTCGTGTCAAGATATTTTGAATACCAATTATTTATTTGTCAATCAATATTTTTAAGCCAGTATAAAAAAAACTATATAAAATACACCATTTTCTCCAAACAGTACATTGCAAAACGAAGATATCCGTACGTGGTCTCATTGGTATGCGAAATCGAAGTCAGTTTGAAATACAGCGATATATCAATGTGCCCCGCACCGACAAAATAGCGCTTGATATTTCGCACGGTTGCTTCCTGGGTATTTTGAAGTTATTTTCATTCTACGAGTACTCTGTATTTGTGAGTTGGGTACTACAGTCATTAGAATGTACGAGTGTTTCGGGTAAAACATTCGTTCTCTGTTCAATTTTAGGAACCCTACGATAAAACAGTTGAACGGTTTCAATGTTCAACTTGAAAAACCACAAATCAAATTATTCATAACTATAGTAGTATTATAGTGACAATACTATAAGTAGTTTCGTTCACTAATCCAGAGATATCATTCTAGTCATCAGAGGTGTAGTTACCGCTGATTTTGTTTTAAATTTTGTACGCATTAGATTATCGCTTTATTCACGTCTGAGTACTGTAAGAAACATTCACAAAGGAGTATAATCTGCACTTGGCCAGCATGGTGGACTTATCCAGCACTGGAACAAAATATCTACAAAAAGGCTAATAATTTCCGGACGTTATTTCCCGTTAGCTATATTCAAAAGTTGACCATAGCCTGCTTTTTACCGACAAAAGGTTTTTTGAATAAAAGAGCACGGACGAGCTCGTTACAAATAACAAAACCTAATAAAACAATTTCGGAATAACGCAATTTAAGTTCCCAACTTCATCCATAGTAAAGCGGGTCGAAAAAATGGGTTAGCCTTAAAATAACAGCCGCAATAGGGAAACGGGAATAATGTCTATATAATGACTTTTTGTTTTCGTTTGATCCACAAAGCCTTTTTGTTGAACGGTTCTGCGTAATTCGTGTAACTGTTGGCGCGAGCGTAAAGGAAAACATTTTCCATTGATTGCACGCTGATTATTTTCTGTTATGGTTCGTATTCCTTGTAGACGTAACATTTATTTCATTTGGATTACTTACGCATTCATTTTAAAGGATTATGTATTGTAAAATAACGATGTAGACATTTTATTAGATCATTATAAGGATTGTTATTGATAGTTATTGCAGTTGCTAAATATATGTTAAATTTCTTTAAAAAACATAAATATATCGTTATCATTACGGTAAACATAATAACAAGTAAAGTCTATTTACACCATAGATTAGTAAAGATACTTCGCCGCCTTGAAATTGAATGAAGCCACAAACGGCTTATTTGTTAGTTCTTTTTTGCATTCTTGACAAATAAAAACATTTTTAGAGATTTACGAATAAATAACTAATACTGCGGAATTTATATAATAAATAAATAATTATTTCAAATATTTTAGGGACATTTAGCTCAGGGACGTGGCAAAACTTTTTTACGCAACTATTTCAATTGTCAAAACTGGTTACGTTTTCTTGTTAGGAGTGAGTCATCTTTACTAATCTATGATTTACACCCATATTCTTCTTTACAACGTACTTAGGAATATACATATCATTTAGTTTGTATTCAATCTTTACTAAATACCGAGGTCAAATATTACAGATTAAATATAAATTATTTTTAATGCGTCTTGCGCATCAGTATTCATTCAGCCTATAGATACCTTTTTTTTTTTTTTTTTGTTTACGAGGGGGAAACCTTCAAAAGGTACCCGACGACTTGGGAGCGACGCCGGGTTATGTGGGATTTTTAACGCACTAAAACCCCCCCAGTGGTCGTCCTCAACGCTTGTTGGAAAACTCCGGGATCTCCGAGGGAACACAACCGGAGTCCTCCAAGCGCAAAGCCCCGATCGGGCTCTACCCTGGGGGAGCACTTTTGGCTCCTCCCACACCATCTGGTGTTTACGACGATATGCGACCACACATACCGTCGTCCTTCCCGGGGTTGCTTGCTGGACGGTCCGAGCTCCCACTCTTGCCACCCGCAACCCCGGAAGCCCCCTTTTAGTCGCCTCTTACGACAGGCAGGGGATACCGTAGCCCTATTCTATTCCCGAGACTACAGGGACACAGCCTATAGATACCTATGTGAGACTTAAATAGCGTAGAAGTTAGTTATAATTTGCAATGCATTCATAAATCATTTTATCTATCTACGATCGCAAAAAGGTTTATTATTTATTTTTATTTAAGTATTCTCAGGCAAATCATTCGCGAGAAATGACACGACTTTTGAATTCCGTGTTTCACAGGCGCGCGCCGTCGCAGTGTATGTAAACTCTTATGTGCAGATATTTAAGCGGAAGTATTATTCGTATATACTGGTATAGATAACATATATAACTAAAAATTTAATACAAAATAGGTAAATAACTTACAGAATATAGGTATCATCTTCTCTGATCTGAAATTCCGGATACACGTACTCATACCTACCACAAAATAAGTTGTGCATAAATAAAACAAACCACAGTTATCTAAAATAAAAATAATATATATATATTTTATATTACGAACCAAAACATAATAAGATGCACACATTTAACACGCAGTAAAATTCTAACACAATGCTGGCTTTTAAAAATAATAATAATTATGTTCCACTGGCAAGGAAAACAATGTTCTTTATTTAAATTTTGCAGTGAACGATTTTTAAATGATTATTGTTATTATTATCTTTTTATTCAAAGGTGTAATTCAAACGTGTGCACTGTGCATTTTTGTTTATAACTTTAAATAATCTTTAACGCATAATATGTTGTGGTAGGAATTCCAACGTATTAATATTTATTTTGGATATAGGTTAAATGCAACTGCTTTTTTTGTAAAGATGCCTCCATTAAAAAGAAGCATATTGTGAACATATAAGTGTAAAAAACATTGTAATACTACGTATAGTCTGCGCCAAACTACTAGTCTGCTCTGAAGTTGTTGCGAGGTGTAGTCATACAATTTACTATGGCGACGCGTTCATTTCTATATTCAGAGCGGACTAGCAGTTTTACGCGGACTATACCTTACTACATAACACTGCTTTGTCCCTCAGGATCAGATGCGGAACCGGTGTGGAAGCTCCAAGACCCTGGTTTCGACCAGGGTTACGGGTCGGAGCGGTCGCCGGAAGAAGACTACGTGCCGCCCATCGCACCCGCCATTTCCCTTGAGGAGTATGAGGCTGAACTGCGAACTATCTACCCTTTCATCACCGATGGTAAGTACTCACTTTAAATAATAATAGAGAACCTTGCTTGTGCGATTTCTGACTTAAACGCTCTTGAGAGGTGTGTCAGGGGTACCAACCTATGTCTTGCCAACTTCTGGTAGGACTTCAATATCCATCTTATTCGACGTAGATTACAGACGTTAATTGGCCGCATACCGCGGTAATTCTCGTAAGCCATTTCATTTTCAGAAAATAAAGACTTGCCGAATTTTCGCAATGTTAACTAATCGTTCGTAACGATTCTTAATGAGATAATCAAAAGACCGGAAGCAAAAGAACGAATCAGAGACCTGTTTATATATTCTTAAACAAAATAGCTAGTAATAACATACAATTCGAATGAATAGTAGAATAAGAAGAATAGTAACAGAATAATAGTAGAATAATATAAAGTACTCAATGTTTGAAAACAATCGCATCGTTAGTTAAATAAATATCAATTTTACATGAAACAGGTCACTTTATCGACGTAAATAAAGTCACAAAACCGCACGGCTTTGCCGGCACTGAATGTAAACGAATTAATGTAGTTGCATTTCAACTACGAGTAAGTCAAAGGAAAAACCGCTATACCGCGGTACACTGCTATCAAATCTTCCACGCCACGTATATTTCAGGTATTTCATACATTTCTACAGAGATACGAGTATTTTTTACAAAAAGTAGTACTGAAGCTAACTGTACCACAAAAGTTTTCATCCCCTTAAAGTTGGAGGAGCACTACAAAGTTGCATGGATCGGTTTGTTTCAAAGTAGAGACCGAGTGAAGTTGAAATGTATAGCAAGAGATATTCGTATTTGTGTAAAAAGAAAAAAATGGTAACGTAGAGATAGGTACGAAATGTTTCCGTTTTTCGTTTAAGTAAAGATAGGGCAGGTATGGTATATCTTAGTTCTTAAGATTTTAGTCCGCAAGAGTTACAATGCATCTGTTTGACTTTAGATGGGACCCCTTCTACCCCTACCGCCCTACTTCTACACGTGTTACTACATTTAATCATGAAATCATTATGATAAAAACATGGTTAAAAATCCTTATTAGTCGTTTCTTTTTGAACACAAGTTACTTACTAAAACATAAATAAAAACCTATAGCTACAAGTAGGTATTATGTAAATATGATTTTGTCCTACCACAAAAACTTTAGAAAAATATTCCTAGATTTTACCATGAAATTATTTTTATTCATAAAGTAATCACTAGGACGCACGGAATTGAATCTGTTGGAGTGTAACGAATAGTAACGCGGAGTGCAGTTGAAATGCGTCCCGAGTGGATTACTCAGCGGTACTGCCTCCGGTCCTTAAATTTCATTAACGTTGCCATCCTATTTGCATTTTATGCTATTTACGGTAAATGCGGTTTCCGACAAAGTATCGTCAATTTTTTTGGTGATATATTTTGTGGGATGTTTTTGGTAGGTTTTCACCCACCACCACCACCGCTAATACATGTTCGTTTTATAACAATAGAGTTTTGAAAGTTCGGCATTTCGAAGTATTTTTCGAAGTATTATTTGATTGGAGTGGTGCAGTACCTCTTTCTAGCATAAAGCAGTCCTGCATTTCAGTGGAATTCTGTGTATACCAGCCAAATTACATAAGAGACGACCATTTTAGTCCTCAAGAGTTGCACCAATTTCTAATTATCTTGAGGTAAATCCTTGGTTATAGATGTTCATGGGAGGCAGTGACCAATTGTCATCAGTTGTATGGAAAGCTCGTTTTCTTCTCCAATTTTATTAAAAAAATACTGTTAAGCGCTTTTGTCTTCTGGTTTCAAGGGGAAAGGAAGGAAAATACATCTAAGAGGCATACTAACTTAGTCTTAACTTCAATCCTATTTGAGATATATAGTGCGAACTAACCAGTAGCTGGACCTTAATAAAGCATTTACATAGTAAAATGACTCGGCAACTACAGTACTAGTATACAGATATATACTAACAAGCCGAATACTGGCACATGAGGTAATATGGACTAAATTGGACGGGGGGACAAATTGAGCGACACATCGATGTCTGTCATTTAATACTAAAATTTCCGTAGATTTTGAATCTCATAAATAAAGAACTAGATAATCTGCGTGCGATACAATTTCAGAAACATAAAATTTTGCTATTATTATCACGCTAATTCAATTTAAGTAAACAGATAAAGCGGCGTTTTTAAAACAAAATTAGATTACAAAATGTGGTAATTTTGAACAAAGATAGAGCACGAACATTGTTTCAGCGGATTTTTTAATTAAATTATAATGAATGTTCCTGTCTAGATATTAAAGAAATATTGCAAGAACACCAAGCAAGATTGCAATTTGTTCTTTATGAGAGCATATTCCCGGAGTCTTTCTGGATTAATAATATCCTAAGCTTAGCGGTTGAGGATGAGCGGCTACTTAAGGCTTAAGTATATAAAATATGTTACTTGATAAGTAACATTTAACAAACTTAAACAAGGGATGAGTATGCCAGTCGATCCGTTTTCATATATGTACTTTTGTATTATTGGATATAGTTAATGAAGTATGATATTTAATTGTTTATTGATAAAGAAATCTCATAGTGATTCTACATACACGAGATGATTGCGCTACAAAAACCTTCTTTTATACTTTTAGAGTATTTTTATATTTTTTTTTTTACTGTAGTCTCTAAAAACTTTCCTTGTATAAGCTTGTGCGGTGAAGAAAAATTCGTGTCATTCGAAACTAGACAATTTTCTTTACAAATAGGATAGTATATCCGCAATACGACAGTACCGCAAATCACCTATACCTACATAATGGATAGTTTTAGTATATAGACGGCCTACTCGTGACGTCAGCCGCCTGAATCGAGCCTGTTTGTCTTTGACATACGTATTGCTGTTGCCGTATTTGTGCTAGTGAAGTTTCAACACATACAAAGTGACCTGAAGCTACAGTATTTAATCAATTCACACCTAGCATTCTGTTGCACTACTGGGTGTATATTGTTCGGTGCCACGAGTAAATTTAGACTTCCTATTCGCTAAGCTTGGATAAAGCGATCACAACTTTTGTATATTTGTGTGTTTGGAATAGTAACTATTCGAGTATTTGTATTAGCAATGTAATTATTGTTTCAGTTTATATAAAAGACCATAAGACAAACTCTTCGATAAATAAATTCAATAATCTCTATTATTATACTACGTACTAAACGTAGCCGCTATACAGCCCTACGTATTTAATATATTTTCTCGTAGAATAGTCGGTGTCATAGTTACTTAGTATTCGTAGCTATAGTGACTAAAATTCCGACGCGTAAAATTTGGATACTAGCTGATAACTATATTAGTGCCTACAGTAGTCAGTACACTTAGTACCTATTCCATATTACGGTGTAGTTCATTCTTCAGATTGGCCGCTAATTATAATTCAAAAACTGAGAATACATGGATAAGGGTTAATTGAACAAAATAAAAACAGCTTTTCTTTTAACTTTCTTTCATGTTTTTCGTTATAATTTTAGTTTTAAACGTCTCTTACAGAACATATCGTGTAGATTAAACGTATTAACCAACACCGTTGTCCAGCAAAGCTTTCATGTTACCGAAATCACAAACAACAGCTAATAATACAAAGTTATAGTTCGTTACAAAGCACAACCAGAATGTGTGATGTTCTTTTATTTCAAACTCCGTTGCGGAGAGTTACGTGGCTACAAGCAAACTGATTGCCAGCTTTTATTTTCCTGTCGTCAAGCGAGATCTCGTAATAAAACATTGACGGTTGTGCCAGGCTGTACACCGCATGAATTCTAAAAATCGGGCTACTCTGTATTTGTGTAGGTGCCATCTAAACTGGATTTTGTCTACAAACATTTTTCCGTAGTTTGCATTCGCGAGCCATTACAAATTACGAATTCACGAGTATTTAAACGAGCTTCCCTTCCCCGGGACTGTTTTACAATTTTGCGCGGACATTTTCGAAGTAAAAGTTGCCTTTTTCGCTTTCTGTAAACTAGCTATTTTTTACATGTAAATCTTTATTAGTGTTTGAATCTTTTCTTTTAATATTCCTAAGATTTACGTCAGATGTATAGCGCTAATTACCACATACTATCAGGTGCATTGCATGTTCATTTGCTGCTTTGATTCCATAAGTAAATCCACGAAATAACTTCAAACGGTACCAGTATTATCCCGTAGGTGTACTATAAAATTAAGAAATAAGCAGACAAATTTTAAAAGAACTTACGTGTTTCAAATGGCTGGTATTTTCAAACCACAAATAGAGAAAAAAGTTGTAATTATTTCACTTCACTATACATGTAGTTTTTAATTAACTACATACATTACCAAATTGTAACATCAGGTTTGAACATAATAACACTTAACTAAACATGCAAATTGGAGCGTGTATGACGCTAAAATCAATATTTCGATGGCCTAAATGGAAACAAACATCGGGGTTGTATTAACCTTTAAATTGAATAACACCGGAATGAGCAAACGTTGTATGTATTTACTGAATATTGGTTCAAAACGGGACGAATCCATTACGGGGGCTGTTAATTAATTTTATTCTTTCAATGCCAACGCTTTCGGTATTAATGTCCATCCATTTAGCATATTATGATCGATACGATTTTACAATTTTTAATCAAAGTAGGTATGTGTATTGTGTAAATGCTAAAGTAATTTGTATTTTGTATCTTGTGACAAGTTAAGAAGGTGATAGAACCCTCTGTTGTTCCACTCCGTTGGCACTACCGAAACCCGTTTTTCTGCCTAATAACAGCAATGTTAAGTGCTGCTGTGTTCTGCTTTGAAGGGAAGCATAGTTATCTGAGGTGTTCAAGCTTAGACCTCAGGGGTAGCGACGCATCTTTGGCCAACCTTAGGTAGAAATCTCATCTTATCTGAGGTTGATGACAATGGCGGCAGCCACTTACCATCACATGCATGCTCGTCTGCTACTTCAGTATTATAAAAAAGAGTAGGCTTATATACCAGCTTACATTGATTAATATAATTGATTGCTGGGCACGTGTTCTTTCTCAGCAAGTAGAGCCATAAAACCAAAGTGGGTTGATTGTTTTCACACACGTAAGGGTCCCATTATCATGTTTTCTTTTAGTTTTAAAACATATTATTTATTTTTAACATACTTAAACCTTCGAAAAATTAAACATACATGCCAAATACATGAACCTAGAATTCTTAATTGAAAAGACGAAATACTATCAACTAGGCTATAAGTAAATTTTATACACAATTTACATAACATTGTTATGTATCATAAGTCTCACAAGCTGTATAAAACCTGTATAAAACAATATTGTGACAATACGTAGCGGAAAATAATTCAATTATTCTCGGAGCATGATAATGTTTCATTACCTTCCGTATCGTGCGAAACGCATATCAGAGATTGCCTTGCACGCCGCTTAAGCCACTTTGTCGTATCAGGAATTTCCATTACCGTTTTTATTGTGGTGTGGTCCCGCGTTCCGTCGTGTCGTGCGAGTAAAACAGGGTTTTATCTCATTTACGCGTTCAATTTGTATGCACAGCCTAAAGCTCCCCTGACTGTCTCGACATTCGACCCACATCATTTGCAGTACCTTCGCAAATAGAAAAGCAGGAATACATGCTAGCATTCTCGGTCTCCAGTGTCAAGTAATTGAATTGTTCGGTCGCTTCCAATTCGAACCTATCACACCGCCATCAGAGCTATCGTATTGTTATGGAATCGGTGTTTACGTAGTCTTGAATTAAAATAGAAATCTGTACGGTTTGTAGCAATGTGATCGTTTCTTGGAAGTAATATCGGCTTATGTTCGTGCGGCAACTCAAGCGGACAAGACATATGTAGGTGCGTATCACACATTTAATCTAATTATGAGGTGAAATTAATTTCCAGTCTTGTCTCTACATAGACTTATGCCTCTTGAGTAAAAATGCATATTAACGATGACTCAGTAGGAAAATATCTCTAAAATACAAGATAGATACTAACCATCCATAACCGAAGTAAAGATGAATTTAGACATTTTTTCTGGATGTTTAGGTTTTATGACATCAACAACACATTTTTTTTTTTTATAATATAGGAGTAGCAGACGAGCATGCAGTCCACCTGATGGTAAGTGGCTACTGCCGCCCATGGACATCTGTAATCAACCCCAGATAGGATTAGATATTCCTACCTGAGGTCGGCCACAGATGCGCCGCTACCCCTGAGGGCTAAGCTGGAACGCCTCGGATAAGTATGTCTCCCTTACCACACCCTTCAAAACGGAACACAGCAACGCTTAACACTGCTGTTATTAGGCAGAAATAGGTGTGGCGGTGGTGCCGCCGGAGTCGAACCACAAAGGGTTCTACCACCTTTAAATACAATATAAATATTTGTACACTACTCCTGGCACTTCCTGACCTCCGGGCGAAAAAATGGTATTTGCAAATAATTCACATGACATACTTATTGCAAACATATTTTAAATAAAATTCATGCAGGGTTTATTGTACAAAATACAACAGGAAACAATTCAATTTCAGGATAGGAATATAGTAGCCTATATTACTTTCCGCTGTAACAACAAAACGCTCTCAAATTAAATATTAGTAGAGCTATCTATGAAAATTCAAATGTTACGTAAATATTTGTCCATTTTAACACAACAATGTATTGTGACACGCGTAGCACAAACTTGTTGAATATACATTTTTTACACTCCACATGAACGCGCGATACTTGAAACAAGGCTCGAAAGTTGTGGAGTATCTTGTGTAAAACTAGCCAAGTTGCCCTTTTCCAATTTAAAATTTAACTTGCTAAATGCTTTCTTAATTAAACTTCTGGTTTTAACGAAGTCTGTCAACCCCGCGACACCCTGGTCGTTTAGTTCCTTTGCGTTTTGAAAACGAGCATTTAACTTTAGTTAAGAAACGGAAATTTAATTAAAGCAGCCGCTTATTGGTGGTATTTTTCATATAAAAGCAAGTGCCCTTAAATCGAATTATTATACCATTATTAGCCAAAGCTACTTTAAAGTTATTTTTAACTACAATACTTCTTTGATAATTATACTAATCAGAATATTTGATTGGAAGATATTTTGATGCGTTGATTACATCCCATTAGGTTAAGGAAACAAAATTATTAGTATCTATACAAATACTAACTTTACTATATAACTATTAAGTACCGACACCTCATAATATGTAATGTATTTTAAATAGCTAAAAAACGCGTCGTAGTATATGCTTTAATTCTTTCCCAGTTATGGGCAGAAACTAGTGTCCAGCAAAAGAAAATAAAAAGGTTTTCAGCCAAGCCTTTAAAATCTACCTATACTGAAAATAAACATAAACTTTGTCTTTGATCTCTGTAGAAATGCCAATTAGTTTATTTCCGAATTAAAGCGCTTTAAACGTGTTTAAAACATAAATTAGTTGCTTATTTGCTCACATTGTCTCAGTCCGGACGTGGCTACTGAAAAGTTAGACTTTAAAAGTTTCCAACAGCGTATTGCGAAAATCCCGTTATAATCCACTTAGTTATCCAAACTTATGTAGATTTAATATTATGCAACGAACAAATGTGTTGCATTTAGAGTTTGCTTTAGTAGTTTACACTCGAAACTTTTAGTGTGGTATTGGCACTACTACTAAAGTTACGAAATTAGAAGTGGTGATAGGGTTCGAATCTGAGGCACTTGTGCTTTTTGTAAGTTGTGTGTGTATTAGAAATTACCTAATTATCACATGCTTTAACGTGAATTGATTGAGTTCACAATAACGTCTTAAGGGCGTGAAGTCTAACAAACTGCTGAGTGACCTAAATCCGTCAGACTTTGATAGTCTGTGCCTAGCAGAGTATTTTAAAAAATTGATGAGAATTAGCGGTGGGTCGTTGAAGTTTTTTCCGTCAACGAAACGTCAACGTTAATTTCCGTTGATCAACTAGTTGATGAACTAGTTAATTTCGTCAAGGAGTTAACGTGTTACTAATTTCAACTTGCATCAATAATAAACGGTTTTTAACTATGCTGCAACGATCAACGCTACTCTACTGAAGTGCGGTAAATGTTATTTTAGAAACAACTAGATGACCCGGTGAACTTCGTACCACCTAATTATGAGTGACTATCTGTACCTCGTGGTTTCACTCGTGTAATTTATGTATTATGTCCATAAACTACTGGTAAATATTAGGAAATGGCCACAGGAGAACAGGAAAATAAAAAATACAATTAAATAAAATTCACTCTACCTCTCTGCACTCTGTTATTTTTTTACCGACTTCAAAAAGGAGGTGGTTATCAATTCGGCCGGTATCTTTTTTTTATGTATGTACACGAATTACTCCGCCGTTAGTGAACCGATTTTAATAATTATTTTTTTATTGTGTTATTTTTTATTGTAGGTTCTAATGAAATTACAAAGTCAGTTCATCATTGACTATTTAAGGGTCTGATAATGTGGCTCGGAGACAAAATATGTAACTCCTCAACCGATGGGGATATTTGAGTTGTGTTTGAAGATATTTGGTGTAAGTTCTAACGAAATTGCAAAGTCAGTTCATCATTGACTATTTAAGGGTCTGATAATGTGGCTCGGAGACAAAATATGTAACTCCTCAACCGATGGGAATAATTGAGTCGTGTTTGAAGATATTTGGTGTAGGAGGTTCTAATGAAATTGCAAATCATTGACTATTTAGTTAGGTTAGGTTGGAACACATAAGACAATATAAAACTAAGCGGGCAGGGCGCGGTAGCGCCCTGCGAGCGGGCGGTTCCAATCAATGTAAATTCAGACCGTACCTTAATTCATGATCACGTTTCTACAATTTTATATTGTATTAATATAAATGTTATTATGTCATCACTAAAAAGGGTAAAAAAAAATTTTAACAAAAAATACAACCGACTTCTATGTCACTACATAGTAAAAAATAATTCAAATAAATGTTGGTTTAGAACATATTTCTGAAGTCGGCGCTCAATATATTTCGTTCGAATTATTTTTTACTTTGTAGTGACATAGAAGTCGGTTGTATTTTTTGTTATTTTTTTTACAAACACGCGAAAAGAAGTACCTATAACTTCAATAACGGTTTTTTTTAAAGAAAGTTTATTTACTTATAGTACTCTAATCGGGTTGTTGAATAGCTAAAAATGCTGAAACAGGTGTGTAAATAGAAAGGCGATTTATAACAGTCTTAAGGGTTGATCTAAAAAAACAAACAGTGACTCAGATGCTTCATTATGTCTTATGATAATTTTCTTAGTGCTCCAAATTAACGGATATTAAATTAAAGTTCCATACCCGATTAAACGACCCTAAAGGTTGATTTTCCAAAAACGGTGAAAAATGTGTTCTATTATTTTGAATCAAAAAGCTAAATTCCAATTTTCATAGACTTTGCTTCAAAATATGCCGATTTCTAAACGAAGTGTCTTCTAAAGCCAAATGCAAATTTTTACAGTTTTTGCTTCCAAATTAACGGATTTTAATATAAAATTCCAACCCCTACTTAACCAACTTAAGGGTTGATTTTGCAAATATCGTAAAATAGATATTTAATTACTTTCTATCGAAATCCTATCAAATACCAATTTTCATATAGATTTGCATCAAAACTGGGGGACTTTAATACAAACTTTCAGCTCTTATTTATTCACGGAAACGCGGTCGAACAGGATAAAAAGTATCCTATGTCCGTCTCCTGGTTCTAAGCTACCTCTCCACCAATTTTCAGTCAAATTGGTTCAGCCATTGTTGAGTTATAAAATGCTTCACGAAAACGCGGTCGAACGGGATAAAAAGTATCCTATGTCCTTTTCCTGCTTCTAAGCTACCTCTCGATTAATTTTCAGTCAAATTGGTTCAGCCGTTCTTGAGTTATAAAATGACTTCACGGAAACGCGGTCGAACGGGATAAAAAGTATCCTATGTCCGTTTCCTGGTTCTAATCTACCTCTTTACCAATTTTCAGCTAAATCGGTTCAACCGTTCTTGAGTTATAAAATGACTTCAAGGAAACGCGGTCGAACGGGATAAAAAGTATCCTATGTCCGTCTCCTGGTTCTAAGCTACCTCTCCACCAATTTTCAGCCAAATCGGTTCAGCCGTTCTTGAGTTATAAGTGGAGTAACTAACACGACTTTCTTTTATATATATAGATATGACGTAGTGCGTGTTATTAAATATCAATATCAATTCTTGATATTTATAATTAAAATTATTTATTAGGAAATAATTCGATATGTTCTACACAATTGGAGTTCAAATTATGCTATTATACCGACAATCAAGCTCGTCTGCTACTCGTATATTATAAAAAAAAATTAACGTAAGTTTAATTCTAAACAAAATACAATTTTACGTTGAAAATAACGAAACGTTCCGTTTAACGTCGTTGACGTAACGTTGATTCGTTGAACGGTTGATTTAACTTGTTCGTTGATTCAACGACCACCGTTACAAAATTCAATTTACGTTGAAAATAACGAAACGTTACGTTCAACGTCGTTGACGTATTTAACTAGTTAATTTCTATTGGGTTAACGTTGATTCGTTGAAAGTGAATCAACGGTTGATTTAACTAGTTCGTTGATTCAACGACCACCGCTAATGAGAATGAAGGAAATTGACTGTGACTTTAAACTTCTCTCAATCAGCTTAATGACAGTGAAGATAACAAGCAAAACATCTACATAAATAGGTATCAAAATATAAATATTTGTAAACTGACTAGACAGTAAGATAATAAGTATCCATAAGCAAAACAGACGGGAAAGGCAAGATAAGAAGTGACACGGGTGTACAATTACGGCGTTATTTACTCGGAGCGAAGTATGAGGCACTTCGGAACATGTAACTGAATAATTTATGCAAAGAGCGAGCAATAAGCAAACCTCTTCTATTATGCTCAGCCTTTTGAAAATTCCCCCTCACTTAGCTGTTTACTTTTACCGGGAAAATGCTTACGAGTGCTCGATAACGTTTAGAACTTTTATACAAATGCACTTTTTAATTGAAGTAGCAAATGAGCATACGTCTCTCTGTGCCCTTACCATGAGTTTTCAAAACAGCCCACAATTTTACGTTACGTTTACTCAATCCAATATTCTGTTCCGTTTGATTCAGTAGACTGAGTAAACGTAACAGTAAGTAAGTGCTCAAGTCTTTCTGTCTGCCTCACATGTTCGCAAAAAATACAACAAAACATAAAGCGCCATTTTGTCAATTAAGACATTTAATGTTACGTTACTGACACTATAGTTCTGATACAATCCGCTAGGGGCGCTGATTGGAACTTGTATGGGCAAATACGTAAACAAATACCAAAACAGTCATATTTGTCAAAACGTAAAAACTCATGGTAAAGGTACTGATTGTAAGTTACTCTCGTCCTACTTAAACTTGTACGCGTTGCTAGTAGTTAAAAAGTGAGCTGTAACGCCTCGTGGAAATGTCCTTTCGCCACAGTTTTCTAACTAGAATACAGAACTTTTTCACACTGCCTGTTCTAATAGTCTTTGCATAAAGTTCTTATACCTATGTATACTAAAAAGGTAGCACACAATCGTTCAAAACGTGAACTTTAATTTATGAACTAACTACGTTACCATTAAAATGTATTAATCTTTGTTAACAAATGCAGCATATTATCACTATTCTATAATTTAAAATACTTTAGTTTATTTGTTAAAAACAATTGTAAAGCAATGTACGTACAACACGATTTAATCTCGTTAAACGCTACATGTTAGAAGCAAGTCTCTCACAACATACGAAGCTAATCTAATGCGTATCCGACGTGTCTTTTGTCAAAGAGTCGAGCCAAAGAGAAGCCGAGCTTTAGCAATTAAATACCTAAATCTTGAACAAAGTAGCTTCATTACTTCCTGTGACACGAACGGGCGACCCTCATCAGAATCTCTCACATCCTACATTTCCGCTCACATTCTGGGTATAAATTTCACACAATTTACAAAAGGATCGCATAGTATTTAATGTACAACGCATCCGATCTCGTCATTATGTAAATTGCTTACCAAATGGAACACCCTATTTATCTTTTTGCCTCCATGAATCACGACTTACTGTTTTACGAGTGTTTTTCTGAAAAGTATATTGTTGTTCAGTGATGTATTGCGGCTATCGCTCACGCGGATTGCATTGTCGTATCAAATAAATAGTAACATCTTCGTGTATTCAGGACTCGTAGTGAAACTGTTCATTTTGAAACGCTGTCTATATAATAAATTGAATTACACTCTAAAGAGTTTTTCATGTCACATAAATATTCCTTTTAAATTCCTTTTTATCTGTAGTGCCTCCGATAATTCCCTTAACAAAATAAGCTTTGAAGACAGAATAATTCTAACTCATAATCACACCTATACCTGTATCAAACTTATACTTTACCTCTAGTTACATTACAAGGCATACGGTAACAAGGGGGTGTCACATCTTGTAGATGAAACTAGCCTGTTATGGTACGAGTAGCTACATTGTAATAAAATCGAATCAGTATAATGACAACATATAATGACAATTTTGCAAGTTGCAACTCAATCACATTTAGTGGCTAATTTTAAGGATAGGCATTTGTATATGTTGTACAACCTTGGAACGGATTATAATATCTTATATTTTACCGATTGTTCTGAGGACTCATAATCAACCTTGTGTGTGACCAATAGGCCAAAAATAGCAATAGCGGAATTTCCCTGACTCTTCCAGAAATTAAAAATGGGGACTAAGATTGAATCCACGAAATGAGCTGCATCGTTTTCCTACGAATGTACTTATACATCCATTGCGGTTAGTAACACACAGCCAAGCTTAGGGGTTTCCGCGAAACCGTCCTTTCTATGTTACATTAACTGTACCCTTAGTATAAGTTTCTACGTTTTTACAAAAATAACTGTTTTTGTATTTGTTTACGAATTTGATCATACATTTCCAATCAGCGCCCCTAGCGGACTATCAAAACTGATTGGAAATGTATGGAAAATACGTATACAAATACAAAAATACCTGACCAGACCGTACCTTAATTCATGATCACGTTTCTACAATTTTATATTGTATTAATATAAATGTTATTATGTCATCACTAAAAAGGGTAAAAAAAAATTTTAACAAAAAATACAACCGACTTCTATGTCACTACATAGTAAAAAATAATTCAAATAAATGTTGGTTTAGAACATATTTCTGAAGTCGGCGCTCAATATATTTCGTTCGAATTATTTTTTACTTTGTAGTGACATAGAAGTCGGTTGTATTTTTTGTTATTTTTTTTACAAACACGCGAAAAGAAGTACCTATAACTTCAATAACGGTTTTTTTTAAAGAAAGTTTATTTACTTATAGTACTCTAATCGGGTTGTTGAATAGCTAAAAATGCTGAAACAGGTGTGTAAATAGAAAGGCGATTTATAACAGTCTTAAGGGTTGATCTAAAAAAACAAACAGTGACTCAGATGCTTCATTATGTCTTATGATAATTTTCTTAGTGCTCCAAATTAACGGATATTAAATTAAAGTTCCATACCCGATTAAACGACCCTAAAGGTTGATTTTCCAAAAACGGTGAAAAATGTGTTCTATTATTTTGAATCAAAAAGCTAAATTCCAATTTTCATAGACTTTGCTTCAAAATATGCCGATTTCTAAACGAAGTGTCTTCTAAAGCCAAATGCAAATTTTTACAGTTTTTGCTTCCAAATTAACGGATTTTAATATAAAATTCCAACCCCTACTTAACCAACTTAAGGGTTGATTTTGCAAATATCGTAAAATAGATATTTAATTACTTTCTATCGAAATCCTATCAAATACCAATTTTCATATAGATTTGCATCAAAACTGGGGGACTTTAATACAAACTTTCAGCTCTTATTTATTCACGGAAACGCGGTCGAACAGGATAAAAAGTATCCTATGTCCGTCTCCTGGTTCTAAGCTACCTCTCCACCAATTTTCAGTCAAATTGGTTCAGCCATTGTTGAGTTATAAAATGCTTCACGAAAACGCGGTCGAACGGGATAAAAAGTATCCTATGTCCTTTTCCTGCTTCTAAGCTACCTCTCGATTAATTTTCAGTCAAATTGGTTCAGCCGTTCTTGAGTTATAAAATGACTTCACGGAAACGCGGTCGAACGGGATAAAAAGTATCCTATGTCCGTTTCCTGGTTCTAATCTACCTCTTTACCAATTTTCAGCTAAATCGGTTCAACCGTTCTTGAGTTATAAAATGACTTCAAGGAAACGCGGTCGAACGGGATAAAAAGTATCCTATGTCCGTCTCCTGGTTCTAAGCTACCTCTCCACCAATTTTCAGCCAAATCGGTTCAGCCGTTCTTGAGTTATAAGTGGAGTAACTAACACGACTTTCTTTTATATATATAGATATGACGTAGTGCGTGTTATTAAATATCAATATCAATTCTTGATATTTATAATTAAAATTATTTATTAGGAAATAATTCGATATGTTCTACACAATTGGAGTTCAAATTATGCTATTATACCGACAATCAAGCTCGTCTGCTACTCGTATATTATAAAAAAAAATTAACGTAAGTTTAATTCTAAACAAAATACAATTTTACGTTGAAAATAACGAAACGTTCCGTTTAACGTCGTTGACGTAACGTTGATTCGTTGAACGGTTGATTTAACTTGTTCGTTGATTCAACGACCACCGTTACAAAATTCAATTTACGTTGAAAATAACGAAACGTTACGTTCAACGTCGTTGACGTATTTAACTAGTTAATTTCTATTGGGTTAACGTTGATTCGTTGAAAGTGAATCAACGGTTGATTTAACTAGTTCGTTGATTCAACGACCACCGCTAATGAGAATGAAGGAAATTGACTGTGACTTTAAACTTCTCTCAATCAGCTTAATGACAGTGAAGATAACAAGCAAAACATCTACATAAATAGGTATCAAAATATAAATATTTGTAAACTGACTAGACAGTAAGATAATAAGTATCCATAAGCAAAACAGACGGGAAAGGCAAGATAAGAAGTGACACGGGTGTACAATTACGGCGTTATTTACTCGGAGCGAAGTATGAGGCACTTCGGAACATGTAACTGAATAATTTATGCAAAGAGCGAGCAATAAGCAAACCTCTTCTATTATGCTCAGCCTTTTGAAAATTCCCCCTCACTTAGCTGTTTACTTTTACCGGGAAAATGCTTACGAGTGCTCGATAACGTTTAGAACTTTTATACAAATGCACTTTTTAATTGAAGTAGCAAATGAGCATACGTCTCTCTGTGCCCTTACCATGAGTTTTCAAAACAGCCCACAATTTTACGTTACGTTTACTCAATCCAATATTCTGTTCCGTTTGATTCAGTAGACTGAGTAAACGTAACAGTAAGTAAGTGCTCAAGTCTTTCTGTCTGCCTCACATGTTCGCAAAAAATACAACAAAACATAAAGCGCCATTTTGTCAATTAAGACATTTAATGTTACGTTACTGACACTATAGTTCTGATACAATCCGCTAGGGGCGCTGATTGGAACTTGTATGGGCAAATACGTAAACAAATACCAAAACAGTCATATTTGTCAAAACGTAAAAACTCATGGTAAAGGTACTGATTGTAAGTTACTCTCGTCCTACTTAAACTTGTACGCGTTGCTAGTAGTTAAAAAGTGAGCTGTAACGCCTCGTGGAAATGTCCTTTCGCCACAGTTTTCTAACTAGAATACAGAACTTTTTCACACTGCCTGTTCTAATAGTCTTTGCATAAAGTTCTTATACCTATGTATACTAAAAAGGTAGCACACAATCGTTCAAAACGTGAACTTTAATTTATGAACTAACTACGTTACCATTAAAAATGTATTAATCTTTGTTAACAAATGCAGCATATTATCACTATTCTATAATTTAAAATACTTTAGTTTATTTGTTAAAAACAATTGTAAAGCAATGTACGTACAACACGATTTAATCTCGTTAAACGCTACATGTTAGAAGCAAGTCTCTCACAACATACGAAGCTAATCTAATGCGTATCCGACGTGTCTTTTGTCAAAGAGTCGAGCCAAAGAGAAGCCGAGCTTTAGCAATTAAATACCTAAATCTTGAACAAAGTAGCTTCATTACTTCCTGTGACACGAACGGGCGACCCTCATCAGAATCTCTCACATCCTACATTTCCGCTCACATTCTGGGTATAAATTTCACACAATTTACAAAAGGATCGCATAGTATTTAATGTACAACGCATCCGATCTCGTCATTATGTAAATTGCTTACCAAATGGAACACCCTATTTATCTTTTTGCCTCCATGAATCACGACTTACTGTTTTACGAGTGTTTTTCTGAAAAGTATATTGTTGTTCAGTGATGTATTGCGGCTATCGCTCACGCGGATTGCATTGTCGTATCAAATAAATAGTAACATCTTCGTGTATTCAGGACTCGTAGTGAAACTGTTCATTTTGAAACGCTGTCTATATAATAAATTGAATTACACTCTAAAGAGTTTTTCATGTCACATAAATATTCCTTTTAAATTCCTTTTTATCTGTAGTGCCTCCGATAATTCCCTTAACAAAATAAGCTTTGAAGACAGAATAATTCTAACTCATAATCACACCTATACCTGTATCAAACTTATACTTTACCTCTAGTTACATTACAAGGCATACGGTAACAAGGGGGTGTCACATCTTGTAGATGAAACTAGCCTGTTATGGTACGAGTAGCTACATTGTAATAAAATCGAATCAGTATAATGACAACATATAATGACAATTTTGCAAGTTGCAACTCAATCACATTTAGTGGCTAATTTTAAGGATAGGCATTTGTATATGTTGTACAACCTTGGAACGGATTATAATATCTTATATTTTACCGATTGTTCTGAGGACTCATAATCAACCTTGTGTGACCAATAGGCCAAAAATAGCAATAGCGGAATTTCCCTGACTCTTCCAGAAATTAAAAATGGGGACTAAGATTGAATCCACGAAATGAGCTGCATCGTTTTCCTACGAATGTACTTATACATCCATTGCGGTTAGTAACACACAGCCAAGCTTAGGGGTTTCCGCGAAACCGTCCTTTCTATGTTACATTAACTGTACCCTTAGTATAAGTTTCTACGTTTTTACAAAAATAACTGTTTTTGTATTTGTTTACGAATTTGATCATACATTTCCAATCAGCGCCCCTAGCGGACTATCAAAACTGATTGGAAATGTATGGAAAATACGTATACAAATACAAAAATAGTAATTTTTGTAAAAACTCAACTAAGGGTACTGTCCACCAGTAAACTTTAAAGTACTGATAGATAAATAAGATTTTTAGTTATTACTCACATGAATGTGAGATCGCCAATATATAACTGGCATATATAATATAAATCAATAATTTCCTGTCGTGCATCGGGAGAGATATCGCCGCGCATCGGTTATTTGATCGACACTCCGTTAACGATTTATTTGCACCCACCGCTCGCTCATTGTCACTGTTTGACTTTATAATTCACTGAACTGATAAGTAATTCATGTGAAAACTTGTTTATTATGCTATATGGAACCAATTTATTCTACCAATACCTCTAAAGCTGGGTCTAGTGTTGATGGGATTTTACGTGTGATTTGCCAAAATTTAAATTTCAATTAATACTTTTCAGTGTTTCGGAACAATTAATCATCGGTCCCAATAGCCATCATTATATAACAGTCATTTAATCTTTCCTGAAACTTAATGGATGCTATAAAAGCTATAACGCTAATATATCCACGAATCCGAATCATCATGCACTAATCCACATTGGAGCGTTATAATGTGTTCCAGGCTTTCAATGTTGTGGGAAAATCGTTCACAGCACTAGAACAGAAAATGGAAGATGAATGTAAAACCGTTAATTCACTTCTACCTCCTGTTTAAAACTCCTAGAATTGTGTATAATCATTAATTCACGCGCTGGCAAGCCGCCACGTGGCTGTTCGCCGCAGATCCTCCGTCGCGGGGAATTTGATCGACACTACGTTAACGCCAGCTCGGCCGTTCCCTTTGTTTGCCTTTAAAAGTTATTTGTTTTCACCAGCCATTATTTTAGTGTTCTGAATAGCGGAACGATGCATGAATTCTTTATTTACAAAGTTTGTTTCCAAGTGTCAGTTACTTTTTTGATTACACTTTTAAAAGCAGAGTCTGCCACTAGGATTATCAGTGTCGTGAGTACCATGAACACACACACGGAAAACTGTTACCATTTCAGGCCTGTATGGTAACCGCTCCGCCAAGAGGTTCATTCGAACAAAATTACGAATAAAAATGTTAAATTTAACTCAGTTTTTCATTCTTTTCTAATCAAAATTCCCAAGCATACTACATTTTCGATGTTTTCATCATTTCTATGATAAGAAGGTACCCTAAGCATCCCACTAATTAAATATTTTTTCTCATCCTCATTAATGGGGAACAATGATGAGTCTCATACAAAGGCGCTAAAACAATTCTTAATGAATATTTTACTTTGCACTCAACACTTAAAAAGACAACAATGACATACTCTAGTTTCCATTATACCATTCCATTATCAATTCTTAGTTAGGCCCTACTTAAAAAGAAGCCTAATTATAATGAGCTTGCATAAGAGGTAATCATTATGAAAGTACGTTTTTGTTAAGTTGTGGATAATTGAATTTTATTTATTTTTTTTATTACCTACATTTTACTTTCGTGCGTTTCATTATAATTCTACCGTATTGATCTTATCATAGTAAGTGCTTACCTTGAACGAAAGGTAGTCGGGTCAAATGGCCATATTATCGCTTATAAGTATTGCGAAAATAGTGGACTAAGATTTTAGAAAAGAATAGTGACACTAAAGAAGCTGTGTACTTTAAATTAATGTTATTTCTGAATGAGAAATAAATGTAAATGGAAAGATTTCTGTATCCTTGCCAATGTATCAAACCCAATGTTAAAATAATTAAATGACTTTGTAGAACTTTTATTAAATATAAGTTTAAATGTTAGGAACTGAAACAATGTGCTAATATAGAGCACTTGAAGTTTAGTATAAAGTTGAAGCACTAGAGCGTACCAAGCTATTCGAGTTGTAAAGCTAAGTAAGAGGGTAAGTTAGACTTTGTAGTTGCGCTATATATTTCAACGTAGGATGTATGATAATAATATTATTTAGTGGATGAAATCATACATTTATTTTATAATAAAAAAAGCATTTCTACCCCAAATTTCCAGCGTCATCTTCAAGTATGAAGTTACACTACCATTACGAACTATTTTAGATTTTTATCCCATACGTTTTAAATCTGTGTTCATGTTTGTGTGTATATTTAGCTTCACAACAATTTAATCTTAAGTGTGAGTTAAGCTATAAGAGTAGAAAGAGTTTGTTTATTACTTATTTAAAATCAATTATTTATTTACAAAAAAACAACTACTACGATCGTGTACAGACGCCTCGAAACTCTTAACGGTGTCGCATAAAAATATTTAGCTATATGTACTTTTTTGCAAACTTATCTTTAATAGGATTACAGTATAGTATGGCAGTAAAGTATAGTAGGATAAAATATATGAAAGCTCTTTATTATAATAGAATCTAGATTTTTCGCTTTGAAAAGATCTTCAAAGCATGCGAAATAACGTATATGTAGTTTAATACTCTGCTGCAAAGCTGAGCTACGAGTAGTTTATAGAAAATTGTAGCTGTTGGAAAGTGTATTCACTATTATAATTTTCATTTAAACGTATTTAACAAGAAATATAACGAGAGAACTTGGAAAACTATAAACAAACAACACATTTGAAATATACATATTTCAAATTGCGATTATTATCAGAGTAACTTTTACGATTAATTTTTTGTATCGTAGAGGAGAATATTTCAATTGTAACTCCTAAGCAAGGTATAAAAGAAGATTAATAATTTTATATGCTGGTATGGTTAGTTATTTTTAGGATAACGATTGGCATATACCTATTTCTGTAAATTTGCCTGTTCCTAACTGACAAAGTTATTATTGAATCGAGTCTGTCCTGAACTCGTGATCCTCTTTACTTAGATAAGCTAGGAAAGAAAACACCATTAAAATATACTTAAGTCAAAAAGGTTTTACATTTTGAAAGCACATCCATTCCTTCTGCATTAAATAACAACCACACTGAATGCATGATACAACAGAATGATTCAATAAAGTAGGTACGTAAGCACATTTATGATATTTGCTCAGCTACACCCTACACCGTAGTGCGTCGTATTCGCTACGCGTATCGCGTTACATTATGCAATGCTTACTACGGACGACGGTCTTGAACACGATAGCCGGCTTCTGTACGTAGCAGCTTTTGTTATAGTTGTAGCAACTCTAGCAAGTTCCCAAGATATAATTGCAACTCTTGTGATATACATGCGATATACGGTATAGACTATAACAATGCACCTTTATATACAATTTGATACAGAAAACCAAAACTTGCGTTATTAACAAACATTATCAAAAATTTTTTGGCATCCGCTGTTTCAAACCTACAAAAAATATCAACAATATTTTTATGATCATATTTTTTTATTTAATGAGATTTATAATATAAGTAGGTATTGATTGACGTACTCCATGGTCCTGGTAGATTGCATGACTTGTTATCTCAGAATGCAAATCGAAAATATCTTCTAAGTACTCCTAACGAAACATTTGTATACAACAAAATACAAACTTATATTGGCTCAGATTAAATTTGTTCGTAACTCGACAGGGGCCGAGTGCAAGCCCAATTTATAACAACATTATATATTTCCTTCCATATCATCTGTGGCATTTGAGGAATTGTTACGACACTCAACTCGTTTCAAATGACGCTAGTTGGTATAACGAATTCACGATCAATAGAATCGCGGTGTTTACTTCAAATGTGTCGCAGAACACTATAATACTCGTACGTTCTACCAAGTTCTACCGTTATTATCCCATATAACAAATAACCTGCTTTATTAAATAGATATGCTTTATATAAAATGTTACTAGTCTTTATCTCTTCCTGTTTTGCCTAAAATTCCTGTAAAATTGGTTTTGTAAGCTTAAAAATTGTTTTTTGCGTCTTGTCATAGAGCAAGAAGACTTATGAGTTATGACGTAGGATATTAATGAAACCTTTAAGATACTTTAATTTGATTTATGGTTGATACAGTGTATACATGTCATTATGTGTATTCAATTATGTACTTTAGGAATACAGAAAAATCGTATGGCTCATACTATTTCCAAGTTCTGACACAATCCGCTAGGGGCGCTGATTGGAAATTATATGGGCAAATACGTAAACAAATACCAAAACAGTCATATTTGTCAAAACGTAAAAACTCCTGGTAAGGGTACAGTTCACAATTTATCAATTATTGGGAAAACATTTACTAATTGAACCCGTCAAACTAAATACCATTAACGTTCAAAATCATGATTGTTATTTACTTTCCGCATTAAACCGTTAATGCGGTAAACATCGAGACGCTCCGTGATGTTGGAAATAGGTCGGAAAATTTTAAATAAGCGTGAAATTTCGAGTCCGGAATTCCATCATTTTGCACGGGAAGCTCGATGTTCCACGGCCGCCGTAGGATAAACCCGTCACGCGTCCCATATTTCGCGTAACATAACATTTTTAAATTCCACTTGTTCTTTCATACCGTGCAAGAAAATTCTTGTAAGTTTTTCTTTTAACGCAGTGAATAATGTAGTTCGTGCTGCTTTCCGCGACTCGTCGTCTTCATAAAGACAAGAATGGAAGTATATTTATTTGTCTACATTATTCTACAACACAGGAAATATTAAATTTTTAAAGTTGCTAGGAAATTCTTTAAGAGATACTTAGTTTCAGTTGTCCTCTCCTATAACTTACGTTCTGCTAGCGGCACTACGAGACTTTACTGGAAACCTCATATAACATGTTCATCAATCATAATAAAATAATTTTTGAATTATCAATGCGGTAAGGAAGATTATTTTTTTCCGGGTATTTATTAACATTGTCTAAAGTAATGTACGGCAGTAGTTTATGGTATAAATGTCGAAATAATGTTAGTTATGTGTTTTTTAGTTTTTTGATGTAGAGATACATTTTCATACCATTTGGAAAATAATCGTGAGTTTAACTGTAATGCTATTTGCTGTTTACTATTACAGTTCACTACTTCACGTTATTGTGCCCTCTTGTCTTGTATTGTCATCTTCACTCCCATGCGTATATAAACTGAACCTTACAAGAAAAGAACAATTAGAATACCTTGTTCACAATTATGCAAAAGAGCAAATTACGTAGGTAGTTTGTACATATTTTAAAATTGAAATGTATTTTGTGCTATTTATAGCGTGCTACATCGTGTCGTAGGATAGGTCGCACTACGCCACGCGGTGATCCATAACACAATAGATGAATGAACAATTACTCTGTGGGACTGTGGGAAAGTACCCGACCATGTTTAAAACCTTACTATCGCGTCATTGAAGTGCTAAACTTACTAATGATCCCTTTTGTATCATTTATCTGAGTGCTTTAACGGTATGTCTAGTACATATTCTGTTAAATATCGTATCTGCGCTTATACAATATACATACAACGTTAGATGGGAATACATTCTAATGCGTTTCTCTTTTATAACTTTGTCTGTGTTTTTCACCGACACAGAAGAAAAGTACGTAATCAGCTAGACGCAGAACAGAAATGTAACTTCAGTTACTTTCTTTTCTTTAGATTGTTTTCCTTAGTAGGAGAAAAATAAACGCGCATACACTGTCAACTTAAAGTATTATATTTAAATGCATTCTTAACAAAAAGATTTATAGGGCTATAGTAGTGTCTTTACCTCTTAATAATCCTATAATGAGGCATCGTAATAAAGCTTATAATGAAGATCAAATGTAGTTAAATATTCATTATATTCAAGGGTGGATACAAAGGATTTAGAGACAAAAGTTATTAATGCGACCTATATCTAAGGCGAAAGCTCTCATCCTTTCCGGAGCTTAGTCAGCTAAGCTTAAAATACTTATACGACGAAATACATCCATCAATATTAGATAGATCGTAGAGCTCCACTATCCCGTCGCTATTAGTAGCAAAAATAGCGCACACACACAATTAACCGTGGGTAAAAATAGAACCGTTAACTATTTCTTCTCATTACATTTTAATATACTTCTACATAGCAGTGATAGCCTAGTGGTTAGAAACTCTCAGTCAGGAGTCCAAAGTTCGAATCGTAGACTTCCGATTTTTCAAATTATTTGCGTATTAGCAATTAATTATCATTTGCTTTTAAGGTGAAGGAAAACATCACGAGGACGCACGCCAGAGACATTACATAAAAAAAATCTCAAGACAATGCCGTCAAGCTGCGACATTTTTAAAAGGTTGTCCTATTAAATATAATAGGTTATTTGATTGATCTATTAAACGGTCGATAGAACGATTTGTAAGTAGCAAGAAGCAAATGTTATGATGCAATAAAAATAGAGTGTTCACAATTAAAGACAGGCATGACAGCTAAAAATAGAATACTATTCCGATCAATACCTACGCGTTACGATACTGCGTGTAACGCTAAAAGTTCATGGTCGTGTATTTTTTTGTACTAAATATTTCTTATTTTTTATTCAATGAAGTATGTAATAACATTTATGTGAACAGCTGGGTAAAATACAGTATAGGAGTTAAGTCGCGACTAAAGATTTGATTACGCGGTCACGATTGAACTCCTTAAGCCTCTAGCTGGATTAATTTTTAATCTTCCGGACCCTTCAAAACTAAAAAGAACATTTTTTAATTAAAGTAACGCATAATTCGATTTTATAATCGTCTTATTCAATTAATGAAAGCTAACTTCTATTTAAGCATGTGAAGATTGATATTTTATGCGGAAAATATAAGAGCAGTTAAATAATCAATTGACGAATTAATTTAGGGCCATGATATTGCAGTTCATTCATTCATATTTTACAATTTGGAAGCAATATTTTTGTTCAGAAATTACAATACAATATTTCTTCGTACTTTGTGGAAAATAGAAAATTTAGGAATCATTACTATTGTTAAACCCAAAACATTGCGCAAAGCTGCCCTTGCTACAAGCCAATGTACTCGTAAAATCTGTAACAATACAAATTCCGGGGAAGGTATTGATTAGTCTGCTACGGTTGACTTGGACGGGTGCGTGTCGGCTTAGTTCGATCCCTGTCAGAGATCAACTTGAAATATCCGATTACGAACCATTCCATTATTCTACTTTCATTATTCTTAGGAGTTATAGATCTTTATCTAGTCCTCATTAAATAGATACATCAATAAAGAACATACAAAATATAAATAGTAGTTGAGAATCGATTCTCATAGAAATTACCGGTAAGGCAACGGAAAAATATGTATTTAACTTTAATGTTTTTAATAAATCATATTTTACAAACATTTTTTACTCGCTTCTCCTCTATGATTTAATTAGTTTAGAATCGCGGAATCAATCCATTTTTATATGTTCAGCAGGCTGTAACGATACGCGCTTTTAGTTTCTTTATTGCCGATATTTCCAATGTGCTCTGTTGATCGCAGTCACAGTGAAACTCCGTACTCCAAAAATTTAATACGCCTCTAGAAAATACTACAGCTGCGGTGCATTATTTGTTCTTAATTTTCCCCAGTGTATGCCTTTCAACTCCAACCACATGCCGGATACAAATGAAAATAATTTTGAAACAATACGACACTCGTTGTAGATCTAATTATGAAACAATAATGCTTAAAACAACGCAACAGAATCGTATGTAGATTACAATTAAAACGAAATGGGAACACGAAATTTTACAGAGTAAATGCTGTTATTGCATCATAAAAAGGGGATTTTACTGTGATAGAATTCTACGTGGATCCACGAACATATATTTTTGCTCTACCAAGAATTTTAGCACTGCTTTATTTTTCTTTAAAGAAAAGTAGGTACTCGTAATGGATTATGAGTATTACGTACGTGAAACTTTCCGAATCAGTAATTTGAAGCGCGAACGCGTACCTATAGTAATCCTAGTAATAGCAGTAAGCATACGTATGCTATTTGTGACTACCTATGGTCCAAATATACCTTATACATCATTATCATTTACCTATTTCTGTCCCAGTGCTGGGCTTCATTCAACTTTGAAAACTTTTTTACCGAACCCTTGGGTTTCCTTAATCAATGGGTTTCTGCAATGCAAGTGATCATTAATAACTTCAAAAATGTAGAAGTGGTTGTGACCTGGGATCGGAAATATATATATCAATCATAAGCGGCAAATTGCCCTTTTAAGCCCTTACGGCTTTTTAACAAATTATATTATGTGCTAATATACTGAATTACAAAACACTTTTGATACGTTAATTACAAACAAATTTAGAAACCATATATAAATGAGCGAAACATTGTAGGTGCTCAAATAAACATGAGTGCAGGTGAATTCTGGCAGACCCACTAACGAAATACAAACAAAGCGATATGAAATGAAAACTGGCAATCAGGTCAACATTAACATATATGAAATTTCATGGCGAAGATTTCAAAAGGCCCGTTTTACTAGCTTCAGTTTTGTTGGTAATGTAATTGAAGTGAAAATTATATGAAATATTCAGAATTTCGAGTTTATTTACCGACGTACGTTTATACGTGTAAAGGTGGTAGTTTTGTTTTGAAGGGTTTGGTAAGGGGAGACATATTTTTCCGAGGCGTTCCAGCTTAGTCCTCAGGGGTAGCGGCGCATCTGTGGCCGACCTCAGGTAGGAATATCTAATCCTATCTGGGGTTGATTACAGATGTCCATGGTCCAGCCACTTACTATGATGGACTGCATGCTCGTCTGCTACTCCTGTATTATAAAAAAAAGAAACATGTACACGCGAGCGGCGCTGCCTTATGGTATATTCTGTAGCTTTGCTTTTAGTAGTATATTCTTATCTGTTCATAGATCAATATTTAAGATCTTAGGGAATAAATAGTAATATCCGTTTTTTCCGTATGTTTCCGGATCGACGCGTTGTAAAGATTTCCAACCGCCTGTTTTTTATTTTACTTATTGGTTATAGGTGTTTAGATAGTGTAGGCGGAACTTATATTTATTTTATAATTCAGTGCGATACTAGACAAATATTTGAAATCTTATATTGGAATACGTGTTATTTGTTCAATATGTTTTTCTTATATATTTCACACCAAAACAAACTGTCATAATATGGGCCGTCGTGAATCCTACCTCCAAGGATATCGCCTAGAAATGAACAGTGACATAAGTGACGCAATAAATCTTGTTAAACATAAGCTGTCGGAACGATTTCGTGACCGACTAACTTTGGCAATATCGGAACTATCGGCAACTAGTGCATTCAGCTGTTGTCCTTTCAAACTGGAGCGGGGACTTCAGTGGATAAAGCTCGAGCCGTTCTAAAGACGTAGTTCGCTGTACACTGGATTCCTTTAAGTTAAATAAGTGAATATTTCTATACATTATTCAGATTGAGATGCTCATCATTGTGCACGATTTTCAATTATTGTAGTTTTTTTTGAGTGAAGTGATGTAAATATTAAATGGTCTGCAAACTCGTTTACGACTTCAATTTAATAAAAAATATTTACAAGCATACAGACAAAACAATTTTCAAATTAAAATAGCCAAATGAAGTTAAAGATTTGCTTTAAAATTACAAACGGACATTTATATTTTACTAATAAAGAATACAAAAATAAAATATTCGAAATTACAACAAGTTTCTTGCGTGGAATGGAAGCTGGGTGAATTGAATGAGATCATTGCCAAAATTGTTTCTTTGACTCCCTTGGGTAATGTATAATTCATGTCCAACGCCTTCTACCGTCCGTTACAATCCAAAAAGGGACTTAAATTGACCGTAAATCGACATTTAGCTACCATCCATTCCAGTAATATTGAATCTTGATATTAATTGTAAGGAAATGGAATAAGAAATTCGGAAGCTTAGTCAGTTATTTTGAAATTCTTGTGATTTCAGCGCCTTGGGATTAATATAAAATGAATGTATATAAAATATCAATGCGTAAAGCCTCACCATTGAATAAAATAAGTCAAACTGGACATCTCAGCATCGTCAACCCCTTCATTGTCCCAATGGGCAGTACAAATCTTGTCACGCAGGTCAGATAAAGGTCTTAACTTAGAATGAGAAAAGTTTAGATCATCCCTACGAATCCGTATTTCGCTACATGATGGTCTAACACATATTGATCAAATATTTTTTGTAATATAAGTTTAGATTTTAATACACATTTTTATGTTTATGTAGCTTTCATCGGATCCAACCACTAGTGTTACGCCTACCAACTATTACGGTTTAAGTTCACGTTTCAGTATACTTACATCTAAAAAGGTCTCCACAAACAATGTTAATAATGGCCAAACAACCCCTACTTACCTGTCGTTTGCTTTATATGGAACGAAAACACACCTGATCTCTAGAGGGTCCACTAAGCTGGCTCTTATACAAATAGGAAACTTACATTAGCATGAGGATTGTATGGACGAAAGATGTGACGTAGCTTTTAAATATGTTTTAAAGAGACTATTGAAACTTGGATGTATATTTTGATATTATAGACTATTCAAACGTGACTTGTTAAGTTAGTATTGGCTGTACCCATGTATGTATGTATGTTCCATTTTCGTGACTTAAGTTCTTTCTTGATACTGATATGTATGATAACATAATGATAGCAAGTAATGGTATTTACCTTGTAGTATTCTCTTGGATACCAGTACACCTATTTCTGCCTTATAACTGCGATTCGAAGCTTTCGTATCAGAATACATCAACAGAGTATGTATCATAAGTAATAAAAAAGCTCTATTCTAACTTAGACCTGTGGGGCAGCAACGGACCTTTGACCAACTTCAAATAGGACTCCTATCTAATTTGAAGTCGGTTACAGACACAGCCACTTAAAATCAAGTTGTCTTTATGCCCGTTTGCTTCCATTGCTTGTCTTCCTATAGTAAAATGTATGTTTGTTGCAGAGAACACATTCACGGTGGTGGTAGAGAAAGATGGTCGTGGGTTGGGGATGTCGGTGTGCGGCGGCGGAGGCCTCGTCCGGATACGAAGGCTGTACCCTCCGCAGCCGGCCTGGCGCACGGGGCGGCTGGCGCCTCGGGACCTGCTTCTCTCTGCTAACGGGGTGCCGTTGGCCGGACTTAGTACTTATGTAAGTAGCTAACGAATAATTACATTTTAGAAGATGTTGAGGATAGATATTAAAATAAGTACATGGAATTTTTGTTAAAAAAAATGCAAGCTTTATGTTTAGAAATAATGATTATGGCTTTATGATTATGGCATTATGATTAATAAGAAACGTAAAGTTAAATCGCTCGGAGGACTTAACAAAATCAGGAATCGATTATAAATTGATCTTACACGGCTATTTTTGAATTTATGTAAATAGGTGGTGGTCATAATCTTGACCTTACGTAGATCATTAATCACAAATTAGTAATATATAATTCTGACACATTTACGATGCCATAGATGCTAAGTACATAACGTTTCTTAAAATTACAATAATAACGAAAAATCAACTATTTCAAAATCATTAAAAAGAGTGTTTCTTTAATACAACGAACTGTTGACATCTCTCCAAAATAAGAAACTTGCAAATCCTTACAAATCCCTACAAATCCTTCAATGTCTATAGTTACGCATTGTGAACATAAGGGCAACTTGTAACCTTTATATAGTTTTATTCCCGGTTTCTTTTTGTAGTCTCACTATTATTTTTCAAGTTATCATGACCTTTAGTTGTAACAATAAAAATAAAAGAGAGTTTACGTGCTGCTAAAATATAGACAGAACATAAATGTTTAGCGGGCTTAAAAATTGTAAATGTTGCTGGAACATTTCTTCCGTGCCGAGGACTCAGTAGGTAATAAGCGTAAAAACTTTTATGAAATGGCCAACACGGTTTGCTACGAGTCCGCAAAACGTAATAAACTGCGAAATGTCCTCGCCAAGTTATATATAACTGTTCCGGTCGCACTGCCTCAATTACCACGAAACTTGCGAAATTTTAGACTGCGATTTTCAAATAATACTGTCTAAAATAATAAATAATGCTCTTATTTATATTGCTGTCTAAAATATTAAATAATGCTCTTGTTATAATAACGGGCTGTGATAATGCTGCTCCTCCATCCTCAATTTTAATTTTTTTTGTAAGAATTCCAAGTAATATAGAAATGTTTTAAAGTTCCGTTAAAATGTATTTGGGTTTTATGAGCAGCTTATACTATGTCTGCCTGTAGATACATATAAGAAAAGATTGATCATGATGTTGATGTGTGGGGACGCGGAGAATTTTCTAAACGGACTGATTATGAATAAATACTTATTATTTCTTAACACATAGGTATTTGAATCACAAACAAACCAATCAATTTTATGGTATACAATAAAGGCGATATGTTTGGTTATTTTTCGGTCCGACAAGGACTTTTCATTTTCTTAAATAGATTTTCTTATGAATAAATATTTTCATGATTGTTCGGAACATCGGTTTACGTTTGGCAGCACCTTAAACAACACTCCGACCTTAAATCTTCTCGCAGTGCCACAACGCCGTATCTCTATTTTCTCGCCGATAAAGTTCAACGGAGAACTTTGTAATGGCAATGTATACAGAATGTTTAACCGTAAACACGTGCTAACTACTTTAGCTATGTACGTACAATGCACCTATAACAGAGTTGAACCACTTTATATTGTTAGGGGGAGATGATAATATTAGCTAATATAGTCGAAAGGACATAATATATGAAACATTTATATACATTTAAGAGTAGTTGGTCCGGCTGAACACTAATTTGATAAGCCACTCATCTAGACCCTTGTATTCACACTAAAATAGTGTGTCTTATGCGGCAAAATATCGTAGATATTGTGGTGATTTTATCCACCATAAGTACCACACATTTAAATATACATACATATACGTGCCACACTATTCACAGCAGAGCTCCTAAGGCAGAAATAGTACCTCGAAGATAGCATTATCTTGTATCTCTTAGTTTTATATCTACTTAGAGACGCAATACTCGTAATAAGAACATTGCCATTTGGCACTAGAAATACGGTCCAGAACTTAACTAAATTCCACTATCATTTGAATTAAAATATAAATTGTTAAAAGTCCCAAGGAGCTGAATAAAATAGCGAAATTTAAATAAAAACGACTGTATAATGAACATGAATTATTTATCGTTTACGTTCATTTTGCAGCGAGATTAGAAAATCATTGTTTAAAAATATAAATCTAGTGGTATTTGTATGCAATAATTGCGTTTAAGCGTTTTTTTGAAAATCATGAGACTGACTAATTAAAATTAATAAAGAAGTGAAATAACTACCTCTATTTAAAATACCTTATGGCGTTATTTTTATTTCACGTATAATTTATCTTGCAAATATATTTTTTTTTTCCATAAAATTCTCTTCTTCTCTATGGAAAGGTTTTGCATTTTTATAATTATTTTAGTAACGTCCGTAGGCTGTAGGAACCAGGTTAAATTTATCAGACTCCACGCTACAAATGAAATTACCGAATTAACCTCTGAAGTTTGGCAACCCTATTATTTCATATTAGCCGGTCAGAGCCCGCCGCAGGGGCAGTGCGGACCGCTGTTACGCGGCACAATTTAATAAAATTGGCTTCGTCACCACAGATTGGACTCAATTCGATTATTAAGCGGGCTATGGGACCTCAATTGATAGAGCAAGCGCAATAAAGATAGGATAGATCGCGCTACATATCTGAACTCGGTCCCATTAGACTGAATTTATACCCAGTTTTGACTTTACTGCAGTTTGCAGTTGACGGCTATCGTAAATTATGGTCTTTGCAGTTATGTTAAATAGTATTACTTATGTTCTATAACATTGCGTTGAAGACATTTCTCATCCTGTTATTCTAGGAAGGTCTCAAATGAAAAAATAAAAAGAAGTTCAATGCTCTTTACGAGTATATGACTTGTATTCTAGTAACATTAGTTTCCAATTAAACTCGATCGCTTACAACATTGTAAACACTGCCTCGTTTCTATCCAAACAAATTGAAATTTTAGTTTACCTTATGATATTTTAGTTATACTCCAAACTAACCACTTATTTAAAGATAAGACTTTATTTCTTTATCAATTTGTAGGTGACCTTTCTTGCTTTTAGCTTGGCAAAGACAAACTTAAAAAATGACCCAATATATTAAACCCTCTTAGATAAAGTAGTTATAATAGTATCTATTCCGTTATTTGATTATTTCATTGCCGCGACCATAATATCAGAGCGAACGAAATTACGATTTTACGACCGATCATTAGCAATTCTATTTCATTTTCCATTCCACTGAACTTATGCATTGCTATTAGCCAAATTAATAGAGGCATTTAAAATAACGAATTGCAGGCAAATTAATATAATCTTTAGGCAGATTAGCGTCACACCGAATTAATTTATTCATTTATAATCCAGTATATTAATTAGTGGTTGCATAAAACACTTTTGTAGTAGTATTTGTGGGTTTGTTAACTATATATATAGTGATTCAGTTTTTGCATTGTCCAAGTGAAGAAAAGAATAATATAATGAAGAAATACCCACTTCATGTTATTGGTGGGATTCCTCGAAAAATAGTATCCCTATTGTCCAGATAAATAATGTTCAGTAAGGGTCATGATTGCCCAACACGCTTTACTGGGACAATTATCTTGACAGCTATAACGGGATGCTCTGTTATTGCCACACAATAATGTTACTGGCATAGCTCTACAAATGGTGGTATAGAAAGTTATGTGAGTTTGTTAAGAATATTTTTACCATAAACGGTGTTGCAAGGAATCACAATACGTCGTTTATCTATTTATAAGGCAGTTTTTATAGCAATGTGATTTATTAAAATCGGTTCAGCATTAAATGTTATTGATATTAGCTCTACCAGGTATAAGTTTAATTGTTAATCTCTTTTTAAATAAAGTAATAAAAACGCTTTCTAAACTTAGTCCCACACTTAGTATTGTGGGTCGTGGGTGGCATGGACACAAATATGAGTACAAACACAGAAGAACTTGGAAAGGAAATCTTTATTCATGATTTAGATGTGAGCCTTGCCAAAGATCAAACCCGGGTGTCATTATACTAGTAGGTACTAATCAAATTAAGTGTGATTAATGTGAAAGGTAAATTTAGATAAGAAGCGTTCAAATTACTCACAGAACTCAAGATTCTACGTAATTTGGAGGTAGTAATTATAATATTTGCAAGTACATTATGTACTAAGTTTCCGTAGGTAATAACCAGGTCGACAGTAATGGAGTGAAGTGGAAATGTTCTGCCGTATTACACAGTTTAATTACAACAGAATAGTCGCAAATGGGAATATTACGAATGTTATTCAAGATAGCTTTCTGTCGGTAGCTCACTCTATGTGTAAAGTAAATTTTGAAAATATAGAACCCGATTTCTTAATAATTAATTAACTGAAAAGGTTTCAAATGTATATTTTTGTTGCCCAGTAATCATTTCTATCTTTTCTTGATAAATAGGATTAATGAGTAAATAGGTAGGCAGATAGTTTGAAAACACTTGAAATGTGTGCTTATTTATCAGATTATATAAATTCTACATAGTTCATATCTAACATTACAAAGATTAGAATTTGTTCCTAAATCTCACAATGTACCACGTAGACACTGATTAATGAAATCTTCTAGAGATCTTCGTGCATTTTCATGTTGGACAAAATGAATAGAACGTTGTTCCTAGAGATTACAAGACGCAGAGAATTTCTATGTTACAGTTATTTATTAATGAAACTTGTGTGTTAATTAAAACTACTGCATACAGTAATACAGTCACATTATTTTTTAGAACATTTAAAAAACTCTTACATTTAATATTTTTGTAGCAGGTAGTAAATAAAATATCTATTTAATGTTGCATTTAAAGATAATTGAGATGTATTAGTTACTTGACGACCCGCGTAGCGGAACGGTCACTATACCGGTCTGACGCGCAAAGGGTCCCGGGTTCGATCCACGGCCAGACAGAAATCTAGGTCTGGGTGTTTGTGTATTTGTCTTTGTATGTGTCCAAAGGACCCAAGATACAGGGAATCCTACTGTGGGGCTGTGAGTGAAGAAAGCGTTTTTTTAATTAGTAGTGTTACTTTGATCAGAAGTCTTAATTCGTAAATAAACCAGGTCTATTATTGGGGCGAACCCAGCGATATTCTGATATAGTTCTTGTATTAACCTAATTGGCATACAGTAATGTTCTACTCGGCCGTATTAATGGATTATCGCATTCATCATACTGAACTATTAACACCAACTAAGTGAGACAATTATAGATTAGTTTAGTTTGGCGTCTATTAAATTTTTTAATAGAATTAAATGTTGCTTTGCAGATTTTTTATGCACTCTATTACATGTAACAAATTTTAATGTAATATAATAAATATATTAGTACATTTTATTTTTATCACGACCAGCAATAAGTTCTCAAAAAATATGGGCCTTTTATTTTCAAAATAAATAAAGATCTAAGCAGACTACTAGACTCTATTGCTTATTCAGCTATGAGGATACCACCACCACCACACTTATTTCCAATATCATTACAATGGTTTCAAATGCTGCTGTATTCTTGTTGTAAGGGAGAGACATACGAAGCTTTACAAACCTAATTCTTATGGTATATTTGACCGACATTGAATAGTTCTTCAATCGTCCTTTAGATCGACAGAAGTCTGTCAGTAAGGACTAACGTACAGGTGCACAGCAATTAAATAATAAATATAGTCGTCGTATAGTTTTGTATGTTGTCTTGTAGGAAGCGCTAGAGGTGCTCCGTACAGCGGCAGCGCGCGTGGAGCTGCGCGTATGCCGGCCGCCCAGCGACGCGCTGGAGAGCGTGACGCCGCCCGAGCCGCCCACGCCGCCCGCGCGCACGCCGCACCCGCCGCACCTGCCGCTCGACCCGCTCAACTGCCATCCGCTCCACGCCAGGTAACTTACCTTACTTACCCATCTTAGTATTTGGATAAATAAATTTATTAATACATCTTTTTAATTTATGGGTACCGGTATTTCAGCGGTATCGGTATTTACCCTAACAGAGAAGTTTTTATTTAATACTAACCGCATTCTCGAGATATAATGTTACCTAATCCCTGCTTTTAATCTCAATTACCTCTTTCTACGGGTGAAAGGATAGAAAATATTCTAGATAGAGTTAATCCTACAACGCATAGAAGACCGTCATAAGTTGCCCGCTTGAAATTTTTCGAGTTCGGTTTGACTCTGGTGGCACCATCGCCGGCAAGATAAGCGCTGTTCAGTTCTGGTTTGAAGGGTGTGGTAAGACATTCCAACTTAGTTGTCGGGGGTAAAAATTTATCTGTGGCTGGCCTCACGTAGAAATGTAATCTGTAGTTGATTACCGATGTTCATGGGTGGTAATAGCCAGGTGGACAATCAGGTGGACTGCATGCTCATTTGCTATTTTTACATCATAAAAAATATATCATAATGACGACCCGCATGGCGGAGCGGTCACCATGCCGGTCTGACGCGCGAAGGGTCCCGGGTTCGATCCCCGGCCAGACAGATATCTAAATGAAAATAATTCAGATTTCTGTTTCTGGGTCTGGGTGTTTGTGTATTTGTCTATGTGTGTGTTCATGGCACCCACGTCACAGGGAATCCTAGTGTGGGGCTGTGAGTGTAGAAAGCGTTTAATTTAATTTAATTTAATATCCGTCACTCATACCCAGGTTGTCCCAAACAACGAGCAGTGCGACAACATCGTCGTCGGAGGGCCGCGGACGCCGCGACGCGAGCCCCGAGCCGGAGCGCCGCGCGGACCTCCGCCTGCCCGACCTCGACCGCCCCTTGCCCGTCTACAACATACAGTATGGGGTGAGTTGCCTTTTATAAAACTTCACGTATGGCGCCATTAACGTACGTCAAACTACCATACATCCAAAGATATGGAAGTTTGACAGTGCGTATGTATGTTCAGTCCCAAGCAACAAGCAGCGACAACATCGTCGTCGGAGGGCCTAATTAAGTACATTATAGGGGGTACATATATGGGGTAAAATGACTTGACTCCATGCATAACAGGTATGGGGGTTCGATATAGATGATTGCGAACTAAAATAAATACAGTACACTTTTTAAATATAAAAGTTGTTGTTTTCGGTATATACAGATACAAAAATTATGACGTATGTACACTTTAAAATGTTATCTAATTCGAAATAAAGTATATTACTCTTTAAGTAAAATTATAAAGCGATTAAATCATCCTACAGGTTGTTATTAGAAAATAATAATATTAAAAATAATAAATCTTTATAATCTTTTTTTTATTTTTCTCCGGTTTCAAAAGTTAATATCCATAAACGTAATATATCCCACGAGAATATGTTTATATCTCTCGTCAATCAAGTCATCACAACAACATTACAAAGATTGCGTATGCGCAATATGTAGATACTATTATGTAAGGACAGATTAAGGTTACATCGAAGAGCTTATATTATAAACGAGATTGAATTACAACCTATTTAATTATGATGCAGCTCGTGTCTACTGTTTCTTATACATAAACAGTAGTACATTTCAATCAAGTAACCGTCAACGATGCTAAATACCGTGTAAAATAATTTATATGACAGATCTAGTAATTTACGTACAATAAACGTATTTTTCGGCAAAAGAAAATACATCCTCTTAAATAAACATACAATTACATAAGTATAAAAATCAGTAATGAGACGTTCCGATTTACTCCTAAGATCAAAAAAAAAATTAGACTTGTCATTCTATAGTTGGCATAATATTATCAGTCGCATAAAAACTTATTAATAATATGTATATTTTTTTAAGTAATACAGACGCAGAGTTTTGGCTTTAAATAAATGCACAATAGCGGATTTCCAAATAAACGTGCAGCTTTGCCCCGGTAGAGATTAACACTGAGTGCACGTTGTCGGCTTTGCCCTCAAGCACTATTGTTCCTTTTATTTTAACGGCCTTACTTTTGAAAGCAGGCTTTATGCACAACATTATCACGCTATATATAGATACTAAATGAACTATTTTTGTCTGTAATATAAAGTTCAAATTAAGAGATAACATCGATTTGAATGTGGCAACATGCTATAGACATTGTTGCATAAATTTATTAATAGCTACCAATAACATGAGGTTAACTATGAATTGACCATGGACAATTGACATATTGTTGTGAATTCATATCATATACAGGGTGTTAACATTGAACTATTGAAAAATATATTCAATATTCATATTTAAAATGTTTAGTTTTTTAGCAATGGGGTTTTAGCAAGAGTTTCTCTGTTTTATAAATCGAGCAATACCGGTTGATTACTTTTATGCCTTTTCCTAACTTACCTACATAGGCCGTACAAATATTAAAACAAACTTGCAAATAAATAATTTAAACCTGACACAAGAATACACTGGATGACCCTCAAAAACCCAGTAAATTACCTAGTCATTTTCACGAGAAGAGTAACCGTTGATCTTTATATAAAAATCGGGCCATTATGACTTAAGCTATGATTAATAGCCCCAGATAATTACTTTTTTGAAATATCAAAGAGTATTAAAGAAGTTCCCTCATTTCGCACCACTCGTAAATCTATTAAACTTTTAATGTTTCGTGATAAATTTTATAGACTGTAATTACTCTTTAGCACCAAGATAAATAATTTTTAAATGCCTTACAAAGTTTAAAATTGCTGGCGTAATATTATTGTTTACGTTTAGATATTTATTGACGATTTCACGTTTGTGGTACCATACACACACACATACAAATACAGACCCAGAACAGTCGTTTAAATTTATGAATTAGTTGTCACTGTGATTTAATTTCATTATCATAATAACAACAAGATGGTTTATGGAACTTCTGGTGTACATAATTTAATTTTTGTTAGTTTGTTAGACATATACATTATACCTTAGTGCATATTTTTTATTTCTATTAACTTGAAGCAATAACATATTTTAATAAAAGATAGATATTCTTTTAGTATAACTGATTTTAGGAGTTTCAATCAAAAACGCATATGCTCTTTAAATAATCATTCAAACCGACCCCAGGTGTATTGCTAAAAATCCATAGTCATACATTTGACTTACCTCCCGATACTCGACAGGCGGTAATATTTTAGGTTATTAAAAATTGTTTAGTTGGTAAATTTCTGTTCCATTAATAAAGCTTTGTGTTCACGCTCCCAGGATGATGGATCGGTGGTAAGTAAATTATCTCGATAGCTTTTACACGAAAAAATTTAAGTTACCTTTACGGAAATTAACTTAGAAAACTCAGCCCATTAAATATTGAGATTGTTGTGAAGTGCCTACTTGGCAATAGATTGGAAAGTTAAAAAATGCTTTTAACTTATTTTTTCTTGTAATTGGGGGTTTCCGTTTCGTGCAGGAATTTTAAATATTTTTGCGATTAAAAATATCTATAGGTATCGCTCCCGGGAAGTTTCTCTTTATTTTCCATCTTTGCACATAAATATAATACACATTTTAATAGTGTCTTTAAATGTCACCAAAAAGCTGAGATCATAATATATGATGTTTTATTAGAATAATAAGACATATATGAGTATTTTTTATGTAACCTTGTATTCAACTCAAAATTATATGTCCCAGTATTGTCCACTGTTACATACATTTGGATTTTTTACACATTTTCTTTAATATAACCACGATAGTGTATCCACCATCTCCCATAATTTGCAATATTAAAGAATAAAGTTTAAAAAATAATCATTAACCATTCCAGGAATTCGACATAGTAATGACGAAAGTGAACGGTTCTCTCGGCTTCACGCTCCGGAAGGAAGACCACAGCGCGCTGGGGCACTACGTACGAGCGCTGGTCCGGGAGCCCGCGCTCAGCGACGGCAGGATACAACCGGGCGACAGGATCGTTGCGGTAAGAATCATCATCATCATTACCATCATACCCGGTACATAAGCCTTCTCCAATGGTAATAAAACCTTTTTTGAAAGTAAGCAGTTCTGTGTGCTCCCCTGTCGTATCTGTAACTTAATTGACATGGGAATGATTCTCTTAAAACATAATCCGAAGCCAATAAAAAGATATTTCACAGTAGTGAAACGTTAACTTAATAAACACGCGGACATATTTCTAGACTGAAAGCGAACATTTATGAACTTAAAGCTCATTATACGCAAGGCAATTTTATTACGCCTCAAAAATCTAAACGTTCAGCAATGAAGTACATATAAAAAATCGTTAATTTGTTTATCGCGATCAAATGAAATACCGATTTTTAAAGTAAACAAATTAAATTGAAGCCAAATCGACGTGTCACACATGCTCTGGTCCACGTAACATCAATTTATCACTCGAGCGCGCATTAGAACGCTGAGCGCAAATGGATCAGACAGAGTGGAGTCGTTAACCTTATAAACAAATCGCACCTTTAGGAATAAAGTGACACCATTCGTAATTGTGAGAAAGTACTTTTTTTACACATTGACCTTTAAGGTTCGGCTTATTTTAATACTTCTTACTGATTTGTAACTACTTCAAGAAAACTCCAAAGCCTGTTCCACATTCTCGCGAGAACGCGATTCGTATCGGCTCCACATTCTCGTTTTTTGTGCTTTTCTCGCGTTCTCGCGAGATTCTCGCGAGAATGTGGAGTGGGCTTAAGAATTTGGGGTGTCATTTCAATAGACACCAAACATAGATAGAATGCAATTTAAATTCTAAAGGTGCTTACACACAGGTAAACGACACGCCGATGTCGAACATGTCGCACGCGGAGGCGGTCGCGTTCCTGCGCGCGTGCGGCTCCGAGGTGCGACTGCGGCTGTACCGCGACCACGCCGCGACGCCGCTGTCGCCCATGTCGCCCAAGGAGGAGGGGCCGACGGACTCCGACACACCTCTGAATAGGCCTAAACCACCTTTAAGGTAGGTGGATACATACAGAATGTGTTGCGTGGAGAGACGGTTGCGTATGCGCAGTTCCAGATCTCTTAGTAAAGTGGTAGACCTTTTGTGGTTCGACTCCGGCGGCACCACCGCCACACCTATTTCTGCCTATCAACAATAGTGTTAAAAGCGCTGCTGTGTTCTGGTTTGAAGGGTGTGGGAAGGGAGACATACTTTTCCGAGGCGTTCCAGCTTAGTCCTCAGGGGTAGCGGCGCATCTGTGGCCGACCTCAGGAAGAATACCTAATTCTATCTGGGGTTGATTACAGATGTCCATGGGCGACAGTAGACTAGCCACTAACCATCAGGTGGACTGCATACTCGTCTGCTACTCCTATTTTATTTTTATCGGTCCTTTTAACGGGCCCTCTGCTATCATCTTAGGTCTCAAGTATTGGTCTTGTTCGGAAGTATCCTTTATTTGCAAGTAAATGTATGTTCTGCCATTATTCCTTTCCGCCGTTCCTCTATTTTATCAATAATCTTTATTACTCTATTCCAAATAATTGTATTGTTAGGAATATCGTCAAGAAATTATTTAAAAACAAACTTTATGAACCGAGAACCTTAACTTTCCAAAATAAATTAACAGAAAAATAATAAAACGCAAGTGAGCAAAAAAACTGGCAGAATAACGTTCTTTACAAAGATCGGAAAATAACTACCCAGTAGACTATTTACAGTGCCCTTTTATACACCCACTTAGTTAATACCCGTATTTGATAATTAAATTGTCTTACTTTTACCTTCCTCCTAACAGTATAATAACCTCCAACATCCACACCAATATAAGGCGTGTTCTCCACAGACCAGAAGCGGTGTCGATGCTGTGCGACCTGGCGGCGCGGCGGCTGACGCCGGACGCGGTGGACGGCGCGCGCTCGCCGTGCCTCTCGCCGCGCAAGTACAGGAAACTGACGAAAGACAACAACCATTACGAGACCCCTGGTAAACATTCGACACGTACGCTTTGCGGCTCTTGGTTCAATGGTAAAATGGCAAAATGTACGCTTACAGGGCATTGATGAATGACAACAAGCATTACGAGACCCCTGGTAAACATTCGACAAGTACACTGTGCGGCTCTTAGTTCACTGGTAAAGTGGCAAAGTGTACGCGTACAGGGGACTGACAAAAGACAACAACCATTACGAGACTCCTGGTAAACATTCGACACGTAGGCTTTGCGGCTCTTAGTTCACTGGTGACGTGGAGTTCTATCGTGAGCGACTCTTAGTTCACTGGTAAAATGGAAAATGTACGCGTACAGGCGACTGATGAAAGACAACAACTATTACGAGACCCCTGGTAAACATTCGACACGTACGCTTTTTGGCTCTTAGTTCACTGGTAAAATAGCAAAATGTACGCGTACAGGGGACTAATGAAAGACAGCAACCCTTAAGAAACCCCTAGTAAACATTCGACAAGCGCTACTACTACTTCGACTACGCTTTACGGCTCTTAGTTAACGGTGTTCTATAACACCGCGTCACTAGTAAATAGTCACATCGGGCTAGGAAAGTGTATAATATACAGAGGACTGATTTTTGTTCACTATTTATATCTTTTAGACGATCATTTTGGTTTTAACAGATACAGTTAGATTGTTGCATACAGTAAATTTTACAAAAAAAATTCAAGTTATAGCAGGGGACTGAGCAAAGACAACAAATATTATGATATCTGTGGCTATTACAAAGCAGATTACAACAAACATAAATGTAAATGTTTCGTTTTTAAATATAGCAACATTATATTTTACTTTAATGTAATGAATATTTAAATGGCCTATTAAATTTTAATTGACGTCACATAACAAGATAAGTTAATATAACAATTATCTTTTTACGTACCATATTTGTAGCATATAAAATAAAATGACTTGTCCTCTATTGTTATTGATTAAACCAATTAATAAAATATGAGACCGTAAATAATCTTAATTGGCCAGTGGATACAGGGTTCGCATAAATTTTGGCTAACAAACCGACGTAATTACCTGCGGTGGCTCTAGCCAGCAGGCGCTATTTACATAACCGATCCAAATTAATATATTATGTTTACACGTGGGACATTATGAACTGAGTGAATTTAATATCATTTTGTGTTAAATCATATTGTTTTTTAATTGTTTAGTAAGTAAGTATTTCGTATGTATATATTTCAATAATCTGGACAGAGGAAAGTAAGTAGGTCTTACTGTAAACTGTTGTTTATTATAAGTACATGATTTATCGCTTTTGTAAATAAAACGCATACAGACGATAACACAGCCACAGTGACATGCAGCGTGCCAACAATCATGCACACACACGCAATGCACTAAGCGAGTAGGTGTTCCACACAGATCCACCAAAACCCGTTCCGCTAGACGCGAACGGTGCTAACGTATCGGAAGCTACAAGCGCGCAGGGGAGCGAGCCCGCGCGGCGCGGCACGCTCGCCAGCCCCACCGCCCCGCCCACTTGTAGGAAACAAAAGCTGAGCCTGACAGGTGAGACTTGTCGGCTCGCAACCCACACCTATCTGTCGTTCGCCTTCCGACTAGACGACTGGAGAATTGTCATGTTATTATTATATTATAGGAACCTCGAATGAGCCGTAACTTTACGAACGACCCCGGGAATAACTCAGGAAAAAAATCTTTTAAACAAAAACCTTGTAAGATAGTCTTACCAATTAATTTCAAGGGTCTGATTTATTTTAACTTTTGAGCGATCAGTACCTTGAAAAAATAATTATCGTTATTATTATATTATTAAAATTAATTCAAATAAAGGCAAATTTCTAAATATTAGAGTAGCGTCTATACAGCCTGTCTTACTATTAGTGTGAATAGTTAAAATAGAATATTAGAATACCGTTTTATGGTTTATCTTTTGCCTTTGGAATTGGATAAAACTTCTTAAAGTTAGCCTAATGAGCAAGGAATTTGCAAAAAAAGCAAAATGTTGATAATGAGGCGTTGCTAATAATTTCAATACGTTGACAAATTCTTCAGTCAAAACTAGTTGCACTTTAACCCATCCGAAGCAAACTGACGGCCTGTCGGACTTGAGCACTATCCTGCATTGAACCCATAACCAATAGACGTACATCCTAGATTACACTGCCTTAAAACCTATGCAGTGCGTACTTTTTAATCTACTTCAGCTTAGAATTTCCAAATATCCGTGTAGTGTCACGCAATAATGCTTGGACTTCGCATAATTCCATTTTTGTAACACAAGAAACTACTTTTTAATTGGTGTGTAGATATTAAGATTATTTCGCGTTATAACTTAGTTTTAAAATGGTCTCTGAATGAAAAAATGTTCTATTATTCAAAGTAAAAAACTCGCTACCAACTTTTCTAACCTTACAGTATATTCAAAAAACAATCAGAATTAAATTAATGTTACATTATACAATTATTATCAAAATCGTGATAACTGAGGGCTGATCTGACGGGCGGCCAACGACGAAAATATCATTCTAGCGACCCACACAAGAAAGATAAAATATTTAACTTATATTAAAGGTCGTCGTAAATACTAAGAAAGGACACCATTTATAAATTTTGCAGTGGCACACATGATCTTGGTTACTTCACTGATTGCCATTTAAGAAACGTGCTAACAATAACATGCTTAATCTCTCTGAAATTTCTTCACACATTCATCCTAGAAAGTGACAAATGCACAATGACTCGCAACATGAAACATTACTACAAACAATAGGAAAGTGACACGTACATTTTCTAATCATATAAGTAGGTATTGTTATTTCACATGTTCACACTTACATTACATTACTCACACATACCATCACAGATTGGTGCGTTAGAAACCTAATACCATGGGTGTGAATGAATTTAATTTTCGTAGCATTAACTATTCCTGTCGTAAGTAAATTTGGTAATAACTGTTCCTTAAATCTCTTCTAATGCAACAGGGAATATGGTTAAATGGTTAAAATGAAAATGTTTTTAATGTATAATCAAATCAAAGGATTTTTGTTGTTGGCTATCAAATCAGGTGAACATAGTTCAAAATAATTGTATTTGGTAACTCTAGAATGCATAAATTAGTGAACTTGTTAAAGTTTTAAACTTTAATTATCATATTTCCACAGATATATCGACGGTCCCTACGTATAAAGCGACATGTCAAAAATTGCAATTTTTGACATGTCGCTTTATACGTAGGGACCGTCGATATACACTTTTATAGATAAAGGATAAAATACATTAAAATGATATTTACACAACAGTACTTTATAGTTGCGGAATTACTAAAAGTATGTTTTTTCCTTACATTAAACCATATTCCCCGTTTTCTAACTAATCTAATCTTAGTAGATAACTGTAATTATTTATCATGAGTGTTTTTTCATAACATAAGTATCTTGATTAATACCAATCAATAACTCTTATCACAGAGCAGTTGTAAAGTAGCGATGGCATTATACTGATAAATAATCGCATTATGAAGTGATAGTCTCGACTTAATTCACTGTAAAATCTAATAACTTGCGAACCGCTCTAGACTTCAACAACAGTTCTGTGTATAATCAAAAAAATAATTCAACAGTGTAAGTGAAAACATATATTTTTTAATTATACAAAAAATCTTAAACCCTTAATTCTGTATAAATGTAATGTAAATAATAATAATTATATAATGAATGTTCAAATATAATAAACAATATTTAGCTAACATATTCAAGTACATGTAACTATGTATATAATATTTATGTTTTCATTCCCTTTTCAAGTGCGTAAACATTAACGTAAATCCGGTATTTCCGCGCTCGCCAGTCACACAATTGCAGTGCCCCCGTACGGCTACTAGCTGAACAACCTTGACTCCAGCACTCACTAGTAACGCAATTGCAGTGCCCCCACACGGCTACGAGCTGAACAACCTCGACAACGAGGCGCTGGACGCGCGGAACGTGTACGCGGAGGAGGCGCGGTACGGCGAGCCCGCGTTCCCGGACTCGGACGAGCCGGTCTCGATGCCCGCGGAGCTCTCCAGCGACGAGCGCTTCAAGCACGCGAGCCCGGCGTACCAGAGCGCGGTGATCACGTCGTCGAGCGACGCCACCGATACGCATAAGGATGACGGTGAGAGTTTTGTCTTTTTTTAAGAGTGACAGTGAAGTGTTTTTTTTTTATTTTGTGGATGTTTTCTTGTGAGTGTTTTCTTTAATAGAGGTGACGATGGAAAGAATAGTGGTGTATGAGGATATCATTGAAGATTTCTTTTTTAAGAGGGATAGTGTCATGTTTTATGAGGTTGATAATTGATATTAATTTTGTTTTCTTTTATGAAAATGACATATTGCTTACATAATTTTAGCTTTGTGTATTTTTCAATCCATATGTAACAATTTACATATTTGCGAAAATCAAATTAGCCAGAAAATAAAAAAAAATGTTTACGTACCCTGTAAATTACATAATCCTTTTATGTAAAAATAGTTTAATAATAAATTCTGCAACATCATGAGAACACTAAAGTATCCAAAGCTGTACAATAATAATAATAATGTAGAAACGGGAGATTACTTTAAAGAGTTAAAATATTCTCAAAATATCACCTGTATTGGATTGTTGTCTAGGTAACTGCTTAAAAAAATGGAAAGGTGTCGCGTTGTCGCCAGATAACGAGCGCAAAGCGAAGATCGAACCGGCGAAGGCTCCGGAGCCGGAGCCCGTTCAGATGGAGAATGTCGACCCGGAGCCCGCTGAGAACATGAGCTCGGAACCTACGGTATGATGGAATTGTTTGATGAAATGATGAAATGATGATTGATGAATGAAATATATACTCAGGCCCATAGTAGAAATTAAAATTAATTATGTGGATTTACCTCAATAAATATATTTATTTCATTCATTTAAATATAAATTAAGTCATTTAATTCATACAGAATTATTATTAAGAACTATTACTAAGAAAAAATGTCAAAGCGTACGGATGCAAAATAACGATTTTAAGAAAAGGATATCTTGAAGTGTATGTTAAGTATATGTTATCAGTATGTATCTAATATACTTATTGATAATTATTACGCATTAGATAAAAATTTTTGGTGAAATTTCAATATAAGTTTGCCTCCTAAATTTGATAAAAATAAGAATTTATATGACCAAAACACCCTTACGCCGTTTGTCTACCGCCACTGTCACCGAGCCTATACCGATAATTAGTGACGAAGTAGCGTACATACATTTACTGAAGCCGCTTGTCCAGCGCACGTCCGTCACCCGGGCACCGTCATCCCGGCCGCCGATATTTCGAGTAGAACGGCGTGACCGGTAAATCGGCACCGAGATTTTGACGGGCCGATGTGCCGCCAATATAAAACACATTGGAACTTGTCCATACAATGCCGTCACACGTGTGACAGCTCTAACAAACCAAACCGACGATATCGGTCGCGATGGCCAAACTGTTGCCGTCACGTCATGTTAAAATCGGGCCGAAATAATCTCGTTCTCGGTATCGGTTCGGTGACGGTGGCGGTGGACAAACGGGCTTACACGAAGCGTCGTGTCCTCAGATCGTGACGGTGGAGCTGAACCGCGGCTGGAATAGCCGGCTGGGCTTCAGCGTGCAGTCGCACCCGGAGTCCGCGCAGAGCTACATCTCCGCCGTCTACCGCGACAGCGTCGCCGCGCGCGACGGCCGCCTGCAGCCCGGCGACGTCATCCTGCAGGTACACACGCACACACACACACACACACGCACACACAAACACACGCACACACACACACACACACGCACACACAAACACACGCACACACACACACACACACACACACGAATAAATACATACATACATATACGCAAACACACACACACACACATATATAGACACTCATACAAACATATATAAACACACAACCACACACACACACACAGGTGGTAGAACTCTTTGTGGTTAGACTCCGGCGGCACCAGCGCCACACCTATTTCTGCCTCATAACAGCAGTGTTAAGCGCTGCTGTGTTCTGGTTTGAAGGGTGTGGTAAGGGAGATACTTTTCCAAGGCGTTCCAGCGTAGTCCGACCTCAGGTAGGAATATCTAATCCTATCTGGGGTTGATTACACATGTCCATGGGCGGCACAAGTCCTCTAGGAAGTACGTAACCAAGAAAGAGCTTGAACGACTGGTAGCCAAGCAGTAGGTGAACATAGCTTATAAATAAATAGGCCTTTCCAGGTCAATAAACCCTTAGTGGTGATCCCACGGGGAGCAAGGAAGGTAGAGAGAGACGGTTTTTTAGTCGGTACAGATCGCAACCAGGCCAAGTCCGACATATGAGGTACTAAACATCTTGACCCTATGATACGTAATTGTATTTTCCCCACAGAAAAAAACACATACACACCACACTGTTACTAAGCGAGACGTGCTGTACTGCACAACAAGATGTGGCGGTTCGTTTAGACCGTCACTCTACTGTTAACTTTATTGTACTACTTTACAGATATTTATAAATGTTTATTATACGACTGATTACTTAATTTAGAATATTATTGTGTCATTAATTATATTATCTAGTTAATTTATAATATTCATGTGTATTTCTGTATCTATGGTAAGTCTCGCATTTCTTTGCCACTGTCTATGGCAACACAGAGGCGTCCATGTTTTTTACATACTTCGCCTAACATCCCGACTAACACTGACATAAGCGACTTTTATTTGCGTAACCCGAAGATTAACACGCCCGCAATTTATACACCAAAAAGACATATACTACGCGCTGCGCATCATACACTATGTATTCTACGAGTAACATACTACGCACTACACACCACACATATTATATCCTACGAACACGATATTTACCACATATTAACAAACCCGCTATAAACAACACGATAGTGCGTGTCGCACATTAACACTCCACAATCCTTACTCCACCTTACACTACGTAATATTTATTACACTCACATACACTATCGGTATCACACATTACATATCATATGCGCTACATAAGCTACATACATTACACTATACACCGAATCATGTGTATATAAAATGTTTTGTTCGTCTTTATCGATATCGATAGACCATCCCATTTACAGCAACATTAAACGAAGAATAGTAAACTTTTACATCTTGTAGAAAATGTAAAAAAATCAAACAAAACTTTTAGACTGTTTTTAACATCTTTTAAATTTAATTTCAGGTAAACGACGAAAACGTGACGTCAATGAAAACTCCCGAAGTCATCGACCTATTACGTATTCTGAGAGGATCTATTTGCATTACCGTTTTACGTCCACCCGCACAATGAACATCCCGGATAAGTCCAAAATATCCGTATTTTGGAGGACTGGATTGAAGGCTATACGAAGAAGTGAAGCCAAAAACTTTTTGGAAGTCGAGCTAGATAAAGAACAATATCTGTGGAAGCAAAGGATGAAATATAATAAAGGAAGCACAATTTGAAACTGAGCATTTCTTGTTATTGTAAGGAATACTATAAATGTTCAAAGATACTCCTAAAAACATACATTACTTTAATATTGTGCAATTCATAATAAAAATATCGTCAAACTTACATTTTTGAGTCAAAATGTATAATGGAATCAAACAGTTTCAATTACCTACTTTCATTTAAAAATCAAATCCGCTTAAAAGTTGTAAACCGTTGTAATGTTAACGTTAACGTTAACCTTATTTCAGTGAATCGTAAAACCAAAACTTCGATGATAATCCTGCAAAAGACCAACGCGAATCGTAGAAATAAATAGATGCTAGTAGACTAATTACAGCATTGACTTTACACATTAAAACTGTAGCTGACTGAATTTCAATCGGAAAAAACAAAACTACCTACTTATAATTTCCTTTAAAACGACACATGAGTAACAAATTGAAAATATGATTTTAATAAAGTAAATAATAGGTAATAACTAATCTAACAATAAAAAGAATCGCATAAACTACGTATATTTCTGTGCTATTTAATTTAGTAACTGTCGGGTATTGTAAAAAGTTCCTACTTAAGGACTATTTTATTACTTCTATCGATAAATGAATAAATAAATAAATAAATTTGCATTATCACTTAACATATTAATCGTATGAATATTGTACATGTTAAAAACTTCAGTTGAATTTGAATTTAAAAAGAATTACAAAAAATTACCGTTCATTGTAATTTAATAAATGTTAATAGCTCTACGTAATGTAAGAAATTTGGTCTTGCGAATGATCTCTTAAGAATCTCGTCAAATTTTTATATCAGTTAAACAGAAATATTAAAATAAAATACTATAATGCAAGTGTAGAATTACACTTGAATAATGCCTTCATAATGACCCCGACCAATCTGACGCAACGAATGAAATAACGATATTTTTCCAAAAAGTTTCAATTAAAAATCTACACAGTAGAGACACAAAACAAATGTAGTAAGCTTTTCTACGAGCGTAGCGTATATTGTAGTTAATAAAATAGTAAAATAAACATTTTATATAAAAAAAAATACACTTAACTCCATTGCGGTTTATCAAAAATGAAATTAATTTAGAATAAATTTTAACTGGCAAAAAGCACTATTTTTCTTTCAAAATATGTTAATTTGAAGGTTAGATATACCTAATCGTAGCGTCTAAAGCTTACAATTCACGGTCATCGTAGTTGCTTTAGATTTGTGACAAATTTTCTTAGTGTATACGGAATTGAATACTTGTTTACACGATCACTAGAGGTTAATACACAACAATTCGCATTAAATTCACCATTATATAGGTACCTAAGTATTTATAAGAACTTAAATACAAAATTTAATCATCGGATTCCTAACTTACTTCTAAGGTAGATGAAATTACATTAATCCATACGGAATGGATAAAGTAAAAAATAATAAGAATACGATTATTGCTCTATTTCCCAGTGGGTACTGAATTAATATTCTAGTCAAATTTAAATTGTAATTGAGTGAATCACGATTAGATCTTCGTTTTTAAATAAAAATATTTAGTAAATAGAGCCTTGATATCGTAATGAATGTCTGACGTGAGTCTGCCATTAAAATGTAATATAATGTAACTAAAATTTTCACTTTAATTTCCATAAGCTATATATTGTTATCAAATGAAAAGATTTTATCGACAAATCAATTTAAAATCTATTTTAATATACATTATAGCTGTAAGTTAGTTAAAGTTAATGTAGCTAAACACACTTACAGATTAAATCACTAAACGAAACAAAACAACTGATATTCTAAAATTATTGTGATGGATTTGTGTTAGTAGATATTTACTGTTTAACATAAATTCTAAATGTATGTAATAAATTGGATATTGGAGTAAACATAATAATATAATATTAAATATATGGTACTTATATTTAGGTGCAGTTAGGTCGGAAACAGAATTTAGATTGAACTAGTTGATACTAGATTATTGACGGTAAACTTCAATAATAACTACTCGCGATTTAAGAAAATATTTATAAAACTAATTTTGCATATAGAAATAATATATGAACATCAAATGCGCCACATGATGGCGGCAGCATCTGACGTACAGTTGTCTGTACCACGTTTATTTCTGCCTTATACATGTTAAATGGTAATATGTTCTAGATTCCATACTATAGTAAAACACTCTGTCACACTTACGAAGCGTTCTAATTCGATCCTAAGGAAAAGCACAATATCAGTGGCTGATATTAAATAAGGTTCAAAACTTTATGATTAAAAATATCCATAAGCGACAGTTACCACTTACTGCATACTCGTTTTCTTCTCCAATTCCATAAAAATATTGAAAAAAATATAATATGGGGATATGAAAAGTCAAATCTCTAGCTAGAGGTCATATAAAATGTTGATATTTACACAAATCTCAAAACAGCCGTCATGAATATCGTAAATTACTCATAGTAATACATCTCATACACTTTAACGATTATATAATTATTAATTACTAACTAATCATAGTATGCTACGGTCTTAGACACTTTATAATACTTTACATTATCGTATGACATTACGATTATATGCTAAGGAAATTACTTATAATAAAATATGATGGATTGAATCCATGTAAGGATACATATAATTATGAGTAGAGCTTTGTTCACACGTAGCTATGTGATTAGTAGATTATAATCACATTATAAATTTAAGTCATTTTACTGAATTTGAAACAAAAATAAAATTAATTCAAGTATAAAATAACTAAACGATGTGTTATTATTGAAGCTTACCATATGAGAAATTTTATGTGAAGTTAAAACATAAAAAGGATTAAGCCTTATTCTTCCCACTAATTAATAAGTAAATTGAATGGAAGATGGTATTGTTATAACCTATTTTTATGAACACGCAAATTGTTTTCTTTTAAAAATACATGCATTAAATTTATACAGCAGGAAATGGATATTCACGTATGTAATATGCTTATTCAGAATTGTATTTGTTTATGAAAGCAGTATTAGTCATGATCTCGTATAAATGTGCAGTATTATGGGTGCAACAAGAGTGAAAAGTAACCTATGTGTTGTCCAAATGCAAATGCATATGTGTCCATTTACTGCAGCCCTTTTCAGAAATATTATATATGTTTAGATACCGCGTTAAGGAGTAAATGAAGGAAAAAGAATATGACAAACGTTTGAATTATTGTGGGCATGAGAGGCACTGACCACCGTGTGTACTTTGTTCTATGTTTGTATGTATGCATGTACGTTGAATGTTTGATCATGAGTTAGCCGGTTATATATTTTCCGAGCCATACATCTAGACATATACATTATCTCTGATTTTAATGTAGAACAACATATGAATGTATGTATTTTTATAAGAAAATAGATATCAAGATATTATTTTGAATGGTGCTCAAATTAAAGTATGGATAGCTGAATGTAACATAGTTATGCATTGCTTGCTAGTCTGTCACTATGCCTTACACGTCTGGACTGTAGCCGTTACGTTAATGTTGAAGTTATTTTTATGGAGATGTCAGTCATAGAAATATAAATGGAATGTATGATAAACCTTACCTTATAAAATAAAATATAATTATGAAATAATTTAATGTTTTATTTTCTTCTTACCTTTATTTATTGTAATTGAGTTTAAAGCCCCTATTTCTGACCCAATAGGGTTCTTAAAAGAGTTATCTTTTAGCCTAAATAGATTGCAAGAGGTATTCCAAATATCTAATTACAATTCTAAATATTAGCATGCTTAAATGGACTTCGCATAGTTCGCTTTTCAAGTAATATGAATAACATAAGTTTTAGTTTAAAGGTACTTAAGATATTGCAAACACCTGTAAACTCATACTCGTAGATAGCGAGATAATCATAAGGAATTTCACGTAGGACTCTATATTATTTTTTAATTGGTAGTGAGATTTTTTTAAGTGCACTGACCACTTAACATCAGATCGACATTCTTATTTGGAACTATTACAAAAATTGTACGTAGGTACAACAGTCTCACTATGAAGACGTCGATAGTGTTGTAACAAGTTACGTCAGTTATCTGAGACAGTGATACACCTGCACAATATGCGTGTAATAATGGCGGATCCAATCGGCGGAACGGAACGGTGCCCGCATAAGCAACGCCATCCATCCACGACGTATGGAAATTCGTTCACGAAGTCTTCCACTGTGCGATTCCGTGACAACGACGGTAAAGTGTAAGCGCCCTTTGTTATTAGTTACGTATACTTTCGTGTTATGTGGTCAATAAATTGTAGAAATTAAGTATCAAAGTAACCTGCTTTTTGATCATCCTAGCGATAAGTTGCTTATTACCACAGGACTATAGTACATAGTTTTTTCTTTTACTCCTCAGCAGTTCTATATTAACCTAAGTTCGACTAACTTTTTAAAACTTTGCTATCAGTGTCAAATGGATAGTTAGGCAATCAGGCGAATAGGATGAAATAGGATGAAATAATATCTAAGAGTTTTATTTTCTTCCATTTCGTTGTGGAACCTTAAATACAAAGCGTACTTTGGATTCGAACCCACTACAGACAACGTGACGTATTGGCTATCTTAAAGAAATGCATTTTTACTCGTAGATACTTTAAGAATTCAATTAAAGCTGTCTATCAATCACTAGGGCAACTAAGATGTTAAAAAGCGTCATTTGTTAGTGCTTGGTGTAAATATGAGTAAATACCTAGTACAATCACAAAGTACTATAAGGTACCTAATACAAATTTACTTCCAGATCACATTAATGAGCAATAGAGTAAAGAGTAAATGAGGCGAATCTAATTAATATGTAAGCTTATGCTATTACATAAAACATGCCCATAATTACTGTATTAAGCATCTGCACGGGATGCACTTCATTGGCTCTATTCAAATCATTTTTAGACACATATTATTCTAAGAAGATACGTTATAATAACACCGACTCTATTAATCTTCCATTCGTAAGCGCCTTGTTGTCTAGCGACGGATACCGACCTACGAGCATGTCTTCTGAATCTTGCTCTCTTCTATAACTTTTCGGCTTCCACATGGTCTCAGAACTTTGAGATGACCTGTGCTTATTTTGCATCAAAATCAAAATCAAAATCTCTCGTATCAAAATCTCACTTCAAGATATTGTAAGTATAAATAGGTCCAATTTATTTATACCTACAATTTATAAATACAATGATATTCTAGTATGTGAATTATCATACAAATGACACTACACCGTTAAAATAATACAGCGCAAAAGAAAATAATATAGCCAGAAAAGAGGCCATTCGCGTACAGTTAGGAACAAAGTAAAAGGCAATTAATTATTATTTAATCTATGGGCCCGCGGCATATGGTTGAGCGTTACGGTCAGCGGAGTCCACCTCGCCGGACATGCTCGGCTGCACCGCGACCGCTCCGAATTCAAATCAGCTCAACCGTCTTTGACTTTTCTACTTTGTTAGAAACTGACTTACAGGCGAGCAATAGTGCCCATAGTGGGTGGTCATCGTTGTCTACACATTTGCAATAGTATTGAGTTAGTGAAATGAAATGAAATATTATTATATTTATTTTGTATAGGCCAACGGCGGCACTTGTCAGTTACAATATTTTCTTAAACTACTACCGGATCGGAACGCGACCTCTACTGAGAAGATCCGGTAAGAAACTCAGTGGGTTTGTCTTTTTTAATTTTAAAAATAATTATTCTCTTTTTTTTTAAATGCCATTATTTTTACATATAATTAATAAAGCATTAGCTCCAGTATCTTGCTTTACTGTATTGAAGATAAGCTGTCTACGTTTTTTAAGATTCGAAAATCTTAAAATTCCAAATACTAAGCAGGGGTTATTAATGTAAGCACACTTAAAATTGTAAAGCTGGTACAGTATCCGAGTTTTAAGGAACACTACAAAAGTAAAATGGTCTTATCCTAATGGGAACACAAAATATAAAAATTGTAGGAAGCCATTCGAAACGTAATTAGTAACTCTATTTACTTTAATTGTACAAATACTATCGTTATACACGTATGTCCCTGTACTATTAGTAGTACAACGTTACATGAGTTACACATATGTAGTAATTATTTAGGTACATAGTATGGTCATAATCCGATATTTTTTGCAAATACAATACATTAATGAGCAAAATGAAAGAAAGGTATAATTATGTAGCATCTCTTCATTTTCCTGTAAATCTCAATTTACTGTGATATAGACCACAATCATCACTGTGAAGTTAATTGCTACATTTTTATAAAGCTCGTACAATAGATCTCTGCGAATATAAACTAAAAACTCGTAATTAAAAGATCAATTAAAACCGAACAGCGCTATCACGTCTGACACTACGTAACACGGGGATGTAGAGCCGTAGACACGCGACTTCCACTCTACTGACTCTACGTGGGCAGTTGCAACCTGCCAGCCAGCCGCGCTACCGCGTTAACGCTATCGTTCGCTCCGGAAAACGGAAGTGCAGTGAGTGACTCTACCAATAATAATACCATAATTCGGCCCAATTTGCCATATTGTATGGCGGTGTTTTATTATCAAGGACAGGGCGAAATCGTAAGTTATTCACTATTTCATTTTATTTTATTTGCGTGTATTTTCAAAAATATAATTTATGTTAATATTTACAAACTTTATTTTCTGGGATATAGATATGTTCTATAAAATTTTAATTGTCGATATAAGATATTATGAAACAAATAACTTTTTCATAAATAATTCTATGGTATGACTTTTACATTATTTTTTACCGATTTTTTCGAGCTCATTTACACATTTAAGAATTTATAAAATAAAGTTGGAGAATACTATAATTGTTTACATCCGATATCATATTTGAAAATATAATTAGTCCTGACAAAATTTAAACCTTATAAAATGTAACTATAATTCATATAAACAAATTAAAGTTAATATCACTATAAAATTTAACTGTAGGTAATTACTCATAAAATCGATTAGTTAGATTTTTACAATTTTATACAAATAGATATCATTTCGATGTAAGATGATCGATTTAGATTTCTCTTGTAATGTACACGCTGTATAGCTTTTTGTTTTATGTTAATATAAATAATTATGTTTATTATATTATATATTAGTTAATGATGCTCATAGTTTTATGTTAGAGAAAGCATGTACGAAAATCAGTCGTTAGAGGTCGAAATAGTGTTGTTACAGTAATAATACGTTATTTTTATACCTCAAGAATAGCTAATCGAAATTTTATTCATAAACTGCTTTAAATAAATGGTAATTTTATGATTTTTGTTTGAATCGATGATCTCAAAAGTCAATGAGTCGGTTTACGACTTTCACTATTAGTTTCACTGGGAGATAACGTTGTTTAAATCATTTTGGAGAATAAATGTGGGTAATATGGGAATTAAGTGTATGTCTTCATCACTACATCACGTCCAGCACGTGACGAATCATTCTTCTTGGAAGGACTGGAACCATCACCACAATAAGTAAATACTGATAAATAGACATTACACTCTTTTAAAATACGCTATGGCAATATTTTACACTATGCTTGGAATTAATGCATATAAAATAATTGGAGAATTTTTTGGGATATATGTTTAATATTTGACAATTTAAAATATGCAGAAATTATCAAAAATTATCAAACCTTTGGTAGGTAAACATTGGATAGCTTAATTATTAATAACGAGAGTAAGAAAAGCACGTAAACAAATCGCTACAATAAGTAGATCGTAACAGATCGCCGCTTATGGGTCAGATTTTATCTCCGTACAAATTGTTTATCGCTTATCGCTAAAGAAAGTGTTATAGCCCCGCTTAATATTTATGAGATTTTGCAATCTCATGACATGACCCTACGGGGTACAAACTTTTAATTTTGTGGCACAAAGTCAAGCCCGGTCAAGATTTTTATATATTTTACAAAATCTATCCTCCCACCTTACTATGATACTCTCTCGAATTGGTTGATGTTTGATATGTATTTCAGAACAACTTATTACCTATTGGTAGTAAGGTGTGGATGACATTAATGATTTTAAAATAACTTCTTCATTTTAATCTGAAATGCGTCGTTGCAAGATATTTGTTTTTCTAGATCGAATTTAAAACTTTCGCACCCTGATAGTCTGATACCCTGATAGTCTTCATAGTAAATGATATTTGATGAAGCTTGTAACTAATTGAACAACTAAGGTCAGCTTGATCGCCATTGTCTTTCGTTATGTGTGATATAACTAAACCCATAAAAACCCTAGCCACTGCGCAGGCTTCATGCATTCAAAATTTCAACAAAGATACCGATATCAATCTGGCTATATTTTCTATTTTGATGGTATATGAAAATAGTACGATACGAATGCGAATATTACTCACAAAGCCATTAATAAATACCAATATAGTATCGCCTCTACCATTCAGTACCGCCTGATTTACAACGCAAGCTACATAGTTCTCTTTTAGTGCGTTTGCAAAACCGAATCAAATTATTATTTCAGATGGATGTTGGTGTAATTCAGAGTATCTATATAGGTACAAATAAACAGTAGACGCTTATCTAAGCTACACAGATGCAATAAATACGAAATTGTGTCATGATTAGTTCAGATTAAACGAACCGTAAAATCATTAAACAGCTCAGAACTAGTATAGTTGTACAACTAAAAATAATGTCGTACTATAATAACGTCGCTATTTTAATTCGTTAGTAATATTCAACGCATTTAAAAATTGAAATAATTATATTTTGTCTATTCAAAATAATAACTAAATGTTTTTTTTTTTTTATATTGAATTCTAAAGCCATTTGTTGAATTAAATAAGTATAAAATAATAGATAAAGTATAAATGTTTCAATTTAACAAACGAAATGAAAGGCTTTCTTTCTCTTTTGTTAAAAACTTTTTTATTATTATCTATCTATGTATATCTAGATTAATAAGTTTTATAATCCTATAAAATTATTCCATGAATTAACACCTTATTACTGTATATTAAATAAGTAATAGTCTCTTAATTTTCCAACTACCACCTACTTTCATCTTATGTAAATAAATTGTAGTTAGCTTCTCAACAATTGGGCGATAGCACTTTGAAAAGTTCCCATAATTTTATTGTTATGCAAACCTTTACTTAACCCGAGAAGCTTAACTCAGTTTTCATGTGAAAAAATTGGCATAATTTAACTAAGTTTTATTGTATAAGATTACTTTGCTGTAATGGTGTAATCACTTAATACTTTATAATGCTATTTATCGAATATACAGAATTAATTACTCGGTGACGTAAATTAACCTATGATGTTTATTTAAGTTAAACAGTAATACACATATTTAACGCAACATAACTTATGAAATAATATTATATTTTAAAAAATAATCGTTTAATGTAAAGTAAACTACCGGACTACACACAATGTTATAACTTTTGAACTATCTAGAGCTTACACGATTATATACCTAGCCTATAAGACATGTGTGCATTAGAAACAAATGCACTTATTTATTTTAATAAATAAGTAATAGTAACCCAAGGCTTCATAACTAGGGCATCTGGTATTTTTAATATGTAAATAAGGCTGAATTGTGAAGCCTTATTTACATATTTATAATAATAGACATTGTTATTTTATTAAAATTTTACAATTATATTTATAAAGTCACAATGTCTAAGGTAAATTAATTAAAATCTTCGTAAACTTAAAAAGGCAACGCTATGCCAGCGTTTTGGTAAAAATAACGTGCATAAATTTTGTAATAAATGTTTTAAATTTATCCGAATCATTTAAATATTCATAATTTGAAAGTGTTGAACTTAATAGCGGCGTTTGTTTTGTTAGAAAGTTAATATATTTTAAAAACATTAGAAATAAAAAAACATAAAAAGTTATTATAATTGTTTTCTCATTTTTATGGTTTTTACTTTTATATTGTGGTTATTACTAATAGTTTTTACTTACGGGGGTAGAAGTATAGCTAAAGAGTAAATTGTAACTCCTTATAAGTACTACGCGGAATTTTCTAATGGTAAAGACAGATATGCACAAAAAATACTGCCGATACACGATACTGCCGCAATTATCAGAGTTCTATGAGTTAAAAAAATACATCTATTAGGTACGTTTCATACGTCGTGAGGTTTAGTGATCGGGGAAATTATCAATCCCACTAGTAACCTTTTTGTTAAATTGGAAATCGTGCGAAGCGTTTTCATTTACAATGCCTTATCTACGTGTGAAACATCTGTTTTATAAAAATTGTTAGATGCGATTGATCTATCTCTCAATCAACTGCACCATTATTTAATACTGATAGGCTTCTGTTAATAGTTTTTATATCCTGGCAAAAATTTGCATGATTTCAGCCGTTTCCTTTCGTTGTGTTTTGTTCATTTAAGCTGATATATCAACTTCGAAGTTCTAATGTCGTCTACTACATCTAGTTCTGCTTCCTATAGACAGGTGGTAGACCTTTTTGCTGGTTTCAGCTTAGTGGTCACTTAATATTAGATCTATTACACCCATTTCCATGACGAAAAATTGTCTTCATTTACGCGTAGACACATTCAAACACGAAGACCATCAAATTTTAGATAAAGTAAGTGATGTTTATTGTCTGTTGAAAAGGAAAGTTAGTAAAAAGAGCAAATTATCTTTTACACAACGACTTCACAATTAATATAACAATGGCACTTAAGAACAAATGGCAATTTGTTATGAACTTTGCCTCAGGGGTTTTCGTCTTGTTACAGGTTGTTGTGTATAAGTTTTATTGAGTAGTATTTGTATCATCCTGGATTGTCACTATTACCACACTTCAACAGTAACTACTTACGCTTCGTCACTAAGATATGCTTAGGATTATCTAGCACTGAACTAGAGAATTACAATGAAAACAAAAATCTCAACTTTAGACAAATCCAACAATATCTCATACTAAAATCCAACAAGCTGTTTGGGCTGCAGGACGTGCCAAAAAATTAGATATGCATACATATTAGATACATATGCTTGAAAAATATTTGACTATTCGCAGTCGGATAAAAAGTTATAATGCAATGTTTAGTAACGTGAAATTTGGTACACATACCTATGCATTTCTTAAAAGGTTAAGTATATTCGGAGGAAACTGGCTGTGAAGGACGAATGCACAGACAGACAGACACGCGAGTGATTTATAAGTGTCCCGTCCTGACGAACGGAGCACTAAAACTATAAGATAACATTTGCAATGTAATCTTCCTCCTGTTTCTTCGCAAACCGCGAGACAAAACCACAACATCGACCACCTGCATAAAACAAAAAGTGCAGATCTATTTCATCATCCTTATATTGAATTCTTGTAATAAAGACAAAAATAATGTTGGCTATAAATTGATATCATACTACGGTATCTGCGACTTCTCTGGCATATAAGTTAGCTCATATTCAACTACATATTGATTTATATTGCTGTTAAGTTTACATTTACTTAAGAACCTACATAAATAGCCATTTAAATGAAACAAACTAAAATGTATTTAATGATTTAACACAACAAACTAAACACCTTCGAACAACCAATCGACAAACCAATCTTCTTTTTTTCTTGTATTAATGTATTTACCAGTGAACTATCTCTGGTAGAGACTTGTCTTTTCAATTTCACCTACACGACAACTCCGGGCAAGACTCGGGAAACGCGCAAGATATTCCTAAACTAACAGACAGCAAACCCGTTTTCACTTCAGCGCCTACAAATACTACACTTGCAATGTTAAATGCCAAACTTTAAAGAAAACGTTAAACAAGCAACATTCGCAAGATATCTGACGGGACACCGGATACGGGGCGGGATGAGTCCGGTTCCCGCACGCTCGGACGCCCCGACACGCTCGCTGCTCACCTGCGGGCTGCGGTGGATGCCCCACTCACTTTATTTATCGAGACTTGCATCGGTATAGACGGAAAAAGCTCAACATAAATGTCTTAATTTAATAGAAATAATGAGCATGCCTTCCTCTTGATGTTGGATGGTTATTGGATTAGTTAGCGACGTAGATCTCAAGAGGGCGTGCTTCCAAAATCTACAGGAAGATAAAAAAATTGTATTTCCATAAAATTTAAACATATGTAAACACATACACTAAATTACTCTTGATTACTAAAATTACGCCTATTTAAGCTTTTCTGCCAGTCTTTGTTGTCTCTGCGGATTAAATTTTGAAACAAATCCATTAGGTAACCAAATATGGGTGCCAGCGTAAAAAATCAAAACAACTAAAATCTTACAATCAGAATACACATACGATGTGGCCGAGTCACGTGGGTAGTCTAGCTTATGAATGAAACGGTATAGAAGCTGATGAGCCGCAGATCGCAGCCGCAAGCCGCAAGCCGTTAAGCCGACGGCATGCGACACAGTACCAACTCTCGTACAGGAAGCAGCCCTATAATTAACTGTAATTGCGAAGACCCAGATACTTTCGCGTAAAAAGCGGCTCACCTGCTCTGCATCTCCGGATTAGATATCACCGTGTCCATTGTTACTGTTGACACGGCTGAGTAAATATTTCATTCATTGAATGAGCATTCCGTTTTGGTGACCCTAAAGGTTACATTAAATACATAAAAAGGAAAGTTATATCTAACTGCCTTTATTACTTATTAAGCTATATTTTTTTATCAATTAAGATCGATATTTGACTATTTATACTATGCACCAATTGTAAAAATAGAGACTACATTGGTTGCTACATTGTAGGCATAACATTGGATCGATAATTAATAACAGGCGTCAAAAAGACTTATAGCGACAAAATCGTTTACGATCCCTTGTTATATTTTATATAGATAAAATTATATTTAATCAAAAAGATGTTAGTTAAGATGTACATTTCATTGAAAAGGCCTGCAAAATCAAAGTATAACAAAGTGCTTAAACAGCTTAATAACTTTTGAATAAAGACTTTAGACATTAATTAATGTAACATTATCATATTTGTACTTCCGTTTCCTATCTATAATGTCATTTACTTGTCCAATATTCTACAATAAACATAAATGTAGAGCTATATTTTCTTCAAATTGATATAAAATTGTAATTAAAAACCAAAACAAATAGTTTTAGAAGGCTATCATTTTTGTAAGATATCCCATAGTCAAAAGCGACAAGTCTAGAGTGCAATAGATAAATTTAACAAAAACTAGTCAAATTATTACGAACACAAAATGGCATACAGTAAAATAGGTAGAATGGACACAGATTCTAAAAGTTCTGCCTCCTTTACACCTCGGCGTCTCTTAACAACAATAGTTTATTTTGATATCTACAACAAATTATTTCAAATCATCCGTAATAGTGACTCTCGATTTATGAAATGTATTATTAAAAAGAGATTTGGAAGACGGAATATAATATGGGCAGATTTCTAAAACTACTGGTTAAGTATAACAAAATGTATAGAGAAATTATGCTAAACTTTTTAAGTAGAGAGTATCTGCTCATATCATCAACGTGTTTGCTTTTTTTCTTATTAGTTCTTTCTATCTAATTATTTCTACAAAATAGATTTACGTCATTACCAACACATCTTCCTATAGGTAATCCGAAATAGCTAAGGGCATAATAGGCAAGGCTTAAAAAATTATGGAGAACTTATACTTCATGACAGTTTTCCTTTAGGAACACCTATTGGGTCTTTTTCCTGACGCTGAAATTTTTGCCGTTAAAGCATGTAAAAAATAATTTACTGTAAAAATAATTTGATGCTTGTTTCGATTTCAATCTTACGACTTCTGGAGAGGAAATTTTCATTCCAATTTCTTTTCTTTCCAAAGAGCTACAACAGCTATTAAGACAAGCTTCAACCATGCTCAAGTCACATATTATGCTGATCACACACATTTAACGTACTCTGCGTATACTTACAGTATTTAACATATGTAGACAACATAGTTATATTGCCACTACGGCTTCAAGGAACCAAGCAATAATTGGCTTGAAGGAAAGCTAAGGAAACATTTTACAGGATTAACTATAATTAGATTTCTTAACAAATTAGGGATTTAGGACACTTACTGTAAGGTTTGATTACACGTTACAGATTAGCTCCCTTCTTAATACCTGAGAGTAACACAGCTATTGTGTATTTATATGTACCAATATGAGTTATTAAAATATCAATTTAATAATCTCTTAGATAATAACTATAAATAATTTTATTTGCATTTCTAACAGAGTGATTTATTTTTATTGCACAAATGTGAAATCGATAAATCTTGTCTATCGCCAATGAATACTTTATGTTCAATTTCGAAGGTAAAGTAAACACGATGTAAGATGAAATTTTGATTGCCTCCATGTGATTTGATTAGATAACGTTCTGTAGCCAAACCTCCGCCGTAACTTTAGTTATGAACAATTGTAATAACTATTACGACTTCAACGTTATGGACCGCAAACACGCTATAGACGTGCTTATTGCAGATGTTCTCACAACATGGTGCCACAAATTTTGCAATAACGAGCTTTGATTGGTTTATACCACGTAGATCACATTTCCAGATGATCATTGAGGTCAATTATTATTTATTCGCTTTCTTTCTGATCAACATAGTCAACAACATTTAAATGTTAAAGATTCCAAATTTATCTTTCTTTATTTATATCCCACACTAAGATTATCTCTGTGTTATCACGAGGACATACATACAACGGCCAGATCTACAACGTAAAAGTTAATTCATCATTTATAAACCTTGTCGTCTCTAAGTGAGTCAGTCCTCCACCATGAACAGTCCTCGATCAACAGTACAAAAACCAGCTTAAATAGCAAATAAAGAAACTACATTTTCCTTACAGTTAGCGCAGAAGCGATGGTAGTGTGGATTGCTGTATAAAGAACTAAGACTATAAGGAACTAGGAAAACATGGATAATATACTCCATGTAGAATTTCTTTTTCATTAAGTAGCATGTGTCCATGTGGGGCTCTATGCACTTTACCTCAGGTGCTAGGCTACAAAAGCACACTCACGTAAAAGCATTCGTACGTGACTAGACTACACATGGTAATAGTAAATAGGTACCTTGCAGAGTACATGTTTTGCACGCATGCTTGTTTCAATTTTGCATAGGTGTTCGCACACTACGCGATGGTAACTGTGATCTAACATGGATGAGGTAAATCGGAGTAACTTTTATGGGACATAAATTTCGAGGAAAAATGATCAGTGGTCTTTATCAGACAATTCCTACATCATTTACATACTTACAGGAAAATGCATGAATATAGTAGAAAAGTTAGTTAATATCAAACGATAATGGCATCTTAGCGGGAAAAATTTAATTATTCACACTGGATATCCTGAGGTCAACACGCGCGCCAACTAAGACACGCGCGTCAGATTGCTCGAAGCAACACATTAGCAAACAACATACGACGACCTACAGATTTTGCTACAGTTGTCCCAAACATGGTGACTAATTACTTAACCTTAGACTTTGTATATACAAATGGTAATTGTTTCTTATAATTGTTTGTTATCACACACGTTATCACATTAAGCCCATGTCAGCGGCAGTGGGGCGTGGAGTAACGGAGGGTAGCTTTCTCTCGTTTCGGCGGCCGCGCTGCACTCCTTTCGGGAGTACCTGGCGTCACGCTATGCACACATTCTTAATTTGTACGGAATAACACTTTCATGTGGCACTGTAGTTTGTTTCAAGTGCGATATAAAAGTTGTAAAATATATATTTTTGGTAGCTTATGTCATATCTGTAAAATTGTGTATAAACGACTGTTTTACTATGTTTGCATGGATGACATCATCTTTTTCACATAGACGATACTATAATGCTATTTAATTACGCGCTAATATAATCCCATAATTTGGCGCCAGGACACTGATAAAATTTACACAAGTGTATATACATAGTATATAGTACTAAGTAGGTAGTACTTACTTCCATCGAGGAATCATACACGGAGATCACTACCATCGCTAAATGAAATTAATTAAATACATTAATTAATGAAACTTTATTACGTTATAGGTAGAGCTTTAGGGAAGATATAACTTAAAATCATGATTCAAATTTAATTTAAGCTCTAATTGAAGTTCGCGGTAAGCTTTAATAATTTGTTTAGATTTTACCTCATATTTATAAAGCTTTAATAAAGCTACAGTTCAAGACTACTTATGTCCAAAGTTTGTCGAGACATAAACATCAATAAAATAAGTTCATAATGACGTAACAATGAGTTAAATGTGTGTGACATCCAAAATTTGTCAAAAGTTCGTTCAACATACACCCGTGAGACCTGGTGATAATTTCTACCCGATCACGATCACTCCCATGTGATAACGACCGAAAAACAAAGGTCATTCTCCCATAGATCAGTTCCAGTCGCATTCAGCGGCCTTCGCACCCGTTTCGCTAGTTGCACCTTTTGTTTCAACCTACGTGTCATATTGTAGGGCTATCGAACACCAAGTCAAACCTTCTTTAGTGGAGAATATTTCGACAGATTACTAATTGAAAAAATTAAGAATGTGTTAGGGATGAAGTGAAGAGAAACAAAAACATGAAAACAATGGTTTTCTGCGGTTTTCATGTTTGAAAATTTGAACTATGCAATTAAGTCGCTGGGGCAAGATTCGCTGTAGAGTCCGTAGAGACTATAGAGTCAATTTACTGTAAATTTCAACGATTATTGACGCCTCTTTATATTTAACTATCTTAGGCACTATTTCTCCCTAATGAAAGAAACAAAGAAATTAAGCGCTACTATGCCCTGCTTTAAGGAATTCAATAACACAGAGTTACTGAAACGAATTCCGTAATTTTGTAGCTGCGCTCAAGAAGGTTGTAAACATCAAGAAAAATAAGTGAACTTCATCAAAGAAAATTGTTGCAACATACTCAAATGTGCCTAGACATTTTGTCTTCAAATATAGTTTATGATATCAGCGGCAGCCCTACACGGCACGTTAGTTTGTCGCCGAAATATACGTCAACGACACCTCACGTTACACACATCCGGCGGCGCGAGGTCATTTTTTAATTGTTTTATGTAATTGTCCTTATTGTTTTGCAAGCCGATGCGTGTGAATGAACCTCTTCAATACAGGTTGATGTAACGTAGAGTTTCGAGCTTGTTGCAAAGTGCATGCCGTATTATTTTATTGTTGCTTGGGAAATGTGGCGTTGGTAATTTGACAATGGGTGATTCAACGATAATTTGACAATAATCTTAAGAAACATTTAGTGGCTTTATCCTCCGGTTTTAATACCAAAACTTATTTCGCCTACCAAATACTATAATTCAATAATTTGGTACCTGTACTCAAAGGACGCTATCATTCAACCGGCCAATTTTAGACTACCCTATATACTCTACATGTGGTGTAGTGGAAGATTCATCAATATTTTTTGTACACGTGTATAAAAGAAATAAACTGATAGTTGTGGTATATCTTTACAACCTGTTAATGGCTGCTAATACGCCAATACAGGTAAAGATATCTGTATTTTGTTTATATGTATCTATCTGTAGTTAGGTATCTGTCGGAAACAATGCTTAAATTGCAATAAAAGCATCCCAAATATGCGGTGAAAGAAATCGAATTGTGTAAGCAAGAAAAAGAAGTAGAAATACCTTCCGCTAATTCGTTTCAAATCAACGGCAAACAGCATGACGTAAAGATCATGGCTATTTTAGCACTACCATCATCACATTTCTATACAATACCACCTGCTGCGATAAATTTTATTAAATATTAGATATTACGTTATTTGAATTGTCTAGCTGTATAAATTGTTTTATTATCTTTTTTTATTCAACTCAGCTTTCTCAGCTATTTTTTAAAACGTTGTGGTGTAAAAACCGGTTCTTATTGCAAAATAAATTATAGAAATTAATATATTATAGAAATTTCTTTATGTGAATAATTTAAAATTCATAGGTGTATGATATGAGCATTATTAACTATAACTAAGCATACAAACATTAATAGTTTTATTTAATTAAATTCATTCTTATATGTAAAGACGTAAATTTAATTAATATCTAATATAATAATAGTATTTTTACGATTTCCATTCTAAGACTTGTATATTAGAATCTACTTTTTTATTAACCATCTGTAAACAGCTTTATACTGGTAGCTCGGCAACGGATTGCAAAAGTTGAGATGCAAGATACGGTCGGCTTACAAATAGGTGAGCCTTTGATACGCACTGGTTCCCGTCTGGATGACCCAGTAAGACAAGGTTCTCAATCTTCATTAACTATGAACTCACTACTTTCTTTTTAAGCAATCATGAATAATTAATATTTCTGCGAACACAACTCATAATGCATATGTAATTATCATAGTGTTATGCATCAAAGATAGAATATGACGACAGTATTCGAGAGCACTAAAGCGTAGTGACACTGACACTGAATTTACTCCTACTTTGATTCATGGCTATATATTATTTTGACTAACAGCTATACGAGTATATGTCTATATAGAAAGTTCATATTTTGAGAATGCGTGAACGTGATAATATTTTTATCTAGCATTCTTCTTCACTTTTCTTCCAAAGCGTCGGAATAAAACACTCTTTTTCAGCCATGTTAGGTAGGTACAAAACAACTTGCTAAATAAGTTACAATTGTACATTACAAATAGTCAAATGAGCGATAAGTGATAGCTGTAATACTGGTTCAGAGTAAACCCAAACAAGTAATCACGCAACACTTAATTTCTAACACGAACCAAGGATACGGCACCTTTCAAATTCACGGTATAGTAACATTGTCACTTTGTTGCAGGTGGTCGCGAACTCGATGGCACGTGAAGAAAATTAGCACGGTGTCGTAGTGTCATCACTTTCTCCGGTAGAGCACGCGAGACTTCCCACGGAGAAACCGTGCGAAGAAAAGTTCCGGGAAAATGCTCCTCATTGTAACAAGAAACAAGGTCCGATGTGCCAGGTGAACACGCACCATGAACGCGAACCAGCGTTCCTCACCCAAGTTCCCACCACCGGTTCGATTAAAACGGACTCAACACAGATGCATCCAATTGCTTTGGTTTCTAACGTGCTTGCAATTCGCCGTCTCCAATAGACCACCACGTTTCCTCATAGATGGCCGATCTGAAATAGTTGTAAGATTAAAGGAAGGCCCTGACACACAAGTGGGTAAGAATTTAAAATTTCATCTTACTTACAAGCCTACAACGAAGTGAACGGGGTCCCGAATACACTTTTACTTCTCTTTTTTATCTTTCCAGTCAAGAAAGTTGTTATCAAACAATTTAAATCCATTTTAGCTTATTATAAGATGTAAAATATAAAAAATACATATATAATAAAATAAGTCCTTAGAAGGCCTTAATCAAGTTTGCCAAAGCCCTTTATCATGTTTTTACGCCACCTCCTCATATATAATTTACAAAATATACATATTATGATTCATACAGGAAATGCATTTTGCTCAACTATCCACTTCGTAGCACATCGTGAAGAAATCTAATTACCTAAAACCTTACGTAGATGTTCTTATTCGATGAATTTTATTGCAACCTAAGTGTTGAAACCGTAGCGAAAAATCTAAGTCTATGGTTAAATCTGAAATTCCAATTAAAACTTTGCCTAGATTGCTCGATACCCTACTTTAATGTTAATGAACCCAAAAATGTAGCGAACACTTAAAATTTGACGGTTAAGGTAACCATTGATATCAATTAGTTTTGCAGTAATGAGATCGGATTCCGCGCCTTGAAAAATAGTGGGAACTTTAATATTCACAACTTTTACTAAGTGTTGGTATTGTATAATTGTAGAAGCCCTCGTGTCGGGCGATAGTCCGGAAATTGCTTTAGGGGGAACGGTGTTTCCACGACAACAGACACCCAACAGGGGGAAGCCCTACTCGTTCCTGTACCTGGTATTGAAGGGGCTGACAACGATTAGTCATTGTATCCATTTATGCCATAACTAGATTTCCGCTTGTCCATAATATTGTTCAATGTTTATAATAATGATGGACATTCATTTTGAGACAATAATTGTGATGCGTAATAATTAACAAACTAAGTGGTTATTACTTCCTGTACAAAGATAGATTCCATCAAAGTCAAAATGGAAAATAGAGGATCATATAATAAAACACAGATGATGTAATTTTAACATAATCAGAATTCTTATTTACTTTTGATTAGGTACCTACAAAAAAAAATATTTTTTACAGTCCTCATCTCGAAAACGGTAAGTAATGTTATGGCTAACTCCAAATTAACTGTACTAATTATTTCAGGAAACCTTATTTACCGACTAAGGGGCGTTGACCCCGATGGAGATACGCTAACATTTGGTATCAAGGATCAAGTCGGAAGTGATATACTAAGACTAGAAGCCATTTCGTCCAACGAAGCTAATATTTATTTAGTTAAAGAATTAGATAGAGAGGTACGTACAACAGATAAACTTACGAGTCTTTTTAGGTACGGAGGTATATTCTGCAAGTACTATGAATATGTTAATGAAAAACTTGAAGTTAAGTGATTACGTACCTTCAACGAGAGATAACGTACAAGTAGCTATTTCTGAAGACATCTCTCATGTACCTCGTACCTATCTATGTCCAAGATACCATGTTGCTACTCTCATCATCCTGAGACAGGCTCTTCCATTAAAAGTTATAAGGACTTCGAGTGGTAGGACTTCCACGGTCGAACTGTAGAGTCTCACCACGTTAAAATGTTTTATGCAATATTTCGAAGACAAAGTAGGCTGAGTATCACATAAACAATGAAATTGTTACTTCCTACTTTACCGGTAATAAAATGGCCATTTATTTTTTATTCGCAGTGTAACGGTCGTTTTAAGTTTTAATTACCTACAAATACACTTAAAAAGTAAGGCAATGTTATTTTAAGATGTTCATTAGAAGCTTGCAATTAACACCGAATAATTATTTTTATCTAAAATGTAGAGCAGAGTTATTTTTAAATCTATCGAAAGTTGTATTGTATTCTTCTTCTGTCACTAAAAATCATCTATCTCTATCCATCAAGAAGAGTTAAATTTTTAAAACTATTTCATTACGTCTGTACATAGGTCATATATCATTTTTTGTACGCCAATTAATAAAATAAACACTGATTACGTTTTAGGTTCGTGATGAATACTCCTTCGTCCTAACACTGACTGATGGACACTTAGGGGAGGGTAACTTCATCACACAGAGCTTCTTGCTATTAGTCGAAGATGTGAACGACAACGAACCAGTGTTCAAGCCCTATCCCTCCGCCATTACTGTTAGAGAAGACGCTTCTCCAGGTGTGCTGCTTACTGTGGAAGCAACTGATCTTGATGAAGGAGCTTATGGCCAGGTAAATTATATGCAGCTTGTGAAGTATGTCCGGTTGAAATATGTACTAAGAAAGGTACTTCTTATGATTGCTAAACGCGCCAGCGTATTAAACATAACATCAATCATAATCCCAGGAATACTCTTCCACCCCAACACAAATTTTAGTGTTGGGGTCTTCGTGCAAACAAGGCGTAACGAAAGACAAAATAATGGATCAAAATCACGCGAGGCGAGTTCCAAAGCGATTATAAACTATGCACTATGCAATGCAAAACATTTTCATAAGTTATCATGTCATTGATATCACAAAGACTTTATAATTCTTCTTAACACAAGTTGTTAAACGTCGTCTACATGCACCTTAAAATTTAAATTTATTATCATGGACGTAATTACTTAAAATTTTGTCTTTTTGAACTATTAAAAGTTTTCTATTTTTTATCTTAAATTAAATATAGTAATATGTGAACAATACGTATAAAATAAAAAGCTAAGAGCAGAAACTAATAAAGCTAAAATGGAATGAATAATCAGCTGAATGTCATTGTCACATTGTCAGCTGTCGGTAATAAAACAGTGTGTCAATGTCATAATTGCATCAATTTGCAAATCATACAAATATAAACAATAGGCATCAAACATTGATTTTAAAAATTCTTACAACATTTTCAGGTATTATACCACTTACAAGAGCTTGATGGAGACACAGATAACTTCGCTGTACAGACAGTCAACGGCAAAGGTGTGATTCGTCTCGCAAACCGTTTGGACTACGAGCGCAAATCGCTCTACCAGCTGAGGGTGCTCGCCGTGGACCGCGCGAACCAGGGCCGAGTTAACACAGGAACTGCTGCCATTCTAGTGAAGGTCCAAGATGTTGAAGATCAGCCACCGGAATTTGTTGTTGCAAGCCCTGTTACTAGAATAAGCGAAGATGCGACTGTCGGAACTTCTGTATTGCAAGGTATTTCAACGCAGTCGTCGTAGGGATTATTTTTATGAAGTATGGAATATAAGTTTGGTTGTATTTTTCGTTAGTGGTTTGCCCGCCAGTTTTCTTATAATGATGAGATGCAATCAAAGATAACTTTCAATCAGAGTTACTTAAAAAATCACATTTAATTTTTCCTCAATGAAATATCAACATAAACTAACTTACTATATTTATTAATTTAAAAGCTAAAATCTGTTGACAATTTAATAGTATTTGGCCTGTATAATTTTGTAGCAATAGTTTGAAATTTAGCTATACTATAAATTACAAATATAATAATAAAATTGTTATAAATGAATGTTTTGAAGGTGGTAGAACCCTTTGTGGTTCGACTCCGGCGGCACCACCGCCACACCTATTTCTACCTAATAACAGCAGTGTTAGGCGCTGCTGTGTTCCGGTTTGAAGGGTGTGGTAAGGGAGACAGACTTTTCCGAGGCGTTCCAGCTTAGTCCTCAGGGGTAGCAGCGCATCTGTGGCTGACCTTAGGTAGGAATATCTAATCTTATCTGGGGTTGATTACAGATGTCCATGGGCGGCAGTAGCCACTTACCATCAGGTGGACTGCAAGCTCGTCTGCTACTCCAATATTATATAAAAAAAAAAAAAAAAAATGTTCTGCTAAAAGTTATGATATAGCCTGTTAGACTACAGGCCCATGTTGAAAAAATTATGGGTCATTTGAACCACCAGGTGACCTATCTAGAACAATATAAGAGCATAAAATAATAAGATTGAGCACTATGCCGTGACTTGTAAGCTGTCCAACTGAGTGCAGATGAGAATTCGAAAGTGTGTACATTTTGGTCACATATTTTTGTACGGCATTCTTACCACCGATAGATCCATTAAAAATAATAAGAAATCGCACAGTGCCGTACAAAAATGGTGCGCCACAAAGTCGGAATTCTTTTTTATTTTCTGACAATGACCGCGGTAAATTTGGTCATTTGATTTTGTACGGCATCTGTGTCATACTATTTCAATGCTGCTTTTAATCCATTATTCCGCAACGCCGTACAAAAATCATGCGACAAGGGGAAAAAATCGAGAGTTGCAATCCCCTCTTTTTCCGTAGTCCAGGGGGTGATGTACAATCTTTAATATTTTTTTTTTTTATTAACAAAGCAAATGATAATTTCAGTGCGAGCCATTGATGGAGACCGAGGTATCAACAACCGCATATCCTACAGCATCATCTCAGGTGGAGAAGAGCATTTTGACATTGACAGCAGCTCCGGAATTGTGTACACTGTTAACCCATTGGACAGAGAGGACCCCAATAACAGCAATGGAGCCTATATTTTGGAAATTCTGGTTTGTTCCTTTAATATATGAAATCGAATTTTTAAATGATATGTATGCATTTACATTATTTGAATGTAATTTCTGATTACTGGATTATCTGCAATCCTTTTCAAATGTATTTTTCTTAATTGACCTTTATGAGTATTACAGATAAATACAAATACATACACTTCATAAATATACTTTTTGATATAATTTTCTCCTTTTATAATAACCCTTATTTTATAATTTTTAGGCTACAGAGGAGTCACATGTTGTTTCACCATTGCCTAGTACAACCACCGAGGTGACAATTATAGTGACAGATGTAAACGATGAGATACCGAGGTTCCGCAGTGAGAAATATATTGGTGAAGTTCTTGAAAATGCTCAACAAAATACACCTATTACATTTTTACAAGATGCCATACCTGAAGTGTTTGATTATGACCAGGTAAGCCATATTTATTTTAGAGATTTTAGTAGATTGCAATGTAGACATATTGGAAATAAAGAGTGTAAGGGAAAAGATTAATAATTGTATCATCATAATAATGGGTTGTACATAACAATTTTATTCAACATCTTGTGAAAAGTAATTATATTCTACATCAGAAATCACAATAGTAGTAAAATAAATGGAGAGACACATGAGTGTTCTATACCAAAGTAATCCTCAGGGATAGCATCTCATGTCTCCAATGCTACAAAAGGTTCATTACACATGTCTCCAATGACGGTGACCACCTACCAACTAATGGATAGCATGCTAATCTGCTATTTCTGTTTAATATTTTGTTAAATCATTCACTCTCTAATTTCAGGGCAAAAATGGGACATTTGAACTATACATTGTGGGTGATAATGGTGTTTTCGATGTTACACCTTTCAAAGGCATAAATGAGGCTTCATTTCTAATTAGAGTGAATGACCCATCTCTAATTGATTATGAAAAGGTCACTGTTATGAACTTCTCTCTTGTTGCCAAGGAAGTGGTCACCAATAATCCTAAAATGAGGTGAGTCAATCTTGTCTTATATTACAAGTAAAAAGTAAAATCGTTTTTTTTATAAAACCCCTGGCTTTAATAGAAAAGTCTGTTTTTAGATATACACTGATATTTGGATATTTGGATTTATTTGATATTTGGATTGTTAATCAGTTGTATTTAAAATATCTGACTTTAATGATATAATACAAATTTTAAAATGTACTTATTTATCTTTATTTTTAAATACACTTGCATAATTATGTATATTCTGTCCCCTATGTTAAAAATAAGATGTAAACTTGTACGCACTACATAGTTTATTAACAAGTTACACTCAAACTCACAGTAAATCAAATATACATTTGTAATCCATTAAATCTGTTTACAGCATTGTTCCAATCATGGTTCATATAAAGGATGAGAATGACAACTTCCCAGAGTTCACAGAGTCTCTCTACACAGTATCAATACCTGAAAACTGTGGCGTGGGGACCACTGTTGCCTGGGTACAAGCACTGGACCAGGATTCAGATAATTATGGCACAAGGGGCATCAGATATACTAATCTTAGTGGAAGTATTGCTCATTTGTAAGTATTGGTTTTATTTTTTACATTAATGATAAGTGTCTCTTAATATCTGAGTGTCTATCTTCAAACTGAATATAAGAAAGTTACAAGAGGTTAAAATTAAATTATGGGTATGTTTTTTTTCTACTAAATTACATCAGCTCATATAGGACATCTTATACATTCTTTAAACAAGACCAAAGTAGGACAGACTTTCATCACTTAGTTATATAAAATCAATCACCATGATAAAATTACTCACACTTTAATATATTTCTAACTGACGTTACAATATTTTGTTGTAAAATGCAAGCACCTAACGCCCGTAAACATCATATAGTAAAATACCATTTGAATATTTCAGACTAAGCCTCAATTCAATATCTGGGGTAATAACAGTGAAGCAAGCCGGCGATGGAAGCTTTGATCGCGAGCTAATCTCCAGGCATTACCTTACAGTGGAAGCTCGTGATGATCAGGTTTGTTGTCCAGATTTTTATTGACATTTATTGTAATTGTTCGTAATTTATAATTCATCATAGTATTATAAATAATCTCTACATTAAGACGTTTTATGAATCAAACAAAAATTATTATAAAAAATAGAAACCAATTGCTTAAGGATAATTAACTGAAAAGGAAGTAATATAGCATATCAATACCTTAATTCGCAAATCAGCCAACTCCACTATTTGTCAAAATGTTTTTTTATTTATTTTGATTTCGTTCAACGCCATTTACTATCAAAATAAATAAAGAAAACATTTTGACAAAAAGTGGAGTGGGCTGATTTGCGAATTAAGGTATCGATATGTCACTCCCACAATTTAGACAAATCCTTATAATGTTTACATAACACACCATATGGTGTGCCGAAGAATTAGAATTTTTGATTGTTTTTTCTACAAAAAAATATAATTATTGTAATATATTTAGAACTTAATACATTTGTTTTAGGGTAAAGGCAATCGAAACACTGCTCAATTAGTGATAAATATACTAGACGTAAATGACAATGCGCCGATGTTCCTCGCAAATAAATATGAAGCAAGGCTGCTGGAAAATGAGGCCCAATTCGAAAACCCACTGGTTTTGGAAGCCAGAGATATGGATCTGAATGGTAACTTAAATATACTTACAATTTCTAAATATATTTTATTTGTTATTATTACTAATTATTGTCTCTGTTTTATCGCGCATTTAATCTTTTTGTGTTATTAGTAAACATACTTAAATTTATATATAAACAATATAGTGTGTTACGTCCTACCACACATCCTACAACTACAGTTGTACAATAAGATATATTGTACTATAACCTTCGCCAAACTGCTAGTCCGTAGCGAGAATGTGTAGTCATACAATTTACTATGGCGACGCGATTGTATTCTATATTCAGAGCGGACTATCAGTTTTACGCGGACTATACCCGCGATTTGTTTAATAAATGTGTGATTGCCGTGATAGACGGACGTTTAGTGAACACACGAACCACATCTAAGTTATTTCATTGAAGTCCCAACCCTTGTGGTACAATCTCAAGACCTAACAATAGGGCAAATGAAAAAGATCGTTACGCAAAGATTTCATGCAGCCCTGCCTCACAGATGGATTCGGGTTCAATATGAGTCCGGTTCGGTTCGATATGTGTGTCGGACATAGAATGATATGATGAAAATATGTGATTACTTTTATAATGTTATTTAATTTTTTTGTACAGAAACAAAAAATAGTCATATTGAGTATTCCATAGTGGGCGGTGATTACAAATCCAACTTTACTATTGACCCAAACTTGGGTATCGTCACACCAGTTGGCATACTTGACTTCGAACAGATACCGGGCGACAATAGCAACATACGACCGATACACCTAACAGTAAGTACATGAAAGCTGAGAAAATTAGTTGTTCATTGTCCTTTCCGCACACACAAATGTTTAGTCTGTGTATACAATTTAGTTATTTAAATATGAGAGGCCTAACTCCCAATTGTTGGCTATTAGATATAAATCCAAAAGTATGTGAGAAGCAGACAAGCATGCAGTCCACCTGATAGTAAGTGGGTACTGCCGCCCATAGATATCTGTAATTAACCTTTATTAGATTAGATTCCTACCTGTGGACAACACAAACGCACCGCTACACCTTAGGACTGAGCTGAAATGCATTGAAAAAGTATATCTCCTTTACCCTCCAAACCAGAACACAGCAACGCTTAACATTGCATGTTATTAGGCAGACATACAATAGGGTTCTACCACCTTTGAATTTATTTTTATGATTACTTATTTATGTTTTTTTTTGACTCGTGTTGCACAATACATACTCATTCTCTATTTGAACGTTCCATACATTTTAAATGTATATTTTATATTAATTTCTAAATCTATTTAAACCAGGTGCGAGCCAAAGACTTCGGCGAGCCGCCGTTGTCATCAACAGTGCCCGTCACGATCTACGTGCAAGACGTCAACGACCACGCCCCGCTGTTCCAACAGATGTTGTACAAGAGGGCGATACCTGAAGACATGCCTGGGGGGACTAGTGTTCTGGAGGTAAATTATATCTTCGTTAGTTAAATGCGACTAAATGATTCCAAATTTAACACTTATATTAAGTGCCTTAAATGACGAATTTATGTAGGATGTGGCCAATGAGTGCATAAATATCTGATTATTATTTTTTGCCATTCATTTAATATTTTTAAATAAAACTCTCTGCTATATTTATTTTCATAGGTCTTAACACTTTTCATTTCTTATACACCTGATTATTTTTATCTACGAATGCCTGGTTGTTGCTCAATGGTATAACATAATTATATTCTGTATTCGTTTTTAAGCCCTTTGAACGGCAAATGTACAAATGACAAGTCGTACGCCTTTGTAGCAAGTTTTTTGATTTTGTAGTACGTTAACTTCAAACGTGTCTGGACGCAGACTATTAAGTAAGTAAGGTCCTGATTTACCATCAAACTAATAAGTGGTATAGTCCGCGCAAAACTACTTGTCCGTCTTAATATAGAAACGACTCACGTCGCAGTAGATATTAGCGGGATGAAGACAGCGCGGGACTCTCCCGGCACCCGTACACTACCCGCTGTCGCCCATGTGTGCATAGCTGCGTTAGTGTGCCCTTACTTCAGAGTGGACTAGATATTTGGCGCGGAATATAATACGAATGATTTGTTCCAGGTGAAAGCCCGCGACGCGGACGGTTCTGCGCCAAACAACCGCATCGTGTACCGCATACAGCGCGGCGCCAGTGATAAGTTTGTCATCGACTCCCGCTCCGGCCTGGTCTCCGTGGCCAACGGGTCTTCCCTGGACCCTGACAGGACAGACCCTAAAAGCGACCGGTATACTCTTACTGTGGTTAGTATACTTTGTATATTTATTGTAAAGTAATTTTGTAAAGTTAATGTATTTCTTAAATTTCCATATGGTAGTACTATTGTAAGGTCATATTATGTATCTGAAAACATATATCTACATAGGGGAACTTAAACTTTCATTTTCAAACCATTCATATTATTTTGATAATTGTAAAAAAATCTCATGCACTTTAATTAAGTTATGCTTTGAAACTTTTATCACAGTTTTTTTTATAATTTTTAATGTATGTTTAGTATTGTTTAGTGTATGTCTAACACACAAAATATTATCAAAGGTGGCACTAGATGGCGGTATCGGGGAACATCAGCTGAGCGCGGCTGTTTTAGTGAATATCACGATAGTGGACGTCAACAACAAGCCGCCCGCGCTCGCCGAGCCCGGCACCGTCAGCGTTCTGGAGAACACACAGGTTAGTTATACAGAACCCAGCTAATAATTAACAAAACGAGACAGTTGACGAGTACGGCTACTTGTTGTGTTGAGTTTCTACAGTAAATTGGTATGAAACACTATTATGGTTAACGGTATGGCACTGAAGATTATGATAATGATAATAAAGAACAGAAAAATACAAAGACATACCCACGACTTTCAAGCCGGAGCTTCTTATACTTTGAGCGAAAATTAGATTTCCCATTTCTTAATGCAACATTTAGATACTCGCGAACAATCTGCCGAGTAATGACGAGTACGTGAACGCCGCGCACGAATATAGACAATTAATCGTTTAAGTCGCGTAACGAAAATTTTACTCTACGGAGAAAAAACGAGCATCAAACACGCCCGTAGGATGTATACGTTCACATACTTGCACCTAATCGTCTTTGCTCGATTAGTATCAAGTATCGTACGTATAATACGTTAATATCTTAGTAAAGAGTACCAAAATGATCTTCCAGGTAGGCACAATAATCTACCAAGCGATCGCACACGATCCCGACGAGCAGCCAGTACTGCGGTACGCTATCGACCAAGCGGGAAGTTCCGCGCGGAACGAGGACGGCGTGCCCGTGCCGTTAGCAGAGTACGACTACATGGCGCTATGGGACCTCAACGCTGTGGACGGCACGCTCAGGGTTGTAAGGTGAATGTTTGTAATTGAACAGTTAAATAAAACTAGCAAGGAGATGATGATGGACACGGCTGTCTGTAAACATCCATAATCAGTTCAAAATAGGTAATGAATCTGAATTATCGAATGTCGACCTTATTAGTGGAGAATAATTACGAAATGTTTGCGATTGTAATGTAAAAAGGTTCATTCTCGGGCTCGTGTATATTGAAAGGCGTGTTACTTTAACGATGGTTTTATTGAGTTTCTAACTCTACAATTAAAATTAACCTAACTCATATTAAAAGGTCATAGCTCCACAGGGTATTTAAACCTACATAATTTGACAGCCTTTTATGACTGATGTGTAATTTTGAACTAAAACCATTAACCATTTTTTGTCTATGTATTCAGCTGTGCTTCTCCCACATCTTTGGTAACAATTGTCTACCAAGTGGCTGGCGATCGTCCTCTACCCTTTGCATTTTAAGATCGCATAAATTATGTATAGCTTTATACCAAACTTTTAGCTTCATTCAAAATCTTACTCTTGTAATATTCTCAATGTTATTAAACTGTCAATGTATTTTGTTTTAGGTTATTGGATAGAGAAAAGGTGGAAATGATAAAGTTGATGATAACAGTAGAAGATATGGCAGCCATCGACGGCAGTCCACGACAGACCGCCTCAGCCACGCTCTCTATACTAGTGCTTGATGAAAATGACAATAATCCCAAGTTCAGAAAACCATTCTATAAGACTTCGATCACGGAGAATTCAAAGAACGGAGCAAATATTGACAGGGTTATAGCAGATGATGCTGATAAGAATAGAACCATGGCGTACTATCTTGAAGGTAACATTAAATAAATTGTGACAATTATAAATAGATAGTTCAATGGTTTATGCCCAGCTCGAAGGACCAAAGTTACAGGTCAATAAGGTTTAAAGGAAACTATAGAGTATTTAGGTAAATAATAAGTTGGATGTTAGATGGATTAAAGCACGCGGGGTTAATTTTTAAACGAATTACAACATAGTTTAGGATGTTGTAAATGTGTAATAAATCAATATAAGATCTTTTTAATATAGTCTTCCAAAAAAATGTAATTTTAATTAATGAATTAGTAATCAGAAAACCTTATTAAAAATTGAATGTATATCTAATATTCAGTTATAACCACCTAAATAATAACCAATTCCATAAAGAACTGAGCTTATATCTGAAGCCTCGTCCTCCTCGGTCGAACCATAATGATTGATGACACTAGCTGTTATCATAATCATAATCATAAAATCATGGTGATTCTTGCTCATACACTTAATATTTATAGGTCCTCAAGAGCTCACAAGTCTGGTACATCTAGACAGCAGTACTGGTGAAATAGTGGTAGCCAATAGGATCGACCATGAAGTGTACCCTTGGATCAACCTCACCGTAAAAGCTGTAGACAGCGGAGTACCACCGCGATATGCTGTAGTTGACTTGTTTATACAGGTTTGTAATATTTATATTATCAATATTTATTATCTTACAGCTAATATTTATTTATCTTAAAACTAATATTTATATATTAACAAATTAATATTTATCTTGCAGGAAATAATGAGCATGTTGACAGATTTTCAAATCACCCTCTATAATGTAGGTTCATAGCGAATGTTTCCAAAATTAATATGTTTTGGCAATAAATTAAGTTTTATGACAAATAAAATAATTTTATACCTATTTTGAGCGCGAGAGGTCTTGCAGTGTCATGGCGTCTGCTAGTCATGTCATGCCTCTACTTTACATAAAAAAGTAAAAGGAGTACGATGATGCGTAGTAAGGCATGACGTCATCTCCGAGCAATAAATACAACATGGCCGGCTGCCCAAACATGTCCTCCACTACTCTATAGCACAATATATTTATGTCGTTGTGATTGTTGTATTGATATTATATTATTATAGGTATTGGACGAAAATGATAACAACCCAATCTTCGATACGTCAGCATTTGAATACCGTGTATTAGAAGATGTTGACCCCGGGACCACAATAGCAAACATCTTGGCCAGAGATGCAGATTCTGGGGAGTATGGGAAGATTACGTATCTGCTGGATAGAGTATCAACGCAGGTAATTCTATATACTGGTAACGACATTAATAAGGTTTTTTCATGAATACTCTAGTCACTAGTGCAAGGATGCTTAAGAATTGATCATAATACATCGGTTATCACATTTCTTGTCTTGCCATGAAACACTGATCGATAAATCATTTTGTAAGAAAACTAAGAAAGATTTCGTATGTGATGAAAGTCTGTTAAACGTTACCTTTTTTTTTTCAAAAATACGTTCTTTACACTGGACGTGGATTCAGACGTAGAATAGGCTATCTTATATTCTAAACATATGTAATTCCTAAATAAAATTTAAAAAAAGGTATGTAAAACAAAACTTAGAACTGCTAAACTTTTTTTATCCAGAAAGTTTGTTCGTTGTAACTGGAATGCACCTAAAGTATGAAAGTAAACACTACCACCCACGAAGCATACATATACAAATTATATGTATTGTGTGTAAATATGTAATACTCCAGGGTTTACGACCGTAAGCATACTATCATATAATGATATCATTATCTTATCCAGGGCAAGTTCCTGATAAACGCGGACACCGGTGCCCTGACGGTGTCTGACTGGCTGGACCGCGAGAGCCAGGCCACATACAACCTCGTGGTGGAGGCCTGGGACAACTACCAGTTTGGCTACCTCAGCGGAGAGAGCAGGAACGCTTTCAAACAAATTGTGTGAGTATTATATTAACTTATAAGGATTTTAATGTGTTTTAGATTGTTTTTTATAATATAGGACTAGCAGACGAGCATGCAGTCCACCTGGTGGTAAATGGCTACTGCCGCCCATGGACATCTGTAATCAACCCAGATAGGATTAGATATTCCTACCTGAGGTCGGCCACAGATGCGCCGCTACCCCTGAGGACTAAGATGGAACGCCTCGGAAAAGTATGTCTCTCTTACCACACCCTTCAAAACGGAACACAGCAGCGCCCAGCACTGTTAAACAGAAATAGGTGTGGCGGTGGTGCCGCCGGAGTCGAACCACAAAGGGTTCTACCACCTTCAAAATTGCTTTCTGGTATTGAATCTGTCAAATAGGTCTTATGTTAATCACGCCTAATTATCACAGTTTTCCATTTATGTTAATATATAATATGTGAATAACTTAACAATAATGTTTTTTTGCCTAATATTATGAGTATTTGAAAAATATATTTTTCAATTTCTCCATGACTAATCCATGTTCAGTATCATACAGCTATGATGAAATCAAGGAAAAATCAATCACTAAAAATCAAAGTACACATGTCATCTGATAGCGAGTGATTACCGCCATTCACATACTTTTTTAATCATCTCTAAATAAGATCAGTGTCCTAGCTGAAGTTGGTCACAGGTGCTATTTTGCTTTTTTACACTATGTTGAAACTCCTCATATAAGAATACCTTATTCTCGTGTCAATATAGAGTTTTAAGAGTAGAAGCACTTAAACAACAAAATCTAACTTTCCAGAGTTCATGTAGAAGACGTGAATGACAATCCGCCTGTCTTAAGTCTGCCGGAAGATTGCACCACGATAACCGAGTTCCACAACCATCGCGAGCCAATAGTGTCTGTGTCTGCGAGCGATGCTGACGATAACTCAACACCCAATGGCCGAGTGCAGTTTCATCTTGTGGGTGGCAAGGGACATGGTAAGAAATATTGCAACTAAAATATGTTTAAATTCAGACGGAAGTGATTTAAAAATAACATTATTATTATTGTATTTCAATTAATCAAATGTATTGTCGCCCGCAGAATGTAAACGAGGATTAAGCAGTTGCCTACTTTTCCTTTCATTTTCAATTTTTATTTACACTCAACGTACAGTACGCCAATAATTTCATGTTTATACTTAAGGTTACAGTCAGACGTTGACTACGTTAGGTGCGTACGCGCTTGTAAGCTTTTTTTTCTGTAAACACTTGAATGATCGCTATTTATCGTATTGCAGAACTATTCCGCTTCGAGCAAGTGGGCGGCGACGCGAACACTGGCCGGCTATACGCTCGCCAGTCGCTAAAGGATCGCTTCGGCAACTACACGCTCGCGGTGGAGGCGCGCGACCTCGGCGTGCCCGCTAACGCCGCGCGCGGGGAGCTCCGGCTCTGCGTGACGGATTACAACGACCACGCGCCGATGTTCGTGCATCCACCCCAGAACGTCACTATTAAGGTGCCTGAGGTGAGTGAGCGTTGATTAACACAATTATGTTTTCTGTAGTGGATTTCAATAAAAATACTCGTTTTTTAAATATTTCGCTTAATGGTAATCGGTTAGTATTATATAAGTTTACGGGCGGGACGCGCGTGCACACGTAATGACGGGCAACAAGTGTAGCGTGCAAAAGCGTTTTCCTAATGTTTTCTTTCTACACAGAACGCGACAGTGGGCACGGTGGTGGTGTCGGTGCGCGCGATTGACGCGGACGTCGGCGCGAACGGCGCCGTGCGGTACCGCGTGCGGCGCGACGCGGCCGGCGCCTGGCGCGCCTTCGCCGTGCACGCGGCCAGCGGCGCGCTGCGCACCGCGCGCCCGCTCGACCGCGACCTGCAGACCACGTACCAGGTGTGTACACTGCGCACTGCGGCCGGGGCGCGCCTTCGCCGTGCACGCGGCCAGCGGCGCGCTGCGCACCGCGCGCCCGCTCGACCGCGACCTGCAGACCACGTACCAGGTGTGTACACTGCGCACTGCGGCCGGGGCGCGCCTTCGCCGTGCACGCGGCCAGCGGCGCGCTGCGCACCGCGCGCCCGCTCGACCGCGACCTGCAGACCACGTACCAGGTGTGTACACTGCGCACTGCGGCCGGGGCGCGCCTTCGCCGTGCACGCGGCCAGCGGCGCGCTGCGCACCGCGCGCCCGCTCGACCGCGACCTGCAGACCACGTACCAGGTGTGTACACTGCGCACTGCGGCCGGGGCGCGCCTTCGCCGTGCACGCGGCCAGCGGCGCGCTGCGCACCGCGCGCCCGCTCGACCGCGACCTGCAGACCACGTACCAGGTGTGTACACTGCGCACTGCGGCCGGGGCGCGCCTTCGCCGTGCACGCGGCCAGCGGCGCGCTGCGCACCGCGCGCCCGCTCGACCGCGACCTGCAGACCACGTACCAGGTGTGTACACTGCGCACTGCGGCCGGGGCGCGCCTTCGCCGTGCACGCGGCCAGCGGCGCGCTGCGCACCGCGCGCCCGCTCGACCGCGACCTGCAGACCACGTACCAGGTGTGTACACTGCGCACTGCGGCCGGGGCGCGCCTTCGCCGTGCACGCGGCCAGCGGCGCGCTGCGCACCGCGCGCCCGCTCGACCGCGACCTGCAGACCACGTACCAGGTGTGTACACTGCGCACTGCGGCCGGGGCGCGCCTTCGCCGTGCACGCGGCCAGCGGCGCGCTGCGCACCGCGCGCCCGCTCGACCGCGACCTGCAGACCACGTACCAGGTGTGTACACTGCGCACTGCGGCCGGGGCGCGCCTTCGACGTGCACGCGGCCAGCGGCGCGCTGCGCACCGCGCGCCCGCTCGACCGCGACCTGCAGACCACGTACCAGGTGTGTACACTGCGCACTGCGGCCGGGGCGCGCCTTCGCCGTGCACGCGGCCAGCGGCGCGCTGCGCACCGCGCGCCCGCTCGACCGCGACCTGCAGACCACGTACCAGGTGTGTACACTGCGCACTGCGGCCGGGGCGCGCCTTCGCCGTGCACGCGGCCAGCGGCGCGCTGCGCACCGCGCGCCCCGCTCGACCGCGACCTGCAGACCACGTACCAGGTGTGTACACTGCGCACTGCGGCCGGGGCGCGCCTTCGCCGTGCACGCGGCCAGCGGCGCGCTGCGCACCGCGCGCCCGCTCGACCGCGACCTGCAGACCACGTACCAGGTGTGTACACTGCGCACTGCGGCCGGGGCGCGCCTTCGCCGTGCACGCGGCCAGCGGCGCGCTGCGCACCGCGCGCCCGCTCGACCGCGACCTGCAGACCACGTACCAGGTGTGTACACTGCGCACTGCGGCCGGGGCGCGCCTTCGCCGTGCACGCGGCCAGCGGCGCGCTGCGCACCGCGCGCCCGCTCGACCGCGACCTGCAGACCACGTACCAGGTGTGTACACTGCGCACTGCGGCCGGGGCGCGCCTTCGCCGTGCACGCGGCCAGCGGCGCGCTGCGCACCGCGCGCCCGCTCGACCGCGACCTGCAGACCACGTACCAGGTGTGTACACTGCGCACTGCGGCCGGGGCGCGCCTTCGCCGTGCACGCGGCCAGCGGCGCGCTGCGCACCGCGCGCCCGCTCGACCGCGACCTGCAGACCACGTACCAGGTGTGTACACTGCGCACTGCGGCCGGGGCGCGCCTTCGCCGTGCACGCGGCCAGCGGCGCGCTGCGCACCGCGCGCCCGCTCGACCGCGACCTGCAGACCACGTACCAGGTGTGTACACTGCGCACTGCGGCCGGGGCGCGCCTTCGCCGTGCACGCGGCCAGCGGCGCGCTGCGCACCGCGCGCCCGCTCGACCGCGACCTGCAGACCACGTACCAGGTGTGTACACTGCGCACTGCGGCCGGGGCGCGCCTTCGCCGTGCACGCGGCCAGCGGCGCGCTGCGCACCGCGCGCCCGCTCGACCGCGACCTGCAGACCACGTACCAGGTGTGTACACTGCGCACTGCGGCCGGGGCGCGCCTTCGCCGTGCACGCGGCCAGCGGCGCGCTGCGCACCGCGCGCCCGCTCGACCGCGACCTGCAGACCACGTACCAGGTGTGTACACTGCGCACTGCGGCCGGGGCGCGCCTTCGCCGTGCACGCGGCCAGCGGCGCGCTGCGCACCGCGCGCCCGCTCGACCGCGACCTGCAGACCACGTACCAGGTGTGTACACTGCGCACTGCGGCCGGGGCGCGCCTTCGCCGTGCACGCGGCCAGCGGCGCGCTGCGCACCGCGCGCCCGCTCGACCGCGACCTGCAGACCACGTACCAGGTGTGTACACTGCGCACTGCGGCCGGGGCGCGCCTTCGCCGTGCACGCGGCCAGCGGCGAGAGGTCAGATCACCTAGTAACCAGAAAACTACAAATTTTGTCTATAGAAGTCTTAGCACATAAGAACACTTTCCTACTTTACCTTCACTTCAATAGTACATGTTTTAACTATCTTTTACCATAGATTGAAATTTTTAACACAATCCCCTGCTCCATTGGATTCAATTTTATTATATTAAATACTATTTATACAGCTCCGCATCGAAGCCTACGACCTGGGTCTACCAACACCGCTGAGCTCCGACTTGGACCTAACCATCTACGTACAAAATGTGGATAACTACCGTCCCCGCTTTCCCTACAAGAAGTTCTATTTGAACATCACTGAGAATGTAGAAGATTCGGGAGTGTACCTTCCAAGCGTGATAGAAAGGGATGAAATCGACAGAGGCGATGAACCGGTGTTGCCAGTTTGCTATTACATTGTGGAGGGCAATAAGGATGCCATGTTTGAACTGGATAGAAATTCACACAGGTAAGTTAAACAAATTTTGTCTACTATTTTAATTTCTAAAAAAACAATTATAAAAAAAGTATCCCTTGCAATCTGTATTGAATTCAAATAAAGTGTAATAATTGTACTCGTTTTTAATTACTTGTACTCATAGAGAATTGACGATACAAACAAAATATTTAATATGCAAAACAGATGAACGTATTGGTTACAGAACTACTGAAATTGTTCTGCTTATTACATTGTATGCTACACGTGCAATCAGAATGCCCACTATACCTAACTGTCTTTAATTTCCAAAAATAAAATAATTTTATCTAGGTTATCAACATCAAAACCACTTGACCGTGAGCAGAAATCAGCGTACGCATTAACAGTACTAGCCACAGAGGATTGTATCACAACGCCGAAGTACAAGGAATCTGACGATGTCATCAGCACACTGCAGGTTCACATACAGGTCAACGATGTTAATGACAACAGTCCAAAGTTTGTGAACAAAATCTTCACTGGCGGCATCACGACTGAAGCTGACTTTGGAATAGAGTTCATGCATGTGAAGGTTAGTGGTTACTGTTACAATACACTCAGGAATATTTTAAATTATTTATATTTACTAAATAAAGATTCTACTTAAACTTCAATAAGTATCCGTATATGCCTACTTATTTTGAAACATAATTATATTATTAGGCAACTAAAAACAATCCTACTTCTTGAAAAAAAAAAGTAATAGTACCACATGGTGTCATCACCATTTTATACTACTGTCCACAATACTTTCCCCACTCTCACTCTTGGCACTTTTACCACTTATAAAAATCTTATTACGATTTTCATTGTACCTTCCGCATATACAACAAAGAGGTCAAGCTAGACTCCGTTTCAAAAATTTTGCCTAGGACCTATCTAATTGTTTTATTGTATTTGTCTAGGAAATATCGTCACAATAATATTACATTTCCTTGCCAGGCAATAGATATAGACGAAGGGATAAACGCAAAAATCAGCTACTACCTCATAGGCGACGTGAAGGAAACTCTAACGGAAGGGCTGGAAAACTTAGCAGTATCACCATTCCTAGTCAACGTCGAAACTGGTGCCGTTTCCTTGAACTTTGACCCACAGAAAGGCATGAAGGGATATTTTGATTTTAAAGTAAGTTGATTATATCTTATTCCTACTAAAAGTAACTCCCGGAGCTACATTAATTAATATTTTTTTCAAAATAAGTGTACTAGTATAAAAGTAATTTTTTATAATGATTAAAATACAGCAGTTTCTTAATATGACTAATTATCTTCTTTTGTCATAAATAAGATATTTCTGAATTTTTAATACAGAAATATCCCTACCCCATAAAAATGCTGAAATTTGAGGCATCATGCATGGGGAGGGAACCTCCTTAAAAATTTGCATCACATTAAATGCAATACATAAGTTGACTATAATTCAATTTGCGAGTTGTCATTATTATATTTACACACAAATCTTATCTTATATCTTAACTTATCAACGTTTATTTATAAAGCAGTTGTAACGCATATATAATCACGGTATTATAAGTATAATTAAGTAATTAATAATTCATTATTATATATTTTATCTGATAGTAAAAGAATATTGATAATAAATGTCGGCGACATTACACATGTTATCTTTAAAGACGTTCCTGTTAAAAGTTCGTTATAAATAACGAAATTAAATCAAGCCTCTGATATTTTAAGGTTCTAGCAAACGACACAGACGGTAATGCAGACGAGGCGCACGTATTCATATACCTCCTGCGTGAGGACCAACGGGTGCGTTTCATTCTACGTGCGCATCCTTCGGAAATACGAGAGAAAATTAATGTGTTCCGAGAACAGCTCGCAAGGGTTACAGACTCCGTCGTGAATGTTGATGACTTGAGAGTACACGAGAATAAGGATGGTTCGGTGGATAACACTAAAACTGATTTGTATTTGCATCTCGTGAACGGCCAGGATCACTCTGTGCTCGAAGTGGAACAAGTCCTCAAACTGGTTGATAAAAATATTGAGCAGCTTGATGACCTTTTTAAGGTGAATATTTTTGTTCAAGTAGCAAATTGTCTAATCACTAGTGGTTTCACGTCTACGCTATTAAGTATAATATGCTGAATGTACAACTAAACATAGTATTAAAATCATAATAATCCGTTATGAAATAGTTTACGAAATAGCGTGCTATAAATATCGCATAAATGATAGCACGGTACGATCACACAGCAATAGTCATGATAACAAATTTTGAAAACCCTTTCTAGAATGTACGTATATGTCTCCTGATTCCAAAAATCGTATTATTTCGGCAATAAATTTAGTATTAACGAAAACAATATCATCTTTTCATACTTATTTTGAATTAAGCGCGAAAACGCTCGCGGGTGTCATGGCGTCCGTTGGTGACGTCACATAAGAACATCCTATACAAAAGTTCAAGCAGTTCAGTGACATACCTAAAAATGACGTCATTCGCGCCCCGATTAGCGTTTCAGACAAGATGGTCGATTGCAGTATTTTATATTTTTACTAGTTGACCCGGCAAACGTTTTGTTGCCACATAAATATAAAAATGTCAAGTGTGAACAACCCTTACTACTTAAGGGTATGAAAAATAAATAGTAGTCGATTCTTAGACCTACTGAATATGCATATAAAATTTGGTGAAAATCGGTAAAGCCGTTTCGGAGGAGTACGGTAACTAACATTGTGACACGAGAATTTTATATATAAGATTTTATTGAAAGTATAATAAATCTTAAAGTTGTTTTTTTTTTTTTAATTGGGTGTTTTATGAATACTTTCAATATATTGTTTTTACTTAAATTTATTCTTCTTTTTTTTTATACTGTCATCATGCCTATATTGACACGGTTCCGGTGTTCGTAGGAGTTCAACGTGCTAGACACGGCGGGGGCGGAGCGCGGGGAGCCGCGGGCGGAGGCGCTGGCGGGCGCGCGCGCGGCGTACTGGCTGGCGAGCGCCGCGCTGCTGCTGGCGGCGCTGCTGCTGGCCGCGCTGGCCGCCTGCCTCGCGCAGCGGGCCGACTACCTGCGGAAACTGAAGGCCGCCACCGCCACTGCTTATTGTACGTGTACCCTTACGCTGTTTGTCCACCGCCACCGTCACCGAGCCGATACCGATAACTAATGACGGCGCTGAAGTAGTACATACATTTACTATAGCCGTTGTCCACCGCACGTCCGTCACCCGAGCACCGTCATCCCGGCCGCCGATATTTCGAGTAGATCGGCGTGACCGCTAGATCGGCACCGACATTTTGACGAGCCGATGTGCCGGCAATATAAAACACGTTGGAACTTGTCCATAGCACTGCCGTCACACGGGTGACAGCAGGAACAAAATAAACCGCATATCGGTTGCGGTGGACAAACGACCTTATGGTCTAAAATCCCGATACCGATAAGACTACCTTCACCGAGCTGGTTAATGGATAAAAAGTATTTTAAGTCGAATTAAATATGTCGATGATTATATTGCAAATGGGTTGTCTAAAAAAGTTAAGTCAGAATATGATTTTATTTATTTATTACTAGTTTTTGCCTGCGGCTTCGCCCACGTTTAAATGAAAATACTATAACATACTAACATAAAACTGAAAACTCGTACCTTCAACTTTGCTAAAGATCATCACTTGATCAAATGCATAGTTTACGATTCAATCATTAGTAATATCTATTAAAATAATCGATGTTTTGGGTCCAAAAGATCGATTTTCCGATTAATCGATCTTAGATCGCCATCCCTAGTTCCCGTGAGATTTCCGGGATAAAAACTATCCTATGTCATTTCTCGGGTCTCAGACTATATTTGTACAAAATTTCATTAAAATCGGTTTAGTGGTTTGGGCGTGAGGAAGAGACAACCAGACAGACAGACAGAGTTACTTTCGGATTTATAATATTAGTAAGGAAGTAAGGATTTATGCACACACAATACAGATATAAAGAAAAAGAGAAACACATATAAAGAAATAGTATGTACAAAGGATTTTTTACAATTAAAAAAAAATATTTTTCTCAAAAATTTCACTGGTCTGGTTTATGGACAAATTACATGCCAATCGAAAGCATGAAGTCTATAGAATATGCAAATGTTAGGTTGACTATTATTTTCCTGTCACAATCATTGAGTAAACTAACTAAAACTGAAATGTTTAAGAAAACTAGTAAGTAACTGAAATGTTTAAGAAAACTAGTAGTACCAACTTAGTAGTAACAACAAATAACGATCTTAGGTAGTCAAAACAATGGATTTTTAATAACGGGTATAAATGTAACATGTTCACAATTATACAGCCCCACCTGATTTAAGGTAACATATAAACAAGACAATTTCCGTACAGGTTCACCAACGCCAGGCGAATCGGACATGACGATCCGTAGCTCCGGCGGTCGAGTTCCAAACACAAACAAGCACAGCACGAAAGGCTCCAACCCAATCTGGCTGCACGCGTACGAAAACGATTGGTACAAATCCGACGACCAAATCAGCCACTCCGAAAGGGACTCTCTCGACGAAAACGCCGTGGACCAAGACCTCTCCAACGAAAAACCATACTTCATAACCACCGCCGCATTCCCCTCGATACAATCTAATGAAACGGACACAGAAACCAATCAGGGAAATTATGACTTCTATCAGCAATTGGAGCAAATGAAAAACGCCAAAAATATGGAGACTACTGAATTATAAAGTTAGTTTTGAATACTCAAAAATAATAAATAATACAGACGTTCACTTAAATAAACTGTAAAGTAACCTAAATAGTGTTTTATAATAAATAGTGTATTTATAACGATTATGACGTACTAAGACTTTTCCCTGACACGAGGTATTCTCCTAAAGAAAATAAGTGTCTAAGCTACCGTGTTCTGGATAATAACGTGTGGCATAACACGTGTAAAACATTAGTTCAAATTTGAATATTAACATCAACAACGCACCTGTTATCGACCTTAGATTGGATTTCTGACTTACCTGATATCGAGAATAAATGACCACTTAACTTAAATAACTTGTTTTCTGAGTACGTTCCATAAATAAAAACAAATTCGGAATAAAACTTTAATTAAATTATTTATAAAACTGAAAACATAAACGATTTTCTGAAGAAAATTTAGATCAGAAATAAAAACGACGTCATTGTAGATTAACATCTAAAAACAAAGGTCGTTTGTTAATCTGATCGCCATATTTACACCTCGCTCAAATCTAAAAATAATTTAGATACGGAGCGGCCCGATATTATTACAACTTCACGAGTTTTCAAATGATGTTAGAGGTAAATAAAATACGGAAGTGATAGCTATATGAGTAGTATTGTAATGAATTTTTTTTAAGAGATATCAAAGTTTGAATCCAGGCCTTTTGAGACTACTAATCAGGTTACTTTTAACAAAAATATATTAATAAAAGCAGCAAATTACTTCATAATTGAAAAAAAAAACTGAATTCATAACTATATCTCGATTTGATATAATTTTCGTCTGAAAGTAATAAAAGGATAAAATCTGATTCCTTCTAAAATGTTTTTATTTGCTGTAATGAATTTATGATAATTATTCTTTATAAATTATGATAAATTGTTAAAATAACAAAACTGTACTGAAATCCTTTTTATTTAATTGTGTTGGAGGAAATGCATATTTGTAGTAAGTAGTTTTTGTTCTTTTATAGAGACTGACCTCACAGTTGACGTAGATGTAAATTCTATATCGATATACCACGACATTATCAATCTTAATTATATGTAATAAGAACTATTTTGTGTGACGATATGCTATCAATCCCAGGAAGACGTTTTGTTTTTATTGATAACTATGTTTAGCCGGTTTATGAGTGAGTGACTGATAAGAGTATGTATTATAATATGTTGTATACTGGCTATCATCTCGGCGTGATTTCGTTTCATAATAAACCTAGAAGCCATAGCAATGGTATCTATTGTAAGTCATTATATAAAATTGCATGACTTTGTATCAACTTCAAGTTCATTTTCACTGAATTACATAAATATTTAAATGTACAAAGCTTAATAATAGATACTTTATACCAAATATATTCAAAAATAATTTTAATTTATAATATAATAGTAATGACGCTCTATCGCATGTATAATAATAATTGTTTATTTAGCCTACCAAGGCTTGATGTGTGTGTTTACTGACATAAAAACCTAGTTCTATAGTACTGAACATTTTTTTATGTTGACAAGTATGTAATAACAAAAAATATTGTAATACTAAAACAAATCATTAACGATGATTGTGTAGTACCAATAAAATAATTTATACAAATTGAGTCTTATAAACTGAATGACTATTGAAGATCATTTTTTGGTTTTTCTTTGTTACCTGTCGTTAATAAGCTACTTTTAAATAATAAAACTATTTTAACAGTTAATTGTTAATGCGAACTTGTAATTATCTTCATTCCACTTATCCTGTTTGTGAATTCAATGCATTTATTTCAATGTCCCTGAACGGTTCAGACTAAGGGCTCTCCCTATTAAGGACTCCGCTCACTGCCGGCACGGCAGGGGATTTTTATACGAAAAATAGAATTGTAGCTTGTAGTGAAAGTAGAATTGAAATTTGAATTATGATCGTCGTCTTCGTCAATTTCAAGTATGCTGTGCCTGCCAATTTCCATTGTTTATATTGTTAGGTTATAATTTTATTAGTCCCGTAAAAATCTTAGCCCTTCCGCACCGGCTGTAAGTGCAGGCCCTGAGCTAACGTTTCAAATATATACTTTTTTTACTGATTTGCCTGAAGGCCAGGCAGCCTGTGTAAACTGAACGGCCCAATTATCACGCCAATAAATAGAGTAATGATTTTTGAAATCATCTAGCAGATAGCAGCAAGTTAATATATCAACGAAACCCGCTTAAAATTACTGCATATATTGGAATAACACCTAGGTTTCGCCCTGTCCTCGCTGCTCAAATGCGTCACATGATGCATAATGCATCATGGAAACTCTTTATAATACACCCGTCGCTATGGGTTCTCACACAAACACAAGTCAAGGAAACTTATTCAAACAAAGAGCATAATATTATAAAGGTAATTCCAGACTATATTTCCTGAATTAACAAAACGAGAAGTTTGTCTAGAGTTGAAACTTTTAACTTAGGTAGTACTATATTCATATCTCAATACATAGTATCAGTCGCTCTACAAATAAGAAGAATGGGAAACTAGCGTAACAAGAATTTCTTCCTTATGGTAATAATGTTCGAGCTGATCCGTAAGGCTAAGTACCCCATCCCGATCCTTTGGACGCCAAATCATAATTTCAGAAAAGTTATCACCAGCATCCCTATGTGCGAGGAACCCTACGTAAATAATAATTTCCGAAACAGATTTATACGTAACCACGAATAATGTACAAGGTTCTTTCATTTATGCATCGATTCCCACAAAATCGTGTACGATATCGACTTTTATAGAGATAAATACCTAACAGTTAAACCTGAACATTTATCAAAAAGTAAGAATAATGTGACTAAACTTAGAACTGAATGGTGTAGTGAGCCTGTAACGTTCATTGGATAGTCTTTGAGAAAATTACATTCAAACCAACTCTTACAGACATTAATATAACGCAGTCGCGAAACATGTGTTACAGTAGAGTCGACGTTGATATGGGTTGAAGTGGATATAAAAACAGCAATGTAGGTACGACATACACGTCTCTTTCTTATATCAGCTATTGATCGATAGGTGCATTATCCTTTATGTTACACGTAATTAAACTGCCCTCGAGCGAGATCTCAAACTTTTCAGAGGTATAGCAGGGCCAGCGAAGCGTTGCGGCAGCAGAGGGCGAGGGCGTACTTACCTATTGACAAAACCAATACAATAAAATGGTACAAAATATTTATCATTTTACGAACACAAAATCCAGTTAACTAATGTCTATGTTATCAAAAATTGTGTAACTTAAACAGATCTCATTGTCACCATATACCCCGAAATATATGCGATACTTGCATAAATTAAACAATCTCGATTATGGGCATATAATGTGTACTGGTAGGAGGATATATAATTTATTTTATGCCTTTACTAGTGCTATTAATTTTATAAAATTTGATACAACGTGAAGCAGATTACATAATAAACGAAGCCTCTCCCTATTCTTTGGCAATGTAATACTTTTTATGTAATGTTTCTAAAACCTAAAACTAACGTAAGAGCACAAGTAATAAATTTGCAAGTTGAATACCTACACAATGCAAAAACCTCGTAACTAACAGCATTGAGGAAACGTATTTATAGGTAATGTCCTAATTTTCCTTTCAGACCGAAACTGCAAATAGACTGAAGTCATGACCACTATTTGTGTTATAATGTAATTGATCTGATTTTAAAAACATTAACCGGTAAAAACTATTTCCGCAGTAGATCTGTTTACTATATTGTTGGCTGTGATGTCAATGAAATTTTGGCACGGCCGTTTCACTACTACAAGACCGCTGAATCATCGCGGGTCAATCGATCCATTGAACTCTGAAAGTGCAATATATTGGAAAAATGTAGCTAGTAATTTTAAATTATTGGTAAATCCAAAGCAATAAATTTAAATCCTACATATTGTTAAGACTTCAGTGAAGTCAGTAGTTGTGTTATTATAAGGCATGCGTTTCCACGGCAACCGGCCTTTCTTCCCCATATCTTATTACGGCTGCCCTTCACTTCCAGGTAGAAGCCTAAATAAAGCTCAAGATGTTATTTACATACACAATAATTTATTGTTTCTTACAATTTAGTGAAGCTAAAATACATCTTGTCGATTGATTACAATTTAAAAGCTTATAGGTTTTCTAATCTCTCCCTGTGTTAACCAAGTGAAAAAAGCTTCGTCCTCCAGCCACCAGTAACACACCATGTCTTGCCACTCGCGCCTCTATATTGATCGTTTATTTGTATGAATAATTTAATACTAAGGAAATAAGGATTGGTCAATTTGGATAGGATATATTATGCGGAAATCACAACGCAGGTATCCTTACAACCACAATATATATTAGATAAAATTATAATATAAAGATCGCCATATTGAAAAAAAGTCTAGATTAATCGTAACTTATTATCTTATGAGATACACTGTAATTTATACTGAAACGTAAACTATTGGAGCGTTTTATAATAGCAAAATATTGTGGATGAAAGAAAACTGACCGCTTCAATCAATGTCAGTCTGGACTGTAGCATGCTACATTTACTAACTTAAAAAAAAGTTGTTTCACTAGTAAAAAAATTAACACTCACTCAACTCCGTCAACAAGCTCATTTAGTAATACATTTACTTACATTACCCAGAATGTTCTTAACACATATGAGCTTTTTACTTACATTTCATCAACAAAATTATAAGTGAACAAGTGATAAATAAGGAACGCTCCATTTCCTAAACATATGGCTATTGTACAGTTTCACAATGCAATTTTAGATCTAGTTAAAGTACAAATTCTTTAGGAATTACATAAATTCAAAGGATGTAAATTTAACTAATGTTTAACTTTAACTAAATGAGTGTATGCAATAAGACATCTACCGACACATCAATGTTAACAGAAAACAATTTTTCTCTTATAGAAAATTTTTCTTATACATTACATAAACAGAAACTAATCGCATATGTGTACCATAATTACTTAGATGCAACAATCGCAGTTAAATTACAAATGACCAAAAAATTAGGCAGATTCTAATGTGACCATGAATATTTTTACACAGATTAAAATAAATTTAAGTTGCTGAAGAGGATTTTGGAGTACAGGGACCAGGGAGCGGGAACATAGGGAGGAGCCCAGGCTGTGGCGATGTGTGTGTATATGTTTTGCTGATGTCACAATTGACTCATCACATGGCATACTTCCGTGTCCACTCTCGGGCTAGTTCATTGTACTTTTCTCTGTCAGTTTTGTAGATCCTAGCGATTTCTGGCACCAAAGGATCATCTGGGTTTGGATCACATAACAGTGAGCAGATTGAGAGCAAAACTGTAATTGAAAGAAAATCATTGATGAAAACACACAACAATGAATATATAGTAAGTTGAAATGAAATGATAACTACAATATTATTTACCTTTGGATATAGTCAGTGCAGGAGACCACTGTGCGCGCAGGATATCAAGACAGATGGAACCATTACTGTTTATATTAGGATGGTAGATGCGTGTTGTGAATGCAACTTTTGGTGGTTTAAATGGATAATCTGTAGGGAAATGTATGGTCAAGAAGAATACACCACCTTGGTAGGGACTGTCAACCTGAAACATTAAAAAAAATATTGAAACATTATTTTTTTCATCCCTATTAATTGTGTTGCAAACAAAATTCATCAAGCTGTTTTGTTTAATTAATATATATATTTTTTTTTAATAATCATCTGATATTAAAAGAAATAAACAAATTACTTACTGGACCCATAATTGTGGCTTGCCAGTGAAAGACTGTAAAGAGAAAATGAATGAGGATTAGAAATATTTTAATTCAAACAAAATTTGTTTATAACCTATAACTTGAAACAAAGAACATTTTAAAACTTTCTCTGTAAGAAGATCTAATATTGACTTTACTCCACCTACTTGTGACAACATAATGTTTAAGTAACAAATTATCCAATTGATTATTGTCCCTTGTTCATTATTCATGAATCATATGTTTTTACTAAAAATAACCAATTAAGTCTTGTATCCTGTGCAAAAGATATGAAGTGCTGATCTATAAGCAGCACTATATAATTAGTCACTCGAAAACACTGATCGATTTTTAAACAGGTTAGAACATCTACGAAATGCATTATTTATTATAACACGATCGAATGAGTCACAGCAGTGCACCAGACTGGTACTTACGATCTTCTCCATGTGGACCTGCCGAACATTGTGCTGGAGGGTCTCTGCCCAGGTCTTGTAATTCCTGCACAATTAGACAAAACCATCTATGTACAACAATAAAGGAAATACAATACCAAGATAAGTGAAACACGTCAAACACATCATCACTAACAAAACGCACAGGCGTTGTCTATATTCCAATCCATTCGCACCAAAAACATAAAATATACCCATTACCGAATCGCAAAACCTTAATCCTCCGACGAGGACCTTTTCACGTCATGGATATATGACAAGAAAACCTCAAAATTGGCACATAATTCCGACATTTTATGTACGCCGTGTGCATAAAATTGTCAACTACGTGAACTAGTAAAACACCCGTTACTCATATTAAATTATAATACCACAAATATACTACATAAAGATTACTAAAATATGGATCGCGCATAAAGAATTATCCAGAAGAAATTTCGATAATGGGTATTCACAATGACGAAACATTCACTACGAAGTCTGTTACAAATTTTACAACAGTTCATCATATCAACTTGCAATTCTTTAAAATAAAAAAATAAACGTTTAATACGTACCCTATTAATTCGTTTTAACGCCATTTGATTACAATATGATGAATTAACTGGCTTTCAACTAGACAACGAAACTGTGAGCCAAGGACCTTTGATTAGAGATTGCAAGATGGCTCCCGTCTAAACGCAAAAGTACCACATAAGTCGTTTTATGCAGTAATAATGAAATAATAACTATTAAGTCAAAACTTCATAGATTGAAATACAAAATAATAGTAACTAATATTAAGAAACAATATGGATTGTAACAGAGCTCAGGTTTTAACAAAATTAACACTCGCGACGAATGGAGAACAGCAAACAGGAAAATCGACCATTTACAAAGAGCGTTCAAGATTACTTGTCTTTTTTTAGGGTATGTAAGTATCGAGTGAAAATGTTTTTATTATAATTTTGATATTAAAGGTTTTTTTAAAGTACTTTATGACATTTACTATAAATTTTGACTGTTGTCATAGTTTTATATTGTAAAACCAGGCTTTTTCTTTCACATTACAATTAATTCTTAAATTACATTCAAAATAACATAAATAAATTTGTCAGCACATGGTAACACTTAACTTCTCGGACGTGACGTATTCTCATAAGAATTCTCGGCGCTATTTTTGGATAGCAAAGTAGGTAGGTAGAGTTATTTTCAAGCACATTTTTGCAATTTGAAACTTTTCCAGGTGCAAACAAAAGAATTTACTGCTACACGGAAACTGATGTGTTCACAGAATTACGTCGATTTATATACATAATGTCAATTGGTATTTAATCATAATTCGAAAATACGAGTTTTCATTGATGTTTTTGTTCCGTTTATTTATTTTATTACGAATATGTTTATAAAAATAAGTAAAATTAAAACAATAACTTTTAAATTTTACATAATCTATTTACGGTACATAATGTATAAAAGAGTCATAAAATCATTGTATAGTATAACCTCTAATAAATTGATCAATGACTACTGCAGTATTGTCAATAAAATGTAATTAGATTTAGCTATAAATTGGATCTGGAAATCATATGATATACATATTACGACCGGCTACATTGATAAACTCTTGGAAACAAGGTCATTATCATTAAACATGTTGTGTATTTTTCTATTCAATATTTAAAAATATTTGATGATTTTTTTATGAGATTAATGTTTCGATTGATTAAAGTTTGTTTTATTGCTATATTCTTTCATTATTATGAGAGTGATAATTCTCAGAAAATTAAAATATAAAATAGTTCGAGAAGAACAAAACATTGAAGCATACTACACTGAACTATTGATTTGCGTAACTAATCTATTATTATTTTTATTAGAGTTTTTATTAAAGTGTTAAAGTTAATCCGCCCAAAGAGTATAGTAACCTATATCCAAAGAGTATAGCTTATATCCGCCCAAATATTTTAGATAAATAGTGAAGCACCTTTATGAATCCAAAAGTGTCCGTCGAACGTCGTAAATTAAGGTGGCATTAGTGTAATAAGAGTGAAGCGGAAAAAATTAATACAAAGCGACAAGAAATAGTTTGCCATCGGCCATTTTTCAAAAATAAAATATTGCTTGTTGTTATATGTATATTGAAAAACTGTTTCAGGGAAATATTAAAATATATTTCCCTGAAAAATATATTTGATGTTTTAAAAAATAAATCATATATAAACATACGTAAAAAAACTAAAGTGTTTAAATTACTGTATCAGATGAATGAGAATGGGAATAAGAAAACGTTCAAAAACTTATATAAAATTGATGATATATAAAAACTAATTATTGTTTAAAATCATACTTTTTCTGTATGTCTATTTACATGCAATTTACTAGATGTTTAAATAATACTACTTTAAAAAAAGGTTTTTTCCACTAGGCACACTCTGTTTGACACTGGCTGCTAGGTTCATTTCATCTATTTGTTACACTAGCGCCATTTGACGTTATTCTAATTAAGGAGTATAGTTCCTATCCGGGGGTATTCACTCCCTTGAGAATTTGCCCGGGCAAAGAGGATACCCTCGAGACCCGAATAATCCCTACCCACCCCCCATATTGCAAACGCAGACGCGGCATATGAGAGACCGGTGGGTACGAAGTCCCATCTTGCTATAGTTCATACTAGCTGACCCGGCAAACTGTGTACCGCCTCAAAATCTATTGATCAAATATATTTCATATAAAATATAGCCTATGTTACTCGTGGATAATGTAGCTTTTGAACGGTGAAAGAATTTTTAAAATCGGTCCAGTAGTTTTTGAGCCTATTCATTACAATCAAACAAACAAACAAAGTTTTTCTTTTTATAATATTAGTATAGATTTATAATGTGAGTATAGTCTATATAGGTTACTATACTCGGAGTATAGTAACGTATTTAAAATAAATAATAACTACTTAAATACGTGAACACTTACTTTATGATGTTATATGATTAAAGGCAGAAAAAATATATTACTTCATGAATCGTGATATTACATACTGATGTATAAATATGAAAATTATAATGTTATATTGTTTCATATCGTTTTTACCTCTGCAAAGTACAAAATGGAAATTTTACTAGTATCGTTTAAATCGCTAAAAATCGATATTTTTGGTAAAAAAAAACGATTCTTTTAATAATCGATTTCAAATCGGCATCCCTATTGCAACAACCCTCAACTCACTCAGTCATCACTTTTCGTTAGAGGTTACTATGTACATTCTTTGGACTATAAATCTAGATGGTAGATAAATCTATAGGTACTTGAACTTACATCAATATATTATATCAATGCAGCAAGGGAACGCCGCTAGCGTTTTGGGAACCATGCCTCACACGGCTATTTTAGATGGTTTGTTTTATTTATAGTGATTATTGTGTTTATTTCCCTTTTTTGTATATATTATTATGTACATAAATATAGTTTTAATATAGTTATTGTAAATGTGTTTTTTTTTTTATAAATAATGTAATGTAGATATATTTAAAGTTTGTTGCAATAAAGTGTTACAATTATTTTATATACGCCATACCAAATACAGGACCTAATTAAAAAAAAGTGACAACTAGCCAATTTAAACCTCCACATAATGTATAAAAGGAGGACCTGTGTATTTTTTTCGACAAATTTCAAATATTGTAAATTAAATTTTCAATAATGGTATTCATGTTTTATCATCGATTATATGTTAATATCGTATCGGCAATTTTATGTTTTATCTCGATAGAAATATCGATATTTCAATCAACCGATAATGCCAGTGTCAGACTGTCAGTGCCACAGAACACCTATACTCCTAACGGAGGTCAGTGCCGTATCGTAGCTCACGTCAGACGTCACATTACGTTTCAGTTTGTGAGATTGTTTTGTTTGAAATGTTGTGTCCATTGCTATCGTATTATTTGAAAATCTCACTCAGTAATGTTTCGTTTTAGTGAATGGAAGTGTCGAATTCAAGTTTTGAAATAACGTAATATTAGCATTTAATAAGTTTGTGATGTTTACAAATCAGCGTTTGAATAAACGAATGTAAATTGCACGCGAAGCGAACACTTCAAACTAAAATCGGTCCAATACAGTGTTATTTGTTTTATCTCATAAATATTTATTTTATTTATATATGGTAAAAATGACTATAACAGTAACTAGAAAAATCAGCGAATGCCAAGCTGAGACTGTTCAGTTCATGCCAATGGAAAAGGTAAGGTTTTATAGTTAATTTCACACACTTTTAATTTTTAATTAATACTTAATAAATGGCTCATAAATTTATATGAAAGTAGGTTATTAATTTTGTCTTCATACTTTCGAATAAGAAATGTTACAATTACATTTTAATATTATATTTTATATAATAGAATTTGACTTATATATGAATATTGTTGAAAAAAAATATATTCTAGAACCATTAGATATTATTGTATTATATTTAGTGTGTATATATTATATTTAACATTAGAATTAGAATTAATTTCATATGTTAGATTATATTTTCACACCTTGGCTGTTAAATTTATCAGTAGCAGCAGTTTATAGTACTCTCCAATTTATCTTAACTTTGCTTTGTGTTGGCCAACAGTTGTAAGTACTAATACTTACATGAATTATAAGTAAATTACCTATTTGGAATTATAAAATTAAGATGAATATAGAATTTAGTAAAATATAAATTAAAAATGTGTTATACTCATGTTATTCTATACATTAACGAAAATACATTTTAGCTGCAATAAGTCTTAAGTCAAAATTCTTTACAGGTAGAAGATAATTGCAGATCAGATCGAGACTACTGCACCAACAGCACATTGCTTCGACGAGGCAAGAAACTTGAAGACAATAACAACTTAACCAAGGAGGATGTAGAGTATATGAACTACAGGCAACTTCTCAAGTTCGAACAAGCCCCAGAGTACTTGCAACATAATCCATTCATACGAGATGGCTATCGGAAACTTTTACCTACAAAGCTTTGTTGGGAGAGGTAAGTTTATTTTCGTATCTAATTAAATATTATTAAACACTATAATTATTACAACATAATACTGTTAGTGGTTTTATAAAACAATATATAGGGGATGCATAAAAATATATAACGGAATAGGGTGTACATAAGGTTTCACTCATCTACGAGATTGTTGATATATTTATATTATCCAGGCTATAAAAAGTAAAACCTGTAACTTAAATAACTAGTATTCATAAAACGACTAAGGGTAAGCAATAAAGAAAATACTTGAAGAATTAAGAAAGTTTTATTTGATTACAAAAACTCATATTTTTAAGTGATTATGATAAAGATTTGTACCTTCGCAACAATAAAACATTTTTTTTATGGTACATCACTTATGGTTCTAGATGGTGCAAAGAATTTATCTTTATGAGTCATAGTTAAAGGCTTGTTCTTTAAAACTCTTATGTAGTAAAAACTAAAAATGTCTGTAGAGAACTATTTTTGTCCAATAACAGCAATGTTAAGCCCTGCTGTGCTTTGAAGTGTGTATTAAGGAGACATACTTATCAGAGGCATTTCAGCTTAGTCCTCAGAGGTTGCAGTGCATCTATTGCCCACCTCTGGTAGGATCTAATCTTATCTGGGGTTAATTACAGATGTCCGTGGGCAGCAATAGCCACTTACCATCAGATACCCCTATATTATTAAAAAAATGTAGGTACATATATCTAAAATGTTAAATCCAATTCTCCGAGGCATATTGGTGTTGTTAATTACATATTCAATAGTGTGTTCTACTTGAACTTGAGTTGTTGGATTTCATACATTATTTATCGTCACCTATTTCAATTGCTTAACTTTAAGCCAATATTTTACAAATTGTTCTGTTACCTTGCAATGTGTGCTTGCCTTGCATTATTACATTTAAACAAATATAATTATTGGTTTAACTTAAAAATAAAAATGCAAAGTACTACTACCCAAAAATGTTATAGAAATTATTGCAATGTAATATTATTGCCGGATTTATATATTTAATGATTACAACTTTATTTTAAAATTTCTTATAACAAATAATTGAAGCATCCAAAGAACATTATGTTGCGTTTTTTTTTGCGTAATTAAAGTTCGAGTTTAAATGTTACAGATCATATAACTTGGGATTGTAGCATAATATTTAATCGCTACAAATGTTTTTAGACGGTTTTGTGTACACAACACATGTGATAGATGTGCATCTATCTTTATCTACACATGTGAATTATACCGTAATATTCTACTTTTCCACACAAAAAAGAAATATTTATTTGTAATCCAAAAGATACCTTTCTCTAATCCTGATAAACAAGTTGACTGATCTTGAAATTGGTGAAGTTCGTTTTTCATCCACCAAGTACCAAGTACATAGTTCATAGTATTAGCATTAAATTATGTAATTTTTGTACTTGAATCCGATCTACTGATTGGTTTAACTTAAAGGTCAGTTGAAGAATCATTGATTTCGCGTTTGTAAGTCACGCAATGACTTACCCGATGAGATGGGCCTTGCGTAACGTATTGTGCGCGACTTCCTCGTTTGAATGGACCGACCAATCTTCACTCATCAACAAATCCTTTGGGAGACTAAATTGCTGTGCCTCCTTTGTGTTAGTAAATGTTCTAGAACTCAATTTGCGCTGTACACATGCCGTAGGATACTTAGGGTGGTAATATTACTATTTAAGTTTTTTTTTTTTTATATTAAAAAGGTTTCGTAAACTGGGATTCGTTGTTTTGAATTCACGCACACAATTACAAGTATCTACACATAACTTTAGAAATTCAGAAATCATTGTTATTGAAATATTTAGATGTCTACTTAGCCGGGAATCGAAACCTGTACCTACTCACTAAATTGTATACCGATATAGTAATCACACCGATTCTCTGATGCAAGAAGTTATTATTTTTTTAATTTAAGTACCAACATAACTGCAGGCATGCAGGTGATCATATTTTTAATAAATTATTTTATAATTTTAATACATGTAGACGTAGCAAAGGGATATCCACTAAGTCCACTTAATAAGAAAATTCTAATCAACTCCAGATAGGATTGGACGCTTTCTTGTGGTCGGCCACAAATGCATCGCTAGTCCTGGAGACTAAGTTGGAATGCTTCGTATCTTTTTCCGACCATACCGTTCAAATCAGAAAGCCGTTACGCTGAATACTGCTGAAAGTATTATCCGCAAATAAGTCATACGTAGGATACATCTCCACAAAATTAATCGTAATATTTCTTTCAGCATATTCTGGTGGACGAACGAAACGATGAACATATGGACGCATATATTTGGCTTCTTTCTCTTGCTGTTCCTCACTATCAACGACCTCGCGATCATCAATATCCACGCCACGATGACCGATAAGACGGTCGCAGCGATACTCTTCTCCTGTTTCCTGGTGAGTAATATTATGTTATCAATACGTATTGGATGTAGGAAAACGTTAGTGGTAAGATCCTTTGTGGTTATATTCCGGTAAGACCACTATATCTGTATTCTAAAGGTTTTGAGACAGAGACATTTTGTCAAAGATAAGTTTTATCTACGACGTGTAGACGTTGTATATAAACCTTATACAACTGAAACTTACTATTTTCGTCCTTGTAGCAGTATTATATTTTGATTTGAAGACAGAGACATGAGTTTTTTTCCACGTTAGTCCTTAGTAGAATTATATATGCTATGAAGTTAGCTGATTTAACAATTGTTGTTCATCAGTCATCACTTGTTCCTAGCGAACATATACAAAAGTTACTCAAAATTATGTTTATAGATCGCTGTCGCCTTGTTGAATTCTTAAGAGAATCTTCAAGTAGCTAAAATAGCGTTCTGATAATTGTATCCACAATTTCCACGAAGAATAATATCGCACAAATACCAACGTGTATGTGGCGTGTATACATCTTTCCATTGTTGTTCATTCAAGCCATTACTGTTTGACGTAGGGTGTTAACAAGAAGTACGAGTTGGTACCAGTATCACAATGCTTACTCTTCCACTTACTATGTAGTAATTGATTTCTGAACAAGGAATGGGTAGGTATTTCTTTTTCTTTGTTCAAGTGGTATTATATCAATACAATTTACACTTGGTATATTATATGACATATGGTTTATTTATCGAAAAAATATATTAATAGACTATACAAAATATACATATTAATATAATAAAATAACTAGCAGTACATTCAAATGATTTTTTTTAATGTAGAGTAACTTAAACCTTTGTAGATCTTGTTTTCGGAGTTGCATAGAGTTTTTTTTGTAAATTATAGAAAAATACTTCAACCACTTTAGGGTCTATGTTTAACTCAATTTTTTTATTAAGCAATGATATATCTTATGTAATTCCTTCACTCAGAATTAATTTGAAAAATAAATATTAATGAAATGTATTTATAAATCGATACCTTAATTCGCAAATCAGCCAACACAACTTTTTGTCCAAATGTTTTTTTATTTATTTTGATAACGTTCAACGCCATTTACTATCAAAATAAATAAAAAAAACATTTTGACAAAAAGTGGAGTTGGCTGATTTGCGAATTAAGGTATCGAAATGTAGAGACAATACTTGCAAATAGTAGGTACATAATTATTTATTTTTAAATACAATCACGTTTTTATTAGTAATTCATAAGTATTGCGTTAAGATGAACAAGATAAGTTATGCGGCATGTATGTAATAAGATGTACTTATATGCCACATACTTTCCTTTGCTCATTACCCATGCCATGACCATACTCATTGTAACTGGCTTTTACAATAGTGCCGTATTTAAATTTGTTAATGGGAATGCCTTTTTGGGCAACTTCAAAACATCTAAGAATGTATATACACGCCTTGTATTGACACTATTGACCCAAAACTATGTATGTATATATACGTCAAATACTCGTACATACAAATAAACTTATAGTGTCCGTCCGAGATTTCTTAATGTAAGAAATGTAGCTCATAATGCCATTTGTAGGTATATATTACAATGAAGTAGATTTTATAAGCAGTGAAAGATTCGTTTTTATTTCAAAGGTGTCTGGATATTACGGCCTAAAATTGTTAAAAGCCAAGTCGCAAGTAACACTGCGTGTGCGATCTCGTCTCGTCTTAAAAAGTAAAAGTTCCCAAAGTTATCAGTTGCTTGATGGATTTAGGCCTAAACTTAGTTATTCTAAAATTAGAGTCGTTGCATAGTGAAACAGAAAGATAGATGTTGATAAAGTGGCTAAGAAGTAACCATCCATTTAAAGAAATATACCATAATAAGAATTGACAAGCAGTACAAACAAAAGGCAGGTCACATAAGTATGTAGGTTGGTATATCGTAGAATCGATGGCCGATCGAGCAGACCCGTTCTTGAATGGAGAGCATAAATCAGCATAATACGTAATCAGGACGCCCTTCCCGCTTGTTGGACCGATGTCCTTAAGAAGCTGGTAGTGGCTAATGTCACTGGGAATACTACTTGATAATGAGAATAGCTATTCACTTGTTACATTTCGTCAAGTCATGGTGTGGCCAGCGACGTAATGTATACCTACGTCACTGACCATTACGAAATGCAGACACCATCGGCCGAGTCGACTCGAAAGTCGACGCCTCAGATGTTCGACCCGATTCTCTCCCGCAATTTTAGTGAAAGTATTTTGCTTGTAGCGAAAAAATGTAAAATAACAATATTGGCTGACGGCTAGTTAATTTTAAGTACACACAGAAAGTTAGTTGAACAATGAATGCTGTAGATATATTCATTAGCAGTTGTTTCTACTTTTATTTCTTGTCGTCTAATCGTGGCCTAGGTTACGACTATGTTTACGACTTTTTAAAAGTAAAATAATTTGGCAATTTGTTAAACATACATATATTATATCAGGGAATTAAAAGTTTCAATCGCAGCTTAATTTATTGTTGCATTTTCAAAATATACCTTAATTTCCATACCTTCTCAGACGAGGCCTGTGTTTCTGTTTACATGTTTACTGATGATGTGACCAATATAACCAATAACCATGGTGTTTACACGTTCAAAATCATTATTTGCATTAATTTTTATCGGACTTAATAGCTCTCAAATATACCTATTTGTTTTCTTAAAACATAAATACGGCACGGCACGGAGGTTAATAAACACTTAATGACTTTACATCCTTCCGGTATTCACGAATTCATAATAGTAATTATAATTGAAGGCACTTTTTGTAATATTCTCTTGGCCGCTTCATTACAGTGCATGTATTGTATAAAAACATAGAACCGTTATAATAATAGTCGTCAATCTTTTACGTAGCAAAAAATAACAAATTTGTAACGTACCTAATCTAGGTGTCTTTCAATCCCTTATATGCTACATCCGATGTAAAGCAAGCGAAAATATTTTTATTCTAACGGAACAAAGCTGAAAAGAAGATTTCAAAACGCAGAACAATGGAAATATTACATCCAATGTTTAACACATTTTATTAACATCTTATGGCGTACTTTGTCAATCGGACTCTGCTGAGCTGAACTTTCACTGTCATTGGCCCCAACTCGGAAGTCATCATACGATGTTCTTGACGTGGAATGATATAATATCTCATTGCTTGCAGGCATGTAGGTTCTGCAAGGTTTTTTTTAAGTTACGTGAACTTTATGATAAACTGGTCTTTGCGTAGGTAAAGCTCCAGTAGCATTATAATATTGATGTCTTTTACGAAGGTGTGTAACACCTGCCACATTTAAACTTCTTTGTGGGCTACAAGTGCCTGTGTACGCCACATTTTATTGAGGTCTATCTTAGACCTAGATCCTATATCTTTAATAAATGTGAAAAAAAAAGGATTTTGGTCTGAAACAATCTTTTTGTTGGCTGACTAAAATAATATAGTAATAATATCAGCTTTATTGTTTATACATTATATAATGCGTAGATCTCATAACAAATAAATATCGTTTTGTCCTGTCTGCTTTTGATCTTCGAGACTGTGTGGAGAGACAAGATTTCGCTATTAGATTATTAGAGGTTCTTCACAAAGTAAGTATAAGTACTATGTTCAACGTTCAAATAGCTCAAAATGTACTATACTAAATATACTTATTGTATTTTATAAAATATATATTTGTAAAATGATTGTAAATGCGAGTAAAAATTATTTAGGGTCTCTATTAAGTATTACAAGACCAATATATTTACCAATATAGACCAATTTGTTTATAGTTCAAGAGCTCTCTTGAAATAAATATTATGACATGCATTAGCAATTCAAATTTCGATTACAGCGAGTAATTTTGAACAAGCACTTAGATGGTGGGAAGTAATACGTAACGTGACTATAACACTTTAAAGGTAGAACTTATCTTTTTCTACGACGGCATACGAGTATCCGCCAAACTTATTTTTAACTATAGCAGTAATATATTTTTGCTATGTTCTGGTTGATGTATGTAAGATAAGACACTACATTGCAAACATAATTGTGCCAAGTGGCTGCGCAATAACATTTTTAACACGAAATACATGATACTTGGAAATCCCATGTTCTGCTCCAACTTGTCGGCCATTGCGACCATGATGCGTTCCAACTTAGTTCTAATTAAGAAGAGAAATTATATATAATAATAATATAATTAAATTGGATATAAGAAATTTAAGCTGTACCCAGCTCTTGTCATGTAGACAACAGAGAAACTGTTGGAAGCATGTCATGTCAATACCTACCTCGCACAAGAAAGCGGGCAGATCAGTTATTAACTAGTTCCATAAGCTACGAGTAGAAAAAAGCAATTTATAACAAAATACATCATTTTATTATTAGATCCATTACAGCCCAGTGAATAATTTTATGATTGTTATTAATACTCGTATACCTTGATGGCTATTTAATGACGTTAAGGAAAAAAATCATAATTATATGAAAATTAATATCACTTTTTATCGGAATACTGATAGTATCTTTAATAAATTCGTAATCTTTTACAGGGCCTCGGGCAGGACTTAGAACCTTCTTATTTTTTTATATCGATACTACACATACATAATAAATAAAATTATCCATAGCCTCCTCTTATCTCAATTAAGGTCATACCGTTTGTTCATAGTCTACAGAAACCATTTATAATCATTTTTGAAGGTGGTAGAACCCTGAGTGGTTCTACTTCGGAGGAACCAACTCCACATCTATTTCAGCCTGATACAACAGTGTTAAGCGCTGCTGTTCTGGTTTGAAGGATGTGGTAATGGAGACATTTAAGTGTCGATCTTTGATCTACAAAAAACAGACAGATTTAATATTAATTACAGGGGTTAGCTCATTAATTTAATTATAACGGTAATTGAAGGTTCATAATTTTTTGTGTAATTAATACAAGTGAAAATGTCTTTACATTTAATTTTCTCATTACACATTAATTAATTATTATATAATAACATTAATACATTAGGTACATTTATATACTCCGTATTGTAGGTAAACATTTTATGTGTAATTATTACGTGAGAAAATCTTGTTACATTTAAATTGTTAACTTAATGTTATGTTGTCTCTAGCAGGTTCGCACGTAAACGCAATGTAATTAATTATACAACCGGATTTTAAATGTTGCATTTTCTGGATATTCATTTTTAACTCTTCAAGGTTTCTGCTAAAAGTTGTTTTGGTATTCAAACAAAATACTCTTATATCTATAAATATGTAACAGGAACTTTATTGAATTATTATCACCTGCAGAAAAAATACATCACGTTCATAAAACAACAATATATCTATTTTGCAATTTCGAAATAAAAAATATATAAAACATATTATTATGTATTCCACATAAGTACTTCTCACATTTTGAAGTGTATCATCATCATCAACTCGTTACTGTTCCACAGCTGGGCACGGGTCTCCTCTCAGAATGAGAAGGATTAGGCCATAGTCCACCGCGCTGGCCAAGTGCGTATTGGTAGACTTCACATACCTTTGAGATTTTTTTTATAAATATATCAGGTATGCAGGTTTCCTCACGATGTTTTCCTTCACCGTTTAAGCAAGTGATAATTAAGTTCTAATACGCACATAATTTTGAAAATCAGAGGTGCGTGCCTGGGACTTGAACCTCGGACCCCTCGATCGAGAGGCCGCGTTTCTTAACCACTAGGCTATAGCTGCGTAAGTTTGAAGTGTATATTTTCCAAATTATTCAAAATTATTCGAGGCGTTACTTGCATCTCTATCTCGTTGCTGCAATGCGGATTACGGGAACAAGATGTGGGTTTAATATTTAACGACTGGTGTATAACCATACATAACATGTCCTCTAAAGCACGTAAGTGCGCATTAAGTTACGCCACTATTGGTGATCCATCCATCTCTGGATCGTGCTCAACATTGCTTAACTTTATAAGTCAACGAGCTTTTGCCCGCGGCTCCGCTCGCTTTACGAAGTAATAATTTCATCCCCTATTTTATCCCCTTGGGGGTAGTATTGATCAAAATCCTTTCTTAGCGGATGCCTACGTCATAACATCTACCTGCATGCCAAATTTCAGCCCGATCCGTCCAGTGGTTTGGGCTGTGCGTTGATAGATCACTATGTCAGTCAGTCACCTTTGAGTTATATATATTTAGATTAAGATCTATAACAATCACGGAATCTCCCTCAAAGACAGAATACCCAATGTCACCATACGAAAGAAGACAAAGGTGGTAGACATAGGGGATAGCATTGCTGCACTAAAGTGAAGATGGGCAGGGCACCTAAGCCGTCTACCAGTGGAAAGATGGACTCTCAAGGTCACAGAATGAAGACCACGGACGGGCCACAGAAACGTCGGCAGACAACCAGCCAGATGGACCGATGACATCATACGAGTGGTGGGAAGAGGCCGGATGAGGACAGCGCGAGATCGGGACTTGTGGAAGTCGAGTGAGAAGGCCTACATCCAGCAGTGGGTGACAAAGGGCTGAAGAAGAAGAAGAATCACGGAGTTGAACACGCTCCGTTTTAGTATGGTTTTACTGTAGAAGCATGTAACATGATTCTAAAGTTAGGCTACTCTTAAACCAAGTCAATAATTATACAAACATTATTTTTTTCAGATCTGCATGGCTCTCTCAGCGCTGTACCACACGTTCTCCTGTCGATCGGAGAACGACTACAACACGTTCCTAATGTACGACTTGTTCGGGATAGCGCTGTCACTGCTCGCGATATACACCTCCGGCGTGTACTACGCGTTCTGGTGCAATCATGTAAGTGTTCTAAACGTTACTTCCATAAATCTCTGCTTGTATTGTATCTCTTCTTCGATTGGACGACGGACATGTTCTTGATAGTACGATAGGATGTAATTGTTGCCACTCGCGATATATACATCCGGTGTGTACTACGCGTTTTTGTGTAATCATGTAGGTGTAGTAATGTCTATGTTCATGACTGTACGCTGTACCCACAGGATGTACCTCACGTTCTCTTGTTGATTTTAGAACGACTACAACATGTTTTTGACATAGGTACAGAGGTATGTTCTGTTTGGAAACGATATCTAGCAGCACGCAATATGATTTGAAATCAAAATAATTATATATTGATTCTCTTGATTTGTCACATGTGTAAATTGTACACGCCTATAATTGGCTTACATACATAGAAAAGTTGTATACGTATAATATTATAGTGTATAAGTTTTGTTTGTTAAGCTGTTGGCGTGGTAAAATAAATAAATAAATAAATTTCAAATAAATTATCATCACTATTGCAAATCACATAAATATAGTCAGTAGTACGTCTACCATGTCTAGAGTACACTTTATTGTACCCATCTTGTTAAAATATGTGTGTCACTCTAATAGTAAACGTTCCTACATGGTTCTCTTGGCGTTATGCTCGTTGTCGATTTAATTGCAGTATTATGTAAGGTTTACAACCTAGATAAGATAGCTATTTCCTGCTCACGGTATGGTTTTCGCATTCTGATGCAAAAAATGCCACGGTTTGTCAACTTTTGATTTTGTATTTTATTTCATAAGGTTTCAGCAAATGTTGTTTACTTCGGGTAAAACTCCAACCCTGTTTGGAATTAATGGCAGATGTTATTTTGAGTACGAATGTAATGTATTTATAAAAATAAAACTCTAATTTATTTTTACGTCAATTATTAATTCATCGAAATTCAAATATAATATGGCACCTACTGCCGATGCAAAAGTTGTTTTAAGAGAGGAATTTCAATAGCTTTACGTAAAGATCTTATCGTTCGATTATGCGTTTTATTACTTTTATGGTTTACTTTGAAATAATGTGCCTTGGTTTACAATATCACATCGGCACCTTTTTAAAAAAAATAAAACAGTCTACCTAACAGAAGTGACGACTACCCCGTATGGATATATTTAACTAATTCCATATAGGACAGGGGTTTTACCTGAAGCCAATCCCAGATGTGTTGCCTCTCCTAAGGACTAAGATGGTCATCTCATATGTAACTCAGCCGGCATCCAAATCTTTCTACTAAAACGCAAAAACGCTAAAAAGGGTTCTACCGCCTGTCAGAACGTCATTTCCACTATCTACTAAATAAGCAATAAGCATGTACAATTGTACATTATGTAATATTCTCATATTCACGGATTATATTCAAATAATTATATTGATACACAAATAAAATAATGTATATGTTTAAGTACTGACGCATATTAAATATGTAACGAGGGTAATGGAATTTTTAAACAGTTTTCGTCAAGGTCATGCTTAATCCTTAATTTTAATAAAAAATCTCGTTTAAAATACCTATTACAATACAATGAACAGAAAAAATATAGCTGAAGAATGTTAATACCTATTGCCATACAAAATGGCGTATTCTTATCCGGTATATAAGTAGCGTTTGAGCTATACTCTAGATATATTTATGGATAGAGTCATCTATTCGAACCGGATTGACAGTGTCTTAAAATTTTGTAGTTGTTTATAAATAAGTGACGTAGGCTTATACCTACATGTATAAGGTATTTTTGTGTCGTATGTATAATTAATACACACTAAGATGTAGGTACTAAGGCATATGCAGTACAAACACCTAGATTAAAACAAAAAGTTCTAAACTGTAAATTCACCGTTTATATGTATGATCGGGGATGGAACCCGGAATAGAGCTACGGTATCCCCTGCCTGTCGTAAGAGGCGACTAAAAGGGGCTTTCGGGGTTGCGGACGGCAAGTGTGGGAGCTCGAACCTCCTGGCTAGCGACCCCGGGAAGGACGGCGGTATGTGTGGTCGTATACGACGGAATGCGACCGTATACGTGTACCGTATGGTGTATACACCAGACGGTGTGGTGATACAAACTCACCTGGGCGGAGCCCGACGGGGCAGTGCGCTGAGAGGACTCCGGTCGCGTTTTTTGGAGATCCCGGAGTCCTCTACGCAGCGCCGAGGACGACCACCGGGGGTAAAAGTCCCACATAACCCCGTGTCGCTCCCACGGCACCGGATACCTTTTGCAGGTTTCCCCCTCGTTAACAAAAAAAAAAAGTAACAACACAGTGTTTAACGAAGCAAGGGAATGCTTGTAGAAATTTACTGTTGGGCATAGCCCTGAAGTGACCAACGGCGATCGGTGTTGCCTAACATGACATATCATTTTCGACACAACACCTCCAGAAGAGTTGTACGCGCTTCGATGAATTTTTAATCGGAACCTTGGGAATTGGTTTTATGAACGGTTGGCCACAGAATACCAATATAACACTGTGGTGGTGACAATTTATCGCAGGCGTTGAAGTCGAACAATAATTGAAAAATAAAAGAATTCTTTCAATTATTGAAAAATAAAAGGATTCTTTAAATATTTTACCTTCTATCTATATATTACTAGCTGACCCGGCAAACGTTGTGTTGTCATAGAAATAAAAAAATGTTAAGGGTGAACAACCTTTATCACTTATGGGTATGAAAAATAGATAGTAGCCGATTCTCAGATCGACTGAATATGCATATAAAATTTGGTGAAAATCGGTAAAGCCGTTTCGGAGGAGTACTGTAAGTAACATCGTGACACGAGAATTTTATATATAAGATAGATATAAACAACCGATTTAATTGAATATGACGTCCAACGTAGATTTCGACGACACGACTCCGTGTCACGACATGCCATGGCGTGAAATTCCACGGCACGCGCTTTAAATACTCGTACCATAGTACGTTTTTACATCATGCCGTAGAAATCTACGGTGCCCTAACGTGGGTTTGTGTTTTCGCCCTTATCAAGTTATTATATTGTAATAATTTAGCGGTAGATTACAGATTTTCATGCTCATCAGTGACCATTTACTATCATGCTAATGCTACTTGCTCGAATTTTTCTTGAATTCATAAAAGAATATCATAAATTCGCCGTGAAGCAGAAAGTTTGTGGCTTGTGGTGTGACATTGAAAGAAATAACAGACATGTACTTAATAGGCACGTAAAAGTAGACTAGTAGGTATGTAGTTATGTACATATTGCTTTAGCATCTCAAGTGAAAGGCGTCATGTGTAGGTAATGATTATTGCAAATTACTCATATATACTACCTGAGAAACATTAGTGTCTCTACTGGTCAAGTGTTTTTCACCATTTGGAGGTAGTGAGCTTTCTACCATGGTGTTCTAGTGCGCATTATTCGAGATATTTTTTATGGTTACTGACCAACTGGTCTGTCGATTTTGAAACAACCTAGACGCCTCTGATAAGTTTTTGTCGTTACGATTGTTACGTGATAACAGTATTTGTCTTTTTGTCGTAGTAGTCTTTTTGTTTGCCATGGTTAATCTACGAAATGACTAGACTGAATTTATGTTGTTGTGTATATAAATATATTACGTTCTGGCTTGGAAAGCTTGCTCGGCGGTGCGAGCAGACGGAGCCGAATGCATAACCTAGTTAAAATAATTATGGACGTGTTCAGTTGTAGCTGTTTGTTCCGCTTATAATAAGCATATCTATTTCACTGCAATTTTAACAAATTTTCTAACAAGCTTATTTCTAAAATGTCTATATTTATGTACACGTAAAATTATAGTTAGTATTCTTTGGTTTTGAGGCTGTTGGAGAAAGCACACAGGCCACTTTCACTGATGCTGTGCATCCTAAGCGGCTTATACACAACGATTAAATTTGTTTTGTTCAAAATATAACTAAAGAAAGGTGTTGCTTATCTTATTATTATAAGCGGCAAGAAACAATCGCAGTTGAGATCGAAAATATTTATACCTACCATCTTTTAAAACAAGTAACATTTCTTTATAAATGTTTTTATGGTTTGTTTAGGTTACTGTACATTTATCCGGTTTTTTATTAAAAATCTTAATTATTTAGGTACAATTTGATGAAACTCTTTAAGTTTTATTATTCGTAATAAATCAATGACGGATATTTGTGGTTTGAATAATATTTTGAAAACCCTAAATAACATTGTACTTACAAAGAAATAATAGCATACTAATGTACTGTACATCAAATAGTAGATTTGATTTGAAAATGTACCTATGATAATTGATAAGGAACATTAAATTTGTGGTTAGATAGTATCGCTGGTGCTATTATCAAAACCTATCGATAATGATGTTTTCGATAAACGTTAAGCAAAGACGCCATTGACCTTCAAAGCCACGACGATTCTTCTAATTGGAATAAACGGAGGAATTCAGACGTCATCACGTAGTGTGATCAATTAGTTTCTTGTATCTAATAGAAGTTAGATCTACTTTAGTTACTATCTGTTATTTCAGTTAGATATATCTAACTGGAGCAATTGAAATGATTCATCTACCAGCTAGCAATAGATACGATCTAATTTCATGAAGATTGTTATCTAATATGCATATTGCATATGCTCGTAGTCCTTCTTCTTATACTTCTTCATGTTATAGACACAATGATTAATGAGACACATTTTGTGTTTACGGTTTACAAAACTTGTTGAATTAGTTTGAAATTGTTTTATTTGTAATCATTTCTCGTATATCTCCTTTTTTCGAAGTTTTAATTTTTACATAGGAACAAAAGTTGCCTATGTTATAAGCAAACTAATATCTTGAAAGACTATACCGTCGATGTAGTGACATGGATGGAAATACATATTATAACAATATGATTGAATATCTATTAAACTATTAATGCTTAAAAATTAATCCTTACCTTATAATAATCCGTACTATGCACCTATATCATTAATATAAATTATATTTTGCATTGCTGACAAGGTCAAATGTTATTGTAATTATAAATTAGCATAAATTGATCAATTTATTCCTCATTACATTATTATGAAGTTACGAACTTAAAATTAATGTCGAATATAAAAGTTCTTTGTTGTACATCGCGATTGGTTTTATAATACCGATGCCGTTAACGGAAGAAATGGAAAAAAACATAATAACATTTTTAACGGTAGGCGGTACATGTTATTAGGTGTGACGTATGTAACTTGTTTCGATAAAATATAACAAAAAATGGCAGCCTCTTTATGGATATATGTTTCTCGCTCATACCTTATATAGAATGAGCAAGAGGTGCATAGTAATGCCATTTTTATTATTACACGCTTTATAGTAGCTTCGTCTATGAGTATGATGTATATGTTGGTATATTTTTACGTGGCTATGTGTCAATATATCGATTCTTACTCGTATAATATCATTTACTACGACTTCGATTTAAAAATTAAGCTAATTTGAAAATTTCTACACTTCTTGAACATCGATGACAATACAATAATACCTTGGCGTTGACCCGAGGATTGGTCAGGGCGAGGATAGTGGAATTCTACAGTAGTTACTAGTTTGTAGTAAATTAGTAGTTTTAACTTTATTGAAACAATTGCTTTACATTGTCGAATTGTATTTTGTTTTACTATTAAACGAAATTCCGATTGTCAAAGTATAAACATGTTTATATTGGGTTAGTGAAATTAGCATAAATCACGTCGTGGTTGCTACAGACCTTGCGAAAGATGTTTTCCGATCACTGTCTAGTTAACAAGTAATTCCATATTAGTTTGCCACTTACGTATATTGTATGTTAATTATTAATGTAAAGTAAAATGCACTTAATGTACCAATAGCTGAAACAATTCAATGACGTATAAAGGGTACCGCGGAAAGATTGACGACAGAAATAATTAATTATTCATTAAATCGATCGTGCTACGTCACTACAGATAATGATATATGTAGTTATCTATTTGGTAATAGATTATTAAATAGGTTCAGACCATTAACTTCCTATAAGTCTAATGTGGGTCATACAGTGTCCTCTAAACTGCACCACCTTGGCCGATTTTGAATCACTCGATATTTCTAGATTTAGATATACAAATATCGAGCTGCCTCTTTCAGGGTTATTTTATATCCATCAAGGATGCGAAAGCATTTTACTTTTTATGTTGAGTTATGTTATGTTGAATCATCATTGAGGGAACGAACGTATTTTACTTCTTATGTCGAGACGTAATCTAAAAGCTATCAAGGGTTTATTGACAACTTTATTCGCCAATCCTGGGAATGACACACGAGACTGCACATTACTATGTCAGCTAGTGAGTAAAGAAATACTAAGTAATAATTCACTAGCTTAATATAAGATTATACACAGAACTATAATTATTTTAACGCTATATATGAGATTGTTTGCAAAATTTAATCAGAGCATAAGATTTTACCCACTTTTACTGGACTCGTGGTATTGCCACCACCACAGTGGTAATACCACTAATAGCAATACACACATGTGCGCTATCAGCTACGACTACATTCCTATTCGAGATTAATTATAAATATCAATGGGCAGCAGTACCACTTACCATCAGTAAACTACATGCTTATTCGCGACTTAAATCTCCCAAACAAGAAAGTTTCATGTTTACTTATATTGAAGTTAGAATGTTTTAATTTAATTTCCAGGAGCTGAAAACGTTCTACATGATATCGGTGACGTTGATATTCCTGGTGGCGATGGTGCTGCAGATCCCCCGCCTGGGCGTGCCCTACCCCGTCAAGATGTGCGTGTTCATCGGCTGGGCGGCGTACGGAGTTCTGCCCACTATGCATTGGACCTACACTATGGGAGGATTCGAAAATCCGATGGTTCAGGTGTGTTATATTGGATTTTTTTTAAGTGTCCTATTGTAAATCTTATTATTGAGTGTTTTAGTGTAGATTGTAAGTAACCTAAAACGTTTGACAACGTCGGGTGCGATCGAAAGGTAGATGGGTGACCGTTTAGTTTTCATGTGCGCTTTGTTGTTTCAGAGTGCACGTTAAGGCTTCGTTTTTGTAGCAGTCCTACGTCTTGAATACTTGAAGCCATTTATCCTTGTCATTATTTTTGATTTGTATTTTAATGCTTTTTTGTTTGAGGTCCTGTTGAGGTTATATCCGAAAAGTGATATTATGGCATTACGTTGGTAATGGTGTCATAAATAATATAACATATGTGTTTGTTTATTTTTCAGATGTTCTTCCCTAGAGTGATAGGGATGTATGTCATCAGCGGAACTGCTTTTGCTATCTACGCATTCAAGGTAGCTATAAATCTACCAGGTCATAATAATTATAATATTTAAACTTGGGCAATTTATTTTTATTAATGAATTTAATCTAGTAGTAAGCTGTTAAGTACCAGTAGGTAGGTGAAAGTCATAGACTTGTATGGAAGCTAGCTGAAATCCGAAAATATTTTTCAAACTTTAAATAAAACATGACAATACTCGTACAGAAGATTGAAATGTAATTTTATTTTCATGAAATTAAACCCGGTCATGGTGTTTGGGCTTTTAAGGACGGGTAGATGAATGGAAAAGGCATAAATATGTGGTTTTGCTCAACTTAACATTCCTTTACGCCTCATACCTTTAAACCACAAAGGTTATATAATACCTATATTATAGTTAATAGCCCTATTGTGCAAGATTTACTGTTTCACGTCACACTAAATGACGACGGGTAATTTTCTTTAAGATAGCAAAATTGTAGGACATACCTACTCGTATTTATAGCCCTGATATATGATATTATTGTATGATCTTGTAGTTAAGTGTTTTGTAATGAGTTACGTCGTTTTATTTATTTGTAGAAATATAAAAGATTAATAATCAGAATATTCTGGTATCACTTTAAGAGCTTAATTATTTAGCTTAAAACTAGATTAACAAAATATTTGTGAAGTATGATTTCGGCTTGAAATGCTTCAAAACCACAGAGCAACCTTTGAAAATATGCAACAGTGCAACATATTTTATGTTTCTTAGTCTGAGTTTGTTGGCGGTTGTCTGGCATATAGTGGCTACATCTATTTATTTAAAGTATTATAACTCATTTCGCTTAAGCATCTAATTGGCTTTGGCATATGTTTCCTACTAACACAGATAATAAAAAACAAGTGAGAGGTCAATATAAAAATACTGTTAATTTTGATAACAGTCATAATGACAGGTCATACTAGGCCTTTATTTAAAATATATTAGTGTCTCAATTCTATGGGTTTCTTTTTACAAATCACAATGCACTATAGGCTCTATATGATATATCTATCACATCTTTCAGAAAATCCACAATTACTTCTTCATTACACAATTTTAGCATATATTATGTAACTAAAACATTAATAATACCAATGACTTCATCCCCAGGTTCCGGAGCGCTGGTTCCCCGGGCGCGTGGACTTCGTGGGCCACTCGCACCAGTGGTGGCACGTGCTGGTGCTGGGCGCGCTGTACTACTGGCACAACACCGCCATGATCTACGTGCAGTACCGCATGAACCACGGCTGCGCTAACAACATGAGGATCTTCTAAACTAACACCGAATGTTTATATTGGGTCTACTGAGAGCTTATTTCTAACAGTGGTTCATAGTGATGTATTGAACTGTGTGGTTTAGTTAACTGTAATAGCGGGGTTAGTGCTGATGTGATTAGTATGAAGCGCTAAGATAAAGGGATTATATTACTACTTTCATCAATTTCTTGGATTTCCTTCAGTGTGTCTGTCTACACAAGGTACTTTTTTTAGGCCATGTTCGTCAAAAGACATAGTAATTAAATATACCCCATAATATATAATGCATAATTTTCTCTGCCTTTTTTTAAGTATTCCTCTAAGGCACATTACTTGAAAAAGTATAGTACATTAATTAACAGGTTTGTTTCTTTTAAATATCACACGTTGTCCCGAAATTTGTATTTAATTCCTTATTCAGACCATAACATGTCATACGGCCAAACATTTCTACCTATTAAATGGTGCTTTTACTTCGTCGATAATAATTTTGTCATAAAGTCATAAATTATTTGAAAACCCTATCACAAATTATATTATGGATATAATGTAATTATGTTTAGTAGAGTAACAGTGATAATGATAATACACAGCAAGTGAGGTGCTCAATAGTATATTAATATTAGATAGAAAGAAGAATCTCATTAATTATACATGACAAAATTTGTATAATCTTTATATGAAAAAAAGTTAGAAATTTGTATATGAAAATTTTTAATGCAATTATTTGAAATAATAATTATGTATTTTTATTATGATTCAAAGAAAACAATGACATTCTTTCAAATTTACTAAAATTGTGTCTCTAAATGATGTTTTTATTTGTAAATATGTATTTTTGATTTACTGTTTATTTATTTCAATATTATGTGCATTTACCCCATCTTTCCTTTTTATTTTACACTAAATAAATGTATAAAGGGGCTTTAAATTATAGGATGTGAGGCTAAACCTTACATTATTTATTAATAGTTATTTTTGCTCAATGCAGTTACCTTTAACAATTATAGTTATAAGTTAATTAAAGTTTATATTCCTTTTGTTATACGCCGATAAAAATATATTTTATTTGCTCTTGTTTCAGTATAACTGAATATATAACTAAAAGGTTGTATATTTTTTAATATTGTATATTATTATAGCATTTAATTATCATCTGTGATTTCTTTACTTTTCCATGATTTTTATGTAATTTTGTTTCGTATTGTAATTTGTTGGCAACTATAAGTATTTTTAAAAATAATATGGGATATACGGTTTTATCTAGGCTGAAAATATACGTTTTATTTACATCTGGGTGTTTTCTTTACATTTGTAGTTATAAAGTGCCTGTTATTATATTAATTTCTAGGTACTTACTCGTTTTTATGATTGTCGATTCGAAACTAAGTGTCCAATGGTCATAAACTTGTTTATTACTTTTAAGTGTAATAATATTTTCGTTTAATTATTATAAAGTATAATAACGTCAAGAAATTATGAAAGAAAAACATTCGTCACAATCATAGTAAAGTAATATATTTTACTAGGTCACAATGGAGTATACAGTGTATTCATATTCATATTCATTTATTTGCTTTTAAATGTGGTACAATGTGGGTTGGTAGGAGTATTACAATTTTTCTCACACTTAGCTTCAGGGAAGCATGCAAAATTTTAAAATTTCATCATAATTATATTAATAATGATTACATTTCATTTAATTATACAATATAGATTATAGTGTTTACTTCATGAGAACAATTTATATATTTAAAATGTTTGCTTTAGTTTGGTACACTTAATCATAAATAACGTCAATAATGTCAATAAATGAATCACAATGTCAATACTAATAATAATAACAATTAATATGTCATTATATACAATTAATAATAACTAATTACTGTTACAATTAATAATTAATTGTAACAGTAAAGGAGTTAAAAATATTAACTTTTGACTCGGCGCAATTCATACTGTGTACAACTGTTAAGTTCATATATACCTTTTGTTACACTAACATCATTATCGAAGGGTTTTAAATTAATTACTGCATACAGCGGGACACTATCATGAATTGTTGTCGATTTATTACGTTGATTCCATATTTCCCGCGCTTTTAATTTTTCATATCATGATTGCGTCACCTTGCGTCACAGATAAATTATATTGCACAGTTACTTCAAAGATTATTAACAGCGAAGGACGTTGTCTATGATTTTATAATGTCTGTTGCAGTATCAAATTTATCGTGCTATTTAAGTGTCTCTACTTGTCACTAGATGGCAGTACATATACAAAATATTTTTTCTACTCCTCGATAGATGGCGATATTAGTAATGTAAAAGTTTATTAAAGTATTGTTTACGTTTTAGTTTCTGTAGAAAGTGAGATACATCTATTCCATGAGGGTAGGTTACAAAACAAATAAGTCTAGAAATAGTGCCAAATAACTACTGTACACCATTTGTACACTTAAAAATATATAAAAAGAACACCGGTAAGGTAAACTAAGATAAGGTACGGTTGATCTTCTAAGTTTTATTTGTTTTATAAAGTTTTTATAAATATCATATTTTTGTAATATATCATGTTTTTATAAATATTTTATTTTTGTGATTTTTAGTGATTTTAATATTATGTATAAACCAGCAGTGACCGTTTTTGACTGTCGATGTAGCAACGGATGTAAGAAATGTGATGCAGCATGATTGCAGCCGCCACAACGACTACCGGCTTTATAATGATGAGTGTTCCAAAATACTATTTGACCTGGTGCCTATGTAAACCTACCTCCATTGCACCACTCGTCGAAAGATTAATTTCCATCTATACCAAGTGGACTCGTGGTGGTTCATCACGATTTCCCAAAAAAAGGTTCGCAGAATTTCTTTGAAAACTCTCAAGTAGCTTTCAGCATTGTTTGCAGTTATAGCTAAAGAAATGACAAATTGGATACAATAATTAAAAGTTATTTTCATTTGCATTGTCCCAAACAACATTTTTAGACCGCAAAAAGAATGAAACTGGAAAATATAACTTAACTGGGAATGTCGAAAGAAAACAGATAGGTATTTCAGGCCAGGTAGTTTTCCCGAGCCACAATTAGGAGGTGTTCCAGGGCCGAGTCGGGTCGCGTAATAAAATTAAGAAACGGCTGGGGAAAGGCGATGGCTCGGCGGCGTAAAACAAATCCGCTGCGAGCTATGAGCTCCGCACTGGGACGTCTGTGGAGTATCGTTTTTGCATTTTTATCTTTTAGATATGCTCTTTCTAATTGCTTTTTTCTTAAAATTTTGATTGGCTGCAATGGTATAATGTAGTTTTAGTTAATTATTATTAGATTCTGCAACACCTTTTGTATTACTTTTATTTGACATTTGTATATATTCTAATTTTTGAAAGCAAGTGTGTTTGTATAAAGTTTCGAAAAAAATAGTAGCTATCGTATTCACTACTACTCTAGTAGGTATTCACTACTAGATGAAAAAATACTTTTATTTTAGATAGGTACCTAGTTTCCATACATATTGCACAACGCACGTATTTTACAGAATCTACGTTTTATCGTTAATTAGTTAATAAAACCATTATAACTACTCACCTTTTAAACTTGACAGATACGTAAAAACCAATTGTTCAGAAAGTGCAACTTTTTATAAAAATCTTAGCATTGTCGTCTCCACGCCTCCCGTCACGTAGGGTGTCCACATATTCTGAATAGCACTCAATGGCTCGTCGCGTAACGCACTGGACACTGGACGGTCTTGTTTGTCCGCACATTCGCGTGACGTGACGCGACTGCGTACACACCTTGCTCTTTAGGCGTCGTTATAGTGAAAGGCGACTGTGCGACCGTGATGGATTGGTGATGCGATTGTCACGTGACCGTATTCTGAAGTCACCATTATCCTTCTAATGAGATCAGGTCTCTTCTTAAAAGAAGGATTAAGTCCAGCCCGCTGATCACGTGTGGATATGGTAAATTTCACACACTTTTCAGAATATTACTTAAGAATAACTCTGAAGTATGTCGATTTATTTTTCGTTTACAGCAAAGTAAATGATTATTCATTTTTAATTCTAACAAAACTTCGCCGAATTGAAATTTAGGATTTGGAACTTAGAACCCCAGAATGGAATGTTATAAAGGTATCCACATTATTGTCCAATTTTTCACGCAGTTGTGCATTTCAACGAATTTTAATAAATTTTCATGAATATTCGGCATCACAGTATTGTGTTTACGAGTTGGCGATGGTCGCAATCACGCGTTCTAATAATATGACGACGCCTTAGAAAAGGCATCAATGTTTATGTCATCTGAATCTTGTTGTAGCTAATTTGGGTATAGTACTTGAAATATAATTTTATGAGGACTGTACTGTAGTACCTACCTTTTTATATCATAGTATAAAATAGGCAAGCAGTTCATCTGCTAAAAAAGTACCTAAGTCGTCTTTGCCGATATACTACGGTAGGTATTCATGTGTCTAATTTTATATTTATTGCAAATTGGGAATTTTGATTTAGTGTAAGCTTAGTAATAGTAGAATTAGTTTGTGTAGGTATGTACCTATTTATAAAACATGATAATTCTGAAAATATAGCAATCTAAATATAAAAGTTAATAAGGCATAAATTATAACAGAGTATTACAAGTCGAATTAATACCAAATATTGCATTACCACTTATCTTACCTATATCTAAACAATATTACAAGTTACTTTATTATTTTCCTATGAAATGAGCAAAACAATATGCATACGATCAATATTATTTTGAAACTTTTATGGTTAAAACCATTTCCTTACCCAAAATTAGACAGAGCACTAGAAAGTAAGAAAATATATAACGGGCGAAGGTAACCCGTGGGTCGAGTGGAGTCGCGAAGTTGGCTCGCAGTTAGGGAAGATTTGTCGCGCGCCCGCCACCTAATGCTCTCGTGCTCTTGTAAGTAAAAATTATGATTATCGCCGGCGAGCTGAGCCCTTGATCCCTAACTAACGGTGCGAGCGCCTTAGAACGAGACTTTCCTTTTCGTCTTCGCTATAACTCTTTTTTATTGCCGTTCGCTGCACCACCGGCCACTGGATTACACTTACCCTGATCGTTCAAGTACACTCTTCATGCTATCTACGGTTAAAGTTGCTGGAGACTTTAGTTTGGTACTTTCGATTTAATTTCGTTACGTGCATAAATTTTAATACTACTTTTACTTGATATTTTGGCAGTAGTAGATAGTAGAGCCATTGTGTGTTGTGTGCTGACGTTCTTCACATACTATCTCAGTTCCTAATCTAGGGGACTAAGTTTGAACGCTAATGTACTTAGACGAGCCTGCTTTACACCGTGCAAGTCACAGCAGCGTGACAACAATAAATAGAAAGAAACGAAATTGAAATCGCTGGAGATTATACTAATCCTTACTTATCCTTATCCTTACTAATATTATAAATCCGAAAGTATCTCGCTATCTGTCTGGTTGTCTCTTCTTCACGCCTAAACCACTGAACCGATTTTAATGAAATTTTATACAAAGATAGTCGAACACCCGAAAAAGGGCATAGGATAGTTTTTATTCCGGAAATCCCACGGGAACTAGGGATGGCGATCTAAGATCGATTAATCGGAGAATCAATCTTTTGGACCCAAAACATCGATTATTTTAATCGATATTAGTAAGGATTGAATCGTTAACTATGCATTTGATCAAGTGACGTTTGTCTTTAGTAAAGTTGAAGGTACGAGTTTTCAGTTTTATGTATGTTAGTATGTCATATTATTTTCTTTTAAACGCTGGCGAAGCCGCGGGTAAAAACTAGTTAAGTATAAATCTTTTAAATTTTGCTAACAACCATTCATTTCAAAAAATATTCATTCTCTTGTTTAATATTCATGTGTATATTCACAGCAATATTCACGACATATCCAAGGCGCTATTAAGCGGACGTCTGGCTTAACGCGGACATTAAAGAGACAATTAAACTTAAGCCTAATAAAAGTTACATACTATTATATATCTACATAGTAATGGCTGCAATCTTTTTGCTATGATATGCGTAGGAACTCTACCACGATGCTCTAATCCGCAGGCTTTGGCGGGTTATTGGTCAACTTCAAACTCTTCTTTCAAACCATTAATTACGTCTTCGATAATATTCCACTAATAATACTGTACATGATAAACGAGACTATTTAGCGGTTATCCATCCAAATTCACCGCGCCCAATGTTTCTTAGCATTACAGGTGGTAAGGAAGATAGTTGAAGTCTACACGAGCCGCGGGGCTATGCGCGCTTCACAATGTAAATGCTATTGTTGAACATGTTTTTAAATAATACGATTAGCACGAAAGCGAAAATCAAGAAACAATCGGTAATACGGTACGTAGGTATATAATTTCAAATCAAATCAAATCATGTTTTTATTCAAAATAGATTATTTACAGAACTCTTTTTGAACGCCAATACATCTACCGCCACTTTATTTAATTAAAGTATCTTCATCATCTTCTAATACAGCAATTTCATCAAGCTCATGATTATCAATAATATAAGTATTAATTAAAACAATCGGATTTCCTACAATTTATACTAATGTTTAATTTAGGTAATAGCATAGGAAAATGTCCGCCACTATCAGCAGTAGCAGCCAACAGGAAGTTAATACATTTCATTTCCTTTTCGTGAAGTGCAATACAACTTACATAAACGAGTCGCCCGGGAAGGGTCGGAGGCTGCGACGGTCGATTAAGGAAGAGAGTGCACCGTTGCCTTGGCGACGCCGCCATCTTGCCTCCCTTCAACCCCCAACCCCCACTGTAAACAACGCGGTGTATTGCACTGAAACACTCGATATATTAAAAAGGTTTGACTCTACAATATCAGCTGCCAACTAAATTTCGATATATTGCGGGTGGGAAGCGAATTTTAAAAGCTTGTTACGAAGCTGTTTTATAAACTAAGAATTATGGTATGATGTTTTTCTTTCCTAATAGGGTAGGTATTACTACCTACTACCTACCTACTTTATTACTAAAGTGATCATTGTTGCATACTAGCTTGACGCATGTACTGTGACCAACTAAAACAGGTAGTAGGCATGTATAGTTGTATAACTTGTATACCTTACCGAAAATGAGGTACCACGAGATATTTACGAAAAATGAAAATACTTTGGTACTTAGGTATGAAACATGAAGATCTTTTAAATATAATCAGATAAGATGAATTATAAACGTTGCAAATTGTATAGAACTTAGATTACTCGGAGCCTTCGAGTATTTGGTGGAGGCGAGTAGAGATGTGGATAAACGTCTAGTTTACATTTACACCTTATACTGCATTAACATCTTAACTAATCAGAAACCTTAACAAAAAAAATAAGTCACAATTTTACTATACAATTATTACAGTGAGTGAATTTCAGTTGCCTTAGTGCTGGGTGTTTCAAAACTAAAACTTGTAAATATTATAATGCTCGAAATTATTTGACATGGATTAAATACAAAGTCTGCCTCTTCATACTATTAGTTTGTAGTATAATTATTCGTAATCATGTATTAGCTAAACGTGACATTAAACTATTTGCTTGCATGCGATAGCACAAAATATATGGCAAGTGTTCAATTTCACGTGAATAGCCCAAAAGACATATAGCAGTCATTATTCAAGATTACAGGCAGCCAGCGTGTTCCGTTTTGCGGCAAATGAAATTATTCATTAACATTTTTGACTTCTATAAACAATGCCCGTACATAACTCCTTTAATATATACAATGTATACTACGATAAATATGTATAATTACAGTTCTAGTCACACGAAAGTCTGCATGAAAAATAAAGTATGAGAATAACAGTTGTTTATATTTTCAGTTTGAAACGTGTTGTAAACATTAAATTCAAATCAGAGACAAAATGCCATATTATTTAACGTAAGTAGGTATTACTGATTGTGTTTTGGTTAATGCATAAAAATAAAATTGTTATGTCAACAAATTTAGCATCATCATATTAAAATATATCGTCGTATCTTTGACCTATATTTTATACTAATTATTGTAAGAAACATGTTTATTATTTACATTCAATTACTAAAAGATTACGTTTATAAAGTTAACTTTCAATAAAATAATTTATTTAAGGTAGGTAGGTATTACGTATGTGCTGTCCCTGTAGTTCCGGGACTAGAATAGGGCTACGGTATCCCCTGCCTGTCGTAGGAGGCGACTAAAAGGGGGCTTCCGGGGTTGCGGGCGGCAAGAGTGGGAGCTCGAACCGTCCAGCTAGCGACCCCGGGAAGGACGGCGGTATGTGTGGTCGCATACCGTCGTAAACACCACATGGTGTGGGAGGAGCGAAAACTGCTCCCCCAGGGTAGAGCCCGATCGGGGCATCGCGCTTGGAGGGCTCCGGTTGTGTTCCGTCGGAGATCCCGGAGTTCTCCAACAAGCGTTGAGGACGGCCACCGGGGGGGTTTTAGTGCGGTAAAAATCCCACATAACCCAGCGTCGCTCCCACGTCGTCGGGTACCTTTTGAAGGTTCCCCCTCGAGAAAAAAAAAAAAAAAAAAGGTATTACGTATGTATCAGATAAAACTAAATATTTTATATACAAAACATTTCTCAACACAACTTGTACATATTCGTTTTACACACATTGTTCTTAGAACAAAAGACTTTACAAACTAGACGTTATAAATATGTATAACAACAAACACGGGCATTACAAACGGTGTAGGTATTTTCTATGTATAACTTCCACCGTTTCACATGGTAATAATACCCATTAAGTTTATATTATTAAAGCAGGAGGCAATCTGTTCTCCGTTTTAATGTATTATGTAGAATTATAAAGGCGTCGAGCCTCGCTTACTTCTTATGATTTATTCATGAGGAAGAACAACGTTAAATTTGAAGATGCCTACTTGTACAGGGGCATTTTGGCACAAAATGTCAAGCGCTTTACGAGCCTAATTTGTTTTTCATAAAGATTTATCGGTAACTAGTTCATAGACGATTTAATTACACGTAGGTAAAGATCGCCGAACGCCCAACTTCACCTAATTATTTATTCAACGGTTCAGCCTAGTTACTCGCTCCAGAATAAGTTTATTCCCTAATTGCGTTATGCCAGGTTTGCTGGAACTTTTTGAAATAGTGCTTAAGGTGTTCCGACACTAAATTCCCGACCGCCGAGCGAGTGCAATATTCCACAGAAGTTTGTTTCAACTCCGCCGGCTTCCAGGAACCGAGAGAATTTATACACAAATATTTCTCAGTAGAAAACTTCTTTGAAGTCGGAAACAAAGCCAATCCACCGCGGTTATCCGTGATATTTTCAGGCAAAGTCGTACCTTATTCGCAAACATCGAATCCCGTATACAATACAGTGCGAAACGAAATTCGAAGGATAGATAATTTCGTACAGAAAGAAATAAGGCGAAGGGAAAAAAATATAAATTGAATAGTCGAATACACGCATCCCGGCATTACCATAAAGGCAACAGGGATCAAGTTGGATTCCTCTACGAACTTTTTTATTTTCCTTCCACCTCTAAATCTCCCAGGGAAAGCTTCGCGAATCTGCAAATGTTGATTTGATGATGTCGTGTCGCCGACGCGATTCGCCACGTGGTACCCGCTTCCGCTCTACTGAATATCGATATACTTTCCTTCAACTTATTGCAAGCGTTGTTATAATTAAGATGGTTAGTAACATTGCTTTCAATATGACCATTTTAGGTATTAAGTAATAAGTACGTACACTTTTTTTAAATTGTATGATTAAGTAGGTACTTGATGTTTATTTGCTTTGTTTATTTGGTATGATATGTAAGTACCGACTCTTTAAATCACTATCGTCAATAACGACATCGAGCAGCTTTAAATTATTTTATAATTAAAATCATCATAATTGTACAATTAATAATTTAAGTTTCCTTAATTTTATTTGATAAATAAGGCTTATTAGTCAAGTGCAGTTCGAAACCTTAAGAATACTAAGAACTCCCATGTTTTCTCACTATGTTGACCTTTCACGTTAAAACAAGTAAATATTTTTTTGCCGGCTGAAATTCATATGACAGGATTTTCACAGCTCTACACTATACTTTGGTCTGTCTTCCCAACTTATTTAGTGTTATTTTAGTGACTGACCTACTTCTACATTGATTTTACTTTTTTTCCTACACTAACAACTCAACACTAGATTCTTCACGTTGTGGGTGGTGTGGAAATCACCATACACGTAGGCAAATATCCCGGAGTGGATATTTAAATACACTACTTAGGCACATATTTACTGTATATAGGAATCCACTTTATTACATGAGCGTGTTATTAAACTTCATTGTAATAGTTCTTTTGGTGACATTTTGCCATACGGGTCTTCAATCATTTACTAAAGGAAATACCTAATTATAACTTTTTACATACTGATTTCATAATATCATTAGTTTGCCTAAATATTTGTAACAAGCGCCAAGTTCACAACAAAATGCCGAAAACAAAATGAGAAGCAAACCCGAAAACCAAAGCTATTCTACACAAGCACTCAAACGAGGCTTATCCAGTATCAATATACTTAAAGAAAAGAGTGGGTAGGGCAGTCACCGAGCATAATAAAAACGAAAGTAATCATGCAAATTGGAGGAGGAAAGTTGAATTAAAAAGCGGTTCGTGGGGGCAGTCGGGGTGAAGTGAGGGGGTAATGTGTCTTAATGACCGCAATGGATGAACCGTAATCCATCCAACCTTTTGCTCTTACTCGTTAGTTCTGCACGTTGATAGAGGAACAGAATAGACTCTTATTTCGAAAGGTTTCTCGAGTTAAGTCTGGACATTTTGTCGTATTATATCTGGTATTTTATTTAAAAGGTGTCGGTAGAGTTCGAGCGGGGAGGGACCTACTACCGCCACACTTACTTCTTACTTTTCGGAGAATTGAGAGAACTTCAATCTAATAAAAAAGTCATGATCATCGTTAATCTATTGTCGTATAGAAGTAGTGCGTAGGTATATAAATTAAAAAATCAGAGAGAGGACGATTGTTACTGAAACCCTGGATTCAAAGTAAAGATTTCTTTAAATTAAAATAGACGCGACCAAACCGTTATCATATTAGTGTAAAAATTGTAAAGTATAAAGCATATTCGAAGGTGTTTTTAGTTTTATCGATAAGTGAAATTACTACTCATATATTGGGAGTCTATTTCGTCACGACGTCTGTGGTTTTAAAATAGATGTAGGTATCTACGAAACTGGTTCGAGTTGAAGTTTGCCGAATTGCGCTAAATGTTTTAATTGTGTTTATTTTGGTTAGCGTAAGTATATAAGCGCTCAAGTTTGGTAGCTTATGTCTAAGGGAAATAGTAGAGAAGTATATGGGAACTGGAAAGTAAATAGGTGGAACATGGTGTAGATCCGCCGCGGCAGCATCATTGTATTTCTGCTGTATGTCATCGTCATCCCTTTACTCTACCACTGCTGGGCATGGGTCTCCTTGATAGGAGGAGGAGTAACCTGGACCCTCCGTACAAGCCAATTTTCAACTTCTAGGCTAACTGCTTGTTATATATGTATGTGTGTGTATTGCTATCTATGTAAGACTCTTTGTTTATCTGCAGTAAGACACAAATATTAAGTGATAAGTTTATAAGAAGGTTGCCAGCTATTTTGGATTCCTTAGAAGCAGCAAATTAATATAGAGTTCACCTCATAACAAAACACGACAGGATACCTAGTGGAGTCCCATCAACATTCCTTGCTGATCCCGAGAACCAAAATAACGTATTGAGAAAAAGTAGAAATATAAAAAAAAATAATAATAATTGGTTGATACATTTGTTTACATTAATTAATTTTTTATATGTTACTCATGATAATTTACTTCTGTTAAATAAGGCATACATTTTAAATGTAATTTTAATAAAAGCCGTCTACTTTAACAAATATCTTACACCCACATTAATGCACATCCACACTAAAGCATTCCACTAGTATCTACTGTCAATCGCACGCACACACCCAGCGCTATCTGGGCAACAATTTTGAAACAATTACCTTGAGCCCGATATCGTAAGATTAAGAAAGTCCACGGACGGAATTAGGATTCGTGGCGGAGAGGGCGAGGCTCCTTAACGGGCGACTCCACAAATTGCGGACCTTAACGACGGCATAAAACTCGACGCGCACTGCCGAGACGCCACAGATTGTACTCAGACTTAGTTCAGGATTAATGGTGTAGAAAACAGATTATCATTGGCTGGATTTCCATTAGACGAGATCACGAGACCCCTGCCACCGGCGCGTGAAAACTCTGATAGCACTCGATGTTATTATTTTCCACATAACAGCACAGCGACGCTCCCGATTTAATTCTATTAGGTTCTGTCGCGTTCGAACGACGACACAATAAAGTTTAGACGCCGTCAACGTTTGCCGCGATAGTAAATTTACGCGCATTTGAATTTGAATGTCGTTAGTTATTCGCTTCGCGATAAACACAAAACAAATATTTACATTATAATTAAATTATTACATTAAAATGAATAGATTAAGGATTCAAGTTATTTTAAGTTCAAAAAGGTTGTATTCAAATCCCTTTGGAATATGACCTCTTCGGGCATTCGCAGTTTGTATCCCAAGTTTTTTTCATAGTCAACGAATTAACTTTAATGTTGATGCAAAAATAATAAAAATATCTTCATGCTTAAAATTCTTCACGACCTATGAAGTTTAGCAACCGGTACCTACCTGCTTAACTTTGATGGAATAACGAAGGTAAACGAAGGTATTGGTATAGATCGTTTCAAAGTGATAATAATATCAATCAGGATCAATAGGAATGAATTGATTTATTATGTGCAATAATTGCCTGCGTTCATGAACATTAGCATTTACACGTTCTTAAATATAAATACTGGCTGATTGCTGCCTCTTAATCATAAAATTTTAAAACTGTTAATAATTGTTAAATCATACGCTTCATAGTTTTCATAATAATCGACTGAAAGATTGATTGATCGATCAGATCAGCTTTACTGGTCGATTACTTACACGATAGCAGCATATCAATTTAGTCAAAAACGCCCTGCGCTAAATAAATAGCATTGTAGAACGGCATTATGGAACCTTTTACACATTTCGCCAAAACTTACATTAGTTTATTGTCCTGAAATTGTCTCAATTACCGCCAGCCAATTTAAACAATGATTAAATTCGTTAGCTTTTCGCATCTGACTTTCATGCCTCAAATTGCCTTGAAATTTAAAATCACTATGGAAGCACCACGTACGCGGTACGTGCGGTTTAATGAATACAAATTACATTTGCAAATGTGCTTAATCCTGAAATTAGTTACGCCTCCCGCCGCACCGCGGCGCCACCCGCTGTTTGTAACCCTTCTACAATGCTGTTTGTTAAATTATCTATTTAGTTCAAAAACTAAAGCTCCAAATATAAAATAAATTGAAAGGCATCAAAGTGAGCGAATAGGTACACCTATGCTCGTAAGAGCTATTATTTTAAATTATTAATTAGTGAAAAGTATTTCAATGCTGCGTAAATTTTACATAAGTAGGAATATAATTCTGTAAGCTATCATTTACGTGCCTAAATTTAAATACCCAGTTTATACTGTGTGTGCATAATATGTAAAGTATTCAAGTATTATTTTTTATAGTAAAAATAATATTTTATTATTAAATAGGCCTTCTATTTAAAAAAATATTATTTTTAATATATCTGTAATTTAAACTCGATATATCGTTTATGCCAAATTCTCCTACTCTGCGGTTCTCTTCAATACTGTCTTGTTTTGGGCATATTGGCCATATCATTGTCGTTATAACTATTTAACTATTTAGCACAAGTGTTCTTATTTTACTGAAATGATTAGGTACTTACCTAACTTATGAACTTGTGTTATCTACTCGAGCATCTACACAATGGTCAAATCATATAATGTCATACAAAACCTGTTTATATTAGTGTATTTATATAGGTGGGAGTATAATAACCGAATTGGGTTGTTCACGCCTCATCTACCGCTCGTTACGGCGCGCTCGTAAATCTTCATTCTGTGCCCCCATCTCAGATACCACTCGAATGTTTTCATACTATATCATATAATAACGTTTTAGTTATGACTTCATAAGTATTTATTCTGACTTGTAATGTTTATCTATTGTTGTGTAAGGACAGTTACTTACGTCTTATAAACTATCTAAGATTATATCGTTAATCTAGTCAGTGTCTAATAGTCAAAATATTCTAATTTAATTTGTTGCATACTTCAACTTCAAGTTCAACTTATTGTTCTGGTGTCACTTTTGCAATAATGCTACGCAAAACAACCTACTGACTTAAATCTTCTAAATGTTTTACTAAAACTTAAGCCTGTTTTCTTAAATGTTTTAAGCTATTATGGGGACTAATAAGACTTGTGTCCTATATGAGGGATTCTGCAGGCTTGCTCTAGTTGGCCACTCAAGACATCCTGTTTTTAAAATAATAACCATATTAGGAAATAATTTAATTATGACTTGTTTTACAGAGGTTAAAGTTGTCCTTATGAGATAAGTAACTATAATTTTCCCAACAGTTCGTAAAGTACCGGCAAATCAAAAAGATCTAGTGAATATTCAGTAAATCTTCAGATGATGAGGCTTGTCTGAGAAATGGAATCCCCACTGTTTTCCAAGAATTGGACTCAATGATTCGTTTATCAATATTCAATAAAGCTTAGTTTCATTTAGTAAGTAACTATTACAAGTTTATTACATTAACCAGCTTACTTTTATATTTTCTCAAATTTTATTGATAAACATCGTTACAAAACGTAGGAACCCTAATGTAGTTTCAGCAGACATAGCGTATAGCTAAGTATACTATGTAAAATGTGAGGTTCTAGGGAGGCGGAGGGGCGAGTAGTAAATAAATACACTACGGCGCAGATTTATTGCGGGCTGCGCAAATGTTACATTCCTCTGATGCATTAGGAGCTCGTTTTATGTAGAAGCTATTGAACGGAATATTGGACATATTATTAAGATAGGAATGGCTTTTTGTTTTTAAAATGTGCTAACGAATGTTTTGGAATAAAACCTTTTGAATACCTACTTATAAGTAGGTAGAAGACATACATGATAAACATTTTAAAATAAAATGTTATTTCAAGTTCAGCCTATTTAAGGATTAAAAAAACAATTAAACAATATTTAAACTAAAACTATTAAAACTGTTTTTTTTTATTGTATTGTATGAACTTAACATAAGTATTTAAAGTCTGTCACCTATTGGCACCTGTACCCTAAGGTACCTACCTTAATGATAAATCAAGAACCTTAGGAAGTTAATCGCAATTTTTAAGCTTTAATTTTTAAAGTCTACAATTCCTACCTCTCCAATTCAAAATACAATAACAAACACTTTCTGGTACAAGGCAGAAATTTGGTACTGGTGACGCTACGGACGATTTCCCATATTCTTACTCAAAATTTTTGATAGAAACATATTTTTTGATAGAAACATATTTCACATTACATTTTACGGTAACAATTTTAATCAGATGAATAATTTAATTTTGAAATATTATTAAGCTAATAATATTATTAGAGTTTGAATTATTTTAGGTATAGACAATGGTATACGGCTTCAACCGTTTAGTTACGTGCACGTAATGACGTCACAATAAAAACATCGAAACAGGTATGCGTACGATGTCAATAGTTAGAGCGAGGGCTAGGTTTTGGGTGGAAAGGATCAAAATGGGATTAGAGGAACGACAACCAATCAAGGGTAACTGGACTGGTATACCTACACGAAATAAATGCGGCACATAAAACTTAAAAACAAGTGACCCAAAACCAACCTTACTAAAGGACGGTAGAGTCGAAATTATCCCGACGAGGGTAGTTTATTGATGTTTTGTTTCGGAGGGAGGGCAGATGGATGAGAAGGGGGAAAGTAGCGAGTGCAGCCTCCGCAGACAATCTTACGAGTTAATTGTGTTCCGTGCCTGAAGCTGCCTGACTACAAAATAATATCTCACTCAGTACGTTCATATATACCGCTCTTGTTTGCAGCCATCACTGGAGGTACACAATTGTACCGAGCACGGCACTTATGTAGAGCAGATACCTACGAGCTTCTAGACTGCTTCCGTCTAGAGCTTTATTGTGTATATTTTCAATTATGCTTGTAACCTTTGCACGTAGAATCAGAGATAATTGCAATTCTCGTTTGCAACTAAATTAGTTTAGGTAGGTAGGTACATATATATCTCTGAATTAAAATATTGAACGACTTAGATGATTCATTAGATGAAAATTTTATCAAAATATATTTCAAGTACCTGTATTATGCTATATTTGATCGATTTAAAAGTGAAAGCGTCGTTGAATAGATCAGTCTTTCTCTCTAGAAATGTGAAATCAATAAAAAAAAATATATGTATTAACGAACCATTGAAACTACTGATGCTAAAAATACGTCGTCAACCCAATATTCAATGCAAACACATTATCAATTGTTTCACTGCTGGGTGCAGGTGGATCAGATAGGCTCCTTACGTGATCTATTTCAGCTAAAAAAAACTTTGTCTTATAAGTGTTTACGATAGTCAGTACTCTCAGCGAGTAAAGTGTCTACAAATTATCATGAATGTACCGCAATTACCGCGTTGTTTAGGGAAAAGTTCATCCACTTCTCTCGCTGGCTGTATCATACGTGTAGGCTGTGTTGGTCGAGGGTAAATATAATATAACGCCGCAGGGTTGATATGATATCACGTACCTACGCACGCATGTAGACCCCAGACCTCAGTGACTAACAATCCTTGATAAAATAAAAAACAACATTAGTGTTTGCTGCCATAAAGATAAGCGCGATGACGCGCAGCGACTGCGGTCGCGGCCTCCGCACACACGTGCTTATGTAAGTAGAAATGAGACCGTGAACAAATACGTCTAATTATAGTGGAGCAAATAACAAAAATTCAGAATTGACTCTCCGATAACGGCGCAAACATCCAACCTACCTTACGGTCGACGTCAATTGTTCACAAATGATTACGGTATGATTTCGATAGGACCATTAGAGGCTCGCAGGACGCGGCGTTAGTCCGCGAAAGCTCCACCAAAAGGAGCAAAGAATCGAAAAGCGATAGCGGCTAATCCCACTAATCGGAGAGCAATTGAAAAATAAAAATGTAGATGGCGGAATGATTCCATTTGGAGCCAAAACGATGCGACAAAATAATAAAAAAGGTACGGGCGGAACGGAATGGGCCTGCCCTCGGCGGCCGACGGCTAATATTGAAAGCAAATCCTCGGCTAAATCCTTAAAGCGCCTGGATTGGAGCACCTGGAAACTGTGTGTTTGCGCCGCCCGCGCCACCCGCCTGATAATCATTTGCTGGATTATTGTATACTTTCCGCTTAATGTCACCGAATTTCGTGAATCAATTGCTCGCAATTTATTGGCATTTCGAACTTTGAACCAATTTTCACCTTCGAATTTGGGAGGATTTAAAACTTTATGCTCGGTGTATCTGCGCCTCGTTATTAATATTGCTTAATTACACGTATCATCGGTATCGTGGCGGTTTAAGGGCCATTATGTTTATAAAATCCTAATAATTCCATTATTTTCATAACTTACAACTTGTTTGATTTTGACTTAGTTTAAAATATATAAGTTTAAGTAAATTTTACTTTATTTTATTATACCAATTAATTATCACTTGTTAATCTTGTTACCAATTAAGCAGCGAAGGAAGCTATCGTGAGGTTTTCTTCATACTTTAATTTTTTTTAAAGCTTTCCGAAAAGTGTTAGAGTATCACTAATAAACACTTGCCTAGCGCGGTGGACTTTGACCATTATTCTTCTCACTCTGCGAGGAGCACTGTACCCAGCAGTGGGACAGAATTAGATTGATTATGTTAAAAATGGACCTTGAAAACCTATTTATGACTAATATCAATGTAAAATTTATACGAGTCATTCCTACTTAGTCCTCAGTGGTTACCAACGGTATTATATCTAACCTATATAAAGTTGTATACAGGTGTCCATGATAGTGGTGGTGATCCGATGGTCCGAATGCTCGTTTTGTTACTACTTGATATAAGAAAGAGGAAATCAATTTTAATAGGTTGCCTTGGATACAAAAAAATCATGTCTGATAGTATCACCGTTTATTCATTTTGGTAGTTGTTTGTGGAAATTATCAACAATAATCTGTTTTTAGTATCCATTGAGGGAAAATTGATATTGTAGATGTAAGTAGGTAAGTATGACAACGCAATGTATCCGCCCGTCGTCGTACAGCTCACGGTAACGCGAAATTTATTTCCATTTCAATTTAATGCACATCTTTGCAACTTCCGAAGGCGGCTTTGTCGCTGAATGCAATGTACATTTATACTATCTATTTTATTCCCGCTATTTCGTTCGCTATTTCCTTGTCCATTCTTATTTGTATATTTTGAAGCATTTTATCTAATGTGGTTTTGAAATACCTACATAGAAATCTACATAAAATGGTAGATTTTACTAAACGACTAAATGTAAAGAGTATCTAATCTTATAATGTTAGTTCAATATCCTTTTATGCTATATTGTTATTGTTATATTGACTGATGATGCTATATTTTTGTCTTTGTTTGAATTTACAATTAGTCACAGGTATTTAGCTATGATCGCTTCAACTGTTTAATACTTGGGAATTAAATGGAATATAGAAAATGCAAATTCAGTCGGAAAGACTTACAGACTTATTACTGCATATTTCTATTTTAACCCTTCATAAGTTTGTGTGTGATACGTGTAGGTACTTGCTTATAAAGTTACAGTAACCACAAATTTAATAAGATTATATCAAAAATCTTTATTATCTGTTGCTTTTATTCATATGTTGTCTATATCTTACACATCTTCATACTCTATAATCAAAGATACTTTTTGGAGATTCGGAGGAAAGCTTTTCGCGATTCATCATCATGTTATTCATATACAAATATTGTCTGTCTTGTATCCAAGCTGATTTCTTGTCGCTCTCACGATATAAATCAAATCCATAACATTGCCAAGAGTGTAAATAGTTATCCGTGTTGTGTTAAAGTGAAAATTGTAATTGTTAAACATAGTATTTTTAATAATATCAAAGTAGCAAACGAGCATGCAGCCCATCTGATGGTAAGTGGTTACTATTACCCATGTGTAATCAACTCCACATAAGACTAGATTCCAGTATGAGGTTTACACAGCAGCGCTTTACACTGCAGTTATAAGTTAGAAATTGGCGTGGCGGTGGTGCCTCCGGGTACATTTGCATAAATCATATTTTTCTTTAGTATTTCTAGTAATCTACATTATATGTGTAATATTGATTGAGGGTTAGAAAATTAGAAAAAATAACCAGTGTTGAGTGCTGCAAGATATTAATTATCAAGTCTAGTAAAAGACTTATATTAGGTACTTAAGTGTAAAGAAATGTATTAATGGTGGTGTTAATTAAGGTATTTTATTTTATGGTTATTAAGTGTATTTCGGGAGGAATCAAATGAAAGCGCGGCTTGCTCAGTGATATTTTTTATTATGACTAGAGGTTTTTTAAGTTACAAAACAACCAGTATCCCTTACGTAAGTACATTTACAAATTAACCGAAACGGCGCACCGTTTTCTTGTTTGATATGTATAAAATGAAAACCTCATGTTATTTCACGATTTTTATTACATTTCCAATTAACTATTTACATACATATTTATATAATTTAGTATTCTTCACTGATAAGTAGGCACACGGAAATATTTCTAGTTCGTGTAAACTAAACATACTTCTAAGTAACTTTAACCACTAGTAGGTACAGTTATTTACAGTTCAACTTGTATATTAAGTATTTAGTATAAATAATGAGATCCTGGTTACGTTAATCTCATTGCAGGCGGCTGTAACAATGTTGTTGAAGCTTCCAAATTAAATTAATGATAAATAGCAATACTTTATTAGGTATAATAATTATTTACTCAAATAATTAGGTTAAGGATCACATCTGCGTTTGGGTGATTTGGAGACAAAATAAAAAGGCAATGTGTTAGTTAACGAGTTTTGAAATACGTAATGAATACATTCGTGATAAAACCGAAAATCGCAATGTGATCTTAGCCTAATTTTACAACAGATGTCACATAAAAAGGCCTTAGTTAACTTTAGACTGAAACCCAACGTCGATGTAGAAACGTATACTTAAACATGTTAGTTAGTTTAAGTACATTCAAAGTAATTGTACAAGTTGATGATATTTATACATTTTCTTAGAATTACTACCCGTTTAAGTCTTTTAAACAGATTTGGCAACATTTTTTGGCAAAACTAGCTATATTTATTACTAATTACAAAAAAAACATCATACTATACCCAATTAATCAAATTTAAGTGTCTGTGGTTTCAAAATAATATTCTTATATACATATTAAAATAATAGCTAAATACATAATTTATTTTTTTAAATAATGAATTTTCATTTGTGCTTTTTCCATTTTATTTGAGCTCATTTTAGTCTGGTTAAAGCCTACGTTAATTAGCCTTACTTTATCGGGTTAAATGAGACGGTTCACTCATAAAAGTGTTTATTAATTTAAACACTTGAATCCATATTGAGTTCTTATTTTGTACAAGTAGGATTGATTAGTTAAAAAAAATTAAAGGCCAATATTCTGGTGCTTGCGTAACCTATATCTTGAGTAATATGAAAACAGCTTTATTTTATAGAATAACATGTGCTTTAGAACAAATTATATGGTTTTGGCACGTATGACTATAAAATATGTTTTGTCTCCTCTACCTGTTTTTTCGAAGGCTCTCTGTAATAGGCTTTACATTTATTTCTACATATATTACAAACAGTTTAACGTACAAGTTTTGATTCATTTTGGATATATTTTAACTTTAAGTTTTAAGTTATGTTACACAAATTTAAATAAGAAATCAGGAATTTAATATATGAAATATGTAAAGAATCGGCGTAATAAATTTACTTATACATAAAATACGCAAAGTTGGCAGAGTGCTTTAGAATTGTGTTTATTTTTAATATTTACAGACATCACAATATAAGTGTAGTGTTTCAAATTTTTTTTAACGTTGTAGGTATATATTTTCAAAGGTTACTTGTGAAACATAATATGTACTGAGTATAAAAGTAGAATTTTCTTTTATATCGCTATATAAAAGTAATTTCGTAACCAGTTACTTTGAAATTCATAAAGGAAGTCGAAGAAAAATGAACTGAGATATCACTACAAACAGAACAACTGAACAACAATTTTTATACTATTATATTACAATTAGATTATTACGTTCATAGATAACAAAATAAAGCTATTAGTTTGATTTAAGTTAAATGCCTCATTTACGAAGTACATAGAAATGGTACAAATAAATAATCTAATTAACTTAGTACCTATATTTACAATTGAGTCGAATAGAAACTAGGTACACACTTAAAATACTGTATAGTAATCTAAATACAATAAGCTTGTAAAAATTGCACACATCGCTTTGGTATACGTACGTACATAGCTACATATTTACAACGTAACAACGTCTAGAACGAATCGTTAGTTTTATTGCCCGAAGTTTCATAACGCTTAACCATTAACCTAGCAGAAGCGACACGCGCGGGGTCGCGTGCCGGGGCGCTGTGCGCACGAGTCCTCAGTCGAACCACTCCCAGAGGTGGCGGTAGAGACCGTGCGCGGGCGGCGACTAGGAGGCGCGCGCGGCGGCCGGCAGCGGCGAGCGCGTCTCCTCGCGGCCGCGCGCCTCGTCTCAGAGCACGCGGTCCGCCACCACGCCGCCCGCCGCGTACTGGCACGCCGACAGCGGCGCCGAGCCCGCGCGCGACACCGGCGACACCGCGCCGTACCCGCCGCCGAACCCCGACGAGTGCTGCTTCGCCTTCAGCCGCAGCGACGCGATCGACGACGACATCGCCGGGCACGGCTCCGCGCGGTACATGCTGTACGGGTTCGGCGGCGCCGTGTACGGGCAGGGCGCCACGCCGCCGCCCACGCCGCCCGATCCGCCGACGCCGCCCATGCCTCCGCCGCCCACGCCGCCCATCGACGTGGCCGTGTTGAAGCAGTTCACTGAGCCCTGGTGGTGACTCGCCGGGACGACCGAACCGAGCGGATTCACGGGCCACGGAAAGCTTTTCGTACCCAACGGACTCGGAACTTTCGTCGCCCAGTTGTTGTATGGGTATGAGGAGTAGAGGGCATCCGTGTCGGGAAACGGTTGCATGAGGCCGTTGAATTGCGTGCTGAAGCCGTTCTTGAAATCGGCCGCCGCGGCCGCGGCCGCGTTCATCGCATTCCTCTCACGTTTTCGCCATTTCGCTCTCCGGTTTTTGAACCAGACCTGCAACAAAATTGTTCATCTTAAAATTTTGGTCGAGCTCATTCGTTTCAACTTATTCTAGTGGGGTCGGAAACTTTTAACTAGATTCAGAATCCGGAGTCGGTTGCGTTGCGTGGGTACCTATTAACTTTACTCATTACGAAGTTGACAGAGCGACGCGGCGCATCGGCGTATTCGAGCCACGTAGTGATAGCGGAGGCGACGGCCCCGCCCGGCCGCAGCCAACGACCCGTCTAATTGCGGCCGCGAAATGAAGATAAACGAGCGTCGCGATTGGACGGGACGCCTCGGCACGCTCGCCGCTCGCCGCGCGTACTCCGGTTCGGCCGCAATAAATGAGCGGGCGCCGGGACACGCCGCGGAGGCTCCGATGAATCGATGTTGTTATTTAGCGGAGGCCGAGGCCGGAGGCGGAGTGACGAGCGATAAGTCGCCGTGAGCACAGATAACGCGCGCGCTGATGTATGGCGCGCGTCCGTCAGCCGGCGATCGATCGCCGACGACACCTCCGCGATAAATTGCGCAATCCACGTAGCGACTGCAATAAATATTGTGCCGGCAGCGGTATTTGTCTCACTCACTGTGGCGTGTTCACCCAGCCGAAACGGTAAATAATACCCTCTTTCCTCGGTTAAGTGAACATAAACGGTCGTTTCCACCCCATATACGAGCTTTTATTTTTCGAAACATAAATTTTACGAATTCACATGGACGCATATTTCGTAGGCATAGGTAAACGACGGGAATTTACTGAATGTGCTCGGCAATTTCTGTATGAGATTTTCATGTTTGGTTTAATACCTAAGCCGTAAAAAAGCAAGTTTTCAGTGCGTAATTCTGAGCTAATAAAGTCCGGAAGAACTTCGCACCCTAAGCTTTTCGTCGTAACCGCGAGCGAACGGGTGAAAATAGCTGTAGAGAAAGGCCGGGGTGTTCAATAATGACAACAGAATGATATTTATTTAGGTGCACATATGTGGAAATAATTTCCATTATTTGAATAGCGGGCAGCGCAGCGGGGCGTAGGAGAGGGTCGCGATATTGCGACGGGGCTAATCCTTTAAATATATTATTGCAGGATGGTGAGGTCGGTCGGCCTCCGTCAAGCAACGGGGGAACAACAATTTTTAATGCTTCCGAAATCGATACTAATGTTTGTTCGCCCTAATTTATTCAAATTAAAACAATCATTTTTATAGTGAAACGTTTTATGTTTTAGATAATTATTATTGCGTAGCGCCCTGATACAATTTGTTTCAAATTAAATCTAAAAGACTGCAAATATTTTTAGTTAGTTCGTTTAAGTATGCGGCGTCTTAAACATTTTAACTAACGTTAAGTATAAGAAATATAAAGTTACTCGTAAGTTGTGAGAATACGGTATTTTATTTCTATGGAAACCGGGCGATGCTATCAACTTATCATGCGGGGTGCAGGAAGAAGATTAATGGTGGCTATCAGAGTCACGTCGCTGTCGGAGAACACCTCTATTGCTGAAGAAATATCTCTGAGTACACGTATATCGAGACTTTGAAAACCGGCGAGCATTATTACCTGGTTTCCTAATATTATCACTTTGATGAATATGGAGCATAAAATAATTTTCTTCTTGGACCAAAGTTATACTTGTAGCCATCCAATATTATTAAGGAGTAATTGTGGGGCTTACACTAATGGAGAACAATTATAAGGAAACAAAACCTACATGCTATATATGCATACTATATAAAATGTATTATTGAATGGATAATGTGTGAACGGAGTTCCAACTTGGTAACTGCTACAGGTAATACCGTATACCATATGATGCTATTCAAACATCGTATTTAAAATAAAAGATAGAAGGACTGCTTGCTCATTGAATATGATTCAAATCATATGCATTTATATCGTGAAAAAGGGACTTCACAAATTAAGGGGAACAGACTATACAACCTTGATGCCATTGTAAAAATAATGAATATAGGTTTCGCACAGGCCTCAGATATGTTTTACTTTAAGCTTTTTCAAAAATATGCTTCTGATTTTAGGGACCAACTTTAAGATAAGCTACGAAAATTATTCGTAGCCGTAGCAACCGCTACAGTGCCAATATTGCTTCAAGTCATATATGGGTACCAGGCGTGAATATATTGATACGACCTACTTAAACAAATATGTATATATACACATTTTTATATTTTTAATCATAATAAATATTGTGATTGTTTGAATTACCTATGAGGTGAGTAAATAGGTAAGTTAACGTTTATTTTTACCAGACACATGCCACTTGTAAACATTTAAATAATTCTCACCAAATACTGCACATAGATGCAATAAAATTGTGCATTTTCGACTTCTCAACGTTATCACGCTTGGTACGGATATAATACCCATAATGACTCTTTCTAGAAGAAAAGTAATTAGATTTGAAGGAAACAGAGATACCACATTTGAATTTCATGCATAGTGTAATTTTCACTACAGAAGTTGTTCACAACTCATTTTCTCGAAGTAGTCATTGATGACCAGACATTTCCAATATGCGATATTAATGCGTCGTCGCCTTTTGTAGCCCATAACATAACATAACATTATTTATCTTAAGTTTATACTTTTTTGACAAAAAAATACAAATTGTCGTAGGAAAAAATGGTTAAGATTGGTTACTATCAGACATTAGGCATTCATAAAATTCTAGAAGACTAACTAATCTAGAAGTGAATTAAATCGAAAAAAAAACGACATCCTAACATAACTCTTCATTTGTACACGAAATAAATAGAAGTGCCTAATATATTAAATTAAAAGCCAATATATTCAGTTACCACAATGACAAACGGAAGTAAAGGCTTACATAGCAGTCCGAGTGACTATAGCACTGCAGGGGACATTTAATAATGATTTTGCGAGGGGACAGCAGTTGTCAAGATTTCGATAGTTTTAGATACGTGTTTTTTTCGCAAAAACGTGCAAGAAGTTTGCCAAGAAGTGCTTCATTTATATGAGTACGTTTAATTACTGTTCTATCTATTAGATTTTATAAGCTTAAAACTGAATATAGGTCACTCCTAAAAAGGGTTTTTTCTGTAGTTACGGCGCTTGGCTTTGTATTGATGACCGCAGCAGGTACTTGGCAAGTAGATGCTGCTTTTTTTTTATTTATTCCCTTTAAATGATATTTAGGGGAAGATAGTGTTAAAAAATAAAGATAGGTAATACCGACCCCTTTTATTAAATATGTAATATTTTGTTAGTTATTTTTAACCCATTACCTGTCGTCCTACGGGCACGAAATTCCCATTAAAATAACTTTTTATTCTGAAATAAACTCTTCAGTTTACATCTCCATTGGCCGCGCTGGCCAAGTGTTACTCGACTGTTCTTTAAGTAAATAGTAAGTTGTTGCTATTCTTGGCCCTATTATAATAGTGCATCACACCTACATTATTACATTTTTTATTAACTTCACCGCAAAATGGCACGTGTCGAATCTTAGTTCACTATTAATATCCGGCTCCATTCATCCCGGCCTGTTTATTTGACTTTCAATAGAAACTGACGCTATAATAGCCTTAGAAGGAACGACTTAGAGGTTATTATTCCTTGTCACCAACTCCCGTTCTAATAGACCGTATTTGATTGATGACACTAATAAAACTGTGATTCTAGTTTAATTTAAATTTAAGGCAATTTACCGACTGCCGGCTGACCGTAAAATAGGTTTAATATTCGCATAGGGCGGTCGCATATCCATTGCGGTGGTTATTGTGTGTATAGCGGGTAAAGTGCATAATAATTGTATTTCCAAACAATACCATGGAAATTAATGTAATGAGTAGTTTATGGGCGTTGTTTAATATGAAATTCAGAAGCTAACAATACTTTGTGACATGTGGTCACCATTTTAAATAGACAGATTAATCGATCTTTGATAAAATAGGAGCTCTAAGTCTCCAAGACTTAGTCCGGAAGTGAAGTCACCCTCAGAAGTATTTTCTTACTATAAGGACAAAATTCGAATACTTGTGATACCTACTACTTACTATCACAAATATTTTCAATAGAGTTTCTTTTTGTTTTCAAAGTTGAGTCAATAAGAGTACATGCTATATGGTACTTCATAAAAACATAGCATTAATTAATTGACAACGACTCACAACTTTGACCGGCACCTATTGAAATAAATATGTAGTTTAAATATTCGCACAAACATTTTGAAATCATTGCAGTGTTTATTTGAATAGAGAACATTGCCTAAAATACTACAAGTTGCGGAACTCGTGAGTTTAATGTGAATTTTCAGAAACCAATAAATAGAGATTACACGCGATTACAAATGCTAAACATCGTCTCGGACTTCATTCATTGAAATAAATTGTTTGGTAAAGCCGCGAAATCCAGCGATCAAAACACTTACCGTTGCGTCTATCAAAACATAATAAGGATATATGTTGGACATCTAGTATTCTAGTCTTAGCCCAACATTATTCTAAGTAGCAATAATAAGCTCTATTTCGAGATATTACAGCTTATTCCCCGTTGTGTGGAAATCTTTGGCATTAACACAATATCGGGCAATTGCAATGGTAATACTGCTTTTCATGTTCGGCCACAAAAACAAATACTTGGACGGCTTAGCGATGTTAGAACTAACCGTGGTTAAAACATGACAACAGTTAAGTTGGAATTAGCGTTTAATTCTGCGTGCGTAATATTTGCTGGTTTACTAGAACATGGTTTTCGCGCTTAGAAATATTGGTTTGAGAGATGATTACTTGTAGTTGTATACTCGTATGTCTAGATTACCAGTCGAGCTTTGGACAATGTTATTTATTAAAAAGCAGGCATAAATACAGATTTGGGTATTCATTAACTCTGTAAATAACAGCCTAACAGTTACACCTCTACCTATTCATGCATCAGCTTCACGTGTTGGAGGTATGATATGCGACTATACGATCTATATATGGGTGCAAAAATGAAATAAATCAGCTAAGATATTGCCATAAAATGAAATAAAAAAATTATTGGTTGGTGGAAAAAATAATCTCCTGTAATTGTTAACTGTATAATGAAGTTATTTATTATAGCTTTTAAAGCGTTATTCGTTTGATTGTGTTAAACAGTAATAACATTATAACAGCAATCACACCATGAGCAGGACAATAGCAACAATTTATTAGAATAAAAAAATAAAACACAACAAAAAATCGCATCTGCCTAAAATATCCATACGATTTTTCTAACATAGATAAACTGGTCAGTGACAACAGCGCAAATCCTGCTAAACTGTTTGCACGCAGCGCTGCACTGCGCTAAAAGCGCTGTAAAAACAAGCGCACCGGTTCCCGTAAAATAAATAATGTTACGTGCCGCTATCCGTCGGCCGATTGCTGATATGGGGTTTCGGAAAAATGTTCCAATCAAGCTGTCTGAATGTAGCAAAAAAATATTGCGATTGGCTATTGATGTAAAAAAAAATATTTATTTTAACGTTACCTAGATGACCTTACATAAGTAAATTAAGTAATGAAATTTTAATTCTCTTTATTTTGCAATACCTGCTAGATGAATATGAAAACTATTATGGCTCATATGATATTAATCCTTATTCCTAATAATAATTCGTCTTTATTTATAATAAATTCTTTTCAATTTTTATAATGGAACTTTAGTAAAAAAAATAGATGATACACCGTTATACTTTTTAGACCCAAAAAAATGTCATTAATGCTCCCAAAATCGAAAAAAATGGGGGATCAATATTCGTAACTTTAGTAATAATCACAAAAAAACTGCCACGATCATTATAATATTTTTTCCGATGATTCTTGTTGACAAGTGTAGTTCCTGTTCGAATATTCATATTCAATATCTGTTTATATAAATACTATTAGATACATTTCTAAAGTTATACATTTACAAATATTTTAGTAGAATTTTTAATACAGAAGTCTCGCTACAGAAAACTCGCTATTTATTAAACATCTCCCGGTAAGTAATCAGCGCCACTCATGGACATGGGGATATATTATGTATTCATATGCTGGTATTGATATTTAGTGTATGATTGTAATACGCCAGCGTTTACCACCGGAAGCACACGTAATTTTCTTTTTTATTTTATTAATATGGGAATACCAGACGAGCATGCAGTCCACCAGATGCTGAGTGGCTCTTGCCGCCCATGGACATCTGTAATCAATACCAGATAGGATTAGACATTACTATCTGAGGTCGGCGACAGATGCGACGCTACCCCTGAGCTGGAACGTCTCAGAAAAGTGTGTCTGCCTTACCACACCCTTCTAACTAAAAATACGCGTGGCGGTGGTGCCGCCGGAGTCGACCTACAAAATGTTCTACTACTTTCAAGCAGAAATAGGTGTGGCGGTGGTGTCGATACTACTATCATATATTATTCAAATTTAAATAAAACTATACATTTTATGCAATTTTACATAAACGTCCGGCCGTCGCGGTGACGTGTCGCGGCTGTCGACGCGCGTTTTTTCACGTAAGCTTCATCACGGTGTTGGCACGCGGCTAAACTAGCTTGTCGCTAAATCTATGTTACATCAGATTACACGGATTAAGTAGCGTTCCACGGTTTCAAAGTGCAGGTTTTGGAATGATTTAAATTTTTACATTTCTATAATTTTAAGTAAAAATCAATATATGCAATTATTTTTTTAACAATTTAATAAAACTGATAAGTCTATTCCACATCTGATCGAGATAGGTCTGTAATATCAAAACTCTGCCTATAATATAGCAGAGGTCAGATTTACACGTATAAGCATTTTGTAAAGTTTACTCCCTAGAGGATAATAGCATTGCAACACAGAGCTAGTTTTTCTCTCAAATGTGTGGTCTGTATGTAACAGATGTCAAATTCGAGATCGATTACAAATACTTGCTTTTAACGTGGATTTAGTTGGATTAGTTCTAATCAGAATATACCACTGCTAGGCGGCAGAAATAAATGCAAAAAGTTGCTGCATTGAAGTTCTATAAACTTCTAAGAAAACTGTATCCACATCAAGCATATAAATTTACTACATCAATCTCACAAAAACAGATTTTATTTCAAACAGAAAATATCTGTAAATATATTTCGATGTTGACAACTCTACATACCACTGGAGTATTTTGTCCAGAATCACCCAATAACACCCGTCTGTCAATTACACATCTGTGGCTGTCTTACCGGAATTATTTGTATCGGGATCGATGTTAATACGCACTCTGTCATGCAATACGATACGTTGGGGCCAAATGAAATGTGTCAAGAGTTGTTTCACGGACGATTGGACTGACGACTCCATTCTTTCGCCTCGTCTCTTCCTAGAAAACTGTTGTGGGCGGAATATGCATTGGACTGAAAAAGTGCACTCTTTTTTCGCTGGCCTGATTTTTTTGTCTCAAGACATTACGTCAAAAATGTTAAATGACAACATTAACTTTCTAAAATGGAAAGACCTGTGAAAATACTTTTACTAATAATTCTAGTCAAAATTGTAAATGTAATAATTTCAAATTCTAAGGTTTCACGTTTAAAAACCATTTAAGTATACGGTGTACACATGTATTTATAATCTTATTATCTTCAAAACATTTTATTTCTTTAATTTACTAGTAATATTCTTAAATCAAACTTGGGAAATTGTATTCAGATTTGAAGGATACAGGAATAAAGTATAATAATATAAAATAACAAAGTAATTTATTAGTTTAGCTCACAACCTAAATACACTTGATCTTAAACAGGCCTTCTGTATAATTCAGGCTACATGTATCCTTATATCGTTAATATGTATCCTTGCTATGCCGTGACTTCGTAGCACAACATGGATGGTAGATATACACTTAGCTACTTCAAGATACAGGCTATAAATAAATCAATAACATTCACGTAGGTACGTATTTTTAAAAGTCCAAAAAATGTGCGTCATGCGACGGTCATATACAAACACTTACCAGTATTTTAGCTGCAGTAATTTAATAACTTACTCGCAATCATAATTTCTCAAACAATTTTAGTACAGCTGCAAGACATTCGTTTAATCCGCAATCGAAAATACCACTAAATACTATTGTACGGCTTGAGCATTATAATATGTGGTTTGGTGTGACACGGGTAATTTGCAAGTGAGTGCGGTAAAGAAAACATTGAGATAAAGAGATCATATTTTAAGAGTCAATAAGCAGGCAATGACCTTAATGAGTTGGTAACAAAAATAATGTTCGACGATTTATTGGTGCGCAAGCGCACAGATTTATTTGACGCAACGCTGCGCGAACGAACCGCCTAATCCCCAGGCATTAGGGTTGTCGGAAACCATAAGAACAACTTTAAAAGAAATAAATTAAACAATGTTTTCAATCATGAATAATTATGCGCTTGACATGAGACAGATATAAAGGAGTTAAGCGAGCAATTTATTCGTAACGTTTTTCGGAAACGTAAAGCCGTGTAATGATTTGTTTCAACGAACGTTTTTTACAGACATTGATTTATTAAGTTTATTTTTTATTTTCGGATAGTTACGACTTTTATAAACATTGAATAGAGATGTATGTCTTGAATTTATGTACATTGTACACATCTTGAATGCATATATGTTAAGCACTATTCTGGTCTTATAATTGAACATGATGAATACGTTCAATTAAACATAAGTAAAAATATTTACTGTTGTTATCTTCTCGCATGTGAAAAGAAAAAAACGTCTCTTGTTATGAACATAAATTAAAAAGTAAGTATTTAATATTTCATGATGCATGTACAGCCCTATTAACGGGATACAAATGTTTTAAAGATCTCCCGTTCAGTACACGTCTGTACGACTAAATGAATACTAGCACTTGAGCCGACTTGCACCGATCGAAGTATCGATTTACACCCTCATTACCTCTTGTGCTAGCTATTTATAATAATGATGCACCAAAAATAAGTATCTGAAGATAGCGTCTTTAAGTAATGTAAAATATTTTATTGACTGATGAGTCAATATAGGTAGAGACTAGATACTTTACATGTTAATAGATGATCACATATGGATTTACGCAACTAATTATAATGTTTAGAGACTTGAAGGTATTTTAAGATAAAATGCCATATCTTTTATACGTAATTAAAGTAGCACTAACTGAATGGCACCTAAGAAGGTTATTTGAAAATATATCTCCCAACAGATCTATATTCGGGGAAATAAGAACTAGAATACAATAACGCCACACCACAGTACCAGTTATAAGGCGGAAATAGGCGTATCGCTGATTCTACACTCCATCCATTTAGAGTGAATCTTTAATCTCGACAAAACCAATCCACTCACATTGTCACCAAATAAACGTGATCCTTGTAATGCTACAAATTACATTGAACGCCTCTTAAAACAACGATCACTACATACTTCTGCCTTATTGTAAGAATTTGGCGACAAAACACGTTTCCAAGATTAACGTGAACGCTAATACTCCGCGGCCGAAGAAACCGAAAAATTCAACGAATCCAGATCACAGTGTAAATAGTACAAGCCGAGTTGAAACCGCAGAATCTCTAACGGGCCTTCCAAAACTATTGACAGTGAGTGTGGATGCGATCAGGCTTAAGCCCTGGATTATGAAGAGACCGAAATAGACGGTTCAAATCCTCACGGATTAAGGGATTCCGTGTTCCGTCGGACGGCACGGCACAAAAATATCGAAGGCGCGCCGGATGCGACGATTAGTCTAAATATCTAGCTCGTTAATATTGTGATTCGTGTACACCTTTTCGCTTGTTATGCTTTCGAATATCCGCTAATAGGCCAAAGCGTTGTTTGCTTAGAAATGTTCGGGACGCCGCAAAAGTGCCCATGTCCCAAGCGACATGGGCATCGGCAAGGATTCCGAGTTCGACTGCATACGAGGTAGATGTTTAAATTATAATTAAGACCCAAAAATTGGTACTCGCGACAGTGGGGATCATAATATTACAAAGGAACCTTTTAAGGAATTTATTGTTCTTTTTAAAGTCTGTTTCCTAACGCACGATATAGAAAATTTCAGAAATAATATTTTTTGAATTTTTATCTTAATTCAGTATTAGTATCGTATCCCTATTATTATATGAAACCTGTTTTCATTTTTTTTATTTTTAAGTACAAATTAGGCTGCATATCTCAACCTTAAACGTTATATGTACGTGATAACTTCTCGTTTTTTATATAAGTGTTTATACGGGCTAAGTGTGTTTGTTCAGAAAAGTTTTGAGTTTCTCTCTTTGAGTCCGAATGTCTTGCATGAATGTCGTGTGCGTAATACAATTATAGGTACGTACGACGCCTGTTGAACTCCGTAGGGATCGAAGGATGATGCTCCGTTCGTCAGTAACTTTAGTACCTAGTGATATTTAAAGATACACGAATGCGTGTTGTGAACACTATAAGGCAATTTTCAGTCTTTTAAAACTTTCTTAACTAAGATTTTAAAGAACATAGTATGTATTGGAAGTGTTATGAAAATAAAAAAAAAACTGTATCATTTAGGCTTTTGATTAATCGGGAATTGCGTGTTAAATTTTCCATACGGAAATAAGATTCGATACGGATACGTCCATTACAAGATATTAAAATTAATTATATAACACCCCAAACCAAATCCTTTTACATAAATATCGGTATTTAAATTCAAGAGATTTCAAGTGTTTTCATTATTAATAATGTAATGTACTTAACATACGAATATATTGAAAGACTCACCCGAACTCTCGCTTCGGTAAGATTGGTCCACATGGCGATCTCCTCCCTCGTGGACATATCTGGGTACCGGTTCCTCGCGAACGTGGCCTCCAGCTCCTGGAGCTGTTGGCTCGTGAAGTGTGTCCTCTGGCGGCGTTGTCGCTTGTTCTTCTTGTCTCCCTTGTCGTCCATCGAGGGCTCGTCGGGTCCGATACCGGGCGTCGTGGATTCCGTCTTTATTGTCGGCTCGGAGTTTAACTGACGATTGTCTAGAACGAAAAGAAATAATTAGACTAAGTTTTTGCATGTTACACAAGTAACACACAGACATGTAGTGCACCTCAACAATGGTGGTCATGTGGCCCGTGTACTCTTGACCACGAATATCAGAACAACATAATGAACATTAAATAGACAGTTTATCTGAAGCTGATAATAATAATGTTATTTTATTACTTTGAGAGTTACAAGGCTGTTTAAATTAAGTTTTTAGGATTAAGTTGAAATGATTTGTGCACCTAAGTGTACCTATTTATGTTTAGGTTATTTTCAATAAAAGATCGACAGTGCTTTGCTGTATTAGAGTAGGTATACTCTCAAAATAAGTAGAGTTATGTGTATTTTTTTTTCTCGCTCCATCACCGCTATTTCATAGTGACAGCAATATTCTACATAACTGAGTCAAAATATCAGCAATAAATAAATGAATAAGAAAAAGCTACACAGTAATAAAATTTGTATCAATTTTGCGTTAATATTAATTTCAAATCATTTCCTGTAGCCATGGTTCATCGTATGAGTGTGCCGTACAAGCGCGCGTGGCTAGACTTTACACACATTGAACAACATTTAAAGATTCCTCATGCTTTCAACACGACGTGTTCCCTCATTTGGAAGCATATTTTTAATGAACACAGCATAAAGGACGTTAATTGTAACCAAAATGCAGTGGTTCATTGACACGGGGATTTCGACTAAGCCCAATATACGGTTGATTGCTATCCCGTTATCAGCGACGTATTGATGTAATATCGCGTATCTCTCGCCCCCTCGAGGTGACACGATTTCGAGGTTTCGACGCGATTACCCGGGATCTATTAACTGGAAGTGGAGCAGCGTGGTCGATCGTGGACTCAAAAAAGGAGTGTTCAGTTATTTATTTTATAATAGCTTAAATGCTTTAATATTTTATAACAGGAATTATTAATGGAGTAATTATATAAAAAATAATGAGTTTACAGAAAATATTCTATAATAAAATAATAAATAACATAATAACTTTTATTCAAAATAAACAGTATTACTAAATAAATTAAGTTATGTAGAATAGGTTTTAATTTACAACTATGACGCGATCCCATCAAAAAGATAAAGGCTAAAATGACTACATTATTTGAATTCTAGACCGAAAATAAAGAGTTGAGGTTACAGAAAACAGATAGTTAAACGGTTTATATGATCATTTCGCTTAATCGTCTGTTTATCACCTCGTAATACAGGAATATATGTCACGAAAAATAGAATTTATTGCTTTACCAATAAATTACGTAGCGTGACGTATCTCATTGAGAACAACGAATTTACAACGTCTCGTAAAAGCGTTGGGTGCGCCTGCGCATAATCCCGGTATTAGGCCGGCTACTGGTGGTCATGATTCAATATTTTTTATTTGTATACTCTCCTGGCTGGATGTACTTGACTTTATCGTATTTTTAAATCATTTATTACTGTCACGTGTTATTTGCAGACTTTGTTAGTTGAGTTATGAATACTGATATATTTTTCACAATGGAAATCAGTGTCTAAATTTAAAGTTAGATTATTTAATGAAAAATCAATGAATTGTACATCGCGCTATGTATCTTTGGTTTATTCCTTCTCTATCATTATTAATAAATATTAAAATTATTATATTATGCATCGTCAACGATATCACTATTTCTATCAATTTGTTTTGTAAAATAAAAATCTACGTTAGTTCCAGTTGCCAAAATTTTCAGTTTAATGATAAGACACATAATAAAAAGTTTCAAAGATTACACGTATATAAGTTACATAAAAAATAACCTGTCCTAGATCACTTATCTACGACACTTAATGTAATGTTACGACACTTTCGTAACATTAGGAAGTCTGCTCTTCACCTCCAAATAAAAATGTGAGAAGCACAGCAATCTCAATGGAGGATTATTTGTAACACTTCAAAATTCTAACAATAGTACAAACAGGACATATCGTAGGTACCTACTCAGACAGTAGATAAAGTTTCTTTATCACAAAGCCAAATGTTTTCATTCGTAAAATTTATTACACTGGATTAATGTTGAAGAATTTTATTACTGCCATAATCATGATTGAATAGAAATTAAATAATTAAATTAAGATTAAGTTCACTCGCCCTTATGATGATTTGAATATATTTACGTATATCTATTTACATTTAAAAATTACTTTTTTATATCAATAAGTAGAAATTTTACTATTTTTGTTTATAAATAATATTGAAGAAGCGACCATGGGATATCCTTGATCAACTCCATATATACTAGACTCTACCTGAAGCCGATTACAGGTGCTTTGCCAGCATGCCTTGCTTGCTTTTTTGTTTAGCCTGAGGACTAAGATCATCGACTTATATACAAAATAAGCCTATATTCTCAAAATGTGAAGCAAAATAAAAATCAGAATCAAAAAATATTTTTTTTGATTCTGGTAGTGTAACACATAATAATTGTTGTAGTCTTTCAGATATCACGTGTAACGTGTAGATAGGTGTGTAATGTCTTTCGGTGTGACCGCTTAAAGGATTACGGTTGATATCGCGTTAATTTCGACAACTATATTAAAGCGATCAATCTGTAGCTAGTACTCATTGGTGTAATGAACAAGGCGGGATTAGGGCATAAGGGACTGGTCTTATCACTGACGAGCGTAGGTGTTATAGAAACACGCGGTTAGTGAAGCGAGAAATTTTAAAATATTATTGTGAGCTAAATAAATGTTTTAATAGTTGGTTTTAGGTTTTTATTTAAGTATAAGAGTGGATTGCATCGAAAGCATTAAAGCTTGCGTTAAAGTTAAATATAACAGTAACTTTAACGGTAGAATGAACGATGGAATGTAAAAATTCTGTGTTGCGCCAATTGATTTGTCATTAACGTAATCTGTGTCGCTGTCACCAAAATGTTTGATACCTATCTAGGTAAGTTGACAAATACAGTAACTATAACCGATTGAAATCGAGCGGTTAAAGTTAAGTATTAATTAATGACGTGATTTCAACCTCAACTAAAATGATGCAACTAATTATTTTTTTAACCATGGATTTAACGGTTGGTTAGGCTTCTGTGAATGCTAAAGTTACATGATGCAACCTAACCTAAGTAAAGTTAGAAATGGTCTATTTGCGTGCTTTGTAAATGAAGAAAATAAATTAATGAATTATCCTTACACGAAATTTCTTCTCTCCATTGAATATACTATAATTTAGTAGACTAGCGATATTCGCACACTACTCGCTTATTATGAAACAAGTCCATTTGGGCAGCGAACTACCGCTCGCATTCTCTCCAGCGATTACAGTACGATGTGTCGATATCGCGCGATAGCGTTGATAACGGTTATCATCGATACGCTTTGTGAGCCCGCCGACCCATCCATCACTCGGAACAACCTTTGCGTTCGGCCGACGAAGCGAAGGTAAATAGATCTGTTAACATGTGTTACCGATATCGGTACACGGTGCCACTTCACGTACGTACAGATAACATGAACAGCATTTCCTTTAATGTTCCTTTCAATGTGGTTATGTAACTGCTTGTAATGGACACTTATCGATTCGTTTTGTCGCATCGTGTATACGTTCGATTGCCCGGATGTTCGGACGATCTCGAGTGTCTGCGACAGATACGTAAAATTGTTTATGCGTAATTAAACAATTATTGCTTACTCCGATATTAATAAATTTAGTAAGTACTTATTTCAAATTTGTATAATTATTTAAAAAATAACTACTTTGCCCCATGTTCTGCTCGCGCTCAATTTACGTGTCTTTCGTTTAGATATTTAGACTCGATATTTAGATAAACTGAAGATACTAATTTCTTTTTAGTATTATTTTACCCGGTCTTTATTATTTACCAGCGTCAAAATGTTATATATTTTTCTACGATACACACTATTTATATGCCTACAAAAATTATGATAAGTTACTGGTAAGTTGAACCGTATTAGAAAAAGAAACAAAGAAACAAACAGACTTAAGGATTCCGTAACCTCTTTCTTGCTTATGACGTTCATTTATTTTCATGCTATCATACAACCGATCAAAACCCAAGTCAGTCAATTAGATATCGGGCTAGGAATCTAACTCGGAACAATTCACTTCCCTAGTACTCGTATCTATAGTGATTACTGCCATTCTGACCGTCAAAATCCAGTGACTTCCCAAATCACGCTCTCCAAATTCTTGCTACACTTATCTTTTCAAACGGGAATATTTAAAGGTAGTTCTACACGCCCGGAATGCAGGCTGCCCGCTGCTCGTCCGCTGTTTGCTCAGGCATTAGAGTAACGAGCCAGCTATTTACTAATAGATTCCACCCAGTTTGCTCCCAGTTTTAAGTTTGTCACTCCGTGTGGTCTGAAGCCAGGAATTAAATGATTTTAATGGATAAAAATAATACTTTAATACGCAAAAAGTTAACTTAACTTTTTTTGTAATACAGTAAAACGAACATGACTTTATGGAAAGTCGTAACTGCCGCTTATGCACATTTATAATCAATCCCAGATAGAGTAAAGTACAGTAGACTCGTACCTAAGTACCGTCGTAGATGTGCTCTTACTTTTGAGAACTAAATTCAAATATCGTATAAATGTCACTCACTTGCCATGCATTCCAAAATAGAACACAAAAATCTTTGACATTGCTGTTATAAAGCAGAAATCTGTGGAACCGATGAGTTCTAAACCCTTAATTATTTATTAAAGGTGCAATAACACTTGTTTTGGTAGTTTTTAAACAAATTGTCGTATTATTGTCGCAAATACTTATAATAAATTTAAATGATTCTTCGCTGTATGATTGCTTAGTACATAAATAAAGTATGTTTATCATGAAGACATAACAAGATAACTATCAAACTCAATAGTACTTCTGAGTAAGTGTGATGTAGTAATCAATTTGTTTGTTCAACAACTACACATGTTTTGATGCCAATTTGAATGTTTAACGTGTTACTTATTAACTGATTACATCATTGAATTTAGACAATAAAATACATGACAAAATCATTAAATTGCAATCAAAATTAACAGTAGAAGAACACCCAATGCTTGATTATGAATTCTTATAAAACATTTTAGGGCAATAAGTAGGTAAAAAAATTATAATAATTTTGATAAAAATAATAATGTAATTAGATAAATAAATATTTAACGTAAGTACCCATGACTTTACTGTGCGTAAATAAGTACACGCATATTTTGTTATTGTTAATATTACTTGGAAATACCTACTACTTACAAAAATGTCATACATTTGAAATCACTATTCGGATTCAAAATCTTAAAAACAAATTTCGCGCCAAACTGCTAGTCCGCTCTGAAGTTGTTACGAGCACGTGTAGTCATACAATTTGCTATGGCGACGCGATTAAATTCTATATTCAGAGCGGACTAGCAGTTTTACGCGGACTATACTTGTATTAAAGAAAAAGTTAAAAGTATCATAGCTATAGTAGTAAAGGTGAGTACTCACTGTCATCCGTGTGTTTCCGATCCCGGCGTTGTCGGGGCGGCGCGTACAGGGAGGACTGGTCCACGGAGCCCCCGGACGCCAGGGACGAGTGCCCGCTGTCCCGGAACTCGCCGGTTTCTGCCCATACTGGAAATAAATATTTTGTTAAGCCTATTTCTATAGCCTCTTTCAAATAAATTAAAAGATTTAATCATTTGTCGCGATACCAAAGTAAATTAAATGATTTAATGCACAATTGTTATTTAAAATTGCTATGTTATTTTTAACCGTGTTGCTAAGCAACGGCCTTAGCGGTTATATTTACGATAGTGGTTAAAAGACTACGCGTCATAATATATTTTTGTATTAGAAACAGCCACAGAAACGAACATACCATACAATGTGCAGCAATATTTCATAATTTGAAAAAATAACAACGAAAATAAAATGCATTAAAACATTATTATTCATACCGTTTTTTAATAGTACAGTTATTTTGTAACAGGTACTTGAAGAAGACGCTCGTAGACACGGAACAAGGAAGAAAATATTTTTTTTTTATATTCTAGAAGGAATTGAATTCGCCATGTCATTAAATTAAGTTTAAAGATATGTGCACAAACAGTACCCTTACCATGAGTTTTTACGTTTTCACAAATATGACTGTTTTGGTATTTGTTTACGTATTTGCCCATACAATTTCCAATCAGCGCTCCTAGCGCATCATATCAGAACTTTGAAATTGTATGGGCCAATACGTAAACAAATACCAAAAAAGTCATATTTGTCAAAACATAAAAAACTCATGGTAAGGGCACAGATTCCGTCAACATAACAAACAATTTTTTACAGGCTTTTATTGAGTATTGCTTTATTACGGTACTTGCTTTATTGCGATAATAAATGTCGCTGTTCATATTTCAGATAGCGATTTTATTATATTTATGAATTTAAAGTAAGAATCTACTTACTTGATGAACAAATAAACACGTGTAATGTATACTTATTTCAATTATTTTCTATTTTTCAGAGTTAGTGGAAGCCCTTTTCATAGTGTAATCTTACTTAAATTTGATCAAGGGACATTTAAAATGACAAATGAATTGTTTATCAAATTATTAATTTTTTGCTACATTTTTACAATATTATGACAGCATTTGTTAGTAATAATGTATGAATAATAATTATAGTAATATCTTATTTTTTTTAATAAATAATAGTCTCATAAATATGAGTACAATATAAGTTTACTTTATTTAAATATAATTTAATAAAATAACGCATTCGTTGAACAATGATGACACCCCATCGCTTACAGCGTAATTAACTGTCCCCGAACACTTGTTAACAAATTAGTCACCGGAGACATGAGTGTGTGCTCGCCCTTATTTATAGTGTTGTACAATAATAAAAGCAAATGTTTGAAATAGAAAGTTAAGGGAAAATTGAAATGGTTGTGCTTGTGCCTAATAATAATATAATGTACTAAAAAGTCAAATTAAATATTAAAAGTAATAGAGATCGAACCTTAACTGGACTTTAGTCTATTTCTGAATTATTGTTCCGGTGGCGAAGTGCTTTTTCAATTAATAGAATAAAACTATTTCGAGATCCAATTTACAACTTTTATTATTCCCGCGCAAAATACAACTCCAAAGTCAAGCGCGTTCTTTTTCTTTTTTATGGTAACTAAGACAATTGTACTAGCCAGTGACAATATAAATTATTATTACACACTCATTATTATAAAAATAACACATCATGACATAAAACAAAATTAATTAATTAAAATAATACTATAATTTGAATTTGAATATATTTCTATCACAATTGTTATCGTCGTTAATAAGAAGCTTGGATATTAACGATATCACATTTTTATAACGTTACATTAAAGTAATAAGTGACGCATTTGATACTACAGTTTAAAAACAGATGCGGGTAGGTGAAGTGGGGACGACACCTTAAAGGCGCTCGAATTAACAGAGAGCGACATTCTGGTCGGAGATTTCAGCAAGAACAGTCGAATAACGGAGATACTTGTGTAGTTATAATACTTCTAATCACTAGTGTGAACTTACTTACGTATAGTTTATTATATCGTTACTACTCTGTACCTTTTATGTGACTATAAGATTACACGCCTTCAAGACCTTCAAGATGACTATTATTGAATATCAGAAGTGCTCGTGAAGAATCCAGCTCGCAATCATGAACGGCGATTCGTAAGTACGAACATCCTTGACACAGGACTAAAAACCGTGAGTTAAACATTATTTTGTCATATGTGAGTTCAATCTCGGTATAAGTAAAAATGAAGGTAGATAATGTCTTGGATGTAAGGGCAAAGTATTTGAATGGATAGATTGAGACTAGTATGTTGAAAACAAGATATAATTGATTATTGTTGCTATTATAATTGGAGGCTCAATTTAAAAATATATATATATAGTACAATTGTGCATACCGATAATTACTTCAAAATTTTAGAGTTTACTTCAAAATAAGTTCATTTTCTGTGAGTGTCAAAAAAAAAATTTTGCAAAGCAGTTCTTGTGGTAACTCTGATCATTTGGCTATAGTCTGTGGTGTGAAAAGTAAATCCTAATTGGTCTAAAGGTACACCTACTTATGAAATATATATAAATACACCAACTTATGAAAATATTTTAAGGGTCTTTATTCTTAAATGTCAGGCTGTATAGATATAGAGAGGCATATATGGGAACCTAATGGTTGTTAATATAAGCTAATGTACGCCATAAATTGCATACAGATTAGACTTGTATTTATTTTTGATAACTTTAATGTTGAATCAACTAGATTTACGTATATGCGTTTGTTTATTATTGTATGGAAGGGACTATGCGGTAACAACAAGTGCAGTTACAGAGTACAGTATACCTACTTGATATAACTGACACGTTTATTAGGTTGCAAAATTTTGATTATTCATAATTGTACAGAAATATATAATATCTACGTGGTAAATATTTAACTGGCTGCAAATAAGTATCACGACCACCGTATTGAGTGGCTGATTGTACCCACGAGGGGAAATGGTTAATGAGTTTAAGGTTTTATGTTTATATGGATATAAATTGGCTTTATTTAAAAATAAACTGGCATTCACATCTACATTGTTTCACATTTTCATTTTATAGATCAATGAAAGTTTCCTTTTGATTCATATACTTGATACGTATTTGTTATGAAAGAAGCAAGGAGTACGTCGCCAAATTAGAGCTTTCCATCAATTCTAGGCGATCTCGCGCAGTACTGTGTACTACTGTGTTTTGACACCCATAAAGTATAAATGCACATCAGTTAATGATCTATAAGGAAAACTGAGAAACTTATACGCTGCGGTCTTTGGAATATAATATTTAAAAAAAAAAGTCTCCCATTCTACTTCTGACTGACTCACTTATACAGAATATTAGATGTCTATTTTAAATTAATTATGCAACGCTTCGTTTTGTATTAATATTTCATTACATCTCTTAATTTGAAAACTTTAAATTTGAATTTGAAACATTACACGTCCTTTTTGTTTGAAAATTGGGCACTATCAAATACTGGTAAATGAAGTTTTGTACCTTAAACGTTGAGACGCTTAGACTATCGATATTATCAATTATGTGAGCCACTTACGAATGATAAAACGGGAATCCACTTTGTAGTGGATTCAGAATAAATAATTTTAATAAAATAATAATATAATAATAAATTGATGCTTTTATAACTTGCGCTTAGTTCTATTACAAGTAACAGAAATTAAGTTATTATACGTATTAAGTGAGAAACGGTCACTGAAGCCTACATAAATTTAGATAGCCTCTTGTATACCATATTTAAAATGAGTCTTGCCTGCGACTTTGTTCATGTGGATTCAGAATATAATTTGAATTGCATTTTTAAAACGAGTCTTGCCTGCGACTTTGTTCATGTGGATTCAGAATATAATTTGAATTGCATTTTTAAAACGAGTCTTGCCTGCGACTTTGTTCATGTGGATTCAAAATATAATGTGAATTATACAATGCCGTCTGTCAAGATCACGGAGTACGTTGGTAATTTGGAATACTCCATTACCTGGTCATATAATGTTTAAACAAATGTATACTTTTGATATCAAACTTCGTAGTTTCGGTTTTAATATGCATTTTCAAACATACAAACCGACAAAAAAAATTCTTTTTTCAAATATATTCGATGTAAACACGTGAAGATTTCATTCTTATTATAGGTATATCATAGCCAAATGAATAATAATGTTGTTTAATAATATAATCAAATAAAAGCATAGGTACATTTCGATGGGATTTTCTTATACAATAATTTACTTTTCATATAAATTTCATACGGTGTCACAATTGCGTCATGTCTAGGTTTTCTCTATAGATACATCGAGCGTCTCTTGAGAGTGTTGGTTGTAAATGAATACATATTATATTAATATAATATATACAGATATTACGCACTAATATAATTTTATTACAAACTATATAAAAGTCAGGTGAAGCCGAGGCGTTTGAAATATATAAGATGGGTATGAATTGTTCGGTAATAAGGTGCATCATAAGATAGTTTGACTAACTGTTTGTTTGGCTGCTGTATAAAATCATGATCAACTTTAAAATACCTTTTTCAGGTCATAGAAATTTTAGGTTGTGATTGATAAGGAGCCACATGTTATGTAAAACAGTTATAGTTTTAAATCTGACGATCCTGATGAGACAAATTAGAATTGGACAAGATTATTAAAATCATGTCATGTCATAAGTATTCAAAAATTTTAAATTAATCAGACCGTCAAAGTAGGTAAAAATCGGATTCAAATGTTCGTTACATACATACAGGTCAAGTTAATAAAAGCGTGCAAAAATAAAAGCGTGTTTAAAAAATAGTATTTATATCAGTTGTAGACACAAATAAGTATAGTTAAATAATGGCCGGTTTTTTGAAGTCCTTTTTCTTGGTAGGTTAGTTTACGAGTATGTATTCAATAACACTATCCGTTTGATAACTACGGAAAAAAAATCCGCTTCCGAGGAACTCAATGTAGACAAGCTCTGTTTAAACTCCGTTTAGATTACGAACCATTTTAATGTGTTTATTCTTTCCATAACATTATTGATATTTTGTTTAAAAAAAAAACGACGTTTACGTAAAGTCTAGCAAATCTTTCTTAGTATAATGCATAACTTTTACAATAAAATAGCCCCCAAACCATAATTTCCTTATGGGAATATTAATTTAAAACTTTTGGTGAAATAAAAAAAAAAAAAAGTTAAGTAGTTAAGATTATTGCACAATTGACAAGTATGTCGTATGCTTTGTTAATTAAATTTTGAAATTCATGTAATAGTATGTATTATTATAACCGAATAAAAATTCAATTTAATGTATTAAATTTTCTTTCTGACTTTCAAGTGGGTTATGTAGCCCTACTTTGAAAGAAATAATTTGAATTTGTGATAAATAACGTAAAAAAAAAATGGGTTCATACAACTTATTACGTGTTATATTGTGTGAAATTCATGGTTTACCATTATTTAGTCTTTAACTTTAATATAATTCATTTCAAATATAAACGATATATTATTATTTTGATACTGGTTCATCAGTTGATAAAAGACGTACGTTGGAAAGGCAACTATTTGTATAAAATAACATTGTAATAATTAAAAGAAGTACTAAGTAGTAATATATAATGTTATAATAGTATTTTGAGTCGCACAGATTCATTTAGTGGCCAACTATATATCTATCTATCTATCAGTATAACAGTTATTGAACAGGTTGTTGAGCATTCCGAAATGCACTAATAAGATAAACGTCGTTATTCTGATGCGTAACTTTATCGATCAATAGTTGTTAGAGATTTAACTATTGGACTTAGAATCCAGGCATAAATAAAGTGGGCAGCTAGATGTTGTCATTACTGTAGGTGTAGGAAACTTTGTGGTTTGATTTTTATTTATCTGGAGTTAAGATGGATTAGTGCAGATGCCTCGAGCAGTGTGATGTTCACGGGTGTCTCTTGGTGATGCATATGGTTGGGTTGACCCAAGGCATCGAGTACCTTGAAGACATTCAGTGAATATTGCATTTTTGGAGTAAATTTGAGTTGAGCACTGGCCGAATGTTATCGTAAACAAGGTACAAAAACTGCGGTGATACATGACTAGAGTGATCCTATATGAACATCACCTAGTTATAACCGTGTTTTTTATTATTTAACAATGGTCTAATGCATTCGCTTCAATACCTGTCGCGCATATGACATTCATGTAAAGAGTCCTTATGAACTATGCCTGCAACAGAAATCCGTGGTGAACACTGTTGGGGCAGATTTATAACCTAGGTAATATACAACTAGTGTGATTCTATATGAACATCACCTAGTTTAAGCCTTGGTTCGGATCAACAGTTCGGGCCTTTTACATGCGAGTCGGTATTGCAAGAAAATGCGTATAGTTTAAGCCATGTTTTTGATAAACAGTTCGGGCCTCTTACGTGCGAGTCGGTATTACAAGAAAATGTGTAACTCTTCTGGACTTAGGCATTAAACAACTGGTTTTCTTTTGCAGCTCTTGCATCAGACCATACACGATCGAGGACGAACGTGTGAGCAGGACGGCCGAATGTTATCGTCGTTAATAAGAAGCTTGGATATTAACGATATCACATTTTATAACGTTACATTAAAGTAATAAGTGACGCATTTGATACTACAGTTTAAAAACAGATGCGGGTAGGTGAAGTGGGGACGACACCTTAAAGGCGCTCGAATTAACAGAGAGCGACATTCTGGTCGGAGATTTCAGCAAGAACAGTCGAATAACGGAGATACTTGTGTAGTTATAATACTTCTAATCACTAGTGTGAACTTACTTACGTATAGTTATTATATCGTTACTCTGTACCTTTTATGTGACTATAAGATTACACGCCTTCAAGACCTTCAAGATGACTATTATTTAATACAATGCAGAATAAATATATTTTTAAATATTTCTTACGCCTTTGTAAAATTACATCAATTTATTGAACAGTTATTACTTAACATAAGTTACGTAACCTTTGATAACAGAAAAAGAAACCTAAAATGTCTTATATTCGTTAATATTCTGTATGTGTGAGCACATAGATCGTGCACATACAGTCGTAAACCAATAATTCATATCATCTTATTGAAATTGTGCTTAAAAAAAAAAAAAAAATGAACCAATGACATTTTAAAATAAACAAAAGAACATCGGGAAGCAACGAGGCGAATAAACGAATAGGACTGTCGAAATAGATGTTCAATCTATTCAAATTCAATTCTGGAACGAGAGCAGTACATTTTCTATTGAATATATTAAATTCAGTTGGATCTAGGATAAATTGTATCGAGAAGTTTCGACGAATCGACGAAAGTATTCCATTTGATGGTTTGATCATTTTGATGGATGACTTCCTGCGCTTTATAATAATATGTGTGTTATTGTTTAAGGGCTTAATATCTCACTACTTTACGATACATATTGACTTTTATATAATACTGTTGTTAATATCGATTATTTTATTTTATTGAAACAAATATCTATACAGATATATAAGTGCAAGTCCATGAGGGCGACTGCATGGTAATTTTGAAAATTGCTGAACCAATTTTGACGTTAATTACTGCGTGATTAAACAAGACATTTTAAGGAGTGTTTAACTAGGTGATATCTTGGTCAGATTTCCTTGATAGGTACTCTATTATTCTAAGCTAAATTTGGAAGTATACAGTAAAAAGTACTTATAGAATCCTTATTATACCCTGTACAAAGAGCGTTGAATATAAAAAGTATTTCGTTTACAACCTAACGGTGGATCATTTATTTCAAATCAGGCTTAGGAAACGCGATAGTATTGAAGGAAAAATAGGTATATCTATATTTTTTACTATACCTAATCACATCATTAAATTTAAAGACCAACACTATTCCTTAATATTCCGTATAACATAAAAAACGTATAACATTCTGTTTTATGAGGTATGTGGAAAACCGAAAAATTCTTTCGAAAGCAATTTTAGCTATCATAAAATTTGATTACAGTTACATCAGACGAGCGTGAAGCATTGTTTCGATTGTTAATTCCAGTAACTGCGTTTTTACAAGCTTTTTTCTATATTTATTCGAGAGAATGTCTTCATGACGATGCCTGAGCCCATTGTTTTGCCGAAAGTCACGCTCCGTACATTGATAGCTGGGAATGTACAATAATTACAATTAAATACGAAACGTATTGAAATATTTGATTGCTTTTTAATTCTTTTTCATAATATTTTGGGGGCAATGGGGGCTAATATAACGATGATGTTAGAATGTTTTCTGTTTGTATTCTTTAAATATAAAATAATATTATTATATAAATAATATCATTTAACTAATTGTTTAATATACAAAGTGTGGTTGTTTCTACAAATAGAATTTGCAAATTACTAAAGACATCAATATAATAACAAGAAAGCCTAAAATCAATATATATATAGCAAGAAAGTCTAAAACCAATTTGGTCTATTAGTACTACAAATCAAGTAACTACACATAATAAATTGAGACAGGACTAAAGATTGGTTCAGTATCATTGACAAGTAATAGAACTATATCGCAAATAACATAATATTAAAACGAACAAAGTATGAAATAAGTAAGATAGTTATAGAGGCAGTGACTTTCTAACATAAAACAGTGATAATGATCTAAGTGATAGCCTAGTAGTTGTAACTCGGCTTCTCGATCGAGGGGTACAAGGATCGGATCCCAACCGCGGACCTCTGATTTTTCAATAAGTTATGAAATTAATCATCACTTATTGTAACGGTTAAGGCAAATCACGAGAAAACCTGTATAACCAAAGATACGTGAATCTACGCATTACCAGCGCGGTGGACTATGGCCTCATCCTTCTCACTCTTACAGAATATAGATTCCCAGCAGTGGGTCAGATTAAATCGGTATTGATTTAATCGGTAAGTCTAAGCAAATCCAAAGGTCTATACATACATACTGGTCTAACGCGCAGAGGGTCCCGGCTTCCATCCCCGGCCAGACAGAAATTTAAGTGGTGAATTTAGGTTTCTGTTTCTGGGTCTTGGTGTTTGTGTATTTTTCGCTGTGTGTGTCGATATAGGGAATCCTAGTGGGGCTGTGAGTGTAGAAAGCGTTTTATAATTTGTTTACTAATATTTACACGTGTAAAGCCACAATATCAGCTAGTAACACGGTAGATCAACAAGTCTTTTATCCTACGTAATAGCTGCGGTTTGGTGGTGATCGCGCTAAAGCTTACAACCTTTTGTTTATTAAACGACCACGGTACATAACATTCCACTATATTTACTGGAACATCTGTTCGTGTAATAAACTTGGAGATATAAGATATTTTTTGTAGACCGAATCTGGGTCATAACTGCTCATAGATTGCTCTACAAAAATCATTTGATCTATTTTATGTTCTTGGATTTTATCATAAGTAGTGTATTGTATTTAGAAGTTTGATATTAGTATTTAGCTGTAGTTAGTAGTAGATATTTGCAGTCTACATTTATTTAAGAGAGCCAGTCACTTATAACGAGGCAGAATTCTTCGTCATGGCCTATAACAGAACAGTAAAGCATTACTGTGCTCTGATAAAAAAATGATACTTAAATGCCTTTGGAGGTACCGATGGACATGTCTGGTGGGCCTCAGGTTTTCCTTGAATCCTATAAGAAAAGGATTACCAAACGACCATGCAGTCCACCTGATGGTAAGCGGTAACTGGCGCCCATGGATATCTGTAACTAACTCTATTTAGACCAGGGGTTCAGCCTGAAGCTGATGACAGATGCGTCCTCTTATGTAAAAGCTTGAGGTGCTTGAGGACTAAAATGGTCGCCTCATCTGCTGGCAGCCATAAGCTTCCACCGAAGCAAAAAAACCGTTTCACTAGAAATAGGTGAGGCTGTGGTCAACTTGTATATCATGAATGAGTGTGGATTAGAATGATCATACCAACAAGCATCCACGATTCATCCACAAATGTCATGTTATCGCGTCACTAGAACAAACGTCGGTCCGTACAAACGTACAGCAAACAACACACTCGTTCAAATAAATTTAATGTTTGCTGTGATAACGGTGATAAGAGCGTTCATTGTTTTATTGGGGCTGTAAACCGCCTCTCGACGGCGCAATGTACACTCGCGTAAAACTGCGCTTAACGTTACACTGATTGGTATTGCGGAGCACTTTGCAACTGTGTAAGGCAGTAGTGGTCGTTTTAAGTCGTATGATTTATGTACTTGAATGGTTAGTTCTTTACTACGCACTGAATTAAGTTTTGATAACTGTGGATTTAATTGTTATTTTTTTCTGACTTATATAGGTACTCAAATGGTCAGTTCTTAACTACGCATTGAACTAAGTTTTGATAGTTAACTGTAGATGTTATTTTTCGTATTTTCACATAGAGAATTTTTCACAATTTGAAGGGTTTTATAAATATTATTAGTCGTTAAAAACCTTGCTTGCACTGCATGTACTTATATATACTTGGTTCTAAATAAAGTGTAACAAGAGCAATATTACAAATAATTATAAAAAATACAGCTTATGTCACTCCCACAATTTAGAATTAAAATTTGGATCAACGAAACCCTATATTATGTATATTAAAATTTCATATGTTAAACTTTGCAAGGCGTATCATATAATGATACATGCATACACAATTACACATACACTCAAAAGACATTTCCCTACTCAGAAAAATGAGCCGCAAATGATTTAACATCGTTAAAACTTTATGACCGCGACAGTACCACACCTGTCGTAGTAATTGTATCACAGCAATAACGAAAGTTAACAAACGCTTCATAACTTTTACGATGCATTATTCAGTTTTATTTAAAAAATAATACATAATCTTGTTCAATTGTCAATAATTAGTGCGGTGGAAATGTACTAACACTTATTAGGGTATACCTATTGGGTAACGTGTTGTAGATATTTGTTGCATAACTTCGATACTAATATATTAATGACTAGGTACCAAGTATATTTGATTCATAAAGCATATGCAATGAAATAATTCCTAAATATGCAGGTACTTACTACACAATATATTTTATGTTTAGGGCATATTATATTAAAGTTATTGATCGTTTTTAAAATACGAAATCCCATTCAGTACTTATTTGTACATTTAGAACTTGAAATAAAAATCTAAATTTAATGTTTTGACAAAAAGTAAACATTTTAAAATAAATTATGATATTATTATCAAATCAATTAATTTCTTATTTCTTGAATAATTTTTCAGTAGCACATTAAAGAAATATTTAATTTGACAGCATGTTGTGATATAATGACCTAATAAGCCTAATTATAAAATAAAAGAGACATAATATCGAAAATACAATTTTATTTCAAAAATTAAATTAAATGTATCTAGGTAGGTAGATCTATAATTTCTTAAAAGCTTAGAACAAAAAATATATGTATAATCGTACCTTCAAATTTTGTTTCCAATATTTAATATCTTATTAGACATTATCTTTGTAAATCATCAAACGAAAATAAAAGTAAAAGTATATTTTTAGTTTCAAGTTCCCATCTGTTACGAATGTTATCTTTATATAGATAGAAGATTGAAGTACCCAGATGTAGTAAGTTATATTAACGGCAAATGTCAACGGCCCTGTGGCGCAATGGATAACGCGTCTGACTACGGATCAGAAGATTCCAGGTTCGAATCCTGGCAGGGTCGAAATATTTTTTGTAAAATTTCAATTACATATTTAGCATCGAAATAAAAAAGTTTTATTTTTATAATCTCAAAATACATATATTAAATTAAGTATTTTTTTTACACGATAAGTAGTATTATTAAAAAGTTAGTTACAAAAGTTAATAGTACTTCAAGAGAGTAGACATCACTATAACGTATAAACTAGTAAAAACGAATTATTAGAAGTTCATATCAGCAGCAGCTGGTTGTAACCGGCATATAATTACATCTACACTATAATACAATATAATATTATAAAGAGGTTAACTTTGTTTGTTTGTTTGGTTGTAATGAATAGGCTCAAAAACTACTGGACCGATTTTAAACTTTCTTTCACCATTCGAAAGCTACATTATCTACGAGTAACAGTAACATATTTTATATGAAATATATTTGATAAATAGATTTTGAGGCGGTACAAAGAGTGCCGGGTCAGCTACAGCATTAAATGGTGCCGTCTCGGCAGTCTACCGACTTAAGGCTAATGCCAACATCTACTAGTTACACTAGTTGAAATAATATATCAGTTGTAAAAGAACTTACTTGAAAAAATAAAAAAATATAATTCCATTATATTTTATACAAAAAAAATAATAAGCAGTTTATAAATCTTATTATATAAATATTATTGCATCGTCATTCCATTTACATATGCACGCAAAATTTCAACCCAATCATATACTGGAAAGTGGGGGTCAAATTTAATTTCCTAAGCTTTTAAAATTAAATAAATAAAATACATATTAATTGTAACTTTTTTACAACTTATCATCAATTTAATATCTTAAGACTCCAAAGTCAACAAATGAGGAATTTTTGAGGAGCTAATTCATACAATATATAAGTACATTCTACATTTTAATATTCTAAGCTGCCCTGCTGGACCAGTAAGGCGTGAAGTCGTAAATATCCGAGGTTAAAAAATGTATGAAGAACATAAACAGAAATGTTGTATTTACACTAAAGACAGATAGTCGCGGGTAAATATAGATAAGTACTTATAATTTACGACGCGGCCCTGACTACTAAATGTGGAAGGTATTTTTGTGCTAGTAGTTATGTCAAATGAGTCTGAAGGGCTATTTACAACTTTAGGGATGTACTTTTGTGAACCAGTGAAAATAATAAACGCCTAAAATTGACCCGAACTTACCTACGTGAGCTTCATAAAGTATTGAAGGCATTGCTTTATGTATCTAATAAGAATAAGATAAATTTTCTGAAACCATATTTTCTGACACCTTCTTGATAATTAATATATGTTATCGTTTGTGGAGAGAGACTAGACATTCACCTGTTTCATTATTGAAATATATAACATTTACACGAGAACTACATTGATAATATTATATGTATGAGTGGAAACTCATACACAACACTAAGATCTTCTTTCATTTTGACAAACTAATTGATTTTTTTTTTCATTAAACATTCTAAAGCCTACAGCCTTTCATGTGCAATAACATAATATATTAATCTAAAGTTATGTCTAAGAATAGACCCCAGAACCTAATAGACGATACAGAGTAATTATGAAGAGAATTAATAACACCAATTAGTAATAATAACTCAAATTAATGAGTCGATGAAACTGACTAATCATATGTTGGTAGAAACATTAGTATCGTGTTTATAGGTTACTCTTGCATAATGTATGACAGTAATTAAGAGATGCTGCTAATCTTATGGAAAGATGACCTTTCAGATTATTTTCTGTTTAACATAAGAGATGTTCATCTGTTTATTTATTTATTTAACGTTATATCTATCATTATAGGTTCTTAACCTATATATCTTAACCTTCATTTGTTCCACTTAAAAAAAACAACTACTTTTAAACTGCAATAAGAAGGTCAATTTTATTTTTAATGTTTCTACCTAAAATATATTATTTATTCTTATTTAATCTCATAATTTGATTTGCATTATTCAAAGAGCGAAGTAAATAAATTACTTTTGTCTTATATCCAAATTACTAATATACAAAGCGAGATCTAAATTTATTGTAGCAATTAGTTAACCAAGAAAGTCACGGTCACGGGTCAAAAATGTCCAAATAAAAAGTGCAACAAAAGAGTAAAAATTGTTACTAGGAGCGCCGTGTTACTAGGATTGCCTGATTAGCGCGACAGACATCGCTCAATATACAATGCCATTATGGTATTAGACACACTTTTATAGTTATAATTATTAAAAGTAACATACATATAAATTCGTAATAATGAAACCAAGTATCATATTAATCGTTGTTTTGAAGTATTGAGCTTTATTATGATTGAAATCTTTCCAGATCTAAGATAACGGCATCCCCAAGACCACCGTGCCTTGCGTGGACGTCTGCTTAATAACATAAGCCTGATAACCCGGGACGGAAGCTGTCGAGTGTTTACTTCCGGCGTCGAATGTTGACCATAACTTAACTCGCGTTCATACTCTATGACTCTACATCGCTTTTTACCGGACTGTGGAGGGTAATGTTTTGGTTTGTATGTGTGTTTCATGATTTAGCACGCCCAATAGTCCAAACGGTTTCACGAGTTTAAAATATGAGAGGTCGTTGAATTCGTCTAAATTGTGGGAGTGACGTAGGGTACACGCTACACTATAGATTTGTAAGTGGTCAGATTTTTTGTTATTATAACAGACATTAGATCAAATGTCACCAGTATTTGATCTAATGTCTGTCCATAATAATGTTGGCAAGTAAGCTAATGTTGCACACACGTTTAGATGCGCGTAAGAGGACTTTATTCGTTCGTTTTTCGTAAAGTACCTACCTCGTATTGTACAAAAAAATTACATACCAATTAACTGGTTTACGATTACATCATACTAAATCAAGTATTTATTTACAGTTTATCGAGTACTATCAATGACTTGAGGTACTTTCTAAAAACCTCAATCGTCGTAGTAGACGGCGGCGTTTGTTATAAAGTTAGCAACTACTTACGCTAGCATTTTACTAAAAATAGTGGCGATAGTAGGCGTCCTTCAAATAACGCGAATAAACTGATAAAATTGGCCTTATTGCTTACTGTACCGATACCAATACCATAAAAATCGCGTAACGAAGTAGTGACACTTGTAGTGATAAGACTATCGATAGTGATTAGCGGCTCGTCTCAGCGTCTACCTGTATGTACTCCCCGACGTATCTACGACCAATCGAATCGCATCTGCCACGTGAATTATCGCTCAAATTAATGGCGTGTGAGTTATAAATGGCCGCGGATTAGGGACGATCCATTTTATTCCTATTTTACCGTTAAAGAACCTTCATTGAAAACGTACACAAATTCACGGGAGCATCCGCTAATTTTCCCTATGGAGGCCCGTTCGCGCCCGTCTCCTATCGTAGGCCCGTTTCACTCTAACGACCCTTTTCTATGGCGCGATTCATCATCATTTCGCGGTTTGCTGGTTTTCCATTCACGTCCTAACCTCTCCGCAGTACAAGGGAAGGGGCTGGATTTATTAACGAACTTTCACCTGTTCTGTTTCAGATCCATAAATATAGTCATATACATCTTTTAAAGGTAATAGAACTCCCATGATTCGTTTCTAGAGGCACCATTGTCATGCCTATTTCTGTCTATTGATAACATTGTTTGAAGGGTGTGGTTGGGCAGAGCCACTTATATGAGACGGTCCAACATAGTCTTCAGTTGACCTCAAGTAGGACTGTAATCCTATTTTAGATTGATTATAAATGTATGTTAATTGAAGGCACTCGCTTTTTACCAGTAGGTGGAATGCATACTTGTTTGCTATCTCAATAGTATAAAATAAAAAAGATCTTTACTCGCGGAACCCAGATAAAAGCGGTTGTATCATCTCATGTTAGTTCATATCGGGAAGAAGTAAACAGACATAATTCGGGAGTCCCTAGACATGCCCAATTAGTATTCCAAATAGCCGCCGACATATCGTACACATAAATGTAAAGAGTGGACCGTTCGGAGGCACGAACGGCGCATTACTTTTACGCGTCCGAGCGGCGCTTTGGGAATTTGAATCTAAAGATGTTACAACAAGTGCTGAGTTTGTTCGTAGTTTTGACGGGACTCGCACCAGACGCGGTTTCTATTTCACTGAAGCAATAACCGTCTTACCGCTCTAGAAAGTAGGTTCAGAATGATGAAGTCGCAATGTCGGGCGTGGAGTGCGGGACTTTGAGGCTTATGGTAATTGTAATAAAGCGGAGTGCAGCAGTTATGGGACGTGAGAGGTTCTAGACCAAATCCCAAGTAAGCTGTAACTTCCTTTTGGATTTTCGGAAGCCATTTATCAGTCTGATGTGGGCGTCTGGAAATTTTTCATGTTTCGTTATTGTAGCGACATGACACGTATGCTTCGGATGTTCCTTTGTTTATTGCACGGAGATGTTGTAGTTTCAAGGTCACTGTTCTTTAGGAAGTTTATAGACTGATGAGCTTGAAGATTAAAGCTGGTTGCAAACGTTGAAATTTATATTTACATGTTCTATTGTGCATTAATTTGTCTCTACAATTGAGAGACGGCTTAGAATTCTACACTATACTGCTCCAGTGTTCATTGCTTGTATCTAATTGTCCTCGTTTGTTGCTGTCAGTAAAAGGTACTAGTTTATGATCAACCACCTTTTCTAACCTCCGCGAAAGTTTAACGGGTGTTCCTTAACGATAACGACATATACTGCGTAAGTATCACATAAATACATTTAGATACAGCTTCTACGAAGCTATCTATAGTCGTTCATATAAAAATTAAGTTAAATTTTGTACTTCGAAGACTAAGGTAGATGACCAAAAAACTTTATTAATTCTGTCTGTTCCATGCTAACGAAGTAAGAAAAAAGTATTTAAATTTAATATGTTTTATTTAGTAGAAGATAAGAGTGTTAACTAGTAATGTAAAAATGTCTCGCTAGTACCATTTTTGGGTAGGGTTTGGTTTGCTTATATTTTGATATTACGTTGAAAAGTCATTTAAACTGAATCTTTAATTATATCATTTTTAGATATGATTAATTTCAATGAATACAAAATTAATATTATTTTAGTTATGATCTAAAAATATGTCTCTTAACACGTATTGAATAGGTACGTACGGAATAGGTGTGTGCCGTGCATCACGAGACTAATTCGCGAGATAAATTAGTGTTTATGTTCGCGGGGCGAATGGGGAGAAATAGTGCGTCCCAACGCGCGCGTTACTGCCCGGATAAATCAAGTGTAACCCTTCTAGCAACCACAAGCAAATTACCGACCACCTGAGACTTGTAAAAATGCTCCGCGGAATTATTAGGAGCTTGTTGATACAAATAGATGAAGGGTTGGGTTATTTATTGAAAGTGTACGAGAGTTATATGTTTGTATTCGCGAAGGAAATATTAAACTTTCCTTAAAGACAGTAATATAAATCAACATATCGATAAATTAAAGACCCCAAAATCAATTGTATTATTTTACGATTTATATATATAGTGGCGCTACATGCACTAAAATTCTTAACAAGATAGACAATTATTACAACAACGGAAATTCATCCTTTTGTTTCTGCTAGGTATCAATTCCTTGAAGCAAAAACACGAACAGAACAGAACCAGCCGCTGCTAAAATACATTGAGTTCTGCCAACGATATTTGATCACATAGGTAATAATTTAGAAGAGAGGAAGGAATCAGGCAATTATTTCAATTCAATTTCAATAATGTTAGTATATTTTTTAGAGGTGAAGGGCATTTGGAAACATTGCGGAAATGTAGAGACATTTTCCACTTTCAACAAAAAGGAAACACAATGAAGTGTTTAGAAAAGTCGTTTTCCTTGCAAATTAACCCTTCGCAAGTAATAATGTCCTTACCCCAACCGAACCGCATACAAGTCTCGTATATTGCAATGTTAAAGAGATCTAAGAAAATGAGTTGGGGGTGGAAATTGGCCACCAAAAGACCATTCGGTCGGTCGGGGGTGAGAGTGTAAGGCAATCACGGTCCCATATGGACACAAATTACTTTTGCTATGTGTTATATCCAGTGTGATGACAAGCAGGATGGGGTGCCTCATTCGATGTGGTTGACTTATAGTTATTATGGTAAGTTTCATTCCTTTATTTTGATTTACGGTTTACATTTTATTTTGTTTCTGATAAGTTAATGTTAGTGTATGATTGTATTCATTTGATAATACCTAATTGTAAAGTTTATTATAAATAATTTATGTAAAGTCTTTCCAACCTATCTAAAGTGGACTGGACACTGTTAAAAGTCAGTGAAAACAAAGGCAAGTTCCATAGGAATAAATAATTAAATATACTGCAACAATAACATTACTGGTATAAGGAATACATAGGTGTGAATTTCGCACCCTCTCAGTAGAAACTCTAAGTGTCTCAGCGTGTATTTTAAAGATCTTTATATTTTTCTATCTTAGAAACCAATAATAAGCTAGAAAATGTGAACTCTTTAGAAATCGCAGACAGTTCAATTATTACGTTATACACATACAAATGTATAGCTTTTAATATAGTAGAAATAACCCAAAAACAGCGTACGTTTGCGACACGGCAGCTGTCTGTTCAAATATAAAAGAAATTGTATCTGACGTATGTCGTTTTATTCCGCACAGGAGATTAGGGTGGCGTAAACGATGCCATTCTGTACATTTTCAATTTGCATAAATATTAGTGGGAGCTGTAATGTCATAAATATATTAGTGCGGTGATACACATTTTATGGTGATTACAAAATTACACCCGCGATCCGTTTGGGGGCGGAAAATACATTAAATCTACAGTTTACCCTCGTGATTTCGTTCATTATAGATATTAAATCTGTTGCAGATAATGCTGTAAAGAAAGCAAACGTTTCGTTTTTCGCTATAGGGGATATTTTAAGAACTGTATGGTTATAACTTCGGCGAGAGCCACGCTAAAGGTGTTACAGTGATATGTTCTCTGAGTAAAAAGTTGTTGTGTTTTTCTAAATTTTTATTTTGTGAACATTAGGCGTGCGTAAATTAGAGATCATAAATACAAAAATCCCTAAAAACATAGCTCAGTTCACTCCCACAATTAAGACGAACCTTTTTTTTTCGTTTCGAGGGGGAAACCTTCTAAAGGTACCCGACGATGAGGGAGCGACGCCGGGTTATGTGGGATTTTTACTGCACTAAAACCCCCCCGGTGGCCGTCCTCAGCGCTTGTTGGAGAACTCCGGGATCTCCAAAGGAACACAACCGGAGTCCTCCAAGCGCGATGCCCGGATCGGGCTCTGCCCTGGGGGAGCGTTCGCTCCTCCCACAACTTGCCTGTAGGGCCTGCTAAAAAATGAGACATACATACATATACTCAAAGTTTTCCCTGAGCAGTCTTATGAGCCGACTTACGTACTTCAGAAAGTATGTTAAACTGTTCTGGTTGTTATCACTGATAGAGATCGTAATGCGGTTTAGACTGCTTTCATGATCTCACGATACAATTTACAAGGTATAGTCCGCGCTAAAGTGCTAGTCAGCTCTGAAGTTGTTGCGAGCAGGTGTAGTCATACAATTTGCTATGGCGACGCGATTAATTTCTATATTCAGAGCGGACTATCAATTTTACGCGGACTAAAATATGGGTGGCATCAATCCCTTAATACGTAGTATAGTACTTCTATGAAAGAACATCTTAATTATGTTAAATTAAGAAAAGCGTAATAAGATTTTGTCTAAACTCGCGCAAAAATTCGGAATTCTTATCTTAAAACAATATCCGTTCATCTCATCATAGATACAAGAATTGTGGATATTGCGTGATTAAGGATACACTTTATGAAACAATTTACTAATTATAAGTACCTGAATATGATTAAAATGTTTGGTTGTTAATATTTTATATACAGGCGGACTGATTTTGAATAACCATTCATTTAAATTAACGTAGAGCCCTTACCATATTCTCGAAACCAGAATATAGATGTGCTTGACACGGCAGAAGCCAAGCAAAGCAAAAATAGATATGGTGATTCTATTACCATTTATCCTTTAATAGTTTGATCCTGAATAAAGGAACAGACAGAAATATGTAGTAGTGTGAACGGCATAACGGATCGAAAAATCATCCTGACATACGAGTATGTATTAGAATGCTGTAGGACCTAGAATTAAAGATATTTCAATGCAAATCAGACGCCAAAGTCCAACTTGTAAGTACTTATAATTATTTCGGACAACTTTAATTATTTTGATTACGATTATATAAAAAGTTTCAGTTTTACGTCATGTGCTACTTAAGTGAGAACCTAGATTTATTTAGTACTGCTGATACTTGCTTAAACTTATTTATGGCCTAAGTTAAAACATATATTTTATTTTTACAAAAATGGAGCTCCTCTGAACTTTTGATAACCTAAGCGGGTCAACGGTCACTGAATGGATGGTAAGGCTTAAGGTTGATCCTTCAAAGATTGTTAATATGTTACGTAGTTATATTTACAGGTACTGCAATAAAAAGTAAAAGATCATTCGTAATTCGTAGCTAATATCATAGTTCTATTATATACTAATTTAATAATAATTTATGTGATTACTAATGTTTATTATTAATATTTTATTTACCAACGGAATTATACTTAAAAATAGGGAACAAGAATGGTAAAATAGAAATAAAATAAATGGGAAAGTTTACAAATGTATGTATGTTCCTTCTATGCATAACCAATATACCACGAACTTGTGGTATAAGCAAGTATAACAACTTAATCAATATAATAATATAAATGTGTCTATATAATAAAGACTTTTTTATTTTCCACGCACACAACTATCATTAAAGTTGTTCCCAATACGATAGTAACATTTTAAACAAAATAACACAATAGAGATGGGTTTCATATAGGTAAGCAACAATTCGGAAATTGTTGTGACGTCATAACAGTGTAATTAAAGGCGTTACACCGCGAGCGTCATCCTCCATTGTCACGTTATAATATATCACGTGTCAGCGTCAACGCCGCGTCACTTTTACAATTCTAATGAAGCTTTTGACGCTATGGGGCGTAGGGGGCTTACTGGAACTGTGTGTTATGGAATCTATACGAGCTTACTGAAATTAAAGTAAAATGAGATATAGTTACTAATGTTTTCAAATTTCATAAATTATTTATCTATGATACCTAAAAGGTCGTTTCCGTTCGTCCAAAATAAGTGTTAATAACATTGCTTTTAAGTCCCCTTAAAATTGATTTTGGCATTACCTACCGGACAAGCAAACAGGAAAAAGGGAAAAATATTTTTTTTATGAAATACACGATATCGCGCGAATATTCCTATAGCTCTACCAGAGCTCTACCGCCTTTAATACATTGTCGTGCTCCGTTGTGCAGCGTTGTGTTTTAAATGTAAGAATACCACACCTTCCTTCACCTAATAGCAGCAGTTGTTGCGTTGCTTTCATATATCATGGGTTATATGGGCCTTCAGAGATCTACATCAGATCTCTACAGATGGAATTATTTTAAAAATAATAGCCAATTTAATTTTTGTTTACCTAATATATAGCGATCGAATTATTCTAAAAGCTTTGAACTTTTTATCAAAACTTGATATATCCGTTATTTACACCCATAATGACCTTAAAAAAGTTTAACTACGTTGGGTGCGCTACAGAAAAACTAGTCAGAGATCTTTAGCAAAGTACCGTAACCGCCCTGAGTCATAAATTACAGTGACAATAGTGTATTTTATGTAATTGCGGCAACGCATTCTCACAAAGGGGCACTATCATTGTGTTTGTGTTTACGTATGTTACACATTGCAGTATTTGGCTATCATGGGCTATTATGTCGCTATTTGTTCTAGATGTATTGTAGCGAGGGCGACTGAGCTCAGACAACGATTTGTCATAAAATAAAAAGATTTATTACCTCGACGCCGATGTATACATTTCATACAATATGTGCAGCTCTTTACCAACCGTTATTCTGCCCTTTATGGTGACAAATAAAAGGGAATAAACGAAAACATATTATACAGACGGTATGGACATTGTTTTTGAATTATATTGCGGCAGAGCTAATAAAACAAGCCGACGTTGCTAGACATAAAATCGCTGACGACTTGAGTATAGACTTCTTGAAGATACCTTTATGGTTCTGTGATTATAGCTATTTTATTTATAATTTGTCTTTAAACCTTTAATAATCAGAAAATGGATAGACCAAGAAGCCCGAAGTATTGTGGTTCATGTGAATTATCCTGAGGTTGTAACAATTAAATTAGGTATTCTTATTTTAATTAAGTTAATTTTACATGATTACTGCATTAGAAATAAAGCTAACAATAATTACAAGTACCATGTCGAATTGATTCCATATTCGATATATCAGTCAGTAAATAAGATTGCTTATTTTGGTAGTAAGTCGTGAGCCATGATGATCATTACTTTCTCAACTATAATAGCAGTTAGCCGTCCCGTAATATATCTGGGAATGGGGTCATTTATCATAAGAAACTGGGACGAGGGTAGAAGCTGACCACTAACGGGGTGTCACGACAGATGGGAGCAAGGGTTAGCCCATATGTCCGCTACTATCAATCACCCGGCCTGTAAATATTGTGTATTTGTACCATTGACTTACTGTCAATAAAGTCAGCTCACGCTGTGCCACCGTTTGCCTTTTATAGACGCGAGAATAATCAATATCAATTATTATTCGTCGGATTTGTTGGTGATAGCAAATTGGGATTTCCGCGATTTGTTTTAAATTTGTGCATTCTAATCTTATCGAATTTGTTTAAGTGCACGAATTCGCGGATATTTGAAGTATGTAGATACACATTATATTGGATCATTTTTTAAAATCTCCAATGTTAGTACAATATACCAAGGATACAAATTAATTTGTACAAATTTTTCACTTTAAAATATTTCTTACATCAATTGTATTTAATATTTTAACATTTTTATTCGATTTGCAAATATCGAAAGAAATATTTCCTGTGCTTTGTAAATTAAAAAAATATAAATACCAAAATTAAGAAGAAAATGTATCATCCAACCCATCTCAATTAGAACTGACAAAAACTTTCACCGCCTAAATTCTCAAGCGCATTCCTCGCAAATCCGGTACATTTCCTAACAATCCACCGATTTGTCGTAAAGAAAACACCCGTAGCCATGTGCTCGGGCTATTAAACTTTGTCATCGGCAATTAGTGAAGGCGAGACTAAACAATTTATAGAGCACCTCGCGCTCACCGACATGTGACACCCATTCGGGACGGCTGTTAACAAATTAAAACGATTTGTTCTGTTATTCTAATGGGGAGCTATGGGAAGTGTATTTTGACAAAATTTATTGCTACCACGCCTTCTTCGGCGTTTTTTCCAGCACCGCCTGCCTTGACATCTGTCGCGTAGAACCGGTCACGCCTCCAGAACTCGAGCTCACTAAATATTGACTTTGATATAGGTGATCCCAGATTTTGAATAAAATTTGCCGGTTGCAAAGTTGGTCTAGTGATAGTGAATTTTTTATATGAATTATTCTGGTGCGGTCAATTTCCAAATTGGAATAATAAAGCACGAAGGCAATTCTTAAACACTCAAAACTTTAATTCCATTTTATTATATGTAATAGAAATTTCTATTAATTATGTAGTCCACCTGATGTTTAGTGGCCTTTGAATATCATATAGAGCATGAGACCTATCTTAAATGGATTTGTTACTAATCCTAAGCACTAAGAGAGCATTATCCCAAAAAATGAATCTTCCTCACCACGGTTTAAACTTGCCTACTCTAAATTATCTATGTAAAAACTAGCGTATAATAATACTAAACAAAAACTCTGAACACGATTACAACAAAATCGCTGTATAAAATATGTTTTTGTTTTTGCGCAGATAACAAAAAAATTGCAACAATAAAAAAATACGCATCAAAGGGCAGCGCCGATGTGTCTGGGTGTTCGCATGTCAGGGGTTTGACAATTTTTTGTGACAAAAAATATTTTATAGTCACGTTGGAGCACGGTTCAGGCAGACAGAGTGGCACCGCGTTTTTCTAACGGTCTGTTTTTATACTAATAAATCGTATGTTCTATAGGATGCCGATATGTAGAGTTCATAGAATTTCGCGGTATGCGATTTTGATGTCGAGGGCAGAGGTTGAAGCAATATTTCAAACTTTTACGTGGACATTTTTTTCTACGGAGTTATGTAAGGTTATGTAAATTATATTACACCAATGTTTTTATAAAATTGAAGTAGGAAGAGAACTACTAACCGAAGACATTTGTAACGGACTCTAAATAATATTCAAGTGCTAACAGTGGTTGGATTAGGTGGCATCACCGTCACACCTATTACTTATAACAGCAGTTTGCTTTATAACAGCAGCGTCTGTATTCTGCTTTGAAGAGTGTGGTAAGGCAGACATATTTATTCGGGGCGTTCTCACTTAGTCCTCAGAGATAGCAACACATCTGTGGCCAACCTCAGCTAAGATTGTAATTTTATCTGGAGTCGATTACAAATGTCCATGGGCAGCAGTAGCCACTTACCATGTTACTTGATTATTAATAAAAAAAACTGAGGTCACCACATTTATAGATCTTATCCCTAAGAACTAAATTGAATCATCTCGTATACAATATAAATGTTACCACAGCTTTTGAACCCGAACACAGTAGAGATTTTCTTTCTCGAGCTACTAAAACAAGTAGGCAAGTTATATTCCAAAATCGATTGTGATACTGCTTATCAAAATAATAAGTAGGTAAATTTACAACATCACTTTGTATAAGGAATCTGAATTACAGTAAATTTATCGGAATTATCTGATAATAACAAGCAATATCTATTATTAAACACATTTCGAGATATACAAACCAGTGTTGTACTACGAAATGATGTGTTTGAATTGTTATTTTGAATATATTTTGAGGATAATATCATCATCAACACATTACTGTCCCACTGCTGGGCACAGGTCTCCTCTCATAATGAGAAGGATTAGGCCAAAGTCCACCGCGCTGGCCAAGTGCGTATTGGTAGACTTCACATACCTTTGAGATTTTTTTTTATAAATCTCTCAGATATGCAGGTTTCCTCACGATGTTTTCCTTCACCATTTAAGCAAGTGATAATTAATTTCTAATACGGACCTTCTAATAATAATAACTTCGGACCACACGATCGAGAGGCCCAGTTTCTTAACCACTAGGCTATCACTGCTGAGGATAATATGAAGGTTGACATTTTGAACTTATTTCTTATACACGCTTTTTAATTGGAATATTTGTGGAATGTTTGTATTTTCTTAAAGAAATTTCGTGATGGACTAATTGTAGTCTGCTTCAGACCTTCTATCCTGAGCGACTACTTAATCTTCCTATAAAGTCCTTTTAATATATCCCAAATGATAATATGTTTAATAAATATACATAGTAAGAAGCATGCCAATAGAAAGTCTCTTAAATATTCCAAATACTACACTGGGAGCTTACTCACTTACGTATCTATTGGATCAAGGCATTTTTAAGTGGCTCTTTATGTAGGAAAATGTTTCCGAATACAATACAATGTAGTCAGATCAATGTCCTAAAACTAGGCTCTTGTCAAGTGTGTTTTTATATATATACGAGTTTAGAATCGGTGATATTAAAATCGGACGGAAGCTAGTTCGTATTAAAATTATGCAAAGATTTCACCATTGTTAGTCATAAAACACATACCTTCACAGACACACATGCATTCACACATACACACACACTAATCCGCTAAAATTAATAATAATAATAATAATAATAATATTCTTTATTGTACCCAAAAAAGAACACAAAACAAAACATACAATTTTGGACGATACAAAAGGCGGTCTTATCGCTAAAACAGCGATCTCTTCCAGACAACCTTAGGATGAGGAGTTAAAGAAGGGATGACTTAAAATAATAGGGAGGGTGCAATTAAATGATAGATGCAGGACTAATATATAAAATTAAGTGTAAATATAGAGATAGCATACTATAGAACAAATAATAAATAAAGGGGAAAGAAGCTAAAAAAATAAAATTACAAAAAGAAAGTTAACACAGTTTTATAGGTGAATAGCAAGAGCACAGATTTTGGGAGGAAAAATAGTTAGAGGTGAAGGTAGTGAGATTTTACGAGATTTTTGAAGGAGTATAAGGATTGGGAGTAACGAATAGATACAGGGAGGGAGTTCCAAAGACGGATAGCGGATACAGTGTAGGATTTTTTGTAAAAAGAAGTTGAGTGAGAGGGAGTACAGAGAGCAAGATTTTCTGAGGAACGAAGGGTTCGGTCATGGGACAAGTGGAGGAACTGGAAGCGTTGTTTGAGGTAAGGAGGAGCAGTTGGATTAAATAGTAAACAATAGAGAAGAGATAGAATATGAGCATTCCGGCGAAGGCGAATTGGGAGCCACTTGAGTTTAGCACGATATTCTGAAACGTGGTCATATTTTCTTAGGCCGAATATAAACCGTATACATAAGTTTTGGAGTCGCTCAAGCTTATTTAATTGCTCCTCGGTAATGTCGGGATAACACACATCAGCATAGTCAAGTATTGGTAAGAGGAGGGACTGTGCAAGCGTAATTTTAGTTGGAATGGGTAAAACATTTTTTAGCCTACGTAGCGAGCTCACTGCAGCAAAGAGCTTTCTACTGACCTCTGAGATCTGAGGTATCCATGAAAGGTGTTGGTCCATGTAGATACCCAGATTTTTGACCTTATTGCTATAGGGAATACGCACATCATCCAGTACGATTGGTGGTAACTGGTGCCAATCGATCCTAGAGATCAGACGCGAACTCCCTATGATAATAGCCTGAGACTTGGTAGCATTTAATTTTAGGCCAAAGGTTTTGCTCCAAGTCGAGATACAATCCAAATCAGCATTAGTAATCCTGATGGCGTTGGGTAAGTTGTTCAAGCAAGCATGATTGTAGATTTGTAAATCATCTGCATATAGATGGTAGAGCGAAGAGAGATGAAGACTAATAGAATTTATGAAAATAGTAAACAGGAGAGGAGACAACACGCCACCTTGCGGTACACCGGCAACCGTATTCAACCAGTACGAAAATTTGTCATCAATTTGAATCCGCTGCCGGCGGCCATGCAAGTAACTATGAAACCAGTCAATAGCCGTCGGAGATATGTAGAGAGAACGCAAGACCCCCAAGAGGAGAAAATTATATAATAAAGAACGTAACACTATACAGGTATTGCCATTATGTTTAATGACGTGTACTGTTTCTGTAACTTTGTACATACTCGTAGAATTCCTTAGTCAAACTAACGTAAATAGTTATAGTATGTTAGATTCACACCGGGAGAGATCAGTTGCCTATATTACAGGTACACGCCCAGTTTAGGCAACTGAAAATAAATGTTATGTCCAATCTTACTATAATGTTACCCTACACCTAATATCATCTTGTACTAAATTGTGTAATTTTATTCAATAAAGATTTTTATTATTATTATTATTACCTACATTAAAACATCTACATATATACAAAAGTTATAAAAAATGTCCTTTAAAACTCCGTGGGTGCAACACGGGCTGTCGTCTGACCGGTCAGATTTAGGCGCGTCGAGATAAAGTTTACAATCAGCGGAGACGAGCACATGAACTAACTAAACAAATATTTGTACGGGATTAGGGCGCCACGTCGGATAATGCAGTGCATTAGGCTAGCTGGCTCTGAGAGCCGATGTGAGGTCTATTATATGTGCTTTTTATGTTAAAGAAGTTGAAAATGGGCATACTGTCTGCCTGATGTTAGTAGTGGTTACTGCTGCAATGTCTTCTATGCTTTGAAGAAGAAAGGCCTGCTTGAACTTAGCCTCAGGTGTGTATCCTTGTTAATAGTTAATAGTTGAAATTTCTCAAGTGAATCTGCCATAAGACACCATTCCAACCAGAAGTAGCGTAAAAGTTCGTATGGCATACGGTTAAAAATAATGTAATCATAAAGAGTTTAACACATTTAAAATTAAGCCTATTAGATCTCTTACATTAAAGGTATAACTATTTATTAAGAACATTATTAAGAAGTCTCATCTCCTACCAATTTTATTCCACAACTACGCATAAATAGGTCCTAAAATGCAAATATCGAATGTCGAAATCCCACTAAGAACGACAATATGAAGTTAGTATCTTCATTGAAGAGAAAGCCTAGCATTATTGAAAGGGAAGATAAAATAAGCCTCATAAGCATCGGAATCCCACATAATTAGTTTCTCATTTTTTCCCGATGAACGTAAGATCCTAGGGGTTACGAGGTGAAAAAAGCGACACCGGTAAAATCAACGAACGAGGCTTTGGCAAGATTTCGCAAAACCTGCTCAATTTAAAATTAAAGCCACAAAACGTGTTTTTCGCCTATTTTATAAAAATCTCGGGATATGGGAACAATCTTCGATGGATAAGCCCTCGGAGCCGGTATCATACGCAGAACTGATAGGATTTTTACCACACCTATGTGTGAAAATCTGGGGATATTTTTTGCTTGGATCTTGTTGGTTTAGGTGTGCATTTAATTTTGAACGAACGTTTATAGCTATTTATACCTGAAAAGGGTGAATAAAATGTAATCCTTATTGCACGCCTCATAAGCGAAGCGTTGAGGTTGTGCTCTACTCTCGACATTTCAAAAAAAGCAGTTTTCTCGAAACTGAAATTGATTTTTTGTTATTTATATTGCACTTATAGGTTAATTTGAGTGCACTAATATCAAGTCAAATAATTTATCAGGCACATAAAATATATTTTAATAACAATTCTTTTATTTAACATAGTAAATAATAATATTAAACATAATCTTTTCTGGACGTCCGTGTATGGACGGGTTTATGTGGCATCAAAATTGGTCGAAAAAATGATCGTATCGGAATATTTTTTTTTAATTATCTAAAGTAACACACGAAATAATTTCTTAGTCAATATGAGCGTTTAATTCACTGTCATTAAATTATTATTTATAAAAAACTAATACAACAACAATAAAAAAAAATTGCTAAACTTCTTTAAAATCATTTTTTTTATTTGTTTATTGAATAGAAATAAATAATAAAAAAAAATGAGATTATGAGGCGTGCACTTTTGGATTTTCCAAACTTTTTTCTAAAAGATTTTTGATATGATAAAAATAATTAAACCAATTTATTATCGTAAGTCGATATCGATTGAATGAAAAATAATTGAATGACTTGAATGAAAAATAATCTAAATATATTTTTTCTGAAATTTAACTTTAACCTTATTTACCGAAAAAAATACTCTCAATTTTAACCTTTTTTTTAATGTACGGCGACATTTACTTACACAAAGTACCAAAGCACAGCCCACTTAATACGTCTCTTTGTCCGAAATATTTTTACATTTTGTGTAAAAAATAACAAACTATCGACGGCTTCGCAACAAAAGCGCACTGATGACAGCAATTGACTAATGAAGTAACGCACAATAGAGTTTTAATAAATGGAATGCGCAGCTTTTTAATCCCCCATTTAAATTCAATGGCGGGAATAGCAAGTGCGTTCTAATCATCGCAATATAATGCTTCAACAATTTTGGGGATAGTTTTTTATGACTAGACAGAGAGGGGAATACTGTATGGTAGTGGATAGAGAAGGACAGCATGCAACTTGATTCATCGGTATCGACTTTAAATGATTACCGTAGCCAGCTTTTTTGTGTGGCGGTGATGGATCGTTAGCCAGTGTTTCAGGGGTCGTCTCATATGTTCGGAGTATTACGAATAGTTAGTATCCTAGTCTTCTTTAAGTCCATCAAACTAACATTGTTAACGTTTTATGAAGCTAAAAGGGTGATATAACTCTGTTTAGTATGACTGCGATGACTATCTCGTGATTATAGTGTTCGCCTTTAAAGCAAGCAATTATTAATTTTATAACACGCTTATCTTTAAAATTATGGCAAACTTGGTATTCCAACTCCGTTTTTCTTAGCATAATAAGTATATGCTTTAATAATAAATTGTTGCAATTCGATGTAGAGCAACAATCAAATCCAATAGCTTGTGATACAGTGGACCTCGGCGTGACTAACTAATAAAATTAACGTTAAAAGAGTTCATCCCCTTGTATGTTTTGCTAATATAGATGTGAGAAAACTATATACTTTTACTATAAAAATTACTACGTATAATAGATTAATTTTTAATTTATTGATTCTTTTTATTTATTGAAAAATAAATAACCGTATTATAGAATTGAGAATAAATATCGCTTTAAACTTTAAACAATTTTAACATGCAATTCTTGTAGTATACAGCCATATCTGTTTTAGTTGTGTTCAGATAATATTTATTATTTCCCTTAAATAAATGGCAGAAAATAAATCGGTTTATTACAGAAGAATCAAAATATTTTCGTTAATGTAATATTAAAGTGTTAAAGAAAGAAGTATGAAATGGCGTAGTAGACGATGAAATATTTATCAATCAATTACACTGTTAGCGTTGTTAAAATAATAGTGCCTACTGAAGTTAGGTGGCCCAAGTTTACTACTAATACATAAATTAATTAACGATATTGGGTATCAAGTTTTTCTTGTTCCATGTTGGGAACCGTAATCAGAACTTACTAAAATAAAAATAAGTATTAATTAAACAACTCAATCAATAAATAATTAAAAAAGTACATATTAAAATTACTAAAAAAATACGTATCGAAAAATTCAAAGTAGAGCATCCTCGAAGCGGTGTCGAGCCCCTGTCCCCACGTGACTAATTGCGTCACTAAACATTCAGGGGTGCGTAATCCTATATTGATGTGTTTGTAAAAACTATCCGATTAGTTTCGCCGATCGTTGTCTACCCCTGCAACGTGCCGTATGATTGGCCATTTTCGTCTTATTGAGTTATCCTTTTGCAGGTGTTTATTAGTTTTTTTTTCATAAAATTAGTGGTTTTAAAATTATGAAGTAAGTGCTATAAAAATTGTTTGTTAATGACACAATCCTAAATTAAAAAGGGTACATTCAAAATACATAGACATGGGTCTTATTTATATAAAGCAGACAAGCATGAGGTCCACCTGATGGTGGATACTACTACTCATGGACATCAATAATATACTCCAGATAAGATGAAATTCCCTCCCAAGGTTAGACACAGATACGCCGGTACCTTTGAGGACTAAGCTATTTTTATATAATAATTGTTTTAAAAATTTTGATATTTGTTTTTTTAAATAAATTGTACTAATGCCTTGTAATTATTACTTAAATTGAATTAGACTATATCAAAAATGTTAAACATCAACACAGGGGTTTAAGATTTTTAATTCAAAGGTACTTAAATTTCATTGCCATTTTTCTTGTTTTAGTAAAAATACAATTTAGCGCGCTTAATAAAATATATCAAACTCTCCACAATAAAACCATTTTAGAGCTGTAAATTTAACATTCCATTTGCTGATGTTCATTTATTCTGAATTAGAATTAAATAGTAAACATAATTAGTCAAACAAATCTTCAGTTCAATAGTCAATCGATTTTTTTTCTATTTCAGGGTTCATTTGGGATAGTGGGCATGACATGTTTTGTTTGGAATGCGTTAGTAACATGTTAGGGATGTAGGGGTGCGTAATCCGCAATTGATACGATTGTAAAAACGATGCGATTAGCCTCGCCCATACTTCCCTACCCGTATGATTGCTTACTGTTCTTATATTATGAAGTTGATTGCTTGACCGAGGTGTCGTTTCATTCATATGATTAAGAAATATTTTTTTTGTGAATTAAGTATGAAAAAGCAAGGATGTAATCGACTTGGTCGATTTATACAAAAATATTTGGAGTACAATGTGAAGTCGGCCACCGAGGCGTTGCTACTTTTGAATAGTTGGAAAAGTGCTTGTACCCAAGTGCGTTTTAATCACCACACGTATAAAATCAAAATCTAGTAAAGCCATGGTACTAAAGACTGAAATAGTGAAACACAGTTTCAATAATTAAGCGCTCTATCACTATTTAAAATAATTGGTTGGTCGTTAATAATTAATTGGTAAGTTGGTTGATTTACATCGACTTCCAATAAAAAAAGTTATTTTAGTCACTTTCATAATTATGATATGTGGTTGACTGTGCGTCCTGAATAAATTCACAAGAAAATACTGTTGCACCTTCCGAGATGTCTTACTTGCCTCTTTCGTAATCCAATCAGTTAATAAAATTGTATTTACAATTACTTTAAAATTACAAAATGAAGTGGCGAAAATTTAAATATTTATACATAAGTAATATATTATGCAGCGCTACAAAATACATGCAGCGCCGTCTCATCCCGTACCCCGTGACACGAGACGTATCGGACATGTCGTGTCACGGCGGAATAAAGAAAATTGCGTGTCAGCGAGGGCGGAGGTGAATAATCCCTAATTTTGTATACAAACCCATGAAACAGTGGAACTGCGAGCCCACATCGTCACGCTTCATATTATACGCGCATCTGACGCCTTCTCAATTTTTATTTCGCGTCCGCCATAAATAAACTCATTGATTTTGAATTCCGAACGCGTTATAGAAGCGCGCGGCTATTTTGTTTTTTTTTTTCTTTTTGCCCATGATTTTATTTTTTTGACAAAATATACGCATGCATCATTTAATTTTTATTTTTCAAAGTTACTTATTATTGAACAGTTATAATTCTCCTTCATAATATCTAAGAATGAATATTTTTTTTTATGAAATTAGGAGATTTTTTTTTAAATTGTGGTGTTTATCTTAGCGTTGTTTTTTTTTAAGTCCTAATAACAATAAACCTTAACAGATTAAATAAGTAATGAAGAGTGCCAATTAATTATGTTAATTAAATCAATGCGTCTATGCGACAACCAGTAATAAATTAATCCATTCATAAGTATCCAATTTCTGACTTTTTTATTTTACGACCCATAAACAAAACCTAATCTCAACACCACATTGCCACTAACTAAACAGTAATGTTGTATTTGACCCGCAAATAGCTAGGTGTCTACAAAAACGTTCGCGGCGTCTCATTTGAGAAGCAACATATCTTCATAAAAATAAAGCGAAGGAATGACTGCGCTCGCTGTTGGAATGAGATACGAAAAGTCTCTTTTATTTTATTTACTATCCCAGTTGAGTTTAAAATGGGATTTATTTGCCAATATAAAAGAGATTCTCGTTCGCTTTTCATGGCAAACAACGTATCGACTTGATTGGTAATATGGAAGGGTAGGTACATTTATTTTCGAAGATCTATTGTGTAGTGTATCATGAAATGTATCTTTGATTTTATGTCCATATGTAAAGGGATAATGTACAGTTGTCAAGTAATTATATTTGTTTAATTACAAGTCAATAAGAAAGATACCTACTACATCTACATTTTATATTGGGTTTTTATTATTATTAACACGCTTTTATTAGCTTGGGTTGTATGTATGTATACATACAACCCAAGCTAATAAAAGGTACTTAACAGAGTAACGGAATCTTCGAATCCGATTTATATCCACTCTGAACGTCCAGGTTAATTCAAAATTTTGAAAAATTATCAAAAACCGATGACAATACACGATTTTAATAATTTTGTACCATTGTCCTTATCAACATTCGAGGCGAAAGAAAGCGCCTTAGAGAAAGTTCACGCAAAGTTACCAGATTGTTTTAGTTTTGTAATAATAATGTTATTTCCCTATAACCTAAATGTACTGAAACATATCTGTAATGCTATCTTGTAGAATGATTTTTAGGATTCCGTACTCAAAGGGTAAAACGAAACCTTCCGCTGTCTGTTTGTGAGTCACAGGGCTTTATCTCTTAAACCGTAATAGATAGACACGCATAGATGCATATATTTATTATATGCGATTCTGTATCTCGGAAAGCACGTTAAGTCGTCGGTCATACACTGGAATATCATGATGAAGTAGGTATGTCCTACGCCTCCATCAGTTGTTGACGGAGATACAAAAAGAGTTACAGTCACAGTATAAGATTAGCTAGAGTTGAACTGTTAGCATATTACCGCCACCAGCTTTTATTGCTGCTCCTTCTAAATCAGCACCGAATACTGCTACTATAAAACAGTTATTTATTTCTTGTGTCCAAGGGCAACGGAAACAGACAGAATACATAAAAGTCTAATTGTTGCATAATAATTCTAAAAGCATCAATAACATTAAAACTTACATTTGAGCTTCTCCAGTGGCTCGTGGTGTAGCGGCGGTGCGTGGTGTAGCGGTGCGTGTTGTGGCTCGTGGTGTAGCGGCGCCATCAGGCTGGAGATCGCGGAACCCACGGACGCCGCGACCGACTCGTGCAGGTGCCCGCCGTGGAGCTCCAGCTCGCTGAGACATAGCCCGTTCTCGCTTAGCGGCTCCATGCCAGCCGCCAGCGCCTCCTTGTACACCCGGAGGTGAATGGTGCTGCTTTGTGCTCTCGTGGGGGGAAACGCGACGACAGTCGCTCACGCTGGCATTTGATGCGCACCTGTGGATGAGGGTTTATGAGTTTATGTGTTTGAGATATGTCTCCACCGTGCTGCAGTAGTAGAGTTTACTCCAAATTTGAAAGATGGTGGAACCATTGTTGTTCAGTCAAGAAGAATTACTGCCACACACATTTCTATGATGAAACAGTTATTATGTTTCGGTGAAAGGGTATGCACTTTAAATTTATAAAAAGTTGTCCCATAGTTGTAGAGACTTTAGGAGCAGCAACCTCCAAGCCAACTGATTTTGTTTTCCATTTGATGTTTATTGCACATTTCCAAGATAGATAGAATAGATATTTGTATCTAAATGGTACCTAATAACAATTTTGAAGGTGGTAGAACCCTTTGTGGTTCGACTCCGGCGGCACCACCGCCACACCTATTTCTACCTAATAACAGCAGTGTTAAGCGCTGCTGTGTTCCGGTTTGAAGGGTGTGGTAAGGGAGACAGACTTTTCCGAGGCGTTCCAGCTTAGTCCTCAGGGGTAGCGGCGCATCTGTGGCTGACCTCAGGTAGGAATATCTAATCCTATCTGGGGTTGATTACAGATGTCCATGGGCGGCAGTAGCCACTTACCATCAGGTGGACTGCATGCTCGTCTGCTACTTTTATATTATATATAAAAAAAAAAAAAAATTTGGAACAGCACAATTTTTTATTTTGTAAACTGCTGTTATAAGAATCCGTTACAATTAAAGTAGCTATGTTTTGTATTTTCAATTTATATTTTTTTATATTCTGAACCATTATTCATTTTTAGATAACAATCGAAACATAACCTACTGCAAAAACAACCTTAAACTGAGTAAAATACAAACATAGTGACGTACACCATTCTACACAGTCTTCAGAAACATTACCTACATTAACGTGAAAAATCCATTCAAAAAGTTCCTAACGTGGCAATATATCAATTCCGTTCAGTATTTATCTGGTTGATTTAAGGCGTGTGCACGGCTATGGCGCATGGCGTGAAAAAACAAACGCCATAAACAATGGTGCGATGGAGATATATAACTTAACAACTTTCATATTTCAAATGGCTGTGTCAGTGGACGGGCTTCAGAGCCTATCGGCACTGGTTGTAATACTGGCGAGTAACGAAAAATTGAGTAGTAATACTACGTAATATACTACTGTAGAATCTACATAATTCTTTATTTTGGTCATAAATGACAAGAGATTATAAATTATTATATTTAATTTTTAAATGCACAAGTAGATTGGATCGCTTTCTAATGCTCATACAAGCAGATGACATTTAAGAACATGTCAATTACAATTAACAAAACATAATGACAATTGACGAATATCATACAGTCAAAATTATACTATACTATCTTAGGCTACTCTACATAACATTATTTTTCTATCTTTCATTTTATTTGGTGAGAAAAAAAAGTTTTAAAGATACATATCTATATGTAAAACAATTTACTACTGACTGGCAATTATAGACATGTGTATTTTTTAACTTTAGAACTTATTTATCTTAGTGAAGTGAAGTGTTAATGAAGAATATTTATTTAATAATACTAATTTTATTGAAATAATTTTATTTTAAAATCTAATTTGTTTTTTTTTCATTATTAAAATCGTGTTAAACTATTAGGACGTATTATCGCTTGATATTTTAAGTTTGTGATACAACAAGTGAGTAAAATACAGTAGCATAACAGGAATGGTAGCGAAAAAGCAGGAATATAGTGATTTATGGGTTTAATTGCCTCTTTTACATACGGATGTGTTTGGTCGGGAATTCAATATTCGACAAAGAGAGCAAGCCGGCGAGCCGCAAAGTGCTCGTTTTGCGACATTCTGACCGCGATAACGTTGGCGTGCTTTTTTTCTGCTATCTGTGAGTTTGCATACATTATATGGGGAATATCTGTGCGCAGATCCGTCGGCTACCGTCCCAGTTGATTCTTAAATTTATTAAGTACGAAGTATTTTCGGAGTAAAGGTAGTTTATATAATTCGTTGGGAAATCCTTTATCTTGCCGTGGAGGCCGATATAATTTAATATTGAAAACGGTTAAACTTATTTTTAAAAATATAATTAATTTTATATAAATTGCAAAAAATTGAACTATGCCCACTTAAAATAAATTATTTGCATAATATTACTACAAACGTAACAAAATAATTATGTAAACTGCTTATAATTATATCTACCCATATTGCTTAAAAATAATAAAAACATAGCAGTATTGTCATTGCAACTGAAGCACAAACAGTTCTATTTCCTTTGTAACAAATAAGAATTACTCCAAGTTTCGGCTACGTAGACAGTGCCAGAGGAAAGGCCTACCATTGTCTAATTTAAACTGATCCAAAAGTTGACCGGCATAGACAGTTCCAGCGATATTAATCTTGACTCTAAGTAATTGAGCGAATCCAGAAGCAGCAATCGAGCCGCGTGAGCCTCCGTTATCCCTTTAAACCGATGCAAAGCCTTTTTTAAGCCCAAAGCTTTAAGTTGGCGAAAGTGCCCGGCTCTATTAAAACGCGATTTCGTTCACTCGGGTTAGTCATTTTCGTTTCTTTTATTTCAATTCGACTATTTTAAGTACTTCACTATTTTTAACGCGATAATATAATTATAAGAATATTTGTAATTTTGTGGTAAGTGTGCGATTTTAATGCTACTTACAACATTCAATATTCTCGTAAAGTTACGTAGAAGACGAAGTGCCGAGGTTATTACTAACTTTATTTTTAAAACGGAAAGTCACACGACTTACACTAATCATATATATATATATACGAGTATATATATATATATATATATATATATATATATATATATATATATATATATATATATATATATATATTTATTTATTAGAAATGCATTACGTATACCGGCAAATTTATAGAATAAATTAGTAGTATTGATGAAAAGTACGTACACACTACTATTTGGTTCAGTACTTAAAAATAGTAGATATATTTTTAGATACAAAATTGTTCCACAAATAACATCGGACAGGTATTTTCAAAGTGTAGTACAAAACGGAATTCAAACGATGCATGTTAACAACGTTGACAAGCGGCGTCGGAAAATATTTGCCTGTTCGTATCATTTTGTAACTTTGTTTTTAAAATTTTCATCGTAGTTAATTTTATATTTTTTACTAATACTATAGCTGTGATATAGGTGTATTGTTATTATTATGGATTATTTGACGATTTTTGATGTGGAGCGGTCACCATACCTGTTTGATGTATAGGGTTCTGGCTTTAATCTTCGGCCGAGGCCATAAGTGATGAGTATGATGATGATGATTATTTATGTCTGTCTAAACAGATCCTAAGATCTCAGTGATTGTGTTTTTAGTTTTTTTGTGTATGGCATTAACAATACTGAAAATACATTTGTGAGGTTATAGGCGTAGGCGTATCGTCCCTGTAGTTTCGGGAGTAGAATAGGACTACGGTATCTCCTGCCTGTCGTAAGAGGCGACTAAAAGGGGGCTTCCGGGGTTGCGGGTGGCAAGAGTGGGAGCTCGAACCGCCCAGCCAGCGGCCCCGGGAAGGACGGCGGTATGCGTGGTCGCATACCGTCGTACGCACCAGACGGTGTGGCTAGCGCCAAGCTCACCTGGGCGGAGCCCGACGGGGCAACGCGCTAAGAGGGCTCCGGTTGCGTTCCTTTGGAGATCCCGGAGCCCTCTACGCAGCGCCGAGGACGGCCACCGGGGGGGTTTTAGTGCGGTAAGAATCCCACATAACCCTACGTCGCTCCCACGACACCGGGTACCTTTTGAAGGTTTCCCCCTCGTAAACAAAAAAAAAAGGCGTAGGCGTATGCAGTGTCAATTTTAATTCAAATGTCCTGAATAATATAGGTCTTAATTTTATTTGGTAAGGACCTTTTGGAAGGTACCTTACCATAAAAAAATGTTATCAATGTAACATTAATAAAGTGAATGGTTTTAATACTTACAAATGTAAAAGAGTAAAAAAGCATTAAGTATATTAAATACACTGTATAAAAATTCTCAACTTTTATTTTCCCGAACATAAATATAATTTAGTAAAACCAATAACAGTAACAAAATCCAAAAACAACAGTGTAAATTATATCCACAAAATTCAACGAACAAAAATGACATCGGATATCAAAATAGCCTCGATTCTCAAAGTGGACAAAACAGTATGAAAACGATGCATGTCGAACATGTATAACGACGGGTTTGACATGCAATGGTAAATATTTGCCTCTATCTGTTTGTGTGTCTATCCGTCGATAACAGTTTATGGCTTGTCACCGATCCGATCGCCAGACACCCTGACAAGATAGAATTTTGGATATATTCTCTCTATACTTTTATTTCGATTGTCATGTAAGTACTTGTAAAAATAATACGATCCTGTGAATAAAAAATTATCCGAAGAATAGAAAATAATTAGTACAAAAAATGTGATTGTAGAGCACAGGACAGTTTATATAAATTGTAATAAAATTCAAGTTACAATGGACATTTACTTATAATTTGTGCTAAAAAATCTAAGAGCGTACAATTGTGATACATAGTTCATTTTATGTTAGAATTATATAGTTAAAAATTTCAATTCAGGAATATGTTTTATGTAAAATCAATCATTAATTTGTAATTATTATTTTGTTTCATATTTATTTTAAGTGTGTTTTGTCGCAGTACATTTTATTTATTCAAAGAAAAGAACTGAAAAAAGAATGTAAGAAAAATCTAACGAAGTAACAGATAAATATATTACAGTACAAAAAAGGAGCTATCTGTAACTTTTGAAATAATATAAACAGTTATTATACAAACACCAAAAACCAATATCCATTACAATATTGTTTTGTACTCCAACTTCAGTGTGTCTATTTGCTTTGTGGATACCTTATGTGTGTGCAATTATTTGGAAACCAAATATATGTCCAGTGTCTCTGCAATAATAATGAACTCATACTTTGAACATAAGTATGTATATTGTACAGTAGGTACGAGAAATCACAAATAAGCGTCAAATATTTAATAGTCAAATTAAATTAAATGGAATTATATTTATTCAAGCATTTAGTTCACACTACTCATCCTTTCATATTAATAATTTACAAATACTTTTCCAAGTGTATAATGTTATATAATATGTATTCTATTATATAAAAATTCTACGTTGTATCTTACAATCTTTTATTAATTATCTACATTAATAAAAATATTGTGTATTACATGTGTTGTATTACTGTTTGAAATGTAATGCGTTTTATGTGTACTAAATTTCATTTATTTGTAACATTACATAAAAACTTTGTATTTTACAAAAAAAATAAAAAACATCTTTCAACTATTAAAGATGTTGTAATCTTTCAACTAATTAAAATTTAAAATATTTACCCGACGGTGTCGTATGTTTTTAGTTCAAGGTTTTTTAAAGTGTAGAATTTATTTATTCTTTAATAAATTATATGTCTTGATATTTATCAGAAAAGCAATATTTTAGCTGTAGTTTTGCCTAATATAATTATTATACCGTTAATATAAGAACATTTAGTACCACCACATTTAGTTATTGTGACATTTTCTTATAAGTATACTAATTTCAAACCAATGTTTCGCTTGCCTTTAATTTAAAAAAATATATAGAAATTATTCATAAACATATATTATTTAATTTTATAAAGGCATTACACTAAATCTATATGTTTTTATTATATATTTACTATTATAAATAATGAAGTTAACATTAATTTTTATTTAAGTAAATTATGTATTGACTTTGAGTATAATTTACATTTTAATACGCGAGATTATTCTAGGCTTAACTATGTGAGCCTATAATGCCCTTTTAATCCTTAACAACGACGCTATACTTAGGTTTATGGAGTACCAAACGTAGTTCTTATGCCAGGATAAGCCTGTTTTATTGCAAGTCATATGAATATTAAATATGGTTATGACTGACCATTTTTTGCGGTCAACCTGATGTTAGATGGACTCTTATAATCTAACTAGAACTTCTATTGAGGACCTTTATCGTAAAGATGATCATAGATGCATTGTTAAGTTACTAATTTTATGTGAGGACTAAGTTGGAAAGGCACTTAATGCCTTACATTTTCAAGTAAAAAGCGGCAACGCAGTGGTGGTAGAGCTTCCAGAATCGAAATATAAAAAGTTTATTTGATAAATAATATTATGAAATAATAGGACTTTTTTTATCTAGAAGTAAAGAAAGACATTTAAAGCCTCCTTTCTTACTCCCGAGCACTAAGAGGTTACGTTTGAAGGGCGTCTACATTATTATAGGCTGTAGAACTTTCTAATTTAAATCCATTTGTTATATTTTAAGGTGTTAAATAATTTATTTCTACCAACCCGTCAAAACTGAAGAATGGTGTTACCTAAGTTGTTAGAGGCCCATAACCAGTTGGGGGACTTAAATGGGTTAGAAGAAAACATTTTTCTGTGTAGTATGTTTAGTTAGTTTACGCATTTACGTAAGGCGTTAACATAACATTTAACATATATGTAACAAACATTAGTTTGTAATAGCTGGTACAAAAGTTTACTTGTATTCAATCTCAATAAGTAGTCCATTAAAATGTTTCTACAAATAGTTGACATTTCTATTTAATATTTACTCGAAACCTTATTATAATTATTTTAATAAATGCTACATTTAAAGTCAACAATGTTTAATGTTAATACAATGTTAATACTATTCTCTATGTAGAGTTGCCACCGTGGAAGTAAATTAAATATTATAAATCTCGCCTTTGTATTTTTTTATTTATTTATAGTTAACTAACTCATAGTAAATAGTTACTAGCGCCCAAATAGTACATGGATCACATAAATAACCCACCACCAAATAGTCCAAATATCCCAAATAGTAAGTACATAGGTCGTACTTAAAGGCAATCATAAATTCGTTGCCGTCTTTAAAAACTAATATGGAACGCCTCTTTTTGGTTTACTCCCACACGCTCTAAAATAACACACAGTAGATAGCTAGCACTGTATTGTTATAGACATAGAAATTCCAACCTTGTTGTGCTGTGAGGCTAGTCATACTAACTTTTCTTAGTACCTAACTTATTTGATAATGGTCAACAACGATTTCAAAATTGTATGACAGAGATAAAAGATAAACCAGGTTTAATTATGTTCAAAGCCTATAATCCAGTCCGAGTTGTCGAGTTATTAGTCTGTATTCTAGAAAATCCCTGCATTTTCATTGCAAAACATGTTTTAACTCAGCGTGTTGAGGTTATGTTGTTGCTTATAAAGCGTTGATTATTTCAGCGTTACATTTGAGATATAACTACAGTAATGTAATGAAGTACTTTGGATCCTCTTACTGGACTTGTTATAAGATTCCGACGTGTACTAACTTAAAGTTTCTGATGAACTTTAGAAGTAAATACTCACTGTTAAGATAACAAGAGTTCTGTGCACTCGAGAGTCAGATGGCAGTTCAAGTCACAGGTATCACAGTGTGCGTGCACGAAATCCGCTGATATCCGTCATAATCTGGTACAAGCCTGGATTACGAGACCACGCGACCGGCCGTCACCCACTAACGTAAACACCAGAACGAACCGATACCGATAAATCAAAGCGCACGATCCGCGACGTGAATCCGCTAAATCCTTGCGGGGATCGCGTAAAAAATACTAGTATTAAAAACAGTCTTAAGTGGGCTTACGTACGCGGCGCGGAACGGCCCGCGCTGGCTCTAATCTCGGCCACTTCCCGGCGCAATTTGAACCTAACTCCACCACTCTATACATCATCCGGCGACGCCCGCCCACCGCGCCGCCGCTCGCCCCTATCGTCGTCTCCCTCCCTCCTACAACCTCGCCCACTCTACCTCTCTCTGTCGTGCTGAAATCTCGCCGCGCCGAGTTTTCAGTGCGTGCGGCGGTGCGGGGGAAGCAGTCAGCTGGCCGAACTTATGCGGATAAAATCGACTTTTTATCGCTCGTCGTGACGCCTCGTGACGTCACTGTTTACTTCGGCCCAGCGTGGACACTTGCATTAGGCGGTCGTGACGTGACTTAATGCATTTAAACATTGAATTTTAAAAATTAAAAATTATTTTTTCAAGAAAATTGTGTCGTATTAACGTCGTTGAAGTTAACGTTAAATCATTACTCAGAAACGAAGACTAAAAATCCGTTTAGTACAGGAGTTAAAGTCTTACAAGAATCGTGACGTCATAAAACGTGAAAAAAATGAAAACGTGAGCAGTGTTACTAATGATGAGCAGTTTAACTATCTATATTACAAAGCTCATTTAATCGTGCAATATGTTTTCCTTATAGCGCACAAAATAATTGCAGTTTAAATCGCGCTCCGTGCAGCACCGTCGTCCGCAATAAATAAACGAGCATTCGCAACGTAAACAGATCGGGCGCATTAACCGCGTCGGCGTACATAAAGAGAGCGGTATAAATATAAAGTTCCCACTCGCTGCCGCGCAAACTTAGCTAAACAACGCCATAATTGCCTTCATTACTTAAATTACTGAAATTATTTATTCAAAAAGCTGGCAACATTTAGGCGCGGGTGGCTCCGCCCGCGGCGTGGTTTTCCACCAATGGGTCGTCGGTGCGGCGCGGTGGGAGGGGCGCGAACCAATATGGCGGCCGGGAAACCTTAAGTCGACGCCGGGTTCCGACGCCGCTTGTATTGTATTTTCCCCGCGTCAAGTTCGTTTCGTGTAAAATAACTGGTATTGTTAATTACGGTGTGATTGCGGTGTGTGTCTGTCTGCAGGTGTGTGTCTGCCGACGGCAGATAACCGACGGCCGACCTCCCATGTCGCTGACTCTGTTTGTATTGTATCAAGATAACCAGTGGATATGAGTTTTCATCTCGTTCAAATTATTCACATTTCTATGTTTCCTTAAATCACTCAATTAATAATGCTTTCATACTTCATTTATTTCAGTGTTAAAATAAGAGTGTGTTTGTTTTAATATTACAGTTATAAATCACCTAAGTATGTTAAAAAATAGGTTTATTTGTAACCAGACCAAATGTTATTATTTAATTAATTTGTGAATAAATATAATATGACTTCGATGTACTCATATATATGTAGACCGTTTGTAAAGTAGGTAGATGCAGATATTCTTGCTCTATGTAACATTATTCAGGATTAACGCCATTAAAATTTAGTAATTATTAACTAGATATTAATAAATATGTGTGATATACGTGTGATACCTGGTTACGTGTGATAATTAGTAGTTACTGTAAACGATAATAACTAAGAAATGATCATCAAACATTTGACATCACAAAAGTCATCAAAAACTTATCTAACAATCTCTATAAATCATTCTAAAGAAATCGTGAAAAATAGCAATTAATAAACTCTGTAATTATTATGTTTAACTAATGAGATACATATAGTATACCTTTATTTTATTGTATCTAAGATTTTATCTATATTTATGTTACTTATATATATCTATAGCTATGTTACTTTAATCTTAATAAGATTTTGTGTCTAGTCTCTCTCAAATATATCTATGTCAAATATTTTTTTATTTACAAAATAATCCAATTGATTGTAATTAAGAATAGATAGCTTATTCTACAATTAGTTAGTTATTATACCCTACTATACAATGTTGTCGTATGTCTATTTTGATAAATTCATTTGCTTTTTAAATTTTTAAGAGGGTTATGCAGAAATTTTATTTTTTTGAAATTGCTTCGAATAATTAAAGTGAAATATAGTTTATTGTATTTAAGTAATGTACCAACCTATACTTGTTGTTATGTGATCTTAACGACAATATATTTGACACCTATTTTGGTCTACATTGCACAATAAAATAATTAAAATTTATTAGATATAGTTTAATGATAACAAATAAAATTATACATTGTAAATGTTTTAAGAAAGATCTTTGTAAACTAATAATATAGATAATAAATAAGTGGCTAGTCGAAATGATTAATATTAAGTATCTATTTCTTATCATTTGACTATTATAACAAGTGTTTAATTACTAAAGAATAAATATTGGTGAATTTATTGACGTTTTTGTTATTTATCTAGATATATAACTAGGTCTTATTATTAAGACCTAATTATTAAGACTTTATTGTATGAAAACCATTATTATTGTAAATATCTATATTATGAACAACAAGAAAGACAAAATATTACACATAAATATTATGAAATAAGACCTAATTGATTCAATTTTTTTATTAAGTAGCAACTGTTTGGTAGGTATCTACTAGCAGAAGTTGATGTGTTTACGCTCGTTAAGCGCTTTCTACATTCACAATCCCACACTAGGATTCGTGGGTGCTATGGACACACACAGAGACAAATACACAAACACTCAGACCCAGAACCCAGAAATCTAAATTCATCATTTAGATATCTGTCTGGCCGGGGATCGAACCCGGGACCCTTTGAGCGTCAGACCTGCATGGTGACCGCTCCGCCACGCAGGTCGTCATAATAGTCGGTATTTAGACGTAACATCACCGCCAAAATAAATAAAAAGGCCTAATTACCTAGTTGTAGAAAAATTATAAATTCTCCTACAAAAAGTGTACCTATATGTGACTCTACATATTTGTACTGAGACAAATATGTGGTTTGGTTCTTTCTTTTAGACACAAAATAAAATGAGATAAAGTCGAAAAAAATAAAGCATAAACATTTAGGCAATGAATATTTAATACTTAGGTCGAATATAAGGTTTGTAAAATATATTAAAATACATTACTATAAGTCTTCTTCTATTTATTATAAGAGGAAGCGTTCCAAAAAACTTTCTATAATTTTCTCAATACATGGGTCTCATACATATTTATACGAATTTTAATATAATCGAATATTCTGTTCAACATTATAATAAATAAAAAAAATGATTCGTTCGTACACTGTTGCCATTTAAATCATTTACAGGTGGGCAGTTAAGGCCGTTTAGAGTCTAAAGTCACTGTCAATTTTTCAAAGAGCAACAATTTGTCCGCCTAATCGAGCGTAGCAGATGTGCCGCCAAAAATAAAGGGCTATTAGGGTCCATAAAGCCCGCAGTAATCGAAAATAGAGTGAGATGAATATAGCATAGATTTGAAAACCACATTTTAAATAATTTATTTTAACGATGTACAGTTTTGGTATAGGTGTATTTCTCCCTCATAACAGCAGCGTTAAGCGCTGCTATGAGGCAGAGCGTTCCAGCTTAGTCTGGGGTTGATTACAGATATCTATGGGGGATAGTAGCCACTTATAATCAGGTGTACCATTTTTTTTTTCGTGGGGAAACCCTTCATTGATTCCGCTCAGCTGCGGGGGTAGCGGAGAGGATATGCCGGACGCCTCTGGACGCCTTTTGACGGGACCACGGGTACGCTAATAGCACTCGTCCGCGATCCCGACCATGGACCATGCTTGTCTGCTACTAATATATAATAAACAGGTGTAATAATAAGGGATCTGTTTATTATAAATCCCATACTTAATGTTACAGTAGGTAGCGTTGTGTGCACCATTGTACAATTGCACACATAGAACAAATATTTACAATTCATTTTAATGTTCGCCTTCCGATGAATAAGCCGATTGTTATGACACGTACCTAAGTAGATTAATATGCTAGATATTAGGTATATATGATCCGCGCTAAATAGCTAGTCCGCTCTGAAGTTGTTGCGAGCAGGGGTAGTCATACAATTTCCTATGGCGACTCGATTCCTTTCTATATTCAGAGCAGACTAGCAATATTACGCGGACTATACCTGTAAATAGGTACAGATACCTATAAATATTAATTACTCATTTCTTCCTGTGGATATCATAGGAGACGATTGAAACTTAGTCTAAGCAACTAGGCACATGTTGTTTCTGCAAAGTTATTCACTTGCTGTGATCGCTAATTCATATAGCGAAATGCAATAATTACGACAAAATATATTTTTCGGTCGCAGAAAGCCTATTGAAGCTTTTGTTCAGCATGCCTCTGACTGATATGACTGATATAGGTATATAGTTTTTGAGAAATTAGCAGAATGAAGCAGAGAATGTAGCAGTAGACCACGCAGTCTACAATTAAGTTACTAAGTAAGTATTTAAGTTGTTTCTATTATATCGATGTATATCTCAAATGATTCAACTTGACGCCAGCCACTATTGGATTGCTTTCGTTATAGACTAAATTGGCATGTCATGTTTATGGGTTTATCTTACACTTCAAACGAAAACAAGCAATGCTTAATTGCCAGTTACGAAACATAAATAAATAATATTTCTGGAATAGAAACATACACAGTTAATCAAATATAAACAAAACATTTTAGGAATAACTTTAATCGATTGCCTACTGAATCTGTCATTTACAGTTTACAGTTGAGTAAGAATAAGTTAACTTAAGTTAGAATGTTTCGTATAAGTGTCTTTCTTTTATTACAACCTGTAAACCCGACAAAACTTATCACTGCTATTATGAGGTTGAATTAGATAATTTACCTATTCTAAAATTAAACAGATACTATGTGCCTATAGTTTAACTTAGAAGCAAATAAATAAATCGTAATAATTCAAATCGTTGGTCTAATAAACCTACCTACGAGTATATCATTCACAGTTTACAGGTGGGTAATTCACGGGTTAAAGTAAAAGTCAATGATAATTTTTTAAACGCAACAATTTGCCTGATTTTCCGAGCATTGCAGATGTCTCGCCAAAAATAAAGGACTATTAGGGTCGATGAAGCCCAGTATAGTCAAAAGTAAGGCTACAAAAATATAATCACATAAGTGTAACAAAAATTTGGAAACACCCCTTTATAATATTTTGTTTTGACAATGTATGTCGGACTAAGTTGGAATGTCTCGTATAGGTATATGTGGTTTTCTTTTACTACAGGCTTTAAACCGAACAACCGCTGTTATGAGGCCGAAATAGGCAATGTTCGTATTGTGCATATTCCATACTTACATCGATATCATTTACCTATAGATTATATACACGTTAATTTATAAATTGACATAATTCAAATCGCTTAGCTATTAAACCCATATCATTTACAGTTTACAGGTGGGCAATTCACGGATTAAAGTAAAAGTCAATGACAATTTTTCAAAAGCAACAATTTGTCTGATTAATCGAGCGTCGCAGATGTCTCGCCAAAAATAAAGGACTATTAGGGTCGATAAAGCCCAGTATAATCGGGAATGAGTCGAGAAGGGCATTCCCCCGTCATGAAGTAATGGATAGTGTTTATGCCCTTTTTTATTGTCAAAAGAACAGGGCATCTGATTTGAATTATGGTTTGGATGATCTAAGTATGCGAGATGGGCTATGAGTCCTTTACTATGTTTAGGAATAGCTACAAGATATTTTAGTGGAAAAGGTTGACGTTAAGACGGTGAGTCATGATAAATAATTGTACTTACTTATTTATTTATTATTTTTAAAAGTTTGGTAGAATTGAAGACGAAATATGATCTAAGCAAGTTTTTCTAGGTGTTAGAAAATTAACCTATGTTGTAAATAATATTCCTAATTTAACTACATATTACTTTACTTTAACATTTTCAAAGACTAATAAAGTAATTTATAATTGCCAACAGCAAATGTCATGCTTAATCGTCTTTCCAATACACTGAAACAGGAAAGCGCAAAAACCACTAGCGGTCACCAATCCAACTTCCGACCGTGCCAACGTTGCTTAACTTTACACAACATTAGCTTACTTTACTTTTATCTTTCCGATCCACATAACGGGGCGTGTCATCGATGATTAATTTTAAATACCACCCAACTATCATGCATTCATACTATAATCCGAATCCATGGTCTTTGCTCTGATTACTGATTGTCTCCTGATTCGTCGTAAATTTTAATAGCTACATAAGCAGTTGATAGCGGCAGTACATGCGTTAATGTGCTCCATTAATTATGCATCAATTGCTCTACGCTATCGACCTACAAACCACACCTAATGCCCTAAGTACCTGGGATCCATTATGTTAACCTAATACCAACTGGTGGATGCAATAAAATTGGGACTACCATAATAATATCGGATTTTAGCTGTATGGGTTAGTAGGTAAGGTGTGAATTTTGTTTTCCTAATTCATAAGGTTACGAGTTACGTACGAATGATAGTAACACATTTTAGATTTTTTAAATTATCTTAGTGTAATTTTGTTATAAGGTTGAATTGGCAAACGAAACGACCACACAGTAAATCTGGTATGTAAATGCCGGTCATGTAAAATAGGGGTCATTTCTGAAGCTGGTAGATATGTTACCTCTCTTAAGGACTAAGATATAAGTCAGCCGGCATCCAAACGATTTCACCCAAACGCAATAACTACTTCAAACTATAAATAAATGTGGTGGTAGTGCCTCTATGGTTGAACCATGCTGGTTCAAATACCTTCCTTTAATGTTAAAGGAAATCGTCGTGAAAAACCTTCTTTTACATACATCCTTTCGCTCTTTTACAATATTTTCACAGATGTGTGGGCTCTACCAAATGTATAATTAATTGATCATGGATGGACCTTTATTCGAATACTTTTCTGAACCCAGTAATAAGAAATAATGGTTTAATGACGATCAAAAATATAAAAAAAAGGTTTTAAGAAATATTGTAGATTTGTTACGACGTAGATATCATTTCATAGTAGCGTATTAAAACTCTATATTCTATTTTAATCCAAAAGTATTTTATTTCTACTTGCATTCATTTCATTCAATTCAATTCATTGCATTTATCCATTTTAATGCGTTTTCTATGCGATTTGCGTTTCTAAGCAAAGATTTATTTCATATCTCAAACTAAAATTACATATAACAACCTACACGAATACATAGGTACTTATGTATACTACAATCGTTTCCCTAAGTTTTTTTTTATCGGTGCATGGATATATAAATATAGTTATGTGTTTTTTATCTAATTTATATTACAAGTAGTAGAATAATCGCGTCGATCAATCAATGATATCTAAAGCTATTAAAAGCCACCAATAAAAATTCGTGAACAAAATATAGAAGCCATCTATGTAAAACTAATTCTGTGACCATAAAAGGCTTAGATACGCGATAGGATATCTAGTCGTATTGGTATAAACTTAGCTATTTGCAAATACATTATCTGATATTTAGCAACTGCAAATGTAACTCTTTATGATGTGTCAAATATTTTATTTGTGTTAAATAATTTAAAAAAAATTAAGTGTCTATCTATTACGGTTTAAGCGGTAGAGCCCTGTGACAGACGGACAGACGGACAGACAGCGGAGTCTTAGTAATAGGGTTCCGCTTTTACCCTTTGGGTACGGAACCCTAATATAATCAAAGTATTTTGTAAATAGTGGCGTTTAGTCAAAAGGCACGGCTGAGCTTTGGACTGAAAAAAAGCTGTGGGTATTTTATTACGAAACAGAAAAAATATGGTTGGTATAATAAACTACTAGTCATTAAAATAAAACATTTAGGCTCACTCCACTATACCTAAATCAGAAAGCCAGTCTTTTTAATCATGTTTGATATAAAAATCCGAAATTCTGTCATCGCGGAAATAAAATCCGTTAATAAATTATGCTTTACTAATATAATTTAAAACATTATGATCAGTATTGAAACTGAACTCTATAAAATTGTGATAAAAATATAGAGAATGCCCCTAATACCTGCAGAGTCTGTGACAATCAAGATGGCTCTAGATTAAAGTAAGACCTTAATCTCTCGGATGAAATCGGCTGAACTTGACCTAGGTTTATATTATAAATAAGTTCCTGTGTTTTATTGTCGTATCATGTATGATTTAAAGATATTAAATGACAGAAAAGTAAATTTGTAAAATAAAATATAAGACTGTAACATTAATGTTATAATAAGTTAAATATTTGAATAGAGATATACTTATGGATATTTTTCTATTTCACAGCTTATGAACTAAGTAAACCATAATTATCATTGTCGTCAACCCTTCGTCGTCCCACTGCTGGACACGTTTCTCCTCCCAAAGTGAGATGGGTTTAAGCCATAATACAATGCGCTGGCCAAGTGCTATTTGGTAGACTTAACACACATTTGAAAACTTATTTTTAAGCTCTCGAAAACGTGTAGGTTTTACGGCCTTCCTTCGCCGTTTAAGCAAGTGATATTTAATGCAATAAATAATTTATAAATTCTTGATATTAATTTTGCAATGATTTTTGTGTTTGTTTGTTAATAATTTTATAGTTTCTCGTTTCTCCGTCTGCTGTAGTACGTAGCCTTATTCCAAGCGTTGAGTGTCGCATATGAACATCTGTAAGTATAATTAAAAATAGAAAGAAGCTTCCCAACTAAAATCGATTACACACGCGTTTCTTCCCTTAAATTAGTTAGTTCGAGCATTTTATAGATCCAAATCCTGTAAAAAATACATAAGTGTGGTACAGTTAACAGTAACTTATGATCATGAAAATTATAATTAAAAAGAAACGAAAGATACTTCCTTTCTTCCGGATTTTTTCAGTGAAGTCCGCTTTAGATCCGGTAGTAGATTGCGAAAAAAATATTTTAACTGATAATTAGTACGCCTACACAAGCCATCTAGAGCGTTTTCTACGATGCTTCTCTTATTCGTAGGGGATAAAGCAGCTAAAAGTCCTCAACTTATTTCTGTCCCATTGCTGGGCACGAGTCTCCTCAGAATGATAGAGCACTGCACTAGCCAAGTGTGAATTGATAGACTTCTCACATCTTTGACATTTTTTTATTTTTTAAAGTACTCTCATTGAGTTGGACCTGGATTCGAACCTCGATTTGAGGCCGAGATTTATCCACTAGGCAATCACTGCCTTGCTAAACATTATTGTTTAATGTCTATTTTCGGTATTCAGTGGACTCTACACAGCAATCTTATAATACAATGGACTCAAAAGCCTAATTAGTATGATAATAGCCGCTGATGGTAATTGGAATGGCCTATCAAGATGCCGGCTGGATTACAGGAACTTGACCGATGGCTCTACATGTTTAAATATGAGGAGAGATGTGTATATTGATGCAAATAGATTCAAGTAGATACTAATGCGCGATATATGCGGCACATCGTTCTTTGTTGTTTCAACTCTACATGTAGTTTGCACTATAAACGGATATTAAGGTTGACTGGTAAAGGAATACCAAACAATTATAAATATATCTTGGTATATTTTACTCTTGTGCCTGAAAATAAGTATCAAAAATCAATTAGTACAGCGAATACATTTTAAGACTTTTATAAAAATATAAAATTTTCTGATATGATTTGAATGATCATAATATGGATGATGATAATGTTCTTCCATAATAGACGGTCATAGATATCAAAGAGATCGCGTTATATTATGCAAAAAATTAACACTAAGTAAACAAAAAAGTGACAATTACTATACCCAAAATAAATGTTACAAATAAATTGAAAAGGATATTAAAAATATATCTTAATTTCATATACCAATTAATTACGTTAACAACATATTTATGGACTTTACCATGTATATAATGCTGCGATGGACCCAATAGCCTATTAGTATGATAACAGCGGTGGTAATTGGAATGCGCTATCAAGATGCTGCTGGATTACCGTAAGATAATCCCCCGCTTACCATCCGACGAACGGACTCTACATTTTAAGTATCAGATGGCAATTAACAAAAGAGGTAACTTAACATATAATAATGATGGGGTAATATAAGATACTTGATTTCTTATAGTACTTATATATATATTTATTAATTCTACTAAATCAAAGTTTGTCATTTGTTGTAAAAATACATAAGATATATTTTTTTATTTCTGTCTGTTATTTAAAATAATTACCAACTTTATGTTGAGTTGAAAACAACATAATTAGAGCCTTTCATAAAAAAAGAATATGTAAAAAAATGTATCTGTACGCCATCATCAGGATAAGATTAGAAATTACTGAACAGATTTTGATAGGATTGATACTGAAAAAACCATTACTAATCATACTGGACTCATCTTACTTCTTCAGAAACGGTGTAAGTTATTTTTTTTTAAATTAAAAAAAAATCCAAATAGGTGTTACTATGGCTACTACGAGTTCAGAAATACGTAGAATTTGTTTCGAATATTCATTCTTTATATCTATTATACTATTTACATTTCTTTATTTTCTCGATGATAGATCGACGCCCATGTAATTTTGTGTTGTTTACGTTACTCGTAAAATGTCACACAGATAATACTGTACTTCATGGATAGGTAGTGATGTGCTACACATAATGATTACTATAGGAGCTATAACGATAAACGTAACACGATAACATACCGTTTTTTTACAAAATGTAAGAAACTAAAATTCTGCCGGATACTTTTGTACAAATTTATTAACTATTATTTTTCTTACGGCGTAAGCTTTGTTGTATTTGTCTATGTTCAAAATACATATAATAAATATATGCGATCGATATCATTGCTTATTTGATCACAACACTACAAAGAACTGTCATCGAGAAAATAAAGAAATGGAAATAGTAGGTATAACGTAAGGAATTCCTATGCACAATATCATACTTCTGGGCTTCCCATAAGAACGTGATTTTTTTTATTAGATAGATAGATAAAGTCCATAAACTTTAAAGTGAGCAGTACTTTTAAATTAGCAAATCTTTTCAACATGTCCCCCGTTTGATGCGCGGCCGACAGTCACGTGTACAGACACGCGGCACAATTTACGATCACACTCGCCAGTCTGTACTGTCCTTGGAAGTTGTGTAGTAAAACATTATGTGGTTGTCCTGCGTGAAGATTTGCTGGAGTTGTATGCAGGTTCGATCCCCAGCCAGGCAAATGTGTAATAAGATGAGAATTACTAGAAGTGAAATACAGACAAGGTAATGTTTATGTGCATTTGGTATATTTTTTAGTTTATCATTGTCAATAGAAGAAAATCATTGTTATAACTTGCTTATGAAATATGTCAAATTTATATGTATTTTTATGGTTTTACTTCAGGATCCTGACTTTGCATACAACTAAACCCTTGAAGGCTTCGTAACCAGAACAAAGTAAAAACTGATGTTCTACAATGCAGAATCTATTTCCCATATTAAATAGAACCTGAAATGGGACCTGATGTTTGAGCTATAAATTTTAAACATTTTATTAAGTAATTTGTTACCCATTTATACTAAGACCATTATAATGCACCTACTATCATATGAAAAATATAACAAGCAACATTCCTAAACATTTAATATGTAATTAAATTTCAACAAAGGAAATAATAAGGCCCTACGACCCGTCAACACTAAGTACAAATAAATTTAATTCTATCACATTAATATAATACAATAATACCCGACAAGAAACAAACCATTGAAATCAAAGTACCAAGGAAACAGGATATAATAGATTCTACATGCAGGCCATTAAAGGGATTAAGGAGTTTACGTAATAAGTACCTAACCAGTACATTACGCAAAGGTCTGTTATCAGGGGGCCATAAATAATCGTAAATCTAAACTGTTATCAATGCCACTGTATTTACAATTAGATACCAATCACTGGGAAATTATATTTATCATGCCCACGAATATTATCAGACTGATACGATAAGCATTTTTAAAAAATAACGTTTTCTGTGCTTTAAAGGTTTGCCGACATTGATTTGCGTATATCAAATATTGACTACGCCCCATAAAATACTACGAGTAGGTACGAGTAGGTAGGTATGATTTTATTTTATGTCATATTCATAGTAATTCTATCACCGTCTGAGTCACTGACTTATCTATCACAGTATATATATCACAGTATATACCATTTTGGTATATTGTATAAAATATATTATAAAAATATTTCTTGATTAGCATAAAAATAAATAATATTAAACTAATATATTCTCTTTCTGTCTGCCTGTTTGTCTACAAATTCACCTTAGGTACAACTTTTCAGTGGATGAGGACTTTTTAAACCTATTCAGATTTTATCAGGAAATCGCAACATAATACATTTATATTATCTACAAAGACATTTTGTTTAACACAATAATACTAGTTTTGTGCTTGTTATGTTAAGATTTGGCGTCGCTTTGTCTTCAAATTGTAGAGCTCTTCGTAAAATAATAACAAATTGACCTACATAACATAAACAAAACAGGTAGGTACGTAACAAAATACCCCAAAATTTACTGTTATGAAATTTATTTATGTAGATAAGTCTATTTGTCCTACTTACTCTTAATTTATTCGCATTGAATATTCAAAACTGTATCTCCTGAAATTCCTCAATACTCATTTAATTTTACAATAAAGAGAATAGCAACCCGCGGGGTGACGTTTTGGGAAAATCTTAACCAATAACGCCGCTACGTCTCGGGTAGGGTGACAATGGTTTTGGTTTATGGGGGTAATTTCCTGAAATTAAAGTGAAATGATATAAAAATGTTTGAGTCAACTATTATTAGATTACTTAAATGAATTATAATCTTGTAGCAGTAATAGTTTAGTGGTTGAAACTTGACCTTTCAGTCGAGGGTCCGAGGTTCGAATCCAGGCACCTTTGATTTTACAAAGTTATGTCTGTATTAGAAATAAATTGCCACTTGCTATAACGGTGAAGGATAACACCATAAGGAGACCCATATAAGTAGGAGTTTAAAAAGATAGAAAACTTTCTCAAACGTATGTGAAGTCTTTTTTTTTTTTTTTTGTGTTACGAGGGGGAAACCTTCAAAAGGTACCCTATGCCGTGGGAGCGGCACGGGGTTATGTGGGATTCTTACCGCACTAAAACCCCCCCGGTGGCCGTCCTCTGCGCTGCGTAGAGGACTCCGGGATCTCCAGAGGAACGCAACCGGAGTCCTCTCAGCGCGTTGCCCATCGGGCTCCTCCCAGGTGAGCGTGACGCTCGCCACACCGTCTGGTGTGCACAACGGTATGCGACCACACATACCGCCGTCCTTCCCGGGGTCGCTGTCCGGGCGGTTCGTGCTCCCACTCTTACGACCCGCAACCCCGGAAGCCCCTTTTAGTCGCCTCTTACGACAGGCAGGAGATACCGTAGCCCTATTCTGGTCCCGGAACTACAGAGACCATGTGAAGTCTACCAGTTCGTATTTAACTCGTGTGGCTGAACTCCTTCCACTCTGAAAGGAGACCCATATCCAGCAGTGGGACAAAAATGGGTTGAAGACGCTTACATTACATTAACGGTCCATTACGTAATAATTGACTTAAATATTATTATTAAATATATATTTTTGCAATCATCAATCAAATAAAAAGTGGCGGGCTTCCCCAAATTGATTAATTCGTAATTACAATGACAACAGATTAGGTATAATTTTATCTCTAGATAAATTCAGATTAAAATATTTCGGTTTTTTTAATGAAATGAAATGAAATGAAATGAAATGAAATGAAATGAAATGAAATGAAATATATTTATTTTTTTGTATAGGCCAACGGCGGCACTTACAAATTGTCAGTTACAATATTTTCTTAAACTACTACCGGATCGGAACGCGACCTCTACTGAGAAGATCCGGTAAGAAACTCAGTGGGTTTGTCTTTTTAATTTTAAAAATAATTATTCTCTTATTATTTTATTTCTTTTTTTTAAATGCCATTATTTTTACATATAATTAATAAAGCATTAGCTCCAGTATCTTGCATTACATTTATCTAAAAAAAAAGAAGTTTGTTCAGCAAGATACGCTACACTTTGACATTTTCTTACTTAACTAATAATTATGTTATTGATCAGTCCCAAGCTGTTTTATCATTAATATAATCAGAAATTTTATAATAAGCTTTACGACTAAGTTTGCTTTTGATAATAACTTTAAATTTATTAATTGACAAATTTCTGATTTTGATGGGCAGTTTATTATAAAAACGTATACATTGACCCACAAAAGAATTACTTATTTTGTGGAGACGAGTAACATGTGTAGAAAGGTTATGTTTGTTCCTTGTATTTACATTATGCGTGTCACACCGTTTTACAAATTTATCAATATTTTTCCTTACATAAATTAGGTTTTCATATATGTATTGGGATATAACAGTTAGAATATTTATTTCTTTAAATAGTTCTTTTAGTGAAGCTCTTGGAGGCAGGCTGTAGATAGCTCGTATAGCTCTCTTTTGCAATATAAATATATCATTTAGGTGTGACGAGCACCCCCATAGCAATATACCATAAGTCATAATGCTATGAAAGTAACTAAAATAAACTATTCTAGCTGTTTCTACATCTGTTAGAAGTCTAATTTTTTTAACAGCATATGCCGCCGAACTGAGTCTACCCGACAATTTATCTATGTGGCAGCCCCATTGCAATTTGGCGTCAATAGTAACACCTAGGAAAACAGTTGACTCCACGGGATCCAAAACCGTTCCATTTAATAACACATTGGTTTCAACATGCTTCACGTTGGGTAACGAGAACTTGATACATTTAGTTTTCTTCTCATTAAGAAGAAGATTATTTATGTTGAACCAATGGATAACTTTCGAGAGAGCATTATTTACTTCGTCATAATTATTTAATTGTCTTTTAATCTTAAATAAAAGTGAAGTGTCATCAGCAAACAATACAATCTCGTGATTATTCCCTACATAGTAGGGCAAGTCATTAATATAAATTAAAAACAGAAATGGACCGAGTATTGAACCCTGCGGCACGCCCATTGTAACAGAAGCACCGGGCGATTTTGTACCATTTACATCAACCTTCTGAATTCTGTTATTTAAGTAAGAAGTCAAAAGGTTGAGAGCCTTGTTCCTGATTCCGTAGTGGTGTAATTTCCTGACCAGTGTCGCATGGTGGACACAATCAAAGGCCTTAGATAAATCACAAAACACACCAAGGGCATCACGCGAATCATCCCAGGCCTCATAAATATGTTTTAACAATTCAATCCCTGCATCTACAGTAGAGCGATTCCTTCTAAAACCAAATTGGTTGTCATGAAGTATTTTGTTTTTGTTAAAATACTTCAGCAGTTCATTTAAAACAATTTTTTCAAAAATTTTACTTAATGTTGGTAGAATAGAAATTGGCCGAAAATTGGTTGGATCAGTATTACATCCCGATTTAAATAAGGGAATCACTCTACTTTGTTTCATAAGGTCAGGAAAAACACCACAAGTATATTTTAAGTAATCTATATTTAATACCTAATCTCTTATCCAACGTGGGGTATTATTCTCACTTTGATTAACTTTTGGTGTTTTAGAAACTATACATAATATTTCAATAATAACTCATTATATTTGTTATAACATTGTGTCTGACACTGATCGGCCAGGTATTGTTTTTTAAGAATTTAATTTTTCTCTTCAAGTGAATGCGATTCTTATTTTCTCATAATTTTGAAGGTGGTAGAATCCTTTGTGGTTCGACTCAGGCGGCACCACAGCCACACCTTGTCTGCCTCATAACAGCAGTGTTAAACGCTGCTGTGTTTTGGTTTGAAGGGAATGGTAAGGGAGACATACTTTACCGAGGCGTTCCAGCTTAGTCCTCAGGGAAAGGGGCGCATCTGTGGTTCACCTCAGGTAGGAATATCTAATGCTATCTGGGATTGATCAAAGATATCCATGGGCGGAAGTAGGCACTTACCATCAGGTGGACGGCATGCTCGTCTGCTACTCCTATATTATACAAAGAGATAAATAAAGCCTTTAACCATACTTGGAAACTGGTTTATATTGCACAGCATTATACTCAGGAAATTGGTTTTCTTTACAGCTAGCGTGTCAAAAGCTGACGATAGTAACAAATTGTCGAGTAAGTTGGTCCTTTTAAAATACAGTAGTATTGTGTGGCCTGCAACAAAGTAAATGTTAGTATTGCTTTCTTGCAATTTTGTAACAATAATTGGAAATGAAAAATGACGCTTATTTTATTCATCGTTGCAATCATCGATTTTCTATCTTAAGTGGCATAAAGACACATAAAGAGGCAAAACAGTTAGAATCCGGAGGGAGCAAATTCACATATTTTTCTGCCTTATACCAGCGGTGTAGAGCTGATTACGTACGCTGCTAGATGTTCCACCACAGTCTTCTGGAGTAAGGACGCATCTGTGGCTGACGTCTGGTAGCAATCTGATTCTGTATAAGTGTTAGTTGCCATTTACTATCAGATTCAGTTATCGCTTACTAATAGGTACATATTATTATTTCTATTAAAGCTTATGATTTTATGCTATTTGTCCCAAACATTCTCCTCACATATGGTTCCCCTACACACCCAAACGTAATGATCCCTATTATTAATCATTCCTATGTTTTAATGAAGCAAAATTATGCAGATAGAAGTCGCGATGACAATGGGCTCGATCTCCGGAGAGGTCCCGCTGAGAAGGCTTTGCGATAATTCAGGCTTCGAGGTTCCTTTCAGATGTTTTGTGTTGGTAACATCTGCCGTTGTTGCAAACTCTTTGAAATTTAATGGTAAATATAGTTTGTTCAAATGAGGTTCACCTATAGGTATAGTATTCACGAGTTTAATAGCGCCTTTGTAGTATTCAAAATTTGATTGTGTCTAAATCCCTTATTATGTGTAAAGGCGACAATGTAAGCAATAGGCATACACAGGTGTTTTACAGAGGTGTAGTATAAGTTCCAACTTTTTTTTTTTATAATATAAGAGTAGCAGACGAGCATGCAGTCCACCTGATGGTAAGTGGCTACTGCCGCCCATGCATATCTGTAATCAACCCCAGATACGATTAGATATTCCTACCTAAGGTCGGCCACAGATGCGCCGCTACCCCTGAGGACTAAGCTGGAACGCCTCGGAAAAGTCTGTCTCCTTTACCACACCCTTCAAACCGGAACACAGCAGCGTCTAACACTGCTGTTATTAGGTAGAAATAGGTGTGGCGGTGGTGCCGCCGGAGTCGAACCACAAAGGGTTCTACCACCTTCAACTTAACTTAGCCGTCACGGGTAGCAACCGATCTCAAGTAGGAATCTAGTCTTATCCGGGATCAATTACAGATGTCCATAACTGCACGAGCCACATACCACCAGGTGGACTGCATGGTCGATTACTACTTTAATATAAAAAAGCTATGATGGATATGTTACGTTTTAAAATAAGCCAATAAAATTGAGATCGTTTTACCTACAATTACTATGTCTACTAACAAATTACACATTATTTTCATTTACCAAGCTTATTAAAATTAAGCGCAAGTTTAACAAATTTGATCAAATTTCATCTTAACGGAGGTTCGTAAAGACACCCCGTGGTAATTAAGAGGGTTGCAGTAAGCCTGTAAAAACAAGTGACAGACAAACTGAAGGCATCTTCGGACCTAAATTAATTTAGCGAAGCCTCGGGAACTTCGCAAATTGAGATCTTATCTTTTAATTCAGTTTCGACGCTACTCGCCGACCATTTGTGTATTTATTTATGAAATAGACAGTTTGAGGCAAACTCTTCCTGAAAATAAACGGTTTTACTTTTGAACTATTTTTGTCTGTCGTAAATCTAGGTATTTGTGGTTCTACTCTACTCCACCTCCTACTACTACTCTACCTCCACATTTATTTTTATATTTACAAGTCAAGAGTCAAGAATTATTTCGGGTTGACTCGTATGTTCATTGGCAGTAGCAACCACTTACTATCAGGTAAACTGCACGCTCGTTTGACATTTCGTATTAATTAAAACATCAAAGGGGGTAGAACCCTTTGTGGTTCGACTCCGGCGGCACCACCGCCACACTTATTTCTACCTAATAACAGCAGTGTTAGGCGCTGATGTGTTCCGGTTTTGAAGGATGTGGTAAGGGGTCTCCCTTTTCCGAGGAGTTCCAGCTTAGTCCTCAGGGGTAGGCGCATCTGTGGCCGACCTCAGGTAGGAATATCTAATCCTATCTGGGGTTGATGTCCATGGGCGGCAGTAGCCACTTACCATCAGGTGGACTGCATGCTTGTCTCCTTCTAAAAAAAATGTTCAAGTCTAAGTTAAAATACTTCAGTGTCGTCTATCTTACCTCGCCCTTCATACTAGAATACCAGAGCAATTAGTTAGACAGAATTAGTTCCTACTTCTAAATAACGTACGTTACTTAGAGTTTCGCCATTTAGAACGAATAGTCAATGAAACTAAGTACGTTTAATTACGGGAATCAATAAACTTCCCATCTCAAGTTAATGGAATAGTTAGACTCAATCACATGCTCCGCGGGGTGGAAGATAGTTCGGTTGTTACTTCCACTACATATAATTACGATTGAATTTATGGCCCGTGTTGCTTGCTACCCCGGAGTATAAATACAGTTAGGTAAGACGGAATTTATTTGGTGCTACTTAAATTAGTCGGGTAATCATTGCATCGGATAATTGAGTGTGCAGTCATTGAAAGTTATGTATTCTACAACGATTCACTTGAAAAAATTTTAATTTGAAAGGTACATTTGATATTGCATGGAACAAAAATCTGAATTCTTATTATGTTCTAGTTTGAAAATAGCTTAAACGTTTAATCTTTGAACAAAAAATAAATATCATGTGGCGTTCGTAACCAATATTTGACCATGACGAGACAATACTGTAATACCGTAATCCGTACACACCACACAAAATCAATCAATGCCTCGAAATGACAAAATTAGCGTGTAATATTTCCTGTTGGAATTATAAATGCCCTCGTTTCGAGCCAAAATATTGGCAGTAGCTGGGAATTGAATGAGGATGGGAGGGCAGACGCGGCGAGCACGTGCCGGGCACGCGGCGGCCACGCGGCGGGAACGCAGCGACACGTCCTCCCGCCTTGTATTAACCATCCCTCGCCTACTATTTATTTTACAACTATCCTCTCGTTTAAGCTCTTGTCACCGGACGCAACACCAAGCAAATTCAGTTTAGATTTCATCAGGACAACCCCTACTTCCTTCGCCCGCTCACCCCCGAGCCCTCGCCTCCCGTTTGCCGAGCAAACATCCCCAGATTGCATTATTATTTAATTGTCTCGAGTGTTTTCTTTTGTGAATGTTGAATGAATGCATAGCGCCGCTGTAAAGTGTATGTTTTGTTTTGTAATCGGATTATTTCCAACCATTTTTCCCATCAATTGCTTTCCTGTTATATTTTTGATTTTTATACGGATGTAGGTAAGTACAGGACGTTAGGGTATTTAAATCCTCCTGGACTACATATGCTTAGAATTTCGGTTGTCTACCCTATAGGTAGATTAGAGGTATATTATTATTGAAAATAAGTATAAATAAAAAACTAAAAATTTATAACTTTTCTCTCTCCAGCTAGATTCTTAAATCCATAGATAATACATATATAGGATAGCGTAAAAAAAAATATATTTTTATAAAACAAAAACCGAATGTTTAAGAATAACCTATGTCACTCCCATAATGAAGACGAATCTAACTACACTAAAAATCTGTCAAGCCTGTGTTGATGAAGGGTGTGTTAAAAATTATACATACATATTACCCTCCCCAGTTAGGTAAAAAAATCTAAGTCTATGGTTAGATATACTTTATAACATTTCATACTACCTAACATTGTCTAATACTATGTTTCTGGTCTAAAGTCATTACGAAAACCAAACCAAACTATTAAATGCATTTCCAAAATCAAAATCAAAAATGATAGCGCAGATTACAAAGCAGATAGCGTGCGAAAGCCGACGACCTGAAGTAATACTCGGCCATACATCAGCTCCATTCTAATGTTAATGCGGACCGATATTGTGGCCGGTCCCTTCTATAACAAATGTTTATTTTATACACAACGCCACTAACAATAGTGTGCAAATACCTAAACACCGTAAATGGTGCCGCGATGCGATTTAGATGATAATGCTCCAGAAATAATAATGGCCGCGCAATGGTCTCTGTTTATTCGCGGTTGGTTTAATGGACCTTTTGTGTTATTTTTTCGTGATTGCGGAAATTAATGGTTTTATGAAATTGGTGTACGAGTATGTTGTTAAATGTGCTACGAAATTGGTGTACTTATGTCGTAAAATGTTTTTATTGTTTATCGGCAACTTAGAACATTAAACCTGGATTGATAATTGATTTGTACGTTCCTCTGCCGTGCTTTCTTGCACTGCCGTTCTTCAATGCAAATTATTGAAGCCTCGTGGAATGATATTATCTTGAAAAGCCTTGGCTCTACAGTGAACATAAATGTTAACAACACATACCGACATCTTCATTTGCCCTCCGAATCACGGAAACGTATATGACATTTATTCACAAGTGGTCACCCATCCAACTCTCAACCACCCGAAGATGCTTAACTTTATAGACCAATTATGACCTATAAAAGCTGCGAGGTTTGCACTCTTTATATAATATCAAATTTGACAGAATTACGAACTTAAACTTATATAATACTTCCTGAACTAATTGACTTTAAAATTAATATAGAGAACGAAACCTTGGCCGCTGTTATTCTACAATATTACAATATTATGTTAACCGACTTATTCTATCTACTATCTTCTCCAGGTAGCCTAGCGCAAATCTCGTCTCTACGTGAAATTATATTCTATTTCAGTGTAGAGCCGCCGTACGTGAATGCTTTATGCTCTACATTTCATCCCATTTCTCCATACCACGATGTTTGTGTAATAAAGACTCCTTGTTTTGAAGCATCCTGGAAAAGTGAGGTGTATTGTCGATTTCTAAGGAAATATGTGTATCTACAATACCTATTTGATTTAAGGTACGTACTTAATATTTGAAAATATTAAATACCAAACCTTGACTAATCAAAGTATGAAAGATATTTTAAAAAGGTCTTAAAATACGATTATTAATAAAAAGTAAGTCTTGTAATGTGAGAAAATAGTGAATGTTAATATATTATGTAATGTAATAAATGAAATATAGTTTACTTGTACAAATAATATTAATCAAAGATCATCTAAATGTAATGTGGGTATTTAAATGTCAAATTGTATTTATGATGAAGCAAATAAGCATAAAGATGTCCTTAGAAACCATTTTAAATTATGTAACACTTAATCTTTAATCTTTAGGTACTGCATATTTATTCGTATAATTAATACATAAAATAATATTTTTATAAATGACCATAGAATTAGACCAATTATCTTGAAGTCAAAGAAATATGCAAATTTCTTAAAATTAAGATGAATAATATATAAATTATTTTCCCTTCAAGTACGTCTTAGGGTGTCCCTAAATATTCATATTTACTTACATGCTTGCAAAGCGTAGGTACATGTTTAATTTGATATTTAAAGGTGCCCGCACCTGACAGCCCGACCCTCATGCATATTCATGTAGCGTGATTAATCATCCCCCTACCCCCCTCAAGACTGAGGGTGCGGGAAAATATATAATGAGAAAATTAGGTACGTGTGCCACAATTTGTTGTGATATCGACCGTGAACGTGCTTTCGTGTAAACAAGAACGGATAGCTATTAATAACACAGCTTGAAAGCTAAGCATACGATACCTTTTAAGTACTTAATATAGATGAACTTATAAAATGTCAAAAGTCTGTACAGTATAATATTTGTGTAGTAACTAATGTCCAATACCTAACTTACTCGTATAAGATTACTATAAATAAAATGTTAATGTTCTAAAGAAAAAATCTTTAAGTCTTAACTGTTCTGGTTCTTTTTTATTTTGCCTTCGACTTTATCCTCACAGCTTTAAAGAAAAGGAATACGAAAACAGACAACGGAATTTTATAAAAAAATGTTTGTGTTCATAAAACTTGTAATACCTAAGTAGTATCTACCGGCGGATTTTCAAAAATATGTTCAAACCCAGAATATAAATAAGATAGAGATAAATCAGAGACAGAAAAACAATGACAGTCAATTTAGCATATTTAATACATTATCTTTGTCATTATTAACCATTTAAAATATAATATCACGCCCACTTTTCAATAAATTAAAATACTTCGACATTTTTTTCTCCAAAGATGACGAAGACAAAAAATGCATACACAAGTAACATAAAAAAATAATTTAGTCCACACCACGCATATATTAAAGAGCACGTGCCCACGTTTTTTTTTAAATTATAATGTGACAGCATAATCCAAGAGCGATTGTAAAAAAATTAGCATACGGAAAGCTATTAAGGTACAAAACCTACATCTGTCAGTAGGCGGGTTCCGAAGGTCGCATAATAGGAGTTTTATGTTAATAGCCCATTTAACACTTTTGCTTACGATTAGCGAATATTTAAATAGGTATTGCACTGTGCATAGGACACATTACATTTTTAAATGGGGCCAAGTTCGGTTCGTGGATTCTACAAACTTTATTTACTTAGATGTAGGCAGCTAAACATTTGCCAAAGTTCTTAAAGGTGAAATCCTTGTAACTTGTTACAGTTTACAAACATTCGTAACATACTATTGCAGAAAATTACGTTACGTTTATATTGGTTTTATAATCATCTGTTATGTCTTTACGTGTTTTTTTTTATTTTCAACTTTATTATTTGATAATACTTTATTCTATACTATAAAATAACATTAAAATATTATAAACAATGTTAAGCTTTATGATTACGTTAAATAGCACTATTTAACGTTAAATTAAGATTTATTAGTAGCAACCTCATCTCGTCAAACTATGATTTATCGTTTCCATGTTCCATTGATATCAGCAATATCCAGGAGCGTCATTATGAGAATGGTCCAGCTTGACACAGCCGGCTTATCAGCGCAGGACACGGAGTGAAACTGACGTGTAACAATTGCAATAGGACGCGACGCTGCGATGTAGAGCCAACTAGACGATCAAATTATATTAGTATTGCGAAACTATTCTGCATCGTCCACTTTCGGCGTACTACTAAAGAGAGCCAAATTCGTTATTTGAAAAAAGTTTGTCTGTCGTTGACTAAGAAGGAAAGGGATATTTTTATAAATACGTAATTGAGTTGCATTTGATCTTATTGTAAAAAATATTGCTATATACTTTGCATTCTGCAAGATTACGAAAACACTCTTACCTACATGGCAAATGGCCATCATGTCAACATGTTTATTATTGTTATCTCCAATTATGTAATAAATTTTATTAGACACATAATTAAGCCTTTATATTAAATAAATAAATAAATAAATAAATAAATAAGTAAATTAAATAAATAAATAAATAAATAAATATTAAAGATGTTAGATTAGAGCCTTGTCAAACTATTTAATATGATAATAATCTGAAAATATCAGCGATACCTAACTTGAAAATTTTGAATCACAGATGTCCACGGTCTACCGTCCCAAGTTACCATATTGCATTTTGTTTTCTTTCAGATTGACGATCTGTTATTCTTATAAAAGAAAATATTATACCATCAACAACTCTCCACTAATGTTTTTGCATCAAAAACGTTCAAAAAAAATCAAAAATCAAAAACGTTTTTCCACGTCATAGGATATAAAACGTTTCTGACGGGTCACAACTGGGAAACAATGTCGCACGCAATCACTCTACAATCTAACAATGGAACATTGCCTATCTACCTATATTTGATAGTTTTAGAACAAGAAAATGTTTTATATAGTTGTTATGTCACAATTTAAGCTTACTATGTATCTTTATATTGTTTCTATTATATTTTGATGATTTTATGTCCGAATAAGGTTCTCACGATTTTGTATATTTTATTATAAAATGTTTATTCCGATGTAAAACTGAAGATAATAAAGCTTATGATAAAGTTATTCAAACCTTAGAAGAAGATGTAGTAAATACTATTAATTTCAGTTGCTATTTCTACTCTTGGTGAAAATACCGCGGCAATGGGTGGCTTTACCTTAAGCGATTAATCATCAATTCGTTCAGAAAATAACTCATACCTTCTTCCATCATTGATGGATAGCGGATTGCCGCTAATGGGAATAAATGCCGCTCTAATGAGCGTAGTGGAGTATGCTCCAGGGCTCTCAGCTCTAGAATCTCAAAAGGTGCTTGGGCTAAAAGTCACAGAATCCCGCATGGTGTGTATCCAAAGGTGTTAAATATTGAAGGTCTCTCCAGGCACCAATAAAGCTCTGGGGACTGACCCGTGTCCAACAAGAGGATATTAAAAGTATTAAAGAAATCAAGCTATCCGACCACAAAGAGTGCCCTAACATACACAAAAAACAATATCCAATAAGTTTCCTATTCCATATCGACTGACATCAAACGTCCACACTTATCAGTCGCTATGAAGTCTGACGTGACGTCGCGGGCCATCACGCGGCAATCTGTCAGCGTGTCCCGCGGGACGCGCCACGTGACCTGACCTCCCTAATTTGTACATATGCGTCGATGTTTGATTGGCTGTGTTATCTATTAGTCGCACGGTTTTGCTCTGTTATGATGGGAGAAGGAAAGATAGCTGGTAATACTGCAATTCATAAATGTATTTTACAAAATTCGAATAAAATATGAATTATTAGTAACTGAAGAAGATCAGTTGAAAAGTCTTATGATCTACTTGGGAGCTACCCTACTTTTCAAGGCAAAATTATTATTGCTATAATGCTAAAGTGCTGTTACATTAACGATAGATTTCTATCTAGGTATCAATAGGTAACCCGATTCGAACCAAGTCAAGTTGATTTTAAAAGAAATACATTTGCTTTACATTTGAAAGGTACAAGTTTTCTGAAACTGGGCTGTTTTGTAGATCCTATTTCGTAAATATTTAAAATAATCATATACCTAGCTACTTACTTGTACAGTATTTCAAATTTAATATTTTTTGTATTCAATAGATGCAATTATAAAGGCGGTGCTTTCTTATTAATCTTGGTAAGAGCCAAACTCCTAAACATTTACCATTTGTATAATACCAACTATATACATAATAGTTTGTTATAAATTCTGCTTAACACTTCAAATAAATAAAATAAACACCCTAAACACTAAACTCTACCAAACCGCTCTACTCACAAAAACACTCCAATCGCGAATTTCGTTCACAAAACTTTTTCCGACAATTTCTATTCCGCTAAACTTTTTTCAACCATCACTTACGTGATGAGTCCATAGCTCGGAACGGATAGGCCGCCATATTTCCCGCTCCGTTGATTCAACACCAGACCCATTCATCGATGCAATGAAAATATTGCCCATTTATCTTTTTGTTTTTCCCAAACCTTTCGGTTTAACTGGAGTGTGAACGCGAATTGTGTGCATTGACAGAATTCATTTATCGCACTCACTGATATGTGAAATCACTATTTGTTTTATATCGCAACGTTTTTTGAGTTTACTTGCGCGGATTATTGAATTTTCCTCGGAATCAATGATATGATTGCGAAAATAATTGCTTGTAACCTTTGCATCTTTTTTATATACAATAGGTAATAGATAAGAGACTAACATTTACAAGTAGCTAATATGTCTAGATATTGTAAATAATATAAAATTCAGCAGTTACTGTAATGAATATATGTGTATGTATGTATGTGTGTAAAGTAATGTTATAAGTATACCTACCTACTTAACCCTTTTCGTGTCCTTCCCATAGGAAAGTCATAACATAAGTACACAAATCAATTGGGACTATGGGACCCTACCTACGTGAATGAGGCGTTCTAAAAGTTAACACACCTACGGTTAAGTTCAGGAATTTGACTACATACATTTCATGAGCGCTTCCGGGCTTTAGAAAATAAATACGTTAAGGTGTCGGTCCAGATTATAATCATTAAACATAAGTTGCTAAACCTTGTTGGAGGACTTACTTAGATTGAAAACATCCGATACTCGTTGGTCACTATTCTGACCACAGACCTATATTCTGACCGACACGAACCAGCAATGGGGCAGTGTAGTAAAGGACTTCCCAGGCCCCAGTTCCCCAGGCCCAGGGCTACGGTATCTTCTGCCTGTCGTAATAGGCGACTAAATGGGAGCTTCTGGGGTTGCGGACGACAAGAGTGGGAGCTCGAACCGCCCCACCAGCAACCCCGAGATGGACGGCGGTATGTGTGGTCGCATACCGTCGTGTACATCAGATGGTGTGGTGAGTGGTGAGCTTGGATCACGTGGGCGGAGCCCGACGGGGTAACGCGCCAAGTGGACTCAGGTTGCGTTCCGTTGGAGATCTCGGAGTCCTCTACGCAGCGCCGAGGACGGCCACCGGGGGGTTTTAGTGCCGTAAGAATCCCACATAACCTCGTGCCGCTCCCACGACATAGGGCACCTTTTGAAGGTTTCCCCCTTCAAAAAAAAAGCCCCAGTTGTAAAATAGACATAGGTATGCCCACCTAGGTGACATAAAAATCGATGAATGCGCTACATAAAAACTATTGGCCCATTTATTATTCATATGTACTTATATAATTTTTGGATAGGTATTGGTAACTCCAAGATGAAAGACTTAGCCATTGTAGGTCCTACGTAATAGAACTAGAAACTGAAAAAAATCTGAATAGTAAATACATTTTTATTTAAATGTTTATTTCATTTTTCACCGTTGTCAACATGAATAGTTTTATTATTATACTAACATACTTTACCTATAATTAAAGATTATATATACCAACCCAAAACAGGTTAAGTGGTTGTGGTGGAATGTGCTAGAAAGCTCTGTGGTTCAACTGTGGCGGCATTATCGTCACACCTATTTACCCACCTTATAACAGCAGTGTCAATCGTTCTGGTTTGAAGGGTGTGGTATGGGAGACATCATTTTTGAACGGTGCATCTGTGGCCGACCTCAAGTAGGAATTATAATCTTATCTTTGACTGATTATATATATCCATACTCCTATATTAAAAAAAAGTTTTCAAGTCATTAAAAAAATACACTAAATAATTTTCATATTGTTTAAAACAGTATTTATTATTATTTATTTAAAATACTAATATTTAGTATTAATTTCATTTCAATAGTCCTAACTCCTAATTCGAATTAATTTATAACTCTAAGTTTTTTTTGTAATAAACTTTTTTATACGGGTTAAAGTGACCTCTAGTGTTTAGTAGCTGCACTATATTTAATCCATTGTACAACAGATGGCATGATTGTTTACTATTACTACAATAATTTCATACGGTAGCAATAGATGTCGCTAGTTACATTGTAAATTCGAACAAAATTTTATTAAAAAACATAAATAAAATTACATTGAACATTGGTTCATGCAAATTTTATTTAAGTTTTAAACGCCAATATTATTGTGAATTAAAAAACAACTTTATATGAATAACTATCAGTTATTAGTATTTAATCTGTGGTAGATGAGGTCTATGGAAAATATTCTTTATACTCTGTTCATTTGAGTTAATTTGTCTGTCATTTACACAGTGAGTGACATTTGTTTATCAATCAATTCAATTATTAGGTACGCAATAACTTTCAAACAAAGTGAAAATTGTCGGGTATTTGTAGTTTATTGCGCGCAGAGTTCGAAAGAGGACCACAACGAGTAAATTTACACGTTAAAAATGACAAACGCGCTAGCCGTTTGTCTCTTATCATTCTTTTGTTTAGCAAGTAAGTAAAATTATACCTCTATTGTCTTCTAAATTAATCTAATTACCCCCGTTTAACACGGCCTTGTGTTATTTATTATTTCGTAGCGTGTGGTAATGAATAAATTAATTACGAGGTGCACCAATGAAGCGGCAATTTTTACAACAGACAATTTTTATTTGTGGTCGACGTTTAGCAATCTTTACTATAATAATTTGTTTTTATTTAAGAACACACTTAATGCAGCCGCTTTTCGCCCATTATTATTAATAATATCGTATATGGTTAACTTTATAGCTACAATTTTACTCCACACAACTTTGCACATGATACATACCCGAAATTTTAAGGCATGAACTAAGATAGTAGGAAAAAATATATTATACGTTTCTTGTTTCATTTTAACGAAATTCGTTTTGTTTTATTCTTTACAAAAATACTATAAAAATATTTATTGGACAAATTCTTCTTAATGTCAGACCAAATCAAGTCTAAATATCATCACATAATTACCATACCAAGTATAGTATTCTAATTTTTGTACAGGGGTAGTTACATAAAAATAAATTTTATTCCTATTACAATAGTATTAAGAATATCTTGTGGGTAGTGGGTCTAGTCATCTTCTTTGTGAAGGAACTTGTACATACCTTATTTAAGTTTCACCCAAAGTAATATGGATGTATTATTTATAAAATGCTCACCCCATGTTATAAATTTATAACACATCCATAGTATTCCGGAAAGAGATAATGAAGAGGATGTTAAATTGATAATGAGAAATGGTTTTATAAAACCTTCAGATTAGTTTGAAAGGTCACCATATTTTTTTGCATTAATAATCTATAAAATTGCACTTCAGACTACTTTGTAACTGATCAGCAATTATGCAAATTGAGGTAAAGTTTTTAAAGCAAATATTTAATAGTGAAGGAAAATAATGTTTTATAAACAAGCTGACTCATGTGTGTTCAATAAGCAGCTGAGTTGTATAACAAGGGGGGATCATTGGTAGCAATAAACACATTATGAACAATGTGACTCACTTTCATCATATGAGTAATAAAATTTGTTTAACATACAGAAATATTGACCTGATCAACTTCAATTGAATATGTACACATAATTTAATCTTTGTTATTTCAATTACTTTGATAATGTTGTTATAGTTTTTTTATATAGAAATAGCAATCAAGCATCTGTAATCAGCTCCAGATAAACCATAAAACAGACTTTTTCATATGTGGCATTAAAATACTTAGAACTGAAGGTGGTTTGAAGGGTGTGGTAAGGGAGACAGATTTTCTGAGGCGTTCCAGCTTAGTCCTCAAGGGTAGCCGCTCATCCGTGGCCGACCTCAGGTAGGTACATCTAATCCTATCTGGGATTGATTACAGATGTCCATGGGCGGCAGTAGCCACTTACCATCAGGTGAACTGTATGCTCGTCTGCTACTCCTATATTATAAAAAAAAAAACTTATGCTTGAGAATTATTTGACTATTAAAGACAAGATTTTCATAAATTATAATTTAATAAGAGGGCTTATAAAATAATAGGGGTTATAAAAATAGAGCACAGGCAAAAACAACATTATTATTTTATTTAATGTGGTAGTATTAATATTAATGTAGCTACTATCTTAACATTTAAATGATGTTGTTATAGAATAAATATATGTGTATGTATTGCACTGATAACCAGTAATGTGACCTCTGGTGACTTCTGTTTGTATATCATGTTATCTTAAAACCATTGTAATGTCATATCATGGACTATAAAAATATTTTTATTGCAAAAGTATAAATCGGTTAGCTGTTATTGAGTTGTATCAATTTCAGACTTCAAGATGTTATCTAGAGATGTGTGTCTGGATCTAGATTATGATTGTAATAGTAGATAATAAACACTTGCTTTAGGAATGAGGGAAAATGTTTTGTGTACATAAGCTTAGGCACATAGCAGTATAGCCTGGTGAACTGTGCCCTAATCTTCCTCATATTGAAATAGTTCACAATTCATTATTAAATTTTTTTCATAATAGGATAAGTTTTAATAAACGTCATATTCTAAGTCTATGATGCTAATTTATAAATATTTTATTTTGTCAATTTATATATTTTTATTCTAACAATAGTTTTAATGATACATCCTTTTAAAATAATTTTATATATCAGAACCATAAATAAAAAGACTTGTAAATGATACAAATTTCTGCTTCACAGGTTTGTCAACAGCTCGACAAATCCCAAAAGAATGCTCTAAAGGACCGGAAGTATGGTGTGTCAGTCTCAAGTGAGTAATAAAAAACTGAAATTTTAATTTTCCTATATATTTTTATAAAATTAGAGTAGCAAAAAATTATGCAGTGATGCAAGCTGTTCACAGACGTTTTGCAACTCTTGAGGTCTAAGATATTATTGGTAAGTCAGGTACATTATGTAGGTGTACAGAATGGATATCTTATTTATATGGGTCCTTAATGTAAGAAGAAAAACTTGACTTCACAACTTAAACTGGAGGAAATAAAAGAATAAATTACGCGCAAAAAGGCATCGCGCGTGATGCTATCTTACCTATCGTCCACCAAATGATTCATTATTTAAAAAAATACCACATCTTAAGTTCTTGCTAAATATTTATTTATAGAATATATTAGCCTACATAATACTAGCATGAACTAAAACATCGAAATTTAAATCCAATTTATCCGAAATCAGGCTTAGGTCACTAATAATAGAATCAATCATTTATTGCATACTAATCATGACTTGTAACTGCATAACACAAATAAAGTAAACTAGGATTGCCTCTTGCAATGAACTTCTTGAGTGTAAAATGATAACTTGTGGTTGCCATTAATAGATAGGTGAGTAGAACCTACACATGAACTAACAGTGACTATTCTAGTCACAGCATGATTCATGTTTAATAATTTGCCTACCTATATATATTATATGTAAGATTTTATTATAAAACATACGACCTTAGTTATCGTATTTGTCTGTGTGTATTTATACCTTTACTAGACAGCTTCAGAGTAGCGATGGGCGATTGTTCTAAAAAAAACAATCGAATAAATCAACAATCGACGGAATCAACAATCGATTGTCGATTTATTCGTAGTAACAAAAAACAATCGAATAACAATCGACGTACGAATAACAATCGACGTTCGAATAAAAAAAAAACGGGAATCGTGTCACAAGCGGGCGTGACGAGTAAAAAAAAAACGGGAGCCGTGTCAACGAAACAATCGAACTATCGAACAATCGACCAACAATCGAACAATTTCGATTGTTCGATAGTTATTCGAATAAAATCGAACACAATAACAATCGAATAGTTCGATTGTTTTTAGTAACAATCGCGCATCGCTACTTCAGAGTAATGTTTGTGCATGTTTTTTATGACTGTATTTTTTTTTGTCAAAGTTTTTAAGCAAACAATAAAGTCTTGTGCTTTTTAAGTATGAAGAATAAGAAGGTGTCATTAGATTTTTCGTCATTATAGGAATATCTTAGTATCCTTTCTATATTTAAAGGCGAAAAAGTATATTTAGATAAAAACTGCAATTGTTAAACATTCTGAACAAAATAAAATTATAAGTTGCGACTTTTGTTTTCATTTTATATTTATTTTTCATTTGAGTAATATTTAACCCGAAAATACTTATATAAGTAAAGTACATCAATTCTAAATTAAAATACTTCATAAAAACTCCCACTTCAGAGACGGACAAGATACTTAAACGTGATTTAAGATGTAGATAGGTGTAACAACAAAAACTTAAAGTATAATTTACTTTATATGTATTTTTTGTAAAGAAAATATTAAATTTTAATAAGAGTTATATTTAAATTTTTTTTTGCTTTTTTTGTGATAGGTGGGCAGCAGATTGCGGTGCGGTCGGCCACTGCATCAGCACCGTATGGGAGAATGAAGAAGTGCCAGTGAAGAGCAATGAGGTCTCGGACAAGATCGTCCAGGCCTTAAGGAAGCTGAAAGATGTCAAGGATCTTATCAGCGAGGTATGACGAATGTTGAACATTGAATGATCATTGTTCTATAACCTGTTGGAATAACGGGTTAATTGACAATGCTGTTATTGTTATTTTACATTTATATGCGTCATCGTTCGGTTCGGTTCGGGATTCAATCCCCCGCTAGTTGGTCTCCAAAATAATGGATTTACAAAAGTTGTACTGTGAGTCTAAATTGTAAATCGATTCATCCTTGAAATTATTTTCTATTTATGAAATTGAAAAATCGTAAGAATCTCTTTAAATCCCTAAACAATCGATTGTGTTATTTTTCCCTATTCACGTTTTAATCGACTTCGTGTCGTTTTAATAGTTATCGTTATCGACGTTGAAAGCAAAATTATAATTAACGGTTTTAATGGCATCTACCCATTTATTACCGTCATCGAATAATGTTCTAATCTTGCGTGTTATTGCGTTACAATGCCTCCATCGTGAGAAAGCTATCGATAAGCAACATAATGATTTGCACAATAAGAATTGATGCTTTTTGTGCAAAACCAGATGTCAATTGTGGGCATGCAAAAATCACATTGTTAGAAGTTGCAAGTTATTTTTATACTTACGTGTGATTTACAACTGGGTTAGAAGATTAATCCGTGTCTATCTAGATCAATCCGCTAAAACCGAATAATAATATTAATCTTTTTTGCAATTTTCCTTTGTTTCTGTGTAACCGGGTGACTTCATCTATGATTGTTCGGTAGAGTTTCTGTTCTATATGGAGTTAGTTGCAGAAGTAAATCGGCAGCAGTGACCATTGTAATTTATTATTTTGATATTAGTCCAGTAGCCTATTGCAAAGATTTACACGGAAAATTAGAATATAAATAATATTTTACGTATCTTTTTCCGATATAGATATTAGACTGTTCATGATTCACCGATTTTATTATTAATCCGATTATTTATTTATGATTAACACAATTATGATGTTTTTAAATAACATTTATGTTCTTTGACAAACGTTAATTAGTATATATGCAATCTTATGATTTAAAAAATACAATTTAATAAATATTCTAAGCATAGTATGTGATTTATATTGCAAATATAAATAGATAGAATAGATGAACCATATGTAATAAATTTAACATTACAATCAGTATGTATAAAGCTACGTATAAATTTAGGAATGTTTGATGAAATAATCACAGGAAACATTCGACTTTTCGCTTATACAAACATCCATGGTTGTACATACATCCAAAACGATTGATTTTCTTAGAAAATGTACAGTCTCTAGTTATACTTAGTATGACGCGTAAATAAATCATGCTAAATGCGCAAATACTGCATTACATTATATTGTTAAACGATTTATTTATTTATGACTAATAAAATATAATAATTTAATGTTATTATTGTTATAAAACCGACCAACTGTGACGGCTCTATCGTATCGCTCGATATAAGAATTTTCGGCATCATTTATACCAAGTAATCCAGATTATCTGAAAGTGTTTTCGTGCTTACTGCTTGATATCGTGCGTACAGAGTAAGCTGAACAATGTCTATACTGCAGTTATACCCAAGGCAAAAATTTACTTGGCTGGGTAAACATTACACAATTTTTCCGCGTTCAATAATATTATATGACTATTATTGGTTGGTAAATTTTTATTATTGTTGATAATCATAATAAGTGATATATAGATAGTGTTCGCGCTAAACTTCTAGTCCGCTTTAAATGTAGTGAGAAGTCGCGTCGCAACAGCAAATTGTAGATATTAGCGAGAAGTCCGCTGCCCGCTCTCGCCTGCAGGGACATAGCTGCGTTAGTGTGCCCTTACTGTTGCTTCCCTGTACGGAGTATTAATGCTTGTAGTTGTGTTCGATCCCATGGGCTCCCTGACTACACCTGCGCGCAACTACTTCGGAGCGTACTAGAAGTTAGGCGCAGACTAAACTATTTAAATATATGTAGTGGGAAGGAACGTAATCTATAATTTATTATGGTTGTGTCCGTTTGTTTCCAAGGATTACCTAGCGACGAGCATACGTTCAACGTGTCGCGATGTCAACTCCCCGGCAGCGACGTCCATATGCAAGGCCAACACGGCCTACCTTGAGACGTACTTGTACAAGGTGCTGGCCTCGAAGACCACGCCGGAGACCATGTGCCGAATCATCGGCATGTGCAACAACTTGAAGCTGGATGCCATTCTTAATGTAAGTTATTTTACACCGAACTTAATGTACCGACTTTGTTTAATAGAATAAGAGATGGCGCTTTACGTATTCTGCATCACGCTATCTAAGTTTTCTAAACATCTTGTACCAAGCTCCAAGCTGAGACTAGCAGAGCACGGTCGCTACTTAAGCATCATTACCTAGCCTGGCAGAAGCTCTTCCTTTGTCAAACTTCAAAAATAGTATTTTTCCAAGATGTTCGACACCCATTTAAATCTAATCATAAATCAACCCGAAATCCCCAAATCAAGAGTCTTACTTGCGAATTGCCACAGATATTTTGACTGAGAACTGAGAACATAGCCTAGGTTCAAAATTTAATAGGTAGATCGAATTTATTTTGAAACATTTTTCACTGAATAGTTTTTTTTTTCATATGACAGTAATCTATGTTTCTTATCTACATCTCGAATGACATTTATTTTCCTTTATATCTATCTATTCGTCATTGTTAACACGATATGGTATTTTATTACAGAAGAAGAAAACTGCAGTGCCAAAGGAGACTAAACGTAAGTATTGTTTTAAATACTTCCATTATCCTCAAGCGAAGCAGAAATAACAAAAACATATAATAACACAGAAGTCGTAAATACCCTTACATTCTATGTGTATTTTATGTTCAACATCTGTTCAAATAATGTTTATTAATATTCTATACAATGTTACTTCAAAACAAAATGTTGTATTGGATTAATAATATACGGGGTAACGATATTGAATTGGATAACTATAATGTTGATTGGTCATTGTTGTCTTTAGGTATCCATATGCGATCAGAATAGAATAAGATCTTGGCTACTTAAAACAATATGATCTTACCTATAACAATGAATTTACCTCATTAGGGACATTAAGTCCAAAGAGTGTATCCGAACATGGTAGCACAATTTTAAGCCTTTAAAGATTTTTCGTGCAATATTAACTGTCGTGGTTCTGCTGACGCGCATTGCTATGTACAATTTTGCAATTTTTACGTGAGAATTACACAATATTCAGTAGTAAAAAAATATAAAAATAATCTATATCACTTCAGTGAAAAGCGACCTATGTCCCTTAACAAAAACGTGCCCTTCATCAGTATGTACCTATAGGTACTTTTAAGCAGAGAGAAAGGGTGTATCTATGATGTATGATTAGAATAAAATAGTTATTTCTGTTTATACACAGCAAATAACTTACAAACTATTGACATTAAATATTTTGTTTCGCACAAATACAATTTTCAATAATGATGATTTGGAGAGATATGAGTGCCAAAAGTAAAGTATTTTTGGCACTTGTGTTGTGTAAATATTCTGCATTTTAAAAATAAAACATACCTAATTGACGTCAATATTAAGTGTTAGTCTATGTTGAGAAAATGTGGTAGAAAAAATCAGCAATAGTGTCTAAGAAGGATGATTGAAAAAAATATTTGGTTGATGACTTCGTTGGAACGCCCCCTACTTTACATGGGGCATTCCTCCTTTTTCTTTTTACCAAACCCATCAATCTCGACCACAGCAGGCACAGCGCTTCTTGTATTATATTGTTTCGCTTCTTGTTAATATTGTAATATTGTTCTTATAAGGCTTATTAGTAGTAGGCGTAGTGGAGGTGTTTCCGAAGTCGTGCCACGAAGCGTTCTACCAACTAAAAAATAGAACAAGATTTTTTATAATAACATTTAAAACAATATTTGTGTATTTTCAGCTGCACTTTTGGGCGCTTCCCGTTGTACGTGGGGTCCCGCGTACTGGTGCAGTAACTTCAGGTAAAAATATCTTACTTATACACAACTGGTTTCCTGTAATTTTGCAGTTTAAATTGAGCAAATATCGATATATCATCGATAAACAAGCTATGTGAAGTTGATCACAGATACTTTCCTGACGTATAAGCTTTACATAGCCCTCAATAACATTTGTATACTCCACGCCAAACTGCTAGTCTGCTCTGAATATAGAAATGAATCAATAGCAAATTGTATGACTACACCTGCTCGCAACAACTTCAGAGCGGACTAGCAGTTTGGCGCGGACTATATATGTCCAACGACGCTATGCAATTCATAACTTGGTAGCTAGTAGTTTTGCTGTGCAAAAAATATTCGGATTAGTCTTTTCAATTTTTTTATCAATTCTTGAAGCATTTAGTAGTTTTATATTACTCACAAAACAAACATTGATTGAGGTCACTCGCAGGAAATGATGAATTACGAATCACAGATTGTAAAAATATTCGAGCGTATTTAAAAAGTCGTCATGACCCATTACTGTTCAACTGGTATAATAACAATTACTTAATCTACTTTTATATTATTTGGTTATGTCTGATTACTCTCCCTAAGTAATGTTCATTAATTTTATGTACAAGTGATAGGGCAAGCTACTGCTCGTCGTTTGAACGAAGCATAATAGCTATGACTTGCGAAATGTTACACAAACATTACTTCTGTCGCCAAAATACAATGCGTTTGCAATAATGTTTATGTAGGTCAGTTTCCTTTGTGGAAACTTCCCGCTACTTATTGACTAAACTATGCCTAACACAATTAGTCATACTTGTCAAGCAATTAACGTGAAACGATGTGTACATTTTTGCTTAAAATTGATTTATTTTTATAAAGGCAGGGCATGTTACGAGCATTTGTAGTTGAAACTATATAATAATATTCAATAATTTCCTTGGTGCAATTATGCATTATAAATAAGCATAATATATGTTTTAGCGAAAATCGTATTATAAACAAAGTCTTTAACAGTTTTATGAAGTATGATTGATTCAACAGTACAAACACTTAAGACTTTAAGATTTATGTAGGACTTGTCAACTTTAGAATACGAACGATTTTATTTAGAGATTATTTTTCAGTTTTGTTCTAATTCATACACTGAGTTATGTATATGTATGACGGTTGGTATTAGAATAATACATAGAAAGAGTGCATAGTCGTTAGGTACATACTTATGAAAACAATATAATATGCTCTTCCATGATGCGATGTCTCCATATTAATCAGACATGTAGAGAGCTCCATTTCCAGAAACAGATATCATAATGACGAATTTAGTTTCTTGTTTTGGTTTTGGGTGTTCGTGTACCAATACGTTATTGTCATAATGCATCTTTTTAAAATACAAGAGTAGCAGACGACCTGATAGTAAGTGGATACTGCCCCTATGGACATCTGCAATCCCAGATAAGATAACCACTTCGGAAAAGTAAGTCTCCCTTACCACACCCTTCACAAATCTGTGATGGACTCAAAATTTTGGATCTATTTAGGGTTGACAAGCTATGCCTGCGTATTTTGTTCGTGTGCATTTAGATTTTAGACTGACGTCAATTATATGACGCCATCGAAACGGAATACACCGGTAAACTAAAATTCTCCACTCCACGTATGAAACGCAATGTTAGACAAATTACTTATGAGATTAAAATGCAATATTTTTTGAAAAAGTAGGTTGATTTGAATAAAATAAAGATTAAAAATAAAGACCAAGATACGGACTATTATTTTGTTAATACATTGAAATAAATCCAGTAGTTTTGGCGGGACGCGATTTCAAACATGCAGACAGAAAAAAATCTAAAAATCTATTATTACTTATTCTCAGTTCTCCTAACAACTTTTTCCAAATATATTCAATGTTACACGAGAGCTTACATTCTTACTGTCTATTAAGGGTTGTTTTCAGATATTCACCACCACTTACCAGCAGGTCAGGTCAGTTTACATTGTCTGCTCCTGTAGTTTTATTTAACGTTTTGTGTCCATACAGCACGGGTCACGAGTGCAAGGCGACAAAGCACTGCGCCCAACGCGTGTGGCCGCAAAAGCAGTTCCCACAAGACAATGACGGCATCTGCAAGATCTGTACCGACATGGTCGCACAGGCCCGCGACCAGCTGGAGAGCAATGAGACGCAGGTTTGTTGATTTTGTTAGAGAACAGGGTTTTACAACTTTTGAATGGAAATTGGATCGTAACTCGTGTTGGTTGTAATGCTCAGATTTGAGGAACCGAGGTTCGTGATGACTTCTACACCAAAGAAATGTAATACTTAACCAATTAGCGATTTTAATTTGGAAAACTGAAGCATGAGATAACTAGTGACGTCACGAAGCACAAATTTGTTACATTTTAATAGACAGAAAACGCCATTTTGTAATTTTTTCATAGAAAGTAAAGAAACTATCTTTAGTAGTAACAGAAATTCTGTTACCACTAAAGATAGTTATAGTCCTAGTAAAACTACTAGTCCGCTCTGAATATAGAAATGAATCGCGTCGCCATAGCAAATTGTATGAATACATCTGCTCGCAACAACTTTAGAGCGGTCTAGCAGTTTGTCGCGACCACTTGTAACAAAAGTAAAAATATTTTCATTTGATTTATAATACTTGTTTACTTGAATGGCTAAACGTGAAAGTAAATAAACTTTGATTTATTTGTTTTGATTCGCAATAAGAACTAGACACGCATTACGATAAATTTCTACATTGTATTCGATACGATGTTAATGGCCATTAAATAGTACAATTGTGACCCATAAAATGCTTGTTTATATAATCGTAAAGAATAATTTGCGTGATCTGAACGGACGTGGTTCAATGACCGATAAACGGTGGTAATAATTAGTTTACCCGGTCTTTGTTTAGATTATTGTTTTATAACTTAATTGGTTTATAGTTTGTTACGTTATGTACTCAATTATAATATTAGTATATAATTGAGAAGCTTTTGAAAAGAATGCTTTTGAAAACAATTAATTGCGTCAGTTGACATTTATAACATATGATTCAAATTAAAATAAAAAAGTCAACAGCACTAGATACTTTCCGTCAACTTGCGGTAAAAAGTTTATACTCCGGTTTTCTTTCTCGTTAATTAAATATTAGTTGTAACTTAATCGTTATATTATAAGATGGCATATAATATGTATACCATTTGTTTTCATATGTTATTTAGTATTACGCAATCAGTGAAATCAATGCAGTACTTTACAAAATAGCTTTATAAAATACTAAATTTTAATGTAACAAAAAGTATAAACATACTACTAGTCCCATTACTATTATTCCCTACAAAAATCCACCTTTATGACTATCCTTAAAAGTAACATATTAAATAGCTTTATTTAGAGCAAAATAACTCTTTATTTAATTATATACAGTATACTATAAATGAAAATTAGTAAAAACAAATATGCATGCATACTAAACTAGACATGCATGCATATAACATTCAAATTGAAAATACTTTAATTTGGTTTATTAAAAATCTATCACCTTTTACAAAAATAAATAAAATTACAAAAGACAATCTATGTACTTATTACATGTTTTACTGTATTATAAATCTATCACCTATTACAGGAGGAACTAAAAGAAGTATTCGAAGGCTCGTGCAAGTTGATTCCCATCAAGCTGGTGCGCAAGGAGTGCATCAAGCTGTCGGACGACTTCGTGCCGGAGTTGGTGGAGACGCTCGCCTCGCAGATGAACCCGCAGGCGGTCTGCTCCGTCGCCGGACTCTGCAACAACGCCAAGATTGATAAGCTCATTGAGGATTATGTGAGGAATTTATATATGTATATCGAATGTCTAAAGTGGCTCAAGTAGATACCCACCAATCGAACGAACTTAGCAAAGTGCTTTTTTTTCGAGCAATTTACATTGTCTTTGAGGGCATTTCGGGTCGTAGTTGTCATCGTTGGATAGTAGTCATGAAATCTTCAATATTACAAAAAGCGTTTTTTAAGTCTTTTCAAACAATCTTTCTAATAAACTCTTACTTATAATTAAGCACCAATATTTTGCGACATCGAAAATGTCATGTATTTTTTTATATCCTATTTAACTTGATGTTTGATGTCGGTGCTGTTTGTCAGGTTTAAACTATTTCCAATTAAATTCATCATACCTCGTAAAGTCGTGTAGAACTGAAATCATAACAAACGATTGAATTCAAAATTTTTGCATTTATAATATTACTATGAATTTACTATTTGGTGTAAATATTATGATACATTCTATTCACAGAATGCAACACTTGCTCTGAAGCAAGGCTGCTCCAATTGCCGCAGGACGATGACAGTCATCAGGAAGAAGTTCGATGATACCAGCTATGATGACTTCTTGATCGGTCTGCTCCAGGTCTGTTGACACTATATTTTACATATGTATTTATATTTAGAAATTTAAGTAGACAATAGTAAACATTATGCGACGAAAATTACTTAAATGCATCAGTTGTTAGTATTTGTAACGACATACTGACTATCGATATACATATGTATGGACAATTTAATATAAAATATGTAATTTAGTTGCATGTTACAGTTTGAAGGTGGTAGAACCCTCTGAGGTTCGTCTTCGGCGGCACCACCGCCATACCTATATCTGCGTCATAATTACCGTGTTAAACGCTACTGTGGTCTGGTGGTAAGGGAGACATACTTTTCTGAGGCATTCCAGCTTAGTCCTCAGGAGTCGCATCTGTGGCCGACTTCAGGTAGGAACATCTAATCCTATTTGGGGTTGATTACAGATGTCTATAAGTAGCAGTAGCCACTTACCATCAGGTGAACTGCATGCTCATCTGCTACTCCTATATTATAAAAAAAAATGTTATGACATTGTTTAATTTAACATACGCTGCTTAAATTTCCTAACGCGCTCAAAGTTCCTATGTGTGTGTATAGACATGATATTCATTCGTTCATCCTCTCTTTCATTCACCAGATGTGTACCAAAGCGGGTTCCCTATCCGATTCCTGCTCGATGCTAGTGTTCAAGTACTACGAGAACATCCTTGCCGCGGTGAAGAAGGACTTGACTCCGCAGAGCGTCTGCCATCTAAGTTCACAGTGCTCCCACATGTTCCACTCTCACAGCCTCTACGATTTCCCCGAAGAGAAACTCGACCAGCTGACGGCGTCTGAGTAAGTTATTATGGATACCATTAAGTTTTCTATCTGGCTTGATACAATTTAATATATTACAGATAAATGCAATTTAGAAAATTAAAAATGACGGCAAGGTGAAAGCCATCATACCAGATATGCCCAATTAGTCAAATCAAATCAAATTGTGAATAAGGTGACATATAATGGCTGTTGGATGTTGGTGGTGCTGAATGCTACTGTATTCTGGTTTGGAGGGTTTAGCATCACAATTTAGTCCTCGAAGATTCAACGCATCGCAACCAATCTTACCATATTAGTGAATTTAAATAATGTATTTTTTATTTATAACAAACCTTGTGCCTTTCTAGTGATGTGCCTTGCGAGTTCTGCGAACAATTAGTGCAACATCTTCGCGACACCCTCATTGCCAACACTACCGAGATCGAATTTCACAAAGTTTTAGTTGGTATGTATATTATTATAGCAAATATATTTTCAGATTTATTGGTTCTCGGTACATTCTAGCTTTAAATGGAACTACGGGATAAAATACGCGTAGTAACGAATATCGTAATTACCCAGATCGTAATGCACATTCAATGATGATTGACTATTTAAAAATGAATGAACATGTAAGTGTAGTGATCTCATTTATAATTATAATTGCATATTTTTTTGTAATTTTGATGTTTTATATTATTGATATTATAAAATGGAAATAACTCGTATTGCGTCATGGTCATATGGTAACTACAATAGGTATATCGACATTCTTATGCTATACTGTCACCTTTAAGCGCCTTTTGCACCAAGACAGGGCGGCTACACATTTGTCCACACGATATAAATATAATAAAAACATCCTTATAAAAACACTTCATATCCACAGGGCTATGCAAACAAACGGGCGGCTTCAAATCGGAGTGCCTGCAACTGGTGGAGCAGTACCACTCGACTATCTACTACTTCCTCGTGTCGGAACTGAACCCGGCGGAGATCTGCGGCTTCATCGGCATCTGCACCGCGCGCGCCGACGTGCCGCTGGCGCCGCTGCTGCCCGCCGAGATCGCGATTAAGGCCGCCACTCCTTCCTCCAAGCTTATAGGAACCGATGAGGCTAATAGCTATAGGCCTGCTAAGGTACGTTATATGTACATTTTGTAGGTTTATGTTACATTTTGGTTTTAATGTGTAAGGATTTTGTTAACGAGTTAAGGTTACTAGATGATTAAAAAACTTGCAGTGCAAATACCTCGCGGTTCTTAGATTGCAATTGGTGACATAATAATACAATTCACACGATTTAAGTCATCGGTGTTTATTATTAACATTCAGTAATTCAAACCTTGTCAGATGGCCTTATGTTCGGTTTAAGAACATCCGATCTTTTTAGCCTCTACCGATGAACTTCCATTTGTAGGATTTTTCTGCTGCTGCACATTCCAGTCCAATATGGAGAACATATCTTTACTACTTAGTTCCAGCGCATAGCAGTCACACATAATCACTGTCATTCATAGCCATAAGCATATGTTATTTAACAGGAGGACTGCATGATCGTTTACTACTTAGTTTTTTATTTTTCCCCGTAATATGCTTCAATGTCATCAAATACCTTTTTTCTCCAGACCCACGCATCAGGCAAGCAAGCGAGCGTGCAGATTCTGGGCGCGGAGGCAGATCTGCCGCCGCCACCGCCGCTGCCTGTTGAACGTATGTTCGTGGCGGTGCCCCAGGACCCAAAGCGGGGACAGGCGCTCTGCAGTTTCTGCGAGTACTTCCTGCACTACCTGCAGGTGGAGCTCAGCGACGAGCGCACTGAGGTAGGTACCGCCGAGTGACGTCATTGGCGATCATCCTAATCTCCTTCATCCCGGTCGTTAGCCATGAGGAGATTATTTGCAGTGCTGTGGTACGCGCAACTCAGCAACTCAGCCATATGCCGTGCAACTACTGTGAATACTTTCTGCACTTTTGCAGATGTAATTTGTAGCGATGAGCGCACTGAGATTTGCACTAATATATGACGTCATCATTCACGTTTTCATCGTAACTGTAAATTGTAGTTTTTACATAATGCGCGATGTCAATTGTTTATGGAGATGCAGTTTTAAAATGTTTTTAATCAGTATGAGTTCATAAATATCATTCAAACCCTTAATTTACGATAAGAGTTCCAATATTTTTTCCCGAAATTTTTACTTGACGTGTAAAACCTGTTTCACCAGTTAATCTCAGGCTTATTTTTCCATGGTAAAAAATACTTACACGTACGATCAGGTGGATTACATGTTTCGGTACCTCCATATTACAAAATGACGTTTATAATAATATAATGTTTGTTGTTGTGTGGCAGGAGGCGATCAGGAAGGTGGTGGAGAACGCGTGCGAGGTGCTGCCGGACGCGGTGACGGGCGAGTGCCGGCAGTTCGTGACGCAGTACGGGCCCGCCGTCATCGCGCTGCTCGTGCAGGAGATCGACCCCTCCACCGTGAGTGCTACACCTCCACCCTAAGTTGAACCTTCTTAATCTCTTTCTTTGAACGTGATAGAACCCTTTGTGGGTCGACTCCGGCAGCACCACCGCCACACCTATTTCTGCCTAATAACAGCAGTGCTGTGTTCCGTTTTGAAGGGTGGTAAGTGGAAGTGGTGGTGTGGTAAGGGAGACAGACTTTTCCGAGGCGTTCCAGCTTAGTCTTCAAGGGTAGCGGCGCATCTGTGGCCGACCTCAGGTAGGAATATCTAATCCTATCTGCGATTTATTACAGATGTCCATGGGCGGCAGTAGCCACTTACCATCAGGTGGACTGCATGCTCGTATATTATAAAAAAAAACACTTCTATAGTATATCGGAGAATTCTAATTTTCAAGGCTGCACCTCTGAAGAGTTAGATGTTGCAACCGAACAATTCCCTTAGGTTTTTCACTTTTCACCTTAAGTCGAAATGGGTCGATCATTGGTGAATCACTAAGAGAATTGGTCATTTTCTGAAATAGCTATATTAAAAGTCCATTACATATTTTTTAAAATACAATGCCTGACAGGAAATTTGATGTCAGTTAACATACATCATGTTATGTAAAGCCTGCGCATATTTTTTACGATTATTCAAGAGTACCATAAAAAATCGATTTGGTACTGCGCACTGTTTCATCTGTGACGTTTTATTGGAACAAAATAATAACCAATATTTCTTACGCATTTACAAACATTTTTATAGGAATTAAGTGTGATATATTTTTGTAATAACTTATCAAATATGTTCATATTGCAGGTGTGTCCAGCCCTTGAACTTTGCCCGAAGAACGGTCCAGTGCGTCACGTGGCCATCAACTCTGAGAAGTCCAACTGCCCACTCTGTCTGTTTGCTGTTGAGCAATTGGAGACGATGCTTAAGAATAATCGCAGTGAGGTTTGTACTGAAATCAACTTTTTGTCTCATAACAGTTTAGTATAAATCATAATTCATGTAATTTATTTGTAACTGTGAACCGTAATGACACATGGTATTATGTAGCCAGTTCTTGTTTTTTTTTAGAATTGGACTGACACGCTATAGCTTTTCTAGATTTAAAGTTGTAGAAACTAGAAATCCTTTACAATAGGCTCTTTGAAGTAGGACAAAACTTACATATGTGTGAAAACATAGCGATAGGGTATGGCGTAAGAGAGATTTTCAATTATTTTAATCGACCGGGTATTATTAAAGGATCAATCCGTACAATTTTAAAGAATGTACTCATAATTATACAATATTTTGATATATAACCAAAATAATACATTTGTAAGACTCGGATACTTAATATGTTTTAACATACAATATAACAAGTTTTTTTTTTATAAAATCAATAAAAAAATCCCTTTATGCTAGGAGTATGGTGTAAGATAGAGATTTTTAATAATTTTAATCGTCACAGGTAATGTTAGAGAATCAATCCGATCAATATTAAATAATGTACACATAAATATACAATATTTTGATATATAATCATAATAGTACATCTGGTAATACTTAGCGCTCTGGGAATACCTCGGGCTATTTGCTATAACATAGCATAGTATGAGGAAATTTTAACACTAAAATCCTCCCTTATTATGACAGGAGAACATCCGCCACGCCCTCGACAACCTATGCACCCACCTCTCCGCGAAACTCCGCACCGAGTGCGTGGACTTCGTGGACACCTACACTAAGCAGCTGGTGGAGATGCTGGTGGCCGATATGGACCCCCAGGAGATCTGCGTCTTTCTGAAGCTCTGCCAGGACTCCGTCGCAGACCCACTGAAGATCACGCGACAAAGCAAGACTGACGAGAAACCGAGGAATGAGGCCTCTCTTAAGCCTGTCGAGGTGGAGAGTAGAGGCGATATCGGTAAGTTTGTGAAGCTTTTTCTAATCATTACATTTATATTAAATATTACCGTTAATTTATTTTTATGTATTCTAAGTTCCTTTTTATCTTGTATCCATTTTAGAATAATTATTTTGTGTGATTGACTTTGTTTCACACCTATAATTTAAGTACATAATATAATAACTAGCTTTGAGCTGTCACTATTGCATCCCATTAAAAAATATTTAGTTTGTGAACCAGTCCCTTCATGGAATGAATAGTTTTGTGCGGATTTTTTCAGAAAACAAATATTCTTGATATTTAAATTAACGCTTTTTAAAAAATAGTTACATTTAATTTATATTTATTCTTGTTAGTTTCATTCCAATCAATATAACAAAAAAATGATAAATAATAACTTATTTTCATAATCTTTGTCATTATCACTTGTATCTCATATTACGAGTACATTATTTTTAATATCTATTTATAATCGTGCATGCTTTAAGTTAAGTATTTATTTTTGTGTGTTACAATCTTCCACAGTTTAACATTTACTTTCTTTCTTTCCTTCTATCATCAGAAACCAACGAGATCCCCGACCATACGGTGAACGGGCGGCCGAAGAAGCCGACGCAGAAGACCGTGTGCGTGCTCTGCGAGTTCGTCATGCGCGAAATTGACGACCAAATCAAGGATAAACATAACGATGTATGGCTTTTTTATTAAAATAAATAGTGGTTTGTGTACTGTTTTGAGGTTATGGAGGTTTTGAAGGTAGTTGGTATTGTTTGACCGTGAATGCAGTCTGATATACATATAAAGCGACCATCAAGTATGTCTGTAATGAGTCTAATACTGTGTTCTATACCCAGGATGAGATCAAGAAGATAGTGCACGGCGTGTGCAAGCGCATGCCGAAGTCAGTCCGCGGCGAGTGCGATCAGTTCGTGGAGCGTTACGCCGACCTGGTCATTAGTCTGCTGGCCCAAGACCTCGACCCCAATGAGGTCTGCCGGGAGCTCAAGCTCTGTGACCCCTCCAAGTTTGCCGCTGTACGAGGTATGTATAGTAAAATATTGTAATTGTAAGACATGTGTGACCGAGCGAGGAATGAGTGTGTGAGAAAATGTGCGAAGGAAGTGAGTGACTGAGAGTTTATGTGTGTATCCTGTACTTAACTTACTTAACTGCCAAATTATAAATATGTAATATTTGAAACACAAATTATATGAATTTCAACATTTTAAACAAATCTCATCCTAATGAATTTTCTCACGAAATTAGTTGTCACGGTTTAAATAAGTGTTACAAATTGTTATATACTCTATTATCAGTAAAGTCTTATCTGAATATTGAAAATTGTTTTGAAGTAATGACATATATCCATTATTCAGTAGTTCTTGTACTTAAACGATTTCTTATATTCATCTGTATTTAATTATATTAATTATAATATTGAACTGTTGAACAGAGGAGATCCTGGACTGCGCGGTGTGCGAGACGGTGGTGATGGCGGTGAAGAAGGTGCTGAGCAACGAGAAGGTGGACCGCGACGTCGTGCACGTCGTGGAGCGGTCCTGCGCGCTGCTGCCCGCCAAGTACTACGACAGGGTTAGTAAAGTATAGTCCGCGCCGAACTGCTAGTCCGCTCTGAAGTTGTTGCGCAGGTGTAGTCATACAATTTGCTATGGCGACGCGATATATGTGTAAACAGAGGAGATCCTATAGTCTGATTCATAATTAGGTGTCCAAAATTTAAACAAAGAAATGTCACTGTCAAAATACGATTACAGGTATTGTTAACCTCATAAAAAAATAATAAGAAACAAAAACTTTAACGAACTCAACAAAAAACAAAAACTTTAACAACTACACACAATTTAACAAGCGCGCTATGAAAACGAGAAAATATTTGAGTTCGATCACAATCACGAAAATCCCCTGTATCGTGGGTGCCATGAACACGCACAAAGACGAATACACAAACACCCAGACCTAGAACTGATATCTAAATTCATCACTCAGATATCTGTCTGGGCGGGGATCGAACTCGGAATCCTTTGCGCGTCAGACCGGTACGGTGACCGCTCCGCCACGCGTGTCGTCAAAATGTAGATTTGTTTGAGACATTTAAAAATAATATTGCGTTTCCAGTGTCGTGCGCTGATGGAGATCTACGGCGAAGGTGTGATCCGGCTGATCGAGGAGTACGGCACCCGCGGCGTGTGCCGCAAGATCGGCCTGTGCGGCGAGCGGCCCGCGCGCCTCGCGCTCTACCGGGAGAAGGGGCACTAGACGTGAGTATACGTTACAGTAAATAGTATAATTGTGGAAAAAGTGTGGGGTGCTGTTCGAAAACTGATAAATGGAGCACCCCACTATTTACTGTTCTGTAATTGATTCCTAGATTGAAAATTATTTTCAACTTTTTAGTTGATTCTATCATAAAAGCGTGTTTTTAGATTTTTGTTATGTTACACTATTGGTACATATATAACAAATGTAATATATGGTTTTGAAAATTTGTATTCACAATGCAATTACTAATTAACTAATTTGAAAATCACAATGAAATTACTTTATGCAACTATTCTTTTGATTCCAGGTGGAGCTGCAGAATTAGATATTATTATAGTCTTTATTCGTAATCTCTATTAACATAAGCTATTAAATTTTGTAAAGCGTTTTCAGTTTCACATCTTGGTTTGTTACATAGCAAAATGTAAAGTGACTATTTTAGGTTCGCCATGATTTCATTTTACAAATAATTGTTTGCTTATATTTTTCATTTTGTTAAAAATATCCCGCAAATGTATTTTTTATCTAAGATAGAATTGTTACTTAGTGATGCCTATAAATAGTCACAGAATGGTTATTATTACTTTTTTTTTATTTGCTGCTGTTTTCTTATTATACGTAATCAGTGATTTTAACAAGCGTAGGAATTCGTAGGAAACTTTCGTATTCTTTACCTTTTTAGTCTGTGATAGAATAAATCTTTTGTAAACCTATAACATGGAAATAAAAGCCGGGGGAAAATCATTGATCGTTTTATTTTAAGAAATCCTAATAGATTAATAACCATTTCAAGAATTTTGTGCATTTCTCGTTGGCGTGTCAATATATTTTTGAAATCTTATTAAAACAGGTTTGTTTAAATTACAACAAATTCAGAAATTGTTAGCACTGCCGTCAATGAACATCTGTAATAATTCTAATTTTATTAAACATAGGTCTACAATGGTAACAAATAAGTTGCTGCGCCTCAAAAACTGAGTTGAACATTTATGTCATGTTGGATGTAGTATTATTTTGAGTATGAAGACTGTCACCTGTAATCTAAGAACTTGAAGTAAATTTTGTATAAATAATTCCGCCTAATACTTATTACCTGTTACTATCTAAAAAACTAAACGAGAAAAAATATTATTGCTATTAAATAAAATAGGCAAAGAGCCGCTACAGACGTACAATAAAATTCAACCATTTCATTTTTGTAGCATTATTTAGCCAACGATAATTGAGACGGCGAAGGCGTATGGCATCGCTTCTCTTCGATTTCCTCCAGTGCCTTGGTGGATATTTCCGGTTCGTTGGTGTTGTGTTGCTTCAAGTAATCAGCGAGCCAGAGTATTGGTTCCGCGGGCCGCTCCTGTGCTAACGCAGTCAACGCTGGTAGCAGCGTGCTGGTGAGGTGCTTCTGGATGTAGTCGCCTACTTGCCAGTGACGTAACAGGGGGCCGATTACCACTTGAAAATAGAAATCTTAAATTATATAAGTGATGTTATGCTATTAAATAACTTAATACCAGTAAATTAAATACTATTTTTATATTTTATAAACGCTCATTCAAGAATCTTGATGTTTTTCATTTTATTTGTGATTTCTTGAGTAAATGAAAATAATAAGCTTTACATTGTTTTGTGCTCAATTTATACAAATATAACTACAGTGCTTTCTTTTAAAATAGGTACATATTTGTAACTTTCTGGGCATTCCAAATAACTAGCGTAGGTGTCCAAAGCATGGTGAAGATATTAAAACGATACATCCTTTTTTTTCTGTATAGACATATCACACATCGTATACGTACTATACATCTACTTATACTCCAGACGTCTAGACTTACGTGTCGTAAGATATTTTTAAAGACACGAGACATTCAAAGATATAGGGTTATCCTTACTGGTTGGAAAGAAGAAATGTATCTCTCTCAAAGCTTCGGCGTAGTTTTCGCTGCCGTGCAACGCGTTGAAATAGTCGCCATACTTGGTGCGACGACCGTAGCACGCGCGTAGACTATCCGGCCAGTACGCTTGAGCTTCCGCTACTCTGGTATTATTAGGAAAAATATATACTAGCATTTAATTGTGTATAAGGAAACCCTAATTTAATTTTTTAATTTTAATTTTTTAATAAATAAAACTACTATTATCTCGAACATGTTAGAAAATGTAGCGTTTGATCATGATTGAAATAAAATAGTGAGGTATCTGTACCCACTCACGTGAAGTGATTAATGTCTATATTAGTCTTTAGAAATGATATAAATAACATTTGATTAACTTCAGATAGGCTACCTACCCAATTGGATATTCGCCACATGTGTAATAGGCAACAGTAGGTACTTACCTAGTCACCTGAACACAAAGTAAACTTCATATATTTTATAACATAAGAAAACAATGTTATTCAGGTATTTAAAAGTGATGTGAGGAAAATTAACCTAGCCGGTCCCAACAACACCCGCCACTTCTGTATGCAGTTCCTAGTGGCGAGCACCATGGCAATGATGGGCCCGCTGGACATGTGCGCCACGAGGTGCGGGAAGTGGTGGTGGCCGTAGTGGCCCCGGTACAGTTCCGCTGCCTGCTCCGCCGTCAGACGAACTTCGCGCCGCTGGTGTACATTAAAAATAAACTATTAGTGACGTTCGTACTTAGAGATCGTGTTTGAAACTAACAATTTGCGAGGGCCCATTGCTGTATTTTTAATAAGCAATTTCCCCACAGAACGAGGTTCCTAGTACATTGCTTAACCTTTAATTTTTCATTTTCTGAGCAAAAATGGTCAATCTACTAATTATATACACACAGACAGTAAACAAATAATCACTCAAGTAAAGTATAGGGGACTATAAAAAGGGGTAAAACTGCTAGTCCGCTCTGAATGTAGAAATGAATCGCGTCGCCATAGCAAATTGTATGACTATACCTACTCGCAACAACTCCAGAGCGGACTAGCAGTTTGGCGGGGACTTTACCTATTATGAAAGAGTAAGATTTATTTTTTAAATAATCCCCAAAAAGAATGGAATTTGAGATGAATGCTTGTAAAATGTATAAATTACTGTCAGCCTAAATTGGCTAAGAACAAGTACTTGGAGCTTAAAACGCTTTTAAAATAAAACTAATTCCGACCCGTCACCGTCGAGACTACACTGAATAAAGCGTTTTAATTATTCGCTACCTCGGTGCAGCCTAGTCTAAACTTATAATTAACTTTAAATTTCGTATTTACTGTGTAGGTACGACTTATCTTGTTTTGCGGAATGGAAGACAATATAACTCTTAGCAGTTTAATAGGGATAGAACCACCGTCACGTCAATAAAACTCATTATTAGGTATAACAATATAAAATTGTGTTATGTTCTAAACAGTTTGGTATACAACCAAACTTATGTACTAAAATGAGGCGTTTCAATCTTATCCTCGGAGGCACAAAGCATCTGTGATATACCGGGTAGAACCCCTATACTGTTTGGGGTTGTTGCAGATATGCATCGGCGGTAGTGATCATGATCTTTGATCACTTTGACAACGAGCATCCTCGTTTACTACTTAGGTACAGTACAAATAGTCCACAATGCTAATTACTTATCTGCCAAACCAGTATGTACCTACGAGTATCTAACAAGCTTTGATTGACCAAGTAAGGCATGTACCTACTTTAATTTATACTATATACCCGCTTTTTTAAATATAAATTTCTGTCTTAATAAGTAAAATTAAAACAGAAATTTTGCCGCAACGAATCAGTGCAACAAGGTAGTAAACATTTTAAAGTAGATTGATATAAATAAATCATGTAATCCAAGTAGTATAAAGTTAATGAAATATTTACCAGACAGGTATGTAGTCGGTTCCACTCCGGTGGCACTATCGCCGCACTTATTTCTGCTTTATGGCAGTTTTAAGTGCTGCTGCGTCTCCGGTTTGCAGTGTGGTAAGGAAGACATACTTACTTATCCGAAGTATTCCAATTTACTCCTCAGACGTAACAACGCAACTCTGAGCACTCTTAGGTAGGAATCTAATTTTGGGTTGATTACAGATGCCCATAGGCGGCAGTAGCCTCTTACCATTAGCTGGACTGCATGCTCGTTTGTTACTTCAATATTGTGAAGAAAAAAAAAATCACCATGTTTTATCGTTTTTAAAGGTCTCAATCTCAATATATGCACCCATAGCGTGTTATGCCTATGTAGATAGATGATTAAAAAATCCAATTTGATAGAGTAGACCCTAGATAGTGTTTCGATCGTGCGTATCGTGGCGTGGTCCCCCTTGCAACATCAAAAGGGTATGCGTAATTAGTTTTCGTATGGTTGCCATAGATAACAGCGCTGGCCGGCTTCGAACAAAGAGGAAGCTTTATACTCACACTACGATTCTCTATATCGTTTACAACATGGACGTACGAAAAGAGCCAAAACATCAATCTAATGTGATGTCAACAGATTAAACTTGGTACTCTGAATCAGAATGGCGGCTTTCAAGCATGTTGAAGAAGTTTCATAAGAAGAATAGGGAAGTAGGTAAGTACTATTGATTTATTCATCTTTTAACTTATTAGGGAACTCCGTATTACTAACGGATAGTAATAAATTGGTATTTTACGACTTAATATTATAACTTTTTTTAAAGTTAGTACTTATTATTCTTCACTCGAATTACAATTGAATCTTATTGGGCTCTAGTAGTAGGAACTACAGTATGACAAACCGCAAAAAAAAAAACCGTTTATAATTCTCTATTTATTCGAGGTTTGGATTTTTTTATTACAAATACATATATTCTAATACAGAGATATTTTGGAAGTCGCCCCACTTGAAACGTCAATGAGTAGAGATAGCGGTGGCCGACGGCAGTGCCAGCGCTGTCCGCTTGACGACATGACGTGGGACGTAGGGTTGTCACAAATATTCCATATCTTTTGATTTTTTCCGTTTGTTTTTAATTTCACTTTTATGGCGCTAGAATAACGAAGTTTTTCCTTTGCAATAAAATATATCCATGTAGTGAGTTGCAACTTATTGATATTTAACTTAATTAAACAAGCAAGTTTATATGTTATTCGTTGTAATGTATTATTTTTTTAACTAACAATTTCTCAAAGGTAACTTAAACTGCCCATTTCTCAAAGGTAACTTAATATTTTTTTTATTTAAAAATAATTTTAGTAATGACATAGGTACTTATAAGATTAATAATATTATGGCCATGTGTAAAAGCCTCGTAACTCGAAACCTCGAAACTCAGTAGTTAAAAATATTTTCGGACTACAAATGATTGCAACATACAAAAATAATGTTCTATTGAGTAAAGCGTGACAGCCCTACACTAACGAGGGTTGGTTGTGACGCGGAATAATGAAAGCTCGCCCTCGCGTGCTCTCAAACTAATGTAGATATGTGTTTTGCATACCAATTAGGGTAACCATTCTACTAGAGTCAACTGGAAACATACATTTTGTTAGAAACTTTCAAAAAGCCAAATCCAACGACTGATATTTATGAGGACTATGTGAGATTTATGTTAATTAATAATGTTTTACATTCTTATGTAAAACATTACTACTAACATTTACTTCTTGTACTTAGTAGGTAGTTTCGTACTCTAGGTATCAAGAATCGGTCTGCGGCTGTCACCTACCATGCTTAAATATAATGAGAGAAATAATTACAGGTTACATTGGAGCACTTTCATTATATGTCGATATTATTACGTATATACCATATTTTATTCTATATCTTTTCTATCAGAGGTCGATCATTACTACTACCTTGGTATCACCGCTAATACAATTAATGTTGAAAAAAAAAACAGAAATATGTGTTATACGACGTGACAGTTATTATAATAATAAGTAAAGAAACAAAATATAAATAAATTTAAAGTCGAAATTGAATTAATTTTTTTTTAATTCTTGGTCCTCACCAAAACCATGGTGATATTGTCCAACCCTTCTCCGCCACGCGCCGGCCACTCGGACATGCACATTTAGAGCCCCTCATGTATCGCAGATTCGTCTTGGGGTGCTTTCTATTCTAAAACACGTCACGTTATAATTTTTGAATGTTTTCAAAAGAAAATAAATGACTGCCGAATAAAAAGGCTCTAAAACTATAATGTTTGTAATAATAAAATTCATAACGATGACTGTGAGTAAAATATTAAAAAAACAACGTCTTCATATTCATAAGAAACTACGACACTGTGACAATCACTCAATATACGTATAGGTATCTTTAATAAACAAATAATAATAATACACTGATGTAAGTATCAGCTAGTCTTATATGAACCTGTATTCTACTTACATAAGTTTCGCTTAATAATTGCAAATATTAAAATTTAATTTGAATCTTTTTATACTTAAGTACCTACTTACTTACTTTTACTTTAAATGTAAGTTATGCAACTCCATCGTATTCCTGTTGGTAGGTTGGTCAAATTTTCAATATTTAAATTATTGTGCTTTGCTAGGTATATACATATACAGGCCGCTTTTCTTTTATTGAATTCCGATGTTTTAGTTATATAAAAAAAATTGTTAGTACACTTTAAAAAGGAAATTAAAAAGTCCATTCGACTCTTCAACCCCTCACATTCCGTATCATCCCTCGTGTATTGCTGCAGATTTATCTGGGGGCGTTTTGCATTTCGAAACCATGTCACGATTTTTATTTTTAAACGCAAACTGGAGGAGTTCCGTCCTGGTCTTAATATTTTGATATTCGTGCTTATATTGTTTGTATTCATACGCTTTTATATATTTGTATACGATACGTATTGTAAGAACATCTAGAGAAATTCCTTCTTCAGAATCATTTCGGCAAAATTGTGTAATAAAGTAGTTACGAGTAGGTGCCTTTAAAATAATAGTTTACTACATGTTTTTAAAATTAAAATTAAAAATAATACAATTTACTTTAGAAGTGAAAGAAAACTTATGAACAAATTGGTTCTTGAGAATTCTTAAACTTGTCAAAGTTTTCCGCTAACCAACCCACAATTTAGCACCTTGGCCCTATGTTGGTACTTGTTGATGGGCATTTTGAATGTAGAGCCAATACCTAATTTCCTTTAGCCTTTGATAATAGAGTAATAATATGTCTGTTCTTATAATTTTGCTCAAGCGAATTGGAGCAACAATTCCACGTTCATTCGCATCGATCCAGCGTTTATGATGTCATTATAATACACTGTTACGCAGTTGTACTTAATCGTCGGGCCGCTTGCGGTAAACCTCTGCCTTCAAAGTTAAAACAAATGTGCAAAATTATTTCAATGCCCGCAGTCAAATAGACAGGTAGGTTTATGTACGCGTTATTGTAATTTTACTAATGGACACCAAATTATAATATAATGAAAAGTTAATGTGTATAAGATCCTATTTCCTATCTTAGTTAATTTAATGACTATGCCTTTATTTCAATACGTATATTATTATTTATGACTCGTATATAATTAGTATTTTTATAATAATTGAATGTTTGTTGGCGCCCCATTTACCTCTTATTGCTACGCATGGATTTCCCCTGAGTTCTTTCTCAAGGGGACATGTTTGAGTATCGCTGCATGAGTCATAAAACACAGGCGGCGCCGCTGCACGCCTCTTACAATGTTTTCCAGTTAATATTGGCATTGATATTTCAATGTTATGTCTATACAGCGACATGGCTGACAGTTGATTGAACTTATTATGTTACAATTTAAGATATAAATTTCTTGTGTGGTTGTAAAAATGACGAAAACTGTTCCTATTATATAAATTACCTAAATGCATTTATGAATCTCAGAAGCTCTTAAAATATCGACCAGATGGAAAAGTCTTGAAATGTATTTGTAAAGTAAAATACAAACCTATATACTTTATACTTTGCGGAAACTAAAAAAGTTCGTCCCATATACACCTAGTATATGAAGTATTAAGTAAATACAGGAATATAGTGTAGAGCAGTAGCGTCTTGATACAAAATATTCGTCCCTTTGAGAGTAAATGTACTTTTAACACCCTTTAAGCTTTTTGCTTTTATGTAGTTTTTCTTTACAATCTGAGTAGGTATACTGATAATAAGCCCATATTATTCAATGCGTACGAATAAGAAGATTAAAATCACATACTTACGGCAAGAATCATGAATCCATGGTCACGTATGTGATTTTCTATATCTTCAGCATTCTCGTAAGCTTCGGGCTTAATAATGGCTAACGTACGCTCTGAATATGCATGTATCTCTTTGTCAGATCCACTCGAAATTGTCGACATTATAAAATATCAAAGACTTATCAAGAAAGTTATACAAACAATCATGACAAAGTCAATATTACATTAATTGTCAATTTAACATTTTATTTTTATTTAAATGTATTGTATTAAGAGTTGGCTATGGATATACTTAAAAAAGGGCAATCTGGTTTTAACCCCACTTTACTCTACCGTAAATAAATAAAATATTTTTTATGTATTTTCTTCAAAAAATCTTTAAATACAAGTATCTTACTGCTTTGGACAAAATAATATAAGTACAGAATAGAATAGAATAGAATAGAATACTCTTTATTGCACACTTACAGTAGAATTTAACAGTAGTAATTAAGGTAAAAAGTAAAAACAGTATGCAATAGGCGGCCTTATCGCTAAGCAGCGATCTCTTCCAGACAACCTATGCATGGGAAAGAGAAAAGGACAAATAAGGAAAGTAGGATAGGGTGTGCGAAGTTAGAGGTGGAGCAGACTACAAGGAATAGAATTACAGTAAACAATAATAACATAAGATGTAGGAATCCGATAAAAAATGAAGGACAAGAAAACAAAAAAGACAAAAGCACATCAGATAAAATAGCAATAATAATAGACCAAATAAAATATATAATAGTAATAATAATTGAAAAAAGAAAAGGAGTAAAACTAAAATGTGGAAATGACGAGAGCAAGGGATGAAAAAAAAAACAAGATTTATAAATAATGTTTCCTCAGTTGATTTTTAAATTCGTCAAGCGATTTAGCGCGGCGTATGGACAAAGGTAATTTATTCCACAGGCAAACAGCAACAGAGGAAAAGGAGTTTTTGTAGAAGGACGTAGTATGAGTGGGAGTTCGGAGAGAGAGATTAATAGAGGAGCGAAGGCAGTGGTCATGAGTAAGGTAAAGATACAGGAAACGGTCTTTTAAATATGAAGGAGCGATGGGGCTAAACAGCACGCAGTATAATGCAGAAAGAATATGCATATTCCGGCGAAGTCGGATTGGGAGCCACTTGAGTTTTACACGATACTCGGATATGTGGTCATATTTGCGAATGCCAAATATGAAACGAATGCATAAGTTTTGAAGGCGCTCAAGTTTATTAAGTTGCTCCTCAGTGAGATCAAGATAGCAAACATCGGCATAGTCGAGAATTGGAAAGAGTAAGGATTGGGTTAACGCAATTTTAGTAGCAGTAGGGAGAAAGTTGCGAAGTCTTCTGAGTGACCCTATTACGGAAAACATTTTTCTACTCACCTCGTCAATTTGAGGTGCCCATGATAAATGTCTGTCTAGGTATATGCCGAGATTCTTGACTTTGTCAATATATGGAATACATATTCCATCAAAACTTATGCTTGGTATCAATCTCATGTCTAATCTGGATAGTAAGCGAGAGCTACCTATTATCATAGCCTGTGTTTTGCTCGGATTAACTTTAAGGCCATGAGACTCGCCCCAAGTCAAGATACGTTTTAGGTCACTGTTTAAGGCGTCGATAGTCTTAGGTAGATCTATTAATGTTGCTTGTTGGTAGATTTGGAGATCATCTGCATAAAGGTGATAGAGAGAAGTTAGATTGAGACTTACAGAGTTAATGAAAAGTGAAAAGAGAAGAGGAGACAACACGCCACCTTGCGGTACCCCGGCAGATGTATTAGACCATGCAGACTGCGCATCCTGAATCTGAATACGTTGCCGGCGCCCCTGCAAGTAATTGCGAAACCAGCCTATCGCAGTCGGAGATATGTTGAACGAGCGAAGAATGGCCAGTAGGATATCATGGTCCACGGTATTGAAGGCACTGCTGAAATCCAGAAGTACCAACACCGTGACCTCTTGATTATCCATACCGCGACGTATGTCATCTGTGATATGCAACAAGGCAGTAGTCGTACTATGACCAGGGCGGAAACCAGATTGGAAGGGATTTAAAAGATTGTGCTCGAAAATAAAGGAACTAAGTTGATGATGTACGAGACGCTCGAATACTTTGGACAGGAAAGGTAGAATGGATATGGGACGATAGTCAGTGAAGCTGGACGGATTGGACTTCTTGGGAATAGGAATGACTTGAGCTTCTTTCCAAGTATGTGGGAAACAGCATGTCGAGATGGAGAAATTTAGGATGTGGGTCAGGACAGGAGCTATAATGTCAATTATAGGAATGATCATCTTACGACTAATACCGTCGCCGCCAACCGAGTCAGAGTGAATACTTAGAATGCTCTGTTCAACATCACGAACTGAGAAGGTACGAAATTCAAATTGAGGAAATCCAGGAGTGGCAAAGTTAGAAAGAGTACAAATTCTTAGGAAGATAAATTTAAAACACAAGTAGGTATTCTCTGTTTTCTATACCTTTTAATCGAAATCGAATGTAAGTGTAAAACATTATAATTAGGTATTACCAAGCCTTTGCAAAATCAAAACCAACATTTGAATTAAATTTATTTGGATCTCCTAATTGTATTGTTGTACGACTATGCAACCAACTTATACAACAGGGAAGGCTGTCGTCAACTCGCGTCGTATTTCGTCCTACAAAACAATGCGGCTACATTTAGCAAGAACAATGACATGAAAGTCGTTAATTCTGACGGCAGAATTAAGCTTCGTAAGCGAGAGAGCTTTTGTGCTTATCTGTTGTCGTAGAACAGTCGTAAAGATATCTTTTTAGTACTTACTTTCATATTTTATTAACTCTACTAAATATATAAGCTCGTTCTCTTACAATTTAACGCTGGGATTCTCTTTGTTCCACTGATACACGCAAAGATAAATGAATAGCCACACTCAGAATAAAGTTCTTGCTCATTTTAATACAAAGTGTTAAATATTTTCAATAATTAGAAGCACATATAGGCTTGCGATTCGAATAGATCGTATATGATTTACGAAAATAAGTGTCTATTCAGACGTAACTAAAACCACGCAATACGTCAACTACAAATGTCGTAAAGGTCATGCAGACAAAGCGTTGTATCTATATAAACGTGTCTGTATCATATAGAATAGCCGATTTCTTATACACGATGTCGCTTGTATTTGCGTTGTAGTTGCTATGTGGTTAGCATTGTCCACAATGTTGGTATGCACGGGAAAATATGGACGTTGTACGTGAAAACTGTTCATTTTCATACAAATTTTGTGTAGTATGGTTGTCGTTACATGTGAATACACAGTAAGTTAAGCCGTATACAGTCTCAAATCAAAACAAAATATTTTATTCAAAATAGATTATTTACAGAACTCTTCTACCGTATCAACCGTAACTTCACAAGATGATCCTTTATGGAGAAGAAGCGAAGAAGAAGTCTAAAATTAGGTGAGAGGGGGTACCTATCAAAATTTTATGCGCGGAAATATTACCTACAGAGGGCACGTTAGTAGAACAAGATTAAGTCTTGTTAAACGCATTATGACATACATCGTTTGCTTACATTAAATACGTTTTGACAATACCTTTACTTTCCTCAATTAATCAGCACAGGAGCAGTGTGGTAGAAGGCTTGGGCCTCTAATCTTAAGGAAAGAGCGGCGCGTAGCGATGTGAGATAAAAAGGGTTAAAGGCAACGGTTTGACCATGTAGTTATGTCTTTGTCATAATAGCATAATGCACAAAATGAAACAACACGGAATAAGTTTAAGTAAACCTTGTTAAAATATACAATATAACGTAGTGTAATAAATATGTAAACACACTCAATTTTGGTTATATTAGAGCTACGCTTGAACAAACTCCAATAATAAAATTTGAATACATCTCTTTTTGGTTCGGTAATCAAAATTCCGTATAAGAAACAGTTTTATTAAAATAATAACAAAATGTACTTTATGAAAGAAATAAGTATTTATTTGTAATAATGCAAATTTATATTTCAATAATCAATAATAATAATTTACGTGTTCCTTGATTGAACTAAACAAAAAATATAAATGTACCTATTCTACACGCCTTATGCATCTTGTAAAGTCTTACAGCCTTAGAAATTATATTAGTTTAAATATTTATAAACTATATGAAGTTAACGTTGCTTTGTTGAATTATTTACGATGCAGATGCAAAACGTTGTATTGATTACCCAGTTGCTCGACTACAAGGTCGGTACAAGCTTAACGACCTCGCACGATAAACTTTGCTTGTCTGTTTCTAAGAACTTGCCCTTAATTATGAATATTAAAAATATAATTCATATAAATTTATAATGCTTTTTTGTGTCGTAGGTTTTATGAATACACAAGGATGCATATAAGTACCCAACCCCAGAATAGAATGGCCCTGGATTTAAATCAGTATCGACTGAGTTTCTTACTATTTTACAAATATTTACTTAATTACTTTGAAACCTAGATCTAGATACTAATGTAACCTTAAACATTTACCTATTCTTAGATTAAGCGCTATACGCAGTTAGTAGAGAAAGTCAATATGGTGCGAGTACGTTCATCCCACATTAGGGCAAGATAATTGTGTCATAATCAATACAACCAATCGGCAATTGCAGACGACGTGGAAAAACTGGCACGCATTTTCCGGCGCGTCGTGCCACCCCGCGCGGCCGGGGGCGGCGGGCGAGGGGCGGCGAGCGGGAGGCGCGGGCCCGGGGTGCGAGGGGGCGGCGGGCGGGGGGCCTGGGGGCCGGCGCGCAGGCCCCAGTACCCCCCGGACGCAGCGGCGGCGCGACGCCTCCCCGAGCCAGCACCCGCGACATGCGGCGCTGACCATCTCCCGCCACCCGAAAGCCACAGCCGTATACATGGACAACTCCTGCCTCCTCGACCTCCTCATCAGGTGCTTCGCTATGACCGAGCCCGAGGACCTGAACTTCACAGCATTCACCGACCTATGTCGACTGTGCTCGCTCAAAAGTGGTCCTCGGCTCCACATATTCGACAAGGAATCGGAGCAACGACAGATCCTGTTCAAGCTCCGAACCTGCCTTCCAACAATGGTGAGTTATTTTCGTGTTCGCATTGTCCTTGATATTGCGTAATCCTAACGATCTGTAAAGAAGTGGCTCATTTGTGTGAAACCAATTTGTGTGCGGTTATAGAGTGCATCGTTTTCATGTTAAAAAGGGATGTTATCGTAGCTTTTATGTGATAAAAGTGGAATAATAAAGCTACAGGCGAGCCGCATCTCCGGGCAGCGGCCGTAGCTCTCGTAGGCGCTTGCGCTCTACGCGCTACGACCGGCTCCACATACCTTCATATAAGTGCACGAACACGATACCTGTTGAACTCAGCCCTAAAAGGGAATGGTGTACTAAAATTGTTACAGTATAAAAATGTGGGCTTGAAGTTATTCTATTTTTAAATATTTTCGTGTAGATTTACTTAATATTTAAAAATAAATCGTGTTATGACGTCGAGGGAAGAGTTTTCCTTTACGGAATATAAATTAAATTAAAAAAGATGAAAAGAAATGTGTGACTTAATGATGAACTCTATGACAATATATAATATATATACTGTGTTTATTTGATTGGAATAAACCACTGATTTTAAATAAGTATTTTAGTGGGTAATTGTTTTTATTTTAATTTTTTTGTGCCGTCATAAACTGTATCAGTGCTTTTAAATATTTTAAAACATGAATTCGAATATTTATTAATACAAAAGTATTTGTAGATGTGGTTGCAATTAATAGCTAATAGTTTGACTTATAGGCACTTAAAATATTTTGATGTTAATATGTAGGTAAAAGATTTTCCAATTTGCGGCACTAAGAACAGGCTGTAATACTCGTATATTCAAGATTTTTATATTTATAATCAATCTATCACGGTCCCACTGCAGAGTTTGGATCTCCTCTCTCTAAACATTTGAATAATGTATAAAGAACTCTTGTTAAATATTGTTCGTTAATTATTTATCTGATTTTATTCCTATTTCGAAATTCTGAATCAATTCATTCGGTTCGTTTTTATTGTACGTCTACGAAAATACAATGGGATTTATTTTATTCAAACCAATTCTTATACACATCAGAATTCATTTTACTCTAAACATTTTGCTTATTACAAATCGCATAAGTAGTATCGGGGTTTGCATACTGACATAGAAATACTTCTACGAGAAGGTTTAACATGTATTGAGGGCTATTTGCATTCACACATTTGACCTAAGGTTGTAGACGATTGCAAGTTTGATAACATTCATTTAATTATTGTAAAAACTAATTACATTTACATATAAATATCATTACATTTATTTAATCGATAATTCATGCTATTATATTGTTTATTAAAATAGAAAATACGTTGAACAGGTCCTGCATAGATAAGTAAAATAAAATTAAGACCTCTTTTATAGAGCTTCCATCCAAAGCCCTTTGTTCATAACCAGAGAAGCGTTGCGAGACAAATATCAAAGGAAACTCGAGTCGAAAGGAACGAGAAGCCAATCAGATTTTAATTTAGATCGACACAGACAAGCGAAGCGTTCCAGCTTTGCAAGAAAGGAAATGTCGTTAATGTATTATCTTCTCTACTTTACTAGGAACTACCTTCCTTTAATTATTTAAATGCAGAGCTAAGTTTAACTTGGAAAGAATAGTAAACCATGGAAATATGGGTACTTGAAACATAAATATAATTTGCCAAAAATGGGTTTAAAAATAACGTACCATTCAATTAATTAGAAGGATTGCGTGCAACCTATATACATATGTGTTATGAATTATATCTATTGAAAATTATAGTAAAAGTATCAATATTATATTAGAACGTAAGTAAGTCTTTCACAAGCTACGGAGATATTATGTTCCTATCTACCATCTTTAAGTTATTTCTTAAAAAGTTACTTTTACTTTAAATGAATACACTTCTTTTAGTATCCAATTACAAGTTGATAACTATCGTCATATCTTGATTACCATATTATAGCCTTCATTGGGTACCATTTCTTCACCGCGTCACTAGGCAAAGGGTTCGGTTCTATCCACATTAACTGGACTCGTAGAGTCCTCGACGGTTCGATTTGTACGATTATTTTGGCACGGGCGTACAAGATGTATGAACTTCCTCCGCGGAATTTTTAGAACGTTATGATATGGAGCTCTTCAAAAAAGGCGCACAAAGAGCTCGTCTACATTACTACATACATTGGCCAGAGGAGTCGCCAAAGTTGACATGTTTCAAATGTCCACAGGGCACAATGAATGACTACTCTTAATCTCTCAATCTCAAACGTTGCCTTATCGCTTGGTGTAACTATAAACAAAATATAGTTCCGATTGCATAAATAAAGATCTGGTTTACAAATTCATTAAAACCACGATCGATAGGAAGTAGTAATTGTTTCAAAAGCGCTTTGTATTCGTAGATCTTCGGAAATTGAAAACCACCGCAGGCAGCGGCAGGCCATAATTAATCCCGATGTTCAGTTGATCTAAATATAGAGAACACGGCCTGATAGTAACAACTAAAATTTATTTAGTACTCACAGTGGACTATTTGTATTATAACAAAGGGATATTTTGAACATTATTAATTTTATTGTCATGTAAAATAGATCAAATAATACTTAGTAACTCCTAAGAGAGATGATTAAACATAAGTTCAATATTTTGTGTCGATGTTGAGTTGACTACGTAACCTTATTAATATGTACATTGTTAAGTTAATATCTTTAATAGACATAGCAAATAAGCACGCCGTCCACCTTTTAATTACCACATGCTTTTAATGAAATTAAACGGAAAATAGCATACATGACTTTGATGTTAGAGAATAAAAAGGATTGTAGTCCAATTTGAAGCTGCTCACATACATTATCACACTTTAAAACTTTTTTAGAATGTCTTGAGTAAATTTCTCTGTCTTACCACCCTTTAAACCAGAAAACAAATCAAAACCAAACATTGCTGTTATGAAGAAGAAATAGGTTTTGAACCCGTTCCCTCGAAACATTCTCCTACGTGAGAACTTATCAGGGTATTTCATAAAATATATACGAATTGTTTCCCCCCACAGCAGGTGTCGAAGGACGACTTCCTGCCGAAGAAGATCTGCGAGCGGTGCGTGACGCGGCTGGAGCAGCTGTACGAGTGGCGACAGAGCTGCCTCAGCACCGACTCCGTGCTGCGTAACTACGCGGAGTCCATGCGGATCGTGACCTCAACTATCAACTTCCAGGTTAGTTTCGTTTTTGTTAAACGAGCCTGCAGTACAGCTGACTGTGACCATGGGACATCTGTAATCAATAGCAGATAGTTTGCAGTTCCTTAACAGGTCAGCGAAGGTTGCTACCTTCGATCTAAGGCAAATGAGTAGTCAAAACATGTATTTTAGGAGTAGGTACTAGTACTACACTAATCCTGTTTAGATCTCACTGCGTAAACGTTTCTCTCCGTAGTCTTAACCATAACCATAGTTGGCATGGAATGTACTCCACTACCCTGTTCTTACGTAGATTAGTGGGAGATTATAGATAACTAGTCTTTGACCGCGGCTTCGCCCGCGGTTAAAAGAAAATCAAATCAAAGAAATCGCGTTTAAAAGAAGATCAAATGTATAGTTTACGATTCAATCCTTACTAATATCGACTTTTTGGTCCAAAAGATCGATTCTCCGATAATCAATCTTAGATCGCCATCCCTAGTTCCCGTGGGATTTCCGGAATAAAAACTGTCCTATGTCCTTTCTCGGGTTTTAGACTATCTTTGTATAAAATTTCATGAAAAACGGTTCAGTAGTTTAGGCGTGAAGGAGAGACAAACAGACAGACAGACAGAGTTACTTTCGGATTTATAATATTAGTAAGATTGTGATAAGGAAAATATTCTGAGGAAAACTCTTAAGAGTGAATTTTCCATAATGTTCTCAAAAGAAGTCTGCCAACTTTGGCTATCAAACGGACTACAGATTAAATCTTCAATTTGAGAGAAAATCAGACAATAATTAAATAAAAATGATGAATACGATTCATTAGCGTAAAATTCAAAGTTTATGTGACTTAACGGCAGCAAAATGAATTACGAGTATATTGATAATTATTATTAATGTAATATAATAATAATGGGTATTATCAAAGATGGACATTTAACAATTTATTCATATTAGATTGACAACTTTTTATCTTCGGTAGGTAAAAAATTAAAGACTGATTTTATTAATAACTGGCGTAAATAAATCAAAATCGAGAATACATAAAAAACATATTTTAAGGGTCTTGAATATTCAGTACAGTGTACATGAATGTAGTTTAATCGACCACTGCGCTGCCCACCGTCTAAAATGCACGATACCGCCACGTTAATCAGTCTCAAAGGGTACATAAAGGTTCGCCTTTAAATACACATAAAGCGCTTGTAATGTATTCGATGTCAAAATAACAAAAGCGAATCCTGCGATCACCTTGGATTAGTGAAATTTTATATGGAGTTTTATAAATTATTATTTCAGTGACGATTACAAAAACTGTTATTTCAACCCATAGATAAGTATAGATATCTCGCCGCCTTGTAATTGAAGGAAGCCATTAAATGGCTTTAACGGCTGACAATTATGTCAGCCATTTAATGGCTGTCATGGTGTAATTTACGCGGAACAGTGCCGACATGTGCAGTTAAGTGGTGCAAAAACAACACAAAATCGAAGAGAAATGCGGAGAAATATCGTTTCATTCGTAAATTCTCTAAAACTACATTTTTTAATATTTTTCAAACACGAAAACAGATGAAAGTGACAATTTCAATTGTCAAAACTGGTTACATTTTCTTGTTAGGAGTGAGTAATATTTGCTAACCTATGTTTCAACCACAGAAGAATTGAATTACTTATTTCAAATTGTTAGGAAATATAAACATACCTTGTTTCTTATTTAGTAACCACTTAATATGTAAAATCGAAACAAATTCGTCTCTTCAGATATAAGTAAGAACCAAAAATATCCCTTGTAGCAAGAATCTGTGTCAGTACACGTATGCGAAAGGTCATGTGGTCTTTCAACCCTTTGCTAAATATAAATTTGTAGCGTCGAAATTTGTAGGAGGTATGGTATGGTACGTACTTGATAAAAACATATCAGTTCCTGAAACAAAAATATTGTAGAGAGGAAAACAATTAATTTGTTAGAAACGGTTACGAACTTATAATAATTGGTGTCCGCTGAGCACCAAATATTTTTTTTATTCTATACGTTACAATTATATAAACTAATTGAAGGTGATTGTCAGTGTTGGACCACGAATATAAAACATTTTTTTAGTTTGATAAAGTAAAACTTATTACAAGGTCTCGCGGATATAGTATATTATACCGAGTTATACTTTATGGTTTTCATGACGTTACCCTTTATAGACAAAATTTAAGATCTGGATCTATTCATTAGAAAATATGACGAATTGATATTTTTATAAATCTCTAGACACACACTCATTTCCTCTTAAGATCTGTGCCAGCTTAAGTGTTGTTTTAGTTGTCAGACTTGTAAATAAAAAAAATATTGAACACTAAACAATTTTTCAATGATAACTAAGTTCACGAGGTCATAGCTACCCATAGATAATAGATTAATGTTATTCCCAGTCAAAGATTTCCTTATAGCACAAGATTACGCATAATTGATTACTTACAAAACACTAAATATTTTTCGCTTTTATACAACGCCATAAAGATATGACACGATCAATATTCAAACTGGCCTAAAGGTTAACGTTATCAGTTATCAAGGGATTCATCGATACTACTTATCAGTTATCAGTTATGTACCCGTGTTAGAGGTAATTATTTCAGTTTCAATATATCCGGTATTTTCACACTACGCACATAAGCTACCAATTGTTAGATAGAGTCAAAAATTAAAGTGTGTTTTAAATACAACTTATTTGTCTGTAATACGTTATCTCTCGAAAATCAGACGATAAAAGATTAATTAGCCTTAGACAAAGGATTAATCCCTAGATAAAGGAATAATTAATACAATTTTACAAAAAAAATATGTCATGCTTTGTGATCAAAGTAGTAATGGGATGTATGTATGGCTGATATATTTGATTCTGGTGCAAATACAATAAAATAGCACATGTAGAGCGCACGACCTACGTAGAACGTACATCCCTAATTGTTATTATAGGATAGATGTCGTTATATCTTCTCAGATATGTTATGGGGGTTCAAATACATTCCATATAATTTCGCTAGTAACCTGTAGTACTTGCCCTTCACCAATGCTCCATCAAAGTAGTGTGGTCCTATACTATCGTTCACGCCTTTCTACGGTGTAGGTAAATTGGGATGATAATAGTAATGACGTCATTATTTAAATGTAATTCCAAGATAATGCTTCCTTTAATTCAATAAAATAATGTTTATTGTATTTCCTTACTCTTATACATTTATCTACATGTTATAAATTTATATACTTTATTGTAATTGATGTGCAATGAAATTAAATTGCAGTGTTATTGCAAAATGTTGTACATAAATCATTACAATACAGTACAATGAAAACGGGCCAATTTAACAGAATTTCCGCGCAGTGATTCTCAGTAATGTACAACATTGCGCATCGTTCTGCGCTACATAAAATTTACATAACGGTTACCCGTTCGTAGACATCATTTATAATGCAGTTTATACGACCTGTTTCAAGAAAATCAATTATCTCTTGCTTTAATAGAACATGAGTAAGGATATTGTGAGGAAGAATCGAGTTAGACCTACATACTAATCTTAAAGGTTCACATATCAAAGTAAAAGCAAGATAGGGTTGTAGTAGACCCCTTACAAGGGTTACAAAATTTGACTCTTTGTTCGATTATGTGTAATGTGTAGGAATTTCGCATAAACGCATGGGGTGTGTGTCGAAGTAAGTCACGATGCGAGCCGTATTGTTGTGGCGAGTGTGTCGGCGCGCGGGGCGATGCACGCGTGTCTCGGCCGGGGTCGGCCCGATCGATCCGCGCGACGCCCGGCCGCTATCGACCCAACCCACCCACCACATCTCAGACAAATCTCTACCTTATCCCATGCAACCAATACCGAAAACGCCTCACCGGTCGCAAAGACGAAAACATTCGTTACATGCGAATTCGAACCCAATAAAAACGCATCACGAATCATTATCGAACTCCGCGCTCCGACTCGGCAACAGAAATGAATTGTCCGCTCTAATGGGATAGTCATAAGGTTGTCATCGACACACGATGCGCAATACAGTCGAAAATTTGGATATTGGCCACGCATGTCCGTTGACTCTTTGTTTTTGTGACGTTCCCTGATTATCTGCGAGCGACAGGCCGAATTGAATGTATTTACAGCATTCTCAACCCCTTGGGGTTCGTACTGGTACGTCCAAACTCACCCATGAGGCGAATTGCAAAACGATCGCAATAAACTGTAAGCATAGTGCAGGCTGAGCAGGTGAAGGGCGTAGAGTGCATTAGCACACGCGTCGGATCCAAGGTCGGAGGCTCCCAGTCACCCAGCTCGGGGGTACAGTTAACCCTGACCTAGCGCGGGAGGTGAAGGATATTCCTACTACGGCCTCCCGCCCCCACGCGGGGGAACACGGCCCCTGAACATCACTTGCACTGAACGCTTCAAGCCTTCCCCGCTCACATGGCTTGATGGCTGGTGAATGCAGTCAATCCAATGGAAATGCAACAGGCGTTGAAAATCAACGCTCATAACTCATTTTAAGAGTAAACCGGTCGTGAACTTTAACTATCTTCTACTATAAGAATTAAATATCAGTCTACAAATATCTTTTCATTAATTCTCAACAAACTTTAATTTGTGGACTAAATTAATTTTAATTTTATATGTCATTGGTTATGGCAATCATGACGAATCAGACCTTTTAAATTAGTAACAGTATCATTTCAAATAGTACTGTTAAATTAATTGCATCGCTGTACACGTTTTAAAGTATCTTTAACGAGCAATAAATTTGACAACCGTCTGTTGAAATTAAGCGATACTGCAATGCAGTTATTTTCTTGGGGCTGTGACATGAAGTGAAATGCCAAAAATTGAGGCGTTACCACCGTTATAACATAAATCACTGAAAAATGATACTGTTTTATTCATAAAAGATACTATTTCTTTAAAAAATAATGTAATTTGCAATACCTGAAACTAGTTATGGATATTTATCATCCTAAATAGATTGAGTATTCTGGAATTTAGAAGTTATTTACATCGGCATTAGTACTCCCGAGATCTAAGGCCGAAAACTTCATATGAGTATGTAACTGTCTTACTCATTGCTATAGTTGTTGTCGCTCTCGCATTTCTCTCCAGTTTACACCTATGGTATTAGGTACTAACAAGAAATGGGTTAATTAACTAGTAATTAAATTTATGCCCGTCAACATAATATGGAAGTACTAATTTACTAATTCATATAACAGTCTAATACTTGTATAATATTTTATAAAACTCCCCTACGCCTATATAAATTGGGTATTTCCAAAGTATAGGTACGCTCGCTGAATATTTTATTCGGTAAATGCTCTAACATTCCGAACATGCATTTCCATGACAGTATTCCATTGTACACTATAATCAATATCCCATTATTTTGTACAGTGTTACTAAATGAATGTTTTGAGATACTCGTATATTGTTACAAAATAGTAATCAACTTTTATCTTTGTTTTCGTTAAAAAAGCAAAATGTGAAAAAATATATATCTCGTTTTTCTATTAAAATTTATATCACCTTAAGTATTTTGATGTTAGCAAAAACTTTTTTAGTTTTTTTTTAGGTACTGATTCTTAAAAATACAATACTTGAATACCTGCTACAATATTTTTAGAGAAATAGTATGTTAAAAATATGCGCATTCACTCTGTTTTTAATAATTCTGGGAAACCCGAACAGAGCACGCTTCATACGCTAATAATACCGAATAGATACACTTTCAATAATTTTAATAGGATAAGTCAAAAACATTATCATCCAATATGTAATTGAGCAGATAAGTGTTTTACATACACGATTACTATCAATCATCTAATACATTGTGACTAAAATATATATGTATTTGGATATATTTATAAGTAAATAAATGTTTAATTACTTTTAGATAAGTAAATATTAATTAAGGATGTTGTTACGATTTGCTTTTGCGATTGCATTTTATTTATAAGCAAACATTATAGAGATAAAGTACAAAGGAGTATTTTCATAGACAAACGTTGTACTTGTTTAACCTTATTCAATAAATTTTTAGTATACAAATGTAAGAATATTTGCCTTACGTTACAAGTATTAACGCGCCGTGGAGACCGCGTTTGGGCGGGCGTTTGGGAATGCGTCGTTTCCGCGAACCCCACGGCTCAGGCGTTCAGGTGCACAGGAGGAAACTCGGATCGATGCAAGCAGCCCTTGGACACTGCACTTAGTGAGTAGGGACCGCGGAGGGTGCCCGCCTTAGACATACTTAGTAGGAAGTAGGAACTCATAGTAGGAAATAGCTAAGTATTTCTAAAATAATTATAAATATAATAAATATTTATAGGAAAATTTTAATTAGTTACAGTGTGTAGGCTTATTTAGTAAATGATTTTTTTGTAATATTTTTTGGACTAAAGCTTCAAAGGAAATGACTACTACGGTCTACTATCTACAATTTCAACAGTCTGATGTAAGTACAGAAACAAGAAATATACTATAAATATCACTTATTTTTTAACACGCATTTATTATCTTGGGTTGTACGTTTGTATGTATGTATGTAACAGTAACGGAATCTTTGAGCCCGATTTTTATCCACTTTGAACGTTCAGTTTAATTAAAAAAAAATTATTGATATAAGTGTTAATTTTTCTTTAATAAAAAAAAAAACAATTTAACCAATCGAATTACATTTACTTAAGTATATTACTTTGCAAACGTTGTTTTTTAAATGAGCAAACAAATCAGTTTCAGTGGTATAGTATAGTATTTAAAATTCACATATTTATTCTGGTAATCTGAATATTGGGAATGTTGTCCATATTGCCTCAATTATACAGTACTCGTAGCCTTAACGTAGCACATGTAAGCATAGTTTAGCCAAATCGTATAGCCACAACAATACTTTAATAAGAAATACCTTTTGTTAAGCTTTCTTCATGTGTTAAATACATACATCATTATAATTACTTTGGTAATATCATTGGATATGATCAACGCCCGTATGGGCCTTGAAGATTATCGAATTAATTAATATTATATAATTAATCCGATAAGAAGTGATATAATTTTTATCCAACATTGCTGTATTTCACAATATTTTAATTTATTTTGACACACATCGATACGAAATAAAAAGGCTGCATAAAACCTTGTAAAATACTAAATTTACTTATGAGCTTCTATTTAGTCTTTTTTAATATAACGAGCTATACCGACTCGTATTTGGCATTCGTTCAAAAAAAAATCATATTAATTTTTTACCCTATCTGTGACCCCCGCGTATGCAAACCCCTCTTTAGGTGAGTTTGCTTTTAATCAGTGCGCGAGTGATAAGGCCCTTGCCGACCCTCCCTCCTCCCGTATCTTGAGGGGTCCTTCCTCAAACAAAGGGATCGCGATTCTGATCGCCAGAGGACGCATGCTAATGCGTAATCGCACATTGAAAATCGTATAGCGTGCGTTATCTACAAGTACCTTAATTTAGTTTTTGAAATTTTGATCCCTTGTTAGCGGAAGCAGCTTCGTCGACAGAATGGATACTTTTGAAAGGACGATACCGGAAACCCCTAATTATACCTATACATTGGAGATTGCATCCGTGCATTATCAGCAAATTTCGTTTTTGAAGTATTAGTCAGATTGATATTTGTAAGTGGACAATGCGGGAAAACGTATACTAATGTATTCATATTGGAGAAATACGGCCTTCGGTCTTCGGAATAGTACGGGTCTGTGTAGTATTGATTTCTTGTTAGTGGAACGAAATAACTTTGTAGTTAGTTATTGTTACTTTTCAGTATCACAAAGTCTCGTGTTTTTGAGCAATCTAAAAAGGCTTTAATGTTCAGTACGCACTGACGTTCTTAACTACTTATCAACTAAATAGGACTGAAGATTTGAAATATATCAAGATAAAGACTAAATTATTATATGATGAGTCTTAAAAATAAATAAACATCTAATCTGCACTTCCATGACTTTCAAAGTACTCTCTCTACAAGTAAATATAGTGAATCGCTGAGGTCATACTTAAGCGTTCTTACACCTAAAACCCAGTTAAATTAGTTATTTTTTGTATTTTCAAAATTGTAATTACATAAAAAACTCACATATTATAATATTTTATCTCGCTATAATGATCAGAGCAGACGATATACGTATCAGGCTACTAAAAGCCATTTATAAGGTAAAATCTAGATCAATGTATCTCTAATATCATAGAGCTATGTAATTTGAAGTATTTTGAAATTAAAGGCATTCCGTTCTGAGTAGCCCAAAAATAAATAATCCATAACTGATAAATAAATAATAGATGTGTCGGAAAGATAAGTTAATGCTATTAAGATATGAAGACAACAAAGAAAAGAGTTTTTTTGTATAATATTTTATACCTGAACGATGTCAGACGGCTACCTGATGGAAATGGCAGAGGGGAGTCGCCAGAGTCGCCAAAGGAATCGCCAATGCATCGCTCGCTTTGGAGAAGAGCCCATTTTGTTTGTACTTATACATTAAATAATTAAAGATTACCTATAAAGCCGTGGATAAAACCTAGGGCTTTATATTTCGTTGGCTAATATTTCTGTTGGCATAACAACAGCTCTAAATCAAAAGTACTTAGTAATAAAATCCAAATACCATATCGAATTTAATGATAAGTGACGAAAAAATACGAAAACATAAGACTGTTATCATGATACCTGTAATACGCACCTACTTATATTTTACGCTTGTATGGAAGAAGGTCACGGTGCTTCCTTTGATGAACGTAATAAATGTTTGATAACACTGACTAAATAACTTCGTTGGCTAATATTTCTGTTGGCATAACAACAGCTCTAAATCAAAAGTAAATAATAAAAACCAAATACTTAACAATAAAATCCAAATACCATATCGAATTGAATGATAAGTGAGGAAAAATACGAGAATATAAGATTGTTATCATGATACCTGTAATACGCACCTACTTATATTTTACGCTTCCACGCGGTCACGGCGCTTCCTTTGATGAACGTAATTTTTGATAACACTGCCTAAATAACTTAGTAGGTCCATGTGGTGAACTATATTAAAAATCCTTCTCGTTCTAAAATATATCCACCCGTGTAGGTATAATACATGTGCCTACGCATTGAACTTAGAATAAAAAGGTACTTAGGTATTGCTACTAATTAGTACTACTGTAACCTACAATCAGGTTTTAAACCCCTAAAGCGCTCGTGACGTGCGCTATTCGACGGTTCCTTATCCATCATCAGTTGCAAGACATTAATCCAGACATTACACGGACTTATATGAAAAATATGTCCGTTTCCCTATTTCCCCCGGTCGTTGAACCTGCCTCGTGCCGATTTTAGGCAATTAAGCAAGGGTGTTCAACGTGTTACGGTATGACGGGCCAGGGGGACGATCTCACTTTCTGCGGGGTGAATGCACTGGGGTGGCCACCCTTACCTCCCCGGCCCTCCGACCGCATCAAAGACACTCGATGAAGGCGACGAAGTAATCCTGACTCAGCTTACAAAAATCGCGAAGAGCGCAGATCCGTTTCGCGATTCCTACATACCTTGCGCGCCGAACGCAGTGTCTATTAATGCTATCGGGTATCGCCCGTCGTTAGTTGCTACGTGAAAACGATAACAAGATTACCGAATCTTGCGTGAAATTCACAGACTGTGCATTCCCGCAACACCCGCTGTACACAAATAAAATATAATAATTATTATACCTAATTAATTTTTATAGTTTTTATTAGCGAATTATTTTAAATCTTTCAGGATGATGTTGATGATACATATAATTATACCACAATAGTTGTCGATGGAGTACTTAATTTATAAGTAATGTTTACTTATTATTTTTTCGATCTTAAATTTCTTATTGTTATATATCTCCAATTTATTAATTTCTTACATTAGGCGATTTCTGAGAAAAAACAAACAGAAATAGCACAAACATATGAAACATAGTATTTTCCCGATACAGTCCAAATATTTCTTAGCTAAAACCCTATTATGATGTATACGTAAGCAAATGTAGGGTAAACATCATTAGAATAAGCCAGTTCTTACTAAAGCAAGCTCGAACAGTTAATTCATGGATTATACATAGATCCCTGTCTCGTTGGGTATCGAACCCGGAACCCTTTATAAAACCCATGTAAAACCCACATGTAAAACCAACGAGGGAAAAAAAAATGTGACATGGGCCACCATATTGTACATATAAACTTGATAATTTGATGTGTTTAAAACAAAAAGCTATGAGTTCTTAAATAATTCATATAAAAATAAATCGAAAATATTTTATTCAAAGGAGATTCTTTACAGGATTATTTTCAAACGCAAAGACATTCTACACATAGCTCATTCTATATATTTTTTATCTCTTTGTTTTTAATATATTAATAATTAATTGAATGCATTGTGAAGTTTATGGAATGTATGCAGTGATTAGCTTTCTTATCTTTTACGTGACCGATTATATTTAATCTTTTAATGATTTGCCGTACGTACATTCGATGGACAAAAGTTTAATGATTCATATGTCATAATTCTATGTAAGCGCTGATAACATCTTTAATGATAATAAATCGGTTAATTTGTAAGGTAAACTACATTAGGGATTAATAACAATCATGAAGCATAAAATTTATTTCAGGAAAATATTTAACAAGAGGTAGAACAAGATTTTATTTTATCGCCTTTGATCGTACCTTTTGTCTCACATTCAAAATGAGAAGGTTTAGGCCATAGTTCACCGAGCTGGCCAAGTGCGAATAAGTAGAAGCCACACAATCTTGAGAACTCTTTTTTTAACTCTCAGACGACGGGTTTCCTGCGATGTTTTCCTTCTTTTTCTTGATATGTATTTTTTTGATCTTGACAGGATGGCACGGTGAACATGGATAAGATGACGGAAGCGCAGAAAACTGCATATTTAGAAGCTCACGTCGCTGTACAACAGCATATGGCCCAGGCTGCTGCTGCTGCGCGACGTGAGCAACAACAGCAGCAGCAGCAGCAACAACAGCAGCAACAACAACAACAGCAGCAGCAACAAGTGCAACAACAAACCCAGCAGCAGGTCCAACAGCAGCAGGTTCAACAACAACAAGTGCAACAGCAACAACAACAACAGCAGCAACAACAGCAGCAGCAACAGCAACAGCAACAGCAGCAACAACAGCAACAGCAGGCTCAGCAACAGGCTCAGCAGCAGCAACAACAGCAACAAGCCCAACAGCAAGCACAACAGCAGCAGCAACAACAGCAGCAGCAGCAACAGCAACAACAACAACAACAACATCAGCAACACCAACAACAGCAACAGCAAAATAATACTTCCAGTAACAACAATCGACACCATCAGGAAATGCAAGTTAGCGTAAGTATTGCATGCACTTTAAAGCCACGTTTTATGCAGGTTATAAGATTTATACACGAGTTTTAAAATACGTAAAGTTAAACTATAAAATAATTTCTTATATTTCGGGGTATAACCTTTGCTTGCAGCAGACACAAAACAGCAATGCCCACCAGGGGCACCCATCACCTCCGACGGTCAGTTCAACTCAACATCACTACGCTACGATTAATTCTCCTATCAAGGTTCCACAAGTGAGCTCTAGCACTGGAGGCCCTGACTCCACCTTCACTGTCCCTGATGACGTTGGCATGGGATTTGAGGGTGGCGTACGAGTGCTCCAAAGCCTTGGGAATTGGTAAGCACCTCTAAGACTTATATTGAATCATTTATCAACATAATCAGGTTTGTTATTTTAAGGATCAGGCAGTACAGGATTTTTTTCTTTTTAAGCCGTGTTGAGCTCTTGGAGTGGAAGAGTGGATTGATGGAAATGTAAGGGACTTTTTTTCTCTTTTTTATAAAACATAATTTATAAATGCGCTTACAGTCCATCTGGTGTTAAGTAGTTAATGAAATCTAGGATTTTACAAGTAAAGTTTAAATACTTTGAAGGTTATCTAACTCCATTTAGAGTGCATTATCTATCGCTTTTAAGCAATAGAGAACCAACTGATCTTATACCTTTAATTCGATCTGCTGTGTCTTTATACTTTTTTAAGATGGATCGTATATCTATACAATCTTAAATCTATCTAGATTTAAGAAGTTTTTACAAATATTTGTGACTGACCTCAGATAGGACTCTATTCCTATTTGGTGTTGGTTAATATTCATCATTGGTGATCGTTTAACATAAGATGGACTGTAAGCCCGTTTGCCATCTATATAAAGTAAAATAATTAAATTAAAACTAAATATTTGCACGTATGATAGATATTTGCCAAGTCACATAACATTCATTAAAATGAACGATCTATATAATGCAAATAGGTCCAATTACTTATGTTTGTTGGAATATTCAAAATATTGATCGGTTACAGGTCACCAGAAGTTGCGAATAATATCCCTAGACCAAATTTGATACCTTTTACTGAACCATACGCGGAAGGTGGTTCAATGCATCCAGGAACGAGGCTTAAAGCTCTTCAAGGGTCTGTTGTTAGAAAACACCCAGCGATTAAACCTACTAGCTCGACTAATGAAGGTGTGCAGATACCTTGTTTATTTGTATGATTTCATTTTATGCCGGATTTATACAAGATCAGTTTTCAAAGCCAGTGTTACTTAGTATTGGTTCTATAAAATTGGATTAAGAAGAAGATCTCAAAATAATCTCCGATTTAGAAATATAGGAGCTAATGAAAGAATATTTTCTTTGTCTAGCAGTTTATCCACGAGCTCGTAAAATTTATCTCCTTCCCTTCTTCAATTTATATCATACAGTATAACTCATACTAATCTATTAAAATAAGGAGATGGGTGGTAGCGATTGCTTGCAATTGCACACTTTCACGATACAAACAAAAAGGCACAGTTAAGCGCGATGACAACTGGTAAACGTCCTTTTTAGGAGAGTCCAATATCTATGATTCCAAGACCTGATTAATGAAAAATTGCTGTTCTGTATTTCTAGATACTTATACTCGAGATACTTATACTGGCTCGCAATACTAGTCTCGTATAAGCCCGGCATGTACATTGAACGCTCTGCTAATATATAATTGAATAGTTATTGTTTCAGGGAGTAAAGCATTTGAATGCACAGTGTGTGGTAAAGGTTTGGCACGTAAAGATAAACTGACGATACACATGCGAATACATACAGGTAATTAAGCAAAATATGAATAAATATAGAAGGACATACTTATTTATATTTGAAGCACTATTCGTCTTTTGGCAATTTCTGCATACTAAAAATGGTCTAATTTCGATATTTGATAGGCAAAATTTTAATAGATTAAGTACCTATTATTAACAGGCGTTAAAAGGCCATTTCGCTATACTTGCTAATTATGGTCAAACGCCATTTTTTTAAGATCAATAAATTAGAAAGGTGTCTTATTCAGAACGATTGCTACAATATGTTATAATATTTTTACAGGAGAAAAACCCTACGTATGCGAAGTATGCAACAAAGCGTTTGCAAGACGGGACAAACTAGTTCTCCACATGAATAAGTTAAAACACATAACGCCATCCAATATAGCGCCTTTGGGAAAACGAACCATTTCAATACCGCGTAAGTAGTTTTTGTAATTACTTAGAACTTACCCATTATCAGATGTTATTTCAAAGGTTAGTTGGTAAAGGTCTAAAAATATTATAAAATAATAAATGTAGATTTTGAATTCAATATATAGCGAATGTTTGTGATTATAAGAATATAATATGTGTAGAAAAACTCTAAGGATCACAAATATTATTTCATAAGGCATTATATTTTATCGTCATACAAAAGTAAAATATTATTTAACTAAAAATCAAAATTAGATGATGTGAAGCCGCAACTAACAAAACAAGAAGACACGAAGCCGAGCCAAGCTGAGATCGCAGCTGCTGCGGCGCAACAACAACAGCAGCAACAACAACAACAGCAACAGCAACAACAGCAACAGCAGCAACAACAACAACATTCCCACCAGCAGGCAATTCAGGTCTGCCAGGTACCTGGACACAACTTTACGGTAAATTCAACTGAAAATCTAACGCATGGTTACCTAGCATCAACCATTGAAGAGTTTGGTTTGTTCTTTACGTTTTCCGCATGAATCGTTTCTTTCAAAACTTTCATGTTTATTTTAGCTATGCGTTATTTTTCCATCAAGATTTATGTGTTAGATTGTAAGTTTTATTTTAACTATCAATGCTTCTTTCTGATCAATTAATTTCTACATTAAATGTCGTTTTAACGTAAACTATATTACTGTTTACTTCCAGTATTTTTTAGTCAACACAAAACTTTATTTGCCATTTCATTGCCTTCTTATTCATTTTTACATTCTCATTCATTTTTCGATGTTTTTTTAAATCATCTCTATTAGTAATAAATACTTGTTTTATGTCGTAAAGATTCTGAATTAAAATTGATACATGTTAATAATTTACGAAATACCAAATAGTTTCTTAACCCAAGAGTAAACGAAATAATACTTCCAGAATACGAACCTAGTTCATACAAGCGCGACAGCAGTGGCGGCGGCGACCGCGGGCATGGTGGTGTCGTGGTCGTGCGAGCTGTGCGGCCGGCTGTTCGCCACGCGCGACGAGTGGAGCGCGCACGCCAAGTCCCACCTGCCCGACACCAAGATGTTGCAGGACAAGATGCAGCAAACACAACATCAGGTGATTCACTTCTATTCTTATTTGACGAAAAGTAAAATCGGTCACCTGATGATCACGTGATGACTGATGACAGTATTTATAGGTAAACTGTTTGCCTACAGATAGGTAATTTAAACATTTGCTACTTACTTTTTAGTTTTTTTTTTTACTTTGTGTATATTAACACGTTCCCTGCGGCACATATTTTTCTGTACTTTCCATTACTGCGTTACGAGTTGTTTTAAACCTCGTCCTATATCCGACATTGTGGCGGCACGAGGCGTGTTAAATCCCACCGCCCGAAGGAGACTAAAATCCTTTTTTTGGCGCCAAATAAGACAAAATCGACGGCTTTTGTCTTGATTATTATTAACAATGAGTTGATTAACCTAAAACTGCCGCCGCCCTTGGTTAAATTCGTTACTTTAGATTCTATGGGTAAAATAAAATGTGGGTCTAATGCACCTCGGACCGCACTGAAAAATGGCAGGTTTCCATATAATTTAGTGATGGGAAAATAAATATCGATTTTATTTTATTGTTTTTATTTATCAACGTTATGGACAGAATGAATACAAAAAGGGGAAAAGTTATGGATGTTTTTCATCGAAACATTTCAGACAATAAGGTTTTTTGCAAACAGTGCATTCCGTGAGATTTTTTTTTTGGTTTTTTTGTCTGCCTCACGACATGTCAAGAATGTGCGGAGTTTTTCGTAGCATCCGACACATCTCTTCTTCTTTGGACCCTTATCGAGATGATGTGCTTTCTTTGCAGTGGATTCTGAAAAGTAGGAGCGAGTAGATTAGGGTAAAGAGTAATCGGAATACTCGGTAACGATTTTGCCTACGTTTCCTATATCAATAATGTAGCTACTTAACTTTTGTTTGAACCATAACAGGAAACGTAATTATCTATAATGTAATTTCTTACTATACGGATATACGCCTAGCCTGCCAAGTCTCACTACTGGACCTTCACCTAGACAGAGTATATTTGTGACTTACCTGTTTTTGAAATATCTTCCTGTATTCTGATTCTGGCTCAGATTTTTCAACCGGTTTTTCTTCATCTTCCTCCATGATCAACTTTTTTCGGCAACGTTTCGACATGATAATTTTCAACATAAAGACAGCGGTCCTACTTCGTCGCTACGCAGCCTCGACTGCGTTGCACAACACTAACCACGTGAAGCTAGCGTGGGGTGCGGTACGAGGTGCGTGGGGAAACGAGGCGTTCCCAACCTCGTTCCGCACTGTGTTAGCATTATTATTTGTTCAGTGCGGTACGAGATCTAACAAACCCGACATTAGGTTGGTGTACCATAGAACTAGGAATCAGTAGCACATCACAAACATATAGTTATCACTCTCCTACACTGAACCAGACGGAAGTTATGCCTCTCGCACCACAGAGAAGTTAAAGTTTTTTCTTACCGCTATAACGACCAGACATGGACGAGGTGTTTTAAGCCGCGTTCCGCAGCTAACGTGTTAAGGGCAATAGTATCCACGCTATTAACGACCACGAGGTTTAAAACAACTCGTAACGCAGTAATGGAAAGTACAGAAAAATCTGTGCCGCAGGGAACGTGTTAATCACAATAATTATCGTAGAACCCATTATTTATTTATTTTTTTTATTTACGGCAGCAGGAGAAAGTCCATTTATCGAATCAAGAGAAACTTCAGCTGCTACACCATCACAATCAGAACCAGCAAATTCTCAACGGCCACGGCATCGCCACAGCTTCGGTATCAACCGCCACAGTGGTGAACGAGGCCAGCGGCGGCGGAGGAGGGACATACTTCACACATGGGCACACGCACTATACGCAAGAGAGACAGCACACACACGCCCACCACCTCTGCCTCATGTGCAGGCAGGAGTTCGTCAGCAAAGCGGAGTTCATGTTCCACGTTCGAGGACACTTTGAAGGTAGAGTGAGTGATATCGCGGCGGCCGATGTGTTAGCGCGTTCGTTGGTGGACAACTCCGGACTGTGCACCTGAGCCGGGGCCACGCCCATTGGCGCATTTCCACCTGACGCCTGCGGCAAGGCCATACTCCACGAAGACACCATCATGTTAAAGTTCTGAGACATAAGTGACGTGGGCGACGAGCTCACGTTCATTTGGAACAGTTATGAATGACAAATAAAAATGTGATTTAGGATAAAGTTTTTAGATTTTCTAAGATTGAATTGAATTTAAATTTCTATCAAGTTAAAGCTTAGGGATATTATATTTAAACCGAATATCGTTCGAAATCTTTAAATGTGTATGTCTTGCGTGTATTTTTATCTTATTTATAATTTATTTCTCCTTAATAGTTTACTAGGTAAGAAAGTTTATTAAATCTTTGTAATTTATCCTAGACGTTCTCAATCGGTTGTCTCTATTTCTTCTGACAAGTGGACACAGAACTAGAAAATTGTAATCTAGATAAAAAATAATAAGTACCTACGTACTTCTCATTACAGATTCATTTCAACACGCTTTTTTTATTGAGTTTTGTTAATTCTTATTTTGTTAATTAATTTTGTAAATTTTGTTGTAAAGAGCGATTCTAATAGTACAGGATCCCTAGTATAGTTTTCATCATTTATTAATAACAAGCTGATTTTTCGTGAGTAGCTTCGTTTCGACAAGACGCCCAACATTTTTCCTTACAGCAATGTTGGTAAATGTTAGCTTGATGGGGCAGCAAGGATAAAATATGTTGACCGGACGAATTCTAAAAAATTATTACTAACCAAATTTTTCTTTGTTAATTATCAAGATAATTATTTAAATAACGTGAAAAATATTTGTCCTACAAAATATAAGGTTTTTATTAAGGCGTCCCCCCTCTCCAACATGTATCATAAACAAGGCCATGAAAAATAATTACTAACCAGCTGATTTTTTTTTATTGGCTGTCTACCATTTACATAGTCTACCATGCACATTGTCCTACAAATTACATGGTATGTCATCTCGGACCTACACTTAAAAGTTGTAGTACTAATACTTAATGTAAAAATAATTAGTATCAAGCTGAGTGTTCCAGAATAGCTTCGTTTCAATGAGACGCCCAACAAATTCTCGTACGAAAGTTCTCGATTGTGGTTTATAAGTAAAATAATAGGGATGAAATATGTTGATTTGACGAATCAAAAAAAAATATTACTAACCGATTTTTTTTTTATTAATTATCGAGACAATTATCTAAATAACGTGAAAAAATATTTGTCCTACAAAATATAAGGTTTTTTTTAAGGCGTCCCCCCTCTCCAACATGTATCATAAACAAGGTCATGAAAAATAATTACTAACCAGCTGATTTTTTTTTATTAGCTGTCTAACATTTACACAGCTTACTACCCACATTGTCCTACAAATTGCGAAGTACGTTATTCCAGTCCGCCAGTTTTATAGTTTATTTATATTATATTATAGTTAAATTACAAATCTTGTAGGATTAATAAAAGTTACCCTTTTTTTTGTAGGACATTGTTTTATTTAGATAAAAATTATATTATCCTATCACGTGATACCTTTGTCCTACAGTTACTAATAAAAAAAATAATCCTGCGGAATTAACATCTTTTCAGCGTAGGTCCGAGATGACATACCATGCAATTTGTAGGACAATGTGCATGGTAGACTATGTAAATGGTAGACAGCCAATAAAAAAAAAATCAGCTGGTTAGTAATTATTTTTCATGACCTTGTTTATGATACATGTTGGAGAGGGGGGAACCCTTAATAAAAACCTTATATTTTGTAGGACAAATATTTTTTCACGTTATTTAAATAATTATCTTGATAATTAACAAAGAAAAATTTGGTTAGTAATAAATTTTTAGAATTCGTCCGGTCAACATATTTTATCCTTGCTGCCCCATCAAGCTACCATTTAACATTGCTGTAAGGAAAAATGTTGGGCGTCTTGTCGAAACGAAGCTACTCACGAAAAATCAGCTTGTTATTAATAAATGATGAAAACTATACTAGGGATCCTGTACCATAATTAGTTGTTAGATATAGCTTGATAAGTATAAGTGTATATAATTGAGACTCTAGTCTTAATAAACCAAAGAGGATGGGTGAAATCTAGTCATTTTGTAAATAAAAATAGTTTTAAGCAAATAGCGTAATTTAATCTAGTCAGTCTAATAAGCCTAGTATTTTAAACTTAGGCTTCGCAATAAGTATTTAATTATATAAACATAATAATTATAGTTAAGGTGTATATAATAAAGGATTATATTTGAGTCTTTACGCTAGCTAATGCGATATTTATTAGGCTCGACTAAAGTTCGAGAGAAAGCTCTGTAGGTATAAGGTAAAAGATGGTAGTAAAATTGTTCATCCACGTGTTAATTTTATGGCCATTTAAGGTTTTGAATAACTTCACTTAAATAGTTAGGCTCAACTGACTACAAAATTACATAAATAGAATAAGTTTCAGAAAAAGAAATCAGCTGAGATCTCTATCTGAATCATCACTAACGTCTGGTGTAAACTAAGTTCTAGTAATTATAATTAAATGTTTAATTTTTATATAACTTTTAATTTACTTATGCCACAAATAAAATATTTTATTTGTATCAAAAGTAAATTATAAAAATTTAATTATATTTGACACTCAAAATAATTAAGGGATATGAAGCTGTAATTATATTTATCAGCTATTTTTTTTCAAATGTTTTTAGTTACCTAAATTGATTAGAATTACATTCATTTTAGGTACATTTACACAATATTTTAACGACAGATTGCATTTTCAGTAAGAATGGAATTTGTTGAGTGCTTGCTACTTCTAATTGTCGATGGAAACTAAAAGTAGGAATGTACCTCGTGAACTGTTCATAACGGTATAAAATGATCAGTAGAGAGCTAGTACTCTACCGATGATTATTAGCATCTAAGTCTTTTTTAACTTGGGTGAATTATTCTTTTTTATGATTGTAAAGTAATAAATCTGCATATTTAGGTATTGCAATACAAAAAGTCATTAAATGGCGTTAAGTGAGTTTCATACATTTCCAAAATTTTACGATGTATAAATATCGTTTAATATAGGAAATATTGGTGTTACTTACTGCAGATATTTATATGATCAGGATAATAATTTGAATCGATAGTTAGTAATACATATTTTAGGAATGTGGAATGGTCAGCTAAAATATAATTTCGATGCTGGGTATAAAATCAAAAACGAATAAAATACAATTTTCATATATTTTTAAAAGAGATAAAATGTTACATCTTCTTATCTCAAACTGTTCTACAATTTAATCGTCTTAGACCTTATCCATTAATAAGTATTACGAATTCGATAATATCGATTATTTGGAACTTGGAACACAAATTTCGCACATACGTAACCCAATAATATGACTTGTTATCATAACTTGCTTATCAAACTTTATTACGGAATATTTTCTATTTATTGCGACATAACTGTCACGTATTTTAATCACAGTCTATAGCATAGATATAATATCCTACTGACGTAGGGTAGATTGGCAATATGAAACGTCAAGCGAGACTAAAAACTGATTGTTTATGTGTGTGTGAAATGCCAAAGTGTGCATCGCTAGTGTTACTGCTAATAATGTATCGATATCGATTAAATAAAGATATCAATAACAAATTTGTTTATTAGTTTGTTCAGTCAGTGACTTAAAGAGGATACAATCGCTAAAGATTAATTATACTGGTGAAGACCGCCAATAAATTAAATAAATAAAAACATCAATGTGCGCATATATGTAGCTATGAAACAAATTACAGTAGTTACTTGCTACCTGTATAATATATTGATGCAGTTTATGGAGTTTTCATACCTTTTGGCAGGTGTAAGGGGGTTAAAAAACTATGAACGTTACTCATAATATTTTTGAACTTTTTGTTCAATCATAATAAAATATAGCCTATAGCACTTCTGAATAGTGTAACTTTCTGACTGTGAAAGAATTTTCATGATCGGTTCAGTATTTCCGAAAATTAGCCCTAACAAACAAAAAAAAATACAAACTTAGGTAAGGTCGTATAAGATTTTATATAAGTTGCACGCAACCTATTTAAACTATATACTTAGAAATATTATTTAATTAGAAATATCGATAATTTTTTATCGATATTGTCAATACGCAACACCAAAAATTTGATAAGAAATAGCAACTATTCACGTATTTATTAATTTTTTTATTTGTATTTCTGTGCATTTCTAGTGTTTATGTGATAAAATTCGAAGATTTTTCCTATCTTTTGGTATATAACACTTTCGTAATAATTGTAAAATATTGCATTTAAACAGCTAAACAATTAATGTAGTACTTACATGTGAAATGAGTATTTTTGTGGGTTTTCTTTCTTGGATGTGTTACATCCAGGTACAGCACACGTAACTATGGCCAAACATTCTTACTAAGCACTGTTTTAACTATTTTTGATTAGAAATCTTTAAAAATAAGCGAGTTTATTTTTACGGTAATAAACGTCAGGCTGATACAGGCTGATAGCCTATACGTGAATGGTCTCGCCTGTCTATCTCGCTCTAACACACACATATACTATGCTCTGACTCTTTCGGATTGCCAATCTATTAGTATAATATATCTATGGTCTATAGTATGTAAATATTAATAGAAATAATAAAAAATGTTCATAGAAACTTTAGACATACACGTTTCCATGGCTAGCCGTAGCCATGGCTGAGGGTCAACCCCTCGCCTCCGCTCGATGGAAAGAGGTTCAGGAGTCACGAAGGGAGAGATTTGCGTTTTCGACCCTATAACATATTATATTTTTTCTCTAATTCGGATTCGAATAATCTGCTGATAATTTCTTCTCATTCTGAACTGGTCTTTAAGCACCTTCTTGTTTTTGTTTATGGAGTATATGTGAATAATTCTTAATCTGTACCTACCTTTTGGTTAAACCCGAACATTATTGTTTAAATAAGTAGACATATACCCAGCATCGAATGTATATCATGGATTTTAATTAGTAAGGAAGGACTACACGTAATCGTATACAATATTGTAAAGAGCCGAATAATTACATTTGAGGACCACGACGCTGACAAGTTTTTGGGTCTACTACTAGATAGAGTCACGACTAATTAGCGTTGAAAAATGTATTTTTTTACCATATTTCCTCAAAATACAACTAAATTACTTTAAATTTTACTTTACTTGTACTTAACATAATCATTTGGGTTAATGTAAGTTGTTTTAATTATGTTTCTTCTTAGCTTAAGTAATTAAGTTTTTATTCAGTGATTACCAACTGTACAGATTACGTGTGGTATAGTTTAAGGGCATTTCAGAGCACGATGGAAGTTACAAATTTGTGTAGGCATAGGATCGTTTGGATAGGTTCGCGAATGCGAAATAGGTGGGACATGTATGCAATACAAGTTATACTTCACAGTAGGCACAGAAACCTGCGTGAAGTAGTTATAAGTGAAGTGGTTGATACTTTTGTGAAAAGTATACGTACCATTTGCTAGCGTTTTTCAACGTTTCATTTTATTGTAATGTGTGTAATATTTTTTAAATGGAAAGAATAAATTAAGGATAATGTGAATTTGAAAATGTTCTCAATATCAGTACAAGCACAATTGATAGGCAACGTAGTTTAGATACAGGCCTGTGGTGTTACCAACTCAGGCGGGTTACCAAGGGCAGGGCGGCAAAACTCTACATGATTCGACTGCGCACCTACACATCAATTTCTTCGCGATGTTGAATAAATATGTAATTTTACACTTAACCAAATCTTATTTAGGTATAACTAAATAGTTACGCTAATTTTTAAAGTACATGTAAAAATGTGCGAAAAATATTCGCTAAATATCATGGAAACGAAACTGCCAACTACAAAATTATATTTAAGCAAAAACTTTGTGCGTAAATATTTACTTAACACATAATATTATGTATCTTGTAATATAGATACTTCAGAAATTTCAGCAACGAATCTTAGTAAGAATAAAATCAGCAGTACAACTATGTTAATGATATAAAATATAGTATTATTATAATAATTAAGGTATTTGGTTATTATCTGTACTTATATTAAGTAAAACGGGTGTACATACATAATTGGATACGAGTCAAGTTTTTCTACATTTTTATAAAACTAAAATGAATGATTAAATATTATAAATGATGTACATTACAATTGGCTTTCGATATGATCTCAGATGTCTAGTCGTGTAGTTATAAAATAATGACCAAAATAGATGATTAAATTGTAAAAAATATTTATGATTACGGCTTTTCAATTCTTAGTGTAGCTAGGTTGTAACTATAGGCTTTGTACTATATTTAAATTTATATTCCCTGCATGTACCTACCTAATAAAATTTATATGTACATTTCTCCATTAACACTGCTTAAAAGTCCGAATACAAAAAGATTTACCCAGTTTAAAAAGTAGGCTTTTAAGCCTATTAAGTTGTTAGTGGTATCATAGGTGAAATAATATGAGTGCAGCTTTTTTTTATAAAAGCTTAGTTTTTCCCAACCTCGTTAAGTATCGTAACGTATTGAGTAACTGTATTGTGTTTTAGTTTAATTTGCTTCAGAATATTACTATATTCGAGGAAATTAATACCACGATGTAATTTAACGTCGTGTCTTAAATTTCTTTAAAGTAGAATTAAGGACCTGAATGTAAAAATAATTAACTTTATATTCACAATACTTGTTTTCCTGAATCATTGACGTAAAAAAAATCTATAAAAATAAGATCTCAATTGAAGATTTGATTTTAGTAATTCTAATTACTAATTTATTTAATTACATAGCTTTGCTTTATGTTAGTGCGTATTGTATTTCTTATTTTGCTATGTTATTTTGGAAGCCGTGGTTCAATTCTATAAGCCACTGATAAACTTCAAAAATTTTTAAAATGTCATCTTCTTAAACATATAAAATTATAATTTATCATAAGCCTTCTATAAAACTAATCCATAACTTTTAAAAAGCAATAATTTTTAATCGCATATCGTAAATAAAATCTAAAATTGTATAGAATCTTTAAAAAATCGTGACGATGTATTGTAAATATTTTGTAAAATGTTAGAAACAATTGTGAAAATAAAATAATCGAATTTCAGTTAATCCTTTTATTTTACACTTTATTCATTTAAGTACATTTGGAAGGTGGTAGAACCCTTCGTGGTTCGGCGGCACCACCGCCACACCTATTTCTACCTAATAACAGCAGTGTTAGGCGCTGCTGTATTCCGTTTTGAAGGGTGTGGTAAGGGAGACAGACTTTTCCGAAGCGTTTCAGCTTAGTCCTCAGGGGTAGCGGCGCATCTGTGGCCGACCTCAGTTAGGAATATCTAATCCTATCTGGGGTTGATTACAGATGTCCATGGGCGGCAGTAGCACGCATTGTACAGTACCTCAGGACTTACCAAAAGCTATCGGTGTTATAAATGCGGATCTGACTTCTGTCTCAAACTGGTGCCAGTTGCATGGATAGTAAGTAAATGCTCAAAAAACCCAAAATATTTTCACCGGCAGTTCAAGATTACTAAATAAGATTGACTTTGCTACCTTACCTGTGATCTTGCTCGATGGTGTTCAAGTGGTCCTAAAGGAGACGGTAAAAAACTTGGGTATTTACTTGGATAGCTGTCTGTCTTGGACTCCTCAGATCAACGAGGTCAGCAAGAAAGTATTCTTGTCTTTGGGATCACTCCGGAGGCTCCGCAACTTTTTACCAGTTTCGACCAAAATCTCTCTGTCAATGTCACTATTGCATCCTATCCTTGAGTATGCCGATGTTTGCTATCTAGATCTAACTGAGGAGCAACTTAATAAGCTTAAGCGTATTGAAAATTTGTTTATCAGATTCATATTTGGAATTCGTAAATATGATCACATTTTAGAGTATCGAAAGAAACTCAAGGGGCTCCCAATTCGTCTTCGTCGGAATAGTCATATTCTTTCTGCTTTATACTGCGCCCTGTTTAATTCAAACAGTCCCAATTACTTAAGGGAACGATTTTATTACCTACATCTATTTCACGACACACGCTTCCTTCGTTCCAATGAAAATCTTTCCCTTTCAATCCTTGTTCTTCATCCTTCTTCGGTAGATCCTTTACTGCAGTGGCTGTGTGCCTATTACCTAACATTTTAACTAACTGATATACAGGGTGTCTCGTAAGTACCACGACAAACTTGGAGAACACATAGGTGACGGTCTGACCTCTCAGGAAATAAAAAAATACCTTAGTAAAAGTGTCACCTTTCAGTAAAAGTGTCACCAGAAATTCAGCCCTCTTCATCTTCTTTCGTTAACTGCGTGTACAAATTTGGTGATCTTCCATAATAAAGTTTTAATAGTAGTTTTGACATATGACTCCTTGGCTTTCACGACCTATTAATAAAAATGTGGCGAAAATGATCAAAGTAATATAGCCGGTGCCACACGCTAAAAAAAACGACTAATTCGGCTGCAGCCTCAGTCCCAGGTATTGCCAACGTGAGGTGGGGCTAGAGAGTCGACACAGGTCGGCTCCCATACCAGGGGCCATTGCCTCTGAATAGACCAGAAGGTTCCATTGTTGCTGGTACTGAAACAGTAGCATGAGCCCGAAGAATAAGATCGTTAAGAGTCCCATGACGATAAAGCCGACCAGCACTCCTGGTACAAGACAAGCCATGCCGACCTAACGTGTCCTCCTCCTGCCACAAAAAATATAGTACACTAGTGGTGCCCGCGGCTTCGCCCGCATTTTAAAGAAATAATATGACATACATAAAACGGAAAAATTGTACCTGCATTGGAATGACAGTAGTGCCATCTGTCAAAAATTGATCTTACCAACTCCCAAGCCCTCGTGGGCTCTTGGACAACAACTTTGCTAAAGATCATCACTTGATCAAATGTATAGTTTCCGATTCTATAACTACTTACGAATTAAAAAATAATTAAAAAAAAAACCTTTTCCCACGGACTAAATTGTGAATCTAAACCATTCTCAAGTCCCCTTGAACACACACAGCAAATTTCATCAAAATCAGTCCAGTCGTTTAGGAGGAGTTCAGTGACATACACAGTCACATAAGAAATATATATATAAAGATATACATATTACTTATTTGGAGCCGCCAACAATAAAAAATAATTATTTGACATTGAAATTTGACAATCACAATTCACGTGACTGACAGTTGACAGGCTGGTCAGCGGTCGCTGAACCTGAAGTCGGCTCAAACTAAACTTTACGTACTCCTCCGAAACGTCTTTACCGATTTTCAAAAATTTTAAATGCATATTCAGTACATCTGAGAATCGGCTACTATCTATTTTTCATACCCCTAAGTGATAAGGTTTGTTCACCCTTAACATTTTTTTATTTATATGGCAACACAACGTTTGCCGGGTCAGCTAGTAATCACGTAGATATATTTACCTGGGCAACGCGCTAAGAGGGCTCCGGTTGCGTTCCTTTGGAGATCCCGGAGCCCTCTACGCAGCGCCGAGGACGGCCACCGGGGGGGTTTTAGTGCGGTAAGAATCCCACATAACCCTACGTCGCTCCCACGACACTGGGTACCTTTTGAAGGTTTCCCCCTCGTAAACAAAAAAAAAAAGATATATTTACCTACATGAGCCTTATTCGATATGAAACTAAAATTGGTACATAGAATGAAAAAGTAGACTTGGTACAAGCAAAAAATGTATATAAATTCCATTTTCAACTATTTTATATATAATTCTCAATGTGTGCTCCAGTATTAGCAACACATAACTTATACTTTTTTATAAAACTTATTTGGCTTATCTTTCTTGGCCTAATTAATCGATAAAGATGTGTTCACCTTTATATATTCTTTGTTAATGCCTAAAAAAAGTTACATATAATGTCGCACACACACGTATATGGAAGTCTATAAACATATATGATTTATTCATCATACGAAATCTGACACGCTCGAGTACCTACGAGTACGTCAAAATGGAGATTTCGCAAAATGGCGACATGTGTAGGTATACCTACACTACCAATATCTAACGCGCTCGAAGATTTCCATGTGACAATTTTTTACATTTTTGAAATCCTGTAGACACTCCCCCCACATGTGAAAAGTTGTAAAACATATAACATTTTTTTTAATCTACTTAATTTACAAAATTCGATTGGTCCTATAGTGTATTACCCACCATTTGTATAATAAATGTGAGATTACAACCTGACGATCAACTCGAGTTAGTTCTACTTCGGCAAGCGGCGAGAAACGGACGTATGGTAACTGGTAAGCGAACGAATTACAAATAGATTTTTTCCTTAAGTTCCAACCCCCAAGGTCAAAACACAAGTCATAACAAATCTCGAAAAATCGAAGGTGGTAGAACCCATTGTGGTTCGACTCCGGCGGCACCACCGCCACACCTATTTCTACCTAATAACAGCAGTGTTAAGCGCTGCTGTGTTCCGGTTTGAAGGGTGTGGTAAGGGAGACATACTTTTCCGAGGCGATCCAGCTTAGTCCTCAGGGGTAGCGGCGCATCTGTGGCCGACCTCAGACAGGAATATCTAATCCTGTCTGGGATTGATTACAGATGTCAATGGGCGGCAGTAGCCACTTACCATCAGGTGGACTGCATGCTCGTCTGCTATTCCTATATTATAAAAAAAAAAAAAAAACAAATCTCAACGAGGCTCGAGTAACTACATATTTAGCATCATGGGTACCCTTACTATTAAGCGTAAGTATATTCTAAACTCTTAAATATCATGACTTTTATTGGCAACTACAACAATGACGTACGATAATGAATAAAACGTGAATGTCAAAAGAAATCCAGTGTGCGCTTGTGACCCAAAATTTTTAGTAAAAAATATTTTTACGGTTAAAATTATGTGTTGAACACAATTTCCACGGAATAAAATAATTACTCTGCATTCGGTGAATTCAGGTAATGCCTTTATTTTATATTTAGATGTTGAAATTAATAATACAAAGGTAATTATATAAGTACCTATATACAAATGTTATTATTGGTTTCTCACCGATAGTCATGACGTTCCTGTAAATATGAAAAATACATAAATATTACACTGCTTGAATTATTTGTAGTTTTAAGTGGTGCCTATAGTTATGCTGTTCGTGTGTCGTGTAAATGATTAATTATTATTCAAAATTAGTAAAGCATGGACTTTTAGAAAATTATAAAAAAGTGAAAGTGAAAAAAGTGATGAAATGAAACTTACGAGTACCTCCTTATTTACTTTTTGTTTTTATTTTAGTTTGTTTTTTTTTATTTTCAGTATTTTTATACGAACAAAAATGCAGTCAACTTTCATTAAAATCAAATTTACGCCTTTAATAAGATATTTACAAAATGGTAATACAAAGTGCTGTCTTGAAATTATGCCAGATGTGTCGTGTATTGAAAATCTAGATAAAATCCAATGGAAGGAAAAAAATAATATAGTAGAGTACAGTGTGCCAGTAACTTACAAAATTATTTTAAAAAAGGATACTCATAAGGAACAAGATAAAATATATTACTCATGCATAGATTTACGGCATTTATCTACAAACTCTAGTCTAGCTTGTGGTGACATAACAAGAGTCGTTAGTGATCAATTCGTCCTTCACAAACTTGCTACGGAATTTGAGAAAAATGTTGTACTTAGTAAACCGAACAAACTTAATGAAAGAAAAATAGAAAGCAATAATAAAAAAAAAATTCGTGTTGGTGAAAATGTCATGAAATCAAATAGTAGGACTCGTGAAATAAATGGAACGTTTTTGGAAACACCTAAGAAAGGTAGGTGTTTAAATATTAGTAAATCCTTTTTTAACTTAGATTATCTTCTACAATTGTAATTTAAAACACATTTTTAGGTGAAAATGGAAGCGAAAATGATACTGAGTCGTATTCTAATCAACAGTACCTTGAATTAATAGATCATAATAAGCCATTGAAGCAGATTTGTATAGAAAGCACAGTATCTAAAGAAACCATTACTGAATTATCAGAATTTAAAACCAATCAGAATAAAAAACTAAAACTTATGGTTACTTCTATATGTACCCTTAATACGATTGATTCTGCCAGTGAGATTTTTTATAAAGAAAGAATAAACAATAATTCTAAGATGTGTATAAAGTATAATCAGGAAACGAGAGTTGAACACAAAATTAATGAAATAAATGAACTATTCTCCATAAACACACTCCTATATAACGAGTACAGTAAAAGTAAGAAAAAGAAGTGTAAAGAAGATTCTTATGAAAGAATATTGCCAGATATGCGAGTTGCTCATTTTATGAGAACCGTAGAAAATGAGATACTACCTTTGAAAATACTGCTTAGTGAAATATATAGAAAATGCGCTTCATTGGGGTTGTTGTGGAATTCAAACGTATTACAAATACCACATAGATATCCTCATTGTGCAGATAAAAGAGAATTTCCTAATAAAAATCGAAGAAAACCCAAATGCAATCGGGTTGTTTACTCCATTGTATTTGAAGAGTGAAAGCGTGATGACGAGCATAAATTATTTTTTGCAATAAATAATTATTTTGTGCAGAAAAAAATTAGAAGAAAAATAAATTTATTTATTCTTTGTGATCAATTGAAAACTTGCATATTTTGTAGCATAAAACTATTTATTGTGTATTTTTTTGTAAATAAATCTACTAAATACATTTTATCTTTGTTATTTTTATTTAAACAAAACATATTTATGCACACCACTAATAAATTTAATATAATCTAATATTCATACACTTTAGGAAATAAATATAATTGAGTTATGGATAAAAAACAGTAATGGCCAAAATTATTCAGAAATGGTCGCTAGAAGTCGTGGCTGTCCCTCAAGGAGAGATTCTACCGTTACCTGGTTCTACTACTACCGATAAAACGATTCCTATCAAAGTGAAAATAAGAATAAAAAAAGGAAAAAACAAAGATGTCGTTGGAGAAAGAGTTATATCTGTACCCAAGATTGAAAAAGTTAATGAAAACACAGAAAACGTTCGTATTATTCACAGCGATCAAACAATCATGTCCTTCAATATGCTAACAAAACCGGATCACAGATCAAAGGCACATCGTAAATCGCAAAACAAATTCTTCCATTTATTCAAAACAGGTAATTTAAATATACCATTCCTACTATACCATTTAATGGGTCCTACTTAGAACTTAAAATTGTTGTAACATTCTATATTTTAGGCAAATGTCTACGTACTCAGGGTGAAGACGAGGACGATCCACCATACATGATTGCAACAACGATAAAATCAGATAAAGTAAATTCAGAGAGTCAAGATTCATACGACAATCAAAATATACGTTTATTACAAAATAAGCGTAATTCGAAAACATTGGACGTAGTTACGAGACAACCTGTAATTTTTTTAGGGAAATGTAAGCCAGGTAAATAAATTATAATATGTTTTTATGTAACCAATGATAATATGTAACTAGTCTTCTAATACAGACATAATACATGATTTTACATAAATACGAGCTATGTGGTTAGAATAAAACTACTGCACAATAATCGACATCTGATGTTGAAAGTTTTAAAAGTGCAACCCTTTGCAGTGATCATCCGTTATTTTGGTCATGGATCGTTGTGAAATACGATATTTAGAATTTATTACGGATGTAATCTATGTTGCAGGAGGGTGCCTCGATCCACCATTTGGCGAGGAGAGATATCAATACCAGCCATCAGTTAAACTACAACAAGAGCCTGTTTTAAAAAACAAAGAAAATTTTGAAATCGCTACCTCTGAGAAAACTATGGCAAGACGGACTAAACGCTCTGAAATTGCAATGAAAATATCAAACCATGAAGAAATAGACACTTTCACTACCTTTATGTTATATAAATCTAAGTCCGAAAAAAGTTCCTTAGATGAGAAATATTCAGATTCTATTATAACTTACCCACCAGACACGTCATATCAAGATATAGGATCTTTAGACAAAAATATGATGGGCAGAAAATCTAGTAATGTTAACAAAAGACTCTCGAGTAACGCTACTAATACTTATTTTATGCCACCTAAAATTGAAAGAAGTCCAGAAAGAAATATAAATAGAAACAAAATCAATATAAATTCACATAAAGAAGAATCAAATATATATTATCGTTCAAATGACATATCTGTTCCTGAAGATAGAAGAGCCAACTCCTTATTGCTAGAGCACAACAATTTGCATTTAACAGAAGTTGATACAAATTTTGAATTAAATGTTGAAGAAACAAGGGAAACTGTATCTACTCTTAAGATTAAAATAGATGAATCGTATAAAGTTCATGAAAATGCGAATAAAGAAATAACTGTAGATTCACAAAATGATTTTCACGTATATGAACCTATATATCAATCGATTATTGATACTAAATCACAAAAAAGTAGATTACATACTGAAGACTTAAATCAATTCAATCAATGTAGAGCTAGCATAGAAGATTTAATATCAAAAACAGTGGGTGTCAGTGAAAAAATTTCGCCTATCCTGGAAAACAATATATTTCCTGAAGTTGATAATAATACGAAATGTGAATCTTTTACTGCCATTCAAACTGGAGAGGACAAGCTTTCGAAACAAATAAATGTCGAAAATAAAATAAATGATGATTTAGCTCAAAAATCTTTAAAACCTCAAACAGTTAATCATCAAGTTAACATTGCTGTATCAGAGGTAACGAAACTTGCAGTAATACAAACACCACCTTATGCCATGGAAACATCATCTTCAAATAAATCCAATTTAGCACACATAAAATTAAAAAATAATGATAGTGAAATTAAATTAAATTTACCCCATACAACGAAAAACGACACGACAGAATTAAACATTGCAGGTTCCCAAGAGAAACAATATAAAGATCTTATAATTACAAGTTCTATGGATGATAAGAATTTACCTGAACCACAATTTAAATATGGTGACGATCTAAAACCTCAAATTGTTAATAATAAGAGTTCTGATTTAAATATACACACCAAGCTATTAGGATCAGATTTAATTGACAATCTAAAACCTCAGATTATTAACAATAAAATTTCTGACATAGATATACCAACTAAGCTATCAAGAACAGGATTTGTTGACGATATAAAACCTCAGGTTGTCAATAATAAAAGCTCTGACTTAGATATACAAACTAAGCTATCAGGATCAATGTTTGTGGACGGTCTAAAACCTCAGATCGATAGCAATAAGAGTTCTGTCTTAGAAATAAAAACAAAGCTATCAAGATCAGGATTTGTTGACGATATAAAAACACAGACTTTCAATAATAAGAGCTCTGACTTAGATATACAAACTAAACTATCAGGATCAATTCTTGTTGACGGTTTAAAACCTCAGATTGATAACCATAAGAGTTCTGTCTTAGATATACAAACTAAGCTATCAAGATCAGGATTTGGTGACGATATAAAACCACATATTGTCAATAAGAAGAGCTCTGACTTAGATATACAAACTAAGCTATCAGAATCAGTATTTGTTGACGCCATTAAAAGTAATATGGAAATTCATAAAACAAAATCTAGTTCAACCAAGAGCAACCTAAGTGAAGTAATTACTAAAGAACAAGCGAACAATCAAGAAGAGAACGTGACAAAAACTTTAGAATTTTTAGATCATACTTTAGTATTAGAAACCAATGGCAATAATGATAATGAATACGATATGAATATAAAACACGAACCAAAATCACATCTCATTCTAGAAGAAACACAAAGTGAACTAACGATAAATAGAAGTTTAGACAAAAACAAGGAAAACGCCTCTATAACATCATCAAAAGATTATTTAAACGAAATACAATCACAGGTAGATAGATCACAGCTTGAAATTTTGGGTGAAAGTGTTACCCAGAAAAAACTTCTAGAAGAGAATTCTAAAAATAAGAACGAGAATAGTGATTATCAAAGTGGTCAAGATTATAAAGAAGTTTCCGACATTGAGATTGATGAATCGAGTGCTAATACGGTAAATAAACTTGAGGACTACAAAAAGGATATAATTTCTACGGAATATGTAACCGACAATATTTCTGAGATTTCTAGTAATTTAAAAAGTTGTAAAGGTCTAAATCTTGAAGAAACTTCAATGGTATGTAAAATAATTTTATTTTAAAATGAAATGAAATGTCTAAAATAAAGACGTATGGTAAAATAAAGTATATGATCGTATTTAAATTCTCAGTTACAATATTTTTTCTTAGTAGTAGATCACGCGATTAATTATATATAAATATTCAAATATACCTATGTCCTATTACTAGGATGTTAAGTAAAATGTATAGTTAATATTTTCATAAACTACCTTTCAGTTTACTACTCGCCGACCATCCCCGGACAATTTCTTAGATAACGTTAGCCATAAAAGAGGATCTTCAATAAATTCACCAAACAAAACGTTAGATGAACAAATTAAAAATTATTCAACTGAGAATGAAAATAACAAAAATATTGAAATTGATAAAGACAGTATCGCTAATCTAAAAAACAATATGGAAAGAGAAACACTTTTGAAAAATGAAATTTCTTCTCAGAAAATATCCAAAAACATCGACCCATTTAGTACAGAAGATATATTATCGAACACTCTAATCACGGAACAAAATATTATATCTCCTTCTGAAACAAAAAAGTTTAGTACTGATCATGTTGTTCAACAAAATGGAAGTGAATCTGATTTTCCAAGCATTAAATATAAGACCTCCAGCAAAGATTACAAAAATGCTGTGATTGAGAAAATGGTTGAACATTTTAATGTTTCAGAAAAACAAAATAAGATTTCTTTGACAACTCCAAGATTTGCAGAGCCTAATAAAATATTTTCTACTAAAACCATTCCAACCGTTACAACCGGTAAATATTTAAATGGTTCATACGATACTTTAAAACCAGATTTCTTGTCGAATTCAAATGTAAAGAGAGATGTAAGAATATCATTTGATGATAAAAAACTTCATAATCCAAAACCCTCTTTGGAAAATGATATACACAAAGTTATGATTGTTGATTTAGCATTTCAAACATACGTAAATGAGAACAAAGAAAAAATATTGCGAACTTTCGACATTTCTAAAGAACCACAGAGATTTCCAAATGATAGCATCTCTGTTGTTAAGTCCTCGTTAGAATTAAATAACAAATTATCATTTGCAATTAATTCTCAAACAAAACTCTCCATCGAAATTAGTGTAGACAATGCCGAAGGAAAACCGCTTGAAGTAAAAGGTATGAAAATAGTTATTACCGCTTTTCACATCCGTTCTTATACTCAAAATCTTACATTACTCTAGTCAGATATATTTTTTTAATATTACAGAAGCAAACAAAAATACTGGTGTTGATATCCATAAAGAAAATAACAAACATATAGATATAAAGGACATAGAGATATTGCAAAGATCTTTAGCGACTATTTACGAAAATGACCTAATTCCAGTGGAAAAATTAATAAGAAACTTGGTTGTAGAAATAGACAAAATAGCAAAATGTCGGTCTCTAATCTTAAATAAATTGATTGCCACAAAGAAACTTAAAACACTAAAGCCAACGTACTGCAATAAAAGATGTGGATGCTTAAGAAAATAATATTGAATGAAAATAGAATTTTGTTACAAGCAATGTTTTTTCAATAATTTTTATATCGCAGTTAGTAACTCCAGCTTCATTTCTACCTAAACTTCTGCTTATGCTTAAAAAATATATATAACGCTTTTATTTTCTGGATTTCATGGTTTCTTTGGTGATAACTGATAAAAAAGTCAAAATGTATTTCTAAAGGAAAGGGCCGTAGGCATTTGGTCAAAGCCTCCAACAGTCTTGAAACTTATTCCACATGAAAGCTTTCGGGGTATCATTCTGCATAATATGGTACCCAAGTCAAAAACGAGTGCGAACATTGTGTTTTGGACCATTCTATAATCTCAAATGATTCAGTTATAAAAGTTGTAATACAAACAATACTGTATGGACCTTACGCATGAGTATTTACAGTAATATTTAAAGGAGCTAGAACCCGTAGTAGTAGTGGATGAAATGCTTAATATCCATAAAACTTTCATATGGCAGAGTTTGAAGACTATTGAGGATGTGACCAGGTGCCATACAGCCCAACAAATTAAACTTACTTAATTAATACATAATAATAATAGTTGGATATTAATTTATATATTATTTATAACGTAAAGTTATTTTATACGTAATATAAGTTATTTCAGTTATTTGGTAAGCTTATGTATTTATACTTTTTGTTTTTTCAAGTTATTACTATACATCTATACCAGAGGCTGAATCTCCTTGTTTTTAAAGACCAATCTACGATAAGAGCAGATTCTTGAACACGAACATTAATTGTTTGACAACAATATAATCTGATACGTAATGTAAACAAAATAACAAACATACATAGCGAGGACATAGAATGCCTCTTCGGGATTAACCTACTATCATAAAACAGTATAATTTAAAATACCTTTGGTGGCATGTAATGAACACACTTTAATTCAACGTAGTTGTGTGAAACAATCCTTATTGTAACAGTTAAACAGTTTACTAATGAAACATTTTAATTTTGTGTATATTAGAATATCGGAATTCGGAATTTGTGTAGAGGTTCTATGTATTGTGTTGGCTGTTCAGAAAAAAGTAATTAAAAAGTACCAAAAAATATATTACATTATCTGCCTATAAACAGGTTTCCCCTCTAATTGTGTTCTAGCTTTGTGTAAAATAATTTGAAACAGACTAAAGTATCTATGTAAGTAAATACATCTTATTAAACATATCATAATTTTTACAAAAAGTAAAAAAAAATACAGTGATCGTCAGGAGTTCGTCGACAGATATCGAAAATTTACTAAAAGATAATTTGAAAATTAGAAATAATTCCATACAAACCTACCAGTTATTTCATATTTGATTTGTGGATGGCTTAAGTACAGATGCATTTGTATAATTAGGTATATTGCACGTAAGTACCTATCTACTAATGTATGACCTCAAATATTGACTTATATGATTCGTCATATTTTTTTATTTACTCAAGTGGTTTAATTGTTAATTTTTTTTTTTATAATATAAGGGTAGCAGACGAGCATGCAGTCCACCTGATGGTAAGTGGCTACTGCCGCCCATGGACATCTGTAATCAACCCCAGATAGGATTAGATATTCCTACCTGAGGTCGGCCACAGATGCGCCGCTACCCCTGAGGACTAAGCTGGAACGCCTCGGAAAAGTCTGTCTCCCTTACCACACCCTTCAAACCGGAACACAGCAGCGCCTAACACTGCTGTTATTAGGTAGAAATAGGTGTGGCGGTGGTGCCGCTGGAGTCGAACCACAAAGGGTTCTACCACCTTCAACCTACAAAGAATTCACTTACATTGTTTCACTGTTGATAAGTATTTTAATAGCAGATAATTAAAATTCACGCCCAAAATAGTTTTCTATAATTCGGTCTCGTTTTATAGTCCTGAATTTATTGATAAAGTTTTTGTAAGGATTTAGGCGTCTAGTATTTTAACAATATTTATTATTGTGTAAGTATAAGGTAAATTATAAAAAAGTTTCGCTAGGATGTTACCAAAAAATCTTTTAACAATGAAATACTAGTATTTTTAAACAATGAAACCTAAAATGTTACTTACTGTATTCAATACACGTAAACATTAACGCTAGAGAAAAATATATTTTACAAATTTAACGCATACTCTTTACATTCGGTGGTGGTTTAAACAAACCATATATATACCTACAGGTTTTATCATAATGACCTTAATGACATATACATTTAATATTTCATTTAAATACTTTTAACATTTACTATAATAATCAACACAGGTACGTGTAGATTATTATAGTAGGGGAAACTGGGGACACTTGATCCTTACGGGAGACTTGGTACACTGGATTTACAGAGCTTCTGTGAACACTATATGATTTTAGTGTGGCAACATTGGTTGTCTATGATACGTTATAACTTTCTAAACTTGGTACTCTTGTCCAATTTGATATTTAAGCAGATGGCGGATGATTGTGTGTTTCGTGTCGCAGGAAAATATTTTTCGTAAGTTTTCATTTTGATTAAATAATTGGTTAGTAAACTTATTTTGGGTAAGTAACACTTTTAAACTATTCATTATCTATTGGATAATAATAAGGTTATATACAATATTTGAAACAATAAAATTAAACACTAATTAAACTAAAAAATAATAATAATCAAACTATATACTAATAGAAACTTATTTACAAAATGTACATATATACAAAAACGAAATACAAAAATATGAAAACATAAAAACTACCATAAAAAATGATCACCATCGCTGTCCTTGGGAAAGGTACCCAAGATGCTGGCAGCATTTCCTCTTTGAATGGCTATAGCAATTCGTTGAGCGAAATGCGTGCCAGCTCCTGGATCTCCAGAGACGTCTACCAATCGTGTTGACAGTTGTTTATACAACTGCCAAGCATCCGGGCCCCATGGACCTAAAGTTACAACACCAAACGCCGCAAATATGTAGTTATTACACAAACTAACATATTTATGACGCTTGGCGTTTTCAGCAGCAGTAGCCGCCGCCCCCGCGCCTGATGATGATGCCTGGAGGTGAGAAGGAGCCAGTGTGTCGACACACGTAGCGTCCCACACCAACATCCTTCCCCCCTTCCAGGGTATTAACGTCATACCGTCAGGCCTCTTGCCATCGTCACGTGCGAGACCATTCGGCTCTAAACAAGCCGGCACATTAGTGGTGACAAAAGCTCGACGAATGACGTCATTGATGGTGGCGTGGCACGATAAGCGACCAGCACTGCGCTGACTAGAAAGTCCATGGTGTCCAAATACATCGACGTCTGCACCGCAATGACAGCGATGGTGCTCAACTGTCTTTACACCCAGACGCAAACGAGTACAACCTGATAGAGTTAGATTGTCTAAAAGTGTACCTATATTTCCCGAAGGATATACCTGTAGCCAAAACCCCGACTCCCGCTCTGCTACTGCAAGGAGACGAGCCCTCTCTGCAATATTATGTGCAGAATCAAGAAGCTGATGTCGCACAAATATGCAGAGGGGTTCGTCCCAAAATTTTTGTAAATTTAAATGTACCGGAAATTTTAGATTTGGTCCAGCCTGTAACCAAGCATACCCAAGCCTCCATGCCTAACGGGTAATGAAGCCTGGGTCCAAGCGCGTTCATTCATATGACAATTTAGAACAGACGAAAGAGTTTTCATGATGATGTCATCCAATTTTAAACAAAGTTCATTAAATTTCCAAAGGGGTGTACTTCTCAAAAGATATGTAAATTTAGGGACAAATAAACAAAATCGAATAATGAAAAGAGCCATGTGTGAATTAATTTTAAGTAAACGATCTGAAGTTTCATTAAAATTATGAATATTGTTTTCGATAAAACATAGAATTGATTCTGGGAATATCGGTGAGCCCAGGAGGTGTAAAGAATGTTTATCTGAAATTTTGATATTAGGAGCCAAAGTTTTAAATCGTTCAATAATACTATTTTTTTCATTTACATTTTTGGAACTTGAAACAAAAAGTTCACATTTTGAAAAATTTACTTCAAGACCAATATTGCTAAATTTATCCATAATTTCCTGAAAATCTGTAAAAACTGTTTCTGTGTCACCTCCTAGAGAGCCGTCATCCAAATACCACACGTTAAATTTTGAATTTAAATTTGATACAATGGGATGAATAGCCAAACTGAAAATTGCTGGACCAAGTGGATCACCTTGCTGGCAACCTACAGATAAATTTAATAAATGATGTTTCTTTATTTAATTCGAATATGATACAATTATTATGAAATATACTTAAACTAAATTTAAAACAAAGAGAAATAAAAATATTTACAGTAATCAAAAAATAACTTAAACTATACTTAAATGATGTTTGTATACTAACTTTGACGGAGTACCATAACATTGCCAAAGAAAAGGATAAATAGATGGAGTAACTTGTTTTACTTGATCCAGCAAGGTGATCCTGTCATTATCTATGTTTTTAAACGTCTGTTTCATAGAATAGTGTTAATAGTAGTAGATTTTTTTACAATATCTTTTTATAACCACATTATAGCTAGGGTACACTTGGTACACTTTCTTATGGGAGATATGATACCCCCGCATCAAGCATCCACTAATGTTTATTTTTGAATAATTTCAGGGTCCAATATGCCTAGAGTATATAAAACAATAGAAGGTGCAGGAAAAAAAATCAATCATAAGATTCTGTGATAATAGGAACATTAAGTAATGTTAGCTGAAAACATAGTTACTCGTATATGTGATTTATCAAAACAGTGGATATGTTGTTGTTGTTTCTACTTTATCTACTAAGCAAATAAATCAATGATAAATCAATTTTAACATATTTTTTATCATTTCGGTATCATATGAAAATATAGGAGACTTATTTCCCTCAGGATCAAGTGTTCCAGAGAGGGGGACCAAGTCAGACATATATATGGGACACATGGTATCAGTCCCTATACAAAGTTTTCGTGGGCTGGTTACAAAATTTATATACCGATATCATTAGCTTTTATACTTAGTATAGCCAATGAAATTCCACGTATGTCAGTACCAATATATCTAAAATCGGATCAATATTTACCATATAGTGGTCAAGAAACAAAAGGGGGGATCAAGTGTCCCCAGTTTCCCATAAATGTTAATATATATTTTTTTAATATATGGTATAGTCTTATGTACCGTGCTGAAAGTTCAGAGATCGATTTACAACCAGGTAAAAATTGGAGAAATTGAAATATCTCTTCTAAGTCAGTATACCTATACATTTTTGTAGGTCTATATAAATACGTATTTCTATGACTGTCAACAACTCAATCACTGATCACATGCGGATATTGTAAGAACAAAGAACACATTTAAGTACAGCATTTCCGATTTCAAAATACGAGTAACAGGCAATTATTACAAATCTTACGATTGCTTTATCTTTAGAATTAGTTAGCGGACCATAGAACGCTTAATAATTATCGCTATTTAAAATTCATCACTGTACAGCATTCTTTTGACTTCTGTCACATCATGGCTATAAAACTGTAAAGATAACTGGATATAATGAATATGTTTGCGTAGCACATTAAATCATAACACAGATTATCAGCGCGCCAGTAGAGACTGCGCGGATTATGAATTAGGTGTAAATTACCACGCGAGGAGCTTGGTTGTATCGATAATATATTCAATAAAATTATATTCGTTCGTAAGTGAGACACGTGAAACCGGTAAATGGTGACAATACACTATTTTCGATATAAATCTTTTTCTTATAAGTGTTAATTCATTAGTGATATTGAATAGCATTGAAGATGACACAAGACAAAGTAAACACTATATCTGCTGAAGTAAACAGGGATGAAAAGGAAGCGTTCGATTTGGATCAGGCTCTTTCCGTTGCAGGTGAGTGCATTATTTAGTAAGCTGTGCTATCATAGATGCTATTGTCAATCCTCAATAGGATAAGATTTTTACGTGAATTTTTTCCTGACCACACCTTTCGAACCAGAACCCAGCAACGTTCACCACCACCTATACGGCGCAAACCGTCCAACCGAATCTTTGCAATTAATCATCAATTTTAAGTAATAAATATGTGACTATATAACTCCGTCATAATCTCTAAAGACTAAACTTAAACTTCTAATGCAATCAATAAGTTTGATTATAAACCTAACACCAACAGATTTTAATTTATATTTAATCTTGCTGGAGCAAACTGATAAAAAACATAATTTATTTGTATTATTATAAATGTAGCGAATAAGGGACCTTCCAGTAGGCACATACGTTTTTGATAATACGAGTAGATAGGTAATATTTAATAACTACAATGATCGTCAAAGCTTCATATTTGTTACTGTTACTTTTTGTTTATTACTTACATTCAATTCTTAATTATTATAGGTCTTGGAATATACAACATAAAGTATACAGTAGTGCTATCTCTTTTTCTCATTGGAGCTATCCTCGAACCAGTTGGCTACGCATACATACTGCCGTCTTCTAAATGTGATTTAGAAATGACTGATACTATCAGAGGCTTTGTAGGATCTATTCCATACATAGGTAAGCAAATATTATTTGTATTTAGTTACTTAATATAAAAATAATGTTATAGAACCGTTTAGTATGATAGTGGAGAAATTAAAATACAAAGACAAATACAATATTTGAATAGGTATAGTCCGCGTAAAACTGCTAGTCCGCTCCGAATATAGAAATGAATCGCGTTGCCATAGTAAATTGTATGACTAGACCTGCTCGCAACGACTTCAGAGCGGACTAGCAGTTTGGCGCAGACTATATGTACGGCGAACTTTGGCAAATTTTAGCATGACAGTTTAATTCTGAATTCAGGGTTCGTTATGACCACAGAAGAGTTATGACAGCATTATTTTACGTATTAATTGATAGAGAGCACACCTTTTTTCAAAATTAACTCAATATTCTGTGTTGTATGCCCTAACTTCTAAATTTAAGTATAATTTAATTGAAATAATTAAGGTACTTTAAACTTTTGGATTATTATTATTTTCATACCACGTAGATACCAAATGTTCCAGACATGAACTTATATCATTTATAGAGTGAGCCTTAACAATTTTGAATATATTAAAAAAATAATAAATCATACAACCACACTCATAGTCCACTATCTTTAAAACTTCTTATATCATGGTCGCACATTATAGAAAAGTACACAACATAATCTAAATTAATGATTTCGTTGTTTCCTTGGCACAACCCTGAACGCGTTACGTCACAAAGGTCATCACATGACATACAACACCCAAATGTTTAGGAACATATACATATATAGTACTATTTATAAGTAATAAGGAACACGGAATTTATGTTAAAATAGATATTATTGGAAGCGCAAGTATAAGTGCAAATATAATACTAACAATAATTCTCGTACCTACGTAAAGATAAGAAATAATTATCAGCAAAAGATTATTTTCGGGCAAAAATTACAATACAGGTCAACTGTACTATATGCGTATTATTTTGCTAATAACAACAATAATGCGTCAATATCTGTACGAGTATAATCTACAAAGTAATAAACCGAATAATCTTAATTGCTACACGAGTTGCCTTCCTAATCTATGCAATTTATGGAAACGTAATAGACGACAGACAACAATAATACTTATATGAAATTAATTAACGTTGGTGTACTGTGTACAATTTAATTACGTAGTTACTTAAGAATAATTATATATAATAATTATAAAATAATAATTAAATAATTATAGTTGTAATTTTTACATTATAAAAATCGCAAATTAGCTTGCACTCCACCTGATGGTAATTGCCACAATTGGACATTTATAATCAACTCCAAATTATCATTTAAGTCTTATCTGAGAACGCTTTAGCAACCCCTAAAGATTAATTTGGAATGCTTCGTGAAGTGTACCTTCTTTAACCAGAACACAGCAGCGCTGCTCATCAGAAATGGGTGTGGCGGTCGGGCCTCCGAAATTGAACTACGTAATGTTCTACCACATATAACACGATAGTTATAACTAATTTTAACTAAGTACTTAACGGTATAAATGCAGTAATATTTAGTTTCTGATTTGTGGTGAAAGCAAATATTAATTACAGTAAATATTTTTCTTTTAAACAATTTAGTTATTTAAGAAATTATTTTCCTCTTCACGTAGGTACCTATAAGTACTTATACCTATTGTTTTTATTTATGAACATATGATTGTGAAACCTGACTTTAATAAGTATATAACATTTTATATTTAATAATTAAAAAAAACGCGATATAAAATAATAAAAAAAAACGCAATACCACTTACTTAAATAGCTTTACTATAACACTTAATTATTTTATGTTAGAGGCTGCAGTATGTTTTTGTCTTATCCCAACATAATATTATAAATGTAAACCTACTACGTTTCAGTAATTAGTAAAGGAAGCGTACCTCCGCATTGCACCAGCCGGGATGGATTTTCTATTGATTAAAAATATAATTTCCAGGTATAGTTATTACTTCTTTTCCATGGGGTTATCTAGTGGATACACGAGGACGGAAACATACAGTTATTTATAGTTCTCTCGCGGCGGGCATCTTGGGCATTGCCTCCGCTTTTATGCCGAATCTAATCAGCTTCATAATTTTGAAGTTCCTCACATCGTTATGGTAAGTTGGTATATCTAGTACATGGTGGAGGTATATTTCAATATCATAATAATAAATCAAAGTTCTATCGTTTCTTGGATTTGCCCATAACTTGTCTAGGAGAAGATAAAAAAATGCGTTTAACGGTCCATTGTGGTAAAAAGTTTAAAAATCTCTACTCTATTATGACAACCATTTAGCGAATCTTTTTCAAATTAAATTCATTTATTATTTAATAGATAAGTATATTAAAAATTATATTTCACAGCATAGCATGCCCAGCAGCAGTTCCATATACATTCGTTGGCGAATTGTGTCCTTTAAAGTACAGAGATATAATGCTTACTCTGATAAACGCCATGCAGGTATCCGGGGCTGTTTTAGTGCCTTGTAAGTTTGTTTTCTTTTGTCTTATCTTTATCTTATTAATCTGCACATTGCGACAAATTCTTCATATGTAATAGTTGATTTAACCCACAAATGTTAACTAGAGCCTTCAGACATCATAGTCGATTTCAAAGAGATATAAGTACTTGAAATCCTTAAGATGTCTTTTTACTTCGTCTACAAGCATCAGATGTTTTAAATTGAGTAAAACAAAAGATGATATAAGACAGACGTGGTCGTATTTTATTTGCATTTTTTTTAAAGTAAAGGTAAATGTTTAATCAGTGAAAAAACCATGTAAAAGTGCAATTATAAATTTACTCCTTTCCTTTTAGTGTTTGCGTGGGCAATCCTCCCATTAAATTTCGAAGCAGACTTCGGCTTGTATTATTTCAAACCATGGAGATTGCTAGCGATCGTGTACTCGAGTATCTTCATCATCGGAGGACTTCTACTCATAAATGGTCCAGAAAGCCCGAAGTACCTCATGTCTCAAGGGCGGCAGGAAGATACTCTTCAAGTTCTCAGAACTATGTACGCTCAAAATAAGAAAAAAACTCCAGATGAGTTTCCTGTTAGTAAACAATAAATAACTTATTTTCTTTTTTCGAGATACATACATTAAATTGAAGTATTGACCTACTATGTATATAAATATTCATATGATTTTTAAATACATCAAGGTACATCATAATATAATATAGTATAATCATAAGCCAAAACAGAAGTCTTGGACTTTCAGATAAAATTGTTTTGATGAAACGATTTCATCATAAAAAACTTTTACTTTAGTCAATCTATTAATAATTTAATCTATTATCGGTCAATCTATTAATCAATGGAAAATTACATACTGTTCATCAGCAAAACGCCTGAAATTCGCCGTGTATATTGTAGGATATAGGAGACACCTACTTATATGCAGAATTAATTTTATTTTATCTTTCAGATAAAAAGACTGAAGTACACCGAAGGTGCAACAAATACGAAAACTTCTTTCTTGATGTCGTTAAAGGTACAGTCAGTGCCCTTATTGAAACCTCCTTACGTGAAATGGATGGCTTTAAATAGTACTCTGATGTTTGGCATATTTGCAACGTAAGTATAAAGAGAATTTCAATATTATTTAATACAAATAGTAGAATTCTTATTGCGACCACCATTTCTTTTTGTACCGACCCTTCATATCAGAATGCAAAATATCTCTAACTCTGCTGGTTGTACTGACTTTACTTAGAAGCTTTCTAAGTTAAGTCTTCCATACCCTTCCACAGGAACACGAAGACTGCTTTACGCTAGAAATAGGTGTGATATGCAAAATTTTCTACCAAAGTAATTTTAAAAAGTCTAAAGACAACAAAAATATTCATACACATTAAAATAACTTTTTAATGGACAAATTTTTGATGTAACATTTATTGCAGATTGAATGGTCTAAACATATGGCTTCCTGAGATCCTCAATCGAGTTTTGTCAGGCGCCGGCGAGGGTACTGCTTGTGAAGTGATTGCACAAGGCGCGAATGAGGTTGGTATGTGTCTAAATTCTACGATTATTGTATCGACTGAGTACTTTTGCTTGTCTGATGAAAATGTCTTTGTATTTTTCTTCATTGGTCTGTCTATTCTTCAACCATCAAATTAATTATGGCGTTTTATCAAAAATAAATATCCTGGCGCCTTATTATAATTATTTTTTGAACTATAATTCGGGAATGCCCATTAATAGTTTATGTTACGTTATTATTATTTGTGTCAAAAGTACAATTGACAATAGTACCTACCTACCTACGAGTATATTTCCTATTCTTATATTGCTTGCTTGTATTACAGACTGTAGCCGACGGGGAATGTATCGACACGATCGACTCATTGACATTTATAATTAACGCCGCAGGAAACTGCTCAGTTGGAGTCATAGCAATAATCACAAGCGTCGTAATCAAGTATATCGGGAAGAAGCTTCTTCTCGTCGTGGTTTACTGCACCATTGGTGTGTTCTGCATCCTCATCAACTTTGTCTCTCAGCAGATACTGTTCGCTATATTCCTGTCATCCATCGCACTTATGGGCTTAGCAATTGCGCCAGTAAATGCATATAGTGTGCAAATATTTCCGACGCATTTGAGGTATGTATCTTCTTATTTCGCCTAAGTTTCAGCTCTCTGCTAGTGATCCTTCTATCAGGAATTTATTTATTTTATTTATTTATTTATTTTTGTACACCTTAAACTAAGGGTTACAAAGGGTAAACTTAATGCCTAATGGCATTCTCTGCCAGTCGACCCTGGGTGATGGCGATAGCATGTGGTAATGTGTGGTGGAATCGCACTTTTATTTAACTAAATATGCCGAAATAAGTAAATGTTATCAGTACACAACGTTTTTGTGTGTCACAAGAATTTTGCTTACATTGTATCATATACAATTTTCTTTCTTTATCTCATTTGACCCATGGTCTTACAGGGGCATGGCAGTGGGTCTATCAATGATGGTGGGCCGTGCTGGATCTGTGGTCGGCTCCAATGTAGCGGGAGCCCTTCTCAATTCGGTGTGCGAAGCGACATTTTATGTGTTTGGGGGAAGTTTAATACGTATGTATCATTTTATTAATCCATTATTTTTTCCTTTAAGTACTTCGGTACATAATTATATTTAAAATGTAGAAGTTTACTATGGTGTATGTTATATGTGTTTATTATTACCTTTAAATAAAAAATATTATCGTAAAACTATAGCTACGTAGGTACTTAACTTATCAATAACCTATACCTATGTATACGATATTTAAGTATTTAAGTACCTACCTTTATAACTACACATATAATATAAGAAAATATTTTACATTATTCTTATGCTGACCTTTTTTTATTAATTTTCAAATTCTTTCAGTTTGTGGCCTGTTATCCTGCTTCCTACCAAAGTCAAGTTCTGAACAGGATGTAAAACAACGCAATATTACTCGATTATAGCCAAAAATGTAGCTTATATCACGCTGCCCGGCGAAATTTAAATATGGCACCAAAATAAGCACCAAATAAGAATAAGAATCATATAAGAATCAAGAATATATATCGGGAGAAATGAAACGAAAACATCCTACTGTTCGTAAATTTTACCGCTCCCAGAGTAAGCGCCGCCCTGGAAGGGTAACCCTAGGCACCCAACCTTTCGTCAACATAGCACAAAATACTAATCTTAACTAGAAAAATCTTGTATATAAAAACATACAAAGAATACTGTATTCAAAAAATAAAATACAAATTATTAATTTGCAGTTTTATTATTATTAAATTATTATTTTTAAAAGTAACCTAAATTATTTTTCTTCCCCAGGAGCCAGTCTTTAGTTTTCTAATTCTGCAGTCTGTCCTAAATTCTTTGTCTGCATACTTAAGTATGGCATAATAAAGTTTTAATATTAGTTTTGACCTATAACTCCTTGGCTTTCACAACCTATTAATGAAAATGTGGCGAAAATGATGAAAGTAATATAGCCGGTGCCGCACGCTCAAAAAACGACTAAGTCGGCTGCACCTCAGCCCCAGGTGTTACCAACGTGAGATGGGGCCAGAGTGTCGACACAGGTCGGGTCCCATACCAGGGGTCGTCCAAAACTCCGCGGCACTAAAGTGCCATCGGGTCTCTTGCCCGACTCTCTGAATAGACCAGAAGGTTCCATTGTTGCTGGTACTGAAACGGTAGCAAGAGCCCGACGAATAAGATCGTTAAGAGTTCCATGACGATAAAGCCGACCAGCACTTAGGTACAAGACAAGCCATGCCGACCTAACGTGTCCACCTCCACCTCCTGCCCACACGGACAATTTGTATTAGTAAAAATATAGTATAGGTACATATTACTTATTGGAGTTGCCAACATTAAAAAAATGATTTGACATTGACATTTGAGATTCACAATTCACGTGACTGACAAATGACAGTTGACAGGCTGGACAGCGGTCCCTGAAGCCTGAAGGGCCAGAACCACTGAAGTCGGCTAATGTTAAAACTAAACTGCGAATAATGTTGTTATCTCAAAGGAAGTCCAACTTAAATTTCAAATAACTTTGAATTTAAGCCATAAAATTTACAAAGGAGTACTTATTTGCTTATAAGAACAACACTACAATTTTCATATTCTACAACTTTATACACAAGCAATTAAGATGCATAATTTGGATTCTGACAGTGAAGATGAATTGCCTCCAGGGTGGGAAGAGAAGTCGACTGACGATGGAAACGTTTACTTCGTAAAGTAAATACTTTTGTTTTTTTATGCTAATATACTTACTCCAATATAAGATATTAAGGATTCAGGGGTGGCTGTCAAGCTATTGTTATCATCCCACTGCTGGATACAGGTTTCCTCTCATCCTGGCCAAGTGTCTATTGGTAGACTTCACATACCCTTGTGAACTTCTTTTTTACACGCTTTATATTAGCTTCACTTGTATGTTTGTCAGTGAGTAACTCCCTTTTTCAGTAGAAAGAGATCAATATACATTCTTATCTTACCCTGCATGTATGAAATAATGAAATAGAATACTTTTCTACTTTTTAGTTGATTTTATCATAAAAGCGTGTTTTTTAGTTTTTTGAACTATATTTATTTAGATCTCAGTTTTAATGTTCATAAAGTTACCTTCCAATGTTTCCTTCACCATTTAAGCAAATGATATTATTAATTACTAATATGCAAATAACTCTAAAAAATCAGGGATGTGTGCTGAAATTCTAATCACTAGGTTGTACTTTAGTTCTTATAATGTATTTATGATTCTTGTTATCTGATTATTAACTTTCAATAAAATCAATACCTAGACGAATTTTCATAAAGTCTCACATCACATGCCTAATCAATAACATATCATATTCTTTTTCAAGCACATGTAATAACAAAATACAATGGACCCATCCACGGACAGGGCACAAGAAGGTAATTCCCAAAGAATTGCCCCATGGCTGGACAAAAACAGTGGATGACAAGGGGAAAACAGTATACCAGCAAACAGAAACGGGCAATAAAACCTATGTAGACCCAAGACTGGCATTTGCTAAGGAAGAGAAGAAACATACTTATGACTTTCGACAAAGATTTGATGGTTCGTCTACTGCTTATCAGGTATTTGTATTTTCTTAACATTTTTTGTTCTTACAGTTTGTTGCAAAAAGTAATATCATCATAGTAGTAGTATCAGTTAGTTGCAAAAATATATCATGTCTCTGGTATTGATAAGCCAAACAATATTTTAATACTTTAATGTTATGTAGTTTACATTTACATTTATTTGTCTAAGATTCTATTCAATAAGGGTTTACAATATTAGTAGAATGTCATTCAAGCAACAATGTATTATAATAATTTGTTTCTGTACTACCTTACAATATTTACACCTACACACAGACTCCTGTAAATAATTAGGAATAGAATTGTATTCAAACCTATAGCTCATGTTTTGATTATCAAATGCCTCATGTAAGTAAATCTGCTTTATCAAACATTTAAAACCATATAACACAATATTTCTTTATCTGTTGTGTATTTGATAAATATTACTACTTATTATTACAACATTCTTAAATATTTTTATACATACAATTTTTTTTCAATGTTAATTTCAGGTATTACATGGAGTGGATCTCTCAGGTAAGTACGCCTTGATTACGGGATCCAATGCTGGCATAGGCTATGAGACAGCAAAGTCTTTGGCCAGGCATGGCTGCAACATCCTCTTTGCTAACAGAAACATGGAGTCCACTCAGAAAGCCATAGAAAATATTGTACGAGAGACAAATGCATCGGAAGATAATTTGAAATCTGTTCATTTGGACTTGTCGTCTTTTCAGAGTGTTAAGAAATGTGCTATGGCTGTTAAGACTATATTCTCGGAGTAAGTATTTCTAAGTAGTAAGTAAGCAGTGATAGCCAAGTGGTTAAGAAACTCGGCCTTTCAATCCCAGGTTTTGAGGGAATGAACCTGAATATGTGAATTATAATTAATGGTGGTACTAGGCAATGTAATTATTTTTTAACCCTGTATATTATTGTTTAATATTATATTTTACTTAACAATTAAAATATTTAGATCTTTATCTAATTTTTTGTTAAAAATTCTTATATAATATTTTTGTTTTTTTATTTTATTACATTAATTGTTCATTGTTTTCATTTCAGTCATCTGGACATGCTAATACTGAATGCTGGAGTGTTTGGATTACCACATGAACTAACGGTGGATAATCTAGATAGGACCTTGCAAGTGAACCATCTTAGCCATCTTTATTTGGCATTGTTATTAGAACCCTTATTGAAGAGAGGTTCACGAGTTATATTTGTGTCTTCTGAATCACACAGGTATATAAAATAAATACAAATATTTTAATTAAAGTCTCTATTTATACTTACTACACAGCTAGTAGTAGTCCACAACTAGTAGGTATTCATAGAAGACTTTATGAAAAACTCAAACAATTTTATTAAAAAAAGTAGTTTAACACAGATTGCTTCTGTGAATAGTAGTGACTACTTAACTTTCGTAGACATCCACGTACACGCCACATAGGACGAGAATTTTACCAAAAATAGATCACAGCTCCTGGCTACTCCTCCGGTCTGGTCTGAGATGCTTGAAAAAGTGAATCTGACTCATTATTTCCTACAAAGTTAACATAGCAGCATAACCACGGTGGTAACACTAGAGTTGTACTTTCAGAAGGGATAAAACCTTGTAAATAGTAAAATGTAACATACATTTAGAATCTGGTTTATTTTTATTTTTAAAAAACATAATTCATTTCAGAATGCCGGATATTAAAAATGTTTTTGTAAACCGAGATTTGTCTACATCCAAGGACCATTATGCATACAATTTATTTGCTTACAACAATTCCAAATTCTACAATGTCATAACAGCAAAGGTAAGTGCAAGTTTATCAATGTAGCTGTCATTGATAATACTAAATTGCGTGAAAATCCCAGATTAGTGTATTTACAGATATGAATGGCCATATGGTTGATAGTAAATAAATGTTTACCATAAAGATTTTTTTTATAATATTGTAGTAGCAGACAAGCATGCAGTCCACCTGATGGTAAGTGGCTACTGCCGCCCATGAAGATCTGTAATCAAACCCAGATAGGATTAGATATTCCTACCTGGGGTCGGCCACACATATGCCGCTACCCCTGAGGACTAAGCTGGAATGACTCAGAAAAGTATGTCTCCCTTACCACACCCTTCAAAACGGAACACAGCAGCGCCTAACACTACTGTTATTAAGCAGAAATAAGTGTGGTGATGGTGCCGCCGGAAACGAACCACAAAAGGTTCTACCACCTTCAAAGAATTATAATTCATATCCATGTACCAAAATGCTTATGTTATTTTATATTGTTTTTATAATATTGGAATAGCCAACAAGCATTCAGTCCACTTGTAATAGATCCAGTCACCAATGGATATTTGTAAACATTTAGAACGGGGGTTTCTACCTGAAGTATTGAGCGAGGAAAATGTTACGTTAAAGTCTACTGTAAAGGACCTGAGCAACCGCCTTAATATAATGGAACAGCATTCACGTATGAGTAATGTAGAGATTCAGTGCATACCAGAATACAAATCCGAAAATTTAGTGAATGTTGTAACTCAGATTGCGAATATAACGGGGCACAAATTGAAAGAAGAGGACATACACAAGTGCACTAGAATAGCAAAATTAAACCCTGAACACAAACGCCCGCGTTCAGTTATAGTAAGATTTTCAAACCCCCGCGTACGAGATAACTTCATGGCAAGTGTGATTCAGTTCAATAAAAAACATCGTGACAATAAATTAAACACAAGCCATATTGGTATTGGCGGGGAGGTAAAACCTATTTACATCGCCGACCATCTTCCTCCTGAAACCAAAAAAATACACGCTCTTGCCAGAGAAGCAGCCAAAAGACTTCACTATAAATTCGTCTGGACAAAAAATGGTCGCGTGTTTATGAGAAAAACCGAGACATCGGAACACATTATGATACGTGAACCTTCCCAGTTAGAATCACTATCGTAATATAGCTTTTACTATTGATTTTATAACATATATTTTTAAATAATTCCCTATATTTAACTTTTATTGTAATTTTTTATTTTTATTATTATTTTCTATATTTAACTTTTATTTTGAATTTTTTGTACTTGAATAGCTTATGGATTTGTTAAAAATTTATTACCAGAATGTCAGAGGTCTGCGTAGTAAATGTCAAGAGGTGAGACTTAATATCATGAATAACAATTTTGATGTTCTTGTGTTCACTGAAAGCTGGCTCCGTCAAGGTGTCTTTGACGGGGAAATTATTGATGCTCGCTACAATGTGTACAGGCGCGATAGAGAAGGTAAAAATGGAGGAGGTGTCATTATTGCTGTTAAAAATAGTCTGGTATCATGCCGTTTGTCGAAGTGGGAAAGTAGTTGTGAAGACCTATGGGTCACCATTGAGACTCTATACTTAGGCAAGACCAAACACCTAGCTATTTGTGCTGTCTATTTACCACCGCCAGTTAAAAGCGAAGGATTAGGAAGTTTCCTGGCCAATGCAGGTGCTGTTATAAGTCAGAATCAAAATTACAATTTTATATTAGCAGGGGACTTCAATTTACCCAATATAAAGTGGTCAGAAGTACCCGGTCTGAAATATCTACAGCCATACAGTAGCTCTGCACTAGACTCTTCTTTTATTGATTTTAGTAGGGAAAATGCTCTGCAACAGTACAATCACGTATTAAATACTAATCAGAGGTTATTAGATCTTGTCCTATCAAATAATTTAGACCTCTCAATATCTGAAAACCATAATCCTATTAGTGTAGTGGACCCTCATCATCCCCCTTTAAATATAATGGTATCAGTTAAAAAAATAGAAGTGGTAAAGGAAAAGACAAATGAGAGGTTTAATTTCTATAAAGCTGACTATGTTAATATTATACAAGACTTGAACAAGGTTTCTTGGTTAAAAGTACTATTGCCTCATGAAGATGTCAATACAATGCTCTCAGCATTCTATAAAAAGTTAGATGAAATTATAAAAATACATATTCCGAAAAGTAATACAAAAAATAAGAAGTATCCAATTTGGTTTAATAAAACACTTATTTCCCTATTGAAGCGTAAAAATAAATACAGACTTAAGTTTAAAAATTACAAAAACCCCCTGGATCGACTTGAATTTGAATATCTGCGTGATCGCTGCTACAAACTAATAAAAATATGCTACAAGAACTACATTGAAAATATTGAGCACAACATTGCAAAAAACCCTAAATACTTTTGGACCCACCTTAAAAATATTAAAAATTCTACTAACACTTATCCATCAAAAATGACACTAGATGGCAAATTGGCATCTGATGGACCAAGTATATGTAATCTTTTTGCAGAATACTTCTCTTCTGTTTACTCTAAAACTAGTCTCCCTTGTAACGATTTCCTTCAGACAGTCTCCAGTAACTCTCTTTGCTCAGTCCACTTTACTCGCTTCGAAGTCTATAAAAAATTAAAAAGACTTGATTTACGTAAAGGGGCCGGCCCAGATAATTTACCTGCAATTTTTCTTGTCAAATGCGCAAGTTCCCTTTCGCATCCCATCAGCATAATTTATAATAAGTCCCTTAAATCGGGTACCTTTCCTGATATTTGGAAACGGTCAAGAATAGTACCTATTTACAAAAAGGGACGACTTGACAACATTACTAATTACCGGCCTATATCCATTATTTCAATATTAGCAAAAACCTTTGAATCGCTTGTACAACCGCTTTTATCTCGACACGTCTATCAAGGAATTTGTAATGCTCAACATGGGTTTGTACGTTCTAAGTCGACAGCAACCAATCTATCTAACTTTATAACTTATCTTACGAGTAAAGTTGACGCACGTATTCAGGTAGATACAGTTTATGCTGACTTATCCAAAGCGTTTGATAGGGTTGATCATCAAATTCTCTTGAATAAGCTATCAAGTTTTGGTTTTGGCGGACCCTTGTTACTATGGCTTTCTTCTTACCTTAATAATAGACCTTCATGTGTAGTAGTCAAGGGTTACACATCTGATTTTTATATTGCTTCCTCGGGCGTGCCGCAGGGTTCTATATTGGGGCCACTCTTATTTAATATTTTTATAAATGACGTCACGAATGTCATTAAAAATTCTAAGTGCTTTATTTTTGCTGATGACATTAAAATTGCTAAACCAATAAAGTGCGTTAACGATGCTAAAGCTTTACAAGATGACATAGACAGATTATCTACATGGTGCAAACAAAACGGAATGCTCCTAAACCCTGAAAAATGCTCCTTAGTCAATTTCACTCGTAATCACAATACTTTCAAAGTAGCTTACCACATAAACGGCATAAATCTTAATACAGTGCAATCACAAAGAGATTTGGGTGTAACTTTTGATAACAAACTAACCTTCATCGAACATATTGATAGCATCTGCAAATCAGCACGTAAAATGTTGGGCTTCATATTCAGAAATGCAAAAGATTTCAAAAAATTAAGCACAATAAAGCTACTGTACATCACACTAGTTAGAAGTCGGCTTGAGTACTGTTCTGTAGTATGGAACCCTCACTATCAAATCCATAAAGATCGCATCGAAAGCATACAACGACGTTTTACTCAGTTCTTCAGTCACGGACAGTTTAAACGGGCTCCATACAATGATCGACTTAATATATTTAATCTCTCAACACTATCAGACAGGCGCAAAATAATTGACATTACCTTCTTATACAAGATACTTAATAATTTTGTTGATGATATAGAGCTCTTAAACCACATTAAATTCAATGTGCCGTCGCGTATACCACGACACCCTACACCCTTGCTTGCCCACACTATATACAGAACTAATTTAGGACACCACTCCATTTTTCCTCGGTTATGCAGACTTCTGAAGGAATTTTTAGCTAAAGATTTTACTATCGACCTCTTTCATGATGGACTTGAAGCCTTTAAAAGAAAAATATATAGAGTCTTGCACCCCATTCCCAGCCATCCAAATCTAAAAGCTGTGTAATACCTGTTCTTTTTTTCTTTTTTTTAAACTTTAGGCAACCTTATAATTTCCAATTTGTAATGTATTTTTTGTCATGTTATTAGTTGTGTACATCTATGTGTGTTTATGTACTCTTATATGCTAGCTGTCTTCATTTGTAATTGAAATTCCATGTTATTCTTTTTTGGCCTGTGTTATCTATAAGTTTTGTTGCATGTAATTTTGTTAATGAAGCAATAAATAAATAAATAAATAAATAAATAAAATGAAGTCAATTCCAATAACGTTGCCATTCCTTACCACTTCAACAACCTTCCTCTGATAAACAAGTTAGTCATATTTTTGAGTAATCTATTTTCTTGTGTGTGTCTTGCAGATACTGAGTGAACATTGGAAGGATAAGGGTGTGTGGGTCAACTCTCTGCACCCTGGAAACATGGTTTACAGCAACCTCAGCAAGTCTTGGTGGTTGTATCGACTGGCATTTTTTATTGTCAGGCCTTTCACTAAATCATTGGTAATTAATATATAAAATAGATTAGCCTTAGATTGGAGCAGAAGTTTTCTAAGTTCTTATACAGAATTTGAGAATCAATTATATTGTAATATCTCACAAAGTTAATGTTTAACATAAAAAGTTACATCTAATTTGTAGTGCCTATATTGACCTTTTAAAAAATAATTAAATTTTTATTTAATTTTTAAATATTTTTGCATTGCAGCAACAAGCAGCGGCTACTACAGTTTATGTAGCAACTGCAGCAGAACTAGATGGCGTTACTGGGCTCTATTTCAATAATTGTTTCTACTGTGAAGAGAGTTTGGTAGCACGAGATATAGAAATCGCGCAAGAACTGTTTGCCATTTCTCTCCAAATGATACTAGAACGGACTGGGTCAGACATTGTACAGACTTACCTAGACAAGTATGCTATGAAGTTAGACAAAGGAAAATCTTGATTAAAGTATTGCACCTTTAAACTTCATTGGCATTGAATTGTATTCATTGAATTAAGGTCAAAGTATATACATAGATTTTAAGGTAACTTTAAGGTATTATTTATGTTAAAAATAAGAAACTACAATTCTTTTATATTAAATGAATACTTGAAGTTCGAAGTTGATCACAGATGCTTCGTAAGTCCCGTGAATTAGGCTATTCATATATAATAACCACACTGCATTTCAGAATGCCGCCGGAGGCACACTTTGGTTATTATACGATATTTTTTGGTTTGTAACAATACCGATGTAATGTGTAGGATTTTGTTTATTGTAATATATTCATACGAATGTTAATTATATGCATAGATTAGTAAAGATACTTCGCCGCCTTGAAATTGAATGAAGCCACAAACGGCTTATTACTAAGTTATTTTTTTTAATTCTTGACAAATAAAAACATTTTAGAGAAAATTTACGAATATATAACTAATACTGCGTTATTTACATAATAAATAAATAATTATTTCAAATATTTTAGGGACATTTTAGCACGGGACGTGGCAAAACTTTTTTACGCAACTATTTCAATTCTCAAAACTGGGTACATTTTCTTGTTAGGAGTGAGTAATCTTTACTTATCTATGTTTATATGTTATTATGTAACTACGATGTTGATTTTGGAGCCATTGTATATAACTTTTTCCTTTGATGTATGTTATTATTGAAATACAATATAAAAAAGATGGTTGTTTATTGTTTCTGTATTATTACTTTGAACAAATGTGCGGGGTTAGCTGAGAAAGTAATACCTGTTACTTTTTTTTACTGAATGGATTTAGTAGATTTTATTGAATAAAAAATGGAATAAAACATAAAATGACTTTTGCCTTTTTGTCCAGAGACAATGAAAAGTATCGGATTTTCGTTCGGAAACGTATCGTATCTCATATTGTTTGGTTACCTATTTTTTAGTATGAAATATAAATAATACCCATTAAATTAAATTATATATATATTATCTTATTATATACCTTTGTTTTTAAAAAGTTGGTTAGTATAATTATATTTACATTATGCCGTTACCATTTTTAAAATATTAAAATAACATGTCGTTTCCGGACATGAGATACGTTTGTGTGTCAAGGTAAATTGTCAGAGTCAGTGAGTGAAATATGAAAATGAGTGAGCTGTATAAAAAAAATCATAGTTCAGTGGTTTATTGTTGTAAAGAAATCGTTTGATTGTTTATTTTTCAAAGATTTTATGCTAGAAATGAACAAATATGTGTTGTTCATAAGTTGTAGTTACTAAATGCGGCCTAGAACGCAATTTACAGCAAATAATGCTACTTAGGACGCTTCCAACAATCTGTCAGTTTTACATTTATAAAACCAGTGTCTAGTTCAACTTAAATCTAATGTTTGGTACATTAAAATGAAGGATGTGTGGTGTTCCCTAACTGGAGTTTTGGTGCTTTAAGTTTTCACAATGGGTGATAAAATGAACAGAGAATATTTCGCGCCTGGCGCCGCAGCCTTCAATTACAACAATGTGGTGAGTACGGTTACTAGACTTTCATTTCGTAATGCATTTATAGATTGAAGTCCGTGGCATCACTCATATAACTGGCTTATATATAATCAGGACTCGCACTGTTCTGCTTTGTACTACAAGCCTTGTGTGGTCCAATAGCTTACTTAAATTAGGAGTGCCAACTTAGTTTTTAGGGTTGTGCAAAACTTGTAATCGATTTGAGATAGACTAGTGTTCTATTCGAAGTTAATTACAGATATCCATGAATGACTATTTAATATCACATAATATAGTATGTATCTTTGGTACATCTACAACAATTACACAGGACATTGACATTTTGAAAGATAATGGTCTTACTAAATTGATTTAGTAAGACCCTTACCTTCTTACGATAGTATTCATTTTTCATCTCCTAGGCCTATGCCAAACTGCAAGTCCGCACTGAAGTTGTTGCATGTAGGTATAGTTATAAAATTTGCTATGGTGATGCAATTCATTTCTATATTCGGAGTAGACTAGCAGTTTTACGCAGACTATATATTACTCTCGTATCAACTTGAATGATATTCAGTTTTGTTCTGAATTTGCCAACAATAGTGATTTACTATCTGCATTAATATTTTTAAAAGATTGTTAAATTTTTTTACTGTAAGCTTTATAAAAAGACTATCAAATGAACATTTTTCATATAAATTACACTTAAAGTAAATACTTAAAACATTCTTATATCTATTTACAAGTCAAGTCTGGCCCATTAAATTTTTTTTTAAAATTGTTAACATAAAAGTCTTTTCTGGATAATCTATTATGTAATATATTATGTAGGTCCATCTATTTTACAATATTTCCCACCTCCAAAAATGTCACTTAGTTTATCATTTTAGATCTTTGGTTTACTTAGCTTCATCTGCGTCAGCCATTGGTAACATCTATGATTGACTTTAAAACACAACATTGCTTGCAAATCCATGCTTATAAGTAGGACCTAATTGTATTACAACAATGTTTAGTTGGAACAATTAGTTCAATGGAAAGTGTTTCCTCGTTAAACTGTTACCTTATCTACTTGCTGTTACCTAATATGCCTTATGCCAGCACACTAACTTATTCTTAGCTGTATACATACTTTATAATATGAAAGATAACTTATCGATTCAGAATAACCTATAAAAAAATGTATCTCAAGGATTTTACAGCACATAAAAAATGCATTTTTTACGAACATTTTTTACCAAAATAAGATGTTATAATAAGGACTTTACTTTTGCATTAATAAAATAAAAACGATTAATAGTCAAGTTTTAAATTAAAAAGAAGACCCTGAAAGTAGAGGATATAAAAAATAAACTGTCTAATTCCCGAAACTGAGATATCCCGTGGCATTAAACATGCATACTGTTTTATTATAAAGCCTGTTGTTTGTTTTGGCAAATTAATGTCTTTCTTTAACAACTTGTTTAATTTTTTATCAGTTACAATGAGTACTGATGTTTATTTTATAAAACTTAAATATATTAAAAGTTGTGTACATAGATACAAAGCATTCTATTTGAAATACACTAAATAAACAGTGCTCATAAAATACAAATTAAGGAGTACATACAGTATGTACACGGCACAGTACATACAATAAACATAGTAGTAACATTGAAGTTATCAAAACCAACTCTTCTTTTTCATACAATTGGGGTACTTTTCACCAGAGATGTGTGAGGTAGCTAAACAGTGAGCAAGGTCAAAGCTAAGCTACAAAAATATTTCAGTTTCTTTCATAGGTAAGTGAGTAGTATGTGATATGCAAGTGCTATGGCTTTATTGATTGCAACTACTTAGCAAGCATTAGCAGCTCCAATTCTTAAATCACAACCCTCTATATGCAGCTTTATTGAACTCATTTCCCCCAATACCTAGATATAATAATGTAAGCAATGAAAAACAAGCAATTCTATTTGTAGATTTGACACATAGCCAAAACTACCTTGCGGTATCAAACAACATAATTTAATACATAATTGGCGGAAAAGAGCTCTAATGGTGCCCTCTCTCCTTTGACATTGTTTCTATCATCATTGTGATCAATAATGTAAAAGTCATAAACCTAATCCAGCACCTCGTACAGGCAAGTATTTTGTACATAGAGTTTGGAAAATAAACCAGATAGATCATTGATCATTGAATAATATTTAATGTAGTATTTCTATTATAGAATAGTTTATTCTTTGTTGCATACTATTACAGCTGAAATTACACAACAATTATAGATATACAATGAAATAATCAGTATTAATACTTATCACTTTATCATTCTATCACAACCTTTTGAAACAATTTAAATATTTATTATTTATTATTTTAAGGTGGTAGAACTCTTTGTGGTTCGACTCCGGCGTCACCACCGCCACACCTATTTCTACCTAATAACAGCAGTGTTAGGCGCTGCTGTGTTCCGGTTTGAAGGGTGTGGTAAGGGAGACAGACTTTTCTGAGGCGTTCCAGCTTAGTCCTCAGGGGTAGCGGCGCATCTGTGGCCGACCTCAGGTAGGAATATTTAATCTTATCTGGGGTTGATTACAAATGTCCATGGGCGGCGGTAGCCACTTACCATCAGGTGGACTGCATGCTCGTCTGCTACTCCTATATAATAAAAAAAAAAATTAAATAAAGTAAGCATCAAATAAATATCTTATATTAGACAGCTTTGTAGCTTACGAACCTACCCTGATTTAACTGAACCCATACAAGAACTGCTTCTGAGAATTAAGTTAGGATCTCTGATATTATTGTCAGTCTTACCACCCCTTTCAAACCAGAACACAACTTTACACTGTGTATTTTTATAAATCAGAAATCAATATATCTATCCTATTCACATCCACAAAGATTACCATCAATTCATTTGATTTTTATTTGAATGTAGTCTTATCAGAGTTCCTAATTTTAGTCAATGCCTATTTTGATATCCCTTGTACTTAATCTGTCATTTTTGTATTATCTTCGGTTTTATGAATAATTGCTAATAGAAACTGGTAATTTTCGTAAATAAACTTATGCCTTACAATTTTACATAACTGATTATAATAATCAACCAAAGAAAAATAATTAAATAATCGATCAAATTTGATGTCATGTCTAACAATGTACAAATGCATACCTACCTAATTAATTACAAGCATTGAATAGTCTATGATTGCTCTTACCGATTTTTATTCGTTCGTTATTGTTTTGTTTCTTTGTATCACACAGTGGCAATTAATCACTTGTGTTAATTAATCGTAATTCTATGGATAATAACATACCAGTGTAATTGTGTGTAAATCTGTATGTATTTTTCTCAGCTCAGTGTTAGGCGTCTGTTCAATTCCGTCTAGTTGGTCGGGAAATCGAAAAATGCGGGCTATTGTTCGTAATTTTCTATTTTACCAACAGTTGGTTCAGCCAATGAACAATATAAGTAGTGTCTCGGTCCCACGGCGGAACAATACGATGTGGGGCAGGCAGCTGACACAATTTAATTTGCGCGAAATAATCGCCCATGATGCATTAATTGTTCGTTATGGTTTTTACTCTCACGCTTCCACTGGTGTATGAAACAAGACTGGTCTCATGACGCGGCTGTGGTATGGCTTAGTGCTTTGATTCCAACGTTATATCGAATAGAAGTACGGTCAGTATCTATATCTATAAATTCCTGCCATATATTCGTACTACAATCGGCCCTGCTCGATAGCCCGAAAATTCCGATAGATCTTTCTCATAAAGGGTCGAATATCTTTTCTGTACTTACGAGTATATGACCTTCAGGGAGTTATTTACTACACACACACACACACACACACGCACGCATAATAGGTATATAGCGTGTATAATAATATATAATTTACAGTAATGCTTATTTTTTGAGTTAAAAAGTACAATAACCTCAAAAAGATTTGACTACATTAAATATGGCGAAACTGATAATCGATTTTACTACCAGGTGACCATGATGTGCCTTATTTCAAACGGGACAGTCCCGACTTGAGGCGCTCTATCACTGCCCCGGTTATATACAAAGGTCTAAAAAAATAACAGGTTTTGAGGAAAGAGTCACTAGTCGGTGGCAAAACCCGTAAAATTAATTTGAATAACAATGTCATTTTAAACCGATGAATATTTAAAACTGTGCTGTAACATTGTAAATATCGGTAAGACATTGTCTATTATCCCACTGCTATGCACGGGTTTTTTTCCGTCTAGAAAAGAGTTAAATCTCATGATTTAACGTATTACGTACCGTGAACAGGTGGGATTGTAAATACGGAAAATTAATATTAGACTGACTAAAAACATATTTTTTTGCTCAGACATAAGTAAATGGTAAAGATTAGGAGCAATAATAAATATATAAATGTATCGATGTCCATGCGTTCTAGGCAGTTCCTTAGGTTTAGGAGTTAGGATCCAAAAGTTTATAAACTATAAGTTTGGGCTACAGAGCGTGCCAAAAGATGAGACATCAATTTACTGAGAAGGAAAGTCCCGTTTTAAGCTTGAAATTATGGTGACGTTACAGAGCAATTTTTTACGGCCTCGGAGGTTGCATGTTCAAGGTTCCTGCGGTGCTCGGGTACCAGGGGCGGGCTGGTGCTAGCGTGAAGCCTCCCCTGACTATCATTTGGCTGTATAATGTAATTTATGTAGTTGACATAGTTGATAGCGAAAGATTATCTTTGATATTACTATGGCGCCTAATGGTTTTTGAAGATGAGACTTTTTAAAATATTGTGTCATTTTTATAACACTGATATAGGATAGGGTCCGATAGAGTCAGTGTCTATTTACAACGATGTATGTATCTTGTATTTTTATTTATAAAAAATAGGTACTTATTATATTTCAAAGGTCTAATTTTAGTTAGGTTTGCATTTTAGAATTTAACTTGAAATCTTAATTTAAATTTAAAATCTCAAAGGATATTAAGCAACATCAAAAGGTCCTTTTAATTAGTTCTCGTTTGTAAGTCTCGTAATTTATTCTAGGACTCAATTCACAAATTAACGATCACCGATAAAGCTCAGACTTGTAGGTCTAAAATTCGTGAACACTCGATATAAACTTGCTATATCTACGCTTAACAATATACACCGATCGCGTGCTCATGGCAAAATCTAGTTGGCAATTTTCTGTTCGGTTTGTCAGTACATTTTGGTCTTGCGAAACACTTGCCGCCTTGTGACCTTAAGCGTACTGTGCTGTGTAATAATTGTGATTAATATTTACTATTGTGTGCCAACAACGTGGTGCTAATGTGCACAAAGTATGTACTCGAAGAGAACAATGAAGACGGGAGGTTTTCCGAAAAGGAAAGTAATGAAAATGGTGCGTGTACTAGCTTATTGCATGGCATGGCGCTTACATAGCGCAAGCGGTAAGGTAGATTACATTATCAGTAAGGTGTTAGAATCATTGTAGGGTTCCTCTTTCAACAACCTGATGCCTAATACCTTGCAGAAGTGTTAGTGCTGTATTCTGATGTGCTGGGCAATAAAGTGTTCCAACGTAATTGTGACCAATCCCTTGATCTATCTCTCATATAACTCCATCTACTGCTAGTTACAGCATTAAATCTCAGATGGTGTGCATGTCCAATGAGTAGGTACTTCTAGAACAATAACCTAGCGCGATTCAAACTCTACTATAATAACAATATTTTGTAAAAGCTATCAAAATACAGCCTTTTAAAGATAAAACTGATATATGTGGACCGACGTTCTTGATTTAGTAATACAGTTCCAATGAATACGGAACCTTAAGTGGGTATATATTCATCTCGGTGTTTATAACTAAGCCTCATAATCGCTAATCGTCAAGTTAATCTGGCATGAAGCCGGAGATGCGAGCATATAATACAAAATAATTACCGCGTGATGGTACGATATCATTTACTCGGTCACTTATATTCAATGTTGTTCTTCTTTTGCATTTTATTATCGTTTGGTTCTATATAAAGGTATGTATAACGTAATTCTTATCCCAATCTTAAGTAGCGGAAGTTTAATGTTAATTTCGCTAACGCAATCGAAATACTTGGGTAGTTAAAATGGAATTTAAATTATAATGCGCTTTTTTGAGTGGCAAGGTCGGGCCGATTAAGGTCCATTGTCATTTTTTTTCCTCTAAAATAAGTACGTACGTTACACACTAGGTTTCCGTTTGATTTCGTAATATTTTATCGGAAGAATAAAACATTTTGCCGTGTATATCAATATGAATGTATTTCCATGAGTTTATCATATTTTATTACTATAAAATACATCCATTCGCCATGAAATCAGTGTTTGGCATACCCACTTTATAAGTACGATAGATGGCGCGCGTGTCTAATTTAATTAAAACGAAAATATTGTTTATAGTAATGTTGATACTGAAGGACATGATAGGTGGAGCTGTAGTCGAGATTTTTGTGGTAGGTTTATTATAAAAATAGCGTTCAGCCCGCATATGAATAATACGTAATGACAAATAATCTAAAAGTATGCAGGACAGCAATCCAATCCATAATTGCCTATGTTAATTCTGTTCAAACTTGTTTCGCCGCCTAAATTAATGTAATTAGTCCATTAGTCCAAGCCCGTATTATCTTAGATATCCATAATGGATTTCAGTTGTTATTCTATTTGAATTGTGTTCTACAATATTCGGTACTTTAGTGATACGAGTGTTTATTTTAACTGTTATTTTGTATACAAGTAAGATCCAATAAAATATAATTGTAAACCTCAAAAATCGCAGATACTTTAAACCACAGATATTTTAATATATTTAGAATTTTATATTTCAATCACAATAAAAAACGAATCATGCTATCATAAAACCGCATAAATCGTATCGCAACGGCAATAAATAACACTTCACCCACATCTCGATGTTCCAAATGCGCTATCATTCCATCATTTTACGTCATCATCTCGATCTAATCGAATACTTTTTACTATATTTCTGTTGCGTCAACTATTTATGTCATATCTTCACTGTGTGTAATATATAAAGTATCTATGTCCATGTGTTCGTTTTACAATATTTGTTCTAGGCTGCTCAAGTTAAAGAGTTTAGGAGGATCCAAAATGTAATGAATTAGTAATTTATTTTAAATACGAAAAACCGACTGCTATAAAATAAACAACTGAAAAGAGAATTAGTTTAGCCTGTCTCCCGAAGCATCCCAAAATTTAGACCAATCAACAAAATCTCATACTCGTATGTTAAAATCCATCAAGCCGTTTGGGCTGCAGAGCGTGTCAAAGAATGAGACATTCATAAATAAACTCGAAAATCATTACAATCAGTATTTTTATAATATGCCTTTATCTTTCATGTCTTTCCATATGCGAGTATGAAGTTGAATTGGAGTTCAACTATGTAGCAATGCATTTGCTGGTATAATTGTTACGAAAGACTTGAGCATGTATTGTTTATTAATAACTAATATTTTGGAGATACATACTATATCATCGCAAGAATATATTTTTTCCCCAAGCAGGAAGCCGCGAGTTAAAGCGAGTATTCGATATCAGTACAGTTAGCGTAGAGAATCGAAGTTTCCATTAAAAACGTAATGTGCCGTTAAGCAATAGTCATATGTAACTGACATAAAAAGTGTGATTAGTATTGGTTAACTTACACTGACGAATATTGTGTTGGAAATTGAATCGGATACTTTGATTTGATTTTGGTATCGTAAAACGAGAGATGTAACTTATTAACGATTCGAACTCGATTTATTGTACTACGGAATGGTAGTGGAAATTAATTCTGTTCTAAATAAATAGTCTCTTGCCGGTATGTGGAAATAATTGGATGTTAATTCAAACATTATTAAAAATAAATCTTGATAGTGAGCATTTAATCGAGTATTGTTACTGATACAAGCTATTTATAATAATAAAAGTCTTTATGAATTTCTTCAGAACAATCTATTTAAACATTAAAAAAAGATCTTTATGCATTTTTATAGAAATTATTTTATAATATGAAAATTATTGCCACTGCTAACGAATTGCTATCAGAGACGCAAGGTGTAATTAAAGCCTGTTTTTTTTCGTTTCACACTGTTGTTGTTGTCATTATTTCTACCATCTGTTCTCTGTAGTCTTGTTACTAATAATAGTTGTGTATATTACAAGGGCTAACCCCTAAATCACCTTAAGTGAGAGTTGGGTCTGTTAATATGCGTTTGCGCTGTTGACATTTCTCATGTTCCCGACATACTAACATTTGGAGAACGTTACTAGAAACCGAGCGGTATTTGTATGAATATGTTGCACAATTTTTGTATTTCAATGTTATATGCATTGGGTAAGTTAAATAATGTTTGTAGTATGGTAATGCTGGCAATAATTTTGTATTCAAATGTCCGGATTTCCATTAATCATGTGCTTGTTTGTGATGTTACGATTATCTCCATGGCATTGTTTTTTATATAGTTGACTTTAAGCAATCTTTGCGTTTTTATTTGTCTAATGTTTATATATTAAACTAATGGTTAGAGTTTAATGTTGAGAATTATCATACGTATGATAAGACAAAAGGTGTGTCTTAAATACCATATTATATAACAATAAGCATTTTTTTCTTGTTTGCAATGTTAAATTGTATCATGGCTATTATATGTACTTAAATTATATTAAACACTTATAGATATTGCATTCATAGATATTGACGTCATTAACCATTCTTATTAATCAAGATGCGAAATCAGTAACCTTCAAAGTTCGAGATATTTTAAAGACTAGGTATCGATATAAAAGGTCACAATAACATACATGTATCGTGCATGGAACGGACTGGAGTGAGATCATTAGGTAATATGTGTAGGCTCACGAAATGTAGACACACTTCGTGACTGACTGTTAAACATAATTTTAGAAGTGCCTGTAACATTGTAAACAAGTTTTTATTATAATTTTTTATATGTCAAAATAGTAAATGCAACTTTTTCGTTGGTTTGGATTTCAATCTAGATACATGGTCGGATAATCAAAGTTTGTCTTTGGACTGCTTAAACTGTAGACTATCCAACCGCTCAAGAAAGCATTTGACCAAGGTGACTTACCTTACTCAAGTATACGGTTATTTGAGTTTTTAAATAAAAATAACTGCGGTGCAATGCAAATCCGCTCAACTCCGCACGAGGAAGCTTGTATTTCATATAAATCAGCCTTCTAGGTTTCTAACCGCAATACATTTCAAACTCATTTTGGTTTAAATTTACTCATATTATCATTATGACTTAGTTAGATGGCAGTTTCACTTTCTATGAAAGAGAAAATACAGGAACGATACGTCATTATTGAGCAATAACAATTCAAATAATTATATCGGCGTTGGACACAATCTGTGCAGTTTCACTTCAGTAAGCCGCCTATTACTGTCTCCGAGCTGAAAAGCCTATCTACATTGTATTGTATTCTTGGAGCCATAAATCTGTATTAAAATAGTTTATCTCACTTCCTTGAACAAATTCGTATTTGTTTCGGTAGGCGGCACGAATTTCACGCAATGAATGTTGAATCTGATTTTAAAAATAAAGTTGATGACAAAACCATTAGTTTGTAACTCTCAAAATCTAGAAAAGTTAATTTCATGATGAGTTGAAATATATTACTGCATTATTTACTTATAAACTAATACGTGTTAAATACCGTGGCTAGCTTATTTATGTGCAAATATAATGGACAAGTTCACACACCACAAAAAATAGAATTACACTAAAATATATTAACTAAGTTTTTGCAAATTCTCATTCTGCATGTAACTTCTCTGCAGAGCAGACCCAAAGGAATATAGAATCAAATTAGTTAGATCGCTATGGCCACTTTTAAACGAAAGAACCTTAAGGTACTAAAGCAAACGCTATCTAATTAACTTAATAATACAAAGAGCTAACACATACGGTAGGTACAGTACTTCGAACAAAAACTAAATAAAATGGAAGAGAGTTTAATAAATTACACACATACACATTTGCATACGAATCGAGGTGTGCCTTTGTCTTGTGCAACTTCCGGTGTAGATAGGACTCTTATTTAAATAACATATAAGAAACCTTTTACTTTTAACTATCTTAATATGAATTTATTTATGTCAAAAAGTTATGACATTATCTTTGTTATATGAGCTTGCATGTCCAAAACCGAAAGTGAGTTGACACATATGGGGTACGTCTGATGCGAAATATTAAAGATTAATAACAATGTAAGTGGTTTTCAATTAGGTCACGTTTAATGTAAATACATCTTGTAAATTGATAGCGGTTAAGTACGCTGTGCGTTCGGTAACCGGAGAAAGTGAGTAATAGGCCAGTGTTGCGGATAATATGCATAATACGAGCACCGTATGAATGAGTAACGAAAGCTTGGTTTGTCGGGCCCCCGGGCATTGGCGGGCGTGAACCGTGTATATTAATGACTTCCTAGTGTAAATGCACTATAAATATGTACTGGGAAGAGTACTGACATTAATACGTCCCGTCACATACGTTTTAAGGGGTTGTTGTTGTCGTATTTTGATGTTTGATTGTTGTTGTCGGTGTAGATTAGTTTAGTCTCCTTATGAATGAAGGTATCTTGTTTATTGTGTCTTGTGCATAGTATTATAGACACGAGATAATTGTGAAATAATTTGAGTAGTGTGCTAATATTAAGAAAAAAATGTTGTTATATCATCGTTGATGTTATCAAAATAGTCATTAGTTTTAACTACTTACTCCTTATAATTTTATGTATACTAAATCCATATCCATGTGTTTATCTATACTTAATCCATAACCAATTATTTTATTACAATAATATTAATGATTAAGGTTTAAGAAAATTTTAATATAAATTTAATGAATAAAGTTTAAGAAAGGCCCAAAGCAAGTAAACATTTAATAAAGAAACCTTAACAAGACAGCCATAAGTCCTTGCTGCTTCATTTCAACATAAGTCATATAAACGACGTTCCTTATTCGAACTTGGCCGCAGTTTCTCCCATAATTTAACGATTTCATCTATACGGCTGTAGCTATAGGAGATTTATTAAAATGGTGGTAATATTAGTGTGTAGAAAGCGGAAAATACATCCTACGAAATTTAAAATACTCTATTTAATAGCTAGGTACTTGTAATTTTTACTCTGGTGATCTCATGCATATTTTATTCATTATGAGATAATTTGTGAACCATCTCTTCTATGAAACACATTAATATTTTTCGTTTAAACGTAATACATAGGTGTGACTATAATAAGTTTAATTTATTGCACAGTTTAAACTGTTTATGTGGCTACACTGAAAATAATATTTATTTAGCAAATAATGAAAAGTCTGACGTAAGTGCAGAAGCGCAGGTGTTAATTCGATAGTGTAAATGCATCAAGGATATGGATCCGAATTTCATTGTGCTTACAGTATTTTTTTCGTTTTGTGAAATTATATAAGAATCCTTAGGATGTTTATCCTGACCCGCAGGGCTAAGCGGTAAACATACCGGTCTGACGCGCAAAAGGTTCCAGGTTCGATCCCCGGCCCGACAGACATCTGAATTATTAATTTGGCTATCTGTACTAGATTTGAGTTTTTTTGTATTCGTCTTTGTGTGTGTCCATGGCACGCAAAACAAGGGGAATCCTGTGGGGCTGTGGCCGTAAAAAGCATATTTTTATTGAGAAGTAGCAGAAACGAAAGACATTTTGATTTCAAAGTGAGAGCGATAGTCTAAACATGTACGAGTATTAAAATTTAATTGATACTGTTGTAGGGCAGGTTTATTGTTTTACTAATCTGATTATATAATTATGTAAGCATAAGAAATTATGTTGAGTAACGGCTGATTACGCCGTGCATTAGCGACAAAGAGTGGGTTCCATGTCACGCCCGTGTCAAGACAGTAACATACTTTTTGTTAATTAATATGTTTATTAACTATGCCACAGTTTTTTTATAGACACGGTTACATAAAGCTCAATGCACATTATGAAGGGATAATATTGCTTTGTAAAAGTACGATTCAACTCTTGAAAATTCAATTTGTTAGAATGCTTTGTACTGCTTCGATATAACTTATCTGCTTTGTAGTAATAATTTGTGATGGCGCTGTTTTTGGGTTTAAAGTATAAAGTAGACGAGTTTATAGTAGGCATTCCAACTTAGTTCAAATGTGGATGAGCTAATTACTCTTCCTTGATATCCTAGAGACCCTTCGTTTATATATATATAGTTTGTTATGTGAGAAGAACATATGGCTAATGCTTAATTTCAAATACCTTTAGCATTTTGTTACAATCAATAAATATTGAAATGGCTCGGGAAATGAACTATTTATAAATGCTTTACAAGACACTTTTATTAGATAGTCAATTATATATTTTCCATCATCTAAGAAAAGAAATCGTTTAGGGTGATGTTATTATATAATCTTATATATAAAATTCACGTCACAATGTTAGTTACCGTACTCCTCCGAAACGGCTTTACCGATTTTCACCAAATTTTATATGCATATTCAGTAGGTCTGAGAATCGGCTACTATCTATTTTTCATACCCCTAAGTGATAAGGGTTGTTCACCCTTAACATTTTTTTAATTTATATGACAACATAACGTTTGCGGTCAGCTAGTGGTACTATATATTTGTTAAATGTATCTAATATGACAAAGAAAGTAAGCATCTCAACTTGAATATGCAATATGTCTCTATCGAAATAGGTTACGAATACAATGTCAAATTTAAACTATTGTTCGTTTGTTTTTCGTTTTAATTCGATCAAATTTGTCACGAGAAGCAAAAAGTAACGTTTTGCAATATTATAACGGTGAATCGCTTGTTGCAACGTTATTCGTTTTTCTTGTTTTGTGTATTTGTTCTATATTTCTTTGAAAGCAGGAAATGACAATATTGACATTGTTGTATTCGTCTATTTGTACTGCTTTTTCATCCTGCTTGGCTGTTTAAATGTGAATTACATTGTAAATATTAGATACATTTTGCTTTAAATCTTTTAAAGTCTGAATTTTCGTGAATGATTGCAGTTGCATCAGCGTTTTAACTTTTCCTACCTTAATTGATATTGTCATTGATAAAGGTTTACCATCATCGCATATAAGGTTAGAAAACAACTATTTAACTGCCTTTTTATACTGAAGTATTGCGATAATTTTTATCTAGATCACTGGTATGGTATGGTAGGTACGGTACATATTTCAGTGAGAAAATTATTATGCCCCTAGCTTTCTCCACTTAACTTTAGGTAGTTAATGAACGTACCTTAATCCGTTCATCTGTCAGCAAGATATCATACAAGCTTAGCTATCGGAAATCTCGCAATATGTGAGTGACAGAGCCAAAGCAGCTTTTTCAGATAGGTGTTCTAGATGCTCGTTTATCAGAAATGGGCGAAAACTGATTTCTAAACGGTAGCCCGCCTTTCCTCGTCGAGTCGTCACGCTAGGTTTGCACCATCGCCACACCACTACCACTAATCACTGCCACTCGCCACCGCCACTCGTAACTCGCCATTCGACTCGACAACGCCTTTATATTGATTTAGAATTCTCTTTAGCACTTTACATTTGCGTAAACATGGAATCAATTAACTTTGTAATTAAAATTGACGTCCAAGATTTGATTAGATTATTTGTTAGTTATTTGCCAGTGAAGCTAATATTAAAGGTGTAAAAATAAATGGTAACCCTGTACCTACTATATTTTTTGTTTTAAGTTAAAAAATAATACAGAAAGTTTGAATTAAAAAATTGCCTCTGGGCGCAAAGATTTGTATGCGTGCGCTAAGACAACCAGATATAAAATAAACTACAAGATACATTTACATTACCTATTAATGTTATACAAGCTAATTTACAAGCTAAACTTTAAAAGTTGACCTCGACTTAAAAGCTCGCCTCGATAATGTAGGTAGTGCTGTACCCACACGTTACATCAACTTTTAAGTATGCACGAGGGCGGACTTACGGAAAAACGTGCCTGCAATTACTTGGAGTTGCGAGTTACTATTTATAACTTAATGATACAACAATAGATGAGAAGACATGCAATTGTCTGTAAACGACTGGGTGTCGAAGCCACACGTTGGTTGAAAATCTGTGTGCTGTGTATGTTGTGTTAAAGACACTTTATGTTAGTGATGTTGAGTACTGTTAAATGTTAGTCCTATTGTAACTACCAACTCAAGAGGATTCTTACTTTACAGATATGTTTATGATAGGTTATGTTAACTAAATAGTATATAGAAACTTTCAACATTTGCGATGGTTGCAAAAAACTTTATTTTTTAAAGAAATAGATAAAAACTTTTTACAACGAAATAAAATGTTTAAAATTAAGCAACTTAATGTGAAACACTGGTATTACGCAAATATAATTAAGAATTCAGAATTTGCAAATAGTATTGCACCTTAATGAATTAAAAACGCAACTGTATAAATTTAAGATTAGATAGTCGAGCGGCAACTAAAACTAACTGCACTTCGTAAATTTTTGACAAACATTTGATTGCATAAATTGAATACCAAAACTATATTATTTATAAGTTAACGTATACTAAGCGAGCTGTGCTTACTTATGGCTGTTATTTTGAAAGATGTATAGGGCTTGTACGCATACATACTACCTTTTATAGGATAATATTTTTTTTAGGGCTTAAATATAAACCTGAGTACTTTCGGACTACGAGAACCAAAATTTTGACGATATATCAGCATAATCTATAAATCTAACCTTCCTTAATAATGTATTTTATCCGTCATGCAGGTATATTTCCTACTATAGGGAGAAGTAGTTTTAATTCAAAATAATAAAATTTAATAATACACTACACACGTAAAAGTTACACAAAAACGAGTAAGAATGAATTCAGGTAGACCTTTATGACGTAAGGTCTATTTACGAACGTGTAGTAACCATTTGTTTAAGAAAAATACTTATTTAAGACGTGTCAAACGCAGCAACTCCGGCATTCGACACGTCTCTACGTAACCGTTAGACAGGTGTTTTGCATTCTTGAATACTGTATTTATCGTAGGGATGGCGATTCTTTCAGAAAAAGATCGATTTGAATCGAAACCCAAAGAATCGATTCACAAAAAAATCGAGGCCCATAGAATCGATTCTCCAAAAATCGATCTTCGATCTTTTACACCAGAAGAGGGCGCAGATGGCGAAAAAAACGTCATCAGGACCAAACAAATACGTATCCGTCAGCAAAACATGTCTATAATACATTAACCAACTTCGAAAATATCGACTTTCGAATTTCTAGGATGAAAGTTTGATTCACTGAATCGATCTATTTGCTGCAGATCGATTAAAATATATTTTTTTGGCCCAAAAAGATCGATTTTTCGATTAATCGATCTTAGATCGCCATCCCTAATTTATCGCTGCACAAAGTAAAATAACTGTGCTATTACATAAAAGAAATTGTTATTTCATAGAAACATGTTTACTCGTATAAAGATTGCTGATTCGGTAGTTGTTGCAATGTACATAATAAGTTAAGGTTACCTACTGTTGTAAGCCCTTTTGATTAGCCCGGAGCCAAACAATGTTTGCAACATTTACAGTGATCGATCGATTCTGAATAGGTGAATGATAACTGTTACAACATTTACATAAATGTGGTTGGCAACACTGTTCCGCCATTTTCTGCAGAGCTAAGTTCTGATATTGATGTGGTAGAGCAGAGACATGTGGTCTATGTTTTCAGACGTAGTAATGCATATGAAAATGGGTGCATACATGTTTCATTTTACAGTCTCATTATAAAAACGTACAAATTTGTTTGAGACCCAGTAGCATGCACGGTGCCTACACTTTTCACGTTTCTCTTACTTAACAATATCATCAACTCGACAATAACATTTAGTCGTGATGATATCAAATACTCAATCATGGTATAACATCGTCCGGTTACAGCTAATGATCTGATCTGTAAATGCTCAACACAATAGATATGGTTGCGTAACTCGCTATCTGGATCGAGAGATGTTATCTACGACATGGATCGTCTAAAATCACGATGGCACGCCATAAACTCTTTATAACTACGATCCCAAGATTGAAAATTGATTGAAATCCACGTCGCCACGAGACGCAATAGCTAACCAAGACGTTAGCTACGTGCCAATCATCTGAATCGATGGCTTAATCGAATCATCCGAGATATCGATGGTCTTAATAGCATAATGGTTACATACAACAGGTTGTAAAGGAGGAATATTGCATTTTGCAGATAAATTACAGAGGTTTGCTGTCTGGTTAAAGACTGGAATGTGGAAGCCTTCCGGGTTGCTATTAAAATGATTTGTTTGATAGAGGAATGTTATAAAGAAGGCCATAACTTATACTCTCATATTGAAGTTTAAACTGTTTGACATTTCGGGCGATACGTTTTTAATGATGTGCTTGTGAATTTTCTTTCATAACCGCTTTTAAAAAGTAAAATGTTTGCCTTTCCGTAACAAGTGATTTTTATCCTAACAAGAAGTCTTCAAAACAGACAATGTAGATGCATTTCTAGATAAGGAAAAAAGAAACTTGCAGGTTGAACTCGTAATCGGGTTTGTGGCAGGTCAACTGCCTTGCACTGTAGGTAAACAACAGGCTTACACTGTGCATTATGCAAATTGGACGTGTATGAGACCCGTACTATGAATATAATTAGGTATTACAATTCATGTGAATCCAGGCTTTCAACTTGTGGCGCGACGGACTAGCTCGCAATCTAATGCACGCATGAGTGTTGAGATATTATAAGAGCGATAGTTATTAAAAAAATCAATAATAAATTTACCTAATTGTTATTATTATTATTAATAACACTTTACAGTGTTTAAGACAGCTATGACAACAATAAATAATGCTAAACATTGTTAATGTACATTGCATTTAGATAAAAACTAATAGGATTTGATAGCGGAATTCTTTTATATTAACAGATTTTTTGATTATGGTCGGTTAAGTTACACCTGATAGTACATATACATGAACGATTTTAAATAAAATCCATTTCTTTTTTATTTCTTGTAAATGTTCACTTGCATCGGTGTTTGATTCCCGTCAAATGAGTTAAATGTTTGGCACTTCTATAATTTTGATCGCTTCCATTACCAACATCTTTTAAACAAGGTCTTTATATCGCTGAATCTACATCAGCGAAATCATTCCTAAGTAGGTAAGTCTACTTACGCGGTATCTAGACCGCTCCGTTTTTACACGAGTTGGTCTTGTCGCAGATTATCTGCGTACTCACCTGAACTCGACTGCCGTAACCAATATGCATCGAGGTGTGCTTCTAGCGGTTTCTAATGTGATATCGTCTGTATCCGGCCCGGGTTTCGTTTTACCGCTCCGAGCCTCTCGACCAGTTTTTCAACAAGCCCAGGATGCGATTTGTATTGCTCAGATAGCGTAGGTGCGACTCCTCTAGGTACGTATTTATTTTACTTCAATTAGAACCGCAAATGGTCGCATGCCACTTACAATAATTAAATCCATATCTAGTGCAATTACTCGCAATTGCAAAACTACAGGTCTAGGCGACATCACCTTCTTTATCCGGAAACGCCTCGCAATTTGTATTAGCTTCTAAAGGAACATAATATCCTGATACTTCAAAGGATTGCAGGAAGATGTACTTAATATTATATAAATTTAATTATAAATTTAATGTCTACATTACCGGTCATGATGTGCAACTTAACTCGGCATAGTAAAATATTGTGGAATTTTCTCATAAAAAATACTACCATTATTCAAATTTGTGTTTTCTAGGCGTGGACTAGGGTGCGCTCATGGACAGACACGCTTGAGTTAACTATTCTTATATGAAAATCAATAAGGATGATTTCACTACAGCTTTAGTCAGAACCAATCCAATACTCCACCATATTTCTTTCTGAATAAATATATTTCCACTCTTGAGTGTTTTAATAGCTAAGTATTCGTGTAATATGGATGATAAGGATTACGAATATTACGATGAATGGATCTGGTTGACAAGGTTTTACCGGAACGTAAGCATATCCAGACTGAATGTCAGCATGGAGTGATAAGACTTCTATCGAGATAGTATCTCTCATGAACAAGATTTGTTAAATCACGAACATATTATTTTAATAATTTGTCAGTGTTAAATGATTTAATGAACACAAGAAAACGTTCGTCTCATTTTACTACCATCATTATAATCCAAGGAATATCCAATTACATCCAAATAGGATGTAATGCGTACATAATGAACAAAGGAAAGCAATATTTAGAACGAAGGAACGCAAATGTGACATTAATTTGTTTATTACAGGAAGATTGGAATTGAACCTTGAAAATATTACCTCATTTTATTTTCCATTTGTTACCTAAAATCCGTGCGTTTTAATTTCCATCCATATTTCAATTTTACAACAGAATATAATATTATTAAAAACCTCATTAGGAAATTATTTAAAACCCAACTTTTTATATAAGCCGAGAACCTTAACTTTTCTAAATAAATTAACAGAATAACAATTAAACCCAAATTTTATAATAACGTTCTTTACAACGATCGGAAAATAACTACCCCGGAGACGATCTACTGTGCCCTTTTATACGCCCACTTTTAGTACTCTTACCATCGTTCCTAACAATATTAATATCTTGATTGTGAAAACGTAATGCGTGGAAGTCCTATCAATAATGCCGGTGGTTCATTAGTTGCGTCCATCACGTCACGACTCACGATTCTGCTTCGATATCCACATAACAATAGTGTTCCGTATTCATTTGCTTTTTAAATCGATTCATCAATTGCCAGTTATCGAATACTCCCACGTAGTACTTGACTGACAAGTTCGGAGTAGTCATTCACATTAAAGGTCATTACTGATGCATTTCTCTTTAACGGTCCATACCGACAATCCATTGGAAAGTCCGGTCACAGTTCCTCATACTCGGTATCGAGTTAGTTGGTTGTTATTAATATTAATCGCTTAGGGCATGTACACATCGATATCTTGAGAAATTATTTCGGAACACTGCAAAGCAATACTTTTTAATTGTCAATAGTGATGAGAAGAGAAAAGTCAAACCGTTTATAATTCTAAGGATATTTTTGGCTTATTAATTACAATTATCGAGTGCATTGAACCCAAAACGACATAAGTCAGATTAAAGTGTCACCAGTATCAGATAGAAGTAAAATTTATAATTTAGATTTGTTCTGCTGGCACTGACAAAACTTGGCAGACTTCATTGAAATACAAATGACATTTTACAGCCAAAATTATGACATGATATGAAACTCTGCTATTAATTTTCCATCGTAGCCTTCATTATACTATATTTGAAAAACCTGGAGGAATCCAATCGATCTTGGGTGACAGTCGCGAAAATATTAAAGTTTGTAACTTTTTTAACTTGATATAGCAGTACATATGTATCGGTGGTTATCGTGTATCCTTGTCAAACCTCTCAAGTGTCATTATTAAATTCGCCCGAATCGTCAAATCAGTATGACTTGCGTTTGTACATATCGTGTTACATGACAAGCCTTTATGCTTGGATGTTATTTAACCTGTTATTGTTATTACTTTATTATACTGTATTTATTTATATTGTATTATCAAATGTAACGTCTGTGTTTATGTTGTTTTCATACCGCAAATAAACGTCCATGGTCCACTTGACTTTTGCAGACATCATAACCGTCCTAACATAATAACTTCAGTTGTATGCGTTATATGAGTTACTCTGTACTTTCCTTCCTGTACATTATTTAAAACGAGTAGATATTTTATTTATAGGAAATTCCTATTGAAAAACAACTATAAAGTTGGTACATACAAACACTGTTTGTTTTCACGTACTGTTAACGTCAGTGTAACTAGACACAAGTAAAAGTTTAGTTTTTATTTTGAAATGTCTAATATAAATACACATTCGAATTCTTCCAAACTGTTAAATAAACACGGCCATTTATCGCCCGCTACTGAAGTTTCGTAAACAATTTGGTAGCCGCGATCGGAGATATCGACAGCGGTTGAGCGATCTAATTGTTTCTCTGGAACAACCAACCAACCTATGGTTGATACTGTTTAATATTAGATATATGATTGCGTATATTCCTTGAATCAAGTCAATTCATAAAAAGTTCTATTTTTAAAGATTTAAACATTAATTTTAAATTTCGTTTTTCTTGAATCGATGAAAAAGCTGCTGGCCATGATGGTCTATAGATTATCATTTATCAGCCAGATGACGTCACACTGTGTATAACAAAAATCCATTAAGAACAGTATCAAAGATTGGTAGATTTGTGTTTTATGCTCTCATATTTTATCAATTAATTTTATCCATAGAACAACAAGTTTCGTAATTTTGTAACCAGCACGATAACGACGTCTCAAATATGGCGAAGAGCGTCTTCGGCTTATTGAGTAAAAAAGTGAGGGTTAACAAGTATCCTTTATCTTTTAGAATTAAAATTGAGGTATTTAGATTGTTAAGGACAGAAAGTTTTAGATATAAACATTGGAAGTGGTACATTGTTTTGTTATCAGCCTAAAGCAAATTGGACAATACAAGAAATGTTTTGTACAGCTATGTCATTTCGTGTTGGAGGTAATTAATTTACTTCTGTATCCGTAATACGTGACATGGCATGACATTAACCTATTTAAGGGCGAGCATTGTCAGCCTGTCTTGTTTCTGTGGCCCACGCCCTATTAGAGGCCAACCCCTTTTCGACATGCGATAGTACCAGCCACAAACCAGTGTCTGTCAAATTAGAGCACGCAATTCTCGCTATAAATTCGTGTATTTATTATAATATAAAGGTGGCGTGATATTTTTGTATACGAATGTCATATATGAGTTTTATTGAAAGTGTTACAAATATGAGTAGAGTTTTAAGGAAGATATTTTTAAGAAAAATGTGTAAAATTTCGCTATTTGTGATTCTTCTGTGGTGGTATTAAATTTGTTGTGAAAGTTGTTGAAATGTTGTGATATGACGGAGATACTAATAAAAAACGTCTGTTTGCCTTAGTACTTAGGAACAGCAACTTACCCAACTTCCAAGACTCCTATTCCATTTGATACTGGCAACAAACATCCATGGACAGCACGTGGATAGCTGTAATTTTATTGCTTTCATTACATTAAAATAAGCTAAAAGGATTATCGAAATTCTGTATCACGAGGCCTCCCCAAATGCGTCATAGATCTATTATAATAAATGAAGACTTGTAAACTTAGAACTGTAAGGCTTCATCAACGTACTTTAATTGAAAAAATGTGGCCTGTAAGGTGACATAGTAATCACAGGACTTGTTTGTACCGACGCAATTACCTCAACATCTCAATTTTTCAATTTATAACACAAATTGGCTCGGCGGCAATTGCGGAGTTAATAAACTTCACACAAAATAGTCAGAGTATCTCAATTGCTTGTAATTGCAACAAGAAGCGTTTGCAAGAAATACTATCAAAGAAGTACCCAAGTAAATTTAGGGCTTCTTCATCGTGACGATTTATTAAGATTATAAAATGGTAGTAAAAAAAAGGAAAATAGCATACTATTTTGCACAAAATATTGACAATGGCAGCGACATAAATTACCTTTTCAGCAGCAACAACATCATTTTATGTTTGTCCTTAACCTTCAGATTCTATCTATCTATAAATGTAAGTTTTAACTTAAAAGTAGTTTAAGCGCTTTCCTAAAGCAGAAAGCTTCGTCGGCAAAAGCAATTTCACCAATAACTTGATCTGCAAAACCTGCAATTGGAACTAAGTATTCGCGTGATGACGTGACTGCTCCAATGACAGGGATAACGGTGCATTTGCTCTCATAATTCCAAATGCCATGAAAGCGAAAGCGACAATTGTCCGAAGTGTACTATTTGACTAAAGACTCTTGGTAATGACTAGAAATTATGTGGAATCCAGCTGCGCCCTTCAGGCAGACGTAGGTGATGCTTTTTATTCCAATGACAGACGATGCGCGGTTATTGACTATGATGTTGTACATACCTACGTACATATAAATAGATATACTTATATTTTGACTAAAATTGGCAATGAATGGACGTTCTTGGGTTAATAATACGTTTTATGTTTTAAGTAAAAATTACTTGGGTGTTATTTTATAAACAGAACTATTAATAGCCAGAAAATGGCTGTAATAAGAGCTTAAATATAAGTTTTAAATTAAAAATTACTTTTTGAAACAACACAGTCTTTTATAAATTGTATTTTTCTAGTATAAAGGTAAAATAATTAAAAGTTTAATATAGCGTCGCTAAAACAATGAGCTATTGCATTTTTCTCGACTCATTAAGAAACAAGGGCTCTTGTGACTCTTTAAAACGTTCACAGGCAGTAACAGAAGTAAGAATGAACGTTTCGTAGTTATTTTTGGGTGCAGAAAATAAAAGCTGATGAAGACAATGTTATTTGACACCTTATAGGTATAACGTTTTGAATGTAGTACTTATTAAACAAATACGTTAAAAACTTTAATGTACTCCATAAAGTTAATATTTATTAAATCCATTATTGAATTATAGCTCATTTAATCGAGCCAATTTCCGCTTGCGGCCGGATGCAGTAAAAACGACAAAAAGTTGTTCGGTAATATATGAAACACGGTAAGCGTCATGGCGTAATATATTTTCCTTGATATCAAAGAAAACGTAATTCAATCTAACAGTTATTGATTGTGCGGTAACCACAGGTCCGTAATGCCACGATAAGATCCAAATAGATTCAGCTAAATCAATTTCAGTTGTCCCAGCCAAAGGAAAATAAATAGCTAAACAGAAAGTTACGAAGTTTATTGTTTTGCGGTTGCAAATGAATTTGTTGGGTAGAAACTCGAAATTTGCTGTGCATTAAATTAAATTTTGTATCTATTTTTATTTTAATATAAACCAAAGAAATTGATTAAAATATTTGTTTCAGCAAAGACTGAATTGCTTGTATCAACATGTAATACTAAAGTGTTAGTATACAAGCTTATCAAAATGGAAGTCCAAAAGTTGTCGTAGAGTATAAATACATATTAGAGTTGATGCAATTAAAGGGCTTACGAAACGTGATTTTGTCATTGTAATCTTGATATTTTACTTTTCAATCACGAAATCAACTTATATAATAAGCCCTAAACGTAACGCAACAGCTGTTTAGCTGGCTCCCATAAGGTTTAATGAGTCGCACACGACTTCACACGACTGAACATTGTCGATCACGACCACGTGACAGCGTGCCGATTTACGCGATTATCGGATTATAGGTGTTGCCAAATGTGTTGTTTTACGGATCACGATGTTTTTGAATTTGGTAGCTGCTGTAACGTCTAATGCAATTATATGAAATCTATTGTTAGTATGCAATTAGCTAAAGTAATATTCTGGCTGGTAGAATTATTATAAATGTCCGATATTAAAATCAACTGTTCAAATACTTACCTACCCAAGATCGTAATTTGACAATGTCTGCAGAAAATGTCAAATGCAGATTGTTGGTCAAAACATTGGATATATCGATCATTAATAGTAATAATAAGTGTTTTTAAGAGCTCACTAACATCACTAGCCTAGTCTAATTATGATAGCAATTCCAAACTCAGGAAAGTAGCTGTACTGAAGCACAATCTGTAGGTTCCTATTCCTATTAAACTTTAGAGAGTTTTGTTTGCCATTCGAAAATGTCTTTGATATTTAGAATCACAAATTCTTGAACTGCCTCCTTACGTAAATCATGATGACCTTTTCCTTAATGAATCGCACGCGACTGAGCATTGATGATCACGACCACGTGACATCGTGCGGATTCACTTGATACTATCGGTTATGGGTGTTCCCGAGTTCATTGTTTTACGAATCACGATATTGTTTTTTTTTTTTGAGTATGGAATTTCGAATCTATAATGTGAAAGTTGTTATTGTGTTTGTGATGTATCGTAAATTAAAGTCATACGCTTTGGTATTACGTGAATTGTTGACTAGCATGGTAGTCTCCAAGCCTGGAGAATTGTGGAGAGAGACCAGTGCCCAGCAATAGAACTAAAAATATATTACAGCTAATATGTAAACCTCATTTTAAGTATTGAAGAGTTACAATTGAGGCGTTAAAACATCTATGTTTTATAGTTGCTTAGGATGACTATTGTAATTTTTCACCGTTTCGTTGCGCATATAATTGAATAATTTACATAACCACGTTTATATTTAATTTAGTAAATGAGCCACCAGCCATGAAACGTACTAACTTGACGAACTTGAATTCATGAAGTCTGTATATTTCTAACTATTAGTCTAACGATTAGTTTACCTTGAGATGAACTGATAGTTAGACGGAAATGAGCGTTTATAATATACTAGTAAAGCCCGCTGATTCGCCTGCGTTTTAAGAATTATAACATGACATACATATAACTGAAAATTTGTACCTTTATGACAGTGGCGCTATCTGGTGAAAATTGGTCGTACCACTCCGAAACCGTCGTGGGTTCATGCACAACAACTTTGCTAAAGATCATCACATGATCAAATGCATAGTTCACGATTCTATAAAGGACATACAGACAAACGTTAATTTATATAGTATATATAGATTCATTATAATACACCTATGTTTATGTTTATACAAAACTATCTGATCCTCATTCATCGTGATAATAACCGACAGGCCTCGCAGATATCACAGTAACTGTAAAATCAACATTAGATTTATAACTGGAGCGGTAAAAGATAACTGCGGCAATAATAATAAACAAGAGAAAATAGCGTGTACGCTTTCGACTCGTTTTACAAAATCAATAGCTAAATATAGACATTGAACATGTATGGGGCGTCCACTTTCAAATTAACTAAATCACAGCCGATTTCTTTTCAATCTTCCGGTTCGGTTTCACTCGGACGCTTATTACGCGTAATAATCCGTGGAAGCTTTTTATCGTATTTAATTTTAACTGTACACAAATAAGGTTTATGTTCATATTAAATTAATTAACCGTTTTTGAAGTAAATATTGTTTGATTAACGGCTGTATGCAAAGAGAAGTTGTCAACTAAAATAGATGACATAATAAAGCCGATTAGGAGAAAAAAGTGCTGTAGACCATAAAAGGATGCGAAACGTTTTCTTTTTTTTTATATAATATGGGAGTAGCAGACGAGCATGCAGCCCACCTGGTGGTAAGTGGCTACTGCCGCCCATATGACATATGTAATCAACCCCAGATAGGATTGCATATTCCTACCCACCGCCACAGATGTACCGCTCCCCCTGTGGACTAAGCTGTGGCGGTCGTGCCGCCGGAGTCGAACTACATAGGGTTCTACCACCTTCAAATCTTTTCGTCCTCGGTAATGATTTACTCTTTATAAATTATTGACAAGTCCGGTTTTTTCACCTTCGACATATAGGAGAAAGTGTAGTTATCGTGATTCGATCATAGTTCACGAGTCCGCCTCCATCGATCTGGGTGCGACGACCTATTGAAATCGCTGTTTGTGCTGTGGGCGATACGATGACGCGACAGTAAACTTGGGGTCGTCTCGAAATAAAGCGATAGGGAAGTTCAGGTCATCTTGACGCTCTTTATTTAGGTCGTCTAGACTTTTTTGGTTATTAAAAGATCAACGAACTTGCTTGCTAACGAAGTGCTGCTAACATTTTTTGTCATTTCGATGATACGTTTGTAAGACCTTCTCTATAGGGTTTGTTATTCGATCGGCACTACTAGAGTATGGTAATGATGTTATCTAAGATTTAATTAACTATTTATTAGTCGCTTTTAGATAACTTATGTAAGTAAACCATTTCATGCTTATCATTATCGTCTCATACTAGATACACTAGTTTCTCTCGCTAATGTTGGTGTTGATTGGTCGGTAATCGGTTGGTGATAGCGAATAGCTTACTTTTATGCACATGTGTGTAAACCTACCTACATTGCGTATATATTGCCGATGATCTAAGTTTTTTTGCACTGTCGCGTGTTATCATAACCGACTTATCCCAGTTTTTAGGACACACCGCAATGTGTTATTACGTAGTGTTACTTGCTGTTTATACAAAAAACTTGGTAAGCGAGCGGGCGTGTGTGATGTGACGACGTTTATGAGTTTTTTACTCGATACAGATAGTGTCCGTTCGGTGGATTGGTTACAATGTATTACATTACTGCTAATGATTGAGGGTTGATATCGATCTTTTTGCTAAACAAAAACATGCTTGACAATGCAACATTCTTTTGAAGATACTTTGTCGATTTATAAAGTATGTTAGTAAGTTTTTATTTATTACGATAGAAAATTATACATTATTTTCTAAAATATTAAGGAACTTGTCACACAACCAGTATTAACCTCGGAAAGCTGTCTGCCAATAGTGATAGCGATTCTTTGGCCGGTTTGAGTCAAAATCGTATAAATCAAGCGTTTAATTGCTCATATATCTTGAATGCATGTTATAACTGTGAATCTAAGTTCAATAGTATACTCGGTAAACATCTCACAATGTTCGCTATCTTTAGAATCGAGTGGTGACACCAGTTTGCGCGGCGGATCGGTATGATAAAATATTGCCCCGCCGCTCGATACCGCTTAGAGAAATGAGAGAAAATAGTTGCGGCTCTTTACCGCAACTAGTTATCTTCCGCATACTCACAATCAGAATAAAATGCATTGATCGCCGATTAGATTGGTCGGTGAACCAAACGTGAATTTGCAATTCATGCTGAATAGCACTTCTTGTTAGAAAAATATTGTGAAATCCTCTGTACTTATGTTCAATGTTCATAGTTCATACCTATTATTTATGAGAATATACGACTAGTGTCTATTATTTATAATAAAGTCGATACTACTAGAATCAAGCACCTTTTGTTACTAAGACGTAAGATGTTTTAAATGAACGGATTTAAGAAGTAGGTACAATGTTTATGCTAGCAGCTAATGCACCCATTAGCGTTTAAAAGGTTTTCAAGCTTAAACAAACATTCATTAAACAAAAGTGTGTATGGGCGCTTTTTTAAGTTAATTCCATCTAGTTGAATTGATCTATAGACAATGTAATTGATGTAAGTACAAACAAACCTCGGAAAGGTACTTGAACATTTTCCTGTTATACCGACTAAACGGCATATAATGAGAACATGCACGTAATAAGACGTAGTGTGCCAATAGATTCGCGTTAACCGTCTGTCACACGACGACATCTTTTTTTTTTGTTTACGAGGGGGAAACCTTACGACGCAGGGTTATGTGGGATTCTTACCGCACTAAAACCCCCAAGTAGCCATCCTCGGCTCTACGTAGAGGGCTCCGGGATCTCCAAAAGAACGCAACCTGAGTCCTCTTAGCGCGTTGCCCCGTCGGGCTCCGCCCAGGTGAGCTTAGCGCTCGCCACATCGTCTGGTGCCTACAACGGTATGCGACCTCACATACCGCCGTCCTTCCCGGAGCCGCTAACTGGGCGGTTCGAGCTCCCACTCTTGCCACCCGCAACCCCCAAACCTCGGAAAGATACTTGACCATTTTCCTGTAATACCGACTAAACAGCAATTACATGAGAACACGCACGTAATAAGACGTCGTGTGCCAATAGATTCGCGTTAACCGTCTGTCACACGGCGACAACATCTACAAGCGGCTCCGTCGGTTTTTAATCGGCGAAAGTAGTTGCGTGAAATGCGCGTGCGCTCGCATTTCGATCACCATCCGCACTCTGCATTTCTATCGCACGACTAACCACTGCACACAAACACGTAACCCCACATACATATGTACGTGCACGCCATTTTATGCTCAACTTATCGAACTGACTGACTGGAATCGCGTGCGGAATTGGTGACTTAGTTTAAACGGATGGGTTTCCATAAAAAGCGTTTTTGTGTGGAAGTGGCAAACGTGTAGTCTACATGTTGAATGGTCACCGTCGTCGACGACACAAACACACAAAAAAACGGGAAATCCTAATTGGAGTTGATTACATTTATCGTATTAAACGTAAGGATGCAATTAGGACAGTATGAGTATTTCTTACTACCACTTTAAAATTAAGACGGATGAGGCGGTGGTTTCACAGTTAAACCATCTAGAGTTCTCCCGTTTTACTGTGGACTCCATATGTGTCAGTAAATCGCCTCGATGGTCGGACGCGACAATCGGCGTATCGTGCCTTACCTAAAATGATTCCATGATACAATTTGTTTTCAAGGTGTCATTACCGAATTTACACAACCTAACAGACGGTTGGATTGCGAAAGGTGGGTGTCGAATAAATTTTCGTCACTAAATACAGCTGTCAAGTCATGATGGCAATGTATAAAATTGAAAGTGAACTGTAAAACAGATGTTCATAATCTTACATTAGTGTAAGTTTAATTTTCTACAAAAAAAAACATACTCTATCAGTAGATACAGTACAAAAATCTGAAATATGAATTTTGGCCTTCAATTCTACTGCTTCAAATTGAAATCTTAGTTTACTAAATACATTCTCATTCATTAAATAAATGTTACGTTCCCAATGTTTGTGTTATCTTCGTCTAATACTGAGTATATGTAGAGATGTATATCGTTATTTTCTTTCTATAAGTTACTTATTAATCCGAAGAGGCCAAAGCAACTGGGACACGGTTTCGTGACAAAAAGTAATTAATTGTACTAATGAAATGTTACTGTCGTAATAAGTGCCACCCAGCTCCATCGCTTCGCTTGAATATGGCTAATACTATTTAAAAACATAGTAAACGACCTGTAAATGACCTTTTAGGAATGGATTGCATATCAATGCAAATCGTCATTATGTATAAATGTCCTTTGTATGATACTTTATTGTAGATATTAGCAGTGATAGCCTAGTGATTAAGAAACTCGGCCTATCGATCGAGGGGTCCGAGGTTCAAATCCCAGGCACGCACCTCTAATTTTTCAAAGTTATGTGCGTATTAGAAATTAATTATCACTTGCTAAACGGTGAAGGAAAACATGGTGAGGAAACCTGCATACCTGAGACATTTATATAAAAAAAAATCTCAAAGGTATGTGAAGTCTACCAATACGCACTTGGCCAGCGCGGTGGACTATGGCCTAATCCTTCTCATTATGAGAGGAGACCCGTGCCCAGCAGTGGGACAGTAATGGGTTGCTGATGATGATACTTTAAACCTTATTATTAGGTTAACAAATTATGTACATACTTATGAAAACCAAACTTATGAGACTTAAATCAAAAGGAATCTTAGAGATAGTTTTTTAATATGTTTTAAAGGTCTTGCCTTAAATGAAGCCTTAAGCTTTTAAGCCTCAAGCTTTGAAAATCCAATTTTTGAATTAAATGGTACATAGTCCTTTAGCGTACAGTTAGTTCTTACGGGAGATTCCTAATTTTGATAATTTTGAGAGGAATATAATTTTTTTGAGGATTCTTTTTTCAGAATATTCAGTTTATATTTTACTATGTAACGGGTACTCACGATAAGCGGTTTTTTTAAATTCTGTGTAGTCGATATTTCTAATCGGTAGTTAGACATATCGGTATAGCTTATATCTAATCGTAACAGACGTGCCTAATTAGAGGAGCAGCACGCGAGCGGAAACTTATAACAACTAAAAGCTCAGCACAATCTATTAAGCGGGCCCGCCTAAGGTCAACTAGTTGGCCGGCTCCTTACGACGTCATCCAATTACTCTCGCTTCGGATGCAATCGGGTTACCGTGTCACTTTCCTCGTCCGCCGGTAGCTGACCATTCTTTATCAACATATGAATATGTTCATGTGGATGTAATAGGATTATTTGCTTTATGTTCATCAAGGGCTTTCCGCAAGTATTAAACGTGTTTGATAGTTAGTAGGAATGCTAATATTTATTATCCATAATTAATAATTTTACGTCTATCTAAGGATAAGGATAACTTGTTGTATGGGTTGATTATAAAATCTTGTTGTAGAAGCTAAGATGATAGGAGTATTATCTATATATTTCCTTATTCTGTATTTCCGTTTTAAAATAAATTTTTACTTCTGTCTGCTTGTTCAGATAAAAGGCAAACCTTGCTGAACATGTGTTTGTGTATCACTTAATACTACACAGATCTGCGGAATTTTGTATCCTTATAATTTTTTTAAGAGGGATTTTTTTTAAATCTCAAATTTCAGTGAGCGAGTGAGAACGTTACGAATGGTATGGTAGCTAATATATTTATTTAAAATAAATACAACAAGCTTGCATAAACAATCGTTGCTATCTGTTTCAGGAGCAGTCCGTTCACTATATAAAAACAATTTATAAATTTGCATAAACCTACTTATTCTCATTCCACCTTACCCACATGACCAAATTCGAAATGGCTGACATCATTCGACGCTATGCCTACCTGAATACGAATGAACGGCTGCGAGTATACATGGCGCCGCAGACCACTAAACGATAATAAATTTCTTCATTTATTTATGAGGGCAATAAAAATTTCCTGCATCGTTTCGGTCTGTGATGTTTAATGGATGTATTTAAAAAAGAATGAGCGATAACCCTCACCGGCGAGTGGCAGTTTTCGAGGCGTCAAATGAAGAGTTAATATCGCGCGAAGCCCGCTCCAGTCCAATGCATCAGCACGTTTATCACCCGACGCTAAAACCCGTTTGTTTAATCACGTTACGAGCGACGATTCGAACTGAACTTTCTTCATAAGTGCATTGTGAAATTTCTCTCGCGATGTAACAACGTCCCTGTCTCTTCGTTTACAATAGCCAAATTAGTTGCTCGCAGTCGTTAACTCCCCGCCGCAGGCAAGGTATATTTTCGAACCGGAGTTTGTTTTCGGATTGGTCAATTGGCCACCAAAAGCAGTTAAGCTATTAACGTTCGTTTCGAGTGACTCACTCCGCTCTTTCACAAAGCAAAGTAATGCAAATGAAAATCTTGCGAAATCACTCGAATATATCAAGCGGTCATACATTACCTGTTAAAATGAAAGTACATTTCGCGTTTAGTAAACTGCAAGTCTATGCAAGTGAATGAAATACGTTTTCAATGTTTAAATTGTATAATCACTCTATCATCCAATCTTCTGACCTTGCTGGGATCGCGTGCAGACATGACCCGTCGCCTAACTAGTTATTACTGATAGAGGATAGTCGTTAATGTCCATTTTGATCTTGCGCGTCAAATTATTTCTTGTAATTATATTTAGTACCAATAAAATTCAACAATGTTCTTCTCGAAGGCCATACCATCATTTATTTTTTTCTGATGTGGTAAGATATAAAATGAGTTCACTAACTACTGTTTGCCTCTCCCTATTATGAGTAGAGATCAAAGTTTAATAGTAGGATATGAAAGCCACATCTGCTTGATACCCATGTGTATAGCAAACGCTAGTCCTATCGTCTTCATACAAAAGATATAAAATACGCGTAATTAGCATTCGAAATTAAATGTATACATTAGCGCTTTTTAAGTAATTTAATTAACATGTCTTTACTATTCTCTTTAACGCAACCAGACAATTTTTTGTATTGTAGAATACTTTAATGTTCTAACTTTCTTGTTTAAAAATTTCTAACTACCTTTCTTCAGCCTTAATGATGCTTATTATTTTAATTATCTTCGCAACAACAGAACTTTGAACGCGCTCAACTAGTTCTCGAGGCTGGTTATTATCACTGCGTTTTATTAAACATAATTGTCTTAAACCAACGTCAAATTGTTGTTTCGTTCTAGTAACATTGTTGGTGGTGATTTAGGTCTATTTCGTAAGACGTATGACACAATTTATACTACTCTGGCAGGTGTCTCGCTATATCCTCCTTCATTTATTAAAGTAAGTTATAATTAATTATGAGGAACATAACTAACTGTGAAATGGGTGGCTGAGAATTGAACTCTAGTACCCCACAGAGACAACGTGAGAGCCCCGGGTTTTACTTCCATATACTCGTGTATACCTATATATAAACATACACATAATATTATTTAAGTATGAATTACGTTCACTGCGCTACGAATACATCCAAAATTGATATTCGAATGATTAGATTTGAATTGATAAGTAAGTGAGTCGTCTCATTAAAACTGTGGCGAAATCTACTTACGAAATAACGTATAATAATGGTTCTTGAGGCTTTTGGATTGGGTAGAACGTGGCTACAAATGCGACGCATGTGTGTCAATGCTAATACAGTGTTGCATACGCCTACCTCACAGTTAAGGTCGATGCAAAGAGACTTGCTGATAACTTTGTGGCACCTACTACAAACCACCTATACTATGCGAGAGGTTAGGTTAGAAGAGGTTAGAGGTTTTCATTTAGGGACCAGTAGCACAAGATCTAAAAGTAAACTTGTGAAAATGACTTCTGGAGTTTATTTTTTGTGTTATCCCATTTTTGTCATTCGACTGTTGGTTTTATTGGAAATCGTAGCCTTGCTAAGCTTCTATGCTTGCTTTTTGGGGTTGAAGTTACTACAAACTTTTCTGAGGCGTTCCAGCTTAGTCCTCAGGGGTAGCGACGCATCTGTGGCTGACCTCAGGTAGGAATATCTAATCCTATCTGGGGTTGATTACAGATGTCCATGGGCGGCAGTAGCCACTTACCATCAGGTGGACTGCTCGTCTGCTATTGCGTCAATTTCGTACAAGCAATATGTACAAGCAAAGTGTATATTGTGTGTGTATATCATAGGAAAATCATTAGAATAATAATGTGCATTTACATATCAAATCTAATACCTTTAGGTAAAAGTTAACAAAGTTATGATGGACAGAAAAATAATACGCTAAAACGTTTTTGTCGTATACACATACCTACTGTGTGTGTTCTGCTGAAACTGTTGATGTACTCGAATTTTTCATGTTTTGATCTCTCCGGTTTGAACAAAAGACAATTAACTATTTTATATAACTTTACAGACGTTTACTAGCTTAACCGTTCGTAGTATGACAGGGTGCTTATTTGTATACTTGAAACTCTTTAAAGCACAGACAGAATGAAGCATCGACTCCCACACAATGCAAAATTTAAGATAGCGCTTTTGGAATCTTAATGTATGTGTGGGATCTTGCGTGAAAAAATGATTTTTAATGTCGGTACCCCTTTATGTTGATTTACAATATACAATACAGCAGTTTTCACTTCGTGATTCTCGCTTGTGAACTATTTGAATTGAAGCGTTCCAATTGGATTCTGTGACATGGAAAGTTTCAAGCGTGTGTAAGTGCTTGCTCACAATGAAGACGCGGGCGCGGTCTCAACATGAACGACACTACCTCGTAATAATCCGCTATCAATATGCTGGTATACATTTTAAGCCATGCACGCAACAACCTTCCTCCCTCATAGGATATGTGCATATGCATAACTTTAACATAGCATGGATTTCCGCAAAGTAACATATGATACATTTAACTACTTTACGGCTATACACTATATTCTATGGCATTGTATGGAAGTGTTTACATATTTGTAACACGCGGGTGCGGTTTCAATCGAGGGCAAGCTCACGGCAATATGAAACGCATGGAGCTGTATGCGAGTGTTTACGTAGAAGTAGTAGCCAAAAACACTTTGTACGCTTACCATGAGTTTTCAAAACATCCCACAATTTTAAGTTACGTTTACTCAATGCATTATTCTGTTTTGTTTACTTCAGTAGACTGAGTAAACGTCCAATAAGTAAGTGCTCAAGTCTTTTTTGTCTACCTCACATGTTCGCAAAAAAAAGAGACACAAAACATAAAGCGCCATTTTGTCAAATTAGACATTTAATGTTACGTTACTGACACTATAATTCTGATATAATCCACTAGGGGCGCTGATTGGAAATTGTATGGTCAAATACGTGAACAAATAGCAAAACAGTCATATTTGTCAAAACGTAAAAATTCATGGAAGGGTACTGATGGTCAATGCGAACACAAATCGCGAGGTTCGCTATGCCCGTTACCGCACCCGCGTCCGCTATTTCTGTGTGACTGTGTGTATATCATTACGGTAATAATTAATCCTTATTTCATGTGCGTGTAAAATTAATTTAACTCGCACTTTACAAATTAACCTCAGTATTAGAAAATTGTTTTACATATTATGTGAATTCATTTTAATTGCTTTCTTTTTCAAATAATGTGAAAGCGAAGATAATATGTTTATGTTTATCTTACATTTTTTATACATACTACTTCATTTTTAAAGAAAATAAATATTTTATTAAATTATATTTATAGCTCTTTCAAATTTATCTTCTATACGCATGTAATATACGTGTGTATAAGAAAATATTGACAAGACATCACCTTGTTAGCGAAACAATAAAGTTTTCACAATAGCTTTCGCGGTGTCATAACAGACTCCCCATGAGATTCCCATAAAAACAGGGAAAGTATGTAATAGTCGTGCGGTCGGTAGAGTCGAACGCCGCCCCGAGCTCGTCACGCCCACCCCTTGTTAGGCTGGATACAAACGGACGACTTTTTCTACAAATCATCCGTATTTTTTATTTGATGGAAGTAGAAAACGGTTCTGTCTATATTAAACTGTTATAAGTTACTTGACACGTAGTTCTGCTCTTTCCAGTAGGTGGCTTAATGAGTTTAATTTCTTTATTACATTTTAGTGTTTAGTAGAAATTGTTACCTCAACCTTAAGACAGAATACAAGGTAGTTGAGAGAGTGGAGTTGAATAGAAATCTCATTTAGAATTTATAGAAATTGTACATGAAGATAACCAAATAAATAATCAATTATATGCTTATAAGCTCCATTCAGGTAAATTAATACGGCTAACATTAGTGGGAATATTAATAAACAATAACAAAATGACTATGATTATTTGTACAATGTACATAGCATATGAAAGATGAATATAAGCAATAGGGGAGTGCCTACATCTTAATAGCCAAAATCGTTTAACCTAGTTTATTTCAGGGTAATGACATTGTTTTATATTAGCAACTTTGAAAAACAGTTTTATGTAGACGATATTAACTTTATTATTGTCTTATTAATTATGAGTAATAGTTGCGTTGTATTAAGATTTTTGCAAAAGGTCAAACTTCGTAAAATAAGTTGTGGTAGTATAGAAAAGAAATCTCCAAGGCTCGTTTCTAAAGGCCTTAGATAATTTAATATTTAATTACCTTGTATTTTTAACCGACTTTAAAAAAGGAGGTTCTGTATTCGACAGTTATGTAAGTTTGTATGTTCGTAATTTTCTCAAAAAATACTAATCCAATTTGGATAGGATTTTGGCTATTTGAAAGCAAATTTAGAAGGAAGGATTTAGCATAATTATGATTTTTTATAGTTTATATATTTCAAACTTTGATTTTTTGAGACGACATCGACCATCAATGTCGTTCGTTTGTAGTAGCCCTAACGGTGGACCGAAAGAAAGTGAAACTTTTCAACGGAGTCGATTTGTGAAGCGGATAGAGGGTGGGCGCCGGTGATTAAAATACTTTATCGATATTTTACCGGAAACATTTCTATTTGTTCGTGTTTTACCGGTTTTATTTCTTTTACAAAAGTTGTTTACTTGTATCGGGGCCATTTTGCGCTACTATCTGAATTGCTTCGGTTTATTTGTATCAATCCCACTAACCTACTTTTAAACTTGAATTATTTATTTTGTTAACGTTAAACATTTTTTTTTTGCTACACTCGTTTTATTTTTATTGTTATATTTCTAGTATTGTGAGTAAATATTACAAATTAGGATACGATATATTAAATAAACATACATTTTATAAACCTTTGTATAGAACTTGCTACCTGATTGATAAATACAATTGATACCTTCTGAATTGGAGGTGAGCACATATTTGTTACCTACTACCATGCACTGTTACTGCGAGTAAAAGCAATTCTCTTAACAACAATAGTAAGTGATAATAAAACAACTAATTTAATTAATTCCACAATCGATTTCGAGAAAACTAAAGGTAAACAAAAAGGCAAGACTAAAAAAATGTAAATTGGAATACCCAGCGAACCGTGCGATGCTTCAATATTAAATGGAGTTGAAATGAGATACAGCTTCCAGTCTCCCGCGATCTATAACTTTGTGAGTTATTACTCCCTGGTACCATCCATTACAATTCCGTATCATTTGTTTTAAGAAATCTAGTTTTGCTGTCGTACATCTCTCTTCTTTGTGTCTAGCTTAATGCACCTAGTCAGCCAAGTTTCTTATTAACGGGTAATCCATCTAAAACACATTAAGTATCTATATTAATCCATACTTTTGGTATCCACAAAGAAATATACTTAAATGAATAAAATTGTGTTGATGTGGATTAAGTTTTCTTTTATCTGTTAATATGTGTTATGTTTTATCTTGATTATGTATGAAAAAATAGTTTATAGCATACTTGTAATACATAATATAATACATGTAAATATATAATGTTAACTTCAAATTAAAATATTCTTAAAACACTTAAAATCATAAATCTCAGTTGAGTGATTGTTTACCCAAGAAGGGCACACAAGATTGGATTAAACTGTATTTTTTGCTGTTCGTTGCCTCCGTAGACCTTCACGGCTCGTAGCTGGTCGCGCCCTTGCCGGACGATTTACCTTGTTAGAAAATGACAACAAGTATAACCGCCGTTCAAATTATAGCGAATTACAGGCGTCCCGATTTTTTTTATATGGCCAAAAGTAGACGGCCCATTTCATATTAATATTCATAAGCTTCAAGTAGGATCGGCTTCCTATCGTAAACATTCTAGTAGGATACAATAGATAGGCTACCATCATGTAGACGAAAATTTCATTAATCTGTGTATCTGTTTTATCACTCAATTCAAAAAGAAAACAATGGGAAAAGTAATTTTAAACAATAATGAAATCATTTCCATGTCACTTCATATCACAAGGTGACATGTGAATTAAAATTTATGATGGCCAATGACGTTCGTTCGTTCGTTATTTGCATTGCTTTAGACACATCTTTATGACCACATGGCGATGCAATTTAACAGCTGTACTGCGAAGCAATTACAGTTTTTTCTTAAAGTTAGTTGACCTGGCTCGATGAATTTTATTATCTTTAAAATCTTGATAAGAAATTGTGCGCGTATCAGTGAATATAAAATCATGTATATGTACTTCATTGTTTTGGGGTTTATATATTTTTTTTATTTTGTAAAGAATTAAGCATTATTAATTTAATGTTTGATAACATTTGGTAACAAGAAGTAATTAATTACGTGCCTGATAATATGATTAATTTAGCACGTTGGTGTAACATGGTTTTATATTTATTCGATGTAAGAGTCAGACATTGACGCTTTCCACTTGACGGAGCCACCATTGTGCCGAACATCCTTGTTTGAAAAATATCTATTGTTGTAGACAAGCCGAATAAAAAGGTAAAGTAATATTCTGTAAAAAATATTGCTGAATCTCATCTGGCCTATGAACATGAAACTTGTCATCCCAGACAACATCAATGGAAAACAGAAATCTATGTTTGTCGTTACAAAAACAACACTTAATGATTATATCAAAATCGAGATTGCAGCATTTTCGAGATATACCGTAATCTTAACTTGCAGGCAACATACCCGTATCACATGACGGAACTGTACCTCTTATCGAAGTTGTCGAAAATGATCTTTGTTACACACGAGCTATATAGTTTCCTCGATACAGATCGGTGTGATGCAAGTAGTACACAAGCTTAACGTGTAGCACAATGTTCAGTAGGTACACTTACTATTTGATAGTAAAGAAATGAGCTCCCATATAAATTTGGTCATTTTTATGCGTCCATAGTGTTTCTTCTAAGCATTAATCAAAGTATGTGACAGAAACCATACCGCTCCTAAATAAATACGACGTGTGGGCGTGGACAACGCTAGCCATGATTTTTTTGGCATAATATTATGAATATGTAATGAACTTAGCTTGCAGATGGTTGTCAATCTACAGAGACCCCCTATAGAACATAATTGAAAATTATACAGTGCTACATTTCTGGGCCCTATGGTATTACTTTTCAACAGCATTATTCCATACATACATCCTATTTACGATATAATCTATCCAGCCTTTGAGATCCGCTAAAAACATAGGCCTCTTCCTTTTGTCTCTAATCGTTCCAGTGTCTTTTGAATCCATCTATCTCGTCTTCTTCAGGTCATTTATCCATCTAGTTGGGGCGACCTGTGCTCTTTTGCTTAAACGTAGATTATTTAGCTGATGTAGCTTAACAATTTTGAGAGCTATGGCATTAAGCTTAATTTGCAAACGCATTACTGCATTGCGGCAAATACAGCTATAATGATAGTTCTGGATGTCATATCTGTTCACACTCTACATTATGAGTCGGTCAGCGAAATCGTGCGAATGCTGCATACCTCAAGCGATCGTGCATGAACAGCTTAACTTGCCGTCGTAAGCGATGTCGTTCGCGTACCCACATATATGGAGCGGTATGCAACACATTGAAACAGGTATGCAATCACTGTCGGAATTTCACGCATTATTTACATCGCTCGTTGCCCAACTACAATGCTCAATGATGATTTATATTGTTTCAGGCAGCCATTACCGCGAATTAGAGCACCGATTCTTTCTAAATGTCTACCTGTCTGAGTTAGACATGATTGAACACGAGGTATGTTAGATCGGGAAAGATATGTATTGTGTTTATTTAGGTTATACAACCTGCTAAATTGTTCAGTTTAGATTGTATCTATTCCAAGTTATACGCGTGAAAAATATCGTTCATATCACCTGTTTGTAGATATGTTTAGAACGTTTGATGTCTTTTTTAATATAGGTACACAAATTTCTTAGCCACCATTATAAAATTCATTGTTTTACCATTTGTATTAACTTTTAGACATCCAATAAATAAGATTTTCAATGCTTTACTTAAAAGGCGAAATATCTGTTCTGATCTAAACTGTTCCAGTTCAGTTTTATTATATTGTGCAAGATCTATTTATAACCGCGTAAACTAATTGCTCATCAGTTAGGATCTTGTTGCTACACCTTATATTAAGAGGGGCAGGTTGCTTCTGTGTGACGAATTTGTTGATGATCGTTCGGTGGACATTACACCACACTCTGGTTATTTTTGCTCAAACCGATTTACGGTTATTTTATCAGATACAGCGTAAACATTCTTACGTTTGTGAATTGTAAACGAACGAAGTGAAGCAACACCAAACAAAAATCGGTTTGTTGTTGATTAACAAGGTGTTGATGATTATTCTCTATTTATAAAAATCTTCACTTCATATTTTTATTGTTCATCTAAGGAGGTGACGTTGACTTCAACATCGGTCGATTGCTGCCTAGAATCACCAATCGATACGGTTACTACGATTTAAGTTTTCGTACTAAGTCTATGTAATTTCACTATGAAAATGTATATGCATGGGACATGCAAGATTAACAGCAGAATTGGGATATTCCTGATCGATCCCATCAAGGACAACGTGGATCACCTGCCTGTGTAACATCACAAACATGGTACTGATTATAATTATAACCGTCTTTGTCATTCAGAGGTCACATTAAGCTATTAGTCCCATTTGTTATAACATGCATGAATGTCTTTACCTAATCTCATTTGAAGAGGATACCTTTGTACCCGTTCGGAGGAATTTTCATTTGTTACGACCAAGATACAGGATTATCCCATATTAAGATATCCCATTGTTTTCGTTTCGATCATAAAGTTATATAATACTAATTTTTTTAACGACATTATCTTCTATGATTTCCTGAATGTTCTTTCAATTTGCGTTAATCCACCTTTAAATTTTAATTAAAAATGATGTATTCTAAATAAACAAATAGTTTTCCACTTAGTCTACACAAAAACTATAATACAAATTAAGCTTAACAAACGTCTGCCAAAAAACGACGACCTTCGTTAATACCAGTAGTATTGGAGTTGGAGGCACTACAACTGCGTGCCATTGTAAAAGGACAATTCGATTAACATTAATGTAGGGGTGTAATTTCCTTCACTGTTTAGTATTTAAATAAACAAAGATTAATGATTTTTTAACCGAAAGTTACAAAGTACCTAAAAAGTAGTTAGACTTAGTTGGGTTTCTTACTTTGTCGAAATATAGAAGAAGGAAAGAATTACCGAGTATGTTATCCACCTGATCGTAAGTGGCGGCTGCCGCCAAAGGACTTGTAATGTGCCACCATAGATTAGTAAACGCACTCCTAACAAGAAAATATAACCAGTTTTGACAATTGAAATTGTCACTGTCATCTATTTTCGTGTTTGAAAAATATTTAAAAAACGTAGATTTACGAATTAAACGATATTTGTCCGCACTTTTTCTGCGATTTCGCGTTTTTGCACCACTTAACTCCACATTTCGGCATTGTTCCGCGTAAATTACACCATGACAGCCAATAAATAGCTGACACATTTGTCAGCGGTTTAAGCCATTTAATGGCTTTCTTCAATTACAAGGCGGTGAGTTATCTATTCTTGTCTTTATGTACCACAAATAAGTTTTGTTGAAATTATCCTACCTGAGGTTGGCCACAGATGCCTTGCTACTCTTGAGAACTAACTTTGAACACCTCTGTAAGTATGTCTCCCAAAATTAAATCGAATGTTTGAGTACAATTTGAATTTTGTTTAAGTCAAGCGTACTAAATACGCTTTTACACAATTCAAAGTATCTACATAGCGATAGAAATAATACCGCCATTTTTAATAATCTTGAGGGAAACATTCACATTAACATTTTCTTTATAATATACACACAAAGGTAACAAAATGTAAGTGCTCGATATGAAATCTTGCAAATGCAACACTATTCTCATAGAAGTTACGTAAAGAAACATAACATAACACGGTGTTCCAACTTCTAAGCCAACAAAAGGCGCGCTACTTCCATTCGGCACTTGTACATAATTTTATTACGATTTCCTTGCAATTGCACAACCAAAGATTGCCGTTTGCGTAACATTTGACGAGATAATTGCAGATGTATATGGGTATCTCGATATCTGACAATAAATTTGAGTAATTGCAATACATCTATCATTCTTCTAATACATCAAATGAAATTTAGACGTTGTCTCAATCCTCATTCATCATATCTTAATTTCTACATTGCAACATGATGCAATTCGTATTGTACGGTAAAAGCCATACGGTAGTAGCATTAACCGTTTTTAATACTACTTCATTATTAACTACTTCTTTGTTGTAAGACAAGACGTGTATGAAATAATAAACGATCCTTTATAAACAGTTACCTAAGTATAATGAAGCACCTGCAGTTTTTTCGTAGTCCCCTTTGAATAAGTTCATATTAAAAGACATTTCTGAATGTGATATAATTTCATGCATCTATTCATATGTGGATGCTCCAGGCATATCTACATGGACTGGTATCTCCATCTACATAGTTTATATGTAGAGTTTTATAATGTAACTTAATATTACGGGCTAACATGATAGTTGCCAAAACAAGTAACAAAAAGAAATTTGATCTCTCTCCGAATTCTATTGTTAAATACGTGTTTGTTGCACCTCACATGTTTGTCAATGTTAAGCCCCACATTTAATTAAAGTTAAACTACAAGAACAAGTTCTAAAAGTATCTAGTTAACAGTAATTCGTAAAGTTGTTTCAGTTTGCACATAAGTTTGTCGAGACACAAATCTATTTATTAAACAAAGACCTTACGCAACTTTCATAAGTTTGAAATATAATGAAACGGTGTCTAATGTTTCCCGTCTGCACCAAATTACAATTGTGGCGAATGATGAAATAATTATTATTGGTCTAAATAAATGCATCATGTCATTCGACACTCGGATAGATCACACTAGACCGATACTAACATTAGTTTCTCTATTACTTTACATCGATTCCTTTTAATAACCGATAACGAACTCAGTTGTACTCTACACGGCAATGTATCACGAACATTAAGTAACATCCACAACCGACAAGTGGCGTTCTGTAACATCTTTCAAACCGTGTAATTACTTGTAATAAAAAAGCATATTGTCATCGCCCGTCGATGATCTTAAAATTACAAGCTAGTTGTTCGCAGCTGTATTACTACAAAGTCTGCAAACCATATGTAAATAGCGTAGTGAGGAAATAAATACAGGCAACAGACATAAGTAATAAGTAGGAGTACCAAGTAAAGAGGCATACAAATGTTTTATGTCCTCAACTGTGGCACCTGGGTGTGTTGGCGATTTAAGATCGATTAATCGAAGAATCGATCATTTGGGCCAAAAATTTAATTATTTTAATCAATCTCCAGTAATGGATCGATTCAGTGAATCGATCTTTCATCCTAGAAAAAAGAAAGTTGATCATTTCGAAGTTGGCTGAATGTGTTATAGACATTTTATGCTGACGGATACGTATCCGTCAGCATACGTCTATATGTGTCCAAATGTCTATAACAATGTCTATAACTGATGACCTTTTTTTTCGCTTTCTTCTCCCTTCGTAGCTAAAAAGATCAAAGATCCATTTTTGGAGATGCGATTCTCTGGGCTTAGATTTTTTGTGTATCGATTTATTACACGATTCGAATCGATTCAAGACTCGATCTTTTTCGGAAAGTATCGCCATCCCTAGCGTCTGGCTGCAGAACGCACTCAAAAGGGACTCGGTTCTGTTCATCATTAATAAACAATGGTACGCATCAAAGTAACGTTTCCTAGGACAGTTTAATTCCGTCCCGGCTGCGCTGGCGGTAAAATATTATACTTTGTAATGTTCACAGGAACTTCGCCTTGCACCGGTGGTAAAAAGCTTTTCAATGCTACTGAACTAAAGAGACTACACGAATCATTAGTTCACTTCCTACATCTACAGACAAAAATGATGCAGATATTAAAAAGGCGTAATTGCCTAGTTGATTAAAATTCGTCCTCTTGCGCTGTAGCTCCGGAGTCGGAATAATCGAAGATCTCCGATTTTTCGAAATTATGTGGTATTAGAAATTAATTATTACTTGTTTTAAAGGCATCGTAAAGAAATTTATATCCGTGAGAGTTCTATAAAAAAGAACTAGGGCCTATAAAAAAAAAACTTCGAGATGTGACCTGTGCCCAGCCGTGGGACAAACTCATTCAAGATGACCATGACCACTATACATAACTTTAAAACATAAAAAGTATAATATTTCGATGACCTCAACGATGTGTTGATTAATTTAAAATGCAAACACGACGGTTTGTTTTGAAATGTTATTGCAAAAGTCTCACGGGGAGTCGGTGCGTCGTTACTATAGGATGTTTGCAGTTTTGCATTACAAATAATGGCGTCGTGCGAATCGTGTAATATCCACACTCACAATATATTTTGTCGTGGTTGTTCCCACTTTTATTTCTAGGAACATAGAAAGTATTGAAGAAGTTTCTATATGTAATTGGTATTTTTTTTACCGCTCTAAACTTTATTTTAGATTTAATATATACAGATGCCCTATTAATGAATTGGCGCTAAACGATTTGTACATAACTTCCTTGCTAGGATATGTTCCTAGCAAGGAAGTTTTTTAATTTTCAGGTCAAATTATAGATAGTGCCTGAAATTATGAAATAAGAAATGAAAAATATGAAAGGCTGGCGGAATATCAATCAAAAATAGGAGGAGCTCTATCTGTTGAATAATAATATCTACTTGTATATATTGGATTTTAATTTGAAACCAGTGCATTTTGGTACACGTTACCTTTCATAATCATAAATAAGTAATATTATATTGAATTTATAATATTCTTAGTTTTATCTGTATTTAACCTCGAGCCGTTGCTTCGCATGCGTGGTTGTTGGAATTCAGGAAGTTACACATGAACGGTTCGCACACACAGATTGTTGCACAAATGTAAAATATGTTAATGTACGTGGGTTTCAACTGTTTGTAATCATTCTTTTGATATTTGTTATCTACGTAATTTAAGTTCAATGCGGACTGTAGGTAAGTATATCAAACTTCAATACAGAAATATTATATTATTTTATATCACGGCGTGCGTAAATTGACGTTTTACGCACGCTTCGCGTGCGCAAAACCCCAATTTCCGACCCCGTAATATAAATTTTTATACAACACGCGGACGAAAAATGTTTTTCTGACTCGTGTGATTGCAGTCCTCGCCTGCGGCTCGGCCTGCAAACTCACACTTGTCAGAAAAAAATTTTTCGTCCTCGTATCGTAATGTACTATTACTTATAATTACGAAAACAGCATTAGGAACTTCAGACCATTTGATGTTAGGGATTAGTTGCACACCCTAGACGTCTGTAGTTAACTTTAAATACAATCTAAATTCTACCTGAAGCCAAACATTGATGTTTTAACTTAAATAACACCCTATGACCCGTGAAGACTGAATTGAAATGCAATTTTATAAAGATATCTTCTATAGTGAGATAGATAAGACTAAATATTTGTATTACCACACCCTTTGAACATGAACACAACGGCGATAAGGATGGTGTGTTGGCAATGATACCGCAATCGAACCACAAATGATTCTATCAAAAAACTTACAAACTTTATATACTGTTTGGCTATCTCATAAAACCTATGTTACTAAAATTAGTTACTGTATCTTTTAATAGCTCCATATAAAATAGATAACCGCGAAACCTATTAAAAAGACATAATACGGTTCTTCCCTCTTACTCGTTTACAGTTCATTTAAATTATCATTAACATTTATAAATGTATGTCTTAGTACGATAATGCTTGTGGCTTTCCACATAATTAATTCAATAGTAATATGTAACTATTCTGAATTATACAATACTGCAGGTATGCTTACGCGTTTCATTCTACTGAAGTAGGAGTTCCACTGAAGTAACTCTCCTTTTAGCTGACGGCTGTGGTGCCTATCTTTACAATAAATCACTCATTTTTTCATTCATTGATTAATTCATTTTGGGTTTAAAAGTTTGCCTACAAACAGTCGAGAAATTTTAAACAATCGTGACATTTCACACGTTCACAAGCAATTAACCTTTCTCTTTCGATTATAATGACTCAATATTATATTCATGGACATTATGAACTCTCGCGATATATACATTATATTATTACTAGTGTCCGTCTAGTTGTCGATTTCGACCATAGTCATAAATAGGTACTCCATTTTGTTATTGATAACACTAAAACTCACCAAAAACTACCAAGCAAAGGCTGAACTGTTTTGTCCATGCCTGTTTATAGTTATAGACGTAATTCTTGTACAATATTTCAATTAGCTTGTGTCAGCAAATGGCATCATTTGTCCGCTAGACGATTGTGTGTCACGTGAATGGCTAGGTCATCTGCAATTCAACTCAGTCCCCTATTCATTTCGTGTAGTTACCGGTAATGGTGTTTGTTCGCTCCCATCGCACGTAATGTTTGATTGAATAACAATTGGATCCGAAACACGACCTGATGATCGATGCACTCAATGTAATGTGTGTAGTATTACATATTACAATCTACATAGAGGATGGAGTGGTTGAAAGCCTATGTAATCAGCTAATGAATAAGAAACTAAAGTTAAATTACTATAAATCTAATGGGTAAATAATATACAATGACCTTGCTCTGAAAATAAATTCTCCTTTATCGATATCAATAATTATAATACTAAGGCATATAATTAAACTTTTACTGAAGTAAGTCAGCCTAAAGTAAGCAACTGGCTGAAACATAAGTCTAAATCTTCCTCTAAAAATACACTTCAAAAGCGAAAAGTTTAAAATCTAAATAGTTATTCTAAAGGGAATTTGTTTCAAACTGTACTGATAGTATTAAAGTGCTTGATAGGTCCTTGAATTCTATTTTCGATACTCTTTATTCTATCGATTAACTTTTATTGAATGTGACGTTTCGCTGTATCGTTGTTAGATTGAATTTCAAATGGTTCGAGGCCACTCCGACGTTTTCTAAGTGGCGAATGTGACGATCTGACGATACACAAAATTGTGCTAATGTAGTCTTACAATGTTCCTTTCGTTATTGGAAGGTGAAACAGATTTGATGAAATAACGTATTGTAATTTGAGATTTGTGTGTAAATCATCAAGTTTTATGTGCTTATCTTTAAGACAATAAGAATTGTCTCATGCAATCTGTGAATAAGATATGACATGATATATTGCATTAAAAAAACAATTCCTAATTAGCAGGTAACTAGAATGTTTTGACCATACATGCGTCCAATTGACATTAAATTCACATTAGTGTGCAGCTCGAACCGGCATATGGCCATAGGCAATTACCGGTGCCTATTTAGGCGAACCGTTTGCGTCGGATCTAAAAATATTTCGCAGCTTTCAAAACAACACCGAAGGCAATTCCATCGGCGATTAAAAAATACTTTTCATCCCAACCGGTCCGACGGCATTCGATGACATTTTATATTATGTTAACAAACTGGACGAGACGACCGATACATAAAAAGAAAGTTTGCGACAAGATTAAAAGTTTAAGCATCCTGTTTTTTAATTGGTTCAACATGTCATAATCTTAGCATATCACGTTTGGCTTTGTAGGGCTTTACTTTTTAATTCTAAAACAAAGTGAATTAAAAATTTGAACATTCACGACATAAATATGATACGTGTTCCTCTCCAAGTCTTCTACATGCTCTTTCTCGTGGTTGTCCTTGGTGAAAATAAACCTTAATATTAAAAAAATGCTATTAATCATAATCGTCTTTGTAAGTCTGTAAACCACAATATACAATATGATAGTTGTATTATGAATATGATATAAACAACTGACACCTACTTTGAAACAGATATGGCTCAATGATATTATATCACACGTATTGCTTTAAGGACCTAGCTTGTTCAACTTCGCTAAAACGAGTTTATAGTTAAAAACACACCGAAATGTAACACTGATCACCTAATATCATATGTCGAATAACATACGTATTGGTTATTTGAGTCAGAAACCTATTCAGTGAACAAGAGGAATCTAAATTTTGAACGTTTGACTTGAATTTCATTAGGTTTCGCTATGCAGGTGCAATAAGATATCGACAATCTACGTCAAGCCCTAGAATAGTCCAGAGATAAGGTGCAATACCAAGTGTCCACCTTGGTATTCGCCCATTCGCCCACAATTTATTGTCTATTCTGACTCAGCACTATAAGAAATTGAAAACAAGAACAGACGCACTTGTAAATAAATTAGAAATCCATTTGATATAGATTCATTTTATTATAAGCAAAACGTTTCTTACTTTTATATATGTATTTATAAGTATTGTACGCTCCATAGTTTTCAATGTTTAAGATATAAAAGAAAGAAGAGTTAGTATATACTAACCAAATTATACAGATCAGCAATTAATCTAAAAAAAACAGAAAGCTTTTATTTTTGTGAATGCTAGAAATTTAAATAAAAATCAGACTGAATGAATATTCAGATTTAACATGGAGAAATATCAAAATCTAGGCTACACGGAAGAAGGTTATAGAGAGTAATTCCAAGTGAATATGCTTTATCATGAGCTTTTATAGTCTATCCATTTTAAAGCAGACGTTCATAGGAGCGTCTGCTTTCAATGGATAGTATGTTTTCATTCCTTATTTATGACAATATTTTTCATAGTCTAGAGTTCTAGACACACGACATAATTCCATTTCCTCAGAAAACAAACAATTTCAAACTATCAACAACTTCCCATAACTATTTTACTAAATAAGCGTTTATATTGATGGGCAACAGTTTCTAAAATACAGTTGGTTCTAGTTACACGTATAATACAAACAGTCATATAAACCGGCTTAAAGTAATCAAGGGGGAGCAGAGGTTCCAGGAAAGAAATAAATAAATACACAGCATGAAACAGAAGTGATATTGAAGCCATACATTTTACGAACCTATTCGTTCCGATGCAAAGGTAAATTATTGAATTGAAATTGAATTAGTACAGAAATAATTTGAACAACAAAAAACAGCCAATATTCCACGAATTGTATCATTAGTCTTACTACATAGTCCACTACTTGGAGATGCGGAAGAACGAGTGTCGCTGGAGAATCAGAATCAAATGTGGTCTTTCCAACCATCATTATGGCTAGCTTAATAAATCATATAATTTATACAATATATTACATAATCACGTTTAATTAAAATTATTTGGTAAATATCCTTTAATTACGTCCTCGGGCATGTTTATGTAACTTTATGTAAAGTTATTATTTTAAGATTCAGCTTTGTACATAATTTCCTGAAAAACAGAAATTTGTTGTTGTGGTCGTCGATTTATTATGAGAAATCCAGATATTAGTTGAAAGGTGTACAGAATATGCTTCAGATTTAAAATTAAGATTATACTGGTCAGGACCGGAAGGTGTGTAGCATGTCGTACCTACCCAGACAACATCTGGTTAACGTAGTAATGCAATTTGACGATCTCGCTTTTCCCTTTTCCTCTACAGAATTATTATCCTTATGTCTAGACGTGACTGGTTGGAGAGCTTTTACAACGGCTTCTCAAGTATTTAATATATAAGTGAGATATACAGATATAGTTTACTACGTAACATAATATTTTTTAACCGGTCGTAGTACATAAAAATCTACGTCTGATGTTTATTTTATATGATTGTTATGAAGCATTCAATCCAAAGTAGAGAAAGTGAGTTCTTTTTAAAATCTATAATTCTATCTTTACAATTAGACAGTCATACTTAGGTTTCTCTCGTCTACGTTACATTTACTTATATGAAATCTTTTGAATGAACAAGAATTACGTGTGTGATGAGATTCTGCTTGGTCATTGTAATCTTAAACTTTTTCTCATTTCAATATCAACCAATATGTTGTGAATAACTATAATTTATTTTTGCTTGATTGCTTATCATTATATCGGGTTCAAGAACTATTATGTTATCGATTTCTCGAAATCGGCTCGACGATTGGGTTAAAATTATGAACGATTAAATTTCACTTGCCAAAAATTTATTTTTCTAAAATAATTGCGAAATGCCAGCCTAATGCAAGCCAGCCGAAATGCAACAGTAGGGAATATTTTGCATTACTACAACAGCTAACATTGTTAGCATGGATAAAGACGTCAGGTGTTTCTTAGAGTTTCTTTGCAAAATTCGCTAACGCAGTAAGTTCACTAAAACGTGCATAATTAAGTTACGTCGACAATTTTTTTAATGTCCATGTTAACTTTCCACATAATGATTGTCATAATAATTATATCAGTCTGATTATCATCGACAAAGCAAATCGGAAATGCTATACGTTTAAGCTATAAGCCGTATAACTAATTGCTCATTAAGATTCATTGCAATCAATAATAGTTTGACACGAAGACTTCCAAGTAGTGCACGTTGTGTATAATTCAATGTATAAATGTATAATTCGCATATTGTCACCGTTACGCTTCATAGGTCAAGCGGATGCCGAGAGAAATTTCAAATTCTACGTTTCTTTTTTATATGGACTTGCATTTAACTGAGATCTCTAGTCTCTATTACGCCTATTTGTAAATGTTCAGCCTTAACCAATTGTTGACTACTAAGTTAAATTCTAAATTGGACAGTAATTTATTAAGTTATGTTACAATATACCACTTTGCTTTTGTCTTGCATTGTTCTACCATAAATTTTGTGAAATACAAGCAGAATATTTACCCGAATTAGGTACGAGATTTAAGAAATTTTAATCGGATACGAGATGTGTAGTACCTATATGAAATTGGACACAGACAAAACACTGCAAAATTTATTCAGAATGTGATGCTAATGAACTAAAGAAAGCTTTGTGTTTCTTCAGGATTTACCAGATTCAGTAGCGGTCAACATACTAATATCTGCATTATGATAATTCACTTCTCCGAATGTATCACTATTATCTGTATCTTTATTCGACGCTCCTAACAGAATGCTAAGTTAGCTCTCACTCTCGCTGGCTTCCGTGGAAAAAATAACAATGCATTTAAAAAGTGCACGTACGCAATGGTCATTCAGATGTTTGTTATTCCGAAAGCTTTAGCTACCGTACAATTAGCAGAACATTCGCTAACGATCTCTTTTTTGGTATTTTGTATAAGGCCTAAATGAGATCGATTCCTACCCACGGCGTATAAGGAATAATGTCTTACTCGGAGGTAGGTGATTAAATGCAGTTCTTATGGGGTTTTTAATAAATTAAGTTGAAATGTTATTGCGCAAGGAAAAGGTCATTATGATCGACATATTCGGTATTGACTTTCTAATTATTCGTATTTCATAGTTTTTAATGCTATTAAATTAAATGCTAACCAGTTCTTGATTGGTATACTGTTAAATGGATATGAAGTCTTCGTTTATTTTTTAAAGGTCAAGTATGAGTCAACCTGGAAAAATATTACAAGTTCAATGTGTAATTTCAGACAATCGTTTTTATGAACGTATTTATTCACGAGTTATACGTGTTGTACCATTGTTTGAATGTATTTACATGTTAAATACTGAACATTTGTGTAGAATCAGCTGAACAATTTGATGACGTCAATGTGATTCCTATATCACTGTAAATAATTATTGTTTATATTATTTTTATATTTACCTGGTATTGTTATCGATATTGTCAATATTGTTATCAGCCAAGAAGCTACGCATCATCAAGTCTTCTCCACTGTGGTATAAGTTACTTTTCTAATGACATAATATACCAAGTTCGTATGTTTTTTTTATTCCTTACCTTCCCGAAATTTGAACTTAGGCCAATAAACTTATCCATATGCCAAGCCTTATGTACTTTGTACATAAGGGCATGTCTAGTCTTCGCAAATCGTGACGCGAGCCGGCCTTGGCGGTCGGCTCCCGTTCGGTTATCATCGGCTTCACTCGCTCGTCTCTCTTATCCCTCTCGCACCCAATGACTGTGCTGTTCGACCTGTCTCGAATTTCCACACACAACGTTCGAGGAAACTGACTCAGCTGTGTGCTAATACAATAGAGCTCACCACAATATTGCGCTTTATTCACTAATCACAAACGGTGCATTTCCGTTGTAATCGTTCAATTGAGTTGTGTGCTTACAGGTCGGATACGTCATACTAGTTCTTTCTCTTTTTTGTCAGTCTCGCACAGCTGCCTCCGGTCAGTACTTCGAAGGCGTTCAGAGGGGACGGTCTTTCGCGTCGCGATCGAAACGCCGGATCCGCTGTCAAATATACCGAATAGTTTGCGTAATGTCAATTTCGGATTTGTAATACGGTTTTACGATAAATCTGAAAATTACTAGTGCAGTGTTGCTATTGCATGTTTATTGTTAGCAATTTGTCCGCTTTCCCTCTTGAATTCGATTCGCTCATTTACGCGACGTCGGCTATTGTTTCCAAAACATTGAAAGTTTTGCCGCGATCCGAGGAAACGGTGCGACATTATCGACGAGGTAGAACAGGGAGCGGTGACGATTAGTAGTGAGTGGTTGTGTTACGGCCCAGTGATTCGGCGGGCCCGGTGTGTCCCAAGTGTTGGATTGCCGTTCGAACTCCCATAGCCCCGATAGGCCGGTGACTGATGGGAGATTCCGTGGTCGGGGTGTTCCCATCGGGCCGTCATGCGGGGCCTCGTGGTTGCGACTAACGACCGCGGACACCGGCAACACGGCGTCAACAGACACAACAACGGTACTTGTTCATTTACATTTTTATTAGGATTCTAATCCTGGACGCAGCGGTTCCTGAGTCTGCATTCAGTAACAGCATCCGTGATAGCACTTCGAATGCCTGTTAAAGTCGTTAAAAAAATATTGTTAGTTCGCAGGACAGAATTGCAAATTACATTTTTTTCATATCTTCAGCGATAAAATAGCCATTCAAAGCTTAGCGATATCTATGTTTTATCGTAATTAAATGTGGGATTAAGATTAAGTAAGAGTTATATCGAACCGGTAAAATAAACAATTTGTTACCCCCGTTCAAATGTGGGTAGATAATAACTTCCTGCCTAATCACGTGAGTCAAATACCAGTTCCTACCTGGTATTTATCAGTCACGTTTGAACAAACTATGAATAGTTTCCGGGGTGTGTTCTATGATAAATGTACTGGAGACAATAAAGTGGATAGGTGAGGTCGTCGTCAACTCATTATTTTTCTATTGCTGGGCACGAGTCTCTTTCTAACTTCAGCGGGTTCTGGCTATAGTCCGTAGTACCGTGCTGGCCAAGTATAAATTAGTTGATTAGCCACAGTCATTGAGTTTTTTATATGGATCTTAAGCCAGTAGGGTTCTTAACCCTAAAAAATCAAGAAGCGCATAAATAGTATTCGAACCTCGGACTCCTCGATTACGATGTCGAGTTTCAACCACTGTCTATCATTACTATTCTGCGGATTAATGAGGTAAAAACAGGATTTGAGTTTTATGAATCAGTACCAAGGTTGATGGGCTTTTCCTAGGTAAAATATGACTTAAGTGTTATTAAAGAGGGGAATAAACTTAATTGATAACCTTAGCCGTTCACGTAAACATACTTCCTTTCCTCGTTACGTATAAATTACGCAAATAAAGTTGATACATAGTCGTAAATATGTAAGTGAGTATGTAATGGGGAAGCCAGCAAAATGTATTACTTATACAAGATTAATTCTTTCATCTTCTTTATCTTATCTGATAACCAATTACAATGCTAAAAATACTTTTGATTCGCAATTATATTTACGAGATTACTTGTATTATTTGATTAAATAGGTATATAACATTATATATTGGAGTTAATGTTTCAATGATACAATAATTACTTAACATTTTCAAAATATTTAATTAATAAAATAATGTAATTATTAATGAATAGCTACACTAGCAGTACCCGCGGCATTCACTCCCTTTTTGCTCAATTATAATAAAATATAGCCTATAGCACTCCTGAAATGTGTAGCTTTCTGATTGTGAAAGAATTTTCAATGTGAGCCAACTTGAAAATTCTTATTATTCGTATTTCCGAAGATTAGCTCTTACAAACAAACAAACAAACAATCAAAGTTACAACCTCTTTATAACCTTATATATAAAATTCTCGTCTCACAATGTTAGTTACCGTACTCCTCCGAAACAGCTTTATCGATTTTCACCAAATTTTATATGCATATTCAGTAGGTCTGAGAATCTGCTACTATCTATTTTTATACCCCTAAGTGATAAGGGTTGTTCATTCTATATTTTTTTTATTTATAAGGCAACGTTTGCCGGGTCAGCTAGTATTAGTATAGATTTATAGTATTTGTGGTTTAAAAATAAACGAATACATATTACAACAGTTACTGTTGGTACTAAACTTCTTGTTTCATCCAACAAATAGCCGGAGGACGGAACTTAGAAAGTGTCATTCCAACTCTGGGGTAGTTCTAAACTTGTAAGTTTGATGTAAACTTACCGTTCCCGGCGTCCCTGTGGCAATGTTTCATAATAAACTTAAGCTATATTGAATATTAAAGCAATTAATTTAGTTTTTAGAGTTATTCTGTTTCGAGCCCTTACTTATATAGTTTGCATTAATTGTAAACTTAATAGTTTCTTGTCAACTTGCATTCCCTGATGCAATACACTTAAAGCTAAGTTCATAATAGAGCTACAAATTATATTTGCTATAGGTATTCCCCCAATATAAAATGATTTTAAACGTGGAATCTATTCATTGAAAGTACAGCATGTAGCAATATAATATTCAATGTAATGAGGTAATTATTTTTTGAACTGCTTACACTGGAATCATGACGAAGTTATGGGACTAAACTGGAAACATGTTTATATCTATGAATTAATATATTAAATCATTGGTATTAATTAGGTTTTAAATTAATGCTATTTTACGTAATCGAAAACCAATAATAACATCATTAAAACTTTGGAATCGTTTGAGCAACTTTTAGGAAAACTAAGTTGGGTGATGTTGGGTCTAATTACCTACTATGTTTATCCTGTATACAATTAGATAAATGTATCTTTACACTTATTATCTTTATTTATAATTGATTATTTATGCAAATAAAAAAATTAAATCACACAAAAAGAAAAACAATTATATACCCATATTGATAATGTTGTTAAACCGACATTTTCAACGAGCTAGACAGATGCGTAGATCGAACCCGTTCTAAGCGATGTGGTTAATTCTGCCTTAATTGATGCAGCAAGGTGCGAGAAAAGGGTACCGGTTCCTCTTGTGTCCGATCTGTTTTTCTCGTGAGCCCGTAAGAAGCCGTTGAGAGATCCTGTCAACTAAATGCCGCGTACACCTTGTGGAGTTTGTATATTTATGGCGTTCTTTATTTTGTTTCGAAAGAAATGCGTGACGTGTTCTAATTTTAGTTTGAATGTCTTATATATAATGCTTCTTTAGGTGCAGCGATGGATATTGATCAGGACCGCTTTCGCAATTTTGTTTAATGTAATATCTAGGAAAGAAATATTTTATTCGTTAGTACAGACAAAGTATTAAAATTACAGAAAAGAAATTTTACTGTTAATAGGATTGGTTTCAAACTGCCTGTACTCGGGCACAGATACATTTCTACTCTTGAGGGCTAAGGTGAAATGTCTCAAGTTAGTGTCTACTACTATGGTAGAGATCATTTTGGCTATATTAAGAGACACCCAAAACAAAAACTCACAAGCGTTAAATCTTATGTTATATAATAACTTTCGTTCATCATCATGAACAACCCATTACTGTCCCACTGCGGGGCACGGGTCTCCTCTCATTATGAGAAGGATTAGGCCATACTCCACCGCGCAGGCCAAGTGCGTATTGGTAGACTTCACATACCTTTATAGATTTTTATTTTTTTTATAAATCTCTCAGATATACAGGTTTCCTCACGATGTTTTCCTTCACCACCTAGCAAGTGATAATTAATTTTTTAATACGCACATAACTTTGAAAAATCAGAGGTGCGTGCCTGGGATTTGAACCTCGGACCCCTCGATCGAGAGGCCGAGTTTCTTTACCACTAGGCTATCGCTGATTTTGATAAGACAATAACTTTACACACATATAATTCTTACATTGTTACTATTTATCAATGTTTCTATTTATACTGAGATAATTTGAATAGTTGTACGATAAATCTTAAACAAGTAATAAACATTCCTTATTTAAGTATCCAACTATCTACCTGCCGGATAAATATTGTCGTACACTTCCTACGACAATATTTCCTACGGCAAAACTTCGCAAATGTATACGTGTTATTTCCGTGTGTTCATTTTACTTATCTCTGTTTATCATTGTTATCTTTGACGGCTTTCGTACTTTCCAACAAAACACTTGCAACTATTTTTTCCTTTATAGCGCTTGTTTAACACGTCCATCAATTTAATAACAGATTAGATACAGCGTCAGCGGTCACACAAAGCCCATTGTGTATCGTATCGCATACAACACTAACGAAAATGTTTTGGAAATAATCGTTTCCTTTTACTTTTTACGTATCGATCGTAAAAAGTTTATAACAAAAAGCGCTTTAATCTCCGACTGCCGAACCACTCCTGGGTATTTTAAATTCGGGCACCGGAAAGAGTTTATTTTGTTACGGCGCCCACCTGTCACTTAAAAGAAACAAACAAAAAATGTAGCAAGTGAGTTGGACTCGCGCTCTGGGGATTACTGGAGAGATGGCACGGTTGTGGATATTGTTAAAGTAGTGAAGTTAGTAAATGAAATCTGCAACGACAAGAGGCAAAACGAATACTAAATATGTTAGGTATCTTACTCATGTTAATCACTTAAAGTAGCCGTTATGTCCATAATTGATTAATATCTAACATTTTCTATTGACCCCGTCTGTTTGAATCTACTCGATTTTATTCTCCGTGACTTTGAAATCGAGAGCACAGAAGTCAAGTTTCTCTCAACTCTTTTTCTTTAGTTTTTACCCGAATACGAATGGCCGGTTGAAGTATTATACCTACTGAGTTTTTATAAGCTCGATCATAGCAATAATAATCAGACCGGACCCATAGACTTGCAGGTGCCAGATATATTATTAGCCGCCATGAGTCTAGATCGCCGATGACCTATATGATACTGGTCAATTATACTTGTTAATTACTGTGATTTATACGGTATTTGTGAAATATACCTGAGATAGCTGTGTAAATTTAAGCTTAGCGCACAAATTCTACTTTAAGCCTAAGATTTTGTTGCAAATATTCTAAATTAATTTATACGTTGATTAAATTACATGTACACCTAATAGTAATTTCGTGGATATTGCGCTATTAAAGAAGTTGTTCTGCAAGGTCGTACTGTAGAATCTAATTGTAATATGAATATAAGCAATCATGAGCGCACGATAAACTAATTGAGAACAGGACGAGAAGATGTTATCGCACAGAATATTTTCACGACTCGCACAAGGCAAAAGTTAATTCAACTTGGAGACAACTTCAAACAACCTGCTAAGTATGAGAAGTTTCTGAAGTGGGCGTACTCGAACGTAATGTTTCGATAAATTGTTTCGAAATTTAATACCTAAGTGTTCCTTGCCTTATTGCTTCAAAACCATAACAAGACTTGAACTACTCGTGCCAAGTTAATACACAATAGCGAGTACATTATGCAATAAGCAATAGTTACAAGTACAGCTAACTGGTAAGTAATCATTGGCACGTGGAAGCCGACCCGACGGAGATCGCGATAAGAGAATCGCAAAACGTGATCGATTATAAACGGGCTACTCGATATAGCCGATGAAAAGCATTAAAGCCTAATGGAGACTCTTTGAAACTCGAATCATTATGCATTATGCATATTACGAGATCTACCCAAATGTCAGCACTTAAAGCTACTTAGACAACAATGGAAGTCTTTGGATGTCAAATAATCCATAGTTCGCTAATGCGCTGATCTCACTGTGGGTTAAATCGCGGAGGTGGTTTTCGTGAGAGGCGACCTTGCGGCGTCTGACATTGAGCGGTTTGATTTCGAATAACGTTTCGTTCGTTCGGCGAGGCACGTTGCGACCTCTGCGCCCGCGCAACCGCAGCCGTTCACGCGCATTTTGGCGTTCCGATAAATTAATTTATGCAATAAACTTGTCTTCTGCTTCTTAAAACGGCTACTCTTTTGTAGGTAGGTAGGAAGTGAAAAACAATTTATAATTTCTTGTGGTCATCTTCACTTGTAGAACGAGTTTCTTATGTCTACCTAAAGGATAACTACAAAACTCTAGTCAGTCGACTATCTGATTGTTGATAATAATACCCAATGATGTTAAGCATATTAACTAGTATTGGTCCAACTGATATTAATTATCCGGTTGCGCAGAGAATTCAACGTATTCTCAATTTAAAAATCACGGCATTCCGTTTGGAACAGTTTGCAATTCGCGCCAACGCGGCCGCTATTGTTTTAACAATCCAGTATTGCACAAGAGGTCTGGGTGAGCCGTGTACAGCTGTTCGTATCTCACTTGCGGTGTTTCGATTTAAGTTTGTTCAGAGCGCGTAACGCGGTTGGTGGTGTTACAACGGCGCTTTCTATCTGTTATCTCGAGATCGCCAGTAGACGCTTTCGTCTCGGTAGCCGATGCCGACTCGATTAGAGACCTCGTTGATTAAATGCTGCGAATAATCGCGCGCGGACGACTCGGACCCTTTTTAGGTCATATAAGATTGTTATCGAAAACTGGAATTTGCGTGATTATAAGTTTTTTGACCTTCAAAACATTTTCATGTAAATATGTTGTGGATAATTGAGATTCCTTGGAGCTAAAACAAATTAGGGATTTATACAAGCTAATAACATAATTACGTAACAGAACTTTGTTCATTAATTCATTCATTCCTTCATTATACGTTCCTAGTAGTTCCATTCACAACGACCTGAGAGTCCTCGAGTTCTTAATTATTAATTTTATATGCCTTCACAGTGCGGTAGAGTATATATGGTATTACACATGTACTGCACAGTGCACATTTCTATTACTATCTACATCTTTACATTGTATGTATTGAAATGTTTAATGGAAGTTTAATATGATCATCTCCATTCAAGTGCTCAAGTCCTCATAAAACATTTAATGTAATGTTCACTTAATAGGCACTCGAAACGAATCAAGATACTATCGCAACAGCTCCTTAACATTTAACCATCCTTAGTTAAATGGACGGAAACGCACCCGTCAAGTTGGTTGTCCACTCAATTATGTCACTCAATAAAGCACCACGGACAGTCGACACCGACTAAAATAGAAAGTGTCAAATGCCTCGCATTTGTACAACGTCCTGAATACTCGAAGACAATGCGCTTGATAAATAACCGTGTGTCTAGCCAGCCAGCTAATGTTCTTTTTGATTTAATCTGCATACTCTACTAGCTCATTGTGATCTTTGAATTTGCATACTGTACTAATTTAGGAAGTAGACTGTTTAGTGAAACGAATGCCCCTACGAAATCTTCCTTTTGTGTCTAGCTTCTTTGTTTATTTCTACATTGCTATATATGTACGTTACACCATAATAGGGATTGCTGGAATAGTATTGAAAATTTCTATAGATTTGAACATTAAAGATCAAATCTTCATTAAGTTTTCAGAAAGGGAAAATAAATTGTGAAGATTACTAAAATATTTGCTGACCGGCGCTAAAACAGGCTATCATCCTAATAGTTTATTAGCTTAAAACTTTATTAGCTTCGTCATCATAATTGAGGTTAATTAGCGTGCAGCGGGGCTATCGTTCGTCAGCCTGGAATTGAAGAGATTTTATGGTCAAACTGTACAACTGATGAATGGTGAAATGTGTGTTTTTATAGTGAGTTTCGAAGGTATTTGAAATTACGGTATGAATCCTATTTTTAATTTGAAATCAATTTTATTGTTTCTTTGACAGACTGATATTTGTGTGAGATATACATTTTGGGGTATGAAAGTTAAAGTAGTTTTGTTTGGAAATTATACTTTGTGTTTATTATATAAACAAATGCCTCAAAACGAATAGAACAATATTTAAGGCTTGTTATAAAATATCATTGGGCTGGTTATGATTGGTTTTTTTTTTGTTTTTCTACAATAGATTACTGTTCTATTTTTTCTTGTTTGATGGAATTACTATTTAACGAGCTCTTTATCGATGTAATTTGTTCCGATAACATTACATGAAAATTGAAGGTACTTCGGTAATCAATTTGGTATTAGTATGGAAGGTTCGGTTGTGAAGGGCACTGAACGAACTGTGACGCATGAAATATACCATCGAATACTAACATATACATAGTTGTATTTTATATATTTATGACCTCGTAAGTCTTGTACTCGTAAGTCTGTTAGTGTCTTGAAAATAACACTTTAAGCGAAGCAACTCAACGCCAAATGCCAATGCCCCGAATTCTTAACCAACTTTAAAGCGAAGTCTATACTTCGCCCTGTTTTTTTTTTACCGAAAACCAAAATGATTTAAAAATTTTATCATGTCCCCAAGACATTTAAGCAGCTGCTTTAAAGAAATGCCTTTGGGTAATTAAAATAAAGTGAGTTAAATCTCTATCTTAAACTTAATCTGGATCCTGATAGCTGTTACTTTTTTTGCAATTATTAAACTTTATGTACACACTGATAATGACTGTAGACAAAAGTGGCCTGTGTCACTTATTGTAAAATCCCCTCTTGAGCAAAATGTCGAAATCTGTTTAGCCGTGCCCACAATGACCCACATTGGACAGAGTAGAGAAGAGAAGCAGGAGAGAAAACAATATTACCTTAAATTTATTTTGAAATAACATACTTTATTTATCAGACAATCTATATACTCGTAAATACCAAAACATAGTTAAGCTTGTTTACGGTAATTCCATATTTAATATCGTCGGCTCTATAAATTTGAATTTCCGGCGAATCAAATTACATGTTATTAACTGTCGAATATAACAATACACATATGAAGGTCGAATGAGATGTTCGTATCACGTTCTATAACGCGAGACGAGGGTATCAATCATGCATAACATCTCCAGTTATATTTAAGAGGAACGAAACTAATTTTGCTACATTTATAGAGTGAGGTTCATCGTCATAAACCGTTCTATAAAATTAACTATGAAGGTGGTAGAACCCTTTGTGGTTCGACTCTGGCACCACCACCGCCACACCTATTTCTACCTAATAACAGCATTGTAAGGCGCTGCTGTGTTCCGGTTTGAAGGGTGTGGTAAGGGAGACAGACTTTTCCGAAGCGTTCCAGCTTAGTCCTCAGGGGTAGCGGCGCATCGGTGGCCGACCTCAGTTAGGAATATCTAATCCTATCTAGGGTTGATTACGGATGTCCATGGGCGGCAGTAGCCACTTACCATCAGGTGGACTGCATGCTCGTCTGCTACTCTCATATTATAAAAAAAAAAAAACTACTACTTATAAGGTACTCAGGTTTTTTCATGGGCACATAATTACTAATTAAAAAGTAACACACAAATGCACTCCCGTACATAATTTTCCAAATTTTATGCTAGATCTCGAAATATTTTTGGCGATAGTTTTGTCGTAGTGTAGTTGCTATAATCCACTGTCTCTAGCAGGTATTGCTAGTTAGTATACTAATTTCGGTTTATAAGTAAGTCCAAAACTGGATTTTATTTTTTATTTGTGTACTACATAAATTAACATAAGTATGATCTTAGAAAATCGCATACTTTGATACTGAACTGCGTTCTTTGTCACGATCAGTAGTTGCATGCATGTATTGCATGTATTTGGAACGATCGTGAACATATTATGTTCCATTGCTCGGAGCTGAAGTCACTCAAGCAGAACTTCATGCTCCAATGACATAAGTCATATGTGTACGTTCAATATATTTGACAAATTCATAATAATTTCCATGTGTTTGGTTCAAGCGAAGCAAGAAAAACTTTTGGTGTTTACGCGTCTGTCTCAGAATGAGGGTAATGTTATTCGGGTTTATGTATGGTACTATTTTTTATGGTTCCCGGCAGTTTATTTCCCGGATTTTAATTTACTTATATGTGCTGACATAAGTCGTATCTTACGATTATTTTTTTATATTGTAGTACACTATGAAGTTTTTTTTTGTATTACAAATTATTCATTGCCTACTTTAATTTTAGATAATAAAACCCTTCTTATACGGTTAGGCAAGACCGAGATACAAGTACCATTTCACAAGGAATACTGCTCATGCAGAACGTCACCATCACCAACAAGCAATGAGGAAAACACTATGACATAATGTCAAATAAAACGATGGTTCCGTTTGACATAACAATGGCCTAATTGGGCACTTTACACCATTTTTCTGCTTGAGGTTTCTTGTCAAAGTATATTAGGTAACGAAACTACACTGGAACTCCAATGAAAGGAAACCCAGTAAAAACATAGCTATCGTAATTATACATTTCTTAGAAAAAACATAACTTAATAGTTTGACAAACATGACAAAGACTTGTTTAACCTTACGTACATTTTTGGTCAATTATTAAATAATTTATTATAATGAAACGACATTCACAATAACACTAATTATTTATAAGTATATTTTGACTTCATACTACTAATACAAAATGTAGTATTAGTATTGAAGTCAAAATATATAGCTAAGTACAAGTCGTATTTCAGCTTTGTTGGTGTATAATGGCGTTCAAATTGTCGGAAATAAAACTTATACAACGCTTATTACATAATAATCAAATTTCAAAATGAAGCGGAAAACGAGAACAAACGAGGCATTGTTTTGATAAATTATAAATAAATTGGTTTTCCCACAAGATGTTGTTTGTCCAGACATATGCTACAATTATGTTCTAAAATTAGACGATTATGTTCCAGAAAAGCTGTTTTTAATTAAAATTGCTCGTATAAAATTGCTTATACGTAACCAGATCTGTCATTAGTATCAATTTTTGTGCAATTATATTACTAGTGTTGCAAATGTAATACCTACTCTACTTCCGAGTTTGTTCGTACTAGACCGCGGCCAAATGAGGTACGTACATTGCAAATAATATGAAAGATATTGATTGCGTTGGGCGCAATTGTAATAGATGTTGATATTTTTTGGAAAATTTAACTAGCAAACGTAGCAAAGCAGAATGCAGTCCAAACTATATTAAGTGGTCATTGTCGCTATAATTCCAAACTTGGATTGAATTATTAAGTCTATTACATTTGCATTGCCCCTGAAGACTAACTTGGAAAGCATCGTGTTATTATCCTTTGGCGCACTGTTTAAATGCCTCAATAGCGTTTATTATATAAAAATAGATCTGGTGGTCCCATTGATGATTTTGAGAGAAAACGAAATTTAAAAATGCATCACTTCACAATCAATCCAAACTCAACGTACTAAGTGTCTAATATTTCTTGTTGCAATTTTAACCCAGAAGTTTCCACCAAAAAGAGCATTGACCTTAAGAATATCTGTATAGTGCATTATGTAACCTTAATTATAAATTAGGATACAGCAATAAGGAAGCATTATTTTGACGAAATCTCTTATTATGTTTCTGTACGTGTTAATGTCCCAAATGGTGGATTGACATTGGTGCTCCAATGGAGGTCATACGACAATACGTGAGCGCGTACAATGGAAACATATTATATATATATTAAAACATATTCAGTGGGTAAATAAAACATAAATTACGCGACGTTTTTATACAAGTGTTAGCTATTTGTTAAGGCCTTGTGGTGACTTTAATAATAACCTGCGGATGGCAGTTTTTAATCGTTGTACTGATGGTACTGTTGATAAAGGAAATATAATGACTATGCAGGAATGCCATATAGCATAAGACAGAAGGTAGTCTTACTACACGTTTAGGAGCTGAACACAGCAGCGCTTACCTGACGATAATAAAGTAGATAAATATAGCAAAACCAAAAAACAGCGAATCCATGGAGATTTGCCTACGTTTGTGAATATTGAGATCATTTAATTATTAGTATCGTAGTTCCCCCTACATCCATTAGATGTACAACTTAAATATTACTTCATTATAATAATTCAAGTTTATCGTATTATATAGTCGAGGAACATTGTAATTATTTAAATAATACGTTGCATGCTTCTAGCAACAAGTAGCTAAAATTAATATCTACGTGTGACGCAACACCTACATTTGCAAAGGAAAGTAAAAGCCAGTGGAAAATGTCAACTAATTATTTTAAATTATACACTAAATAATAATATGGGACTAGCTGAACGGCCGAGCTATGAACGGGATTATATAATACTATGTACCTACCCGTTCTATATTGATTCGTGACATGCCTAACCTAACCAGTGAAAGTTGGTTTTCCTTGGAATATATTATTCCAGATCATATATTACTGTCTTATAAGAACAGTCCTATGTTGGCATATTCTGGTTTGAAAAATGTGAGGAAGAGAAATAAGAAATTGACAGGTAATATAACCAGTATGGTTCGACCGGGAAAATATTCCGCCGAATCTATTTCTATTATATTATTTATTTTTAGACCAATATCTGTTTTGCCTGTTTTTAGTAAAATATTTGAAAAACTAATACTTAATCAATTATTAGTACACTTTAATTTTTATAATTTATTCCATAATAAACAGTTCGGCTTCACCAAAGGTAGATCAACCGTTGATGCGGGTGTTGAATTTATGCGAAACATTTTTGACGCTTGGTAAGATGCGCAGGATACTATAGGTGTATTCTGTGATCTTTCTAAGGCATTTGATTGTGTAGAACATAAAACTCTCTTGTTAAAGTTGGAATATTATGGTATACGCGGTACGTCTCTAAAACTGCTTAGGTCTTATCTAGATAATAGAGTACAACGAGTTCAGGTTAAGGGACACAAATCGTTAGGTTCTGGTGTTAAAGTAGGCGTCCCACAAGGCTCTATTTTGGGGCCATTCTTGTTTTTGGTATACATTAATGATCTACCGTATGTAATGCAGGACTTATCAAAGGTTGTGCTGTTTGCTGACGATACTTCCTTAATATTTAAAGTTAAAAGACAATCTAACGACGTGAGCGCTGTCAATAAAGCACTTGACATAATTCACAACTGGTTTAGCGCAAACAATCTTGTATTAAATAATAAAAAGACTAAATGTGTCCGATTTGCTCTGCCTAATGTTAAAAAGCTGACGATGAATGTTACCCTTAACAATGATCACTTAGAATTTGTAGATGAAACAGTTTTCTTAGGGATAAATTTAGATTCTAAACTACAATGGAGCCCTCAGATAGCAAAGTTATGTAGTAGACTTAGTTCGGCAGCCTATGCGGTAAAGAAAATAAGACATCTTACCGATATACCAACCGCTAGGCTTGTTTACTTTAGTTATTTTCATAGCATTATGTCTTACGGTATTCTGCTGTGGGGTAACGCTGCTAGCATAGATGTCATTTTTATACTTCAAAAACGTGCAATTAGAGCCATTTATAGTCTTCGCCCCCGTGAGTCCTTACGAGAACTGTTTAAATCTATAAATATTTTGACAGTGCCTAGTCAATATATTTATGAAAATATCTTATATGCTCGCAAAAATTATTCTTCTTTGGAAAAAAATTATAATAGGCACAGTCATAATACTAGAAATAAAGATAAATTGGCCATACCTCAATTTAGATTAAGCAAGGTGTGTAATTCTTTTATGGGGAACTGTATTCGTTTCTACAATAAAATACCAAAAGACATTATCGATCTATCCGAGAAAAGGTTTAAATCTACTATAAAATTAACTTTATGTAAAAAAGCTTATTATAATGTAAATCAGTACTTAAATGATAAATCCGTATGGTATGACAACTCCAGCTCCAACATCAAAAAATAATTATATGTACCACTATGTAAAATTGTATATTATTTACTCTTTAAAAGATGCAAATATGCACACGTATGGAGTTTCTTGCGCCGCTTCTTCTCCATAGCGAAATACCTTCCGAAGCGGTGGTACTTTGTTGACTTTCAAAAAGTATTCTATATGAATCAATTTTGAATAAATGAGATTTGAATTTGAATTTGAATTTGAAGCAGTTCTTCTCTTTCGGTAAAATGGTGTGAAATCCGGCATATTCGTCCTCAGGAGTGGCAAGGCAATTGTTATCGGCTTCAGGGAGATTGTAATCTACTGTTCCATCTGAAGGTTGTCATCTGTTGGTTTTAAATATCCATGTACCACTTACATGTGGACTCCAAAATTCCAAAAAATGATGTCAGAAGTATCTTCCTGCTTTCAAATTTCCTTAGATATAAATTCTATAGTGCTTTTCAATATCACTTTCTCAAAACCCAAAGTTAGTAGTGAAAATATGTACAAGTCCCATTAAAGCAATGCATCTGAACCGTGGGTCATAGGATTGCGAAGGTCAGATTCCAAGAGTTTCGCGTAAAACCAGATCCCTATTAAGGAGAGGGAAAGTGGCCGTATACCGAAGCGATATACCCTGCTATATAAGTAAACTAGTCGTTTACGAAATAAATTTCGGATTGTTTGCTTATTTGGTATACCATTTAAATGTGGATAGCAAATTTTTAAGAAGATTGCATGAAAGTGAGATAATATTATCTAGATGTGTTTATTTTTTTTTATTTATGTACTTTCCTTGCAAATACTATTGTGATGCAAAATAAATATTAATAAAAAACTTAAAAGTGAAATATAAATATGCCGCGAAGTACTAATGATAATTCAATTGTTCTAAATCAGTGTAAATCATTGGATCACATTTAACATTAGCCTGTTTAATATCGTATCAGATATTAATTTTATTTTTACTCACACATGAATACGGGGACTTTTTTCTTAGATTTGTTTATCAATTACGATAACAATACACGAACAAATAATCACAAAAAAGATTTCGCATAGGAATTTTGTACTCGGAGAAAACTTGTTAAGAGGAAACTACAACGGGTTATTTGTGTAGAAGACTTTTGACGTGTGTATGTAAAGATTTAACGGAATGCCGTGGAATCACATGCATACATATGTGACTAAGCTATCAATTGATATTTTATCTAATATTTTGTTACTTTATAATTTAATAAAGATAACCTATCTTAAAGTATTACGATAAATTATTACGAGCATTACCTTTTATTATGTATATTTACTTTGCATAATAAAAAAACATGCATATTCTAGCCCCTTTCAGTGGGATTTTTTTTCTGGAATAACGTGTTAAAAATGTACGAGAATAATTTTAAAACGTATTAAAATAACTTTCCTTTTTATTTTTCAGGTAAGCATCAGTGGTTTCACAATGTACATTAAAAGTTTGAACCGTAAGTAATACAGTTTTATTTTATTCATTCTTATATTGTGGTATGGTTGATTCGTATAATAATTATCAATCAAATGTGTTGCTAAAATACACGTTGATATCGTTAATTTAATGCTGCTAAAGTAGAAACCATTCATTCTTAGAATTGGCGCTCGCTTTTTACTGTAAAGAACAACATGACAATGAAATCCATTGTTAGCTGTTTTCATAATGTATGTTGTTTATCAATCGCGCTCGGATGGCGAGTTAGATCTTAACTTTGTCATTTTAGGATTTACTATTTCACTATTAGGCATTAATTTCACTGAGTGTGAGTGAGTTAAATAAAGATTGGCTAACACAAAACTTATCATTGTATTAGTTAATTCGACCTTTACTTTGTTGTGTACTTAAACCCGCGCATTTAGTAGTGAAATAAGATCCCAAGCACTTCACACGGACAAGTGCTCTTCAGTAATCCTTGGGTTTACAATGAAAGCGTTCGCTTCTAAGAGCTCTCAGGGTAGATACATAGCTTATTCAATTGCTGGTGCACTATCTGTGAATGCAATGCGCAACTCTGTAGTGGCTTAGAGCGGATTGTATCGACATTCGGTAGGATTTAGTAGAAGTGCAGGGTATTAGTAAGCTACTGCTTACTAATACCCTGCACTTCTACACTACTGTGTAGCTTAAAATAGCCCTAGCCATTTTGAACCTATTAATCTTGCTAGGAGATTCTATTTTGGAGTCATGTGAACAGTGAAAGTTAAATGAATTGTCATTAGAGTTCATAGTAAAGGAACATCGTGAGGAAACTTGAATCTTTTAATATGACTTCAATGTTTTTAGAGGCGTGTTAAATCTATCAACAGCATAATACTAGGACGCTAATGGGTTGACAATAAAAATGATGACGATTTATTTTGTATCTGAAATATAAATTTGTGTCCTACTTACCCAGATGCAAATAGCTTTTAATATTTATTTTATTTTATAGTGACCAAAAAATTAACAGTTACTAGTACTGCCAAGTACCTACCATTTATTTTTTTATAATCTTATCGCTAACGGTTTAATAGCCTTATTCAATTTTAGTAATATTTTCTAGATCATTTGTATGACTCAATGCCAACAACTCTATTTGACACCTACATATTTCGAAATCAATCTTACCCAATTTAATTAATGCGATCCGATTGAAATACGTAATATGTTCAGTTATGTCTGCTATATTCCACTATGCAGCAAAACCTTTCAATATTTCATACTTTAGAATCGCTTTTAACCCAATGCAGTGCAACTACTACCTAATTTTATTGCTATGCTTCCACATAATCGGTTGTTATCTATCACATAGTAAATTTTAAAGCTAATTATCGGAGAACAATGACAGACGTAGTAATGTGATAATGACGTTCTCGTATGCATCTCAAGGTTTCTATGCTCATTATATTGTGTAAAGTAAGTCATTAACACGAAGCATTCCACCTGATATTAAGTTTTGAAGGTGTTAACTATTGATGGTGTACCTTCGTGATTAATCTATGGATTTACCGCTGTCTCAGACATATCTGCCTCATCATTAGTGTTATGATGACCCGCTGTGTTTTCGGTTAATGCGTGGTAAGGCGGAGATATACTCGTAACACTAAGCTTTCCAGCTTTGATCCCAGGAGTAACAACGTATCTCATATAACTCTTCAATCTTACTTGAAGTTAATTAAGAGCAATAAAGCATAATAATATCCTAAATTTTGTATAAAAATCAATTGTAACTCATAGACCTTATTAAACCTTAACAGTAATAAAATGAATAGGTGATTTGTGAGCAACATGAAAAATTCACTCCTGATATTCGTGATTAGTCTCGAATATAGGTAAACCACTTATGTACGACATTATTACCGCCGATAGTGCATTCTACGTACCAAGACTCGTACTCTAATACATGTAATAAGGATGCATTTAAAAGGTATATGGTGTACGTGATAGTTGAAGCGGCGACGGGGGAAGCCGGGCCAGTAACCCATTTATGAGCGGTGGGCGGTAATTGAATTACGTTCTGACGCCGCGGACGATTCAATCCGAATCTTAGGGACACTTTACATGAGACAGACGTATCTCATCGAGGTAGAATGGAAATGGGAAACGGTATGCTAGTCTACTCGCTGTGATTGTATTTGAAATTAGTATTTGAGACCCTTTCTAGCGAGATATTTAAACGTACTCGGCAATAATACCTAACCAGCTACGTTAGATACAATGATCAGTGTTTATATTTTCCTAAATTACAGTATAATAATGTTCTAAGTACTTACATTTATTTGAAGAATAAAATTTGTTAGTTACACTTGCAATTAAATTTATATTTGCATTTGAGGCAAATTTAGTTAGTCCTCTCGATATATTTAATACTGCCGTATAAAATATAAATTTACCGCCGAAGTAAAGGTTGAATCTAACAGTGCCTACCGTAATTTTCTAGGTCTAAAACGAAATCGTAATTCGCTTCAAGGCCGACAATTCGCCACCGTTTCGCTCGTGTTCTCCGGTAAATGTACAGTATCCCCAACGTTTATTGTAAAGCCGGCAAACAGTTGTAGTAGCCCTTGAGCGGACAACAATCGGAACACGATTGTTAATCTAATTTAACAGTCCACTGGTATCTGGCCGCCGCTCGGATCACCGTGTCGCATTTTTCTACAGGAATTTTAATACCATCGAGAATGCTAAGGCCTAGGACAGTTTCGTAATACATTGTCGATATGGCTATTTTTGCTGCATGTATGGTATCTTTTCTTATTCTAAACACCCAGATTCATTATAGCAATCTAAATTCATCATTTACATGTCTGCCTGACCGGTGGTTGAACTTGGGATTTGGGTTGAAGTTGTAAGTATAGTAATTTTGTAATTTGTTTATATTATTATGGATTTATATTTATTAAATATATTTTATGTAACTGCCAATGTAGTGTTTATGTAGAAGGATCCTCCAAGTGCTCCGGGCGTAACATGGGGACAAACGGTTCCAGTCACATTTCGCTTAAATATCTGGCAGTTCATCCTCCAGTTTCTAAAATTGAATGTCAAACAGCTGATCGAGAAGTGTCGAGCGGAAACTGACAATTGAGTTGAAATCATTCAATTCATTGTATCATTGGACTTTCGGGTTCATGTTCTCATACTACTGATGTAGGCACGTTTTTTTTTTAATATACCAGACGAGCATGCAGTCCATCTGATGGTAAGTTGTTAATGCCGCCAATGGACATATGCAATCATGGCCAGATAGGATTATATTCCTACTTGTACAAGTAGGACTACCCCTGAGGACTAAGCTGGAACGCTTTGGAAAAGTATGTATCCCTTACTACACCTTTCAAACCAGAACACAGCAGCGCTTGACACTATTGTTAATAGGCAGAAAAAGGTGTGGCGGTGCCGCCGCAAGAGTTAAACCACAAAGGGTTCTACCTCCTTTAGAACTCACCGTCCTCTATTAAATTAAGAGCAGCATTGATTTTTTTTTAAGGAATAGTGTACAATCTAAAGGGATAACCGGTAGGACATACACGCAGAGTTCCCGGTTCGAACCCTGGCCAGGCAGATAGGTACCTTAATGATGAACTTAGAGTATTATGAGTCTGGGTTTACATCACTATGTGTGAGTCCACAGCAGGTATTTTTATGGAGTTATGACTAGTAGGGATGTCATTTTCCTACTTTTTCACTGCGCAGCGGTTATTTGTCTAGAGAGATCCATTTGCAGAGTACAAAGTGGAAAAGTTTGTTTGTTCGTGCCGACTGTATAGAACTACATGAGAGGAGGTTTTTGCAAATATGAAAAACAGATTTATTTACATAATAATAGCGTCAAAAATTGCGTAAAATTAATTTGGATTACAATTATAGGAATACTAGTAGATTGAAATAGATAATGCTGCGTGCTCCGTGCTGATTTTCAGTTTTGCAAGATTAATGGGCGATAAAATCTTGTGATTTCACGAATAAAGCCATTAAATCAAGTATTATTGATTTGTTTTTAGAAAAGGCGAGGAACGATATAACGAATTGCGAATTGTTATCAATGATCTTTGGCAGTATCCATTTAACTCGCAAACTTTCCGAATAGCAGCCATAAAACATAACGACGCTATAAATATACGTAACCAGCAATGATGGCTTGTGATAGGAATTCCGGCCTTTTACGTTAGACGTCCGGGGTTCAAATCCCAAGCGCTGATTTTTCGAATTTTTGCGTCTCACAATCAACCATGATTTACTTTAACAGAAATACGTCATTAGCAATGACATACATGCTCTAGAAATTCTAAAAGAGTTTTCAAAGATTTGTACAGTACACCAATACACACTTGGATACCGTCGTGAACTATAGCATAAATCCTATACCTATGTTTTGAAGGGTAACCCATGCCCTGTAGTGCGACAGTTATGAGTATGTTCTGAAAGGAAACCGATGCCCAATAGTAGGACAAGTTGTGATGATGTGTTGTTGATCAGTGATCTTTAGCACCCATCTCAATAGCAAACGTTTCGATTAAATCCCTTTCATAAAACTCAACTACGATTATACGTGCTCACTACGGATATATAATGCCGGAATCACGAAAGCTGTGCCGCTATAAAAGTTGTGCAATAAAGTGACTATTTTTTGACAATTTACGTGTATTACGTGCGTATTGTTGTTAATCGAGAAATCTTATGCGATCTAGTTTATCGTTGGCGTGACTGTGGCCTATAGCGGCGCCGACGTGCGCACAGTAAAAATGATTCAGTAAGACGATTTTACTCTTAGAGAAATACCTTTGTACTTAGCTATTTCTATTGAAGTTAGCAAAATGTGGTAACGAAAAATATAGTAACATTTTACTTTATTTTGTATCATTTTAATATAATAATGGCTTTCTTTACTTTATGTAAATAATATCCAGCTTCAAAATGTTTATATTCGTGCAAATGCAAAAAATTTATTTTTAAAAGTCACAGGATAAACAGATAAACACACAGAAACGTCACAGGATAAATGTGTCAAACTTATATAAAATCTTGTAACAAAGTTATACGTTCTATTTATAAAAGTAAACAGTAGGTTAATTGAAACAAATAGCTATTTTCGATAATGTAACTATGATAACAGGCAAAGATTGTCACTGCTCTAGACTGCAAGTCTAGATTTGCCTGAACTAAGAAATTGTGGACGAAATGATAAGGGTTCCGTTTCGATACATTTTTGATAACTAAAATCGTGAAACATGGCATACCACAAATAGTACCTATGTCTGTCTTGTAGCAATTTGAACTACTGAATTATTCCTGTGCTGTGGTACGAGAGTATTCGTGATTTGAAATCGATACCACGTGCGTCGGATACAGCTCTCGTGTGAATCGAATGGCTTTCTATTTTTGTCATAGAAATCTTGTGAAAACCGAATGCTTTATGGATATTGTTACTATCTACTCGTATCTGCAATATGCGAACAATGGATTTTGTAACAACACACTATTAAGTGATAAAACAACTTGTATGCTAGATATAGTTTCATTTAGACAAACCCTTTCTTTTTGGTTTCATGAAGCAAGATTAAATAAATAACACAGAATCGAAAGCGTAAGTACCTACATACAATTTCAGGCGTCTTAATTTTAGATCAAGTTAGGAATCATATTCGTTAAAGTTATGTCTGAAGTAGTTACAGCTCAGTATATAAAAGTTATTTTTGTAGTTGCTGCTATGTTTGAACTATATAGCTTCGATAACCTTCGGAACGACTCATATCCAGTCCACGATAACGATATTTACCAAAGTACTTTTGAATGCACATCGATAACCGAGATGTTGACAATAACACGGAGATGTTATATTCTTATCACTCACTTGAAATGCTAGCAATTGAGATGACAGAAGCGTACCTATATCCTTAAGCTTTATCATTTTGATAAGCGAAAAGAAATATGATAGCGATATTTATTTCGAAATTGGTTTATATATCTCTGTTTTTCAATGTAATTTTAATCTAGTGGAATGAAATTGCTTTTGTCTGAAATTTATTTAGACCGACTAAAGTAAGTATGTAAATATATTTTACCGGTTAATTGGTAAATTAACAATCTCAAAATATATATATAAAGAGATACCAATGTTCTGTTACGACCATTATTCATAGTCAATCTATGAAGGATTTATACGATAATATAAACGAACTTGCAGGATTAATCACGATATATTACTTGGAATCTGTACACTACATGATACATACACTTGACAGACAGACTGATCAAATCAAAGAGTGACACATAGATATATTTAAAAGTAAATTAATTTACATTGAGTTTATATATGTATCTTCAACAATCTATCCGTATTTTACCTACCAAAGATAGAAATTTGACAATTTATAGTAAACAGCAAACGTTGAATCTTTTGTAGACAAAACTTTGGATAGACTGCTTATTATTAACTGACGGTACTCATGTTCAGGGATTAACTCTTACTGTATTTTAGCTTAGGTTTAATAGTTTTGCAAGACAAAAGATTTATCAAAACATGTTTGTCCGATTTATGCGTATATATCATTGAGACATGTAGTTCGAGCTTAAAATAATATAAAGCTCATTGTACCATGTCCGTGTCAATGTACTTACAGCGGAAGCACGGACTAATGTACGGTAAGCTTTGGCACCCCATCGTACGGTGAGTGCATCCCATTATGTTCAGACAGACATGGGTGCTTTAAACCATAAACGGAACTATAAACATGAGGGTGTAGGTATTTTAAAGTTGTTTATTTAGATTGCACATAGGTATATATACCAAAGTTATGTAATTTACCAAATTACCTACCTTCCTACTTCCCATGGATGTCAAAGCATGGAATTAATAATTAGCAGCAGCAGGGACGACCCTGTATGTACTGTTTCATACATGAATGTATGAAACCTTCCTGAAAATCTTCGAAAAGGTTTCTATAAGCATGACATATAAACTTGGCTATTACTTAAAAATAATTGACTTATTTATCTCATATGGTAGCACTTTGCTTAACGACAGTACAACGGTAACTATTCTTAGAAGCCCAGTACCCTTAGTATGAGTTTTTACGTTTTTACAAAAATGACTATTCTTGTTTTTGTTTACGTATTTGCTCATACATTTCCAATCAGCGCCCCTAGTAGACTGGCACTGATTGAAATGTAAGGGAAATACGTAAACAAATACAAAAACAGACATTTTTGTAAAAACGTAAAAACTTATCCTAAGGGTACAGAAACCCATTTTATATTTTTCATTGTGTTTCATCCACGTTAAAATTCTATCACATTTAGCAATTATTATATTACAAAAATTACGTATACCTATTATGCCGTTTCTAACAGATAAATACTTACACTACGTGTAAATATACGAATGGTGCAAATTGCAAAACGTTTACACAACTTCCTAAAAGACTCCTGAATTCCTGGGTGATTTTTTTTGCCCATAGTATGACCGTTTTCGTGACATATTACGATTTGTGTTAAAATGACGTGACTGTATGCATATTATTATTGGCTGTCGCAAATTTTATGTTTTTAGTTTGTATAAAAATGTAATAGAGTTGCGAAATTATAATCACGTGATCGTACGAAAATAAACGTCGTATTTTTTTAAAAGTAATATCGACGGGTCCTACGTAAACTGGTGCAAGTGCGTTTTCACAACTACAGTAGAGCGATTTGAATGTTCTAATGCGTGTAACTTTAACATTATTCACGTATAATGCAGTTTTTTTTCAAAAGGATACAATTATACCATTTTAAAATTTTAACTATGTACGTTGAATAATGTTAAAGTTACACGCATTAGAACATTCAAATCGCTCTACTGTAAAGTTGTGAAAACGCACTTGCACCAGTTTATGTAGGACCCGTTGATATGGAGTCAAAGGTGTATGTGTTAGGTATGTACTCGTATTTTATATATTTAGAGAAATATATCGCGGTAGAATGTTCATAAGTGAATTCCCAGCAATATCAATTTATTTTATCGATCGGCTAATTGAACTTCCATTACTTTTAATTGGTCGTAATCGATGATCTCGATTCGTTTTTAAATTGTAAATGTCAGCTTCGTCTATTGTAGTCGTTGATATCGGCAATTTGTCATTTTGTAATTTCACCAGATATAAAATTAAGTTTATGAATTTTAGTAATATTAGTAAAGTTGATTATGCAATCAAAGTGCATAAGGGAAAGTTATATTAGTTTCGTTTTCTACTATTTTATTTACTTTCTCACACGTCGGTAACAATTTTTTTCTCAGAAGTTATAATGATCAATTTATTTTAATCTCTACGTCTTATTCTATGGGATCACATGTCATTTCATGATATCGTGAAATCTTGTATTCAAATGGATTACAGAGTTGATAAAGCGTTTGTAACTACAATAACTAAGTAGATATTCCAGTACTTAGGTAGATCGAATACATAAAGATATCTTACATAGGTATAACTATGAATTTGAATATATTATGAATTTGAAACAAAGAATGGTAGGTTCCACGCTATTAAAAGACGACATGCCAATTGCAAATGTTAATTTTCTAAAAACTAACTACGTGTACTTTGGACTCTAGGTAATTAATTATATCACTCGGATGGTTTTTCCAAAAGATTCACTCACAGGAAAATAAAAAACAAAAATACCCATCGATATACCTATTAAGAGTTCATGAATCAAGTGTGACGATTAGAAAGAAACGGACCGTCTACGGCCATAGCGACGCCACATAAAGCGCTCGTGAGACTCGTGACGTAACCGCTCAGTGGCAGACTAATTTTATTGACATAAACCTGTTCGGACTCATAATCGCCTGGTCCCTGGTGTCGTCATGTAATGGTGCGCGCGCCGCGGACCGTGACGCCGTTTCCGTCGTCGTTTCCGCCTCCCACCTAGGGTCCTCAACTATTATTGGGAGAAATAAAATATTTCATAAACATATCGATTTGAAAATATCGATATCGTTTATTTTAACGGAAAATTTGCAGGTACAAAAATAAACATATTATAGAAAAAAGAAATTGACACGAAATGAGTCTTTTCCTACCCATATTAGGTATATTTTTCAACCAGTATATAGTGTTTAATATAATAGATGTTAAAAATTTACGTATAATGTATACTATTAACAAATACAGAAAATGTGGTAACCCTACCACGACAGCGCTTAGACTGCTAAATCGAATTTACAAAGTGTTCCATTCGGATTCTCCAATGTCTCCGAGCTAATTTTGGTCTTATACTATTTGTCTAGGAAACCGGATGCACTTTGATCTCAATTTAACCAAGTTCGAAATCATTGAAGAGAAACGATTAATAAAAATGTCTCAATTAAAATATATACGATTTAATATAAGTTGTCAATTTTGTTGAGTTATATGGTTTTGCATATGCCAAATTCAGCAAGATATTTTTCAACCAAAATACTAATATGGTAACGAATAACTCCGTGCAATATCACAGTGCTATGCATACATATGTACATGTGTAAAACCTTACAGATGGTCTACAACCGGTACGTGCGTTATCACGTCTCAGGTCGGTTTATACGGACGATATCAGAGTTTCCCAAGAAAACGGCCGGTAAGCCGACACCGACGGTACGGAACCACAAGAAACCGGAGCTCGGCTCCTAACGCACTATGACACGGCCCGTGTCGTATGACATATTGCCACGTGATACCACCCTATTGCGTTTCGTATTGAGTACCTTCGAAATAATTAGTGCGTAGAGAAATGCCTGCCCGTTGCAATGGTATCGCTATCAATGCGCCCCGTCTCGTTCCACGGAGTGCCCGCCAGACCGTGGTAATTTGAGGCTAATAAAACGTTTTTCATATGCCTTTGTTAACCTTTAAGTCCATAGATACCTAAACGAAACTAGCTCATAATGGTTTCATAAAAGGTAAGTACCTTAAAATTGTTTGTATGATTCTAATTTAATTAAAACATGTCAGACATTGGCTGAGTTCTCATAACCAAATCCTCCATTTTGACCAAACGCAATTCAGTATTTATGATGCAATTTATATTGATACAATGAATGAAAAATGTGAGGGACCTTTAAAAATCCAATTAATCTCATTCTATTCGGGATATGATACGGACAATTCTTTGTTACTGGATTTTAGGGAATAACTGAATCCTGTTGACCTGGTTCCATTGTCCACTCGTTTATTTATGAAACTTTTTTTGCTTTTTTGGATCCCACAGACCTGACCTATTTTCTTTTACGTCGATTCAAAGAACGTCCTTACGGAGCTCAATACTTGAAAAAAGTCTTTTATGTCTAGATTAAAATCTATTTCTATTCGCTCATTCAGTCTAAAATCCAAATCCTTCGTCTAAGGCTTGTATTTATTCGAATTTGGTATTCTTTCTGTACCTCTATTTTATAGATTTTACCAATTCTATTTTCGTTTTAAGCACTTAAAGTGAAACATTTGTATCTAGATTTCTTTATGTACTTCAACACAATAACTGACCAAGCGAGAAGTATTGAATATCTGACCACCAAGCGGTCACCGTTGCAACCAAGTAACCCAAGGTGACTAGGTTATTTAGTTACCTTTTATCACATATATATAACGGACAGATTTAACTGTCTGTCAATAACGATGTATGCTAAAGATCTTTCAAAACGTGAGGGAACCACCATATAACAGCAATATTAGCCTTAACTCTTGTTTAAAGAGGTTGGTAAAAAAGAGTTAATTATAGGCATTTAAACGAAGTCCTTAGTAACACATCCGTGATTGACCTGCGGTAGGACTCCAATTCTATCTGGGGTTACAGATGTGCATGGGTGCATTGGCTACGTACCTTCATCGCTTGATACTTCGACATTAAAAAAAGAAAAAACTGCAATCCTTAGTACAGCATAACCCCGGAATTGATAGATTGCTGTCAGCTTCGGAAGGGCTTACAAGATTACGTAACTAAACGTACGTTTACATCGTGTAGTGTGTACGTGTGTCGTGCAATCGTTGCTAACACTGCGTGATCCATTGATTTGCACGCTCGCTGCTCGCTACGATACCACCATGCAATAGTGATAAAGATCTGTTAATGAATCGATGATGTTATGGTTCAATAAAAAGTGAGATACGTGAGATACGCTGATGCAGGTTGCTCTCGCTTGAAGTTTAGATTGCCGGTAATAAATAAATAACTCTGTCTACATTAATAGCTCCTATTATTTTCCTTGTATCGTTGACACACTGAAACAGCAATCTAAATTCATCATTTGTCTGGCCGCAGGTCGACCCCGGAATCTAAGGCTTGTCAGTATGGTGACCGCGCCGCAACGCGGGTCGTGAATATGTTTATACTACTTATATTGACTAAATAGATAAATTTCATATGCTCTCAGGAGTAGTAAAAGAACTCATAATATCTGATTGACTTCAATGGAACTACGATATTTTCAACACGTTCAATAAAACTGATTTTATATCACGGCGTGCGTAAATTGACGTTTTACGCACGCTTCGCGTGCGCAAAACCCCCATTTCCGACCCCGTAATATAAAATTTTATACAACACGCGGACGAAAAATGTTTTTCTGACTCGTGTGATTGCAGTCCTCGCCTGCGGCTCGGCCTGCAAACTCACACTTGTCAGAAAAAAATTTTTCGTCCTCGTATTGTAATGTACTATTTTATTGAACGGCACCATTCCAAATATTAATAGATTTCTGTTCATTGAAGTATATTGCAATACTTATAACGGTTTTTGAAGTTAGCGGATGAACTGATAAACTGAAATATCCGTGTCCATGACCAGTTATGTGTTTCACGCATACATTTGCACAATCAAAATATTATGAAGGCTGTAACACCCACACGACTCCGTCTGAAGTATTGCAATATTTCCAGCCCGCATGACAAGTCACTTCATTAGGTGACAACTTTAACTGACACAAACATGTTTTGTATTTAAACCTTCATTACTGGGTGTTTTAAAGCTCTTACACATATGCAGCGAAACTAACTCGTGGGCAAAGGGAATAGCTAATATAAAGTATGGTCCCAATATACGTACGTATATATAAAAGAAAAATATATAATAACATAGTACCTCCTCTTTTTTAGAAGTCGATAAAAAAGTTTTCCTGCATATATATACCTAGAACAATATCGATACACCAGATATAGCCAACCGTTTGACAATATCAACGAATACATGACCTACCGTATAAGTACCAACCGCGTTACCAAAGGAAACACTATAAAGTTTTCAATCTTACACAACCTACGTCTCTTAACTAACGTCATGGGCATTAACTAGTCTTCTTTAATCTACTTTCATATATATAAATCACGTGTCACTGTGTTCGTTTACGTTAATCTTCGAAACCATTCAAACTATTTCAGTGATATGTTATGAGTGTGTGTGATTCCCAACGTGAGCTAGTAATTATTATGAAACAAATAATCTGACCGCTTAAAATTATTCACTGAGAAGATAAATATTGTCTACATCACTCCAACAATTTTGATAAATCTATCGACACTTCATGTGTCAAAATCCGTCAAGCCGTTTGGACGATAAGGCACGGCAAAAGAATAAGACGCATAAAAACATATGGTCGAAAAATATTCCCCTCCGCACGCGGGTAAAAATAGGAAACTTTTGGATGCGATACTTGGCCTCATTGTAGAGATCTAGTTTTTTCTGGCAGGATGATTGCCCAGACCTACAGTGCCCTAAACAGCCCTATTTATAAAATAATAACTGTCTCGCTACGCATTCGGTTCACTGTGTGTGTGACAGAGCCATTAACGTTGTATCAACGGTATTTTCGAAGGGGATGTATGAATGGGAGAATTGATATCGGCTTAATAGATTTACATACCCTTCTCGTAACATCCGGTCCGTTATTGTACAACATCCTTTGTCCTTTGTGGAATCTGTTTCCCTCCGTACAATATTGACGACGAGCTACTTTGACAATTGAAAGTCAATTTCTATTAAAGACGGAGATGTTGTCATATAGAAATTTGATAAATCTGTGCAATACATAGTTATAAACAAAATGTAAAAAATCTATGCTTTATTTAAAAGTTTATAGTTATTGCATGCTTTGGAATCAGAACTAGTAAGTTTTAAAAATCTGTGTTAAGTAGTATGAAGATGTTTTTCAGTGCATGAGTAATTGAGTATGTGTATATACGGGTGTGAAGGTTCGTACAAACATTTCTCCAAAAAATATATTGTATTTTATCTACAAATCCATTTCAGCCAATCTTGTTTTCCAATTTTGCCTATGTTGTGTAATTTAGGAGAGAAGATTTGAAATTTACAGCTAACTGAATAAAAAAGAAATGGTCGTTAATTAAGTAGTGTTCCCTTAAGTGCCTATATACACGATACGACTTTCTACAGCCATTAAATTTTATAGCAAAAAGTCGTCAAGTATAAAACTTGCAAGCAGTCATAGTCACTAATGGAGAAATATTCGTAAATTGTATATAAGGGCGCTTTCTACCAGAGATGTGCAATAGCTTGCTTCCCAACCGTATTGCTTGATTTCCATAAATAAAGTATGTCCGTACTGGAACAATGTGGTGGAGTATTTTCTTAAGTTTCCTACAGTAGCAATACCCATGTCCAGCAATGGTGCATAAAAAGGTTGCAGCCATTAATATTAAAGTCGACAATTATCTTATAGCCTTCAGGAACCTAACCTACTTTCACAAATACATTACCCAAATGAAATATCATATATAGGTATCTGGCCCGTATCATTTCACTAAAACTGTGTCCACATAATCCATCAAGTAATTCTAGTCGGTGTTGATTATTATGTGCGGTAAATGAGCGCGGTGAACTGCGCACGCGCACGACGAATAGAAAGTGTTGCTAACAATGTGCCGAAGTGCTCTGTAACCTTTGTCGGGCGTGCTTAGAATATTTATATGGATTTATTTAGCATCTTAAGAACAACGCACACTAAGATCTTTGAGTCGGTGAAATTGGACTAGACACAGGTATAGCCAATATATAAACAGATTATACGTGTCACAGTTTGTGATTTTTGGTGTCAATAAAGGTTTCCATATCTGTCAGTATAGTTCTTACGACCTTAACTTCTACTTGAACCTTTGCTTGTGAAGTATGTACAAAGCGTGTGAGATAAGACTCAAATGTCTTTATCATCATATTCTACACCACGAGAAATTATTACTTAATATTGTCATAGTTTTTATTTAGTGTCGCATTCACATGATATTGAATATTTAAGCAAGTTTGATTGTCACACTAACGGATGAAAAATCATAACATTTCGTGACTAAAGTGACGCTACACTAAATTTAGTCGATTGTTGGCGCACGATCGATAAATATACGTCGCGAAATATCACAAGTTTGTTCACGATTAAACTGTTTAAAGTCTCCGTTGGTCTTCCATTAAAGTAGCATCATAACAAAATAATACGTGTCTTTGTATTAAATAAAATACTGACCTACTATTTTCAATATTAAGTGCTGAGGAGAAGCGATGTTTAACAGAACATAGAATTAACAGGCACAGGAACAAGGAAAATATAAAACAGAAAATGAACAAAGCCAGATAAGCTAAGAATAAATTCAAATACAAATAAGAGATAAGTACGAATAAATTCAAATCAAAATAGAGACAAGCAATGGCTAGAAAATGAAAATGTCAAAATTGTACACAATAACCAGATACGAATGATAGGACAATAAATTAATCTTGCTGCAAACAATACAATATAATACAAAATGTTTTATTGCACACAATATATGTATGTATATTACAAATACGCAAGGCTTTTCGCGCGAATAACAGGCAGTTACAATGACAGATTTTTTTTTACTCAATTAGGCCCATTCTTCTCAGTTCAAATTTTACCTGTTGAAGGTTAGAATCTGACAAGTTTTAATATGAAGTAATTGTCCAATGTCGATCTTTGTTAGGGAAAACATTAGATAGTTTGAATATTAAGAACGGGTTAATGAATCACCGTATGAACAGACGCTGAAAGTACCGTGTGCGTTGGCGGCGAACCCGTTCAATGGGGAACTGGATCAAATAAGTTCTGAATAAAACAGTGAAAGTGTACCAGTCTCGAACAATCGATTGCAACTCTTTGAGGTGTCACCGAGATTTATGATAGATGTCTCAGACTGCCATGAAATGATGTGGCAATAGATGGATTGAGATCACACTGAAACATTACGAGTACATTCGCGGTGTCGCGTTCGAAATTTAAATCTTGGTTTTAAATGTTTTTTTTTCATCACAAATTATAATGGTGGTCCATATAAACATGAAGTTTAAGATTGTCAACGTTGATAAAAAGTTTAGTGTCCGTAAGTAACGTTTTAATTGTTTCTAAAAGGTTTTTAATACAATACAATATTGAGAGATGCATATTTTCATACCTATTTGATAAGCAATTAGAATAGGTTATTTAGTAATATATCTGAGATATACCCAATTCCATCTCCTACAAAGAATAGGAACGTTATCTGAATAATACATTAAGCGATATTGTGGTATTATATCTTATCTTATATTCATAAAAAGAGCGTAGGAATTCCATTTCAAATTAAGTTTGCTAAAAATAACTTCAGAGCGTTTACCGTAAACTCAGTTTAATTTTCGAGGAAGTACTATCGTGTGGAGGTGAAAGAATTATGTTAAAATCTTAAAGCCGACCCAGATCTGCGGCGCCGGCGGTTCCTTATTTATGCATGGTTCGTGAATGCCCGTATAGAAAATTTGGAGACTCGGTGACTTGGAAGTTTGTTTCCAAAGGCTACCTTTTATGGGATATAAATTGCATCTTTTACATATTTAAAAAATCAACGGGTTGCACTCCGGGAGTGCTGGTAGAAGACCATACTTTCGAAACCTAACCTGAATAATAAAATATAATATAAAAAAATGAAACTGACACCCATTGACACATAATTTTTATGCTGACACCGGATGACATCATGACTTTTGCAGTTTACTTTGCCGTCTTACAAATTTTCGGTCAGGCCACGTGTCCTGATGCGAGTTTAACATCCCCAACGTCACTAAAGAAGTTTTCACTTCAAAAATTTATGTGAAATATATTTTTACTTTAATTAAACTTATTTTTGACTTCAACCACCGATATAAACTTAACTAAACGAAAAAGTAATAGTAATTGCAGAGTAGACGTAACAACGTCTGATGATTAACAAATCATACTTACATGAAGGCAATAACAAATATGTTAGAAAAGTAAGAAATCGTGCCTGTAGTCTCCATACGTAGAGACTGCAACCTACAAACATAAACTTATATACTTTAAAATAGTAAGCAGCATCCTTTAAAGTTATCCCTCAACTGACACAGTGATTCACGCGTCCAAATTACCCATAACACTTAAGCCGTACCTTACACGCCCGTAGACGTAAACGTAACGAGCTGAATTAGTTAACGCGGAACGACAAGCATCTATTTTTATCTAGGGAGCACCGACCCACTGCCTTAAACGTACACAATTCACATCTGGTATGATTCACTGTCCATATTGTTCGAACCTTGTAGTAATATGTAGAGGCGTCTTTTGTACGTGTGAATCGTGCGTACGCGTGGGTGGTGCTAACATATTGCGTGTTTCGCTGATGAGCTATCAATGAATGGTGATTATGTGTATGCTAATACGTACTTGTATTTTCTTATTTAGTTCCCGGCATATACCTATCGTAGTATCGTATCCAAGAAGTGGAAAGAGTTTTATATATGTATATATTATCGAGTATTTTATATCGAGTATATAGTTATAAATTGTATAACGAATTAATTTAACGCATGTTAAGTGAAATTAGTGTTCAACTATCACCTTTATATTCCAAACTAAACTTAAAATAGTGATTTAGGTGATTTTGATTCACTAAGAGTTAATTTAATTGGACTGGCATAAAATCATGTGTTTACCTCAAAATTAAATAAACATAGGAAATGTTTTATTATTCGTAGTTTGTATGACATTTCATAAGCTAATAAATAATGCAAGGTGAAGTAAAACAACATTAGTGTTGAGGTAAACTTATCTGCCCAGTTTTTCAAATAAATAATTCGCAGTTATTCGCACCTACTGTTGACCTACTTGTGGACGCGATACCGACTATCTTTGAGACACTCGAGAGTGACACACTTTTTGCTAGAGATTTGTACCAAAGATTGGACGAGATGTTATAACCTCATGCCTACTTTGTATTAAAATCTTGACTCGTTCATATAAACAAGGTGTAAACTAGTTACTGCTTGTATTACGCAGTGTCCAATAAAATTTATTTACGTGTGTAAAGGTAATTCCTGTTTACTTTTTATAAGCCACAGTAATTATTTGCCGACATCGAAAAATAACTTTTTTTTAAACTATGGTGTAAAAAACCGCTCAAAACCCCTTTACGTCTCTAAGTCTCTTCTGTGCAACAACCTTTAAACCAGAACACAGCAGTGTCAGTTGTAATTAAGAAATAAGCTTAATATAAAAGTAGTATTAAAATCAATGTGAGACGTATGGTACTATTCACATAAGAACGTGCACAATGCGCCGTACACTTAGTTCGTCATACTCATAGTCTACAAACTAAATGTGATCGTGTGTACGATTGTCTGCAAACAGTTATAATAAGTCCGATAACCGATAAAGTGATTATTGCACATTGGATGTACAACATTTTCTTACACCGCTCAAGTCTTTTAGCATGTGATAGTTAATTTCTAAATCCTACATAACTTGAAAAATCCGAGGAGCTAATCGGAGGTGGTGACAAATACGATTTTTGGGCCCCCCTACTGAGACGAATTTCTAACAACTGCTTTATTAAAAAACTATATAGGTACGTTAATATTACGTTCTACATAATGTCAGATAGCGGGCAAATGACGAACACGGGCAGGATCGGTGTGACGAGAGACTAACGGCGCGGCGGTGGTCGCGACGGCGAGGGACGACCCCATTAGTTCCGTTACCACCGCAACCGTGTCACAGTGCATCTGGTCGGATAATTTAGTTTTTATGCAAGACTATGTATATGGGAATAGGTTTCATTATGCCATAGATGTGAAGTAGCAAGAATCTACAACTTTTGGAGCGAAATAATTCGGAGAATGTTCATATTGCCAAGTAGACGCTGCTATTGTAGTTTACACCTTTTGTCGCTAAATAGCTGCATAAAGTTTACTGCCGAGTAGACACTGGTATTGTAGATCTACAACTTTTGGTGCGAAATAATCGGTAAAAACGTTCATATTGCCGAGGAGGCGCTGCTATTGTGGATCTACAACTTTTAGTGCAAAATAGCTTTAAAAAGGTAACAATAAATAAATAAATATTGCCGAGTAGACGCTCCTATTATAGAACTTTTGGCGCAAAAAAGTTAAGAAAAACGTTTATATTATCAAGTTAACGCTACTAAAATAGATTGTACAACTTATGACGCAAAAGTAAAGTGCATTACCGAGCAGATATAAAAATCTACAACGTTTTACAATCTTGTTCTTATTATAATTTCCATCATCCTTTCCTAAAGGATTAAAATTTTCAGTAAGTCTTTCGGCCATGTTTAAGAACTAAGAACCTTTTTACTGCCTATTTAGTTGTGATTTGTTGTTTAGAAACTCAATCCTTAATCGATCCCACTTGTCCCTCAATTTCCCGGCACTAATAACATCGTAACACACCCAGTGTAATTAAATGCACTTTTCATTTTAATAAGTGACAATTAGTTCAATTTAAATTGAGTGATGGTAACATTGCCCTAATAAAGAACACACTACAGTGTCCACTCATATCCACATCGACTGAAAGTTCATTTCTACTAAAATGTCGTAAAATGTCGTAAAATCAATCTCAAGTAAGTGCCCTAGTAGGTATATGAGGGATAATAGAGCCCTTCAATGCTTCAATAAGTTATTCGCGCTTCTATGCTCTGAACATCAATTACGTAGCCGCCAATCAATCTAGTCGACGTACGCTTATGTGCCAATTGCGAATAATTAACGCAATCAGCGCATATTAGCTGTTATGTTAACGAGTTTTTTATATACAGGATTCTGCGGGTGACCAAAGTGGACTGTCAATATCCCATCCTGGTTCAGTTCCCGGTCAGGCATGTGTCATAATAAAAATGACATTTGTTAGAGGTTCGTGCGTGTTTGTACACTTGTCGTAGTGTATGTGTTATTAAGGAATACTTACAGCATCGCATACGTAAAGCAATGGTAGGCAATAAGAATTGTTGAATGCATTAATTAAACAGCAGATATCAATTAAAAATATTTGAAATTTTCTATCAAACTCTTACGAAAAAAATTCTTACTTACACTACGATGATAACTCAAATCATTCCAGCATACGGAGTGGTGTATTTTCTGAAATTCCTCATGCGTTGCAACATTGTTACACGCGAGTCGTCTCATATCCGGAAACGAGTCAAGAAACTAATAAATCTCAGACTAACGCCACCAGAATGACTAACGGGTGAAGTAAACGTGTACACTAAGTCACATATTAATTCACCAGTGAATAAGAATGAACTCGATTAAAATAAGCCAAGACCCCGGTCACCAGACGCCATTAAGACATGGTCTCAGATCAAAAAATATAGACAGTCTGTCGAACAAAATATTGAAGTATACTAAAATACGGAAATTTACGTAGGTGTGATTTATGTGCGCTTCTCCCCGCATGCTGTTTATCGACCGAGTTATCGACCAATGAAAATGAGCCATAAAACTTTGGGTTTGGGAAGATGGAGATTTGTTACTTTTTCACGCAAAAACGGCTGAACCGACTTAAACAATAGGACGAAGGAGGAGAAAGAAAAACATGGGATACTCTTTACCAAGTTAAACGTGACCCAAGCGGGCCGTACAATGCCGCATCTAGAACCATTATTTGTCATGATTATATGAAAAAATTGATTTGAAATACGAACATCTACTATGGAGATTTATTACATACAGTTTACTTGTATTTGATTTTGCTTTTGCAGGGCGTTATTTACTTTTTAGGGAGGCGTTGTCTTCCCTATTTTTGGTCTGAGGGCAAGTTAAGTAGGCAACAAATGATTCATGCGTTCGGTGTTGCTCGGGCGCCGGTTTATTGATGGTACTTATAAACCGCTGTTTATATCCGTAGACATGTGAAGTGTTCGATGTATTTATTATGTCAGACGTCAAAACTTTACGTCATTTGATGTCTGGTGGCATCTGGCCATCAGTCAACAGACCCTACTTATTATCTTTGCTTCTGACTGCGTCCTAATTACAGGCTTTTGGGGTATTTACCTAACATTAGTAGGTACTTACGATCGCGTAGCGGTCATCTTACGGTTTTGGCATGCAAAAGTTTCCGGGTTTGATCCCCGGACAGACAGGCATTACATATAATTAATAAAGCATTAGCTCCAGTATTTTGCTTTACATTTATCTAAAAAAGAAGTTCGATCAGCAAGATACGCTACACTTTGACATTTTCTTGAATAATTATTAATTTTGTTATTGATCAGTCAAAGTCAATGAGTACTTTGGACCTGATTTGGTCTGCGTGTTTGTGTACGCGTCTTTGTTTGTGTGTAGCCATAGAGCTGGTGTCGTGGGTGACATGACACAGGGAATCCTATTGTGGAGCTATTACTGTAAAAAGTGAAATAACGATCTTGTTACTACACTCTTTGAAATTCCATCACATAGCAATATAAATGTTTTCTCGTATATTTCAACATACATTTGCTAACTAAGTTTTGCAACTACTGGTGATAGGAGCGGATTCGTCGATGTGTAGTGCGTGTCGCAACTTCCTTCTATCTGCGTAATGAAAGGGCACTCTCGATGACTCTTGAGATTAGGTTCCCGTCTTCTAACATCAATTAGTTCAATTGCTCTTATCATGAATGGGGCCGGTGGCGCCCCATCTCTTATCGTTAATGCTGTAGTGTGAAACAATGCAGTACATTTCACACTAGACTATGCTGTAACTCTAATCTATTAAGTAATACCGACGAATGTATGAAGTACGATACATAGCAACTATTTCTATCTTAAAATCTATTTCAAAAATGCTTCGGCAGTTTTATGAAATGTTTGCAAATGAGTTTAGCATATTATGATATAACACAATTACCTACAGTGGTAACCTGTTAGTGTATTTTTTTCACTGCAAAGCTTAATTGGGTTCGATACTGAACCTAACCTTGATTTTTAAAGTTATACACTTTTTTATCGCTTAGTAATTTGGCATGGTATAGCTTAAACGTTTCCATATTTTCTTAAAACTGTTGGAGATGTATTCAGTTCAACTCGCATTGTGGTGGAGTTTACATACCTTAATCCTTCCTATCCTTTGGCGGAAAGTAGGTTGACGATGAAAGAAGTACCAAACCATACAAGATATTCTACATACATACCTAAATATAGCACACGCTCTATTAACACAGATAAATAAAATATTTTGAACACTATATTCAAATATTATTGCAAATAAATTAAAATTTACAATAACATGTGAAAGTTGTTCAGAATTTATAGCTTGATTAGCATTCTCACAAGAGTTGCCTAGTTTGTTAGCTAAATATTAATTAAAACGCATTTCATATGGAAATAGAGAAATATGGAGAAATAGTAGAAATTAGTCCCATTCATTTGGTAAAATATTTAAAGTATTACCATGCCGGAATTAGGTATCGCACTCCGTGCTTACTGACATGTATAACTTATTTCTATAGATTATTCCATTTAAGACGCTTGAGATGATTTCTATACTCACGGCCCCACACTAGGATTCCCTATGTCGTGGGTGCCGTGGACACACACAAAGACGAACACACTAACATACAGACTCAGTATATTTAATACTTGAATTGAAGATGTGTTGTATAAGGATGTTATTGGAGAGCATTACGTTCATTCCACACTTTCGGGTGTTTACGACAATAGACGGCCACATATGCCGTTGTCCTTCATAAAATATAGTGGACTATTACATAGTATACCAGGCTATTATTCTCTCAGTATTAAATATACACATGAAGTCATATAAATGCAAAATTATTTGTAACTGACTGCTAGTAGGATTGCGAAGCGTACAGCGCGAAGATGAACATATTATTATCTACTTTCATAATGGCATGACGGGCAAATTGCATACATCGCCGTTATGTTATCTATTGAACTTGATGTGCATAGTTATATAATGTTTTTTTGCCTCGCTGCTTCCATTAAGGGTGGCCACACACTAGTCATTTATGATTGTAGCTTCATATTTATACGGATACATAGTCATATGTACATCGTAAAGAATATGGCCACACAAACAAAGTCGCAACGAATGTTACTTATGTCTAAAGATATATTTTTAAGGACTGAATCTTAAATATTTGTATTGCAAAAATTGTAGCACTGCTCTATTCAAAAAGCGTAGTAAGTTGCGCTCCTGGTCTTTTTAGCTGTGATGAGGCCGTACCCAGCTGTAGGACAGAAGGTTTTTAACTTTCTATCTAGTGGTCTAATTCAAACACTTATCAACGCAGAGTTGATACGTGTGTGGAGAGCCTTACGCAGCGCAGCGCGACGCGACTTATTGCGCTACTCCACAAGTAATATTTTTATATATTCTCTATATATTTATTATTGCTAATTATCAGTGCTATTTATAAACCGAGATAATTGATTTTTTACTAGATTTTTTAATAAGTAAAAAAAGCTACAATCGATTTAAATACAGTTGCTGTGAAGCGTTCTCGTATCGCATAAAAACTCGATTGTCTTATGCGAATGTTTTAGTAAAAACGATAATAGAACATTTATTATTTAAACCCCTTGACTCATAGGCGAGAAATTTTCAAAAATGCTTTCTTAGTTGTACCTTACCTACCTTGTACCTTGTATTTGTACCCGATATCTCGTAAAAAGAATTTCCGTGCAAATTTTCATGTTTACACGCTTTTTTAAGGTGTCCATCGTCTGTCAGTCGATGTTAGTTGTATTAAATAAATAATTAGTTATCAGTTAACCGTCTGAAATTACACCTAGTCATTCAAAGTAGACACGTGTCTCAAGACGAACATAAAACAGTCATCCACCTGCGATTAATTAAAATGTAACTGTAAATGTTTCTTTTATGTTACAATGACAGCTTTGTACGTACATCGTAATTATTTATATACATTTCATCACGTGCTTATTACAAGACATTTAATTATACCATATATTTAATTATTTGAATGTGAATACTATGAAATAGTTGACGTTTTTAGAATAAATGATTAAAAACTTTAACCCACACTGATGTATATATTCGACATTATTATAAGACACATTTTGTTTACTTTTTATGATGACATTCATTTTTAAATTTTTACTTTTTATATTTTAAGGAATTTTTAAAAATTGAAGAATACTAATGCTTTTCTTAACACTATAGGAAACTTTCTGACTTCAAAATATCCTCATGTTTTCGCTCTCCAACAAGCAAGTGATAATTATATTTTAATGGATACATGACTCGTAATTCTGATATTATATTAGATTACGCTATCACCGCTGATCTTAACGAATAAAGTCATTAACTCCTTATCGTAACAAATATAATCATTAAGTGCTAATCATAGCAGATATATTCATTACACTAATAACAACTGACAACTATGCGCTACATTGCTTGCGATGTCAAAGCTAATGTTTTTACACTATAGAAATAGCGAACAAGCATGCAGTCCACCTGAGGGTAGATCCTATTTGAGGTTGGCCACAGATGCGCCGCTACCCCTGAGCTGAGGATTACCCTGGAATGCCCGTCAAACCAGAACACAGCAGCGTGGTGCAGCAAAAAGGAGTGGCGGTGGTGCTGCCGGAATCGAACCACAAAGGGTTCTACCACCTTCAAAATTTTAATCTTAATTGATCTTACATCCTTCATCTTGCGATTTTTTCGGCGAAAAAGCTTGTGAAAGCTTTTTGTTGTGAGTCTTGGGTCAAGATCCGGAATATCGACTTTATAGCCTTACCTCGTGACTCTCGTTGTATTGTCAGGATGTCTTTTTGACCTTAGCTTACGTTAAATTGCGTAAAATTATTATATGGTTTGTTAGTCTTAACGTTTTTTATGACTACAAACATTTTTTACATGTGACTATTGGGCGTTAATCTCTCCAGAGTGGGAGTCAAGCATTCCCTACCATGTTGCTCCAATATGTAACCTTAGACGCAGCTTTCCACCAATCAATGGTTTAATTATTATTACATATTTTCTTATATCAGGTCACTTCGTATAAAATTAAGAAATATAACTTAAGTACCTAACGTAATCTGTAACGTGACAAATGGGATTCGACAGTAAATAAATGTATGTAAATATAACAATAGTCAATACTCATTGTGTAGCGATTACTTATACGATCTTGGACAATATCGAACAGTATTGCTCGACTCGGAAGCGATCTTACAGATCGATTAGGTATCGATTCGCATTTCCTAGTTGTTATTTCCTACTTGAACACGTCCCATTATGTTTCTTAAATCCACTTCGAAGCTTCTTGCTTTGTGATGGACTCGATTCATTCGTATAGTGCTAAAGAAAGTTGAAACCGAAGTTGCATGAAAGAAACGCGTGCCTACTACCTAATGGGATATATTTCTTAAATAATGAGAAATTATTATTACTCCACTCGACTATTCACTTTTTCTTTTGGTTTTACAAGCTTTTTAATTACTAGGTAATAGGTTAATATAATTTATAGATAGAAATTAACACTAGTGTTATTATTATGAACAAGTAAGTGATTCTGATTACTAATTATATAATTTTAATACCGTGTTACCTCAATTATAGCTGCAAGCTGTGAGTAATAATAAACTAAATACATAATTATGTTACATTCACAAATAACATAACTTTTACTTATTGCTAATATGTAGCAATAATGCCTACAAATTGGTTTACTCTTATTTAGGAAGCAAATAAAAGTTCCGTTTCACTTCTCGTGGAAACTTTAAATAAAAATAAATTGACATGAAGTAAATTCAATTTCTATACAAAAACAACTAATCAAAATTCCGGGCTACATACGCAATATTGTATACACAAGCTTATGTGGCTAATAAGCCACAATTAAAATATACTTAATACATACGCAACGCAGTTCATTCATTTCGATTTTCCTTTAAATTCCTTGTAAATCATTTGAGCACTTGCACAATTATTAAAACCACACGGAATTCTTATAATGTTTGTGCACGCAAGCTCTTCTCGGAACTAGACTGAGCAATCAAACGCCGAATTCCAGCCAATTACGCAGTGATTGTGGTAACTGTAGCCACATACACTAGTGAACGCCAACGGGTTTTGTTCATTATTTCGGACTGGCCGAAATACTAAAAAAAATAAATAAAGAATAAATTCAAAATTTAAATGTTGGCGCTTCGGTCATAACGCATGAAAACATAGTCATAACGAAGACATCGTCAACGGGACGATATATAATTGTTAGGTATATATTTAAACTGAGGTCATGGAGGACCTTTTCGGGAGTGAGTGTTGTGAACGTTGCAGCACGGCTGACCGGTCGCTAAGAAAAGCATACAGCACCACTCAACGGTATTTATATATATTTTTTCACCTGCATTACACAAGAGTATAAAATTATTATTCGGATCAAAACCAGCTACCTAAAATCATACAGGTTTGATGCAGATAATTATATATATCAATGGTACTATCATCATAAAATGTTAAAAAAGTTACGCTATTATATATCTGAAGTAGGTGTTATCGCTGTTGAAGTTTTGTTTCAGTGGAATAAATTTATAAGTTTGTTTATGACTCCCTCAAATATGTTACCTCCCTAAGGGATGAACCCTACTCAACCAAAGATTTGAATGTTTTGTTTCGAAAGCTACTCTAATCGAGGCGATAAAAGTATGTCATTAATTGCTTTAGGAATTTCCAAGAAATTTGCATGTAACCAAGAAATTCCAACAACCAATTCCAAGAAATTAGCTACACCTACATACGTACACATTCTATTTTAATTTCTGAATTATACTAAAAAAATCTACCTATCCTGGATGTGAAGCCTAACATTTTTAAGTTAATCCTCATACAAAGTTATACAAAATTAAAGTTTTACAATAACACGTACCTATAGATAATTAATTCGGTTTAATTGATAGTTTCTTTTTGTGATTTCAGGTATATTGCGTATTGCAAAACATCTTTTTTGCGAAATATGATTGTGTAGACGTTCACGACGTATCGTATCGCCGTGTGTCGTGACTTGTGTGGTGTCGAATATCATTGAACCTTGTGCTATATTTGTTCTGAAATGCGAGTAGGTGACGGAATTGAATACAGCTGGCGGGTACTTTTTATACTGTATATAATATAATATTATATACCTACTGCCTTTATGATGCTTTGATTATTCTTGTGGTTAAGGTATGAATAAATGCGACAAAGTGCGCGGCGCTTCACGTTTTGTGTTAATATTAACAGTTATATGTGTTACCGTTAGTAACTAAATATAGTTGCTGTTAAGGTTATGTAGAGATGAAAGTAAAGTACAACCGAAGACATTAGTAGAAAGACATTTCTATTTTTATATAACCTACCAACCTATGATTCGAATACAATTTTATTTAAATTACGTTGTAAATGGACATACAATTGGCCCTATCTAGTAACCAATCAATTTTAAGTTTCAACTGAGGTCAAATCCCTGTAGATCGTGGACATTCACAATAAACTTGGAGGATAATATTAAGTACACTACAATTGTGGTAACTAACAGATGTTTTGCTACTAATAGCCACTTTGTTAACTCGAGATTAGGGTTAAACTACACCAGTTAGATCGTAACACGGCGGCGCGCAAACCGCTACCATAAAACAGAAATAGGCGTGGCAATAGTACTTCCGTTGGAGAATGGTCTTGTTAGAGTTGTTATTGTAAACTTACTAAAATGTATTAAATACGGAGACCTACTAATAGTGTTATTAATTTTTAGCTGCATAAAAGTTTATTAGCTTAGTAAGTAGTAGGAAGCTATAAGTAGTAAGTTACTCGTAGGTCTTTGACAATGATTACACTATTAAAATCCACTGCATATATTATTTATGTAAAATACAAGATTCTCGTATACTCTTTATATCTGTATAAAGAATCATACATTACAAATTAAAAAAAAAGACAATACGTGCATAAAACGTACTTCCATTTTGAAATAAAGAAGGAAATAGTTATTGAAACTTGAATGACTACAAGTCATTGATACCTACTTCTTAACGCAGTACTAATTAATACTCTTTTGTTAGCAACTGCGTCTTGATTAGCACAAACACAGACCCACGCGCTTATTAGGCATAGATACGTTACCGAGAAACGGTTTCGCTGTGTGTAATTAATTGTGACTAATTCGCTTGGTGCGCTGCAATTCATCAGCGGAATGGCTGGTGGGTGCAACAATCGCGCGCCCACACCCAGCAAATGGAACAATAAGCCACGATTCAGCTAAACAATTCGTTGGAACAACGGCACACGTTGGTAGGTACGCGCACAAAAGTGTCTATCGAAGTTTGTTACTGTGTTGTATGGCGAATCGAAAACAAAACGGACGGTGTGACTGACGATAATAACATGGCGAAATGTTCTTTATTTATGACATTGAAATGCTAAACGAACATATTGGTCACTGTCGCCCATAGACATCCATTGTCAACCCAAATAGGATTGGAGTTCTGCCTCAGTTCGTCATTTGCATAATTAGTAACGGAGTTGTAACTCCTGGTGATAAAGTTAAAGCGCTTTGTGTCTCGCCCTTACTACACCCCTCGATTTAGAACACGGAAGCGATAAACACTATTGTTATGGAAGTAGTAAGATGTGACGTTAGTGCTTCCACCTGAATCTGAGATTAGACGTCTGACGTGTGTCTGTTTGACTGTGCATATGAAGTACTCACAACATAAAGTTGACTGAAAGCTATGTACTTAATGGTAAATGGCAGTTGCCGTCCATGGACATCTGTAAGTATCCCCAATAAGATAAGAGTTCTATCTGAGGTCGGTCACAGCCACGTGCGTTGCTGTTCTCGAGAACTAAATAGGAACACCTCAAGTAACTACCTATGTCTCCCTCACCATTACCCTTTAAACAGGAACATGCTAAATACTGCAAAGCTAAATACTGCTGTTATTAATCCGAAAAAGGTATTACGGTGGTGCTTTCGGAGTCATACCACAAATGGTTCTACCACCTTAAAAAATATTCGGATTTCGTTTTCATTTTTTCCAATTAGACGTCTGGTTTATATTGAAAGCGTCCTACGACACAATTGTTATCGGAACAGCAAAGATCGTTAAGTGGAACGCTGTCTCTACAATTGGATAAACATAAACATTTGGGTCATTGTTTTCGTCCGAAACGGCTTGTAATTGTAGACGATGGCCGTTTTTGTATCGAATTGTGCAAACGAAGGCAAATGAAACGTGTAATTTCGTAGAGTAAATTGTTTTTATCACCTTTAATTTGGTAATTGTAATAGATCTAACAATACGTATGTAAGTGCGCTTAACTTGGTAGTGGGAGTATCAAGTTGGTAGCACTTTAATTTTCGTTTAATAAACTGGGTAAAATTTTATAACTAACGTCTAATCGTGAATTCGCTCACGTCGATTTTACTTACTTAAGCAAAAAGAGAACTAGTGGTAGTGCAATTATGTATGCGACTTTTTTATACAGTTTTTACGCAAATATCTAAACATATCTGGGATAAAAATATCCTTCATTAAATACACTATGGAAAGTTTTCTATCTGTCAAGACAACTGAAACTAAAAGTGTTGATTTCCACATTTCACACGTATACTATTGTAAGATCAACTATAAAATAATTTATTAAAATGAATTGTGTTATACCATGACGAAAACATAGACATTTACGTCAGATTTTTTTCCCATTCTGATTTCTTTGTTCCGTTAAGTAGGTACTTGGGCCAGATAGATGCAAACCAGAAAAAAAAGTTGCATAATGCAAATACAATCATGCAGCAAACTCAACAAGACAGATTAACTTCAATTATGTTATATGTAAATGAACATAATAACACCCGGAAGTCGCAGGCTTGAATAGTGCATTGTCCGGCGCGATAACTTTCGACAGAGACCGGTAAGTGCCGCCATCAACCTTTACAAATGTCATCAAAAGGATGCTGATTGCAACACCGGCACTTTGGCGACAGTTAGGCTGCTGCATTCACTACACTATTATGACATAGACCTAGCAAAGTGTAGAGATTAAGAGAGAGAAGTGTAGAGTTAATATTGAGTGGCCAACAATAATCTTAAATGATTACGTAGGTATTTAAGATAAAATGTTTCTTTTTTTAAACCCAATTTTTATACCAAACTACAAAGTAAACACTAATTTAAACCCAATTTTTATACCGAACTACAAAGTAAACACTAATTTAGACCGAAGTGGCTGCAATTTACTTGTACCATCTGTTTCATATTTAAATTCCGTAAATGTTGGATAGGTATACCCACTTATCGCGTTTGTATTGTATAACCTAACAATCTTAACATGCACGAAACCTCATCTGTAATGGTGGAAAAAAGGCAATTTAGTATTCACATTGGTAGACATCGTCTGTTAAACACCTCCGGCGATGGGAGCAAAAAATTGCCAAATTGAGCACACGCTTCGTCCCGACAAAGTTTACTACACGAGCAAACCAAATGTCTATTATTAAAGCCACACTTCTAAATAGCCGACACAAGTATTTTATTTTGGGTAAACTCTTTTTATATCATACTACTTACTGATCACTGGCCGGAACGAGGAAGGAGTCGAGGTACGAGCATGTAATTCGCCTGATGGTAAGTGATATTTGCCGCCCACGGACATGTGTAACTAAGTCCATCTAGAGCAGGGGTCCTACTTGAAGCCGATCACAGTTGCTTTGATATTCATACATCTGAAGATGGTCTCATCAGATACTATTCAGCTGGCAACCACACCTTTTTGTCAAAAAGCACGATTACGTTTTCAAAACATCGATTTCTAAAATTACGTTTAATGTCAAATTTTATTTCAAAATATCCAAACTGCATATTATACGACGTCTTTCAACATCTGTAGTTTAGGCTAATATAAAAAAGGGGATCGACGTATGGCGTTCTTGTTGGTTGTAACAAACGATCTTATTTGTTAAGGAATCGAAGGCAACCCAAAGATAAGCGCGGGTAAAGAAAAAGACAAACATTTAATAGTAACAGCTGCCGTGACGATGCAACGCTCAACACATCTTCGCTTTTTGTGGTGCGAAGCTGCATTCGCACACCTGTCCGATAAGGGACCGCCGGAAGATTATACTCGTTGCGAAAGACCACGCTTGAATTTAAATTTAATTATTACTTTGAAATGTTTTTGTTACTAACTTAGTTTTTGTGATAATTATTTCGTATTTAAATAATATGTTACATAATAGTTAGTGACGTCGTTTGATTATCTTCTTTTAAAAATGTTGTAGCTTAAATTGCTTAAATCTTTAAAAGATATTTTTTTAGAGAAAAATTACACTTTCTTCACTTATAGCCCCTATTCAGATTCCATCGTCCATTTCTTACGGGATGTCTTAGATGCATACAAAAGAAATTAATTTAGATTTTTTTGAGTTTTAATTCTTAAAGTCTGCATGGCCATAATTTCGTATCTATTTGTTAAAATGGAAACTACTCCGAAAATAGAAATAAATTATTATATAAAATTATCTTTTCTGTTCTTGTAATAAATTTAACATTTTTATTTTTGCAGGTAAGCAGTCGTTCATCAAGATAAAGTAGAGCAGCCAAGTCCGTGAGTAATAAGATACTTAATGAAATTTGAATAAGGTTCAAGAAAATTATGCCAGTAATATCTTGTTTAACTATCTTACTTAAGCTTCTTTTCTCTCTACTACACTGAAATCTTCTTGTATTAAGCTAAATTAATTATTTTATTTAAAATCAATTTCGTATGTATTTTGATAAAACATCAACTAATTAAAAAAAATAAGAGACGAATTCTTTTGCGAAAAGTTCTTTATCAATACGTGATATCTAAACGTGACATGAATGTCATGTTATGTTAATTCTTCCCCTTCCCGTGCCAATCCACTTACAATTAGACATTAAGGTTTAGGCACTGAACATTGGGACCTAACGAGATTATTGAACCACTGCGATGTAAATCCGTTTAAGGACGTTCAATAACAGACCAATGATCCTGTAACTGCGCTCACACCGACACCTGTCACGTGGTGTCTATTGTACGTGACGCACTCGTCACGTGCACACGAAATTGATAGACATGTATCTACATGTATGTATCTATCGTATATTGCTACGTTTGATAGTTAGTGTATTTACTCTTTGTAGTAAGTTCGGTTTACAGAGAGCGAAGTGTAAAATTAAATCCCATTTAAGGACAGACTCATCACGTGAACACGAAAATTGATAGTCATGTATTAATGCTGTATTTACTCTTTGTAGTAATTTTTATGTCGTGCCGTTTATGGACGTACAATAACAGACAATGACGCTTTAACACTGCGCTACGCTGCCACCTGTCACGTGGTATCTATCGTAGTACGTGACAGACTCGTCACGTGCACACGAAAATGTATAGTCATGTATTAATGCTATGTTTGGTAATGTTTCTTTAATATTTTTGTAGTTACTTCCGTTTACAAAGAATCAGTATTTGATTGCGAATTCATATAAAAAAAAAGAAAAAATGAAACAAAATAAGGAACAACAACGTGCCCACCAATAGGTATGTTAAGAATGAGGGACATGATATTCTATAGCTGCATCGGGCTGATTGCTTATACCATATAACCATTCGGTGTCGATAGACCTTAGGGGGGCAATATACTAATTCTTCCTATAAAGGAATAGAGGACTTCAAGTAGGTACTTTATGCTTTTATAAGTGTTGTTAGTTTTTTCCATATCCACACCATAATATATTTAAATCTAAATAAAAAAATATTTGCAACTGTGAAAAAGTAATGCAACTAATTTGGGGCTTAACTGTGTTACGTGATGTCATAGTTTGATATTCGCACTCAATAAATTATCGTTTACCATAATAGCTCGTTCAGTGGTACATTGTTGTATGATAATGATATACAGCATGAGGGCTCAGCCGTGTAAATCAATCACACAGCGCTGTGGTCAGTGATGCCGGTGGCAGCGAACAAGCGGTCGCAATCAGAGCCAGTCCAATTTATAACCGTCGATACGATGGCCTCGACTGACCACTGACAGTAACGGAAGCAGTAGATTTGAGTAAAACGTGTTAATTCTGAGATGTGACATTTGTGAAGTTTTATGAGACTTTAGGGTGGGTACCTGTGATGATAAAACGATCACAGGTGTATGGCGTAGTCTATTCTCGTTAAGTAAGTAAGGTAAGGTTCAAGTCTTGCATTTTGTAAGCTTGGGTCAAATTATAAAATTTCAAAATAACATTTCGTATTGGAAACGCACTTTATGAAATAAGCGCCTGTTCATTTTCCGGGGGATTTGGCCGACTTAAATCTCCGTATGACTTGCTAATTATCTTCACCAATCTGCCGTCCGCACTATTTTCCATCGATCTGCATTGTAGCAGCTTAAAGTATGCTCCAGCGTGAATTTCGTGCTCAGCAATGGGGTAAATATATCGTAGTTTCACGACGACTTACTAAACGGGAGTATTTATTTATTCCATACTATCTCTTACGATTAGTTAATCTAATTATATAAGTAACCTATCTTATCTCTATCTTATCTAATGTAAGTAAGTAAAAGTAAATGTTAACAAAACAAGCACGTAAAAATACACAATCCCCGGAATATCGTCCATTGTGAAGATTCTATCATACACAACACTTGCGCTATAATTATATTTGGGTTTACTTTGCGGAAGTAACAATTAACCTCGTAATTCAGTTCAGTGCAATGGTTAATTAGATTTTTTCAAAGAGCGTGTAATTATATGTCTGTGTAAAGCTTGGTTCACATGGATGATTCCATGATGTAGGCCAGTTTACATAACTTTGGGTTGTTTTACATTATGAATACTAAAGTACAATTACTTTTTAGCGTCATAACATCTATGAGGGAAAATATTGCAGTTCAATTTTATTTTTGCGTATGTAAAAATCTTCTCGTGTAAACCAACCCTTAGCTTGGTTTCATGGAGGACGGTTTGGGCGGCGCTTACGATCACGCTTCAGTGTCTACGACCATACGGATGGGTACACATCACAGAACAAGATACCACCGTAACAAGTTAATTAATATGATGCGATTAAAATCTCACCCCGTAATAATAGACCCAATAACTGTAACAAAGTAATAGTAAATAGTACGGTACTACGAGTACATAACTTTAACTCGAACGTTGATGCGGCCAATACGTAATGGTTTACAAACAAAGGGCTTAAGAGAAAATGAGTGACTATTTGTATAGTGTCGTATGTTCAATATTTTTATGCCGACCGTACCTTTACGTACCGTAATTTCATATGCGTGCGCTAGTTTAACAGTGCGTGAGCTCATAGTGATCTAATTTAAACCGTTCTTTTGGAACCACATAATGCTATAGTAGGAAAGTAGCTTCTACTTTAAATATGCCGGCGCGGTTTGTGCGTTTCTTCATAAATATATTATACATTTTTCCTTGCATTGTGTGCATCAACTCGTATACGTTACCCTACATTTTTAAATTTTAATGTATTTAGATGACAATCACACTGAAACATTTGATGGTACAAACTTCATCTAGGTACTTTATTTATATTTATAATAGGTAATTTATATATTTTTGCTTATGAGCCATTCAAAGAGCCGCCCGGGCTTCCATTTTAGAGGGCGTCGAAATTATATTAATTACTCTTTTGCCTACAAATTGCAAAGAAATACTACGTTATCTTTACCAAACAACCTATTTTTTTTGCAGCTATTTTATACACAATGCGGCGCAGACCCACGCTGCGCCACTACCGCCACGGTGATGTAATGGTCCAAGAAAATTTCTCATTATATAGGTATTGATCTTTAAACCCAACATAAATAGCCAATTTATGTGAATTTATAAAAATATGCATAAGGAATTTAATGAAAGATAAGTGGCAAAACCCAACAGTTAATTTAAGATCTTAATTCCAGTTTATCCTTTTTAGTGAAACGGAATTTCCTAAAGCTCTCTGAACTTGGACTTAGTCACCGGGTCATTGACACTTTGGGTATTAAAACGGCAATTATAATAAGACTTGTTGCTTAAATAGGAGTTCTCAGTGTGTAGACAATAAAAGTTTTGGATTAAATGAGCGATTTTTGACGCCATATTTGGTGTCGTCTCGGTACCCGGTGGCTAAAAGTTCACTATAATTCACTTAATTCACGGTAGAAATAATACTTTTCTAGAATGAGAAGTTGATTTTTTTAGTGGGTACAGTAAATAATAAAAACAAATTATTACTAGGTATGGCAGGTTTTATGGTAATAATAGGTACATATGAATTATATTTCCTATGATAAATAATGTACATTATTATTTTTTTGAGGAAACGGATAGAGGTGACTTATAGAAAACGCAAGTGGAATGAAACGGCATAATTACGATGAATACTCATATATGCAATTCGAAAACAGCTCGTAAACATATCAAATAAGATGCATACGTCTAAAGCCATCGTAAAACGAACAGAACCTGAATACGGTGCAGCAGTGACCTGGAAAATATATTCTAGCTTACACAGATGACAAACTTTGTGAATCAAAGCTTTGCTTGACATTCAACGACTTCGCTCGAATTTTAAGCTCGCCGCATAGTTTGAATGACTGGAAGTTTTAAAATAAAATTCAAAGGGACTGAGAATGTAACAGAAAATTACCTTTAAAACATCGTTCTCTTGTTTATTAAACTGGCGGGATTATTTATGCATGCTTTGCATATATTTGAGCGTTTGAGGCGCCTTTCATATCGCGCGTGTTTAAGGACGCACGCGTGTCCAATTCGCATGCGTGCCACTTGAATCCTATAATCATACGCACATGGTTCGTGAACAGATCGCAGCAAGTTAATTGTGCATGTGTGGTTAGGTGGAGTAAACACGCACGACAAGAAAAACGTCCCTCGACGTGCATATCCTCGCAGCATGTGTAGATTATATTCGATCTAAAGTCTAATCTAAAGTTAAGTAATGTGGAACTCTATCAAGTGTCGGATTAATGACAAGTAATGGTTTTATTTCTGCCGAGCTTCCTTGGTTTGGAAGGCACGAACCAGCTTGTTATCGTTGCATAGAAGATAGCACTAACGAGTGCTATCTTCTATGCAACGAATCAAAGGCATTTCGAGCGGTTTTGGAAACATCCGACGAAAACATCATTGACCACTAGCTCGTAACTAACCCTTTCATCAACATGAATTGAAACAATGTGTGGAGTATACATTACGCCTCTCATGATCATTGGGAGAGACCCGTGCGTAGTAATAACACAAATAGCGAACAATTTTTTATTGGCAAAATACGTCGAGCAGTGCTTAGTAGTGGAACAAATATGACCCCAATTGGTTAAGGTATATTCTATGATAAGTATTTCGTAGATACCTCTAACACAAAGCACATCGAAGAGTGAAAGCAGTCAACGCTTGATTGGATCACGTTGCATCTCTGTTTTTTTCATTTGTCCACCATCAACTGTTTGCCAACAACTAATTTCGCGCGGTGTACCGCTACTTCTTACTTTTGCCGATGAATTATTATAACGTGAATAGTGATTTTTTTTACAATATAGGAGTAGCAGACGAGCATGCAGTCCACCTGATGGTAAGTGGCTACTGCCGCCCATGGACATCTGTAATCAACCCCAGATAGGATTAGATATTTCTACCTGAAGTCGGCCACAAATGCGCCGCTACCCCTGAGGACTAAGCTGGAACGCATCGGAAAAATATGTCTCCCATACCACACCCTTCAAACCAGAACACAGCAGCGCTTAACACTGCTGTTATGAGGCAGAAATAGGTGTGGCGGTGGTGCTGCCGGAGTCGAACCACAAAGGGTTCTACCTTCAAAATTAAATGAGTTAATTACGGCTATGATATAAATTCAGATTGTCAGTAGTTCATATTTTTACAGAGTAGTTTTACAATAGTAGTGATCAATTCGTAAAGTTCTTGGAGTTTCTTCCATCACTTCCTCTATATAATAAAAGACCTTGTGGAGTGGTACTAGATTTTTCTAGCACTACACGATCTACATTGAATATATTAATTTTTTGGTTTTGATTGGTTTAAATCAGGTACACGTGTTGTATTGTATTTATTTTTATAGTTGTGGTACCTTTATAATGAGCTATTGCCGAGCTTTGAACAGGTGCCAGATATAGTAGATAGCTCGACTATACGCATTTTAAATCATTCGGAAGGCAGACATGGTTAAATTACTGGTACTTATAAGAACTTAACTTAGTTGCTTTCTATACGTGTTTTCGAGGTACCGGATTATCAATGGACAAACATCCACTAACTTTCGTATTTGTTAAGTAGGATTTAGTGTCATTACACGGTTTATGAGACTCTTAACTTTAATGTTGTGGTATTTTATGTATTTTAGCTGTGCTTTCTACTTAATATTTTTCTACGGACAGTGAACACATTGTATATAGTTAAACATTAATATTTCAATTTTAATCGAATTACATTATAACTGATTACCTTCGATCACTAATAAGAACTAGATACACAATCCCATACAAAAATGAACTTAAAAAGTGGCGTCAAATTGACGCTAAAAAAAAAGAAAAAAAAAAATTGACGACCGTGGTTTGTCACTTGGACAAGGAATTAGTGGAGACGAACTGTCATTACTTTTAATATTTTTATTAGGTCGAAGTAATTAATTTTAATGAACATAATAATAATTTATCAATGAAAGTAAGTAATATGCAGTCACAATTTATTAAAATAAAAATATAATAAGTTTAAAATTAAAATATAACCAAATACAAGTAATTTAATTAAAAAATCAACAAGCTATTTACGCCGTTATCCAACGAAATATATTGCCCACGACTAAATAAATGTGTAGTAAACCAACATTTATTTCAATTATTTTTACCTGACTGCCAAGGAAGGGTTATGTTTTTCGCGCATAACTTGTATGTTTGTCTTTATTTACTTGATCGGATCTAACAAACGGCTGGATGAATGTCGACAATTAAGGTGTCATTATATTCGTCTCAATGACCCGAGTGTCCTTAGATAGGTGTTAGAAAAAAAATTCAAGATGGCGGATTTTTGGCGCGAAATAGTAATATTTCAAAAAAAGTTAACCGAACCTATCGAGTATGATATCAAATGAAAGGAAATTAAACGGAGATTATAAAAACATATAATTTGTATATATATAAAATAGCAAGGTGACTGACTGATTGACTGACTAAATGATTTTTTCATTTTTCAGAAATCAACGTACAGCCAAAACCGCTTAATTTAGAGTTCTGAAATTTTGCACATGGGTTCGCTATATAGCGTAAATAAGTACTAAGAAAGGCCTTTTGGAAATTCTACCCCTAAGAGGGTAAAACAGGGGATGACAGTTTTTTTCAAATCCTTTAATTTTGAAGCAACTACTGTAAAATTTAGTATTTGGCTTTCTGGATAGGAATAAAGACACACCTATTTATCCCTTTCCGAAAAATCAACCCCATAGAGGGCAAAATAAGGGTTAAAAGTTAATTTGAACAACCGTCAATTTTGACGCAAACACTATGAAATTTTGTATCTGGCTTGTTGGATAAAAATAATGAAATTCTACCCCTAACGATATAAAATAATTACTAGAACTTTGAATTACTGAAGTTAGATATTCTATAAATCGTAAATGGTGGATGTTTTTCCGAAATAGTAACACGTTTTAAAAAAAGTTAACCAAAACTATGGAGTGGGGTATCAAAATAAAGGAAATTACACACATATTATATGATATATACATGTGTATAACACATCGAGGTGACTGTCTGACTAAATGCGTAAGTTGCTGCGCCAGACACCAACGTAAAGGGAAACCGCGGATCTTTAGCGTGCTGGAATTTTACACATAGGTTCTTTATATAGCGTAAATGAGCCCTACGAGGATAAAATAGGATAATATTGTTTTAACATCTTTTGTTTTTGAAGCAGATACCTATTATAAAACTTTTATTTGGCTTTCTTGCTAAAAATGATGAAATGATGATGCCTATTTCACTGTTTTTGAAAATTCTACTTCAGCCTTTATAGTGCAGTCGGGTTTTTGATTATTTTAATTAAATTACTTGCTTACTTTGTAGTAACAGAAATCCGTTGTATATTTCTTCTTAAATTTAGAGTTTTTTCCAACACCTATCTAAGGACATTTGGATATTTGAGACGAATATAATGACACCTTAACTGTCGAAATTCACCCAGCCGTATGTTAGATCCGAGGGAATAAAATGCAGTGCAGCTAAAGTCCGCTTATAAAGATACATAGGTACAAGATACGTGCAAAAAACATAACCCTTCCTTGGCAGTCGAGTAAAAATAAAAATATGGAATCAACAGGATGCCATTAATTCCCTTGAATAAAGTGAGTTTATTGGAAAACAGTCTTTTCGATGGATTTTTATTTTTTTTCCGTATCTTTTTTGGCTATTTTAAGCAATCTTATTTTAGTGTATCTTTCGACAATAGACTTTATTATAATAATTCTATGACTATTGTCGCGGCAGTTGGATGAAAAGACATCATAAAATATATTAAATAATAATTTACTTAATAATTTAATTTCACTCATTTACTATTTACTCATTGCTTATGTTTAATTATTATACAAAACAAATATTTTTATATAACAAAAAAAAGAAAAAAAAAATTAAATTAAAGAAAAAAATATAAAACAATAGCGTCTCCATTCAAGTTAGAACAGAGTCACCTTGTAACCCGAACAAATCAAGTGGGCTTGCAATAGTAAGAATTGTACGTTTAGTAACAGACTTTACAATTTAAATGGTTTATACATTCTGTTGATTTTTGTTGATAATTTTTAAAACTTAAAAATAAATTATTTACGAACGAAATAGCAGTATTTATAATTGAGTGATAGCAATTACCTACTTATAATAATAATACTTACCGAAAATACGATATTCCATCATTTGTTAGCGTACTAGACGTGTGATTTTTGCAGTTTTGAACGAGCACTGAGGCATGTTTATTCTCCGAACGTTCAAACACTACTAACCTAAAAGCGCACCCAAATGTCTATTTGGGTGCTCTTTTCGTCGCGCCATTTTTTTGTCGCTGATTGTGTATCTAGTTCTTATTAGTGATCGAAGCTGATTACTCATTTTTATTAATGGTCAATTTATATGTAAGTTATAATGTGCTACTTAGGACTACTAAGTTAGAATGACTCATGTACGTAAGAAATGTAAGAAAATATACCACAACCTTCAAATGAGAACCAACAACGTTACAGTATTGTTATTAGGCAAATAATTGTGACGGTGGTGCCCTCACAGTCGAATTCCTTATAATTAATATAAAGAAATCCTGATAGGAATTGGTTCGATAAAATTTAATCAACAGCATAAATCGAACGAATATAGGTACTCGGAAAGTAGAATTTACATGGCTTTATCGAAATTTATTAGGGACGGAGGGTAAGGGCACGCATTGTTGGTTTACTGCGTATTCCCAGTCGTATTGCAAATTTTTCTTTATTACTCTGGCGGGTCTACCTTTTTTAGAGTTCCGTACACAAAGCAAAGCGTAAAAACGTATTATTAAGCATCCTATGACTTCCAGCTCCCATAGGACTCCATCGCTTGAACTGTCATAGCTACACACATGAAATAACAAAGCACACATTAAATAGAGCGTAATTAATAACTAAATTACTATGGCCATTATAATAACAAATACTAAAAATAATAAATTAGATATAAATCTAAAGGAGGTTCTCTATATGAGAAACCGATACTAAAATATAGGTAACATCAAACATATCGTTGTGGTACGGAACCACATTTAGGACTTAAACTCACCCTTGGCCGTTATTTGTTAACATAGCCACTAGGAACAAGGTCACTCCTCGATGATAAAGTTCCTTTTATATTGGAAAGCTTTTGTGTGTTTGGTCTGCGTAATGAATGCGATTATTTAGGCAGTAGAGCTGAGTTTTTCATGATTTCTTGAAGTAGGGTGACGCCATCGCCATTGATAGCGACTAGTAGTTTATTTTTATTTTATTTGGAAAACATACAATGCTTTCAAAAATAAGTTACTTACGATATAATTATACACTACACCATTTTACAGTTTTCTTATATTGCAACTAAATACGCTTTCCACACTCCCAATGTTTTTATTATCAAAGTGAAATAAATATTTGGATTTATTTTCATGTGTCAAAATTTACTAATAAAGTAGCTGCATGTATCAGTATTATGCCTAAAATGTCAAAATTCGTATCTATTACATACAAGCAGCGTTTCAAAACAATGTTCTGAACATAGCGTTTATTGACGTAATAGTTCTTCTGGGGCCTGTTGAAATTATATTGTACTGTATCTGTCAATCATAATCTAAGTATCGATGTTTCGTGTAATTGAATTTGTATTGAACGAGCAACAAACGATGACTCGATTCTACACATTGAGTTGCATAAGAATTATTCTTAAGTTGTGTAGATAAGAGTACACCCGTATGACTAAGTGACTAATTGCTTTCGCTATTTCGATAGAAGAAATTCGGTTGTGCAACGAAGTTTCTCTTTTGTGTGTAGGGAGAGATAATTCAAGGATTTTTTCACAGAAGTCGGATTATTTTTCGCTTGTAACTATAATAACGCCACATTGGCGCCACTCCAACCGGTCCCGTGCGCTTTGAATCCAGCGGTTTCCCGGCGTCTTCTTCAGGTGGTCGGTCCACCTGGTCGGGGGGCGGCCTGAACTCCTTTTGCCTACGCTTGTTTGCCACTCGAGGACCTTTCTTCCCCATCGGTTATCGGTCCTCCGAGCGATGTGGCCGGCCCATTGCCATTTCAGCCTGCTAATTTTGAGAGCTATGTCGGTAAGCTTAGTTCGTCTACGGATTTCATCATTTCAAATACATAATTTAGTATTAAAAAGGTTTGATTAATTTGCTTCTTATACTATAAAGATACTCGGACAACAGGCTGCACTACCGCTACCAAGGACAAATGACACATTTCGTAATTAGTTTTTATAATCATTTGGTCTTTAGTAAAACCTAATTGGTAATTATGTTTTTTCGATTATTCACTGATTTACAGTTCTGAGAGTTTCAATTGCGTGACTTATTTAGTTTGTTTTGCTTAGTTTTTCAAGCACAATAAAAAGTTATAGTAGTAACTAACGCTGAATAAAGACCTATTATTAAATATTTTTTTATGTTGCTAGGTTCGCAGGCTTTAATACATCTAAATTGTATCATATTATTACATTTTACTTTTTGTTACGTTTCGCGCTTAGTTTTTGTAGTTCACATGGTCAAATAATAAGTCCGTTTCCTATATTTTTTGTGGTCTACATTCGATGACGACACGCGAGTACGTTGTAATCAAACATGAGTCACGGTGGACACAAAAAGTTGACTAGTTTTAATTCTTAGCATTTATTCAACAACAAACTGGTTATCGGTAGAAGTTTGTAGTTTTTTTGTTTTGTATCTTAAATTTTGAAGTCAATTGACTATATTTGTCGCTCTAAAACATGTTGGTTGTATGACAATTCTTGCTCTCCAATTTGTCAGCTCGGCCCGCTTGCATCCCCACGCACGATTTTCTATTTCGTTCTCAGTATACTAAGATATTTATGTATTGATATTTAAAAGTTTTAAAAAAATATGTGTCAACGTTTTTTAGGTACGAAAAATTCTAAACTGGTTTTTATGTATTCGCTTTTTAATAGGCAGAAAGGCTAAGGTAATATATGCATAATGCTGAATTCCATTAAGTATATAATATGTTATATACACATACCGACATGTGTATATGAACACATTCTGGCAAATTTAAATTTATTGCGAAAATTGATATGTCAGATACAGTCAGAAGTAATAAAGTTCTGTGTATTGAATTTATTGCAAATTAAAATTACAAAACACGCGTAAAATTGCATCAGAATAATGAGTAACTTACAGATTATCTAGGTAATATGCAAATTAATCGATAAATTTGCATGCGAGTATTACCGAGATATAAAGATAATAAACCGGTTGGAAATACGAATTTTGAAAACTAAAATTAAAAATTATGCTGTACTTATTTTGGTTTATCGGAGATTTCATTGACGGTTTTAAGACCCAACATACGCTCTTAATGTACAAGAGTGAGATAAAAACAATTAACAGTAAGATAAGATTTTTTGAAACAAAATGGTCTTCAATCGCCAAATAATCTTGTAATATGAAAAGCTAATTCATTTCGAACGCACATAATTTCGATAAACAAGAGGTTTGCGTAGGATTTGAACTTTCGTCCCATAGGACGGCTCGTTAGTCGTTATAGGAAGACGTTATTTATTATTCGGTCTGCGCTAAAGGACCCACTTTCACAATTCAAAAGATATGCTCGGAAGTGGGTCAGCGAGCGTGTCCTTTGTTAGCTAGGCGGGGTTAAGTCTGATTTTGTCATATGAAAGGACCTTTGGAAGCATAAATAAGGGACTGTTGGTTTTTTTTAAGTTAACGAATATTGGACGGATTTAGTTTTTGGGAAACTGTGTATAATTATATCCTTAGTTCGCGAAGGAACTGGAATATTCTTGTATAGGAATAATAAATTTATACGAAATAAACCATTTTGGCCGGGAATGGGTGGATTTTATGAAATGCTTTTTCTTCCTTCAATTTCGATAAACAAGAGATTGAAATGTATTTCCTATGTCCAATTTCGAAAACACGGGTCTTTCATACAATAACTCTACCGTCCTTTTCCTCCTCAAAGCTTGTTTTTAAATAAAATAGCCTTTCCGAAGGAAAATCAAATACTACTACTGTAGTAAAGTCCAGTCGATGCATTCAGCTATACGCGATAAATGTCGAAACCACTCAAATTAGTCGCACAGACAAGACACGCGAATGACGTGATAAGCAGCTCATATTAATCCGAGTAAGCACAGACCGTAGTACACAATTGTAGTGTACCGAGGTACCCTTAGCGGTGCGACACGTGCCTTCGCGCGGGTTGAAAGGCTTTTGTGGACAATGGCACGCCTTGGAGGGTTTTCAACAGTAGTGCTGACTTAATGTCTACGGCACGCTGCCTGGGGGTCTGGGTTCTACTAAGTGTTCCGATAGTAAGATAGTAATGATAATGAGACTACTTTTTCCTAGGTTATAATGTATGCAAATTGTGATGCAAACAATTAAAATGGTATGTCTGTAATTTTACAAAATTCTTATAATTTTATTGCCATAGTGGAAATCCGAGCTACATCCAACTCCAAGGTTTTTAATTTATACTGTGTGTGTGTGTGTGTATTTTACGCTACTCTCAAAACATTTAGGGTGCCTTTTTATATATATATAGGAGTGGAAACAGTGAAGTGCGAGAGAACGGTGTCCCACACGATAAATGTAAAAAATATTCAGAAAATATTGAAACGTATACCTTATGCACACATTACTCCAAATTTTATAGGTTTTCTACAAATGTCGAAAGAAAGGCAAATAAGAATAAGAATAACGAAATTTCTTAGTTTGCCTTTAATAAAATACACAATTTAAAGTTATTTCAATCACTTAGCAGCTATAGCACGAAGTGATCAGAGGTATTTCGCTCTGTTGCATGGCAAATAAGGTATTGTTATTCAAAATGTGTCAAGCGTAACTTGCTTGGAGGCGTACGAGAATGCGCTTTACGATAAAATTGTATGTAAAACCACTTGTATTTACATCGTAAATAGATTTTGTTGATTTGTAATGCGTATCACACTTGCTATTATTAGACAGAACATAAATAAAAAAGGAAATATATACTTTTTCATACTCTATTATTGTACCTGCGCACACACACATAGGTACAGACGTATAATTACGTATAATCCACAGTCTGACTGTATAATAATATGTTTACGATTTATGTAAAGTTTTAAAATCTGTAGTAAATAATATAACCCGTGATACCAACATTTTAATAGAGAAAACTCTAACATAGTCACACAAACTTACAATGTTATCTTTCATTTACCCTGTGACCATAAATTGACGACTGACTTATTAGCATTATTACATGCATCGGTACATCAAAGCTCCAAAGAGCACTTATTAGACAAGCACGCAAGACTAACTGTCCAAATGAGAGCCGATTACACCGATGCGAATGATTGCCAGTCAAATTAGCTTTTTTATACAATCACGAAACAAAACTGATGGTAAATGTTCCATAACGGTTGATTGGCGAGCCGACGGCGACTGGCGTGGCCCTAGATAATTTGTGAAAGAATTGGTAATTGGTATGTACATACAAACACACGTAGGCTTATTTATACATCTACCGCTACACGTTTACGTTACACTACATTAATACTTCATGCCACCCGCAACTCCAGAAGTCCCTTTTTAGGCGCTTCTTACGAACGACAGGAGATACTATAGCCCTATTTTAGACACGGACTACAGGAACAACTCGTGTTAGGGGTTACACAAACTTTTAATTTTTACTCTTTAAGTCATCGGGATAAAATCATAACTGGTCCAACTGTTTCCATTCTAAACCTCTACTGCAAGAGTCATGTCAAGATCAATTCTAAAGTTACCAAGATTAGACTGACAGACAGATACCATACATATAAATGTCACGACTAAGATAAGAGCCAAAGCGCGGCTGTGCCTAGATTTAGCTGGCTATAACTGGGTTTAACCTATTTATGAGAACTAAAATTATGTCGGCTGTATCATAGAAAGTAGTACGTAGCGTTACTTTATTTGGAATTGACTTAAAAGTTGCGTTGAGTCAATGGCTAGCTTAAGGTTAATATTACGTTTCCAAGTTCATCACCCTTAGCAATAAGGCTATACTCAATTTTTGCAGTAATATACCTGTACGTAAAAATCAATCTGGACCAATTTTTGTCTACCAAAGTACGAGCAATTGAACATTTTTTTTCCGAATAAAATTATTAAATTTCGAATTGTGTTAGGCAAAAATTTATTAATATTGATTATTACTAGGAGTACGCGTATTTCGGTTCCTTCAGCACGCTTGTAATTGTCACTAAACCTTCAAAAATGTAACTCATTTGTTAACTTTGTAGATGACGATTCATTAGGGTGCAGCCCGACACCGAATTCATTTAACGATACTCTAAAAATAGTCAAATAAGACATGTGTTAACTAATTCCTTCATTCTTCGCTCCGGTTTTAGTGTTCGTCATACAGTTGGTTTTGACTAATGGATTTTAATTATACTGCGCTATCTTCTATAATAAAAGAAGTTTCTTTGAAACATTTTTACGGTATAGTCGGATAATTGAGGATCCGTTTTCTAATTAATTACTTGTCTCCGTCGCTATACTCCCTATTTCCTTTTTCTAGGAAACTTTTCTTCCATTTACTGAAATGCCCTAATTCGTAAGTGATAACTCAGTCTTAAGTTTCTTAAACATCAATTTTAAAAATATGCATATCTCAAATATTTTTCGAACATTTTTATATATCTTCATATTTTTGCTTTTAAGAAATTTAAAAACGTAATACCCATGTTAATTAATTTAGATATTTACGCAGGCGTAAACCTGAGCGACAGGAAAAACGCTGCGGGTCGTGAAACATACAAATATTGGCAGCAATTTGCCATTCAACAAAATAATACAAAAGTACGTAAACGTAAACAAGTTACAAACTCGTTATTCAAGTTCAAGGATCATATTATTTGTTGGCAAATAGAAAGTTTCAATGAAGACTAAGCATCTGTTTGTAAGTGAAGTTTGCGTATTGTGTTTACACTTCTCTCTAATTAGAGGCCTCCGCTTTACATCAATCGAGAATTCCGTCGAGCACTTTCGTATGTTACGACTACGACCAACGTTCGATTTACACTTGCCGACAGTACGACTTCTATATCGTATCGCATGGTATGGCCCAGGCAATCGTAACTGTCTTCAGCTACCGATCATGGTGGACATGGTCTATATCTTGCACTATTTTTAGATTTGAAAATCATTACATAAATTCATAAATTTTTGTACCTGGTATGATTCGGTATTTTGTTATATCGATAGTATTTTTAATACAATTTAATTAATTCGTAATAAGAGATTTGAATTAAATATTTCCTTACAGTTCATCTCAATTTATTCTAAAAACTATTATCGTGTCCACGAATTATTACCGTAAAATTTGTCTTATCATTTGTAGAACTTAGTAGTTACCTGTCCCATATTACTTGGACCAATTGTACAATGCATACGAATGCAGAATCGTGCATAATGTCTCTTTCATGCAGCAATTAACATGTTCCGATAGCGCTTTCGGAACGAATTCGTATCATTTATTCAACTTTCTTGTGTTTCCGCTTGCGGCGCTCGCGTCACGTTTTAATATGTTTTCATAAGTATGTTTTCTGATGATCGCCATATTGTGATTTTTACAGTCCCTAATGTTTCCATTGTTATTGTGATTTTCTCTACGTGAATAACAAAGTTACATTGAATATTTTTGTATAAAAAAAAAATTTGTCAGTATGCAACCGTTTATTTCAATTTGTGGCCTACACCGCTTATAAATGGACATGAATAGCACAATGTGTGCATTTAACCCTCCGTTATAATTATAAATACATCGAGTTCCAAGAATAATCTTTCAAACTGAAATGCTCTTCAAACAATTCGTCTCTATTCGAAAGGGAGTAGAGGGTTTCAAGTATCATTGTGTTCTAAATTTAGTAGGTCTTTGGGTCTTAAACATTTAAATAAATATTTTACCTTTTGTTTAAATGAAATGCTATTTAGAGTGTGAAAGGCGGTCAGCGTGAAGTAAATTTTAATTTTCACATTACTTTAGATACAGCTATGAACATTTTTAATTCTGTAATGTTTAATACAGGTTAATTCTCGGATTCACAGAAAATATGACTAATGTTAATGCATGAAAATTTAATGTCAGCCATAAAATTACCGTTAATGCTGACCATGATCGTCTTTCAACTCAAAGGATATCTAAGCATTTCAACGTCAAATTAAATGAAATCAAAGTATGGCATACTTAGTTGGAAGTATGGCATAATTCGTACTGGACCACAATGATTCTAACCTTCACTCAGTTGAGCCGATAAATGATAAATCCATAACATATGTTGCGTAGTCAAAATTAGATTGGATTTTGATTCAAAGTTATTAGATTTTGCAATGTCAAAGAAATGTATTAAATATACATTACGGCTGAAAATAGACATAAAAATCTGTCACACAACAGTCACGCATCATAGTGATGTCCAAAAGCGTAACAATACAACAGTATTTTGCAACAAGCATTCTAATATTAAGATGTCGGTTTCGCAACGCTATCTGGGACGCGCATCAGACATTTCAATAGCGGTGCGTGCATATGCGCATAAAATTTGCGGTAGAAATTTGTTTTTTTTTTCTCTAGGATGTAATTGCATGTGTATACTAAATCAGATCACTTGAAGATGGTGCTTGTAGATGGGGACGCGTAATTAATGGTACATTGAAAAGTTTGCTGGAGACCACGCTAAATCAGCGGTACATGTGTCGAAATAAAAAATTCAAGTTAGACATTGGTAAAAGTCGAGAGTGTTGTTACGATTTAATGCTCTTTGACATACCAGTAATGCAGTCCTAATAGCGAGGAATCACTAGTACACAGTTCATAATTAACCACAAATATAAATAGGTGGCCTATGAACTTTTATCCTTAAGAATTAAATTGAAAGGCCTTGCGTAAGTGTCTCTGTATTTACCCTTTGAACAAGTAGGTACACACACAGTTCTTAGCTGTTTGACATTACTTGTAGAATTCGCAGTTTTCAATCTTTGTCGAAACTTTATGTCTGAATAAACAATTAAATGGACAATTTTATAATTTTTCGGCGGTTATTAGTTGTATATATATTGTGAATATTTGTAATTGTTACACAACAACACTAATCTTTACAATCGCAAAATTCAAGAACAATAGAACAAAAAATGCGATAACAGAGTCCGCGATGTTATTCCAATGACTCATTTGTGTATTGTCCTTGATAACGGTATTAGATTAACAATTTTTGTGTAAAAGGAAAATATTGATGTTATTATACTTTTTCTGTTTCTTTTCAATTATTATATTTATTCGAAGTATAATCCCTATTCTCTCGGGTCTCCTTCTCATCATGAGACTCCCGTGCCCAGAAGTGGGACAGTAATGGGTTGATGATGATGATGATGATGAAGTATGTTCTACTATTACTTGGTAGTAAAGTTCTAATGTGTAGCTGCTACACTTTACACGTACAATTTACACTTTACTTCTTACACTTTACCTGTAATAAAAACTATCATTTACGTTACGTTTTTGTTCTAAAGTTGTAAAAAATAAAGAGAAAGGTTGATTATATTCGTTTGTTTGGTTTTAGGGTTTTCATAATAAAGGTTAATGTACACTATCAACTTTCTACTTTCTTCTCGTAGGGTTTTTTGTTCTTTTGGGATTCGCTTTCAATAACATGATAGCATCTTCTGTTTTTGATGACGTGCTAATTAAATTATTTTAAGTCATTCGAATAATAATTGCATTTTACAAGCATACTTCTACAATTTGAAGGTGGTAGAACCCTTCGCAGTTCAACTTCGAAGGCACCACCTTCAAGTAAGCATAATTATATCAGTTACGTAGGTACATTTAATCAGTATCTTGAAAACTGTATTCACGGTATTGAAAAGATTTTCCTCTACTTATGCTTCTTCCTATTATAGGGGAAGCCCTGTGCATGCATCCACGATGCAGCAATCATTGCAACATCGTCACGTAATATTCAACTGTTGTAATGACTAGACTAACCGTATTTGCATTGGGTTCTGTTCATGTTAGTACTGTTTTCTTTTTTATTATATGGAATAGCAAACGAGCATGTTGATGAGTAGTCTCTGCCGTCCATGGTCTAGGACATCTGTAATCAATCCCACATAGGATAAGAATACTACCTGTGGTCGGCCAAGCTACCTCGAATTGATTGAAGGTTGACATATTGACTTATGTGCGGTCTAATATACGGGGTGCATTTTAAAAGTGGATTTCTTATCAGAGTTTGGCTCTTATAAACAACACTATCCGATAGTAGAACAGGATGTATTTTTTTTCTTCAGATTGAACTCGTCAATTCCTGGCTATGGAAATTGATTTAACGAAATCTAATGTTACAGTTTTATTTTTTATAAAAATCGGATTCGTAACATTTTTTTTTTTGGTTTGTGTAATTACGGGTAGCCCTAGCGGCCTGCACAGTTTCACCGGGTTTTTGATGGCGCGCCTAAGCCTTTAAGCATATTTCTTATAGTTCCGGTTTTAGCCGTAAAGGCCCATTTGATAGTCATCCGGTACACAGTATAAGGATCTAGTCCATCCATATTTCTACTGTGTCCGGTACATGTAAAATGTTAAATGTATATGATTACCGCATGGCTATTTGAGTTTGTTAAAATTATCGTAAAAAAGGCGTACGTGCATGCGGGAACGCAGAAAGCGCGTACGTGGAGATTGTACGTATCGACTGTCGATGCAGTCTGTGACCATGACACTAATGCTCAACTCGCACTTGAACGGTTTCCTTTTTATGGCATACCGCGCTATATATAGACAAACACTGTGTTGTAACAAGTGACACCGGGAAATATTATGTTAATGTATTCATTGATTTGTTTTAACGGCGCTGACCTTTCATGGATTCCTCGGACAACTTTTTAATAAGATTTTAATGTAGTAACGACTTTAGAATCTGTAAGAAGGTTATTAAACTCAGCGTCATCTAGTCACCATTATGAGATTATACAGAGATTGAACCTAATGAAAACCAAAAAATATGTCTTCATCAGTAATCAGTGTCACGTAAAGTTTTCATAGTATTTAAAGAAGTGTTATCATCGTTAATACGAAGCTTGAATATTAACGATATCGCATTTTTATATTAGTACTTTAAAATAATAAGTCACTCATTTGATTACTACAGTTCAAACATAGATGCAGTGGGGATGTCAAGTGGGGATGATATCATGGCGACGCTCGTGTTAACAGAGAGGGACATTCTGGTCGGAGACTTCAGCAAGAACAGTTTAATAACGGGAATAGTTATAATACCTCTAATCGCTAGTGTGTACCTACTTACGTGTAATTGTAATATCGTTACTCTGTACCGTATATGTGACAATATTTATACATGACTACCTTCAAGAAGGCTTCGATCACAGAAGTCATCTACATATTAATGTATATAAGTAGTTTTCAGTGACAAATTATTAACGTCATGAAAAGGACCCCGTTCCAATTAGGTATGCACTTCTATTAAAATATAGACATTATAATTTGTATTAATCAAGAATTTAAGGCACGTCCTAAACAAGAATTCAGCGGATACATAAATTCTGATGGTACATTGAACAGGACTTTCGTAAACATATTTCATCCACATAAAAACGACGTGGTATTTTTTTATTTATCTATTATCATCAAGCCACTAAACGTATGCGGGCGTGAACAATTTCATCATTCGAATAGATATTTGTCGAGTAATTACACCGTTGCGTTTGCATGCGGCCGTCATTATGAAAGTGCCATTAGATCTCCGCGCGCCCGCATTCGACGTGTCGTTCCGTTATCGTTGCGTCGAGTGAAAATAAACGTAAACAATGCGCGATGATTCCGTATTGTTTCGTGAATGGCTGGCTTTAATCTTTTTATGATAAAGTTTTAGGACTAAAAATATTCTTAAAAATATATTAAATAACCTGAAAGTTACATCAAAAACAGCTGCTTCTAAGTTGTCTGACTGGAAACACAACATTTAAAAAGTTTTTTTTTTGTTAAATAAATTATTTTGCTTCGTTAATTAATGCTATGTGAGTGAATGAAAATGCAAAATATTTCTGTAATATTTATAAAGAAAAGCGCCGCACGCTTTTTCTACCTAATGAAAAACATGGCTCATACACTAAGACTCTTAATGCTTGCTTGTTAGTGCAATACTTTAAGCCTATTATTACTGTGGCAGTTTAGAATAATTATTTATTTACAGGCCCTTTTATGGAAATATTATTTTAAAAGAAGCATGTTTTAACTTAAATATACCTACAACTTTATAAAAAGTACTGTTACACATCAGCCCGTATGTTATGCAATATGCAATTCTTAATAATTTCACACAATCGTATGTTTTTCGTAAATGATACAGCATTGTTTGGTGTGACGCGAGTAAATTACTATATTTAGGCTAATAGCGATCGCTGTCGGCCTTGCTTTGACGCGGAAGTGAAGAAAGTGAAACGACAGTCGGACGACCATTGCGACTTGGTCCGCTATTACAGTAGCTACTCTGTAATAATAAGGGAGAAACAAACGAGGCATCTGTGACTGATCTCAGGTAGACTTTGGTCTTTGAACCTATTTTAGGGTTGATTACAGAAGTCTACGAGCGGCAGCGATTACTTACCGTTAACTGGACTCCTTATTATTCCAAATTAATAAAACAAAACAACACGAATTTAATTTATACACGCTACATAGCAATTGGTCCAAAAAGACAAAAAACTCATCTTTCTAAAATAATGCAACACGACGTTCGACCGTATTCCTTAAATAATACTATGTACACACATATTATGACAATTTCCCGCACACAGCAGTCATGTCATCTAATCAATCGAAAGTGTAACACCACTGGTTCCAACACTATTGTCTGTTAAAGAATACGTGTTACATATTTCATCGCGGATTACACCTTCGAGATAAAACAAATGTACATAATAAATATCACCTCTGATAGTTGTCTCGAAACTCACTTTCTCGACTCAACTATGAATTTAGTAGATAAACAACGGTTTACAAACCGTGTTACCGTCGTTGAAAGTGAAGCGAGGAAAGTCAAACTAAAAGCGACATGTCTCTCGGCGTCGTATATTTTGTTAATCGCGGAAACTTACTAGAAATAAACAAATATAATGTTAAACTAATAATATTAAAGTAAAGGAAGTACTTGGAGCTATAAGATTAGATCAGGTTGAATGTTGATAGGTTTTAAGGACATTCGCGTTACGTTAAGCTGTTAATGATAGATATATATAGACGTGATTTTACAAAAGATATGATTGATTTTATAACACAAATTAAGGCAAAATTTTCCTACAATTCATATATATCCCCCTCAAGGAGTTTGGTAAGTGGAAGAATACACAGAGTTAGACCACTTTAAAAGATAAAGTTCAAATGATAATAACATCACATAATAATATAGAACGTAGTCTACGTTCTTTCATGAAACTACAATAGGAACCATATAAAATACACTATAGTTTTTGTATAAAAACCGTCATGTCGAGGGTCTAAGCCATTACAAGTGCACTTGGTTTAAAACAAGCGTCTGCTGTTAAAAACGAGGAGAATTCACTACACTACGGAACAACTAACAAACTTTATACTATAAATAAATGTACGCTCCTTTATACTTAGAATAAAAAAATGTTTTCACTGAGTGGAAATGAAGTAATGTAGAATGTAGGTAAGCACTCGACTTATCAGCACTCAACGGTATCAACAATGTACGCATCGACATTTTATCTACGGAGTCTTAACAAGTTATTTTTACGTATAAGACGAGATAAATCTTTATCACGCGCTCGGAAAAATACTACATTACTTGCTATTGAGATGATTGAAGAATTCTCTCGATTTTTTTTTTACATTTGTTCAAGCATCACAACTCTCAATATTGCAAGTAGGTACATTTTTTCACAAAGTACTGGTTCAATATGTTTCGTTTCCTCTTAGTTCTCAATGCAATTTGTTATTAACTAAACAAATAGGAACTTTGGTTTTACTGATATTGATGGGCTTGTAAACCCCTGTCCTGTACACTTGGGTATAGGTAAAGTAAAGTTAGGGCAATAAAGAATTTTGCATTCTGCCGTTATGGCCTCTAATTTATTATTTTATTACATAAATAATTCGCGACCTTACAGAAATATTAACGTTCCGTTATCGTCCGTATTGGGCATACCTTATATTGGTCGCATTCCTCTTTAAAAGTCTCGTTAACGTTTCACGAATTGCAATAATGCGTATCCGATAGCGATCACCACCGTTTTGTAGAGCTAATGGCAATTAAAATATCTCGCGAACAAGTTTGATTAATACGCTCCACGTTTACGTAAGATAAGATCGCTTTCAATCTTCTGTGTAAATACCCGCAGAAATATTTCTAGTGAACGAATGAATGGGTTTATTTTCGTTCGGCGTTCCATTCATTGAAAATGTTTCTGTTATATTTCTTGGATTTTTGCCAGACTTTTGTTATACCATAAGATGAATAGGTAAATATCAAAGTTTTTCGACAAGTCTAATAATTTTACCAGTTTTAGTTTTTCAATCATATCAAAGGTTATTCTTCCCCTATATTCTTTTACTTTAAACGGTTTTAAAAAATTTGACTTCCTGTTAATTTTGATTTCAATATTTGATCAGAGTAGATATCTTGTTATCGAACTAAGAATCTCTAATTCTATGGGCTATAGAGATCAAGTTGTTACAAAATGCCTGCCTGCCTGCAACCCATTTATGGCCCACTACTGAGCACGGGTCTCTCCTCACAAGTGGAGAAGGCCTGGAGCATACTCCACCACGCTGCTCCAATGCGGATTGGTGGAGACAGGTTAGTGGCCAACCCGTTTGTCGGATGTTTTCAAACCGCCCGAAAGGCCTCCGACAAGGTTTAACGACTGTCATCTATCGACAACAACCGGGACCGACGGCTTAACGTGCCCTCCGAAGCACGGAAACGCGCATGAAATTTTTGCCACTAGCGGTCACCCATCCAACTCCCGACCGCGCCCGACGCTGCTTAACTTTATTGATTGTTTTCAATCAACACAGCTAGCGGGGCTATGCGCGCAACAAACACAACAAAATACAAACTATTAATGAAATCCAGTTTTTAGCAAATTATTTCTCAACCCCACGGCTATTACTTCTTTAACAACAACGATGTAACACAATTTGCTTCTCGATCTGTTTAACAAAATTTGTTACCAAAATAAGAACTTTAAAAAATACGGAACTTAAGTTTTTTTCTCTGTAAAGGAAGCCAAATGATGTCGATAACTCAAATAAACAAAAACGCTTATTGATAAACAAGTGGAAGTCAGTAAAGTACTGGCAAAAACCGTTTTCGTAACAGAAAAACGACAATAGTCGCCAAGGAAGAGAGACCGCGTCCGGGCGCAGGGCGTTCGAACGTAACGCAATTTTACGCCTAAGCACACGGTGACATTATTATTTGGGTGCGTTTATAGAGAAGATGAATATCAAAGCGTGCAGCTGGCATGTGAATAGATGTGTCGAAATTTTCAATGCCTATTAGTGGCGTTTAAAATATATGGTTAAAAGTGTGGTTATTTGGTTGCGTAACTGACCTGGAGTCAGAAGAACCTAAGTCGACCTTCTCACGTAAATACACATACATCTGATTGACACATGTGTCATATAGTTAGATAAGAGAGTGTTTAGATTATTCAGAGAATCTATATTTAACCGTTTCTTGGTAAATAAGACGAATGCAAACAAGATAATATAATTTCAGTAAATAACTATACATAAAAAAAAAGAAAAATATAACTGAGATATAAAGTTTAATTAAAAGAATATAGTATTATTCATTTTATGGAACTTAAAAAAATGTTAAGGCGGGAGCTTTTCAGGATTAAAAAGTTTCAATGAAGTCGCATGTAGTTTTTATATGATTGTTTATTTAATATAATTTCTTTGTGATATTATAGATGGCACTGTATATATTGAATACATAGAAAGATACTCCTGAATCTACATGAATAGTCATATTGGAAGCGGAAACCCTTAAATTATGTAATCCATAATGTAAAATATATAAATATAGATCTTAACGTACATTGTTGAGGTAGAGGCCAATCATGTCTGTTCGACTTCTTCCCAAATTAGGCCTTATAAACAATCTTACCGTTATGTTTTTCACATTTAAATATCGCGTAGGAATCAATTTCAATCAGGGTTATCAAAGCAAGTTATATAATTATTCCACTCTCCACACTCCACAATTTCTCTTAACCAAACAATTAATAGCATTAAACCTTTAAGTGAAATAAAGCGATGTTGTTTGTCCCCTCTGTCGTAGTTCCCCTTAAACTAACAGTCGTCCATTGATAAGAGTTATAAATTATTTATGACCGTTGAACTCATCTTGAACTATGTTTATACACGGTTTATTAATTTGTTTGCGTTTTGCAGTCAGTAATAAAATGGAAAGTCATTATTATTATGTGTACATACGTTATTAGTTATGTTGTACCTGAGAATACCGGGGAATATTAACTCAATTATTATATTACTATTAAGTCCAAAAACAGCATAATCATAAAAATTTAATCTTTTAATACCACAATAAGTCGTATCTTGTTCAAGATATTTTATTGAACGATGTTATGTTTGTTGTGCAGACGGGCGGTGCGGACAGCGCGAGCGGCGGCTCCGGCGGCTCGGGCATGGAGTGCATGCAGCTGCGCTCGACGCCCGGGCCCTTCCACTACCTCATGTCGGAGCAGGCTAAGTCGCTCGTGGCCTTACAGGTATGTTTATTACACCCTTGTAGTTTTTGTATTGTTGTTATCTTTGATATATTCGGCACAATATATCAGTCATTCTGGTATTTTGATGGTGTTATTGTTTTTGCTAATCTTAAGTGTGGATGAGTTTGCTTTTGAATAAGTAAGGAAGATCATGTATATAGTATAGTATATAATTGACATGGCGTCTCGCTACTCCGTTACAGGAACTCCAGAATGAGGTCGGAGCCTTGCTCGAGTTCCGCGATCTCGTCATCGAGACATTCCCGAACCTGCGCTCGAAGATGGCGCCGTCGACGCCGGCCAGCGGCGCGCGGCGCGACTGGGAGCCCGGCGTGCGCGTGCGCCGCAAGCTGGCCGCCGCCGCCGGCGACGCCGCGCGCGCCAAGCCGCAGCCCAGCGTGCAGGACTCCGGCTTCAGCACCGAGACCTCGTGCGGGAAGGACGCGCACTCGTCCGCCTCCGCGTCGGCTTCCAAGTCGCGGCCGCTCGAGGACGAGCTGTGGGCGCTGCTCGACGTCATCCAGCGCAAGGGGGTCCGGCTGCGGGACGAGGCGGAGCTGCTGCGGGGCGAGCTCGACGAGCGGCCGCCGGGCTCGGCGCGCACGGCGGAGGAGTCGTTCGCGCGCGCGCTGGCGGCGACGTGCGGCGAGTGCGCGGACGTGGCGCGGCTGCGCGAGGAGCGCGACGAGCTGCTGGCGCGCGCGGCGGCGCTGCAGGCGGCGGCGGCCAGCTCGCCGCGCCGCGCGGAGGCGCTGGGCCGGCTGGACGCCACGCTGGACACGCCCGCGCGCCCGCCGCGCGTCGCCACGCCGGACTCCAAGAAGTTCGCGGCGATTCTCCTCGAGAGCAATCCCGTCGAGCTTCAGCGGCAGCTTCTCGTATCCACCGTGCAAAATCAGGTCAGTGCTGCCGTTGCTGCTGTTTTTTTTTAAGTTGACTTCATGAAGGTCATTATTTTAAAAACCTTTTAAAATAATGACCTTCATCATTCATTCTGTATTGTTTTTACGTCACTAGTTTTTCCTCCTTCCAGAAATATAGCTATGTCATGGCGATGATATTAGCCTTTCTTACTCCTCTTCATTCATTTCGTTTTTTCCTCATTTGTCTGGCAAATGGATCGCTTTTAATATTTGTTTGGTTTGACCGACTATTTATTTATATACAACAACCATATGTCTTGTATCCATATGCTTTTATCTAGACCGAGTAGAGTTACTCAATAGACATCATCACGTACCGTGATTCATGCCATTATTCTCATGCACACTGATAGCAAAACGATGTTCAGTAACAAGATTTATTATGATCTGAGAGCGCTATTGTTGCGAGTCATCTGTTATACGATATAATAAGGGAGATTGGATCGTTTGAAGAATGACTAACGATGCATCGATTCTGCGTGAAATCACTAAACATACAATCCTATCTCGTTGACATTACGACAGTTCCATCAAGTCATGAGATAAGAGCAGTTGTCCATTATACACGACACGATTTGCGGTCAAAATGCACCCTACCCGACATGTCAGTGGTTCGTTTTTCTACTATTTTAGTAACCACAATTCAATCATGCCGTGCACATCATATGCTTACGAGCATTTATCGATCGATCGTGTTTTTCGATTACATTAGATTTTAAATAAGTAAGTAAAGCATAGTAGTCAAATGAATTGTTCCAACAAAAAAAATGCAACTTTAACTACATAGAAAGTCCGAATTGTCGCCGCTTACCTACTTTAGAATGATCCTAAGGTCCATGACTCTGTCAAGCGTCTGCAATGCGTTGCACAATTTATTGTGCTTGTTAACCCGGTCAGTGCTTTATGTGCCAGTTTGCTCTCAATTGAACAAGCCTAATGTGGTAACGGTGTGCGACCATCGGTGGCAAAATATTTCTACTAACGAGGCGACAACTGACTGTGGTCGGTGACGTAACCAAGGAAAATTGCCGAAATTACGCGGAACAACAATAATATAACAAATGGACTGTGGCGGAAACTATCTAACCGCTGTTACGAGAATATACTTTTTCTTTTCTTATATACAAGTAACAAACAAGCATGCATTCACGTGATGTTAAGCGACCTATATGGACATATATTATCAATACCAAATGTCTGTTTTTCAATCTTTCCCATTACCCTTCCGTGGTTATGACCCTTACACGTTACAATGTTGTCGATTTTTTACTACGTTACAAATAGGAAATTCATACATTTTTAATTCTTATCATCATGATATATCGCCCAAATACCTACATATATTTTTACATCGATCACATCGCTACGCGTTACAATATTTTTTGTGGAAATATCATTTTAAAGTTTATTTTATTTCTTTTTTTTATTAAGGCTGTGCGAACCATCTAGGGATCCTATGATAATATTGATCCACAGTTTGAAAAACACTGCCATGCCATTATAACCCTCAGTTCATCTCAGTTCTTTCACAGTTGCGTAGCTAGCCCTGAAAAAAGAGGAATAAGTTGAAACGTTAAAAGTTTACTTCACTGCCTATTGCTTAATTCTTTTAACTAATTGCGTTTTGAAATAGATTTCATAATAGGTTCTCTTAACGTCCTTGACTCTTGTACACTCTGCCCTTTAAGTACTTACGCCTAATGTCCTTTGCATAAGACATCTTCAGATATTAAGGCGTAATTCGTGGTAGCTATTTGAGCGTAAAGTTTATTGCTGAATGAATATTAATTTACCTTTGAGTTTGAAGAATATTAGCTTTAAGTATATTTTAATGAGAAAGCTTTTTTTTCTTCGAGCCTTAGGTTTTTGATTGAGGACAAAGAATAAATATTTTTATTTCGTAATGGGAAAGTCATCAAATTTTAGATAAGAAAGTTATGAAGAGTGCAAAAAAACGCGACCTGCAGCTACACTATAACTCCATAGTAGGATGCTGTGGTCATTTATAATGAAACCCAAATAGTATTGCAGTCCTCGCTAGTCGCTACCATCATCCGTCAGTCGGCTACAGATACCTTGTTACTCTTAATGACTAAGTAGGATCGCTTCATGAAAACCTCTGCCTTACCACCAGATACATAAAAACACGTGTAATCAGGGTACAACAGCGTTAAACGCCGCTATAATAAGGAAAGAGATGTGGTAGCGGTAGACCCTAAGTCGCACCACGGAATACTCTCAGATCACTCATACGGCATAATCGTCCTGTTTCGTTCATCTACCTAACCCAGGTGTAATTGGTACGGAGATCCGTTATAGAATAATCTATATGTGTACAGCTAATCTAATAGGATTTGTTGGTATATTTGCAGGTGTTCAGTGAGCAGCTGCGACACGCGGCGGCGCAGCGCTCGCTGCTCACAGAAAGGCTCGAACGCGCCAAGGACATTAACGAAGACCTTAAGTTCAGAGTAAGTCTACCTTTCTTTGTTCACGGGGGGAAACCTTCAAAAGGTACTCGACGCTGGGTTATGTAGGATTTTCATCGCACTAAAACCCTCCCGGTGGCCGTCCTCAGCGTTTGGTGGAAAACTCTGGGATCTCCGACGGAACACAATCGGAGTCCTCCAAACGCGATGTCCCTTGCTCCCACTCTTGCCGTCCGCAACCCCCCTTTTAGCCGCCTCTTACGACAGGCAGGGGATACCGTAGCCTTATTCTATTTCCGGGACTACAGGGATAAGAATAAGTCTATTTATAACAGTTTCTTATGTGTTTCTAGCGTGAAGCAGTTCTTAAATATCTAACTTACTTATGAGGTACACATCTATGACATCTGTGATCAGCTACAGATAGAATCCTATTTCTATTTGCATTTTTTCGCTATAATATACTATGATAACCTTGCACGGATTGGTGCAAGACAAATAATTCGAGAATATCAAAAATTTGCAGTAAATTAATTTTTACGATTATGTCAGGCTTACTCTGTAAAAGGAATTCTTAGCCTGAATAAATTTATTATTTCTAAACGTTTTTAATTGGGGCCAAATTATATGACATTATTGCTTGCAATATGGTCTATTAATCTACATAACATAATTTTATGTAAATGTTTGCACTACAATCAATTCGAATAATGTTAATAATATATGTAAATGGTTTACGATTATTAATTACATCTTTGTAAAGTACGCCCACTCCAGTTGCTCAATAAATCAGAATGTCAACATAAATTGGCGAATGTCAAATTGTTCCGAATGCCTGCTTTTAATGCATTTCAAATGAATGTAAATCTGATTCCTCTTGACAAGCGCTGACCTACTTTGGAACGTTGTAGTTAACAAGTTGTGTACGGTAAGCTATTCGTAAAGTTGGAATATTATGACTGTTTTTTTAATATGCCAGAGTTTATATAGTCTGATTCATAATTAGATATTCAAAATGTAAATAAAGGTGTTGACCTATCAAGAAAATATGTTTCAAATGGTAGTTTCATATTTTTGTCAATATTAAAGTAATACAACAATAATAAAATTATAATCTATATAAATTAAGATTAATTCACATTTTCTAATATTTATATCACCTCAATTTCGTTCCATACAGTAAAAGTTTCTGGTAGAAAATTAAAATGTGATAATGGTAACACAATCGGAATTCAAAACATTTCTTGTGCCGTCATTTTTAATGTCGTAGCTGATATTATTCATTTTCGTGATTGTGATCGAACTTGAATGTTTTTTTCGTTTACATAACGCGTTTGTTAAATTGTGTATATTTGTTAAAGTTTTTGTTTCTTGTTAATTTTGACAGTGATATTTCTTTGTTTACATTTTGGACACCTAATTATGAATCAGACTATAGTTGTTGTTGTTCAGTAATTTATAGTTACAGAGTGACCATTTACAGTGTTATTATCAGAAAAATAGGGTAGACTGGGGACGGTTGAAACAAATCGGATTTATTTTTTAATTTGATCTACTGTTAAAAATAACATACCTGGAACTAAAACCACATTGCCTATTAGTAGACAGAAACATGTTCTTTCATTTAACATATCTTCTTCATTGCTCGGGTTATAAAAAGAAAAATTATGGACGTTTTAAGTGAAACTGTTTCAACCGTACCCAATGTACCCTACCTATGAATATCGATAAATTACAGTAAATTCGAGATCGTAAGTTTGAGTCTTAAACTCGGACGAAACAAAATGGGACACAACATACACATAGAAATTCTTTCAATTTATTAGTTTATTTATTGTAGCCTTCAGAAAAGTTTTCGAAAAAATCTATAATAACACTCGTGATCGAATTCCAGCTGGAAGAGAAGAGCATCGAGTTGGAGGGCGCCCGAGCCCGCGTGCGGCAGCTGGAGGGCAGCAAGCCGCGCAGCGCCAGCGCCGACAGCCTGCCGCGCCGCGACGCGCACAGCTCCATGCGCGACATGCAGCCGCTGCCGCTGCCCGACGACGACGGCACGCCGCGCCGCCGCCCCAGCAAGATCCCGCTGCACAAGGGCCTGGCGCCCCGCCCGCCCTCGCGCCCCGCCGCGCCGCCCGCCCCCGCCGCCAGCGTGCCGCCGCGCCCGCCCTCCGCGCACTCGGTGCGCTCCGTGCGCTCGGCCGCCAGCACGCGCAGCCGCTCGTCCGCGGGCGGCGCCGCGCCCGCGCGCAAGGAGCGCTCGGGCGTGCCGGTGCGCCGCTCGCCCGCCGCGTACGACAACAAGGTGCGCACCCGATCCTTCTGGACCGCATGGTTCACCTTCAAGGACTCGTAGCCGCGAGCCCCGACTAACCGTGTCCCGAGTGCTAATACGAACCCACCGTGTGACAGTGCACCGTCCAGTGACTCACCCGCTAATTAACTGTTCCGCGGCTCACGGCTCTGGCTCCCGGCTCATGTCCGGTCGCGTCCCGCGCTCCGCTGCGCCGCCGAGCGCTCATGCCATTATGTCGATCGTAAGTTTTGTTTTCGTTCTTTCTTTTCTGTTTTTATTTTATTGATTAACCCCTTCGTTTATTCATTATCATTTAACCCGTTCTAACAGTAGTGTAGTCTCATTACTACCGTGTAGACTAACCCGTTGAATTCCGAGCCGAGTAGATTATCATGCCACTAATAATGATTTGAAAAATTGTAACTTACAACAATGTTGACACAAAAAAAATGAAATTTTGATTAACTCACACGGTTGGATTTAACCTGGTAGTGGAATTTTATAACCGTCTAACCTTTTAACACATATTTTTAATAATAATAGGAATTCGTATACAATATAATTATGATAAATGAGAGATAAACCTGCATGTCTAAAATTTAGAATGTTACCTAAATATATCCCACAAAATAAATTAAAAATAGCCGAGAAGCATTGCAATTTGATTTTACAATAAATTGCATGGATAAATGCGAATTGTTCAATATAAATCTCGTCTGCCATGTAAATTGATTTTAATTTTAAATAATATATACTAATGTATATTTCAGACTGTATTAAATTTTTCTGCATGTAAAAAAAATATATAAAATACGATTCTATTTTCCTGTTATTCTGAATGTGCATGAATTTAAAAACCATGTATTATGTTTAATGTATATCATTGTAATGCATTTCACATTATAAATATAACGCTAAGATATTGTAAATGTCAAGATTGCTTAATTTCAAGAATGTCAAGATGGGCCATGTGGCAAAACAAACAAAAATTGTATATCACAGTTAGTCACTGGGCGTAGATGATAAAGTGATGCCGTCTACTTTTAATTTATATTATTATATACTTTTCTCTATCACGGCTGTCAATCTGGACACATACAATATATTTAATCTATACATACATATAGAGACAAAATTTAATTTTTGTGAAACTTTTTGTGTTTAGGTATGTCGTTCTTATTATACACCTATGAAGAAAATTTTGAAAAACTAAAGCATTTTGTAAAAATTTACGTTGTATTTAACGAATACACAAAATACCTATACACAATAAGTTGTAATCTTCAAAGATGTTAATGTCGCACTTCAATTATTTGTTTAATTGTTATTAAATTCAGATAATTTAAGGAAAATGTATAATTTCACTACTTTTGTTAGGTTTTTATATTTGGTGTCAAATTTATCTATGATATTATGAGGTTGTATAAAATTATATTAAAAATTGGATTGTATACATTTATAATATGACCCATATTATTAAGATATTGTAAGTTTAATATGAAAGTATTCTTGTGCAAATGGAAATATAAATATAATAAATGGTAAGTTTAAGTATGTTTATAAACACCTCACATGCTGTCATAATCACACATTTAATTTAAACACAAGTAAATAGACCGTACACAAGTAGTATAGTTTCTGTTGCGTTATATTTTATTTTTGGTTTATTTTGTGTGATTTTTTTTCTATTATTTACTTTTATTTTGACATAGTGGCATAACGGCAAATTGATTGGCTGGTCACAAACGAAAAGCAATAAATATCACTTGGCTGATTGCACTGTTGGAATAATATGGAAACACTCGTAGGATTTGTCGTTTGAAGTATGAGATGCACGGCGTAAACTTGTTATGGTAAAACAAGTTTTAGATTTTAGCTAATTAGATAAAAAGTGAATTGTACTCATGTTATCTAAAAAGTAAGTACTCGCGTAATAATTTATTAATAGTATAATTACACTTAATACGGGCGTGAAAAAATAATGATTTTAAAAGTGCCTGGACTAAATGTGGCTTTTAAAGAATTAAAAGGAGATCGCGAATATTACAACGTCAGTTTCAAATTTCAAATTGTACAATTATTGTAATCTTCATAAAAAACATATTAAATTAATATTGTGTCGGATGAGTGTAAATTATGAAAATAACTTTATGTTTAAAGATTAAGACTAAGATTGAGTTATTCAAAAAATTATGCCTTGCACTATAATTGTGATTTTATGAATAACATTCATAAAAAAATGTTAACAATCGCAAGTAATCGCAAGTATAATGATTAATAAATATAAAATATATTAAAACGCGGGGTCGCTTACATAAAACAATACTATTAACAATAAAAAACGCTTCCTCTTTATCGGGATAAATAATGTAATATTTGTACTAACGACGCCTTATTAATCACTAACAGTAGGACAGTGAATAAACGACCGCCGCGTCACAGAACAAACATGGAACAGTATGGAAACTTAGCCTAGTTGATAAAATCTATACTCCGTTGAGTAATAAAGTTGTCACTATATTAATTTTTAATAATAATAATGTTATTTATTTCTATTTTAGAATTTACTGTGCTATTATGTTCGATCAATCGAATTGCAATAACTACGCAATTTACAAATAATATAAGTAGTAATCTCACGGCGTCGGTTAATCCCAGCAAAATACGATAATAATTATTATTATACCTTTAAATATGGAAAACAGTGTAAAATTGATACAGCTTAGTTTGATTTTTTGTAGATCTTTTAATTTCTTTTCAATTATGGCGTAACCTTTTACGAGCTTTGGCGGAAGCACACAATTTAATAAAAATGAAAGCAATAAATGAAATTAATAAGCATAAAAATGAATTAAAAATGATAACTCCGGTTTTTTATGAAGCCGAATTCAAAAGCCGTATACCACGCAACACTCTCGTGACATTTTTAAAAAGATTGCGGAAATAAATGGACGACCCGCGTGGCGGAGCGGTCACCATGCCGGTCTGACGCGCGAAGGGTCCCGGATTCGATCCCCGGCCTGACAGATATCTAAATGATGAATTTAGATTTCTGTTTCTGGGTCTGGGTGTTTGTGTATTTGTCTATGTGTGTGTTCATGGCACCCACGACACAGGGAATCCTAGTGTGGGGCTGTGAGTGTAGAAAGCGTAAGCATTAAATAGCAACATGACCGCTAAGGGGCCTCGTCGATGCGCATGTTTGTATGAGAGTGTACCGTTTCGAACGCTGTGTAGGTATTTTCCATACTGTTCAATATTTCTACTGCGGCCGCGTCGGTCGCGGCCGGTTTAACGAGTGCACTGTCGACAGGCGTGCGAGGCGGACTTTATTAAATATAAGATATATTTTAACATTAAATATGTTTTAACGCGGGGTCGCTTCATAAAACAATATTATTAACAATAAAAAAAACGCTACCTCTTTATCGGGAAAAATAATATAATATTTGTACTAACGACGCCTTATTAATCACTATCAGTAGGCCAACGAATAAACGACCGCCGCGTCACAGTACAAATATTTATTATTTTTATTGTGGGCGCGTCGCTCGCGGCCGGCGCGCTAACTAATGCACTGTCGACAGGCGCGCGAGGACGACGCGGGCTCGGACGACGCGGCCGACGCGGACGAGGCGGACGCGGGCTTAGCGGGCGCGGCCACGGCGGCGCTGGCCGAGTACGTGTCGCGCGCGGCGCGCCTGGCGCCGCTGCTGCCGCGCCTGCGCCCGCTGCCCGCCGAGCTGCTGCCGCGCAACCTGGCGCTGGAGCTGTCCCGCTCGGCGCTGTACGAGGCGGCCGGCGACGCGCTGTGGGCGGGCCGCCCGCAGCACTACTTCGAGAGCATGCACTACGCAGACGCGCCCGAGGAGTTCCCCGACTCGCTCGCCCCGTGAACCCCGACGCCGGGGACGGAGCTATGCACTTATGTTGCGTTCTTATAAATTGTAGCTTGGCATCTTCGATAAGTATAGATATCTCCCCGCCTTGTAATTGAAAGAAGCCATTGAATGACTTAAGAGGCTGACGATTCTGTCAGCCATTTAATGGCTGCCATGGTGTAATTTACGCGAAACGATGCTAACATGCGCAGTTAATTGTTGTAAAAACACGAAATCAAAGAAAAAATGCGGAGAAATATCGTTTCATTCATAAAAGATCTAAAAACTACATTTTTTTTTAATATTTATCAAACACGAAAATAGTGACAATTTCAATTGTCAAAACTGGTTACATTTTCTTTTTTGGAGTAAGTAATCTTTACTAATCTATGCTAGGCATATATAATGCTGGGATGTCAAACATAATCACAAAAACTGCTTACTGCATTATTTTAAAATGATATTTTTTTTTACAAAACAAAATATTTTATAAATAAATCAATTTTAACAACGCGAGACATACCCAACCATTTTATATAAATAGAATTACCTGTTAAGAATTAAAATATAGCACTGATATGTCATGCTACAATTTATAATAATATAACGAAACTTATTCATTGCTGTTACGGTAACGACTTGAACGCTTTTCAAAAAGTCTCAGTTGTTAGATTCGATCATTGAAAAATCACTGTAATTTAAAATTGTCGATTTATTATTATACTAAGTTACCAGGATGGCTCTCAAAATTTATTTTGCATTTTACGCTTTATGGTAGGTGCTTCCATTCGATGATCGAAATTGACATTTGAGATGTAAAACGTCAATTTTACTTTCTACATTTTATAGATGGGTGTCGCACGGCTGTAACCTAATTACCGATACATCCAAATATTTAAATCCAAAGCGTTTTAATTTGTGGTATGTTTACTGGTATAGATTTATTTGGATTTGTATTCCCTTAACAAAATGTTAAAGAATAAAGATGAGTGGACGGGATTTTTATTACTCCAATTTAATTTAAAAACATAACCATTAAAAGCCTGTCTACTCATTTATATTCTTTGCTTTGCTTTTGATTTAATTAGTTTATTGACAACAATGACCCGCGTTTAAACTGACACCACTGTATCAGGTGTTACCATTCCATAAAAAAATGTCATAAAAATAGGTACTTACCCAAGTGTGTTAACTGTGATAATGTCACATTTGGCGGTTTTAGTAATTTAGTTCCCAGAAACTTCAGCAAGCTATACAATTGTTGCTGATACTATTATGCCTTAATTTTAAGATGAAATGTATTATAGGCTCTTCAAATATCCTAATGAATACCTGAGAATTTCTCTTACTATAAACAATTGAAGTATAGATAATATAGAATAATGTTTATTATAAAATTGTTAATGAAATTCCTAATCGTTTTGCTTACTTCCGATTTTTGTTTAAATTGTTACTTAGAAACTTTTTAATAATTATGAATTTTATATATCTAAGTGTACTCTGAAACTTTTTATGCTCCCATAATATTGTTTACATAATAGTGTACAGTCTACGAATTAAATCGTGCAAATATGGTAGCTAATAAAGTAATGAATTGTCATTCCTAAGCCTGTTGGCTAGACTGTATTGTAATTGAGTGAGTTTGAACGACTGTAGTAAGGCTGTGAAACATTGAGGTGTGTCTGGGTTGTTTCTGGTGTAACCTTAGGCGTCGATAAAAGATATTCGTTATAGGAAGTAATGTTTCACGTGGTGATTGTTAGTGGCAACGGTAACTATTAATTATTTATGCATTTTGTATCGCCGTTAAATTCTGTCCAAACGTCCAGTGTCGAACGTCCTAAAGCGATAGCGCACGACTGCCTTTGAGTTGTAAGTATTGAGCGTTAGTTGATTTATAATAACACATTTTCATACAGCGTTTAGTTACAAATAGTAGGAGACTGATTTTGTATAAATTTAAAGACATAGTGATATGCTTACCAATGTAGGGAAAATCGTTTAGCTACTGCGAATATTGTAATGTTTCCGTATTGAATTATTGTATAAAATATTCCCCACTAAGGTCTTTAAGTATAACTATTAGTGTTAATAATATTCCAATTCTATAATGTACGACTGTAATTTTATGTAAATTAAGAATCTAGCAAATAAATGTAAAATGTAGCTAAGGTATTATTAAGTCAACTATTAATGTACAGCTTCCATTCACGCTATTAGAACTTTGTAAATTATTAAGCCACTTCCTAAGTATAAGATACTCATAAAAATATCTAGTTGACTTGAATCTAGTTGATGACTTGTGTAAAGTTGTACAGAAATCATATCATTATATACAAATTACTCAAATAAACTGTTCATATCAGGTTACTGTTTTATTTTTATTATTTTAGTAGTTTAAGTAACAAAACTTCTTTAAATTATAGAAAACTTTTCTTTAAATTATACAAATTAAACTTCTACAAATTATAAAATTAACAAAATAGTATTATTATAAACCATCAAATTATAATTAAGATGCATTTACAAATAGTGTACTAATATAAAATTATAAAAATCAATGACGATAAAAATAAAATATCTATATAACCTGTTCGATTTTGGCACCAAGAGTAATGTCCCTTATTTCCAAAGTTTTTGGATCTTTCTTTATATTTATGAAACCGTGCTGTTTCAGTTCTGAAATTTAAAAAATAATTTGTTAACCATCGACATAATTTTAGACTTTAAAAAAATTTTATTCAACTGTATATTTCTTATCTATATTTTATTAAGTGGTAACGATTTGTGTAAAAAGTGAGAGCAATGTTATTAACGTACTTAATATAGATGTAAAACAGCGCGCGGCGATAACACTCTTGTACCCGGGCATGAGGGGCCCTTGGGCGATGAGATTCTTCACGTCTAATGGCCTCATGTTTTCCCTAATGCAGATCAGAATCTTTATCATGGTGCCCTGAGTTCCCCATTGATCACTGAAATATTTAAAAATGACTAGTTAATTGGGCACATTAACTGCGCTAAACTTTAAAATTTGCGTTTTACTACTCCGAAGGAAACTTGACCCCAGCAGTGGGATATTATTAGGTTGACGACGACGAAATACATGCAAATAAGACTATTATCAGAAAACTGCATTTTTCTTGATTTTACTTCTTACCAAAAAACAGAAATGTTAAATTTTTGTGTATGTTGTTACATAACAACAAAGGGAGCACGTGACACCATCGTCACGGTATAGTATCTAGTACAGATACTATTACCGTGCCATCGTGTACGTACAAATGTTTTTCTACGGGTGAGATTTTTATGTACCTACAAATGATAAGTTTTACTTTGTATTTCTTTTAAAACACACCCCAACCACAATCCCGCAACTTTTATTCGCAACGCTATCTACGGTTTATATAATAGAAAATCAACTTACCGTATAAACCTCTTAGAATCTGTAGTTTTATCAGAGTCGCCCAGCGACACTTTAGTCCTATCCAAGCTGCCCAGAGGCGTTTCAGAACTTTCGCTTCCACGCCTACGGGCTCTTTGTGGGATTCCTCTAGGACTTGGTTCCTTTTCGGGTTCAACCTGTCTCTGTGTCGGCAAATCCGCGAGCCCCGCCTCTTGCAGCATGCTCGTGAGATCTCTTTCAGTACGTAACGCTTGATGTTGGAACTCAAGTGGAATATTGTTCGAGATATTTTCTTTATTGGCTTCTAAAATAAAATTGCCTTTGTTTTATTTTAATTTACTTGTAAAAGATGAGTTCCGTTTGCATCGTATGATTACCTTAGAAATTATTCTTATATTCTTCATAAATTCACTTACCGTCAGCCGGGACTACATCTGCAGCAGTTTTTCGACTTTCCTTAAAGGAGATATAACCACAACGGCGTGGTCTTTTTGGCTATAAAAGGGGAATAATGTAGTGAAAGATACTGGTAAAAACTACTTTGTATTTGAATGTATATAATATTGCACGTTAGAAATACTGAATTAAAATGTAATATTTTTGATAAAATTACAAGATAACTGAGTCTCATTCTTGAGCTAGGGCCTTTTAAATACCGCCAGTTCATATGGGTTAGTATCTTTTGTGAAGGTTTTTGTGGCCTGGTGAACATTGTCTATGAACATACCCGTGCATTCAAATACATTCACATGCATTCAAAAAATAAACATTCACTTACCGAAATCTCGTCTTCATCAGTTCGTCTTCGGACCTGTGACAGTGTTTCTATCACTTGAGTGGGGAGGTCCGATATGTCCTCGCTTACACGAGGCATCGCCACATCTATCATTTCTTTGTCCAGGTTTATATCTTGTTCTATGAATCGTTGAGGCCTATCGTGTTCCATTATTGGCTCTACTTCTTCTACGATCTTCTCGAGCATTGATATGTAGCGGAATCGCTCAGTACGAAGTGCCATAGCTTCCTGTTACCATGATTATTTTTGGTCAAAACTAAATATTAATCTTTATTATATCCGACGATCTAAGGTTGGATACTATCTAGGATTCTTAAACCGTCGTGAATAATCGCTCAACATACACATAAAATATAATAATTTTGTGATTTCGTAATTGCGAACAAAGAAGATACAAACAAAACGATTAAATTTCAATTCAAATATTTTGGTTTCAGGTGAAGTAGGTACTTGTGACTAATTGTCATATTTTCCACAATTCTGTTATCACTTCGAAATCAATGCCGATATTTCATTTAATACTTTATGGAAAAACATTGTAACTAAAAACGAAACCCTACCTCCATTTCTCTCTCAGCCAGGGTCCGTTTGTTGACAACACCTAGATTCCTCAGGAACAAGCTGGTGAGAGAGTAGCCCAGGCTCGAGCGAACCTTGGGCCCCGCGCGGGCAGGTCTGTTCAACAGGGCGTCGGCTGACACACGAATGTGTATAACGTCGTCTGTACTATCCTGTTTTGTGAGGGTAGGTATACCGAAATATTTAACATACGTAATATGAGAACGGGTAGTCGAAGGTAAAGTGAAAAGTCACACATAATTTTACGAAAACACCTTCTTCATTAAATCGTTTGAGGGTAGGTAAATAGTCGTACTTACCGCAAATTATTTTCAGACGGTAGTAAGCATCATAGCAATATTGTATAGTAAGCGTAGTTCTCAAGTCATATTTTTATTTTTTAAATTATGGTAATATTAATGAATATTTATTCGTAGTGAATATTTAAAAAACATGATGAAAAATATGTGTTGATAACTTGATACCTTTGATATACCTACTTCTAGTCTATTCCTTAAATAATAGTAGACGCTTATGTATCGATAAATACAGAAATAATTTTGTAATTATTAGGTACTTATCTGAATTCAAATACGTAACTAAGCACGATCTGTACTTACCAAACCCTCTATATTTATGGTAATAATTAAGGAAGGCAAACCAAATGCATGAATGCATAATATCTACCTACATTGAGGAATTTCCGCAACGTTATAGCCCACGAAAGTAATAATTTTGTCGGGTAGGTATTACGCCACTCCCTTCTCGTGCGTAATTACTAATAAGATACAAATATGCATAAACCTAACTTAAGTAAGTAAAGGATTCGGAGTATTTCGGAGGTAGTCTTCTTAAAAAATATAAAAGCATTATAGGTAAGAACATAGTCTCTTTGGTCAAAGGCGTTGGCGATTAACATACTTTTTTTTGTGATAGCTACTTATACACTAATCGAGCGTTTAAGTAAATACATAGGTACACTAGGATGGCTTAGGAGGGCTTACATATCAGAAATGGAGGACTTTTTTCATCGATATTAGTCTTATCTCAGAGACTCATATTTATAATTCTTAAGTAAGTATATATTTCTCCATAAAGTAATGTTTTTTTGGCCGACCTATTCTCGCTACTTTAAGCAACTACTAAGAGTATATTGTACCTCGCATCTCAACTCTACTCCAATGTTATTGATCCGAGAGCGTAGGAAGTTTGAACTCAGTTGAATATTCTTGTCAATAATTTTGCTTCTCAAACGACGGCGCTTCGCTTGCGGCTCTATTTCTTCTAGTTCCTTCGAAATAATTATGATAATAATTAAATTATAACTATAGTATTTATATATGCATAGTATGTAACTTTACATTTTTAGGAGGTATAAGATGAGATACGTAGCTATTAGAGAGCTGACCAATTGTAGAGCTATGCGTACGAAGGTTGTTCCATTGAGAATGGAGATTTTTTTTATATGACTAGTATCCACACCCTTCCACCGACACATAAACTGCTTCACGCTAGAAATGATGTTGGAAACACGGTCGAACTATACCGGTTCTACCATTTCTTAGAATTAGTTATGTTTTACAAATAAATTTAAGTCTTTTTTACCTCCAAAATAATTTGTTCTGGCTCATTTTGTTTGGGCTCCTCTATTGGTGAATCTTTTGGTAATTCTTGAACTTTGTTACTTTCTTTTTCAATCATTTGTCTGTGCAATAAAATGCAATTAATAGGTAGGTAGGTATTTTCAAATGTTGTGTTCTATTATTTTGAAGACTTAAATAAACAACAATATGTTTTGTCTAATTATTAAACGTAATCTACAAAACAAATTAATGTTGCATTTTAATATTGTACTATGATAAAATGTCTCTGAATATAATTTTCTATTTATTCCCTACAGCACAGACATACCTTATGGACGCACAAAACCCATATCTACGTACGTGCGAGAACACACAGACTGAACTCAATAAGAATGAGTTAAATGACTTAGATTTGCCGTGCGTTCTTACTTGTTAGAAATTGAAGACGACAAAACTATAGACTAAAGTCCATCTTAAAAACCTTTTTTATGGTAATATTTACTGACATAAACATTTAATTTTCTTAGGGAATATATCTTAATATCTACTGGTAAGATTTTACACTTGTTATTAAAGGCTACCAATTTTTAACTCCAAAATTCATGGATCATTTGGTAAAATCATACTTGTTATTAAAACTGAACATAGGATGGTACACTAACATTTCTGGCTGAGGAACAGGCGGTTTGGGAGGCAGGATTTCGGAAATTTCAGGGATTTCAGGAATTTCTGTGGACCAGGCATTTGTTATTACGAACGGGAAACACATCTTCTTTTTATAAATAATTCATTTACGAAAATGAAACAAGGCGTATTAAACTTTTAATAAATAACAAAATCAGTCTACCATGTATACCATGAAATTTTAAGTTAGGTAAAGCTTCTTGGAAATAAACAGTCTGGTAGATAAATAAATTTAGAAATTTAAAAAAATACCTTTGGCAACATCAATTGGTAGCAAGTCTTCCCCCATAGCTGTAAAAATATAAATAATATAATATAAAACATAATTAGGCAAAAACAAAAGTTACACTTCCCCTTTTATTTGTCCAGCAATTTTCGAAAATGTATGTTACGGTTGAACCACAATCACGGGGCGCGCTCTTAGGTACAATTTTATTTAGGTACTATTTACTTAGGTACTTACATTTCCTGTACATTGTCATATCATGTTCCGAGATTCGTTCCATTTGAGCGGTGTCGTGAGGTGCGAGTCTCGACTTATCGTGCGATTTATCCGTCGAGAAGTCTAGAGCAGGGAGCTCTAGACTCTGCTGAGCCACCGATACATCTTGTGCCATCATCATTTCCAACGTCCTATCTGCTAGAAGCTGGAGAGCCTGGTCTGGATGTATCTCGCCGAAATTGTCCTGTTTAATAATATTAACTGGCATGACTTTGTAAATTGGGTTATACGTGTTATATTCGGACTGAATGATTAGTTTTTATATAGAGCCAACTCCGGTAATGTGCGGTGTCATGTACCGTTTCCACGGACAGAGCGTCATTTTCGTTACCATTATCGTACGAGTTTCACATAGAATAATGTAGATTTTAGTTTAGAATGTAGTGTCAATTGTAGAAATGGAATAAATAGTTTTAGTAACCATCTCGAAATCTCAATCAAACACCCTCGTCTGCACCCATACATAACTTACGGATAAATAATGATGATAATATGTTTATTATTTTTTATTTCAATTGTACATCTTGACTAAGTCAAAATTCGTCGCACGAACTGCCTGTGGACGTCACGAATTAAATCCCAGATAAGCTTAGATTCTATCCAGAGTTTGGCCACAGATGCGAAACAAGTTTGATTACCTCGGAAAAATATGTCTTTCTTACCACAACACTCAAACCAGAAAGTCAGCAGGTCTTAACATTGCTAACGTTATTATGTAGAGATAGGTGTAGCGGTAATTTTTATTATACTATAGGAGTAGCAAATGAGCATGCAGTCCACCTGATGGTAAGGGGCTACGGCCGCCCATGGACGTCTGTAATCAACCCCAGATAGGATTAGATATTCCTACCTGAGGTCGGCCACAGATGAGCCGCTACCCCTGAGGACTAAGCTGGAACGCCTCGGAAAAGTATATCTCCTTTACCACACCCTTCAAACCGGAACACAGCAGCGCTTAACACTGCTTTTATGAGTCGAACAGTAAGTGGAATGGGTGTGACGGAATACTTACATTAAGCAGCTGTTGGTGCTCAGGCAATGTTGGTTCTTTCAACGTTATATCCTGAACATTGGCGACAACGTTACCGCTTCTCTGAGAACAAAAAACATAGCCAAATAATATAAAATTATTTTAAATAAAAAGCCGTCATTTATTTTCAATCATTATCAATCCAGTATTGTCCTATAGCGGAGATCGTCTCTTATCAGAAAAAATATTTAGGGCATATTCCAATATGTTGGTCAAGTGCGGATTGGTAGATTCCATATACCTTTGAGATTTTTTTTCTAGAGAACTCTCAGGGATTTTAAAAATTAGAAGTGCCTGAAATATGATCTGGACCCTCATTGTGTAAGGTCGAAGTTATTACCACTAGGATTTTTTATACATAAACCTAATAAGGCAGTCACCATCTCCTGCAGCTAAGCTAAATTTGCAACATCAAGAAGTCGCCTATGCATCGTCAGGTTTAAAGAGTTTTTGTTGCACCTTTGTTGAAGATCTCCAGGCTAAGGTAAAGGATATTTTTAATTATTTTAGTATAATAAGTACTTTTAAAATCACGCACCTGGATCATATCTTCAACTCTCTCTTCATTTTCCGGGAGCTCGATAACCAGTCTAGGAATTTCAGGACGAGACTCAAGAATAATTGGTTCTTGAAACACGAATCTTGGAAAATATGAAAAAAAAAATTAGCTTTTAATGACGCTCGTAAGTATTGTAACCACAAAATAAGTAGGTAATGTAACCATAGTAGGCCCCACTGTTAGCCACACGACATTTTGATAATGATAAGGGATTTGTAACATACCTAATATCTACATCTACTTACAATTCGAATCATATTACTATTTTGGTCAGATGATTATTGTGGCTGTTTTTTGCTAAATACTTTTATCCACTATACTTCAAGACTGCTTGACTGAATGACCAATTACATAAATAAATAAGATCCATGGCAAAATGTACTGATGATGATGGCAAAGTCGAACTTTTCCCGTGAGAAAGGTGTGCCTATTAAATTCAGAAGATGGCACCCCCAGCGAAGTTACTGCGGTCATCAACACGTAAATCGTTTTTTAGGCATATTTACAGCCTTGGATTTGGTAAATCTGATGTATGTACACTAGATGGTTAGGATGGTATAATTGATGGATGATACTTTTGAATCAAGTTTTATAAGATATGAAAATTAGTACTTACTTCTTGTTAACATTTTTGCTAACAGTAGCGTTGATCATGCACAAGTCACCTGCAAGTTATTTAGAAATTGTTTTCGTAATAGTACGATCGTCCATATTATTCCTGGTTAATAAGAAATTGACTTTTAAATAGGTACATAAGTTGCCCCACACCATAATATCATTGTCCCACACAAAGAAACAAACGAGAAGAAATAAATGGTGCCATTTTGAAATACAATCTTTATTAAAATAAGTTAGGTAGCTACAAAGATTTGGTGTTAGTGACGTGGAACTTGTGAGACAAAAATACGTAATTCACATGAATTTTAAATTTATTACTCTTCACTATTATCATGCAAAAATTAGTCGTTTATGGGTTAAATGTTATTAAGTAGTACGCTTTGTAACTAATCTAGTTAATAGCAATTATTCTTACCTAGGAGAACGGTTACTTTCCTTTGGTATAAGCGCACCAAGCCGCGCATTAGTTGCGAGCTTAGACGCAAAGAGAACCGCTTGGCGGGCCGCCCGGATTCCGTCACAATCACCTCTAATAAATCATCACTGAAATGAAGATGAAATCATTTTACAGGCAATTTGTATATTTGATAGAATAGGAAATAGAAATTCTTTGAATTTTACCGCAACACACTAAACCACGAAGAGTTATAAAGACCTGGCAAACATTGTTTCAGTGATTATCAATACATAGATAGGGTGACGTTGGCAGTATTAACTTCAAGGCCTCAAACTCAATGGACATGAAGTGTACTTGAAATAAATTTATAAGAGTAAATTACTGTGTATTATTATTGTGAACGTAGTCGCCTACGTTTCAGATAGAACTTCTTTTTTCTATTTGGCGTTGGTTGTTCATGTTACGGAAAAGACCAAAAACGTTATAAGTAAGTACTCTATCTTCTTAGTAGATGAGTGAACTTTACTACTTCTAATATGTATGTAAAATATCTTACCAAATTTTACGAATATCCTGCGACCACAGTTGCCTGTGTGTGATTGTTGCAAACCGTAGCGGCCACGAATCAGCTACCCAACACAAATAAAACCTGCCGCCTCTCTTTAAGGAGTCAACGGGATAAAACATTTTGGATTTATTTTAAAACTGCGCAGTTACAATTTTACTTAATCGTCAAAACACTTTTACGAAAAATATCCAAGTTAAATAAATTATATATTTTAAATTTTAGAACTCGTAAATTCTTATTATTTATTCTATAAACTGCGCAACTAACGAGAATATTTTTTATTTAATTCATATTATGTACGTTGCGCTTACGTGCATCTTTTTTCAGCTTCCCGCCAAAACATGGATGACGTCATTGACGTCACTTCATACATATAAATGACGCTAAAATGCAAGTTGCCAGTATTGATTTAATTATTATATTTTAATAAATACCATAAATTTTATACTTATTTTTTTATTTTCATTACATACCTACATATATAATTATATTTATAATAATTTAAAAATAAAGTATATTGTTTACTGAGAATACAAAACTGTATACTTTGTAAATGTAGGATATAAACGAAAGAAAGAAAGAAATAACTTATATGCTCTAAAGACTTTAAAAAAGTTAAAGTAATTTACGATGTTACAGAAAATTTTGTGGTTCGGTTCCGGAGGCACTATTGCCACACCACGCCTAATACTATCTAATGAGGTTAGAACTGGTTTGAAGGGTGTTGTACGGAAGATACAATTTAGTCCTCAGGGGTAGCAACATATCTGTGACCCAAATCAGACTCTAATCCTTCGTGACTTCAAGGTCTTACTCAGCCGATGACTAAGGACGCACAGCTTCGTTGCCTAATATACGCTAAGCTTCTGATTATAATTTCTAATTCTAAACTGATTATAAATAACATTTATTTTATTTGTCTTTCTTAATTCATTTAATTTATATAAATATGAAAGGTGAATAATACAACATTTAATAACTAATAATTTATTACAATTAAAATTAATAACTACATTAGGGGGACATGTAATTATAACTGTTGTTACTAGCAGCTTGCAGATGATAGTTGTATAGTCAGTGACATAACATTAATGGTGAAAGTCTACTAAACTCTATCTCTCTATTATTAATTGCAATACCATAATCTCTACTTTACATTCAATATTAATAATAATTTATCGTATGCAGATTAATTATAACACTAGAAGTATGGCTTTGTACAATGTAGCAAGCAGATAACAAATTCCTATGATTCAATAGAAAAAGTGTGGAATATGTTTAGAATAGTTTATATGGATTATTTAAATTGTAAATTCAATACTTTTCCCAGCTGCTTTCGAAGCCTCTAATAGCCGCTGCAGCGTGTTTTTGTTAAAATGTTCCTTTGAAATGCCCTTCTGCATAGCCTCCTTCAATACTTCTTGAGCTTTATCAACATGATTGTCCGATATGTGGTAATTAATTAACCGGGAGTATGCGTTTCCTAATGAGGCTGGTGAAAGAGACTTGTTTGTGTGTAAAATGCTTATGAGTTTTTCAATAAGCTCTGGTTTCTTTTGGGTGTGGCTCTCTTGTAACAGTCTTCGGAACACTATCACACTAGCATTGCTTAAACATGTATTCCACAAAGTATTTGCTTCGTTGTCCATTCCCTGTAATAAATATTCCATCCAGAGTAAGTTTGCTGGCAGGGAATGTCCTCTTGATGCTGCTATTTCTGCTACTTCATGGCCTGTAATATTAATTAATAGAAACATAAGTTGCGCTTACATAAACATAACATGCACTCATCTTTTTTATGAAATGTTTAGATTTTAGCTAACTTTGAAAAAGGAGTAGGTTCTTTGTCTGTATGTATGAATTTTCTGATTAATAGTTCTGTCGCTCTATAATCTATTAACTTTAATACAGACAAGTAAAATAAGTATAGTTAAAGGTAAAGGTACAAGCTATTTGTAATGTTAGACTGGAATAAAGATTTTATTAGAAAAAGTCTTAAGATTCATGTTTTGTAGTGGCCTTATGTGTGGATCTGTACCCAATTCACAATACTAATCTCTTGTGTAAAGAATAATTCTGTAAAATCAAAGTATACTTCTTAATAACTTACATTTCTTTGCCAGATCCTTATCTTGTACAGCCATTTCTAAGGAGTTGCTTCGAGGAAATTTCCTTAATGCTACTTCTAAGTCTTCATTGGTGTCAACTGCTTTCACTAAAGTAATCAAACCGTCAATATGTTGGGAGCCGGCACCTCTTTTAAATATAGCTAACGTTAGCTTATCATCGTAGGTTACCTCTCGGCGAGTCTTATCACTTAGGTATTGTCCAAGTGCTTGAATCTTCTCTACATTTCCTTCTTCTGCTAAATTTTTTAATGTGAACTTGAGCACATTAGACTTCGGCATGACACCTTCTTGAAGAGATTTAATTGCTAAGTCCAATGCCTTGGGAGCATTGCCCTGCTTCACTAAATCTTCAATTTGAACTGTTATTTCTGACTTTTGTGGTTTGGTCAACTGTTGTTGTTTAACTATTGATTTTTCAGACTTGTTTTCCACTTGTACTGGCTTAGCTACCCCTGGAATAACAAAGGGAACCTCCCTATTGTTAGCCTTTAGATGTTCTCCAAGGTAGACCAAGAACTTTTCAGATGGAATCTCGCCTTCCTCCTGAAGAATCGTCCACAGCCCCAAGGCCTTGTCCGTTTCATTTGCTGTACAGTAAGTCACAAGCAGATGGTAATAGATTTTCGATCGATCAATATGTGAAAGTTCCTTTGTAGCTTCTAGTAATCCCTCCAGGTATTCAGATTTTCCTTCCTAAACATAGAAAAAGCAAAAGTTATACAACAACAATAATAGTAGTTACAATCATATAAAGTATACATAATGACAATATATTACATAACAATATTTATTACTGACATTCTGAAAATAATGCATATTTTTTTTATAAAATATAAATTAAAATTACCATACTTCTCTCTTAGCATCATCCATCCATCTCTAACCATAATTTTGAGACCAGAACACTGACAATAAAATTACAAGACAGACGTGAAACACACCCAAACACAGAATTCTAAAGCCCGCTTCACAATCTCGCGAGAACGCGAGAAAAGCTCGAGAAACGAGAATGTGGAGCCTATGTGAAACGGGTTTTTCTCGCGTTCTCGCGAGATTCTCGCAAGATTCGCAAAAATATGGAGCGGGCTGAACATTTGAGTCCACTCACCTCAACATATCGTTCGCACGCGTCTTGCAAGCGCTTCTGGCGGGTGTGCAAGCCGGGCGTCTCCAAGATCCGCCGCGCTTGTCGCAACCGCCCGCATTCCACGAACGCTAACACCAAATCGTGGAGGATATTCACCTCACCATGAATCTAGAAAACAGTATCAATAGTTTTAAAACATAGTTCGTAGGACAGATTATCAGTGGGGTGGAAAAGTCCTCGAATGGAGACCACGGCAAAAGGAGTACAGGACGCCCCCCGACCAGGTGGACTGATGACCTGAAGCGGACGGCGGGTACCACTGGATTCAGGCTGCTCAAGACTGATCGGAGTGGCGCAGATTAGGGTAGGTCTATGTTCAGCTCTTAAAGACTAATGGATGAATGGAGTTTTAAAATAATATTTTTAAGATAAAAATAAAGCAAACTTATATGTTTAAAAAATGTGCTGTTGGTAAAGCGAATTTTAAAAGATACAACTGTAAATATTGACTATTATAAACCTTTAGCTTTATAATATATTTTTATAATAATAGAAATTACTAAATTAGTGTGAGAATTCCAAAAGTTCAATTGTGTCTATTTAGTCGAGTTTGCACATTTTTGCACTTACTTTTCTATATTGACGTCATATTTATTTATAATTATTTTTCAAACAACAAACAAAATTATTCTAAGTCTAGGTTATGTTTAGGGGCTTAAGGTAATAATTTCAATGAATGAACTTAAAGTCTTAATGTCCTATATAAGATATGTGTCTATGTCTACATAATAATAATGATAAATAAAATTATTTTTACTAATTCACCTGTGTACTGAGATCTGCCAGCCACTGCAATTTACCGGCATCTTCTTTCATGATCAACGCCTTCATAAGTTCCCCTTTCCAGGGAGTACATCTGTATTGTTTGCAGCAATATTCGAATTCGTTCAGGGCACCCTCAATATCATCTTTTACAATATGAGCCTTGATACTTGGCCCCAATAAAATATTTGATGGCTCCACATAATTGTTCTCGATCAAGGCCTTTGTTAGTTCTCTTACCTGAAAAAATTATAAAATAAATGAATACTAAATAACTCTGAAAAATTTCATACATACTGAGTTTACTTTATTCTTAATATTTACCTTTGCATCTTCCTTTTGTTCTGCTAAATAATTGAGCATTTGCCAACTTTTCGAATTAACCAAGAAATTGGAGGTTGTCATTTCATTACTTTGTTTATTATCAATAAAGAACTGTAAAGCTTCATCGTATTTATTCGCTCGAAGTAAGGCATACGCCATAAGAATGCACTTATACCTATTAAAAACAAATTCAGGTTCTTTATTAAGCAACTGTGCCTTGACTTCATTGGCTTTAGATATAAGGTCATTTTCACAGTAAAATTCAAATAACTGTGCAAGTGCAGCTGTGGTTAATTCAAAGTTTGATGCTTTAAGTTCCTCCAGGTATGGTTCGAGCTTGGCAACATTATTTTCCTTTAGATACGCCAAGAAAAGTTGTTTCTGTAAACTATTAATATTAGCGTCTCCACTACGCCTAGACTTTTCAAGCATCTTTTCCAAATCGTTCGATCTAAGTTGCCTTGGAACACGACGCTGAACAGTTTCAACAGGTGCTCTTTCTAGATCAGCTGATGTCAATTTCGATAAAATATCTGATATCTCAGGTGTCATGTTGTTACTCAAGAAATGTTCAATTTCCTCTGCACGAGATGTACTTATCCTAAGTCCTTTGGCAAGTACTGCATCTAAAAGGTTTTTACACAAATCTGGATTGTTTAAGTTTTTTACTCCCAACACTACAATACGACCAATTTCGTTGGTATCTCCTTTGTCATCTATTTGGCTATCATCTTTGGACCCCTCTTCATCAGTTTGGGCTATTGTTGGATTATTACTAATCACATGTAAAATGGTTGCAAAAGATTCTACATCCTTTGATTTATTCAATGCAATGAGAAGTGGTCTGGCAACTAAGTTGTACTGTCCTCTTGGTTGATATTGCAAGGCAATATTGGCACCTTTTTTTATTTCACCTGCTTCCAATAATTCTACCATTAAATTTCTTGCACTGTGTATTGCTGGTATATTTGCTATTTGTAGTTTAACAATCACATTCTGTGGTGATTCCTTATCCATAATATATGGTATAACATAATCTCTAAGAGCTTCCCCAGTCAACATGATCCCTTCATTATTCATGTCACGAATAAGTTGTAACAGGCCTTCTTCATCTTTTTCCTTTCCTTTCTGAACCAAAAGTGGCCAATAATAATGTTGTCTAATCTCAAATCCATCTTTCTGAAGTTCCTTAAACAATGCTTGAGCTAATTTAGTGTGTCCCATTTGTAGTGATACTTCTGTAGCTATGTACAGAGCACTCGGTACCAAATTCTCTTGTTGCAATTCCCTACATTGCTGAATGAGTTTTTCAGGGGTTGGATTGCCTTTAAGTAAATGTTTAACATAAAATGCTCCTTTAAACATTGTATCATTAATGTTACCAGACTTTGGCATGGTTTTCATGACTTTTTTAGCAGCAGTTTCACATCCATTGTTGAGCAGCCTGAAAATTGCATTACATACATCCTGATTGTAGCCGGAGCTTTTGTGAAGATGCTGAAATATTTCATCAACTTTGTCTTCATGACCACTGATAGCAAGATGTTCCACTATTTCCAAGAGATCCTGAAATGGAGGGAATATGAAGACTAATCTATATAATACACTAATTATTAACTAAATGGTTTTTTTTCTTGTCTAGTCGTCATACCTATAATGTATATGACATTGGTTATGAGTGGGCCTCCCAGATGAATGGAACAATAAATAGTAAAATAAGGTTATGCCAGAAAAACACACATTAAATTTATAACCTACAACCCAATTATAAGCAAAAACAAAGGGATCGTACCTTGTCAGTTAAGTAAATATCTTTATCCTTAGCTGCTGATATAACACTATTGATGCCTTCAAGATCTCCGTCCTTGGCATAGCCACAAGCCAGTAATGCATATGTATGGTTAGTTGGTTGTAAACCTGCTCCCGACATGGTTTGCATTACAACTTTTGCCCCCTCTGTGTCCCCTAAGAAGGAGTGGCCCATAACCAGAGCATTTAGAACAGGCTCGGACACTGGCATTTTTAGTTCCCGCATTTTTTCCAGAACATTCAAGGCACCATCCATATCACCATCTTGACAGTAACGCCACATCAATCTTTGATATGTCACCCTATAAAGTTAATATTAATATCAGTATTTATTGCTACCCGAAAAAGTACAAATCATATCTAATCCATGACACAATTAATTGAAGGTATAGTCAAACCTGTTGGGTTCTATTCCTTTTTTCTCTAATTCTTCGAGAAATGCAGCCGGAGAGAAGTCATGCTCATTCTCTATGTATACCCTTAGTAAAGCATTGTAGTGTGAAATGTCCATGGGCACTCCCCTCTCTGACAGAATATTCCATATTTTTTGGACAAGAAGTGTCCTTTGTTCTGGTAATTCTTCAGGGACCAATTGACCTGAAAAAAGGAGTTTTTATGAGCTCTAGAAAGAGATATAAACACTGACAATGATAAACCTCAAGTAGATCTTCTGAGAATTACATTGACCACTTAATGACAGATTGAAGACTAGCTTCTTACTTTCAGCATGTCGAAAGAGCCATGAACTATATGGGAAAATTATTAAAAATCTTGTCTATAGTATCTTATTAGTAACTTTGGTAGTTAGTAGTTTAAAAGTTAAGTAAGTTTAGTAGGTAAAAATTACACTTACCACAACATCTTATAACTAATAACGACTGTGAACTAGTAATGTCATTCTTCCCTCTAATCTCATCAAACACTTCGTCAATGTCCCGCTTGGTGATCCGGCCATACCTCTTCACCTCCAAGTTAAGTCTCTGCAGCAGTGGTTCAAGGTTCTCTTTTTTCTTCGAAGTGGCATAGTCTCTTAGAAGAATACTATATACAAACAAAAAATACACTTTATTGCACAATAATGTGGTAAGTAAATGCTATACATGTCTTCTTAATGTGAAATTTAACGAAATCTTTTACGATTTATACTCCATAATTGCCACATACAGTACACATGCCAAATTTAATGTGGACAAAGTTCTCACTCAATTTCAAAAATCAATAAAATAGGCGACAAAACTTAAACGTTTGCAATGGAAGACCTGACTTTACCGCTGCTTTGAAATTAAACACATTAATTAAATAATGTGAAATAAAAATAATTAAATGCATTTCTAACATACCTATTAGCGGCACAGAGAGCTTTTGGGTTAATCAATGAATTAGCCTCTGCGGTCTTCGCCGAATTCAGGATAAGCGTTCTTGCTGCACCAGTAAAATAACGTACAAATTTCGTTGATCTCAACAAGGACGACATGTTGGATATTATTTCGCGTAATTAAAACATGAATGTAAAGGACTGCAGTGTAAAAGAACTCCCTTTTACAAAATTATCACCACCTCAAAGGGACATTTAACTGAAAGGGAATTTTAGGTTATTTCGTTATGTCATTAGATTAGAGTCCTTCTCATTGTCTTTGGTCTGCAACACAGGTTATGAATACTTGATTACTAGGACGTTTGGATATACATAGTGATGTCGTATTATCCGAAATTACAATCGCTACGATACATCGTGTACGACGTACCATAGACAAACGTGAAACGATATATTATAATATTTTAAAATTATAATAACTATTTTTCTAATCATTTATAATAAAGTGTAAGGCTATATTAAAATATGAAATTAATGAATAAATTAAAATATTTTCGTTTTATAATTTACAGCGGAATTCGTAACAAGCATATTTGTAAATGAAAATATAAGAATGGATGATTATTATTCTAATGTCATTTCCCTTATAAAGCAATATATAAATCTTTATACATTGCAAAATAGTACTGAAAAGTACATGTACTTGATATATTCAACGAAATACATGACACTATGTTTTTTGGCACACAACTTACATTACGATATAAATACTTTGTTTCTTTTTGTTATATTGTAACGTGTGCAAGATTGTAACTTGTTTAGTCGATAACACTACATAATTATTATAATAAAAGCTAGCACATTCTTGTTATTACGTATAGTCTGTGGTTACATCATAAGAGCAAAGGAAGCAGATAGAACAGAATTTCTGGAGGGAGACAAACTTGTGGCCGGCGGTTTTATAAATTGTTCTATCGTTGATCAACCGGCCGGTGTAGTTAAATATTTCACACATCGTTTTTACATTCAAGATTTGAATTTGTGATTAGCTGTTTGACAAAATGGTAAGTTAGTATTTTTTTTCTCCAGTCCAGTGACTTTGATTTGACCTTACCGCTTAGAGTTAAATTGTAAATCTCAATAAAATTCTTTCAAATTGACAAAAGAGATAAAAGCATGTCATATACAATTCGAATGATAATAATGTTCACGTTCATATTAGGATTATCAATTAATGATAGCGATTTATCTAAGAATTCATTATTAACATTGCCATGGCATGCTTATGTTGTGGATCTAGTAAAGAAGTTGATAATTTGAACACTACAATCATTAGACCTCTAGAAATGGTAAAGTATTTATTACCGTTATTATTACGATAATAGATTTTCCAAACGATCTAGACGTTTCTAAATGTTTTTTGTCTACCCTATTTTTTATGTGACCTCTTGACGTCACACATTGAGATACGTTTGTTCCTTTTGGTTGATACTGTAGCCATGTGTTTAAATATAACTCTTATCAGACATTTTTTGACTTTCAGGCGGCTCCAATCAGAGTTGTTATCACTGGAGCGGCTGGTCAGATCGCCTACTCCTTAGTGTACCAGGTTGCGTCTGGCGCAGTGTTCGGCCCTGAGCAACCTGTCTTCCTTCATCTTCTGGACATAGCCCCCATGATGGGTGTCTTAGAAGGTGTTGTCATGGAGTTAGCTGACTGTGCGTTGCCTTTGCTAGCTGGTGTTCTTCCCACCGCTAACCCCGAAGAGGCCTTCAAGGATGTCGCTGCAGCCTTCCTCGTCGGCGCCATGCCCAGGAGAGAAGGAATGGAGAGAAAAGATCTGCTTTCAGCTAATGTACGCATTTTCAAGGAACAGGGCCAGGCCCTTGACAAAGTGGCCCGTAAGGACGTCAAGATATTGGTAGTTGGTAACCCTGCTAACACTAACGCGCTTATTTGCTCCAAATATGCTCCTTCCATTCCAAAGGAAAATTTTACTGCCATGACCCGTTTGGATCAGAACCGTGCCCAGTCCCAATTGGCAGCTAAACTCGGGATTCCTGTCAAGGATGTTAAGAATGTAATTATTTGGGGCAACCACTCTTCAACACAGTTCCCTGATGCCTCCAATGCTATTGCCAAGATTGGAGGTGCTGACAAGCCAGTGCCAGCTGCAATCAATGATGACAACTACCTGAAAACGACATTTGTCTCAACTGTTCAAAAGCGTGGCGCAGCAGTTATAGCTGCTAGGAAAATGTCCTCTGCTCTCTCCGCTGCGAAAGCAGCATCTGACCACATGCGGGATTGGTTCTTGGGCACCGGTGACCGCTGGGTGAGCATGGGTGTTGTGTCTGACGGATCATATGGTACCCCACCCGATGTAGTGTTCTCATTCCCAGTCACTGTTACTAATGGGAAATGGAAGATTGTTGAGGGTCTTACTATCTCTGACTTTGCTCGCCAAATGCTGGATGCCACTGGTAAGGAGCTGGCTGAAGAAAAGCAGGATGCTTTGGATGTTTGTAAAGATTGATTATGTAAAATATAGTTGGAGCATCCACATAGGGGCATAGATATGTTTTGTTAAGAAATTATGATATTATTGTATAGAAAATTCTATTGAGAAAAAATTATGTATATGTTGTTTGTTACATTTTGTATGTATTTCACTTAAGTAAGCTAAGATAATATGTAGTAAATAAAAGTAAACAATTGGGTGTAGATACAGGTTTCTTAAACAAATATTATCAGTTTGTTACATGCTTGATATTTAAAGCTTTATGCAATCATTGTAGTGATATGTAATGAAAATATCATTTGTTAAGTGTTGATAAACTCAGCTGATATCAAAGCAATAATAGGCTAGATTTTGTAATCTTATTAATGTTATACACATGTTACAGCCTTCAGCAGGAAATTTCGTTATACAAAACTGCATGAGGTATAGGAAAAAGAGTATGTATTTAAATTATATTGTATTGAGCACGAAAATGCTATTAAAGTCTTTTTACACGCGAATTTATCGTATTTATTGACCATAAAACATGCCTCAATGATAAATTACCCGATTACCAGAAAGAAATATATAAAATATAAATTATTAGGTATATTCTACTGTAGTAGTCTTTGTAGTGTTTGTATTAGGAATAGAAGATTTACAATAGATAGGGTTTTGTGTTAGAAAATCTTAAGTAATATAATTACTTGCATTGAATTAACACTTATATTTATATTTAGGAACAATAGTTGTCATTGTTTTAATAGCATGACGAAGCCATAATTGGGTAGTGGTAAAAGTAGGTCATTATTATTATGTAGTTATTATGTAATAAACAAGAACTGTACTTGATAATAAGTCTTATTTGCATTTATTAATATGTATTTAGCATTTTACTTTTTCTGATTACTTCTGTGATGTAACAACATGGGTATTTAATAGGTCCCATAGTAGTTCGGCTTCGGAAGCATGACTTTACGCCCATTCCAGGGTTATACTAGCATTGTGAAGTGCTGGCTGTCTGTGTATCGTGGCACTACAACTTAGTCTTCAAAAGGCAATGCATCTGTGGCCTATATTTGTGGATGGAAAATGTAACCATTTAAAATCGGGTAAATTTTTGCTATCTATATTTTTGATTGGAATTAGCAAATGTCTTTCCTTTCTACTTTGCTGTGGAAATAGCAATGGTATAAATAGTGTTACTACCAATCTTGTCTGGTGCCTAGAATTACCCTTCCAATTCTTTTTATGGATGTTTGAGGCGAAAAAGAGATTAGATCCAGGAGACTGCAGTAATGTCGCTAGGGACATGAGCGCCCTCTGCCAAACTTTTAATTTTGCGTCCTCGAATTTGAAAATCTTGGCTACCCTTTTAGAATAGTACATTACGATACGAGGACGAAAAATTTTTTTCTGACAAGTGTGAGTTTGCAGGCCGAGCCGCAGGCGAGGACTGCAATCACACGAGTCAGAAAAACATTTTTCGTCCGCGTGTTGTATAAAATTTTATATTACGGGGTCGGAAATGGGGGTTTTGCGCACGCGAAGCGTGCGTAAAACGTCAATTTACGCACGCCGTGATATAAACTTATTTTTTATACATGTTATAGCACAATAGTCTTACGACGAGCTCAATTTTTCGCCGACTAACACATAATATACATAGTTGATTTTACGTATGTTGTTGGCAAAATGCGATTCCGAGAACGTAGCGCCCCTCTGGTAATCTCTCATGACAGCCCCCAGGTACGACGCAGGATAGCAGCACCGACTTCAAAAATGAATGACGGTTCTGACGCATTTTATGCTGTTTACTTATTTATTTAGATTTAAAAATGCAAAAACTCTATTTCAAATAATAAATAAAAATTAGCTAAAACTACATGCCTTCTTAGTTAAAACACAGTTGATTCGTCATTAAAGAAGAATGTGAAGTAATCGCATACTATTATAATATGCAGAAGGTTCGGTTAATTATCTAATCTCAATTATTTATTTGAGATAATCGCAGATAAATATGTACTATTGTATGTAGATATTGCTTAAATTTGATAACGGCTTTACAATATTACTATAAGTATATCGTAAAGAGAATCATTAGGTAGGTACTTGTAGTACCTTCCTACGAGAAATTACTTTATCTTACAGGTGAAAGTGAAGCATTCCTATTACTAAAATTAAGTAAGTAGTACTGTCTAGTTTATTATTTCTGGAAAATAGACCGTCGTAGACTTGTTTATGCTTGAAATGTCTCTTTGTGTGGGTGGTAAGTACAGGGTGGCGCAAAATTTGTGTCAACGATGGTGGAAGACACCTGACAGATATCATACTTTCTAATTGGCGAAAGAAAGTTACAGGTCCTGGTAAAAATTTCTATTACTCAAAATCACTTTTTTTATTCAGTACAAAAGTTATTTAAAAACAAAACTAATTTTGCGCCATGTGATGTACTTGACATTGTATACCAATAGGATAAAGTACGGTTTTAGGGTACCTATATAACTACATGATTACAAGGATTTAACATGTGCCAAAAACAAAAGATATACTTATATAATAGTAACAAACCAGCAATAACAACAACTGTAGTAGATAATTCAACATTTGGTTTAACAGTTTAATGATAGGAAGGGTTTACAATTGAAGTTAATTTCACTGCCCGTCGAATAATAACGAGTCCACGGATGACATAATTTATTGGTTACTTCTGTATACAGCTCATGGATGGAGATACTTCATACTTATTACTTATTACCTTCCTTTACCTACTGTAGAATAGAGAAAATTCATACTTATCTTAAAATAGATATAGGTATACAAAGATATAAATATGTAGGTACTATTCGACATAATGTGAAAGCGAGAAACATAAAAAAAACATGTCATTTATAAATACATTCTTTATTGCTACATATATCTACATAAATAATCTTATAAATCATGTACAATTAAAATTATACCTAATGTAATTATATAGTTAAACCAAACCTTGTACAATCAAATATTCAAAATGACTATTGTCATATTTTCTTGTAGTATTTATTTAAATATTTACCATAACAAACACCTTGTAAAGCGGTGGTTATACGAAGTTATATCTAAATCTACATAAATGTAAGTATGTAAATTTGAAACATAAAAAGCTATCACGAAAACCGCTTTATCCAATTAATACAATTATGATCAAATAAATATTTTGTATACCAATAGGCAATAGGGTATTACAATCTATGTTGCTCATTAAAATTAATGATTTTATTTTTATGCCGAAAAAGAATTTACTGAAATAAATTTGGAATGTTCATCAACGGCAACAACATAGGGGCCGTTCAAGTATTACGTAACGCAATTTTTGAAGATTTTTGACCCCCCCCTCCCCCCTTGTAACGCTCCGTAATGTTTTTCTATACCCCCCCCCCCTCCCCCTCTCTAAACGTTACGTAACACTCAAGTGTCAATTTTTACCCTAAACTCGCTAAAAAGTTATGTTATAGTTTTTATCCTTGGGCGTGTTCAGCCGAACTAGGTCTCCTGAGTATTCTAAGTTAGTTTAAGTATAGTCAAAGCATATATACTACTATACTGCACTATACTTAGTCTAACTCAGAATACTCAGGACTTAGTTCGGCTGAACCCACTCATTCAAGGGATTCCCCGTAAAACGTAAATGAAAAGGGTTGCCAATTTAGGAGTTTTAATTCTCTATTTTTTTTATTAAAAAATGTTACGTAACGTGTATTAAGAAAGACCCCCTCCCGCCCCTGTAACGCATCGTAACGTTTTACAAGAAAAATTGCGTTACGTAATACTTGAACGCCCCCTCAACATTATTAAATAATTTTCTACTTGCATTTTTAAACTTGTTGAACTTGCATTTTCAAACAAAATAAGTACCTAAGTAGATTACTACTCAGGTACTTGATTTTATATAGTATTTGATTTTATAAACACTACTACTAAGTAGTGTTTTTATAAAATCAAATTATTGTCTTGAATGTCGTTAAATTACAAAACAGTATTATCCAATCAACAATTCCGTCACATGTCGGGAAAAAGAAATCGAGTTTCATCACTAAAAAATATAAACGTTGATAAAGCATAAAGATATTAGTCGATCTATCTATACACGATGTTATATCTAAATATTTTTTTACTATCAGTGATTTGCGACGCTTGCGGCATCTCGATAACTATTGAGATATCGAGATACCTACCTACTTATTAGGCATATCGATAGATTACCTATTTTCCTGTAACAAATCAATAAGAACTTAGATAAAGAATCTGCTCTAATAGATTTATCTATTGATAATGATGGCAACATATCAATGGAGATCTCTCTACTATCAGATATTTAAGTAAAATTGTGATGCTCGTTACCATCCCTACTTATCACAGAAACAAAAACAAATTAAACTATGTCTACTTGTGCGTGGTAACTTATAGTAGTCTTCGAGGTGTTAATATCAGTACTATTATTACCCTTAATGTGCGAAAAAGCTTGCCTGATTAAATACTTAAATGTTTACCTTCATTAATATAACCAGTTATTTTATTTGAGTAAAACTATTAAGGTGGTAGAACCCTTTGTGGTTCGACTCCGGCGGCACCACCGCCACACCTATTTCTACCTAATAACAGCAGTGTTAAGCGCTGCTGTGTTCCGGTTTGAAGGGTGTGGTAAGGGAGACAGACTTTTCCGAGGCGTTCCAGCTTAGTCCTCAGGGGTAGCGGCGCATCTGTGGCCGACCTCAGGTAGGAATATCTAATCCTATCTGGGGTTGATTACAGATGTCTATGGGCGGCAGTAGCCACTTACCATCAGGTGGACTGCATGTTCGTCTGCTACTCTTATATTATAAAAAAAAAAAAAAAACTAATCCAAGCCTGAGCATGTTTTACCAGAGTCAATTCTCTATGTTTATCTAGAATCCCACATAATCCTATGTCGATTCCATGGCACCAGGTTGGTATGTATTCCTATCTTTAGTAGACAAATAACCGCTTTACGCACATTAATGGTAATACGCAACTGATTCATTACTTATTAATATTAAAATATAATTATATGATAACTTATATGATACCGCCATAAAGTAATTTGATATTACTCTTATTTTCCCTAAAGAGATAAAATTCTCGTAACATTGGTACTTTAAATTAATTTTCAGATCCGTTTTATCCTCAGGAATATCGTAACTTAAAATATTTGTCGATACACTTACTAAGATCCAGTTTCCGATAAAAGCTTTGATAAAGTTCTGTATTTCGCTTGTCGCATGTTGTCTTATAAAATCTATACCAAATAGGTAAGCTAAGGTTTGCTTGAGAAAAATTTGCTACTTACAAATTCTTTTACAAATGTAGAAATGTGAAACAGTAGTGTGTTTACCAATATCAATAAAGAGTTCGACCGGGGAGGTCTCAAAGCCAAATTATTTAAAGGTGATGCAATTCTTGAAAGAGTACTTAAGTTATTATTTTCTGCTTCAAGTGTCGAAAAGTATATTTTAGTCACAATACATTAAGAATCTAACTCGTTATCTATGTTTCAAGAACTTGCTTATATAAGTCATAAACTTATTCGAATATTCTGCTGTTAGGCGGTACCGGAGTGCAAAATACGCGGCTGTTCTGTGCAAGAGTGTAAACGCTACTAAACATATGATTTGTATTGAATACGTGTTATTTGCCATACCCAGATCTCGTAAAAGAAGTTTGGGATCAGCGTACAAACAGAAATCAACGTCACAGTTCATTAGCCCCCGTTTCTGGTACAATGCTAAGCAGAATCCAGTGACACCGTATCGTAAATAAGACATAGACATCAACACATTCATGAAAGCTTCGATGTAGGGTCCAAAGCCCATTCCGTAGCAGGATAAGGCAAGAAGCGGTGCCACCGTTGCTGGACCAATGATGGAGCCATTCTGAAACAGAGTACCAATTAATTAAGTAAGCAGTCGCTATACCGATCTCATATACCTATGTACCTGGTTTGACCCCTAGGCAGGGTATCCTAGACTAATGTATTTATCCATGGCATTTATGTCAGGGTCTTTAAAATAATACCTTCAAAGCCAGAATCAATGAAAATTATTCTTACCGTAGCGCTGCAAGCAGTTCCTACAAGTAATCCCAAGCCCTCAGAGCATAGTGCGATCATCAGGCCGCTGACACTAAACATGATGAAACGGTCCCATTCCAACAGCTGGCCAGACATCACATAGCATATAATAAGAAACATCATGCCGAGTATTATCTGTAACAAAAAATATGTAAAAATAAATACCAAAATGGTGCAAGTTACAAAACTTAGAAGTCAAGATCGTCAAGAGTCGAGTTTCATGATTTTTGATTTAAGGGTGTGGATAAGACAGGACCTAAGGGTAGCAACGCATAGATATACTCGTAGTTGAAATCATGTTGGTACTTACGGGCTTCTTGGTAACATGTATTGACATGTAATACCATACCACAGACCTGTAGCACTACCATGGGTTGGCATAGAAACGCCACTATAGAAATAGTAAATAGAAAACTATTGTCATTTTGCTAGTGAATAACTAAACTACTATCGTTACGGTGTTTCTTGACAACGTCTGTCAAATTAATGACTCATGGGACCGAATTTGTATGGCAATAGATAATAATGACATTCGCTAGCGATTTGATTTCGATAGGTTTTTTACGTATCGAGTTACGCCACTACGGATTTTAGTTCTACGAGTAACCACCAGAGGCGCTGTACAATTTTTCATACATTTATTTTACGCAGTCGCTAGCGAGTAATACTTTTGTAAACTCATGGTAGTGCTAAAGTAGCACTATATTTGTTTCATACACATAAACGATTGTGGCATCTTTTGTTTTTACGCCCGTGTGAATATTAGAAAATGTAAGATATATCTTTAAGTTAATAATACAATATTACTCATGTGTTTAATGTACGTTAAGTATTTAATTTAACCTTTATGAACTGACTACAACATTAATTGTTATTCAATATTATCCAATTTGTTTCAACGAATAGAGTGTGCATTGTATTATTATGCACGCTCGATCTATTTCGATTGTTGTACAATTTAGTTGATATTGCAAACGGCCACAGCTTTGATTAAACTAGGAAATGCTTTAGTTTCCTATTAAGTTACATCTTAATTATTTAACTTACGTATCTAAATCTAAATATTTTTATATTTCTTAAATTTTAATTGGACTTCATACAGGTTATACTAAATGTCAAAAGAGACTTACCTAATGATACTGTTCAGATATAACTTGATTTCAAAAGAAGAAACTTTCTTAATGATATATGGGCTGTTAGGTACCTTTATTTCGACTAAGTTTTGCAATATGAAAATCATATAAATGACGTGGACAGAACAAAAACCTTATTAAAAAGGTACACATATATGATTGTTTCTAAAAAACATACCATAACTGGAATAGACGACAAAGTAAGCGCGGCGTAGTAAGCCTTCAAACTGTACCAGCGGTTGAAGTACTCTCTACGCAGCATCCGCATCTCTAGTGGAACTGGAAAAGATATCATTGTTAGAAATTAAACTTAACATGAGACGGTCTCGAGCATTTTAAAGTAAAATTCCGGGGTACCGGATAACATCGCGGTGCCAATCTCCGATCCTTCGAAAGAGTGTGTGCAGTAAGGAATAAGTACCGGCAAGAAAACAATGATAAGTCGAAATGATTATCACGAGGGATCTTATAAAACTAAGTTATCCAAAATGCTATCAAAGTGTGTGAAATCAAAATTCTACTTCGTATTCTAATTCTAATTCTACTATTTCGTACTTAGCAATATAATAATGAAAAGTTGATTATAAAAAGGGTTCTATAATAAATCTAAATACATTATAACCAATATTATCAATATTTACAATCCAATACAGAACACATTTATATTATTAAATAATAGACCACTTTCGCAAATGATATCCCTTTGGGACACAGGCATGAACAAAAGTCAGTCAATTCAATAAGCCACACCACAATGTAATCAGTGACGTAAAATCCTACAAAATTTCCCTATTGTCGTCAGGGAATACTGATACCGAACAAAAAATGTACGGAAACTTTTTGTTATGCATATTTTTGTTGAATATTTCCGCTTCGTTCGCTAGCAAGGCCGTTGCGGATCCAATATGCAACGTGGAATTAGTTATGTATGTAAATTTTGAAATTCCTAAAAAGATCTTTCCCAAAATGATTGCACTGTCTCCGGAGTCGCTTGCGGCAGTGAGGCGTTAGAATTTGTACGCAGCTTTTACGGGATATAGACGAAATTTGCATATTCAATTTTAGAAAGTAGACAAAAAGTTTTAGTGCGTATTTGTTTCTCTCTAGAGTCCTAATGCACGAAACTTGTAGATTTTATTAGCCAACTAATGGATAATTTGTAAAACCGTGTACTTGATAAAGCTAATCATTAAGCCCCATACATCAACATATTACTCATTATTTCGCATACGGTACCAAGAGATCTTCTTATATATACTTACAGATCAAAATAGGAACCATGACGTAAGTGTACATGAAGAAGACCAGGCAGCTTAGACAGAACTTGAAGTTTACTACGGGTTGGTTGCCATCGTTGCCCACGTGGAAGAATATACCGCCCAGCAATAAAGCAGACATCACGTGGTGCGCGAATTGGATCCATAAACTTATCTGGAAGGAAAGAAGGAACCACTGCAAAATTTGGATACCTAAACATGTAGTATCAATCAATAGGTACTAATATTGTAAGTGAGAAGGTAATTTTCAGCTTTCATGTATAAAACACTGGATTGATTTTGATAAAATTGAATACTATACCATTTCTACATTACTTAATTCTTTTTTTACTTAATGGATATAGCAAATGAACACAAAGGTAGCTTTTTTCAATGATAAGTGATCGCTGTGTTTCATATGTAATCAATTATAAATATCAGTTGCCTTGCTACCCTTCAAGGGTCAGTTGGAACCCTCCTTCTCTTGTATACATTTCTTATCGCACTCGTCATACTTCAACATATTAATACACGTTATTTGGTAGAAATAGCGCAAAGGCAGATCTGCACCACGAAGGATTTTACGATTTTTAATACGACTGCATTCCTGCTTCCTACATCTTTTATATGGAATTTAGATTAAAAGGAAAACTTACAATGTTTCTCCTGTTCTGCATGAACATACGCTTCGTTAATATTTTAAATTGCGTAGAGAATGTCGTCGGAAACTCCATATTTTGTGTCTGTTCTTTGGCGACGTGCTCTACGAATATTCTTTGGATGGAATCATCTGAATGTAGTACAGGTTTTCTGTAAAATGTTAGAGCAATTGTTTTTTACATTTAAATTTGTATTGCATTAAGTGTTTGATTTAAGAACTAAATATTATGTACCATAAAAGTGGTATGCAAATTCTTCCTATTAATACCTCAATACTGGTTACGAGTCTTTGCCCAAAGCTAGGGGAAGCCTGGATTAAAATCATCGTGCTCTTACGCCAGATTTCACTTTCACTTGATATTAAACTTACCTTCCACCTCTGACTTGCATTCTGTCCAGTTTTCTTGTTAATTTCCCATTATTGCATAGTTCTGACATATGTGCGGCAGCTTCCGAATCTCCAAGGAGAGTCTCCAATACAAAATCAGCCGGATTGTGCGTGGTGGGGCAAATGTGACCAACTTCTGACATATATGGGACCATCAGGGGCGCGGCACCCTAAAAATACAAAATTATGACATATAACTTACTCTCTTCATATCTAGGTACATTTATCGAGGATGTAGGATTATTTTCGTTTCTTTTTCTTATCAGCTTTCTACTGTGATATTTTTTTTGTAATTGGCATCAAATTATATTATAAAAGTACAATAAATACAATGAGACCATAGCTGAAATAAAGAGAATACGACGGCTAAGGAGGTTGAGATTCAGTAATTTAACTTAATCGACTCCCGAGATATACTGTTATAGGTACCCAACGTTGGAAAGCTTTTAAGTTTGAAACGGCCTAATGTGAAACAGTAAATCTTACACATACTCCACTTTATATCGACATGCGTGCACTAAAATTTTATAACATACTCAAGCGTTTGATTTCATTGTTCATTTGAATTCAGAAAATCCTAGTTTTAAATGAAAAATGTACCTTACACAATTTGGTGCAATGCAAGCAAAATGCTATGTGTTATTACATGTCTTTAGTGTGATAAATTTTGATTAGCTTACCAATAGGTACAGCACGATAATATGAGAGTCATCTTCGCTAAAAACGCAACTCTACCTATAGGTACTCCTCCAATCTTAAAATAGATAGGCATTTAACACATATAAAAACATATGTACATAATATGACTAATTTATCATTATACGAGTAAGTAAAATGGTTTTACATTTTAACTTTTTTTCTTTTTGGGAGACCTTAGCAAAATAAGTAATAAGCGAAATATAGCGACGATTAAGAAAAAATGAAAGAGCAATGAAGCTAAGACGTTCTCGAGAGTGTTTGTGAGACGGGTTATTTTGAAATCTTCAAGAGCTTATACTTTGAAAGAAATAGTAATTGCACAATTGACAATAATAATTGCACGTTGCGGTACTTTTTGATCGTTCGTTCTTTTTCACTTCAATAACGCGTTTTTTGAAATGAACTATTTCGTTTTATACAGTAAATGCCCAATTCAAAAAACAATAGAACTTGTAAGTACCAATGATTTACAAAAATGTGTATATTTAATGTGAAGGGAAAATATGATGGGTTAACGAAAAAAACATAGATAAAATATACATGTGGGAGAATGCTTCATTTCATATATAAATATTCCGTTTTTAAAATCACATGATATTCATTTCAAACTACCGCTCCGTATTAACAATTGGCTACCTGTATCATGTGTACGAACCCTTAGGGTTCGTACACAAAACTGCGATGCGACGTCGCATCGCAAAAATCTGCGAGCTCCCTCGACGCATCGCAAGAACTTGCGAATTGATTCGCATCGCACAGTGGTTGTTGTTGTTGGTCACCCTGAGAGACGCTACGCCGCACGATATCGCACCGCAGCAATTCGCATCGCAATTTTCTGCGTTGCGAATTCGCATCGCGTCGCATCGCAGTTTTGTGTTCGAGCCCTAAAAAAGGGGCGCGCAACTGTCAACAGATCAGAAGTTGTCCAATAGCGGGCACGGCACGGTGGTGCTCTGAACTGTTTGGTGTTTTGCTTGGGTGTTATTGTTACTATGGTGGCATTAACGCTTATTCATTTAATTATTTTAACTAACTATATTTTTATAAATATTGGTTAAATTAGTTGAATCGAAATACCATTGTAGATGTACCTACCGGCGCGCCCACATACAATGAATGTCATTTTTGTTTGTAAGATATCAAAAAATAACTGTTAAATAAAAAACAAAGGTCGAATAAAGACTCGTTTTTTATATCGGGGGAAAACGTAAATACAAAGTCAGCCTACTTTCCTAGCCTACTTCTTGTTCATAACTTTACTTAAGGACAGCTGTCCGTAATTTAAAAAGAATTACGAGTGAAGTGAGCTCTGATCTAAAGAAATAATGTGACATTTTTCGCTTCAACTGTAGGATCTGGGTTTTTCCGATTGATAAGGGATAGAATAAATTACACTTTTCAGGAAAGTAGTTTGAAATTGTTTTATTGTATTTTACACTTCCATATTGCAACTACGTTATTTACGTTTCTTCGTAATTACATCTTCACACATATTCAATAGTGTAGTTGGGTTAGATAAACTCAACTTCTCTAACACAGTGCTGTGCGTCTAGATAACGTAATTCCTTTATTTTTTGTTATTTTACTCCAGATTCATCCCTTGCGTATTTTTGTTCGTCACCTATTTTTGCTTTTTCCTAATAGAAGTGTTTAATGTTGATGTGATCTACTTCGGGGTGTCGTAAAGGTGTATACACGAGGCTCCTTGACTGGCTTCAGAATAAGGTACGCATTTGATCAATCATTCAAGTGTCTAGCGTCTATAAGTATGCTCGAATCTTACAAATATGATATTCATAGCAGACGAGCATGCAGGCCACCTCATGGTAAGTGGCTACTGCCGCCCATGGATATCTGTAATCAAACCCAGATGGGATTAGACATTCCTACCTGAGGTCGGCTACAGATACGCCGCTACTCCTGAGGAATAAGCTGGGACGCCCCGGAGAAGTATGTCTCCCTTACCAAAACCTTCAAACCAGAACACAGCAGCGCTTAACACTGCTGTTATAGTATGAGGCAAAAATACGAGTAGGTGTGGCAGTGGTGTCGCCGGAGTCGAACCATAAAGGTAACCTCTGATACTTATTATAAGTATTTCATAGTAGCGTTAAGTCAGATTTCCATACTACAAAGTTGCTCAAACAACGTGCTACATTCTATGAGTTATAAGTCCTAACCTACGTAGGTAGCAAGTTTGATTTCAAAGCCACGTTCAAACTTCGAGTTAAATTATAGATATGGTATGTTCAAATACAACTCTGCCGTTAGTTAGTATATTGAGTTTCTTTGTAGTATGGTTACAGTCACGGTAAGTTCAGATACCAAGTTTTGGCGTAACATTCTCCCTTCGAGTTTTCTTCAATCAATTAATTAAGGTAATTAAAACAGCATAAGTGTTGCTGTGTGCTGGTTTAAAGAGTGTGGTTATGTCACAAGTTATAGTCCGCGCCAAACTCCTAGACCGCTCTGAAGTTGTTGCGAGCAGGTGTAGTCATACAATTACATATATTCAGAGCGGACTAGCAGTTTTACGCGGACTATACACGAATGGATTTGACTTAGTCTTTGGGGATTGTAATTTTGATTTGAGTCTCGGGTAGTAGGTAGTTAGGTACTCCGATTCTATTAGTAGTAGATTACAGAAATCCATGGATGGGAGCGACACTTACTATCAAGTAGACTGCTCAAGTAGTCTGCATGATAGTTTGCCATTTTATAAGGATAATATTGGCAACGTTCTCTTGTTAGATTTATTTCCTTATAAGAGGGATGACTCATTACTAATATATAGACTAAGAGTACTATTACTATGTAGTCTATTTACTATATACCTACCTAGTGCTATATATTGCAAAATGCGCCGTCTGTCGCGCGAATACCAAATTAATTAAGTCACATGCAAAAATCATAGCTTGAACTGAATAAGTATTATATTTGGGTCAAGAGGTTTTTGATTGGCATATTCACAACTCAGTTAATTAGTCGCTCGCAAGACAATCAAACTTGGTTATTGGAGGGTTACTTTGGCACTGTTGAACTACATTACGAAGTATGTTTGGGTGTAATGTTAAGTTTAGTGAGATATTATGACATGAACGCTTACAGGGTTATGACAATGACGTATCAAAGATGATATGACGTCAATATTTAACATTTTTATTAAAAAAAACAGAGCACCAACAAGATTGCAAATGAGATTAGAGTCGTAAGTTGGCAATGGGTCGTTCCTAACATCCTACCGCTGAGACCAAGTTGGACTCGTCATGTAAGAGTGCCTGATTTATTACATATTTAAACGAAGACGGAGCTTTAAAACACTTAAACAATATTATACACGCTGTGGACAATACTTTAATTCAGAGAGAAGACCCGTAATCAGCAGCGGATCAGTAATAGTTTCATTATAGTATTTTATTTCATACACACTTTATAATATAGACTTTATAATATAAATATATTTTATAAATAAGATTTTACAAAAAAGGTCATGTAGAGATACCTGTCTACCTAATTAGCGCTCGTTTAAAAACCTAATTATGAATTGCTTCGTAATTCGGTTAGAACCTTATTTCAGTGTATCTGGCCCGCTTATTACAAACAATGTTTATACAATTACTTCTCAATTTAAGTATCTTTGAAGTGGCAGTTTATTTTGGATAATGTTTTCATAGCAATTTCAAAATTTTCCAAGAGTTTTGGCTTTAATATTTAGCTGGATGATAAGATTATTATTTCGTACAACATTATTATATTCTGTAATATAAGTGTTTCAACTTGTGATGTCAAGGTTACTTTAATGTTATAGTATTATATTGTAATATAATATTTTTAATCGACGTGAATAGAAGATAGACATTAACCGAAAAATAACGAGCGTTAAGTTGGAACGCCTCGGCATGCCTCGCTTTCCTTCAATTAAAATATACATAAAGGTATTTAATATTCTTACATCACAATTACTATTACATTAAATTTAGAGGTAGGTAATTACCGTCTGCAATTATATCAGGACAAAAGCGTAATTTTTGCACGTTGTAAGATAATTATACTCATTGTATTCAAATTGTGCTGGACTTATATTTGACAATATTCCGTTTGAATGAAGAATTGCATGGATAGGAAAATGGCCAAATATTATAAATTAAAATATTTTTCTCAATCGAATTTATTTAGATTATTATTTATTACATAAAATTGGAGAAGGACCATGGATTATTACTGCTCAATTTCATATAAATCGATTGACTACTCTATTTAACAAATAACAATAACGCTTCGGATTTTTTTATATTTAAAACTGGTATGTTTGAGTTTTATTGATTTCAGTACGATTCCGTCGAAGGCGCTTATCAACTCGCTGTAAAGACCAAGTTGTTTGCCGCCTGAGTTCACATTCGTATTAGTAAGTCGTCCGTCGACTATATTCGAGCGCTAGATTCGGGCTATTCCGTAAGCGACGGTCTACAGAACTTTCCTGAGGGCGGTAGTCAACAGCGGCAAGTTGAGTATCTCGCTGAAGTAGCTCATCGTATGTGGCAGTCGACTTGTTGTAAACTATCTAACACGGAGTCAGTCTCGTAATCACGTTAGGAAGATGAAATAATATGATATGTACGAGAACTTACTATGGAAGAAGATACTTATGTATTCTATGCTATATGTTTGCTATGTCGCGTCCCTAGATATTGTGTAGCTCATTTATTTCCTTACGGTTACAGCTTGCGTCATGAACATTGGGTAGGTAAACCTTGAAAACCCATGGTTACGAGTATTTGATTAAATACAATATTTTACGCTGATAGGTTCTTGATTGCCGAGTTTCGTACACACTAGGCTACCACTGCTTTTTAAATTATAGATAAAAATATCATATAACATGAAACATGCAACCACTGCATACTATACGTTTGCGTTAAGTTTAATCGAAATGGACACCCCGCGCAACGCTTCATATTTGGATTTTCGGCTGGCGGACGATGGAGCGCGAGCGAATCACCGGAAAATTCCCTTGGAAATATTCCAGTGTCACTCAACCGAAGAGTATTTTTCCATTTGGAATATACATAATGTTGTCCGTTTTATATAACAGCGCCTTCTATGCTAATGATTTCTGATTGATGATTATGATTTGTAGCCTTATACACCCCGAGACGTGTACATAGAATCTAGTTAAAACTAAAGTCGTTATTTAGATTGTCTGGTGTAGGACCTGCAACCTTCCGCTTATAAGTCTTTAATATTAATAAATTCGATTGGAACAATTGATTTGTTTTAATTAAAATTAAAACAACAATTTATGAAATTTAATGTAATAATATACCTAATTTAATTTGTGCTAGAGAAGTAAACACTTAACTCTTAAGGTTCACTCAAAAGTTAAGATTTTTAAAAGTATTTTACTACCTACCTACTTCTTCCAAGGCTGTATTTGAAGATTTTTGATAATATACTTAAACGTCAATCTCGACGAACCTTTAAGATTATTTTAAAAACTGTTTAGTTCAGCTACTTAAGTTATTGAAAAAATCGTTTAAGTTTTAAAACAATACATTGAGAAACACTGTCAGCCATTCTGAACGAGACGAACTTCGAATTATGAAACCGATTAATCGGTCGAGAGTTAAATTGTCCGCGAAATTAACGACTTCTCATAATTAACGACTTCTCATAATTTCGCGCTGCGGTCACTTGAATTCTTAATTAATTTGATTAAAGCGCACTGTAGCAGCTACTCCGTTTGACAAATTTAACGACGGCGCCTGTTTCTACAACTGTAGCCACGTTGCTGTTGACAAATTTGTCAATCTTATAAATTAACTTTTAAAATAAAAATAAGTTCCTCGATTTAAATGCGTTTGTTTTCTATATGTTTCACTTGTATGATTCTATGAATTAATAAAGATTGTTATTTAAAATGTTTGTTCAAACATTATAGAGAGATATATAAATTGCTGAGAGATGATAGAACCTTTAATGTTTGGTCAGGGGTCAGGGGTCCGCCACACCTATTTCAGGCGTCTAGTAGATATTGTGTTTCAGTAAGTTAGTGAGTGATGCCGGCTAGACACTAGAACTATCTTAGTACTTATTGTACCTTTATTGAATCAAGTTATATGTGTGTACATCCATTTTTCAGCCCACTCGACTGAAACGATTTTTATGGTTTTTCGTCGGCTTTCACCAAGTTCGTCCTAAAATTTTCCTTAAATTTCAGTGATTTTTATGAAGTCATGAAAAATTTATGCTCATAGCTTGTGTTGCTCGCTCACTGAATGGTTAAAGCAGTTACATAATTAAAATAAAAAAGAAGGAAATTATGTTCTGCATAAGTACCTACCTAAATGACAGAAGTAGATACTTATTGCCATAAATCGAATCTATATTCGATCCAGACAGAACCTGTTATATATGTGGTATGGAGTTGGTTACATGGTTAATGGTTACACCTATGAGTAGCAGTGACCAATTACCATAAGGTGGACAGAATGCTCACTAATTTTAATCTTATATAACAATTATTCGCTCTCTGATGAAGGAACGAAAAACAGTATATCATTGAATTACAATATCTATTAAACAACATTATACTTAGGTATTCATTTTAACCTTTAATAAGAAACTAGGTATCGCTTGTGTGCGCTCGCTGCTAAAGCAGCTCGCGAAACGGTTGTCTTCTTTAGTTTTGCGTGCAAAATTTTTTTACATTTTTTACCCGATATTGAAGTTTTATTAATTCTGTTTGGGGCTGTTTGGAAAAGATATGAGTTAATATTTGCAAATTACCAAGAATTTGGGTCGTGATTTTTTTGTCTATAAGCCATACATTTTAAAGACATAATAAGGAGACTTGAAATATTATATACAAAAATAACTATTAATAAAAATTGTTATTTCTTGTATGACAACACTAAAATATTTTTTTACCAAAATGTGCAGACTATTAGTATCTACCAATGCCTCATACATTTTAATGGCATCAATACAAGACAACAGCTTTAAATATTACATACAAAAGTACATATGTATGAAGATTATTATTTTTTGTATGGCAAGACTTAAATATTTTGTTACCTAAATGTGAAGTCTATTAGTACCTACAATCGCGTCATACATTATAAGGTTGTCAAAAATACACAAAAGCTTGAAATATTACATACAAAAATGCATATGTATGAAAATTATTATTTTTTGTATGGCAACACTGAAATATTTTTTTACACATTGGTACAGTCTTTAAGTGCCATTAAGCGCCTCATACAAAAAAATGACGCCAAATGGCGGCAACAGCTTGAAATCTTCGATAATCCTGTAGGAAATGCATTTGTATGAAAACATTTTTTTTGTATATGGCAACATTGGATGTTCGATTTTTTACATAGGGTCCATTTGAAATAAAAAATATCTCCCATACATAACTTATATGCTCTGTCTACGGTTTCCGCCCAAGTACTCAAAAAGTGAAAATCGTGAAAAAAAAATCTGTATCCCAGTGTTGCCAGTTGATTAAGATGAAAATGGTCAAATGTCATTACGGCACCCAAAAAAAATAGTCCTGTGAAAAAAATTCATTTAAAATATTTCTCCTTCTACTTTTTACATTTTTGAATGAAAAGTTCCAAAAAATGTATGAACGATAAAAAAAAAAACTTTACCTGGCAACACTTCGAGCCGAGCTCCATGACAAGACAAGACGGGACTTCGTACCCACCGGCCTCTCATATGCCGCGTCTGCGTTTGCAATATGGGGGTGGGTAGGGATTATTCGGGTCTCGAGGGTACCCTCTTTGCCCGGGCAAATTCTCAAAGGAGTGAATACTCCCCGGATTTTTTAATATTCTTTCATAATAATATAATATTATTAAATAATATTATAATATAATGAGACAACATTAAAATTATACCAACCCCGCTGTTTAGCGGGGGGTACGGAACTCGGTCAAGTTACCAAGCTGGCAGTCCCCCTCCTGATGGTCGGAGAGAGGAACCAACCCCGGGAGCTCCCGCGGGAGCGGCCGCCCCTCAGGTGGTCGATCGTGAAGGGGCGCGAACCCCTTTAGGTGGGAGTGTGGTCCGGCCTCAGCCCGCTCGTACATCGAGCGAGCGAGGCGGACCACAAACTCCTCCACAGACTGAATTTTTAGGTCGCGCTCCAACACGTCGTTCCCGACGTAGCGACCAGCCCCCACGATCGCTCGCAAGGCCAGGTTCTGCTGCGCCTGGAGACGCTGCCGGTTCGACCTAGAGACCAACGCGTACCATGCCGGCGTCGCGTAGGTGAGTCGGGAACGAATGTAGGTCTTGTAGATACCTAGTTTCGTTCGTAACGGTAACCTGGATGTAAGCACCGGTCGGAGCATCGCTCGGGCCACTCGGGCCTGGTGGATCGAGTGCTCCACCTGCGGGGTCATACGCAACGAGCGATCGATGCTACATCCTAGGTATTTAACATGAGTCTGCCAAGCTACCTCCGTTCCCCGGAGACGTAGCGGCGACGGCATAATACGCTTGCGGCTGAAAAGTATTGCGACTGTCTTACCGACATTGACAGCCATGCGCCACTTATCCAGCCACATAGGTAGTAGGTCGAGCAGGCGCTGCATCCTGGCAGCAGCTAGTTCAGCTCGGCGGGATGACGCGAAGTACGCACTGTCGTCTGCGAACAACGCGAGCATAACGTCCCGTTCCCAATCCTCCAGGTGACCGCGAAGGGTGGGAACGTCGTTGGTGTATAGCGAGTAGAGCCACGGCGAGAGGCAGCTGCCCTGCGGCACCCCCGCACATATGGGCCTCGGGTCTGAGGCGACGTCCTCGACCGAAATATAGAACTGCCGCTCACTTAAAAACGATGCTATCAACCGTGTCAGCCCCGCCGGGGCAGGTGTATCCATCATTTTGCACACGAGCCCACTGTGCCATACACGGTCGAACGCCTTCTCTATATCAAGAAAGACGCCGACGGTGTGACGGCCGTAATTAAGCTCGGATGCCAAATGATGGATAACCCGCGTGAGCTGTAGCGTTGTAGAGTGGCCAGCGCGGAATCCGAACTGCTCGTCCCTTATATTAAGGAACGGGCGCAGTCGTTTCAACGCCAGCCTCTCAAACAGCTTGGCTGTGGTTGACAGCAGAGTTATGGGGCGGTAGCTACCCGGGAGACGGCGGTCTTTCCCCGGTTTCGGGAGGACGATTACCTTCCCTAGTTTCCAGATGGTCGGGAAATGGCTGGTGCGAAGGATGCCGTTGTAGACCCGGGTCAGAGCGACCAGGGCCCCTCGGGACAGCATACCAAGCGCCATGTTAGGGATCCCATCGTGGCCTGGAGCCTTACGCCTGGATAGACGTGAGGCCGCCTTCCTTACCTCTGTGGGAGAGATGAACTCAATCCCTTCGAGTGCCGGAGTCGGACCCCTAAGGAAATCCCTGACTCTACCCTCTACTTGCTCATGGTGCGCGGAGACGTACGGTGCGGGTGGGTGCGGTGAGAATTGCACTTGCATGTACTCCGCAAGCACCTCCGCGCGGTCCTTTGCTGCGTGGACCCGCCGCCCCTCGCCATCTAGGAGGGGGGTGACGGGGACCTTAGCTCGAGTCAGCTGTCTGTTCAAATGGTGAAGTGACGTCTGCGTCTCGCTCGCCTGGTCGATCCTCATCTCCCAGGCGGCACCTCGCAGCTCCGCCATCTCAACAGACAGCCGCTCGGCCAACGCATTGAGGTCACGCTTGACCCGGGGGCATCGGGTGCGCGCCCAGAGCTCACGCAGTCTACGCTTTTTAGCGAGGGCCTCGCTCAGACGAGCTGGGAGAGGTGTTGAGTAGCGACCCGCCTCCACAGGAATCTGGGTGGTCGAGGCCGCCAGGGCATTCTGTATAGAGGTTTGTAATACCTCGGTGGCGGCCTCGATTCCCTCGGGTGAGGAGAGAGGGCCGCTGAATTTAATAGCTGTTAAAAGGTTCTTAAATTTCTCCCAGTCCGTCTTACTGCGGGCTCTGGGGGGCTCTACACACGCCGCCCCTACACCAAGGGTGACCAAGATGGGCAGGTGTTGTGTGTCTAGGTCATACAACACCTCCACGTGGACTGGACACGGGAGGTTCTTGTGAAATACTATGTCCAGGACATCGGGACGGTGGGACTCAACCGAGGGGATATGGGTGGGAGCCTCGGGCCCCTGTACCTCATACCCTTTGGCCTCGGCGTCTAAGTACAGCTTCCGACCCGCGGGGCTGATGACTCTAGAACCCCACGCCAGATGTTTTGCGTTGAGGTCACCAGCCACCAAGGTCGGAGCACCACCGTCCAAGATGTTATGGATGTCCTGCGGGTCAAATTGGGGACCTGGCGGGCGATATGCCGCGTAGAGACGCAGCTCTCCTTCCGCCACTTTAAGTGCGACCCCTATAGAGCGCGTAAACTTAAAGGGCGGTAATGACAACTCCTCGTGCATTACGTCGTGACGGACCGCCACCGCGGTGCCCCTGTAGGGGAGCCCCTCTGGTGTGGTCTCGTCTCGCCGATACACGTGGTAGTTGGGCAACTTCAGGTCGAGGCCTGGCCGCAGCTTGGTCTCGCCCAGGAGCACGACATGTATGTCCTGGTCGTGTGCGAGACGTCGCAGCGCGCTCAGGTGGGATTTAATCCCCCCTGGATTCCAGTACAGCACCCTGAGAGATGCCGCACTGGACTCCAAGGAGGTTGGACACGATCCTACGCACGGCCGTAACAAGGTCCGGGTGCTGGGCCACTGCCTCGCAGATTGCCTGTGCGGCTGTGATGAACACATCTGCGGGCGTGTCCAGCCCGAGGGCCCGAAAGGGCCGCGCAACGGGGATAGGAGTCTGGGAGTGGCGGGGGCGGGGGGTGGGCGGTAGTGTTACCTCGACCCTTGGCCGCCTCTGCGGTCCCTGTCGGCTAGTGCCCTCCACGACGACAGCCTGGGCTGGGGGATGGGCACGGACGGGGCGTGGTGCGTGCTGACGCGGCGGCCGCGCCGGCGCCGCCGCGGACTCATGCGTCTGCGTCGGCGCCGGCCGTGCCGCCGGCGTGGGAGCCTCTGCCACGGCTGGATGCGTCTCGGGTGTCGGGTCGGCTACTATATGATGGGGGGTCGACTCGGCAAGTGGTACCTGCCGGGCCGCCGCCCTCAACCTTTTACGCTTCTCGCGCCGACGTCTGTTAACAACGGCATGCCGCCCAGGCGCCGGCGCGTTTGCGGGTGCCATCAGAGATGCACCAGTCGTGCCAGCATACTCCTCCACGACGCGCACATGGTGCCCCATAGCGGTGGGCGCTCGTCCTCTGGCAGGGGGTACCTGGGGAGGGGGAGCAGCGTTCCGCACTTGGCGTATGCCGGGGATTGGGGGTCGTAGGTGTACGCTCCTGGCACGCGCCACCTTCCTCAGGACCGGGCATCGCCTATCATTGGCGTTGTGCGGCCCCTGGCAATTGGCACACTTGCCTGGAGCGTCTCGCGGGAGAGGGCACTCCCGGGTTGCGTGCGCCTCCGCGCACCGGACACACTTAAGGCGTCGGAAGCAATTGTATGAGGAGTGGCCGAAGCCTTGGCACCTATGGCATTGCGCCAAGCCGCTGCGGCCCGTCCACGCCTCAACAACCACCCCCGGCATGTAGAGTAGCTCGTTGACCCTATAGAGCCTAGCGAGCTCCTCCTGCCCCATGTGGTCCAGTTGCACGTGGAACACGCAGCCGGGCCTACCCTTCTGTGGTGGGATGTGGGTTCCGAAGCGTACAGGGAACCCAAGCCCCCTGAGCGCCTCACACACCCTCTCCGGGTTCGTATCCCCGGGTAATCCACGCACAGCCACCTTAGTGGGGCGGGATTCCCTCGGGGTGTAACAGAACCAAGAGAGGTCCGGCTCAGTTTCCGAGAGGGCGGTCAGGTAGGCTTGGATTACCCTGTATTCTTCCGGGGATGAGGGGCGGAAGCGTATGCCCCTTCCATAGGGCCGAGCGCTAGGCGCCCGGCCCAATCGGGTGTGCAGCGCTTCGAAGTGCTGCACCCAATTAGGCAGCCGTTCCACTACTATGGGCGGATACCCTTTGGCCCTGTCGTCGACTCGATTCCCGCGGGACTCACAGACGACGGATGAGGACGGCGCTGCTCCAGCAGCCGCCATTGGGGGTGGGGTAGGAGCGGCGCTCTGTGGCGCCTGCGCCGACGCTGCCGCGGCATATGAGTGCTCTCGTCTCACTGCTCCTGGTGAGACTGGGCTGCCACTAACCCTGTCCCTATCAGCTTCCATATTTAGCCCTACAGGGGAAGGAGGGCGTGAGGTCGGTGCGGGAATGGCTGGGTCCGCGGGGACCTCGTCGTGAACCGGCGACGACAGCGATCGCGACGCTATCGCCGCGTATGATGTGCTGTCGAGGCCGGCCTCGACGGAAGGCGCCCTCGGGGGCTGTGAGGATGAGGAGGGGGAGCGCGGGGGGGACCTAGACTGCATGAGAGCAGTGTCTACCACAGCCTCTACTTCCTCTATGCTATCCTCAAATTCTTCAGATGAGGAATGGGTCATCTGCTGCTTTAAGGTCGGCACCTTCGCGGGTCGATCTTCAGGCGAGTCGGAGGGCGAGACCCGTCTGGGGATCTTACTCGCCCTCCGAGGCGGCGATGGTGGTGCCGCAGGTGTCGGCTCCGACGGATCTAGGACCGGCATATCCTGTTCGGGTCTTGGGGGCAAGGGCACTTCGTCTTCCTCCTCCTGCCGGGCTCCTGCGGAACTTACTCGGCTGGTGGTGGCGACGGCGGAGCCTCTCCGAGCCCCCTTTCGGCCACTGCTCACCATAACTATGGTGTGCGTGGGTTCCTCAGCTGGTCGAGGCAGTTCACTCCGGGGCGCGAATATATCACGCACCGAGAGGCGTCCACCCTCGTCCCTTTCGAGGCTTCGCGGGTTCGCGCCGGGGGACCGGCGCGCTCCCTCCTTGCTCTTCTCCCGTCGCGCGGCCATCCCTACCGGGGGAAACGCGCTTGTGCGGAGCCCAGTAAGGCGCCAGCGACGACGGCGGTTTTAAATACGCGCGGTCACTCCGGCACTCGCACCCTTTCACACACGAAAGGGACGGGTGTACGGAGACACACTATGGTGTGTTCTCTCGCTCGCACCCCGAAGTGAGACTTTCGGAGGGTACTTACGAAAAGTTGTCCCGGGGGGTACTCGGAGGCTCTTCGTCCGGCTTAGAAGCCTTGGTTCCCCTTGCAATTGGTGCACTGCAATCCAACGTTGCACTGCAATCCAATGAAAGGCAACCAATTGCACTGCAATCCTGACAAGGGCACTCTTTGTGACACACTCGGCACTTAACTTTTGTAGTAACAAAACTTCGTGGACGTTCGAGAGGAAGAGAAGAAGAGCTCCATGACCGCCCGATACAAAGCGACTCGCTCAAATGTTGCCAACCTCAAAATATTTCACTTCGAAAAATGCATTTTTTCGTACATTTTACAAAATGGCTGACACAAGGTGCGCCATCTGATTTAAAAAAAAATAATATTGCCATATGATAAAATTGAGGATACAATCCGGCCAATAAATCAAAAATATCGAAAAAATATTAATAAAACCACCGCGCTACGACCCCACAAACACACCTCGAAAAATGAAAGATTTCAAAGTCAAATATCTCGGCGGCCATCTTGTTTTTCCAATTTTTTCTAATTTTATCGTAACAGTCGTCCTACAATTAGCCGAAAATGACACCAATCTCAGATAGGCGCGCAGAATAAAAAAAAAGTTGAAAATCGCAGGAGGGCCGCCATCTTGAATTTTGTATGTTTCCCATTTTTCCCATAACCACCATAATATACCGAAAAAATATCTCATACATTATTACTACCCCCCACCAATAGTTTAGGCTGGGCTACTCGATATGTCAAAAAAGTGAAAAAAAAAAATCTAGCTCCCAGTGTTGCCAGTTAATTTGGATGAAAATGGTCAAATGTCATTACGACCCCCCTGACAAATACCCATGTAAAATATTTTCATTAAAAATGTTTCTCCTTCTACTTTTTACATTTTTGAATGGAAAGTTCCAAAAAAAGTATGAACGAAGAAAAAAAATCTTAAACCTGGCAACACTTCAAGTCACGCTCCACAACCGCCCCATACAAGGCGATTCGCTGAAATGTTGCCAACCTCAAAATATTTCACTTCAAAAAATGCGATTTTTCATACATTTTACAAATTGCCTGACGAACGATCCGCCATCTGGTTAAAAAATTAAATAAATCCAATTTGGTAAAATAGAGCATATATCCGAGAAAAAAAACGAAAAAAATCAAAAAAATATTTAAAAAAACACATCAGTGCCACCCCGCGAACACACCTCGAAAAATGAAAAATTTCAAACTCAAGTATCTCGGCGGCCATCTTGTTTTTTCAATTTTTTCTAATTTCACCGTATCAGTCGCCCTCAAATTAGCCGGAAACGATACCGATCTTGGATAGGTGCAAAATAAAAAAAAAAGTTGCCCAATCCAGCTCGGCCGCCATCTTGAATTTTGAAAGTTTCAGATTTTTCCCATAGACACGGAGGCAAATAAAAAATTCCACTCATACATCAAACCTACCCCCCACCACTCCTTCAGGTCGATGAAGTCGATTTTTCGTAAAACTGAAAAAAAATTCCTGCGGCCAGTGTTGCCAGTCGACATCGACGAAAATGGTCAAATGTCATTACGACAGCCAAAAAAAATATTCCAGTGAAAAATTTTCATCAAAAATATTTCTCCTTCTAATTTTCATATTTTTGAATGAAAAGTTTGAAAAATTGTAAGAGTGGGGAGAAAAAAACTCAAACCTGGCAACACCTCGGACCGAACCCCATGACCGCCCCGAACAAAGCAAATCGCTCAAACGTTGCCAACCTCCGAATATTTCACTTCAAAAAATCTGTTTTTTCATACATTTTACAAATCGCCTAACAGACGACCCGCCATCTTGTTGAAAAAAAAAAAATCCGATTTGGCAAAATTGAGGATATATCCGAGAAAATTTTAAAAAATGGCAACAAAATATTAAAAATCCCAAGAGATACGACCTCCGAAAAACACCTCGAAAATTGAAAAAATTCAAACTCAAATATCTCGGCGGCCATCTTGGTTTTTCAATTTTTTCCAATTTCATCGTAACACCCACCTGAATATTATTCGAAAAAGAAACAAACATCAGCATAAAGTCAATAAATAAAAAAGTTAAAAATTTTAAATCGGCCGCCATCTTGAATCTATGGCATCTCATATTTTTCCCTTTGCCTCGGGGGGGAGAGGAGAAAACCCGCCATAGACAACAAAGTCGCTCCTAGACGGCAACATGGAGAACGCATGCCATTCCTTACAGGATTATATATATACTAGGTATCGCTTGTGTGCGCTCGCTGCTAAAGCAGCTCGCGAAACGGTTGTCTTCTTTAGTTTTGCGTGCAAAATTTTTTTACATTTTTTCCCCTATATTGAAGTTTTATTCATTCTGTTTGGGGCTGTTTGGAAAAGATATGAGTTAATATTTGCAAAATACCAAGAATGGTCGTGATTTTTTTGTCTATAAGCCATACATTTTAAAGACATAATAAGGAGACAAAAGCTTGAAATATTACATACAAAAATAACTATTTATAAAAATTGTTATTTCTTGTATGACAACACTAAAATATTTTTTTACCAAAATGTGTAGTCTATTAGTACATACAAACGCGTCATACATTATTTCTATATATTATATTATCTATATTAATTCTATACTTATAATAAATCTGTAGAGAGGTCAATTCTGTACAAGAAATATATTTCCAAAATAACTATCAGGGGGTATTTAGGGATCGATACTGATGTCAAGAATGCAATCATTAAAATTTTTGTCTGTCTGTCTATATAACCGTTATAGAAAAAAAAACTACTCGACGGATTTTAACGAAACTTGATACAATTATTTTTCATACTACTGAGCTGGTTATAGTATACTTTTCATCACGCTACAATCAATAGGAGCAGAGCAGTGCAGAAAATATACCTCTTACATTATATCCTTCTTTTGTAAATCGTATATCATATTTATCCTGTCCATCCTTTGAAAATATCCAAATATACCTAATAGATTATGGCCCTTCTTTAGTAAATCTTATATTTTACCCCTCTTTTAAAGTCACAAAAATGTTGAAGATTAATACATTTTGTATACTTTACTTGACTACATACTACATCCACAAAATCTGTGTCTGTGTCTGTTAATAAATAATTATACATTAATACGTAAGAAGAGAATCTAACATCTTACGCCCCTTCCTGCTATGTGCATGGTAGGGCTACACTCCAAAAAGAATAATCACGGATAAAATTCATATAGGTAACTTAAGCCACAAAAAATTTAACACATACAACCAATTAAACTCAAATAAATAGAATACTCCAAAACTCAAGTCATAAAAAAATTTCAAACCAGTTATTGCTTTCTCAACATACCAATAAGTTAACTCATTAAGATTAAATCATATACATTTTTAAACGACTCATAAATTAATTCCGAAATATATACTTATAAACCCTGTAACCGATTTTTTGTATGGCAGCACTGAAATATATTTTCACCCAAATGTTCAAACCATAGATATATTATCCTACTGACGTAGGGTTCAAACTGTTAGTAGCTAACAACGCCACGTATTAGGTAATAACTTCAAAAGGAGACAACAGTTTTAAATATTACATACAAAGATGCATGCGTATAAAAAATATTATTTTGTGTACGGCACCACTGATTTTTTTTACCACAATGTGAAATCTATTGATACCTACAAACGCATCGTACATTTTAATGTTGTCAAAATATACAACAGCTTGAAATATTGCATACAAAAATACATATATATGAAAATTATTATTTTTTGTATTGCAACATTAAAATATTTTTTACCAAAATGTGCAGTTTATTAGTACATACAAACACGTCATATATTATAGGGTTGTCAAAAATATACAACAGCTTGAAATGTGACATACAAAAATGCATATGTATGAAAATTATTATTTTTTGTATGGGAACACTGAAATATTCTTTTACCCAAATGTTAAAACTGCTAGTATCTACAAACGCCTCTTACATTGGAATGACATCAAAAGGAAACAACAGCTTGAAATATTACATACAAAAATACATCTGTATGAAAATTAATATTTTTTGTATGGCAACACTAAAATATTTTTTTACCAAAATGTGTAGTCTATTAATACATACAAACGCGTCATACATTATAGCGTTGTCAAAAATTTACAACAGCATGAAATGTAACATACAAAAATGCACATGTATGAAAATTTTTATTTTTTGTATGGCAACACTGAAAGATTTTTTTACACATTGGTACAGTCTATAAGTGCCATAAAGCGCCTCATACAAAAAAATGACGTCAAATGGTGGGAACAGCCTGAAATCTTCGATAATCCTGTAGAAAATGCATTTGTATGAAAACATTTTTTTTGTATATGGCAACATTGGATTTTCGATTTTTTACATAGGGTCCATTTGAAATAAAAAATATCGCCCATACATTACTTATATGCTCTGTCTACGGTTTCCGCCCAAGTACTCAAAAAGTGAAAATCGTGAAAAAAAATTCTGTATCCCAGTGTTGCCAGTTGATTAAGACAAAAATGGTCAAATGTCATTACGGCACCCATAAAAAATAGTTCTGTGAAAAAATTTAATTACAAATATTTCTCCTTCTACTTTTCACATTTTTGAATGAAAAGTTTCAAAAAATGTATGAAGCATGAAAAAAAATCTTTACCTGGCAACACTACGAGCCGAGCTCCATGACCGCCCAATACAAAGCGACTCGCTCAAATGTTGCCAACCTCAAAATATTTCACTTCGAAAAATGCATTTTTTCGTTCATTTTACAAAATGGCTGATACAAGGTCCGCCATTTGGTTTAAAAAATATAACATTGCCATATGACAAAATTGAGGATACACTCCGGCCAATAAAAAAAAATGTCGAAAAAATATTAATAAAACCATCGCGCTACGGCCCCACAAACACACCTCGAAAAATGAAAGATTTCAAACTCAAATATCTCGGCGGCCATCTTGTTTTTCCAATTTTTTCTAATTTTATCGTAACAGTCGTCCCACAATTAGCCAAAAATGACACCAATCTCAGGTAGGCGCGCAGAATAAAAAAAAAGTTGAAATTCGCAGGAGAGCCGCCATCTTGAATTTTGTATGTTTCCCATTTTTCCCATAATCACCATAATATACCAAAAAAATATTTGATACATTATTACTACCTCCCACCAATAGTTTAGGCTGGGCTACTCGAAATGTCAAAAAAGTGAAAAAAAAAATCTAGCTTCCAGTGTTGCCAGTTAATTTGGATGAAAATGGTCAAATGTCATAACGACCCCCCTGACAAATACCCATGTAAAATATTTTCATTAAAAATGTTTCTCCTTCTACTTTTTACATTTTTGAATGGAAAGTTCCAAAAAAAGTATGAACGAAGAAAAAAAATCCTAAACCTGGCAACACTTCAAGTCACGCTCCACAACCGCCCCATACAAGGCGATTCGCTGAAATGTTGCCAACCTCAAAATATTTCAATTCAAAAAATGCGATTTTTCATACATTTTACAAATTGCCTGACGAACGATCCGCCATCTGGTTGAAAAAATAAATAAATCCGATTTGGTAAAATTGAGCATATATCCGAGAAAAAAAACGAAAAAAATCAAAAAAATATTTAAAAAAACACATCAGTGCCACCCCGCGAACACACCTCGAAAAATGAAAAATTTCAAACTCAAGTATCTCGGCGGCCATCTTGTTTTTTCAACTTTTTCTAATTTCATCGTATCAGTCGCCCTCAAGTTAGCCGGAAACGATACCGATCTTGGATAGGTGCAAAATAAAAAAAAAAGTTGCCCAATCCAGCTCGGCCGCCATCTTGAATTTTGAAAGTTTCAGATTTTTCCCATAGACACGGAGGCAAATAAAAAATTCCACTCATACATCAAACCCACCCCCCACCACTCCTTCAGGTCGAGGAAGTCGATTTTTCGTAAAACTGAAAAAAAATTCCTGCGGCCAGTGTTGCCAGTCGACATCGACAAAAATGGTCAAATGTCATTACGACACCCAAAAAAAATATTCCTGTGAAAAATTTTCATCAAAAATATTTCTCCTTCTACTTTTCATATTTTTGAATGAAAAGTTTGAAAAATTGTAAGAGTGGGGAGAAAAAAACTCAAACCTGGCAACACCTCGGACCGAGCCCCACGACCGCCCCGAACAAAGCAAATCGCTCAAACGTTGCCAACCTACGAATATTTCACTTCAAAAAAATCCGTTTTTTCGTACATTTTACAAATCGCCTAACAGACGACCCGCCATCTTGTTGAAAAAAAAAAATAAATCCAATTTGGCAAAATTGAGGACATATCCGAGAAAATTTAAAAAAATGGCAACAAAATATTAAAAATCCCAAGAGATACGACCTCCCAAAAACACCTCGAAAATTGAAAAATTTCAAACTCAAATATCTCGGCGGCCATCTTGGAATTTCATCGTAACACACACCTGAATATTATTCGAAAAAGAAACAAACATCAGCATAAAGTCAATAAATGAAAAAGTTAAAAATTTTAAATCGGCCGCCATCTTGAATCTATGGCATCTCATATTTTTCCCTTTGCCTCGGGGGGGAGAGGAGAAAACCCGCCATAGACAACAAAGTCGCTCCTAGACGGCAACATGGAGAACGCACGTCATTCCTTACAGGATTATATATATATAATAATAATATGGGTTTTTTAGACGTGATTAGAACGTAGTAATTATCCAGATTTTTATTCGATTTTTTTTGAGACTTTAATGACGTCAATACGTTTACTGATTAATGTTTTTAGTCCGATTTACTAAGTGCCAACAAGTCATAAATCTCGTAAACCAACAGATGTTATCTACATGTCTTAATGTACATTTTTGTAATTTATCTCCACATTCATTAAATTCTGTGATTTAATTGACCAATTTATCGTTTACTTGATTAATGAATACATCCGTATACGCCGACATTAAAGCGTTACTAGTCAAGTTTTAAACCAGTATGAAATAAGTTAGGTACATGTTTTTAAAAACATCAAATTTAATTGCGTAAATGAGTCGCTGATATTTGATTTTTTTTTATGTAACCAATATTTTGTCGCTAACGATATCTAGGTCAAGGATGATTTTTTTAAATGGGTCTTCTGGCCCAAATCTATAAGGTATAGCGAAAAATGCTGAAAGGAGTTACGAGGCCAATTTTGATAAAAACTAAAACTGCATTATTCGTGTCGTTGAACTTCGTTTGCTACTTGTTTATTAAAAAAAGTAAATCTTATACGAGTATATTAAATTCTCGTGTCACAATGTTAGTTACCGTACTCCTCCGAAACGGCTTTACCGATTTTCACCAAATTTGATATGCATACCCCTAAGTGATAAGGGTTGTTCACCCTTATTTTTTTTATTTATATGGCAATACAACGTTTGCCGGGTCAGCTACTCGTAGTAACATTTTTAAGTATTTAATTTTCTGATATTCCTTTCACTTTCACTTTAAATGTCGTGGATAGTTCTAACAAACAAAATATCTCGGAGAGGAAAGTATAGACCTGCCTTAACCGGGACTCGTCTGAGACTGTAATGAGTTTCCTTTGGAAGGAAATAATTTACTACGCCTTAGGATCTTTGTTCAAGAAACGCGCAATGTACCAAAATGTAATTAATTTACATTTAAGCGAGCAAACGAGCGCTTTTATTGCTAGTTATAATTAAATCAGTTTGCATAACCAAAAGACGAACCTCCACGATATTAAATTTTGCGCTAAACAAAAAGTTATAAGTGCAAACGATTTATTTTACATTTTATATATTACATAAGATATATTTTTGAATTAAAACATCTAGTGTAGATTTTTGATGTGAAACATCTATAGCCGCACGTAAAAAAGATTTCTGGCGTGGCGACGATTACCTTTAACTACATAGACAAATGTTCTATAAGGGACAGAGCTATTAGAACAATGTGATAAAAAAAGACAACTAGTGTTTGACCTTGCGTTTCAAGTGTACGCAAACGTAAATATTGACCATGGAATATAGTGACCAATTATTACTTCAGTCAAAACGGGACATCGATGTTTTTATGTCAAATACTTTTTACTTGAAAAAATATAGTTAGAAATAATAAAAAACACGATTTTATGATAAAATTAACTAAAAAGTAGAAAATAATTTTCAATCTAGGAATCATTTAAGGAAAAGTAAATAGTATAATTGTGCAAAAAATGTGGGGCGCTTTATGAAAACTGATAAATGGAGCACCCCATGTTTTTTTCACAATTATAATATTTACTGTTACTTAATTGACAATGGCAACGGTTCATTTCGGAGACAACGGCACGAAGCATCGAAAAAAGGGACTGTCCCGTTAAAAACGGGACGTATGGACGTATATTTCTCATTGATACTCATGCTTGTCAAAGACAATGAAATAATGGAACAGAAGGTAAAAAATGTCCAGAACTGTCGATAATAGTTTTAGTACATCGTTTACGTAGAAATGTTATAGTACAGTTTAACTAAATAAATTATTATTATATAAATATATAATTTGATGAAAGAATGTATCTATACAGATGTATCGACTGGTTTAAAATATACGATTTAAAAATTGTTTATATTTATTATCGTATATTAGTAAAGATTACTCACTCCTAACAACTAAAATGTACCCAGTTTTGAGAATTGAAATAGTTGCGTAAAAAAGTTTTGCCACGTCTCCGTGCTAAAATGTCCCTAAAATATTTGAAATAATTATTTATCTATTATGTAAATTACGCAGTATTCGTTTTTTATTTGTAAATTTTCTCTAAAAATGTTTTTATTTGTCAAGAATTCAAAAAAAACTTACTAATAAGCCGTTTGTGGCTTCATTCAATTTCAAGGCGGCGAAGTATCTTTACTAATTTATGTTTATTATTTTCAGTTTTATTTTACACACGACCATTAATTGCAAAGTTGTGTACATTTTATAAATGTACTAGCTGACCCAGCAAACATTGTGTTGCCATATAAATAAAAAAAATGTTAAGGGTGAACAACCCTTATCACTTAAGAGATATGAAAAATAGATAGATAGTAGCCAATTCTCAGACTTACTGAATATGCATATAAATTTTGATGAAAATCAGTAAGAGCGTTTCGCAGGAGTACAGTAACTAACATCGTGACATGCGAATTTTATATAATCTTACCGTGGTCTTTTTGAGGATTAATTTCTGGCTATACAAAGATTGTTTATTAAATTATGTTTAGGTTAATTTATTCAATTAAAGAAATTTTAAAATACCGTATACTATCCTATATAAATTTTATGGTAATATTTTTTATTATTTACCACAGATATCGAAGAAAATTTAGAGATTAGGATACAGAATTTCCCATATATCGATTTTATTTTATTAAAATAAACTATAAAAAGTTATATTTTGACTAAAACACACTAATATAAAAATTAAGCAGTTGGATCTTAAACTATAACATACACGTATGAACATCGTGAGCTTCAATAAAATGTCACTTCTGTTCTGTTGATCTATGGTCATAGATCAATGAAAATTTTTTCATTGATCTATGACAGTTCAATTCAATCAATGAAAGTTTTTGTCAATGAAAGTGATAAAGACGCAAAATGCATGGTCATGCATTTTGCGTCTTTATCACTTTCATTGACAAAAACATACTTTGTCTCTTTCTGGTTACTCATGTAATCATGGCGGATCGAACACGAAAAATAAACAAAATTTAATAATTTCTCTTCGTTTACGTGTGATAGGTGATTCCATGAATCTTGTTTCTTTTTCGAGCATAATTTTTGCATTTATGCATTGCACAAGAAGGCATTTTGAGGCTTAAAATTCAAAATAATGACGTTTAACGTGTTCAGTGACATTCGTGTGTATTACTACGCCGCGCGAGAGCGACTGGAGTCGTTTTAACTCGTTTTACACCACTTGACGTATTTTGTATGTTTTAAGTATTGCCCGCTTATTTTTCTGATAATAAAATGTCTGGCCGTGATAATTTAGAGAGTGAAAGTGGTCAGCCTTCTGCAAAGAAAGCAAAATCACACTATGACACACCATCAAGTCATCAGTAAGTTAATTATTTTTTTTATAATTAAAGTATGCATTTATCTGTGCATTAAGCACGCGTATATTTGGTGTGTTTTGAGCGCCAGCAAATGTAAAATCTACTATCTTGGTAGATTAAAATTCACATAAAAATCATTGCATACAATGTTTTTAAATTATTAATTAATTTTAATGTCATTCTTCTCAGAGAATAAATTTATTAAGACTGACAGAATTGTATTTCAAAATCAGCTGATGGCGTGCAGCGCACGAAAGTTTTTTCTTATTTGTTATAAATATGAACATTAAAAAATTAATTAATTTTTCTAATCATAGTGGCATTTATTGTGAAACATTCATTATTGATACTTATAATTTACGATTTTAGTAATATATTGAAATAACTAGCTAAGATTCTTGAGTTTACTAATATATTGGAGCCAATTTATTTTTTTCTGTATATTTTAATAACATATTTTTTATAAATATTTCAGAACCCAACAATCATCACAGGGGTCACAAAATATTATTATTGAAACTGGACGTCACCAAGATCAGTTAAACACAAGACATACTATTAATGTTATGTAAGATTTTGTAAATCTAATAGTACCAGAATATATTGAAATAGTCATCGTTATCTGGAAAAAAATCGTAATATTTTATTTTATCATTATGACATATTTAGTTCCTATCACAATATGTTCTTTTCTGCATATTACTTTTACAAAATAATGTCGATGTTTCACATCTGCCAGGCGTCCCGTGACGGCTCACATTTTTTTTTAAATTGAAATAGCAAAGAAATATGCAGTCCATCTGATGATAAATAGTCGATGCGGCATTTGGAAATCTGTAATTAACTAAAACAAGATTGGAATTGCTACTTGCTACCTCTGAGGTCTAAGTTAATGAACGTTTCATATCTTGTGGTCTTTTAAGACTAGTTAGCATGTAAATATTTGATTTTCTTACCTGATAGCAGCACATTCCTTTAGCCAAGACGTAGACTCTATCGAAAAGGGAGAACAGCGAGGCCGAGGGTTGGTGGATGGTGCAGATGATAGTGCGGCCCTGACGTGACAGCAGTCTGAGGAGTACCACCAGCTGCCTGATTGACACCACGTCTAAACCCCTGAAATAAAATTTTGAAAATGTTTGTAAACAACAATAAACGGATTGTAAAAATTTCAACCGTCTTCCTAGTACCTACGGTTTAACAGTTGGATCGAAGAATGCCGAAAAATACCGGTTTGTTGTATGAAGACCCTCTTTCAACTTTATTTTATTTTTAGCATATTTCTTATAGCGGTCACCGTTATGCATCGTCTGTAAAAATTTCAAGTGTCTTATCTATTACGCTTCCAGAGATAGAGCACTGTGACAGACGGACAGACAGCGAAGTTTTAGTAATAAAGTTCCGTTTTTACCCTTTGGGTACGGCACCCTATAAATGGGTTCCGTTTTCATATAGGTAGATAAACAAATGCTCACGTTAGACGCATAACACCTCTCTAGGTACCTCGGAGGTTAAAAAGGGAATATTAAATCAAATACTTAGTGGCTTGACTGTTATCCTAGCCGTTATACTATCTCTACTTTACAATAGTTTATATGCTGCTTTGTTTTAATGTGAAGCTTGTGGTAAAGCTGATGTAGCAGTAACTTTATTATTACAGATTTAGTGCCTTGTTATAGGAACTTTATCTCCCCAAGAAGCGTACCGTCGAACTTTGAGGAAATAATTATAATTATAACTTATAAATTTGTAATATGAATATAATACGAGTATAATACAATACTAAAACTCTGCCGAACATGAATAATAAGTATTTATTTTATAGTACATAAAACTTAGTCCCCTTTGACTTTTAAATAAATTAAAAGATAGTAACTCAACATAACTGAAATAATATGGCGTTTTTACTTAAATATACTTCAGAGTTGAAATTATGATTAAATTTAGAAATAATAAATTAATGTGATCATAATCAAAATTGTTAAAACAGATCATAGTGATAGTCTACAAATATTTTGACTTTCACTATGATCTGTTATGAAATTACCATTGTTAATACATATATAACCTATATAATGTGATAGAACTAGAATGATTGAAACAAAGAAAATATGTAAACCTTATAATTACAGAAAACGAAATAAAGTACAAAGAATAGAGAGCACAGTTAGATTCTTTAAAAGTAACATAAATGTAAAGTATATTTCTTCCAGTGTTTTAATGAAGAGTATTTTTTCAAAGTTTACGCAATTTCCAAGGAGACAAGGGCACGAATTATCCTTTTGTGTGTTCAAACAGAAGGTTCCATCTTTGTTATCAAATTTTAATGGGTCGACAACAACTTTGGCTAAACTTCATCCAAGTTTGAGAGCTTCGATGGGGTTTGTTCCGACCGATTGAATACAAAAGCGTCCCTTCGAGAAATTATTTTAATTCTTTATTAGGTAAAATGCTATGCTCTTATAAATATGCAAATAATACTGAGGAAGTCTTTGTTATTGTTTGTAATATTCTGTTCTGTTATTATATTATAGTTTATTTTCAAAGTAAGGTTAGAAATGAACGTTGATATTTCGTTTGTATTTGCATTTAAAATTAAAAGACATCATTTACACTCTACTGAAGAATAATATTATTTGTATACTTTCAGAAAGTGGTGGAGCCCTTTGTCGTTCTATCGGTGGCACCACCGCTTCCCTATTTCTGCCTAATGACCGTAGTGTAAAGGGCTGCTGTGTTCTGCTTTGAAGGGTGTGATTAGGGATACTTATTTTTTCGAGGTGTTCCACCTTAGTTCTCAGGGATAAGGATGCATTTGTGGCCGACCTCAGGTAGGAATGTAAAAAGAAGACACTGAGCCTTCTAAAAACAGAGTTAATAAATAACATGTATTTTTTTCACGTTTCACTTTTGTTTGCATCGTAAATATATTAAAATGTGTTTTCTCCGTTACAGTGCACAATTTGTATCAAAATGCCGAAGCATTAGCGTGCCGGTCTTCAGCTGACGTGATGAGAAAATGTCTTCCATAATTTTGTGGAGAGACTGATGCGCGAAACATGTTAAATTAAATTTAGTCAAAATTGGTTAGTCATTTTTAAATTTCTTAAGTGTTTGGTTAAATCTTTTTACATAGGAATTTTTTACGAACATTATTTGAAACAAATTTACTCGTATTAAGCGCCCTACAAATATTATGCGTGAATGTTTTTATAGCTTTAAGATTTCACACATACACAGATCATAATAAAAATATATAATATAACATCTGGTAAACAGTTAGTCATTTAGATGAAGATCTAGTTATCCTGGGAAAAATATGATGATTTTAACAATAACCATTTTTTGTAACAGATACTTTAACGTAACAAACGGTTAAGGAGCTTGTATTAATACAGTAAACAATTACTTCACTTTAATTATACTTCATATTTATTATCATAACCTGCAAAATAGTTTTTCTTATGAATCAGTAAAAAGGTTCAATAAAAAGTTTAGTTAACAATAATTATAGTAGTGCTACAGGTTCTCGTTGAAAATAGTTTATTTTTACATAGTCAGGTACGAGTACAATTTTTTTACAGTATAAATATAGCAAAGCAAATGAGCATGTTGTCCTTCTGAAGATAAGTGGCTTCTGCTGCAGATGACCATGGATTTGGTATCGACCCCACATAAAAGTTAATTCCTACCTGAGGTTGGCCACAGATGCCTTGCTACTCTAGCTTGCTACACTACCTGATGATTAAGTTGGAACGCCTCGGATTAACGATATATATATCTTATGCGTACCTGTTACCATACTCTTTAAAGCGGAACATATCCGCGCTTAACATGCATTAGGTAGAAATAGGCGTGGTGGTGGTGACTCTGGAGCCGAACCAAAAATAGGGTTCTACCAACTTCAATATGTACATATTACGAGTATTTTTTTTTATAATATAAGAGTAGCAGACGAGCATGCAGTTCACCTTATGGTTGTGGTAAGTGTATCGGAATACGATATTAATTTTGTATTGGACGTGACGGTGGTGGGTGTGACGGTGGTGCCGCCGGAGTCGAACCACAAAGGGTTCTACCACCTTCAACCCGAGTATATTACCGATTACGTTTCTATGACGAAATTCTCATCGAAATCTTTACATTCCGCCGTGCCATACACTGAAAAACGTGACCTCTCAGGAGTTATTCGAAACGTGGGCCTGAAATTGCAATTACTCGACTACAATAAGAAGTAATTCGCTTAATCACCAACCCCGTAACGGTTTATTGCTCATAAACCCACGCCGTGTTCGGAAATTGAAACGCTCGGACCAACTCACTATGTTGATTTAATTTCTAATGAGTATTTGTATCGGAATACGATATTAATTTTGTATTGGACTGCATTGTTGTCATTAGCTTTGCCTAGTCATAATAATTTGCAATATCGGTTGAGTGCAATATCGGCTCAATTTATTTCCAACAATTTTTAAGTCTAGTTCTCACAAGTATATCCCATTCGCTGCTTTTAAATGCAATAATAGATGGCGTTGTCGGTTGTATGTATGTGAATATAACGTTAGTCAACACTGTTTTGAATTTTTTGCGGAAATTAAAAAAGAAACCATTTTTTTATAATATAGCAGTAGCAGACGAGGATGCAGTCCTGATGTTAATTGGCTACTGCCGCCCATGGACATCTGTAATCAACCCCAGACAGGATTAAGCTGAGGATTAAGCTGAAAGCCTTAGAAAAGTATGTCACCCTTACCAAATCAGAATATGCGTTTAACACTACTGTTATGAGGCAGAAGTAGGTGTGGTGGTGGTGTCACCGGAGTCGGACCACAAAGTGTTCTACCATCTTCAAATTATAATTAATTTAGAAACTTGCGAACTTAAAGAAGGGGCCAGTATTGTTTCTTTTCGTTTCTTGCATGGCTTCCAATATCTATTTGTAAATATACAAATACATATCAATACAGTGAAGTTAAAAAATACGCACGTGCGTCAACAAAATTGCTTCAGATACTGCCCAACAATAAGAAGTAATGCCTTTAATCACTCCATCCGTACATAATGGTTTATTACTCATAAACCCACGCCGTGTTCGGAAACTGAAAGTGTTCGCGCAACTTGATTTCCTGCTACCCTGGTCCTTCGATTCAGAGATTGAATGGGAAACAAATTAATCTATGTGTACGTGGAATACTTAGACCCGATGGGAAGAAAAAATATGGCTTCATCAACGGAATTAAAATAAATCAATTAGGGAATGTAACTTTCGTTCGTAAGGACTGATGAATACCAAATACTCGGTCGTACAATCAAGGTCATCTTGGTTGTTCCGCTGTGTTTAGCTCAAAGTGGTCGTACAACCAAAGTTGACTCTAAGGGCTATGTAAATCTAATTCCAGACATCCAAATTTCTATACAATGGAGCTCTACAAGGTTTGTACAATCTGTTTAGCTTTGTGCAAAGACATTTAATGCGGCAAATCAAAATCAGGACAAGTTTGAAGCTCGGATATGAAACTTAATAATATTAGAAAGTCAATAACTCTTGATTTAAACGTGTGCAGACTATAATTGGCCACGTGAGAATCGAACTCGCACTAGATGTAGGATTCCGGATATAGGATAGATAGAGGATTCCGTACCACCAAATTTTCATATTTTTTTTAAGTTCTTATATCAGTTATAGAAGTAAATTCATTATTATTATTTTCATACTACTACCTAGGTTACGGTTAAACAGATTTAGCGAAAAACCCCACGGTCTTGTCTTTTCTGGTATCTTGCAACCCCCTTTTATTTTAATTTTTTTATTCTTACTATTTGTTGTTATAGCTGCCACACACGTTATACATTCTCTGTTAAAATGTCAAGTGTCTATCTATAACGGTACAAGAGGTAGAGCCCTGTGATATACGACAGCGGGGGCTTACTGATGGTGTTCCGTTTTTACCCTTTGTGTACGGAACCCTGCAAATGTATAACAAACTCTGCAACTTCATCTAGTGTTGGTTGTTTAATTATTCACTAGGCATGCTTTATACAATTTAATCTGGTTACGCTGCATTACAACGTTAGTGAGGGATTATGCAGGATGATTAGGATTATATTCGCGATGTAATTATCTTGCCATTCCTTGTACTACATGTGTATAGCCGTTATTGAAATATTTAATCAGGTCAAGAAGAAATACTGGATTTTGATTGCAAACATCTTTGGTGGGACAAAATTTGAAACAGATTGCCACAATAATTGTGTTTATGTTGTATGTTATATTTATTTTGGTACGTTAGGTAACATTGGCCAGTGTTCTGCCCTAGGTTGGAATCACAAGCGCATACATCTGATATTTAATAGTTATGTGCTCATTAGAATTAATTATTTATCAATTGCTTCAACGGTAAAGGAAACACTGTAAGTAAACCTACAGACCTGAGAGTCTTTTAAAAATAAAAAAGTAGATAACCGATTATTTTGATAGCAGATTTGCACCCAACAGTGACAGAGTAATGGGTGGAACGCCTTGAACGACGCGGGTGAAATCCTACTGTGTAATAGAAAACTTTTTATTTTTCTTTATGTAAATTCCGCTTTAAGTCTAAATAAAAAGAGCGAAATGAAAAAGGATATCCTGCGCCCGCAAGAAATTCAAATACGACCTCTAGTCTCAGGATTGCTTATAACATCTCTTCTAGCAAAACTCGACCGTTCAAAGCGAAATACGGAAGCGATGTTTTGCGGTACAAATACGTAAAGGGATAACATTGCAACGGACTTAGAATGCTCAAATTGATGCTGCACAAAGCAAAGCGTATACAAAGCGGAACAAAGTAGGTACCTATTACTGGGCTCAGGCTGGACTATCAGCTTTAGCTTCGAGCATTTATGTTTCTTGGTGTGTGGGGTACTTTTATTTATGTTATAAAGAAAATGTGACCGTTTGCAGTATACAGTTGCACCTTAAAAAGGTGGTGGAATTAATTGTATAATTAATGAAACAACGTTGATTACTATCATCATGCGTACTTCTTGCCTTGAGACAAAGCGCACCCATTTAGTATGCACCTAGTTGGGCCTCAATTGTGTTCATGGCTGATAACAGATATCGAAGGTCATTAGTGGCCACTTAGCTCAGGTGGGACGCACGCTTATTTTAATTTCATAAAATAATTGCAGCAGGAAAATTGCTGCTAAGATTAAAGCAGATATATACGTAATCGCCGCCTTCAACGTTGCTATACCTTCCATACACATACACACAAACACGAAGACATACATACTTATGCAACAGCAAACATGCGAAATAAATGTGACCAACGTTACACCGCAAGAGGCAATGAATCCAAAGAGAAATGTTTAAAAATTCATGTATTTCTCTAACAAACCGGCGAAGTCGTGCGGAAATCTAGTGAGAAATAAGCGAAATAAAACAATAAATTTCTTGCTTATTTTTTGCAGTGCTCAACTGCTTATGTCTGGATCCGTATAAATTCGGTCCCGCGCGCTGAGCCGGGCGTGTCGCAAAGCGGCTTACATCCATACATTCCTCTTTGTACAAGTTTGTTTCATTTGTACATTTTTTTCCTTCAATTTTCTGGATTTGTTTAAGATTTTCATGTAATACAAAAACTATATACTAAGGAGAACTTAATACTTAGTAATTCTTCAGTCTACCTAAAAGGACGACACGACAATAGTAGTACAAAAACTAAAACAACGTAACACTAATACTCGTACCACCTTTAAACATTTCATAAATGTGAATTTTATAAATATTTAATTATATCAAAAGAAACTAAACGTACCTACTAAGGACAGATATTTCTGTCAGTAGGAATAAGAATGGTCCCGAATTTCAAAACTAGATTCAAAATATATGATAAATATTTACCCCTCACCAAAAGTAAGTCTTTTTGTATATATCATTAATTTTCTGTTGAAAATAAATACACAAAAGAAACTTACGTAGTAGGTTCATCCAAGAATATTACAGGCGGATTGTTCACCAACTCTAGGGCTACGGAGAGCCGTTTGGACTGTCCTCCTGAAAGCCTTTCTGTCCTCGTATCTCTGTGCTCCCACAGGCCTAGAGTCTGCAAAATTTCTTCTACCTGTAACCAAAAACATAGGTTAATCTTAGTGTTTTACCGGTGGTAGAAAGGTACAACCGGGGAATAACAACCGTCACACCTATTTTTTTCTTGAAGTAGTTCTTGCGTTTTGGTGAAAAAGTGTGTATACGCGCTGACTGGACATATGAGGCGACCTTGTTTTAACCTTCAATCACCCAACAGTTAACATATTTACGATCAGTTTCAGGTGAAACTGATCTACATGAAGGTGGGTTAGGTTATCCCAAAATTATTTGTGGATATATTAAATTATAATTTATGGGAGTAGCATATCCCGTGATTAATTTTTCGTTGATTACAATACAGTTAACAAAAGGAGATAGGAAGAGAGTAGAGGAGAAGATTTGCGAAGTGTGAAATTTGGAATCTGGAATCTCTACTTCTGACACCGATATCTGTCTTTCTTCATTGTACTACTACATGATATATTCGTTTGAATATGATTTCAAATATTTTTTATCGTAAGCATAAGTTAAATTATTAATTGGGGAATACGGATATGCCTTTCGAAATAAACACTTAATATGTTTTATATTTATCAGCTGCATTAATAGTATGTTTACCGTAGAATTAATGACCCTAATATTTATGCCTATATTTATTGCGTAAATTTATCTTCCGTGACTACCATACTTATTGCATATGTCTTGCTTTTTATTGTAATCATAAGCTTATATTCAAATCTTTAAAACATAAATCTAGAAGAACATTAATCGTCATATCACGACATCCCTAAAATTTAATTCTGATAATAATAATAAATCTTCTATTGTAAATCCAATACAAAACAATTGGACTAATTAACAAAATGAGAAGGCCAGCGTGACCTAAATGCAATGATAATAGAACGTCCTTGCTTGTAATTTATACAAACGATCTAATTATGAGTATTTATTGACGTTATTTTCACGGTAGGTGCTGATTATTAGAAAATTTATTTTCCTCTATGTCCCTTTTTGCACAATAATGCTAGAAGTTTCTAGTGATTATTGTGATTTTCGATGATTACGGATGTTTAGATAGAAATGTGTACATAGGAATTAGGGGTACACGCAGGAATGTAAAATATTTATGCTATAAATTATCAAAATAAATCGATTTGCGGTTGACTAAAGCATGGACTATACTAAACGAATTTCAAAATTATTGGAATGTAACGTATTATTGGAAAGTATCCAGGGATTAATTTGTTCCTACAACTATAGAAAAAAAATGTGAGCCGTCACGGGACGCCTGGCAGATGTGAAACATCGACATTATTTTGTAAAAGTAATATGCAGAAAAGAACATATTGTGATAGGAACTAAATATGTCATAATGATAAAATAAAATATTACGATTTTTTTCCAGATAACGATGACTATTTCAATATATTCTGGTACTATTAGATTTACAAAATCTTACATAACATTAATAGTATGTCTTGTGTTTAACTGATCTTGGTGACGTCCAGTTTCAATAATAATATTTTGTGACCCCTGTGATGATTGTTGGGTTCTGAAATATTTATAAAAAATATGTTATTAAAATATACAGAAAAAAATAAATTGGCTCCAATATATTAGTAAACTCAAGAATGTTAGCTAGTTATTTCAATATATTACTAAAATCGTAAATTATAAGTATCAATAATGAATGTTTCACAATAAATGCCACTATGATTAGAAAAATTATTTAATTTTTTAATGTTCATATTTATAACAAATAAGAAAAAACTTTCGTGCGCTGCACGCCATCAGCTGATTTTGAAATACAATTCTGTCAGTCTTAATAAATTTATTCTCTGAGAAGAATGACATTAAAATTAATTAATAATTTAAAAACATTGTATGCAATGATTTTTATGTGAATTTTAATCTACCAAGATAGTAGATTTTACATTTGCTGGCGCTCAAAACACACCAAATATACGCGTGCTTAATGCACAGATAAATGCATACTTTAATTATAAAAAAATAATTAACTTACTGATGACTTGATGGTGTGTCATAGTGTGATTTTGCTTTCTTTGCAGAAGGCTGATCACTTTCACTCTCTAAATTATCACGGTCAGACATTTTATTATCAGAAAAATAAGCGGGCAATACTTAAAACATACAAAATACGTCAAGTGGTGTAAAACGAGTTAAAACGACTCCAGTCGCTCTCGCGCGGCGTAGTAATACACACGAATGTCACTGAACACGTTAAACGTCATTATTTTGAATTTTAAGCCTCAAAATGCCTTCTTGTGCAATGCATAAATGCAAAAATTATGCTCGAAAAAGAAACAAGATTCATGGAATCACCTATCACACGTAAATGAAGAGAAATTATTAAATTTTGTTTATTTTTCGTGTTCGATCCGCCATGATTACATGAGTCAAAGTATGTTTTTGTCAATGAAAGTGATAAAGACGCAACATGCATGACCATGCATTTTGCGTCTTTATCACTTTCATTGACAAAAACTTTCATTGATTGAATTGAACTGTCATAGATCAATGAAAAAATTTTCATTGATCTATGACCATAGATCAACAGAACAGAAGTGACATTTTATTGAAGCTCACGATGTTCATACGTGTATGTTATAGTTTAAGATCCCACTGCTTAATTTTTATATTAGTGTGTTTTAGTCAAAATATAACTTTTTATAGTTTATTTTAATAAAATAAAATCGATATATGGGAAATTCTGTATCCTAATCTCTAAATTTTCTTCGATATCTGTGGTAAATAATAAAAAATATTACCATAAAATTTATATAGGATAGTATACGGTATTTTAAAATTTCTTTAATTGAATAAATTAACCTAAACATAATTTAATAAACAATCTTTGTATAGCCAGAAATTAATCCTCAAAAAGACCACGGTAAGATTATATAAAATTCGCATGTCACGATGTTAGTTACTGTACTCCTGCGAAACGCTCTTACTGATTTTCATCAAAATTTATATGCATATTCAGTAAGTCTGAGAATTGGCTACTATCTATCTATTTTTCATATCTCTTAAGTGATAAGGGTTGTTCACCCTTAACATTTTTTTATTTATATGGCAACACAATGTTTGCTGGGTCAGCTAGTACATTTATAAAATGTACACAACTTTGCAATTAATGGTCGTGTGTAAAATAAAACTGAAAATAATAAACATAAATTAGTAAAGATACTTCGCCGCCTTGAAATTGAATGAAGCCACAAACGGCTTATTAGTAAGTTTTTTTTGAATTCTTGACAAATAAAAACATTTTTAGAGAAAATTTACAAATAAATAACTAATACTGCGTAATTTACATAATAGATAAATAATTATTTCAAATATTTTAGGGACATTTTAGCACGGAGACGTGGCAAAACTTTTTTACGCAACTATTTCAATTCTCAAAACTGGGTACATTTTCTTGTTAGGAGTGAGTAATCTTTACTAATATACGATAATAAATATAAACAATTTTTAAATCGTATATTTTAAACCAGTCGATACATCTGTATAGATACATTCTTTCATCAAATTATATATTTATATAATAATAATTTATTTAGTTAAACTGTACTATAACATTTCTACGTAAACGATGTACTAAAACTATTATCGACAGTTCTGGACATTTTTTACCTTCTGTTCCATTATTTCATTGTCTTTGACAAGCATGAGTATCAATGAGAAATATACGTCCATACGTCCCGTTTTTAACGGGACAGTCCCTTTTTTCGATGCTTCGTGCCGTTGTCTCCGAAATGAACCGTTGCCATTGTCAATTAAGTAACAGTAAATATTATAATTGTGAAAAAAACATGGGGTGCTCCATTTATCAGTTTTCATAAAGCGCCCCACATTTTTTGCACAATTATACTATTTACTTTTCCTTAAATGATTCCTAGATTGAAAATTATTTTCTACTTTTTAGTTAATTTTATCATAAAAGCGTGTTTTTTATTATTTCTAACTATATTTTTTCAAGTAAAAAGTATTTGACATAAAAAAATCGATGTCCCGTTTTGACTGAAGTAATCATTGGTCACTATATTCCATGGTCAATATTTACGTTTGCGTACACTTGAAACGCAAGGTCAAACACTAGTTGTCCTTTTTTATCACATTGTTCTAATAGCTCTGTCCCTTATAGAACATTTGTCTATGTAGTTAAAGGTAATCGTCGCCACGCCAGAAATCTTTTTTACGTGCGGCTATAGATGTTTCACATCAAAAGAAAATGTAAGTGTCTGTAAGCTGATAAGTGTTCATCAGATGAAATGTTTAATATGAATAGGATTTGGTCAACAATTACTCAAAATTAACGGTTTCTATCAAATATGAAGGAGGAAGCAATCCAAATAATAATAAGACATCATAAAGTATCGCGAACAAAATGATCAAAACTGATACCTAAAACAAACTTGATACAAGATTGATCCGACCCAAGATTCCCAAGCCTAGGGATTCTTGAAAAATAAGTATAAGGATCCAAGCAAATACTTTCAAAACATTCTTCGGCGCCTTCGTTTCTTCAGTGGCAGGAATTTGCCGAAATCCCGCATTAGTCTGACGTAACAGAATCTGGAATGGAAATCCAAGTTTTCAAGCCACCGGAATTGTAAGTATAACATGAATAAGTAAAACGCGTTTAATGGAATAAAAAACGGTATGAAAATGAAGTCGAAGTAGGGACGAGTGTTCAATAAGAGAGCTCGTTCGTATGTATATTATATTGATTTCAATATACTTTAGCTTATCTTATCTTTTAAATTTTCTATAGATGTGGTGGATGTGGAGACGCGGTAAATGAGTGGCTATTTGAAATAATATATTAGAGATACCAGTCGGCATTAATTTTGATCTTGTTTTATATGAAGTTATAAAGATGGGATACAATTACATCCATTAATCCAACAATCCATTAATAATGTAATCGTTTTAAGTGTTGGATGGTATATACTTTTAATGATATTCCAGTCTATAAATTTTTGTAGACGAACGTTTGAATTTTCTGTATTGTTTTTCTTTTCTACACAAATATGTTTTTACCATGTTTACTTCAAAATTATACGAAAGGGGCAGAAATTTTACTCTCGAAAAAATTGTCGACAACGGAGAAACCTGTCATGTCCAAAAGTATTTTATCTTTAAAACTGTAACGAACCATACAAAACACAAAAAAATCAATACCTACAATCGGTTAAGCGCTTCCAGAGATTGGCATGAACAAACATAGTGACAGGCGATTTATATTCTTGTTATGTATATAATATGTACCTGCCTTAATTAATCAAAGTTTAGCAGTACAATTTTATTTCACGCATAAAATTACGCTATTTTATGAAGAAGGTAATTAAGTAAGACTCGCCGTTAAAAACTTGATTAACTAGACATTGATTAACATTCATTAACGCAGCATCGAATAACTAAGGCAATAATGTTTCTTATTTATATCTTGAGTAAGAATATATGTCTTATATAGGTATGGAGTATTTAAAATTATGGTACAGTGGTATAATGTAATTTTATGAGGCCGCAAAACAAACTTTTAAGTGTTAAGTGGTCAAGAAATTTGTTTTGTTTTGGTTTTACCTTGTCGTGACAGATATAAACTGTGATGTTTTTACTGTCGAACACTAAAAAATGCATTCAAATGTTTTAGAAATAAGTTCGTTTTAGAAGAATACACTAAATACAAATCATTTTTCAGCTGAGCCCAACTCTGCTCCAAGCTTCAGATCAGCAGCTATTCGCATAGTCTCGCATAGTTACGTATACCGTTAGAAATAAATCACTTACGACAAGTCCCTTTTCAGCTGAGCCCAGCTCTGCACCAAGTTTCAGGTCAGCTGCTATCCGCATGGACTCGCTGACCGTCAGCCTCTGCTGCAGCAAGTCATCCTGCATGATGTAGCAGCTGAGTTTCTTGAATACTCGTATATCGCGCGCATGTCCATTCACCGTGATTCGTCCGTTTACGCCGTTGGTCCTTGAAGCAAGGATAACATCAGAAACATCCATCCATATATATATTTCTAACCACAAAATGTCTATTCTAATTCTTTATGTAACTAAATAATTGCAACAATCAATATATTTGTATACACATTAAAATACTTATGATATTCTGTAAACCTGATTTATAAAATTAAGAAAATCATAAAAAAAGAAACAATATTAACGATACGTTAATGTTATGAAGAGGTCAGCCACACAATTAAAATCAGAACTCAGCAACGTTTAACACCGCTACTATTAGCGAAAATTTATGTTTGTGGCGCTTTAACGATCTAAAAACCTAACTTTAACACAATTTAAATAAATTCATCTCAATTTTGTTCTAAACCAACAACAAATAATACATACGTGTAACCTGCTAGTATGTTGAGCAACGACGACTTGCCGGCTCCTGAAGGTCCAAGGATGCAGGTCAGCTCTCCAGAACGGAACTCGCCAGATACGCTGTGGAGTATTCTGCGTTCTCCTGAAACAATAGACCTGTCATAAGTATAAAACTAAGTGGTGGTCATTGGCGAATGAATTTCGGCGATTTTTGAATGTATGAATAAGTATGTTACAATTTTTTTTTTTTTTATTAGGAAACTGAATCGCTTGAGACACAATATACTATGTTTTGTTGTGTGAAGTCGCACTTGGCCGGATCACTAATGTGGCTTACTAAAATGTACAACAAAAATAATTAGATTTTGATTCGCCCTCTATTTTGTCGATAATAATAAAATGAAAGATAAATATTATGGTCTTAAAATAAAAATCCAATTTGCGCGTAAAATAAAAATAATAACAAAGTAACACTCCAATTCGTTTAAACTGAATCTAACTAAAGTTTGAGCAGGAACGGTCCGTAAACTGCTTGCTCGTTGCATAAATAAGCAAACACTTACTTCGATGCTACCCGCAGTACTTGGGGGATAAATTTATGGCGGGATTTATAAAAACGGAAAATCTGATATTTTATCACGAAGTGAATACTGAAATCAGAATTCTAATGTATTACATATTTACGACATAAGGTTTTACGACATAAGGTGTAAAAGCTTTCAATATTTAACTCATATTAATAATTTCTAACAAAGAATAAATGTTCGTAATATAAGAATTTGAGTGCTCTACGTTAATGCCCAGAAGTGGTTATTTAGAATGGAGACTGAACCTGGAGCTTCTTACATGGTGATAACAAAGTTGTTAGTACTGGTTGTTATCATTACATAGAAGTGGTTAAGCCCAGATGGTGGCCTTATAGGTGGTTTGAAAACGGGATAGGCCACTAAGCTGTATTTATACTAATGATATAATGGATATCATATGTCCATTATTGTCCATACTTCGAAATACATCTATCAACAGTTAGGTCATGACCACATTTGCGACTTCTTAAGAATTCCAGGGAACTTGTTCGTGCGAGCAATAATATTGCGAATGGCAGACAAACAGAATTTAATGTGTATAATTTTATTAACTTCGCAATGTATACATGGCTTCATCTATAATTTTCCCACTTTATTTTTGTCTATTAAATACAGGAAACAAAAACAAACGGCAAACAAAAAATGGTTCTAATGAGGTTTAGGATTGCTGATGTGCCATAATCGAGTATCAACATTTATTTTTCTCGTTTTGGAGATACTGATTACTTAATTTAAGCAACATAGCAAATGTTTCCGGTACCTAAGGAACTTATTCCACAAAAACACACCATTAATCATTATTGCTCGTTACACCTGTCATGACGCATGCATTCGGTGGACTTCAAATTACACTGGGATTATGTTTATAAGTCGCAATTCTGTTAAGGGCCTTAGGCGAATTTTGAGGTATCTAATATAACTTAAAGGCGTTGGTATCGTGAATTTCGGCGTAGATTCTATATTAAGCGCTTAGTAAACTATGACAGTATAAGCTAGGTATTAGTTACTTAGCTAATCGCAAATTAATGACCCGAATGACACACAGTGGTCTTTATACTTGTATGACTAGCGTTGATTTCGGAATCAACAGGAAGCAGTCAATCAATAGCTTAGCAGTGTTAAGCGCTGCTGTGTTCTGGATTGAAGGGTGTGTTAAGGGAGATATATTTTTCCGAGGCTTTCCAGCTTAGTCCTCAGGGGTAGCGGCGAGTGCATGCTCAAAAAACAAAATCGATCTGTGGTCAGGCAATAATAATATATTTTTATAATTATTTTCTGAGTCTAGATTTTTCTCACACGTGTTGTAAAGTAAAAATAATCTAGGCTATAATCTACCACGCTTGCCAATTGCAATTGGTAAACTCACCTTTTAAGAAAATTATGAAGAAATTCCAGGCATGTGAGTTTCCTAACGACATCTTCCGTTAACGTTGAATAAAATTAATTGCCTACATTTCATGTATTACTACACCTTAGGACTTAAGTGGTTTTACATTAGGACATTTTTTATACCATAAAAACTGCGAGATACCCTCGCAATTAATCACGTATGAATTTAGTTTTTTAATTTAGTTTATGTTTTATAGTTTACGTTATCTTTATGTGAGACAAGTGGTTTAAATAGGAGATTTAGCGCAGATACTCTCAATCAATTAGTGTTTGATTAGCTGTTTGAGTTGTCGGATAATTCCCGTACGATCCCCTGAAACTGGTCTAATGAGGAAAATTTAGTAGATATTTGGATATAAACTGTATTTTAGTTAGAGCAAGGAATCTTAAATTTTCTCGATGCCGTGAATTAATAAAATTTCCCTGTATGTCATGGATACATGAATAATTAAGTTGCAAAAGTGTGTGAAGGTTAACAATTCGCACTTGAACAGCGATGTGAACTATAGCCTACATCTCCCCCACTCTGAGAGGGGACCTGTGCCCAGCATTGGTATTTTTTCCGTATTAAATATTTATTAATTCAATCACCTATGTGCTTCGATGTTCTTTGACAAATCTACCACCTTGGGTATAAAGTACAAATCATGTACTTTGCCTATCCTTGTGAAGATGATAGCGAAAACAGATTCCACTTGAATGTCAATGTCACTATGATTACAGATTGTAATCCTACATATTACAGTGATTGCGGTGTACATAATAACAGCCAGGAGCAATTCAATGCTATAATTATGTACGTGGCATTTAAATTTTCACAGTTGGCTAAATTGTCATCCTTTTTGACAGTAATAGGCGGTCATTAGAATTTCCATGAAGGTTAAAATATAATTACTAGCTGCTATTATTAGCAGCAATTAGTTTTTAAGATCTAGCTGTTACCTGAGAACTTTGATTTTTTATGTTGAAACACTTTGGTTCTGGATCCAATACAGGTGTTCAAATAATTACTTAGATCTTTGCTTCCGAGGAATCATACTGAACATCCTGGTTATGGTTAAGACCGCATTTGCAGACACTCTTAGGGTAGGTACAAATCGATCAATTGTCAATTAATGTGCCCGATTGACGTAAATCGACATCGACCAAATGGTATTGTAGCTTTGTCCGTTCGACGTCTAGCGGTCGCCAAAAGGACGATCGACGACTGATTGGTGATTGAACTATCTTTGATCGATCATTGAGTTTATCAAATCGCTTTCTACAACTGTATTTTAATGTATTCGATGTCGACTTATCCATTCCACTGAAGTTTTTGGATGATCAACGTCGAACAATGGATCTCACTATCGATTGTATATCGATAGCCGATAGACGACATTAATCGACGATTAATCTATTGGTGTGCAGGTACCCTTAAGGGAAATTGTAATCATTAAAAGAAATAAATATAAATTTCATAATATATTAAGGCTTTCACAAGTAGAGATCACTACGATAAATGGAAAACCGATGTGCCAATGTTTAAGGGCCAGACATTAGGCAAGTTTTAATGTCTAAGTTCACGCAACTAAGCGCTTGCCTATGGATGTAGACCTAGTTACTGGCCACTAGTGTTGTAACTGCAATTGGAGGCGGAATGCTGTTCTTCTCAGTTAGTAACTTAGCTACTCACTAACGTATTAAGAAACAAACATTAGTAAACGAGAGCGTGTAAAAAAGTTTAAAGGAAAACCATTATTATTGAATGTATTTTTAAATTTTTATCATAGATATTGCGTAGCGAATAAATTCTAAGCCTATGATTTTTATTATTTAAAACGTACGTCCCTATGCTATGCTTTGATGTAAACTCCATCGTTATAAGTTTATCACACTGCATTAATTAGTTGTGTACGCATATTTAGGCCTAGTAACGGCAGTGTTAAGCGCTGCTGTGCTCCGCTTTAAAGGGTGTGGTAAGAGAGACATACTTATCTGAGGCGTTTCAACTTAATCCTTAGGGGTAGCAACACATTATTTCGGGACCAGATTAGGGCTACGGTATCCCCTGCCTGTCGTAAGAGGCGACTAAAAGGGGGCTTCCGGGGTTGCGGGCGGCAAGAGTGGGTAGCTCGAACCGCCCGGTAAGCGACCCCGGGAAGGGCGGCGGTATGTGTGGTCGCATACCGTCGTACGCACCAGACGGTGTGGCGAGCGTCAAGCTCACCTGGGCAGAGCCCGACAGGGCAACGCGCTAAGAGGACTCCGGTTGCGTTCCTTTGGAACACATTAGGCTTAAGTGAACAAACGGGAATCCGCACTTACCTAAGCTTAAAAATGTACTTATAGGTGGTTTTGTATTTTTGGGTTTACCTATAATATATATACCATGTAAAAGAGGATGCTGCCGTATCTATATAAATTAAGGTACAGCTAAAACAGTTGGACCTAAAAGATTTATATCTTATCTTGTATATCTTATTTATATCTTATCTTGTATAACATCAATTAAATGATCTACGAGACCTAGCGGACATTATACCAGTACACAGAGATATCCGGGTTCGACCAGGTATATATTAACAAATTTTATTTTATTTTTTACTCAGCGCAGAATGTATGTAGGAAGCGTAATTTATTTACGAATATTTTAATGGCAATAAAAACGATTAATCTGTTAGGCGTAAAAATATAGTTGGTACTTACTTCGTTATGTTTATCTATTAGGAGTCTAGTTTGTATCTTGGTCAGTGTCATTCTAGTACAAATGTGACATGTCAACTTTTTGCACAATGCATCTGTTACTGACCTCATTTTCAACTTCATTCCTATATAGGAGTTTTTATAAATATTTATATAACAGTCAGTGTTATATCCTCAAAGTACTTGTAATAGTGCGCGCTCAATACTTTAAAACTAAATTGCAACGCCTCACATCTTATATATAAAATTCTCGTGTCGCAATGTTAGTTACCGTATTCCTCCGAAACGGCTTTACCGATTTTTATCAAATTTTATATGCATATTCAGTGGGTCTGAGAATCGGCTACTATCTATTTTTATACCCCTAAGTGATAAGGGTTGTTCTTCCTTAATATTTTTTTATTTATATGGCAACAACGTTGTCGGGTCAGCTAGTAAATACATAAAATAATACAAGTTATACCTACACCCAATGTATGTACCATTGCATCAGTGTGGATGGCAGCTTAGTCCTCAGGGTTATCGGCTCATCGATTGCTAACCGGTATAATAGGTAGAACTCTAAAATAATTTAATATTGATTACAGAATTTTAAAGCCAAATATAATCATCAATTTTCATTACGTAGAATTTACATTTACTTAAAAGTGGAATTAGATTTTTTTTAGTTATTAAGATTTCTATTTATTTATTTAATAAGATAGGAATATCAAATGCGCTCGCAGTCTAACTGATATTAAGTGGTCACTGTCGCCCATGGACATCTGTAACCAAGTTCAACCTGGAGCTGATCACAGATACCTCCTCCTCAGAGTGGCGTGACGTTGGTACCTCCACGACATTCCACTACCAATTACTGGTAATGGTAAAGTATACTTATCACTGGAGTAAAGTCTGCTTACCAAAATGTTACTGAAAATTTTTAAAATAAATGCAGTAATAATATGTAACACAAATTAAATTAATCAGTTCAGAATGCGTTAAAATTAAATAAAACACATCATGTAGAAATGAATCGCCTAGCGAACGAATATTGGGTGAAATGTCTAGTTCAATGAAAATTGTTCATACTTTGTACGAATTAATGTAAAAGATCGTGAATTTTGAAGACTTATCGTACGGTTTTATCGTTAGCTTGAGGTAGGCGTTTTTAGACAATGTCACCCATTCATATAGCGAATTATTGGGGTTTCTAGATAAAGACAAATAAGAAACGAATTAATATGTTCTCAACTTTAAGAGTTGCAAAACATACATTACATTAAGCATATTCATTATTAGCATATTCACGTTATATCGATCGAAGTAATTTATGTAATATTTATAATTCCAATTCTGTAATATACTTCTATAACTACTATTATATTATTCAATCGCTTGTTAAGATATGCAATAAAATTAATATAAACATTATATTTTACTGCTTATTACAACAGCGTTATGTTAAACAGAGTTCAGGAAAACTAGTACTTTTAAACAATGGGGCACATTTCCTGATTGCACTAAGCTTGTATCTGTCATTGTATATTGTAATAGATGCTGCGGGCGCCATTAAATCGCGCCAATTTATGTGTTCATCGGATGGAAACAACGCGATGTCGTAATGTGGGATGTGTGTGACAAATGCAATCCCGGCAGCATTTCATACTTGAAAACGGGTGAAGTGAGTGATAAGCGGCAGCGGGAGCGCAAGCGATTTGTTTTTTTATAATACCGGAGTAGCCGACGGGCATGCAGTAAATCTGATGGTAAGCGGCTATTGCCGCTCACGGACTACTGTAATTAACTGATTTGCTGAAACGCATCGGATAAATATGTCTCCCTTACCACAACCTTCAAGCCAGAACCCAGCAGAACTTAATATTGTTGTTAATAACAACAGTATATGTGTATACCTTGTATATGTATTCAGATAAGATTACATACCTCTGAATATAGTTATCATTGAATGGAACTGTGAGAATGCCTGACGTTTACAGCTCGCCGCAGCTCGTGACTTGTCATTCTACAACTCAAGCAGAATAATAGAATCATTTATGACTAATGGAAATTGCAATTATATTGTGTATGTTGCATCAACTATGTCTATTATATTATTATAGTTGCGTTATTGGTATTGTAAATATAATTTGATATCATATTAATAGTTTACATTTATCATATCTTTTGTAATCGCAGTCTCAAATGCAAGTTGTACTTTAATGAGGCTTTGTTTTTTAACATTAGGTACTGCCTATACTCAGTAATAGCCTACCTGTATAGTATAGGCTTATTCATGTGAATAAATTCGAATTAGTCCGATGCTGTCCAATAACGCGTTGTAAACATTGTTTATAAAATAATATAAATTTGTAATTTATCTACAAAATTAGTACCCTGTTCTATTAAATACCTAATAAATTGTCACAGTTGAAGGATAATGCTGCATAAAAATTAATTATTTATTTAATCTGTAGGTACGCTCCTCTCTGTTAACATAGCTACAGCCGAATTTGACCTTTTCACGTAGCTTGTGATTATTCCAGTGGCCGCTCATGCCATCGGTAGATTAGGGTTATCCACAAATGTAGATAGTGTATTTTGGATGTGACAGAAATCTTCGTAGTTAAACTGGAACTGTATCACCGCTGGTTTTACATATACAGTGCTTCGTAATATGCTATATGTAGTAGCAATGTATGCTGTATTCTTGTTCGAAGATGGGGTAAATAGACTTTTACTTAGCAATTGGGCTGGCATATATTGATGATGATTATGCTGATTAAAAACGGTTTTATCAAATTTTATTTTATGTACCTCTAGCAAGCTAAGTGAGCGATATATCATCTTGTTTATGTCCGAACTTAGGTAACCGCACGTTCGTTTGAGTGTAAACATTTTAATACAGTTATTTTTGTGTTCATTTTTGTGTGTGTTATTTTATTTCTTAAATGAGCTTTCATTATATAGTTTTGGCATCATTGGAATTCATATCACTGTTATAATATAACACATTTCTTGTGAGCAAAATCGGTAAAAAACGTATTTTTTTAAATTATTTAGAAATGTACCTATCAAATAAAAGTTTACTTTATATATTATTACACTTTCAAACACGCACATACAAAAACTACACACACACACACACACATGTGCATGAATTATTGTCTACCTATATTAATTGTGTAATCCTGATTTGGCTTAATCTACAACATAAGGTATATATTGTGAAAATATTATATGAATCGCTATTAGATTGACTTATAAATAAACTCGCCCGGCAAACGTTGTTTTGCCATATATATATAAAAAAAAAAAATTAAGGTGAACAACCCTCACACTTAGGGGTATGAAAAATAGATAGTAGCCGATTCTCAGACCTACTGAATATGCATATAAAATTTGGTCAAAATCGGTAAAGCCGTTTCAGAGGAGTACGGTAACTAACATTGTGACACGACAATTTTATATATAAAATAAATAAACTATTATAATCCTATTCGACTTTTTGGTACCTAGTGTGGTACATAGCTGTAGTTTGCCATGGTAGGCGCGTACTTTAGGCACATGCCAAACAGAAGCGACGAGAGACGCAAACGTTTAGGTGCAGATGCGGTGCTTGTTGTATTTATTTTTTGTACAAAATATACAGAAGTGTCAGACGACTGGAAACTATTATATAAGAGCTATTATATTATACACTAGATGACCCGGTGAACTTCGTACCACCTAATTATGAGTGACTATCTGTACCTCGTGGTTTCGTGTAATTTATGTATTATGTCCATAAACTACTGGTAAATATTAGGAAATGGCCACAGGAGAACAGGAAAATAAAAAATACAATTAAATAAAATTCACTCTACCTCTCTGCACTCTGTTATTTTTTTACCGACTTCAAAAAGGAGGTGGTTATCAATTCGGCCGGTATCTTTTTTTTATGTATGTACACGAATTACTCCGCCGTTAGTGAACCGATTTTAAAAATTATTTTTTTATTGTGTTATTTTTTATTGTAGGTTCTAATGAAATTACAAAGTCAGTTCATCATTGACTATTTAAGGGTCTGATAATGTGGCTCGGAGACAAAATATGTAACTCCTCAACCGATGGGGATATTTGAGTTGTGTTTGAAGATATTTAGTGTAAGTTCTAACGAAATTGCAAAGTCACTTCATCATTGACTATTTAAGGGTTTGATAATGTGGCTCGGAGACAAAATATGTAACTCCTCAACCGATGGGAATAATTGAGTCGTGTTTAAAGATATTTGGTGTAGGAGGTTCTAATGAAATTGCAAAGCCAGTTCATCATTGACTATTTAGTTAGGTTAGGTTGGAACACATAAGACAATATAAAACTAAGCGGGCAGGGCGCGGCAGCGCCCTGCGAGCGGGCGGTTCCAATCAATGTAAATTCAGACCTTACCTTAATTCATGATCACGTTTATACAATTTTATATTGTATTAATATAAATGTTATTATGTCATCACTAAAAAGGGTAAAAAAAAATTTAACAAAAAATACAACCGACTTCTATGTCACTACATAGTAAAAAATAATTCAAATAAATGTTGGTTTAGTACATATTTCTGAAGTCGGCGCTCAATATATTTCGTTCGAATTATTTTTTACTTTGTTTTGATCTAAAAAAACAAACAGTGACTCAGATGCTTCATTATGTCTTATGATAATTTTCTTAGTGCTCCAAATTAACGGATATTAAATTAAAGTTCCATACCCGATTAAACGACCCTAAGGGTTGATTTTCCAAAAACGGTGAAAAATGTGTTCTATTATTTTGAATCAAAAAGCTAAATTCCAATTTTCATAGACTTTGCTTCAAAATCTGCCGACTTCTAAACGAAGTGTCTTCTAAAGCCAAATGCAAATTTTAACAGTCTTTGCTTCCAAATTAACGGATTTTAAAATAAAATTCCAACTCCTACTTAACCATATTAAGGGTTGATTTTGCAAATATCGTAAAATAGATATTTAATTACTTTCTATCGAAATCCCAAATACCAATTTTCATATAGATTTGCATCAAAACTGGGGGACTTGAATACAAACTTTCAACTCTTATTTATTCACGGAAACGCGGTCGAACAGGATAAAAAGTATCCTATGTCCGTCTCCTGGTTCTAAGCTACCTCTCCACCAATTTTCAGTCAAATTGGTTCAGCCGTTGTTGAGTTATAAAATGCTTCACGAAAACGCGGTCGAACGGGATAAAAAAGTATCCTATGTCCTTTTCCTGCTTCTAAGCTACCTCGCGATTAATTTTCAGTGAAATCGGTTCAGCCGTTCTTGAGTTAATAAATGACTTCACGGAAACGCGGTCGAACGGGATAAAAAGTATCCTATGTCCGTTTCCTGGTTCTAATCTACCTCTTTACCAATTTTCAGCTAAATCGGTTCAACCGTTCTTGAGTTATAAAATGACTTCAAGGAAACGCGGTCGAACGGGATAAAAAGTATCCTATGTCCGTCTCCTGGTTCTAAGCTACCTCTCCACCAAATTTCAGCCAACTCGGTTCAGTCATTCTTGAGTTATAAATGGTGTAACTAACACGACTTTCTTTTATATATATAGAGATTATATTATTATGTAGGACTAACTGACCCAGCAAACGTTGTGTTGCCATATAATTAAAAAACATGTTAAGTTAAGGGCGAACAACACTTATCACTTAGGGGTATGACAAATAGATAGTAGCCGATTCTCAGACTTACTGAATATGCATAAAAAATTTGATATAAATGGGTAAAGTCGTTTCGGAGGAGAATGTTAATTACATTGTGACACTAGAATTTTATATTACTCGTATGTATGATATATAACGACGATGATGAATGAATATGATGATGATATATGAACCTCGCAAAGCATCTTACAATTCTTACGTCGCTTCTATTTGCATTGCGTTGTTTACAACTATCGCAACTACGGATGCAGGTATGATATAGTGAACAAATTATGAGAATTCTAACAACTCTCGTATATTCGTACGTGATTTTATTTCTGAAAACTTTTATGCCCAAAGACGCCTTCATGCCGTACTTTAGTGAAAATTACATACATTAAGAACGACAAATGGATGTTTGTGAGTTGCAGTAGTCATTCTCAGTCCCAACCGCAGAAGGTTACGTATTCGATTTCCGAGAAAGCACTCATATCATCTAGGTGTTTGCGTTGTGTACTTTGCTACCTACAATACAGCTGTAGTACAGTTTTATCAGCCTATTGTTATCATTAACGGTAAAACATATTACTTTAACATGTAACGTTGTTTTAATACTTTGAAAGAACTTTCCTATTTACGAGTATAATTACCGTTTTTTTTTGTTTACGAGAGGGAAACCTTCAAAAGGTGGCATAGGGTACCTTGTTAGCGACACGGTGTTATGTGGGATTCTTACCGCACTAAAACCCCCCCGGTGTCCGACCTCGGCGCTGTTTAGAGGACTCCGGGATCTCCAAAGGAACGCTACCGGAGTCCACATAGCGCGTTGCCCCGTCGGGCCCCGCCCAGGTGAGAATGACGCTCGCCACTCCGTCTGGTGTGCACAACGGTATGCGACCACACATACAGCCGTCCTTCCCGGGGTCGCTGGCTGGGTGGTTAGAACTCCCAATCTGCCACCCGCAACCCCGGAAGCCCCTTTTAGTCGCCTCTTACGACAGGCAGGGGATACCGTACCGGACTACAGGGACAACGAGTATAATTACCTAAAGATACAAATACTGCAGCTCCAAAGTAAGAACGGGTCTCTATACAACTGTACCCTTACCATGAGTTTTTACGTCTTGAAAAAAATATGACTGTTTTGGTTTTTGTTTACGTATTTGCCCATACAATTTCCAATCAGCGCCCCTAGCGGATTATGACAGCACTAGGAAATCGTATGGGCCAATACGTAAACAAATACCAAAACAGTCATATTTGTTAAAAAGTAAAAACTCATGGTAAGGGTACTGGTGGCTTCAAGTATGTTCCTATATAGGTGCTACTACATTACATACCAAATATCGTATTTAAAGTCAAGATTATCGTTATTTTCCTTCTGTGTTACCAACTTACTATACTTAACGTATGTATATGTATTCTAAATCGGGAATTTGCGGTAGTTTCGCAATATTACTGTTCACCCATATCGTATTTGAATAACGCGGTACTAGAATATGCGTCGCCAGAATTATGTTGACGTACACAATAATGTGGTTATTTATATCCATATTGTGCTTATGAGGAATATATTCCAAGGTGGTAGAACCCTTTGTGGTTCGACTCCAGTGGCACCACCGCCACACCTATTTCTGCCTAATAACAGCAGTGTTAGGCGTTGCTGTGTTCCGTTTTGAAGGGTGTGGTAAGGGAGACAGACTTTTCCGAGGCGTTCCAGCTTAGTCCTCAGGGGTAGCGGCGCATCTGTGGCCGACCTCAGGTAGGAATATATAATCCTATCTGGGGTTGATTACAGATGTCCATGGGTGGCAGTAGCCACTTACCATCAGGTGGACTGCATGCTCGTCTACTACTCCTATATTATAAGAAAAAATAAGAATATAATTAGGTGGTAGAGCCAACACGATTCACTCATGGAGAAACCAAATTTGTGTTTTGCTAGAAAGATGTGGATGCTGATTTACTTTTACTGTAATTTTATAAAGAATAATACAATAGGTTTTAGACCATTGACTTTCCTTGAAAATGCCCTTGATTTTATTGTTAGGATATTATAATTCGACCCCGGCCGTGAAGATGATTTAATGGCCCTTATGGTGTTTACTTAATAAGTAGGGCATAGCACTTCCTTAAACGTGACAACCGTTGTTATTCACCGATAAAATCTGAAAAGGCATTGTCCTTTTGTTTAAGTCATGTGCGTCTGGTATTGTTCGTAATATTCTTGATGTTATCCGCTTAAACTTCTACGTATATAATTACATTATTATTATATATGAAACACGCTGTGCCTCGCGCTTCCAACGCCTTTAAAATTGTAAATACTTTAGAGTTTTCATGGGTTAAAATTTTATTGCGCGGCACCTTAACTCTTCCTTCCTCCTAACCTAACCTAACCTAACTCTTCCTTTAAAATAAACTAGCCTAAGTTACTTCTTATAACATCAGCTAACTGCCACTCAAAGTCCCGTTAAAATCTGCCCAGTCATTTCAGTGATAAGCCGGAACAAACAGACAGACAGACAGAAATGTTAATTACTGTTTATTTTAAATAAGTGCTGTTGATATTTGAATAGTACAAAGCTGATATTTTGACATTACAAACAGACATGTCAATTTTATTTATTTGTATGGATGGACAAGCAAATTGAATGAACAATACAAATTGGGACAGTAATGCGATTTTGATTGCTATGGCCATTGATCTATAAATATAAAGATCCGCCACAAGCGGGCAAAACTTGAAACATACAAAATACGGCAAGTGGTGTAAAACGACTCCAGCCAAGTCCAGTCGCTCTCGCGCGGCGTAGTAATACACACGAATGTCACGGAACACGTTGAACGTCATTATTTTGAATTTAAAGCCTCAAAATGCCTTCTTGTGCAATGCGTAAATGCAAAAATTATGCTCGAAAAAGAAACAAACTTCATGGAATCACCTATCACACGTAAATGAAGAGAAATTATTAAATTTCGTTTATTTTTCGTGTTCGATCCGCCATGATTACGTGAGTAACCAGAAAGAGACAAAGTATGTTTTTGTCAATGAAAGTGATAAAGACGCAAAATGCATGGTCATAGATCAACAGAACAGAAGTGACATTTTATTGAATCTGACGATGTTCATATGTCGTATGTTATAGTTTAAGATCCCACTGCTTAATTTTTATATTAGTGTGTTTTTAGTCAAAATATAACATTTTATGGTTTATTTTAATAAAATAAAATCGATATATGGGAAATTCTGTATCCTAATCTTTAAATTTCCTTCGATACCTGTGGTAAATTATAAAAAATATTACTATAAAATTTATATAGGATAGTATACGGTATTTTAAAATTTCTTTAATTGAATAAATATTTCAATCATTAAGGTCGTATTTCTTCCTTAACCTAAACATAATTTAATAAATAATCTTTGTATAGCCAGAAATTAATCCTCAAAAAGACCACGGTAAAATTAGAATCTTATATATAAAATTCTCATGTCACAATGTTAGTTACTGTACCTACTCCTGCGAAACGGCTTTACTGATTTTCACCAAAATTTATATGCATATTCAGTAAGTCTGAGAATTAGCTACTATCTATTTTTCATATCTCTTAAGTGATAAGGGTTGTTCACCCTTAACATTTTTTTTATTTATATGGCAACACAATGTTTGCTGGGTCAGCTAGTACATTTATAAAATTTACACAACTTTGCAATTAATGGTCGTGTGTAAAATAAAACTGATAATAATAAACATAGATTAGTAAAGATACTTCGTCGCCTTGAAATTGAAATAAGCCACAAACGGCTTAATAGTAAGTTCTTTTTTTGAATTCTTGACAAATAAAAACATTTTTAGAGAAAATATACGAATAAATAACTAATACTGCGTAATTTACATAATAAATAAATAATTATTTCAAATATTTTAGAGACATTTTAGCACGGAGACGTGGCAAAACTTTTTTACAGAACTATTTCAATTCTCAAAACTGGGTACATTTTCTTGTTAGGAGTGAGTAATATTTACTAATCTATGATAATAAATATAAACTATTTTTAAATCATATATTTTAAACCAGTCGATACATCTGTATAGATACATTCTTTCAAATTATATTTTTATTTAATAATTATTTATTTAGTTAAACTGTACTATAACATTTCTACGTAAACGACGTACTAAAACTATTATCGACAGTTTTGGACATTTTTTACCTTCTGTTCCATTATTTCATTGTCTTTGACAAGCATGCGGATCAATGGGATAGCCACCATACGTCCCGTTTTTAACGGGACAGTCCCTTTTTCCGATGCTTCGTGCCGTTGTCTCCGAAATGAACCGTTGCCATTGTCAATTAAGTAACAGTATATAGTATAATTATGAAAAAAAACATGGGGTGCTCCATTTACCAGTTTTGTAAAAAGCGCCCCACATTTTTTCCACAATTATACTATTTACTGTTCCTTAAATGATTCATAGATTGAAAATTATTTTCTACTTTTTAGTTAATTTTATCATAAAAGCGTGTTTTTTAGTATTTAACTATATTTTTTCAAGTAAAAAGTATTTGACTTAAAAAAATCGATGTCCCGTTTTGACTGAAGTAATCATTGGTCACTATATTCCATGGTCAATATTTACGTTTGCGTAGACTTGAAACGCAAGGTCAAACACTAGTTGTCTTTTTTTATCACATTGTTCTAATAGCTCTGTCCCTTATAGAACATTTGTCTATGTAGTAAAGTTAAGTAAAATAAAAAACGTGCATGTGTGCTATCAAAGCAGTTTCGCTCAAGTTTTCTCTTAAGTTAGCGGGCGTATAACGTGTCTAGTATAAAATGTCATTGGCTATGGCTATTAGTGTGGTATGTGCCAGAATAACGAAAAAATTGCTTGTGTAATTTGGGAAAAATGTTGATGACGGAGATGCGTGGATGATTTCAATTGTGACCGCAAAGTAATCTTACGCACGAGGCTTTAAATTGAGGAAAATTCATTAACCCTATCAAAATTTATCACGGGTTTTAGCCTTGTGGTTTTTACTTTATTTAACACTTATATTATTTTCTTTATTTTATAAACTTATTATTACTTACTCAAGATAACAATAACAGTCCACATCTGTTATTGTTATCTTGAGTAAGTAATATTAAGATAGGACATCTAATTAGGTAGCTAAATTGGTGATGTGGTTCGAAGGCAAAGATATCACCGCCACAATTAACCTCACATATTAAGATCAAGTGTTAAGCGCTTTTGTGTTCTGAAGTGAAAGACACACGTATCAGATCAGGCAGATCGCATCTATGAGTGATGTCAGGTAATGATGTGCCGAGTCGGCCATTTTTGGTATTCGAGTACTTTAGTACTCATATAAAAAAGAATCGAGTCAGTCCTCGAGTCCAAAGTATTCACAAAGTACTCGAGTACTTTGCACAACATACAGTCCAATAGCACGGAAGAGCAAAAAAAAAAAAAAAAACGCCACTCACTACACAAAATTAAACAAGTTTTTACTTGTACGAGTAGTAGTTGTAGTGTACGAGTATCGTCAGTATTCGAGTATTACTGGTACTCGAGTATCACTTTTGGTACTCGAGTATGCGAGTTTATGTATGTACTCGAGTACTGACTCGAGTCGACCTGACTCGGCACATCTCTAATGTCAGGAAGGAGTCCAATCCTACAGAGGTGGACCATGGTTGTCTACAGGCGTTACCACTCCTAAAGACCGGGATGGTGGGATGGATGTGTCAACAGCCGGCAATCGGCGACCACATTCTTCAAATAAACGCAAGAACTGCTTTGCCCTAGAAATAGGTACGTCTAACTATACTGGCCATTTTTTATGGACTTAATTTTACCAGGTGGACTAAACGCACGTTTCCTCCGTTAATTTCATAAAATACCTATTATTGTCTGGTGATATTTATAGGCCCAGGGAAGTTGATCTCGTTGAAGTAGAGCTTCCCTTTGAAACGCGAAGTGCTATAGTGTTCCGGGAATCCTTCAGAAGGAAGAAAATAACAAGATCGCGTAATAATCAATTTATACATTTTTGGCTGACCAAACATCAAAATTTGACAAATTATAGTAGTGAATAATTGTCAAATGCGGATCTTTGGTAGGATACTTAAATAGTAATAGAAAGTTCTTTAGTAATAAGAAGTTACTGTGTGAAGTAATATCGGGTAATGCCAAACCAACTTTGGGTTGTGACAAAGTTATTTTTAGACTACTAGATGTAATATATTTTCTGTTTTAAAAGGGAATATAATAATACCTTGACATCATATATGAACTGTGAGTCAAAGCTAATGTAAATTAGCAAGTAGGTTATAAAAATATTTTAACAGGACAGTGGCTCACAAACGAACTCCAACAAAAACGTGTATTTTTAGTGAGGAGTTACAAAAATAATTAATGTTTTTACAACACAGTTGCCAGTAAATTCGTTGTAAATGTGGGGTAAATGTTACTAGATTGATAATTTGGTAACATCGAGCTACAGAGGACAGGGTAAAGGATGGTGTGGGGCAAAAGGCCTCTATATTGATTGCTTGTTTTCGGATGGTCGTCGTTGACTCCCGAGTTCATGAGTCCTGGTTTTTGGCTACCCTATTATTAATATGGGTTAGGAAAGTAGTGGATTTTGTAACTTAATGTGTTAGGGTCCGATGCGTGCGCGTTATTTATTGCTTTGTCCAGAACAGTACCTAAATAAACCAGGTCGCAGCCTACTAATATGTTATACATACATACAGGAAATATCCTGTACTTTCTGCCTTGTAAATCAATTCCAAGTTTTTATCCGATGTGGAATGACTACGAGCTGAATCTGTTCTCTCCTAATGCGTACTACTGTACTATGTTTTAAGCTCTGGGTAGGCTTTATGACTGATAGAAAACATGCTGCATGAATTGGCCATAATTATATTATAATATTTATAATCATATCGTAAGGTTAATGAACTTGTACCTTCAACTCTGCTGCACTAATGGGCGCAGTAGCGCAATATTATTGGCGTAGAGAGAGCAGAATTCTAGCCTGACTTTATGTCAAAAATCCCTGGATTATTAGTCGTGCTTTGACCTGTAATGATGCTAAATTTGGCATTTAATTATTCTTAGTCGAAAGTTGCTTTGAATAAGAGGCCAGGCGCCGCTGAGAAACATTGTGTCTTATTCATAATTTATATTAATTGAAACCGAGAAACTTTTACAAACTTTTCCGTTAGAAGACACTCGTTTAAAAGAACAATTTGTTCCAACTGCGTCCAATCTGTGGCAGTAAATATTGAGCCGGTCCTGGCTCTAAATACCTACCTAATACCTTTGTTTTATGGAAATGAAGGTCTAAGATTTTTACATGATTCTAAAATTATATTCAATTCAAATTTATCTATTTCTCACGACAGACAGACAGTTGAGGCAAAAAACAAATATTTACATATATTTTTCAGCTACTAACGTTTGTGGGAACTAGTTTTTGAGCTAAGAATAGTGTACATCTGAATCTAAGATAATTATAGTAAATATTATGAGACAACGGGCTTCTACATTTTAATAGACAAAGAATTTAAATCTCAGAAAGCTTAGAATAAAGCAGCCACAATAATTTATAACATTAACAATATTGGATGTTTTCGTTTATGTGCGTGAGTGCAAGTGCATACACGAAAAAATCCAGATGTTATAATTGAAGGAAAATGAATATGAATGAAAATTTACTTGGCAAAAAATACCTGCACAATGCAAAGAAAATATTGTATTCTTCTTTGACAAACTACTGAAAACATAATTCAATTAGGTCTAGTAACTTTTCTGTCGACGTGTACTTCTAACTATATATTATGTGATACAAAAAAGTCCGCGCGGCGTAATTCCAGCTCATTCCGTCGGTATACGGTTTCGTTGAATATTCCAGTGCTCTCGGGACCCGTAGGCGCTGCGGTCCACGTCTAGGCTATCTTATTAACGCGAACCCAAAATCGGCACGTTCGAGAAATTTCCGCCGACGCCATCCCATGCTCGATACTAGGGATGGCGATTCTTTCCGAAAGAGATCGATTGAATCGACTCGAATTAAATTGTAAAAAATCGATTCACAAAGAATCGAGGCCCAAAGAATCGCGTCTCCAAAAATCGATCTTCGATCTTTTCAGCCAAAAAGCGCGAAGATAGCATAAAATATACACTGAAATACGTATCCGTCAGCAAAACAATGTTTATAACATATTCAACCAACTTCGAAAAGATCGACTTTCGATTTTCTAGGATGAAAGATAGATTCATTGAATCGATCCATTACTGCAGATCGATTAAAATACTCGATTTTTTGGCCCAAAAGATCAATTCTTCGATTCGATCGCAGTTCGCCATCCCTACTCGATACTCTTGATACTCGCTGTTTCGGAATAAATACCGTTGCGCTAACTTTAGCGAATCTAAACACAAGTCCCTTGCGATAAGACTTGAAGTGATCTGAAAGTAACATTTCGTTACTTACAATGCTTGTGGTCCCCAGAAAATGCGTTGGAAAACGAATTCGGAACGCTGGAACAAATTTTGTAGACAGTGGGTGATAGCAACAACCGATACGAAAATGGTTGTAGATTCGAATAAACATCAGAAATTGAAAGTTTGGTCGCGTGGAACTGTGATCTGAATATTTTTAGCATTGAATGCGTTCAAATGTTCTTCAGAGTAATTATTTGTGTCTGTTACACACTCAGTCATTCGATAGGATTGATATACTAGTATTAAAGTTGATTTCATGCTAAAAATATATTTTTGAACTGGGCTCACGACATCTACTAGTATTCCTTGTCGTGGATGTTATGAATAAACAAAATCTCATCTTTATTCTATTACCCACAAAATTCATCCAGAGTTTAAATAGATAATTTCCGTTCCTTGCTATAGGATTTAAACCCGGAATCCTCAATATGATGCATTGGTATGTCCCAAACGAGTAGTTACATACCTTTGTATATTTCTCCTGTGAGTAATTGTAAACATAAAGGGATAATGGTTCGGGCGATTATGGCTACCGTATATGCTATAATAACTCCATATTAGACCAATCCTTTTAATTTGTTTCATTAAATTATGGATTAAATTTATGGATTATTTATAGGACCCAGAATGGTATGATCACCGTACCCATATATAGGTCTCAGTTTATTATTGGCAAGGTAGACAAGTAACACAGATAAAAAATAGACTTGGATTGCAAACCTCCTCCTTTTTTGAGGTAAACCAAAATTATGAAATTAAATTTCTGCTCTGGGTCTAGATATTTATATCAAGATATAGTGAATATTAATGTAGGGCCTATGAATAAACAAAATCTTAATTTAGTTAATTAATTTCTCTAAGACTCATTTTCAAGATTTCAGAGCTTAGGTACGAAACAAAAGTTAATACAGTATGTGCCGAATACATTTTATTATCATTTTGATAGTTCCGACGATTCCAAATCGTAAAATTATAGGGTTGATGACAAAATATATGGGGTGGGTAGTGATTTAAGAGATAAGGAAAGATTGGGTGCGGGTATGTGTCTTGCTAGACAGGACCAGTAATGGAGGCTATATATTGTAGATAGTGCATCTATGTATAATCTGAGATCCAGCCGCATGATTTTTATAGCCGTCTATGTCCAAAATATCATAGCTTATCAAAAATTAATCATGCATTACATATTGGTTAAAAAGTTATGGATCATTATTGTCTTGTATACGAGAAAGGTATCTAGCATTCCTCAAAATCATTTCCTTTATCGTCCAATTAGGGATATTAATTTCAAATGTTCACATAATTATCGCATCGAGTGTGCTTTACTGTATTATATGTATTATATGAGCCTTTACATACATAATTATTATGTAACACCATTAGTGCAAGTTTAAGTAGAAAATAACATTTGTTAAAATGTTAAATCGTTGATTTACTTTGAACGCAAGTGGCGTCGTTGCAAATCAAGCTAGAGACTTATAAAGATTTTCCGAACTAAAAGGATTGTTTTAACGATCCTCCAGTTCGGCAATTAAAATCGTTTTGAATGCTCTGAAAAGTCGTAAAAAGCAGTTTTCGCTTCCACGTTATCGATAGTACTGCAGTAATCCAAGCGAAAAAGGAGCCCGAATGGAGTTACAGAATCCAGTGTAGCTTACGACTTTAAATGTACTTTTTAAATCCGAATATTTCGTGGAAATACTGGTGCCGTATGTGATCATAGGTTTAACGAAAAATTTACGTTTTTAATGTTACTGATACTAAATTGAGTGGAAATTTTTATTGCAGTTTACTAACACATTTGATCTGAAAATTTAGGTTTTTATGTATTCGTAATGTTTGAATTGTATGCATGTATGCATTTTGTATGACAATATTTAATAGATGTAAGGGTCACACTAGCACATACGTAATCAATGAGTTAATTATTTTTGTAGATGTGAATGTCTGTTTGTGATTTATTAAGATTTCAAATGTATGAAATGCTTGATTTTAGAATTGCGTATTTAATTATATTGTTTCATGTAATAAGAAAGTGTATTCACTCAGTATCTTTTTAAATGTATATTTCTTTTTTCTTGTAAAGGAGATGTGCACTAAATGTATGACCCTGGGCGAAATTGTACAATTTGGAGGTTTAACGGAGCATTTTAATCCAAAGGATTCAGTACTAATAAATCTAAATTCTACATTTCAGCTTGCTTTGGTTTCAATATTTCAATTTAGGAATATAAAATTGTAACTATAAAAAAATGGCAATCATGTCAGCTGCAATATGTGGACTTAAATACACTGACATAAGACGACATGAATGTCAAATCTACTGTAGGTCAATTGTTGTTTATCAGAGTGTAAGATTTGTCACCATATTGTTGTCATGGGTGAAACATAAAAATAGTTGATTAAAATTAATTTGTCAGGTGAGAATGGCTTAATGATTTTTTTTTACATTTTTCTTAAAATCTTTGTGTTTTTCTGCGGACTGTACAGTTTTTGCCGGAAAATGAACATCTCCTTTGGATTGAGTTAGCTTATCGGTTTGAATATTTTCATGTGGTCGCACTGCGGTATGGAAATTTCGCGATTTAAATCTCAATCTCAAACTCGATACGTCCGTAATTTCACGCGTATAGACGATGGTATACGTTTGTTTAATGCGTGAAATGTCTTTTATATTAACAAAAATCTATGAATAACAATTCTGTACTAAACTGTATTTTCAAGGTTTGTATATATCTCACAGATATTTTTACAGTACAGAGTAAAATACAATACTTTGGAGGATGGACTTATTCTAACATTTCACTATTCGAAATTATGTTCTAAGGCTTCCCCGGGCTTGGAGAGAGGCCTGTAATAGCAGTAGGTTATAAAAACGTTTTTAGTCAAAAACTTCAATAATCAATAGATATAACGGTCAAAATAAATTCCCGTATTAAGTCGTCTAATAAGACATATTTTTGGTTGAAACCCGTAGTAACTGACGCACGTGGTGTTCTTAATTAGTTCTACTCAGCATAGTAACATAACAGTGACCTCAAATTCGAATCCAGTCATCAATAACCTATGAATGATTTATTTGCCAGCGGTTAATTGAGATTAATTTGACGATATAACACGTCCCAGTTATTACTACGCTAGTTACTGAATGGGTTTTCAGCGAATTTGCGATGAATACAGATATTGAACACAGAATATGAATATATACAGAATTCGCATCGCGTGAATAATAGTTACTGCTATTAAACGAATGGTTGATCAATCCATTACTGTCATACTATTGGGCACTGGTCTTCTTTCAATAGAGAGTAAGAGGTTTAGGCTAATATAATTCAACACGCTGACCATTATAAGATTGGTATATTAGATTTGACATATTTTTGAGAAGTTTTTTAACAGACCTCTGAGATAAGGTTGCCACCTTTTTTCTACGGATAAAGTGTATTGATTATTATAGGTAAGAAAAAAAGTACATAGTATCAAAATAAAGTACACTTTATTTTTCTCTATTAATATATTTTAAGTTAAAGGATGTCGCGCTGGCGAGTGACGACATCGATTCAGCACCAATCGATAAATGTAGTTTAAAGAAAAAATACTTACAACTAAACTTTTAAATCAAATCATGCGAAATAAAGTATTTTCGTGTACTTTATTGTTCTCATAAAGTATAGACTACAATTACCTGAAATAACGTACAATATTTTATTATAAAGTACGGGTGGCAACCCTACTCTGAGAAGAGTATGCTCACGATATTTTCCTTCGCCGTTAAATTATTGAAGTAATTATTGATTTTTAATGGGCATGTAAACCCCAAACCCTCTATGTGAGAGGCTAAAACTAGTAGCCAATAGACATTGGTCATTGGTATTAATAACCAGGTATAGGTACATAAAAAGAGGTATATAATTTTGAAAATAATTGCTCTACTTAGTCATTTGTCTAACTTCTCATATTAGAGAAAGCTTAGAGGAAAATAACCAGCTATTTTAAAAAGTAGGTAATTTAAGAAGTGCTTTATTGTATTATAAAGTGTTCAGTAACATTAATAAGAAGAACCTGTCCATTGTTGACATCGACTACATTTTCCATGTTCCAAGTTTAGGTAAATAACGAAGCCTTCCGGAAGCGAATCGTGACTTCAATTCCTCGTGAGGCTTGATTAATCGCTGTTTCTCCGAACGTTGTGGTTAGGATTATGTAATCTGCGGTTTTATAGTTCCATAAAGCAGTTATTAGTTATCAGCGGTTTTGGTCGGGGAAACGTAATCATTTTAAATTGATTTTGTGACCGGATTATGTTATAATAGCACGTGATGTGTTACGTGTGACGTGATGAAGTTCTTTTTATACTTAATATGGAAGTATCAGACAAGCGTGTACATAATCAACCTCGTTTGTGCCTCCAGTTTTTCTTGAGGATAATCGCAGATGCGTTGGTAACTCCCAAAGAATAAGTTGGAGTAGGTACAGGTGTATAGTCCGCGTAAAACGGCTAGTCCGCTATGAATATAGAAATGAATCGCGTCGCCATAGTAAATTGTATGACCACACCTGCTCGCAACTACTTCAGAGCGGACTAGCAGTTTGGCGAGGACTAAACCTACGTGTGTATTGTATCTACTGTAATGGTACATATGCCCACTTAATTGTACCACCCACTTGGTGGTACAATTAAGTGGGCATTAGCGTGTACTCGCTATTTCGTTCTACAAAAATAAATAAACAGAAAATAATTCCGCATCATTCCGTAACAGCTCATTCTTCCTTTGAGATACCGTCGAGCCTTTCTTTTTCTTTCTTTCTTTTCTTTGCAGTCCTTTGTTAATTGCGGACGTAATTTCAAGTGGAGACTAAACGCTTCCACCGCTTCGTTTTGAGCGCACATTTGTCTCAACAACCACTTACAAAATAGCACCCTTCTCTTTAGCTGCTATTCTAATTAACTCATTATTTTACAGGCATTTAATAGTAATACTTTTGGACTTCGTTTCACTGTCATTTGTTTTTCACGGTAGATTTTTACTCTTAAATGTTTTAATTTTCAGTTTGTTTAACCAAGTAGGGTTAAGCATTGTATTATACAATATGATGTAAGTAAATAACACGGTACAGTAAATTAATAATGACTTAATGCTATACAAAAAATAATATTACGTATTTTATTTATTGTAATGTATTTAACAGTCTTCATTATTATTTTAATTAATCTTAATACATCTTATTTGAATAAACTTCGACGCGTATGTTTATGTATTAATATGTATATGTATTCAATAAGGTGTCAAATAATTGTACAGTTCGATTGAAATTATGCTCCTTGTTGTCTCATCCGAAGATTATTACTTAGTCTTAAATTAACGTTTGCGCATACGTAAATCACATTCTAATAGCTGTTCCAGTTAGGATTTTTGTAGTTTTTTATCATATTTAATTATTACCACGCCAGGAAACATAAACGACTTCCCGTGCATAACAAACACATCTAAATGAAACCTACCGCATATAATATTTCTAATAAAAAGCGATGAAGCCTGACCGGAATTAGAATTCGGTACGAAATTCAAGGGAGCAATTTCACAAATCTTTGACGCGTTGGGTGAGAAATATATTGGCAGACAGTCGATATTACAAAAACCCCAAGCAGATATTGGCGTTCGGCGGACTGGTTGTAACAAATTACACCAAATTCTATTTCATAATGTTTGTATTATGCATTCGTTTGGGTAACTTGGAATATTATTAATCCTTACTAATCCTTACTAATACTAATTTACTAATTTACTAATTATATTATAAATCGGATTTATAAATCCGAAAGTAACTCTGTCTGTCTGTCTGTCTGTCTGGTTGTCTCTTCTTCACGCCTAAACCACTGAACCGATTTTAATGAAATTTTGTACAAAGATAGTCTGAGACCCGAGAAAGGACATAGGATAGTTTTTATCCCGGAAATCCCACGGGAACTAGGAATGGCGATCTAAGATAGTTTAATCGGAGAATCAATCTTTTGGACCAAAAAAATCGATTATTTTAACCGATATTAGTAAGGATTAAATTGTCAACTATGCATTTGATCAAGTGATGATCTTTAGCAAAGTTGTTGTCCATGAGCCCACGAAGGTCCAGAATTGGTACGACCAATCTTCGCCAGATTTCACAACTGTCATCCAACGTACGTACGAATTTTCAGTTTTATGTATTATCTGGGTTCAGATTATTCAAGTGTGAGTTCTTAATTAAATATAGTTCGAAGATTTTCGGTAAACATGTTTATTTTAAAATATTTCATTTCATTATAATTAAATAATTAACTTGTATTGACGCTATTGTTTTTTATAAAATTCTTAAGACATTGTGTTAAATCTAATATAATATTTTTGTTTCTTGTATCTCTGCTTTAACTTATTATTTTTTTACTTTATATTTATATAAAAATTTTATGGATACAGTTTGAGTTATGATAATATTTTTATAAATATTTCACGCGTTTGGTGAAGAAAATATTGGCACGCCAATATCACAAACTTCCGCAACAGGAAATTGATGTGTCTGGCTTTGAGAGGAACAAATTAGATCAATTTCCATCTAATTATGTTTATTGTTTATTTTACACGTGCTTTAAAATTATAATTGTATAGAGAATCTTTTATCGAAAAATATTTTGATTTCACAGTAATTCACTGAATGGTAGGACCCTTTGTGGTGCGACTCCGGCACCACCACCACCACACCTATTTCTGTCTTATAACAACAGCGTTAAGCGCTGCTGTGTTCTGGTTTGTAGGGTGTGGTAAGGGAGACATACTCTTCCGAGGCGTTTCAGCTTAGTCCTCAGGGGTAGCGACGTATCTGTGGCCGACCTATCTGATCCAATCGGTGGTTGATTACATATGTCCATGGGCGGCAGAATCCACTTACACTGTTGACTGCATTTGACTTGATTTGTTTGTTGATGTGTTGACTGTTGACTGCATGTTGCATAAAAAATACATTTATTTTAATTGTGTTATAAAAATCGTTAGCCCGCAACATAATTGTATTAATAACATGGTAATTATGGATTGAGTATAATATATGTATATACTTTTTATTTTTGATTAAAGATTACAAAAAAATATACATATTTTTTGTTAAGTTGTTGTTAATAGTTCCAAATGCAAATTAAATTGACTTTAGAGCACTTAAATGTAACAACCAGCTTAGTTTGATTCAAACCCATCCGAATAGATAACAAAATATGTTGAATATATTCTCAACATTTTTGACGACGTGTTCGCAAAAAGATATTGGCAGAAGGCAGTAAATGTTACGAATATCCGAGCCAGGAAATTGGTGTTCCACGGACTAGGCGTAACAAATTACAGCAATTTCCATTCACCCTTTAAGTATAACGCTATAACATGATGTGTAGCGGGTTCCTGAAATAGTACCTAATATTTTTGTAAGTTGTAAAAACAGCTCAATTGGCATTCGGTTTTTTTGTGGTATTCATATTGTAGTTCGCAGGCTCAGTCTACGTATTAATGTTTTTTTTTCTGGATAGTAGGGATTTATTGTATTTTATGATTTATCGAATCTCCAAAATTTAATTCTTATAAGCGTTATTATCAAATGACACAATATGGAAAATATGGGTAGTATTTTTTTCCTGATTATATTTTTCTTTCTCAGCTAGGAAAATACAGTTTTTTAAAAATTTTGCCTTTAAAAGTTAATTAAGATTTTAATAAAGTCGATTCCTGATATAAGTAGTATTTCGCAATTCCATGTTCACATCGCAGTTCATATAAAATACGTATGTAATACTGTGAAATACTTAACTTAACTTAATACCTTAACTTAAACTAGTGATTATTTTTCGAAACAAAAATCAGAAAACAACTAAGCTTTGGACGCTTTTTAAAAAACCTCAATTCCCACTTTTCTTTCGAGGAACATATTACCGTAGTTTTGTGAAATGTTAGCAAAAAGACGGTTGATGTAACAAATATTCGAGGCAGGAAATTGGTGTTCCGCAGAATGGGTGAAACAAATTACAGTAATTTCCATACGGGGGCTCGTGGTGGCTACAATGTTTACTCTTTAAGGTACTGAGGATCGTGACACGTTGTTTGTTCTTTGTACGAGTTATAACCTTATGCTGGAATACAGTTATTTGTTTATGATATGTAAAAAGTCAAGACATCCCCAGAGATAGAACAGATATTTCATCTTTTAAAATCGCCATTTATTAATTTATTTGCCTTTTATATGATTTTAGACTCATACGATTATATTAGATTTAAGTATATGATTTTTAGATTTTGGACTAATAATATCGTGGAATCGAGACATTTTAATATGTTACTTTAAAATACCTGCCGGGTATCAAAACCAAAACGATGACAAATGCGAAAATATAACCGAGTTCTAAATATGGCATTGCTTTTCCTCTCTAACTTATTTTCGCACCAAACTGAGTTTAGTCTGAAGATTTTATGTTTGTAAAAAAAAATATTTATATTAACTTAATTATTCATTAAAATATAGAGCAAATGTATATACAGGTTGCTATTTTCAAGAAAGTTCTATTCAAAAAAGAGGGGAAAAATCATACTTAACAGGCAGGATCCACGACCACTTACAATTTCTTCCTCAGGATTTGAATGTAAAAATCATTAACGAATTCTTTGTATAATTTATCTAAACAAAATTTGAATTTAATTTAAATTAAGTTTGATGCTACTAAGCCAATGGTCTTCGATTTCGAAACATTCCAGAATCCGACCTTAATTATATAATCGATTAAGCAATATGGTATATTCATTTGCTTTATGTTTATTTGATTGGTTTTAACTATTCTTAATCTTAATAGTTTAAGATTTCTTAATCTATTCATTTTTGAGATCAATCGTCTTCCATAAAAATGTATTAAATATGTGAATAAAATATTACATAAATAACGATATGCGTGTAGATTTGGCCATTTGGATATATTTTAAAATAATTGTACACCATCTTTTATATTTTAATTTAATTCGTGAATTAAATTAATGGCATGTCAAAATGAGCACTCTCGTACGGCTCGATATTTTTGATGTATTATATATTTTCAAAAGTCTTTATAAGCGTCTATTTCAAAAATTATGAACAATAATTTAAAAAGATAACTTTGTTAGAAAGGTTATGATTAGAAAAGGGCAGTTATTAAGACATAGCACTCTGCAATTAATCCATTTATTTGTGTAGATTTATGCAAAGAAAAGCAAATAATAGTCAATTTAATATTTATTAAAAAAAATTAACAAAAATATAAAACCGACTTCTATGTGACTACAAAGTAAAAAATAATTGAAATAAATGTTGGTTTAGTACAGATTTCTGAAGTCGGCGCTCAATATATTTCGTTTGATAACAGCGTAAACAGCGAGTCCAATATGAGCGCCGAGTATAATTCTAATCATCAGAGCATACTAATGTTAAGGTAGGAAAGTACCGCAACGAAACTCTCTTTCATATGAAAAAAAGAAAATTAAAATTGGTTAAGAAATACTCGACTTATTCAAGTTTATATGAAATCGGGTTTTTCCAATTTTCCGGGAAAACTGGCGGAAATTTTTAAATTTCCTCGAAATGGGACCCCCTGTGAAACTAGCCACATACAATGGTGTATGAATCATGTCGATCGGTCGCGGCATCGTGAAAAAATCGCCGAACAAACATAAAAAAAAATATATATATATATATATACGGTCGAATTGAGAAACCTCCTCCTTTTTTGAAGTCGGTTAAAAATACTGGTAATTATTGTTTGCAGGTGTATATAAATACTAGAATTACTTCATTTATAATTGCGGCTTCTGTAAAAACTCGTTTAGTTTTAGCGCGTGCAGATAAACTGTGTAGATTAAAATATCGTTACAATCAGTAAATGCATCGTTTTAATATACCTAACTAATTGTGGGAATAATTATGTGGCGTTTGTTCTTTGATCCCGTTTAGACTTAATTATTGCGGATTTTTGCTTGTTAATAAGCATAATTATTAAATACCTCTGCGACTGTTATCTAGATAATATTATAAATATTTCAAATGTTCTTGTGAGACGTAAACATGGGCTTGGCAGACAAGGATATTAACACTGATATTAGTTACTGTCCGCTGCACATAAACATAAACCAGTAGTATTTAAACTTGATCACTGATGCGTTGCTACGCCTGAAGACTGAGATGGTCATTTTATATGAAAAGTCAGCAGGCATCAACACCGTTCAAACAAAACGCAGAATTGCTTCGCGCTAGAAATTACCTATTTCTGGCGACACCAGCCCGGTAGAATCTTACCGCTTTAAATGACTACAGTCTTAAACCATAATTCAAACCACTCATTAGAACTACGTTCTCTGATAGACCTTGATGCTACAAAGAAACGACGAAAAATTCTACCACTTTAAAATAAATTACTATAAAATCATATATTGTTCGATCTGAAATCATTGAATCAGCGAATTGTTTGTAATTGACGTATCTAAGCTGATATTGTATAATGACTGTTGTCGCTAATCCGGAGATTATTAATAATTAGTTGGTAATAAGATTAGATGTTGTTAAATCCTCCTAATGGATATTACATTTGATTTATGACCACTATCGGCACGTTAAATCATATCGTAAATCTTTATGTGCCGTAATTATAATGATTTTATTTTACTTTGTTAACGGCTATCGTAAAAAAATCGTAATAAAAATATAATATAATATTAAAATTCTTAGGATAATTCCTAATAAGAGGTATGTTTCAAGGTACGTCACTGTATTTTATATTTACGAATTATTATAGTGTTTACCACGATATCTCTTCTGGTTTGAAGGCTTTGAAGGATAAATTTTATTAACATAAATCGTGCTTACTTAGATGTCAAGGATATCTACGTTATCTACGTTTTCTGATGATTTGTGTCACTTTACTTGACTGTGACAGCAGGTTGTGGATAACTCCGGTCAGCCACTCATATCAAAAATAATTTTGTGTCTCTCTGTGTATGTGTGCTTAAGCCAGCCACGGCAAAGGCTTGTACACAGTTATGTTGCGTTTAGCATAAGTGTTGAACAATTTGACTGTTTTTCCGACACTAGATGTCATAACGCTACTTCTCACACACCGGTTTTGAAGGTGGTAGAACCCTCCTTTGTGGTTCGACTCCGGTGGCATCACCGCCACACCTATTTCTACCTAATAACAGCAGTGTTAGGCGCTGCTGTGTTCATACTTTTCCGAGGCGTTCCAGCTTAGTCCTCAGGGGTAGCGGCGCATCTGTGGCCAACTTCAGGTCGGACTATCTAATCCTATCTGGGGTTGATTACAGATGTCCATGGGCGGCAGGAGCCATTTACCATCAGGTGAACTGCATGCTCGTCTGCTACTCCCATTTTATAAAAAAAACCTGTGATCGCAGAATGCAGCTATTTTTGAACTCTAGATGTAACAAGTGAACGTGATTAATGCGATTGATACATAGATAGAATAAATAATACAGTCGTTAAAATATCCGTTTTCGATATCGTAACCGAATACAGCAATAATGTAAGAAACGTCTTTTTCAGTGACATTCTAGTTTTACTTGAATAAAATAGCATTAATTCTAACGTTTGCAGTGCGGAAACAGTGATTACGTAAAAGGTTTATAAAAGCAGGAATGCTTCAATTGAATTGCGTGTGAATATATTAGTGCTTCAATTGAATTGCGTGTGAATATATTTGGTGGACGCACTGCGGTGCGTCCACCAAATTCCGGAAATATTATTACTGGTGAAACGCGTCTTCAAATGAAATGAATAAAATTTTCTGATGCAACAGAACTTATGTATTGTGATTGAGGTTTATACTTTGCAAAATAAATAAAATATTAAAAACGAATTATTGTTAAGTAATAAGGTTCCATATTACTTTAATAATTGGGCTTTCTTTCGCACCTATGCGTATTAATAAATAGGTATGTATTTATTTTATAACATTACAATTAGTTTTTCCATATTTTTATAACGCATACCTATAATGAAATATTTGCGCAAACTTATTTTAATTCGAGCCACGGTCCAATTTATATTTAATTTAGCGATAACTTAGAAGAAGTTTAATCAACTACGAAGTACAAAAACGAAAAGTTGTAACTTCTGTCATTTAAGGTCTAAAAAATCTGAACATTTTGGAATTTTTCGAACCTACATTTTATTGTTGAACTTTAGGAATTCGACTGTTTATGATAATGTAGAGTATTTCCGTATAGTTTTATTTTATTTTACCATCTTACCTGTGTCAGAGACGTTGTCTATATTGGCTATGTGGATATATTATATATGATAATAATATGATATATGTCCATCTGTGGTGCATCGTTTGTGGTTCGACACCGAAGGCTCGGCCGCCACACTTATTTCTGCCTAATCACTTCAGTGTAAGCGCTGTTGTGTTCTGGTTTGAAGGGTTAAGGAAGACATTTTTCGCTGAGGCGATCAAATTTGTTCCTCAGAGGTAGCAACACATCTATGGCCGATATCAGGTAGGAATCTAATCTTATTTTATGGGGGGTTGATAACAGCAGTGTAACCTACATGTAGTATAATATAATAATTTCATAATTTACGAAACACGCGTGGACTAAAAAGAACATAAGCATAAATTAACCAAAAGATTTATGGTGTTTACTGACGCTTCTCAATTATGTAAACTTTTGATTAAAAGCCTTGAAGGCCACTGTCATTGACAACTACTCCAGCACTCAAAGTTTAGAACGGAAGTCGTTATAAACTTAAATAACTTTAATCAAACTGGGTTAGGAGCAAAATAAACGGTTACCCAATTTTTTATTAAGTTTCGTTAAAGTTATATAGAAGTTGTGGAGGAGTATCTAGTTAACTCAATGTCGTCAATGTTTAAGAACTTAGCTGTCAATTGTTTGCTTTTAAAAATATAAAAGTAGTAAATATTATGTTATGACCTTTGAGGAGAAGTTGGAATTCCTCATATACCATGTCTCTTTCTATAAACTCCTTTAAACCAGAATATTAAAGCAGGTATTAGCTATAGTCAAACCATAGAAAGCCCGAAGATATATGATTAAAATAGCCACATGATTCTGTGACATAAAGTTTAACTCTTATTTCTTATTTTGCCTGATGGTAAGTCTGAGGTTGGCTGGCTGTAGCTGCTTATCTAGATGGTATTCCATTTTGCATTTAACAGATTATAATAAAAAGTTCGAAATTTCACTGTAACAAGAGAGAGATATTCAACACTTTTTATCTAAGGAGATAAAGTACAACCACCGACGTTACCTTAATTCGCTGTCAAATGAACTGTGACGTAATGCGTTTCCACCACATGCAGTGATTATAGTCCATTACCCTTTAAATTGTTCTTTGTAACGGAAACAAGGCTTTATTTCTGCGTATAAAAACATGGAGACATATGTTTATGTTTTAGTTGAGTGGATTACCTGGAAGTCAAAGTATCGCTGTAAAAACCTAAATAATCTTTGTCGTGTGTTGTCATTTAATGTTAACAAATGTAGGTATAATTTTTTTTTTTTATAATATAAGAGTAGCAGACGAGCATGCAGTCCATCTGATGGTAAGTGGCTACTGCCGCCCATGGACATCTGTAATCAACCCCAGATAGGATTAGATATTCCTACCTGAGGTCGGCCACAGATGCGCCGCTACCCCTGAGGACTAAGCTGGAACGCCTCGGAAAAGTCTGTCTCCCTTACCACACCCTTCAAACCGGAACACAGCAAATTGACAAACACGCTTAACACTGCTGTTATTAGGTAGAAATAGGTGTGGCGGTGGTGCCGCCGGAGTCGAACCACGAAGGGTTCTACCACCTTTAAAAATGATAAATGACTATGGATATCAGTCAGCTCGTATCAGGTGACCGTATCATTTGATACTTCTATAATATCAAGAAAACGTTTCATACTCGTAGCTCCACGCTCTTTAGAACGACACTTGCACATTGCACATCTTGCTAATATGAGTATGTCAGCCATAGTAAAGTGATGCTACAAACGCAATTGAAGGTTGCTTAAGTAATAATGTAAAATGGTAACTGACATTATAAACGCCTTAAAAATGTAAACAATACTTAACTTTCGGTCGTTGTCCTGTCTTGACCTTAGTCAGAGAATTCAGCCAGTGAGATGTTAATGCAATTCATGTTTTTGACTCATTCAAGTTTTTGACCCTGCAATATTTCACCAATTCATTGCAGTTTATTTCTATATTACTTTATGTGAATTACATTTTATTACTTTTTTGCACTTTTTTTCCGGTTCAACGACATGGTCGGCTTTCTTACAACACTTTCATTCACTTTACGGTCTTTGCATCTACTTAATATGTTTTACCATTCAACTTAGGGCTTTATTGGGACCTGAGTATACATGGTCATCGCATAATACGAGTATACCACAATTAAATTAATGAAGTTAATAAATTCTTTGACTCTTGCGTTGTATTTCGAAGAGCAACTTTTTGTGTATGCTGTAGGGTGCCGAATAGGATTTGATATCTTATAAAATAGGGGTAGTAGCGTTTTCTAAGAAATTATTCATCAAGTGTGATCTTGACACGGGTGATAAACACGCGCAAGACCAATTGAAGTAATTACGTCGAAGTCTTTTGATTACACCTGTATTTAGCAGATAATTACTAATACCTAATATTTTACCCGTACGATAAAAATAAGGTATCTAAAATAATTAAGAACATGTCATTGTGTAAATTAATTTATGAATGGTGTTATCTAAAAAATCGTAATTCATTAATGTCGTAAGAATTGTGATATATAAAATAATGACGTTAATTTTCTCACGGCTCTTAACGAAAATGTAAATACAGTTCCATTAATTAGGTATTCCTCATTAAAATGCAAAAGGTCAAAGGTCAGTTCGATGTACAAATCGTCGATGTAATTTGAATAATGCCTATGTAAATCGAAGAGCCTATGTGATCTTGGCCGTGAGGTATCGACTTAGCACCATTTCCTACCTTTCTGTGGATTTTTTTTTTTTTTTTATAATATAAGAGTAGCAGACGAGCATGCAGTCCACCTGATGGTAAGTGGCTACTGCCGCCCATGGACATCTGTAATCAACCCCAGATAGGATAAGATATTCCTACCTGAGGTCGGCCACAGATGCGCCGCTACCCCTGAGGACTAAGCTGGAACGCCTCGGAAAAGTCTGTCTCCCTTACCACACCCTTCAAACCGGAACACAGCAGCACTTAACACTGCTGTTATTAGGTTGAAATAGGTGTGGCGGTGGTGCCGCCGGAGTCGAACCACAAAGGGTTCTACCACCTTCAAAATAGTAATAGCGTGGATGTAGCAAGAGTCGGAAAACTCGTGTCTTAAATATTAAAAATTTTATTCCGTTATTGCTGTCGAATCTACTTTGATGGCACGCGTGGCGGAGAGGTTATTTTGTCTTATATTTGTCTGACACGCAATAAAATCCAGATTCGATCCTCGAGGAGGCACACATCTGAATAGCGGATTTATTTTTCTGTGTCGAGAACACAGGCTTTCCTAGTATAGATCAATGGGTGAATAATCCAAAATTCATATTTTTTACTAATAGTTTTTAGTTTTTCGTCCTTTTCTCGTTATTTTTTTCGTAATTTATAAGTATGGCAAAAGAGCCTGCAAATATTGATAAATATATTTTTCGTATCATGATTGGCAATTGTTTGTCAATTTGCAAGTCATCAGTGCAAAGTGGCTAATTAAATTGGTTGGCTTATGTAGTATAATATGTCTAATTCCACATGATTAGTTTTTTTGATGGCCATTACCAATCGTTAAAAGTGCGGTGGCAATCTTAAAGCCTGCCCGTATGTGAATTTTTAAGAAGTTATGTTTCATTTAGAAATTTTAGTAGGCATGGATAATTAGTTATTGGAAATCACGGATGGACAATGGACATAAATTATATTAACGTTTGTAATATTTGTATTTCATGAAGTCATTATCATGATTATTACCTCCTTACAGGCAGATCCTATCATAATTAAAGGGCCAGTCACTGTATTTGCCAAAGTGGGATTGATAGGCTTAATGCGTATTTTTGATCTTCATGATAAATAGACATGCAGGTTTCCTTAAGATGTTCTAAAATCCAATACGCTGATAACTTTGGTAGCCATTTTTTTTTAACTTTAAGGTTAATGTTATTCTAGCGTATGTTTGAAGGTGGTAGAACCCTTTGTGGTTCGACTCCGGCGGCACCACCGCCACACCTATTTCTACCTAATAACAGCAGTGCAGGCGCTGCTGTGTTCCGGTTTGAATTGTGTGGTAAGGGAGACAGACTTTTCCGAGGCGTTCCAGCTTAGTCCTCAGGGGTAGCGGCGCATCTGTGGCCGACCTCAGGTAGGAATATCTAATCCTATCTGGGGTTGATTACAGATGTCCATGGGCGGCAGTAGCCACTTACCATCAGGTGGACTGCATGCTCGTCTGCTACTCTTATATTATAAAAAAAATGTTTGTCTCATTTTATGGCAAACCCTGCAAATCAATAGTCTTCACAGATTTAATAGTTTAGGAGGTGTCGTTATTATAATTATAGGAGTGGAAGAGGCTATTAATTTTTAAGCTCTTGTTTTTTCGCACTAAAGCTCTAATAATTAGAGCTTTAGTGCTATTTAGATGCTCTCAACTATATTTAAAAACATTATCTTCAACACGGCTGGGACACACATGAGTTTATTCGGATCAGTCGCATCACTGGCTTATTCACGCGATTGGCTCACTCTAGCGGACGTGTGTACACGGCTTTACAGTTCCGGTTTGAGGTAATTATTCCGCTCAATAAGTCAACGCTCTATACTGTGTGAATAATGTGCTTATGGTTATCTAAAACTATGTTATATACGGTTATAAACGATGGAATAGAATTATTATTATAGTCTTCTAATAAGCAGCACTTTATATTAGAAGCGCTTATATACAAGAGCAATATATTATAAGTAGTAGTTTGATTTAAACCGCATCGCCATATTTCTATCGAAAAATTATTAAGTTGTGTCCAAACGACATGTATGCATGTTTTTATCAAATGACAAATATTATCAAACGTATATAAAGTGGCGAATACATTTTGCATTTTACAATACCGTTCACGCGACGTTTGCTGCAAAAGTACCTTTTTTTTTTCTTAACGAGGGGGAATCCTTCAAAAGATACCCACCGACGTGGGAGCGACGCCGGGTTATGTGGGATTCTTACCGCACTAAAACCCCCCCGGTGGCCGTCCTCGACGCTTGTTGGAGAACTCCGGGATCTCCGACGGAACGCAACCGGAGTCCTCCAAGCGCGATGCCCCGATCGGGCTCTGCCCTGGCGGAGCAGTTTTCACTCCTCCCGCACCATCTGGTATTCACGACGGTATGCGACCACATATACCGCCGTCCTTCCCGGGATCGCTTACTGGGCGGTTCGAGCTCCCACCCCGGAAGCCCCCGTTTATTCGCTTCTTACGACAGGCAGGAGTTACCGTAGCCCTATTCTAGTCCCGGAACTACAGGGACAGCTACAAAAGTACCTACCGACTATGCGGATTAACTTGTCAAGCAAATCGAAAAATTTTGGGTTACTAATTTTGAAGAGGCGCATTTTATTAGACTAATATACATATAAGTAGTAGTGTGGTTAATACATACTAGTGTAAATGTTAAAACTAACGACATATTAATGATATATAAGAAAAATAAAAATCTAGTTCAATTGATTAAATAAGATTGGTCCCATTAAAACTAATTAGAATAGAAATAAATTATATGTAGTAATGAGTTTATCTTTCATATTTATAAATAATGAATCAAGATTTAATGAGTATGTACAAGGAAAGGTTAAACAAATGTTCGTGATTTTAGAACCTTTACATAGAGCTATAATTAATAGCAGTAATTACTGTATGATAATAATATACAACATTGACATCCTTTTCAGTATTCAATTTAAGTACTCTAATAATATATTATTATGACACATGCTTATGCGATAGGTTCCAACTTAATCTAACATTTTATATACCTAGATAGTAACACTGTTTAAAAATCTGAAAATGTAAAGTTGTCGACACGGAAAACGTTAAGGCACATAAAACTGTACTGTGTTACCTAAAATTCTTTGTTGACGATTCTTTTGCAAGGCGACTGAAGGAAGAGTCCAAACCAATGCACTTTGAAATAGTTTATGAAAGAGGTACGAATATTGAGATATCTCTATCTTAATTCGAATTTGATAGCGGTTAAATCCATTGGTGGAAAATGAAATTATATTTCTTTTTAACAACAATACAATGACTATTATGCTGACTACGCCTACCAGCTTCTATCGCGTGAGCGATACTTGCATGGGCTTCCATCTTGTGGCTTAAGTCTCTGCGAAGTTGCTTAAGCCGCTGCTCATCGGAGTCCAGTTTGTTGTTTGAGCGATCGAAAGCGGTATATTATGTTAGATTTAATTCTATTTAGTCAACAGTCAACTGTTGAAGCGTCCGCATAAACTACGGAATAATCGCCGAGCAACTTCTAACAGTTAAACATTTAAACTCTGCCGCTAAAGCTAACAGTTGCTCAAGCGATACTTGGTGGTTACCCATTGGCTAAAACCTCGAAACAATAAAATTAGAGACTAGAATAAATATTTAAATAATGTTGTTTATTTCTCGCTTAATGGGTATAGAACCCGGAACTGTGATTTTTATGACTCGCGAGTCGCAGATTGTTTAAATAAACATTTCTTATAAACGGTAACGGTTTATTTAAAAGTAACCTGAGAAGATACATGAAAATAATTTTAATATTTTATTGCATTCTTTATATTTTTAAATATAGATGTGCTTCATATTTAGGTAGGTACCTACATTATCTGACAAGACACTTGTCATTATTTTAAGTTCTACTTATCGTAAAAGTTAACGTTAAACTAAAACTGTACTATTGGTTAGTTTTCGCCTAATATTTTCGCCTAATAAAAGCAGTGTTAAGCGCTGCTGTATTCTGGTTTGTAGGGTGTCGTAAGGAAGACATAATTTTCCAAGGCGTTCCAGCTTAGTCCTCAGGGGTAGCGCATCTATGGCCGGCTTCAAATATGAATATTTATTCCTACTTGGGGTTGATTACATACGTCCATGGGCTGCCACTTACGATCAGGTGGACTGCATGTTCATCTGTTACTCCTATATTACCTATATAAAACCAGCAAGTCTATTGACTGTTATGTATTGTATATGGAAGCTATAGTCACCATATAGTCACATCTTTATCGTAACGTACCATAGTTTCTAAAGACGAATTGAATACAGCTGTCGAATTTAACGTGTTCAGCGCTGTCGGAACAACCTCGCACAATGCACGAATCACGGGAACACCGGAACACGTCGAGTGAATAGATTCGCTCTGTGACGTGTTGTATCAGCGAAATATACGGCATGGTTTTGAAAGGAGATTGGTGATTACAACGAACTTTTTCTTATTCTTTAACGGAAGCACCAAATGCAGCGTTCGAGAGGTCAAATTGTCACTGTTGCCCATACATATACTAGTATGTAGCTTACAATGTAGCTACTTATAAAGACTACATAGAGACGACCGGTGTAAGTTGTAGATCTTTCTACAGAGATTTCCACTCGAACGCTCACACCTGTAGAAATTCATTTTGAATTCATTTTCATTTTAAATGTACACTTTATTTAAATTGTATTTACAAAATACACCTCGTGTTGCACTTGCATACTATGTACCTTCACATAAAAGATAACAAATCCATGGTAGTCAAATAAGTGTCGCAACCACCCGCAACTTTTCAAGAGATGGCGCTCTGAATCACGCTATCGAAGTTTTTTCAAGATCCTACATATTATATACAGGCTTTGAACTGAGAGTAGTGGAGCACGTCCACTCCCCGGGCATGGTCACCTAGCCTGCGGGAGATCTCCCGCTACCAAATTGGTATACAATATTGCGCATAACTTTCAGCCTGTTATTAACGCACGTAAGCCTACTGTTACAACACATCACCATAATGCAAATATTTTAATATCGTAACAGCTACATATTCAGGAGTATGACGTAAATATTCATAGTAAAAGGTAATTCCTCTATTTTTTTTGTGAATCAGATTACTTGTATTATTAAAGTTATAGATACCTACACTAGGATGATAAAATATAAGATTAATTATAATTTACAAAAAACCTTTAATTAAATCATCACTTTGTCTATGAATGTGAGTAAGATGTGTGTAAAAACTATAAAGTAATTATCTTAAGGTGCCTTGAGGCTACAAATAGTATAATTATTAACACAAAGTATGACACTAGTTGAAGGATATAGCCTTAATGAAGACCACAGCCTTGACGGGTAATGCACACTTAAATTGAGAATATTTCTTCTATGTACCTAGTTTACCTATTCGTACTACAGTTTTCCATTAGCTCGAGTCATTAAAATGTAAGCAAACACATATTAGACAATGCACTTGGGGCAATACTATTTGTTCTGTTGAGTGATTTCATAATACTCGCGAAAAACAATTGAGTACACAGATACACACACATGTATACACTGTCGAAGTTAAGGTCAGATTCAGCTTAGGATAGGATTACCATTCGTTCGGATTTTTATGAATTTGTCCGTTAGAAAAGCGTCCGAGGATTTTGTATGAAACTCGGGTATTTTTATGTACGAGTACGTAAGCAATGAATAGAATCTTATAGATAAATCATTTTATCAACCACCGCGGGACATTTCACAGATCTTGGCCTCAGTTATTTATCCGTGAATTTTACATAGATAGGTATAGGATGTCACGAAAAAATCGAAGTCTATGATGGCAGCTCTAGCCCGAGGGAGGATTAAAATGTCAAATATAAACATATAACAACTTTGATGTTTGAGTTTTAACGTACTGAACTCTTTTAGGATCTATACTATGGATCTATAGTATTCACCTACTTTAGTTTTTGAGCATGATAATTTTATGAAATATTGTATATGTACACAATATTGGCATGCATCCACGAATGCTTTTAGAACGGTGCTTGCCTTTAGGCTGTAAAATGTCGTAACATAAACAATTAAGTAAAGCCTGCCAAAAGTTTGCCGGAAGTTAGGATTTTCAATGGCCTTAGGGCTCGAACACAAAACTGCGATGCGACGCGATGCGAATTCGCAACGCAGAAAATTGCGATGCGAATTGCTGCGATGCGATATCGTGCGGCGTAGCGTCTCTCAGGGTGACCAACAACAACAACCACTGTGCGATGCGAATCAATTCGCAAGTTCTTGCGATGCGTCGAGGGAGCTCGCAGATTTTTGCAATGCGACGTCGCATCGCAGTTTTGTGTACGAACCCTTAAGGTCAAGGATCTATACACGTGGCAGAGCGTACAGGCATATTTATTCAATGTTATTTTGAATTTTAAAAGACTTTGCAAAATTTACTAATTTTGCAATTTTAAACCGAATAATCATTAAATTTATGTATGTAAAAATGTCAGTGTAAGACAATGATCTCACATTATTTTTCTGACACATGTCAGTGTGCATACATACATGAGGCATATTTCTTACATTTGTTTTTTTAAAAGACCGAAGTACCAAAGAGTATGTAGTCCACCAGATAGTTAGTGATCACGTCTGGCAATAGCTGTTTGTAACCAACTCCATATAAAACAGTGGTTATAAACGACGCCGATCAAGACGTGTATTTAATTTATAAAGGGATTTTTTCGCTGGGCGAACATCAAGATGTGTACTGAGTAGCCACTATCGAGGACTAAGATGATCGCCTCATGTGAAAGTCAGCCAGCATCTACATCCTTCCCTACAAGTACAGCTTCACGTTAGAAATAAATGTCGCACAAAAAAGGTACGGAACCTTTTTTGTTTACGAGGGGAAACCTTCAAATGGTACCCGACGACGTGGAAGTGACGTCGGGTTATGTGGAATTTTTACCGCACTAAAACCTCCCAGGTCGTCGTCCTTGTACATGGCGTCGTCGTGACGGTTGGTTACTTACCAAGGTGCTCCAACCTGGACTTAAACTTTTGCCTTCGAGCACTCTATTACTTTGCATTATGCAGCTGTATTTAATATGTATCATAAATCTCCAAATGACCCCTAGCATTAAGCTTGAGACCACGGTTTGTATATTAATTAACCTAAAAAATCGGTAGTGCATAACTTTTATCCTGTTTCAACTAGTTTACAGTACCCTTACCATCAGTTTTCAAAACATCCCACAATTTTACGTTACGTTTACTCAATCCATTATTCTGTTCCATTTGCTTCAGTAGACTGGGTATACGTAACAATAACTAAGTGACCAAGTCTTGTTGTCTGCCTCATATGTTCGCAAAAAAGAGAGACAAAACATAAAGCGCCATTTTGTCAATTTAGACATTCAATGTTACGTTACTGACACTATAGTTCCGATACAATCTGCTAGGGGCGCTGAATGGAAATCGTTTGGGCAAATACGTAAACAAATACCAAAACAGTCATATTTGTCAAAACGTAAAAACTCATGGTAAGGGTACAACTAAGCTAGTTATCGAAAAAAGTTCGGTTGGCGGCCAATTATATCAAAACACAAGACTTGCGTATTATCATGAAGTTTTTCGAAAATTGAGCTAAGTTGTATTGGTATTTCGGAGGAAGCTCTCATTATTTACTACATTTAGTTTATTTCATAGGCTAAATTGACCGCGTCCCTATAGTTTCGGGAGTAGAATAGGACTACGGTATCTCCTGCCTGTCGTAAGAGGCGACTAAAAGGGGGCTTCCGGGGTTGCGGGTGGCAAGAGTGGGAGCTCGAACCGCCCAGCCAGTGGCCCCGGGAAGGACGGCGGTATGTGTGGTCGCATACCGTCGTACACACCAGACGGTGTGGCGAGCGCCAAGCTCACCTGGGCGGAGCCCGACGGGGCAACGCACTAAGAGGGCTCCGGTTGCGTTCCTTTGGAGATCCCGGAGCCCTCTACGCAGCGCGAAGGACGGCCACCGGGGGGGTTTTAGTGCGGTAAGAATCCCACATAACCCTACGTCGCTCCCACGACACCGGGTACCTTTTGAAGGTTTCCCCCTCGTAAACAAACAAAAAAAGGCTAAATTGACCGATATTTTTATAAACTCCCTTTGACAAATCACGATCAATTATTTTAATAAACTCTGTTGGACACGGGTCTCAGAATGAGAAGAGAAGTGAGAATTAATTTCTAAAACGCACGTAATATACAAATTACGTACGAGCCCGGTATTCGAACTCCGTACCCCCAGCATTAAAGACCAAATTTCAAACTACTTGGCAATTAATGATGGTATATACACCACAGTACTTTAACAATTTCTAGAAAGCGGGATCGATTATACTTGGTGACAGGAAGGATAATTCACGGCCCTTGAGAATGACCGAGGCAGGAAGTATTAAAAAATATCTCTCAATTTTGTTTTATCAATTAACATTGTTACATTGCGACTTAATATTAAAGTTCAAGGATAGTGTGGGCGAAGATTGAAGAACAGTAAATAATAATAATAATTAAATATTACACTCATAGCCCCACACTAGGATTCCTTGTTTCGTACCATGGACACGCGTATAGACAAGGACATGAACACCGAGACCAAGAAAATACATCTAAATTTACTATTAAGATTTCTTCCCCGCTGGAAATCGAACCAGGACCCCCCGGTGTGGTGACCGCTGCGCCATACGGGTTGTAATGGTAAATGGATATCTTAGATGTGGATAAAAATAGAAGCCTAAGCTTAGAGATTGTAAAATTTCAAGATATAATATTAAATTTCCTTAATTTTGTTAAGGGTATAATTTTGACGCTCACCGAAAATCAAAATCCTAAGGTTGTAGCAGACACTCAAGCTTCAAACTTTGACCATGGTTACTGTTTAACCTATAAAATAACGAAAAATGAAAGAATAACACTACTATAGTACTGTTGTCTAGGTAATATACTGTTGAACCGTTCAAATAACTTTGTAATCCTAGAAACTGAATGAATTAGCAACTACATTAACAAATTATGCCATGATTAATTTAGTAATTGACACACACACTTCATAACAGACGATTTTTACGTGTAATAAGATTCACAGTCGACATTAAGTCAATATTTTTTTGATTATGCGTCTGACGTCAATTAAAGACACCTTAACGGTTAATTAAGTTAAAATTGCATACCGAGATGCGGCCTCGTTTCCGTATGGAGCCTTTCTATAGGTCAAAGGTTCCAGGAAGGATGGTATTATCGAAATAAATACATTGAAATAAATGAATGATTTCATTTTTACCTTTTTTAATGAAACAACTTTAAGTAATAATGATGAGTATAAATAATTAATCATATCAATTATGGCGCATTATAATTTATTCAATTTTTGCTTAACATTAAAATTTAAGAACATTTTTCTGTTTTCTTTGTCATTCGTTTTTCTTTGTTCCTGTTTTGTACCTATTGACGAGGTTCAGTGACCATCGATGGAAATTTGTAACAAAAAATATAAAAAACGACTACGGGTGAATTCTAACATGAAGAAGTTTAATATCGTTTTTTTTTGTTTGTCAAGCGATGGCCATTATTTTTTGATAGCTTAGCAATTGATGGCTTCAGTGGTATCGATAAAAACCTTAATGTTTCTACTTATAATAATAATGGTACACACAAGGAAAATATTGTGGAAACATGAGATTCAAAAAAATGTTTACAAAGGTATGTTAAGTCTACCAATACGCACTTGACCGGCGCAGTGGATTATGACCTAATCCTTCTAATTCTCAAAAAAGACACGTGCCCAGCAGTGGGACTTTAATATGTTGAGGACGATTCCGTAGCATATTTATATACAAGAACATATAGCACCCGGAAACCAGTAAGGTTCGATTTTTTATTGTAGTATTTAATTGTATTGTAGGCTTTCTTAGAAAAAATGAAATAATTGCTGGTATTATATTTGTACACGGAATAAAGATGAATTCCACAGAATATAATTAAGGAAAAATACGTAGACGTATAACTATTCCGTTGATGAATCATTCGTCCACTGTGACTATCATCTTGAGCTATTTTTGAAGATAAGCATCTTGAGAATATTTTTTGTAAAAAAAAATTCTTAAAGTTATTTACTTTAACGGTGAAATAAAATATTGAATGCCTGAGAGTTCTGTAAAAGAATTTCTCAAAGGTGAGTCTTTTTGTTTACAAACATACGCACGGAAGTATATACGCCTACACGCACACACGAACATGCCTCTTGGGGCAGCCTGGTGGCATTAGCAAAAGAAGAAGAGAATTCAAATAATCATTTATAAACGCACGTTACACCGTGTCATGAAACCGATAAACACGTCTGGAAGTCAAAGAAGATTGTGTTATCATAATACATTTATGGGAAACTTTCTTACGACCCTCCACGCCAAATTTTCTCACAGACCATCATCGCAAATGACCCGCAAAAGCAATTCGGGAGGTCCGGGAACGAAAAGAAATATTTCTCGCCACCCGACTTGTAACAAACTGTTTACAACTTCTGAAACTTGCAATATGTTGTATTTATGAAGGAAATGGAATTGTGCGGTCAATATCGGGATTGAAAATCGGGGTTGGTAAATATTTGAGATGGTTTTCCGCTTAGGAACGTGGGTAACGAAAACTTTTAAATATTTACAGCGGTGGAGGACCTCGGCGATATACTAAATAGATTAAGTCGAGGATGCAAAAGGATATTCGGAAGTAATCAGAGTGGGAGATAGAGATACGAAGCATTCTAATTTAGTCCTTGGAGATAACAATGCATCGACTTTGGCCATGAGTCTAATTCTATTTTGGTTCGATTACAGCTGTAGATGGGCAACGGTGAAAGTTTCTACCCCCTTCAACCACAAACGGTTCCACAGCGTAAATGCAAATTGTTTTTTGTTTCAAATTCATTATAATATATCACAGGAGCACTAGGTACAATATCCTAGGTGGTATATTCTATAACGATCCAAATAAGGGTACGGCAGTATTTCACAGCTCTCAACGAGCCTATTGGCAAGTTTTGTACTTACTAGCGCACTCACATAACTAATGAACAAAGTTTTCTCTCGAACCTTTACCTCTAATGTTTGAGTTAGGCCGCCAGCCGGCCATACATCCAAGCTGTTATTAATGTACGTGGCAAATACTAACGTGTTGTTCCATAAATCAAATGGTGTTATTAATGGGATTTACAAACTGCGCTTTAAATATACTAATAAGTGGCCAAAAAAAACTTGTTCCTGTCATGCGTTCAAACGGCTGCATGCGTCACGTGTTCGCACGCGTGTAAACTGCATCCCATCGTTTCTTACGTTACACTTACGTAAATGGTAAAGAGACTGCAGTGAGTTTATTCATCTTTGTGTATCACGCATCGTGTGGGACACGCGTGTGGTTACGCCCACACGCGCGACAGGAAAAGCGACGTCCTTGCCCGTCTTGCATAGGGTTTCGTTTGGGTATATGTTTACTTTTTTGTGAATTTTCATGGTTGCCCATGACACGGGGACTCCTGACGTGAGTTTATAATTATTAAAATTCATACCAATTTACTGGCACCACGAAGGAATTGACCTTCTGAAACGTTTCAGCCTGCGTTGTTATACGTTTATAAGGCATATCCACATTCAATAGAACATAACAATAAATTAGCGCGAACGTTCCATCGATCATAGCGATTGATGGGAATTTCACCGCACCGTGGTTAGGTGGTACATACCACACCGCACAATATGAATAACAACTTGTGTTACTCATTTGAACGCGTCTTGTATATAAATCTGAGTGCGTTTTAAAAAGCAATGAAATTTTACTTTAATTGCCAAGGTTTTACCCTCAGTTTAGCGTTATTAGTATTAAATAGTATATATATAATACATACATAATACTCATATATTATGTAAATGAGCTACTAATAAAGTAGTTACATAAGTAATCGTACACTTATAAGTATAAGGGTATATGGTAAGGGAGACAGACTTTTCCGAGGCGTTCCAGCTTAGTCCTCAGGGGTAGCGGCGCATCTGTGGCCGACCTCAGGTAGGAATATCTAATCCTATCTGGGGTTGATTACAGATGTCCATGGGCGGCAGTAGCTTTGTTTGTGGCACTTACCATCAGGTGGACTGCATGCTCGTCTGCTACCCTTATATTATAATAAAAAAAAAACAACACAAAACCAAGTAGTATGCGTCGTGGCGCGTGAAGTAACGGCCTACTTGGTCTCGCCGAGTTCAAGGTATCACCAAAAACTAAATAGAGAGAAAGGCACGAAAGTAGCGATTACACAAATAAACTACCAGAAAAGTGGAGTGAAATCTACTGCAGTTATTAGTTTAAGTAGGTATATATTCAATAGGTTTTTTTAGTAGCGGTTGCAATAATCATAAAACAATAAAATAAATTATCATGAAATAAAATTGTCCTTGAAGCTAACACAACAAAAATAAAAATAAACACAAACGAAGGAGCTAATAAAAACAATAATATCTTGATTCGCAGTCTAGAATTTCCGACCTTTCGCGATTTAGTTGAGATAATAGAAACAACATTAATGCCTTTATAGTCTCTAGTTTTAAGGAATGACGTCCATCTGACGCACATCGTTGAGCAATATTGCTACAGGTTTTTGGATCCAGATGGTAATAATTATTTTTAGCTTTTAAACCAATAGTTGGTTTATGGTAGGTATTGGTATGGTAGGTATAGGTATGGTAGGTGTATAAACAATAAAATGTTGAAACAAGTGATTCAATTAATATCCTGTTTAGTCGCTGGCCAGTTGGAAGACACGTGAAGCGTGGATGTAAGAAGATATTGTGAGACCCAAAGCTCCTGGCAGTAACAGCGTTTGAGAACAAACATCATCTGTTTTATAAACACAAAAAGAGATGCTGCGTCCGCGCCTCATGTGACTTCCACCTGCGATTTATAGTAGTATTATTATTTTTGACACTTACAACTTTGGTAAACGGATTCCAAAATGTTCCTACTGGCAATATAATAAATGTGCAGAAACTATTACGCGTTAAATCTATTTATTTTTGGGCTCTAATTAACATTTTAGAGGTAGGTACGTATTAATTAGAAATTAGAACCTAGATTTTACTTGCATTGCAATTAACCTGGAAATTCTATGCTAAGTTTTAATGGATTGAACGGCGGTTTAAGCTAATGTTATAATAAATAAATGATATTCAATGTGAGAAAATGTGATACTGATAAGTTAATAATTGAAGTAAAGAACGATATGTCTACCTGATAGTAAGTAGCTAATGCCGCTCATGGACATTTGCAATCAACAAGATAAGATAAGAGTCCCACGTATTTGTATTTAATTATGACCATCACGTGATTTTAATTCAAATTGACAAACATAACCTTACTTCATAGAAATAAATTAAACTATAAATATAAAACAACTTATTTACAAAATTTACATATATACAAAAATGAAAAACAAAAATATAAAAACAAAATAAGTTAATAAGTTAATAATTTATTTATAATTAACCATTTAATTAGAATAGAATATCAAAGCATTATCTTATCTTAATATATATAATATATCTATTATCTATTTAAAATCGCCTGTCACTGTTTAAATTAAATATTTGTATACGCTATTCTTCGAGACAGCTCCGCCGATTTCAAAGAAATTTTTGTCCGATTGCCCACCCACGGTAATGTTTTTAGAGTTGTACGAGTATGTATGTACATTCATCTCATTCTTTGGCAGACTTAACGGCTGAACGAATTTTAATATCATTATGAGGTTTTATTAGATTCGTCTAAATTGTGGGAGTTATATAGGCTGTATTTATAAGCCGTCGGTTTTTTGTTTTTATATTAATTCTAGTTATATATTATATTTTTGGGTCTGATGTTGATGATTATGAAACTTGTTGTCGTGATAATTTTTTCTGTGTTAAGATAATGCTTTTAATGTCACACTGTTATTAAAAAAAGTAACAATTAAAAGTTTAAACCGTTTGTATGCAATTTCAAGATATATACATTTATATAAGTTTTTATGTTGATGTTATTTTTATCGACGTCACAATTCACAGCACGCTAACCCGTTTTAAATATGTTTGCTTAACGGACTGTATATTTAACAGTAAACCGGGTTTGATAAGGCTTTTATGTAAGGTAGAAAGGTAGGTTACATTTTCTACCAACAATATATAGAGTTTCGGCATAGAAATCCAATAACCATTAATTGCTCTGAGTAAAAAATAAATTATTCAGTGTCGTAAATAGAGTTTATATGTTATATAATGGACGTGGATAACATGATGATAGAATATAATAATTATGTATTATTAAATATTTAGTAATACTATAATTATTATTCAAGGAAGTTGTTGAATGAGCTCTTTTAAGCAACGAAAACTGGTTGTTAATTGAAATATTTTAATTGCGGAGGCAGTTCCGATGTTTTTATCGGTTTATCTTTTAACCGTTTTAGGAAAATTTAATATAATTAATTTGTGATTGTTTTATAAAAACACGACTAGTTTTTTTTTATGAAAGTTCCACCACGTTACGCGTCAATCCAAGTACTTGCTTGGGGCTACACGATCCTTTAAGAGGACTTTTCAAAAATACAAAGCTCACTAGAAAGATACATTTACCTATTTTCACCGCGTACATTTAATATCTGCGCTTGTTTGTCAGAAATCTGCATATCAGTTAGAAAAATAAAAACAATACACGCGTGGGTTACGAACCCCGTACTTCGCATCCACATAATTATAATAACATTGCTCATGGGATTTTTTTTCGATATAATCTCTGTCATTCATACGCACTGCGCCTTTATTATTTTAGGATGGTATAATTATTAAAAACGATGTATGATTATATGTTGTTTAATATGCTCTTCTATATTTTTTATTTCAAAATAATATTTTAATAAGACTGTGTACACATTGGAATATAAACATTTGCTATGTGAACTACATTATAGACTGGTCTTTTAAATATAGGTATATTTGAGTGGATATGAACGCATTAATAATGTTTACCGTAGTATATTTTCGCGGTTTTTTAACTATATTATATTTACATTATATTATTATTCTGTTTAATCTAATCAAACAAACTTTGTATAAAAAAACCAATGCGTCATATCGTTAACACATTCAGTTTTTAAAAGCAAATCATAAGAAAAGAAAGGTTTTTTTAGTTGTAAAATTAGAGCAAAATAACAAGAATTATTTGTTTTAACATGATATGACACAATAAATCGAATAGTTAACTAAGATAAACTAAGATTTGGCTATTTTGTAGGCGAGATGTGTTCAAATTATAGATGAATATTAAAGAAATGTATATTAAAAATAATCATTTTAAATTACAAATGTATATCACCTTTAAATTAATGTCATGTCAACAGAGTAATCTGTTAACATTAATTTTATTATTCATGTTAACATAATTAGTCTAGGATTTTCTTTTTAAATTTTAATATCATTTTGGTTTTGTCTATGTCGACTCATGTAATGCGTCCTATGCGATTTTATCTAAAGTGCGCTTCTAGATTTATTCACGGAAATCCGTGTTAAAAGTGTCAAAGAATGAATGTAAACCACGACCGACAAAACTAGACAGCAATTGAGATTATTCAATCTAGGTGGTAGAATCCTTGTGGTTGGACCGAATTTCTACCCAATACAGCGAACCATTGTAGTATCCCAGTTTGAAGGATGATAGAAAGAAACACTCATAATATGATATTCGAACTTAATCTATGGCCGATCTCGATCAGGACTGAAATTTTATCTTGAGTTAATTACAACAGTCTACTGGCGCAAGGGATAGATACCGTTGGCGTCAGATGGACTGCGTGCATCTACATATATTGATCATGAGTTTAACAGATCTTAATACTTGTGTCAGCTATGTGCCTGTCGGCATTACAAATGTTTTGCGTGAGGCGACATCTGGCAGGCACATTGTAATCATGTGAGTCAGTTATGATTAATAATCAGGGGATATGTCATAATAATATGGTTTAATGCTTGTAGTGCGGTCTCAATCACATCAATCAATTCAACGCAATCAATTTTACACGATAACTCGAATTGTTTTTCCTAAATATGTTTCGTATTAGGTAATTATCACGAAATCAAAAAATAAATAAAACAATGCACTTATAGCTGATTAATTTAATCTATGTGAGTTAAATTACTAATGCCCATGGGCGTTAGTGACCACATATAAAAAAGTGCTCGTGGGTCATTGTTATTTTATTTTTTCCAAAATTCATTAGAAACAACTTGTGTATTTTATTAACCAGGTGGCATATCAAAGGTATTCCTAATTGAAAACAAAAATAAACGCGCTTTTTATCTGATAGGTACAGGGAAAGTATAGATAGGGATCAGAGGATGGAAATCATCCAATTAGTAATTTAACACGCCAACATTTTCTACACGTCTCTTTTTAGCAATCTGTTTGTTTGGAATTAAATCGAGTCTAAAAGAATTTGTAAAATTTTATTTTAAAATAAGTATTTGTAAATCCATTTGAAGTCGAGAAGGTCTGTGGACCTAAATGCATATAAATAATAAATAGTTATAAATATTTAATAACTGTCCAAAAAAAATTCGTAAGGCATATATTTTAATTTAATTGTGTAACTTTATTTGTGAATGATAAAATTAAATCGAAGATAAAATGAAATCCCACATTTTCAAAAATGTGATGCAACTTTTATAAACAAAGACCAGAATCCCTATTTGTTAAAGACTGAATGAATGTTACATAAATTAACTTAATTTACATATAATTTAAAGGTGGATTTATATTTAACGTGAATGATAATAGTTAATCAATATTCTTATGTAATGCAATCGATTACGGTCATTCTGTAAAAGTAGTTGAGTAATTACAAAGTAAAATATTTTAAGCTAGGTTTCTTGATACGAGTAGCTACCCAAATGGTAAAAACGGGACCCTATTACTAAGCCTGCTGTCCGTCTGTTGAAGGGTTTAGGTATTTCTTAAACCATGATAAATAGACATTTGTATTTATAATTTTTTTAATGATCAACTTTTTTAATGAAAAACTGTTATAAAAAGTAGAAAAAATATTGATTTAAAATGTTGAAAATAAAGAGGATTTCTACCTAACATTCAAAATAACCAAAATAAGTTTTGTGAGATTAATGACGGTTATAGAAGTTAAAAGTATAATGGTTAAATACTATTTATTTCATAATACCCACTTGGTTTTATACCATTATTAATATCGCGCTCGAAACTCCAGAACAATGTTTATGCAATTATGCATGCTCACATGCACAATGTTTATGTATTATTTCTGTATAGACCGAATGTTTAAAACCAGAGCATTGCTGTTGGAAGGTATAATAAGTTGTGGTGGAGTCTCTGGAGTGGAATCGCGAAGGCTTTTCCACCAATATATAATATGTATATCAGTAAAATTTAACCTAAAACTATTGATTATTTTGTTTAAATAATATTTTCACTAACCTTTTCGCGAGTTGACTGTATAGATAACGTCTTCGAAAAGTATGTTAACTGGTGGTCTTTTTGCCATGCGATTCAGGGCTTTGAGGGTGGATCCAGCCCTCTCCAATGCAGCCGGGGTCCAGTGGTCCTCCTGTGAGTCCATCGGCATGGGGTTCGGATCAGTTGTGGATGTGTGCGCAAGCGCCGCCCCCGCAATCGCACGACGTACCAACGGGACATTCGACATTTTCAAGATTATATTTTTATACTTATTTATCACGTACAAAATCCCTAACACTTGTTCACAATTTTCGTGACGTATTTAAAGACGATAAGCGGTCATTTTAGCTACGCGTTGCGCACGCGCATTCTATACGAGCGACGTGAACGGACTGGCTTGTCAATATTATGCAAGGGATCCATCGCTGAAGACACGCAATGTTTTAGTCTACTGCAGCCACGTGTTACCTATTGTGATAAACATTCAAAAAGGGTTTGTATTTTAAGATATAATATGTTTATATTACACAGGCGTTAGAATATTATCTCAATTGTTAAACTTTATGGCGTGGGCGTAACTGCTATTTTTTTTTAATAAATTTTTTGTGAGATACCTTCCTAACATTCAACTATCTATTCTGTACAATCTTGAATGTAGGAAATAGGTTTTTACCTATTTTAGGTTCTACATCGACGTCTGGGTGAATATTTACCCTACTGCGGAGAGTAATGTTTTTCGAGCGCATGTATAGTTCGCGCCAAACTGCTAGTCCGCTCTGAAAATAAAACCGAGTCGCGTTGAATAGCAAATTGTGAATATTAGCGAGACGAAGACAGCGCGGGACCCCTCCCGGCACCTGTCTGCTGCCCGCTTTCGCCCACGGTACATAGTTGCATTAGTGTAACCTTACGTTACGGAGTATATGCTAACTAAACCTGCGCGCAATAACTTCAGAGCGGACTAGCAGTGTGGCGCAGACTATATGAATGTAAAAGTTTTGGACGCTCTGGACTCAAAACTGCTTGGTATTTTAAAATATGTACTTTGACGCGATTTGTTTAAGTTTTCGAAGTGATATAGGCTACACTAGACTTACTTCCCTTTTCAGTTATTTTTAGGCAGTCGGGTTTTTCTTTCTATAATAAATGTAAGTGGTGTTATTTGACCTATTTATGTAGAACTATTATTTTTTAGATTTAAGGTTCCTAAACCGCTTCTTCATACGAATGATATTTATTTTCAACAACATGGATTTTTTATTAATTAATTCGCACAACTTTCTTTACCATAACCTTTTGATACAGTTTGTCGAAACCACCTTTAAAACTCGTTCGTTAGTTAAGTTTAGATTTAGGAGCTATTGATAAAACAACGGATTTTTATTATTTATTTATTTATTTCGAAGTATGCTACAACCGCATCGTATCTTGAATCAGTTTTATTAACACGCTTGCTTTTCGAAAATTGATAAGTGGAGCACTCCACGCTTTTTTCACAATTATACAATTTACTGTTCCTTAATTGATTCCTAGATAGACAATTATTTTCTACTTTTTAGTTGATTTTATCATAAAAACGTGTTTTTTAGTTTTTTGAACTATATTTATTTTAATAGTTTCGTATTAACAACTGCGAAAATAAACCAATAATTCAAGTAAAATAAAATAATGTAACAAAGATTTAGTTTGTATAGTAAGTAACTTGGTACATGAAACATTCGGACTTAGTCTTCAGATGTAGTAAGGCATCTGTATCCAATTTCAATACATTTAATTTGAATTACTAATTGTATGCTTATTAATTACACAATGAATTACCGGAAGTGACTAGTGATTTACCATTTAGTGGACTAATGCAGTAATTAAATGTAATAAAATAAACAATATTAAGTCAAATCATAATTTTATTTAAAAGCCAAAGTTGGTTCCATGGACGAAAAAATGAACTATTTATTTCACCAATGAAAACAAACAAAGGAGACAATGCCTTTCAAATGACATGCCCACACACTTATCTTATCAGAAAGCAGATATGCACGCGCAGCTGCTAAGGCAAAAAACGTCGTCATCATTATGTCATCGTCCACCATTAATTTTGAACTTGACTCTGAATAAATTCGTATTGACTCAACAAGGATTCTATATTATCTCTTTTGTACATTTCCTACATTGATTTTTTTAACTACATATGTATATAACATACTGATAATACATACGAGCATCATAGATAAGGATAGATATCTCACCACCTTGAACTCATAATTGAAAGAATGGCTTAAATGGCTGACAATGTCTGACAATGTGTCAGCCATTTAATGGCTGTCACGGTGTAATTTACGAGGAATATGTGGCATACATGTGCAGTTCTGTGATGCAAAAACAGGAACAAGAAAAAGTGCAGAGAAATAGTCTCCGCACTTTTTCTTCGAAAATAGTAATTTTTTTTAATATGTTTCAAACACGAAAATTGATGATAGTGACAATTTCAATTTTCAATTTCAATCAAATTTCAATTTAAAACTGGTTACATTTTCTTGTTAAGAGTGAATAATTTACTAATCTATGACGAGTATACATAATTTACGTGTCAAGTTGACTTAGTATTGAATCTGGATGTCAATGTGGCATTATTACTATTATCTAACTGAAGTAGATGGGCAGTTCACCTGATTAATCTGAAGTAAATTACATATGTTTTGCTAACATTGAGTATTAAGTCATTGTATTTAGTTTTTATCGGTGATACATATTATGTCCGATAGGCGGTCTGCATTTATTACTTAGATGACCGCGGCGAAGCGGTCACCATACCGGTTTGACGCGCAAAGGCTCCGGGTTTGATCTCCGACCAGACAGATTTATATGATGCCTTTAGATGTCTATATTATATATCTATTAATCTATCTATCTATCTATCTATTATCTATTAATGATTTCGCAAAAAAACACTCAGTTGAATCGTATATTGAAACAAGTTTTTTTTGCTTCCTTAAAAACCGGGTCGTAGCGTTCTTATTAGTGATCGAAGGTCGTAACAGTCAAAATAGGTTATTGCTTCTCCATTGCCATTTACAGTAATAACCAGCCATAAAATTCTGCAATGTTCAAATGTTGTTTGAACATTGCAGAATTTTATGGCTGGTGTGCCTAATCCATTATGTATGACTAATCATGATTTCATGTATGTGTTTACTTTTAATAATAAAATTAATAAAGCAATGATAAATAAAAATAATAAATATAACGATATAAACTGGGGCAGTGACAAATTTGTCGGCAACCTATTACTGAGTACGGGTTTCTCTTAGAGAGGATTAGGATCGCCGCACCGATTTTGCCCCTATCCGATATTTTATAAAATAACTTTAAGTCTAAAGTTTCGGAAAATTTAGAAAGAAAACCTGGAAGAAATTTAAATTATAAAATCTCAGAACCTCAAACCTCCCGATTGAGGGGGCCAGTTTCAACCAACTAGGCTAACACTGCTTTGACACTAGTGCTATGGATTTGCCCCTCTTACGCTGTAAGCCCGAGGATTTAATCTTACCTGAATACGCTCCATAGAATTTTCGAATTTATGTACGTATGAGATATTATTTATAACTCGTTTTAAAGGTGAAGGAAAACAACGTGTCCTATTAAACCTACATGTCTTTGAGTTCTTAATACCAAAGTTGTTTGAAGACTACTATTCCGTATTTTGAAAGGTGAATTATCATGAAAAAAATCTATTTCTGGGAGAATACTTATACTGAACAGTAGTAAAAATATATTTATTGAAACAAAATACAGTAATAAGATATTACAGAAACCATTTCCAATTTGTTTTATGGCTTTGAAATGTACACTCCTGTCATGTTCATGTGCTATATGTCATTAAAAGTGTTATGGAATAATTTGGAACAATTCACATACACACGTCATACGCGTATAGACAATGCTTCTATATTCATGAAAAACCTAATTATTAAAATTCATTTAGATCATTACATATCCATGCAATGCTATCCTTGAAAACAAAACCCATAATTCGTATACTTAATGTATGTACTCTAATATTTATTAAGTAGTTAATTTGATATTCAAGACGAGCTAAAACCTAAATACTTAGTTTTATAAATTTAAAAAGTAATTAAAATTTGTATAAAGTTTTTTGAACATTTTCCTCAATTCTAAAACATTTTTTGGTGATTACTTTGATTCAAACATATACATGATGACTTATACTGAGTAAGCGTTTTCAAAGCGCGATTCATATCAATGTAGTGTTGAGACACCCTAAGGCGTTATTATGAATCAATTATTCCAAATTGAAGTCAGTATTCCTGTTTCAAATTTTCCTTGAATATCCAGTTTTTGGACAGGAAAAAATGCACGAACAGCGAAACTCTGTACACGACACGATTCTGTGTCTCCGACACGATTATCTAACAATGTTAAAAAAGTAACTAAGCAGGTGTAAGTCATGATTAATAAACGAAACATAAATAAAACTATTTTACGCCAGGCTATCTGTTTCGTTGTGAACCCGTTATTTCTCTCTCACAGGTCTCTTCTCACAATGAAAAGGATTAGCCCATAGTCCACCGCGCTGGCCAAGTGCGTATTGGTAACACACATCGGTATTGGTATCACTTCACATACCTTTTAGACTTTTTAAAGATCTCTTTGGAACATAGTGATAATTAAAATGCCTGGGATTTGAACCTCGGATCTCTCGAACGAGAGGCTGAGTTTCTGCCACTAGTCTGTTTGTGTGGATTAATTTACTAATCTAGACATACCAACTCATTTACGTAAAACATGTAAAATTAGTTCTTTAATGCTTTACTTTCTAATCGATCATAATGATGGCATAAATTGGCACCCACTAAGCCTAAAAGTGATTGAGTGGCCTTAGTTAAGCATATTCCTACTTCAGCTACCTCACATCCCTTACAGGTAGGTTTGATTGATTAAAATAACACCCCTACACGTAAGGTTTTTGTAAAGTTACCATGACTTTTCATATTTTTTCAGGACATATTAAAATATTACTTCTGCCTAAAAAATGTGTTTAGCAATGCTATGTCCTTGTTTGAAGGGTGTGGTAAGAGTGGATACATGCCCATGGGGTTTTAACTTAGTCCTCATGGCTAGCAATGCATTTGTGGCCTACCTCGGGTAGGGATCTAATCTTATGTGGAATAGATAACGGATGTCCATGGGCGTGTTTAGACGCTTCAAATCAGGTGGACTTCATGCCGGTTCGGTAATTCTATATTAAGTATAAAAAATATATTGTAATTATCGTTTAATAAACCGTGCAGGGCTATAGTTCAAATCCCAGGCACTTATCTCTGATTTTGCAAACTTATGTGCGCTTCAGAACTTAATTATCACTTCCTATAACGGTGAAGGAAAACATCCTGAGGAAACCAACACGCTTTAGAGTTCTTTAAAAAAGTTTTTAAAGATATGTCAAGTCCACCAATTCGTACGGCATAAACCTTCTTACTCCGAGAGGACACTCGTGCTTAGCAGTGGGACATTCACATATTGACAAAGAAGACGAAGTTTGTAATGTCCTATTATTGTCGAGAATCATGGATAACCTAGCTCGCCCTGACTGATTGACTAGTTGTTAGCTGAAAGACTGATTGCCTCTCTGCTTAATAGTAATTTCTAGGTTGTCGAAACACAGGTTTTCTGTTAGTATAATTGGGTCAATGAGCCCAGAACGTGAAAATGATGGAAGACGTTTTCAGAATGTGTACAATGCATGTTTTGCCTATGTACATTGTACATTAGGTAAATATTTGTGTTGTTGTCAATTAGTAGTAGTAGTACTATTTGACCTGTAGCACTACCATGAGTTGGCATAGAAACGCCACTATAGGAATAGTAAATAGAAAACTATTGTCATTTTGCTAGTGAATAACATAACTACTATCGTTACGGTATTTCTTGACAACGTCTGTCAAATTAATGACCCATGGGACCGAATTTGTATGGCAATAGATAATAATGACATTCGCTAGCGATTTGATTTCGATAGGTTTTTTACGTATCGAGTTACGCCACTACGGATTTTAGTTCTACGAGCAACCACCAGAGGCGCTGTACAATTTTTCATACATTTATTTTACGCAGTCGCTAGCGAGTAATACTTTTGTAAACTCATGGTAGTGCTACTGTAGTATAAGTACTATTTGAATAGTAGTAATTTTTATGTCATTGCATAGAATTTCTCCTTGATGTGTGGGGTCGTTATAATTTGTGTGAGTTCGTCTATTATATGCAAAGACAGTAAAGGCACATGAAGTCCACTATAATATACAGTCACTTAATAAAACAAAGAAATACCTCCTTTTTGAAGTCATCACTGATCGAAGAACACTGACGAAGGCAATAATGATGACTAAATTGGAAAGTTTCAGCTAAGTGAGTATATCTATTTTTCTCCAATCATACCAAGCAAATAAGAATACCTGCTGCGTTCCATATTGGTGCATCATAGAACAAATGACTATAATTTGATATTGAAATTAAAACAGGTTAACTAAAATACTTGCTTATATCCAAATTTAAAATATTCGGAGGTCAAATCGTCAAAATCATTCACAAAGGCGAATAAAACGGAAAAATTTCGACAGACCCTCGTTTGAAAATGTTCATTAATGTCTACTATTCATTAACGAACTATAGTCGTCACAATTTAATAGGCCCATTTTGCTTCAAAGCATTCGGAAGAAAACATAATCGATTAACTTTCAAATAATCGAAACTTAGAACTATCAACAACTAATTATTTATCCCTTTTTCATCATAACAACAATAAAAATATCCAGACTTTGTTTCTTAGTGAATGATAAAACGAAAAAAATACAGTTTAGGAGCAATGATTTATTTCATCTTCTAAAAATGATTAAATTTTTAAATTACACTAGAATTTATTTTCTTTTCGCCTTTTTGTCGAATATTTAGATGATTTAGAAAAATATAGAATAAATATTCTGTTTTCAAAATATTAAGTAATTTATGCAATACGATGTGTGGTTGTAATTGATTTGTCGTAGAAATCGGTTTCTTTGGTTATCGATAATAATAATAAAAATAAATAAATAAATAAATAAAAATTTGTATGTCACATGCTTAGAACCTAGCGATGGCATGTGTCAAAATGGGCTTATTAAATTGTGACGACTATAACTATAGTTTTTAATTGGCTTTGTCGTCACTGAATTTAATTTTCCTCAAGCCGTTTGTCTCAAGGGTGTCATTTTTATAATACCTAAATAGTAATATCTTTTTGTTCTAGATTTTAAAATATCTAGCATTTTCTAAGGTAATTTGCTAAGACAGATTTATGCTTGTAATTTTGTTTGTTGGTTAGGCTGTCTGTATGGGCTTTTGGTCAGCTTAAAAATAGTTAAACAGGTCCTTACAGAATAATTATGATTTTAGATTACAAATTAATGTTACATTTAATATGAATTTGTGCATTATACCTACAATGTAGGCAGATGAAGCTAGTTAAACAAAATAATATCGTACGTAATAAAAGCAAAATTTCGAAGTTGATATACCTACAGATAATATACGGATTTTATAATTATTTTATTGGCAATCGATTTTTGTTGGGTATAATATCGAACAGAACGCACTGTTTCATTGTAAATTGTAAAAATTGTAACTCAAGGGTATTTTATTTGATTTCGTTACGTTACATGCTCATGAAATTCTGATAAAGTTCATTGCTTTGTTCAAATCACGATATGTTATCATCCTTCCGTTATGGAGTTTGTGTATCATATTAAATTATGCAAATTCTCCTTCAGGGTTCCCCAAGGGCGACGCCTCGGTCCATTACTGTTTTAATTATTAATGGAATGCGTCCTATATGACATGATTTATGTCGATGGCTTTATTATGGTTATTGACTATTATATTTATATTAATGTTGTCAATAAGTAGGCTATTTGACCATTGGTTGACAAATATAATGACTAAAAATCAGATTATTATGAATATCTTTCAGGCCTATTTCGCCGCTGTTTTGAACAAATGCACTATTGTGTGTGAAAAATTATTATGTGATAAATAATGTATGTATGTTTTGTGATTTTATTACAGCTTTCTCAGAGCATTCGATATAAAGATGTATCAAATTCGAATTATTGGTGTTTTACTTGCTTAGAAATGTTCTGGCTTTGGATCCACATTCAGAATAATATGTATTACTGTACCATTACTGTTCCACCACTGGGCATAGGTTTTCCCTCAGAGTAAGAGGAATTTATTACGCCATAATCCACCGCGCTGTATCATTGACCTTTGAGATCCTTTTTTATGTTTCGGGCGCATAGGCGTTCTCGCGATGTTTTCCTTCACCGTTTAAATAGCAAATTATTTAAACAATTGATAATAAATAATGTCTAATATGCACATAACTTTCACTAATCATAGGTGCTTATCTTGGTTTCAAATTCCAGACTTCCCATTTGGAGCTGAGTTTCTAACCACTACTCTATCACTGCTTATACCTATGTACGATACATATGTATATATACCCGTATCACTGCTAATTAACGAAGTTCATACAATACATATTATAAAGTAAAACATTTTAAACTATTTAAGTTTCGCTCAAACTTCTCTTGTTAGGGTTGAGGATTCGGACTCTATTAAATAAGAATTGAGATGGACTTGGGTTAGTTAAACTTGCAAGTTGCAATACAGGTTAACTGAGTTCTCGGAGTTTAAACATTTGTGGGTTATCTGTGGAGCAGTCTGCCATAGGGACTAATAAACTTGTCCTTTACAAAATAGATTTAGTTTTCTTACAACATTTTAAGTTAAATGGACTAAATTAGTTTGTGTTGTCACGTTTTGATTTTATGTCAATTTATATCTGAGATAGTTACTTTTTCATTTGAAGTATCAAGTTGTGAAAGATCGGTACTCGGTAGTACTTTAACGTTAAATAAATTCAATGAATTAGATTAAACAAAACTCTATTCAAATCTAGCGCCTCTTTGTTTCAGCTTTGTAATCAAACAAATCGCATATTTTGGACACTACCGTTTCAATTGGAAAACAAATCGAAAAGTAAACGAGATGAATAAACATTTCGCGAATGTGTTTTATTGACAGCGCTAATGCCTTTCTTTTTTGCGGACATTTGGACAAAATGTTCAATTTTAAATATTGTACAGATATTTTGTGCACGACGTTTTAACATATGTCAGATTTTTCTGAATTTATCAAATATTTCATTTTTTTTTCTTTCAGGCGACAAATAAAAAAATGAGTATATAATTCAAATGCTGTATACCGTATAACTGGCGTTGTAATGGCGGAACCAGAACCCTTGCCATGAGTTTTCAAAACATCCCAAAATTTTACATATTCGTCAAAACGTAAAAACTCATGGTAAGGGTACAGTTCAAATAATGTCCTACTTGAATATTAGCTAATTGTTGAATTGCAATCATTTACATATTAATTATATTACTAACACCCATATATGAACAGATACATTGCAGGAAAAATGTAAAAATGAAAATAGGTATATCAGACTAGTAATTATTATAAAAATAAAAACCGGCCAGTTTTAAAATATTTAACTGAAGAAGGTAGCCTATATTACTCCCACAATTTAGATGAATCCAACGACGCTTTATATGTTAGCATCCGTCAAGCCTGGGGCTGTAGGGGTGCCAAAGAATGAAATATACATTTGCATGGGTACATATATACATATATACGTTGGAAAAATTACCATCTGCCGTCGGGTTAAGCACGGGTATCAAAATATAATCCTGAGTACTTTCGGACTATGAGGACGCAAAGTTAGACTTTATGTACAATTTAATTTGATCTATGAAATTTTAGCTTATGTTAAGCGTAATTAACTATTTCTAAAACATTAGCTTGATACGCAATACGAGAAATGCAAAGCGAATTGTAGGCATTTTTTACATGTAATATTCGAAACTTGATTTAGTACAGAAACAGAAGGCAAACATAATAAATTACCAAATCAGAGGAAGGCGAAGGAAATAAATTCTCTTTCGAATACTTAAGAATTTGCTCGCGTTTTCCATTTGTTTTATACCTTTTTAACTACCTCAACTTGTCAGCAGGAATGTCTGAAACTTCATTTGGAGCGGCGTTTGTTTTCGTTAAACTTATTAAAGTGATTTTGGTTTATAAATACTTAAGCTTAGATTTCCTTATATATATTATATATTATAGGTGTTTTTTAGAAATATTTTTAAGATAGTAAAGAAAATGTTAGCGAGAAATCCATAAACATATTATTTTCTTCGGTTGATGTTAAGACCTGTGATAGATACTATCGCTATATCCAGATGAAATATCATATGACAAATCACAGTGCATCGTAACATTTGCTTGCTGTCGTTGTCGTTATCAACCTGTTGATGTCCTACTGCTGTGCTTGGGTCTCCTCACAGAGAGAGCCATACTTCATGTGTTTTTAAAGTGCAAATTTGGAGACTTCGCATAGGTAGGTAGGTTCCTTCACGTAAGATTTTAAGTTCATCATAGGCTTGATCTTGGTTACGATCGCTTGTCGATATAACTATGACAACTAAAAAAACATTTAAAGACACGATTGTTCAGTTTTTTTTAACCTAATATATGTATATTTTATATTCTGTAAGCAGTTCAGATAAGTAATATTATTATTTAAGCAGTAATAATATTTTAAATTAGTTTTTTTTGTTCCTTTTTCGATTTGTATCATTATTGTCCTATTGTCTGCGTATACTATGACAGAAATATATTCGTTATGATTTATTCTCTGTAATATGTCTGCGATTGTTGTATATGATTGTGGGCTTATCTGGATATAATATTGGGTATATTTACGTACAAAATATACCTACATAGTAATCTTTGTCAAAATATGGGATACATTGAAACCCTCATTTAGAGCCTAGATTTGGTCTTATATTATACAAACTTTTGCCCGTGGTTTCCGTACTTATATATAAAGTCTTTTTACTACGCGTTTATTAATTTGACTTATATGTATCTAGGTATGTATGTCTGGTGTTGACTACTAGTTATCGATCTACAAAGTTCACCATTGTATCGCTAGATGCCGTTAATTATAGCAATCAAGTTTATGCAACAATGATTACTTTTTACGAGTAGTTTTATTAACTATAAAAGTGTCGTTTTTATTTTTTTTTTACTTTACAATTTATTATACCTATAACTCTCACCAAAAAATTAATAGATTATCATATTATACCGATTATTCATAACATACTTGTTTAATCTTTGTCAATATGAAGGTGGGTAGATCTAAAAATTCCGCCATAATTGGTTTTAAATGTCACTCCTTGCGGCCAGTCGTCGTCTTGCGTTCGGCGAGTTTATACAGACGTTCTGTATGTGCTACCGTGACTGGTGACCGTGTTATAGCGTGTGTTTTGTGAAGTGCAATAAGACTATTGTTCAGGAAGACTGTGGCTGTGCTTAATTTATTGAGCAACGTGACAACGGTGCACATCACACCTGACATGATCCTGGTTTGGAGATCAACTTGGAAGGCAAGGTAGGTGGATTTATCTATTTATTTTACTATGAAAAGGATTGAAAAAATGGTGTTCTGCCGTTTAAATGTCGTTACAATGGGTCAATTGGTCCTACCAAATCCAAAAGTCCAATCCATCCAAAGATCCAAAAGTATCTTGTCTTTCATGGCGAAACCAACTATACATATTAAAAAAAATGAAATTGGTTGAGCGGGTATGGAGATTAAGAGAATACACGTTTAATATTCGGTTTGTTTGTTTGTTTGTTGTCAGCGTTGACTGTTCCAGAATGACGTCACCATGTACTGTCACTCGTATATTAGCTCATTGTGTCTAATGTTACTTCCTTAACTCAATGACGTGATTCATATATACTCAAAGTAGCTGACCCGGCAAACGTTGTGTTGCCATATAAATAAAAAAATGTTAAGGGTGAACAACCCTTATCACTTAGGGGTATGAAAAATACATAGTAGCCGATTCTCAGACCCATAGAATATGCACATAAAATTTGGTGAAACGCGGTAAAGCCGTTTCGGAGGAGTACAGTAACTAACATTGTGACACGAGAATTTTATATATAAGATTAACAAGCAAAGAAAATTTCATTGCATAGAATTAATACAGGTGAACAAATTAAAAATTGAACATAAGAGTAAAACGCGGATACATCGTTAAAAATATGAGTGTGACTTAAAAACACAATGAGTTAAATATCGCGGTCAAGTGTGAGCTCATGAGTCGAGTCCCGTTACAAAACTAATTCAGGTGAGGAATACGAATAAAATGAATGATGACGTGATTTTACGTGCACTTTTTATGGCTCAATAGTTTTAATCGCAGCTTAAAGTAGTAAGTTAAACTGAGATAAGAAAACTGTAACGACACGAAAAAGTAAATATAGTTATACGAGGCATTTTATGTAGTCCGCAAGGGTAGCACGTATGTCGCTGACTTCAGGTTGGACTCCATTACTATTTTTGTTTAAATACAGATATCAATGAGTAGCAAAGGCGTGGTGGAGTTCACGATCTGATGGTAATTGTCTATTGCTACTTATAGACATCTGTAATAAATACTAGATAATATTAGATTCCCATCTGAGGTCGGCCAAATATGCGTTGCCTTTGAGAACTAAGATGGAAATCCTCGAATAAGTAAGTATGTCTCCCTCACGCTGTCATGACGCAGAAATAGGCGGTGGTACCTTCGGACTCGAACCACAAAGGATTTCACCTATAGATCTAAATCTTTGAAAAAATGACACGACTTCTTACAGTTACATCAAAGATAACGTTAATTAATACATATAAAGATTAATATAGGCCGGAGTAGTTGAATGCTTAATAAAGGTATAACATAATTACATTACATAACAATAGTATAATTAACACTAAATGAGCATATCATGTATTAAATTTCAATATTCATGACGAATATTGAATTACGCCAACATGACATGTGACGAGACTCATAATCGTTCTGATCTGTGTTGAAGCAATCATTAACGTGTTAATTGAAAGTATCAGAAGTAAAATTATATTGATAAATTATTCATTTATCATCATGACCGTTATAAGCGTTGCTGTATTTCGGCTTGATGAATGATGATGTGCTTTGAAGTGCAACTTGCCCGCAGGAGTAGCATTGAATTAACAATAAATATAGTTCAAAAAACTAAAAAAACGCTTTTATGATAAAATCAACTAAAAAGTAGAAAATAATTTTCAATCTAGGAATCAATTAAGGAACAGTAAATTGTATAATTGTGAAAAAAGCGTGGAGTGCTCCACTTATCAATTTTCGAAAAGCACCCAAGGACAATGGTACAAAATTATTAAAATCGTGTAATGTTACCCAAAATATGTTATTTAGTATTTATCTTCATTTTTGTTTGAAAAAGAACGAATTGACCGAGGTAGGGGAGCCAAGTCCTGAATTCCCGCATAACAACTCAGGGAGGAGGGAGTGGCTGAAAAACAGCGCTCCATGGGATTGTAATCCTGTGGTAGCAATAGCTGAGGCACTTCCTTTTGCCTAGATTATAACCACAAGTAGTAAGCAAGTATTATTATTTCTATGTTTTTTATCTCTTTTGTGTATTTTTATTATGTTATATTTAAAGAAAAAACATGTTTAATTCTAAGTTTAGATTATGTTGTTGTAATTTTTAAGGCAATAAAATGTTTTTATTATTTATTATTATTATTATTATTTAATGTCATCGGTTTTTGATATTTTTTCAAAATTTTGAATTAAACTGAACGTTCAAAGTGGATTGAAATCGGGTTCAAATATTCCGTTACTATTACGTTCATACATACATACATACAACCCAAGCTAATAAAAGCGTGTTAAAAATGGATAAAGGAGGGACGGTAGGGGTCATTTAACAGGTGGATTACATGTTTTTTTTTTATTAATAAACAAATTACTCTCATCTCAAATTACTCTCTCTCTCAACTCATGAACTCATTCAAGTGAAAAAGTTGCAAAGTATGTTTTACCTTTGGTTTTTGTAACTGATTTGAATCAATTTGACTGCAGTAATTAAATTCTAGTAGGCATTTACATTTAAATTAATTAACATTAAATTAAATCCCTCAGTTTTTGCGTCACGTGCGGATAAGTATATAGAGATAATCCTAACTATAAAATGGTTTTAGTGGTCGACCTCTAGTCTAGACTGAACAATAGTCTGTATTAATTAGTTTCTTACAGCTTTACACATGAAAACTGTATCCGCTATAATAATGTAAAGGCTTCCTGTTACAAGATGTTGGGAGTTAGTACGGAAGTTCAGTTCAATTCTAGTAGAAGGCATTTTTTTACTCACAGCCCCACTCTAGGATTATTCACAGAAAAATATCCAAGCACCCAGACCCAGAAGAAAAAAAATATCATTTAGATATTTGACCAGGGATCGAACTCGGAACCTTATGCGCTTCAAACTAAACACCTTACCACGCACGACTGGTAACACCTCACCGTTCCGCCACGCGGGTCTTTAAAACTTAGACAAAGGCATAATCTTTAATAGTGCATGTGTCATGAGAACAACTGCTTCAGTATCCTGGAGTTAGTAAGTATAAAGGTGCGATTTATGCTTGACTTTTCAAGTAACAAAATGCTTCGGATGGCGCGAGTTTGCATGCATAGTAAGCATCCCGTAGAAACATTCTCGATGCACTATGCAACCGCGTGTAGTATAATCTGAAAAGTCGCGCACTGTGAAAACCCACCTTAAGCACACGGAAATGAGTAGAACATTTCAAATGTTTATTTTGCGTGTTTGTGTGTGTTTCTGGTTTGCGTCTGTTCTTGTTGACATTTGACTTGGGTTTTCGGTGCAATCTTTTTTCGCACGAACGCACCGGGATTTCGCTTCGCAGGCTCACACGTAAGCTAGTAGGACTAGAGATAGACTCAGGATTAGGAGAGGAGAAATGTTATTAAACTAAAGGTGATGGAATTTTTTGTTGTACCTGATGGTAACTGCCGCCTATGAACATCTATAAGGAACTCCATATAGGACAATGCGTTTGCCACCCCAAGGACTAATAAGGTCGACTCATATATGTATAGAACTCATATTGAACTCTTTCATGCTAGAAATACGTGTAGTAGTGGTACTTCTCTGGTTAAATCATACTGTCTTCACATTTCAAAACGTAGCCAGCAGCAGCACCAACCAGCAGTTTAACCAGCAGTGACCAATCGGTTATTTTTCGGCTACAAAAAAATGTCGAGAATTTGTTTTTCGTACCGGTAAATTGCAGACGTATAAAAACAATTCTTAACATACTTATCCACGTGCGCGATAGATAAAAGAGATAGCTTAGTTGGACAATAAGGATGCGTTTCATCGAAAGCGAGAAACGTTAAATGCGAATTAAACGAAAATTAAAACAGTTAGTAGGAACATGTATATGGTATTGTAATATTTATATGATGAATATTTTTTTTTATAATATAGGAGTAGCAGACGAGCATGCAGTCCACCTGATGGTAAGTGGCTACTGCCGCCCATGGACATCTGTAATCAACCCCAGATAGTATTAGATATTCCTACCTGAGGTCGGCCACGGATGCGCCGCTACCCCTGAGGACTAAGCTGGAACGCCTCGGAAGTCTGTCTCCCTTACCACACCCTTCAAACCGGAACACAACAGCGCCTAACGCTGCTGTTATTAGGTAGAAATAGGTGTGACTGTGGTGACGCCGGAGTCGAACCACAAAGGGTTCTACCACCTGTGTATATTAGATAGGTATTTTACTTTTGATAGATCTCTATAAATGATTATACTGTAGATTTAAAATAAGACACACACTGGTTCATCATTGTTATATTGATACATGGGTGCATATTCACAACTAAACGACATCACTATGGTAATGGATAGTTTTATCACACACTACCTGACCTGGCAAACTTTGTACCGCCTCAAAATCTACTTATCAAATATATTTCATATAAAATATAGCCTATGTTACTCGTGGATAATGTAGCTTTCGAATGGTGAAAGATTTTAAAAAATCGGTCCAGTAGTTTTTGAGCCTATTCATTACAACCAAACAAACAAACAAAATTTTCCTCTTTATAATTAATTAATATCATTTCAACTGTCATATATACAATCTATATTTGTCATTTATATTAATTTAATTTTATGTTAATATAATTTAATTTAACTTAATTTTTGTGTAATTTGATGTCTTGTTTTCATGCTGCCTTTGCCTATAATTATTCTAGCGGTTACCTTGGACTTTTGTGTATTGTGTAATTTAAAATGTAAAGGTGTAATTATTGTTTTCAATTTTAATAAATAAATAAATAATATTAGTGTAGATAAATGTTCGTCCAAAAACAAAGTTAATATATGATTAAGTCTTGTGTTCACTACAGCGTAGCGACAAGAAGCTTAAACTATTCACGCGTACCGCACAGCTTGTCAACATTACGTCACAAAACAGCGGCAGCAGGCGTGGCTGCGGTACGTGTGAATAGACTCTAAGGATTAAATCGAAACGCTTTGTATGTGCTTTGCTACGCCCGTTGAACAACAACAGCGCTGCAACACATTGTTGTTATGAGACACTCGAGTGTTCATAAGGTATCTATGTTTATTACAAAGTTAAATTTATCTACTTTAAAGCAAAATAAATCGTACCTATTTCATTATAATATTCCTAATAATGATATAGTTTTTTTTTATATTTACACTTCTTTTGCACGACATTATTAATTATAATGAGAATTTTTATCTTTATCGTTTACCGCTGATGATGGGACAAATCGCGCGTGACGTAACGCTTTTATATTATATAGCGACGAAATATTCATATAAATTGTACATTTTTTTCAAAGCGTTCTGAGTTTCTGTCGTAAAAACCTTGGTTTTATGTTATGGACAATACGGCATTAGGTACTTTATGCAAATATGGTGCGGGTACTATCTCTTGGGAAATGAACGTGTATCACTAGTACCGGTTATATTTCCAACATATTTTATTATCTTCTGGCCACCCACGTCGCTTTTGGGTTGATGCAAATTTTTCAAATGGCGGCGGCAAAAGTTACGACCGGCGAAGGCGACGGTGGAATGATAAAGCTGTTTTTGCGGGTAGTTTTGATGTTGTATTTTTTTATGTTTGTCAACAAAATTAATGACATAATACTGTTTGAGGTGAAGGTTGAACAATATACGTGTGATATAAAGCGAACGTATCATTGATATAAACGAAGCAAGATTTAAAGAACGTATGTGTGTTTTCATCCATGGAACTAGCGCTGTCAATAAAACACATTCGCGAAATGTTTATTCATCTCGTTTACTTTTCGATTTGTTTTCCAATTGAAACGGTAGTGTCCAAAATATGCGATTTGTTTGGTTACAAAGCTGAAACAAAGAAGCGTTTAAATGAAATAGAATATTGTTTAACCTAATCCTTTGAATTGATTCTATGTTAAAAATATCGTGTATCGATCTTATGCAATATATTAAATTTAATCGTGTTTTAGGAAGATTAGTGTCAGGTCCAGGAAATGATTAGAACTTTGAACATGGTTAATATACACACAAAGCCAACAGCTCCCCATTATTATTACAAAAACAAAAAGTCGACTGTTTGATAGTACACTATTAAAACGTTGGTAAAAGGCAAATCAGTGTGTGAAGCTAGTGTGAGGATAATAAATCAACTCTCAAAGTTATGAATGCCAACGCGGTTCCTGTGGGCCACAGAGGCAACATATATTGATGAACGAATGGGCACCGGTACTGAAACTTAGGTACATATAAAGTACGTAGGTACACTTAAGGTAGTACGATGTCATGACCTAGTTGGTAAATAGGGCGATTTTATCTGAATTTGATCGGGATGAGGTGGTTTCACCAATACACTTTGATTGGCTGCAACGATATCTATCAATGGGTACGGTTCTCACTCAAAAAACATGTGTATGCTTATGGTCACTTATTTGGCGTAATAAGTATATAAGCAGCAGTGATAGCCTAGTGGTTAAAAACCTCGGCCTCTCGATCGAGGGGTCCGAGGTTCAAACCAGGCACGCACCTCTGATTTTTTCAAAGTTATGTGCGTATTAGAAATTAATTATTACTTGCTAAACGGTGAGGGAAAACATCGTGAGGAAACCTGCATACCTGAGATTTATAAAAAATAAACTCAAAGGTATGTAAAATCTACCAATACGCACTTGGCCAGCGCGGTGGACTATGGCCTTCTCCTTATGAGAGGAGACCCGTGCCCAGCAGTGGGACAATAATGGCATGATGATGATGATGATGATTGCATGACAACAATTAGGACCGACCACTTAAGGTGCCTTCGAAAGTCAGCGTCACATTGTTTAAATGAAATTCATTGCTATCTATCACAACACATTCTAGCATAATTTATTTTAAATGTTTGTATAATTATATGTAACATAAAATGTAAATTCTAAATTCATGCGAATTATTACGGTCTGATGCATTCAAAAACTCGTAAGTGATTACTTAACATTCACCTATCGAGTGGCTTATATTAATACTTATATTAATTTGAGTATCAAGTTCAATAGAGACTTATCTCTATTGAACTTGATACTCAAATTGAAAAGAGAATGCAAGATTATTCAAAATTGCATTTCGATGGCTTTGTAAAGATCATAATCGTGCTATGTAATTTGTGCTCATTAAATTAATATTTTGCGAATTTTGTACGATGATTGCGCGAATTTTAGACTGACAAATATTATTTATGGGCATTGCATATCAATGCGTAGTGGCGTATTGGTATATGTGGTGTATTCTTAATAGCAGTAGCCTTATATTTTTTTAATATTTAGTACACTATCCATTTGAAGGTGGTAGAACCCTTTGTGGTTCGACTCCGGCGGCACCACCGCCACACCTATGTCAACCTAATAACAGCAGTGTTAGGCGCTGCTGTGTACCGGTTTGAAGGGTGTGGTAAGGGAGACAGACTTTTCCGAGGCGTTCCAGCTTAGTCCTTAGCCGAACTTAGGTGGGGATATCTAATCCTATCTGGGGTTGATTACAGATGTCCATGGGCGGCAGTAGCCACTTACCATCAGGTGGACTGTATGCTCATCTGCTACTCCTATATTATAAAAGAAAAAGAATTAAGTCTCATACACTTGTAATTTGTACTGGCCAAGGCATCGAGAAATCAAGGAATAAGTGTAGTGATTGCAGTTTTTGCTTTCTACAGAAACGCATATTTGTTATTCGATATATGCTGTCTACTCATCAATATTTGAAGCAGATATATCATGAAATGTTAATTTGCCAATATAAAGCCAATAGATAGGAATATCTACACAGGTCTGAATTGGAAATCTCAGTCATATCAGGTTTGGGTATTACACATTGCATTCACCCTATTGACGGCGATATTCAGAATCACTAATTGGCTCTGATTCTGAATATAAATTTTTGAAAAATAAAATATTAGGTAGGCTATCTTCTCCCAGTAACGTAATGTGCGATATTATTGGCATTCCCTATATTGTCCCACTGTTAGGTAGGGTTTTCTATCAGTATTAGATGGTTTTAAGTCATCATAGTTCGCTGGTGAAATACAGATTGCCTTACATTTCATTGTCCACAAGTAGACACACCAGATATATCGGAATTTTTATTTTACGCTTGTATGGTCCGTGATAAGAAAGACCACTAGTGAAATTACTTGGACTGATCGTGAAGACTGCAGTTGCACCGTATCAAATCACGATCTTCTATGATGATCGTGTTTTCCCTTTTGCTCTATCAACCCGATGTAGAGAATAAAACTAAGCCCACAGATAAATATACCGGAGGTGAAGAACTAACAACACCTACAAGACGCTGAATTCTATTTTACTGGACTATTGCCGTACATTCCGATAAGGTATATCAATGTTCCAGAATATTCAGAAATTTATTTATTTACTTATTTTTAATTTCAGAGCGATAAAATCGTTCATCGCGTACTCTATTAAAGTTAAACAAGTGCAAGGGACCTTGTTGAACAGACAAAGGATCGCTTGACTGTTATATTTTAATTAGAGACGGCGATGAAATTAAAATTACCGAAGGGAACCCGCCTGTTTTGCCGCAACTGAGAAATTTTGTAGAAATTACCGAATTAAGTTCTTATTACTTGCCCTAATTATTTTAAAATATATTTAGCGCCAACAAGTGGAACAATGTAAAATTGGAAATTGTGTATTTCGAAAATTTTAGACAGATTTTCTTAGGTAATACTTATATATTTTTTTCGCAAATTACAATGAAATTATAAAATTTTATAAATAATACGAGCCTCAATGATTTGAAAATATCAAAACGACGACTTAAGATAAGATTATTATCCGTACAATCTCTGTAAGCCTTTTATAATAAGCTGATGAAGTCATCTAATCTTTTCTTTGTATTTGATCTTGTTTTTAAATTGGTTACAGTACTGATAAATATATTATGACGGTTGTTAAAAGTTTATTTGTTTGGAAAAATTCTTTACGCATACATTTTGTCCTGACTTTGTTGGTCCAATATGAGATATATGACGATATTTGAAATTTTAGATTTTATGTAGTTCCGGCGACTTGTAATTATCATAATCAATGTAGCAATTAGGATGCGGTCGGCACTCGGATGGCCACTAATGGCAACATATGCTCATGCTGTAGGGGATGATTATATTATTGTCATTAGAAGTAATTGAACCGTGTCGAAAACTTTATAGGCCATTTAACAACATTCGTCTCGAATTGGCCAATAATGTGTATTTTATCTAGGAATCCGCATTGGAGTAAGACTGTGGAGATGCTCTAGGACTTCTTTAATTTTGTGGAGGGAACCTGGCTCAGTAATGAGATAAAAACATGGTAGGTAATATAGTATTTTTATATCCATTTAATAAGTTGAAGCTAAAATCTATACAAACGAATATACAATTTTCGTCACGTATTCCACTTTTGGTATAAACATTCCATGTTAATTTTCTTATCTTCCTTTGGAACAGGCATTAATTTCCCGATTACATATATAATTTTCCCGCGTTATTGTATTACGAAATGTCGTAAATTTCTTCAGTGTCTCAATTAACTTGGAACACGAAAGCGTAGGGATGGTTTAGGCTCGGGTTTTAATATGCCATATTTTATTTTCAGATATGATTACGTGAAAACGTTAACAAAGAGTTATTGTAGCTTAGTGGTATAATTTTAGCCTAAGTCTAAGGTGTGAATTTGAAACAGGTTATGACTGATATTCGACATTTCTTATTTTAATAAAACTGTTTAATAATTAATTATTACTCGTACTTACGCATACTAATAATGCATAATTTAAACATATTAGTCTAGAAATATTAATTTTATGTAAATATTTCCTTATAGACGTCATTATAATATATGCAGTTATGAAAGCGATTTTTGAAAACGTGTGTGTCGGTGAAAACATTTCATAGATTTAATTATTTAAGTGCATCTTAAGACATCGATGGGACAAAAGTGGGTAATTGTTACCAAAATATAATAATTTTATTGTGACGTAATTTCTTTAAAAATATATTTGGGGATAGGTACTTATTTACTGAATAGCAAGTGAATTTAAAAAGGCAAGCCGTGGTAATTAGTCTTTTGTATTTGTTTCATAGTAATTATTCGTTAGCACGATCCATTATGAAAGCAAATAGAAAAAATTGTGCTACCATTTCTCATAAAAACATTTTAAGTTTCGAGTTGCTATTTGCCTCAAAAACCGAGGCAAATGGAGATGTACTGATTGTTGCTTAAACGTTGAAAGCGATTTGCCTTTTTTCTGTCATGTTCTATCTCGGAAAGGTAAACGATAAAGGTAGGTACGATTTGCGCGCAAAAGATGAAGTTCCATGACTACACTTATTTTTGTGGAGCTATCTAAGTTTATTAACTTGTACCATACAAAATTCAAATGGATGGATGTTTATTCGGTTTTTAGGTAGTTCGGGTTTAAGGACGCCAATGCCTGTTCTGATAGAAACAAAATAATATTATGGCCCTTATGGGCAAAATTATCTTGGAACAAAATTTAATAAGTAGGTAACTAATATTTGCAAATTAGTTCCCAGGTGACAAAGGATTGGTATAGGTCGGATTTTAATAGGTGTTGTAATTTAGTTCTTTGGAGTAGCCATAGCGACGTATTTGGTACCGACCACAGATAGGAGTTTAATCCTGTCTTAGAAAAATCTTATAAGCATATACTAGGGTTTTCTGTAGACAGGGACATAATCTCAATTGAACACTTGAATTCTACCTGGCCGAGAAACTAATTTAAAAACTGTGAGTCAGACTTGTCTTGGGTTCGTATATCCAATACCTAATAAAGAACTTTAAATAATTGACTCTTCCACATTAACTGTCACTGACAGTATTTCATCAATATTTCCTCGCTCGAGACGTTAATCGGTATTAGTGAAACAAGATCCTTATCACCATCTCTCACTCATACAAAAGACCTTTGTTTCGAATCTTCAATTGTTTTATTTTGGTACCATTGTTAGTCAGTTGTCAGTAGTCGAGGAAGAATAACTTTTTCATTTTACTGCCAGAATTTTTTCAGTACAGTGCCAGTTTAGCCAAATTGCGTTAGGATTTTTGGAGCAAATAATTTAGGGCGGACGTTGTAACGAAACACTGCCAATATGTCCGCTCGGAATTTCACATTTGTATCGAATATTACGATATATGACAGTGTTAAACCGATTTATTGGCCGGCGTGACGTTAGCTTAAAATAGGATTTGGTTAGTATTTGAAACGCGCGGCACTTTGAAAATATTTAACTATATTAGGATAGAAATATTTGGTGCAGGTTGCTTATTAATCAATTGTTGTGCGAGTGTCTGGCTGTCAGTAATATAGGGAACAGCTAAACTAATTTGCAATGGGATTTTCACGTAAATATTAAAATTTAGGGTTAAAGAGGCAAACATGTCTGAAGACTGGACACAATTTGAAAACCATGTACAAATGTTTACGTGGGCAAAAACATAGTATATATATATTTATATATATATATATATATATATATACATGTATATGTATATATATATATATATATATATATTTATTAGAGAAAACAAACAGTTACAAAATGCAAAATTACAGAAAATTTACACAAAAATATACTATATAATTATTTAGAAAAATATACTATGTATATATTATTCGGCTTAATAAGAGGCTTGTTCTATTTTCATCTGAATGTTCTATTTTTAGGTAGGTTGACTTAATCGAAAAGCCATTATTGAAGTTTTGTTTTTGAAAACGAAGTTTTGTTGTAAAAGAGCAATGAATGTGCGATATCTAGCGTATTGCAATGCAAAGTTTCGCCGTCATCCGTTACAAACAAGTCGTTAAAGCGTTTTCTTAAGAAAAGTACGTTCATATGTTATATTATTTATAGAAAAATCATTTCAATAATAGAATGTGCAACAGGTATTGAATATGAGTTCTTATTGGAACGTTCTATTTTGCAGAAAATTGTGTTCTCGTTTCTTGAATAAAAATATTATTGACTGACTGATATATTTAAAAGGAGACTGGTGGTAGAACATTTTGTGGTTTGACTCCAGAGGTACATTTATTGCTTCACAACATTAGTGTTCATCGCTACTAGATTAGGAAATATAATAATTATCGGTGGCGTTTCCACTTGGTCTCCAGGGTAACAACGTATCGAAGGTGTGTTGCTACCTCGGAAGTAGTAAGAATATGCATGAACTAAAACGGTCTCCGTCTTTATAACTAGGACACAGCAACAATTCTCATAAGGCTGGTATCACCCGTGTAAAACCATGAAGAGCTACCATCATGTTATTTGACTGCAACAAAAAATAAGTTTCCTTTAATAAAGCAAAGTAAGTAAACAATTCAATAACGCCATGTTTCGGCCCGTTCAATTCAATACAAAAACCTTTTATGCGCGACACTTTAAACAGGTTGAAATAACCAAATCAATTTGAACTCCAAAAGCTGCAGCGGGTTACGTTACGGATATAAGTCCTGTAAATAGAGTTGTATTGCCTGACACAATCGCCTGTTCGTTTTTAAATTTACCAGGAAAATATAAATGAATCCTTTATACAAAATAATTAGGCTTTGTTTTAAAAATGTGATACAGGTAAAAACTTTACATCCTTGTAAAGTTGTAAAAACATTATATTCTTGTAGTAAGTTTTTACTAGCCTTTATTTAACTTTTTTATATATTATAGGAGTAGCAGACGAGCATGCAGGACACCTGATGGTAAGTGGCTACTGCCGCTCATGGACATCTGTAAACAACCCCAGGTAGGGGTATTAAATATTCCTACCTGAGGTCGGCCATAGATGCGCCGCTACCTCTGAGGACTAAGCTGGAAAATGACGTCATTCTAAATCCAATATGGCGGTGCCTAAAATAGCAGACCAATTGTTTATGCGTACCCCCAAAATATAGGTATCATATGAAACCGAGGTTTTACTGAGAAAAATACACAAAAGTTAAGTTTATTTTCAAGAACTTTTTGTGACTCGTATAAAGATTAATTATTTATAGACACTTTTATAGATTCGGTATAAATGCCACTTTATGAATTCTCTATATTAAATTAAACCGAATGTAACTATCAGATAAAACAAAATTGAAATCCTATTCTGTAAATTGTCTATTAAAACACAATCTGACGCCCTCAAACCGCACCGCTACGCTTAAATCTGCTGTAACCACATAATGTGTTTAATTGTTTCATTTTCATACCAATTACGTAATTTTTAATTAATATTTTTTCTAGAATGAACGTAATGTTCGACGCGATGTTCGAGTCAATTCAAGATTATTTTAATAAAACTAAAGTGAAGAGGCATATTTCATTTTTATTTCGTTCGATGGTTAGTGGTACTACCGCCCATAGACATTAAATCAGCCTTAAAATCGTAGTTAACTTAGAGGATTATCCTGGAACGTTTCGTGTTAGCACCTTTGTGTTAGTCTTACGACACCCTTCGAAACAAAGTGTATACCAAGGTAAACTTGTTTTAGAGAAGAAATATTTATGACTACCGTCATGAAAATAGCGTGGAGTGTTCCACTTATCAATTTTAGAAAAGCACCCCACACTTTTTCCACAATTATACAATTTACGGTTCCTTAATTGATTCCTAGATTGAAAATTATTTACTACTTTTTACTTGATTTTATTATAAAAGCGTGTTTTTTAGTTTTTGGAAACTAAATTTATCTTATCTGCGCCTGATGATATTTTATATTACAAGTAGTCTATTCTTATCTTGATTAAATTAATATACAAACTGAGTTATGTTTCTTTCGAGTAACATGTATAAGATAAGTATTATTATTTATGTTGCAATATGATAAAGATAATAACGTACCATATTACGAATTAAAATTAATGCTGATTTACGATGTAATATCAAAGTAAAGGGTACTAAAATGTACATACAAGACGTTAAATTTACAAAGTATAAAGACGTGATACATTCATGTTATTACGTAGATATCTTTAAGATTAACACAAGGGCCAGGTAAAGATTCAGACGAACTTCGGGCACCTGTATTTATATACCCAGTTAACAGAACCCGCAGTAAAATTTAATAACGCCTAGATAGGACGCCTCGTAACCCGTAAGACTATATTAGGGTTCATCCCCAATAATAATGGCGGTAATAGTTTCAACCCGTTGAACCCTGTCGGATAAAATGCTTTGTTTATTCGCGCGACAGCTGCCAGCGATTTCAAACTATTGACGCAAATGATGTGAAATGTTTGCGCTGTTCTTTGAATATTCGATTGTTTTGTCTAACGATGTGTTGTAAAATAAATATAATAAGTGTGAATAAAAATATTGCGGTACTATCACGGTAGTATCGTTACACTTAAATAAGTTTTTAAACTTAAATGGTAAATGAGCTTAAATGGTAAATGAATGATGAATGGTAATATACCTGATGGTTATGCCACCAATGGGCATGCATTACCAAATCCTTCAACAATGCCAAGCGCTTTAAACTAGTATTATTATTAACATAGTATGCTTATAATTTAGAAATATAGATACTTATAAATAGCTTGAGGTACTCACATGAAGAGTTACCCTGTGATGACAATAATTAATTCTGAACTATACGGGAGCCTTATATTCTCGATGTATTGATATTCTTTAGAACTCATTGGAAGGCTACAAAATCAGTTAACCTGATTGGACTATTTAAACCACAATACTACACAACAAAACAACAAGAACGACACAACAAAAAAACAAGTAAATTGCTGCTGTAATGTTGTAACTGCTATGGCAATGGCGCTGCTGCAATGGAACCACCTTATAAACAAAACTTAATTAACTTCAGAAAAAAACGATCTTTTCATTTAGGAGTATATCTATTTAGATTTCCCCGTCACATTACAACACAATATGCCGTAGGGGCAGCTATTTCCATCCATTATTAGATTTTACGGGCAAATTAGCATCCAGGACAGGATTACCGGTAACTAGAAAAAATGTGTTTTCCTCCGGGAATATTAAGAGCGGGCTCCTATCAGATGAGCGTTTTATGTGCTCCCTGTTTTACCAGCACCAAGACTTTGTATTCCACAAATAGAATTGCGATTCTAAGAAGATATATTAATCACATTAAGGATACACATCCTATTTGAAATATGTCATAGAGTTAATTGGCAGGTCCCGACACGGAAGAATAACCTGGTCCCGATACGTAGGTAACATAAAATGTCATTCAAAGTTCAGATGTAAGTAGGATTGAAAATTTAAAATCATAATATTTATTTTATTCAGAGAATACTTACGGAAACGCTTTTCGGAAGTCAATAACCTACCATCGCTGCACAAAGTATCAACACGTACCTTTTCCATAAGAATATTAACATATAATATTAAGTTACGCTAATGAAACTTGCTTCATAATGAAGATCATAAATCCTTAATTATCGATCAATCTTATTAACGACGAATCTTAATTAAAGCTTAAATTATACTGGGACTGCAAAATTAACATTTGATGATAGTTATAATGATAAAGATATATATTATTAGCATCATTTTCGCTTCCATCTATGTAGGAATCTACCTCAAAACTTATGAACCTGAGTGTATTGAAGTGAAAATATAACATCAAAAGAGGATAATAACCTTTAAAACATTACTCTTAGATAGTATCTACATTTATTCTTTATTCTTATAAGCATAACAGTAAGTACCTGTGCTCAAGTTTTAGGGCATGTATTATGTGTATGTTATGAATAAATTACATGTAATTTGCCATAGACCTTGGTTTAACGGTGAAGGAAAACATCGTGAAGAAACATAAATTCTTTATAATGTTTCCAAGATCGCAGATGGGTTGCTACGCCCTAGGAATAATATGGTTATCTAACGTGTAGGTCAGTCGGTAACCACATACTTTCACTATGGGACAAACTGTTTCAAACTAGAAATAGTCGTAAATATGTAGTCTCCACCTTCACCTACAGTCTTTACCACCCTTTCACACCACGTTTGTTCACTACTGTCGCCTACGGATATCTTTAGTTCCTAATGTTATTTATTTATGATTTTTTTGTCAACGTTGTCCAAAGATTTCTTCTTCAACAGTAGCAGTATACATTTAGTACACGTTAATAAGAAATAATTTGGTTAGCAACAGAGCAGATATTCAGGTTGATAAATCAGAGATTTTCTTACTTTTTATATAATGAGGTTTCAGGATAATAAATACAGTTAAGAAAATTGGAAGACGTTTCCGCAATCTGTGTTATAAGTATTGACTTCCGGGTAATTACTACAAATTCAGCAGTATTTCTGTTACTACGTATTTTTTTCTGGGAATTAAAATAGTCATCGAGGATCTCTTACTGTAGGTGTTAAGTAGTCACTGCTGTTAAAAATAGGACTGAAAGTTCGACCATAGACGGATGAATACTCTTAAAACTAATTTAATGTTTTTTTATTGTCCCTCTTTTTATTCTCCATCTCAATTCTGTCGTTATAAGGTAGCCACTAAGACTGCTATGACCGTTAAAATTGGTTTGCTATAATTCTGAACTCAACTGATACGTTCATTATACTGTACCTTCTACCAATCCATATTGGAGCAGTGTGGTCGATATACCCTACTTGTGAAAAGAAACCTGTTCTGTAACATATAAAATAAAGTTGCAGCTAATCATAAAAGCAGGATTTTTACACTTGGTTAAAAATGCTTTCATAAGTTTTAATTTCGCGCAAATAACACGGCTGCATTATAACCCAAGAACAATAGGCTCTGCTGTGGAGAAAATATTTTTACTGTGAAACGGGACTTCGCACTGTGAAGTGGCGAGCTTGGAACACGTGGATGGTATTAAAGAGGTTTTTTGTAATAGAAATAGCAAAATGTAACGCTAGTATGTTAGGGATTTGAATTTTAGACACTTATCTTATTTCTCGAAGTTGTGTGCATATTAGAAATTTATAATTATATTTACTGATGAAGGGAAACGTGATGAGGAAATCTAAATGTCTGTATTGAGTAAAGATTTAAAAAAGATTTATTCCCCATCGTCTAGTAAGGTGGGTATAATATCTGCCTATAGGCATACCAAATAGGCGAAAATGACTGCAAATAAGGTTGATGATCTTCATGATGACGTTTAAAGAAAGACATAAAAAGAGTTACAAGTAAGACAGTATTAGGTGTTAAGTTCAACAACATCAGAACCAACTCTTAATTGAAAATTTTATCCTAAGATTACCAAAGAAGATTTGTTACTTATTTATTCACTAACAAGAACTCATTACAGTGTAAACTCCATCTTTACTTGCTCCGCAGTTAAAATATTTATTTGGAAATTATAATTTTTAATATGTATGAACTTATGGAGTTTCTTTTCAACCTTACGAAGAAATGCGAAAGATGCTAAAAATATTTCTTTAAAATATTTTGGTCTAATTTGCCTTAAATGTGGATAATCCGTGACAGCTCTAACAAAGAAACTTACACACGACATTTTACATAGTAACGAAACTTCTGCTAATAACCGTTTGTTCCAAGATATGAGGTATATTTTCTTACCTTCCCCGATCTTATGTTCAGCGCATCCATGTAGGTATAAAGATAAGATTGTTCGGGGTGAGACAATGCGGACTCCCTGTTAATGGGGGCTTACAATGAGTGAACGGAAGAGGACGGGGAAGGGGGATATAATCTGTTGGCCTAATAAAGGAACCTTCGCCGGATAAATAAAGTTTACTTACATTATCACCGGTAGGCTCCTTTGGAAGTAATTTCATATTTCAACACGGTTCCCGTTGTATTGTCTTTATGTAGTTATTAGCGCCCTCTGTTGAACGGAGTGAGTTGTGTAACTATTGTTGTAACGGCTTTTGTTTGCTGATCGTAGGGAATTATTCTGTCTGCTATCTGAGATAGCGTTAAATTTTAGTGGAAGATATCAATAATCGTTTATTAAATTTATTATGCAGAGATATTTACACATGATTTAGCTTTATATTCGACTGGGGTGCGAAGGTTTTCAATATTAGGTATGAAGTATTGATAAACCAATTAATAGTCTTTATGGATTTGCGCTTCAAAGCATTCGAGGTGAAAGTGATAAAAAATAGCAGTGGTGCGCAAGTTGTCGTTTGCAAAAAAAAGCAAATATAAATACCACAAATTCAATTTATAAAAATACGTTCAATAAAAATGAGAAAAATGTGTCTGCATTTTATTCGGTTTTTTTTTCTGTAAATTTATTTCTAGTCACGAAAATATAATAGTAATTCAATGCTCCATACGAGTATCTTTGTTTGAAATAAAATATTTACACAACACCTACTGTTATTCATACAAATGAGAAGAAAGATTAAGCTTTCTTTTGGAGTCAAAAAACGCCAAAACTTTTAAAATAAATGCGTTTAAACTTATGACAAACGCTCTTTTATTCTACAGGGTCTTGCAACTTTGTAAAGCCGATAGCATTTTAAGGCGTCGACACAAGGTGGCCATAATAAAAAGCAACTAACTTACAAGGGTCTTACCCCATTTATCTTTAAGTGAAAAACAAATTGACATTTAGTTCATCGGACGTTAGTGGTCCTTCAATTAACGGAAATTTGAAACAAATCTTAAATAATTTTAGTTTTGCTTTGCAATCAGTTATTGTTATTATTATTAATACATATTGTTAAGGAATGTAGGACGATTGCCTATGGTTACTATATCTTCCTCATTTTTAACTGTGCCTTACGCGATACAAATCAGAACAAGATAGAACAGGTGATGCTTCCTTATTTACTTAAATGTGTAGTTGAAATATTTGTAAGTTTAATGATGATGAATCATTAGAGTAAGATTGTTTTATATAGTGGGTATTATGCAAATATATAAATTAATAATAAAAGTAGGTCCATAAAAAACCTAAACCCAAAAACAAAAATTGAAATTTTATCACTATTTACTTTAATTTACTTTGACATATGGGGTAAGACCCTAAAACTTTGTCTTTTAAAAGTTTTTTACCGTGAGCGTGCGATGCTTCTTTGCATATTTTGCAGATCGCTTTATTGTAGACCTGAGAGCACTCGCTTTCTTTGCGGGAATGAAAAATATACAGTTTTTTTATTCTATTACTGGTGACAGTAACTGCCATTGGCAGGATCTCTCGAGTTTTCTGTTAGAACGGCGTTAGGTGTTATAATGTGTATTTTCTTCATTAAAGCTAAAATTGTAATTTTAGCACATTTTTATTTGTTATTTAGAAAATATTTTATTTAAGGGTTCATTAACTTTTAATAAAGTACTTTGTATCTATAAGCATTTTGTAATTAACTGTCATATTAATTCTACTATGTCCCTGAAAACCCAAGGACTGGAATGCCCTGCCGGCTTCTGTGTTTCACGATATATATAATCTAGGAGTCCTCAAATCAAGAGTGAATAGGCTACTTATAGGCAAGCGTGGGACATCTTAGGCCTCATCAAAGCTTACCATCCGGCGAGATCGAGGCCAAACGCGAGTCTATCAAGTAATAAAAAAAAGTATGTCCCCTTTACCACATCCTGCAAACCAAAATACAGCAGCGCTGCTCATTGATGTAGTTAGGCAGGAATAGATGTGGCGGTAGTTCCACCAGAGTCTAGCCACAGAGGGTGCCACTTTCAAACAATTCTAACTTAGTAGCATCTTCAAACTACTGTGAAAGTAACGAACTACTGTAGATATATTTTCATACAAAATTCTCATAATTGTTCGTCAGTTTGGTGTAGGCGTCTCGTCTGGGTGCGCTCGTAAATGCGATACTTGCCCTGGAAGTGGCCTCTTTGCATACATTTGAATATTTTACGTATAGGATACAGGATTATTGCTGAAGTTATTTCGTTGAGGTACGTTATCTTTCTGCGAGCAGGATGTAAGAGTCCTTCCTGACCAAAATTTGAGTGAAGTAGAGGTTACAAATAGAGTTATCTTGTTATAGTTCTTCTTAGTATATTGAATAGTTTTAGCTTATGCATTTATCATTTTTACACGCTTTATATTAGTTTCACTTGTATGTTTGTCAGTGAGTAACTCCGTTTTTCAGTAGAAAGAGATCAACATACATCCTTATCTTACCCTGCATGTATGAAAGAATGAAATAGCATACCGAAAGCTTTATAGGTGATTTTATCATAAAAGCGTGTTTTTTAGTTTTTTGAACAATATTTAATATTATTATAGTCAAACCGTTAAATACATATTGTAGGTTTAATCAACTTTACATAGGTCATTACTGAAGTGTTAGGTTCTTACGAAGTCAATTATGATTACTTATAGCGTACATACAAATGCATCTGCCGATTTATTGCCACTACTTGATAGTTTTTTAAAAATTGACGTGCAGATGCTGTACCATGCAGGTTTGTCCGATGGCATTTTAATATAAATAAAAATAATTAAGATAGTGATGGATCAGTGTTTTCCACGGTATAGTAAAATAATCTACCAAATTTTGTGATCACGTAAATTAAAATATAGTAAAAGTTTGTGAGTATTGAGTAATATTTTGAAATCATTTAAATGCATCCCGTTAATGCATGTTCATACAAATTAAGATACGACTCTCTCTCTCACTCACACTCTTGAAATAACATAGGAAAATATTGCTCGGAAACCTCCAAGTTACAAACATAATAGTGAAAGATGGGTCCGCAGTCGTAGTGAAGAAGGGTGTGCTCAATATATTACAGTCTTACTCTGATAGGGAATCTTATTCTGAAATGGTTTTTATACGATGAAGTAGCAAGTTAGTCTGAAGTCCGTCTAAGGGTAAGTGGTTACTGTCCCCCATGGACATTTGTAATCAATTTAAGATAAGATGAGTTGCTACCTGTAAGGACTAAGTTAAGACGCCTCGGATATGTATGACGTCGTATTTTACCACTCAAATGGTTTTCCTGTTAATAGGATTGAAGTAGCGAGTATGAATAGTGCGTATGCAGTCTATCTAACGGTAAGCGGTCATGGCAGCCTACGGATATTTGTAAATAGTTCCATCCTTGCAGATCATACATCATTTTGCATTGGCAACTCCTCTGGTGTAGCAAATGTCCATAGGCGACGGTGACTGCTTTCCATCAGGTAGCCCGTCTGCCGTATCGTTAGGTTTTTCTTTTTTTTATAATATAAGAGTAGCAGACGAGCATGCAGTCCACCTGATGGTAAGTGGCTACTGCCGCCCATGGACATCTGTAATCAACCCCAGATAGGATTAGATATTTCTACCTGAGGTCGGCCACAGATGCACCGGTACCCCTGAGGACTAAGCTAAAGAAACATATAGAAAAAAAATCATACTTGTAGGAACGTTCAATCTTAGTTCTTAGGAGAAGTAACGCATCTACAATAAATTTTCGTAGCCTTTCCTATTTAAACTATCTTTTTATTATGGCCTATGTGTGACTACAGTGACTACATAATAAAACTATTACTACTTGCAACTTCTATACATAAATACTATCCAATCTCCATAAAACTCTCTAACGAGAAAACATCTATTAGCTCTCATCTGCATAACTTCAGTTTACACGTTTTATAGCGTTTTCATAACAAGCACTTCAGATCGTTGCGAGGGCACTAACCGTTTTTTGGCTTTTACCGCAATTATAGTAGGTATTCATAAAAACACACTTGGACGCACGTTCAATCTTACTCATAGGAATGGCAATTGGCAACGCAATGGCAATGAATTTTCACAGCCTTTGCTATTTAAGTTTCTTGGTTTACGTGTGGTAGTGAGTACACAATAAAACTATTAGTATGTGCAACATATATCACAGAAAACATGGTAGTACTATCCAATCTCCATAAAACTCTCCAGCGAGAAAACACATCTATTAGCTCTCATCTGCATAACTTCAGTTTACACGTTTTATAGCGTTTTCATAACAAGCACTTCAGATCGTTGCGAGGGCACTAACCGTTTTCTGGCTTCACCCCACGCATAATAGCTTATTCATAAAAAAGTATCGCTCCGTTTGTTTGAATGACCTTTTTTTGATATTAAAGATTCGGAAGGGCGAAACGGGTCGTTTTACAAACCACTGTTAATTTGGCAACTCATAAAAGAGTGTACTTTTGAATGTATTCAATATGAATTTTGTTTCTGTACGTTCAGAAGTAACTTTATATGGATGATATTGTAGACTTAAGGATTGCCAGTCTTGTGAATAAATATTTTCGATTCTTATATATGACCGGTGTTTGTCTCTGAAAGTCAGAAATAAGGAAAAGGTAATCTTGCATACTCTAGTGTCTTAAATGTTGAGTTGGACTTTTAGCCTACTTACATTTCTGGTTTTCATTGGCATCATTTCATTGATTGGCATCAATGTTCAGTTTACCTAACATCAAGTGGATTGCAACCCTGTTTTATATTTCCATTACGAGGAATATGTGAGGCCGTTGGTTGAAACTCTTTTCATGTCTTTTTATGTAATGGGCATGATTGAACTGTAGGTAGAATCTATATAGGTAAGCTGCCAGGCTATGAGCACTGATAAGTCCACTACCATTGCTGGGCATGAGTCTCTTCCCAGACTGAGAGAATTTAAGCTATAGTCTACTACAAGCCAAGTGAGCATTAGACATCTTCAAACACCTATGAGACTATTTATAAAGAACTCTGGATTTCGAATTTTAGACCCCCGTCTGAGAAGCCGACTTCAACCACTAGGTTACCACTGCTTTAATAAAAACAATAATAATCATAAATTTCGTAATGCAGCTAGCACATTTTCAACCGTATTCAAACCTGATATAGTCTAAAATATAACACCAGAATCTCGCACCAAGTTCTAGTTTTTAGTCCATAAACTACGAAGCATTTGAACATCTAAAATTCAGCGGCAAAACGGCCCCACATTTGCGCTGTTAGTTTTGGCACCCTAATTATGTTAATAATAATCGCCGTAAGCGTTAGTGCCTAAACTGTGCTAAAATAACTAAGCTACGGTGTTACAGTTCGAAATATTATTTTAAAACAGCCAACAAATGAACATGGGTAGGGTTATCTTACTATCAGAATTATTAACATTTGGGCGGTAACCGTATCGCCCAAATGTTAATAACTTTGTAAATAGTAAATACATTTTAATAAGTCTGATCGGTATCATATTTATATTTACAAAGTCGCTTATTCTTTTTATTTCTACCTTATAACAGCAAAAAAGTCGATCTTGTATTCAGACTTGAATGGGATTGTAAGAGAGACTTTTACGTGAAGCGTTCTGTCTTAGGGATAACCATAGGCGTTATTTATGGTTAATATTGAGGCAAATACCTCATATAATAGTTAGTTAGTTGTATAGTTATTTTTTATTTGATCCAAATTAGACTTTATTGCCATTTAATTAGAGATGTATATTAGGAGCAGGGGTCGCTTACTATCCGGTCTGTTACTTATTTTTCATTAAGGGATAACTTATTTGTTACTTCAATTATAAATATATGAAGAACATTAACAGATGCTTTTACGATATTTTCCTTGACTAGTATCTACATAGGATTCAAATTCAGACGCCCAGCGTTAGCTAAAATCCACACAACTGGGTTAAGGTTAAAGTGCGACTAAACTTAATGGTTTTCTGTACCACTTCCCTGGAATATTGCCAGATGCCTGCTATGTACTGTAATAGTCACAGGTTTAACTAAACACTAACTGAGGAATAACCCTTAATTTGATATTACATACTAAGTACTAACCTTAATGCCTCATTTAGATTATCGCGAACAAATTGCGGGGTATTAATCCGAATATGTAACGGCATGCACGAAAACAGACGAATAATACTTACATTTGCGCCAAATAAGTCGACCGTGTGAACGACGGAATTAAAACTAAATTATTAAGATTCATGTTAAATGTGCATAATTTAAGTCGTTGTTGTATCTTATACGATTAAAATAATTCTTATGTGAATCCGTCACGCTGGTCGTTAAATACTTTTCATTTTAAAAATAAACCTTTATACCGCAAGAAAAAGCTCAAGTGGGCCAGTTAAAGATATCTAGCTCCAACTCAACATCCGTTCACGCGAGGATACAGATAATAATTTACGAGCTACTCGATAACGAGAGGCTGTAACGTTCTCCCGAAGCTGTCGACCGGAAAACTGGATAGTGGAAATATCGACGACTAATGTTCTATAATTCTTTTTATCAACTATAATCACATACGGAAATGGTGTTGTATATTACACTGCTCGGAATGGATCTTTTGTTTCAAATTTTTTTTTCAATAAAGGGTAGGAAAGTCTCAGTGTCTATTCCAGCTTAGTAGCACAAAATAAAAACTAAAAGAAGGCAATCTTCATACAAAGCGGGCTCAAGCAATGCACACGTAGACACCGCTCACCGACATGTTATCTCGGGGGGACTCGGGCGCGTACGTTCACGACTGTCAGTCCGCTTCTGACACGCGTTTGGAATTGTTTTGTGCAAGAAATGGAGCAACAAAGTAATAAGTTACCGTAATTGTGCAGTGGACGGTTGTTTAAATTCAGCATTAAACTGTAAATTTTCGTTTTTTATAGCTACCAATTTTTTGGAGAGGTACTCGTAAGTCGGTATTTGCTGTTGAACTGAGCCACTAGGAGTTGATATTTTTGGCTATCTAAGCTTGATTTATATAATAGTTTCCTATTTTGAATCAGTATAAACGAACCTAACAAAATTTTTGTAAGGTAAATTTACGCCACCAAATATTACGTAAGTTGAGAACATTGGTAGGTTTAGGTCCAAAACGGATAGGGCAAAAGGAATTGTGTAATTAGGGTTATCTGTTTAGAAGCTATTAGGGAGTTCCCATTGTGAACATTGTAAAATGTAAAATTTTGTGTCTAATTTTTGTTGTGTAAACTATTTGTATCGTAAAACTATGTTTATTGTTTTGTTTTAATATTGTAGAATAAGTTGTTTTGCTATGCGGGCTAGTTTGGGTTTGGAGTATGAGTGCATCAGTTAAAGTATACAACCCTAGCGCGATGGCCGAGCGTAGGTATAAAAAATGAAGTACATACATGAGATTGACTTCTGTTAGTTTTTATTTTGTGTTAGTAGCCTCACACTCCAGGTAGTGGCCTACCTCAGGTAAAAATATTATCTTATCAGGGGTTGATGTCTATGGGCAGCAGTGGCCACTTATCATTAGGTGGACTACATGCTCCTCTGCTACTTCATATTATGAAAAAAGATAAGGTATGTAGCCAACCTGTCGCTCTTTTCTTTCATATATATTTTTATAACAGTTTTCCATAGATGGTAAAGAAGACGGTAGACACGTAGACACGATTTGTTTATTACAAAAATAATCATAACATACCAAGACAAAAGTTCGAGCATTAGACATCTAAAATACGAAACAGTGTAAGTATTAACAGCTATTCCCAAGTTGGTGTTTAGTCAAAGCTGTGATAATTAGAGTGCTGCAGATTTTGGCAGAGCTCCAACCAACTGGTATAGAAGGACCATTAAGTCTGGCTTAGTCGCAATTTAGAATATAGTGGAACTTCTAACATCGTATTCTGTTGATTCATATTTCTGTTGATTGCGCAATATTTGTTACAATATGATGAACTGAAGGTAATAAAAGTAGTAACCGATCACTAGGGAATGCTCTGTAAAACTGAAAATAAATTGACTACTTAAATAGATAACTGATAATTATTTATTACCTCATAAGCTCTAGATTCGCTGGCTTCATTGGCATAAATAAATATACTTTTACGGAATGTATGTATAAATGTATGTTATGGAGCTTCTTTCGCCATTTTTCTACATAAACGAAATTACCTTACGAAAAAGAGATAGTTTACTAGCTTTTAAACATAGTTCTGTGAAGCATATTTTACTCTACAAAGTTTTGAATCTAAAAATGTTCAATTTTCCTTCAACTTTTATCTCAGAAGTTCCTGGATCAAAGTTTACAGTTCGAAAGCATCAGATGAGATCACACTCAGATCATATAACCAAGTCAAGTAATTAATAGTGATTCGTTAAAAGTTACAAACAAACTTTGTTATGGTTTCCCTGAATTGTGTTAAACTCATCTTGTTAGATATTCTCAGATTTCAACAAATTTTCTGCCGCGAAAATCGTCTTACTTTTTTTTTCCCTGGTCATGACTGACGCTTTAGAAATATGAGATATTTTAGAATAATAATTCTTATTCAGGTAACGTTCTGGGGCTTGCGATAAAAATTATACAGTTATAATTTAGATAGCAAAGGGCGTCGTAGCTGTACTGTTGATATTGCAGAGGCTCTGATCACATTTATGGCCAATTATGCAATTTTAGAAAGAAAAAGTGATTAGAAAATCGGAGACATCGCTAGTCATTCTTGCCAGAATATTGGATTGGATTCTATGTGGTCAGCATCCTATAATTACTTATTACCTACAGTTATTCTTGGTAAACAATAGCCATAAACATTGGCACAAGGTTGGTAATCATGTAATCCATAAACTCAATTATAATTGTTTGTTTACGATTAAAACACATAAAACGGTCACGTTTTACAAATAGTAAACACGCCAATAGTAATCAATTAAACGAAATCAACAAAACAGGAAACAAAACGAATCTACATATTAATTTCTAATCGATATAGTCGTTTACCTTAGAACCTAGAATCTACCTTTGGATTAAAATCCGAGCAGATTATACATCCATAACAATCAGGCAGTGATAGTCGATAGATAAATAGATAGTGGTAAAGAAACTCGGCTTCTTAATCGACGGGTCCGAGGTCCAAATCGCAGGCACGTACCTCTGATTATTCAAAGTTATGTGTGTATTTCAAATTAATTATCACTTGCTTTAGCGGTGAAGGAAAACATCGTGAGAAAACCCGCATACCTGAAAAATCTAAAAAAAGTTTTCAAAGGTATGTGAAGTCTACCAATTCGGACTTGGCTGGCGCAAAGGACTATGGCCTAATCCTTTTCATTCGGAGACATGTGCCCAGCAGTGGGACAGTAATGGTTATTGATGAACATACTTCCTCATAACGCAGAAGTATCCTGAGAGCAGACCCGTGCCCAGCAGGAACAGTCATGGGTTGATGATGATGAACAATAAGGCATACTTTCGAAGTATCCAGGGACCAGAGTAGGAATAACATTACATATTCCCGCGTCAAATTCCCAGCCGTCGGTAATCTGTTTTAAATCCGCCATCGGAACAGTCACTCGCCAGATTAAATGGCGCGCGCGTGACACAACGTTATTGCTTGTAAATTCCCTGTTTTTAATAACAGCTTTCGGACACATTGTACAAACATTGTGCTCGGAGGCAATTGGATTTTTATATTTTATGGCCTGCAAAGTCAACGCTGTGCATGATACCGTTGAAGTTAACTTTAATCTGGATTGCTTTTAAGAATATTACTTTGTAGCTCCTGAGTTTAAGAAACTTTACTATGTATTCAAAAATCAAATTAATTTACTGATTATATAAATCTATTTCGGAATTGTCAGAAATATAAATTTTAAATCTAGTCACCAGTCTTTTTAATAGATATAAGAAAAACTTCGAGAATTTTAGAACTGAAAGATTTTAAAGTTTAATTTGAATTTTTACATTTTTGTATGTCAGCAGTACCTAATAACTATGTATAATTGAAAATGTGCTATATAAAGTTTCAGTTTTATTTATTGTTACTTCTGTGAAACCTACTTAGCACACCTTTCACACTAGAATGCGCTACGTATCACTATTGATATAAAAAGTGTCACAGTGATACTACTGAGCTTACCACAGAGGGAACCGTTAAAATGTTGGACATTTTTACTCTTTTGAATCTGGGAAAACAAAACATATGCCATCGAGTATGCGTATAAAGGGAATGCTGTCGGCTGTTTGCATTTTAAATTTTCAGCTGCATTGTTCCGGAAAACAGCTGACATTCCTGTGCATGTTGATGTTTTAAGTTCGACAGGCTGGCAAATAAAAACATTGCATTTGACTAGAGGATAATGTGATTTTTGTAGCCACATAACAACTGTAAGTTTATGTGAAGATCTTGGTTACTCTATAATGCGGTGAATGCAGGGCAAAATAATTTGTAAAAAATATAAAATTTATTGATCTTGTGGATTGTCTCGTGATAATTGTACTGCACCTAAATTGGACTGCATTTGCTATATTCTGCACATTATGTTCTTTATTGTTGACAAGTGGATCGAGCAGGAATATCGGAATTTTGATTATCGGAAATGAAAGATATATCGTACGTAAATATATCGTATAAATAAAAAATATACTACATTGATTTGTTAATGAGACTACATCGATTATGGGATAAAATATTGATTGTGGACTTCCTAACGAAATAAGAAGACTTCCTAACGAAAGAAGAAATGTAATTCCTCAAATCCCTTACTAAATTTACAATTTTTACGTGCCCTTGAATGCCAAAAGAAACCTATATTACTTCAGAATCTAGTGTATTATCATCACAATGGTAGATGTATTAACGTCTATATCTCAGTCATTCTCACTAACAAAAGCTCAACCTATCATTGCGAAATAAACATACCTAAGTATGTCATCACATGTATTATTCCTTTCTGTGTATGGAAACAATTAATCACTGATCCTCGACCCTCAATCTCGCCGGAGCCGGCTCGAGTATGACAGAGGAGTGATGGATGATGGATGAAGACTCGCGGACACAGCGATTAGTCATGTTCACCTCCGTATCAACGATTTCACGTTTATATCCACTGTATCAGATGTGGATAATGGTTGTCTAAAAGACTTCCCTTGCTTGGACTTAGATTAAGAGTTAGGTAAGTCATGTGTGGTTAGAATTTCAATCTTGGAGTAGAAATGCGTCTGTGGCCGATCTCAGGTAGCAATCTAATCCTATCGGTCTGATAAGACATGGATATGGATTGTTACGGATTGCATACAGAAATACAATATTCTAAAGAAACCTACTTCATGAAAAATTCTGCTGAAAAATTCAGGGTAACCGGTCAAACTGTTTTGTAGTTTTAGGATTTTGTAAATTGTTGTGGTTTCAATAGCTGAATGTTTAAAGTATAAATAAAGTAAGCTGTATTGACGAACTCGGAACCCAAATATTATATATAAGTTGATAGTGATACCATCTGACAGAGGGTCCCAGGCTCGATGCCCATCAAGTAAAAAACCAAATAATAAATTAGGATTTCTGATCTAGATCTGTGTGTTTGTAGTCTCATTTTTATGTATCCCTGACATCGATAAGACATATTCTAGTTTAGGGCTCAGACAGAAGAAAACGTTATATTATTTATCATCTAAAAGCAAAAATAAATATATGCTTAAATTTTTGCAAATAGCTGTAGCTTATTGTGTGAATAAATCACAGACACGGTGATTTACTGTGTCAGACCAACAACTTTCAGACGTAACTATATTTTTGCTGATAAAATACCTGTCCGGGTACCGTTACAATTTATGGGGATCCTCTATGAATGACTACGTTGGTGTGTCAGTCGATTCTTTAAAGGATTATCCTGATTTATTCGCCGCAAATACGACTCTGTGGTTTTTGGATCCCATTTGGGTAAGATTTAGTAGTATTTGTTAGTGAAAGCAGCAAGGTAGTTGTAGTATAATCGTTAATGCATGACGCTTTGAACGCGTAAAGGTTTAAACTCGCCTTCTCAATCGTGAAGTCTGAAGTTCGAATCCCAGGCAAGCACCTCTGATTTTCATACAAGTTTGAAATATTGTCTTTATCACTTGCTATAACGGTAAAGGAAAACATAGTGAGAAAATATACATACCGTAGAGTTAAAAACATTGTCAAAGGTGTGTGAAGTCTATAAATTTGCAATTAGCTAGCGCGTTGGACTCTGGCCTTAACCTTTCCTACTTGTGCCCTTGTGAGTAATGTGCTGATGACCAAATAGCAAAAAACGCTAACTAAAGCTAAGCTAGTAGGTAGAAGTAAAAACTATGACAAGCATCTGAAAATTATGCTTCTTAATTTTTCTTAGTCAATTTTTTACTAGTTATTTGAACTAGCAAGTTTTTTACTACTTATTTGAACATTACACACATTTTCGTAAAGTTATTCATTATTAAGTATATAATACAATAATGTTTTAATTGAGTTAATTGTGTTTCTCAATAATAGGCAGAAATGCTTAATTACATGCCTTATAGCCATTGCCTTATTAATCCTATATATAATTACATAATTACAAACAAGTAATTAATTAAAAAAATCAAAAACCCGACTGCACCAAAAAGGCTGAAGTAGAATTTCCAAAAGTAGTGAAATAGGCATTTCATTATATTTATCCAGAAAGCCAAATAGAAAGTTTCATAGTCGGTGTCTGCTTCAAAAACAAAAGATGTTCAAACAATATTATCCTATTTTATCCTCGTAGTGCTCATTTACGCTATATAAAGAACCTATGTCTAAAATTCCAGCACGCTTAAGTTCAGCGGTTTCCCTTTGCGTTGATCTCTGGCACAGCAACTCACTCATTTAGTCGGACAGTCATCTCGATGTGTATATGGGGGTATATATGTACTAGCTGACCCGGCAAACGTTGTGTTGCCATATAATAAAAAAAATGTTAAGGGTGAACAAACCTTATCACTTAGGGGTAAAAAAATAGATAGTGGCCGATTCTTAGACCTACTGAATATGTATATAAAATTTGGTGAAAATCGGTGAAGCCGTTTCGGAGGAGTACGGTAACTAACATGAGAATTTTATATATAAGATATATTATATATTGTATGTGTAATCTTTTCTTAATTTCCTTTCTTTTGACACTCTACTCGATAGGTTTGGTTACTATTCCGCGAAAAAATCCACCATTTACGGTCTGTAAAATATATAAATTCAGTAAATCAAAGTTTCGGTCATTATTTTACCTCGTTAGAGGTAGTATTTCATTATTTTTATCCAACAAGCCTGATACAAAATTTCATAGTGTTTGCTTCAAAATTGACGATTGTTCAAATGAACTTTTAACCCTTATATTACCCTCTACGAGGTTGTTTTTTCGGAGGGGGATAAATAAGTGCGTCCTTGTTCCTATCCAGAAAGCCACATACTAAATTTTATAGTAGTTGCTTCAAAATTAAAGGATTAAAAAAAAACTGTTTTCCCCTATTTTACCCTCTTAAGGGTAGAATTTCCAAAATGCCTTTCTTAGTACTTATTCACGCCATATAGAGAACTTATGTGCAAAATTTCAGAACTGTAAGGTCCTTGGTTTAGGCTGTACATTGATTTCTGAAAAATGAAAAAGTCATTTAGTTAGTCAGTCAGTCACCTTGCTGTTTTATATATATACAAATATGTTTTTATAATCTCCGTTTAATTTCCTTTCATTTGGTACCCTACTCGATAGGTTCGGTTAATTTTTTTTTTAAATGTGACTATTTCGCGCCAAAAATCCGCCATTTTGATTTTTTTTTACTAACACCTATCTAAGGACACTCGGGCCATTGAGACAAATATAATGACACCTTAACTGTTGAAATTCATCCAGCCGTTTGTTAGATCGGATCAAATAAAGAAAGACAAACATACAAGATACGCGCGAAAAACATAACCCTTCCTTGGCAGTCGGGTAATAATATAAGCGTTTACTTTTTTCACCCTTTTTTGTACTTAGTACGCATTTCCTTACTACTAATTGATGTCTATGATGTAAACTTCTTCGTTGTTAAAGTACGGTTCTTGCACATAGCAGAAGAGAGTAGTAAGGCCTCATTACATGAAGCTTTCAAAGTCGTGTCGTCCTAAGTTAGTTTCTTTACTATACTCTTCAAACCAACACTGCAGAGGTTAATACTAATTTAAATATTATGAAAAATAGGTGTGACACTGTCGCCTCTTTAGTTGTACCACAAAGCGTAGTAGCAACTTCTTTTGCCTTAAAATATTCACTAATCCTCGGACAGACAGCGGAGTCTTAGACAACAACATGTACAATTGTACCTATATATAACTTTAGACATTTCTGACCTCTGAAATTTCCTACATCTATTTAATTTCTAACAGAATATTGTTGCCTGACAGCTCAAAGAAAACTGAAAATTATATATTACGGGCTTAATTTCTATTATAGCGTAGAAATAAGATCTACTTGGCATGTGGTCGTAATAACTAAGACGCATGTTATGTATGCTACAGCGGCGTTTCTCGAATCAAAGTTGGATGCATAATTTTGGGTCACGTCATGGAAATGCAACATGTACTACATGTACGTTGGTCTGGTTGGCAAGTCAAACTTAAATTGACTTGAATAACTTGAGAATTACTTACATGTGTTATTGCGTAAACCTTTAGACAGTTTTGGCTAACCTCTCATTTCCTTACGGCCTAGATGATGAACCCTTTGTGGATCGACTCCGAAGACATTGGTCACGTCTATTTTGCCTTATAAAAGCACTGTTTGGCGCTGTGCTTCGGTTTAAAGGACGTGGTAAAGGAGATATGAGATGATTTCAAAAGTATCCCTCGAGAGTAGGGATACATCTGTGACCGATTTCAAAGAGACCTTTATCTGGGATCGATTACAAATGTCCATGAGCGGCAGCAGCCGCTAGACACTCGTTTTCTACTTAAATATTTTAAAATAAAAGGCCACCATGTATATCCGTAATTTCTTCCTCATAAACAGGTGTTCTGCCCAAAAACAATTATGCATTACATGCATTTTTGCTTTTAGATCAAAACACCTGCACAATCCCGTAAAAAGCTTAATTGGAATCACTAATGTATCTCCATGAAAACTTGAAATTACTTTTGCGCATAAGTTACGAACACAGAAAACGGCAAAATATTGTAAGAGCTGTACTTTTATAACTGTTACAGATAGCGTCGTAAATAATTCCCAAACCGCAGGGAAACTGTAAAAACAGTTGTAACCGATCTATTAAGTCACAAGGCCGTTTGTACTTAGCCAAACTTACTAGAAGCGTGGCTTATGTTATTGAAGTAAATTGTTTTTAGCACTAAGTCATGCACATAATAAAGTTTTGGTTAAGTAACTGAAAAAATGTACCGTGAGCTATTCAGTTTTTACCCTAAGGGCATAGGGGACTGTGCCCAGGGCTCATGACATGTGAGGGGCCCTGAAAAGACAATATATTCGTTAACACGTCACGCTTAGATTTACGTACAACATTTCTTGTCTGCCCAAAGGCCCCGTCATTCTTTGCTACTTTTAGCAAAGATTATTCAGCTATTTTTGGAAGCTATCTAAAGCAAAAAAACGCTACACTTCCACACGTTTGAGTCTTTTAAACCTTTTTTTTTTATCAACTGAATACGACAAACACGTTGCAGTATTAGTGCCGCTTCTAAACGACTGAACGCAACATTTCGCCAAACCGTGATCCAGCATCGATACAATAAATAGCCTAAATGCAAATCGCCGAAGCTAAAAGCATTTCTACTAATGCAATAACTAAAGAAATAATATTGTCTTTATTCACCAGAGAGAATTTTAACTGTGTTTATTTCTTACGAAATTGAAGTAATAAATGTCAGACCCGTTCATAGTATCATATTCATTCATTCTTCGAATTTGTTCTTTGTCGCATGCACGAACCGGTGCAGAACGAACTGTGCTAAAATATAAATAGTTGTATCTCATATAACTACGACATTGCAAAGTGACACATAGAATACAAAAGTAGAGCGTGTATATACCTATAACAAATTTATTTTAAAAGGATGTCCCTTCATCTCGGGGCGTACGCCATGTTGAATTAAGACTGACGTCACTGATCTAATAAACTATAGATTAACTGGCGGGGGTTAACTGATTTGAAAAACGGTTCCAAGATTTGATCGTCTAATACTAAGGAACTAAGCAAGTCAAATCAAAGCTTACAAATTAAAGCAAGTGTCAGTGAATGCTTTTTTTAAAAAATCAATATTTTAGGGTGGTAGAAACCTTTGTGGTTTGACGACACCGCCGCCATATCAATTCTGCTTCATAACAGCAGTAAGTATAGAATAGTAAAATATGATAATAATGACGTGTCGGTAGATCCGCAACTGAGTAGCGATCGGATTCGAATTGGGACATCGTTAAACAAGGTATATGTGTACGTTAAACGGTATGAATAATTCAAAATTGGAATTTCAGGCGTTGTTGTTGAAACTCGAATGTGGCGGATGTATCGACGTTGAGATAACATTGTATTGAATAATACGTCTACATGATAATGTAAGTAGTGCGAATTGTTATTTAAGAACAGGTTCTCGTTGGGATGTAAATCAAGTAAATAAACAGAGAATAGTATAGAACAAGAGTACAGTACCCTTACCATGAGTTTTTACGTTTTAACAAATATGACTATTTTGGCATTTGTTTACAAATTCCAATCAGCGCCCCTAGCGGATTGTATCAGAACTGTAGTGTTAGTAACGTAACATTAAATGACTAAATTGACAAAATGGCCCTTTATGTTCTGCCTCTCTTTTTTTGGGAACATGAGAGGCAGACAAAAAGACTTGAGCACTTACTTATTGTTACGTTAACTCAGTCTACTGAAGCAAACGCAACAGAATAATGGATTGAGTAAACGTAACGTAAAATTGTGGGATGTTTTGAAAACTCATGGTAAGGGCAGTGCAGAGAGGTACAGTGCAGAGAGTATAGAAAATTGTACTGAACTTTTCAGAACATGCGATCAATTATTTACGAGCAGTAGCTATTGCGGCTTTTGTAATATGTGTAATTTTTTTTCTAACTTTAAATCATCCTTACCGGAAGTTTAGTTTTAGCCTAATAATATTTTAAAAGATGTATATTAATATAATATTATTTCATAAAATATAAGAAAAATTGAAACAATATTAAGATATTAAAAACTCGGATTCTAAGATTTTAATAAGTCTTTTGCAATATGCAATAGCAATGCATAACACACTACGAAAAATTATAATATACAGGAGTCACTGAGAAGACATGCTTCTTAATGATCAATCCATATAAATAAGTAGGCTCTCAGGCAGTCCTGTAAAAGCTCTTATTTCTAATTCAAAAGGCGGCTGATGGTGCGTAAATGTAATAAAATTTGCGAAACAAAAAATCCGATTCGCCTCTCGAAGGGCGACAATTGTGTCAGTCTGAAGATTTGATTTCTGTGAGTGACTCCTGCGAAATTGAGGACTTATCCCACTTCCAGTCATCGAAATAGGTACGGATGGCGATACCAGTAAAGTCGGTTTTTACATCGATATGTTATAGTCAAAGTCCGATACACAGTCTCTTCGCGGAAGGACTGGTTTATCCTAGGTTTGGCCAAAGCCATCAGGCAATCCCCGAAATACATTTCAATTTCGCCCTTTGCCTGAAGTATTTTTAGTCAAACCCAGGAGCTCCTAACTTTTCAGTCAAACGTCGAAAGTAAATTATTCTGTTTCGGTTTTGGCCTAGTCAATCCTAGAAGCGACTGCAAAACTCGGTCAAACGTTGATCTGAACATGTTTAAACAGGTTCATAATGTCTCTCGCGGTGTTCCGACCGATTGTTTTGTCATTTCATGTTCGTTCATTGAGCGTGCGGGCGTGTAATTGTGTAAAATTGAAGATGAGTGAGGTTAGGTTAGGTTAGGTTAGGTTAGGTTAGGTTAGGTTTTTTTAAATTATTAAAACAATAAACATCAAAATTTTAAAAATGTTATTTTTTTATACCTAATCTTACAAACTAACCTCCGTATATTCCAAAGCATTTATTTATTTATTTTATACTTTATTGCACATCGTACAAAAGGTGGGCTTAATGCCACATGGCATTCTCTCAAAGCATCTCAAATATAAAAGTGAAAATCACGTAAGCTGACCAATCAGGTGTCAGAACTGGCAGAGTTAAGCGGTTCTTAAGACTTGAAAGCTGCTTAAATGATAAAATGCTTCCAAATATACGAAGATAAGACACTTCATACCTATATCGGAGTTTGACTCGTCAAACCCCGATTTAATAAAATTGTGTTTTGACGTTTGCCTGACCAAATTAGTCTCTCCCAGGTTTGACGAAAATTGTTTAGTCAAAGGCCGAAAATTTACATTTGTTTGGGCTTTGACTAAGTCATTCAGTCTGACCTGAGGATTGACCAGTCCAACCTAGGAGCGCCGGAGCTTCGGAGTTTGCCTATAACAGATACACAAAGTAATATAAGTCTAGAAGATCGATTTCTTAAATCGATAAGAGTATTTTTCGATTTTATTTATTTGCTACCTTGGAAATATCGGCGCAAGAGAGATTTCCATGTATCGGTATGAATTATAAATTTACATATTACTTACATGAGAGTTTCCACTTTTTCATTTCCCACCAAGATATTCAGTAGGCAAAAGAGTTCAGTACAAAAAAGTTGATAGCTTTATATTTTATCATTTTAAACAAATTATATCAACAGATCCAATTAAATGTCTATCTTCTGATGTCTGAGACCGATTTACTAATTCGATTCATTGCTAAATATCTATAAAAAATTGGTTCAAAATATCGATTCTTCGATTAATCGATCTCATACAACCGTGTCTAGTATAGGGAAATGGGAAGAATTTAAAGTGAGAATTCACTTGTATGTATTTAAATTTTATAGCGAGCGCCTTCCTGCTGGTTATTTGTTACACATTCAATATGCGAAATGCAAAACCTTTGAAGGCTCTCATATTGCGTTTTGCGATACATTTAAATTTAATATGGAGCTATTTGTGTGAGCATTCAAAAGCGATTTATTGTATAACACTTAAAGTGACAAAAGTGATAGCAGTACATACCTTTATTATGAGGTTTTACGTTTTTACAAAAATGACTGTATTTGTATTTGTTTACGTATTTGCCAATATATTTCCAATCAGCGCCCCTAGCGAACTGTATGAGAAGTGATTGAAAATGTATGGGAAATACGTAAACAAATCCAAAAACAGTTATTTTTGTAAAAACTTAAATCTCATACTAGGCGTACAGTTTACGATATTAAAATTTGATACGCAAAGAAATGTGTTATAGGTATTGTCGGACTCTTTTCGTCCTGATCTGTTTTCAGAAGAAAGATGAATCAGCAGCAGCCTGCCACGATAGCCAGTGATAGCCTAGTGGTTAAGAAACACGGCCTCTCGATCGAGGGGACCGAGCTTCAAATCCCAGGCACGCACCTCTGATTTTCAAATTTATGTGCGTATTAGAAATTAATTATCACTTGAACGGTGAAGGAAAACATCGTGAGGAAACCTGCATACCTGGGAGATTTATAAAAAATCTTAAAGGTATGTGAAGTCTACCAATACGCACTTGGCCAGCGCGGTGGACTATGGCCTAATCCTTCTCATTCTGAGAGGAGACCCGTGCCCAGCAGTGGGACAGTAATGGGTTGATGATAGAATATGAACACGGAACAAAAATCATATAAAAGAAATGTAGTACAAGAAATAACATCACAATATATGTAAATAAAAAGTTGCAACACCTCTGCAATAAGCTAAAAACATATCATAATTTTATAAAGGAAAAACCGGTACATTGTTTATCCGAGAAAACTTACCTCTCGAGAATCAGGATTCGTATTAAATACATTAATCACAAAAGTAATTTACATTCATTAATTAAAAATGAATTTTTAATAAGCGAAAACGAAGCAGAAATCATACGTTGAATGTTTAATGATTTAATAACTGGAATAATGACACAAGCGTCACATATACATACATTATATTCGTTGGAATAATTCCATTCGAAGGGGATTAATGATTTCGGATGTGAAATATGAGACGATCTAGGTTAAATAATTAAATTTTACACAGTGGAAAGTTACTCGAGTGTTTTAATTAAAAATCTTGCTTATTTTTCCATATTGTTTTACTGTTGCACATGAAGTAGTTTTGAGCATTTAGTCATTTGACCGTTAGTACTATAAAGGATAAAACTTTGTGTTTCGTGATGCTTTCAGTACCACTAAACCTATTTCTGCTACAAAGTCGTGTGCAGTGTTGCTTTGTTTTGTTTTAATTAAAGGATACAGGGATGATTGAGGCATTGAGGTCTATCAACTTTATTGTCAATCGTTATAATATGACCACAACATCATTGACTATCTGCCAACCTATCCTATATTACATAAGTCTGTTATGCAAAAAAGTTTAGATTTTCAGGGTTTGTATATCCGGCCAGGTTACTATAATTTTGAGGCTAATATATTATGTACTACAAATTTTAGTCCCAAATTTGTATTTTGCTTGCAATAACAGATAATAGAAGTAAAAACAAACCCATTTACGTTTAAATTGTTCTCTCAGATTATTATGAATTTAATTTCGAAAACTCCCAAAACTTTATTGCCTTTGCCAGTTGAAACGCTCGGAAAACCGCGGGAGAAAGTTTGCAAATATTGTACCCGTATTTAGGCGAGTTGGTAGTTGTCCCGGAACTGCTGGATTTATGGATACTTATTTTATGTTGGAAATGCTATTAATTTAAAATAAGTAGTGCAAAGTAGTAAAAAGGTACTCGTTAATTCGGTGTTTTTATATAAATATGCATATAGGTAAATGTTGTCCTCACCTACCAAATATCGAGTTTACCTCAATTTATGTTGTAATAATAAGTAATATAATCAATATAATCCTGTATTAAATAATTTCTCAATATTTCAGCGAACATCAAGGAAAGTTCTCAAAATTTTAGCACATCTATGGATAAGTATTAACGACAACTATATGACTACAAGAAGCTCATAACTACTTATACCAAATAAATTATAATATCATTTTAAGCTGATAACGTCGAGAAATAGATACAATGTTGTATGATGTATTTGTTATATGCTAATATTTCGACCCATTTTTTGTTGTAATAACAGATATGAAATATTCATTAATGCAAAGTTATTTAAACGTAGTGTCAAACAAATATTATGAGAAATGATAAGAAAACCTAGCCTGGAAACCATTTTGAGTAGTTAACAATATTATTATCTATAATTTAGTTATGAGTTTCGAGCTGTTGAACAATTTGTAATTCTTGAACAAAAATTGAAGATCGCTGATTTTTTTGTGTCTGGTTCTAGCCGTTACCGTGCCGTTTAATACAGGAAACGTTTAGTTTGTAAAGGTGGTAGAATCCTTTGTGGTTCGACTCCGGCGGCACCACCGCCACACCTATTTCTACCTAATAACAACAGTGTTAGGCGCTGCTGTGTTCCGGTTTGAAGGGTGTGGTAAGGGAGGCGACTTTTCTGAGGCGTTCCAGCCTAGTCCTCCCGGGTAGCAGCGCATCTGTGGCCGACCTCAGGTAGGAATATCTAATCCTATCTGGGGTTGATTACAGATGTCCATGGGCGGCAGTAGCCACTTACCATCAGGTGGACTGCATGCTCGTCTGCTACTCCTAATCATAAAAAAAAGGAATGCTGTCTTAGAATGTCCAAAATTGACCACCTTTGTAATCTCGAGCGGTAACATTGAGAATTCGGTCTTAAGGGAGAAATGTGCTACCTTTAACATTAACTAACAATCCTATATGAAGTTTTATAAGTGTATATTTTCATATTTTCCAAAGATATAACAATATTAACAAAATCTCATCACATTACCTCAAAATAACACTGCTTATAACCTTAATATTAAGGTCATCGTAAAATTAACTCTTATCGAATTTTCATAATTTTACGTAAAGGTACTTTATACACGTACGACGAAAGTAACCACAGACATTATAGAAAATGTAGGTACGGCGGAAAATTGTAACAAAAAGTCTCGAAGCCAGTGTGGTACTAGGTTGTAATTTAGGCTTGTCCCTGTAGTTCCGGGACCAGAATAGGGCTACAGTATCTCCTGCTTGTCGTAAGAGGCGACTAAAAGGGGCTTTCGGGGTTGCGGATGGTAAGAGTGGGAGCTCGAACCGTCCGGCCAACGACCCCGGGAAGGACGGCGGTATGTGTGGTCGCATACCGTCGTGTACATCGGACGGTGGGGTGATTCAATCTCACTTGGGCGGAGCCCGACGGGGCAGTGCGCTGAGAGGACTCCGGTTGCGTTCCTTTGGAGATCCCGGAGTCCTCTACGCAGCGCTGAGGACGGCCACCGGGGGGGTTTTAGTGCGGTAAAAATCCCACATAACCCCGTGTCGCTCCCACGGCACCGGGTACCTTTTGAAGGTTTCCCCCTCGAGAAGAAAAAACAAAAAAAAAAAAAGGTTGTAATTTAGGCTAATGTGTATAGTAAACTACGTTACATGCGCCATTTTAATGCGTTTTCCTTTTATTACTATGTAAACTTGTCTACCTGTCTATTTACAAATTAGCTTGTTTATACAAGAGCGGCTTGCATAGCAGGAGATTGGAGCTTGGATAATCTACAAAGCGTAAAGTATAGTAATTTTTATCTTGTGTATTGTGAATGGAAGAGTGAAGCACGATGTAAGGGCCAATTTCCTGTCACGCGGCCTCGTTACGCTTGCAGATGTGGTCCGCATGCGTACCACATGCATTCTATCGCCTTATCGATAGGTGTTTCTCCTGTTATGCATGCCACACGTACCCAGGATGTGAAGATACTGTAGCCGATTCACATGTGAGCGTGCGGGAATAGTCTCTCTTGATAGGACAAACCCCATAACGAGAAGTTTATTTTCACAATATAAATACACATGACATAACGCTTATCTTGACTTGCATGTCAATCGTGATACTTTTTGTAAGTATATAAAATTAAAATACATAACAGATTTATTAATAATTTAATAAAATCTGAGTGACTAGGAAGAGGAAAAATATTTACTCTATCAACATAGAAAGTTGTTTATATATATTTTCATCAAAGTGTTCTAAACGGGAGTAACATAAATAACCTCCTCTAGCTACAAAGTTCCTAGTAATTGGTGTTTGAACTTGCTAATTAAAACGTCATCTTCAGACACAACTAGTGTAGAAACTTCTAAAATCTGAAGATTAGTTCGTCATTACGGAACCCGGATCGTTAGCCGCCCAAAGTTACGGATTGGCGACCGTAAATAAACAACCAGTAACTTTGGCAACTTTAAAATGAAGCCTTCAAAGTTTATGTTGTACGGATTTCTTCTCCGTAAAAATCGTACAAACATTTCGACAATAGATCCGGAATGCTGGTTGCAGTTCTGGAATGGATTTAACTTTAGAATTCTTCTGCGTTTTGTTTCGGAGATAAAGCTGCTTTTTTTACCCGACTGCTGGGGTAATGTTTTTCGAGCGTGTTTATGTATATGTACGTCTTGTTCTTTGGCACGTACCACAGCACAAACGGATTGGCTGATTTTAACAATTATGTTAAAATAGATTTACTTATGTGTAGATAATAAAACCCAAAAAATATTATTAAAGGTAACTGCCTTAGTACGTAAAATGTAGTGTAAATACCACACATTTTAGGAACATCTAAAATTCATAAAATACGTTCTTATAAAAGTGTATGACTTTTCATTTGAAATATGGAGTCGAAAAAAGTAAAAATAAATAAAATGATTTTCGCTCAATATTTCATTGCTTTATCGTACGAATAAAAAAGCTACAAAATGTTCTCGTGTTAAATTTGTCACATATAATAGTGCGGTTTTGTCGTAAAATCGACTAGTTCTCCGCACTATGCGATAAAATCTTTTATTTATGGCCCCGTCTCGCACTTTAGACCTGTATCTAGAACATTTGGACCATCTCTACTAAGATTAAGAAAAAACACACATTCGATTTTGTGTCCCACTGACTGATAAAGTATTTAACGGTTAGTTTTAGGGTTCAGGAGATACGGTACCCTAATAAGTTAACCGAAATCGATAGTCGTGAAATTTTATACAGATTGCTTCAGATAAATTTGTGATCAGTATTATGAGAAGTTTTTGTTAAGAAGTTGCTTTTGTACGCCTGGTGCTAATATTGGTCAGGTATTTTAGTTTACTTTTTTATTAGACAGTACCTATTAGATTTTGCTGTAGTAGAAGATACATGCTACAGTATTTATTTACATTTAGGAACCCACAAAGTAGGAAATGAATTTCGTAATGTTGAAAAATACGAAAAGGTTAATCCAAAATTCAAAAAATCTTTTGATCGTCCAAAAACCCTATAATTTCTTTTTTATAATATAAGAGTAGCAGACGTGCATGCAGTCCACCTGATGGTAAGTGGCTACTGCCGCCCATGGACATCTGTAATCAACCCCAGATAGGATTAGATATTCCTACCTAAGGTCGGCCACAGATGCGCCGCTACCCCTGAGGATTAAGCTGGAACGCCTCGGAAAAGTCTGTCTCCCTTACCACACCCTTAAAACCGGAACACAGCAGCGCCTAACACTGCTGTTATTAGGTAGAAATAGGTGTAGGCTGATATATCTATAATTGTATATTTTGGCACAAAGGATAAAAATCGCAAATGCAAACAATTCCTTTAAGTACTGAATCCATTTTAGCGATCTTAACGCGGTTTCTTAACTGCAGATGAACCATTTGAACCACTGAATTTAATGTGGTAGTACTAAGAGGAAAATAAGTTCTTTTCAGAATTATGTAACTCAAGACCAGTAAAACCTTATCAAAGTTAGAATGAAGGGTCAATATTTTTAACCGACTTCCCAAAGCAAGAGGGGTTAAATTCAAATAAATGTTGGTTTGGTACATATATCTGAAGTCGGCGCTCATATTGGACATGCTGTTTACGCCATTATCCAACGAAATATATTGAGCGCTGACTTCAGAACTATGTACTAAACCAACATAAATTTGAATTATTTTAACTTTGTAGTGACATAGAAGTCGGTTTTATTTTTTTAACAATTAAGATTGGATTAAAAAATAATTGATTTTAATTAACGTTTCAGTTATAAATTGTATTTCGGCAATTTTAAAAAAGGGTAATCGCTACTATTAATTTACGAGTATACCTATTTTCTAATTGCTTTGCTTTGGTGAGGAATAACTTGTGTACTTAAGCAGATTCATAATTACTTTATGAAACTTGAATATACTTTATAATTTTTATGCTATATTTAATTAATAACAAATGCAATTAACGATTTCATTAATTGTAAGTAACTCAATATAAAATCATGTTGTTGAATTATAAATAAATACTTTTATTCAATAGTTAATCGCGAATTAAATAGAATTAAACTTTCCTTTGAATAAGCTTTAAATTATCTACAATTAACTCTTTTAGACTGTTCCGGTTCTAGTAAAGTATTTTCCTTCCAATTCTTGTCTGAAAGCATGAGCGGATAATGGATTAGCTCTCCAGGTTATTGAGCTTCAAATCGCGTGCAATAAGTAGATTGCCCTTTGCAACATCTCTAGCAATTATCATCCGAGTATTTCGTGCTGGAGTAGGTATTGGACAGTTTTCCTTTAATAAGGTACTTCCTGTATTGTTCTGAAAAAAAAAGAGACATCTTTACTTTGATAGTTAACTTCCATACTCTAACATACATATTAATATTGTATAGAAAATTAAATAACTGTATATAAGGGTAAAATTTTCAAAACTTTTACAACTTCTTATGATCTTCTAAAGTAGTAGCAATAAAAGTTAGTAGTCAAATAAGATGCGATGCGATGAGAAGAAGTTGCTACTGCTTATTTTTTGGATTTGACTACTCCGCAGTCAAATTGACTTCTGTAAAATTGTTAATTGTGTACACCAAGGACTTAAAACCTTAACATATTATGGGTATAAAATATTACGACATGGACGTTTAAATTTTTAATGTATTTTTGTAAAATAATTCCATGACGCCTAAACGCCACGGTAAATCTCAAAGCAATTTCTAACAACAAAATCAGTACAAAGGCTCCGAAATTTCCCTGTCGAGGCCAGCGAATGCGAAAGTTTTATAAGCTTTTAACCGCCTGATTGCTCTCAGCGGCGGGCGTAGTAAATACAGTTACTACTTAATATTAACCAACTTTTTTCGAATTTTTCGGAGCATTTCCGCGGAGCATTAAATTCTCTTTGGCCTCTAAGGGCATTCGTTAAATGTTGGACTTTGGTAACTCAGGATTCTTTTTAGGTATGTCGAAATGTCGGTGTAAGCCAGACTTATAGACACTCGTACATATATTCATAGAAAGGTTGAGTAAACTAAAGAACGTTCAGTTACGTTAAGGAAAGTTTTCGCTTTTTTATGTTTTTATGATTTACGTTTTACCTTTATCTAGCTTTTACCAACGGATTCCTCTATGAGTATCATTTACTAGGATGAAGAGTACCTATAGGTAACTGGTACCTGTAGGTCATAAATTGTTCGTCTGCTAAATATCGTCCAAATAATTTAGTCGTATTTGTGCGAAAGAGTCACAAACATCCATTAATCCTTACAAATTTCGCTTTTCAGTATTAAAATATAATACATAAAATAAGACATCATAATATTAAGTAAACAAAAGTGTTTGGTGTAAAACCAATAAAAATAGCAATTTTATGCGCAGTCTACCCTGAAATTATAGCAAGGGTTGATTGGTGTTGACGGGTCGTGTCGGCAAACGGTCAGTTGGACATACGACCACAAAAGCCCACGATTATTGAAAATTTCACTAGCCAATGAACCATAAAATTGGAGACGCGTTAGCTGTCAATGGCTGATCATAACGTAATCAAACGCCGATGGTTATCGTATGACTCATGTGTGTATGTAATGTGTGAAATTGGGGGATTTTTTGTCTATGAAGCAATAAACTATGAGATAGGTATTAGTATTTAGTGTGTATCAAATCAAAATTAGCAAACATATGAGAAATTTTAAAGGAAAATCCTGTTTAATATTTACACGATAAATTAGGCTGATTACCAACGTCTTAGGGGATAGTAACTTACCATCAGATGTATTTAGTGTGTATCAAATCAAAATTAGCAAACATATGAGAAATTTTAAAGGAAAATCCTGTTTAATATTTACACGATAAATTAGGCTGATTACCAGCAACTTAGGGGATAGTAACTTACCATCAGATGGGCTAAATGGTCGTATGTTATTATAATCTTTAATTAAAATACAGTTCGATTGGTGTTAAATGATCTCTACCACTTATTTTCAGGTATTACACAAGTGTTTAACATCTATTATTCATATGTAACCAATACATGCAACCCTTGTTATGGAAAACGTTTGATAGATAGATTGATTATTAATTACCACCATAAACCTTTACACGTAATTACACCTTCTTTTTATTCCGCGGCAAGTTGGTATGTAAGCTGGTAATTAATTGGTGAAAATGTTGTTTAAACATCGACGTTAAGCGCATTAAGATTCAACATCAGTTACACAGTTGCTTGATTAATCAAAGCTCTCATTTGGTGAGTGAAATCCGGGGAAGTCACCCTCAGTTTCATATCAGGAATATTTCCCGAATTGGTGCATCTGCTTTTCATACTGTTTTGGGCCTTTTTTGGTAGGTTGTCTCAGTTTTGATATCTTCAACGTAAGGTAAACTTCACCGTTTAGCATAAATTAAGTACTCATTGTATAAAATGAATTTAACGTGTTGTATATTTTCGTTAAATTGTATAAACAAGGAATAAAAAAAAAACATTAAAATCGGTTCATAAACGACGAAGTTATCCCCGAACAAATATAAAGAAAAAACATAACGGTTGAATTGAGAAACCTCCTCCTTTAATGAAGTCGGATAAAAATTTAAAAAATTGTAAAAAAATATTGCTGTTTATAAATCGTTTTCATAATTGAATTCGGTAATTTCTTCCGATAGCTTGTCGAAACTCTTTAACTGACCCACAATTTCGTAGAAAAAACGCAGAGTAGACCTTAATCTTTATGAAGTAGAAATCTATACGAGGCTCAAACTTTCTATTAAAATTCAACCGTTGTACACAACTTGGCCGTTTGATTAATCAAAGCTCTAGTTAGCTTTTCTGGCGCTAACCGCGGAAGAGCGGGCTCGCCGCAACATCTCCTATTCACCTTTGTGCCGGAATATCCCAGCCACCTGTGATACGCATTCCATTATTACTGATAGTGTAAATATTTTCGTAAATATTCAGGTTGGTAAGTATCTTGTTACTGTAAATTAAAAAGTATATCGTTAGATATTTTTCATCTGTTTTAAATTGGATGACGACGTTTGTTTTACGGGAATTGATTTTTTCTGTAGTTCGAGGAAAAATTAGGTTAGAGATGGAATTAATCAAATGGAATTTGAAGTTACTAAGCGCAGAGTTTAGTTCAATACCCACTGGTACAAAATTAATAAATTAGCTGAATGAATTTTTTGAGTCCAAGTATAAAGATCCAAACAAAGATAATGTTGAAAACCATGTCATTAAAACATGAAGTGTAAACGACGATGTAATAGTATGGTAATAGTAAGAAATTTAAAATAAGGTAGTAATAACTACAGTGGTTACTTAGCATTAGTATTTAAGCACACTTTTGATGCTTTTAGTTTTTGAATCGAGAGTTTGCACACAGAGTTTGGTATATGATCTGAATAAAAACGTGGTAAATCCCTATTTTTCTAAAGGAAAAATATCGGGCTCTATCCATATAAAGAAACAGACTAAATGTTTATTAACCATATATTATGGTCAATGGATGTTTTAAAACATTGTTTGGTAATACACAGATCATGAAACCCGACGTAGTTATAAGAGGGTGTTGAATTGAAGCCGCAGGATTGGTTCAAATGGGAAAATTATAGCCCTGTAAATGGGAGCAGATGAAAGGGAGGTGAGCGATTGAATGGAGCGATCCTTGAGCCCTAATTCAAGATTAGTGTTAGAGATTTTTCTCTTGCTACCTTCGCATAAATCACTCTTTATTTACAAGGAACGGATAGCCTGCGGTGATCGAGTTGTTTGTGGGTGTGTAAAATAAGGTCGAATTCTAGGCTTTAAGTACCTTTTGATGGTCTGTGTGGCGTAGAGGTCATCTTGATGATCCGATGTACAAATCTCTTGGTTTATTCTGGAGTACAAATTTAACTGTTAATTTTTTAGATAAGATCTATGCCTGGGGGTAGTATTTGTCTATGTTTTATGGTTAGAGGTCATTACAAACATCTGATAAAAATGTCTCCCTTTCACTACACTATTAAAATCTGGAATTATTAGCGTTAACACTCATGTTCTAAGGAACCCTCGCACTTGGAGAGGAGACTCCTGCCCAGCAGTGGGACAGTTATGGGTTGACGACAACAATCTACGGCAGAAATAGGCGCGATGCTTTCGAGTTACATAGTTCTTAACAGTAATAGGTTGATAACGATGTTTTAAGGCAGAAATAGGCGTGGTGGTTTCGAGTTACACAATTCTTTAACCATAAAACTCTCTTTTCACGTTATAAGTCAGTAAAGCACGCGATTTGAGGCTCAATAACCGGGAGAGCTAATCCATTAGCTGTCACTTGAGCAAATAGAGGAATAAAGAAGAAAACTGCGGGTTATTTGAAGGCTTTTGTTAAGATTCGGGCGCTGCACTGGGCAGTCGAGAGCTAAATTACTATATCATATCTAATATCAATAATACATTATAATAATATTAGCGATATTATTTTAAATACATGATATATTAAGCATATTACATATTGACTGCTAATAAATTTTATGACAAATAAGTAATATGTATTATAAAATATATTATTAATAAAGCATACTTACTATATTAAGAAAGAAATGGTAGAACCCTTTGTGGTTCGACTCCGACGGCACCACCGCCACACCTATTTCTACCTAATAACAGCAGTGTTAGGTGCTGCTGTGTTCCGGTTTGAAGGATGTGGTAAGGGAGACAGACTTTTCCGAGGCGTTCCAGCTTAGTCTTCAGGGGTAGCGGTGCATCTGTAGGAATATCTAATCCTATCTGGGGTTGATTACAGATGTCCATGGGCGGCAGTAGCCACTAACCATCAGGTGGACTGCATGCTCGTCTGCTACTCCTATATTATAAAAAAAAGAATACGCTAAAAGAAAACAAAAGTAATTGAGCTACATAAAAATTAGTTAGAAATAAAGATCTACCTATAGTATAGAATTATATTACAAAAAAATATACTTACCATATAAAACTCGAAAAGCTATCAGCGGAAATCGAGAACATAGCTAAGCGCTAGTTACCTACCTTTGAAAAGAAACCGTTAAGTTAAAAGTACGAACCCGTAAAGTGACCAAAAGTATAGCAATAGGTTTTCCTGTTAGCGCGAAACTGTAACCAGCTCATCTAATCTGCAGTAAGGAAACCGAACTGAAATGGCCGAGCGCCTCTAGTGTCCTTAGGAGTTTTACGCATTTGCGATTTTTATATAATTGTTAAGCAAAATTAATCCGTACTGGGTTTATACGGTAAAAGTAATGTACGTTATACCCACGGTATTTAGAAGAAGCGAAGCGAAGAGGCGAGTCGACGTATAGATCTGAATTCGTTGAATTTCGATTATTGATCTGTCTGAATCTGAATGTTTGTGTATTTTTTGAGCTTCTATGACACCCATGACGGTGATTCCTACAGCTTACTATTCCGTTGTATATGTGTAAGTGTAGAAAAGTGTAAAAAGTGAAGTGAATTATATTCACAAGCTTTAAGCTTTCACTGTAAGGAAGAGACACATTAATTGTGTTGTCAAGTTATAAAATGAATTAAATTGAGAAAAATCTGTTCGTTGAAATAAATATAAACATAACACTTCATGTAATAGAAGCTGAAAAATAAATAAAACAGTCATGTCTTATTCACTCCGACAATCGAGCATAATCCGTGCATGTGTTTCAAGCCTAACGTTTGTAGAGACAGCCCAAAGTGTTCTAGATACAGGTCTAAAGTGCGGAGCGGGGCCATAAATAAAAGATTTTATCGCGCAGTACGGAGCACCGCGCAAGTCGATTTTACGACCAGCCGCACTATTATGTATGACAAATTTTAACACGAGAAAATTTTGTAGCATTTTTGTATTATTCATGTATGGATGTTAAACTTTTCTGTAAAACTGGAAAGTGCTTTTTACATTTTTGATAACTTTGTTCATACATATAAGCTTCATAAAAATCAATTTATATTATTTTTTATTTGTATCGATAGATCTAGAATGCCATTAAGCCTATTCAGACAATACATAAATGAATATTTACCTTGTGGCGGAGCGGTCACTACATCGGTTTCAACGGCAGTTGTTGCGGGTCTTATCCCTGGCTAGACAGATACCTGAAAGTTTTTTAGAATATTTTTTTTTCGATGTGTGGGCGTTCATGTATTTATCTGTGAGTGTATCTGTAGTACCCACGTCACAGGAAAAATCTTAATGTGGAGATATCGGCCCCTCCTATGTATAAAATCGTAACTGCAAATTGACAACTTTACAGGAAAGCGTTTCAAAGTTTCGAATATGCTAAAATGCAAATAAAATCTGAATTTCTTCAGGTATATCTATGAAATTTGGTATATATATTTTATTTTATACGCTTTATAACGTTACTTAAGTCGATAAACTGATTTAAATACGGCAATTAATGATATAAAAAAAAAGAAGATACCGGCCGAATTGATAACCACCTCCTTTTTGCAATCGGTTAAAAACGAAAAGGTACTTTTGTGCGTTACGATATTATACGTACGAGTAGGAGGGGTCGAAATGGGTTTAGTATTTATTTATTTCTAATTATAAATCATCAAAATAAGAATAAGATTTCAAAGCAGTAAAATATTGTCTTGTAAGTAAAAGGATTAATAAGACAGTTGTTGTTTTACAAATATTTACTTAGGTTAGGCGCCGTGGGATTGAGTCCGTGCTCCTATCTTGGGGCCTAGAATTAGGTCTGAATAAATATAATAAAAGGTGTCTGGTAAAATAAAAATAATCTCCTCAACGAGGCGGTATGTTGATGCGGAAGAGATGGGTCCCGGTCAAGGTAAAGTCAGTATTAGTATAAGATACCCTGACCATATTGGGCAATTTATTCTTGTATCGTTTTATATAGATGAGTCAAGTGTGAGTTGAAATCGAACCAGAGAACATATTTGATAGAAGGTGTTCATTGCAGCTCATGTACCCCCCATAATTATTCCTTAAACCATAACTGATCCCAATAAGGACTGAAGTACTACTTACATTATTTACTTACATTATTAGTTTGGTCGCAGACGTGCTACCGCTGAGGGCTAAATAAATACCTTTACGCTATGTTATATAAGCAAATTAAAATATATAAATATATATAATATCCATAAGATTATGTAACGAAACCTATAGAATATTTTATTACCTGGAAACTTCAAAATATAGCTGATTTGCAGACACAGATTTAGGAACGACTATAAATTCCTAACTTCTACTACAATGTTTAAAGTTTACACTGGATTTCTGAACATAAAAACATTACGCAATTCTTAGCATTTCCCGGACAACTTCTACTCGTCGCAACTCCGGGATACAATATTTGCGAACTTTATTTCGCGGTTTGCAAGGAGCGAGTTACAGCGCGGAGGAAAAAGTTTTGCAAATTCGGAAATTAAATGCATAATCCGAGGTTTCGGAGTTTTGGAAGTGTCTACGTCGGAATAAAAAGGGCTGAAGGATGAACGAGTTGAACAAGAATCGGGAACCGGTATTTAACTTTTTAATAATATGTTTCAAATAAACCTTTTTTTGTTATTTTATATAATTTTATATTATACCTACTGGCATTAAGAGACGCGAGTTTTGTAAGTTTTAGACAGCTAGAAAAATTAATACACAAAAACATACAACTATTAAAAAGAACTAAGTATGTTTAATTGAAATCAATTTTGGAGCCAATTAACTCCTGTGTTGTGGCGGATTTTTTCATGTGTCATTAATTGCGAGAGGCCCCTTCACAATATGTACTACATTCGAGTGGCACGTCAAAGGTTACAAAATTATTTTTTCGATTAAAAAAAACATTGAAAACTGCATACGAAATCCCTCACGATTCCTCTGTAAATTATTATTCTCATCAGCTTGTCTTATCGAATTTTGAGTTACTTAAACTAGTAGAATAATAAAAATAAATAATTTTAAATTCATTGGTTTGTTCCTTATTAGATACCGCAATATGGTTAAATTTTAATAATTCATCTGAGCAACGTTAAAATATTGCAAAGGCAATTATTATATCAAAAGTAATATAAATAAAAAGTTATAAAGTTTGTAAATAATTAAATGTATCCATCATTAAAAAAAAAAAAGTAATATTTCATATTCAAAAATGATGAGCATGTTTTTAATAATATTATATACGAAAACTTATTGAAATATTAATACTGTTTCATTTTTAACACGAGACTGATTAAATATGCCTATATGATTAAATATTAAATTTTCAACAATGCATATATTGCATTGTTGAAAATAAAGTGGTTATTCATTGACCACTATAGCGACCAAGTGAAAATGTTATTGGTAGACTTTAGACTATTGAAAACTTGGAGAATTGTCCGGCTTTTTTTACTTACCGTTGTGTTTTTTTAAGTTCCATAGAATTAGTTTTGAGAGTGCCCAAGTCACCATCAGGCTCTGAGAATGTTCCATGAGACTCTGAGAATTCTCGGGAGTTTCATTTTCAGTCTTGTAAGTTTCTTCTGTGAGTTAAAACAGCCCACTGTTGGACATCCCTAGGCACGTTTTGAAGCCAATGCTTACACTTTTAAGAGTTAAATGTGTTGCAAAAATTTGCCATGAATGAATAATCTGCTGTTTGATTGTTTTGTTATGTATCTATTTTACCTCACTGTGGAGGGTAATGTTTATCGAACATAATATGTATGAATGTTACGTGTATAGGTAACTCTCCCCCTTGACTCTCCCTCTAGTCCAAACGGTTATACAGATTTTAACATATGAGGTGTCGTTGGACTTGTCTAAATTGTGGGAGAGACAACTTTGAGTGTATTTTTTTTTGTTATTATAATTGGTATTTTTCACTCTATCGAAATAAACTCAATTTCCAATTACACTAGATATGAAGCAACCTCCCTTCATAACACGAGTGATATAGCATGCCCTTCAGCTTCGTATGGGTAAGTATGTAATATTTCTCCATATATTTTTTGTAGACGGTATCTTCCTGTTGCGTAATAGAACAGGTTTTTCCTTAAACATGTTTCGTGAACGTCATACATTTATAAGCAACTTGAGGGTGTTAGGCGCCTCCAGAGAACCTTAAAGGCTCGGAAAATAAATCGCTATTTAACAAATTTGCACCTCAAAGATGTAAGAAGCTTAAAATAAAAAGAAAATGTATTGCAGGTTTCAGTTAACGGCTTATTTAAATAATCTACACATTAACCATAATTAATATTATTTTATAAAAAAGATTGTTTTAACGAACTTTTAGTAAAATAAACAGGGTATATTTTTTATGATTAGATGTAATATTAATATGGTGGCATTTATACTTCCCGTTTCTAGTGTATTTATAAATATGCTATAATTAAATATTTGGATTTAAATATTTATTAAAACAAATAATACCTAAATAACGCCTTCTACCTCCACACTAGGACTTTTCCTATGACGTGGGTGTCACATAATACAGTAACACACAAGTACGAGTAAACAAATACCCAGAACCAGAACTAAAATCTAAATGTATCATTTTAATATTTGACTGGGCGGGGATCGAACCCAAAACACATTGTGTATTGTGTGTGTATTTTTAATTAACATACAATATGCATGAACTGAAAATTAATTATTAGTCGTAAATAAGCACGAGTTCATAACAAAATAATATATAACTTCGTATAAAAATTACGTTCTCAAGTTTGCGTCTCTGCATAATAAAATAATGTAGCTATTAAAATATTTGATAACCCTTTGTACGAGGGTGGCGTTGAAAATTAAATAACTTACACATTGCTTATAAGCAGCAAGTGAATTAATCTCCTGGGTTCTTAATAACCCTCTAAGTGTCTACATATTCGTTTTATGGCGGGATAGCGTAAATGATAATAAAATTCAAAACGCAGTGAAGGTCGGCAGGACCTCATTTTATACGTAATAGCTATGTAGCATAAAATGGCTCATGTCTGATATAAATTATTGTTAATTCAGAGTTTTTGAACTTGCGATTTTATTCTAATCGATATAAAAGAAATTTCTTACTGGTACTAGGAGGGTGTAGTCAACTCATTATAAATACTGCTTAGCATGGGTCTCCTCTCAGAATGAGAAGGTTTAAGCCATGATCCACCGCGCATTCCAAATGTGTATCGGTAGACCACTTTTTTATATAGATCTTTATAATAAATTTCTAATAGGCATATAACTTTGTAAAATATCTTTATATATATATATTTCTTATGCGCGTGTGTATGTCACTGAACTCCTCTTAAACGCCTGGACTGATTTTGATGAAATTTGTTGTGTGTGTTCAAGGGGACTAGAGAATGGTTTAGATTCACAATGTAGTCCGTGGGAAAAGGTTTTATTAATTAATTTTAAATTCGTAAGTAGTAATAGAATCGGAAACTATGCATTTGATCGAGTGATGATCTTTAGCAACGTTGTTATCCAAGAATTTTTGACAGATGGCACCACTGTCATTCCAATGCAGGTACAAATTTTCCGTTTTATGTATGTCATATTATTTCTTTAAAATGCGGGCGAAGCTGCGGGCACCACTAGTATTCTTTGACTCGAATACGCTCGTTTTTGTTTACACGACACAAATACAATTACAAAACCTGATTAATTTTTGTACTAACTTTGAGGGTTAATGTTGGGAACTACTTAGGAGATTTTGACACGAGTTTCAAGCAAGTTGGAAACTTTTATCCCAAGATTATTTATGATGTATGTAACCTGTGCGGAGGTGCCAAACCGCGAGGGAAGCTTGTATGGTAAGTAATAAGTAGAATGAAATAAAGTTTAATATTAGTTGCCCATTAATTTTATATAGTGTTTGAGTAATTTTTTTTTGTCCGAGGCCTTAAAACTTTTTACGGAAAACTGTAGTGAAACTTGGCATATTTTTCGACCTACCTACTGGAGCGGTCACCACACCTGTTTGACTAGTAAGTTCCAAGTTCAATCCCCGACCAGATAGACACTTAACTGAATATACATTTTTGTTCAATCCAAGAAATATTTATCATTATTTTTTTTCTACATATATATTTTAAATACGGCACAATATTATAATCTTACAGGGACTACTTGTTACACTTTTCTACACGTCTAGACAATGTCGAAAGTACATAAATAGAGAACATAAACATCAAAATTTGGCCAAACCAACATTTTGTTCAAACCTGGAACCCCATTTGTACTATACCGGCTCTTTTCATCGAAGTAGGCCGTTTACTATTACTATTACTACTACTTATTTCTATCCTATATACGTTTTATAGTGCATCCAGTTTATATAGACGTAATCGCAATAAAATTCTCAAGGGTTCCATTAATTTTAGAAACGCTGGATGTTGAATATCCTCGTAGAACGTTTATGAAGATCTCTCGTCTTGTGACGTCATAACCTTAAGAATATCACAATGTCATCTAATACGTTTATCATTCATTAGGATTATTGTGATAATTATTACGTTAATGACCAATGCATACATTTATAGACGACCTACAAAATCTCATTTGTCGATAAATTATCGTATATTGTATTTAAATAATCAATTAATAGATTGTATGTCCTGATCACTTAGTACCACATTACTTGGATAGGTTTCCTTTGTCTTGAAGCGTTTAGCCAATAGTTTGTTTAGCTCAATGCTAATTGGTTTACACTTTTAGAACATTGTTTGGGTGCCTGTATGTAAGTTACATCATGTTTGTTTCTATAGATATTGTTGCATTCGTTAATCAAACAATTGTTATTTTTACGCGACTGCGGATAATAATGTTTTAGAGCGTAACTAAGTATGGCTTATTCTTTGGCACGTTGTACCTAAACGGATTTTAACATAAGATGTTATTGGATTCACTTAAATCGTGGTAGTGACTAGCAGTGATAGCCTAGTGGTTAAGAAACGCGGCCTCTCGATCGAGGGGTCCGAGGTTGAAATATCAGGCACGCACCTCTGATTTTAAAAAAATATGTGCGTATTAGGAATTCATTATCACTTGCTTAAACGATGAAGGAAAACATCGTGAGGAAACCTGCATACTTGAGAGATTTATAAAAAAAATCTCAAAGGTATGTGAAGTCCACCAATACGCACTTGGCCAGCGCGGTGGACTATGGCCTAATCCTTCTCATTCTGAGAGGAGACGAGTGCCCAGTAGTGGGACAGTGATAAGTTGATGATGATGATGACTAGTGCTATATTTTTTAGCTGTCGGGTTTTTGTTCTTTTATAATAATTCTCCAGTATGCAGTTTTAATTTTTAAACATCTATTAAGCAATTTAATTCTTGTACATCACAACAATGTCTGATTTCGTTGCACTTTGTGGACAGAAAAGATTTATTTGGAGAGCATTTTTTAAAACATAAGGATCTTTCTGTGTATTCGTGTAGATCTCTAGAGGCATAGAAATTCCAAGCTAACAACTAAGTAATGAAAGTCGTATCGGAATCGTTTGCGGTCACTTTTTATTATTTTGTTAGTCAAGTCTTAGAATAGATGGGAATAAAAATTCTTAGGCAAGCAATTTATGTGATTGTCAAAGAAGGTTTTTTATTCTCTTTATATTGTATTACGTAGACTTACAATCTGACTAAAATATAAACATTAACGATAACTAATTTAATTAAAATGCAGTTACTGAAACTATGGCGTAAACATAATTCTCTTAATAATGCCCTAACGAATGTAAGTTAGCTAACAAATTTATCGTAGTTGTAGTACCTACAACAACTGCGTGCGTAAAATTATTCATTTACTAGCATTTAATACATTTCTAGTATTCCGCAAACTTTTACTATCAACTCCGTTACTTTAACTTTTACACTAATAGTCAACTTAACATAAAATATCGTAGTCAAAGTGTAAAACGTAAGTGCAATAAACAGGAATAAATCCACGGCGAAGTCAGGGGGGTTACTACCATCTATTAAAACAATATTTTCTTAATCATATATTGAAATTTCGTACCACGATCTTGTTATAGTAAGATTGTTTTTGTAATATTACAATAAGCAATTTTGTATAATGTCAGTCGAAATAATCATAATTTTTCTTTTTGGAGGAAATTTAACTCTTTAAGCAAATTATGTCAAGTTAAGATGGATAAGCGAAAAATGAATAAGGGTTTAAGTTTGTTCGTGCGTATGACGGAACGCAATCGAGACCGGGCTGTGAAAGGATGACACTAGTTTTGATGTCTCGTTTCCTGTCGGATAAGGAATAGACAAATTACTCATTCTTTTATATCACTCGGCAGAATAAAACAATACTGTTTTAAAGAGGTCGTGGTACGAAACAAAATAATGTTGATGCTGAAAATTGATAATGAAAAAAACTTTTCTGAATTATGATGGTTTTTAAAAGATGGTGGTAAGTCCCCAGTTCATAGTTGCAGTTTAAGATTGTTTCACTTAGGTAATCTAGTTTACGAAGTTGCTGAATTTAAAATTCATGAGCTGACAGAGTTATGGAAATGATAACTTCGTCTGTTGCACGCTACTCATAATATTAATAACTTGTTAAGTGACAATATACGGGTTGATATTGTGAGCGGGTATGCTGCGGTTACGTACTTAAGTAACTTTAATTGGAAATAATAAAGATATTGTTTACAGTCATGCATGTCAGAGCTATAAGCATACTATCCATCTAATAATGAGTGGCTACTGCCACCCATCATGGACGTCTGTAATCAATCTCGACTGTGGGCGGCCGGATTTTTCCGCTTAAAAAATATATTTTTTTCGTTTCAGCTATAACCTCATAATTATAGTGTTGATTCTAGAAATCGGAACTAAGTTTCTTCTGTAGTTATTTTAATATTATAGACATTATTTTACAATGAATATGAGTAACAATACACAATTTTTGGTATTTCCCAAAACGGACGGGCAAGTATGAATTTTATTTCATGGTGATCTGAAATATAATTGAGAATTACAATGTAGTATCCTTCTTCCCACTCGTCGGCATCGCGATTGTTTAGCCTTTAAAAACAAAAAAAAGTTTAAAGACCACTGACACTGCGTATGACAGTGACAGCTCCGGATTTCTCACTTCTTTTTCGCGCTTCCAAGGCATCGTGATACTATTTTTTCAAAGTTTTGTTAAACGTGTATAGTGAAGCAAAGCTAGTGAAAAAATGAAGAAAATGGAAACTAGGAATGAAGAATCACGTCCGCGTAGTTGTAGTCGCAGTAGCAGGAATTTACGAAGCAATTCTTCGGATTGGATCACCGGTTCAGAGGTTATGTACAAATTACTTACCAGGTATGTAAGAAAATAATGCATTATTCACCTTTTACAGTATGTGTGCACGACTATAAAAATGCCTAAATAACTAACATATTCTCAGAAAGAAACTATATTGTTCGAAAAACTTTTTCGTATCTACAACTTCAAAACTATTCATGAACGCCAATCTCGCTGTTGCACATTACAGACACCAAACGGTGCTCATATTCGCCATTAACCGTAAGATGCTTGCATTTTTATGCATATAATTTAGCAATTAATGGTCCAAATATAAAATGCACCCGAGCCATTGAGTACGAGATACTCGTTGCGTCGCTTTGTCGACACTAAATGTTTCCCATGTTCACCATTAAGCACGAGATGCTGGCCCTAACATTTATATGTGGCAAATGTTCAAATATTCAAAGAGTCACAACCGTCGAGTACGAGATACTCCTAGTGTTACTTTGTTGACACTAAACGGTTCACTCATTCGCCATTGAGTACGAGATACTCGCGCTAACATTTCTATGTGGCAAGTGGTCGAATATACAAAGCATCAGAACCGTCGAGTACGAGATACTCCAAGTGTTACTTTGTTGACACTAAACATTTCACTCATTCGCCATTGAGTACGAGATACCTGCGCTAATACCTATATGTGGCAAATGGCTTGAATGCTTCCATCACTAGCTATTGCACTAACAATACACAGTATAAAGCATGAATGATTTATAAGCACCAAGCTAGAGCTGCTACAACACAAGGTTATGCCAACCCTGTTATACCAACTCTGAAAAAATAATTTTCAGAACCAGCTATAATTTCAGGAATCATTCATGGAGTTATTGCAAATAGCAAAACATATTTGTAACTTTATGACAAAACAGTGTCCTAACAGAAATGGAAAATATTATGTCAACATACTGGGACAACGAGTGAATACAATAATATCATCAGAGTTCTCTAAAATTGGGAGGTATGTGTGAAGCAACTGGATGAATAACATATTCCAATGAGAACTGAGGAAATCAACCTGGTACATTTTGATGGTCTTCTCAGAATAACACTTTAACTAGTGCTACCTATAAAGGTCATAATAGGTAATTTATGCTCCACCACAATACACACGATAAAAATATGTGCAATACATGGTGGCGAACAGAAAATAGGAATCATCACATTGCTGGTGCGCTAACCCATAACAAATATAACCCCGTGCATATAAGAATCTTATCAGGATTCACCGCACAGCATGATGCTCATGAGCTCATGTAACGGAATCATACTGAAGACATTGAAACTCACTTGGCTGCATTACAAAAGATAGAAGACTAACTATCTTATCAGAAAACAATGTCTAAAATAGACATTTGTGGCATAAACGTTTTATGCAGCACCCCGTTGCCAATTTGAAATTGGTTGAGATTGGTTGTTCCACACAAATCAATTGTGTTATATGATATTAAAATTTAATATATGGCGTCAAGATAAAAATCTTACAACATTGATGACAAAATTATCTTTGTATACTAGTTAATCCAATGCTCGATCTCAAATGGTAATAGATGTGCTCCTCACATTATCACATACACACTGGTGTATATATATGACAACTGTTTCATGTTAACCTGAAATAGAACAGAAGGCATGCTCTCTCAAAAGAACCACCTCAGGAGGACAATGATTAAGCAAACAAGACTCCGGCTTATTGATACTGACACATATCTGTCCAATATATTTTTAGTAACATGAAGAAAGAATACTATAAGTATCTCATATATTGGAACCAGCGTCTGAAGTCCTAGCTTTGATAGTAGCATTCTGTGTTAATACCTCAACACAATTGAGCAGAGTTCATTGATTTGTTATGGATACTCTATAGTTCCTACTCAATTTCAGCTGTTTTATAAGCAAATACTATACATGGCTCAAAGTAAACAATATTACATGGGTTATATTGTAGTACCTCTTACTCACATATATACAAGTTATGTATAATAAAATTTAATCAGTTACCAGCTATATAAAGCTGTTTGATTTGATATCTTGTGGGCTAGGTATATGAATATCCTAACATACAGATTAGGTGTATTTCAAGATATTGCGGATTTCAGGAAATACTCGTATTATTAAGGTATAACTCTAAGGAGATTTGTATCAAGGAGTACAATCAGAACTATAATGCACCACTTAACTACTGGTACAGAGTACCTACTTAAAGTCATTGAGCTTACATAACATATATAACTCTATTATATATAGATGTAACTTGAATTGAAGTTTTTAAATTATCTATTTAATACACTGGTTTACAGTGATAATCAATCCAGAAGTCTGGAGTTGTCTTTGGACACAAATACCTTTATGATTTATTCTAAGGCCAGGTACTATAACAATACCTGCAATACTATAACAATACAAATGTGCTAAATAATAAATGTCCATACTTGTAAATAATTCAAAAACCTTGTTTAGTATTACTTATTTATATGGCATATGTGACATAAATGCAAATATGTGAATGTCAAGAGTGAACTTTATGTACAAATGTGAGAATTTATACAAAATTAACACTTTGGATTTCGTTACACTTATGTTTCAGTGACTCAATAGGAATAAATACAGTAATAATTAAAGGTTTGGAAGTTCAGTCCACAAACATATGGGTAATTATTAAATATCTGCACATATTTTTCACTTTTACATGTACAGTAAAACTGCTTGAAATATGAGGCTGATAATCATGAAAAAATTGACTAAAGATTATTGGTGCCTATGTAATGCTCTACAACAGAAGCCTAGTACTTCCAACATTACAAAAAGCAATCAAATATTAATATACTACTTATATTGCTGCTTAAACATTTCCTTTAGCAACACCAGGTTTATATAGAAACATGCATCATACATTTATACACCAGTCATCAGGTCAAAAAATAACACAGCAGTCCATTAATCCTGGAATAAAGACAAGCATAATATGAGAATTGCTATTGCACTTAAGTCTTCATAATGTCTATGTTAGTTACACTAAAACTGAAATTGTTCTCATTTCATAATGAAGCTTAGGCTAAGGGTAAATAATGTCCACCTACCGTGGTGGACATTATGGTGAATATGTGACACATTAATGATGTAAAAGTAATAACAATATTATTATATCATGTGAATGGCCAGCCATTAATATGATATCTTCTTTGGGTCTTTTGTGCCTAGTGTGTATACCTAGATGCTCTTATAAAACATAAAACAAAGAAAGTAAGCTGCATGTCCAATCAATTTTCAAATGTAAATCTAGCATCCCTAGAATTAATAGGAATTCCTTAGGGGTATGTGTGATGAACGTTACTATATAGGACACACATGGCAGACATCTGGCCTGGAACAAAGAAAACTATATTATATATACAAATTATTATTATAATTATTATATATAGAAGATTTATCTACTTTCCTTTTCTTAAAGAATTAAGATGGAGAAAAATGTGGGTAATAACTTTATAATTTATCACTGTCAGAGCTGTAACTAGAACCAGTTGTGTTAGTAATCATTACAGGCTAAGTAAGCCAGAACCCCATGGAAGTTATAAAATATTTGACTTATTAAAACGGAATTAATCCTGGGAATGCTCAGCATAAATACTTTTGAGTCAAGATAAGCTTTTCTGGTTTAGTCATGAATGGGGTTTGAAATAATCATATACATAAATACTGCTATGAAAACTGATATCAACTTTTACATACACATAACTGATAGTTACACACATTTTTAGGAAAAGAGGTTAGATGGAAAGTCAGATTGGATTTCAAAAGGAAACACATCATAAGCTTTCCAACCAACCATATAGATATGTAACTTTACAGAGGGCATGCATAAGCATGGTACAGCAAAAAGTATAAGTAACTTTTGCAAATCTGATATATACCTACAAAAACAGGAAGTCATATAAAACTAAAATGTTTCATTGATCTAAGAATGATCATGTCCCTCCTGAACATGCACACTAATATAAAGAAACAAAGTAGGTATAACACCCAATATTATACCGGGTATACCTACAACATAAAATATAAATTTATCTCACATGGGGCATATATCATCCCAAGATCAAATCAAATACCCAATCATAATTTGTCAATAAATAATGGTATTAATTCCTTAATATTCAACATGGGATGGCTTCCTATTTTAATAATATTGGAATACATACAATGTACCTACTGGTACATTTAAGTATAGTATTATATAAAAGTACATTATTATATAATGCACATAACATATGAAACATATTTATACACATATTGCTATATAGCAAAGGAAATAGTATTATTTGTGTCAATAAAATTGACCAAGTAATTCATTCTACACATAATTATGACATACTATGGAGGGTAGAAAACATATTTTCGACCTTGTATGTATTTATTTTTTGCAAGGTGCAAAAGCTTGAATTGAATAATTATTAACACTGACTAAATTACAATATTACTATTATTATTATTATTATTGGCCAATTTTAGTAATAATATATTTAGAGAAAAATATTGCATTATTATTGCACTGAATATTATTTCATCTAATTCAGAGGGAATCTCACTTAGTACTATGTGTTTCAGAACATTTCATCCATATTATACAGTAAGAGTAAATATTCAGTTAGCAAATCCTAATAATTATGTATATTTTATAATTATACCTAATTAAGAGAAAAAGTTCTTATTAATATGATATTTTCATATATATTGCACGACTCATGATGCGAAGCATCAGAGAGTGCTTTATGATCGAAAAATTTTTTTCGCTTCATTTTGGCGGCTATATATATTTTATTATTGAGAATAAATCTCACTAAGCACTATGGATTTCACAACATCTCATCCATATGATGCAGAACAAATAAATATTCAGCAATGTAATTAAATCCATATAATAATATATATGTATGGTAATAAATCTTTAATTTAATTACATGTCCCATTGTTGCAGTTGTCTCTAAACATCTACATTGTAATTCTCAATTATATTTCAGATCACCATGAAATAAAATTGAAAATTAGACGAGCTTACCTGTAAGCGAAGTCTGATTATAATTTTATGAATGGTGATCTGAAATATAATTACCCACCCTCCCAAAAATCAAAACCCATACTGCAACAATAAGAACAAGAGTCTCCTAGATAAAGACAGCATGCATATTATCAAGGAGACTAAGTTGGAAATGATAGACTCTAAATTAAGTGAGGAATCCGGAGCTGTCACTGTCATACGCAGTGTCAGTGGTCTTTAAACTTTTTTTTGTTTTTAAAGGCTAAACAATCGCGATGCCGACGAGTGGGAAGAAGGATACTACATTGTAATTCTCAATTATATTTCAGATCACCATTCATAAAATTATAATCAGACTTTGCTTACAGGTAAGCTCGTCTAATTTTCAATTATTGCTGCCAGTGTTTCAGTAAGTAAACACAAAAGTTTTAAATTTAGTAGCCTGAAACACGACTTTATCTTGGAAATTTCCTTTTCATAGCACAATCTATTGAGAGAGAAATTGAGGGGCGTGGCTCATATATAACTCGTAAAAACTGTACTATCGATAAACATAGCGCTCAGTAGGTATATGCTTATCTTGTGTCTTACTGGCTGTATGTGGACTTCTTTCATGAAATTGAAGTTTTTATAATACTGAAACGGCAAACGAGCGTATGACGGCAAGTGGTCTCTGCCGTGGACATTTGCGACCAACCCATGTAGAACAGCCGTATTACTTATTCCGAGGTAAGATGGTACCTTCATACGTAAGTTACGGCATTCACATTCTTCTACCGACACGCAGGATTGCTTCACGTTAGAAATACTTCCTTCCTTCCCCCTTCCCCCTTCGTGACTTCCCCGTCGAAACAAACTAGTTCTACACATTTCAATTGTGAGAGTAAAATCCCAAAGCAATTTGGAAATTATATATCGAAAAAACACAACAATTTCATATGGTAATCTTCGAATGGAATCGATGAATTCAACATCTGACGATTAAGCGCAAAATCATTCTTCAGTGAAATTTCAAACCTCGATTTTTTCTAGTATTGTAATAAATCATTTATTGTTGATATGATTGTTTATTGCCCATAAAATATTTTCACTGAAGTAATAATTAAGTATTGAGGCTCAAGGGTTCAAATATGATAACATCTCATTTGCGTCAAATAATTCAAATCGAATATTACATTCGAATAAACATGAATAATTGTTTTTATGTTATATTAGCTGACCCAGCAAACGTTTTGTTGCCATATAAATAAAAAAAATGTTAAGGGTGAACAACCCGTATCACTTAGGGGTACGAAAAATAGATAGTAGCCGATTCTCAAACCTACTGAATATGCATATACAATTTGGTGACAATCGGTAACGCCGTTTCGGAGGAGTACGGTAAGTAACATTGTGATACGAGAATTTTATATATAAGATTTAATGTACTTATGTTATACTTCACTTTTATTACACTTGCGGACCATTAGCAGCTTTTTATAGAAAAAGCTTTTAGGACACAATACTTCAAGCGCGACAAAAATACGACCTAAAATATTTAAGTATATAATAATTTTTTTGGTAAGATGATCAGGACTTGTGTTTTATATTAATATGAATTTTGTTCTAAAATGTGCAGAACAAAAATTTTGAATTCTTTAGAGTTGGATAACAACGATTAATTCAATGAATTTAACCTCACTTCACGACATTCAGGTAAGATTCTAACGTTATCTTATTACCTGTAGGTCTCTACGTTTGGAAAAAATATTAAATAACTATTTATAAAAGTACATGATGGAATATTAAATAACTTCCATCATGTACTTTTATAAATACATAAATTATGATTCCTTTTGGCGCGATGAGTATAATGGATAATCCTTGAATATAGGAGAAATACGAATAACTGAAAATTAATTCTAAAATGGTTATTTTATTATAAGGAAATTTTACATAAGAATACTGTAGACAACTACTATGTATTTATTTATTTATTAAATTATTCATAAAAGGTTCCCTAACTAGTTAATATAAACAAATTATATTTAATTAATGTATTGACTATTTAGTTTTTTTACTAAAACACTATTTTAATAGTTCTTCTATTAAAATACTCTTGGCGTACATTCAACTATGTTACCAGTTTTGTGATAGAACCTATGTTTTCAATTTAACTTGTACTTGTAGAAGTTTAACTTAAATTGTGTGCGACATTCGTGACCTTATTAACATGACCCGAAATCATGCACACAATTTTGATTAAGAGGCGCTATGTAGCATACGAAATTGTTAAATTGTTTCGTGCTGCTTTCAAAAGTTATATTAAATTTTAGCCACATAAAAGCATGCAACGCTCCTGATTGTAAGTGCTTATTGACACTCATGGATATCTATCTGTCATCAATGGTTAATACGTTAAAAGTTCCATATGTTGTTGACCCTGAAGCCTATGTTAGAAGACCTCACGGTAGTAACTTTTAAACGTAGTTGAAGCTCGGAAACAAGGGGTTTGAGGTTCAAATCCCAGGCATGTATCTCAGATGCTTTTGAACGTTATGTGCGTATTAAAAATAATTTATACTAACTATATAATCGCAAAGAACTTCCTCATGCCTAAGGTATGTAATTTTCCTCACGAAGATTTTCTTAGTTGAAAAAAACTTCATAAAGGTGCAATAAATTTACCAAGATGCACTTGTCCAGCATGGTGGGTTATGTTATAAGAGGAGACCAGTGTCCAGCAGCAGTAGTGATTCATGTATGAAGACATTGCCTACTTGTCTGAAAAACAAAAACGAAACTTGAAACACGAAACCAAATATTAGGAATTCCAGAGAATTCCTTTAATAAATTAGCTTAAAAGGACTTCCTTGTTTGAACGTCTTCTATAAGGGCCATCCGACAGTTTTATTCATTACTAATGATTTCGGGGAAATGTGTCTGAAAATAGCTACACGATCATTTACTTTTATATTTGAAAGTGTTTCGATGAAAATAGTGGACTAGCATGTTTGTCAGGCTTTCCTGTCTTCTTGTCAATTTTGCATCAGAATTGCGCGTAATTTCGCGTATCTTGACATTCTATTCTAATGTTCTAAATATAATCTAAATGAACTAGAACAAAAAAATAGGTACTAAGTCGGGAATGATCTGTATATTAATCTAAATGACCTAGGTAACTAAAATACAACATAATTGGGGTAGGACAATATAATTTTGAATAATTTAAAACATTTGATCACGAAAATTCGATGTTATTCGAAATATTTCAGTTGAGAAATTGACGGGAAGCTGTCAACCTAAAAATGCGGATTGAATATTGTCCATTCGATCCATAGTCACTTACCATCAAATGGACACGCTTCCCTACTTCACTTTTGTATAGCGTCCGCAGTAGTTTCATTTCGAAGAAACTAGCGCAAACTAAATGTTGCAACTATTCGAACGCCTGAAGGCCTCTACGCTCTTTGTTTGACATGTGTATGTTATGTTCAAAGGAAAAAGCTGTCCAAACATAAAATATTACACCATTGCATACTACGTCAACTCAAAGTATTGTTGGAATGGTTCGTTTGTAATGGTCGTATTTTGAAGTGTCGAGACAACAGGCATTAAAAGATAGTCAGTTGACTGTTGAGTTTTTAAAATGAGCTACGTACAGTAGCACCCACTCTCTGTTTTTCAGTTGTAACAACAACTAATTTACTTTAGCAATTAATGTAATTGCTCTATCCTAGTTTTAAAGTTGCTCTAAAGTATGAACGCAAGCCTAAAATTGTATTCCTAATTTTAAATAAAATCCAATAAAATCCAGAATTTTGTTAGTGCAATGTCTATCAATATAAAATTTCCACTATACGATTTTTTTCTGTCAATTTCTGTTCCTGTTTCTGTTTCTGTTTCTGTTAAATATTCTGTCAATTTCGTAAAGTAAAACTAAGGTATTCACAATTCTAATAAACCTAAGCTTATACGCGGGTGGAGTCATGAGCTTAAATTTATTCATTTCCACATTTTACACGAGAACAAAGAAAATTTATCTTAACGCCCTAATTAACGCGTCGTGTATTATGAAATATTTTCTATCCTCCAGCTAGACTTTAAAATGTCCTTGCATATCCTGTGGATAAAAGCTAGCTGCGAGTAAAAGAAACATAAAACAGTAATGGTTCCCAGCTCGCATATACTTCAGTTCACTTTACGACATGACCTTTTGGATACACAAGAAAATGTGCAGCAATGTGACGAGTATCAAACATCTAAGCAAAAAAATATTCAACTTAACGCTATTTAATACCTACACAATACTACACATATTTTAAATTGTTACAAAATTTGGAGCAATTTATTTATTTATTAGTTGTACCAACAAAGTAAACATTATAACAGTGTATTGGATGCAGCTATACAGTAATTATCTTGATAAGTGTTACCTCAGTTATAAGTACAGACTACATACGAAACATATTAAGAAAAAATATCAAATAACAATACAAAAATCATGACCAAAATGTTATAAATTGGCAATGGCGACTTAATACCTTTCTATGTTATAAAATATGTGTAATTGGTATAATTGACTTATTTTAACTTAATTGCTTTAGTCGTATAATGTATTAGCTATAGGCTATTCTGCATAACTTTTAAGGGTCACACACATAAAAACGTGACGCTGCTTAGATCGTACTTTAAGTAATCGTCCGAATACGCGACGCGTTGTACGACTGAAGGTGGTAGAACCGTTTTTGGTTCGACTCCGACGGCACCAACGCCACTCCTATTTCAACTTAATAACAGTAGTGTTAGGCGCTGCTGTGTGCCGTTTTGAAGGGTGTGGTTATAAGGGAGACGTTCCAGTTTAGTCCTCAGGGCGGCGCATCTGTGGCCTACCTCAGGTAGGAATATCTAATCCTATCTGGGGTTGATTACATATGACCATGGGCGGCAGTAGCCACTTACCACCAGGTGGACTGCATTCTCGTCTACAATTCCTATAATATAAAAAATAACGACTATGTTACTGTTATTAAGTTACTGCGTTGTGACGCGCGGCACTGCCGATTTTGGCCGTACGGCACTGAAACGCTTTTTTTGTGTCAGCACTAAGCCACATAAATTAAATTGATAGTTGCTCGTATTTCACGTCATATAAATACTTATGATAAATTTACTTTTACACAGATCCATCGACTTACATGTGTTTCGCTACGCGTCGGTTCTAAAACTTCTTTGACGAATATAAAAGGCTCACTACCAAAAGTAATAATAGTAAGAAGTTCGCAAAATATGTACCTACCTATGTTGTGCAAAATTAATACCCACGCCTAAAACGCCCGAACTTTGTGGCTTCCCCGCAAATTGTGTGAAAATCATCTTGTCGCGAATTCTCGAGTTTCACGAGGAATTTTCTTCCCTGAAAAGCTTTTATTTCAGTACGTTTTTATTTTCGGTTCATGAGTAACGGGAGCTTTTGAAATATGAGATAATCAAAAACTTCATAATAAGCCACACGGATTGGCTATGTAATATGAAAGTAGTCATTTAGTGGTAGAAATTTTAAATACTCAGTTATATGATGCATTCTACCTCATACTTGGAGGTGTAACTTTTTCATATTATTGAAGTAACAAATGAGCTTGCAGGCGAGACGGACGAATCAGATAATGTTAAGTGGTTACTGCCGCCCATGGACATCTTTAATTAATTTCATATACAATAGGCGTTCACCCGAAGGCGATCACAGGTGCGTTGCTACTGTATCTGAACATAAGTCATAGGGTCAACACATCGAGACTCCTTTTCTATCAGAAATTGATAATGGACAATTATGACAATGAGACTTATAGTTTTAACTCTGACTTTTAATTTCAATTATATCTAATTTAATTAAAATCCATTTTTATAGAAAATTGTTTCTTGGATATATATCTATTCCAGTTTTCGTTTTAAATTATAACTAATTTCTGTTTTCTGCTATCTGCAAAACATTAAATATATGAGTAAATTTAAAGTTTTAACCAAACATACATGAATACATACAGAATTTGTAAGCATAAACATTAGTACACTAATGTATATTGCACATATTATTTTTGATTAATTTTGTCAAAAACCCGAGACAGCAGTTAGTCTGGAATTAACTTTACCATTCGGTTTCATCAGCAGTTGGAACTGTCAATCTTTATTACTCAGAGTTACTTTGGGATCGAGGGAGCTTTATATAATTCGATTAATTAGTCAGACGTACAAGTAAGTTACAAGTTATTTTATCTTGAAATAAATAATGACTTAATCAAATCAAAGTAGGATTCGTGTCGTGGGTTTGTACATAAGGATGGGAACACAAATTGTAAAGTCTAAAGTAGAAATCTTTTTTCATTATGTCATATTTTAGACGATTAGTTCATGGACCGAACTGAATCTCTATATGTTTGTTTAATGAAACTGGAATTATCCACTTAATGGTAAGTGTACGCTGCCATCTATGGACATCACTAATCATCCCTGAATAGTTTAGAGTCTTATCCATAGATAAGTAAAGATACTTCTCCGCCTTGAAATTGAATGAAGCCACAAACGGCTTATTAGTAAGTTATTTTTTTGAATTCTTGACAAATAAAAACATTTTAGAGAAAATTTACGAATAAATAACTAATACTGCGTGATTTACATAATAAATAAATAATTATTTCAAATATTTTAGGGACATTTTAGCACGGAGATGTGGCAAAACTTTTTTACGCAACTACTTATTTCAATCCTCAAAACTGGGTACATTTTCTTGTTAGGAGTGAGTAATCTTTACTAATATTAAATACTATGGTCTTATCTGACAAAGTCAAACTTGTTGCTATCCCTGAGGAGCATGGTTCATTTATTTATTTCTGTACACAGAAACATAATAAAAAAGATAATTATATAGTACAGAGGACTACTTATTCCAAACTGAAATTTCTTCCAGCAGCCCCTATGGTCTTAAAATTTATATGATAGGCAAACATAGTGTGCACAAGTATATATGGTAAGATAGATTATGTAAGTTTATACTATTTTTTTTCACCTCATCCTTCAAACGAACCCCAAAGAATCCTTAACACTGTTGTAAAGGCTATAAGTGTGAAGGTAGAACCGCCACAAGTGAACCACGAAGGGATCTATAAAGTTTCATTGCAGAGATCAATGACCGCAAAGCACACTTAATATCGCAGATTTCATTCTCATTCGGTACTCCCAAGACATAAAAAGAACATTAAATATCGATACTTCCATTACATCTTATGCCCTCTTCCCTTGCTTAGAAAGGAATGTGTTACAGATTCGGAGATCAAAGGTTATAAATTATCTCCTTTTATTATCTTCATACCAATACTTGCTTAGGAGCTCCTTAAATTGAAGCTTATATATAGATTGCGGTTAAAAACTTCACAGTCAAACTGAAGTTCCTTGTTTCAACATCTTTAGATGGATGATGATGATTATTAAACAATTTCTATCATACTAATTAGTACTGATTATCTTCCACAATCGTAATCTGGTCGTAAGGATTGGTAATCAAACTTTCTTCATCAAACTTGGGATCTTTGAGAACTTTACGTGGAACTGTGGAATCGAAAATATAAAATATTCTATTGAACAACTAGAATATGCGTCAATTTTCCCGATTACAACAAATATAAAGAATCTTCTTACTTACATTTCTTTGCATTTCCAATCGAAAAAAGCGTAAGGAACATTTTTATTTTATTTATTTAAATCATAATTACAGCTAACATTACAGGTTTATACCTAATGCGTTAGAGCAGCGGTCGGCAACCTTTTAGCAGGCAAGGGCCACTCAGTGTCAAAATAAACTAACGGCGGGCCGCACTTGTAATATAAACCCCAGAAGCCGAATGTACCTGTATAATTCATCAAATCCCATAGAAAAAATGAAAATGCTCTTCAAAATTGTTAAAACATACAGACTTTAATTAGTACACGTAATTACATTACGTTTATAGCCATAAAAGTATGGAATTTAAATAGAAATTAAAATTACAAAATTACTACTTCACTCGGTCATTTATTGTTAATTCGCGAGCCAAGCGAACCGCGTTACACACTATTGACTATAGGATTGTTTGCGGTTCGTTCATGCATTTATTTTCATATTATTAGTACTTATTTACAAAACATTTACGAGCCGCAAGTAAGTCGTCCGCGGGCCGCGCGTTGCCGACCGCTGCGTTAGAGTAAGAAAAAAAATAATTGTTATACATTAATAAATTTAGTTAATATAGTCAGTTACAGAAAAATTCAGATTAATTGGTACATTTATAATCAAGTAGGTACATCGTTACTTACGTCAGTCATAATTAATTATTATATAATCATTATTTAATTTCCACATTACATTAAAATCAAAATTATTATATGTTACAAAAAAAAAACATGTTTAAAATCTCTCATTATGACATGTGAATAACAAAAATAAATTCCAAAATTTTAAAATCTCCAAACCCAACTCACTCGAAACTGGTGTGTACAGAAGTATTCCGTTCCCTACATTTAGTATGACATTCTATAAAAAGTTAACGACTACATAACCTCTGTTACATTACATATTCCCGCCTTAACGAGTGTAATGTCGACACCTTAACGACCAGACTTTGGTATTTAAACATAAATATTTATTCGAAACGATAACCGTTACTGCTTTAAGCCGCATTTGAATACATTTGGAGTAATTTCGCGTTTCGTAGCGGATATGGTTAGCGTGAGAGTTTTGCGCGTTACTGTCACCGTTAAAGCTACATATAGGCTTTATTTTTACGTTATCGTAAAAGAAAAAGTTTCTCATGTAAAGTTTAGCAACTTGTTATGCGTTCACAATTTTAGGTCATCTCAAATATGATAATAATTATTTCACGATTTGGAACTATCACACATCATCATGGACACATCGATTTTTTATGTTGTAAGTGCCTTGTACATTAGTCATTAGACATTTAGATCTCTATTTGAACGAGGATCGAACCTGTAACTAAGTGCGGTAAAGCAATGTGTTGGCCGTTGCGCCATGCGGGTTGTTAACACAAGAGATGAAATAACTTTGAATTTGATACGTAATAAAGCAGTTCACAAAAATATTTTTTTGTTATCAAATAAAAACTTAACTTTAATTAACTCTGAACTGTAAACTTGTCTAATGTAATCAGGAAAGATTGTTCCTCTCCTCATACTTTACGTACAAAACAACATTTTTGTTTGCACTCAACAGGGAAAACTTTGTCCGTTTGCCTAACCATTTCATTACGACTCTACATTGCAAGCGAGAGAAACTCTACCAACATTGTAATTGTTTGGACGTCGTTTTAACGATGAATCTCTTTAACTTTTTTCTGTAATATGGACTTACTTTACGTAGTATCCGTTTTAAACTATTATTGTTTGGTTTCCAATTATATTTATTTAACGAGCTTTTGCCCGCGGCTTCGCTCGCGTTACGAAGTAATATTTTCATCCCCTATTTTATCCCCTTGGGGGTAGAATTGATCAAAATCCTTTCTTAGCGAATGCCTACGTCATAACATCTACCTGCATGCCAAATTTCAGCCCGATCCGTCCAGTGGTTTGGGCTGTGCGTTGATAGATCACTATGTCAGTCAGTCACCTTTGAGTTATATATATTTAGATTGATTTGAATTAATTTACTTTCCTTAATACCGACTGGTTATATTTATGAGAAAAACACAATTTGTCATTACTAACTTTCTGTTAATTATTTTGTTAAATCACCAATTTTATAATACTAAGTACTACATATTTGGACTTCGTTTCAAAAACACTACTTATACAATTTATAATGATTTCATATTATTTTACCATATTATAATGTGGTAATATCAAACACAAAATACAAAATAAGTAAAAAATATATAAAATTATAAAAAGTCATATGCCGGGCTGATGCCTACTACACGCTGATAAAAAAATAATAAAAGAGTAATATCTTCAAAAATAACTTTTCCATGATCTATTACCATACGTTAAGATATTTACAAAAATTAAGTAATAATATTTTTTAAATATCGTAATGTATTTCCATAGTAAAATTTTCATCTAAAATTAAAAATGCAAGATCACAAATGAACTATTTACAAAAGGGCAAAGTTCCGCAACTGACAATAATGGCTTCCTGCAAACAGTTTTATTTCAACGTCGTGCGGCTTACTTCTCGCTTTGATTTAGCAGAAAAATGTTTTTGCAAAGTTAGGTTTGTTTAGTCGTGAGCGTGACAGCACATTTTAGATTTTTATATGAATTAATAGTGGGATATTAGTATGCAATTAATACAGTGGTAAGTAAACGGTTTTTGTGAGCACACGGCTCCTTTCAGGGAGAAGGGTCGACCGCACTGCCCAAGTACGAATTTTAAGAATTCCCTCACCCTTACAGACTTTTTCTCAAGACTATTCAGATATGTAGGATTTGTGCATTTATCCCCTGTAGTTCCGGGACAAGAATAGGGCTACGGTATCCCCTGCCTGTCGTGAGAGGTGACTAAAAGGCGGCTTCTGGGGTCGTGAGTGGGAGATCGAACCGCCCGGCCAACGGCCCCGGGAAGGACGGCGGTATGTGTGGTCGCATACCGTCGTACGCACCAGACTGTGCGGTGAGCGTTAAGCTCACCTGGGCGGAGCCCGACGGGGCAACGCGCTAAGAGGACTCCGGTTGCGTTCCTTTGGAGATCCTGGAGTCCTCTACGCAGCGCCGAGGACGGCCACCGGGGGGGCTTTAGTGCGGTAAGAGTCCCACATAACCCTGTGTCGCTCCCACGACATCGGGTACCTTTTGAAGGTTTCCCCCTCATGAACAAAAAATAAAAAAAGATTCGTGCATTATATTTCCCATCATTTGTATAATAAGTGGTAATTAATTTCTAAGAAATTCTAAGGCCTAAGAGCCTAGGACTCGAACTTGAACCTCCAATTGAAATGTCAAGTTGCAACTACGAATGGAAAACTGCAATCAATATTCAATGTGTAACGAACATCCGACTATCCATGAGAACTTAGTTGGAACACCTAATACAAACACTTCTCGGAACACCTCTCTTAGAGACCTCAAACAACGTTTTATAGCCATATATCCTGATCTAAACCGAGTCGTAAATAAACATAAACCCATGGTAAATTGGTTCCTGTTAAAAAAGGTAATAATTTTAAAACCCTAATCCCAAACTGCGCAGGGCATCAGCCAGAAAACATTAAATGCTCTCGAATGAGCATCGAAGTTGCCTGAAACACTTAGCTATAAATTTTACAAATTAATATCCTGGAAATAAGTACATTGTTATACGAAAATAAATGATATTATAGAAAGTTTTCGATAGAAAAATTAGCATTTTAATATCTTTAATCTCTTGATCGCCGGTATTTCTATTTCACTTGTCCAATAGAATAAGAATGAAAAGCATAATAGGTAATAATGTTTGTTACATTACAATTTTTTAATTTTATTTATGAAATTGATGTAAGAAATAATTTAACAGGTGAAATAGTAAGTGATCACTACCTTCCCCTATCGTAAAATGCGTTTAATTAAATAAAAGGGAATTAATAACAATATGGCTTAGGTATTGTCCTAATCTGATTTTTCAAACTTGGTATTCTTTGGAAATAAACTGCTTTTCTCTTTTCATAATTTCTATAAAAATGTATGTAATTCACTCAGAATTATTTTTACACGTATAAGCAAATACAATAATACTTCGAATCTTTTTACCGAGCCATTTTACAAGGAGATAAACTAAGGTTCACGGCTTTATTAGAAGGCGCATTCCTATCGCGTTCAATTCCAGGAATTTATCGAAACGCTATTCGAAGACTTTGCCATAATAGATCTGTCAGAGAAAATAGGTCGCAGTACAAAGCATTCGGAAAAATATTTAGTGCGCATTCTTTTTACGCGTAGGATAACGTAATAGTCTAGACTGATGTTACGAGTGAATTTACTTGAATAAATGTTTTCGGTAAAATGTTTTAGAAGTTAGCTTGTTCCTGCTTTTCTTTGAGTGGAGTTTTGCGCTTAGTATTGGGATCGTTACAGCATAATGGTGGCTTTATTACTACGTACTTCAGTAACAGAGGTGTTATGTAGGTGAAAGTGACGGAAAAAATCATGAATGCATCATCATGCCTGAGAGATCTTTATAAAATATTGTTTTCCAGGGTATCTACCAATATGCACTTGGTTATCGCTTTTTGGATTATTGCCTAAAACTCCTTCTATTCTAAAAGGAAACCGTACCATTAGGTCAATAATGGGCTTTGACGACATGTAGATCGAAATCATTTTGTGACTATTTGCTTGCAGTTTTTATTATATTAGTGAAACTACAGTGTCTGAGGATGGCATACATGATAATAGATCACACTGTTTCTATGCATTGATGGAGGAAGTTTGTATGTCTATAAACTTTCAGTAAGACCTTTGATGTCCTGGACTGAAGGCTTACCATGCTCTTCGAAGCACGAAAGCGCTCATGAAAATAATCCTTTACATTTGTTTCGAGTAAAATAAAATCTATATGCATATCATAAATTGTTCGTTATGAAATATAGGTAGATTGTTACATTAATTTACGATTAATTCGCAAAAACAAAACGGATTACGTTATTATCTGTTATCGTTTTCAACTTAATAATCTCGTATTATCAATTTGTTTTATTCCCGATTTTAATCTAAAATTGATTCACAAAGCCACCCGTAATAGATTTTACGCCATTAGTAAATTAATTGGTTCAATGTTAGTGGCAGATTAACTATCAACAATCGGTGGTAATTGATAAAATATCATTCGGGGCGCATTAATTTAGGAGGATAGGATCAGTTTCATATATTAATTTTGTACAAATTGATAATACTGTTTTATGGACATTTTGGAATATTTGTAGAATGATATGCAAAAAAAATATGAATTCGGAATTTGTTTTTCGTTTTTAAATTGTCTGATAGGAGTCGTAGATTATATTACTTGGCCAACTCTATATTCGTTTCGTGCTTTAATTGTCTTAAAATATCAAAAAATATCCAATCCGTCATAAAAAAGTAGAACTAAATATGTCCAAATTTAGTTCTACTTTTTTATGACGGATGATCCGTGATTATGTTTGTTTCATAAATTGTATACTCATTTGCTTTTTCTATCAAAAACGGTTGCAAGAACTAACATTAGCCTCTAATCTGATAGGTTTATTTGCCTCCACAAGAAACCAATTTGCAGAAACGGCAAGAAAAGCTAGCGAAAGTGATAACTGATTAGTAATATCACTGGGAGAGTCGTTAAGAGAAATGATACAACAAAGAGGGAAAGTAAAACAGAGGTCGATTTATATACAACTATTCTTACGGTATATTATGTATATGTCGTAACAAGATGGCCGAATTAGTTGATTTTAATGTATTCCCGAACCGACATCTTTGTTATTTCATATTTGTCAGGATAATTATGATACAGGTACAGGTAGGTTTACAGTCACAGATATTCTTATCACTCTCAAATCATTCACTGGTAATACTTTACATAGTCCCTAAATCACTATACTGAGAATACTCTAATTAATCGAACTACAACTAATTGGACACTATCAAAACGGAGACAGTTCCTCGGCGCGCGCGAGTCAACTTCACTCGTCAGTTCCCAAGTCTTTCTGTATGCGTTCGTCCCTTACGACCGCCGCACCGAGACTCTGTCGAAGCTCCACCAAGTGCTTTAGGTGTAGCTTGTGTTCTGAAGTACCCATTTGATGACGTCACAGGTGACCACTCCGACATATAAATAAGTCGCTTTGGTGCGCCCTGCAGCCTAAATTACTTGACGGATGTTAACTTACGAGTACTATGAGGTGTTGTTGGATTTGTTGACATTGTAGGAGTAACATAGACTATATCTTCAGCAGTCGAGTTTTTAACACGCTTTTATTAGCTTGGGTTGTATCTATGTATGAATGTATGTAACGGAATCTTTGAGCGTAATTTTCACCAAATTCCACAACTCGGATTAATTTGACACTTTGCACACGTATGAAGGACCGATGGCAATGCAATAATTTGATAACAGTTTCTCATTATCCTTATTAGAATAATTAATTACTAAATTTATGAGTGTGTCACAGACTAAAAAATGAAAAATAAATAATAGTTTATTTAGAAGTGTGTTACAGAAGTTGTAAATGGGTATAACGGGTTTTTAATACTTTTATAGTATAGAATAATTTTAAAATATGTCGAATAATTTCAGTGCTTATAAAATTAATAGGTACTTCTGTATAAAATAACAGAAATAGTATCATTATCTTTACCCCGAAAACAATAGATCATGTACGGATCAAGATGTACAGGAATAAACAAGCGAGCCATATAATTGAGTGTCACGATGTGGTGATTAAAAGCATCCCCATTATAATTAGGAACGAGGGTCTGACATACCCTTGTTACATTTCGTACATTTATTTGTTTTTCTGGTAGACGACCTTGATTATCCGCTTTCGTAATGGTGAGTCGAAGGAAACGGCTTTGACCCTATTTTTCTGAGAGTATGGTCCTGTGCCTTTTTGGGACGGTTGTTGAGCTAGTGACCTTCAAGGTATCGCGTAGAAATTACTATCGTAGTATGAAATGTTAAATGTCGGATTCGATCTTGGGCGATCAATGCCTCTTTATTACCTACAAATAAATCTTTACATTTTAAATTAAATCGATTATACATAATTCATACATTTTCGTGCGTAGTAGGGCGCTCACTGTGTGCAAAGGTTACTAGATCATACCATACCAGATCGCGTGACGATTGACGAGATGGATTTTATGCTATTCATAATGAATTGTATAATTTGATGCCATAATAGTGATAGGCTAGTGGTTTGAATCTCTGTCTCTTTTAATCAGGCGGGTCCAAGTTCAAAACCAGATCCCTAACGTCATGGTTGTATTAGAAATTAATTATCACTTTCTTATTAAATGTCTGTGATTAATTGCGGTGGACTTTTAATTAGCTTAATCTCTCTCACTCTAAGATCCGTGCGTAGCAGTGGAACAGTAATGGATTGACGACGATTGATGCGAAAAAAATCAATCTAATTGGTTCCTTGTGTTAAGTAGTTAAGCAAAATTACAGGTCCACAGTTTATATGGTCACTGATAATAGTTCATTTATGGATCGCCACGAGTATAAACAAGGTGACATTGCGGTGGGCAGCTAAGTGGCCGATAAAACCCTTACGAACCAACTATCCCATATAATGTACATAAAGGCTAACCTCTCATAAAGTTGATTATACTTCCTCTTTTACCCTCAGGACAGACAGCTGTTAGCGGCAGAGTTTATCTCTGTTCATATAAACGCAACTTAATTACGGTGTACTTGTTTGTTTGTGGTTTGGCTCGTGATTTCTGGAGGGATGTGTTTTATATTTAAGAGATGTTAGAATCAGTATGGTCCGAGCGAAGAGGTAGGAGGTTGAAGCCATCTTTGTCCTCGAAAGTGGCATCGCATCTGTAATGGACTTCAGGTAAAACCCCTGTTCTATTGGAGTTGGTTTAATCATTTACTGTAAGGTAGATTGTATATTCGTCTGCTAATGCTATGGTAGCCATAGTGGATTGTTAAGACATAACTAGGGGTAGCGATTACTAAAGGGAAGAAGTCCGCCGCCTCTACGCGGGTGTGATACGCTCGATTGCGCTCTACGGTGCGCCGGTATGGTCGGACAAATTGTCTTCCAGCCGGTGCCGTGCGCGGAAACTAAATTCCGCGCAACGTACGATCGCAATCAGAGTCGCCCGTGGTTATCGTACCATATCGTACGAGGCGGCGACAGTCTTGGGGCGGTGTCCGCCCCTAGACATTGTGGCGGATATGGACGCATGGGTCTTCCATAAGATCCGCGACCTCCGTAAGAGGACTGAACCCTTCGACGAAGAGACGATCGGAGCGCTTCGTAAGAGAGCCAGATGGCGCGCTCTGAGGTGCTGGCGCGAACGGCTTCAGGAGCCTAGGAACATACGCCAAAGTGTGGTTGACGCTATCCTACCGAACTTTCGGGCCTGGCTGAAGAGCAGGGGTAGAGTGACCTACCGCCTTACTCAGATACTCACCGGACATGGCTGTTTCGGTGAGTATCTGAACAGGATACAGAGACAGGAGACGGCCCAGTGCCATCATTGCGGGCACGACGAGGATTCCGCACAGCACACGCTGCAGTACTGCCCAGCGTGGGAGTCGCAGCGGCGGGTCCTCGTCGAAGAAGTGGGACCGGATCTCTCTCCGTCGGCCATCGTCGGGGCGATGGTTCAGCGCAGCGAAGCCTGGAACGGCATGATCACCTTCTGCGACGTTGCCATGTCCGCGAAGGAAGACGCCGAGCGAGCAAGGGAGCGCGCTGAACCCGCTCGGAGAAGGAGTCGCCGCGGGCGTACGTAAAGGCCCCCGGCGCTGTGTCCCTGTAGTTTCGGGACCAGAATAGGGCTACGGTATCCCCTGCCTGTCGTAAGAGGCGACTAAAAGGGGGCTTCCGGGGTTGCGGGTGGCAAGAGTGGGAGCTCGAACCGCCCAGCCAGCGGCCCCGGGAAGGACGGCAGTATGTGTGGTCGCATACCGTCGTACGCACCAGACGGTGTGGCGAGCGCCAAGCTCACCTGGGCGGAGCCCGACGGGGCAACGCGCTAAGAGGGCTCCGGTTGCGTTCCTTTGGAGATCCCGGAGCCCTCTACGCAGCGCCGAGGACGGCCACCGGGGCCCTTCCCCCTCGTAAACAAAAAAAAAAAAGGGGTAGCGATTACTAATTAGTTTTATTAAATTGCTATCGTGAATGACCGTATTTTAATAAAAATATGTACACCTATCAATAAATATTGTTATATCAACAAGGTTTTTAAATATATAATTGTCATAAATTTAATTGTGCTATAAATAATTTTATTGCATCTGGAGCGTGGGATACCGCGTTTAATCCTTAGTAAGGCATTTAAATTATTACTCTAGACTTTTATTCTAAATCTAAGTGTTCTCAAAGTCTGAGTGTGTGTGTGCAAGTCTGAGTCTGTGTGTGTGTGTGTGTAGGTTTTGTACAGTAAAAGAGGCAAATAGATACATCTCTTTGATAATAATATTAAGGAAAATTCTTAAAAAATATTTTCTTACATTATTAAAATAATTATTCATTAATGTCTACAGCGCACTAAGAAAAGTCACAGCATATCTAGGAATAAAACGGGATAAATGTTTCACAACGGGAATTCGAATTTCATAACAATTTTCCGTACAATATGTCAGATGTCGTAAATAAAAATGTTTTGTGTACAAACGCGAAGCTTCAAACATAACAAGAAAATACCTGAAACGTAGACAGAGTTACGGAATTCATTCTCAGCGGTTAATAGAGAAAAATGTTGGTCAAGTGCGAGTTAGACTTGTATACAGGGTTCCGTATCACTATACAGTAATTTATTTTTATTTTTAGTATTTCCTTTTCATAATATCACTCGTAGAACTAAATGCATTGTGAAAGTTTGACCTCTCTACCTATGATTGTTGAATAAGTATAGCGAAAAAGTCCGAAACATAACGGTTTCTTCTATGGCGACACCGGTTTATTTTCAAGCTTTTTAATTTTTAGTATTTGTTTATAGTCTGTATTTAAAAAACATCAAGTGGTATCTATTTTGTTTTAACGGGTACAGCCCTGTGATAAGTGAATGGACGGACAGCGGACAGCGTTAGTAACAGGGTTCCGTTTCTACCCCTTGTGTACGGAACCCTAATAAAAGCAGGAACGAAACACCTTCGTTATTTTATTGTCGACAATACTAGAATCCTCTTATGAAGAGCTTTGTTAGGGATTATTTCGCACACCGAGTCTTTCCTTAAACGGTTGTAACAGAAATTACAGTGTCACTTTTTCGTTCAGAAATAAAACGTTTAGCGCTTTGTGGGTATAAAAAGCTTTGCTGTTTTATTTTGCTGTTTTGTAAGTGTATTTAGCATTTATCCTGGTATTTTTGTAAGTAATACTAAATGTAAGTTAGTCGTGTAATATATTATAATATGTTTAATCAAATGTTCGGTCAGTGTTTAAGTGCCAGTGTATATCTGATGACCTAATTGGCAGGGGAGAGGGGTTACCGGTTTGACGCGCAGAGGGTTCCAGGCTCGATCCCCGGCCAGTCAAATATCTGGATGATGAATTTAGATATCTGTTGTGGGCCTGATTTGTGTATTCGTCTTTGTTTGTGTTCTGTATGGGGCTGTGAGTGTAGAAAGAATCAAAGCGTCGTCTGGTGACTGCTTACAAATCATCATCAACAGCTCATTACTGTCCCACTGCTGGGCACGGGTCTCCTCTCATAATGAGAAGGATTAAACCATAGTCCACCACGCTGGCCAAGTGCGTATTGGCAGACTTCATATGCCTTTGAGATTTCTTGTTTTTTATAAATCTCTTAGGTATGCAGGTTTCCTCACGATGTTTTCCTTCACCGTTTAGCAAGTAATAATTAATTTCTAATACGCACATAACTTTGAAAAATCAGAGCCTGGGATTTGAACCTCGGACCCCTCGAGCGAAAGGCCGAGTTTCTTAACCACTATGCTATCACTGCTATCAATGCTTACAATGCGTATAGTGCTTACAAATATAAGTTAGTGATTAGTAATATACTTTAATGAAGTTTCTGAAAGTCGTATTTACAAGATTGACGATTATATGTTCATGGGGTTTATAGAGTCCATATTACGAGGAAATGTATCGTGTACCTATAGGGAAGGAATATATGTATATTAAGTTTGACTATGTTTTACGTTAGCAAAAGTTTTAAACAAGGATTCACGCGTCATGTGCGCCTATCTCATGCAGGCAGTCGCAACAATATTATTAGCATAAGGTTACTAAATCCGCCAGTTTGCGGCTGCACATTTTATTAGCATATTTACTGCAGAAAGGCTGAGGTGACAGAGGTGCGACTTAATACATATGAAGGGGAAGGATTCGCTTATGACTTGAATCCTGTCTCACTGCTGGACTCGGATCTTTCTCGTAATAGGTAAAACTCCACCTGCTTTCATACGAATTGTAGTAGATGTTACGATGTTACTAAAACAATATATTAGATATATTTAGCAGATTAATGCGATCTCCAGAATGAAGACATTACACTTTTTTTCAAAAGAAAGTCATATGCTTTTTGGTCTGCTAGCCGTACCAGACGAGCATGTAACTTACATTATCATGCAGACAGGAAGCTAAGCTATGGATCTATGTCAAATCCATAAATAAGATTGCTTCATTTTCATTTGTGTAGCATAACATATCTTACTCGCTTAATTTAGCTTTGGTAGCCAAGTTTTTAAAAGGGAGGATGCGAGCTAAGGATTAGTTACAAATATGAGCCAAAGATAGCGACCGTTGTTGCTAAGTATAATTGCATAACACTTCTTACTCGCTTAGGATGCCTTATAGATATATATATACATAGATATAGATATGCGAGGTAGTCGCACATCTTTGATGAAAAGGCATCCTAAAGCAGAAATTGCTATCACCTCAACACATGAGAACATTAAACACTCACCTTTAATCTTAATCAAGTTTATTACAAGCGTAAAACTAAAACCACGTAGGCACATTTGATTCCAAGTTTTAATTGGCAGTGATTTACTGCGTCGCATTATCTTTGATCGTTGCAGACCGAAACAGTTTTCGTTACGTTAATATGGTTTTAAATTATGGTGAGGGACGCGTCTACTTAGGTTCGCGGATTTAAATACAATGCGCGGTGGGAACGGATTGCTCATATATTTTAATGAGTTTGGGATCCATGAATTCGAGCGAGTTATTTCGGAACGATCTAATTTCCTTTTACCGTGAAATCGTACTTTCGTGAGGATAAAGCGCTGAGCGCTGATAGAGATGAATATTTTCCGTGTTAACAGTATTCTGTTCTTTAATGGTTTAGGCTCGTGGGTGTATGAAAGGAAATTAGGTTTTGCTGGTTTAAATGGTATGACTGAAACCTTTTCAATGGTTTTTCTCTTTCAAATTGAGCGAGGATCTTTCCTAATGACAGGGGAGATTTAAATTATATTGTTAATCTTTTTAAACTAACATGTGGTGTTCCCACTTAGTCCTCAGTGGAAGGAATGCAACTGTAGTCAATTTGCAGTAGATGATCAAATCCAATGATTTTTTTTAAAAACAAGCTTTCATTACTTCTTAGTAAATAAGGACTAAAAAGTTAAAAATAATTTAAACCCGATGTATTAAGAATTAGCGTATTTATATGACACACATTTTTTTATAAATAAAAAGCGTGTTTCGTAAGGATAAACCGCTGAGCGCTGATAGAGATGAATATTTTCCGTGTTAACAGTATTCTGGTCTTTAATGGTTTAGGCTCGTGGGTGTATAAAAGGAAATTACGTTTTGCTATTGTAAATGGTATGACTGAAACTTTTTTAGGGTTCCGTAAACAAAGGGTAAAAATGGAACCCTATTCCTAAGACTCCTCTATCTGTCCGTCTGGCCGTCTGTCCATCTGTCACAGGGCTCTATCTCCTAAACCGTAATGGATAGACACTTGTTTTTTTATAGAGCATGTATAAAAGTGGCCGCTATAACAATAAATACTAAAAATATAAAAAAAAAATGAAAAAAAATGGGGGTCGGCATACAAGAAACCACTACATCTCGACGTTTTTCGCTTTATATATTCAACCGTAATAGGTAGTCAGTTCAAATTTTCCCAATCCATTTACTTCAGTGGCTACTATAAATATTTACGTTGATCATTGTTATCAAGTTTATAATATTGTAATATCAATCAATTTAGATCTCTCAGTCTATTGTTTATTATAATAATGTATTTGTAATGGAAGAGTGGGACTGCTTGTCACAAGTATACATTTATTTATGCTTACAAAGTAGCTTCTATGAATGTTTAAAACTAATGTTATCATTATTAAATAAACATTTCATTTTATTTCATTTCATTTCACTATAAATGTCAGTGCAATAAATGAACTGATAAAAGAGACAAAGGAAATATATTTAAAAAATGGCCAGGAGTATAAATTTGAACATTTTATTGTGAATAAAAAATAGGTCATTCCTCTTTATGATGTACCCCACCTCTTAAAAGGTCCTCGCAACAATTTAATTTACGAAACTATGAGATACATTGATTATGATGATAAAAATAATGAAAAAATCGTGAAAATCGTGAGGTACTCCCATACCTACAAAAATTATACATTGCTGATAAATCCTTCGGCGAATTAAGGTCCATCACTTACCATCAGGTGGACCTGATGGTAAGTGGTTACTGCCGCCCATGGACATCTGTAATCAACCCCAAATAGGATTAGATTCCTACCTGAGGACGGCCACAGATGCGCCGCTACCCCTGAGGACTAAGCTGGAATGCCACTGAAAAGTCTGTCTCCCTTACCACACCCTTCAAAACGGAACACAGCAGCGCCTAACACTGTTGTTATTAATTAGAAATAGGTGTGGCGGTGGTGCTGCCGGAGTCGAAACACAAAGGGCTCTACCACCTTCAATATACCTTCAATGTACATATTGTAACCCACGTAAGTTGTTTAACATCAACTGTAAAGGAGCGTGATTCAAAGATTCACATTGTCACAAAAATTACCTTTAATTTTTGTATCTTTCTGGTTTTTTCTTACGTAAACATGGTTCTGATTTTGTATCAAATTTCAGAAAGATAAAAGTATAAAGTCTATGTGAATCTCTGGAGCAGCGTCATTTACAATTCGTGTTTTAAAGATACAACGTATATATACCTAATTTTAATATATATAATGAATAAAGAATATAGGTATCTATAGGTATGTATGTAAACCCATGAGTAGTTCTGGGGCAGACCACTAGGGACGCTTTAGCTATGACCAAAAATACGTAGAGTCGGCTCTCTATACCCTGTATATAATAATACTCTATGTCGCTAACTAACATGTGGTGTTCCCACTTAGTCTTCAGTGGAAGCAATCCAACTCACTTTCAATCTCAATAGTCACTTTCCAGTGGAACATAGTTTTATTTGTAGTAGAGAAAAAGACGTAACTTAATCGATTTTCATATTTAAATCAAGTCATAAATAAGCAGTGAGCGTACCAAACCCTAGCTTAACATGTGACCATTATTACACACTTCGCAGAGACCCAACGTAAGTGCTTCGTTTATCTCGGCTTAGTACTATGATGTGATTAAATCTACGTCACTTACAAATTTAATGTTATTAATAAAGACCACCACGGCACCACCTCCACAATTTTTACCTAATAACAGCCGAGTTAAACGCTGCTGTATTCTGGTTTGAAGGGTGTGGCAAGGGTGGATATACTTATCCGAAACATTCAAGCTTTAAGGATTTAAGTAATCCACACTTAGTCTTGTGGACGACCACAGGTAGAAATCTAATCTTATGTGGGGTTGATTACAGACGTCCATGGGCGGCAATAGCTTCTTACCATCAGGTGAACTGCAGGCTCGTCTGCTACTCTTATATTATAAAAAAATCTATTATTCCATACATAGCTGTGTTCTACTTTGAAGGGTGTGAAAAGGGTGATATACTTATCCGAAACATTCTACCTTACTTCTCAGCACTTGTGGACGACCTCAGGTATAAATAAAATATTATCTGGGATTGATTACAAATGTCCATAGGGGGCAGTAGCTATTTACGTTCAGGTGGAGTGCATGCTCGTCTGCTACTCTTATATTCTAAAAAAATCTATTATTCCATAATAAATCAGCTAGATGAAGTTTAGTACGCTTAATAGGGGCAAATGTAAAAGTTTAACAAGTACACGCTAGTACTGAAGCTCGTAAGTAAAACTTTAGAAAATAATTGGTCCTTTGCGAGTCTTGCGTAGAAAGTATTATTCTATTCTTCGTGGCACTTTAAAGATTTTTGTTTAAGTTTTTCAGCAAATAATGAGTGGAACTTAGGTTTTATTTTTATCTTTTTTGAGGTTTCTTTTAGCCTTTTCAAATATGCTTAAAGATATTTCGAAAATATCTATCACTTACGTTTTTCCTATGTGAATATCAAATATATTTTTGTTGAAGATTGGAAAAAATAGAGAAGGAAGGCTGTTGTACGAGTAAGCAACCAATAAACATGAGAATAACGAATTGTTAACACTTGATTGTATGTATCACCTAATTACTTCCGACTTCCTTGTAAAGTCTCCATTGCGCAGTCTTTGTAATCTAGCTCGAAGTTAAGACGTGACTAAGTTGAAACTTGCAAGAACATTTCAGTAATACAACACATTACTTAAAGGATTTTCCGAAAATACTCAACTTTGTCAAAGATCAACTAAGTTTCATATATTATAAACAGGACGGAGAATCTTTGTAGCTAGTCTACCTGAAGATAAATAAGATTATAAGTTTTAAAACGAAGTAATACGCTGTGGTTGGATAGCACCACTGCTCATAAGGGTTTTGGTAAAGGTCTTAACCTGATAACAACAGTGTTACACGCTAATGTATTCTGATTGAAAATCTGTGATAATGATGATATGCTTACAAGAAGCGTTCTCATTAAATCTTAAGAGCTAGGGACGTAACTGTAGCCAAACTCTGGTAGGACTTTACAAACGTTATGATCACGATTCGCGACAAATATTTTTCTTAAATTTGATTCCAGAAATCTTGGTAACATAGTCTTAGGTTTAGCGCTGTTAAGTCTAACGTATCACCCAATTACCGCCCACTCCTTCGCAAGGGCATCGTTACGAACACTCCGTTTAATCCGGCTTAACGCTATGACGTGACTAAGTCTGACATCAATGGGGTGGAGGAATTTAGCAACTAAATAAGATTATTTTTGTCGTAACTGATATAGTAGGTTACAGCTGGGTTAGACATTGCGGTAACACTATAAAACTATAAATTCAAAAATAAAATACCAAAATTAGATTATTGGCGGCCTATGTAAACATTCTTAATATTATCGAATGCGATTAATTTTCGTACTTAAAAGTATCATTCATACAAGTGAAAAAACGATACATAAGTAAAAAGAACCAAACAATCTGATTCTACATTGTTATTACTTTTAAACTTAATTATAGAAATCTTGGTAACATAGTCTTAGTTTTAACGCTGTTAAGTCTAACGTATCACCCAATTACCGCCCACTCCTTCGCAAGGGCATCGTTACGAACACTCCGTTTAATCCGGCTTAACGCTATGACGTGACTAAGTCTGACATCAATGGGGTGGAGGAATCTAAGCAACTAAATAGGATTATTTTTGTCGAAACTGATCTAGTAGGTAACTGCTGATTTAAATATATTGCAGTATTTCTATAGACACAATGTTGCAATATCAACTCGAGATTGTTAATGTTCAATACAGACATCTTTTAAACACTGGAACGGTATGGATGTCTAGAAAAGCATCCGAATTAAAAGGGGGGTAAAACCTATCAATAATTTATAATAGTTATATAAATATATGGAGGTAATAGTTATATAATAATTGTTATTTCATTTAATTCGTGATACCTATCGCCATAATTTTAACGTTTTTGTTATTGTTATGTTGTTATTGTTTTTTATACAATTACCAGCCCACTCCTTCGCGAGGATTAACACTATGGTGTGACTAAGTTTCACATCAATGGGGAGCAAATATTGAAGTACTTAAATAGGATAATATTTATACCCTAACTGATATTGTACACTTTAATCAATTGCGATACCACTATAAATACAATGGGACGGTATTAAACGTTTAATTTCAAATGCAAATATTCATAAAATTACGGATCGGAATGACTCGTTCACCTTTCCGAGTGTCCCAGTGAACAGATTGATTAAAAAAATAGTATTTACTTGACAAAATTTGTCATAACCATTATAATTCTTCAGTTTATTAGATAAGACATGGTAAACTAGTCTTAGGTTTAATTCTGTTAAATTGAATGATAGCATCACTCAATTACCGCCCACTCCGTAAGGGACTGTTTCGAACGATTCGTTTAATCCGGCTTATTGCTATGATGTGACTAAGTTTGACATCGATAGAGGCGGACAAATTTAAATACCTCGATAAGTAGATTTATATTTATGTAATAAAAATAGTGAATTACGTTCTTTGTCTTGGTTTTATGTTATGTGACAAAAATAAGTTAACAAAAGGACAATATTAAAAAATTATATAGTGCCTCCATGTTTCAGTACGCCAGAGCAGATAAGCTTATGTTCCTTACACAGCCATTGTCCTGGACTAAGAATTAGATGACTTAGTTAAAATTAAGTGTTAAACGTAAGTGTTCTACTACTAACTACACTTTTAAAATCAGAAAATAAAGAGTAGCCCTTGATACTGTTGTTATGAGCAGAGATAAACCACTAAGCTTACTAACTTGTGATTTAGCAAATAAATTAATATTGCTTAAAAATTACACCTTTAAGTAAACGCCGATATATTGCCTCTATTTATCTTGACTTACTCTAAGCTTACGATTAATCGGTTTAAGGTTCTTAACATCCTTAGCATAGGATAGGACACACGTGTACGCAAACTTCTGTTTTATTTGCTTATCCCACGATTTAATTAAGCCTGACGTTTGCAGGGTTTCTCATGTTAAGTTTATAATTGTCAACTTATTAGGGTTTCATTGCGCGATACGGTTTTTTTTCTTAGAATAAGAATTAAGCGTCATAGCACATACCGGCCAAGTGAGAACAGAATGGTCAGCTCTCAGGTCTAATGATTTCACATAACACAAAATAATTGTCACTAAGACAAAGTAATTTGTACTCGTAATTAAGCAGCACCGAATATCATAAGAAGCGTTTCGGATTAAAATTGAATTTTCAAATTAAGAATCCAAAATTCTGTAACATTGATTTATAATGTTTTTGGACAAAGTTAACCATGAAACATTTACAAAATTGTTCAATAAGACACCGGTAAAATTATAAAAGGTTTCATTAGTACCGGGTCTTTGGTCCACAAATTATTTGATATAACAAGTTACAAGTGACAGCGTAGCTGTAACCAAACCTTATTCCACTAAATTACCAGGCTTTCCAATACCCAAGTTCGGAGCACCAATTAAGGCAATTCCTAACCAAATTGAGCACTCAAACCCTTTTCAGGCTAGAACAAAAATACGTAATTAACCGAAAATACTGTTATTTTATTCACGTACAAGTGACATCAAATGAAGTCTGTAAGGAAGATTGATTGCGGGCTACGATTCATTAATTTGTCGTTGTAATTATGTTTTGGCCAATATTTATCGTTGCGAGTTATATTTAGTCGTTATGAGGGATTTGTTTGGCTACCATCAAGACCTTGAGACAGGTCTTTTTAATAATTTACTTGTTAATTGTCTTTCATTATAGGAGAACCACTTTTATTATTATATCTTAATTCTAAACAAAAACTGGTACGTTTATAACTTATATGGTCTTTAATGTGAATTATTAAAAATACAATTAATCAATTATTTTTATGTATACTGATCTTTTGAGTTTATTAACAAAATCCGCCTTCTTAAGAATAAGTGTACGTCACCCCCACAATCAAGACGAATGACACCTTGTTGCGACACCATGTACATCATGCGCGCATGTACATCATGCGCCCATGCATGCGCATCATGCGTGCATGTATACACATCATGCGCTAATTCCCTCCGCAATCGGATAAATAGAAGGATTTTTGGCATGAGACCACATGAGAAATACAAATAAGAACTATAAACTTGTACCTTTTACACACGTGGAGTGAAACAAGTCGGTACCCAACGTTTTTGCTCGTAAAGAGAAAATGTTTAGGCCTCTGCTTCTATAAATAAATTACACCTTTCAGTAGGAATTTTGTTCAAGTATTCGTTTGGTAAGCCGTTTGGTAAATATGAGCAAAAATATTGAATCATTAATAAGTCATGTGATATTACGTGCAAAAAATAAACGTTACGTTGGTTATGTGGCTTACATTCTATTTTGCTCATATAAACTCGTGCTTAGTCCAGTGGGCGTAGATTCTACGAAAATAAATATGTTCCTGAACAACCAGACCCAGAATATAATTTTAAATTCATAATTCATAATTTAGTATTTAGATACTTGCTAGGCCGGAGGTCGAAAACGAAACACTCATCGTGTGAGATCGAAATAGCATTTCGTGTTGTAAGTAGCTAAATGTATCGTTGTCAAATTTTTACTGTCTACAGACTGGGCACAGGTCTTCGTTTCAAGTAATAGAGTCCACCGCGCTTAAAAAGCAGTGATAGCCTAGTGGTTAAGAAACTTGGCCTCTCGATCGAGGGGTCCCAGATTCAAATCCCAGGCACGCACCTCTGATTTTTTCAATGTTATTTGCGTATTAGAAATTAATTATCACTTGCTAAACGGTGAAGGAAAACATCGTGAGGAAACCTGCATACCTGAGAGATTTATAAAAAAAAATCTCAAAGGTATGTGAAGTCTACCAATACGCACTTGGCCAGCGCGGTGGACTATGGCCTAATCCTTCTCATTCCCGTGCCCAGCAGTGTGACAGTAATGGGTTGTTGATGATGTTGATGGTGCGCTTAAAAATAATCTCAAGCGTGTTGATTTCCTAGTGATGTTTCCTTTACCGCTAAAGCAGTGATGATGAATATCTAATATGCCCATACGCATTTTGGAAAATCAGTGATGTATGAGCCTGGTATTTGCACTTTGGATTCCGCGGTTAAGAGGCAGAATTACACCAGATTATAACTGCTTTTAGGCTATCACTTTCTAACAAATGTATCCATTTACTAAAAAATAAAAATAATTATTAGTGACGCAACTTTAATGGCGCTCGTAAAAAACTCATTACCCTGATAACCGAGCGAGCTTTAATGGAAACTTTTAAGCTCTTTGTTCACTAATCACTTCTATTAAAATAACAGAAAGTCCAGTACACACTCAGCTTTGTTGTGAAAACCCCGTAAATGATTGTACTTCAATAGAATTACGTTTAAGCATCTTTTTTTAATTAAACTTGGTAATGGCTCTTTGAATGCTCTTTTTGAGTATCTAAACGTTTTTATTTATGAAAAGAGCTAGACAGCTTGATCAAATTCAAAGAGTTATATGGCGGCTTCCCACAGCCCATAAATCTATGGATTTATGCGCGGATTGCGGATTGCTATGGACCGCCCTAAGGCTCTTCCAATGTTTTTGACATTCATATTGTCGTTCTAAAATGTGAAGTGAAAGGACGTCGTAAAACTATTTTTTGTTCGATTCCGGCGGCTCCACGCAGCAACTATTTCTGCTAGATAACAGCAGTGTTAAACACTCCATAGATATACTCGAGGCGGTAGGACTTTAGTATTTTCTGTGGTTGATTACTGTCTATGCGCGTTTATCCTTAATATCAGGACCTTTAAAACCCATCATTAACTGTTGTATGGTTGCGTTGTATGGTTGCAGCACGCTTATCGAAAGTGTCAGTAAATTATGCGACAGTTTTCAAATAATTTTGATTGATTGAAAAGAAAGTTACGAACATTTATTACAAAACCAATATTGGTTACGTTTTTTACCACATTTTATTCCATCATACGTCATTATTACTCTACTATACTTGTTCCATTTTAATGACGTACTTTGTTTCAATTATATTATGGAGTAAAGGTTTGCTGTGAAAATGTACGGATTATAGAAACGAAAGAAAGAATAGAGTAATGTAATTATAGTGTTATACTGAATGGAAAAATATCTTATCTAGGCGCTTGTTCCACGAGATTAGAATGTTCAACCCTTTGCTATTTTTATTAGGTCCTAAAAACCAACTTCTGGCAAGAGGCCAATTGATATTTATTTCGCCTAAAGCGTTGCTTAAGAGAAACATTTCTCTCAATTTCAACCCCGTAGCGGAGTTAGAACAAGGTACGATTATATTAAAAGGTGTCTTCCATTTGTACAACTGCAATAGCTCCAGGCAACTAAATGTTCTTGACGTTCATTTTATAGTTAAAACGAGCTGATTCATGCCGGATACGCCAGATTTTTGTACGGTTACGATTTGGTACGGTGTCAGATTTAATTAAGAATATTAAATAGGATTAAACAAACAAATGCTTTCTACACTCACAGAGACAATTACACAAATACCCAGACCCAGAAACAGAAATCTAAATTCTTCATTTAAATTTCTGTCTGGCCGGGGATCGAACCCGGGACCCTCTGCGCGTCACACCGGTATGGTAACTGCTCCACCACGCGGGTCGTCAATTAGGGTTATGTACATATAATGGGTCACTAATGTGTTGCTGTTAAAGACACTACCTATATGTAAGACCGGAGATGGGGAGGAAATGTGTCATTTACGAGTTATTGCTAATCGGGAATTAGTCGTCTTGAAACATTATGTCAAACAGTAATCAATCCGAGCGTTTTTCTATGAAATTTTTGACAATGACCGGTCTATAAGGCCGGTCTATAAGGTTTATATTATTGTAAACTGTTTCTATCCAGGAAAAAAAGAAGGAAGTTCCATCCTTACCAAACTCTTCAAATAAAAACACAACAAAGTTTTTAATAGCTGTTAATACAATAATGGTGGCAGTAGCGACTTTACAGTCAAACCACGAAGGTACCTTGGAAAACAGTAGAAATCATAAGATATTAAACATTATTTGTTCAGCAATGAAATCCAAATGTCGGAGTTAATGTGACTCGGCTTTGTCTACAAAGGAGTGGCGCAAACAAGATGATTAAATTAGTGGAACACTGAACAGCTTAACTATTTGGAACACTTCAGTCACGATATTGTACCGAAATAATAATATTTACTAAGCTAAATTACTATTAAGTGTTAAGACTGATTTTAATAAAGTCGTTTTAAGTAAATATTAAGACATGTGCAATTTAGGTATATTATTAGGTAGGTAAGGTTTTGTTACCCCCTTTGGGGTTTGACTCCGGCGGCACCACCGCCACAGATTTTTCTGCGTAATAACAGCATTATTAAGCGCTGATGTGTTCCGGTTTGAAGGGTGTGGTAAGGGAGACATACTTTTGTAAGGCGTTCCAACTTAGTCTTCAAAGATAGTGGCGCATCTGCGGACGACCTCAGATAGGAATATCTAATCTTATCTGGAGTTGTTTACAGATGGCCTTGGGCGGCAGTACTTACCACTTACCATCAGGTGGACTGCAAACTAGTCTGCAACTCCTATACTGTAAAAAAATGTTTGACGATGATCAAGCTCATATACACATATGATATTATATTCCAATATGATATTCCGAAGCTGAAAAAAATTGTTAGTAAAATACATAAAGGAGGTCTACTTAAAATAAGGGCCTACTTAAACTGGCACAGATAATGAACAATTTTATTAACAATTGTATCCAGGACAAAGGAGAGAAACATTTAAATAAAATTTAAATATTTGTATACTTACTTCCAAAGAAACTAGGGCGATGAAACTTCCATGAAGTGTCGCTTACTGCCGCGGAAAGGGGTATTGACTTAATTTGCTTTACTTTGCCAAAAAAGTTACAGGTTGTTCTTCAAAGGTGGGTGACCTATTTCAGCTTTGTAGCAGAATAAAAAAAAACCTTTTTATAATTTGGAATGTATTCTGTAGGTAATTTTATATATAAATATCTTGCAACATGCGAAAAATCAAAATACGGTATCATTTATGAGACTTTCTTTCGCTGTAGAAACATAAGAGGTGTCTGAAGGTGGTAGAACCCTTTTTGGTTGGACTCCCGTGGTACCTCCGCCACACCTATTTCTGCCTTATCACATCAATACTAAGCGCTACTGTGTTGGTTTGAAGGGTGTGGTAAATAAGACATACTTTTCCGAAGCATTCCAGCTTGATCCTCAGGGGTTGCGACGCATCTGTGACCGATCTTAAGTAGGAATTTAATCTTAACTGGGATTGATCACAGATGTCCATGGGCGAAAGTAGTCACTTATCATTAGGTGGACTGCAGGCTCGTCTACATCCCTTATAATATAAAAAATGGTTTTACAATTTCTATGTAATCCAAAGCCCAAGTAAAGAGAGAATCACAGTACATTTAGGCTTTAAATTTCCGTCATTAAGAACGTGGTCATGAGATTGAAGTTAATAAACAAAAGGGTGCGACTTTATATTAAGGCTGTGCCGTTAATTGAAGTGTTTTGAACTTCACTCATTTGAGGCTAAACTGGCGCGAAGACTGCCGAAGTTTTCACATGACGTGTGCTGGTAACCTGAGTTGTTCCCTAAGCTGTTCTTTGTATGAGATATTCTGTTTTGTAAAAGCAGTTTAAAGTTGGAATAGGATAAAACTACTTCGCAACAAGCCACGACAAATGTACATGTGCTTTTAGAATGTTAAGTGTGCGCTTTCTTCCTATATAGGACAATTCTTAGATTAAGACGCTTTCTACACTTACAGCCCCGCTCTAGGATTTGCTGTGTCGTGGATGCCATGGACACACATAAAGGCGAGTACAGATCAGCCTCATTCATAATAACGATTTTTTTTACGGAATTTTATTTTTTAAAACATGACACTTTTAGTCGAAAAATAAATATAGGTATGTGAAGGAAAAGATAATATCTTCTTGAAAATTTAATATTTTTTCTTTGCAACTACCATACATATCCGTGCCAAAGTCGTTGTCTCATCAATTGTTTTAAAGTATTAAGAATCTAATTCCAAGCATTTCTTGGCAACTTCCTTGATTCCCTTGCATGGTCCGTCTTCGCTAAATTCAGGACAACCCTGCAAAAAAAATTTGAATATTCAACCTTATACATCTACAGTGGTATATTAACATTTACAACAGCCTAGTAGCTAAGAAAGTCGGCCTCTTCATCGAGAGGTCCGAGATTTAAATCCCAAGTACGCACTTCTGTAAACTTCAGTTCTTTAAACGAGGAAATCGCGAGGAAACCTGCATACCTGAGAAATCTTAAAAAAATAGTTTTCAAAGGTATGTGAAGTGTACTAATTTGCATTTGGCCAGCTCGGTGGACTATGGCCTACTCCTTCCCATTTTGAGAGGAGACCCGCGCCCAGTAGCGGGACGGTAATAGGTTTGTGATGATCATGGTATAATCATAGGCAATACGAGATCAATATGAGCGACGACGCCCGATAGTATAAGCGTTACGAGGTATGGCTGGACATGGATCTAGTCTCAGTATGAAGGAGGTTTAGGTCATAGTCCAGGGCGGGCTAAGTGCGTGCTGGTAAATTTAAAATATCTTTGAAAACTTTTTAAAAAAAGTCTCATGCATATGGCTTAACTTACGATGTTTTCATTCAAAGTTTCTTTTCAAAAAAGTGATTCTAATATGCACATAGAATTAGGTTCTATTCTCGGACCTCCAGAATGAGATACCGATTTATAAACCACTACTCTATCACTACTCTTTTTAAATTTAAATGAATGTTTAAGCTTTATCTTATTCGCTGCTACTCCTGAGCGTTTAGTGCTTAAGAAAGTATGTTTACTACTCTTGGTTACATTAGAAAGGTATACTTAGTACCGACTGAACCGAAATGCAGTAAAATTAAGTATTTGTGGCCTACCGCAAGGTTTCAATTCTATTTGGGGATCCGCACAGATATCCAGAGGTGTATTTCCACTTTTCCACTTTCCATCAGGTGAATTGAATGCTCGTTTACTATTTCAACTTCATTAACAACGCATTCGTTCATTTCAAACAAAAATCACGACTATACAGTGTTACCAATTACCAACGATAATTGATAACACAGTATAGTCGTGATTTTTTGTTGGTTTTTTGGTTGGTTTGGGTTAATTAATTATTTCTGAAAAATATCGATTCTTCAAGCGCTTTGAATTGAAGTGTGATAAATTGATTCACAAAAACGTCGAGGCCTAAAGAATCGATTCTCCAAATTCGATGTACGGTCTATTCAGGCGTGTATCTAGCGTAAACGAAGAAGTTCGTCAGGAAAAAAACACTGAAATATGTATCCGTCAGCAAAAAATCGAAGAATTGATTTTTTGGCTCTAAACATCGATTCTCAGATTAATCGATATCAGATCGCCATCCCTCTTACCAATGTAACAACTATTTTACAATTTAACTTACCCACTTATGCTGCCAACGGATACAATTAGCCAACTTGCGTAAACTACAATCATCAGGTTCGCCGTACTTTTCGAAGTCCCCTTCGATACACTTCTTCTTTATGGCCTCGACTACATCTTTATTATCTGCCATTGCTTCCTCCAAATGTTTTTGTAGGACTTCCATTTTTATAGTTCCATCAGCCGAAGCAAATCCTTTTTTAGTTGCGAAGCAAATGTCCCGTTCACACTACAAAATATACAATAATTAAAGTTTTCCTTTTTTTTTTTTATATATATAACCTAACGATAAGGCAGACAAAGGGCTACCTGATGGAAAGCAGTCACCGTCGCCTATGGACATTTGCAACACCAGAGGAGTCGCCAATGCATCGCCGGCTTTGAAGGAGAGCTCTTTTAGACACCCCTCCTTACACCTTACACTTACACCCCTCTTGAAGAGCCCCATGTCATAGTCCTGAGGGAATACCTCAGGAGGAAGTTCATTCCACATTTTGCACGTACGCGGCAAAAATGAACGTTCAAACCGAACTGTGGAGGACCGCCACGGGTCCAGTTGATGTGGATGGAACTTCATCCTTCGGCGAGTGGTGCGATGAAACTACCTACTGCGTATATTATACTATATTACTATATTTTTGTAAATTTTGTTGGAAAAGTGTTTTAGCCTCACATAATATTGAAAACAGGATATGCTTAACTTGTCTTCAACCTACAATAATTATTGGCTACACGTAAGAAGTGTCTTATTTAGGTATAGTTTTTATAGGTATAGCAGCGATCAGTAAACATAAAATCCGTGCTTATTAGTATTTGTATCCGGGCTACGGTGTTTCACTCTGCAAATTCAGCTCGTTTAATTTGATAAGTCCGCCGTTGTAAATACTATACTGTGAAGCAGGAGAATATAATAACATGGAATGCTTTTCAAACAAATGGGGTCTCTCATATTCATAGAGTTTCTTGTAATAAATAAATAATGTAGGCGCTGTTGTGTTCCGGTTTGAAGGGTGTGGTGAGGGAGACAGACTTTTCCGAGGAGTTCCAGCTTAGTCTTCAGGGGTAGCGGCGCATCTGTGGCCGACCTCAGTTAGGAATACCTAATCCTATCTGGGGTTGATTACAGATGTCCATGGGCGGCAGTAGCCACTTACCATCAGGTGGACTGCATGCTCGTCTGCTACTCTTATATTATAAAAAAAATCTCGTGTCACAATGTTAGTTACCGTACTCCTCCGAAACGGCTTTACCGATTTTCACCAAATTGTATATGCATATTTAGTAGGTCTGAGAATCGGCTACTATCTATTTTTCATACCTCTAAGTGATAAGGGTTGTTCACCCTTAACTTTTTTTATTTATATGGCAACACAACGTTTGCCGGGTCAGCTAGTAAAATATATAATGTAATTATAAATAATGTAATACACCAGATACATAAAACTTAAAAAAATAGATCAAAGCGTTTCCCAACCTTTACCGGGGCCACAGAATTATAAAATATCCTGTAATGAAACAGGGGAACATCGAGCTGACATCACATCCTAGTAACCACACTTCAATTTTGATTTAACTTTAGGTTAACACTGTTAAAAAAAATCTCGCAAAATATTTTTTACCGTATTGTATTGTTTATTTACTTTACTGTATTGTATCGGAACGAATCGAATCGGATCCGAATGAGAAGATAAAAATCAACATTTGATTTCATTAAGCCAGACATTGCTAAATTTCGATCTTTAGGTAATGGAAAAATTGGATGAATTGATTATTAAAAATGGGCGTTAATCGTATTTTATCGCATTGTATTGTATACGTACGGAGCCAGGTTCACTTGGTATCAGCATGCACTCCTTAAAAGTATCGTCATCCATTGGATGTTTATTCTTAAAAGTCTTGCAACATTGGGGCTGAAAGAAATAATATTCATAATTGAGAAAAATAAGATTGGGTATATTCAGGCGTGTTGACCTAAGAACCTCTAAATTTCATGACACATATTATAAATATATATATTTTCATAAAAACAAAATATTTTTGATCATTATCAACATAGATTAGTAAAGATACTTCGCCGCCTTGAAATTGAATGAAGCCGCAAATGGCTTATTATAGTAAGTTCTTTTTTTGAATTCTTGACAAATAAAAACATTTTTAGAGAATATTTACGAATAAATAACTAATACTGCGTAATTTTCATGATAATTAAATAATTTATAATAAAATTTCAAATATTTTAGGGACATTTTAGCACGGAGACGTGGCAAAAATTTTTTACGCAACTGTTTCAATTCACAAAACTGGGTACATTTTCTTGTTAGGAGTGAGTAATCTTTACTAATCTATGATTATCAATAACACTATTAATGATAGCTATGTATTCATACAATAAATAATAAAGGAAATGTTTTATAACATAAAATTTATGAAATAAAAAAATATATTTTTACGAATAATGTTTTAATATGTAGTACTTACTGGATATAGCATAGGTTGTATGCAATCCTTAATATTATCCGGAATCTCGGCCTGAAAATAAAATCAGTTCATACATTGTTATATTTATTTTACTAATTTATGTTAAGCAATCGCTGCCGCATGTAGAGATCTGTAATAAATTCTTAACAGGATTGGAGTCCTGCAAATCGAGCTGTGTCCATAGGCGCGAATAGACGTCTACCTTCCAATAGACTGAATACTCTCTCGTTACAATTATATTATAAAAAAAATCTCATCCGCGACATCGAAAACCGTTATACCATTTATTACATGCAGATTTTCTAGACTTAAATATCTAAGAACAGTAAGAGAATCCAAATAAGTACCCGTAACTCTCACAATACAATTACATCGCACCCAACGAATTACCTTCGTAATCTAGATTAAAGATCGTTGAATACGCTCACAGGCGATCGCTAAAACCAATTAATTAGTTCATTTAAGGACTCACGTTTGCATAATTACTTCCTGCATTATGAATAGAACGATCGGCGTTTGAATAATTGATTCGCACATGAAATTCATAGTTATCGTGTAAAATCTGAAGCCTGTTAAATGCTTATATTTGTGCTGTACAAATAGGAACATGAAATGAAATGACTTTATTGTTATTGCAAGTATTATTTACGTAATATAATTTAAAGATATGGAAAGGATATTAATAAAATAGATTAACAAACAGTGTCATTCACTGCATTAAACGGAATGCAAAGTAACTATACAAATATTAAAAATAAAAATAATAAGTAACTCTGGGATAACTATACGATAAAATAAAATAAAATAACTATTATGATGCGTTATGTACCACCAACTACAATTTCTTTACATGGTCAAATACATTTTAACAAATATAGCTATGGAAACACAGGCCCAAAAATTCAAACTTATAACACTTTTTTTTGCGCCGGGAATTAATAACGCCCCACTTTTTGCGCCGGCGGTTAATAACACCCCTTTTTGCGTCAAGGATTAATAAAAGGCTTACCGACACCGTCAAAGCGAGAGCGAGGAATACCACGAAGCGATACATAGCGCAGACCTCATAACCACTGTGGTTCGTACGAATGTGCATTATTTTATATGGAAATTTGCAATTACATTTTAATTTAGGGACGGCGGAGCGTAAAATTGTGGCGTTTATTTAAAAATGACGAGTCGAGCTCTGTATTATTTATTTTGCGGAGCGGTTTAAATCAAATGATGAGGTAACATACGGGCTGTATTACGCCACGTACGCGTTGAACTTTATAATTATTATAGAATAGTATAGTATTTTGTGTAATTTAATTTTAGTATCTATACTGATAATTCAGAATTGTATGTTTTATTGGATACGTGATTTAAATCACATCACCTCACAGCGTATATAATTATGGTATTGCGTTTCTGGGAAATTTGTTAAATAATTCATTGTATACAGTTCCAAAAATCATACGACTTTCAGTACATGGTACTAATTGATCTATCATACTGCCATTTCTATATGTGAATCTATTAATCGAGCTTAATATAGCCATTCTAAGGTACATATTTATTAGAAAGTCCCGTTCAAATTCAGCAGCCATTACTTTGATTATCCTGTACGGATAGACAAACAAAAAAGTGTCCAAATAGGCTAAGAATTCACAGATTTATTCATAAAAATCTCAGGCGTTTTTGAGAATTTTATTGTATCGTATGTTTCCATAATTATACGCAGAACTGCGCTGTGTAGGGGAGTTCCACGCAATTGTCTAATTATCCTCGCTGGCAAGGTGTAAATGTGTGCTAGAGTTATTTATTATTGTAATTATTTTAATACAAATATCGAGTCACATTAATTAGAAACAAAGTTAATTTAGCCCAGATAATGAAAATATACATCTAGGTTTATTTAAGCACTGTCCCTGTAGTTCCGGGACTAGAATAGGGCTACGGTATCCCCTGCCTGTCGTAGGAGGCGACTAAAAGGGGGCTTCCGGGGTTACGGGCGGCAAGAGTGGGAGCTCGAACCGTCCAGCTAGCGACCCCGGGAAGGACGGCGGTATGTGCGGTCGCATACCGTCGTAAGCACTACATGGTGTGGGAGGAGCGAAAACTGCTCCCCCAGGGTCGAGCCCGATCGGGGCATCGCGCTTGGAGGGCTTCGGTTGTGTTCCGTCGAAGATCCCGGAGTTCTCCAACAAGCGTTGAGGACGGCCACCGGGGGGGTTTTAGTGCGGTAAAAATCCCACATAACCCGGCGTCGCTCCCACGTCGTCGGGTACCTTTTGAAGGTTTCCCCCTCGAGAAAAAAAAAAAAAGGTTTATTTAAGCACAAGCACAGCACTGGGACATTAATGGGATAAGCTTAAGCATATCATCACACTCTAATGCGGATGAGATGCATGCATCGTGATGAATTTTCTTAAGTTAATTATTTTGTTATAGTGATTCCTTTCTATTCAAAGACATTGAACTATATAGTAGCAAAGCACCTGATATTTAAAGAAAATGTGTCACATATAGATGTTACTAATTGCTAATAAGTAAGTTAGAAACGTATGCCAACTGTCAATTTTTTTTTATTGATTTTTATATTTATCAATGGCCACGCTATATGTTTGATTAATACTTGGAGGTAATTTGACTATCTTTCTACTACTGCCGTAATATGTGTCGTAAGAAGGGATATATAAAATGTCCGGTAGATTAAATATAAAACATAAATGATGATAATTACAATTATTGAAAATCTTTGAAATGATCTACAAGTAGGTATGTGTCAAAAAGAAATAGGGAGTAGTAAAACAAAATATTAAAATAAGTAACTAGCCTGAAACTTAGTTTTACAGTGTAAGAAAATATGTTCCCTGTAGAACCATTCAGCTAGTATATGATGATAGAACATGATTGGAATAAATTTAGTCTGTAGCGCCGTTTATAGTATCTTTGGGTAACTCGATTCGGTCGTAAATTTTTAGCACCGCTAAGAATTACAAAGAACCATTCTTAGGAACAGATTGTATATAAAAATTCAGTTGTAAAATCGAAAATATAATATACGTATTAAAAAGAACTCTTGAAACTTACAGATAAAAAAGTTGTAAGAAAAATACACATCACATTGTATATTCATGGAAACTCCACGGAATATTGAATATGAAATAATAAATTAATATTATTGTAATGTCAATGAAATGGAACGTGTACGAATTTGCGGTTTGCGGTTATTCCGGTTCAATATTCTATGTAAGTAATGAAAGTTTATTTTAAAATGTTTTTTCCAAAAGTTAGAAAGTGTTCAGGTCTTTTCAAGTCATAGTCATTGATCAATGCTGCAAATGGGCATTTGCTCAACTTGAGGCCAGCCGCAAACTTCTAAGATTATGATAAATTATGGGTAACTTATAGAAATCAGAATGCCAGATCTAGCATTAATTCTTGCATTGGACAGTTGATCACACACATACACAAGTGTTCAGACTTAAATAGATATCTTAATTAATTTAAAACAGAACTCTTCGGAACCCGGTTTCCTAACCACTACGCAATGCGCACCGCAATTTACATATTTAAAATGTTTTTATGCAAAGATTAGATGAAAAGATAATGAAATTGATCTTCTCGTAATAAAGCAATACATAAATTAAAAGAAATGAATTTCGGAGGGTGAAATCCAATATCGTTGAAGAGTGGATGATAGATGGAACACATTAGCGACAAAGGCCGGATGAAATACGCCGAAACGTAGAATTTGAAATTTTATCCCCACGTCCGTATATCATTTTCAAAAAAGTTCACACAAATCCATTCACAGTTTCTGTCGCAAAAAGTAAGTTTTATTTATTGCGTGATATTTCTTGTGTGGTGTTTTTAATTTTTTAAGCAGGAGGTGTAAATATTTTTCGGGTTATAATGTTTTGTTGGCTGAAATTCTTGTTAAAAGAAGCAAAATAATTATTGAAAAAAGTGTATATTTTGGAGTTGTTAAAATAATGTGATTAAAAAATTTAGTTACCAACACTGCTCTGTTTTTTATTTTTTATGTACGAGAAGGTATGTGTTTTTATTTTTTTCTTCAGACTTATAAACCTGTAAAGGTAAAAATAACGGACGTTATTTTGTATGAGGAAAGGACGAGGTTAATTCTTTTAGTGGGAAATTAAAAGCTTTCCGCGTGGAAAATTTTATTCATGGAAACTTTTTCAACTTACAGTAAAAAGTCAAAATTATTCATTTCTCGTCCTCGTTCAGATTAAAAATGAAATTGTAGCATTTCAAAGTCACATTTTACATTTCTATATCACGTATTTAATTTTTTTTTTCTACATACATACATTTTTTTATTTTTCTTTGGGCGTGTTAAGATATAGTGGTTAGAGTGTATTTTTAGTTAGTTATGCAAGTCGTGGGTGTCGATGTGCTAAGAATATAATCTTTAAATATTGGATAAGTTATTGATATGACTTAGAGATGACACTTATGACACGAATTCATAATAATAAATACTAACATACCAATTGTGAGTTAAACTTTTATTTCATTTCTAAACAAAGATACACATGTTGATGTTCTTTTATTATTTTCTATTTGAAAAAAAAGAAACACTATAAAAGTCGCAAATTTGACATAAGCTACATAGTTAGCCTTTGTGCTAGCCCGTGTACATTTCATTGCAGCTAAATGAATAGCATTTTCCAGCTTCAAATGTTAACAAATCCAGTTCAATTTGGCTGCCTCGGCAAACTATACACCACGGAACGGACGAGCTAATCAAACCGTTACATCGGCAGTGGCTGTTGCGAGACAGCCGTCGACAGGTTAATTACAAGCGATAGAGTTAGGTAGGCAGACTTGTTTTTAAAACTTACTACTAGTATGCGTGTAACATTTTATTGTTACAAGTCCTGAATAATTATAGTCCTGGTTAATATAAATTGAGTGCTACCTGAAATCAGTTACGACTTTGACTATACTTTTGAGGTTCTCTTGTAAACGTTTCAATTGACAATATAGTCTAAGTTGTTTCCATAAGGCAGAAATATTAGGTGCTGTCGTAGGCAAAGAACAAAAGTTTCTACGATATTTAAATATAATTAACTGTTGGTAATAACTGGAAGATTAATTAATTACGGTACGGATATTCATCATCATCATCTACTTATATATTATTATCTACACTTATATTATAAAGAGGAAAACTTTGTTTGTTTGTTTGGTTTTAATGAATAGGCTCAAAAACTACTGGACCGATTTTAAAAATTCTTTCACCATTCGAAAGCTACATTATCCACGAGTAACATAAATAGATTTTGAGGCGGTACAAAGTTTGCCGGGTCAGCTAGTTATAAATATAGCTGAAAATTATATATTATTATTTGATAAATATAGTAGAAAACTTATAGGCAAATCTGTTTCCTACCAAACTCTCACGTTCACCAAGCAAATTCTATTTCAAACTCTAGTATTATTTTCGTTTACGTAAAGTTCGGGATGGATAGGTGAAAATTATCCGAGCGTCGACAGCTTAATTACAAGGCAAAGAGCTGCCGCCCGACCTGCGGCGCCCGCGCGCCTATTTCTATGCTAATGTGGCCATTGCGTGTACTGCTCGGTTAGAAATAAACTAAATTTTATCAAAGTTTCAGGCGAAAAATGCACTTAAAAGTGATACTGTCTATAGACCTTACGATTTTATCTATACACACTGAAAGGAATCGCCCAGAATTGGAAAGGGGTGTGACCAGTAGACAGGCACGAAATATTGACCAGAAATTAAAATCCTCGATTTTTTTTAATCATGAAGTATTCATGATTAAAAAAAATAAAAGACTTAACAATGTGGAGACAAGGAACCAGCAGGAATTATGTGTTTATGTGATAGATGCATTGATATAAATTATACATAAATACATTTTTATTTTTTAAATCTAAAAGACACTAAATTTTACACCAAGAAGATTCTATATAAGGTAATGTATCAGTAAAAATATATAAAGCTGATAAAGCTAAAACAAAGCTAAACAGGTTAAAGCTTATAGCCAATAGTTTAGTAAAAAGTAGCTTGTCAAAGCTCAGATATAAAATTTATGATTTGTTGGCCAAATGCCGCCTACATAAAGTTATAGCCCAGGTGTCGACTGATCGGGAACAAGGCTCAGAGCTCAAGGTAAAATTTTAGCACGAGCTCTTTTATTTCTATGATGCCCTAATTTTTAGGCATTTATATTTGTCGCTTACTTACATAAACGTATGGCGGTAAATTTAATTGCCATAGAAACTACAATTTATGTATCGAACAAAGGTTAATCATTTACAAGTACAACAGATTATTTTATTCAACACTTGTTCTAGGTATATTTTACCTTCATTTTAAAATTATACCACATTATTTAGAAATAATAGCTTTATTTACACTGAAGGTGTTTTGTGTGGTTAGGTTAAAATGATTTTGGCCTTGACAGCGTACATATAATTACAAGCTCACGAGCTCACGAGCTCACGAGTACCTATTTCTATGCTAATGCCGTGTTAGCTTGGTTAGACGTAAATTTAAACTGTTTAAAAGAACTTTTTGGGTAGATGGTATCTCACTTATTTACACCTTAACCGGCATTTACACAAAACTTATTTAAACACTACTTATTTAAACGTAACATCAGTTGGTCATTAGCATATATTGGTGGCATAAATAAATTGCAGCACACCACAACCATATCAGCCTCATACAGTGTTAAGCACTGCTGTCTGGTTTGAAGGGTGTGGTAAGGGAGACAAACTTTTCTAAGGCAATCCAAATTAGTCCTCAGGAGTAGCAGCGCACCTGTGGCCGACTTCAGGTGGGAATGTAGTCTTGTCTGGGGTTGATGGCAAATACCCGTGGTTGGCAGTAACTACTTGACGTCAGGTGGACTGCATGCTCGTCTGCTTTTAGTTATTTATAACATACAAATTGAAGAAATTACTACTATTATCATTTTTTTTACTTACAACTCAGTAAAAATATTAATAGTAACGTATTATAATATTCGGAGTAGTAAAATCATTGAACTACAAAGTATCATGAAAATAATTCATAAATAGTCTATTAAGCATTTTTGTGGTCATAATCATAAATAGTGAATAAGGCAGTTTTGTGCTCATAAAATGATATTAATCCCGTATTAGTGTAAATAGTAATACTAACAATTGTTATAAATATTGAACGCCAATACGAATTTGTAAGAAAAACACACGCAAACCTCGAGCTTAAGTAAAATAAGCACCAGACGATAATATATCAACTAATATTTGACATGACTGTTACATACATTACGTTTCTAAGACGTAGCTAAGCAAGGGTGAGGCAATATTGACAGAAGGGAATGTGGAAAGTAAATACCAGAGAAGTGTTTGCGCAGAAATTGTGGGTTATCTTCGCGTATGTTTTCACCTGAGAACCCAGTATTACGAAACGTAACATAGAAAGTGTTCTTGCTGAATAAAAATATTTTACCCGGAATTAGATATCAATACTGGTAAATAATAGAATATGTCAAATCGGTTATCGGTTATTTTCGGATGTTTTCGGAAGCGCTTTTGTCATAACATCAAAAGTACCATATCAATACAGAGCTGTTACAACACCTATTCTTATAGATGGCATATAATATTGAAATGGATTTAAAAGCACACTGCACTATTTTTATATTAATGCACAATGGAGCAGCGTGATAGGGTAAAATATTTTCAAATTACTTCAAAATGAAATTCACACTTATGATAAATCTATAGGCATAAATCTAAGCGGTATCCCAAAAATCCAATCCACTTTGCCAAATTATATCTATAATTCGAAACAAATTAAAATCTGCCTAAGCCCGCCATATTCAATTGAGCGTATAATCGAAATAAAACCCCCATTTTAATATTACACTTGGAATCACAAAATAATCACGTCGAAATAAGAACAGAATTTACTTTGACTTTTCATTACCACTCTTGCTAAAATGTGTTCGGGTGCCAAAATGAGCGCACTTTTGGCTGCTTATTAACTGTTCCGTTTAAAAATTAATTGGCAACTTCTCTTGAAATCCAATTCGCTTCGTAGTTTGCCAAGGCGCCGGCCCTAAATTCCACCATAAATCAGCCGTTACGATAAATCAAGAAACTTGTATACGAGTACGAACGGAAACTTCAAGTCGGACTCGTTTTAATAAAATTGTACGTCCGTGCCTGGCTTCACTCGTATCTTTATGAAGCATAAATATTAAGTTAAAGAATAAAAACAACTGACTGCTTAAAAATATAGCCTATGTCACAGTAAATTAAATGACACCTCATATTTTAAATTCCGTCAACCTGTTTGAGCTGTATATACATACAAAAATACATATGCTTGAAAATCATTATCTTCCGCAACCGTACAATGGAGTCTATGTTATAATACTATGTAAAATTAAAATTGGAGCTGTCCAATCAATTTGGTTTAGTACTTTTTAGGGAGTTGCAATCACGTACAAACTTGAAAAATAATACGTAAGCGGTTGTTAATAATATGTTTTAGTTTTATAAAATTAAATTAAGGAAAGTATTATTTAAATCTTAATAACCTTTCTTTGGCCTTTTTAGAAAATACAAACAGACATCAATTGTATTATTCCTTAGTAAATTTAAGTTTAGAAGTTAGTACATTTATCTTAAGACGATAGAAATAAAGTTAATGACGATTTATGTGAACAGTTGTTTTTGAACATATTTTAACATCAGTAGTAGGTACATTAATAAACTGCAATTAAATTAGCGCATTTTGTAAATAGTTTAAGTAGAACTATGTTCTTAAGTTAAATGCCATTTTCTAAAAAAGATACATGAAGTATGTCTTCAAATTATTAATTTAATAAAATGGGAATGACATTATAGTATCGCTATATTTATACCAGTTCAACGATATTTGAAAACCAATAATATTGAATATAAAAAGTTCAAATAACAAGTTAATGTAAATACATAGTTAATGTTTAAAATATTTCCAAACAAAGATCCTACCTACAAACGAATTTAACGTAATAATATTATAAAGATATTTCGAATTAAAATAAAGCTGAAATCTTTTCGAAATAATAAAGCTGTAATGGAGCATAATCCTCCACGTTTTTCCACTGTTTAATAATTTACAATGACTGAATTTTCGTGTCATTCAATATGATTTTTTCTCTTGATTGTAAATTTTGCAATCGGATGTGCATGATTTATAATGAAGTGACATTCCAATTATTGTATTGCGAAAATATGCTTACGAAGTACTGTAATAAAGAAAAATTTCGTTTGTGTTAATGATTATTTTGATAATTGATTTGAATGTCAGGGACTCTTTTTTCTAGTGTATATTTTGATTGTGGATGTTGGCTGGCTTATATATGAGGCAATTTTTCTTTATAATATGGAGTACCAAACGAGCATACTGTACACTTGATGGTAAGAGGCTACTGCCGCCCATGGAAATCTGTAATCGACTCCAGATAGGAAGAGATATTAGTAGCGGAGGTAGGCCACAAATGCGCCGCTACCCCTGAGGACTAAACTGGAACGCCTCGGAAAAGTATGTCTCCCTTACCACACCCTTCAAACAGAACACAGCAGCGCCTAATACTGCTGTTGTGAGGCAGAAATAGGTGTGGTGGCGGTGCCGCTCAAGGGAGTCAAACTACAAAGGGTTCTACAGCCTTCAAACTTTTTTAAAAGTTTAAATTATGAACATAACGTGAGAGTGAAATTTAGTAAAATGCTTCCCAACTATGTACACATAATGTAGAGACCTGAAACACGGCAAAAGTTATCCGGTTTGTTCAGTAAGGTGGCTTTACACCGAAGCCTGTAAATTTTCATAGGAAACACCGCGCATTTTGCCTGCACTAAAGTTAATATGGAGGGAAACTACTCTCTAATATTCTATTTACGATGTTATTGAATGTATCTTATAATATGTCTATGGCTTACGACTACGATCAATTTAAGTAAATGCCCATAAACCTTCTTCATAATAAAACACCTAGATTTGTGCTCAAGGTGATTGGCTAAAAGTTATTAGAGTTATATAGTTTATTGGTGTGTTTTTATTTATTTATTTATTTATTTATTTATAGAATTGCCAACATACTGTACACTTATACATTAAATATAACACAAACTCAAGTAGGTATCAGTCTAAGTGCCAGGACAATTATAGGCGACGACAACATGCAAATTAACAAATGTCAATGATATAAAAGCTATGAATTAAAAATACAAATATTATTAAATTACATTATAAACAGAACATTGTGGAGAAAAAAAAATAAATAAAAGATGTTAATGAATAAATTGTCATTCCAAAAATAATCAAGAATTTTAAAAATATTGCAATTAGATTGAAATTGAATTAATTAATCATAATTACAAAAAAAAATGCATAGTGTAATACAGTTTAAATATACAGTACAAAGGTAAAAGAAATTTAAAATGTCATGTAAAATAAAAAATATATATGTATACGTTAAGCAATATGACAGGTGAATTATATAATTACACTTCAAACAGTTTCCTTTTAAGCTTGGCAATGCTATCTGAGAAAAGATCTATTTGAGTAGTTTTAGCAACATCATATATATCATATATCATATTTATAATAAAGAAGTAGCAAACGGTCACGCATTGCATATGATAGTGTGTGGCTACTGCCGTCCATGGAATTATGTAATCAACTCCAGATAAGATTAGGTTCGTACCTACGTAGATTAGAGTCCTACCTGAGCTCAGCCATAGATGCGGTGCTATCCCTGAGCACTACGTCTCCCAGTAGGAACGCAGTATGTCTCCCTAACCACACACTTCAAACCGAAATTCAGTAGCGCTTAATATTGTTAGTAGGCACAAATACGTGTGGCGGTAATGCCTCCGGAGCCGAACCACAGGGTTTACCTACTGCGTTTTTTTGGTATTGGAGAATAGTTCTAATGAAAAAAAAAGTAAAAAAAAACGTGCAAACAGTGGATTGCATTTCAAAGGCACCTATTTAGAAATTGGTGTCAAAATGAAGATCTTTAAGAGCAGTAATACCTATTGTTATATCTTAGGTTCGAAGATGCCGTTGCTACACAATTTAGACGGGAAGAAGCACTAAGGATTATACTTTAAAAGCTCTCAAGTAGCAAATTGTCAGCGCGTCTTTATACAGCAGAATTTATCGTTGAGTCAATTGAGTGTAAAATAAGCTTCTAAAATTATTTTTACAAGTCTATATAGAAGCCATTGGCAATTTATATTTAGTCTTCCATTTTGGTGCTAACATATAAATATTAGTTGTTTTTTTAAATATAGAATCTGCTACTCCAGCATGCAGTCCACCTGATGGTAAGTGGCTACTGCCGCCCATGGACATCTGTAATCAACCCCAGATAGGATTAGATATTCCTACCTGAGGTCGGCCACAGATGCGCCGCTACCCCTGAGGACTAAGCTGGAACGCCTCGGAAAAGTCTGTCTCCCTTACCACACCCTTCAAACCGGAACACAGCAGCGCTTAACACTGCTGTTATTAGGCAGAAATAGGTGTGGCGATGGTGCCCCCGGAGTCGAACCACGGTGAGTTTTACCACCTTCAGAGTTCTACCACCTTTTAAGAGTAAGTATAAAGAAAATTGATTTAGTCCGTGGGAACAATGATATTTTGTTGTATTAAAGATACGGATAATTTATATAATAAGATTCTGAATAAATTAGTATAATTTGATGAATCTCTATGAAGAAATTTGATATTATTAGAATGAAAACTGTCTCTAAGAAAATATAATATACGATTCATACTTAAAAAGGTGATAAGTAAATTCGTTGTCATCGTCAGTCAATTAAGTCCCTCTGCTGGGTACGGTTCTCCTCGGAGAATAGGCATATGGAGGTATATGCAGGAATTTAGGGCATTGTCCACTCAGTATTTTATTGGTAGACTTCACACATCATGGAGAACAATTTATTGAATACCTCTCGTTTACCGTTCATCTAGATAAGTATTGAACTTGTAAGAAATAAATATTACACTATAAAATTATTTGTAGGTAATTGTAATTTTTATTTTTTGACATGTCTTAGATATACTTTTAAGCTAAGATCTCTATTTATGTCCTAATTTCTATCGTAAATAATGGTAACAATCTAAATTATGGTAAAACAATAAATAAAAAAATCCAATGGTAAGAATTTGACGTATCAAATATTTCTATTTCGAATGTTCATTGCTCAAATTCGTTTAGATTCGTATTTCCTGAAACGGCAAGCCGAAATCTTAAATTAATACGCGTCCCCGATATCGATTGCGCAAGTAATGATATCTGCGGTGCCTTCAGTAAAATCGAATTATTTCTATATCCGACTCAGAATTACCTTGAAGATCGTTTTGTAGAACGACGTCATATTGTCGATTTGTCGACGATTTTACGTCGTCATCCTCTTATCGTGGCATGGCAGGCGAAAAGACGGAACCATCGCATCTTTGTTACAATTGCAAATTCTGCAAATCAGAGAATAAATCAAGGGAAAAGTTGAAGGTAGTCTTTGTGCGGTAGCCATAATCGTCCTCCCCCACCCATTTTTGCTTAGTCACAATATTTGTATTGATGTGTTCTGGTTTGATGACGAACGATTTATTTTTACGTGTGCTTAAAATTAGGAAAAGAAGATTTGATTTGATTGATTGAATATTATCGCGCGAAGTTGACTTTTGCCTATAATTTAAATATAGAGATTAGTTATAACTGTCCACAAGGGGCAAAAGGCTGTAATCACTTACGGTCAAATAGGTTACGTTTTTTGCGTACCTGTTTTTCGCGTTCAAATTGTTGCAATTATTAACAAAGAAATCTCTTCGAACTTTTAATTTCCAATTAAAAGAAAACACTCGGCGTGAGGTGACTAAAAATGAATAAAATTCCATTTAAAGTTATTGACAATGGACGAATACGAATTTCTCAAATAATTGGGACAGAGGTGGTATTTTAATATTTTATTTTCGAAACTCTCTTCTTCCAATTTACGAGTATTCATATTAATTTATTAACAGAAGGAACAATTCAGTTAAACCTATCGAAAACTCATTCAGTGCTTCTTTTAAGCAGAAATAAATCTCATTCTTTGTCGAAATCATAATTTATATTTGAAGGTTTCCAAGTATTTACTTTGAACATTCATCACGGTGTGCTGTAAGCGATATGCGATAAAATACGATTTTGTCTCAATCGAATACCAATTACTGGGAGATGGAAATATTGTTAGAAGGAGGTATACGCGTCGTAAAAGCAGTGCATAATAACATTCTGCTGCCATGATATTATTTACCATGAGGATGCGGATGCTGGATGCTATTGTGTTCACCAAAACACGCTTCTGAATACGGTAACTAGGGGATAACCCCCTTCTAGGGACAGTGTTACTAATGTCCGTTATTAATAATTTACTATCCAATGTTGTGCTCACCAAAGATCTTTGACAATTGATGCTTTTTAGAAATTTTCCCCTTTCGATCTTTGTTGGACAAAAATGCATAGATCGAATAATAACCGCCGTAAGTTATCAAATTATATATTGATTTCACATGAAATGGAATGCAAATCTTTTTGCCGCGATTAAAATGAAATAGAAAATCGATACTATTATTGAACTCTAGAGAAAAGTAATGTACTTGTGGTGAAACAAGTACACTAATAGCGAGTCATCTCATTCATTCCTATATTCGGATTTATCGTATATCGCGCGGCGCTGTCGCTAATGTGCCCCATTTATCATCCGCTCGTCCGATATTGAATTTTCCTTTCGAAATGCAACCTCAATTTTCGACACCTTATGAAGTGCAGACTCATATTTTCTTGAATTTCGTTTTTATTGTATGTTACATTTTCAAGCACTTATTGTGTGTAGATTTTACCTGATGTTAAGTAGTTCATGAGCGTAGATAAATCCCTTAATTAACTCTCCAAAAGGAAAAGGAGGCCAACAAGTAATTGACTAATTTAGATATTCCGTAATTACTTAAAATATTATACGGTGCTATCAAATATTCATTCATAAAATGACCTGATCTCTATATTTTGTGTCAGAACCCAGTTCAGTTATTTCAAGGTTAGCCCCTACATACAGAAAGACAAATATTTAAAAAATAAATGTTTTGACATCGTGGTACTGCGCAAAATTCGAATAATACTGATTCAAATCCATTAAAATGTACGAATGCTTATATCCTCATTTTCGGTATGTTTATAAATTAAACTGGTATAAATATTGGTGTACTTAAATAGTGAAAACCTGTTTTATATCTAGTTTTCTTTTCATTTATAAAATGATATATCTTCTACATTTCTTCAATAGACCGCTCCGTCTTGAACTAAGACTTCGTGAGAAAAGTTGCATCTGACAGATCTGTAGACGTAACATGTGACCCACAAACCCTGAACAGAAAAGTGGTTTGTCATGCTCCAAATAGATATTCATATATTTTTATTTCTTTAGCTTTTTATTGTATGCAGCTCTAGGTGACTACACAAAAAATATATAAATAAAAAAACACGCGAAAATCGAAATCGAAGAAAAAGGAAAATCATTAATCCTAACGATTCTGATGAGGAGAATCGGACAATTATTAAAATCGTGTATTGTCATCGATTCCTAATAAATGTTCAAAATTTTGAATTAATGAGACCGCTTAAAATGGATAAAAATAGAGTTCAAAATACATACTCAGATACATAACAAACATACATAACATACAGGTCAAGCTAATAAAAGCGTGGTAATAAATTCAAATGAAGGTTTAGCATGGTTAATATAATATTTCTCATTTTTATTCTTTGCCACAATTTGTCAACTATTAAACCATTTCAAATACAGTAAAAAGTTTCACGTATAGTTTTTAAATTTCGTTCTGAAATACTGTTGACAAATGGAATTTTATTATCTATATGGAGTTAACTGAATTACGCTTGCGTTTAACTTAATTTTGCGACATTCACAATTTTTTGTCAAACAAAATGTAGTTTCATGTAATTTTATTTTCATTGCATCAGTGATGACGTCAAGATTGTTGGGATTTATATAAATATATAACGCTTTGTACACTTATAGCCATACCTAACATGGACACACACAAAGGCGAAAATAGATATACCCAGACCCAGACAGAATTCATTATTTTGCATATCCGTCTGACTGGGTATCGAACTTGGAACCCAATGCGCGTCAGACTGGTATGGTGGCCGTTCCGCCACGCGGACCATTTTATTTGTCATACTTAAATTTGATGAGGTAAGAAGCAGTATGCTTACAGTGGCAGATATAAGAATTAACCTTCACCCCATTATTTTTAAATGCGCTTCCCAATTTTACTTTTTCATATTCTTTACTGTACCGATGTTTGTTCACCATCATCATCATCAACCTATTACTGCCCCACTGCTGGGCTCGGGTCTCCTCCAGAACGAGATGGATTAAGCGATAGTCCACCGCACTGGCTAAGTGCGAATTGATTGATTTCATATGGAAAACTTTTTTAAGATTTCTCGGGTATGCAGGTTTCCTCCGCAAGTGATTATTAATTTCTAGTTCGCACATACATTTGAAATATTAGAGGTTTGAACCTCGGACCCCTCGATCAAGAGGCAGGAGTTTCTTAACCACTATGATATCACTGCTATCTTTGGTATCTCGACTTAATTAAGAATCAACTTGAGCGTCTTGAAAACTTATGCATACCAATCATATTCGTTTGCATTTGGCATTCGCAAATATGGTCATACATCCAATTATCGTGCTTAACTCAATTGGCTACTGATCCAATTTTGCTGAAACGTGCATACTTAATTATTCTTTCTGCCTTGTATTCCTTGTTATTAATAAGATCAATATACATCGTTTGCCTGTCATAGATCCATATTTGACAATTTGTAGGCAAAAAATAACTTTGTGTAATTATATCCATCTCCAAATGGATCCATTGCAATATCCGGACTTCATTATAATTAGCTCGTCTTCAGAAGAGAGAAATACAGTTTTCTTACTAATTGTTTTGACTTCATAATAAGGCATGATGATGATAAAAATCGTAGCTACTTCAGCTAACATATTACATAATTTTTGTCTAAATTTACTACATATTGTTTACTTTAATTTTGTATTTTGCGTTCCATTATACAAAGACGTCTCACAATAAATACTTGTTTGTTGAACGAAATAAGGCGTTATTTGCACAGTTTAGTTAGAAACAACTTACTGGAGCCGGTCTTGGTCGGTGTAATTGTTTAGAGGAGTGAATTTAGTGTGGGAGCAAATTGGAATTCTGTTGTAATAAGGGAACTCTTTATTTAGTTAGCTAAACGTTTTCATACAAACATATTTGTTTCGTGATTATGTGTTTTACCTTGGCCCAGTATGTCTGCTGACTTGATCAGATCACATCCGTTGTACTTAATTCTAGTTTTGGAAATAGTTAGAAACGGATAGTCTCGCCAACTGTAAAGCAGAGACTCTGAGCAGTATTGGAACAGTAATTCACACAAACAAACTTTCCTGTAAGAACTTTCTGGTATGCAGGTTTCCTCTACAAATAATTCTTGTGTATATGTTATAGGCAAACTCCGAAGCTCCGGCGCTCCTAGGTTGGACTGGTCAATCCTCAGGTCAGACTGAATGACTTAGTCAAAGCCCAAACAAATGTAAATTTTCGGCCTTTGACTAAACAATTTTCGTCAAACCTGGGAGAGACTAATTTGGTCAGGCAAACGTCAAAACACAATTTTATTAAATCGGGGTTTGACGAGTCAAACTCCGATATAGGTATGAAGTATCTTATCTTCGTATATTTGGAAGCATTTTATCATTTAAGCAGCTTTCAAGTCTTAAGAACCGCTTAACTCTGCCAGTTCTGACACCTGATTGGTCAGCTTACGTGATTTTCACTTTTATATTTGAGATGCTTTGAGAGAATGCCGTGTGGCATTAGGCCCACCTTTTGTACGATGTGCAATAAAGTATAAAATAAATAAATAAATGCTTTGGAATATACGGAGGTTAGTTTGTAAGATTAGGTATAAAAAAAGTAACATTTTTAAAATTTTGATGTTTATTGTTTTAATAATTTAAAAAAACCTAACCTAACCTAACCTAAAAAAAAAAGAAGTTCAAACAATAAATATAATATCTATATATATATATTTATATTCGTATATACATCTTCCAAAGTTTCTCAATTTATAATTAGTCCAAATCTTTCAAAAAAAATTTTGTAAATTATCTTACTTGCAACCCTGTTGGAGGTAGCCCGTATACCTTAGCGAGGACCTCTAAAACAGTAACAATCTTAAAAGTCCGCCTTTGCGGCAAAAAAAAAAAAAAAAAAAAAACCTAACCTAGCCTAACCTAACCTAACCTCACTCATCTTCAATTTTACACAATTACACGCCCGCACGCTCAATGAACGAACATGAAATGACAAAACAATCGGTCGGAACACCGCGAGAGACATTATGAACCTGTTTAAACATGTTCAGATCAACGTTTAACCGAGTTTTGCAGTCGCTTCTAGGATTGACTAGGCCAAAACCGAAACAGAATAATTTACTTTCGACGTTTGACTGAAAAGTTAGGAGCTCCTGGGTTTGACTAAAAATACTTCAGGCAAAGGGCGAAATTGAAATGTATTTCGGGGATTGCCTGATGGCTTTGGCCAAATCTAGGATAAACCAGTCCTTCCGCGAAGAGACTGTGTATCGGACTTTGACTATAACATATGCATTAAGTAGAGTGCGAAAGAGGGCAGTGTCATGTTATCACATTATATTATATCTTGACCGATCAAAATTTGCACATAACATCGTCAATTTGTCGTCATTTAAGCTCCGTAACGAATAGAGAAAACGATTTCCCAAACTTGGTGATTACACATAATTAGTCTAACAAAAGTAACTTTTTCTTCATTGTGTTCTGTAACTGTTATTTCACCTATACAGAAACAATGAATACAATTTCTGTTTTTCAAATGCTTTTGCTCATTAATGTAATTAAGATAAAAGCTTTCAAGGTGTCTTTTAAGTATTTCTTTTGGCGCAAATAACACCGGAGGTATCGTTATCCGCTTTTCCCTTAAAAGGTTTTCAAAAGTATTGAAGCAATAATCCTATATTTTATTTTATACTCGCTTCCTCTTATCGATTCTCATTCGTATTCTTCTATTATTTTCCGGGCAAAAGTATTTTCTATGTAAGAGTCGCAAATGAATGTCACTGATGTTAACTGGTCTCGGTATCTTATAACTGTGAAGAAATCATAAATATACAATACAAATTGATGATTTAGGTATAAAAAGTTTTTAAGATTAAGGTTTTTTAATAAGAACAAGTCCATCTAATGGTAAGAGATTATTGACCCCTGATCTATAACTAAGTACATATAGAAGAACATATGTAAATTAGCCGGCTTCCACATACTTCCTCCGAAACGCAAAAACTACTTCACGCTAGACATTTAGGTGTAGTGGTGGTTATACCTCTCCGGTCGAACCATGCTCATCCCCTTTACCACATTTCGAACGTTCTTAGACTTATTATTTCTACCTAATAACAGCAGTGTTAGGAGCTGCTGTGTTCCGGTTTGAAGGGTGTGGTAAGGGAGACAGACTTTTCTGAGGCGTTCCAGCTTAGTCCTCAGGGGTAGCAGCGCAACTGTGGCCGACCTCAGGTAGGAATATCTAATCCTATCTAGGGTTGATTACAGATGTCCATGGGTGGCAGTAGCCACTTACCAACAGGTGAACTGCATGCTCGTCTGCTACTCCTACATTATAAAAAAAAACTAAGCAATCAATCAGGGGTAATAACATATCAATGCTTAGATTCAGGTATCAGTTTTGTCCTATTCGTAATTGGATGTTCAACGATATATAAGTTTGAATGATCATCTAACAATACGAATTCTATCATAATAGAAAAATCATAAAACGTAATAAAGCAAAAAAATATTTTCGGGCCAATTATCGTTCAAGACACATTTTTACAAAAATAACTTTGCTTTTAACATAATAATAACGTAGACAGAGTTTACGTTGGATTATTTAGTAAATTCAGAGAAACCACTTCACTTTCACAAAATTTAAATTTGGTTTTTAGATGCACTGTATTTTGGGAATGCAAACTTTTGAGGGGAACAAAGATACTGACTAGATGAGTCATGAATTAGTAATACACGGATGCTGAAAGCATAGATTTCTCTTTGTCATAGCTCTCTTTGGAAAGCTTTTTGTGGGGACTTTTGGACGAAGAAAAATTGGATCCCTCTATAGAATTAGCTCTTTTAAGTTGATCCATTTCACTTAGGTGGTGTTGTTTGTAGATCCTATTACTTTATTTTTATATAATCTTTCATTTGTCTGTGGTCTTACGTCATGTTTCCTGTCACGCGTGTATACGCTCGCACGCGTGTCTCACACGAACACATTAACTAACAAGATGCAATTTCTGCAAGACTCATGTGTATATGTATATATTTGTCATGTTTATGAATCTATAGGACGCATGGGTACGCGTGTGGGTGTGAAACGCGTGCGGACCTAAACATGCACGACAGGAATAGTGCCTCTTTCCTGTGTGAGTGTCTTGTTTGACTGAAATAAGATATACAGATAGTAGGAGAGACAAAAAGAACTACAGAACAAACAGAAAATTTATAATTATAAAGTTTCTGTTTTGTAACATATTATTACTATTTACATATATTATTTTTTTATCACTCTAAATTAGAATTTATAATTATCTGCCGATAAAAGTTATACCTTTTATCGGCAGATAATTGGTTGATCAAGCAAGTTGATCGAACAATGTAAACCTATAAATAAAATATTCGCTTAACCGTACTCAGAGTAACAAATACATCTTTATTTAGGAATTGTGCTTCCATTTCTTATGTTGAACGGAAGACTAAAACGTCGCCATATTTACACAAAGAGACGATTCTTTGAATGAAACATGATATCGGCTTCAGCACATTCCGTATTTCTGGAACAAACGCTTATGTAATTCATTACGTCGATAAGACACGTGTTTATACGCGAGATTGAGGTTGGTTTACAATGGATTGAAAAGATGCATGTTTGTTGAATATACAAACAAAAAAGGTATTTACGAGTAGTTCATCCGTCAGAAGCTTTTAGTGTAGTATTTTGTCAGGGTTGTTATACAATTACAGTTATATTAGTACACCCTGAATGTAGTGGACTATCATAGAGTAGACCTTAAACTAATATCAGGATAAGTCAATACTATATTTTATTGAATTAACAGCTGATGTATTATTATTATATTTAAGATATTATTTGAAATCTAATTGGAATTAAAATAGTAGATTCCATCTACTCGTACGTGAAGTCATAAACAAAATATTTCACCAAGAACGTGCCGAACTCGCACATGGAGGCTTTCGTACCACCATGTTCATTACTTTTTAATTATTTTTAACCGATTTCAAAAAAGGAGGAGGTTTCTTAATTCGACCGTATATATGTTTTTATTAATTTTATTATTTACAATAATACTTTTTATTCTCAGTAGTAGGGTTCCGTTTTTACCTTTTGGGTACGAAACCCTAAAAATGATATATTATCATTAAAAATACACCTTTTACAACCCAAAAACTAACAAAGGGCAGGAACAAAGCAGAACAGATATTACAGAATAATTAACAGAAGTTACGGCAAATGCATTTGGCAGACCGACACCAGATAAACGGCTAAGCGGTGCGGGGAAACAATGAACACTGTTGGCACGAATCGTGTGACGTCATTGTATGACACTGTGACGTCACGGCACGTGCATACCGCTGCATTAATTAGGTCAATAAGCTCAAACATTTCTCAGTTACCTTTCCGATTTATTTTTGCTTTTACTTTACCTACTTGTTGTGTTTCTTCTACGTATTAAAATATGTTTAGTCTCTAGCGAGTATTGCAATATGATGATTTCTAATATGACTATCTTTGTGGGGGAAAATCTAATTTATCTTTATTCATATTCATCTCAATGTTTCTATCTTGCTTTTAATTTATTTAAATACAAGAAATATGATCATTATATCGATATTTCACATTCTGTTTTCTATTTTACATTCATTCTTTAGAACGGAGTGAACGAACTTTCGTTCGTGTTATTTTCTTTTATTTTTTCTCGATTCGTTCATACACCGATGGTACTATCATAAAAAGATTTTTTTTTCTTTAACATCAACATCAATTCTAAAAAAGCCTGTTAAAATGATTACATTCTTTTAAAAATAGGATTGTACAGTACAGCACAGTATTGTAACATTTTTGCTGACTGTATTGGAATAAGAGACACCGCCTTATCTCGTTCACGCGATTATAAGATACAAACTGAAAGCCACCAGAAAAGAGATTTCCGTGGAAATGCATATTTAATGCTGCAATCTAGGATCACTCGACTGCAGTTTCTTGGATTGTTCAGAATAGTTAAAACTGAAGTTTGTGATTCGTATTTGTATAGTTTTGTGTGCTGAGTGTACTTCAATGTATTTTGTGAATAAAGTAATATTGAATGTTGTTGCTTGAATTTTGTCGAGTGTTCTGGATCTTATATTGTTTACGGAAATAACTGCTGGATCAACATAAGATGGTATTGAGTGTATTGAATAAGTTTTTGTCGATCAAAACGAAATATCTTAAACGAGAACTTGATTTCAAGATTGGAGAATAGCACAAAGCTTCGAAAAGTTTGAAAAGCGTCGTACTTAAATACGTGTTCAAGTAATCACAGTTCTACTTCTCAAAGTTTAGGCCACTTAAGACACAGAAAAGGACTCCTAAATAGTTTTACTTTTGTACAAATGCACTTCTGTACAACATTCATTCCGTGAAATGCTTTTAGGTGGCCGTAATGAAAAATGTACCGTTATATTGTCCCATATGAGTTTTGACATCGAAATACTGGAAATGTGCTTCCCACATTTGTTGGAACACGACATTTAACGGGAGATATTTTAAAAGAATGGCTCTTCATGAAAGTACGCTTTTATGAATATATTTTTTTTATTTTAGGTTATTTAAGATTAATACGGTATTTAAGATTAAACTAAGAGTCTACGGCGGCTATAAGACAGTTAAGGGGTTATGAGGAAAAATAAAGAAAAAATATATTTACTACATCGACTGTAAAATATCCTATTTTAGGGGCCTTTGAAAGAAACTTTTTTCTATAAATATTTTCTTGTTAGAAATCAAAATAAAATAAAAATGTATTTATTATCTCAAAGTAGTTTTCTGAAACTAATGTAATTAATTTGCTTTTGCACTATTTACAATTTAAGTTTGCGAAAGAATCTGTTCAAAGAAATTACAAGAAAGATCAAAGCAAGGGTAGGCAAAGGCAAGTTGGTAAATAGTGAAAAGAAACGAATTTGTTATGCAAACCTAAGAAAATAGAGTAAATGAAAGGTCTTTTTTGAGAATATAATGTCCTACAGACGAACCCTAGAAATTAGATAGACCGAATTATCTTTTAGTTCTACTCCTTGTAGTGGTGTTAGATGGTAGAACCCTTTGTGGTTCAACTCTGGCGGCACCACCGCCACAACTATTTCTGCTTTATAACAGGAGTGTTAAGCGTTGCTGTGTTCTGTTTTGAAGGGTGTGGTAAGGGAGAAATCCTTTCCGAGGCGTCCCAGCTTAGTCCTCAGGCGTAGCGGCGTATCTGTGGCCGATCTCAGGTAGGAATATCCAATCCTATCTGGGGTTGATTACAGATTTTCATGGGCCGCAGTAGCCACTTACCATCAGGTGGACTGCATGCTCGTCTGCTACTCCTATATTATAAAAAAGTGATACTGTCAGTAGACGGCAGTACTCTGCTGAGTATGGTTCAATTTCTATTATAAATAAATATTTATTAATGTAGAACACGTGGATTTTTTCAAATATTGACTGTGTTAATAATGGTGACATTTTTATTTTACTACGAGTAGAAATGTAGTTTTTATTAACATTAAAGATCGAATAAAACCCACATAGTATGTGTTGAAGTTTTAACGATTAAAATAAATAAGATTATTAATACACATCTAGGAGGTCTAAGCAAAGACAACAGTATTGACGACCCGCATGGCGGAGCGGTCACCATGCTGGCCTGCCGCGCAGAGGGTCCCGGGTTCGATCCCCGGCCAGACAGATTTCTAATGATGAATTTAGATTTCTGTTTCTGGGTCTGGGTGTTTGTGTATTTGTCTCTGTGCGTGTCCATAGTAACCACGATACAGGGAATCCTAGTGTGGAGCTGTGAGTGTAGAAAAAGTCTAAAGCGTCTAAAGCGTCTATCAGTATTGAACAAATTTTACAAAAAAATCACTAATTGGAAAAACAAATTAGTTTTCTTCAAATTCAACTGCCTAATGCAAAATTTCAATCAATTTCGTAGGACTGATAATGAAATATCGTTTATAAGAGCGTGAGAATCGGACAATAGTACAAAGCTTTGCAAACTTTGAAAAGCGTCGAACTCGTAAATACACGCCGAAGTAAAGGACGGTTCTTACTTCTTGTTCCGGTATTTCCTTTACTCGACATACTGAAAAGGACTCGTAGAAAGATCGCTTTACCTTTGTATAAATGCAGAACATTCATTTCGCGCAGTGCGACTGCTTTCAGGTAACCGTAATGAAAAATACAAGAAAATTTATTCCATGCAACTGCCATTGCTGAATACCGTAATATAATATAATGTACGAAAGTTACAATACCTTTTAATTCGGACACGTGAAGATTTTTTTAATAACCAAATTTTTTTTTGGTATAAAACGAATATAACAACTTAAAAACTTACTTATGTTCAAAAGTAGTAACAACGTTTGTTTTAAACTTCGTATTTTTTTAAATAGTTAAATTAATATTTCAAGCCCAGAGATATCACGCTGCAAATATTTTCCCTAGTACTTAACAGAATGAAAACAGACAGTGTCACTTAAAGGTGGTATTACAACTTTCCCTTAAGGGTAAATCTCCATCTGTAGCCGACATCAAGTCGAACTATTTACATATAATGGTTTTTCAGTTTAAAAGAAAAAAAATATATTTTTATAGAAAAAATATATTTCGAAATAACAAAGTATCCACTTCACATCGAACATCACTAGTAATCATTAACATATTGAACGTTTCCGTCGAAGCCACTTCATGTATTTATTGGTAAATTGAAAGTAATCATGCTGTAAGTAGCTAGTTTACTTTCCTTTGTCTTCAATAAAAGGGTACTTAAGGTCTGTTTTCTTTTTCTTATTAATCATGGTTTCTTATCATACGATGAGTTGTTTTGCTTGTTATTTGAGACACTCTTTAATTTGAACATTGATTTCAGTTTGTTTCCATTGTTGTCATACGTGATTAGCATAAATGTTATTTGTCAATTGATATTTTATATTTCTTCTGTATTATTATTATACTGCTGTAAACGATAAGCGGAATACAGTTATGATGTATTTGTAAAGTGTAGTAAAAGTGAATTAAGTAGAAAATAATAAGAGATTGGTTAGCAAAACAAACAGTCTTAACAAATAAAATAACATCCCTACTAAAGTTAAACATTGCACAATGTTAATACAATCGCAAAAAAAATTGGCCCACAGTTGAATATAAAATGGTCTTCAGAATATTTTCATACTTAAATTTCTTTAAATTCTGCCATAAAGCTTCAATCCATCGCTACAAAACATCCGAATACGTTTAAATAATTTTACATTGCATCGACTGAATGTCGTACGTCAACCGCAATGGTTCCTGTTTAATAATGGAAACAGGTCTCGCTCATGTCAACTCTTTCAGACTTTGTAGCGAATATGTTAGTTTGGCTACGGTTTTTTGAACTAAAACACACTTTTTAGCTCTTGAAATATAATAGGCACTACTTGTTACATAAAATGGGGGAAGAGTATTTTTTGTGAGTACTAAATATTTTATTAAATAGTAAGAAAAATAAATCACACATAACGGGATAGTTTTTGTCATTTCTAAAAGGAGATTATAAATTTTATATCACCCGCATCCATTTTTAACACGCTTTTATTAGCTTCAGACGTATGTATGTTGGTATGTTGGTATGTTAGTATGTAACGGAATCTTTCAACATGATTTTAACCCCCTTCAAAACGTCGGATTAACTCGAAATTTGGCATACTTATTAAGGACCGATGACAATTCAAAATTTTAAACATTAATAGTTTTGTACCATTGTCCTTATCAACATCCTCATTAACGATTTTCGAGGCGAGATTTTTCAAACACCTTCAGCAAAGTTCATCGCAACTTTAGATTGCAAATAATTATTGCTATTTAGTTTCAATAGGCGTAACTTTTATATCGTGATTTTTAGTTTAGAAAATAATAATGTTATTTCCCTATAACTCAAATGTTCTGAAACATATCTATAATGCCCTCTTGTAGAATGATTTTAAGGATTCCGTACTCAAAGGTTAAAACGAAACCCTCTGCGGTCTGTTCCTCTGTCGTTGGGCTTTATCTCTTAAATCGTAATAGATAGACACTTGATTTTTTTACAAACGATGAATAATGGTGGTCGCTATAACGAGAAATATTAAAAATTAATAAATAATTATAGTTCAAAAAACTAAAAAACACGCTTTTATGATAAAATCAACTAAAAAGTAGAAAATAATTTTCAATCTAAGAATCAATTAAGGAACAGTAAATAGTATAATTGTGGAAAAAAGTGTGGGCTCCATTTATCAGGTTCGAAAAGCACCCCACACTTTTTCCACAATTATACTATTTACTGTTCCTTAATTGATTCTTAGATTGAAAATTATTTTCTACTTTTTAGTTGATTTTATCATAAAAGCGTGTTTTTTAGTTTTTTGAACTATAATTATTTCCTGCAGTTGGAAGAGGCGCGGATCATACGCCGTCGCACTGCTTGAGTGCAGAGTTGAGAATTGATTCTCTTTATGTTGTTATGTATAATAATAAAAAACGATCCGTATATTATGGTCCGTATTTTATAATATGGAATCTAATTCTGAAATAAATGATTATTATTATTATTTATTATTATATATTTTTAAACAACTATAGGATAGTATTTTTAATAACTTTAATACCTTTTATTTAACAGGCAGCCGCCATCGCAACAGCGCTTCTACCATGTCTTAGTCGTAATGCTTAACATACTGGGCTTGGCCAAAAGCTCTTGGTGGGGTTATAAGCCAATGCACAAACTTCTGAATTTCCATGGAAAATTTGTCGTCGCTGTAGCCCCTATATGTTCCTTCACTGAAATCGTATACTTGTATGTTAATTATGAAAAGCTATCGTTTGAAGTTATTGGGATCATATTAGCTATATACCCTGTTAGTGTTTTAGTCAATGTAAGTAACATGACAATCAATATTTTTATTACTCTACTCATGACATCTAACGTTTTGTATAACTATTTTAATAAATGTTTTTAAAATACTTATTATTATAATATATGTATTATGCGAATGTAGGTACATTTGTCTTAAAAGGATACGTCACAAAGTAAAGCAAATTGTGAGTCAGTCGTCGTTCAACGGTCGGCTTTGAAGTACGTGACGTCACGTAGGTGACTCATATAGTATTGTCATTGGTATCGGAAATATAAGTGCCGCTAGCATTTTGTGTACTTGGGAGTAAAGAAACAATTTAAGTCATCGTCATCAATAACTTATCATTTGAGTTCTTTTGAACATTGTGTATATCAGGATTTAAATCTATCTGACTGATAAAATTTTAGTTGGAATTCGTAACTTTAGGTATAAGTTTAATTTCAGTAAGAAATAAAAAGTCCGTTACACATTTTCAGATAAATATAGCATCATCCAAAGGAAACACCTACAAGTTATTAATGAAAAAATTCTTGACGGAGATTCATATAAGTAACTACTGCACTGATCATAATGGTTATATGAGAAAGGTGTGTTATCGTTTCATAAATTAATGCAGTACATTTGTCTCCTTTAGCAATATAATAATATATTTTCTAATAAAAACTTTCCTGATGAATAAGTAAATTATAAAATGTTGCAGAAACTGCTGATGGTTGAGCGCTATACCCGCTATACTGCTCGTTATCTAGCCATAGGTTTCGGCTTCAACTGGATAATTTGGATTAATATTCCTCTAATATACAATATCAGCCACAAAGAACAAATTCTCAATAGAACTTTGCAGTTGCAAACTTGCGTCTACATGTGGATGCCTTTCGATTACGGATATAACTTTAAAAATTGGATTATCATTCACATTATCAACGTTTATGTTGTTGGTAATGGTGTTTTGATAATGGCCACTTCTCACTGTCTCAACTACATGCTTATTTACCATTTAATCGGTCACATACAAATCCTGAAGCATACTCTCAGGTCTAGCTTTGTAAATGACGTTAGCAATGAAGAAATTAGGAAGAGATTAATTGAAATTATAAAACATCATGCGTTTATTATAAGGTACTATCTTCATTTTACTTTTATTAGTCACAATATGTTCCCTTGGACTGTCGTCACTATATTTTGCGTTTAGGAATATTCTATAAGCTTTTAATGTACTTTCTGGATAATCGTTTTTATTAGCGTTATTATTGTTTTTATCGTTCATTATTTATTGGTAATCTTATAGTGTAATAGATTATTGTCATTATTTTAATTACAGGTTATTCAAAGAATTGCAGGCTGCGTTTGGAGTAAATGTTGCTGCTAATTATTTTCATAACTTGTTTAGCGACAGTTTCATACTGTATCAAGTTCTGAATGGGGTCTGAATTTTAATTTTAATAGCATTATAATAAGGATAATTATATTAATATTTAAGTTAATTTGACTAATATATGAAGCATAAAAGGAATCCTTCCTTTTTCATAAAAAATATAACTGATAATTATATTAAGTGACTATAACCGATTAATATAAATTTATTAAATCTTGTTTAAGGGAGATATAATGTCGTATGCTATTATGGTTTTCGCTTATATTGGTGAACTTGTACTCATGTCATTTGTGATTGAAGAAATACGAAAACAGGTAAATCGAAATTTTATTAGTATATAACTGACTATTAGGAAGTATCTGCATTATATCTTTCGCCTGATTTCTTATATCTCCTGAGCCGATTTTGATTGCTGTACTGATATTTCTAAAATAATTTAAACGATTGATTCAAGTGACATTTGTTTTCAAGAGCGAAGATCTACCAGAAGTGGTGTACGCTATCCCATGGGAGAACATGACAGTATCCAATCAGAAGATAGTATTGCTTAGTCTGTCGAGAATGCAAACACAGATGCAGTTCAGAGCTTTGGGCGGGTTGAAAGCTGGAGTTCAACCTATGGTATCTGTTAGTATCGAAATTTAATTTTTATAAATAATATTATAGTATTTTTTTACAATAAAATAATATTAATATATTAGACGGAATGCACAAAACCAATTTTATTTAATTAATATAAATTCAATGTATATATATACGACGTCTCGAGTATTACAATTAATAACAATAGTGGGTTATTATTTATATTATTTATATATATCTTATATTAAATTCCTTAGTTATGGAATTGTAATAATTTAATCTGATAATTTGTCCTTCTGTGAAATGCACATCCGTCTGTCCATGGTCCTATTTAAATTAAATTGTCTAATCATTTCAACGTGGAGTGTTATAGCTAAGGTTAATCGGCTTATCTTCCGTATTTTCAGGATAGGACGACTACTTTCAAAGTAGAAAAATATACATGAGTTAGACTGTTTTACTTTAACCTGCTTACCTAACGATAAACTAAACTTACTCAATTAGTCATAGATACTCATATCCATACGTAAAAATACTCAAGAAATTTTAAATCAACAGTTACAATACAACCTTTGTGTGAGACGTGAATTATTATAAACAGAGCTTATAAATAATATTTGCAATAAAGATCATCATACAGAAATGTTTAACAAATATGTTTCCTTGTTCCAGATTTTAAAAACAACATTTTCGTATTACGTCATGTTGAAAACTAGCATTGAATCGAAAAAAATAAAATAAGGAGTAAGAACAATGGAATGTCCATTTACATTAGTTTCCAAATGTAATAACAATATTCTATTTGAAGCGAAGGCAAGGAAAATAGTCAAAGAAACGAATATATTAAGTAAACTTTTGGAAATTAAAGATAATAAATGAAATATGAGTTTATCTTTATTTGAAAGAAATGATAATAAGCCTGTAGAGTGTTACCTACAAACCTCCTTCTATTTCGATATTGAAAACCGAATTTTGGAGAGGAAAAATAAAAAAAGACAGTTAGGATGTCATGTCAATTGTGTTGATACGAAAATTAATATTTTATGTTTAAATCTTTCATTATTGTTCGTTTACTTTCGTTTGTTAATTGTATATATATAAATCTATAATATAGTGAGTCGTGTAAATAGCTTCTGAGTATCATTTCCAACAACACCACTACCATCCTATATTGGTGACCACCGACTAAAACACGTCATTTAAGAAGATGGAGAAGTACGAAGACGCGATACCTTTGGAAACGCGAGCTGTTGATCGAGTTGGCGTGAGAATTCCGCCGTTTTGGCCCAACGACCCCAGCCTTTGGTTCGATCAAATTGAAGGACAATTTGCTTTGGCCAACATTACCAGCGATTCCACAAGGTTCTATTATGTGACGTCTCAGCTTGAACATCAATATGCTGCAGAGGTAAAGGACATAATTTCCAGACCCCCCGATTCGGGCAAGTATGAAAAGTTGAAAGGTGAGCTAATTAGACGTCTTTCCATGTCCAAGAATAAAAAAGTGCAACAACTTCTTATGCACGAAGAAATAGGCGATCGTAAGCCGTCACAATTTTTGCGACACTTGCAAAGCCTCGCGGGTTCGTCTATGCCGGACGAATTTATGAGAACTCTATGGTCTGGTCGGCTGCCGCATTATATTCAAACACTGATAGCTTCGCATCCGGATATGCCTTTATCAAAAGTTGCTGATCTCGCCGATCAAATTTTAGAAATTGTACCACCTAATTTGCAAGTAGCATCTTCTTCATCGACATCAACATCCTCTTGCAAATCAATTGAAGCTACTCTGAACCTTATGGCAAAACAAATAAGCGAACTTACTAGCGAAGTGGCAGAACTCAAGACTAGTCGGATGCCGCGGAATCGGTCGCGTTCACGTCCTAGATACAGACATCGCTCCCGTAGTCACTCGCGATCAGCGCAACCGCCATCTAACCATCCGCACTGCTGGTACCACTTCACTTACGGGTTACGCGCGAAGAAATGCGTCAAGCCTTGCAGTTTCGTTGACTCGGAAAACTCACTGGGCAGCCGGAATTAGCGGCCAACCACTGCCCTTCATCTACAGGCCGCCTTTTTATTACTGATCGCTACACGAAAATGCTATTCTTAGTGGATACTGGTTCAGACCTGTGTGTTTTCCCGCGTTCAGCTTGCAAGGTGCCCTGTACCAAATCTAGCTTTGACCTTGTAGCAGCCAATGGTTCCGTGATTCATACATATGGTCCCATCCACCTGGATTTGAACCTTGGACTCAGGCGTTCTTTCAAATGGATATTTACGATAGCCGATGTTACAAAACCAATAATCGGAGTAGATTTTCTAACTCATTATAATCTTCTTGTGGATTGCAAAAATCGGAGACTTATAGATAACACTACCACTCTCACTGTGTCTACCCTATGCATGAAGATTCCTGAGGACGTCGTGTCAGTTAAAGCAGTAGCTGGAGACACCCAATATCACGAGATCCTGCGTGAGTTCCCAGAGGTAACTCGTCCTATGGGTATGGTTACAGCACCCAAACACAACACAGTGCACCACATCAGAACCACACCTGGACCTCCTGTCACCAGCAGACCACGACGTTTGGACCCAGTCCGCCTCAAAGCTGCTAAACAAGAATTCGAGGGTATGATTTCTTCCGGTACTGCTCGCCCTTCAGAAAGCCCTTGGTCCTCAGCCCTGCACCTGGTTAAGAAGAAGGATGACGGATGGAGACCTTGCGGTGATTATAGAGCTCTTAACGCCCGCACCATACCTGACAGGTATCCCATCCGCCACATTCAAGATTTTTCATATCAATTGTCTGGATGCACCATTTTCTCCACTATAGATTTAGTAAAAGCCTACAATCAGATACCTGTCAACCCAGATGATATTCCCAAAACAGCCATAACAACTCCCTTTGGCTTATATGAATTCCCGTTCATGACTTTTGGACTAAGAAATGCTGCACAAACTTTTCAGCGATTCATGGACGAGGTTTTACGCGATTTTGACTTCTGTTATGGTTTACTTAGATGATATTTTGATTTTTTCATCTTCTGAAGAGCAGCACAAAAGTCATCTACGCCAGCTTTTACATCGTCTCAAGGAGTACAGTGTGCTTATCAACTCTGCGAAGTGCACATTTGGAAAATCTGAGGTGCAATTTCTTGGATATCTAGTCTCAGCAGATGGAACCAGACCTATGCCAACCAAATTCCAAGCCATCCAAGACTTTACTGCACCTAAGACGGTTAAGGAGCTTCGCCGTTTTCTCGGCATGATTAATTTTTATCGCCGATTCATTCCTAATGCAGCTCAGATCCAGGCACCACTCACCTCAGCACTAGCTGGTCCGAAGATTAAAGGTGCCCATCCAGTCCATATGACGCCCGAGATGACTGAAGCATTTCAGCGTTGTAAGGATTCGCTTGTCCAAGCTACGCAATTAGCACACCCAGACCCTTCTGCTGAACTAGCCATTACAACTGACGCTTCTGACTCAGGCATAGGCGCTGTTTTGCAACAAAGGAAAAACAAAGATTGGGAACCACTTGCTTTCTTCTCTCACAAACTAACACCATCGCAAAAGAAGTATAGTCCATATGACCGCGAATTATTAGCCATATATGAGGCAATCAAGTATTTCCGTCATATGATAGAAGCAAGACACTTTGTTATTTACACCGATCACAAACCCTTGACGTTTGCATTTTCCTTAAATAGAGATAAATGTTCACCAAGACAATTTCGATACCTTGACTTTATCTCCCAATTCACGACTAACATTAAATTTATACCAGGTCGTGACAATGTTGTGGCCGATACACTATCCAGAGTAGAGGAAATTGGCTCATCTATTGATTATGAGGAGCTTGCACGATCTCAGGAAACTGACCCTGAACTGCAAGACCTGCTTCAACATGGGTCATCTTTGCGACTTGAGAAGGTGCAGATCCCCCAGTCGCGTCGAACACTTTACTGTGACACTTCAACAACATTACCACGTCCATTCGTAACACCTACCTTTCGCCGACAAGTCTTTGACTCCCTACACAGTCTGAGTCACCCAGGAGCAGCAGCTACAGTGCGACTGGTAACACAAAGATTTGTCTGGCCAGGGATTCGCAAAACTTGTAGAGAGTGGTCACGTGAATGTCTACACTGCCAACGCAGTAAAGTTTACCGCCATACCTCATCTCCTCTTTCCCCTATCATTACCCCTACTTCAAGGTTCTCTCATATTCACCTTGACATCGTCGGTCCACTACCACCTTCATCTGATTTCACATACTGTCTCACCGTCATCGACAGGTTCACGCGATGGCCTGAGGCTATCCCGCTCAAAAGCATTACCGCTGAGACCTGCGCATCCGCCCTTGTGTCTGGTTGGTTTGTCCGATTTGGATGTCCACTAAAAATCACCACAGACAGAGGTCGACAGTTCGAGTCCCATCTATTCAATGCACTTTCATCCATGGTTGGAGCTAAACATTTCAGAACGACCGCATATCATCCATCAGCCAATGGTATGATCGAACGTCTGCATCGCCAATTAAAAGCTGCGATTATGTGCCACAACTCTTCCAACTGGACTGAGGTTCTTCCCTTCGTGTTACTCGGCATACGAAGTGCATGGAAGGAAGACCTTCAGACATCTTCAGCAGAGCTGGTTTATGGCGAACCTCTTCGCCTTCCAGGTCAGTTCATAGCTCCATCCAATGACCACACCACTGGAGACATCACTACTCTAGTAACTCGTCTGCGCACTAGCCTAGCTAATCTCACACCAAAACCAGCATCTTGGCACAGGAATAGTCCGTTCTACACCCCACGTGACTTGAAAGACTCATCACACGTCTTTCTGCGGCAGGACCATGTTCGAAGACCGCTGGAACCGCCTTACTCAGGTCCTCATAAAGTCGTCGAGCGCAACCCTAAAGTTTACAAAATTATTGTGTCAGGAAAGACAGTCACAGTCTCGATTGATCGACTTAAACCAGCCTATCTGATGCGTGAAGCAGATGTACTGCCTGATGAATCTGCTCAACCAGCTCCAGAAGTCAAGAGAACGAGAAGCGGAAGAAAAGTTACATTCCCAGATTATTATCGATCGCAGTAGCGATCTCGGTGGGGGAGTACTGTAGAGTGTTACCTACAAACCTCCTTCTATTTCGATATTGAAAACCGAATTTTGGAGAGGAAAAATAAAAAAAGACAGTTAGGATGTCATGTCAATTGTGTTGATACGAAAATTAATATTTTATGTTTAAATCTTTCATTATTGTTCGCTTACTTTCGTTTGTTAATTGTATATATATAAATCTATAATATAGTGAGTCGTGTAAATAGCTTCTGAGTATCATTTCCAACAACACCACTACCATCCTATAAGCCTATGACTAGTGAACTATTTATTTCTATTTTGCACACATCGTTAATTCATTACTATTCTATTGATGGGTACGAGTCTTGTCTGAGAGTGAGGGATATTTAGGATATAGTCCACTGCGATGGCGATTTTTTTAAAAACACTAAGGCCTTCCTTACGATGGTTTCCTTTACTGTTAAAACAAATGATAAATAATTTCTTATATGAACATAACTTTTGAAAATCTGTGCTTTCGCTCTCGGGACCACCGTTTAAATTATACAAAAAAGATTAACGTAAAGCGTAATAGCAATTTCACAGGTTTTACTTTTGTAATTTTAAAGATCATATATAAAGTATTTAATGCTTTACAGGATGAGACAAAATATTGACATAATTTGTTGGAAACCGTGACATATTGAAAATTATTTCAAATATCCATAACCTTCATTAGGTTAGTAGAAGATTTTTTATTTTGGTGGATAAGTAAAGGGAACGGTTCAGCGTTCGAAAAGGAAATAGTTAAACGAGTCACTAACGAAGTTAATTAAGAGCATTTTGCATGAACTAAGCTGTTAACACGGTTTGCTCCTGCAGCTGGTGTAACCGCAAAGCCATCCTACTTACCTGTTTCTGCCTAAATACAGGTTATAGTACGATTAATTTAAACAATTGGAATAACAAAAATTCCGACAAAGTCAAATTTTAATAAAACAAAGCCTTTTGTTGGGGTTGATGAGGGCTTTTGGCATTTTATTTGTAATGGTAAACCCAAAGTCTCTGCGGAAATTTGGCTTTGTCGAAATCTTCGTTATTTGATCACTATGTTTATGTCTTAATTGATCGGACTATTAATATCGCTGTTACATCCTCGTTTGATGCGTATGGTACAGATGGAGATATTAGTATGAAACGCTCCTACTTAATCCTTTAAAGTATTAACTGCTTTGTCATTGATTTCATTTGAGTCGTGTAGTATCTTCTTTTATTACAGTTTTTTAAGTATTGATATGGCTCTAATGAGGCATATATTTAACATCAAGCATTGTATCCTTGTTTGTCGTTTTTAATATAATTGCTATTAAGTTAAGGAAAATAACCTTCGTAATAACCATATTTAGATTTAATCATTGTTAAATATAACATTTCATACGAAAGAAAATTATACGGGTACGCTATGGTAAGAAAAACTTTTAATACGGTGTTACTTTGTTCATGTGTGTATAGGGTTCTTCGATAAGTTTAGAGAAAAAAGTTATAACTTGTCATTGTTCGTCTGCTGTCTGACTATTGCTATCGTAATCGATACAAATATCAGTGGATTGTACGAAAACGTGTTTCCAATTTTCAACTGAAAACCAAAAATAAAACTTTGAACAATAGCAAATGTCCTGAATATCGCCACAACGTGAGATAATCCAGTAAATCCAGTTACCAGTTTCAAGCCTTCGTCGTAATAGACTCAGACCGCTAACAAAATGGGCCTCGCTTATCGAAACCAACCCAATATAATTGAAACGATATCTATTTGAAACGATACAATCAACTTTATGGGTACACCAATCACAATAGAAGGGACAGCACAGGAATCACTATATGTACATATTGTATAAATTGTAAATGGTTTTATGTAGAGTATTTTATGGAATGATGGATGGAACGAAGGATACTTATTTAGAAGAAGCAAACAATTCACGTTGTCCAAGCAGAAGAAATACCTTCCAGTCTCTTGGTTCCTCTTGAATTATAATTTTCTGAAAAAAATATACATACTTATAAATAAGTTTAATTACTCTAGAGAAAATCCCCCCGGTTGAAGGAGCATCTAGCAATCTATGCGAGCAGTGGGACATTAAGATAGTAGCTAATTGAGCACAATAATTAACTACGTATCTGTATATTTACATAAAGAGTTTAATTAAAAGCACAATATAGTAGTAATTAATAAATTTATCCACAGAAAATTCGGTACAAGGTACGTTAGTTAACTCAGTAGTCGAACTGCACCTGTGGCCACCGCAAACAAATTGGACGCCACTCACTAACATCCGCCTGATCTAACATTTCTGCTTACAATTACACTGACTAATGCGGGTCCCAGAATGATAGCTAAGGGTTTGATTTATACGTAAACCTTATATTTAGGTATGTTTTAACGGTCATGAGTGTAAATGCGACTATATCGGAAAGGTTTTCGATATAATTTTTATAATTTTGTATTAAAATTTTGTTTTAATGCCAAAAACTGTTATCACTTAAGTAAAAAAATTCTTTCAAGTTAAAGAAGAATATATTTCATTACAGTGAATTCCCTTGATCTACACCTATTAATTTTTGCATGAATATCCCAAACATATTTTGGGTAAATAGTAATATAAGTCATTAGCCTTAATATCCTCTATGATTTCGTGTTATTCCATTTCGGTACCACGAAAATAAACTAGAACCACAATTATATTTTTAATCAAATTGAATGCAAATATCATTTGCAGATTAAGGAACCTACAGTACAGTTACCTATAGTATAATTGTACATTTATTACAATGACAAATTTTGAACTTACCACAAACAAATTGGTCGGTGCTTAGCGACATCCGCCCAATGCACAATTTCTGCTTACAATTTCACTGACTAATAGCAGTTGTGCTGCGTGACTAATGTAAGGGGTTCTAAGTTAGTCCGGGGTAGCATCGTCTGTAAACGATCTAAAGTCTTTTATTATATCTGTGGTCGTACAAAAGCTGCTGCGAGCGGTAATAAACAATTAAAATTAGGAGGTGTTTCGGTGGATGGCACATAAAATTTTCTTTTCTAAAAAATATTGGGACCGATTGGGATTGGGATGTTTAGCTATAAAGTATAGAAAATATTAATTTCTATTATATAGTAAACTAAACAACATTAAAAAATAAAATTGGTTTATTATTGACGTAAAAATATCACAAAAAATTACTTTAAGCCTTTTTAAGTCACAAACTTTTCACTTCGCTCCACTTTACTCCACACTACTCCTTCCACACTACTACATTTAACGTAACTACTAATCAATAGGTGCAAGCTATGGGTACTCCATGTCGAACTTGATATAACTACGAAGTTAATCTAATTAATACTTTGCTAGGAACGGGCACCGGCCGCAAACTAATTGGGTGCCAGTCGCTAACATCCGCCCTATCTACTATTTCGGCTCACAATTCCACTGACTAATCGCGTAGACTCCAGCGGTTGCTAACGTCAATTTGACTTCGCTATGAGACTTTCGAGCGATCGGATAGTTGTGCCAATTTGTGTTTGTGGAATTAGAACTATGAAGTTGGGATATAATTACTGTGTAACTTGTCTCAATAATGACGTTAATCCAAAGCGGCTTTCCAGAGCTTGGAAAATATATTTTTGATATAGAATCAGTAGATTCGACCAGACACGTATCACCGGTACACTTATATCTAGAAAGAAGCTGTTCCTGTGTTTTTGAGGTTACTGAGGCGACAATCTTAGTCATCAAGAGTGGCAACGTATGTGTGATTATAAAAGATTAAAAAATACAAGTACCATACACAAGCCTTCCATACATGGATTGACATCTAGTTCAATGTATCCTAACTCTTTTCTCACTTCTATGCGAACTTTTGAATCCGCATGTAAAAGATATATTAAAATCCAATAGATATCAATAAAGTTCTCATACTTCGCCTGAAATAAAAATAGCCATTAGCGGTCAAGTCTCGACCATCTACTGCCGCCCGACGGTGTTTAACTTTTAAAATCAATCACAATCTTCAACTGGAGTACATGAGCGCTTCAATTCTCATTACGTAACATCAATATCAAGTTTTCATCTATAGTTTTCTAATAGTTGAAACTACATCCGTCTTAATATGTGCCCTAAATGGATTTCTTAATGCGAATAAACATTTCTTTATCAGCAAGGGTTAACTGGTTAAGTTCGCTCTTTGTAACCACTAGGGTTACAATCAAGTTTAAATAAATAAATAAAATAAGTTTTCATATTTCGTGTGTAAATCTACAAATAAACAAATAAATTGTGCCGATATCAAATTAAATGCCAATGGCATCCACATTATTAAATGTAATCTGAAAACATAATAGAAAAGGGATTTACCCAAAACCGAAAAGTGAATATTATTGCGTGATAATATTCAAATTATTGTTGATGCAAACATTATGCGGTCGGGTCGCGGTTTTAAATATCTTGTATGAAGTGGTTAGATTTGCAATTTTATTAGCCTTATTGTAACGTTGCATTTTAAGTCAGAAATTACCATTGCAGTTTCAACTGTTTAATATTTAGGTACCCTTGATACGCGAGTGCTACTCCACAGTAAGCTTTTTAGGTCAAATAAGCATACTTTTTTGAAGTAAAATTAAGCTTTTGGTGAATTTAATACTACGTGAATTTGAGAAACAATAGATACCCGCAACATCTCCGGCTATATTTTGAATAATACCTAAGAGAAAGAAAGACAGGAAACGTAGTTTCTATTTCAATGTCATCGTTAATTTCTTTTAATTTTATTCTTAAGCTCATATTAATCTTATAATTATGCAATTCTGCTCTTTAAAATGGGGCCTGTATTGTAAAACACATCAAGACATTATTAAGTAGCTAGTTATATACACATCCTCCAGCAATCAGTATTGGAGCAGCGTGGAGGACTATCTACGCTCTAGGTTTCCACAAGATACAGGAAGAAACACTTACCCAGCTACAGGACATCAAAGGCATAATAGCCTATATTTACAGATAATGTTAAAATATGAAATATCTGCCTTGTATGGGACATCATAAATATGAAATATGTGCCTTGTACGGGTAAATTAAGACGTAGTAAACGAGCAGTCGACCAGTATGGTATGAGTATCTATAATCAAGATACTCATACCATACTGGTGGTACCCAGATTAGAGTCCTATCTGAGGTCCGCTACACATGCTTGTTAGCTGAAGACTAAGTCGAAATGCATCGAATACCTTACCTACTTTTATGAAACCGGAACACAGCATTTTAATTTTCAAACCTTATTTTATTGGTAACGTTGTACAATACGTGGGTAGTGTAATAACATTTCCTATTGTATTCTTCTGTACTTCTGTGAGTTCAGTGCTACTCGGGTTGCCTTAATGTCATTATGAGCTACGCCGAGGGACATTTTATCACAAATATTTTTAGTTGATAAATTGCATTTGTAGATGTAGACTTATATTCTGTTGTTATGAGGATATTCTTGCTGTAGCTTGTTGTTGTGGGGTATTGTGGGATATTGTGCGGAGTATTGAACGTGTTGTCTTGATTTCACGTATTTAATTTGATGTTTTATCAGTTTGGATGGAATAAAAATGTCGTTTGATAGTAAACGTTGCTTATTACGTATGCATTGATTTATTATGTGTGTCACTTTTTTCTTATTTACTTTACCAATAAATGATCAATATGTAATGTGCCTTCCTTCGACAATTTATGCTTATGAAAAGATCGTAATTAAATTTCGATCTTTAGTACGTAAAAAATGTATACATTAATTATCATCAGATATTATAATGTAGTGTTTAATAATGTAAGACCTTTTTAGTTTCCACTTTGTGTGTTGAACTACTTGTAACGAACTTGTAGTTCGAGTGCGGTGGCATTTCAGCCACACTTATTTATCACTGAAAAGCATTGCAAGGGAAACACATTTGTTGCAAGTACATTGTACGTACGTTTCTTACTTTAAATTAAAACAGAAACCAACTTCAACCGCACGTAAATTACACGTTTTTCATACTTTTTTCTTGTGTACGAGTAGTCTCCAAGCACCCTTGAGCAAAGTTTAATATGGTATTCTTTGTAGTCTTCCGTTTCAAAGTCCAGGACATTTTATGTTAGCCGTGTTAGCTTAATGCTGTGAAACCCCAGGAGACATCTTTCACTTGGCGTTACTTGAAGCTGATATTTTGAAGCTAGTGTTTTATCACTGGATTATAGATATTTATCTGTTCTCATAAATTGTAACTATAGAAACTTTCCGTTGTATAATTCTTAACCTTTTACTTGAGTACTTGGGTATTTTTGACATGGTGATAATTAAATAGATACATTTTTATTTGGAAAGGTTGTGGAACTAACTAAAAACTAAAGGTTGTGGTATAGTTTGACCACTGCCACAACCATTATAAATGTGGAGTAATTCTGCGTTTCTGTGGAAACCTGGATGACGACAGACACATGAGAAAACGCATTTGTAGCTTCAGGTAGAACCTGTTTTCTATGGATATAGTCAAACATGTTTAACAGTGGGTGGGTGGGTGTTAGTAAGCAGATTTCGCAATTCGAGGAACACACCGTATTTGATTGCAACTTTATCCTGTAACATTGTATGAGCTAAATTAACTTTGTACTTGGTAAAATTGCACCCGCGGGAAGATATTAAATCTACAATAAATATTATACTTTATAACTAAAAGTTTACATCTGGGTCAAGATTGTGTATAATGAGCAAAGGAGTGAAGCTTCGCTTTGTAATTTTTTACAAAATTTTACTTACATAATATTTGACGCTTTATACTTTTTCGATTAAGAATCTATTTCTAGAATGTGTTTAATTTGTGTTAATATATACTTATAGTCCTACATGTAGCGTCGTAATGAGTTAAATCAAGTAAATAATATAGAATTTGGTGGACGCACAGCCGTGCGTCTAGATTTAAAGTTTTTCGCAAATTTTCGTTATTTTCCCTTCGATAAAGGTATGTTTATGATCTGTTACTCCACAAGCCAGTGTTGGTCATGTCCTTTCCACTCACGCGAATGCATCATTTTTTTAAACGTTCATACTCGTAAGATACGAGCATATAAGCTCTAATTATTTGTCAAGCTTAGCAGTCTATCCATCTATCATACATACATATTTTACCATTCAGTAATGAAAGTATTACATAAATCTACTATAAAAGTTGTTAATAATCATCAATCAATATGAAAAGCTAGTTAAAAGGCGTCGTTACATTGTATGTTCTGAGTCAATAAAACATCTTAGCATGAGAATACTAGAACGAAGTTCTGTCCCTTGCCTCCAACAGTTACTAATCTTTACCTTACTGGAAAATGGTCATATAATTTAAAACATTCTGCAAATTTTAAGACCATTTCTTATTTCAGATTTTTTGCAGTGAGTCACAAAAACCCACATTTAGTACATTGCTCGTATGCTCCGCTGTTTAAATTCCACTTTTTCCTTGTCGCTACGTTTAACATATTTACGGCACATTTAGTTTCATTTAATCCTTTAAAACTTAAACTTTTTCTTTGCTCATGGTTTCTTAGGCAATGGTTTGAAAAAGTTTCAGGTGCATTACTGAGCAGTCTCACTGGAACGAAGTGAGTGACGAGCGACGAAAACTTTCTAAATATTTTCGAAAAATGCAAATACATCAAACGTATTATATTATTAGAACGTCTACAATTCGCTTCGTTAGTACTTTTTTACTTGTTAGTGGAGTGCATATTTTAAACGAAATTTCTTCCGAGGCACGCGAAATTCTTTTGCATAAGAATATCTAAGGAAAATGAAAAAAGATATCTCTTTCAAAGCCGGCGATAAATTTGGCAACTCTAGTGTGGCTGATGTATGTTACAAGATATAGCTTACGTAGTAACTATTTATTAATCTGTGATATAGCGTATTGCATATGGAGGCATACATCATGGTGGCCTCATATATTTACAATTACGATTATTATAAAATTACAGTAGAAAAATATCTAATGTCAAATGATCATTAATTGACATTTTGATAATTATTAGAGAACTTGTCCTTCTTTTCAGGCGGAAAAGCGATGCAATACTAAAGCGAAAATGCTAAGAGGAACTTCACAAGTTACAAAATAAATAATTCATTTTTACACTGTCTCGCTTATTGTTGGTAATAAAACCGGTACTTCAAAGAACTTGTAGCGGAAATATCAATGTTTCAACTACTTTAACTAAAGGGTTATTTTATTTTGTTGTAAAGTTGCTGCAGTGTCTTTTTACTGGACTGCGGAGAGTAACGTTTTTTAGGTTCCATACCCAAAGGGTAAAAACGGAACCCTATTACTAAGACTTCGCTGTCTGTCCGTCTGTCACAGGGGCACCGGAACCGTAACGAATCGAAACCGTTTGCCCCAACGCCATCAATTTTTGTGTGACATAATTAGTTATGTCACATAACTAGTATGTGACATAACTAATTATGTCACTTACTAGTTATGTAGAAACACCATGTAGCAGTCGTTCTTTCTCTTTCACTCCCTTATTTTGTATACTCGGAATTAGGAACCAAATACATCGGAATAAGGATTTTTACATCGGAATTAGGGTTTTCTGACTCGGTTCATATTCATTTTAAATACACATTTAAATCAATCATAAAATGTCGAATCTATTTCAAGAGTACAGATAATAAAGCTTGTGATAAAATTATCTACTTCCTTATTAAGCCGTAGTAAATGCTTCATATTTGACGGTCTTTCTAGTTTTGGTGAAAATACCGCGGAAATCGGTGACTTTACCTTACATACCTTTAAAGTTAATTATTGTTTGCCAGTCGGGTTTTTGTTTTTAATTATGCTTTTGTAGATAAATTTAGGATATCTATATTTTCATTTAGTTTAGTGCAGTTCCAGTTGAGTATGATGATAATTGTTATTGCGGTCAGTAGTATGATTGCAATTATTTAGCTTAAATATAATTGTTGTGTTATTATTCTCTGCTTATAGGGTTGGAATTAAATCCAATAACCACAGTACTATTGTTTATCTATTATAACTTGTATGAGCCGAAAGTGATACAAAATTGTTTGCGATGTCCCATTGGACAAAAGCATGTATCAACCATTGTCGATACATGCTTTTGTCGACCAAGATAAGTAAAAAATATCCAGTTTCAGACAAGTAACATAAAACTATTACTGAAATGTCAATTTGACCGGGGATAAACTGATAAACCTCTGTATGTAAGATTAGGAGAGCAACGGTCACGTCATGGTTTTTTTTTTGTAATATATGAGTAGCAGACGAGCATGCAGTCCACCTGATGGTAAGTGGCTACTGCTGCCCATGGACATCTGTTATCAATCCCAGATAGGATTACATATTCCTTCCTGAGGTCGACCACAGATGCGACGCTACCCTTGAGGACTAAGCTGGAACGCCTCGGAAAGTCTGTCACCCTTGTCTTCAAAACGGAACACAGCAGCGCCTAACACTGCTGTTATTAGGTAGAAATAGGTGTGGCGGTGGTGCCGCCAGAGTCGAACCACAAACGGTTCTACCACCTTCAAACCAAGGTTTACCGTAACGGTTGTTTTGAACTTGTGTTATTTATAAATTCTTGTTCAATTTTAATTTAGTGATATGTAAAGGCCTTAGGGTTATATTAGATCTGTAGATCTTCGCTACTTTTTTATTTTTACTGCGGTATTAAGAACTCATGTAAGTTACATATAGAGATATCATATGATACGGCAGAGTTGATTGACACGAGGCATTCCAACTTAGCCTTTAATAAGACTACACATGCATATTTGGCTGACGTTAGGTAGTTCTAGTTCCACTGAGGGTTGATTAAGATGATCACGGATGATGCCAGTAACCAAATATCATCAGGTGGAACGCAACGGCATAAAGTATAATAAGTAGTTACAATAACCATTACTGCAGTTTTACTCGTATGAAGAACAGTGCAAAGTTTTGGTTGAATAGGAATTAAATTAGACTACCTCCCAAACATTTTTATAGTTAAGGCACGGAAGAACTTTTAAGATAAAAAATGGCATAAAGAACACCGGCAGGAATTATGCAAAGCGCGCACGTAGCTGACGCTCAGCGCGTCCAGGCATACATAAGTGAGGAAATAACTTAGGATATCCTGAATAGCCGCTCGAGATAGTTTTAGTATGTTGAGTTGTGACAAATTGATCGCAATGTAGCTGGGTTTTTAATGACGTTGATGAAGCCATGGAAAGTTATCTAATGGTAAATGGTAATGTAAGAGTGCATTTTTGCCTGAAAAAGATTTTGATGCAAATATAATTATGTTGTGTGTATCAGAATAATTTAAGTGTGCAAAATGTGAAGAAAATGGTAAACAAAAAAATATCAAGATAAACAACATCGAAAAATAAAATTAATTTAAAATGCCTTTCATAGATGGATGGTATAATGGTATTGGAGGATTCGTATTTGCAACATTTATGTAAGAAAAAATATGTCATTAAAAGATGCATTGGTAATGATGAGAAAAAAGATAAATTCGTTGAGTATGTTCCCGGATCTTCTATCAGTTAAAATCGTTTTCTACGTCAGTAGTAATATAAGAAAATCTATTTTATATTAATTATCAATTATGAGTGTCCTCGTAGACACAAAAATATACAATTAATTAATTAATAAATAAATTCAATGAAATAGCATTTAATTTTATGAAAGTAATATATTAACGTACCCTTAAAGTAGTTTCTAATCCACAATGTTGATGATTAGTGTACCGTACAATCGAATAACAAGTTTAGCGAGGCAGGTGTAAGATCTAGTGAGTTCAGTAGTCACAGGTCGTTGGGTATTATGCAAAGCGCTCACGTCACTGAAGCCTCAACGCGACTGGGCATGCATAATTGAGGAGATAACTTAAAAAACCCTGGAGAATAGATGTCTGCAATACATATATTTATGAAGAAAACATATCAGATATCAATGCTTTCAAGGTATTGTCAGACACGTAGATTAAACTATATCTAGTAGTTTTAAATATAGGAGTAGCAGACGAGCATGCTGTCCACCTGATAAGTGGCTACTGCCGCCCATGGACATCTATAATCAACCTCAGATAGGATCAGATATTCCTACCTGAGGTCGGCCACAGATGCACCGCTACTCCTGAGGACTAAGCTGGAACGCCTCGGAAAAGTATGTCTCCCTTACCACACCCTTCAAACCAGAACACAGCAGTGCTTAACACTGCTATTATAAGGCGGAAATAGGTATGGCGGTGGTGCCGCCGGAGTCGAACCACAAAGTGTTCTACCACCTTTAGATTGATGTAGTATAAAGATTTACTGAATATTAGTTTAGTGTTATTTTAAAAAACATTCCATTCCCACATTGACGCAATTGAACAAGGTTTAGAAGATGAATTGATACAACATTAAGTTATTTCCTGGATGTCTTCATAATTTTATATTGGAAAAGAGAAATATTATACATACAGTTCGGTGGTTCCATATTGCTCCGATCAGATTAATCTAATATTTATTCGTGAAACTGATACAAAATATCGCAAAGCTCCGCATAAATGAATACAAATAGGTAATAACGCCGGTAATCTGCTGGGAATACATTACAATACAAAACTTTTCAACTTTAAAACTTTGAAATACTCGTAGTTTTCACATGAATATTTTACAACATTTCTGTTGACAAATGTCATTTTTTATTCATATCGCATTCGAAAAAGTCCAAAAGCTTATTTCGTAGAACATTTTTTGAATCCGCAATATTTCTAAGTTACAAAACTTTGAGATATGATGTGTGTTCTAACTTTTAAGACAATTACGATTCTAGTGAGCTCGTAGTCTATTCAAGTTAGAATATTCTACAGATGAAGTCACGGGCAAAAAGTTATGTACAGTCAGCTCCTAAAGTAGATGCAACAGATTAAGATTTCAAAAACAGTAATATACTCGTACACGCAAGTGCTCATAAGTAGCAAAACACAAGTAGCACCATAATTAGATGAACATCGTAAAGTTTCAAAAGTACAGAACAGAGACATATCATATAAGTAAAGTTTTCCGAAGTCGGGTGCCAAGTTCACATAGCCTATAAGTGACGTTAGTCATTTTGGACATAGGTGTCGGTGTTCTGCTAGGTACTTTTGACGTGATAGTGTTTGTCTAATTTTGACGTTTTACGATGTTCATCTAGTTATGACACTAGTGGTGTTTACCTATTTATGAACGCTTTATTGTATTTTTGAAATCTTGTTTTGCTGATATATTTATAGTGCTGACTGTATATATTTGCATGCTCCGTTTATTAAACGCTCCTCAGATATCGAAATCTTTTATGTAAAACAGCAAGGCGTGTGTGACAGCTAATATTTCATTCATAACTCATATGAGTTTGTTGAAATAGGTTTTGTAACTTAGTATCTCTATATAACAAGTGTTATACTACGTGTTCGGTTGATAAATGTGTGTTTTATTCCTTTATATTCTGTTGTTGTTTTAAGAATGGTAGATTTTTTGTAGTTCAACTACAGCATCAATACCCATTTCTGTTTACGAAAGGAGATGTAAAACTATGGTATGGCGTTTTACAGGGTATGCTAAGCAGATTGTTTTTTGGTCGGCTACTAGCAAGTACAAAAAAGCGTTCTTATGTGTTATCTGTGATACAGTATCTCGGATTTTACGTGTAGTCTTGAGAACAGACACTGGGGAGGTATTAATGGCTGAAAATCCAACGGCGTTGCTTCCACGGCACCGGGTACCTTTCGAAGGGTTCCGTCTTGTCATTTACAAAGAGGTAAACCACAAAAATTACCTGATAGGAAAAAAGAAAGAAGCCAGGGCAAGTAGAAAAAACAATATAGAAAAAATGGAAATGTTTCCAGTTTGAAAACATTACAATGACATAACGCAAGAATAGCAAGGGGGATATAATCCTTAGTTCGCTATCCTAAGAAGAATATTATGTTAACAAAAATCTATAAATCGTGTATATTTATAATACAATGGCAAACGTTTTTTATTATTTTTAATAAAAGTCTAATACATCTTAAAGTTAAGTTGAAAATTATGCGGATCTCCCCCGAACAGGGTAACAATGATACTCTAAAACGTAGCTTGATTTTCCACAATATAAGAACTCTATTCATCCCATTGTAAGTTGTTTAATGTTCTCGGCTATGTGACTTGCTAAAATGTTTCAGGGTGTTTGCAAAATTGTTTCCAGTCGGCAATTTTGAGTTTTGTTACTATAGCTTTTTATATTATGACTGACTGGACATCATTATAATTGAATTAATATTCTCCCTTCACTCGAGGTCATTAGTGATATAGAGAGAAGAGCCAACTATCCTATATAGGTCAATCAAAATGTCCTAATTATAGTATTTTTTTTGTATAATATGGGAGTAGCAGACGAGCATGCAGTCCACCTGATTGCAAGTGGCTACTGCTGCTCATGGACATCTATCTGTAATCAACCCCAGATAGGATTAGACATTCCTCCATGAGTTTGGCCACAAAAGCAGCGCTACCCTTGAGGATTAAGCTGGAACGCCTCAATAAAATATATCTCCCTTACCACACCCTTCAAACGTTAAACGCTGCTAGGTTATGCGTTTAACACTGCTGTTTTTGTAGAAATAGGCACGGCGGTAGTGCCGCCGGAGTTGAACCACAAAGAGTTCTACCACCTTTTATAGATAACTTGCCATCACTGGTTATCCATTAAGAGACCAATGCTTAAGATCGCATAGTGTATTATGTACTTACCTTAGCAAAAGGGCATACAGTTAAGTTATAGTCAAACAAAACATGTGCATGACGTTAAAACAGTTGTGCCAATGTCTGCATACGCAAGAAGCACAGTTTCCTTTTGAAAATATTTTATTTCAAAATCACTGCAATATCCGAAACTAAACAAGATTGCCTCGTTCATATATCGTTAAGCAGTGTGATAGAATTATATGTAGAGAAAATTGAATTAAGAATGAAACCCCTAGACAAAATATGCAGATATGCAAAGGAAAGTAACTGGAATATTAAAGGCGTCATTAGCGAGATTTATAATGTTATTACAGTGTAAGTTACCAAAGACGTCATCCAGACACATTATTTTGTCTGGGGGAGGAATTAATTTTGTGTAGACGTTCAAAGAAAGTACTACATGGAGTTCTCTCAGATTTCGTCGTTATTCGGGTAATAAAACATGGGGTTTCGTTGAGTACATTCTACTTATTTTTTCCATTAGGCTAATGGAGATATTTGATGGTTTTAAAAGTGAATGATCTTTGTCTTGTGGAACACGCGAGCTCGATGGGGGTGAATGAAAGGGTCAGGGTGGTTTGATATATGATGGTATTTTTTACCGAATATGCAGTCCATATTATGATAATTGGTATCTGCTATCCACTGTTATCTGTATTGAAGTAGAGAACAGGAGGTACTATCTAAAGTCGATTGCAGGACATTTGTAAGCAATTCCAGGGATTCTGGGGCCGACCAGGGATGCGATGGACTATATATATATATATATATATAACTCGGCCTATTTTTAACGAGGAGAAATTCTCACGGATCCCCTTCTGCTCGGAGGAACAGAATGCCGGAATTTACTGAATATATTATAGGGTGGCGCAAAATTAATCATCCTATTTTATTTTTTGAATACCTTTTGTACTAAGGCAGCCTATATAATTATGTTAGTTTACTGTCGACATTGATATTTTAAGCAACTATATTTAAAATATTAATAAATTACTATTACCTTTTTAAGTAAAATAGATTCATCATCTAATTTTTTCTCCGTTATCCCAAGAGGGGTAGTTTAGATAACATAAATTACGGAGGAGCAAAATGAAAAGAATTCGTGCAAGATTTATATCCTGTTATATTATGAATTCTTATAAATCAACGGGCCTATGAGCTCTTCTTCTTTTTGATACGACACGACACGACACTGGCACCGCGACATAATAATATCTAAATAGACTCCGCAAGTGTACGTACTTCGTTTATTAAAAATAACTTTGCATATAAAGTAAGAGCATAGATATATTCATTTATAGATAAGACATGGTACAGTTTTTTTATATACTTAAACCCATTCAGTAATCATTATTTCGATATAAGTCACCGATATGTCTCGGCGTAAAATAGATTATTTGATTATTTATTTATCTCAGACCGATATCCCTATTTTAAATCTCTTCGCTCGGGAACCAAATCACTAAAACGTCCTGAGGACGTCACAGTAGGTAAAAATAACTGGCACGCTTTGTTTTATGCAGGTGGTGATAAATGCGCTATCTATTTAGATTTGTGTCTATGGCCGGTACTGAAAGAACTGACAGTTTTAGTATTGACGGCAGTAACGTTGACGTGTCGTGTCGTCCCAATAAAGAAGAGGCCTATCTCAAAATACATGTCAGAGACTAGAGAAGAGCTAAGCCTATTATAGCTAGAATATTATAATGGACCTTTTATCTACCTTTAGTGGAATGTAAAAGTTGATGAATAGGGTTAAGAACAATTTCTTTTTTTAAGATTATCATGTAGCTATTTTTAAGATTAGTGTGAGTTTTAAATAAATTTTAATTATGAACCTTAATTGAAGATTCGCTTCTAAGATTTTTGGGTGGCGTTTAATGTTAATTTATCGCGAATTTGAAAAGATATTGAAAGTAATAACGTCAGGAATACATAACATTTCATAAATCTGGTATGCGTGCGTTACTTCAACCCGGAGTATCCACTGCAAGATACTAATTTTTAGAACGCTATGCTACCTACTCGTATATGTGGTGACTTAAAATCACCCCATCTCATCATATTTTATATTTCTCGCAGGTGTTTTCGCACAATATTCTAGGCTTTCGATCTAATTCAAATTTCCCAACACGATACCTGGGCTGAAGACCGAGCGCGTGACTCTACATTAACAATATACGGCTCTACATCCACTTTTTAGTAGCCCGCGTCGGCAAGGATATTTTAACGAAAAAAATGGGTATTAAGCATAGTTTTTCGTTAAATTTCAAATCATGCAACTGAGTTTCGTCGTGACCACGATCCATGGAACTGGTTGAGATATCGACAATAAAGATATGAAAACCGCATTATTAATTAAACCTACCTACAACATATAGATATAGATAGCGCGTAGAAACGCGTTATCTACATAACATAATACCAGACGAGCATGCAGTCCAAATGGTGGCTGGCTACTGCCGCCCATGGACATTATATCCTTCCTGAGGTCGGTCACAGATGCGCTGACTTCTGAGGACTAAGCTGTAATGCTTCGGAAATGTTTGCCTCGTGACACACCAGAAAGTAACCCTTAATACTGCTGCAATAAGGCAGAAATAGTGATGTGGCGGAGATGCCGTCCGCGTGGATCGAGTTCTACTCGTACCACCTTCAAAATATTAACAGATCAAAAGACTATAATATAATATGATCTATCACCATAAAGGTGCAAACCATATTAAACTAGGATCAACATTGTTTACTTAATTTATCAAACAGAGAGCAAAAACACTACTTGGCACTTTCCACACCAATAATTCACACTAACACTGTTGTTTTTGGTTTAAGGATTTATACAAACAAACAAATGTAGAGAGGAAGTGTGGGGTAGGGTTTAGTGTATTTATATTGTTTGTGTGAACATGTAGAAAATAGTGTGAAGTATATTGATTAATATATATAAACTATATAAGTAACTGAACTGTCTAAAATACCTACCTAAAGCGCTGTGTTTAACCGCACTGGGGCAGCGTGATAGCAAAAAAAGTCTTTTCCTGGAAAAATGCCTTGCCCAATAGTGAGAATTTACATGGTATAGTATATTCGTCTCGTGCTTTGCGACTCCTCTCAAGATGGGACGGGTTTAGGCAACAGTCCATCGCGCTGGCCAAGTTCATAGTAAAAAAAAATAACTTGTGTTTATTTATAGATACAAGTAGAAGTGTGTCTATAGACACATGTCAGATACAAGTCTAAACAGATTACATTATAAATGTTACATAAAAGCGTATGTTGAAATTTTCACAAAGTTATCTTCGAGAAATTCGGTGAAAGCAAAATTTTCAAAGGTTTTGCTCATTAACTTAGTTTGTAAATTCAAGCTGGGCTCACACAGTGTGTAGAATACAGAATCTCATAGAAAAAGGTAAATGAGATACTTATTATAAGTTTCACGAACTAGTCTTGCGGCGCACTTGCTTACGAAGTTTTGAATTTTATATTTCGCGTTTTGACAAGTTAACGTTATTAAATTAAAGTTTTGTAGCTTCACGTGTACCGTGGAAGTCGTAAACATGTATTAACTTAAGATTTTTTTAATATGCTGTTATTTATTGTGATAAACATAATTCTAAAAGATACGCGCGAAAAAAAAACCCTTCCTTGGCAGTCGGGTAACAAGAATTAAGCTATAGGTATATATCATAAGCTAACATTATCTCTATCAAAAAGTATGTAACTTTTCAAAAAGTTTCCTTATAAATAATCTACGTGAGTAAAGAACCTTCCTAATGAGATCTTAAGGTTAAGAATCTTTCGCGAAGTGCTCCGAAGTTCTTAAAAAAATGTTTAAAGCGCTCTCCTTCAAAGCATTTAAAGTCGATGCATTAGGGATTCTCCTAGTATTGAAAATGCTACTTCGCTATCTATATAGAGTATCTTGTACTTACTTGATCACCTTTTAAACCCTCGTAGGTATTGGGGCGATCCAAATGTTAGTCAAGATTTGGATACACGATACATGGTGATCGATTCTTTAGGTTTTTTTTTGTTAAGTTCGACAAATTTTACATCCTTTGTCCTTGCAAATATTAAAATGCAAACGATTTCGAAACTTATGAATAGACGTACTAGAAAATAGCTATTGTAAATATACCGCTAACCAAACTGTTATGTTAATATAAACTAAGTTGGATAGCCGAAGATCGTGATTAAAGACAAAATACTTGAAGGTGGTAGAACCCTTTGTGGTTCGACTCGGGCGGCACCACCGCCACATCTATTTCTACCTAATAACAGCAGTGTTAGGCGCTGCTGTGTTCCGGTTTGAAGGGTGTGGTAAGGGAAACAGACATTTCCGAGGCGTTCCAGATTAGTCCTCAGGGGTAGCGGTGCATCTGTGGCCGACCTCAGGTAGGAATATCTAATCTTATCTGGGATTGATTACAGATGTCCATGGGCGGCAGTAGCCACTTACCATCAGGTGGACTGCATGCTCGTCTGCTACTCCTATATTATAAAAATAAATACTTCCATAGAAATGCTATAATAAAGAAATATTACTAAAATAAATGTAGCATGTAACTTGAGATGATTTAGTTACTTGACCTGGAATTGCGGTGGAAGGGAAGTTAAACTTCGTTATGACTTCTTACTGCCTTCCTTCATTTGCAAGTTTTCGTCATAAACTACTAATGTTATCAAGCTGTTGGGAAATACGGGTGTCTATATAGTATTCGCGTAAATATAAATGACGAGCTTTTGCCCGCGGCTTCGCTCGCGTTACGAAGTAATATTATTAACTAAGAAGATTTATACAAACTTTCATCCCCTATTTTATCCCCTTGGGGTAGAATTGATCAAAATTCTTTCGTAGCGGAAGCCTACGTCATAACATCTACCTGCATGCCAAATTTCAGCCCGATCCGTCCAGTGGTTTGGGCTGTGCGTTGATAGATCACAATGTCAGTCAGCCACCTTTGAGTTATATATATTTAGATGTGATTATAAAGACAGTAAGGTGTAATTAGTAGTAACTTAACTCTATAACATCCATATGTATTGACAGAATAATAAATATCTACGTTTTTTGTTATCGAAGGGGAAACCTTCAAAAAGTACCCGGTGTCGTGGACACGACACAGAGTTATGTGGAATTCTTATTGCACTAAAACCCCCCGGTGGCCGTCCTCGGCTCTGGGTAAAAGACTCTGGGATCTCCAAAGGAACGCAACAGGAGTCCTCTTAGTGCGTTGCTCCGTCGGGCTTCGCCCAGATGAGCACGACGCTCGTCACACTGTCTGGTGTGCACGACGGTATGCGACCACACATACCGCCGTCCATCCCGAGGTAGCTGGCCGGTCGGTTCGAGCTTCCATTCTTGCACCCGCAATTTCCTGTATACTGCACGATGCTCCTCAATACACACTTGGGTTATGCTGTCACAATTATTCCTCCTAACGTGTCAAAAGAAGCGCAGCTTCGAAAGCAACTACAAAAGAAATTATAAAAAAAGAAGACGACAGTCCCAATGTCCCTCAGGTTCCTTTTAAATTCACACATCTGAGGCGTGCAGCATTGCCTAAAGAATTACCCTCAGACAAGATGAATAATGTAGCGGAAAAATAATGAGCCCGTGTCTCTCTTGCAAGGCAGCTGTCGCCGTGTCAGATTATATTGGCGAGTTTAATAGAAGCGAGTATTCACTTAGGGTGGTGACAGACTCACGTTTTTCGATTGCGTAGAAGTGACGCTGATTAACGACGTGTCATGATTTGTTGACTGTGGAGTTTGTGGCTAATTGTAGTTATTGTTTTGTACTCTTTCTCACAATTAGTAGCGTAAGTAAATATTGATGACTTGAGTTGTTAAAAACTTAACTAAACGAGTTATTGATAAAGAACTGTAGGTAGTTCCACTGTAGGTAGTAGGTTCCATATTGTAATTTACAATTGAAATTTAATCAAAAATAGTTTAAAGTAAGTAACACTGTAAAAAAAATCGTTAAGAAGCAGAAGTGCAGTAGCTTTTTTAAAAGTTTTGTTTATTTACGTTATTGTTAATTATTATTTTTTCGCATTTTAATTAAATGCTTATTATTAAAAAAAAAAAATAGAAATTGAAGAAGTGTAAAGACTATAGATTATAAACGACTATAGATCTACAATTTTTAAGGACATTATGAGCAATAAAATTCGCAGAAAAATTTCCAGAGCAAATTCTAGGTGACTCGCAAGAATTTAGTTTCGCGATAACATTTCTCTAATGTGCCGCCTCCCTTAGGGGATTCAGAGGCGTTAATTAAGTTAGGCAACTTGTTCGATGCTATGACAGGAGCACTAACTTTGATATGTGACTTTGTAGTACAAAGATGGGTTGGAAAATTGGGAGAACGCGAGTTATGAAAGGAATAGAGTTTCGAACTGTGGAAAGCACTTTGACTTTTGATTTGGGAGTTGTATGTCGCTAGTGATCGGTGTAAGTTTTATAAGATAGTTATATAGGGTGTTGGAGTAGCTCTACGTATACATAATTAAAAAAAAAAAGAGATTTTATGACAAAAATAATTAAACCGACTGTTTAAAACCATAGCCCCTGTTACTGCAGTTGACAAATCCAACGGCACCTTACGTATTAAAATCTGTTAGGTTAGTTTTGGGCTGTACAGCGAGCCAATGAATGAGATATACGTACACCTATACGCTCTAAAACCTGGATCTCTAAAATGTTGGATAAAAATTAATAAAAATAAATTATAACAGTAAAGATACTTTATTGATCAGATGTTTCAAATTGTGACAAGAGGCAAGAGTTTCTGATAGGTGAAAGATCTACATATAATACCCCAAAATATTTATAATAATCACGAATAAACCAAGGAACATTTGTAAAATCTATGAAGTTACATTTGACCACATAAAAAAAATGTTGGTCGTAAACCAATAAATATCGAAAAATAAAGAACATTGAAGGTTGTAGATAGACATTAGTCTTTTACAAAATTATTTCTTTAATCATAAGTAAAAACCATTGAGCATTAAAGTCGGAACCACTTAAAAAGTTAGAAGAAATCTTCATAATATTGAAATAAAGTCTTATCATTTGATTTAATTGAAGAAGAAATTTTCAAAAGAAGCATTTGAAGCAGTCCTCTCAAATTTAAGACCAATTCGTCTCAAACAAGATTCTAGTTTGATTATTGTTTAAAGTTCAGTGCCTTGAAAAGCGTCCATTTTCTTAAGCGTCCTTTTAAAATTTCTTTTACAACTTTTGAAACTTGACTTTTGAATAAAACTTTTATACTGCACTTCAAAGTTCCTATATTGAATTTGTCTGGACTGGGTTTAATATTAGATTCAAAATGACATTGTCTAATTCCGTTTAAAATCGAAGTTGGTAGAACCCTTTGTGGTTCGACTCCGGCGACACCACCGCCACACTTATTTCTGCCTAATAACAGCAGTATTAGGCGCTGCTGTGTTCCGTTTTGAAGGGTGTGGTAAGGAAGACATAGTTTTCCGAGGAGTTTCAGCTTAGTCCTCAGGGGTAGCGCGGCATCTTGGCCGATCTCAGGCAGGATTATCTAATCCTATCTGAGGTTGATTACAGATGTCCATGGGCGGCAGTAACCACTTACCATCAGGTGGACTGCATGCTCGTCTGCAACTCCTACATCTACAGACATCGTATGTCTCAGTCACGACCTGTGGCAAAAATGTATAGATAAATATGAATTTATCTAATACTACACGTTCAATGTTTGTCTTTATTCCGTCGATCTATTGGCAACGGAATTAGAAAAAATGTTTTGTGGATATTTTTAAATAGTTAATCACATTAACCATTATGTATTCGGAATCATAATTTTTATTAAATATTTTTCAAAAAAACTTGAAGATAGTTGAGTTAAGAAAGAAAGAAAGAATATAGCAGATTTACGTCCAAAAAAATTTAATTACTCTCTTACAAAGCAACCTTAAGAAGAATATAAAATTCAGTTGAATAAAAAGGTTAAAAACGGCAACTCTATTAAGAGCTGGCAGTTGATAACTGAATTTTATTAAGTTCTCCGCGCAGAGGTCCCTCGGGTGAGCCGATGTCAGATTCTTTCTGTTCCACCACATAGTTCTCTTAATTCTTCCCTCGGCTTAAGGGCCTTACACAAATGCAAATGCAGTTATGGTATGGAGAATATGAATAAGTTATATTGATGAATTGCAGAGTTGGTTGTGTAATGGGCTTTATGTTAATATGTTTAATTATATCAAAAAGGTGCTAGATTTCTGTGTGGTTTGACTGCAGTGATATAACAACTTTAATAATTTTTAAGTCAATTTGGTGGCGTGATTATGTAAAAAATGCAACTATTGGATAATTGATATTGAATATTCAGAAGAGTGCCTTTTTATTTAATACTATTTGAAGTGACGTTTTATTGAAATACCTAATTAAATTTTTAGGAACAGCTTACTTTTGAAATTAATAATCAATCTGTCCATTTTTTACCTACCAAAAATCTAATTTTGATGCTTTTAGTAGATAGAAAATATTAAATGTTAATTTTTGACAGGAAAAACATCGGGCAAATTATATATTTTGTTAAATTGATCATTGCCAAGCCATGTGAATAAAATTGATACGTTAAAAATACACCGAAACTTCGGACAAAACTATAGATTGCATGCATACAACGTAAAAATGTGTTGTACATACGTCTAGGAAAGTAATGCTCAGCTTCATTTTATTTTCTTTGAGTACTGAACAAATCTTATTACATTACACACGAATACACATGGTCAGTATCGATCAACACTTAGATCAAAATACAAATCTGCAAATCTGTTGGGCTTTGTGTCCCTATGTTGCCATTTTCAGGGATTAAATTCAGTTCAGCGTAGATTTTATAGTCGGTGTAAAATGTTTCCAATCTGTAGTTGCGTACCGTATATTTGGATTTTTATATAAATTAGACTCTGACTGTCGGCGAATTGAAAATATTCCAAAATTGTTTTTGAGGCTTGGATTAGAGTTATTCACTGCCACGACCGAACAAGTCCAACGACACGTTCCAATAATAGCATATTAAAATCTGACAAGCCGTTTGGGCTGCAATGCGAGACAAAAAATGTGAGATATATACATACATACATGCACACGTTCGAAAAACCTTATTATCTGGATTCGGGTAAAAATATGGTAAAAGATTGATACCGAAACATATAGTTTAACTACAGTTCATGCGACAATTATGCCAATGAGCACTTTTGTAACTATCAAAATTAAAAATAATTTGTCTTTTCAAGACTTTTTGCAATAATTTAAAGTTCCACTAATTTAACGGCTTGGTTGTGTCAAAAAATTAAGATTGATAATTTTTCCTTCTCTAATTTTAATACTTCAGGGTATAATGACAATAACGTTAAATAAATAATAGATCTTTCTTTCTTTTTTTTATTTTTAATTTTATTCGTCTGTACAAAATAATGTTAGGTAACAATTTATATTAAACAATTGTTTTTATGTTCACATGTACTCGTATCTTAGATAAGGGTCATATGGATTTTTCCGGTATATTTGCTTAATTTGATTGATCCAGAATTCGAGCTGTCTTCAGTGTAGTGTGAGGGTGAAAGGGTGGAGGTAAGCATGTCATGAAAAGGGTAGCCTTTGTGGCAAATTTGTAAGCGTCCACTTAAAGTGAGGGAAATGGAAAGGTTTCTACCGGAGCATAAAACTCTGGAAAAATATAGGGCAAGTGTATGTGTAAGGGTTCTCAATTCATTCGTGAATTTGTAATACGTATACAGTTGTTCGGGTGGAAAATATGATAATATGGAATGTTTGTAATGAGTGTTTGTTTCTGCTTATGTGTAATATATCAAAGTAAGCATAAAATACCGTTTTCTTTAAATAAGTCGTTTCATTTACAAAGGGTTGAGGCTTTGATGAAGTCAGAAAGAAAAGTTAGGGAAACATTTAACCCAAGTTGACTGTTAACCCGTACCTACCTTTATTTATTTATTTATTTAATCTTTATGAACCTTACAGAAATGTAAAGGCACAAAGGCTGACTTAATGCTATATAGCATTCTCTGCCAGTCAACCTTCGGGTAGTGAGAAAGACAACGATGGCGGCATAAAGAAAATAATATAATACAATTAATATATATATATATATATATACAATAAATATTTATTATCTAATTTAATAACGTACATTGGAGCAACTGATAAATAAAATACATAGATAACTCACCATTTGGAATTTGAGTGAAGCAACAAGGTTAAGAATAACATATAAACGGAGTGAAAGAAGAAAACGAAAATAAGTACTTAGTAAAAAACCAAAAAAAACACATTGATTTAACAGCAAAGTGATTGAAGTAATATTGAATAAACTGCAATGTCATAAAAATTCAGTATTCCAACTAAAATGAATTCCTCGAGCGCAATCTATTGCATAGTCGTAATTTTAAAGGAGATTTATTGAAATCGCTGCAACGGTTCTAGAAAAATCGCTGGACATTAATGGAAGGAAAAAGAAAAGCATTGAACTCAAAAGTTCGTTCTAAGTAAGGTTTTTGTTTCAACGGAATCGAGAAGCGAGTGGCTGTCTGATATTGATAATGAAAAATAATTGTGATTTGAAATTTCATGTTAAATTTCTTTAGAATTGGGTACCACTATTAGTAGTATTGTGAAGGATTTATCTATTTATCTATCCGATATTATTAATGTTATTATTATTAGAATTTAATGTAGAGCAAAGATCCTTTTTAGGGTTCCGTATACAAATCGTAAAAATGTAAACCTGACACTAACAATATGACAGAGCGTCAGGCAGCCAGAAGGACAGACAGCGGAGGCTTAGTAATAGGGTTACGTTTTCATAAAATATTTGTACGAAACCCTCAGTGCGTGAGTCAAAGAGAAATACAAAAAAATATATTATAAGCCATCCTCTGATGTTTAGTCTTCATTAAAAACACATTATTTTTTAAAAACCTTTAATAAATCATTAAACATTAATTTATGTAAACACAATTAATTCAGTTTTTGAACTACTATAATAGTGTAAAATCTGAAAGTCGATAAATAATATGGTAATTCAATTGTAATTAATAGATATTTATGTCAATTTTCAACTCTTGGAATCTACATTATGCAATGTTTATTATTTTTTAGTGTCGACAACTTCAATTCGTAGGAAATTGAAAAACTTTTTAGGTATAAATGAATGAATCATGAAAAAACTTTACTTTCCGAGTCCATTTTGAATGTGGTCTTTAAAATTGGTGAATTTTATAGAGTTTGTATTTGCTTCACTTTTTAATTTGAAAATTTAATAGGAAGCGCGCAGTTTTACCGCCTGTGACCCGCATGCAAAGCTTAAAAATAAAAGGTTTCATTAATTAAGCATCTTCTTGGACCTTTTAGTTTACTTCCAGCATAATAAAATGATTCATAACGCAGTCTTATTGTTTGAAAGAATAAAGTTATAAAAATATTACGTAAATATGTTCCACGTTTTTTATTCAACGTGGTGTGTGCTACGTCGAATTAATTATGCTGGCAAAAGTATTAATTATGCAGGTTTCCCATGATTGGGGATATTATGGATGGATGTGGGACCAGCTCGCATCGACGCACCGTGGGAAGAGCATCGTCTGTGGCAGCGAGGAGCTCGTAGCCTTACGTCAGATCTGCGAGGATATTTAAAGGTGAGTTGCGAACTCTCTCTTTGCATTTAGTATAAGAAATAAGTGATCACTTTCTGTAACGATGAAGAAACGGCGAAGAAAGGAATGCCGACATTAGAGAGTTTTTTAAAATGTTCTCCAAGGTAGGTATGTAATTGTACCAATTCGCATTTGGCCAGTGTGGTGAACTGTAGACTTTTCCTTTTTTACTCTCGGAGAAGACCCGTGCCCAGCAGTGCGTTAATAAAGGGTTGACGACGACTTTACATTTTTATATATGATACTAAGAATAACATAATGATCGCGTCGTTGATAGAGCGTTAATCGTCCTTGGCCGTCCGTAGTCGTTAGACGTCTATGCATGAATTCGTAAAACTACGGACCGTGGGAAGCCGCCATTATAAACATCGATTGCGAGAATTATCAACATACTGGTTACGAACATAAATAAAGAAGTTATCAACATAAACATACTAGTGGCATATTCCATCTCCAATTAGGTTAAAAGCCCGGCTGAAGCGGAGCACACCTCACTTGCGGCATATTTTTTCAGGTGTCTTGTGCCAAAAAGAAATGCTATATGGTTCTTCCAACTCGAAGATTTTTTAATATACGCTGAAAGCTTTTATTTTTAGTTTTTTTTCAACCGCGTTGAATGCTTGGCGATATTTTGTATGTTGATATTTTTTAACCTTCCACGAAGTAAAGTTAAATTATACAGTGTTTCAAGAAATTCGTAGCTTTATTTTGCTTACTTTTGTGATTTTGTTACTTAAGGATTAATAATTCGTTAGGGCGATGCATACCACATAATTTTTGCCTAATATCAGTAGCTTATACTGTAGTGTTCTAGTCTGATTGGGGTAATACAGACTAATTTATACGATATTCGAACGACGTCCTTAGTGGTAGTCACTTACCATTAAGGCGTTTGCTAAATACTTTTTATTCCGTGTTCATACATACAGTCGTCATGTTGGTCTGAGCTGATAGTCGACCAGTAAGATTTAGATAATGCTCCGAGTCTGTATGTGCACTTATCGTTGTGTGGAGCTGGAGTGTAAGACACTCATTGTTTGTAGAGTGCATTCTAATGTAACACCTTGAAAAATAAGATGTTTGTACTGAGATGTTTTACATTATCAAACACGTATATGCACAAACAGTAAAGACATTTAAATAAAACGCAATGATGCTACCTCTATCTACAGTTATAGCCCCACAATAGGATTTTTTCTATATCATGCGGGTCGTGAACACAACACAATATGCAAGGACGAACATAAAAACATTTAGATCCAGAAAATAAATGTAAATGCATCATTTACATATCTGTCTGGCCGGGTATGGAACCCGGAATACACTGCGTGTCCTATCGGTAGTGGTATGGTTTATCTATATGCCTTTTTTTTGTTTACGAGGGGGAAACCTTCAAAAGGTACCCGACGACGTGGGAGCGACGCCGGGTTATGTGGGATTTTTACTGCACTAAAACCCCCCCGGTGGCCGTCCTCAACGCTTGTTGGAGAACTCCGGGATCTCCGAGGGAACACAACCGGAGTCCTCCAAGCGCGATGCCTCGATCGGGCTCTGCCCTGGGGAGCACTTTTGGCTCCTCCCACAGCATCTGGTGTTTACGACGGTATGCGTACACATACCGTCGTCCTTCCCGGGGTTGCTTGCTGGATGGTTCGAGCTCCCACTCTTGCCGCCCGCAACCTCGGAAGCCCCCTTTTAGTCACCTCTTACGACAGGCAGGGGATATCGTAGCCCTATTCTATTCCCGAGACTACAGGGACTTATCTATATGCCTAGGAAGTTGGTACCAAATTCAGAACCCGGTATTGGGTGCTGTTACCTTTGGTAGATACTAATTATTAGAACAGATGTTCCATGTTTTAATACAGATACCATTCCGATATTGGCTTCTTACATTAATAAATCATGATTTAGTAACAATAAGTAGTTACAACTGTAATACATTACAAGTTACAAGTGATAGGATTGTCCATAAATTACAATTTAACTTTAATAATGATAACAATATGGCCGACCTCGTAAATTACGCGCCATTTGGACTGACTTACATGAATTGGTTTGACAATCTTGAGCTTATAAGGTCAAAGTACTTCATTCCACTAATATGCTAACTAGGTAAATAAAATTGTATCTACATATTTAACCGACTTCAAAAAGGAGGAGGTTATCAATTCGGCCGGTATCTTTTTTTAAATGTATGTACACGAATTACTCCGCCGTTAGTGGACCGATTTTAATAATTATTTTTTTATTGTATAGAGACGAGCTGGAAGTTGGTCCCATTTAAATATGGTTAGGATCCATCGACGGGTTCTGGAGAAAATGAGAGAAACTCCTCCACCCATGTAAATATAACAGCCATAACTTCACTGTTTATGAACCTATTTTAATGCCTTTCATTTCGTGTGTGTACAATTGCTACAAGTTGGTCCAATTTAAATATGATGATGATCAAAGCGGGTTCTGGAGACAAAATATGTAACTCCTCAACCGATGGGTATAATTGAGTTTTGTTTGAAGATATTTGGCGTAGGTTCTAATGAAATTGCAAAACCAGTTTATCATTGACTATTTAAGGGTCTGATAATGTGGCTCGGAGACAAAATATGTAACTCCTCAACCGATGGGAATAATTGAGTTGTGTTTGAAGATATTTGGTGTAGGTTCTAATGAAATTACAAAGCCAGTTCATCATTGACTATTTAAGGGTCTGATAATGTGGCTCGGAGACAAAATATGTAACTCCTCAACCGATGGGAATAATTGAGTTGTGTTTGAAGATATTTGGTGTAGGTTCTAATGAAATTACAAAGCCAGTTCATCATTGACTATTTAAGGGTCTGATAATGTGGCTCGGAGACAAAATATGTAACTCCTCAACCGATGGGAATAATTAAGTTGAGTTTGAAGATATTTGGTGTAGGTTCTAATGAAATTGCAAAGCCAGTTCATCATTACTATTTTAAGGGTCTGATAATGTAGCTCGGAGACAAAATATGTAACTCCTCAACCGATGGGAATAATTGAGTTGACTTTGAAGATATTTGGTGTAGGTTCTAATGAAATTGCTAAGCCAGTTCATCATTGACTATTTAAGGGTTTGATAATGTGGCTCGGAGTCAAAATATGTAACTCCTCAACCGACGGGAATAATTAAGTTGTGTTTGAAGATATTTGGTGTAGGTTCTAATGAAATTACAAAGCCAGTTCATCATTGACTATTTAAGGGTCTGATAATGTGGCTCGGAGACAAAATATGTAACTCCTCAACCGATGGGAATAATTGAGTTGTGTTTGAAGATATTTGGTGTAGGCTCTAATGAAATTGCAAAGCCAGTTCATCATTGACCATTTAAGCGTTTGATAATGTGGCTCGGAGACAAAGTATGTAACTCCTCAACCGATGGGAATAATTGAGTTGTGTTTGAAGAAATTTGGTGTAGGTTCTAATGAAATTGCAAAGCCAGTTCGTCATTGACTATTTAGTTAGGTTAGGTTGGAACATATAAGACAATATAAAACTAAGCGAGCAGGGCGCGGCAGCGCCCTGCGAGCGGGCTGTTCCAATCAATGTAAATTCAGACCTTACCTTCATTTATGATCACGTTTATATAATTTTATATTGTATTAATATAAATGTTAGTATGTCATCACTAAAAAGGGTGAAAAAATTTTTTTAACAAAAAATACAACCGACTTCTATGTCACTACAAAGTAAAAAATAATTGAAATAAATGTTGGTTTAGTACATATTTCTGAAGTCGGCGCTCATATTAGACACGCTGTTTACATCGTTATCCAACGAAATATATTGAGCGCCGACTTAAATATATAATATTAAAAATTAAAAGAAAAAATACAAATTGTAGCGTAGTGTGTAGTGTTGCATCTAGATGAAATAAAAGGGATTGTTGTAATGATCCAGGCCTTCTTACTTAGTGGATTTTCTTCGCACCCAGTAGTACCAGCTACAAAAGTAAAGCTGAAAAACAACGCACTGCTTAAACCGGTATATATTTTTTATAATATTATTATAGGAGTAGCAGACGAGCATGTTGTCCACCTGTTAGTAAATGATTACTGCCTCCGATGGACATCTCTAATCAACCCTCCGCCGCGGGAAAGTATGTCTCCCTTACCACACCCATCGAATCGAAACACAGCACCGCTTAACACTACTGTTATGAGGTAGAAATAGGTGCCGGCGGAGTCGAACCACAAAGGATTCTATCACTTTCAACCTGTGTTTTTTTTTACGAGGGGAAACCTTCAAAAGGTACCCGACGACCGGGAAGGACGACGGTATGCAACCACGCATACCGTCGTCCTTCCCGGGGTTGGTTGCTGGACGGTTCGAGCTACCACTCTTGCCGCCTGCAACCCCGGAAGGCCCCTTTTAGTTGCCTATTACTACAGGCAGGGTATACCGTAGCCCTATTCTATTCTCGTGACTACAGAGACAATCACTTGCAAATGTGAAAATTAATAAATGCACTTATAGCAGTATCCCCATCTATATGCACTAGAGTAAAAAAGGTTTTTACATCAAACATTACATCTCGGATTAAATTCCGATTTCATGGAATTAATTACTTCAGTCCCGTGTTGTAGGGTTTACAGATTCGTACTCGTACGATTATTGAAACCCAGACCTGTACAGTTATTAGTTATTCACTATATCATTGTAGCTAAACTTTAAGGCCAATTACTATAATATGATCAGTCTTTATAATAGACAATTCGTGAACATAAACGAAGCCGCCATTGTTGGGGTAAATAACCGCAATAATGAGACAAAATTGCTTTAACAGATTTGCCATTCGCTGTATAGTGGCAATAAATGAATTTCCGTTGCGCTATGAGCTTTCGGGAACGATTGAGCTTTCGAGCCAAATTGACCTGATTGTGCAATTATGACTGTTTCAAGTAGTAAATGGAGTAAATTTGACGGTAGCATAATTTTACGATTGGCTAAAAAATTTACTTCTTTACAAGAATTACAATCGTTTTAAATTTGTACAACTCCATCTGTAATTTGGATGAGGAGCTAGGATGGTGAAGTGGGAAGAATAAAATGTTATCTTTATTTTTCTGTATGAAGCATACGAGTTTATTGTTTTAACTTTAAGCTGAAATAATAGCCTAATTAAGGAATAAATGATTTGTCATTACCGCTCTTATAATGATAGAAATGTTTCAGAAAAACTGATGGTGGTTCTTAAAGTAATGTGATTTTTTAGTTTTTTTCATAAAATGTTTCTCAAATTTACATATGCTTTAGGATTTCGTTACTTTATGATTTTAGATTTTAGTATACTGGGAAAACAAATTACTGCTCTGCTCTAAGTCCGTACATACCAAGAAACTCGTACTACGGTACAATTTGCAGGAATTCCCGAGCTCCATACCCGCTTGTATATGCATGGAAGGCTCGAGTATACGACGATTAATGATTTTCTCAAGGAGATAGCTGTTAGACAACGCAGCTGGTGATTACATGAATTGTATGCTATGTTATTTGTATTTATCTTATTTTGTTTATATAACTTTATTATTATTTGTCTAACTATACTCGTTGAACTAGTAAATATAATTCGCTTGAGGAGCCTTTACCTTCACAATTATTTCAAGTGTTTTCTTACTTTGCGTATGATAAGTATCATAATCCTCAATAATGATGATGCATCTTTTCTCGACTTCAGCTAGAATCTATACTTTATAATTATGGAGTAAATTTTATAATGATGGTGACAGATGTTCATGAGCAATAGTAAACATTTAACATCTTGTTACTTATATAAAAAAAGCCCTCATTTACTCGATGTTGTTTACAATAGTCAAGCGTGCAGTTTACTAATAGTAAATAACAACTGCTGCCTAAGAACTTCTGTGTAACTTCCCACTCTCAGCAATATAAGTTTGATGTTGGTATTTCTTTACCGTTAAGGCAAGTGACAATTCATTTTCATTATAACTTATCAAAATGTCTAAACCAATAATGCCCTGGCAACGTTAGTCATCTTTTAACTACTAAACAAATGTCGTTACACGCTGCAGAAGCTAAGAAATAGTAACTCGATACTCCAGTCACGTTTTAAGGACGTTCGGACAGAGTATACCGATTAACTTCGGCGCGGAATGTAACCTGATTTACACTACGGGACAAAAGTTTGAAGGTTCTGTAAGTACTTATAGTTGGCTTAGCCACGAAGGACTCTTCAGTTTGAGGTCCAAGTTTGCAAAATTGATTATGATTTTAATTGAAACTTGTGTGAAAAATTAGTTCCTAAGAGATTTTCGTAATTTTATTAAAGACGTGTGCACTCTATCATCCTTATAATGAAGTAGGACTTAATATAAGAAAAGTGAGAGCGTTTTATTCTGGGTGGATCACATTAAAGAAACATATTTATTAATTACATTTCACGGTTAATATATCGGTCTGGTTATATTCTACATTATCATTAAAACTCCGTAGTTCTGGCACGTTCCGGCCAGTTCGATGCCTGGCCAGATAGACATTCAAATGATGATCCGATTTCTGTTTTAGGTCTGGTTTTTTTATGTTTTCGTGTTTGTTTATGTCCATACATAAGTACATAATTGCTGACGTATAAAAAGTAAAGTAAATATATAGCTTAATAACTGAAAATAAACAAGCCACGTTCTTTATTTGCGGTTTGTACGAGAAGACACTGATCAACTGCAACGTAGACGCCGTGGTATTGCGAGTGCAAGAGTGTGAAAGCTTCAGTAATTGGCACATAAGGCATTCCAACACTAATATCTATTTATCTCCTAACTTCAATACATAGAACATTATTACGTTCCATTAACTTTTAATACGGTTTGAAATATTTAAGGTTTAAAACAAAAGTTTTGAAATATTTAAGGAGTGTACCTGGAATCGACCACGGACACTTTGATTGAGAGCGATTGAATAATAATATGCACATTTCTTTGACATGCTCATTCATTTAAACGTGTAATAAAAAAAAATGAAATAAAAAACATTCCAGTTAAACAGGCTTTTCAGGGGGTAGCTATGCATCTGGCCGACCTTAAATAAGATTATTATGTTATCTAGGCTAGCAATTGGCTATATTGCATTTGGTGGATCGCAAGCTCGTTTCATATTTTAATATTATAAAAAAAAACAGCTAAATATACTTATGAGAAATTAGGTCCTGTTTTTAACACGCTTTTATTAGCTTGGGTTGTATGTATGTATATAACTAAGTAACGGTTTTTTTGAACACGATTTCTATTCACTTTGAACGTTCAGTTTCATCAGAAGTTCATGGCAAAGTTACAAGATTGCAACAATTATTACTTTTTAGTTGCAATAACTGTTATAGCGTAATTTTTAGTTTTGAATAATAATGTTCCCTATAAGTAAAATTTTCTAAAACATATCTATAATGCCCTCTTGTAGAATGTTTTTTAGGATTCCGTACTCAAAGGGTAAAACGGACACCTCCGCTGTCTGTTCGTGTGCCACAGAGCTCTTATCTAACCGTAATAGATAGACACTTAATTTTTTTACAGCGGATGCATAATGGTGGCCGCTATAACAACAAGTACTAAAAATTAATAAAATAAATATAGTTTAAAAAACTAAAAAACACGCTTTTATGATAAAATGAACTAAAAAGTAGAAAATAATTTTCAATCTAGGAGTCAATTATAGAGTAAATAGTATAACCGTGAAAAAGTGTGGGGCGCTTTTCGAAAACTGATAAATGGAGGACACCACGCTTTTTTCACAATTATACTATTTACTGTTCCTTAATTGATTCCTAGATTAAAAATTATTATGTAAAGACTTTGAACACATCTGCGCGGTTCCATTACGGAAGATAGAAATACTTAACACAATGCATAGGAAAATTTTATTTTGTCTCCCACCGCACGTCTGACACACTTTATGTGTACAGCTTTAACCTTTGTTCATTAAAAATAGCAGATAGTTTTTCATAAAATTATTACAAACAAAAGCATTAAACGATGATATAGTAAAGGTGCTAGCTTAGGAGTTTCTTATTATCATCGAGTTACGTGCTACGTGCCCAGAAGATCAGAGGAGACAGCGATTAACTGCAACATGTTGTCGTCTGTGATTTACACTCTCAACGGGAACCAGTATATATTTTTAGAAGCTAAAAGTTACAAGTACAATAACGTTTTAGCTCAATTTAAATTTTATTTATTACTAGCAATAACTAATTTTAAGAAAACACAAACGTAGCCCGTTTGTGTTTTCTTAAAATAGAAATATATCGAAGGATGTAGAAGACGTTAGTCAATTTTGAAGGCTTAGAAAATTTGAACAGCGTCAAATGTTGCTGTGTTCGTGTTTGACGGTGGTAGCGAGTACCTCCTACAGAAAATATTCTAACTTGGTCTTTAGGGGTACAAATGCGCCTGTGGTAATCAATGTAAATTCAGACCTTACCTTCATTTATGATCACGTTTATATAATTTTATATTGTATTAATATAAATGTTAGTATGTCATCACTAAAAAGGGTGAAAAAATTTTTTTAACAAAAAATACAACCGACTTCTATGTCACTACAAAGTAAAAAATAATTGAAATAAATGTTGGTTTAGTACATATTTCTGAAGTCGGCGCTCATATTAGACACGCTGTTTACATCGTTATCCAACGAAATATATTGAGCGCCGACTTAAATATATAATATTAAAAATTAAAAGAAAAAATACAAATTGTAGCGTAGTGTGTAGTGTTGCATCTAGATGAAATAAAAGGGATTGTTGTAATGATCCAGGCCTTCTTACTTAGTGGATTTTCTTCGCACCCAGTAGTACCAGCTACAAAAGTAAAGCTGAAAAACAACGCACTGCTTAAACCGGTATATATTTTTTATAATATTATTATAGGAGTAGCAGACGAGCATGTTGTCCACCTGTTAGTAAATGATTACTGCCTCCGATGGACATCTCTAATCAACCCTCCGCCGCGGGAAAGTATGTCTCCCTTACCACACCCATCGAATCGAAACACAGCACCGCTTAACACTACTGTTATGAGGTAGAAATAGGTGCCGGCGGAGTCGAACCACAAAGGATTCTATCACTTTCAACCTGTGTTTTTTTTTTACGAGGGGAAACCTTCAAAAGGTACCCGACGACCGGGAAGGACGACGGTATGCAACCACGCATACCGTCGTCCTTCCCGGGGTTGGTTGCTGGACGGTTCGAGCTACCACTCTTGCCGCCTGCAACCCCGGAAGGCCCCTTTTAGTTGCCTATTACTACAGGCAGGGTATACCGTAGCCCTATTCTATTCTCGTGACTACAGAGACAATCACTTGCAAATGTGAAAATTAATAAATGCACTTATAGCAGTATCCCCATCTATATGCACTAGAGTAAAAAAGGTTTTTACATCAAACATTACATCTCGGATTAAATTCCGATTTCATGGAATTAATTACTTCAGTCCCGTGTTGTAGGGTTAACAGATTCGTACTCGTACGATTATTGAAACCCAGACCTGTACAGTTATTAGTTATTCACTATATCATTGTAGCTAAACTTTAAGGCCAATTACTATAATATGATCAGTCTTTATAATAGACAATTCGTGAACATAAACGAAGCCGCCATTGTTGGGGTAAATAACCGCAATAATGAGACAAAATTGCTTTAACAGATTTGCCATTCGCTGTATAGTGGCAATAAATGAATTTCCGTTGCGCTATGAGCTTTCGGGAACGATTGAGCTTTCGAGCCAAATTGACCTGATTGTGCAATTATGACTGTTTCAAGTAGTAAATGGAGTAAATTTGACGGTAGCATAATTTTACGATTGGCTAAAAAATTTACTTCTTTACAAGAATTACAATCGTTTTAAATTTGTACAACTCCATCTGTAATTTGGATGAGGAGCTAGGATGGTGAAGTGGGAAGAATAAAATGTTATCTTTATTTTTCTGTATGAAGCATACGAGTTTATTGTTTTAACTTTAAGCTGAAATAATAGCCTAATTAAGGAATAAATGATTTGTCATTACCGCTCTTATAATGATAGAAATGTTTCAGAAAAACTGATGGTGGTTCTTAAAGTAATGTGATTTTTTAGTTTTTTTCATAAAATGTTTCTCAAATTTACATATGCTTTAGGATTTCGTTACTTTATGATTTTAGATTTTAGTATACTGGGAAAACAAATTACTGCTCTGCTCTAAGTCCGTACATACCAAGAAACTCGTACTACGGTACAATTTGCAGGAATTCCCGAGCTCCATACCCGCTTGTATATGCATGGAAGGCTCGAGTATACGACGATTAATGATTTTCTCAAGGAGATAGCTGTTAGACAACGCAGCTGGTGATTACATGAATTGTATGCTATGTTATTTGTATTTATCTTATTTTGTTTATATAACTTTATTATTATTTGTCTAACTATACTCGTTGAACTAGTAAATATAATTCGCTTGAGGAGCCTTTACCTTCACAATTATTTCAAGTGTTTTCTTACTTTGCGTATGATAAGTATCATAATCCTCAATAATGATGATGCATCTTTTCTCGACTTCAGCTAGAATCTATACTTTATAATTATGGAGTAAATTTTATAATGATGGTGACAGATGTTCATGAGCAATAGTAAACATTTAACATCTTGTTACTTATATAAAAAAAGCCCTCATTTACTCGATGTTGTTTACAATAGTCAAGCGTGCAGTTTACTAATAGTAAATAACAACTGCTGCCTAAGAACTTCTGTGTAACTTCCCACTCTCAGCAATATAAGTTTGATGTTGGTATTTCTTTACCGTTAAGGCAAGTGACAATTCATTTTCATTATAACTTATCAAAATGTCTAAACCAATAATGCCCTGGCAACGTTAGTCATCTTTTAACTACTAAACAAATGTCGTTACACGCTGCAGAAGCTAAGAAATAGTAACTCGATACTCCAGTCACGTTTTAAGGACGTTCGGACAGAGTATACCGATTAACTTCGGCGCGGAATGTAACCTGATTTACACTACGGGACAAAAGTTTGAAGGTTCTGTAAGTACTTATAGTTGGCTTAGCCACGAAGGACTCTTCAGTTTGAGGTCCAAGTTTGCAAAATTGATTATGATTTTAATTGAAACTTGTGTGAAAAATTAGTTCCTAAGAGATTTTCGTAATTTTATTAAAGACGTGTGCACTCTATCATCCTTATAAATGAAGTAGGACTTAATATAAGAAAAGTGAGAGCGTTTTATTCTGGGTGGATCACATTAAAGAAACATATTTATTAATTACATTTCACGGTTAATATATCGGTCTGGTTATATTCTACATTATCATTAAAACTCCGTAGTTCTGGCACGTTCCGGCCAGTTCGATGCCTGGCCAGATAGACATTCAAATGATGATCCGATTTCTGTTTTAGGTCTGGTTTTTTTATGTTTTCGTGTTTGTTTATGTCCATACATAAGTACATAATTGCTGACGTATAAAAAGTAAAGTAAATATATAGCTTAATAACTGAAAATAAACAAGCCACGTTCTTTATTTGCGGTTTGTACGAGAAGACACTGATCAACTGCAACGTAGACGCCGTGGTATTGCGAGTGCAAGAGTGTGAAAGCTTCAGTAATTGGCACATAAGGCATTCCAACACTAATATCTATTTATCTCCTAACTTCAATACATAGAACATTATTACGTTCCATTAACTTTTAATACGGTTTGAAATATTTAAGGTTTAAAACAAAAGTTTTGAAATATTTAAGGTGTGTACCTGGAATCGACCACGGACACTTTGATTGAGAGCGATTGAATAATAATATGCACATTTCTTTGACATGCTCATTCATTTAAACGTGTAATAAAAAAAAATGAAATAAAAAACATTCCAGTTAAACAGGCTTTTCAGGGGGTAGCTATGCATCTGGCCGACCTTAAATAAGATTATTATGTTATCTAGGCTAGCAATTGGCTATATTGCATTTGGTGGATCGCAAGCTCGTTTCATATTTTAATATTATAAAAAAAAACAGCTAAATATACTTATGAGAAATTAGGTCCTGTTTTTAACACGCTTTTATTAGCTTGGGTTGTATGTATGTATATAACTAAGTAACGGTTTTTTTGAACACGATTTCTATTCACTTTGAACGTTCAGTTTCATCAGAAGTTCATGGCAAAGTTACAAGATTGCAACAATTATTACTTTTTAGTTGCAATAACTGTTATAGCGTAATTTTTAGTTTTGAATAATAATGTTCCCTATAAGTAAAATTTTCTAAAACATATCTATAATGCCCTCTTGTAGAATGTTTTTTAGGATTCCGTACTCAAAGGGTAAAACGGACACCTCCGCTGTCTGTTCGTGTGCCACAGAGCTCTTATCTAACCGTAATAGATAGACACTTAATTTTTTTACAGCGGATGCATAATGGTGGCCGCTATAACAACAAGTACTAAAAATTAATAAAATAAATATAGTTTAAAAAACTAAAAAACACGCTTTTATGATAAAATGAACTAAAAAGTAGAAAATAATTTTCAATCTAGGAGTCAATTATAGAGTAAATAGTATAACCGTGAAAAAGTGTGGGGCGCTTTTCGAAAACTGATAAATGGAGGACACCACGCTTTTTTCACAATTATACTATTTACTGTTCCTTAATTGATTCCTAGATTAAAAATTATTATGTAAAGACTTTGAACACATCTGCGCGGTTCCATTACGGAAGATAGAAATACTTAACACAATGCATAGGAAAATTTTATTTTGTCTCCCACCGCACGTCTGACACACTTTATGTGTACAGCTTTAACCTTTGTTCATTAAAAATAGCAGATAGTTTTTCATAAAATTATTACAAACAAAAGCATTAAACGATGATATAGTAAAGGTGCTAGCTTAGGAGTTTCTTATTATCATCGAGTTACGTGCTACGTGCCCAGAAGATCAGAGGAGACAGCGATTAACTGCAACATGTTGTCGTCTGTGATTTACACTCTCAACGGGAACCAGTATATATTTTTAGAAGCTAAAAGTTACAAGTACAATAACGTTTTAGCTCAATTTAAATTTTATTTATTACTAGCAATAACTAATTTTAAGAAAACACAAACGTAGCCCGTTTGTGTTTTCTTAAAATAGAAATATATCGAAGGATGTAGAAGACGTTAGTCAATTTTGAAGGCTTAGAAAATTTGAACAGCGTCAAATGTTGCTGTGTTCGTGTTTGACGGTGGTAGCGAGTACCTCCTACAGAAAATATTCTAACTTGGTCTTTAGGGGTACAAATGCGCCTGTGGTCACCCTCTAGTAAACCATAATCTACATTGAAGTTAAATACACATATCTACGTGCGACAGTGTCCACTTAAGTGAATGTCAACCTCAATTCCTATATTATTATTTTTTAAATGTACAGGCTAAGGGTTAAGGCCGCTATGCATTGCCGCTGTATATAAATGTATCTATTAACTATACACTCTTCAAACCAGAACACCAAAGGTTATAGAACTCTCCGAATCGCCGAGGCATCTCTTTGTGCCTTATAACAGCACAGTAGTGACATTGATTAATTAATCTTCATGTCTTTTCAGATACGGTTCTAAAAATAAAGTACCTACTTCAGGGTACCTTCTCAAATTAAAGCTCTTTCAACTGTCCACTTCGCTTTTCAATGGACGTTCTGACTTAAAAGGAACCTATGAATGCGATTTGTAAATGAAATTCCTTTTAAATACTCCTAACGTTTTATTTCCATCTACCGTCTAAACGCTTGCTTTGTAACTGTATTGAAATAGTTAAGATTTTATGTTTGACTTTAAACGTTCCTTTTGCCTGGTACAATAGATATATGTAATGTAAAATATAAAGTAAACGTATCTTAATGAATCTTCTTAAACTACATTTTTGTATTTATACTTGTAACTTTATCATCATTATCATCATCATCAACCCATTGCTAGGCACGGGTCTCCTCTCAGAATGAGAAGGATTAGGCCATAGTCCACCGCGCTGGCCAAACTTCACATACATTTGATATTTTTTTGTATTTGTACTATATATGTACTTGTAAGTAATACATACTTACTTGTAGTTTGTCGGAAACAGTATTATTGATTCCTATGAATTTTTGTATTTAGATAATGTTTTCTCTCTATTTTTGTTTAGATTCTGATAGCTCTCTTAAAAACACGTGTATTCTCTATTCTTGCCAATGCATAAGTTTTTATAACGCCATCTAACGTGATCTAATACAAAAAATTTTTTCAAGCTCTCTTACAGTTCAGGAGATAGAGTCCTGTGACAGACTGACTAACGAACAGAACTTCGAGTTCGAAACCCCAAAAAGTGAAATAACATTAATAAATTAGTGTCTGAATATGTATATTTTTTCGGTTAAAGATAAAAGTTGTTTGCAGCAAAACAAATCACTAGAGAGCACTACTATTCATTGAATACAAAGTACACGCGCTACTCTTCCTAATTTGATCATACACACATCCAACTTCATTTCCCCTATACAAAGTAAAAGAAATACGAGTAGATACAAGTGCTTATCCCTTTAGCCTTGTGCTGGCTTCTAAAACCTTTTTTCGTGACCTCAATCTAAGTGGCGTTCGCTCGCGTCGAGTGGTCTCTAAGTGAAAACAAATGCGCTTGCCACTGCCGGGAAAAGTGATTTATTCAAATAAAACAAATACTAGTTTAAGTCAGACTAAAAATAATAGACTAAAATTCTACAACGAAATGTTTCAGGATACTAAAGTAGCCGAATTGTGTTGTTTACACGAATTAGGCTCGGAAAAATGTCAATTCAAATCATGATGATTGACTTTGGCATGAAGAAAATATCAGATGACTTAGAAAAATTAAAATACCATGAGTTCAGCGGGAAAATATAAATTGATGTGAGTAATATCTAGAATTGCGAGTGTTCCCCAAATTTGGTAAACGCACTATCGTGCGTCTAGATTTACTGATTTGGCATCAATCCGTCATAGCGTTGAAAGACACACATTGCGTTGCCCTTTAATGCAGTTTTTCACGAAGCTTCATCTTTTTATTTTTTGATCTAAGTCGTCTAACTCTCCAGAAGGTTTAAAATGGAGTTTGCTTGCAGTTAACGATATATTTTTAGCCTCTTTTAACTTCCCTCTAATACCGCTAAAGTACAGTACGTTTTTGTCGTGTTTCTTATAAAATGAATTACGGCTTTAAGAAGTTAATATTAAATAGCATAGCATAGAAAAAGCTAATTGAAACGAGCGTAATCGTATGATTTTTGTAGGTATTATTCATTTTACAAAAAGCAACGTCGAATGTTGTTGGAAAGATAGTAAATTGGGAAATATTCTCTAAGCATCGATATTATAAGCAGAATATTTTGTGGTTCGATCCTGAAAGCACGACCGCTACACCCATTATGCCTCAAATCAGCTGTGTTACGATTTAAAGGGTCTGTAAACTTATTCTTCAGATAAAGCAACACATCTGTGGCCGACGTAAGATAGGACTAAACTTATCTAGGGGTAGCCACTTACCATGTAGTGCACTGTATGCTTGTTAGCTACGACTGTATTATAAATACAAAAATACGGAACGCGGTAAACGATTTCGGTTTAACAAACATCTAATATGTATTTACTACTAACCCATACTGACTTCCACTAATTCACTTCACAGCAGCACTATGCCTCTCCCAGTTATCCCAGGGAGAGTCATGCCTAATAATAAAAGAATTGCTGCCAACAGAAAACCACAACTGTTAAACGAAAAAAAAATCTATAATCTTTACTGTCTTCCAATAATTTGCTTTGCAGCAGCGCTGTTAAATAAATACGCATTATACCTCTCCCAGTTATCCCAAGGAAAGACACATGCATAATAATAAAAATAATTGCTGCCAACAGAAAACCACAAACGTCAAACGAAAAAAGTCTCCTTAACATTCCGTGCTATTACAATTTCATTATACACATTCAGAAAAAAACTCGTCACAATTCGTAATTTTTGTTACCATTTCTGCATCTGTTGAGAAATGAATTCTCGCAATCTATTAAGAAACTCCGTTTACTTAGAATGTGGAAATGACAGTTCAACTGCACAACAACTCAGCTGGATTTGAATAATGAAATATTCAAGTTTGTATTCAAATGGCTTGCTTGTTTATTCCAAATTGTGGTGCGTTTTAAGTATATCATTTCAAGAAAACGCTTTATATATTTATAGCCTCACAATAGGATTTGGAATAAGACATATAAATGAATGCCCAGACCTAGGACAAAATTAAGGGCGTCAATTGCGAATCGGGAATAGATATAGTAGAAGTTTGTTTAGATGGCGTACTTTATGGGCCGTGGCTCTGTTATCTCTTGTAAACTAAACTTGGTTAGACATTACAAGCATGCTTATAGAATTATATCGTGGTATTGTAGGAACTATATTGGAAACCCCGATTTTTGTATTAACAGCCAGCTTTCAACCTTATTACTGAATTGATAGAAGCAGTGAAGATGCTGGAACTTCCTTGCGACTCGACCAGACATACTTTGGCCTTCACAACACCGAAGATGCTAGTGTAGCGCTATGAATGTATAAATAATATTTGCTACACGAAAAATATAATAATAAGCGGCCTTATATTTTATCTACCGCACGACCTCCATTTCCTTGTATCGTACGAAAGTTATACTATCTGTCCGGATAAAGTGCCGTAAAATGTATCACAACAAGTGACGTAAAGGCATACGCTTTTACGAGTCTGCGTCACGTCGTTCATGTTGTTAGCATTCGTCACGGTTTACGACTTTTGCGGAAATGATATGCTTATACGGTTAACCAAAAAATAATGTTTAATATTTCAGGTGAAATTCAGCGTGAATAAAAACAAATTTACTAGCAAATTTTCGTTTAAATATTGACATTTTAAAAAAGTTATAGTGAATTAAATGTACTTGTCACTTTTATTATATTTTTTGTCACTTCATTACCTCTCGTCATTTTTTACGACTTATACGGAAATATTATAATATATATATATATATATATATATATAGATATATATAGAAATAGTCTAGTTAAGTACATAACAATACATAATCTTTAAAGTGCGAATGTTTCATTCTTTACTTCTTTACTATTCATCCCGTTGTATTTTTACAAATTAACAACAAGAAACATGGTGGCGTAAATGCATCTATTATACATACTTTAATGAGCTTGCGGCATGTCTTTCAAATTGATAGCATTTGTCACTGTTTTGGAGATTTAGCCATAACCATTTTGCCAAGTTATGTTGTGTTTAAATGTTGAAATAAAACATTTTGTAAAATATTTGCTGGAATATAGATGTATCGCAGACGAAAAATACTGAAAATACAAGAGGCTAAAGAGACAAACAATAATATTTTAGATGAATATGTTTCTTAAGATATAATACAATAATATGAAGATAAAAGTTAAATGCTGAATTTCAATAAACATATTACAACTTCAATTGAGTGTTTATCCGGAGATGCTGTTTGTGCGATAAAACACGAAGCGAGCGCAGCTATGTCCTTTTATTGTCAACACCTGCTGTTTTCTTATAGTTTCTGTCTCAGTATTTATTTATCTACTGGAGACTGAAGTGAATGTAGTAGAAAACCTTACTATAATAAATAAGTCTGACAAAGATTATACAAAATAAAAATAAGAAAACTTAAATAATTATATACATTTTGTTTAATTATAAATAACTAGCCGTGCCCACGGTTACACCCGCGTATAAATATCCATTATCAAAAACGTATAATCGAAGGAATACTGGTAAATATAAAAGTATTACATTTTCTTGATATGCGTCATGCATTTGAAACTTTACTTAATGGCCTAGACAAGAATACAAAACATACATAATAACTTACGAATGCAAAGACTTGAAGATAGCTAAGCAGTGTGTTACTGGGGGAACTCCTGCTTTTAAAATCACTAATGAATGTCCCATATGAATTACTGCTTGCATCTCTAGGCAGGGGCGCATTTATACTAATTTAATAGCAGTGACAGTCTATATCGCAGTGAGTTCTAAGTACGAAGTACTAGGCTACTTGGTAGATAGGCATCTCCTTACGAAAAGGGACTTTATTTGGACAAATTACGCCAAGGCAGCTTTCACAGAAAGTTAATTTTTGCAACTTAAGCTTGGAACCATTACACTTCTATGTGATTAAAGATGCTCCATGGATAAAATTGTTCATATATGGATATAAAATTTAGTCTTATCACCTATTACATGACCTTTTTTTTTTGTTGACGAGGGGGAAACCTTCAAAAGGTATCCGACGCCATGGGAGTGACGCCAGGTTATGTGGGATTTTTACCGCACTAAAACCCCCCCCGGTGGCCGTCCTCAGCGTTTGGTGGAGAACTTCGGGATCTCCAACGGAACACAACCGGAGCAATTTACGCTCCTCTCACATCCCCTGGTGATTACAGCGATATGCGACCAGACAAACCGCTGTCCTTCCCGGGGTCGCTTGCTGGACGGTTTGAGCTCCCAATCTTGCCGCCCGCAACCCCGAAAGCCCCTTTTAGTCGCCTCTTACGACAGGCAGGGGATACCGTAGCCCTATTCTGGTCTCGGTACTACAGGGACAACCTATTACATGACCTACAAAACAGTTTTAATTCAGTATTCTCGAAAGAATTTGTTACGTTAAAACTTTTTTATCCTCAAAATGGACCGTTTTAAATCATTCCTCCCAACATCCTAAGATAAAAATTTGATTTTATAATGAGAAGGTCCCGTAGTCAGATCACGGGACATCGATAGCGATATTGTGTTTTAAGGAAGATCGATGCAAGGCGCGACACTAATGCGGGCATCAATCATAGTTTCCGGCAATACCTTATACTAACAACATTTACCTTTTATTATAGTTGTTATTTTATAATAATAAATGAAACCGGTAAAATTGTCTAATCATTATATTTTTATACGTACTTACAAAAGAATAAAAAACTTAGAAACCTATGATGCACGTAATGTAAAATGTTTAGAGGTTCACAAATAACTGTAACCTAAGGTTGTAATATAAAAACTAAATAAAAAACAATTATGTTCAACGAGAAAACATAAAAGCAACCAACGAATCAATTAAACGCAACGTAATCTAAAAAGTTATATAATTTAACTTGCATTTTATAAAGGGACTATTCAAACGACTCAAAGTTACCAAAGTATGAGAAGTTGATGCTATAATGAGGTTGTCCCGTAGTCAGATCACGGGACATCGATAGCGATATTGCGATTTAAGCGAGATAGATGCGAGGCGTGGCACTAATGCGGGCATCAATCATGGTTACCCCCTCTACCTTGTTCTATTTACTTACCTTGTAAGATAGTTAATTTAAATATTCAATAAAATTTTAAATTTCACGGCGAGACGTCCCAACTTGTCTTTGGGGGTAATACAATATTTGTCGCCGACCTCAGGTAGGATATTAATCATAACCGGGGTGGCAGTAGCCATTTATCATTAGACTTCAAGCTCGATGTATACGTCAATAAAATAAAAAAATATCCAGTAATATATACCTATGCAAAAAAATATAGTGGCCCGTGGCAAGTTTTTGCGATATTCTTGGTAGCATTTATTTTCATAAGTATTTCAGTGAATAGGCATACAGCAGCTCCATCCCCCAGCTATGGGTCACTGAAATGGAACGAAAAAAAAACATTATACCAGAGAAAAGGGGCAGAAAATACATGGTAGCGATGCTAATGCAGGCGTAAATCATAATTAGCTAGGTATATTCCATACTTTATCTTCATGAAACTCCGTGAAAGCTGCTATCTTTATTTAATTTTTGTTTAGCTGCCGACTTTATGGTCAACAGATAAAATTTTTTTACATCTGTATTTTTATATGTATGAGTTAATTTAGCCATAAATGTAATATAAGAAGCAAACGAGCTTGCAGTTCACTTTACGATAAGTATGTAAGCGATAGATAAAAAAATATATTTAAAAAATCATATTATTTATTTTATTTAAAATTTACTATCTGATATATTATGTACGTCTCATTTTACGTTCAATTTATTTTTACACTACATAGTTAAAATATACTTATATGTACATAACAAACGCAAATATGTGTTTCTCTTTATCTCAGTCGTACAGACTGACCGATAAAAGACTCAAGATTACCGTCTCATCATATTGTAAGTCTGCAGATTAGCTAGCTAAGATGACGAGTGGTTTTAACCATAGTACAACCACATAAACACTGCGGATATGAGGAAATCGGATTGTTATAGGTGTACCATAATATTTTGTTATCGTGATCGGAAGTTATACAGAATCGATGCTAATGCGCGCATCTATCATGATTATTCTGACGTGCCTATAATAATTCACACCTTGTGTTATGTACGGAAAAATGAACTTACATTTAATAACTTTACAAAAAAACACCACTGCATCTTTTATAATGGTAAGTATGTTCACTGCTTCATCATCGTCAACATAATTGTCCCACTGCTGGGCTCTGGTTGTCTGGTTTTCTATACACGGGACAGTGATTCACCATGTTGGTCAAGTGCAGATTGGTAGACAGATAATTATTTGAGAAGTTTATTAGTTACAGTAAGTGATCATTAAATTTTAATATGCACATATTTTGAAGAAGACGAGTCCTTGGGATTCGTACTCGGAACACGAAAGAGGTAATTAATTCCTAAATGTTATTATTACACTAAATTTATATTCTCTTGTGAATACAGTGAAAGCTAGACAGTTTATCTATTATAGTTTGTCTTGCTGGGTCATATTATCTTAATTACTTAATTCCAATTAATAGTCGATAGAGAAGACCTTGCGAATTTCAATTAGCTACGTCAAAAGCATCTCCTGACGTAAAGTGTTTTGGAAACGACTCGATCGGGCCGCAACCGAAGTGGTCCTAAACTAACAGACTTTGGAGAAACTATACTGTAGGGTTACCAACATCGAATTAGTATTGTCAGAATAAGTTAAAAATTCAAAGGGTTATTTTATGAGTAAACATTGAGAAGAAAAAAGTATTCATGCTCAAGTTATAAAAAATGTTACATAATTTTTAATTTATTATTAATTTTTTTGTCACCTTCGATCTTTTAACAATCTTTCTAACATGTATAGTTTAATGCTGTATATAATATTTTTTTTATAATACAGAAGTGGCAAACGAGCAAAGTTCACCTGATTGTGAGTGACAAATGCCGCCCATGGACGTCTGTAATCAACCCCAGACAAGATTACTAGTCCTACCTGAGGTCAGCCACAGATGCGTCGCTAACCCTGAGGATAAATTTGGCACGTCTCCGATAAGTATATCTTACGTATAAGACCCTTCAAATCGGAATACAGCAGTACTATGTACTCATCATCAACCCATTACTGACCTACTGCTGGGCACGGGTCTCCTCTCAGAATGAGACGGTTTAGGCCATAGTCCACCGCGACTCTGCGTTTGAACGCCAGACCGAGCAGCCCCGCCTGCTCGCGCTCTAAGTGTTCGCTAACCCAGATTTTTTGTCTGGCCTTTCGGCCGGTTCTCGACTACTCGATTTTTATCGGTAGCGGTCCGTGCTTTGTTTATTGCCAATTTATTGGGAATAAACAAAACTCACGTCCCGACGCGTTTGAGTTGGTGGATACCTAACGGTGCCAACGAAGCCAGCTAGCGTTGACCCGGTGCGCTTCTCAGACCTCTCGGCCTGAGAGAAACCGGCAGACCCGATCCCACTGCACTTGGGCTATCCCAAGGGTGACGGTAGCAGTTACTTTCCCTTAGGGGTAATTGCATTTCCCTCCCCCTCCCCGTTAGCTCCCTGCCTCGGCAGGGAGGCATCCCTGGTTACCATGGCCTACATGGTAACAGATAGGTTTTTCGAGGCTCTGTCCTCCCTCTTGAGCAAGGAGCTCAACCGCCCCATTGACGCTGTCAAACTCCGCTCCCTTTGCGAGCCCTTAAAGTCCGTAACGGATCCCCTGTCCGTTACCGACTCACCCGCATCCCCTGATGCCACCCCGAGACACGAGATGGACTTTGACGCCATCTCGTTAAAACGCCCCGCCTCCTCCGACGAATCGTCGGAGCACACCCTCATCACCGCCCCCTCCTCCGACGACGACCAGGGTTTCACCCCTGTCAAGTCGAGGAAGACCAAGAAACGACCGGTCAAACGCGTCGCTAAGGCGACAAGTGAGACTTCTTCCGAGGCCTCTATCGAAGCCACCCCAGCCCCAGCGGCCCCCGCTCTGGCCCCCGTGCCAAAAGCCTCCACTCTGGCCCCCGTGCCAAAAGCCTCCACCGAGCCCCAGAGCTCAACCCCCGCGACTAAGCCCGCCAAGCCAGCCACACGCTGCGAACCGGCACTTGCCAAGTGCAAACCGCCCCCACACATTTTCTTCAGAGATAAGTCGAAATGGTCCGACTTCTCTAAAACCCTAGTGGAAAAACAGATCCACTACACCAAGGCACGTAACCTTCGCGACTCTATTCGCGTTTCATGCCCCACCACCGAGGACTTCAGGAGCCTCATAAGGCTCCTAACTCACCTTCAACTCCCGTACCACACGTACGCTTTAGAAGAGGACCGCAAAATCAAAGCGGTCCTTAGGGGTCTCCCCTACGAGCTTCCCACCGACGAAATCCTAACGGATCTAGTCAACCAAGGGTTCCCCGTGGAAGGTGTACACAGTTGTACAACCGCAACGGGGTCAAATACCCTCTAGCCCTGGCCATTCTAGCCAAGACCCCGTCCTCCAAGGACATTTTCAAGGAGAAGGAGCTCACAATCTGTGGCCTTTCTGAGATCAAGGTGGAACCACCTAACAAGCGTGGCTACCCTGCCCAGTGCCACCGCTGCCAGCTTTACGGCCATGCAGCGGCGAACTGCACTGCCCCCCCAAGGTGCGTCAAGTGCCTAGAACCCCACGCCACACGTGAGTGCAAGAGAACTCGTGAAGACGAGTCCCCTCCTGCCTGCGTGCTATGCACCACTTCAGGGCACCCGGCTAACTATCGTGGCTGCCCTAAAGCCCGCGGCTAGGGGCCTCCAAAACCCCAACCGCTCCCATGAGTTGGAGGAAAGTCGCACCCGCGACCGCCCCACCAACCCCGGCCCCTAAGGCCACTCCCACTCCCCGTCCCACCCAAGACGCATCGGTAAGGGAACATATCATGTTCCTTAAGGACTGCGTTAAGGGCGTGAACCTCGACGAGATCATACTCGTCTCGCAAAAGATGCGTAACGCCAGCCAGGCGGAGCGCATCGCAATCTACTCTGAACACCTAGCGTTGTTCAAGTCCATTCAATGAGTAACGTTCATACTCAACCCCTTCATCCCGGTCGTCAAAAACCTAAAGGCGTCTCGCTTATCTCCTTCAATGCACGAGGTCTTAAGCCTTGCATTCCCGAACTCAAAGAGTTCGTCCGCAACAGGGATACCGACCTGTTGCTTGTTCAGGAAACTTTCCTCAAGCCCTCCCTTAAAGGCGTAAGTCTCCCCTCTTACGCGCTTGTACGTAATGACAGAGCCGACGACCGTCGTGGCGGAGGCACTGCCATCTACTACAAGAGATCCTTCCATTGCACCCCTCTGGAAACACCCAAGCTCACCAATATGGAAGCCACCATATGCAAATTAGGCATGACAGGACACCCGTCCCTGATCATAGCCTCAATTTACCTCCCCGCCAATAAAGCCCCTCTCCAAAGCGACTTGGAGGCCCTCCTCTCGCTCGGAGACTCTGTCGTACTATTTGGAGATTTCAATTGCAAACATACCGTTTGGAACAGTCGTCTGACTAACACCAACGGTAAGAAACTCTTAACCATCTCCCGCGCACTGGACTTTGATATCTTCTCTCCAACAGCGCCAACCCACTACCCCGATCGGGAAGATCAAGAACCCGACGTGCTGGATTTCGCCCTCCTTAAAGGCGTCGCGCTCAATACAAGAGCGATCGAAACACTGGACGATCTGGGCTCAGACCATCGTCCAGTCTCTCTACAGTTAGGTCCCTATGATCCAACTCCCCATACCTCCTCGAAAACCTTCACTAATTGGGAAGGGTACGAGAAATCTCTCACCTCGGCCATAGAGGCCCCCGATTCACCGTATACTATTCCCCCAGACTACCTTGTTAGCTCGGAGAAAATAGACAGTACGGTGAACTCATTCACCCAGCTAGTTCAGACTTCGCTTCATGACAACGCGAAGGTGGTAGAGGTCCCGAACCGCAAACTACCTCGCGAGGTCAGGAAGCTAATCCAAACTAAAAACGCAGCCCTCAGATGGGCCGCCAAGTATCCCACCCCTGTCCTTAGGAGGCGCGCTAACGCCCTCCAAAGGAAAGTCAGATCCCGGCTAGCCGAAATGAGGGATTCCAACTGGAACTCTCTCATGGAGGATATCCAACCTTCTCATAAGGCATTCTACAAAATCGCTAGACGATTTCGTACCGAAGCCTTCTCAAGCACTCCCCCTCTCACGCGTCCCGACGGCAGCATAGCCTTCGAAGACGCTGAGAAGGCCGAATGCTTCGCAGATAGCATCGCTGCGCAGTGCTCCCCCAGCACTCAACCGTGCGACCCTATCCACATTCACAAGGTGGAGGAGGAGGTCCTTAAAAAGATCTCTCTCCCTGTCACCTCTGCTCCCATTAAAATCACTACAGACGAGGTCCGGACCGTCATCCGCGGTTTGAAACCTCGTAAAGCCCCAGGTCCGGATGGTATCTCCAACCTGGCGCTCAAACACTTCCCCGAGCAGGCACTGACCCTTCTGGTCATTATCTTCAATGCCTGCCTCGAGCTCAGCTTCTTTCCAACAGCCTGGAAGACAGCAACAGTTATCGGTATTCCCAAGCCTGGGAAACCGAAACATATTCCCTCCAACCACCGCCCCATTAGCCTCCTCAATGCAATGGGCAAGGTTTTCGAACGGGTGATCCTCGTTCACATAAGAGGGCACCTCTTCCCAATAGATGCTCCCCCACTCATCATTCCTCACCAATTTGGCTTTCGCCTCCAGCACTCGTGCCCCCAACAAGTCCACCGCATTGTCGAGTACATCACAAGCGGGTTTTATCCAAGACGTAACAAGACACTAGCAGTCTTCTTCGACGTCGCCAAGGCTTTTGACAAAGTCTGGCATGGAGGACTGGTATACAAGCTATACCATTCTGGTCTTCCTGATCGCCTAGTCCGCATCGTGGCTTCCTACCTTCAGGACAGAACCTTCCGCTACAGGCACGAAGGTATCCTCTCTCCCCCACGCCCCGTAACAGCCGGAGTCCCTCAAGGCTCAGTGCTCGCTCCTACATTATTCATATCGTACTCCAACGATATTCCTATCCCCAAAAATGGGGTGCAGCTCTCACTCTTCGCCGATGACACCGCCCTTTACATCCAAGGGCAAAAGGAGTCATCTGTCCTCGCCAAACTCCAACGCTCGGTCAACGAGTTAGGAGATTGGTTTAGGAAATGGCGCATCGAAGTCAATGCGGAGAAAAGCTCCGCAATGCGCTTCGACCACAAACGCAGGCGCTTAAACAACCTGCCCTCCGTCAAATTACTTGGGGCCCCCATTCCATGGAGGCCCACAGTAAAATACCTAGGAGTTACCCTTGACCCGGGCCTCACCTTTAGACCCCACGTCTCTAAGGTCACCCATACCGCCCGCTCTTACATGAGCCGCCTCAACGCCATGATTGGCAGACACAGCAAGTTGTCAGCCAGGAATAAGCGAACGCTGTATAAGGTTTGCATTCGACCGGTGTTAACATACGCCTCTCCAGTCTTCGCTCACGCGAATCCCACCATCCTAGACAAACTCCAGGTCATACAAAATCTCTTTTGTCGTCGGGCACTTAATGCCCCCTGGTATGTCAGAAACGCTGACCTCCACCGCGACCTGGAGCTCGCTCCAATACAACAAGTCCTCAGACAATTCTCTGAAGCGTTCTTTGACCGCTCAGAAAACCATTCCAACCCCTTAATCAAGGGTGCAGCGGACTATGCTGCCCCTCTTCCTACCCGTTACAATTGTCGTCGGCCAAGAAATATCTTGACCGACGCTCCTAACAAACTCTCCACCGATGTGGAGAATCTTCTGGCCGCCCACAGGGGCGTACAACTCTCCATAGAGAATCGTCTTCCCGACGATTCTAATCTTATTCATGATACGTTGACACCTTCAGTGTCATCTATCCAGCGGTAGCTCTCTAGGGAGCGCCGCTAGCGCCTCTCGCTCCGCAAACGAGAGGTCGCTATCCGATGTCGGCTGTACGGTCCCCTTGGACGAATGCCTTAAAGGAGTTTTTAGTGGGATGGCCCTCCCTTCAGGAGGACCTTTCAGTCAGCCCCACACGACGCAGGCACCGGCCGTCGCGGCCTGTAAGTGCTTGGACGCATTTTTTGCTCCTCCCTCTCCGTAGAGGGTCAGCCCTTTTTCCACCTAATATCCGGGCGCCAAAAAAAAAAAAAAAAAAAAAAAAAAAAAGTCCACCGCGCTGGCCAAGTAAGTATTGGTAGACCTTCGAGATATTTTTATAAATCTCTCAGGTTTGCAGGTTTCCTCACGATGTTTTCCTTCACCGTTTAAGCAGGTGATAATTAATTTCTAATACGCACATCATTTTAAAAAATCAGAGGATTTGAACCTCGGACCCCTCGATCGAGAGGCCGAGTTTCTTAACCATTAGGCTACACTTACTTGTCACTGCTACTTGTAGTATTATGTAGTACACTGTAGTATTAAGCAAAAATAGGTGTGGCGGTGGCACCTCTAGAGTTGGACCGTAAAGGTTTCTAACTTTAATTATAGTGCAGTGACAACCCTACTATATACAAAGCTTTCCAGTGAATCCGCTTGTATTTAACCCTATACTTGACATTGTGCACTTAAATGCACATTAGAATCAGATTTTTTTTTTTCGGATAATGCGACATCGAATCTTACTAATAATAACTGAAAGCGAATTAGCAAACGTTTCTTTATGTCAGAATATGAAATCAATATCTGTCTCGTTCACACATTATAAATGGTAAACAAAATAGCAAGCCGTCATGCAGCGCCTGCGCAACGCTCTCTAAGAATCCTATTTTATCTGAATGAAATTAAGTTATATGTACGAAATTTATATAATCTTACTTTCTGCAAGCTTTATGAAATGTTTTGGTGATATTTTTTTGAGATATAATGTTTTGAATATATAGTAATTCATGACTTTTGTTATGTGTGCATTGAAATGCACACTGCCAACGACATACATTATTATTGTTTGTCAATATTGTGTCTTTAAATGCACACTGCCAACTTTGCTACTATATACTAAGGTTCTGCACACAAGGTAGGGGGTTGGGTGAACAAAGTTCAGACAGAGTTTTTTTTTTATAATTCATGACTGAAATTAATATTTCCCCGTTTCCACTAAATTAAATTGGATGTAGAATCCAGCAAATCCCTAGAAAGATGAATTCCAGATGTCTAGGTCTCATAAAGACGTCCCTGAACTCAAGTCCTGTCCAATCAATAGCGTCTTCTGTCAAAAATGTAAGCATCTCCAATAATGATGATTTCAGAACATCTGCAATATCAATCCCAGATAAAACCAAATTCCCCCTTGAGGTCGGCTATAGATGCGCCACTAGCCCTAAAAACTAAGCTGGAATGCCTCAGAAAAGTATATCTTCTTACCACATCCTTCAAACAAGTGGAATAAAGTCCAATCATATGCTCAAATTTAATACAATATTCTAACGGAAACATTGCATTAACGGATGCAGGTCTAAACAGACAAGTCGCTTTATAGCGTACAAATGTGATAGGCCATTGTTAGTATTGTCCTCACAGATCCTGGACATCTTCGTTTGTAATTCCTGGTTGCTGTTTCGTCATGGGAACAGCGGTGAACAAAAATTATTGCCACTCAAAAAGTTTCGAGTCGCTTTATGTGGGAACTGTGTTTTTTTGGGAGGAGGTCTTCTAATCTCTCAACTCAACTAAAATATCTCAAAACTTGTTGACAAGTCATAACTTCCGAGACTTTTATCTTTAGTATTTTCAAAATGTATGATATTTTTTAATTATTTCTTAGTTTAGTGAGTACTTGGCGGTGTGCATTTAAAGACACATTTTTTTTTCTCGTGAACCTGGCAGTGTGCACTTAAAGACACACACTATATTCTGAAAACTGAAATTCAGAGATTTTTTATTTTATTTTTCCTAATATCCTTATAACCCAATTAACGCAGGGAAGTAGCAAAAGTATAATTTTTTTAGGAGAAAATTCTCTGCCAAGTATAGGGTTAAATACATGTTGATTTATCCGTCACGATTAAGACGTGTGTACGTTTTAGAAATGTTTGATGTCACCAAATATATTAGATAGTGTGATTGTGTACCCTTTCAATATTGAAATATCGGCCGATACTAACTTAATACCGAATATATCTAAATTATTTTGTCTTTATAGGAGTGAATGCTTAGTGGATAAAACACTTAGGTCGCTCAATCAAGGGGTCGGACGTTCGAATCCCAGGCACCTCAAATTTTCATAGTTACCTGCGTAATAATAATTAATTATAGCTTGTTTTAAAAGTGAAGGGAACAATCGTGAAAAACTGCATACGTGAGAGACCTTAAAAATGTTCTCAGAAGGTATGTGAAGTCTACCAATCCGCATATGGTCAGTGCGATGGACCATGACCTAATCTTTCTCATACCGGACGTTGATGAGTTGACGACGATGTATTTACATTTTCATATAAGGTAAGAAGACGTCAACAAAACTAAAACTCCTATCACTTCTACGCCCTTGTTAGACATTTGCACTAAAACATCTTTAACGATTCGAAAAGACATAAATAAGTCCGCATGCTTATAAAGCCCACAGCATCAACAGTTTGCCCTAAGCCGAGCCTAACGAGGTGACCTATAAACGTTGAAGAAAACTGGCGAGCAAGCCTTTGACGAGTTAAGTCCCCATTATTTACCAAGAGGCTTACCGTGCACAGACTGCAGTTACCAGTGATTAGAGAATGAATAAACAATATGGGATCTGTATTACTATTTTTTTCCCTTTTCTATTTTTTTTTCAGCATTACCTTTGAAAAGACGGTGTGGTGTTATGATCCGTTGAAACGTATGAGACATTTAATTTCCTAAAGTACTATTTTTATGAGATCATATGGAGGTATATTTTCGAAGTCTATAATAACTTTACTAGCCCTAAATTTATTTAAATTAACTAAGTGATTTATATATTCAATGATTAATGAAGTGTTTCAATTAGATCTCATAAGTATCGCATCATAATAGGTATATGTGTCGAAAGTCAGAAGATCGTCTATTTCTTTAGAATTTCATAAAATTTGAGTTATACTCGTGTGCAAAAAATTGGCTAATTATTTTGAGATTTAAAAATATACTTTCTTTTTCCTTTCCATATTTCATTTTAATTCTTCTCTAGAATTAATATTTTAATCCTTCAGAAAAATAATTGCAGCACTTTAAAGCTCGTTCAAGGATACTCCAATTCTTTTTACAGGTAAAGAGCTCTTCACACGAACTAGTAATTACGCGGTTCAAAGGGCATGTTCATACGTGCGGATGTAGGGTCGAGAGGAGTACCAATGAGAGGCTAACTGGCTCGGAGTATACGGTTACAATGTGGCAAATAGTCGGATAGAATGAATGTTTAATTATCAACTGTAGTGTACTAATTCAATTTTTAGTGTAGTAATATCGAATATCTGAATTATAATTATTAATTAATAAAAATTATGATAATTAAAAGATTAGAATTGGTGGTATAATAAATATGATTCAATGGGGGCGTAAGGCAGTTCTTGTGTTTTAGCAGAAAGGTGTGGATGTCAGCTGACTTAGATTTGGAACATCTTAGTCCTCAGGTGTAAAAAGTTATGTATAACTTAACTTATGTGTAACTTATATTAGAAGCCCTGCTATATATTGTGGATTCGGTTACAGATGTCTATGGGCAGCAGAGACATCATGAGGATGACTCGTTTGTCATCTTAAATCTTAATTAAATTACCCAGTAGTGTTACTACGTATTATTAATATTTCAAAACTAAATTTCAAACTTTACAATACAATAAAAAGAAATGAAACAATACAATTTACAATACAATGAAAAAACCTTCTTAAAAATATTATAAAGATCAAGACATTTCGAGGGCAACTTAAGATTATTTAATACCAGACATCTAAAGCCCTAAAACCGTGTTCTCCATTCTATGACATGTTTAGAATGTATTCAGAGCTAGTGTGTATCCGCACCACATTAATTTGTCCCCAAGTAGTGCATGCATTGTCTCAGCTTCAGGCAGAGGCAGTTAATTACTTACACAGGCAATGTGCAATCTAAAATCACAGGCACACCTATTACGTATACCTTTAGAAATTGCCTTGTCTTAATAATACTTACCTTTCTGTCCATGTGGAAAGTAATATACTTACATAATTTTAGTATTTAAAAAATGTGTCAAACAAGGATGCAGTTTAGTTGATGGCAATTAATGTCCATGGTTGTAATCATGCCCACGTAGTGTTAATTTCTAACGAGTCCCTATCGTTTGAATACTAATTAACCCTATACTTGGCAGAGAATTTTATCCTAAAAAAAATATACTTTTGCTACTTCCCTGCGTTAATTGGGTTACAAGGATATTAGGAAAACTAAAATAAAAAATCTCTGAATTTCAGTTTTCAGAATATAGTATGTGTCTTTAAGTGCACACTGCCAGGTTCACAAGAAAAAAATATGTGTCTTTAAATGCACACCGCCAAGTACTCACTAAACTAAGAAATAATTAAAAAATATAAAAAATATCATACATTTTGAAAATACTAAAGATAAAAGTCTCGGAAGTTATGACATGTCAACAAGTTTTGAGATATTTTAGTTGAGTTGAGAGATTCGAAGACCTCCTCCCAAAAAAAGGCTGTTCTCACATAAAGCGACTCAAAACTTTTTGAGTGGCAATAATTTTTGTTTACCGCTGTTCCCATGACGAAACAGCAACCAGGAATTGCAAACGAAGATGTCCAAGATCTGTGAAGACAATACTAACGATGGCCTATCATATTTGTACGCTTTAAAGCGACTTGTCTGTTTAGACCTTCATCTATGTTTTCGTTAGAATGTTGTATTAAATTTAAGCATGTGATTGGACTTTATTACACTTGTTTGAAGGATGTGGTAAGAAGATATACTTTTCCGAGGCATTTCAGCTTAGTCTTCAGGGCTAGTGGCGCATCTATGCCCGACCTCAAGTGGGAATTTGGTCTTATCTGGGATTGATATTGCAGATTTTCTGGAATCGTCATTATTGGAGATGTTTACATTTTTGACAGAAGACGCTATTGATTGGACAGGACTTGAGTTCAGGGACGTCTTGATGAGCCCTAGACATCTGGAATTCATCTTTCTAAGATTTGCTGGATTCTACATCAGATTTAATTACGCAATTTAGATACCAAAGCTAGAATTTTTCGGCCTCCAGTCATCCGAAAAAAATATTGCAAGCTAAGGACTGGGAATTTAGTGGAAACGGGGAAATATTAATTTCAGTCATGAATTATAAAAAAAAACTCTGTTTGAACTTTGTTCACGCTACCCCTACCTTGTGTGCAGAACCTTAGTATATAGTAGCAAAGTTGGCAGTGTGCATTTAAAGACACAATATTGACAAACAGTAATATTGTATGTCTTTGGCAGTGTGCATTTAAATGCACACATAACAAAAGTCATGAATTACTATATATTCAAAACATTATATCCCAAAAAAATATCACTAAAACATTGAATAAAGCTTGCAGAAAGTAAGATTATATAAATTTCGTACATATAACTTAATTTCATTCAGATAACATAAGATACTTAGAGAGCGTTGTGCAGGCGCTGACCGACGGCTCGCTATTTTGTTTACCACTGACAATGTGTGAACGAGACAGATATAGATTTCATTTTCTGACATAAAGAAACGTTTGCTAAGTCGCTTTGAGTTATTATTAATAAGATTCTCTGTTGCATTTTCGAAAAAAAAAATATCTGATTTGAATGTGCATTTAAGTGCACAATGTCAAGTATAGGGTTAAGATCACTTCGTATCTCTGGCTTATTACACCCTTAAAATAAGAACAAAACAGCTTCTAATACTGGTATTAATATTGGTTAAAGTTAGATAAATGTAGCGATGTTACCATTCCAGTCAAATAACGAAACCTTACACATTTTATTATTTCTAGCCCTAACATTAAGCGCCACTACCAAACCTTTTTCTGTTATAAATCACCACTGAAGGCTTATTTAAACTTGTTTGCGAGCACCCATTGGCAACAGCTAATCCAACGCCGTCTAAACTTTTTACCTTTTATGAAAAAGCTCCCTGAAAGCTGAAAAGACCCTGTGACCCACTTGATCCATTTACGTAAAGGTCTGAACCCTTAAGCGTATTGGAATAATGGACCTTTAAACTTGTCAAACAAAACTTTATTTATTGTTGTCGTTATTGTTTATACAATATTATCCGTGAGTAGAACAAAGGGTGATTATAATAAAACTTCGGTTAAAGTCAAAGGAAAATAAAGTACAACAGTATGGGTTAGACGTTAGTTGCTTTCTGCTGCTAATAAAAACATAATCGACCTCAAATAGTTAGGTCAGTCAGGAACCCTATAAATACATGTTTCTTCATGTGACTAAGTAAGACTAAGTAAGTATCTCTTTGCAGAATACCGATTCAGGTGACATTTCCTGTCACGCGTGTTTACGCCCGCACACGCGTCCCAATCGCACGCGTGTCCCTTGCAACCTATCGTTTCAAATACCCACGCATATGGTCGCAGAGGGCTTGTGCTACTATGAAGGTGGTAGAACCCTTTGTGGTTCGACTCCGGCGGCACCACCGCCACACCTATTTCTGCCTAATAACAGCAGTGTTAGGCGCTGCTGTGTTCTGTTTTGAAGGGTGTGGTAAGGGAGACATACTTTTCAGAGGCATTCCAGCTTAGTCCTCAGGGGTAGCGGCGCATCTGTGGCCGACCTCAGGTAGGAATATCTAAGCCTAGGTAAGTAAGGCCTAAGGTAAGTGGCTACCATGGACCCAGGTCCATGGTAGCCACTTACCATCAGGTGGACTGCATGCTCGTCTGCTTCTCCTATATTATAAAAAAAAAACTATTTGTTTGTGTAAGACGATGAGACGCGCGTGTGTTAATAAACACGTGCGACAGGAAATGTACCCCTATATTTCGCGCTGTTGTTATAGAAATATGGTAACTTGCTTTAAATTTATTTTGGGACAGGTGTTTGATGGTAATTCCACCGATAGAAGGAGCAAATAAATAGATTAACGTCGGTAGTGTGCCGCTCCGTAGTTAGAATAAAGCAAATTGCTTTGTCAGCGCTAAATTAATATCTACGGATATTAATTTGGATTAAATTCTACTGGATACGTCTAGACTAGACTTTAGATTTAAGTGGAATTAAGTTGTGCAGTTCCTGAGCACTCTCTCCAAAATGTAAGTTGTAATAAATTGTTATTTTCTTTGAATTTTCTCAGCGCGTTTACTCGGCGGATGAAATAGGGACAGTTTGACTAAAATATGAGCGCGGTCGTTTACAGTCTTCTTTTAAAGCTCTTCACACAAACTTGGTTGTTACGTTTTAAATTGTTATTTACTAGCCTTTGTTTCTTGGAAACATTTTAATGATTTAACCTTAAATAAAGCCGTTAGATGTTAGACTTTTTTCCTGCATCCCTTTTTATGCTAGGTATATCTAACCTGCCCTAAGAAGTCGGACATTGTTTGACCACCGTTACCCAATATAAAGCTCCCGACAATTTATCCAATCCAGTTATCCAATGATGATCCAGAAACGATGGCTTAACGTGACCTACGTTAAGCCCCATTAAAAGTCAGTAGCAGTAGTGTATTAACATTGGCTATAAATTTGTCCATTGTCAATATGTTTTGGTCTTATAGAATACCTACTTACCTTGTAATACTCGTATCTTACAATATTTTAACCACATACCTGTATTTGTATTGTACCTAAGGTAATGTAAGTTTAACAAAATATGAAAGTTATCTAAATTTGTCATAAAAGTCTTGTAACAAAAATTGACTTCGCCAAGAACTAATACAGCCTTTTAGAGATAAAGCTGCAATTCGATCCAATAGAAGTAAAGACAAGTAAATGAATATACGTGTAATCCATTTAAAGCCGTTCATGGTTGCAACCGGAATCTAACTAACACTTGACTGGCGTCGAATTGCGTCGAGCGATTCAAATCATGGATTCAAACTTCGTGAACGTTCTCCAAGTGACCACATATTGGGAATTCTGTCGTCTGAACTAAGTGTTGAATGTATGTAAGTTTGAAGAATCTGAATTAACTGACTTACTGCGATGGAGGATGGGTTAAGTTTTCTGAGGTATGTAGGACTGTATGCATGTCTTATTCTTTGGAACGGTAGTAGCGTGATGTATTTTAACTTTTATATTGCGTTGTGAGATTCTTCTTAGAAGTACAATTGACAATGTGATGATGTGATGCAATATCAAGGCATCAAAATATTTTTGCAGATTTAACTCTTGTTTTCAAAAGCTCTACACTTATTTGACATGATTTACATTATTAGTCAATCAAAATAAGAAACTTTAACAGTTTTGGTGTGTATGTGCCTTCAAAAACTAAGCATAAAATGGATCCAAGTACAGTCACGAGCCTAAATATATAACTATGCGCACATTAGCAAAAATATCTGACGCAAGAACGAACAGCACTTACTGAACAGTAATATCTGTCTGCACTAAGGCAGCAAAAATATGTGACATTAACAGGCAGAAAAAATATGTGATGATAATGTTCATCAAATAGTTGTGACCACCTAACGAAGCAAAAATATGTGACGATATTAATTTATTCACTTTAATTATTCCCGTTCAAAAAACAACTCGACTCGACGTCAAGCCGCGTTTTTTTTTCTTTTTTACGCTAACTCTTAGAATTGTACCAGCCAGTGACTGTATAAATAAGAACTTTTTACTATAAAAATAACACATCATGAAAATAATACAAAATAATTAATTAAAGTAATGTGCCCCTTGTCATATATTTATGCTCATGACTGTACATTGAAAATGGATGTATTTGGATCCATTTTCATCCATCCATCCAGAAACATAAGCCGCTAACATTTTTTCTTAACCTCCGTTTAATGACCAATCTATCTAGTGTTTGCCTACCAAATCGAAACTACAACAATTTCTTCATACTACATACTCTCCAATTTCGATCTTTGGTAAGTAAAAATCGATAAAGGACGGAAATTAAGAGATACATGTTTTTGTGTTAAATTTTTCGATTGTGCTTTTGACAATTGTATTCTATTTAAAATACCGTCGTTGTATTACACAGTTCAAACTCGATACATTATCGTTTACGGATTGAGTGTCATAGCGTAAACGAATACGTATTCACCTATTGCATTTCACAAAGTAGGTACCCGACTGGCGTTGGATTGCGTCAAGCGATTCAAAAATTTCAGAATGTTCTTGAATTCAGTTTAGCCAAGAGTTGTATTCGATTGCAAATTTGCTTTTTTTTATAATATAAGGGAAGCAGACGAGCATGCAGTCCACCTGATGGTAAGTGGCTGCTGCCGCCCATGGACATCTGTAATCAACCCCTCGGAAAAGTCTATCTCCCTTCAAACCGGAACACAGCAACGCCTAACACTGCTTTTATTAAGTAGAAATAGGTGTGGCGGTGGTGCCGCCAGAGTCGAACCACAAAGGGTTCTACCACCTTTTCAATTACTTATTTTTCATTTGATAATTTGTAAGTGCAGCCGTTGGCCTATACAAAATAAAATAAAATAAAATATAAAATAATAATAAAATTTAATATTACACATTTCTTTTCTGAAATATCTTTATTAATAGCCCAAGTTCAGGTTAACAGTTAACATATAAAATCACTCCTCTATTTCATTCCGAATGCTATAGATATACAATTGTTTCACATTGAATTTGCGTTAAATGATTAAATTTTCCAAAATCTATGAGTGCTTAGATAAATTTAAATTCTGTCATATCTGAAGTAAGAAATTCCATTTTAATCAATTTATAATATATTTTTTTATATTTTTCAAAACCGTCAATGACGTAGTTAAGACTCATGCGTAGATTATGTTTACAAATTTTGTTCAAGCTTTTTAAAAATTAAATACATACTCATTCTCTATTTATGGTAATTCATAAGTTATTTGTTACTTAAGCTGTGAATTTTGCATATAAAATAAATGAAAACAACTAAATAAATAGGTAATCATTTACAATCTTTTTTTTTGTTTACGAGGGCAAAACCTTCAAAAGGTACCCGGCGCCGTGGGAGCGATCGCACTAAAACCCCCCCGGTGGCCGTCCTGGGCGCTGCGTAGAGGGCTCCGGGATCTCCAGAGGAACGCAACAGGGGTACTCTTAGCGCGTTGCCCCATCGGGCTCCGCTCAGGTGAGCGTGGTGCTCGCGTGCTACGACGGTATGCGACCACACATACCGCCGACCTTTCCGGGGTCGCTGGCTGGGCGGTTCGAGCTCCCACTCTTGCCGCCCGGAAGCCCACTTTTAGTAGCCTCTTACGACAGGCAGGGGATACCGTAGACCTATTCTGGTCCCGGAACCACACGGACAAATAATTTACAATCCTAGTGTAGGATTATGAACATAGAAAGCACATTGTTAAACTAAATTAGGAACTGGTTCTAACCTAATTAGTTAACACTGGTCCACCGAACTCGTGTTTACTTGCAACGTCCGTAATTACTCCAGCCAATTTGTGTGTTGAGCGAACTAATAGTACTTCCAATAATTTACTACTGGATCTACGCTTACACTTAGTTTATATTAAACTATCAAGTTATCTAACTAAGTTCTGCCTGATGCGCTTCCAACGTCTTTCAGTATTGTAGCTTCGTGAAAGTTACATCTCTTTTGTCTAGAAGTGGGAACAACGAAGACTTTATTAATTTTTTTTACACACCTACAAACTTAGTAAAAAAATCAATTTTAGAATTTATTATTTTGTATTATGATTAATAATGTTGACTGTTATGCGTAGGATCATGTGTGTGTTTTTTGGAGTTTACTCCTTAAGAAACGATTTGAGTTATAAGGCCCGGTACGGAAATTTTATGAGGAGTAAAATCAAGTGTAACACGAAAAGTTGAGGCGTAACGTAGAAAGAGACAAACATATATATCCACACTTTTTTATTACAATCATCATATCCTCTCAAAAAGGAAGTAGCGTTTTTAACCAAAATATGAATCAAGAGTGCTTTTATTAATTTAAAATACAGTAAGTTCAAATCCCATATGAAAGTAATTATTACAATAAAAATAATTAGCAATATATAAAACATTAAAACGTCATTAACTAATTTGTTTACATTTTTGCATAAATTAAGTTATAGGTTTGATCATTTATAAACACTGTGAAAAATATGAACATTGGCGCCATAATATGATTAACAATCTTTTCTGAACGTTTTTAAAGAAGAGTAACATATAAAATCAGTAAGCAATTGAATAAGATATAATATTAGCAAAATAAGTTTTTAACATTAAGAGGCTTTTGTAAGTTACTGATATATTAATTTAACTTATAAAAATGGATGCATTATTGATCAGCACCATCTATCAACGATAAACGGGCAAAATCAAAACAGTATTATTTAATATTTATTACAGAATTATTGCTAATGAATTATGTTCAAAATAAGTTATATAAAATTAGCAATACGTTTTAAATGAATTCTAGAATTATAAAACATTCAGAAACAATCCAAATTACATATAATAACATGTTTATTGAGTCTCATATAAATTTCATCCGTAAATTGCAACAAGGATATTTTATAGATGGCAAAGAAATTATAATTATTAAGTTTTAAGTTATAAAACGTTTAACATTGTTTTAAATATAAATAATTATATTATATTAAAATTTACTTTTATATAAACAATTATATTAAGTTACCATTATAATATTTGGAACCAAAATACATAGATTGATAAACTTGCAAACTTACAATTTATAAAACTTGCCACTAGATGGCGCTATTTTATATTATTTTGTAACATACTTTATGTAATACGCATTATTGAAGTAATATAAATAATCCGAATAATTACAGATATATGTTTGTTTCTCTTATCATTTTAGCAGATGCGTTCATTTACCTACCCTTTTTTCTATTCGATATATATCATAATTATCATTCGTAAGGAGTAAACTCCAATCGTGCGTCGTAGCTGACACACACACACTTTTTTTATTTATTAGATTGAAGGAGTAGATCAGAATGCGGTCCACCTAATAGGAAGTCGTTTCTGACGTCCATGCACGTTTGTGTCCAACTCCGTATAGAACAGGGATCCTATCCAGGGATATATGAAGTGCATTCCAGTTACCACTTCCAAGAATTATACCTTCATCTTACATTACATCTTTAGATGTTGGCCTCGTAGTTAAGTGAACCAAATAATTAAGTTCGCGTTAACTTGCTTTAAATTTAGTTCTATTGTGAATATGGGGAAGATGTTTTCACACCTATTTGTTACATGTACGTGTAAATATGTACTTTGACTTAATAATAGCATTTATCTGTCCAATAAGAAAGTATATTATACTCTTTTTTTTTGTGACAGTCACGTGGTATGAGTTTTATATTCGGAATTTAGTTCAATGCACGTCTGACTCTCCAAAGTCAGGTTTCTCGTCAAATTAATTCTATCTAGTAAGCAAAGATAGAGATTTTTTAAGTATACGTGGCTAAGACGAGCGCGTCAAAGGCATCTTGATAAGAAAGGCGATACATATGAAAAGCTGACTCTAAATGGTAATAAAAAACGATAATAATATTAACTGTTCTCTAGAAGCAAAATCTAAGTACTTGGCAACGTTTAAGCTGTTGAAGGGTTTGTTTTGAGAATTGCTTACGGGCCAACAAACTTTGAACAGCTCTCCTGAAGTAAGCAAAAAGGCGCTTGCGTCTTTTATTTTATGAAGTTTAACTAAATAGCTAAAATAAATAGGTAGGTTTTTTGGTTGACTGAAAATGAAATGTAATTGAACTTTTTCGTAGAAAGTTTAATTGGAAGCAGGCAATTTTTTTATAATATGTGTGAGTAGCAGACGAGCATGCAGTTCACCTGATGGTAAGTGGCTACTGCCACCCATGGACATCTGTAATCAACCATAGATAGGATCAGAAGATATACCTACCTGAGGTCGGCTACACATGCGCCGCTACCCCTGAGGACTAAGTTGGAGCGCCTCGGAAAAGTATGTCTCCCTTACCATACCAGCGCTTAACGCTGTTGTTATATAAGTAAGTGTGGCGGTGGTGCTGCCGGAGTCGAACCATAATGGGTTCTACCACCTTGAAAATCATGCTATCAACTCATGCTAAGTCGTACAAAATATTAATTACGCATACTCCTACATTTATAACATAGTTGAAGCCCACGGCTTTGTTCGTGATAACAAAATTCTGTCTTCTTTTTGATTCATCAAAGTTTTTTTTACAAAGTAAAAAAATATCACGTGATCGTGAACACATAGAAAAAATCCCTATTAAAACTTTTACTGAGTACCTAAGGTCTTATCTACAAGAGTTTATTACATAAGTTTTGTTATGATTTTAATTTACTATATAAAACAATACTAAAAAATATATTTTACTATCCTATCTAATTCTTTATTTTAATGCCCTATCAGGTAACCCGTTCTGGTAATAATTAATAGCTCAGAATAGGGTGACCATGATTTTATATAAAAAGTCGAAGCGAGTATTTTTGTCTTATAAAACAGTCATTTTCATAAGTTAAACATAAGTTCAAATCGATTTATTAGATAATAAAAAAATATTGCTCAGTTTTAAGAATATCAACCCGTATCTTTTAGCTCTCTATTTAATTAGAACAAACTCAATTTTGTGCAAGATCCAATAAGCGAACAATTCGGAATTTAGCGTTTCGTACTTCCGCCACTCCACTCATAAATTCGCTGAATTCGTTATGTAAACTGCGGGAACAGTTTTGTGCTAACGTGACTTTATCGAAATGTTTCACTGACGGCGATAAAACGATAAACGATGAATATTTTGTTTCACGCTATTTTATGGTGTATACTTTCATTTGTGTAAGTATTCGATTGTTTATTAAGTACCAATAATTAGGTATTGTTTCTTATATTAAGGGCATCCAAACCCACTCGTAAATACACACAAATATGTATGTGCGCGGACAACAACTCACAAAAGCAAACGCATATACCTACACCCAAGCGCAAATGCACACGGAAGACCATACGTACGCATATGCACATTTTCGTGTATGTGTATACGTACAAATCGAGAGTCAAAAACCTGGCATAGAATCTTTTGGATATTAGTGGACTGAATATGTTTCTATTAAGTTTTCAGGACTAAGATGACAACATAACCCGCATTGTATATTATGTATGTCATTACGCTTCTGGTCCTTACTCTCGTTTCCTCTACTACCGATTCCGTGGTCAAAGTGATTAAAGCACCGAAATTAGCTATTTACAACACACCGCAAGACGCCTAAGTTCGTGGTTAAGCGGTTACAGAGGTGAACACTTTATGTAGTGCGCACAATGTTTTAATTTATAAATAGGGAAAACGATTATGTTTGATTTTAAAGGTGAACTATAAACATTTGCGAACACTAATAACTTATTTCAGGAGTAAATCTAATACCAAGTTACCATACTCGTTTACACCGGGCTTAAATTACAACAACAAATATTTTTATTTTTTACTCTACATTACATTTAAATATTGTTAGTCCAATTACATGATAAGTTCTACCACATTGAATGGAGACTTATAAATTTATACAAGTTTATATTTATTCACTTGCAGTAAATTATGTGTATTTATTAATGAATATAAATAAAATGCTGTCTTATCTATACTAATATTATAAAGACGAAAACTTTGTTTGTTTGTTTGATTGTAATGAATAGGCTCAAAAACTACTGGACCGATTTTAAAAATTCTTTCACCATTCGAAAGCTACATCCACGAGTAACATAGGCTATATTTTATGTGAAATATATTTGATAAATAGATTTAGAGGGTACAAAGTTTGCCGGGTCAGCTAGTTTCAAATAAATTGACATTCAAGTCATCGCATGTATTTTTGTGCTGTTGGTGGAACAAGTGTGTTAACTGCGGTAACAATTTTATGCTAACGATTTCTTAATCACGGCTTTAGAACTGCGAACGGTTTGCACTAATGTAGATTTCTTATGTCGTCAGTGTTGGAGAAAAGATTGACTTGTGGGAGTTAAAAGAAATTTCCATTTTATTCCACGAGGTGCGCCACGGTATTGATTTATATCGACTTAGAGACGATTTTTATCGTAATCTTCAAATTAAGGTACACGTGATGTGTAGTCGAAGTTACTGAAAAGGCCAAATAAAGTCTATTGAAAGAAATCGAGAAACATAAAGAAAGTAGCAAAGTAGCAAGATTGCCCTCAGTAAAAATAAAACTAAGTTTACGATGCATCTTTAGACATAGATCTTTAGGCAGAAATGATATGTGTTAGACATGGAAAACAAAATTATATCGTTTTACATAATGTATATGAACGTATCTTACATAATGATACCGCGTGCACACGGGCCGTGACTATCAAAATGTTGTATACATAGAAAAATATGTTTTTCTTTGACGCGAAAATTTTAATGTGTGTCTTATATAGACAGGCCTATTTTATGCCAAATGACTAAGAAAGAAGTTTACATTACACATTTTCACAATCTACAAACATCTACAAAAGCGCTGAAAATCACTCACATAAGTTTAAATTTTGCTTCAATTCAGCTTTATCGATTTTTTTAGTCCGAGATTGCAAAACATTCGACACTCCCTTAATACTCCGAAATTGTGTTCCTGTTTCAAATTAAAATTAAACGCAAAACAGCTTGAACTCTCCGAATTCACAGCAGAAAAGCGTTTTTGTTTAATTTCGCTGTAACAAAACATAGAATACAAATGGTCGGCAACGTGACCCGTAAGCAAATTTGAATTTGGAATCCGAATAAACGACTACCAATAAAAATGTTGATGGCTTAAAAATATGAAATATGGCGTAACGTCATCAGGGTTTTTATTAGAATCCCGTTGAATATTCATGGATACTGTTACGTTTTTAATATAGAAGGAACAATTTATATATTTTCAAAGTTCAATTGTTTTCAGATTTATTAACAATATTGGAGAAATTAATTTATTTATTCAAATAATGTACAGGAACAGTCATACGATGAAAAATATAATGTCATCATCTTCAACCCATTACTGTTCCACTGGGCACCGATCTCCTCTCAGAATGAGAAGGATTAGGCCATATAGTCCACCGCGCTGGTCAAGTGTGTATTGGTAGACTTCACATACCTTTGAGTTTTTTTTCTATAAATCTCTCAGGTATGCAGGTTTCCTAACCGATGTTTTCCTTCACCGTCTGAGCACGTGATAATTAAACAATGAAAAATATAATGTAGATACTCTTTTATCTTTTTTCGTGTGGCGGAGCGGTCAACGGTCTGGCTGGTGTTAGGTTTCGAGTTCAGTCCCTGGTGAGACATTCATCTTAATATCAGACATCATAATTTTTTCTTAAACCTTTTGTAAAACAAAGTCATAATTTTAATAATATTCTGGCGTTAAGTAATAAGTAGTTTGGCGCTAAGCTTAAGATTGAAACGTACTTATACCTATTGATCGTCTTTAACAATGGAATACGATTTCAGAGATTCCACACAAATATCTTTGATCGTTCCGATATTCCGTGTTCAAACGATTCAATCATGTCCGCCTTTGATTCGAACATTGACTTCCTTCTGTTACAGGTATTATTGAACGTCTATCACGGTTATCATGGATCTACTTACGGTAAAAAGTGGATTGTATTTGGAGTTTGGGTAAGTAATATTTTTATCTCTTTTTTGATGATGATAGAAACCTTCGTGGTGTACTTTGGGGTTACCACCGTTACACCTATTTCTGCCTAATTATAGAAATTTCAAGCGCTATTGTGTTTTAGTGCTAGGACGTGTTAAGGAAGAGATTTGAGTATTTCAACGATCTTAGGTTGAACTACAGTCCTATTTGGCGTTTGCACATGTCTACGGGCGTCAGTAGCTACTCGATATCAGATTGACTGCATGATCGTTTTCTAATTCTATGCTATTAAAAGAAATAGTGTCCCCCCGAAACCGTACTGTAGCAGTGTAGTGGAGTGATCTAGATCTTGCACAGTAGAATTATATAAAAGGTTTAATGTTATTAAGGTGTTGTTATTAATAGTTGGCGTAGCGCTACAATTTTTTAGCAGAACTAAAATTAGGTTAGGTGTCTAAAGTCAGATGTACAGTTTGATAGGTTGTTGTTCTACCACCTTCAAAATGTGTTACTTCATAAAATAACTATTACTATAACTGTCTGCTTATAATAAGACAATTTAATATAACAGACTACGTGCCTATAATGCCACTTTTATTGCAAATAAAAGTCTTCAGAATACATATCACTATAACGGTGAACAAAATCCAATTCTCATATAAATTTAATCTGGCTTATCCAATTGCGTTGCGGTTTTCATCGTCGTATCAGCTGTTTATTTCGCAATCTTCAAGTATGATTATATTTCTGACGTTAATATAACCAGTAACAAAACGGATATAAACAATTATCCGTTTATTAATATAATGTATTAATTAAACTTAGCGGTGACAACTTGTGTTATACGCACCTTTGCTTCAACTTTGATTTGAGCTTATAAATGTAGTATCATTTCCCTGGTAGTAATAATAATGCAGATGCGTAGTGATTTAAAATTCGATGTCTTAATCTGGGAGTGCGCTATTCAAATTCCAGACAGGCTCTGATTTCCCAATGTAGTACGTGGGTGATGATGATGACGTGTTGAGGATGCGTATAAATGTTTAATTATCACTTCCTTTAATATCAACGACATCACGAGAAAACCTACATGCGTGAGAGTCCTTCAAAAAGAGTTCTCAAAGTTTTGTCTATTTATTAATCTGTGGTTTTGTGAAGTATATCAATTTGATTTGACCAGCGCGGTGAACTATTAACTAACTTCGCTTAAACTTTGAGGAGAACTCGTGCCCAGCAGGGGACAGCAATAGTTCAAGGACAGTGCTATGTAGGAGCGGGGTTTCACAGACCCAATCGATCGCTCTGACTGAAACCATTCCAATTAGATTCTGATGAAAAATAAATCTCAGTCAATAAAAAAGCAAAGTATTAGTATCGTCTCCGCAATGGCAAAATTAAATCCTCTTCTGATAACAATAAACTGAAACAAGTTTCATAACAAGTCGTTACCGATTTGTTCGACCAAGAATAGCAAAAGGACAGCCGGTAAATGATTTCTCTTGCAGAAACGCTACACAGTGTATTTACTCTGCTATAAATTGATTTCTTTATTAAATTGTACTTGTGAAGTCATATTTTTCTGCTCTGAATCTTTGATGTAAATTACTTAGGAAATAACGTATCTATGCACTCCATTTTAGCGTTACTTTACGTAAAAAATATCCGAACATTGTTGTCTATCCGTATGCCCACTTCTGGGCACGGGTACAAACATATTAGAACTTGTTTTTTAAGATCTTTCATGTATGGTACCTCATGATATTGCTCTTTATTATTAAGCAGGTTATAAGTCATTTCTAATAGGCATACCATTTTAAAAATCAGAGGTGCGTGCCTGGAATTTGAACCGACCTCTTGATCAAGGGAAGATATATATTAAAAACTATGGAATATAGAATCGTGTGCAATCCACGAATTTAACGCAAATAATATGTCAAAAATTCCATTGCACATAACCGCGAGGAATATTTAAGGTCTTTAAAATGTTTTGCACAATAACTTTATATAGGTCAGTAGTTAGTGAAATATTCGTTTCTAAACTTTAAAAAAGTATGTTCGCTACCCTCTTTAACTTTTCTGGGGAGGTAACTTTAAAAAATAATTTCGAGAACTGGAACTTAAAAACACTTGCTGTTTAAACTTGATGTCGCGATAACTACACTGCAAATGTACTGCCACACCTATTCTTGTCTTTTAACGACAATTTTAAACTTAGCTTTAAACGTAGTAATTTAGTACGTTCTGATAAGGATATGGTAAGCATCACTTGCTTATTGCAAGTTTAGTCCAAAAGGGTAGCATTGCGTTTACATTCGACCTTAGGAAGGACGATTTGATTTATACAGGATGAATTTTTCAAAAAATGGCCTTCATGGCCAAATCCGGCACTATAATGATCCTTATAACACTATCAGATAGAAGTATAAAATAGAGGATGTATTTTTTCAAAATGAACTTGTCCGATTCCTGGCTACGGTAAAAAAATTATAAAAAAAAAACGAATAATGCAGTTTCAGTTTTTATCAAAATCGGCCTCGTAACTCCTTTCAGCATTTTTCGCTGATCCTTATAGTTTCGGATTTTGCCCTGCAGGCCTATTTGGAAAATTCACCCTGTATATGTTACATTGGTAGCTGTGATAAATACCACCAGATGAACAGCATACTCGTTGCATTATTTTCATACAAAAAACCGAAAAGAAATCAGCTCAATCACTAACAATCAGTAGAAATCAAACCAACGATTACCTTTAAATAAAGCCAGCCATGAAAATAAAGTTGCAGGATCAAATAATCCCCAACGGCTCCGAACGCGAACTACCCTCGCATTATTTAAAATTTATTGACCGCCCTCGCCAAAAACTATTGACCACTATCATTATGGCTGTGCTCGAAGTATTCGTCTCTAAGGTATTTGCCTTAAGCGCTATAATTGCTAATAGTTTCGGTACTTTCAGTAGTTCCTGGCAATAATGCTGAATGGTTCGCCTATTACTATTATTGAATGTGAGGTTTGATGGCGCGCTAGTCGAGTATAATTGTGCTCCTGATCTATTGTAATCACCACCCAATTAACTGGGTCTAATTAGTTTAGAGTCAGATGGTACATTTGTTACGTCTTCGTGTAATTGAATTGAGCGTGCCTGTTGTTTTAGTGCTTGTTCTTGTTGTGCCTTCACAATAAGAAGGTTATGGGCAAGGGTGTCAGTTGTAAGTTACGGACTATTATTTAAATGAAATTACAATATATATTTACACTACTACACATTGCGGAATACCTTCTGAAGTGGCAGTTGGCATATTGACGTCCAAAGAGTTCTGTAAATAATCTACTTTGAATAAAATATTTTTGATTTGACTTCGACATCAATTTATTTGGTATCTTTCTTTTTTATTCATTATTTAACAAATCGTGAACCCTTTTTTGATTAGGAGGTATAGGTATCCGATGTCTTTCCTAAGTAGGAGAAATACCGGATTTTGTTAAATACGTATTGTTATAAAATCTTCTCGCTGGCCGCTATATAGATACTCAAGGAAGACCAACGGAATGTATCGGAGACCTCTCTTTGAGAGCAGATGAGCTTGCAGTCCACCTTGGACATCTGTAACCAACCCCAGATACGATTAAGTATTTCTACATGAGGTCGGTCACAGATGTGCCGATACCCCTGAAGACTAATTTCGGACAGCTCGGAATAGTATGTCTTTCCTAACCTCTTTAAGTATCTGTAACCTCTTAGCTCAGAGGCTCTCTGAACTCTATCTAGGCGAGAATTTAATTTCCTCCCGTACTTACGACGGTATTTGTGTCACTGTTAACGCGAGAGATCAGAACACCCTAAATTAAACCTTATTAGAGGTATATGAGATTAAATTAGATACTAAATTTCCTACTGGATCTAAACAGGGAAAACCTTATTAAAATATTTTTTAATATCAAATTAAATATTTCACACAGAATATTTTCAGAAAGAATACCGCATAAGTATATTTACCATTTACTTATTAGGCTTGAACCTTTTCAGCGTGACGCTATTTTAGTTTAACTATATTTTGATATCATATTATTATAAGGAAGGCGGGCAGTTATAATAGCCCTTGAAATAAGTTTAGCCGCCCACGATAAAGTGTAGGTTCGAAACTTATTTTTACCTCTTATTTATCGTAGTTCTTCTATTAATAACAAGAACAATACTGTAAGAAAACTTAGAAGCTCGGGAATTCTATATTAAGGACGCAAAAAGGGGTAAGTCGACTTCTTATTTTAAGAGTTTTATTTATCAAGATACGGATAAAGAGTTAGAATATTTACGATATTGTTAAAAAGTATCTGATGCATCGAAGATCTTTCTGTATATGTATACATGTTTCTTTAAATTAATCACTGAGTGACTTCCTTTTAGCTGGTTGGGAATCGAACCTGAAACCTTCTGCGCGTCAGACTACTGTTGTCGACTAAAATGTACTTCTATTACATTAGAACTTCGCAATCCAAACCGTATTGGTTTATATCACACCAATTTACAAATGTGCAAATCACACTAACGTCCCCAGTGAACACGACACGTTAAATCCTGGTGGCCTATTCTGTTACATTCTCACACGAAACTCGAAACATCCTCATTGATTTCTGTGAAACAACTTAAATGAAAGCATTATAGTGAACTTGTATTTCAAAAACAAAAATATAACTTCGAGACGTTAAGTGTTTTACAGGATGTCTCTGACAACCTTGTTGAAATTACACGCATGTGTTCCTATCATCTCCACTCGCGAAAGTTTCTCATCATCAGGACTTTCGACTTTCAAGGAATACGAGTTTGCTATTAGATGATTTTCGAGCTTAAGTATAAAGTGACCTTATAGAATAGTACTCCTGGACACTTCGACGTACTCGAACATTCGATCGTTCGAACAGCTCAACTCGTCGACCCATTAGAAAGCTAACTTGGTATGTTCTGTTATGTTAATTTCATCCACTTGGTCTTTGTAAATAGACTTTTATACGTTTGAACAATGCAAATGAGCGATTGAGTATTGAATTTATTCGATAAATGGGTAGTGTCGCCCATGGATTTAAGTCCTGCCTAAGTTTGACAACAGAATCAGATTCGACATACTTATGTCGATTTTCGGTAATATAGCAATTTACGCTCTTCCCATATTACCTGGTGTTTACGACGGTACGCGTCCATAGATACCGCCGTCCTTTCCGGGTTCGCCTGCTGGATGTTTCTAGCTCCCAGTCTTGCCACTCGCAACCCCGGGAGGCCAATTTTAGTCGCCTTTACTTCCTATTGTTGTCCTCGGACTACAGGGAATGGCCTTTGATACCTTTTTCTTTTTTTGTTTACGAGGGGGAAACTTTCAAAAGGTACCCAGTGTCGTAAGAGCGACACGGGGTTATGTGGGATTCTTACCGCACTAAAACCCCCCCGGTGGCCGTTCTCAGCGTTGCCAAGAGGACTCCGGGATCTCCTACGGAACGCAACCGGAGTCCTCTGAACGCGTTGTCCCTTCGGGCTCCTCCTAGGTGAGCTTCAGGACTCACCACACCGTCTGGTGTTTACGACGGTATACAACCACACATACCGCCGTCCTTCCCGGAGTCGCCGTCCTCCCAGCAAGGACGGCTCGACCTCCCAATCTTGCCGCCCGCAACCCCGGAAGCCCCCTTTTAGGGGCTACCAGGCTACGGTATCCCCTGCCTTACGACAGGCAGGGGATACCGTAGCCCTATTCTAGTCCCGGGACTACAGGGACAGGTCTTTGATACCTACTAGTATATTGATGAAAGCACATTAATATAAATTGTCTGTTTCAAGTGCTCATCTGACCCATATTGCCTGGTGTTTATTAAAGATGTCTATTGGCAAAAGTAGCCAATTAATCTCTAAACTTCATACTCGTTTGTTGGTATAATGTTCTTATAATATAGTAAAGGTCACATCATTAAGACCCCAACGATCGCAACATATGTGACCTAAATCGCAAGCCCAACTAGTACATAATAAAGAAGATCGAAGAAAGTCTTAAACAACTTCCTCTTTGACAAGTTTGATCATGTATTATCCCTATCCGTAAGGGTCGAGGTCCTTCCCAGAGCGGATTACATCGGCCTAAAGGGTTTGTGATTGACAACTGGTAGATTGAGGCATACAACATCTTATGGTATACATATATTATGAATAGGCTTAATAGATTTTCAATAATGGTAGGGTATGTAAACTGTAACCAATATGATAAGTACTTTCTTTGTAGGGCTGAGCTTTGATGTGTATCACCGGTCTGGAATATATTTTTATTTTAGTTTTATAAAACATAAGTTGACAGTAATACAAAGATGTGGTAACTCAAGTAGAGGTAGTAACTTCCGTCAAGGAATTAAATATTTTCATCAACCCCAGAGAGGCACAACGCTATTTGAGATCGGCCCTTGAGTCTCTTGACATATTTGATGTATTGATACCTCTGGGATCTATATTCTATAGTTGCTTTTTTTGTTGACGAGGGGACACCTTCAAAGGTACCCTATGCCGTGGGAGCGGCACGGGGTTATGTGGGATCCTTACCGTACTAAAACCCCCCCGGTGGCCGTCCTCGGCGCTGCGTAGCGGACTCCGGGATCTCCAACAGAACGCAACCGGAGTCCAGTTGGCGCGTTGCCCCGTCGGGCTCCGCCCAGGTGAGCTTGAAACTCACCACACCATCTGGTGTTCACGACGATATGCGACCACACATACCGCCGTCCATCCCGGGGTTGCTGGCCGGGTGGTTCGAGCTCCCATTCTTGCCGTCCGCAACCCCGAAAGCCCCCTTTTAGTCGCCTCTTACGACAGGCAGGGGATACCGTAGCTCTATTCTGGTCCCGGAACTACAGGGATACCCTAGATTGCCTCTGCCGTCATAACAGGCAATCTTCTGCAACATTGCACAGCAGGCAAGTGTCTACACACTCAGTATCTCTACAGATACTCCCGATATCACCACGACCGCCATGCACCCTGATTGCCTCTGCGGTAGGTGTGTGAGTAGCCAATCTTACTGATAAATGTCCTCATCGACGCAGGCTGTCGCTCATATATTAGAGCCCTTAGATTTCTCCTTGAAGAGACATAAGAGATCTTATAAAGATTCGAGTAGCTACTCGCGAAATAAAGTCTTTACGACATTACATAAACATAGCGTAACACATAAAGATGAGCAAAACCAATTGTCTAGATTCCAGATAGAAATATATGAGAACAATGAATTTAGTGCTATGAGGTTTGTGACGTCATGTCATACAAAATTTTGTTATCAGACGGTCTTAAATTCAACATCACTTAACTGCTCGTACGTTTCTAGAACTTCTTACATAACATTACATCAGGAATTTCATTTTGGAAATTTTATATATTTAGAAAGTACGTATGAAGTACGAAATATTCGAGGCCTTATGAAATAAGTTGACATATATATATGAAAATACTTACTTAATGACTTTATATTATTATGGCATCAAAAACGGGGACTACCTGAAGTCATGGAGTGGACACAGTGGTATGCTGACATCAATAGAATTCGTTATGTATGGTAATAATATAAACCAAAACTCTAAGAAATACACTTTAGGATACTCTTATAACTAAGACACTGCTTACCAAATCACGCTTAACGATATTATATAACCTAGTATCTCCGCGGCCTAATCATGAAAAGTGCTACGAGCTGTTTTAAAAATCCCATCGATATACAACAACATATAACGTTATAACTCACATATTTTGAAATTTTTATGTATTAATATTTAATCACTTAAAATATATCATACATTCATGCCAAAAATGAAAAAAAAATGAGTCGGAAACCACGATGGTTCATGAGATACACAAAGTTCGCATTACAAACATTCCCTTTCAGGCTTGCCAAATCTAAGCATAACTTCATAAGTATTTCAGAGTGCTACCAGGTCACTGAACATTCGGAATAAAAAACTTGAGCGTGTGCCAAAAATGCGATTAGGTTAAAAATGAACGGGAAAATTTACCCACTTTCAAAAATCTTTCAAGTACCTTCAGTTATAGAATGTTTCCTACGTACTCGTTAACGTAAGCTTAATGGCGATAGGATTAGAACTGACAGAAATGAAATGAAATGGAATGGAACGAGACGAAACGTAATGGAACAAATGAAATAAAAAGAAATGAAACAAAACAAATTGAAATGTGACATAATTTGAGATTTTGTCGGTACAGCAATAATTATTTGGATTTTTTTGTCGAAACATGAAGTGAGACTGCAGTACTTACTTCATATACTTCCATATTCCAGTATCATTAATATTGACATTCGAATCTTTAACTAGTTAACAGGTGCTACAGAAATGATAGTTCTTATATATACTTACCACTAATATAAATCAAGAAATTAGAAACGAATTTGAAGGCGGTTTGCTAAGCGCCGCTTTCTGGTTTGAAAAGATTCGTTAGATAAAAACGAAGCATTTTAACTTTTAACATCTCACTAAGTTTTATTTATCAATCTTATAGGGTGGCGACTGGTGCAAGCCACTTACCTAAATGGTAGACTGAATACTTATCTTTTTCAACTTCATGAAAAACATTCATCTTTTCAAAAATGTCTCTGAGAATTGATATGTGTTAACGTGCAAAGATTTGTTGTATCACAGATATAATATTTAACATAATTCCGACTAAACGAACAATTCCAATGTAAAAAACCTGAACACGTGCCAAAACCCGATTAGCTCAAAGATACAAACGACGCGAGGGACAATTACCCTAATTGGGTTTTGCTATATCCAGATAGCGGCGATAGCTTAGTGGTATGGATTTTGGTCGGCCTTTACGAGATCCAGATACTAATCTCAGTACCTAGTTACGCATTTTGCATACATATTTTACGCTTTTTATGTTTAGACATAACAAGGATTCCTGTGTCGTAGTTGCCACAGACACACTTAAAGAGCCTACCTAATTTCAAAACAGGAATATAAATTCTACATTATATATGTGTCAGGTCTAGATAGACCTCAGAACCCACTGCGTGTCGGACCGGTATAGTAATTACGATGCATGGGTCATGAATGCATGTAATAATGCAGAAATAGTTAGGCCGGTAGTACTGCGGCGGTTAATTTATGGATGATTCTTAAACCTATAGATTAGTTATTTTATTTATATTCATCACTTGGCATCAGAACAACGCTAACGCGGATGTTAGTTGTTTCTGTTATATAAAAAGCGAAAAATGTTAAACTATTTCAACAGCATACGGTTAGAAAATTAATACAGTTAGTATTTTATTAATCCAGTTTATAACTCGGTGAACTATGCTGCCGACTTTTAAAATACAAATCATTTATATTAAAACTGCTATTATCGTTGGATAGTTATTATTTATGTTAGTGGGCACACAAATCTGCCAAAAGGTTAATTAGAGCCTTCTAGATAACAGGTAAATAATGATCAATTCGTAATGCAAACGTAATTTAGAAATATGCAAGTAAGTGCGATCGATCAATTGACTACCATTGTTGACTCCAACGGGGATACCAACCGATACTTAGGTATCAGTTACTTAGCTTTTTTGCTTGTTCACGAGGGGAAACCTACTTACCTAGAAGTTAAAAAGGGAAAATTAAAAATACACATATTTTAATTCTGGAATACGTATGCTTTCATTTAGCAAACCCACTATCATTTTGAATCTATTTACATAAAACCGCGCATATGGATTAGCATACAAATGCGGTAAATATCCGCATCTAATATAGCAACTGCATAGCTCGATTTAAAGTTATTCAAATGTGCTTTGCTATTTACGTATAATATTTTTAGGGTTCCGTATCCAAAGTATAAAACATAATAGGGTTCTAAGTCCTATTACTAAGGCTTCGCTTGTCTGTTCGTCTATCCGTCTGTCCATCTGTCACAGAGCTCTATTTCGTGAACCGTAATAGATACACACTTGAAACAATAAAAAATCTTTAAAAATTAATAGTTATCGCCATACAGGATTATTTATCTATAAAACAGTAGTAGGTTAAAGATTTAAATTTAAGTTTATGCTAAGAATATTTTGTAGTACGGAAAATTTGGTAGTACGGAAAAGCCTCTGTGTGCGAATTCGATTCGCACTTGGCTAATTATTTGTATAACGAGATTAGTAAGCATTTATTTAAAGTAACCTGAGAAGATCTTTAACCCTCTTCAAAACTGATGAAAGTTCTACCTGAAGCTGACAACATTGACGTAGGTATAAAAGTACCCCGAGTTTCTTTAATTCACTTCATTCTAAGTTGTTTTATTCAGCGCTTCGAGCTGATTCGCTCTCATAGCAGTTTTCAACCCAAAGACTTTAAAGCTACAATCCATATTTTTTCGAAAAACTTTGTTACAGCACATAATATAATGGCCGTTTTATATTAACATAAATTAATTAAAAAAAATATATATATTAAATTTAAAAAAAATGTTTTTTATAGTTAAACCTTACGATAAGGCAGACGGGCTACTAGAAAGTAGTCACTATGGACATTTGCAATAACAGAAAGTCACCAATGCATCGTCAGTTTTGGAGGAAAGCTCTTTTCGTCCCATTATAGTGGCTAATGTTCATAACTCTCTATTCATCCAATCAAAATGTACGCTCTACGAGATTCGTCATAAATGTGACCAATCGACATTTCTGACAAACGTTAGCGTTAGCATTTTACGCTTGAAAGCATTTGCCACTTGACTAAACTCCTGCCCTGAAATTGACGCATTTGCATTAATAAGGCTTTGCTAAATTCTATTTCCTTTATGCCTCCGCTGCCGTGTATTATTATTTCTATACCAATAATTGAACTATACTTCCTTATTGCTAAAGCGTCAATCATTTTCATGACATGTTGCATCAAAAATATAATAATTTATTAATTTGCGATAAAAATAACAAACGACTAACAAAAGCTACTCAGAAACAATTGAGAAGTTGAACAAATCAAATGTGTCGTATAAATAGATCGTAGAATCGGTAACCACGAACTTAAATTTCCCGAACTACGCAAACTTCGAACTCGCAAAAAACTTTGTCCGTACCACCGATTGTGCTGACCGCAAGAACATAAGTTTGCGAAACTTCACTATTCCATATTTCACGGAAAGATCTGTCGCACTATCGTTCAAATCTATTTGTAACTTGGTTTATGGGTATGGTAAGGTTATAGCTAATATCAGTTCTCACAGGTTAAATGCCATTAGGAGGAACCTTTGCTCTAATTGGAATCGATTACAGATAGATTCAGATAGTCCGTGATTCATAGAATTAATTATCAATTAAACGGTGAGCTGCGTCAAAATAAACAGATCTACTTAGATTATGTACATAAATGATCAAGAAAAAAAGCTCTCTTATAAAGGCGGTGGTGACATGGTGACAATTCTGATGCTGTAAATCCATAGGCCATTGAACAGTAGCATCAGGTAGCCCCGTCGCCTTATAAATAAATAAAGCTTAGCTCTGTTGACTTCATATTAATATTAGTTTATGGGAGACCCATAAAGACCAAAGGAAACTATAAAAAGTTAGTAACTTTACTTGGAGTCACTAAAGACAAAACGTTAACTTACCACAAACGTTCGGGAACTTTCCGCCGAGAGCAAACTTTCCAGTACGAGCCATTGCACTGACCGATTCGAGTTGTGAGAACATAAGTTTGACCACATCTCGATAATATTCATAGGAAATCCCAGGAGTTTTGATTGTACGAGTAAACATTTCAGCCATTTATTGCATTTTTATTGGCGGGTTGCATCGAAAGCCCGGTTAAAGTTTAAGATAACAAGAGGCTAGCCAAGTTGACATTCTACAGTCGCTTGCGCTGTAGAAACGCTAAAATGTATGAAATTATCAATGATCACGTGATCAAAATAGCGAGGTAGAAAAGTCGTAGCCAAGTTACACGATAGAATAGAACGCTAGCGATTCTCCAATGCCCATGTCATTGTTTTTTTCCATACAAATGACAACCTTTGACAACCTTTTGACTTTTTTGTCAAATTTGTTAGCGAAGCGTATTCTAAGATAAATATCGTAGTGAGCGATCGCGCCGACCCTGTAGAAAACGTAAACGCTAATAAAATGGCGGATATTGTATCGGCTGTTTGTCATTTTATACCATTTGAAAATGTATACTTTAAATGTGTTGAAATTTGAATATGGCACTCTATAACTAGTATATCTTAAAATATTATAAAAATGAATTGCACAGCCGTTTTTCTATTTTAAATTAATATGAGCATATAATATAATAGATAGATAGGATAGAACTTAGAGTTATTCCAGTGCTTAAATAAAAATATTGTCTCAGTTTAACTATTTTATTGAATCATTATTAATCGTTCTCATATTAGCTTTACTTGTAACTAAACAATTTATTTAAACCTTAAAAGAAAAATTTAATATTAATATCCGTATCCTTTTTCTCATTATTATCTCCTGTTTCCCTGCAATCTCCCTGTGTAGGCATAAAGCTGGTGGTTATGAGGTTAAATTTGTTGGCATGGCATGTATGGTATACACCCAGTGGCATACCCATTTATAATTATTGCCTCCTTGGAAGCCGCTCCTACGATGGAAGAGGATCCTGAGTAGCTCTCTTTTTGATGAGCTTAAAAGTGCAGGTGAATTTCATACGCTCACTAGCAAGTCTTTATATAACGAGAATATGATTTTAGTTTATTTGTCACTTCCTCTTTCCCTGTTGTCTCTGCGCCATCAGCTATCATGCGAAGCTTTTTCGATTGGAAGCGTTGTGTGATGTCCAAGTTTGAGTTGGATGCGGTTCGCCAAAGCTTAGATCCATATGACCATATTGGTTTTAGTATCACTTTCTAGTAGTCAAGTTTGTTGCTGAGAGACATTCGTGCCATGAGCCAGTAAATTTTACGAAGTTGGACGTCAAGATATTTTCTTTTGGTCATACGTATCCTAGGTTAAAATAGGTAATTTTATACAAATAACATGCAATCGCTGTTACTGTCATTAGTAACATCGCTATAAACATTGTAAACAATCACCATAGATATATGTATATTATTATGTTATATTGTAATATTACTATTAAATAATTATTTGATAGAGTCAACGAATGACCAGAGAGCTGGCACATACCTCGGACAGCGAATTAGCCTCGCTATCCAACGAGGGAATGTTGCCAGCATTCTGGGAACTCATCCCAGGGACAGCAATTTAGATGTAGCTTTTTATATTTAATTTAAAATAAAGTTATATTATTTCATTATTTTTTTATATTACTTTAATTTATTTTAGTTAAAACATTTAAGTGTGTAAATGTCAAAAATAAAAGTATTAACCAACAATCACCAATCACCATAGTTACCGTTCATAGACACATTATTAAGTTTAGTTTTTGCAAATAGTTTTAATTAATAAAATACATGTACTATAAAATATGGTATATTTTTTATGTATATTATTATGTTATATTGTAATATTACTATTAAATAATTAATCATTACCATGTAGGTATTTTGGTTGGAGTAGAAACCAGACGATATTGTATTTGACGGCTTATTGTTATTAAATGTGATCGCTAACCATAGACTTATCGTATATGTAGAATCACATTTGCTAACGAATAGAATAGAAAACGAATAGAATGCAAAGTTTGTAACATGGCTAGCCCCCCAGTATTTTTGACGATAGCGATGTATTGCACCCATTTATTTGTCATTAACGTCATTTGTGTCACTATCATCACAATTTTTAGTCGACGTTTACAGATGACAAAAACTGTCACTTTAACTGATCAAAATCTAGCGGTTAAGTTTAAGTGTTAGCGTAATTTCAACGTCAACTAAAATGATGCAACTAATGTATTTTTAATAACGGATTTGACGGTTGGTTACGCTTTTGTAGATGTTAAAGTTACATGATACAGAGCACCCTAAATATACTTTAAAATTATACATATAACAGACTAAGGAAACAGATAAAAAGTACTTTACTTCAAGTCACTGAAGACAGAACGTTAGTAGCACCAACGTTCGGGAACTTTCCGCCGAGAGCAAACTTTCCAGTACGAGCCATTGCACTGACCGATTCGAGTTGTGAGAACATAAGTTTGACCACATCTCCATAATATTCATAGTAGTGATTGCAAACATTTCAGCCATTTACTGAGAGTATTCCACTTGAAGACTGTACTGACTGATAGGTATAAAGTCAGACAATAAAGTAATATAGACCGCAATTACGACAAATATATACAATATGCTTATTGAGGAAGGTAAGTAAAGTAAATTAATAAGAATGTTTTCTGAACTTTCAATGTACATAACGGGAAAAATATTTGTCTAAATATATCCCAAATATCTTCTGTGGGATTCTAGAAAGGGATCGTAGTTATTACAGAAAACATGTCTTTAACAAAATAAATGACTATAACAGCCCAAAAAAGTTAAAATATTGTAATTAGTCTCCTGAAGTAGCTTATTAAATTAAATGTTTCATTAAATTCGATTTTGAATATAATATTCAATTTGAAATTTAAACAAATAAAATACGATAACATAAGTAATCTCCATGCAATAAAATTACTGATTTTGTATTAATTAACAATATAATGTGATTCATACAAATTAGAGGATCATTTCCAATATTTACTCTCTCGTAACTAAATAGTAATAATTAATAATATTCTGTTAACTAACGTAGGTTATTAAATAAAATGTATTTAAACATTATTAAATTAGGTGCTATCAAACTCGATTGAAACTATAACGTTGTATCTATACTTCCATCCCAGGCACGGACTTTTAATTGTTTTAAGCTATCTTATTTGTTTTGAAGGTGATGGAAATCACTGGTACTAAATACCCTAAGTGTCTCACATTCTCAATCACTTCAAAATAAATTAATAAACTACTATGACCCACCCTCCCTTTCCTGCGTCATCGTCTGGCGACGCATGAAAACTTTGATAACGTACTCGTATCTTAAACTTCTAACCTTAGAGTAATCCGGACCTTTAGACGTTTCTAGGTCTTAAATATTAAAATATTTTAATAACTTTCCTAATATAACAGAAAGCTACACCAACATTTCCGATTACTTTCCTTGAAATATCTAGCACAATAAAGTAGGAAATAAGTTGGAACGGTCGGTTGCACTTCTGGTGGATTCGAATTGAAGTCATCATTTTTTACCCGCAAAGTGAAAAGGAGGAACCACTTCTGGCCTTAAAGTGGAAAGATTCAAAAGCATTCTGAGAAAGTACGTGTTTTTCATACTAAATATCGCATAGAATTATTTCTTTAAAAATATATTTGTAGGTAGTAGAGGTAGTGGCTCGAATTTGGTTATTTGTGACAGAGCGCATATTATAATACATATTGTATAGTGACTTGTTGTGTATTAAGACTAATTTGCGTTAAGTTGGAATTTATAATACAGCTGTAACTATCTGTTAAAATTTTTCCTTTTAAGCACAAGCGTTACTAACTTTGAAAGCATAAAAATATGGCTTTCACAAATGTTATAAAGGAGAATTCGCTAAAGACATAGACATGCAAGTGCTGGTGTAGTGAAACCTTTATTATTATTATATTTAAAATTCTCGTGTCACAATGTTAGTTACCGTACTCCTCTGAAACGGCTTTACCGATTTTCACCAAATTTTATATGCTAGGCTACTATCTATTCTTCATACCCCTATTAGTGATAAGGGTTGTTCTCCCTTAACATAACTTCCTTAACATAACTTCCTTCTATAAATAAAAATAAAAAACTATAATAAATCACGGATGAAAAAGAGAACCATTTAAAAAGTTTCAGGATTCAAAGGAAATAAAAATGAAGAATAAAGTATTCTCAGAAATAATTCTGCGAGGAACTTACATAAAAAAATGCAAGTGCGCAACTTTGTTTCAACTAAGTATACTTGCAGATCTTGTAAAAGTGTTGAAGAAAAGATTCATTTTATTATTTTTACAAAGTTTTAATTTTGATTCAAATACTAAATTCTTCTTATAAACTGTTATTTTAAATATATTTTACCTAGATCGGATACTGCTTTGGAATATTTTTTATGACAACGCATTATCGTTACTTATATTTAGTTGAGTGTCAAGAGTAAGTTGGATTTAAATTGGATTCTAAAAACGTCACGACGTGTTTCAACTAAGTCTTCAGAAACGCATCAGCGGCATTGTAAGTTGTGTCTGTGAGCAGACGCATCAATCTCAGATTTCAGTTCGATCCTTTTCCGATATCCATGGATCGCAATGGGTGGTAGAACCCGCTGTGATCCGTCGACTCCGGTGGCATTAATAACACCTACATAGGTTCTTATGCTCTACTTTTTTATAATACAACTAGTGGTGCCCGCGGCTTCGCCCGCATTTTAAAGAAATAATATGACATACATAAAACGGAAAATTTGTACCTGCATTGGAATGGCAGTGGTGCCATCTGTCGAAAATTGGTCTTACCAACTCCCAAACCCTCGTGGGCTCTTGGACAACAACTTTGCTAAAGATCATCACTTGATCCAATGCATAGATTCCGATTCGATCACTACTTAAGAATTAAAAATTAATTAAAAAAAACCTTTTCCCACGGACTAAATTGTGAATCTAAACCATTCTCAAGTCCCCTTGAATACACACAACAAATTTCATCAAAATCAGTCCAGTCGTTTAGGAGGAATTCAGATATATAAGATATATATAATGATAGTACCCCAGATAAGATTAGATTCCTACCTGAGGTTCGCCACAGATGCGCCTACCAACTACCCCTGAGGACCTAGAGATGCCTCGGAAAACTATATTTCCCTTACTACACTCTTCAAACCAGAACACAGCAGCGCTTAACACTGCTGTTATTAGGCAGAAATAGGCGTCGCGGTGGTGCCGCCGGAGTCGAATCATAGAGGATTCTACCATCTTTTCTTATACGACTAAAAGTAGCTTTACTATTTAGTGTAGTTATAACAGCTAATTACTTCCTATTGCATTACCTGTTGTCTCATAGTATACAACAACAATTGCAACAGGTGACCGTAAATTATAGTGTTAGGTTTTGTTAGCTAAACGCGCTAATAATTACACCGTAATTCGTGACGTGACAACATTTTGTTTCGTAATAGTATAATTATTATACTCCGTCCGCTTTATATTAAATTTGCTATTAAGTTTGTTTACATTTGAATACAGATGAATTTTTGTATTTTTTGAGATTAAGGTTTAAAATGTTGTCTGAATAGTGGTTACAATCAGTATGGTTCCACTGGGTACCTGTACCTCTGTCCCTGTAGTTCCGGGACCAGAATAGGGCTACGGTATCCCCTGCCTGTCGTAAGAGGCGACTAAAAGGGGCTTCCGGGGTTGCGGGTGGCGAGAGTGGGAGCTCGAACCGCCCGGCCAGCAACTCCAGGAAGGACGGCGGTACGTGTGGTCGCATACCGATGTGCACATCAGACGGAGTGGCGAGTACTACGCTCGCCTGGGCGGAGCCCGACGGGGCAACGTGCTAATAGGACTCCGGTTGCGTTCCTTTGGAGATCCCGGAGTCCTGTACGCAGCGCCGAGGACGGCCACCTGGGGGGGTTTTAGTGCGGTAAGAATCCCACATAACCCCGTGTCGCTCCCACGGCATAGCGTACCTTTTGAAGGTTTCCCCCTTGTGAACAAAAAAAAATGTGTACCTGTAATGTAAATTTAATGTGCTTACAGTCCCCTTTCTACTTACCACTCCAGTATTTGACGATTTTGGTATATTTTGTTAAAATCGAAGGATTTATTTTGCAAGCCAGCCATTTCATCCAATTTCGAATGTTGACATAAGTCTGCGACTTAGTATTATAACGTTGACAGGATAATAAGACAAAATATCATTTCGTGCTATTTACATATCATATCACGAGCTTTTGCCCGCGGCTTCGCTCGCGTTACGAAGTAATATTTTCATCCCCTATTTTATCCCCTTGGGGGTAGAATTGATCAAAATCTTTTCTTAGCGGATGCCTACGTCATAACATCTACCTGCATGCCAAATTTCAGCCCGATCCGTCCAGTGGTTTGGGCTGTGCGTTGATAGATAACTTTGTCAGTCAGTCACCTTTGAGTTATATATATTTAGATTAAGAAATAATAATACATAATCAAAGCAGTGATAGTCTAATGGTTAAGAAACTCGGCCTCTCGATCGAGGGGTCCGAGGTTCAAAACCAAGGCACGCACCTCTGATTTTTCAAAGTTATGTGCATATTAGAAATTAATTATCACTTGCTAAACGGTGAAAGAAAATATCGTGAGAAAACCTACATACCTGAGAGATTTAAAAAAAGAAATCTCAAAGGTATGTGAAGTCTACCAATACGCACTTGGCCAGCGCGGTGGACTATGGCTCAATCCTTCTCATTATGAGAGGAGACCCGTGCCCAGCAGTGGAACTGTAGTGGGTTGTTGATGATGATTGATGATTGATGAATAAGTTCTACTTCATAATATGTTATGCCAGTAGCAATATACATGTCATTCATAATAAGGTACACTGAAGTACCTAACTAGCGTTGACTGACGTACGTTCTTATCTTATTTTTCGTATTTCCATAATAAGAATCTTGATCGACAGTTTAATCAAGTTATGCGAGATCTGACGGCGTACTGACGGTTTTGCTCTAAATAAAAAGGAACTTGAGGTCTGACTTGACTTTGATATTTATTAGATAACTCCCTGCTCAAGTAAAGTTATATTTCTTACTATTAATCGCAAACTAACTTACGCAAGAAGCTCTGTTTTATATAAATATTGCTACTTTAAACGAGCATGCAATTCAGCTGATGTAATGTGGCTACTGCCTCTCATATCATAGATAATCAACCGCAGATAATTGTAAAATCCTGCTTAAGGTTTAATTAGGAACGCTTGGGATAAGTATCTCCCTTACCACATCCTTCAAACCAGGACACAGCATCGCTGAACACTGCTGTCAATACGTACAAATAGGTATGGTGCCACTGGAGTCGAAGCACAAATGTTTCTACCATCTTCAAATATGAATATTCATTTATCTGTACATCCATCAGTCCTTGATGAGTCCAAGTCATGTTGTTATACTGTCATTCTACTTAAAGTCGAACCAGGCAGGTTCAGACTGTCGTAGTAAGTAGGTACTTAATAATCAGTGACAAAAAGATTTTTTGTTGTAAAATTTTATTTAAACAATGTATTTCAAACTAAAACATACTTAATCCATCACTTACTGCGCTCTTAAATATTCTATATGCTTAGGGGACTAAAAGTTAAATTTAAACGCGTTCGTAAAAAAACATAAGCTTTGCATTTGGGAATCAACGTACTTTAAAATTATAGCTAACGAGATAATAACAATAACAAAAACAAAATCACAATTACCCTGCTTAACACCCAACTATATTAAATATACTCGTAATTTCATAAATAATAAATTTGTTAAATGTTCCCCAAACTATTCCAGTGATATGGGTTTTCCAAACAAACACTTTAAACGGGGACGAACCCGTAGCTTGTATAAATGTTTGTCCATTACACAATTTTGACTGTTGGAAACCGAACCTCACAATGTTAGCATTTAAACTGGTCTACACTCTTGTGCAAAGCTGGTGAAGCTTCTATGAAGTTGATTTTGTTGGTAGTTGCGAAATTAAAATGGAAGACATGACATTTGGCTCCTCAAAAAAGGTGCTAAAAGAGCCCTCATCCAAAGCCGGCGATGCACTGGATGCATGCAAACTCCTCTGGTGTTGCAAATGTCCATAGGCGGCGTTGACTACTTTCCATCAGGTAGCGTTATTATCGTTAGGTTAAACAATTAAAAAAAATAAGATAGCAATATCGTGTAATGACGTCACGAAGAATTTGGTCATGGTAGCTACCACATGAATAATTCACGTGTCAAAAGTAAAATAAAAGCGGCAACTGAGGGATTTGTGATGCTTATTTCATCTTGCTTCGTCCTAGTTTGATCTGATTGGAAATACTGTACAAGAAGTAGAAACAATACAAATTCGGACTTAGGTCTGATTGTTGGACTGATGCGCGGTTTTCATCACAAAATTAAAAAAAAATGGTGATTGGCCATTATTAAACAAGTGAAACCACTCTAAGACATTCAAATGATGAACTTAACACCTTTCTGTCAGTTAATTTGTGAAGAAAATTTGTACATTAGAGTCAATAAAACCTTTAGTTCAATTTGAATAATATGATATACTTACATGAAAACTGATATGAGCTTTCTCATTTAAATACAAATTTTAATTACCCGATTAAAAGATATGGCTAGGCAGAGGACATTTCATTAACATTTCCATAATTAATCTATTCGATGAGTTAATTAAAAACGGATTACATTGTTTCATTGGTGGATTAACGTGTTGGGATTGAAATACATTATTGTGAAGTTTCAGTTAGAAATGTCTAAAGAAATAAATTTACTTAAATGCTGAATGTAGTCGACAATTGAATACCTAACAATATTCCCGAAGATAGCACGTCTTTGATCCAAATTAAATTTAAAGATGTTAGAAAGCTTAATGCGAACCTTTAAGAAGTCGTTTATTTTATCCGATGAAAAAATAAATTTTGCAACTTGTTCAGAAAATTCAGTTTCACTAACATTTTCACGTGTGTCTGTGAAATGGAGTTGGTTGTGAAAAGTAAAATTGGATCGACTCTTATTTAAATCAGAAGAGAGTAATTGTCATCCATTGTCACTGTTTGCCAACGAAATGCGGTTGACTGAAATAACCTTCACCCGTACACAAACAACTATTGGTTTCTTTATTGCTATGAAATTCAAATTAAACAATGTCAGGGGTTGGTGGAAAATTAAATAAATAAAGCTGATAGTATTATTGTATCAGCGTACAATAGAGCTACAGCAAAATAACTTTTTGCCTAAGAGAGGAATTTTATAATACTCTGAAAGCAGATTTGGTGGTGGCGAATAGTGAACAACATGAGTGACTTATTCGTGCACATGTATGCAGTTAGTATATAGTCCTCACCAGTGGCATTGCATTCGTGGTCGGTTCAGTTGTTGCAGAAGGTGATAGAGACCACTTACGTACGTACTTATATGTTCTGCATGCTCGTTTGCTACTGCAATCTTAAAATATGTATAAGAAAAATTATATTAACTACTAATTTCAATCTATTATGCCTCATTAACACGTCAAGCTGGTTTGCTATGCATCTAAATATGACATTTTATTTGGACCATAGTTCATATAATTTCTATGTGTATTATTTCATGATGTGTTTCTAACGTCTAAGTTTACAGAATTATTTAAATATATTTCTTTTGGCTTAATAGAAAATTCTAACAAGATTATAGAAAAAAGAAATTTCAATTTTCGGGCGAATTGTTTTCAGAGAGCTTGAAAAAAATGGTGCTCGGATCGTGTTATCATTCTTGAATTCAAAAAGCCTGTTGACCGACGCACTTGTCTATCCTCTTTGGTTAATGCAAAAATAACAGAATTGTTTAGGCGGGACCAAAGTTACTTTGATATTTTATAAGAAATAATAAAAAGGTGATTCTATTATTATACATAACCAAAAATTAATTTAGAATATCCTTCAATAATGTATTTTGTGCGAATGTTTAGTTTTCACCAATAGATTAAATAAAAATTTGCTCTACATTCCACAGAAAGCCGTATAAACTATATATAACACGTAGTAACTATTTATTAATCTGTGATATAACCGTATAACTTTTTACTCTGTATACTCATTTCTTGTCACCTTGAAAGTAAAAAGAACCAGGGGGTAGTTTTAAAAATTCCACCGAATTTGCATTTTGCTGTTCTGTTGTAGTCTTGCGCTCGGCGAGTTTTAGTTCCGATGTGGCTTCTCATTCTTCTTTTCCGTGATTACTAACCGAGCTAGCGCGTGTGCCTTGTGTAGTGTATACTAGCTTCTCACGATGACAATGTTATTCGTTGAGCCCTGTGGCAGTGTGCGGATCTGTTCTTCAAGATTTGAGCAGATCTCGGTTAGAAGACAAGGTTGCTTAGACCATAATTATTTATATCCCTTACATTTTTAACATATTACATAATACAGTCCACTAAATTGTTACTCAGGCGTACGAGACCAGTGCTTACCGTACCCTGTATATGCCAGGTAAAGAAAACATTTTCTTCTTGTTATTACAGCATCCATGTCCTAACCTAATGCCTGAGGTAATTTACTTTTCTTTTTTTCAAGGGATTTTCCTGGTTATCGTCGTAATCGTAGTTATATTTAAGGACTTACATTACATTTTATGTTACTTTAATCTATTGTATTGTTTGATTATATTTTGATTTATCTCTATTTTATGTTACAATAGTACATATTCGCTTGCTTTGCTTTCATCATTTAGGTCATCAGAATAAAAAAAAAAAAACTTAGTACGTAGTTGTAACAGAAAAAATCAAAGAACAACAAAGGTCAAAAAACGTATTAAGCTTCCTTAAGGAATTCCGAATATTAATTCCTCCCGTAACAGAAACCAGAGTTAATTAGGTGTAATGAACTGTGTTAAAACGCTGTAGGATTCGTTGGCTCAAATACAAAATGTATTTTGGTGTAAATTTATTTGAAGCTTTAAATCATATTTTATACTGTACCAACACCGCTTCAATCCATTGCTTTTGATTAAGAAGATTGGACCAAACCACTTTTCTGTTGTTGAATTTGTTGCAGTTTGTGAAATACTTGTATATTTGATCTTTTATTTTTCTTAATTTTCTTATTCATATACCCTCACCCTAAATGTATGGGTCAAATCTTGCAAGTTATATTTGATCCAATTCGAAATATCCAATTGATTCGAGCTGAAATTTTATAGTATATTTTTATAATGTGGCAAACCAGCACACAATCCACTTGATAGTAAGTAGCTACTGCATTTAATGGACATCTGTAATGAAACCCGGGTAAGATCAGTTTCCTAACTAAGGCTGTTAATGTATATTATACCTACCCTTGAGACGTACGGTGAAACGCATCAGATAAGTATTTCTTTTTTACCGTCCTCTTTCGAAGCGGAACACAGCTACGCTTATCACTGCTACTATTAGGCAACTACCGGAGTAGACCTTACCTACCTATATTATTTTCACGCTTTTGTTCGCATATTCTGACACAAAAATTTGTAGCTATGTAGTGACATAGTAAATAATGGCGCTTCAGATAAACGGCAAAGCCACGACCTGCTAATTCTGGAGATTATTAGCCGAGCTAATAATGTGCGTTTAGGGACTCGTTTTAGGATAAGGATCCATTAGGTACTGCCCTTGAAACTGTCTATGCTAATTTCTTGGCCACTTTAGCAACGTCCGCATAAACAAGTTATAATTGAAAACTTGGCTGCGATGTATATGTATATGAAGGTGGTAGAAGGCGTTGCCACCGCCTCACCTATTTCCGCCCAATAACAGCAGTGTTAAGCGCTGCTGTGTTCTGGTTTGAAGGGTGTGGTAAGAGAGACATACTTTTCCGAGACGTTCCAGCTTAGGTAGTCCTCAGGGGTAGAGGCGCATTTGTGGCCGACCTCAGGTAGGAATATCTAATCCTGTCTGGGGGTTGATTACAGATGTCCATGGGCGGCAGTAGCCACTTACTATCAAGTGGACTGCATGCTCGGCTGCTATATTACATAAAAAAATGCACGAAAGGTGTTACTTTCATTGTTTTCTAGATCATTGGCGTAACTGAAGCCTGAATCAGATTTGGATTTTTTATATCTTTTTGTTTTACGGAGATGTATTCATTTGTATTTTACGATTTCAGTTCATTCTACTTGAGTAAAAATTCGGTAGTTTGCGTGGGGGATCCAAACTAGTATCGGTTGACTATAGCTCAGTAGTAAAAATCGATCTTAGTATTAATTACTACCATTTTTTCTTATTAATTACTAACAACATATACTGTACGTCAAATAAAGCGATTGTGTTATGCAGTTAGAGTGAGAAGTATGTTGTTATAGTTATCGCCAAACTGCAAGTTCCCTGAAGTTGTTGCGAGCAGGTTTAGTCATACAATTCGCTATGGCGACGTGATTCATTTCTATATTTAGAGCGGATGAGCAATTTACGCGGACTAAAACAAATATACCTACTGGTGCAAGTTTCGTGTGCTTTGACTATGCTTCAGTTTTTACGTTTGCGTCTCGCTTTCTGCCCTTTGGTTCGTTACCACAACAGGGTAGACTTAAATGTGAAAGTGGTACCGTCATACCTAAATTTGGTACTATCGAATGAACCATAAAAATCTACTCGAGTATTTATGACAGATTTAATAAGTGATTCATTATCAACTTTTATATGAAACCGCTGAAATCCAAATATGAATTTCAGTTACTGTCGAAATATAATGAAACTGAAAATTTAAAGTGGTTGATGCGGTTGCATATGCGGTTTTGTTAGAGTACAGTGCCTTTGACTTAGTTCAAAACTTTTTGGAGCGGATGCTTTTCAGGGGTAGTTATTCGGGTTCAAGTGGGTCCGTTGGCGTTGTAGATCATTAAAAAACTTAGGGTCATTATATTACTATTTTCAGTTTATAATTGAAAAATTCGGACTTTCAACATATTTTACGTTGGAGGAAAGCTTAGGGAAGATCAGTTTAAAAAGGATTGTACGGGTTACTAGAGGTAAATTAAGAATTTTCAAAAAAGATCAAGGTGCTTAGTGTTACTTAATGGTAGTAATTTTGGCGTTTTACGTCGAATTCTGGACTGTTCTAAGCAATCGCGATACTTAACCGACTTTTGGAAAATGAAAAAAAAAAACATCGTAGACAAATCCCTAAGTTAATTTTGACAGGTCCCCAGCTGTGGGACCTGTCGAATATTCGATACTGTGTTTATTATATACTTAGTTTTGGTGCTAGTACAGATATTTTCGTATATTAGTGCATATTTAGCAAGTGCATTTAAAATTAAGAGCTGAGGAAGCATATGTGGCTTTGCATAATGCTTTTGACACAGTTTACCAAGAGTAACTCAAAAAGTTCCTTGTTGTGGCTGTTGGCTTAACTCTGAAATGTAATTTTTTAATAATATTCGGGTAAGTTTTGAAATTATTACAGTGACTTTGTAAAAATTCCAAAACTGTTATGTTTCTAAAAGAAGGGCTTTAAATTGATGCGAGTTATTCAGTGACTTTTAATTTAATCAACTTAAATATATGTATTTACTTCAAATAAGATTTGTTGATAAGGTTGTATTTTATTATTCGTCTTCATTAAATAAGATAGAATCGCGTCAGGTAGAATTAAAATAACAAATATAAAATCTATAATCTATTATGATCATACATTTTAAAATAAGACAGCATTTCAAAAAGGGCTTTGTAGAAAATAAACATCATAATTTTATCAAAAGGCAGGGATATAAATAATAAAATTAATGCAAACTAATAAAATAACTGAAGTAGACAATAATATCGTTGAACTTGTCAATATTTAATTAAAGCGTATAAATTCATAGGCTTCAATATTAATTTTTGCATATTAAACTTTCGAATAAATTATGATGTTCAATACGTTGTTATGATTTCAGCGTGTACGTTTGCTTCGAAGTAAAATTTGTTCAGGGTTATTTATCTTTTATTTTTATGATTATTTATAAGCACTCGTAATAAACTATAATAGAAATAATATTTTTAGTGTAGTATTTTAATAATATAAAAATTATATCATATCAGCTATGTATTATTTAGAAGAAGTGGATAGATTTATTGTTATCACATTGATTTCCGTAAGTAATGAAATTTATTTTAAAAGAGTACTAAATAAACTAAAGTATATATATATATATATATATATAGTGATAGACCAAGAAAAATTGTCATCAACATTACCAATTTGGTAATAAATCAGCCTGAAATCTTTGGCAATTATCATGAAACGGAAGAAAGGTTTTGTATGAAAATCTTGACAATGTCCGTTCAAATCAATAGCCGCTCAATGTCCGCTCAATAGTATAAAATATCTTTTGAGTGAACACTGAACACTCTTAATCAATTTGTATTGTAAGAGCATTGTTAAGCATGCAGGAATGCCCTTGTTGTGGCAAGAGAGCTATATGCAGCAGTGAAATATACAAAGGGTTAATCACTAGACAGCACTGCAATAAATGGTTGCAATAAAAATACTTATTTGTCGATAAAAACGCGGTTGTTCGAAACTCTAATTTATTACATTGCTGTAAATTCGCAGGTTTTATATCGACAGCGGTTTTAGAAGATCGACACTCAATTGCGGGCTTAAATCGACAATTTATGGCCGTAAAGGGCATTTAGCACCTCGTTCTTCCTTTTCGAGTTCAATATTTTCCAAATATAAGCGCTTTTATAAAATCGAAAATACTAAACAAGCGTGCTGGTGCTCTAGTATGATGTTTGTTTCTATACTTTAAGTTTGATTTGAGTAAAATTCAATGGTGTTAAAGCACCTATGGATATCAATAGTGAACCCTAAATGGAATTGGAGTTGTGTTTAAAGACACTTGGATTCCCTTTTATGGGTGATATGGATACATACAGACATTCAGACCCAAAACAGAAATTTAAATTTATTATTTTGATGTCTGTCTGGCCGGGGATCGAACTCAGGACCAACAATGGTCAGACTGATACGGTTACTTAGTCATGTAAAACTAACTTTTAAAACTCTAGGTTCGCAGTCTTTTTACAATATTTTATTAAACTTGCCTTGTTAGTTCGTACGTTATTGAGGGTCAAATCTTTTAACAAAATTATGAACTAGTTAACTCCGATGAATGAGCTGAAATGCATACACGATTGGTTTTGAGGACAATGCTTTAGCTTAATGTCGTTATTCTAAAGCTAATATGGCTACGCCCCAAAAAGGTGGACTAAATATTTGTTATTATCATCAACCCATTACTGTCCCACTGCTGGGCACGGGTCTCCTCTCACGATGAGAAGGATTAGATTAGACTATAGTCCGCCGCGCTAGCCAAGTGCGTATTGGTAGACTTCACAAACCTTTGAAAACTTGTTTTTTTTTTAGATTTCCTAGGTATGCAGGTTTCCTCACAATGTTTTCCTTCGCCGTTTACGCAAGTGATAATTCATTTCTAATACTAATAAAAATCAAAGGTGCCTGGGATTTGAACCTCGGACCCTTCGATCAAGAGGCTGAGTTTCTTAACCACTAGGCTCATCACTGCTGTATATTCGATATGCTCCAATGATATGGGTTTGAAATGAAATGATATTCTGAAAAAACTCTAAAAACAAAAGGAGGTTACTAAAATCTTGTTTTTCATATGAAAAATGATATTTTTCTATAATCATAACACATAAGATAAAATAACCAACCAGTCCGTCGTGCAATATAAACCGAGCATTAAGTTGTCGAGGCCTAAAAGCCGAAATTGGGATCACTTCATTAAATTTAATCTATATCCTGTGCCGTTTAGGCCGGGAAGCGTCTGTTCAAGGATTACGCGGATTAGAGAGAAGTGGCGTTAAATTAGATAGCGTTGCTTTTCATTTACAAATTCCAAGACAATTTAACCGGAAACTACTGACTTTTACTTCTTAACGACAATTAAAATGTAGCAATTAAATGTTATTTCGATAATTTGTCCAGATAATATTGTCTGTGTTTTTTATGATATATCGAACGGTAAAGTATCTAATTGACCGTGCCAGCGATAAACGCACAGTCGAAAGTGTTAAACCGAGAATAGTGAAATTTTGTACATTGGTTATTTATATAGCGTAAGCAGCAATTAGATAAGAATTAAGGCCGTTTCGGCCGGGAAGCGTCTATTCAAGGAGACTGTTCTGTTCCTTTTCAAAAGAAAATGTACTTTCGCAGTCCTTATTGCAATCATAACACGATACCATAATAAGAAATACCCAACCGGTCCATCGTGCTATATAAACCGGGCATTAAGTTGTCGAGGCCTAAAAGCCGAAATTGGGATCACTTCATTAAATTTAATCTATATCCTGTGCCGTTTAGGCCGGGAAGCGTCTGTTCAAGGATTACGCGGATCAGAGAGAAGTGGCGTTAAATTAGATAGCGTTGCTTTTCATTTGCAAATTCCAAGACTATTTAACTGGTAACTACTGACTTTGAGTTCTATGTTATTCTGACAATTTGAACAGACTTGAGCCAATGACATAGTATTAGTTTATACATCTATGACTTGAGCAGTATTGATGGAGTTACTGATATGACAGACATTGAGTTACTAGTTATTGACAACTTACAATAAATGTAACAGCTCTTTATTATTCAAATTTAATGTACAATCATATGTAACTACATCCTATACAGCTATCTCTGGATATAATATTGTTTCCATTAAAGTAAAATAGTAAATGAGTTCGCAGTCAATCTTATGGTGACTAGTCACAGCCACCTGCGAACCCCTGCAATCAAGTAATCAATCAAATAGGATTGAAGTTCTACATAAGGGTGGCCATATATATGGCTACACCTACACACTACTATATGGCTAGACCTGAGGACTAGGAACGTTTGATGGGAATATCGCTGTCTACTCTTCAGCCTAAAACAAAGTAACACTTAACACTAGTAAAGCGGAAATTACAAAAACCTTCAAAAAAGCAAAATGTTTCATGACCTAAACCAAGAGTTTTGATAAATAAATTCATGAATGAAAACTGAATTTTCTTCACATAAATGTTACAAACCGGATTTCATAAGGCTGTCATTGCCTAGCGCGCCAAACATAGATCAACCAAATTCTGTAAAACAATTTCTTACACACATCCTCCTGAACCGGTTCAATCAGTTTTCTTGGCGCTCCACCAAGTCAATTCCAGTTTAAATGTGAGTCCATATGTACGTCTCTCCATCGCTGTAAAATTTATTTTATATTGCACTAAGAATATTCTTGAGTAGGTATGTGCTTACATATTCAATTATTTCTTTTTGGAAAAAACATCTTTTTTGCAGCCATAAACCACGATTTGAAATAAGTAAAATTGCCCACTAAGGGCCGTTACATATAATAACGTTGTAGCTCCGTATCGGCAGTATGTCACAAATTGTGTTGCAGATTTTGACGATGCCAAACCTACTTGTTATATGTGAGTTGGCCCTTATTCGTACTTTCTTCCACCAATCAAAATCAGTGTAATGGAGTAGATTTCAGTTCCCCTGTCGTGAAAAGACACCCATGACAGTATTGGTACACAAAGACAACAGACAAAGACACGCCTGTCATTAGCTGCTATTTCATCGTGAAGCGTTAGACAATTGATAACTTAGAACACCAATAATCGAACTATCAACAGATAACGTGATGCATTATTCCAATATCGGAACGCAAGCTCGGCATGATCCATACCACATACATACGTCAAGACGTCAACTTGTCATTTCATTGACGTGCCATATGTAGGCGCAATTCAACCACTGTGTATCACTTTATAATAGGGTCTGCACACTTTTTCACGAAAATACGGGATACAATTTTATTTCGTCAAGTTTTGAATTTTAAATAAAGTAATTTTTGTTACACTTAAACTGGCGATAACATCAAGTTAATAATATTCCTCACTTTAAATAAAAGGTTTAATAAAATTTTACTGTATATTATATTGATAACAACGTTTTGCTAAACGACTTAAATATTATAATTGGATACTTAGTAACTATTAAAATCGTTGTAAAATTAAGTAAATAATGAAAAAATAATGCTATTATACTACAATATAGTATTTATAGATGAAAATTTGCTTGTTAAATTGTTACGCTGTATTATTAAATAATATTTTCGGAATAAAATTTTTAAGTATTATTGATGTACTTACCACATGTGACATTATTAAATGATTATTTTTTGTTCGCACTTAATTTCTCTTATTTTAAGATACATTCTTTAATACAATACTAAAACAAATTTTAAAAAGTGTATAAAAACATATATATCTTATTTAATTTGTAATATCCTCAATGTGAAAGGTCATTCAGCCTCACCAACAATTAGCTCCATATGGCTCATGTGTGAAATTGATTAGATTGAAATGGGCAGATTGGATCTGTCGCATTGTCGGACAGTTAGCAATTCTGCGAAGCATTACGTCGCTGGTAACTATGTTTAGTGGCATGTTATAACAAATTAAGATTTTGTTAAGTAGTTTAAAGTGATTGTGTATCTTCATTAGTGCTTATAAAAATACGTAATTAGGTTTACGAAAAATCTATAGACAGTCCACCTTTATAAATAGATATTAAAATAAAATGTACTAAGTTTGGTTGGTCGGCTGGAGTGGTAGGGGCATTTAATGGTGGTAAAATCAGTAGATGGTTTGTCTCTGGAGATTGATATTAGAAATGGGTTTAAAGAATTTATTTCTCATAAAGACTACAGTCACTTACATGAGAACAATTATTAGCTAAATATATTAGTCATTCGTTTAATGAATCGACCGCTGCTAACATAAGTACGACAGTGGTCCGTCGTACTTATTTCTGCCTGATGTCAATGTTAAGCGCTACCTCGTTTTGGTTTCAAGTGTGTGGTAAAGCAGAAATAACAGTCATATCAACTTGGTTTACAGAGTATGATCGACCTCAGGACTTTAAACCTACTTACTGTTCCCAGGTACGTGCATTTGCTCCCTATACCTTATTTTTTTAGCTATATCAAGGATTAGCCTAAAAATATGTAATGGATGGTCACCCTTCTCTCGTATTTGTCTACTTAGCATATTATTCATAGCTAAAATCAATCTGCGTATTAATTGGGTACAGTATTGTATATATAGGGAATTCATCGAAAGGAACACTTGTAATTCAAATCATGTTACTATCACGCAAACCATAAGTTCACCATCAGTTATGGACCCTGCTGCAGCTTTTTCTACATACTGGTGAACTACTACACGGCGTGGTGGTGGGAGTACTTGTTTAAGTGGTGGGTACTGAACATATTTTTAACTCGACAAAATAATTTGAGGGTATGATGACCCTCAAATATCAGGTCCTCAGTTGAGTTCAAAGCTCAGAACTTCCACATCTAGAAATCACGGCATTTGCACTTGTAAATATTACATTTGACTCCGATAACCCTCGCTGCTGGGTAAATATGAATCTCGAGACCTGGCAGCGTGACGTCAATAAATTATGCATGACGACAACGTGGCGTTATGAAATACGTGCGTTGTGAAGCGTATTGCGCTAATTTTAATTAAATTTCCGGCTGACGACAGTGTCTATGTGGATTTTTAAAAGATTACTTCGTTTCATTTTACTCGTACATTGTACGTAAAAGTCTTCCTGCGAAATTAGCATGAGTTGCGTAGTGCGACGAGTCTAGCGAATTAAGTAACGTTAGTAGTTGGAAACGCTAGTTATTTCAGTCAAGGATCTCAGCCTCCAATTTTAAGACATTTAATATAAGGAAGACACATAAAGCATAAAGAATTGTACCACCTCTAGATTTTGCGTTTATAACACTTATACAGGCAAAATCACAATTTTTAATGTGATTAAAATTTGAAATCTGTGTACGCAGTAAATTCTTGAAATAATGCCAACGTTTAGTTTGCTACGTGTTTAAAATTGTGCAAATAAAAATATTTCTAAAAAGTTTACAAATTTGTATTAAGATTGCTAATTTCAGGTCAAGGCAACCTTAATAAAACTTGATTAATTGTATATTATTCCCCAATTTTATATAACAAATAACTTTATTTGCACAACCTAGCACTTCGCATTTAAACCAAATATTCCTATAAAATTCTATACAACAAACAACAACCAGCACGTTCCCCAAACCATGCCAGATTTCCCTGCCATTCCAAATTTCAAGTAACGCGAACAAAAGCTTAAAAACAAAATAAAATGCACGATTTTTCACCAACAGATGGGTTTGTTAATAAAAGGGGTTTGTATGGAAAACAACTGTTGCGCATTGAATTACCGAACATGGAGCCCGCATGGCGCGGGGATAAAAAGTGTAAAACATAATGTAATTGTTTAAACTTTTTAGTAAGTGTCAATACGGGTATCTTTGTTCGCCTCTTGTTGGGAGTTTGCGGAGCTGTGCTATGTTTATACAAATGAAACAGCGTTTGTCTGTGATTTAAAAAACGGCTAAGTGCAAGTCGTTCTTGTTTAGTATAGACAATACTTTTGTTATGCATTTATCATAAAATATTTTGTTATTATTAAGTCTTTAGGGCAGTACTAACTATGCATGGATTTTATACAATTTGTCGATTAAATTATCGTCACATCAGTATGGCATTACTTTCACGCTAGTATTTTTTTTTTGTTTTTAATAGATAACAATTATAAAAACGTTGAAAAAATTCCATTTGTATAGGGTATGCAACTTGTTAAATTTTGTTACCAATAAGCCAATGTAGCAACTTTTGCCTACAATCATCAAGTTTAACATATATCTTATGACTTTGTTAGAAAGTTTATCGACGTTTACCTATCAAAATCAACTGGATTATATTACGAACAATACTATTCTGCGACTTGCTCTGATATAATGAATCAATACTGGCTTCAATCTTTAACAATAACAAGCTCTTTCATTCACGATAACAAATGTGAATTTAATTTTCAATCATATATTTAAATTAGTTTCACAACAATAATCCAATTTGAATTGTCAATCAATTCGCCTCAAATCGTACCTTAATGTAATGGAAAACTTTCCCAAAAATAGGGGCTAACTACGTGGGCAGCCTGGAATAATGATGATTTTATTTCAGACTAATTGGAAAAACAAACCTGACTTTGATTTGGTTCGGGTACAAATCGAAAAAGTTTTAATTTGATTTGCGCCCTTCAAAGCTGAATTAATCGGCTTATCTCCGGACACAAATTTACGAGTTGATGAAAGAATGCTTCGAACTATTAAACTCTTGCTAGCGACTAGATTACGGTGGTGAATGTACAAGCAGGGCTGCTTCCTCGGCTTGTATTGATTGAAGCTGATATTGTGAAGTTATAAAGTTGTCAGACCTCTCTATTGGCTTAGCTGTACCGGTAATGGAGTACTCGTAAGTTTTCTGACGTGTAAGATCAAACGTATTTCTCAATATATATAATGTTTAGTCTGAGCTTTTATTTTTAAAATATAGCTAAAATACGAAGACGCTCATTCCTGTACTACAACATACAAGGATTAATTTGGTTTATTATTGATTGATACCTTAATAATGAAACCGTACAATGAACCGTTTATATTCGATGAGGAAGAAAAGTCCTATGCTTAGGCGGCTATGCAAGTCAAAAGGAAATAAAGTATTTTTCCTGGCCAGTGACAATCTGAAAAAACAACAGATAATTACTCGATGTAGGCCTGTTCTGGTACAGGCCTGAGTGGTGTCAACAAGCGGAACTTATTCAAATTATTAAACTACTTTACTATAAGTTGCTTTTAGTATTTTTGATATTTTAAAATTTGAAGTTGTTAAAACTTTTATGTTATTAACTTTTCAAACCGGAAGTATTTTTTAGACTTCAGCCAACCCTAGATATAAACGAAACCCAGTGTAAAAGTGGGAACGACTTCGAAATTGACTAGAACTGCGATAACGATGTTTCCGCGAAGTTGTGTGGCCCGCCAAAACAGTTACTTATAAGGCACTTGGTTTTTCACACCATAACAATTCTTATTACAATGTAAGAAAGGCCACAATCCCATAAAATGATAACTTGGTAACGAATTAGCATGTCTATCTCGACGTTTTTATGAAGTCGGTAAATTCGAACCTATAAAATGTTTATTAACTCAGCTCTTCAGATTTCATCAAGTTATTCTAAAGGAACAACAGCTTGAGGATCATAAGGCTTAGTATGATATTGGATGTTAAGAAACTTTATGGAATTCATCAGATTTTTTAAAAGGTAGAGTATGATATTGATAAGAATATTTATATATTGATCAATTCTTAGAAGTATCTATTGTACATAGGGGCTCAAGAGATTCGATTGTAGTCAGCGCGACTCACGCTTGCCTTAATAGACACATAAACATTAATTGATTGATCATTATCTTACCTATAATCAAAACAATCTACTATAAAATGTAGAAAATCACCGTATCTTGAACGAGATGTGACTAGTCAATTATAGTTTTAGAATCAATAACTGAACATTATTATTTTATACTTGGTACACTTCCCTCAAGTAGTACCTATTTCCTGTGTATGTATGAAATAATTGTGTTATTGTTTTTTTTCTTTAATCTATGCAATCGTTAAAAATATCACATTCAGCATTCCATATTAAAAAACAAAAACTTATTCCACGAGTTTTTAGCGTGACTTTTATTAAAAAGAGTAAGCTTCTTTTAAAATACCACTAACAAAGGAACTTAGAGACCTTAAAACCCAGCGTTCGCCGCAGAAAGTTTCATGTAACTAGTCAAAGGCATTGTTGAAAGCCGCGGAGTGCCTCATAGCTATGCGCAATCTCCAAGCGATTTTGCGACGCGACTATCGCTCAGTCGCAAGTATTATGGAGTGAGACTCGGGATTTCAATTTCGCTTTGGCTTATTTGAAACTCTTAAAAAAATCCGCGACAACCTTTGTCACTCGTGTCTTGAAACTTTTCTTCCAAAATGCGAGCTTAAGTGCCGTGGGAAGATTTCAAGTCGAAAGTATTTTTTTCAGTTTTGACTTTTTTATTACAGTTGTCTCATCTTTTCCTGCATATGTATGACGTAAGTTCGATATCTTACAGTATGTTATATAAGTTACCTCAATGTTATCCTGATTTAGGTGTTTTTTCATGGTATTTTTCTCGTAATATAATGTGGTTTTTTTGTGTAATACCGTATATTATACTATGGTCTTTCAGTTCATTACAATGGAGGCACCGAAACGTTTGAAAACAATAACTTTATTTCAATGTTAAGGAATATAAAAAATCTTTACAATTTGAGAGAAAAAAATAAATTAAGAAGTATTATTGTGGAAAATTTCAATACACAAGCAATTGCAACATATTGCAAGCAGAGAAAATAAATACGTAAGTGCTAAGTATACAATATTTAATTTGGAATATTTACAATATCAAATTTATTTTTCTAGGCGAGTTTCATTACTTCTATTTGCACGTGACATTTCTTTTTCTCACTAATTATTAACTTATAATTTCATTAAGCGGATTACTTTCATTAGGTGTTATGAAAAACACGGAACGCTGAAAGCATTTCCACGCCCAAAGCGGAATTTAATTTCAACGCATTTACCGAACGGAGCAGCGAATAGCTTTATATTTGCTTTTAATTATCGGCCTGTGTTTGGCACTGAGTTAAAGTGGTATAAGAATAAGGTTCCAAGGTTAACGTGAAGGGCCTCTTATCCTTGGAGTAAGTCCCCGAACGCGCATTATTTAGTCGGATAATAATCTTGAGGATTAGCAGGTCGTGATGCCTCAGGCCGGCGTTTATCTGACGCAATCATTCTTTTGGTCAAATAAATTAGTTATTTTATTATAATGATTAGTTAAATAGCAGAAACTATTAATGATTTGTCTGTGGTATAAACGCTATGTTACAGTGGTAACCATTATCGTGATAAAACAGCAATTAATAGTAAAACTAGAATTTACTAAATGTTAATGAAGGGTTTAACGGTGTCAAAATTAGCGCAACTGTTATTTCTGCCTAACAGCAGTAGTATTTCTGCTGACGTATTTTGCATTTGCATAGCAACGTTTTGTAGCCTGTTTCGTTTTAAATCCTCTCAATTTGAGTTTGATGACGTAATTCTAAAACCATTTAAGCCTGTCATTAATTATCAATTATTGAAAATTATACGTCGCAAAGATCAAAATTAGAAAATATTTATAGTACACAAAACGTTAGATAGATTGATTATTAACACAGGGCATTATTATCAGAATACATTACTTTAGCTATCAAACTTATCTGTACATGATATAAACATAATATAAATATAGTTCAAAAAACTAAAAAACACGCTTTTATGATAAAAATCAATTAAAAAGTAGAAAATAATTTTCAACCAAGGAATCAATTAAGGAAAAGTATAATTGTAAAAAAGCGTGGGATGCTCTATTTATCAGTTTTCGAAAAGCACCGCATACTTTTTCCACAATTATCTTTTTTAACACGCTTGTGTTAAAAAATATTTATGTAGTTTGACACAGTAAAACACAGTGATTTAGTTGCACTAAGTATTTATTTCAACGTAACCTGTATTTTTAACCTTAGATTGATAAATTTATATAAAATCTGTATCTATCAAGTACACAATCGACCAATTTATTTGTGAAAATCGTATCAAAATCTATTTTATAGTTTCTATAATCAGAGCGCACACAGACAAATGCAACCGGGGGATTTGTTATACAAGTTATACGTATAGATAGAAGATTATTTGTTATTAGCTACACAATTTATTAGCTGAGATTGTATGAATACTATGCCGGCTGTCGTTTAATAGCCCATATAATTTATAGTAATTATTGCTTGACACGCCTCTCGGCCTGTAAGATAGATGCTCGTCGCATGCGATACGCAAATTAGCGATACGCGCATAATAGCCGGTTGAATAATGGCGCATCTGATAAATGGGCAACGCGATCTGCTTATTAGGATATATCGCTCTGTTTATTTTAATTTATTTTTAAGTGACCCCTAAAATACGACGTACATTTTAATTGGCGGTATTTGCCATAGTGAAGGTAACTTAATAGTTACCTACGTTTGATCTACGTATGATGCTTAGATTGGAATGTGCTTCTCAGAAATAAATTATCAATTGTTGCAACGGTGAAGGAAAACATCCCGACAAATGAAATCTCTGCTTTGGGTTTAGGTTGTTGTATGGCTGTTGTGTGTATTGCGACGATTGTCTCGACGAGACGGCCCAGCACGTGCTGGGGGTATGCCTTGCGTAGAATGCGGAGCGCAACGTGCTCAGCTCTGTATTGGGTGCCGACCTCTCGCTTTCAACCGTGGTTCGCGCCATGGTCGTTAGTGACAGGTCGTGGCAGGCGGTGCGATCCTTTTGCGAAGCTGTAATGCTCGCGAAGGAGGCGGCGAAGAGAGCCAGGGAGGATGATCCTCCCAGGCACTTCGTCGCAGACGCACGGGATGCCGGAGGGCGGCTTTCGCTGAAAGCCACCCTTTCCCAGTCCCTCGGATGCGGATTCGGGGGAATCCAAATCCGGTCTTAAAGGCTCGAGATGTCGTGTGTGCGTTCTGCACGCTCATCTCTTGAGGGACATAACTGAGAGGGCCCCCTCCCTCTCGGTACGTGGCTGGCGTTAACAACAGCGCCGGCCGACGTTGCCGGGCCGCGAATGTAATGCTTAACGCTTCTCGTGACCCGGCACCGAGCGTCTAGAGGAACGCCGCGGAGTTTTAGTCGGTAGGAGTCCGACATACCCCTTCTGCTCCCCCGGGCGGGAGAGGATCCACGAGGATTTCTCCGCGGAAAAAAAAATGGCTGTAGTGTGTGGCTATGGCACCCACAACTGTCAATTCTAGTAACTATGATGTAAGAAAACTCTTTAATAATTATGTTAAATTAATTTAATAAACGAATCATGTTTGCGACTACAAAACTTGAAAAGAACCATAACTAATTATTTTTTCACATTACATTGTCTTTCTCTGTAAGGATTTTATATGCGTTTTATCTCCAGTGTATTACGGGAATGGAAACTTTTTTAAACTGAATTTTACCCTCCTAGTAAGGAATATTAAAGAAATCGACAATACAGTGAGACCGGCTTCAGTTACTATACAAACTTTCATATTAACATGCTAAATATTTTCTTTTATATACATAAAAGGGTTTCACGATTTGAAAATATGTGACCGACAAACAAATAGTAGTTGAAGATAAACTCAGCTGGAAATTAGTACTGTGCAAAAAAGCCTTTTAGAACTGGCGACTACGTAACCCAGTTTCTTTCTATTTCCCACTGGGAGCATTTCGGTGTAGGTATAGTATAAATAGTTAAATCTGTTTGTTAAGCAACAGTTTTTGCGTCGTTTTGGCGTTTACCAGTAAAACACATTTACGGTCAGCTTACTGCTGTTATATATATTTATTATTTTACTTAGTTCTGCGTACCTATTTAGTATTATTGGAAACAAACAAAATTATATTTCATTTGTATTCCGTTCCTTCATAAAGTATTATTATTCCTGCCGTATATAAAATACGTGTCAATGTTGTTCTTTAAAAACTGTGGTACATTTAAAAATAAAACATATGTTTAAAAATAACAAACGTGATGCGTAAAAGTGTTTTATTTTCATTAGGACAATGTTTACGTTTCGAATATGAAAATATTAACATTTATCGGCAATGAGTACTCGATAAAATTGGTTTAGTTAATTGTTTCGATATTTACAACTCAATTTAGTCTGAAACAATTTTTATCTGATTTACATTCGAAATACATATTGCAAAAATTCAGTGATAAATAGTTAAAAATGCTTGTAAAGTTACATATGTAAGCTATTTTAAAAGGTAACATAATTTCCAAAAAATATTTTAACAAAAAATAAAACCGACTTCTATGTCACTACAAAGTAAAAAATAATTGAAATAAATGTTGGTTTAGTACATATTTCTGAAGTTGGCGCTCAATATATGTCGTTTGATAACGGCGTAAACAGCGTGTCCAATATGAGCGCCGACTTCAGAAATATGTACTAAACCAACATTTATTTAAATTATTTTTTACTTTGTAGTGACATAGAAGTCGGTTTTATTTTTTGTTAAAATATTTTTTTTCACCCTTTTTAGTGATGGTATGCTAACGTTTGTATTAATATTATGTAAAACTGTATAAAGGTGATCATGAATAAAGGTAAGGTCTGAATTCATACGGATTGGACCCACCCGCTCGCAGGGCGCTACCGCGCCCTTCTCGCTTAGTTTTACATTGTCTTATATGTTCCAACCTAACCTAACCAATTCAATACGAAACACTATAGGCGAAACACGATAGTATCTCATATAGGATACTACATTATTGGCTAGGTTAGGTAGGAACAGAAAAGTAAATAAATCAAACTAGGTGGTAAAACTCTGCGAGTGAGTCGGTCCAATTTACCTTAATTCAATAGTTAAGAAAAACTACAACGTATTCATTAATCATATTTTATATTTGTAAGAAGTAATTGTCAAGTTACTGTGGTTTAGGCCAGCAGTGTCCATGAGTCACTAGAATTGAAGACTTGAAGGTCCAAGTTATCAGGGTTAAGACCTTGAAGGTCAAAATTTTCATCCTATGTGTCTACTTAGTGACGTTAATACATATATGAAAGCACAAAATGGCTAACTCCTATGGTTTAGCTTGGAAGCACACCAGCATTATCAGAGTGAAAGAGTTGAAGGTCATTTTTTTACATTACATTACATTTATCTGCGTGATAGTTATATGTGTGAAATCACTAAATGGCTTATTTATGTGGTTTAGGCTGGAGGTACCTCTGCATCATCAGATCTAAGGAGTTGAAGGTCAAATTTTTCATCATATACCTCTGTCTAGCTACTTCATTACAACAAATGTCTAATCTATATACTTTATATGGGAGGCACCTCTGCATCATCAGGATTGAGGAATTGAAGGTCATATCTTCCATCATATGTCTCTACTCAAAGACCTTATCATATATTCGTAAGCTCCAAATGCCTAAGTTGTATGGTTAAGGCAGGAGGCACTTCTGCATTATCAGAGTTGAAGAGTAGAAGGTCAAATTTTCCATCATATATCTCTACCTATCAACCTTATTGAATATTCATAAGCATCAAATGCCTAACTTGTATGGTTGAGGCAGGAGGCACCTCTGCATTATCAGAGTTGAAGAGTAGAAGGTCAAATTTTCCATCATATATCTCAACTTATCGACTTTATTAAATATCCATAAGTTCCAAATGCCTAACTTATATGGTTGAGGCAGGAGGCACTTCTGCATTACCAGGGTTGAAGAGTTGAAGGTCAAATTTTCCATCATATCATGATAACCTAGACACTCAATGTTCATTTTAAGTTTCATGAGAATTGAGTGGGCAGAAGGTAAGTTGTCATAAAATATGTAAAAAGCAGGGGTAGTGATGATGAGTTCCACCCCATAACTTAAATTCTAATCATCAGAACGTACTAATGTTAAGGTAGGAAAGTACCGCAACGAAACACCCTTTCATATGAAAAAAATAAAATTGAAATTGGTTAAGAAATACTCGACTTATTCAAGTTTATATGAAATCGGGTTTTTCCAATTTTCCGGGAAAACTGGCAGAAATTTTCAAATTTCCTCGAAATGGGACCCCCTGTGAAACTAGCCGCATACAATGGTGTATGAATCATGTCGATCGGTCGCGGCATCGCGAAAAAATCGCCGAACAAACATAAAAAAAAAAAAATATATATATACGGTCGAATTGAGTAACCTCCTCCTTTTTCGAAGTCGGTTAAAAAGGAAATATATTTCACATAATATCTAATTTAGTCTTTAGGATTTGTATTAACAAGACGTAATACCTTTCACAATTGTAGAAAATCCCTAATAGGTTTTTCGACCTTTGTTTTCATTCTAGCTTTAATTTGAATCCTTGATTCATTCCCTTAATTTAGTTTCATGAAAATTAGTACTAAAATCTGCCTCCCATTGCTGGGGTATAATTTAAGAGATAGGTTTAATGTCTGCTCTTTAAACTTATACTAGCTTATACCCACGATTTCGTTTGTTACGTCGACTTTACGTTATGCGTTGAGGTGATAAGAATAATAGGTTAATTCTCTTGAAGATTGAGGATCTTTCGTATATAAAAGAAACATATATTTTTTTAATAATACCGGAGTAGCATACGAGCATGCAATTCATTGATTGTAAGGGATTACTCACCGGATACATACAGATGTCTATATCTGTAGTCAACCCCAGATAAGATTAGATTTCTACCTGAGGTCGCCGCAGATCCGAAGTTACCGTAAAAGTTTTGAAAGTAAACGCAGCTGAAAACCGCTCCGTTAGTTCTAAGCCTTATAATGATAGACATAAAATTCTCGTGTCACAATGTTAGTAACCGTACTCCTCTGAAACGGCTTTACCGATTTTCACCAAATGTTACATGCACATTCAGTAGGTCTGAGAATCGGCTACTATCTATTTTTCATACCCCTAACTGATAAGGGTTGTTCACCCTTAACATTTATTTATTTATTTGGCAACACAACGTTTTCCTGGGTTAGCTAGTGACAGATATAATTAGTTTTTAAAGCTTTCGAAAATTGTATATCTGCAGATTACTTACTTAGAGACTCGAAATCACTTAACCTTTTTGTTATTCTTAACTCAAATCAGCTTTTATCCCATATAAAGTGCTTTGTTATTTTTACATTAAAGAGATTGTATTAACTAGAGTGTCCCTTAAAATATTTTATAAGACTTCAAGGAAGAATGGAATATAAGCATTTCTGCTTTAGTTCAGCGTAATATTTCCATAATGTATATTTATTGAAATTTAATTCAATTAAGTTTCGCAGATGGTAATAGAAAGTAAGCTTAGATAGTTATTATAATGAAGTCATTAGTATCTGTAAAATGTTTAAATACAGACTTGCTTGCTCAAATATACATACGACAGACCTCGCCGGTAACTATTGCCGACAGTTGGAGGCAGTCGCCAACGACAAGCGGCAACATTCAGCGGCATTCGCCCGCGGTCGCTCACGACCCTCACTGACCGTCGCGAGTTGCCGTCCACAATCGGCGTTGATTCCCGTCGACTGTCATAAGCGATTGCTAGCAACAGTCGGTGTCCGTCAGCGACTGTTTTTAGCGCGGGCGATCGTTCTGGTATTAGAGTACTGTCGTGCGCATGTTACCTCCCTTAAAGTTCCAGAGCAAAGTCTAAAGCAGTTTCCACTAAAACGCTTGTGGGGTGGCTAATTAGAGGAGTGCTTGTTAGGAGGATCCGCGCTACTTGTTTAAGTATTAAAGCATAATAGTCTAATGATACCAAGCTCTGAGACTTGACTGTAGCGAATCCGCGACCTATTTCTGTTCTAGAAACCTATTTTTTAGCTTCAACTCTCAAATATGTTCTAATACACTTTTCCAGTGCTTCTGGCTGACGTTATCAAATAACTCACAAGGCATCTGGTAATGTTTAATGGATCCAATGGTAATAACCTTGATCGACGACTTAATGTACATGGGTTGCTCATCTTATACATATCAAACTACACAGTTGGTACAAATTTCACTGCAACTCGCTACCTACAATTGATATAAGAGACGCGATGCTAATTATGGTCAACAAACTTATCAGTTACACGCATAAACAATCACAATAGATAATTCCACCAAATAACAGAATAGAAATAAACGCAGACAAATGCAGTGAAATGCACATGACGCCTCTTCTCGGAAATGAAATTTTAGATTCGGACTTTAATATCGCGCTCTAAGCGTTACTTTGGGAGAATTGCTATTTGAAATTGCGCAAACACGTGATACATTTAGCATCACACGCCGTGAAATTGCGTTTCAACAGAGCAATTGTGAAGGCATTTGTGATTCGGCAGAATGAAGAAGCGTAGGTAGCAATATTAGCGATCTGGCTGCGCACTTACTATACTGATTATCTGAAATGTAATTAATTTTAGGGATATAGATTTTGTACAGGTCATATACAAATTGACAGTTACAATTTTTCTTTTCTTATACGAGTACCTTTAATAGCCGTAAAGTTTCGAGGCAAAATTCAGGGGCTTTGTTTGGCTATATGCTTTTTAGAAATAGCAAAGCTTAGCTTTATAAAAATGTTACTAAACCCGAGAATCTTTATCTGAGACGACTTTTTAGTGACAATTCTTTAGTGAGTCGAATTAGTCCCGTTTTACTGCTAAACGAAAACTGTAATGAAACCTACATACATGCAAATTCTTAATAATATTAGCATAGATAGTGACAATCAGCGTTAGTACCATTGTGATGTACCTACTATTGTCCAAATTCCTATTCTCAAATGAGACAAGCATTTTATTTATACTTTAATTATAAATATTATAAAATTATAAAAAGGCTAGCTGATAAATAAGAAAATGTTAAGGGTGAACAACCCTTATCACTTAGGGGTATGAAAAATAGATAGTAGGCGATTCTCAGATCTACTGAATGTGCATATAAAGTTTGGTGAAAATCGGTAAAGCCGTTTTGGAGGAGTACGGTAACTAACATACGAGAATTTTATATTAAAGGTAGCGGTTTTGGTAAGCTAAACTTTAGAAAAATCGTAATTTGACTTATGACTTACAAATATAACAAAAACAAAAACACGATTGCTTAAAATTAACTGCAATGTCATTCGGACAATATAGACGAATTCGATGATTCATAATTTTCTTAAAATTGCCGTTTTAGCTATAGGATGTGATAAAGATACGATACATGTAAAACATTACCTTCCGCGGTAGGGTAAAGATAGAAAGTTTAATCATGTACGGGGTAGTACGGGAATCTACCCAGACATCAATTAGTTAATTTATTATTAAATTTACAGTCAGTTAATGGTAGTGATTCCTTTATCAGTGTCAGCTGCCACAGACATCAAAATCTTGATTGAAATCAAAGCATTTCAAATTAGGGCCACTTCACTCTAATCTTCAGATCGACGCATTTCGGCCTTAACAGATTAGATAATAGATTAAATTTAAAACTTGCTTGTTAATATTGCTGGCTTGTCTTTTGAATGGGACGTTAATTAGCTGTATACTGTGGTTAGTGCCCTTTTTTAAATCCGCCAATATGCGATTTTTAGAACTCACGCGTGTGATACAAATTTATGGACCATTTTTACCACGCTTTTATTAGCTTGAGTTGTATGTATGTATGTAACGGAATCTTTGAACTCTATTTTTACCCACTTTGAACGTCCGATACATTTAAAATTTTGAACAATTATCAAGAACCCATGACGTGTATTGGTTTTACTAATTTTATCCCATTTTCCTCATCAGGATCGTTAGGAATCAGGATTAACGATTTTCCTTGCGTGATTTTAGCGTGGTTTTTAGTTTTTATTAAACTATAATTATTTATTTTGAAAGCGAGATCACAGGGGATTTTATTTTATACTTTTGTAACATACCAGTTGTGTATATTGTTGTATACAAATTTGAAACACGTGTACTTGATCTTCCAACTTTCCGCTCTGGTGTAGCAACATGTAGGTGGCAAACCCCAAAATGTATGACTTATCCTAATTGAAATTAATATTTAAATATACCGGCAGCTCATTATACCATCAGTTAGACTTCATGCTTTTTTACTACATTACATTGAAATAATAGGTAAAAATAAAACGTGGATTAAAAATGACGGAATCCCCGCTTCTGCCCGAATCATTCTGTTAATATTACTCAACATACCGGTTAGATACAACCCTTATATCTTTCTGTAGAGGATTATAAATGTAAATGCCGACGTTTTTGGGTTTCCCTCTGGAATAATATGTCTTTCCCGATAAAAGGGCTTAATTATGGACCTTACGTGCTAAAATAATATTTGAGTGATTTTCTAACATTTCGACTCACAGTCCTATATTAGGATTCCCTTTATCTTGGCATCTAAGGACACATACAGAATCAAATACACAAACACCCAGACCCAGGCACATAAACCTAAATTCATCATTTAGATATCTGTCTGGCCGGGGATCGAACCCGGGACCTTTTGACCGCTGACTTGACGTGACCGCTCCGCCACGTGGGTCGTCACACGACCACATGATGGCCTTCATTGCTCAAGTGGATACAATAATTTGGTATATACACTTGTATACTTGAAATGCAAGGCCACAAGCAAAGTTTCATAGGATTGATAAGGTTTGCGTCGTAGTAATGGTATTATGGTATTTTGGTATGGACCAAAGTGCGGTTCTATCATGCCCTAATCAACCTGTTAACGGAATAATATGATCTCCGTAGTAAAAAAAAACAACATGTAAATAGGGTTTCCTTTTAACGACGATGTTTGGGTTAATGACTATTTTCAATTAAAAAGTAAAATTGTGGCACTTTCTATTCCCGTAGTATGAAATTTGCCTGGAAAGGAGTGTTCCTATTAGTTTAAGTTTGTGGTTCTAATCGATGTAATCCCAATGCCTATCCATTATCCATTAGTTAACAGTTTTGTTTCTGAAGGTCTGGTTTGTAGGTATGAAATCTAAAGTTTCGTCCTTAATCTTGTGGATTTCCTACCTGGTAAACTTACGATCTGTTACAGATAACTCAAGTTTCGTACTTAATTTTACACAGCTCATATCTGGTACATTTATTGTTACGGATAGACTATATGAAAAATTGTATATTATTTGATACTTGTCTCTTTTATTGTAAGGGTCTCTAAAGAGCAATTTTATTAAGTTAAGTTAAATTTACTTTTTCCGGATTCGTATCTTTATTAGGGGATGTACAGAGAAGACTTCTTAGTATAATTAACAAGGGACAAGTATAACGTGCTGAGTGTTCGCAGGAGTTCTATTAACAGTAGCATTACCATAAGTTGGCATAGAAACGCCACTATAGAAATGGTAAATAGAAAACTATTGTCATTTTGCTAGTGAATAACATAACTACTATCGTTACGGTATTTCTTGACAACGTCTGTCAAATTAATGACTCATGGGACCGAATTTGTATGGCAATAGATCATAATGACATTCGCTAGCGATTTGATTTCGATAGGTTTTTTACGTATCGAGTTACGTCACTACGGATTTTAGTTCTACGAGTAACCACCAGAGGCGCTGTACAATTTTTCATACATTTATTTTACGCAGTCGCTAGCGAGTAATACTTTTGTAAACTCATGGTAGTCCTACAGGCTACGTATTTTATTCGGCAGTATTATACACTCCAGGATATTAATTACACTTAGCATACATGAAATAAGCCCATCCCGGTGATATATTACCTCGAACAGCGGAAGATTACGCAGCTCGAGATTTCGACAAACAACGGGACGCTGTTAGGCTATTTCAAGCAAAATACTGGATTCACATACTCGAAACTGTTTTTCTGTCTCCGAATTTAAACAAATGATAATATAGTTATGCTTCAAAAAATTGTGGCGAGAAGCAAATAGTAGTATGACGTTTTCTACTCGGTGAATATAAAAAAGCGTAGTGTACTTTTGAAGGTGGTAGAACCCTTTGTGGTTCGACTCCGGCGGCACCACCACCACACCTATTTCTACCTAATAACAGCAGTGTTAGGCGCTGCTTTGTTCCGTTTGAAGGGTGTGGTAAGGGAGACAGACTTTTCCGAGGTGTTCCAGCTTAGTCCTCAGGGGTAGAGGCGCATCTGTCGCCGACCTCAGGTAGGATTATCTAATACTATCTGGGGTTGATTACAGATGTCCATGGGCGGCAGCAGCCACTTACCATTAGGTGGACTGCATGCTCGCCTGCTACTCCTATGTTATAAAAAAAACTTGCATACGCACGTGGTACAAAGTTGACTTCTTTGGCACATCGGTAGCTTTTCTACAAATCATTCGACATTTACTATATTCTTACTTACTTATAGTCATCTTATGGCGCCTATTTTAGATGACGATGTTGTAAAAAAATACTTTTATAATTTCTCCCAAATACGCCTAAAGAAGTATAACTTCAAAAATTAGGCTCTTAAACTTAGGCGACTAGGGTCCACAAGCTATGCGTTTATGGGTAACAATCGGTAGGACTCTTACCAATTTAACTACTGATGCAGCTACAGGTAACTAGCGGTAGTGATTACGTACAAGAGGGGATCTGTACGCTTTTTGCAACTTTTATTTCATATAAAACATACTTTAAAATTACAGAAACCCACTAGAAAATTTCTGTATAAATATTCCACTTTAGTCGGTACATTACTTGGAATCAACACCTGTTTATTTAATACTTTCCGTTTCTTTCCGACAACCGTTTACACGTGTTTCACTGAATAAATGATAGAGGTATTGTAAAATTTAAACAATGCTCAGGTTGGGAACAAAGCGGTTTCCGCAAATAGCTCTCATTCACGAATACGAGTTGCCATTGTGCCAAAACGTGGGACCAAAGAACAGTACAGTACATGCATGCATGCTTTCGTACCTTGCATATTAATTTGACTCCTAGAGTCGACTTTCTTGTTTTGTACTAATTAATATGTAATTAAATAGTCCATGATGAATGTGTATTGGTGTAGCATGGAAATTGTCCTAGTTTCCCAAGTCGTTAAGACAGACTCCTGCCCAGTAGTGGGATATGGCTATAAACAATTACAGTCTACCTCTTTGCCTGCCTGAATTTGTTTTAAATAGCTTCATTTTAAAGAAGATAGCGGAAATCCAACTCATTATTAACGTATATTAATGAGAAGATTGTTTAAAAGTGACAGTTGACTAGAGCATAAATCTAGTAAAGACGTAACGTAGGTACTACAGAAATGAGGTTGACATACTCATAGACATACATAATAGCATACTTGTTTAAGTTAGAATTAAGTAAAAACTGGACTAAACTCAAATTCCTGATGGGATTCGCCGAAATATTTATACCTCACATACATAAGCTTCTTGATGTGAAAGCCCTAACATGAATTTTTCCATATATGGCTACATTAAATTTACAAATTCTAAAGTTCTCACGCATTACTTTTAAATGTTTTGGACACCCAAATGAACTGTGCTCCAAGTATTTCACAAATGAATTCCTAGTTTAATCAAGAAGAACAAAAGTATCAGAATTAAAAGAAAAAGAAAAAAACTAATAAAAGGTAATTGCAGAGGTTTCCTAGACGGAACTGTTAAAGACCAGAAAGAGAAAACCATTTAAATAGGAAAACGGTAAGATTCTATTTTACGCTGCTTTTGTTTTAAATCATCGTTTTTTGTACGCCATTAGATTTCTGTCGATGCTTAGGGCTGTCACCAACGAATTTATAATTGGAAAATGCTATAGCTCGTTCCGTAAGAGAAATCATTGAGAGTTACCTCATCATGCTGTGCTACTGTTAGTTCAGTTTAATAGTTCATTTAAGAAATTTTGGACCTAAACAGTTTTCTATATCTTTCAAAACCTCTTCTGTTTCTGCCTTATAAATGAAGAGTTAAGGTTTATTTCCTGGTCTTAAGGTATGGGTAAGAGACATTTACACGTCATTCCAACTTATTCCTAAGGAGCAGCAATGTATATGTACTGTGTATCGACAACAGTCCTATTTAATTTTGATAGTCATTACAAATGTCTTTAAATGGGTGGCGTTACCATCACTTAACTTCAATTTCCAAAACATAACGGTATGCAAAATTATGTAAAAAAAGAACAGACTGTTGGTCTGCTTGATCAAAGTTTTAAAAATGTATGCTATAAACGAGGAAAACCTTAAAATAAGAACAAAATCCTTACTCATTGAACAATCCGCAACTTCGAAACCAATCACAAAACTCTCTAACTGTAAAGCAACTTGTAACGGAAAATAAAATCCTGTAAATATGAACCGTTGACAGCCCTATCGAGAGCACTTTTCCATTGACTAGGTTTCGATTAGCTCCTTTCAACCGTGGCGTGTGCCTGAGGGCAAAGTCTCTTGGTCTATGTACAGTTAACCACCCAAGTTACGGCTAGAACTTCAATATCGCCCTCTAAAACTTCGAAACAAGGTTCAAACTGCGTTGTCGAGTGAAATATATATGTATGTCGACTACACGCAAGCCGGTGAAAGGAGTTAAATAAAAAGTGGGAACACGTGTCAAGTGGAAAAGACGGTTTGGCGAGAAAGCAGTGTAAAGGTGGATGAAATTTCACCATTTGCGCCGCCTTTTGAGCCACAATGCAGTTGAGCCGGTCGCAAATTCCGCGGCTTTTTAAACGGAACGGAACCGTTTCGGAAAGGTTTTCCGCAATGAATTCGCTGGTTTAAATGTCGGGAATTTTCACGCTCTATGTACTTACCTACGCTGTGTGTAGAATACACGGCCTATGGTCGTAAAGCATGTGATAATTATTAAAACATTTTTTTATATAAAGTTGTAATGGCAAACAAGTTTGAAGTCTTGATTGTAAATCATCACTTTGGTATCCAACTCCATACACAAGGTATATAGAACCCTGTTCAACCTGGAATTGATTCCTAAGATAAGATAGTTGCCTCATATGTACGACAATAGGTACACATCCTTCAACCGAAACGCCAAAAGTTCCCCAGTCGAACCATACTCGTTGTTTCGCTTGATATAAATAACAAACTAATGTATTGTGCGTTTGATATTACGTGGCTATTGTGACATGTGGTTCAAACAAAGGTTACAAAGGTTCTACAACCAAATAGAAGTTTCAAAAATTCGCTGCTGCCCCTGAAGACTATAAGCAAAAAGCTTGTTTTTCACTGCGTGTATATTGTGTGATGATACCGCAATCGCAAGATTTTATTGTATTCGGTATCATTTGTGATCTTTGATAACATTTAAATACGTGGTTCCCAAATATCCAATCTCTATTACTATTATCGCATCAACCGATTTCTAATTATTACCGATTAAACAATAACAATGAATGGATATTGAACTGATTCGATTAACTCACAGTAAGCACTATGAATTGTGGTTGAAAACCACACAGGTGGTTCACTTTTTTACCTAACTGCCGTGGGTAATATCTGGCATACACTACAACCCAAACGGCTTGACTGAATTTAATATATAAGAGGTCATTGGATTCTAAAGCCCTATATATATATATGTATCCTAGTATTGTAAACTCTAAATTGTGGACTTAATATACTTTACTTACTTTTCAATTTATTATTTCTCAGCACTAATGACTTTTGTGTTTATTCTAATTTACTAGTACTAATAGTAATTAACTTATAACAAGTAGGCTTAGGTTTATAGGACGTAGAGGGCATTGTTACCATATTGCCATTTCTTAACCGCCCCAGTTTAGTATTTTTCGGTAAAAATCCTTTCAGACAGAAATATGGCGACAGGTAAAGAACCGTTTTTTAATAAACCGTCCACAAAGAGCCAAAACCCCGTTCATAAACTAGCAAGAGTAGTGTCGTTTGACAGGTGTTTAAAAGACCGCGTTGAATTTTCATAAATTTTTACCAGCACCTCACTCTGATGGACATCCAAAGTTTAACGCTTATTTGGCTGTACACGTGCAATTTTGCTTTATTTTATGTGGCAGATGATTATTCATAATTATTGATAAAACGAACTTACCTGTATGTGAAGTTCTATCATAATTATGCGAGCTGCTCAATTCGAAGCGATTAATATTAACATATGTAGTACTGTTTCAGTTCTACGGCCATTTACACGATGAGTTTAAAAAAAATAACGATAATATTAATTTGAAAACAGATAAAAAACACAAATAAATAGGTTTTACTTTGATATACATCACATTTTTTCCTTAATGACAGGTTGACATATTATATAGCTTCATTTTGTTTAAAGATTTAGGATACAAACTAGAAGCATACCACGAGGGGGGGGGGTTTTGGGAGGGAGACCATATTAATCGCTTCGAATTGAGCAGCTCGCATAATTATGATAGAACTTCACATACAGGTAAGTTCGTTTTATCAATAATTATACTTCGCTGCTCAATTCTCGCGATTAATATTAACATATGTAGATGTTTAGAGACAATTGAGGTTTAGTTTGTATCCATCGTAAGTAACTTTTCAATGATAATATAAATAAACAGTTTAGGTTTAGGATCCCAAACTATCCAATGAAGTACAAAATAATTAAAGGTTAGGTTAGGTTACTCTTAAGTTCCCCTCCGAGGAGCTGCCACCTTGTCGTGGTGGAGGGGCTTGCGAGGCCCTACGATCCCCAAGGCTATGCCGGTAGGAATACCCATACCGGATAGGCTTGGTGGGGAGGGTCCAGACTAAGAGCGGCTCACACCCCCGTCGGGGCCAAAAATGGTTCCGCCAACGGGGAAGGTGCAAGGCAAATCGCCTGCACGAGGAGTTTCTTCCGATCGGGAGAACCCTGGGCGGGCTCGGTGTGCACTAACTATGCCACCGAGCAGGCTACGGTAACATGCCTAGCCACCGTCGATATCGTAATCCACCCAGGAGACTTGTCGTGGTCATGTCTCGCGACCTCGGGTGGGACCGAGGGTCTTGCCTTAATTGGCCGGACCGCGAGGAAGAAAACCTCTATAAAAAATCACCCTAATCCCAAGCGGCGGCGCACCGCGAGGGGATGCATGGCTGGCAGGGGAGGCCAGTCATTAGTGCGGCTCCCGCTACGGTACCGGCCGACACCGTGGCGGGTTACGCTCAGGCTTACCCGGGTACAGGGGGCACTGCCCGGGTGGACCGTTTTTCCCCCATACTCGTGGGAACAATATGGTGGCTCATAAATCTTTTAAAAAAAAAAACCAAACACTCTACAAAAAACACACGCTCAAACACACACACACGCACACTACACATTGAGGAGGGGGAGACATCCGAGTCGGATGGGAGTGGAACTACACTGGTGGATTCCGGCCGGAACCGCCTGTGGAGGAGTCGGAGGAGGCAAAACCAGAGCCCTCCGGCAACAGCGCTGTCGAGCGACGAAGAGGTTGCCCCAGTCGCAACAGTCGCTCCAGCGAAAGTGAAGAGTAGGAGGAAGGAGTTCCTCGTCAAACGGCCAACGACACGGTCAGGAGACACGGATCTGGCGGCGAGTTTAGTTTCGGCAGGCGAGGATGACGATCGGTCGGCCATGGCACTGAAGGAGAAGGCCTTGGAGGACGTCAGTGTCATCATAAACGTCGCGGCGAAGTCCAAAAACCTGAAAGGTACCTTTCAAAAGGCCCTGAAGGACGCGGCTAAATCGCTGAAAGTGGCAGTGGGGGCTCTGCACGCGCGGACTTCCACGGATGAAACTGCCAAACTACAGGCGGAAAACACCCGTCTGAACAGAGAGGTGGCAGATCTCCGTGGAGAAATGGCGGAGCTCAGGGAGGAGCTGGGCCGTCTAAAAAACATCCTGCCGCGTGAGGAGCCCCAAGCGGCTCACAACATCGAGGAGCTGTCTCGGCAGATAATGTTGCAAGTGGGATGCATGCTGGATACGCGTTTAGGCGCACTGGAGAACAGACTGCCCTCGCGCGCACCGGATCGCAGCCAGTCGTTTGCCGAGGCAGTCTCCAAGCCGCGTAAGGACGGAGAGGTACCCAGGCAGGTGGAGGTCGCCAACAAGGAGAAGGGAGGCAGAAAGAAGAAAGGGGGGGCTGATGCATCAGCCCAGAAAAAGGCCGACGACCGGCCTACCCCGATGGCTTCTGCGCCCAAGGAGGGCCAATGGGTGCTGGTCACCAAGGGAGGACGTAAAAAGGGGAAGGTGAATCCTCAGGTGGCTGCTCAGGCAGCAGCGACTGATAAGGGGCAGAGGAAAGCTCCTCCTCCTCCTGGGAAGGCCGAGAGACCAGCAGCCAACCGGCCAGGGCCTGTTAAGCTCCGCCCTCCCCGCTCCTCGGCTGTCGTTATTACACTGCAGCCGGGAGCGGAAGAGCAAGGCGTAACATTCGCCAAGATTTTGGCCAAAGCCAGGGCGGACGTCGACCTCCCAAGCTTGGGTATAAGCGGATTAAAATTCCGTACGGCCGCCACGGGTGCCCGCATCTTGGAGGTGCCAGGTGCATCCAGCGGCGACAAGGCGGACTCCCTCGCAGAAAAACTCAGGGAGACCCTCAACGATGGAGTCGCGACAGTATCCAGGCCGGTAAAGTGTGCAGAAATGCGGATCACTGGCTTGGACGACTCGGTCTCGCAGGAGGATGTCGCTGTCGCCGTTGCGCGGGATGGGAACTGCCCCAAGGAGGCAGTAAAGGTAGGCGTGATAAGACCCACTCCTCGGGGCGTTAGCTCTGTCTGGGTGCGGGCTCCCATCGCGGCCGTAAAAAAGGTGGGCAGTCTCGGCCGCCTGTTAATCGGCTGGATTTCGGCGCGAGTTGAGGTGCTGCAGCCAAGGAAACTGCGGTGCTTCCGGTGCCTGCTCAGCGGGCACGTCAGAGCTCAGTGCACCGCAGAGGCTGACCGCAGCGAAGAGTGTTATCGCTGCGGTAAACCCGGCCACATGGCTAATGTGTGCACCGGCACACCAAAGTGCTCGGTATGCGCGGCGGCAAACAGGCCGGCCGAGCATCGGTTGGGGAGCAAAGCGTGCTTCCCACCGAAAAAAAAGGGGACGGGCGCTAAGACTACAAAAGTCCCTGCGCCGGAACCCGCTCCAGCGCGAGCTGCTGCCCCAGCTGCCCCGACTGCCGTCACGTCTATCGCGGCGGCCGATGCTCCCCCATCCGAAGGAGGGAGCGGTGAGGAAATGGCCACACAATCCAAATAAGTATGGCCCACCGCCTACTCCAGGCTAATATCAACCATTGCCGCTGTGCACAGGACCTCCTAGTCCAGAGCATGGCGGAGTGGTTGATAGAAGTGGCGGTGGTGGCGGAGCCTTACTTCGTCCCCCCCATAAACAACTGGGTGGGGGACTTAGATGGATTGGTGGCCATTGCTAGCGCACGAGCGCTTTGCGTGCCTCCCCTCATCACGATCAAGAGGGGCAAGGGCTACGTGGCAGTGAGGTGGCGGAGTTATGTCCTCATTGGGGTCTACTTCTCGCCCAATAAACACCTAGCCGATTTTGAGGCATTTCTGGGCGAGTTGGAGGCCCTAATAGGACCAATCCAGCCTCGCCGGGTGCTCGTCGTTGGGGACCTTAATGCTAAATCTACTGCTTGGGGCTCCCCTAAGACTGATGCTCGCGGCGAGGTTTTGGAAGATTGGGCGGCGACGACCGGCCTCTTGGTGCTAAATAAGGGGTCGGTAAACACATGCGTGCGACAGCGAGGGGGTTCCATCGTGGATGTCTCGTTCGCGTCCCCCGCTGTGGCAAGCATCGTCCGGGGCTGGAATGTTCTGGAGAGGGTGGAAACACTGTCGGATCATCTGTACATCCGGTTCGACGTGTCCCCCTCGCCAGAACACCCGGACCGTCGTCGCCCGAGAAAGCCGGCGCGGAGGTGGGTGCTGGGGAGTCTGAATAAAGATGTTCTAGTTGAAGCTGCCATAGTCCAGGCCTGGCAAGCTCCACCTGAACCTGTGGAGGTCGAGGGGGAGGCGGAGTGGTTCCGGGATGCCATGTCGAATGTATGCGACGCATGCATGACCCGGGCCAAGCCGTGTCCCCCGAAACGTCGGGTGTACTGGTGGTCCCACGAAATCGAAGAGATTCGCTCGGATTGCGTAGTGGCGAGACGCCAGTACACCAGACACCGCAGGTTGCGCCGTCGTAATATCGACCACGGCGCGGTGGAGCGACAGCTGTACGAGGCCTATCGAGAGCGACGATTGGCCCTACAGCTGTCTATAAGCCAGGCTAAGGAGCAAGCCAAGATGGAGCTTCTCCAGACTCTGAGTCGCGATCCGTGGGGGCGCCCCTACAAGATCGTCAGAGAGAAAATGCGTCCCTGGGCGCCCCCTCTGACTGAGACTCTCCAGCCCCAGCTCCTGGAAGACGTAGTGTCCACTCTGTTTCCGGCCAGAGTGGAACACTCTCCTGCGGCAATGGCACCTCCCGATTATGCCTCAGGATCGGAGGAGTCGGAGGTGCCAAAAGTGTCGGAGGAGGAGTTGGGCGCGGCCATCCTAAGGCTCCGGGGCAAGAATAAGGCCCCGGGTCCGGACGGAATTCCTGGCCGCGTCTGGGTATTAGCTCTAGAGGAGCTAGGGGACCGATTCCGCAGGCTACTCGATGCCTGTTTGGAGTCGGGATCGGTCCCAAGACAGTGGAAGACGGGCAGCCTGATCCTTTTAAAGAAAGAGGGCGCCCCGCAGAGTGTCCTTCGTCGTACAGACCGTTGGTGATGCTTGATGAGGCCGACAAACTTTTTGAACGAGTGGTGGCGGGTCGGCTCATCAAGCATCTAGGAGAGGTGGGTCCCAACCTATCCGACAACCAGTTTGGTTTCCGGGAGGGCCGTTCGACCATCGATGCGATAATGCACATCAAGGCCCTCTCGGAAGAGGCGGTGGCTCGACGTGGGGTGTTGTTGGCGGTGTCGCTTGATATCGCCAACGCCTTCAACACCTTGCCCTGGGCCAGCATTAGGGAGGCATTGATATACCATAGGGTACCTCCCTACCTCAGCCGGGTCGTTGGGGAGTACCTCTCCGATAGGTACATCAAGTACCCGGTACGCGAAGGACAAACACTCAGTCGGAGGATGACGTGTGGTGTTCCACAGGGTTCCGTGCTCGGCCCGCTCCTGTGGAACATCGGATACGACTGGGTGTTGCGGGGCGATCCCCCCGGGAGCCACCGTGACCTGTTACGCGGACGACACGCTGGTCACGGCCCGGGGGGACAGCTACGACGAGGCTGCCCGTCTTGCCACTGAGGCTGTGGCACTGGTGGTTGGCAGAATCGAGATGTTGGGACTCCGGCTAGCGAGCGCGAAAACCGAGGCCTTGTGTTTTCACGGGCCGAGGAGGGCGCCGCCGCCGGGGTCCCACATACTCATTGATGGAACCCGTGTCGAGGTGGAGTCAAAGATGAACTACCTGGGACTCATCCTCGACAGCCGCTGGAACTTCCGCGAGCACTTCACTCGCTTGGTCCCCCGATTAATGGGGGCGGCGGCTGCGTTGAAGCGGCTGCTGCCCAACCTCGGGGGGCCCAGTGCGAGCAGCCGCCGCCTATACTTAGGGGTGGTGCGGTCCATGGCCTTATACGGGGCACCCGTATGGGCGGAGGCCCTGACAAGGCAGAATGTCACCCTCTTGAAGAGACCACAGAGGGTGATGGCCGTCGGGGTCGTCCGTGGCTACCGCACCATCTCTTTCGAGGCGGCGTGCGTATTGGCGGGGTGCCCTCCTTGGGATCTGGAGGCGGAGGTCTGTGCTGCGATGTATCGGTGGCGCGCAGACCTCCGGCTCCGGGAGGAACACCCCACGCCCAAGGAGGAGAAAGAGCGGAAGTTCCACGCTCTGCAGTCCATGACGGAAAAATGGAAGGAGAGGCTGGCCCAACCCACGGCTGGCCTCAGGAATGTGGAGGCTGTCCGTCCTGTGTTAGAGGAATGGGCGGACAGGCGGCATGGGTCGCTTACCTTCCGGCTGGTGCAGGTACTCGGGGCACGGTTGTTTCGGGAGATACCTGTGCAATACGGCTGGAAGGGAGCCAACCACCGAGTGCCACCATTGTGGCTGTGACGAGGACACGGCGCAGCATACACTGGAGGTATGCCCAGCCTGGGCCGATCAGCGCCGTGTGCTCATCGCTGCAGTGGGGCCGGACCTCTCTCTCCCCGCCGTAGTTAAAGCCATGGTGGGGAGCGACAGGTCCTGGAAAGGTATGAAATCCTTCTGCGAGGAAGTCATCTCGCAGAAGGAGGCTGCGGAGAGGGAGAGAGAGAGAACCTCAGACCTTCCTATCCGCAGCCGGAAAACCGGGCGTAGGAGAAGGGTTCCCCACGCCTATCTCTCCTACCCCATAACGGAGGCATGGCGTAGGACACGGGGGTGTCCTGCGTCATAAATAGGCCTCGAGGTGGCGCGCGCGGTGTTCCCGCGCGCACCTCAAAGATGAGGGGATGGAGCAAACTCCAACTCCATCCCAAACGGAGACGGGCCCTGCTGTGGGCAAACGCCGCTGGGACCGCGGACGAATGCTATAGCGTACCCGCAGTCCCGGCAAAGGGCGTCCAGAGGAACACCGTGGGGTTTTAGCCGGTAAGAGTCCGGCATATCCTCTCAGCTGCCCCCGCGGTAGAGAGGAACCCATGAGGGTTTCCCCACGTATAAAAAAAAAAATAAAAAAAAAAAAAAAAAAAAAAGGTTACTCTTAAGTTAATCAAGGCATCACACTAGAATTTAATATATTATAATGATAACTTTATTTAAATGTAACTTAATTCATTTTATTTAAGAACGCCAACGTTTGATTTATTTTACAATTAAGTTATACTATTACATATCATAATATGCCAAATACTTTATTGCGAATCGAGTGAGCAAATAATAAATGTTGTTAAGGTACTCATAACCTTCTATTATTTAATTTCGAAAATATTAACGAAGTCGAGCTCCATCAAGCCGTCTTTCGAATAACGTGAAAAGTTAGACCGATACTTAGGATTTGAAATAGACGCGTGGCGTATGCTATAAGACACAAGACGATAATTTATAAAAAGTCATTAATTATTTATCAGAGTTGTTGAAACACACGGATATAAAATTATGTGCAATTAATTTCCTAAAAAACATTAAGTTGACGATGCTAGCAGTTTTAGAGTTAAGCATATTGAAATAATGCCCTTTACCCAAATTTTACCGAGAGTAAAGACTACCGAGTTTTCAAAACTAATAAAATAGTGATCACGCTATAATTTGCGAACTGCATTAGTTGTTAATTAAATTCTGATATTTTAGTAATTACCTACGCAATAATCTGGACATACTATTGGAAAAACTGATTTTTATAAATCTTTGCGTTCTATGACTGGTAACAAGCGCTAGCAAATTAATTTCCTTAATAGCGGTTGTAAACTTGACTCTACGTTCGGAATCAGGTAGACTAACATAAAAAAATATTGTTACATGTCACTTGAGATACAAATTGTTCTAAGTGAAAGTGTATTTTTGGGTACGGCGGACGTGATCTATAATGATACCTCTTTCATAAATCTTACGATTTTTACAGCCGTTAAGGCTACCATGTTTGCATCCTGGGGGCCTACCACCATCTTTTAAAAACATTATAGTTGAGTACTGTTGACAACTGAAAATGCCATATTATGCTTAAAAAGTTAACTTTCTTTAACGAGGTCGTGGTACGAAATTTCAATGTATGATTAAAATAATATTGTTTTAAGAGATGGTAGTAACCTCCGTGAAATATAAAGTTTTGTAAAAAACTAGTACTTATAATGTTTCAAACTTATGCATGAAATTAAACTATATTTTGCGTTACACAGTGAAATAACAGCAGCTATATAGTTGTAACAGTTGCATTATTCCCGAGTATTCGGGACAAAAGTATTAATACGGTGTGGTCTGAAGTAGCTCCAGCTACACGTGTATCATTAGGTTAAGTTTATCATAGTAAATAACATTTATGTGTTATGTGTTATGGAGTTTATTTCGCCGCTTGCACCTTGCGAAGTGGCGGTAGATGTATTGTCATCGAAGGAGCTCTATAAAGAACCAATGTTGAATAAAAAAAAATATTTGATTTGAAAAACATTATATCAATTGTAGAGGGTGCAACAATTCTTTTTACTAATTATTCCCGGATAATATGCATGCCACCAGGATAAGATTCTTGAGGGAGCTGTTTGAAATAGGTAAATGGAAATTAATAAATCATTAATCCGAATAAATGCTACGATTTAGGAGCGACAATAAGGTACCATGGTCGAGTAGGCCAATTTGGTACCTCCAGTTACAATATATTATCCTTTACTAGATCGGTTATAATTTTGTTCAACATTTTGTAAAATAATATCGAATATGAAAATGCATAGAAATAATAAAATTTGATCGAATTGCTATGAAAGCATCAATGTAATACGCGTATGGATCAATCAGGTCTCCATGACATATATTTATCACACTTAGCGTCTACTACGTCTAAGTAATTGCAAACAATTCTATTTCTGGAACTACAAAAATTGTAATTAAAAAAACTAGTTCAGTCATGTGTAAAGTATTATATATAGATTTACTAGAATGCTAGAAAAAACGTAAGTCGCTTACTCCCATTCCGAATCGATTTTGTGTTTTCGGAATTCAAAATCTGCAATAAAATTATCATTAGATTATATATAGTAAGCAAAGACATACTTGACTTTTATGGCAACAGAAAATGGGGAAATTGTAAATTACCCATGTGATTAATGTATGAGATAGCTGTTAAGTTATTAATTAATTATCAATAAAAAAGACAATTAGGAATGTTTTATCCAAAATATTAAAGGTAAATAATGTTATTAATAACTCTAAAACATTTATGTAATAGCAACACTCTTCATTGTTCCAAAGAAACCATAACCTCTTTTACCATTACCTATAGGTCATTATCCTATCCAGTTTTGGAAGCATCTGAAAATATCAGTATTGCATACATTGTATTGCGAACGCAACTAACAGAAGAATATATTATGCAGATTATATTATGTATATTTATTATACCACCCATATCATACTCAAGTTTTTCGTTACATAATTTAAAAAAATATCCTTATAATTCCGGTAACCAACATTTTAAAATCTTCCGAATGCATCCATCCATATACTACAGCATAACAAACCAATATTGAAATTCTTATAAATCTAACAGAGACCAACTTTTTTCCAATATGCGTCTTAACTTCAATTATGCTCTCCTGTAAGTAGACTTACGTAAAATATAATATAATATATAATGTTCATATGCGGATTCAAATAACTTTTGCTATTTAAGTGATAATTAAACCGAAATTACTTTGTATTGAATAGTATTTATTACGTTTGTTTTATATTCAATAACAGATTAGATCAGTTTAGTAAATACCAGTGGCTCTACATTTTAGCCAAATGTAAATTAAAATTCATTACATACATCTCGAGTATCAAACTTCAAATATTTTTCCGAATAAATGGAAATGCGTCTTTTACATTCTACAGAATATTATTAAAATAATAAGTATGGATTATTATTCGTATTTATAACAATTAAGACTTATTGTTAGGTTTTAATATGTTCACAGGTATGTTTATCTTTTGAAATGTAATGCATTAAATAAATTAGTTGAGTGTTTTCAAACTTAAAATAAACCTAAGGTCGTCATTAGGTTCATGATTAATTAAAAATGTAATCGAAACAACAAAGTCACCATCTACTCGGCGACATGGAGACATCGCGTCTTTATCTAATAAATTATTTATTGTGATTTTATCTAAGATGGATCATAACGACCCGATTGGCAAAATGGTTACCGGTCTGATGCGCAGAAGGTCCCAGGTTCCATTCCTGGCCAAGCACATATCCAAAGGATGAACCCAAATTGACGTTTTGGATCTAGGTATTTGTATATTTGTCCATGCCTGTTCATGGCATGGTTCCCCTGCACCTAGTGCGGGGCTAAGGCAAAAAAATCCTTTTTTGCGTCCCGTAAGGGACATAGCTGAGATTGAAACCTATTGCAGTCTCTTTGCGTGAAAGTCCTGTCGATGCGATGGAGATGTCGTCTCCGCCGCCAGATGAACCTCCGGTGCTATTTTTCTACCTTAGTTACTTCTAAGACAGGATAAGGCTTCACCAAATAGAAAGAATGCCTTTTGGTCTCGTTTAAAGTCCTTTAAATTTATTATTTAAAGTGGAAGTAAGAAATAACGCCCCGCATTTTTGTATCGATATAATGGGAATCGCATATTAGCCTAGAGGCGTTATATGTGCTTCCTTAATGTTAACTAGTGTCAGATTTATCTGACATCAAAAAAACTGCATGGCATAAAGTACGCTTTATGAGTTTGTTAGGTATGACACTATGAAGCCCTTTTCCAATTACAGGTTCCAATGTTCAGTAGGTGACTTGTTTAATAAGGGCAATGTGCCATAATCAAGAGGAGATTCCTCTACAGTTGAACATTGACTGTCATTAGTACCAGGTACCGGACAGGTGCAGGATGCAGCATTTTTTCCGATTGTTTTGACATTTTATTCGATTTCAGTAATCCTAGTACGGATTTGTGAAGGCAATGATCCTATTATATCATTCGCATCACATTACTGTATACGACCAATAAACCATTAAGGTTTTACCATGGAGGTAGCAGTCCCCATATGTACTGCTCGCACCATAAATAGTCGATACAGAAAAAGTAAGAATTCGTATTTCGTGAAGGTAACAATCCCAATGTATTGTTCGCATCATTTTGAAAGATAAGACTTCAACATTCCTTCCATTCCTCAAAACTCTTGAACACTTACCAAGTGTGTATCAGTTATTACTATTTTTTGTCAGCTTGCGAATCTTTCTCAATGCATATCCATCAGTATCTAGGTATCTTCCGTGTTTCTTCCCCACGTTTAAAGCACTATTACTTTTTGCGTGTTGAGGCCGCGACACGAAAACAGAATATGAAGCTATATATGTCAACCTGTCATTAAGGAAGAAATGTGATGTATATCAAAGTAAAACCTATTTATTTGTGTTTTTTATCTGTTTTCAGATTAATATTATCGTTATTTTTTTTAAACTCATCGTGTAAATGGCCGTAGAACTGAAACAGTACTACATATGTTAATATTAATCGCGAGAATTGAGCAGCGAAGTATAATACTCTTTATATAATAAATGATTCATTAAAAGCTCCATTCATTATTAATTGATTTGACAATCCATTCTGTGACATCTTATTCTCTAAAGAATATGATATCCTTCTTTGTTTTATACAGTTTCCCGCTAGGTAGCAGTCACAAGAAATTAAATAAACTCTTTTTAACATAAAATAATTAAAAAAGTATTGTAATGCTAGAAAAATATCTTATAAATTAATATACCCTTATACAGGCAAAAGTCTTTTGTATAATAACTCGACTCTGCTTTATTTAAAATTATTTGTAAAGTCATAGTCTTCATGTTTACGTTGCTTGACGTTTAATTTGTTCCTGTATTTTATGTATAAAGTTTTTGTATTATTATAATAGGTGCAAGGGAATTTTTGCTGTGGATTTTTTGTGAAACCTTGTTCATACGCAGTACTACCACCTTAGCAATATCCTTACAGTGTATTGGTGTAAGCTGCTAAAGTTTGAATCTATGGGTGGAGCCAACATAATATCAAATTTGCGGTACCGAAAGATACAAAAAAAATCCAATATATAAATTTAAACAATGTCTACAAAAACTTAAAAACCTGCCTCGATTAGAATCACATTTAATTTGTCACAATATGTTGCATTAGGTCCCATTTGTATTTATAAATGTTATAAATATGTTGTATTAGACAAAATCATATTTTTGTACATAATATTTTTTCAGGTACGGCCTATGTATGTATGTATGTACCTATATAATGTATGTTTCATTATTTAACCGGTACACTTAGTATGACTTTTAGGTTTTTACAAAATTGACTGCTTTTGTATTTTTTTACGTTTTTTCCATACATTCCCAATCAGTTCTTATCAGAAACTGTAAGCCCCTTAGCGGACTGGATACAGTCCGTTGGAAATGTATGGGTAAATACGTAAACAAAAACAAAAACAGTAATTGTTGTAAAAACGTAATAACTCATACTAAGGCTACTGCAACCAGTCAATAGGGATGTCAGTACAGCATGCACCATTGTGTCAAACATTGTCACTTATCGGTTTACAACGCTGACCATCACGAATAAAAGAGAAAAATGCACAAACTCCGGGGCGGAACAGTATTGATTGACAGGTTTATAGCGAAGTTTTTTTCATGTTGTACATGTTGGCATCGTTCGAGCGTTACAGACAAATAACATGATATGATTGTTTGAAAATCTTTTGATATTCCATTGCTGGACTGGTCTCTCTCCTTAAACGGGTGATGTTTCTAGCTTCTTCGCGATGCTGCTATGCGAATTAATTATTCAGAGTAAAAGTTAGTGACCAGTCCGTGTTAGATGTTTTCAAACGGCCCATAAGAACAGGTTCACGTCCCTACGATGATTGATTTCCTTCTTTCAAGGGTACGTTAATTCTTATGATGTTGTTATTGGATAACAGTAATTTAATCTTGTCAGAGGTCATATGGAGATTTTGAAATTACACAGCATTCGTCAGTAACTAACACGACGACCTTAATCTATCAATGCATATGAGAGCAGCGTAGCGGAATATTATCCAGACCACTCTCACTTGTACGGAGCATGTGTGCTCAGTATTGGGATATAATAGAGTTACTAGTAACATTAACCAACGAAATCTAAAATAATATAACTAGCAACGAATAAATCATAACTAAAATCTATTACTTTAAAATCGCAGATGTTTCAAATAAGAGAACATTAAAATAATATTTATTAACTAAGTTATAACGAGTTCCCAAGTTAATATTTTCGAATGCTCTATAAACATTGATAATGTAAGCCAGTTTGAACTTGTTACATTGTTTTAAATATTTAAATTGATTCATTAGTTTAAAACTAGTATTCAGGTTTCGGTAGAAGTTTAAGAGTAAGTAATAAATATTCATCGGATCTGTGTATATGAAGCTACCTGCTTATATCTAAACATGGATATATTCACATACAAAACAAGTTTATCCTCTAAGTTGTGATATTACATCGAAAAAGAAAAAGAAAGAAATAATTAAAGAAAGCAAAGAGAATAAGAAAATCAGTAATTCGGGCTTGTTAAATAAACAAAATTTGACTATCCAATATTTGAATACTGAAGATCGAAATGACAATTTCTAGTAAGCAGTAAATGATGAATCTTGATCCTTAGTATGAAAGACATTGAATTGATTATTTGTTAACATATATCTAATGTGATGATAGCATATTGGGTTAGACTGAATAGTAATAAAACAGAGAGAAGACTCATTATTTATGTTATTTAATACAAAGTCAATTTGAATAAAAAAAATAGAAGATACAATTACAAAGAATTTTAAGTACATATATCTTTTTGAAACTCGACAAGCTTTATAAAGCTAAGTTACTAGAAAAGTCAATAAATTAATAAATCCGGCACCACTGCCACACCAAAGGTAGTAGAACCCTTTGTGGTTCGACTCCGGCGGCACCACCGTTACACCTATTTCTGCCTTATAACAGCAGTGTTAAGCGCTGCTGTGTTCTGGTTTTAAGAGTGTGGTAAGGGACACGTACCTTTTCGAAGCGTTCCAGCGTAGTCCTCAGGGGTAGCGGCGCACCTGTGGTTGTACGAATATCTGATCCTTTTTTTTTTTTTTTTTTGATCCTATCTGGAGTCGATTACAAATGTCAATGGGCGGCAGTAGCTACATACTATCAGGTGGATGGCACGCTCGTCTACTACTCCATATTATATAAAAAAATTGATTTCCACAAAATAATGGGTGAAATAGCAAGTCACGGGAAATGAGACAGAAAATATTATCATGCCTTTACCGCATATTTCGCATAAACATATTTTTATAGGCTACCTGTTTCACTTGTCTTAACGTGAAAGAACGAGACAGAGAAGCGTAATAACGTCACAATACGTTAAATTTTCTCCGGATATAACACAAAGCAATTTTCTTCATGTAAATTACGTTCCCACCTTAATTATGCTGTATTTTCCTTTGAATATTATCTGTGCGACATTTCTAGTACCATTCCTTTAACTGCACTATGAAAGAAACTAAAATGTTCAGTAAAAAAATATTGATTAGTTACTTTATATTACATGTTTTGCTTTATTTAATATTTAAGAACTGTTACGTTCTTAAAAGTAAAGTTCTGCCGCATAAAGTAAAGTTCTGCAAGTTACTGGCATGAAAAACGTGGACTAGTCAGTCAAGTTATGATGTGGCGACCGAAACCACTCTTCGGTCGCCCATGGACATTAATAACCCACCCCAGTTAAGGTGAGATTCTTATCGGAAATTGGCTGGATATACGTCGTTACCCCTGAGGATTAAATTGACTAAAATACCACACCCAATTTCAAACCCGAACACGGCAGCGCTGGACACTGCTGTAAATAAGCAAAAACAGGTGTGGCAGTCTACCACCGTCATACGTGATATATTACCCAGTGTAAACATGCCCTTAATAAAACGACGATTTCACAACCTTTAATATAACATCAAAAATGAGGACCTATTAAATTTTGAATGAGGGATCTCATCTCACTGTTCCATTAAATTATTTAACGGGCCACACGCTTTGGGAAATAATACAAAATGATATTTCAGTTTTATCTCAGCAGAGTTAATGAGTCAAAGAGATCGGAGGCGCGAGGGAGATTATATCGTTTAAACTAGGAATGAGTCCGATTTTCTCATTTAAATATATCCTTCTGAAAATTTATCACCAACTCAAGTCATAATGTAAATTGATGTTGAAATGACTGCGATGGATAGCTCTGATCTAAGTGTATAATATAGTAAACGTGACATAAGTTTTAATGATCTTTGCTATCGCACTACGTCTTTATATATGTAATACCTTACGAATTTACGTAGCGAAATCGTATTTTTTTTGCTTTATAACAAAAATCTTAAGCATTTTTGTAATCTGGTCGGTGAGAAAGGTAAGTAGTAAATGTAAGTTAATTTACATTAGACTTTCCAAGTTAAGCTTAAGCGGCAACAACACACCTGCGTCTGGCTTTGTATAAGTTTTTTTTTTTATATAAAAACTAGCTGTGCCCCGCGGTTTTACCCGCGTTAAAAAGTAATTCTAACGTGGGTGAAACCACGGGGGTGCTGGGCACAGCTAGTTCTAAAATATAAGTAGCCTCAGTTACTCCTTATTACATCGGCTACTTGCCAATAAAATTCCCGTCAAAATCGGTCCAATCATTTCGGAGATTAGCCGGAACAAACAGACAGACAAAAATAAATGTTATTTTGATGTATGTACCGTATATTCATATGCATGTAGTCATCATCATCATCATCATCATCATCATCATCAACCCATTATTGTCCCACTGCTGGGCACGGGTCTCCTCTCAGAATGAGAAGGCGTTAGGCCATAGTCCACCGCGCTGGCCAAGTGCGTATTGGTAGACTTCACATACCTTTTAAGATTTTTTTTTTCATTTTTTTTTATAAATCTCTCAGGTATGCAGGTTTCCTCACGATGTTTTCCTTCACCGTTTAAGCAAGCGATAATTAATTTTTAATACGCACATAAATTTGAAAATCAGAGGTGCGTGCCTGGGATTTGAACCTCGGACCCCTCAATCGAGAGGCCGCGTTTCTTAACCACTAGGCTATCACTGCTTATACGGAACTGCTTATTTGCATGTAGTAAAAAGCTGTAATTTCAATATTAAAAACAGACACTGCAGTTTTATTTATATGTATAGATATAGAAGAAGTATACGAGGATGCAGTCCATCCGATGGTAAGTGGCGAGTGCCGCCCGTAAATATGTGTAATTAACTTCAGATAAGATTAGAGTTCTACGTGAAGTCGGTTACACGTGCGTAGCTACCCATGAGGACTTAGTTGGTCTTAGATTACAGAAGTCCATTAGCGGTAGTGACATTAAAAGGATCCAATTTAGTACTGTATGAAAATAGGTATAGTGTGTTATGTGTGTCATTTAACCACCAAGAGATCTGTCGCTTAATTATTTATTTCTTCAACTATATGTACTCTTTATGTTTCTCCCAAGTCCTCTTGTCACGAGTAATTAACTTCCAAACTGTCGTCAATGTTACAATGTTCTATCCTAGTTAACGTGGACAGATGCCATAAAACGTTTACGACCACTCAAGCTACCGACACACTGAGTTTGTTACAAATGTGGAGTTTTACTGCGTCCCCAAACGAATAAACACTATCTTAGAGTCATGCAACTGTAAATAGGTAAGTAGTAATAAGATAAGTTTTATATATACAATACTCGTGTCACAATGTTAGTTACCGTACTCCTCCGAAACGGCTTTACCGATTTTTACCAAATTTTATATGCATATTCAGGTCTGAGAATCGGCTACTATCTATTTTTCATACCCCTAAGTGATAACGGTTGTTCACCCTTAACATATTTTTATTTATATGGCAACATAACGTTTGCCGGGTCAGCTAGTATCTCTATATGATTTAGGTTTGAAGGAAGAAAGGAAATAGCAATGTACCCAAATTTTCTTGTTTGAAACGGTAATAATGTCTAAATGTAACCAAATGGAACGGGAAACAATTTTGTGTAATTTACATAAAAAAAGATAAAATCCATTTTCTCTTAAGATTTTTCCATGTAAGTTTATTAAAGTTGCCTTTAAAGTCGTTATTAATAAATTTTGTTTTAATTTCCTTTGTAAACGTACAAAAGAAATTAAAACAAACTCACCAATCAACGAAAATCATCAACAACAAACAACAGTTTGTTACGATAATACAGTAAAATGTAATGCATCCTTAAAATCCTTAAATAGTTAGTCGATATGACTACCAAAGTATAAGTGGGACTATGAATGTAGAGTAAAACAATAAGCGGGTAATAAGGAATTACACATACAGTATGAAACAACAGTATTAAAAACATTCTTTATTTAAATCAACGTCAGATCTGAAAAACAATCGACTATACTAGCCTTATTAGTCTCTACAATACTTATTTTACAACAATGAAGTGGAATGGAACATTAGGCATCTCCCAATGCTATCAATACTTTACGTACAGAGTCTTCGGTTACCCTGATACCTAGGATATAATCTATGCGTTGGCACAGACAGTTTTTTCACTGCGAACTTCATTAAATATAGAACACGGTTACCTTAGGGTATCACCTCATTTATCGGCCCAAAATCTGGTGCAGTCGGTTGATTCTACGAATAGACGATTACGCTTTACTTGCGTATAAAATCAAATTGTTTATTCTAATTGTAATAGTTGAAAGCTGTTATAGTTGGATATTGGCTCTATTAGTGGTTACAATAATATGCACATTTTAGTGCTTCGGTGGTGCGTTAGGCTGCGGATTTCGATTGAAATTATTGGTGAGCAATCGTTAAAACTTATCGGAGGGATTTCTGAACGGGACCTTCTGAAAAATAGATGATATGAGATGTTCACTAACTAGTACTTTCCTCAACAATTATTGCCCAACCAAGATCGAAATGAGACAATTTATAGTACCTATAAAGTTGACGAATTTAGGTCTTTGGTAGGCAAACATTCGATAGATTGATTATTAATAACGGGTATTCAACAATTGACATAATGCCAACATATTTCTCTCAACCGCCTCATCACGAACTTGCCAAAAGTAAAAGTTCGAAAATATTTTCTTTAATAAATAAGATTTAATTTTAATTTAATTGCTTTACTCATTACACAAGATAAAAGTTTTGTAAAACCAACCGACTAAAGCTAACTTAGTGCCAATAAATGATGGAAGACCATTCCTAGAATTATTTTAAAATCTTATCAAACACAACTCGTAACTTTGTACATTCGAACTTAGTTCTTCTGTCTTTGTTTATCCACTTATACCACCATAACACAGTTTATGATAACACTGATATAACACAGAACAGTTGGGAAGTCGTAGCTTCGGGCCCACTGCGCGCTGCCTTGCATGGCAGCTGGGGTTTCACCTGTAAGAAACATACAGTTAATTGTAAACAATGGTTAATTTAACGATAAAGTGAAGCATAGGTGATACCGTTCGAAAGATTGAGAGTTCAAAAAAGAAATAGCTCAATAGCAGGCAGTGACTGCCTAGAGATAGTTCAGTTTATAAACACCTCTATTTTTCAAAGTTATAGGCGTTTTAGAAGTGAATTATCAGTCGTTATAATGATAATGAAAAATATAATAAACATGTCGTTACACAAACGCTATGTAAAAAAGCGTACTATAAACTAAGTGATCATTTGACTGACAAAACGGTGTTGTCTGAAGTAGTTCCAGCTCCACATGTACCATTAGGTTAAGTTTAATAGTGTAAAAAACATTTTTTTAAAAGATGTGTGTTATGGAGTTTCTTTCGCCGCTTCTTCTCCATAACGAAACACCTTGTGAAGGGGTGGTAGTTGTATTAACATTCAAAATATGCTCTGTAAAGAACCTATTTTGAATAAAAAAAAATGATTTGATTTAATTTGATATATAGTGATATACTCTACACATCTGTAGCGCCTGTAGTCTTTAAAATCTTTAAAATGAGTTAATTAAATATACACTACTAACTATACTTCAATATGTGTTGCGTAATAAACGTACCACAATTACATTTCCACAATATTAAAACGCAAACCTAAAAATAAAGTGGTATATTTCTAATAACAGTATAAGAAAACTTAATAAACCCTTAAATAACGAGCGTTGACGGGCTAACAATAGGGTCCTCGTAAAAGATTACGGTTAAAAAACTCGACAGCCGCGTAAAACAAACAAACGCCAGCACTTAAAAAGCAATGATTGACGCGTTACTGGGAAGTGGTTTAATGATTTCTAGTCACGGAACGAGAAAATTGATTTAGTATTCGTACGTATTATCAACAAGTTCAATCGCCCAAAATAATGATTGAATTATAATATCACTATTAGTATTTTGAGGGGTTGACCTTTTTGTTTTTTAATTTTGCCTAAAATTAGGCAAAATAATGTTTTGCCGAATTTTTTGTTTTTGTTGTGTTTTTCGGGCGTATGTGTCATTATTTTTTTGGCATGCCCCACAGTGCAAATGGCTTTAAGAAATTTAACTGATGAGGTGTTGTTGGATTCTTCTAAAATGTGGGAGTGACATAGGTTATTTTAAGCGGACCGGTTATTGTTTTATTATAAATTATTATTTTTATTAATAAAATAATAGCGTCAGTAGTAGCGTTCAATTTCGATGAACTCAATTTAATTATTCACCCTTAGACGTAAATACATACATCATTAGCCAAAGTAATCATCCTCAAATAAGATTCAAACTACAGCTAAGGTTGCCCATACATAGGTTTCTACTTCTGAGGGATCAGTTGGAGTGCTTTGTATATGTCTGTTTGTAATACTTCAAACTAGAACATAGGATTGCTTCACACTGCTGTTACAATGCTTCGTAGTTGAATCTAGAAGTGTTCTACCACCTTATTTAGTAATACCTATGCTAATGATTGAATTAACACAAAAGTTTTCTAGTTCGATCCTCGAAATAGAAATCCAAGTAGAAGTCTAAATGATGTATTCGTAATTCAATATAGAATATTGTTGTTTGTTGTTGTGGTAGTTATTCTGACTAACTTAGGTAAAGTTATTACGCGCTCCACTTATCTTATTATTTACCACCGATCTAACTTACAGTAAAAAATATTAATCTGTGAAAGATTACCTCTAAGTACCAACTAACTTATGTAACTAACTTAAAAAAGGTTACAAAAGTTACTGAATGTTAGTTCAAAACGGAAATAGAATATTTCGGCCATGACAGAATTACAAATTCAAACCATTTTAACCAGTGTAACGTGTACAATGTACATAGTGAATACAGACAATATCGTTGCCTGTTCTATTTTTCAGAACATACCTTGCAAAAATGAAATGGTTTACAGTTACAGTTTCAATAAATTCGACAGTACCATTTTTGCAGTAGATTGGCGAATTTTTTACGATTTGACCGAGTGTGGACTAAAAAGTACTTCCGTATCCGAAAGCATTTTTTTAATTTTTTTACAGTCAGAATACTAAAATCTGATTGAAATTAACTTATTATCGATTTGGATTTACTAATTCTATCATGAACACGTCGATACAAGATGAACTATGTGGAAATTGTGAACATCAATTTTCACTATTTTTGAAAGACGAATTCACTTATCATAATTAAATTCGTCTCATTGCTATCGAGATTATAATCATCATCATCATCATCATCATCATCAACCCATTACTGCCCACTGCTGGGCACGGGTCTCCTCTCAGAATGAGAAGGATTAGGCCATAGTCCACCGCGCTAGCCAAGTGCGTATTGGTAGACTTCACATACCTTTAAGATTGTTTTTTTTTTTTTTTTTTATAAATCTCTCAGGTATGCAGGTTTCCTCACGATGTTTTCCTTCACCGTTTAAGCAAGTGATAATTAATTTCTAATACGCACATAAATTTGAAAATCAGATGTGCGTGCCTGGGATTACCTCGGACCCCGATTATAGAACAGATTATAATGCAAATACTCAAATTCGTTCCGATATTTTACGAAAAATATTTTATGAGTATCGTTGAAATGCTACCGCGTCCGATATGTACGATTTTACGAGAATCCTTCTACTTTGTATGCCTCTCTCGTTGACTCAAGTGTTCAATACTTGGCTTGGCTCTCAGATCCAAACTCAGTGGATTTCCTTTTCTGTTTATTTAACAAATAAATAACGGTCGGTACATGTACAATCGCGATTGCGGATTGTTGTCCGGTTTGCATTTATATGAGCGTCCGATGCATCCGAGGTGTGTACAGTGTACACTTTCTACTACTACGAACTTCTTGATGACTCGCTCGTCTTCTTTTCGATTTGCGTGGCTGTTTGCGCGTTGTTCGGAACGCACTGATATGCGCCCGTGTCTGATGTTCGAGCAGCTTGTACCAGTAGCCTACTGCTACGGTGTATCCCCTTTTCCGACACTTATTGGTCTTTTTAATAAAACACTAGTAATCAGCCTACTTTTATAAAAATAAGCTTACCAGTAAGAACGTGTACCCTCGCAGTGGCGGATTGCGCGTTGTCCGGAACGCACTGGTACGCGCCCGCGTCTGATGTGCGCGCAGCTTGTACCAGTAGCCTACTGCTACTGTGTATCCCCTTCTCAGTGACGAGTGATATGCCACCGCGGGTTGAGTCGAAGTTTATTGTCTGTGGATGGTAAATGGATAAGTATTTCGTACTTATTTATAAAATTATATTGATCCAATTTTAAGGTTTGGTTGATCCGGTTATGAGGCTAGTTTAAAAACGGATGAATAATTTAAAACATATTTAAAAAAAAAATGATAATTCATAACATTGACCTTGGGCCTATTAATAACAGCTGTAATACGTCAAGTTGAAGCAATTCAATGTTTGTTCATATATTCATGGACAAAACGGAAAATTATATGAATGTAATATTTATACTAAGAAATAACATTCAGTACAATAAAAATATCCCAAAAAAATCGTATACATTTATCATAATAATATTAGGGCATTACCGTTTTACCTTTCTTTTGCAACAATACACTAAGTATGACAAGCGACCTATTTTCAACTAGACGGGGCTTATACCTAAATATGACGGAATGAAAGAGAATTTAAAGACTGACCTCTAGGTCAGCACTTTCATGTAAATACTGTTAAAGTTTTAGTAAATACGCGAAAGTACTGCTGGACACATTCCAAAAAGCTTTTTAGATTGATAGTGCGAGCTCTGTTTTTCGAATTTGAAAGGATTTTAAAATATACCATTGTGTTTGTACTAATTTCATTAAAAGTTTTGTTTATAGTATAAATAACTAACTATCTATTAGATATTCAAAATACCGAAGTCTGAAATGAAGGCTCCTAAGTATATTTATTTTACATTTTAGGGCTAAATAAACACTGAACAATGTAAATCTTAGCTAGAATTTCAAGATACTGTTTGCGTTTGCTTCATGTTTTGCAAAAAAACTAAGAAAGATCTTAGGTATATCTAATAGGACGACACTGAATACAAATTATCATAGTATATCACTTCGTTCAGTAAATTATTGTAACGATAAGTCACAAACTCAACATTTGTGATTGTTAAAGCGCGTTCAAAGCGCAGTTCAGAAGATTTTGTAACAACTAGCTTCATTATATTTTTATTCATTTTTAATGTGTATCTTCTTTTGTATTACAATGGCTTAGATGAATTCACTTATTTATTCTACGGAAATGTATAATTTACTAGACCGTTAAATTCAGTTAAACAAAGTCGGTAGAATTAAACGTTACTTCCTCGAGATAATCTACGAAGCTAATTCCGCGCAAATTTTGGATGCAAGCCGGAAATATGGAATAAATGAGGGAAACAGCAATGGGAAGGGAGTGCTTAGTTGGGCTCAAATTATATGATAATAAAAGCAAATAAGCCTTGTTGGGTCAAACATTAAAGAAAATTATTTGACACCGGGTGCTAATTTCAAGAAACAACATTAAACGAAGTGTAAGCTTATGTTTGTTGTAAAGATGGAACGTGACTTTTACATTTTAGAATCTATTGGATCTGTTGTATAAAGGCTCTTACTATGAGAGTAGTACAAGTTAGTAGACTTATTAGAACTGTATAACTTATTAGAACGGCAGAACATTTATTTAAGAAATCTTAGTCATTATATAAGTATTCACGTAAGTTTTGAATAGTTTAAAAGTAGCAAACAAGCATGCAGTCCATTGTTCGTGTCCGTGGCCACTGCTAGCCATACATCTGTTATCGACCCCAAATAAGATAGCAGTCCTATCTGAGGTACCCACAGATGGTTTGGTACTCTTGAGGACTAACTTGGAACGCCTCGGATAAATATATCTCCCTTGGAAAAAGGTTTTTCAGTGGTGCCTCCGGAGTCGAACCAAAAGGGTTCTACCACTTTTAAAGGTGGTATTTTTCCTAAGTATAATTTCTTATACATTTGTATTGTAATTTTTAATATACTTTAAGCAGAATATTAAATTATCAAGGAAAAAGATAAGCCAAATTTAGTACAGTATAAAAGTTGAAAGCTTAAATGAAAAGGGTTACGTTCAGAAGATCGTAATTTTTATGAATCGATGTTATTGAAATTCGGTATAAAATTCTCATTTTATTAGAGTAATGAAAACCGAATAGCGTATAAAGTTAATACAGATCTGACCTTTAGCGACTTAACTTTTAGCATCATGCCTCTTAGAATTATATTCCAGCGAAATTATTTAATTCATTCAGCCTCAATGTTGCTTTGTTATTATCATTGCCTTTTTTGGGACAAAAGCTGCTATAACTTAGGTACTCAAAATTATGGCGTAGGTTTTATGACAATGTTTAAGCTTTGCGCTGATAAAATGTTTTATGAAGTTTTTATAGGTTTCAATTTATAATGAAACGGTTGAAATCTTTGCTTGTAGTGATAGGCGTATAATATTTGGTATTTATTTTTCATTGGTGTAGTGGAGAATTGAAATTAGGTTACTTCACATATTCCTTTGTTCAAATGCAACTCCATGTGAGTCTAAAGGTTCTCCAATTTCTTTTCTCTTCCTTTTTCAATTCTTACATCTTTATATCGGCATTTTTCAAATTTATTTTGGTCGCTCCTTCTAGTATTTCGGTGCCAGTAAACATGATTCTTCGTTATTGTAAAATTCTGGTGTTTACAGATCCTCATTTCATGGATGTATCCGTTTCATCCCAGAGGTCTGTTAATGTAACGTAATATAACTAAATAAGTAATAGTATCTAAACACTTCCTGATTAATATCACCTTTTCAGCCCGACCAGCGTGAAGGCGGTCACCCTACCGGGCAGAGCGTCCCGGGTTCGATCCTCGTCCAGATATATATCTAAATGATGAATTTAGATTTCTGTTTCTGGGTCTGGGTATTTTTGTATTTGTCTCTGTGTGTGTCCGTAGCACCCACAGTACAGGGAATCGTAGTGTGGGGCTGTGAGTGTACAAATAGTTTAACCGTAGAAATCTTTTATCCTATTGGCAATTACAATACAAAGAAAAAATACAAGTTACTAAAAGTAAAATAACGCAGAATATACTCATGTATGATTAACCACGACTTCGTGACAGAAAAGAGAAACACATTACACACTAACTTGGTTAGTTTAACATGTTGTACATAATAACAAAGTGGAACGGACAAACTTTTGGGAACTGTCAAGCACTATCAGTGTATTCGAGTTTTGTATAAGCCAGACATTGTATGGGATATCTCATATACTCGTACGTTTGTAAATAAATGTACTTATTATTACCGATTAACATTGTATATGTTTTATACGCACTAATAGCTTTCTATTATTTTGTCACTTGAGTTCTTAACTTCTTACTCATAACATCTTTGTTATACGGCCAATCAGTAAGATATTTCAAGCAGTTATCAATTAATTAATATTAAATTCGATAACAATCAACGAAATAAAAAATATTAAGTACAAAAGTTCGCATGATTTATTATTATTGTTATTCAAATCAATCATGTTATTCAAATAAGTAACAATAAAGCGAGGAGCAGTCGCATACTATTAATTGAGATTTATCGACGACGTAAGAAGTTTTAATAATTCTTGTTTTTAATAATCAATCAATCTATACCAAAGATCGAATTTTGGCAATGTCTTCATTCTAGACGCATATTTTACCCTGCATTAATGACATCAACTATAATTATGGTTCATCCATTTAAGAACTGACAAAAGAAATTAAACAGTGTTACATTAAATATACATTTTTGTTGTCCAAATCTTAAATCTAAAAGATGATGTCTATATGATAGTAAACAAGCCTGTCTAATCAAGAAGGAACTTAAAAATCACGAATGATTCATGGTACTGCAAGCAAATACTGACCGAGAAGCTCAAAACACAGTAACTGTACAAATATTACATCTCTGATTCCAATTTGACACATAGGTATACTCGTATAAGCCCGTTGGCTCACCTATGAATGTAAAATGTTTGAATTTACAGAAATGGAATATCTAACGGGTTCCCGCAGGCTATTGGAAATGGAAGCTTCAAATTTACAGACTAATTGTGACACTGGGGATTGCAATAGTAATCGTCTTAATAGTGGTCAATCCATTCAAATGTAGTTAATCCATTTGGTAATGGAAATTCTTAAAGATTTCACTTTTGGGTTATTTCTTTACTGTACTTTCATGAAATGATTTGCTTTTTGATCCGTGCCGGAGGGTAATGTTTTCGAGCGTATTTGTGTCTCATTCTTTTACATACCTTATAGTCCAGACGGCTTTTAATATAAATAAGGTGTCGTTGAATTTATCTAAATTGTGTGAGGGACATAAACATACACTTCTAAGTATTCGGCGATTTAGTTAAAAAAAAGTTTTTATTATATAATTAATAAAATAAATCTAAGATTCAATTGTACCTACTTATTGTACCTTCCTACCAACCATCATTGAACAAGGCACTTTCGCACTAAGCCATTTTTGCGTACGTAAGACCAAATCCGAACAAATACTCTAACAAAATATCACCAAACAAAGGATGTGAAATTGATATCGACTCGACTAAACTTTTAGCTGAAGCTCAAAATCCTTCCAAACACGTTTCTACATTTTAAAAAGTTTCTAATATGTGTACCTTTCCTCTATGAGTCCAGTTTATGGTGTTGGGTGGTTCTGGCGTGTGCCTCACGATGCACGTCAGATTTATCGTGGATCCCGCGTAGATGAACAAATCTGGACCTCCCATTATTTCCGTCTCTGGTTCTGTGAACAAATAGGGAATTTAAAATATGAAACCCAAAAAAGACATTGTTAACACTATGGATAAATGTTATAAACGTTTTAAACTTACTTTATATTTCTTATTGTGCTTAACAATAAATTGCTTTAGTTACGTCACATAAGTAGTGTCCTTATTATTAAAAATATGTATGTGAATAACTGAGCGCAGCGTTGAATGTATAATTGAGCGTAGTTTATTTGAAAAAATCCAATAAATGTGGTGGTGGGTTATTGATACATGAAATATAACAAAATAATCACCAAGCAACATATCATATTTGTAGAACATGGTTGTTTAAACAAATTTTAACAACTTATATAATGTCCCTAGGCAAGAGGTAGTGATCAAACAAGACAAAACATCTATGTATATGCATACTTTAACATTCACTTACAATTTAATTTAACTTCATAATAGGAAGTCGATTCTCACAGTCAACAGGCGTTTTCGGTTCAAACAAGTGAGAGTAAATATTCGTAGCAAGATTAACTCTTTGACATCGACTCGGGATCGAAACAGATTGGAACGTGGGTTATAGACGATGGTGGGAACAAACAACATTCTATTTATCCTAGAGGATAATTCTCTTAGAAGTCAACTTTAGGGACTCTTCAAATAATTATGTTAGGAACTTTTCGAATTGAGATATTACATTACTGCTACGAATAACTTCTCAAAATTTTCTAGCTTATATAGTAGTGTATGATCCATAAAAGCCATAGGTACTTCAACTTGATTTCTTATGTGTTTGGCATAGTGGCTCTAGTCTCTATTTATGGACCATTTTTGCACTTAGTTTGTGTAAGATTTTTCTATCTTTCCTATAAAAGGCTATGCTATACGCCAACTATATGGAGACACATTCATATCGTACAGGTGAAATCATTAGTGTTATGACTGGAAATAATCAACTATATCCGTAAACTACAAGGTTCTTTATACTTATATAATGATTATTGAGATTTATTGTGAATGTTGATTTTGATTTTTTGCCATTTTTATCTACTAGACTTTGTTATATATTTTAGGATACAAACAGTAGACGTGTTACGATCATTCCTCAACACACAATTTATTCCACTCATATTTCTGATAACTAAGGGCTCGAACACAAAACTGCGATGCGACGCGATGCGAATTCGCAACGCAGAAAATTGCGATGCGAATTGCTGCGATGCGATATCGTGCGGCGTAGCGTCTCTCAGGGTGACCAACAACAACAACCACTGTGCGATGCGAATCAATTCGCAAGTTCTTGCGATGCGTCGAGGGAGCTCGCAGATTTTTGCGATGCGACGTCGCATCGCAGTTTTGTGTACGAACCCTATTCATATGATAACATATGTTATAAAAAAAACTCTTAACTACGATTTTAAGGTAGACCATGTAGAAAATGAAATATATTTATTTTGTATAGGCCTACGGCGGCACTTACAGATTGTCAGTTACAATATTTTTTTAAACTACTACCGGATCGGAACGCGACCTCTACTGAGAAGATCCGGTAAGAAACTCAGTGGGCTTGTTTTTTTTAATTTTAAAAATAATTATTCTCTTTTTCCCTTTTTTTAAATGCCATTATTTTTACATATAATTAATAAAGCATTAGCTTCAGTATCTTGCTTTACATTTACCTAAAAAAAGAAGTTTGATGAATTTTTGATGATAAAATTGAATGATTAGCGTGGTGACGATCAGAAACGCTTACTGGTATTGTAGACTAACGAATATGATTTGTAGTAATAGGAAAGCATATCTTGGTGTTTTGGCTAAATGAGAACTCCGCGAAAACATCTGGGTAGTAGGCGTACTCCATTGGTCTCAGTTCTAAGCTTGTAACATGTTAAGAAAACTTTGATAGCGTAACACAGAATCGTGTGGCGCCATCTCTTGATGAGTTACGGAAAGTCACCACACTATAAACACACTATAAACGAAAATATGTAATCTTTCCTCACCTACGATGTTGAGGTAGACCGCGTGTCCAATAGGCGGCGTGGTGGAGATCTGGCACTCGTACTGGCCGGAGTCGCGGCGCTGCGGGCTGCGGATGCGCAGCGCCCACTCCTCGGAGCGCGGCTTGTGCTGCGCCTCGAAGCGCTGGTCCGACGTGTACGTGTACCGGCCCACCGTCAGCAGGTGGATGTCGCGGTGTCGCACCCATGATACCTGATGTATATGTTTGTAATTATTAAAAAAGTTGTTATGTAGATAGTAAATAAACTAAAATAATATTTTGTACTAATTAGTTTTTATGATAACGCACATAAAAGATTTCGCTTTATCTAAATTAATACCTAAACCGTGACATTTTCCTAGTCAGTGATTTATTCCAAAAGATGTGTTAAATGCCGAACCTACACAACATAATTTAAATTATTAAATTATTAGGATTTGGATGGATTCAGAATTTTTGGATTCAAATATTTTTTAAACTTGCATATACATATGAATAAGAACACAAAATTGCGAAGTAGTTTTATTATATAGAAAAATAGACAACTTGCAATCGACAAATAATATCTATGTATGGAATATGAAATCAATTTCATAGACACTAAAATTCTAGTGTTTGGATATTGACCGGTCGTCAGCGAACCAGATGCACGGACATATGTGATGGACTCTTCCATTTTTGATGATTTGGATTCAGATTGCTTTGATATTCCGTCTGGTGCCACGGAAAGCATTAGCTATGTATTGGATCTCGTGTCTGTGTGAATAACAGAGTAGACGCAAGCAACTGGTGAGGAACGCGTGAGGATTGCCTTGTGAAACGCCAAGAAGGTATTCGAATGTGGGTACGTTATTCTTTATTTAGGAAAAGAAATACTCGTACATGTAAATTTTGTTAACTGCGCTCTCTTGAGAACCTTGATATTAAGAACGAATGGCGCTTATAAACGAATGGTTATCGGCCGAAATCCTAAGGAAAGTCGTGGAAAATATGATAAAACGGCCGCAAATTTGTGTCAACGCTGATGGAAGACACTTAACAGATATCATATTTTCTAATTAGCAAAAAAAAGTTAACGACCTGGTAAAGATTTCTAACTCAAAATCGCTTTTTTTATTCAGTACGAAAGTTATTCAAAAACAAAATAGGATGGTTAATTTTGAGGCACCTTATACATGATTGTAATTTCGCAAGGCCCTATTGTGAACGACACGTTTTATATCACCATACACAATTTTAATTATATAATCTTCATCTCCCTTCTCAGTGAAAGCAAGTAAAACTCGTTTCCCCTTCCTGGATTAGAACACATTGAATTAGAATCTATTTAATCTTGCAAAAAAAATGTTTCTGACCTAATGACGTATGGGATGGGAGACATACTTTTCCAAGGCGTTCCAATTTAGTTGTCAGATTACGGATGTCCATGGGCGGCAGTAGCCACTTACCATCAGGTGGACTGCATGCTCGTCTGCTACTCCTATATTATACAAAAAAACCATCCTGTCCCTATAACTTCAAAAATAATTGAATGAAAGATCTCAATGTTAAGTGCTTACTTAATACTTAAATGATTTCTTTATTCAAATTAAGTGCATGCATGAAATAGATATAGTTGAAATTTAGAAAATTACTAGCTGACCCGGCAAACATTGTGTTTCCATATAAATAAAAAACATGTTAAGGGTGAACAACCCTTATCACTTATGGGTATGAAAAATAAATAGTAGCCGATTCTCAGACCTAGTGTTTGGAAGTGTAGTGGAATATGCTTATAAAATTTGGTGAAAATCGATAAAGCCGTTTCGGAGGAGTACGGTAACTAAAATTGTGACACGAGAATTTCATATATAACATTAGTAAATATATATTTACGTTGGTCGGTGTGTATTCAGGATCCGGACAGAATTGGAATCGACCGGTCGCGATACTCCACAAATTTGCTTCACAATTCAGTGCCATCGCATGTTTGATGTACGTTATCAAAGAGAGAATCGCTTCCGCCAACAAACTTTATACTATTGAGTTTTATATTACTTTAAAACACAGTCTTAAAGTCTAATACTATTACAGATACTGTAAGGTAAAGTTTGTGTTTCTATTATTTCTTTGTGTCTTGTATTTTTTGCTAATTTGTAAACGACAGTACCTTTCATCCATCAGCATATTTGGCAAACATTCGCAATTCGGGACCAAAATAGGTTTCCAGGATTTATATAACTTAATCTTTAAAAATCACGTAATGTTTTTTAAGTTCCCGATAAATTGACGTAACTTGTATTATTGTGTGGCTAATGTTTATATTTTCCAATAAAAGCAACAAATCCCCAAGCTTTTAAGACAAGTGTTTGTTAGACTTCGCTATCTGAAACCCGACACTAGATAAGGCATGTCTAGACAAAGAAAACGATCTAGGACATTAACAGCTTTCTGTTAACGATATAAGTTTAGCTAACATGTCGTTTGTCGTCCACTGTATTCATAGCTACTTCCTGTGCATCTCTATCTTCGTGGTAAATTCCGTCAATACGCGCTCAGGAGTAACTAGATACATTCTGTGCACTATCATATATATGTCTGTCTTTATTTAAAATATATAAACATTGGGTAATGAAATAAACTTCGCATTGCTGTAAAAAATTTTGTTTGGATTTGTAAAATGTTCGAAGTTACTTTTTGAGGTATCCCATCTTATTCTAGGTCAGTAGACTTAATACATTCTGGTAGTATCTCCAGCAAGAGGTCTAACGTCTGGAATGTAATGGCAGGGGATCTGCATAAAAAGAAACCCAGTTTGGGTCGGCTTCAGATGTACATGAGTGGTAATGAACACAAAACATTACGCGGACTCCATGCAATCTTCTAATACATAAAATACCAGCTAGAGAATAAACGTTGAACAAACAAATAACTTTGAAACTGGATTTTGTAATTCGGAATCGCGGTTTCTGATCCCGTTAACTTTTAACGCGTGAAACCAGAGATTGAACAAGTGTCGTTATTGTTGGAGCACGGGAGGTACGAGTTTATTTAACGTTAACCGTTTCCGGGTAATCGAAAGTTGAATTTTCGAATTTGTACCCGTGTGTGACAACCATCGTTGTGTCGGTTTTTTTGATAATATACAACTTCAGGACCAAGTGTCTATTGGTGGCTTGCAAAGTGGTTTACTAGCTTGTTTTGAGTTTGTTTGCTGTGTAACAACACTTCACACTGTGACTATATTTCACCTTGATTGGTTATTAATTCAATGCTGTGTTTTGATTTAAATATGCTTAATATGTATTCTCATCTGAGTACAAATACGAAGTATTCCATCTTACTTTACTTCTCAAACGTAGCTAGGAACCTGTGATTAATGTAAGGAACTACAGATACTACCAATTGGACTGCATAATGAACCAAAGAACTTTATTTGTAACTTATGTAGTCTCGAAACTAAATTCTTCGGTCACAAATATTGCTAATAAAATACTGCAGTTGTTTCACAACGGCATTTCAGACATGTCTCAGTGTTATCTTCAAAATGGCTTCAATATCTGAGCTGCAACTGCTGGCACGAAAACAGCCATTAGACGGAATTATTTCGTGTTCTAGTACGCGTAGGTAATTCTAGATTCATGTCCTTCTTATCTGGATATGAAAACCTTATTGCGACGAAATCTACGAAGCAGAACGGCTGCCAAAACACATGCAAGTGCCAAGAAATGTCCGATTTATATTGTCGGCGACAATCCTGGCATCGGTAATGTAAATTAATATGCGCATGCATTAAACAGGTAAGCGAAATCGCGAAATTATTTCGGAATTCGTATTGTTTGTCACGAATAAGTATTTCGAAGCGGTACTTCTGGTATTTATCAAATAAATGACATTCTATATGACATCCGCCCGTACTCCCGTATCGTTTTGCAAATACTGAATGTCGTTCACTGGTCAGAAGTTCTTTGAACAAATATGGAATTGGATTCGATTATACAGGGTGAATTTTTCAAACGGGCCTTCAGGGCCAAATCCGAAACTATAAGGTTTAGCGAAAAATGCTGAAAGGAGTTACGAGGCCGATTTTGATAAAAACTCAAACTGCATCATTACTTTTTTAAAATAACTTTTTCCCTAGCCGGGAATCAAACGAGTTCATTTTGAAAAAAAATACAAATTCTATATTATTCCACTACCTGATAGTGTTGCTTATAAGGATCAAAATCTGGGAAGTAATGATAAATGACAAACAGAAATTTTATCATTCTTATTGTTAGAACTTATATTATTATTCTATTCATTCAAAAATATGTAAAAGTCAAGGGTTTCACGGCATGTGCTTAAAAGGAGATATTAATATAGTTAACTACAATAGGCTACAATAGGTACGTAGAATAAGCGGTAATACAGCTCATGTCCCAAATTCCAATTCCTTATCTCAGAGGACATCCACTAAAAAAGGATTATTGTAGTTCGACACGCGGCCGATACCAATCCACTACTTATTTTTTTATGTTTTCTTCAGACTTGCTTCATATGTTCAATACTTTAAAAAAATAACGTTATGATAATTATTACTGATGTGGTTTAAGCAGATGGTATCAAAAATCTGTTTTGCAAATTGTTTTTAATGATTTCATTGTTATAGATATTACGGTCAACGCGTCACTATTCCATTGTGGTCACACGAAGTCAATCAGTTAAATTGTGGTATAATTTGCTGCCACACAAAATTGTTTGCATTAAATAAAATTATTTTATTGTATGAATTGCAATATGCATTATATTACATTGTTCTATTTCGGTCCACTGACTTTAGTGGAAAATTTTCATTAATTTTTATAAAATTTTCCAATTTTTGTCAGGCTCATTTTTCAGCTCCATGAAAACTTAAAAACTATAACCATGTATTCCGTAGCAGGCTATTATCGTAAATCTGCTACCGACCAAATGTATTGCCTACTACTATGGAACATAATATACATGTTTTATAGTATATCGGCAAAAATTACAAAATACAAGCGGATTGAATCATAACGAAATACTTATAATATAGAGATTTGCAAGGTAATAATTGGACCATTATATATGTTATAAATGCAAAAAGATAAATAAAAGATGTAGATGTAGATCTCGACAATAGCATCGACTACGGAATCTACCTCTAGCTAGGAACCAGTCAGGTGAGCTCAAAAGTACACAAATATTTCATGCTTAGGACTATTATAATTTTATTACTAAATAACAAGAAATTATTAAAGCTAAAATATATACAAATTATTTCTAATTAACAATATATACAATCAAGATTAAAAAAGATAAAATCATAAATCCATCTAAAATTGCCGTGTGAGGCATGGTTCCCAAAACGCTGGCAGCGTTTCCTTGTTGAACGGCAAGGCTTAGCCTTTGAGCAAAGTAGCCGCCAGCTTTTTGGTCCTCGGAAGCAGTTACAAGCTTGGACGACATATCTGACATGAATTTTTTCATGTCAGATGACCATGGACCCATTGTCTCTATTGCAAGCGCCGCAAACAAATAATTGTCTATTGCTTAGGATAACAATGAACACACGCACTCTAAAATTGTATATAATTAAATGTTAACTTACTGTTCGATTCTGCAAATTCTTTACTTTGCACAACAATGTGACGGGATGTCCAACTAGGCCAGTCACGTTATCTGGCGTGCTTGGATCGAAGTACGGCGAGCCTGGTGTGTGTGGCCAGTCTTCTAAGAACTCCGTCCGAAATCTTCTGGAAGATTCTGACACTGTACTTTGATCCCGTGGCCGGTTGTTACCGCTGTCTTGACGGCACACTGAAATAAAATAATGTATTAAAACGTATTTTTTTGATAATTCTAAAGTCTAATATTTCATTAAGATTAAAATTTATTTACAATTATAGTTACTATATATATGAAATTGTATGTAATAAAATAAACTATAAACTAAAAAAGGACTTATTTACAAAATATACAAAATAACTATAAATAAAATAAGCCATCTAAAATTCTAAAAGATCGAAGACTTATCAAGTCACAAGATGAAACCTTGAGGATTAAGTCGACAACATGTAATTGAATTATCTGTGTATATGCTGAATTGTAACTATACTGAAGATACTGTAAACATCCTCCCTTTGGGACTGCAAAGATATAATTACAATTTAAATCCCTTGGGTAAGTAAGTCCACTCCTGGGCTAATTGATGTTAACATTAGTTAGATCACTTTATATTACATAGATCGAATACTCATTTAATATGACAGCTATAGTTATATAGTAGAACCAGCTAGACGCTGCCCTACCACAAATAATTGATCTTGACGATAGCACCATCTATCTGCCCAAAAGTATTGATGTACCTATCAGATTTACCTTCATCTTTTTTCCTACCTTTCAGTTCTTTTTAGGGTTCCGTATCCAAAGGGTAAAGGGTAAAAACGGAACCCTATTACTAAGCCTCCGCTGTCTGCCCGTCTGTCTTTCTGTTACAAGCATCTCTTGAACCGAATATACTCGAAAATTTAGCGAAATTTGTAAAGGGGTTTTGATTGATTGGCGTGGCCGAATACAATGATGTCAATTGTATAATAATGGACTACAATTGTATACATATACATTAAGAGAAAATCGTTTAAATACAATTCTCAAATATACAATAATGGAGCTTAAACTAAGATGCTAGACAGCCTAAGCCGTTTCATTCAGCGTTACGTGATTATCTTGTTGTCTGTCGGATCAAGGTTTGCGTGTCCGTGGCGCTTTTACAACGATCATCCAGCTCGCAAGCTTTGTCTATCGATTGGATTATTGCCTAATCGATACTTAGCCTACTTACTCATTACTCAGCTGCTTTATGTTAGTTTTAACCGTTGTCGGCCCAATTTTGCATTCGGTTTTCCAGATGTCGTGGTAAAAAAGTGGTGTTGTAACACAGTTATCAGTAGCATCTCCTTCGTATAATATTGACTCAATATTCGTGTTAAAGTTCAGTTTAACACGAAGATTTTCGAAATTACTAGGGAATGCACATTAGCGAGAAGATCACTCGAAATACCCAAATTCATAATGTTAAATAAATTTCTGTTTCAACATGTTCAAAAGGTTATTTTTCTATGATTTAATCGATTTATAATACAAGAAGAATATTTGTACGTGAAACATAATACAATGACTTCATGTAGGCTGTCCCACTCCCTTAAACGACACCTCGTATTTAAACGTTTAATTTTTTTAAGCCATTTGGATTGTAAGTCATTCCAAAGAATGAGACATACATACATAAAATATACATACATACGTGCATATACACATACATACCTACGCCCGACAAACATAAACCTCCGCAGTCGGGTATAAATTAAAATAACAAACTTCTAGACTACCTTTCGCGGAAAAACAGCCACGTAATTGTTCCAGGAACAAAAAATTAAGTGTATTTTATTGCGAAGCCGGGTATGGCCCGAAGGTTTGAAATACAATGTCACATAAAGAATCACCAAGTCTTTGTTAATTAAACAAAGACTTAATTTTAATAAGTCTGGAATGGGAACACCCGTGGAATTATTTTCTGGAAATTTTTGTACTGCGAGCAATTGCGAGATGTAAGGACAATGTGCGGAAGAATTGGGTCAGGTCAGGTCAGTACACGAAAGGTATATGACGTGGAATGATGCTCAATAAGATTAGATAATACCTTGCGTTTGATAACTCAAAGATGAAAATGAAATTAGACTTATGTATCATTAGTTAAGGTCACATCCATTAAGACAATTCATTCTGTTCCACTGCTACGCACAATTCATCTTTCAGACCGAGGAGACGACGAAATATTCGCATAAAATTAACGGGACGTGAAGTAATGTTATTGAAAGTAAATGACGTCGTATTAAAATGTATCATTTCTGTTTCTTATTTACGGCACATGTTAAATTAAATAATATCGAGAGTTTTACAGTGATATTATGTTAAAATAAAGCAAATCTGTCTATCAGGAGTCCAGGAGTCCAATCCAAGATTTCAGATTTCTTGGAAATGTTTTTAATCAAATTTAATTACCATGGCACATCAAATGATTCCCACACAGCAATATATGATGATGATAATAAATTAAGGTTTGTGTTTTGGGTCTGGGTATAAAAATATGGGTGCCAAAAACATTATGTTTTTAACATGCGTTAAGCATTATGTATTCACCATTTTCCTATAAACTGTCAACCCCGTAACATAATAATATAGGTTTAGCAATCTAAAATATAGACATAGCTTATCTGCATGCTACATTTATATCGAGCAAATGTGATTAATCATGGAGCAACAATATTTTACCTACTGTCGTTACGTAACCTTCGATCGTCCATTCGATTTGATTGATTCACTCCCTACAAATAATATTTGGGCTCCATTTTGAGAGCGATTTGTCTGTGATTGCGGGTAATGTGATAGATATTTGTCAGTTCGATGGTTTTGATTGAGGACCGATAGTAACATCGATCTATGAATAGACAATGACGGAATACGTTTATTTTAATGATATGCTTCTGTTGATTATAAAATAATAGAATTGTTAGATTTTCGTTCCTTGTTAGCGTATTGCGAATGTTCGTTTTATTATTACGAAATATTTTTTGGATATATATTACTTTTTGTGACTGACTAACGCTCACTATTAATAATCAAACTTTCCAATATTTTGCCAAGTAATTATCAAGTTTTGACTATGCTAGAAAATATATTTCAATCCTTGGTGGAAATTATGAAAATGAAATTTGTATGGATTGAGTATTAATAATGGTCATATAAGGGAAAATTTATCGAAGTAATTACTCTTCTTTCTTGTCATAATATAAGTCTGCCCAACTATGGACAATCTAGGATCTATAATAATAACAGATACGAAAGAAAAAGCGCATTTTTCTGTATTAATCGAATCAGGCTCCAAATTGCTGTATATTTTAGCGCGTGGCAAACAGAATATTTGCATTACCAGTGTTGATGCAGAGCAAAACAAACACAGAGCGTAAATAAATTGTGTTCGGTTGAAACGCATCGTATATCTGAATTAAATTTTAAGCTCGGTTACCACAGTCACCACGATAAACGAGAAGCGAACAAAGATGTTATTGGTACAAGAAATTTTTGGAAACCCAGTTGCTATCAGCTGGAATATTAGTTTTGTCTTACGGGGCATCATTTACCGTAAGCATCGTATCGCGATTGAGATATTTGTTTTATAACGAGGTAGTCACTAGACTAGAACACAGCACTGATTTACTGATGAGACACAACACCTTCAGCCCCAGCACCACAGCACCGTCGTGTTGGTGCACAATTTATGTTGCTACATGTCTAGGGTATAGTGAACTAAACATTTCTATTGCACACAAGTCTGACTCAATGTGACATTTGAATCAGGAGGGCTACTTTGTAAATAAGAAATGTAGTGTGTTAATTGAAGTTTCGTTTTTTTATTATATAGGAGTAGCAGACGAGCATGCAGTCCACCTGATAAGTGGCTACTGCCGCCCATGGACATCTGTAATCAACCCCAGATAGGATTAGATATTCCTACCCACAGATGCGCCGCTACCCCTGAGGACTAAGCTGGAACGCCTCGAAAAAGTATGTCTCCCTTACCACACCCTTCAAAGCGGAACACAGCAGCGCCTAACACTGATGTTCACCTAATACTAACACCTTCCAAAATCGGAACCGAACCTTCAAAAACCTTCGGATATTCGGAAGTTTTCAACCCTATTCTCTACTTGAACCTTTCTACTATAATACTAGTATGTAGTGGCTTTTAGTTCTGAAAATTGAATTTGACAGTTGTTTCAACGGCTCATAATGTCGAAGTTGACGAATGTGACTTAGTGGAAACTTCGCTGATGGATGTACAGTTTAGACATCTTGACTTTAGATTAGAGAGGGGAAAGAATTACAGCACGCTTGATGGAGAAAAACAGACTAATGGATAATATTAGTTGTAATAAGACTATCTAAAATATATTCTTTTTTCTAAATGTGTTGTTGCTGTAGACCCTAGCTCCATTAACAGCTTCACAGGGTTTTGGTGGCGTCTTAAAGGTTAACCGGGATGAAAAGGAGTATAGGCTAGAAGGGGGGGATTTTGTATTAATACAGGGATAAGGAATGAGAAAAGCATTAAATCACATTCACAGTCGACTAAGAATCATATGTACTCGTAAATAAATCGCAAATCCAAAAGTCACCTTTATTAAATCTCATTCTAATAATTCTGCTGTCAAAATTTTCCATGTTTCTCTGCATTACTGAAACAAATCCCTAAGTTTCAGTTCAGTAACCACAGCGAACAAACAACTTGAAAACGAAATTAACTTCTGAAACTCGCTTTTGCAAACGAAATCGTAAATCACCGGAATATTCAAAACTCCGTAACAAAACAAGCTATAACTTCATTAATTTTGGGTCGCGTCCGTCAGATTAATGACGGCAGCGAAAATTAAAAGTTAATTGCTCTATTGGCCTTACGATTCGTTTAAATCTCATTATTCACACGTGTTTTGTTTTCCTTATACTCATTTTGTGAAAATCGTTATTTTTTAATTCAATTTGCTTGTAATGTTTGAAAATCGGATGAAAATTCAAAAAGTGTAGTGTTTTAAAATATAACAAAAATAACAATATATAAAAACAATTTAACTTTCATCAAGGTTGATCGATCGTTATTAACATATGAATTAAGTAAATCAATGGAACTTTATTATAGAAAATTTCGCCTCGACCTTCAAATACAATTTTAACTTCACGCGAAGTCATGTATCAAATTAATGATGGCCAATCTGATTATAAATTAATTGCTCAATCGCCCACAGATCTCGTAAGAAATGGTGTGGAAAATGAAATAGCCTCTACTAGCGTAAAAGGTGTCACACCCATAGCGAGTGTAACACAAAATTTTGCCTTGGAATACGTTGAATTCTAAGAATTCATTGAGTAACCAAAAATGATAATTCAGATATAGCAGGATAGTAATAATATTACTTTTCATATAAAATTGAATCAAGATTTTTTGAGAATTAAATATAAATAAAATTAACAAAATAAGGATAGTATATCACATCATTGATTGATCCTAAATGTATTCTTAAATGTGAGGTTAAATATATAGATTTTTTTTCGATTAAAATCGTTCGAACTTATTTTTAGTTCGACTTGGCTAGTCAAAGACTACAGAAAAGTTATTTTACAGTAAAGAATATAAAGAAATAACTGATGATTTTATATATCTCGCTTTTATTTCGCTACTAGTGCACAGCCGATGATGGAGCTAGTCCATTAATCTCGTCACAAGCTTGATTAAGTGTTAAATTTTAAATTACGATCCTTCAGAGACGCGACAAGGTTTTACGATTGTGTCATGAGAACGAAATATGGGGACGATTTCGTGATTTATGATACCATTTTTTATATATTAAAATTGTGTCATGATTAAATATTATAATTACATACGGGCATTAAATTATAAGCAGCTGTGATAGCATAGTGGTTGACACTCGGTCTTCTCGTCGTTGGGTCGCAGGTTCAAACCCCAGGTATGCTTCAATTTTCAAAGTACTTACTTAAAATTAAACATCGTAAAGGACGTGAGTTCTATAAAAATGTTCTAAAAGGTATGGGATGGGGGTCTATTAATTCGCACTTGGTCAGTCGGGTAAACTATAGCCTAAAGTCCTCTAACTCTAAGAGGAGAACCGTGACCAGCAGTGGGACAGTAAGAGGTTGACAACGATAAAATTATAAACTTAAAGCTTGAATGGTAGACATTATTAGAACATTACGTAATCCAAAAAGGCAATGTTAAATGTTTAATGAACGAATCCTGAACGAGTCGCTAAAAATAATCTTATCATGTTACAAAACAAATAACAAGTTCGGTACTACGATTTCTCAATAAGAATGTTTAATTATGATAAACTTTGAGAAAACGAAAGTTTCCTTTTTCGTTGTCAAAAGAAATAATACGTCAAAGTTAATAATATTATTATAGGCAGATTTATATTTCACGGTAGGTTAGGCTTGGGCGTAATTCTAGAAAAATATTATATCGTAAGACATGAGGAAAAACCGCATATCTGTAATTTGTTCATGTAAGCCACAAACCAAACGGAAGGGACGGCAGGCGCGGACAACGCTCCATTCCTCTATTTTCACACGAAACATACAGAGGCAATATGGTAAAGGCACGCCGTTTCTCGCCTTACATGAAATGAGTATCTTATATTTACGGACATGCCTGTAGTCGCTTCTGCGTTTTCTGACTTATATTATTCCCATTAGCAGTCATTCTCGCAAGTTATGAAAGGCATTTTTTGCCGGCTGGAAAGACAAAGTTTTTTGCTGTAATGAATTCTCACTCCCGTAATGACAAAGTTGGATAACAGTATGTATTGTTCTGGGTGTTATTCTGAAGCTTGTTTAGAAAAAAAAAATTACTCAAGCAAAGATTAGGAACTATAACCTATTTCTCTATTTTCATATGCAACATACAGTGGTAATATGGCAAGGGCGCGCTGTTTCTCATCTTGCATGAAATTAGTGTTTTGAAAACGGACATGCCTGTCGTCGCTTCTGTGTTATCTGACTTATATTATTCCCATTAGCAGTCGTTCTCGTAAGTTATGAAAGGCATTTTTTGCCGGCTGGAAAGACAAACTTTTTTGCTGTAATGAATTCTCACTCCCGTAATGACAAAGTTGAATAACAGTATGTATTGTTCTGGGTATTATTTTGAGTCTTGTTTGGAAAAAAATATTTTTTTACTTAAGCAAAGATTGGGAACTATACATTTAAATTTCATTTCATGAACAATTAGTATAGATATTATTACCATTACTAGATTATAACTCCTTAGACATCTAACTTTAAATTACCTGCAATCAGTATTAAGTTAAGAGAACGTGATATGATTCTAAGGTAGAATTTAGTAAATAAATAACAATTAATTTAAAGATGCTCTCATACAACCCTATTAAAATGAGCACGCAAGCTGACACTGAGCACAAAGTTTTGAGACAAAAGCTACTTAATAAGTCAAACAAGTAATCATATACTTTCATAAGACTATGGAAAGTAATGTCATTATATTTTCTCGTACACTCGTGAAATGTTAAATCATGAAGTTATTTTGTCAATTATTTGTTATCATCGTTAATACAAAGCTTGGATTTTAACGATATCACATTTTTATAATACTACTTTAAAATAATAAGTCATTCATTTGATTACTACATTTCAAACACAGATGTAGTGGGGATGTCAAGTGGGGATGATATCATGGCGGCGCTCGAGTTAAAAGAGAGCGGCATTCTGGTCGGAGACTTCAGCAAGAACAGTTTAATAACGGGCATATAGTTATAATACCTCTAATCGCTAGTGTCTACTTACTTACGTGTTAGTGTAATACCGTTACTCCGTACCGTATATGTAAGTATATTTATGCATGACCTTCAAGAAGACTTTGATCACATATTATTTGTCATTTATCTATAAAGGTTTATCTAAGGTAAAAAGCTAAAAAAATATCTAAGGTTATGTCCTTCTTCTTTAAACAATTGGAGTTAGCTAATTATATGATTTTCGAATGAGTTAGTCACTAATCTATACTTTTTATAACTTTAATGATAAACCAGTAGTTATGATAGGAAGTGGTCACTATCACCCATTTGCAATCTATATCTTACAGGTAGTAAGACCTAAGGTAAGTAACACAAACAAAATTTGATAAAAAAATATTGTAAGCATTATATCAAGGAGAAAAATACAGGCAGTGTTTTGATTGCAACATTCTTACCCTTTCGTTTCGCAAAAATCCGTAACAACCTCCCTTTCAACAACCCCGAGCTATAAAGCGGAAAGGGCTCAAAATCGCGTGTACCATACGCCAAGAACACGGTAAAAGTGGGAATAACTCACCAATAATGCACGAGAGAAAATGGACCGTAAAGAGGCAGGCGGCGGCAGTAGTACGCGCCATCACTCTTCAACCCCGAGGGCGGGGGTTCATCGCGCCTGAAACAAAGGCCGTGTTAATAACTTCTCAAAGAAAACTCCGCTATTCGAACTGGGAATAAAACTAACACTATGTACCTACGTATTGTTGGCGATTTCATGAGTGTTTTGACTCTGTATTGTATCAAGAAATACGTAAATTAAAAAGTTTTTTTAATATGAAGTAGTAAAGTGCATGCAGTCCTTCTGATGGTATGTGGTCAATGTTACATTAGAATTCCCATTGTCGTAATTTTTATAAAAATATTAAGATCCAAAAAAATGCCAGATTTAGCCAGAGATTGACCTTTCTGCAAGTCAGTCTCATGGTATTCATTTTAAAACCGAAAAAACATGGTTTAATAACTAAATTAGCAAATAATAACTAAATTAGCAAATAATAACTAAATTAGCAAATTTTGTTTAAATAAAAACTACTGAAATAAAATCTACTATATCAGTTTAAAGATATCTAGCAGGGCCATTTTTTCGCGAAGTAAGTGTAAAAAATAAGACAGAAATGTTTCCAATATTTCTTAGGCAAGACCATCGATACCCAATCTAAAGTTCTGGCAGAAGTGACGAGAAAATCATGTCGTAATATTCATCCTACTTACAAAATGTAGGTTACAAATGTTACAATAGAGATAGATTTTTATCGATAACTTTTCGTATTTTCTAGTCTAGAACAATTTTTTCATACTTTTATAAAGCAATAGTAGTTTGGTGGTATATTTTTTGAATTCAACTAAATTCTATCTACTATAGCGATAAGGGCACACTAAATTTCATAATTGTTCTAGGAAAGGAAAGGTTTATTAATATTTCATCGTACAAAAAATATTATATATATGCAATGTATTTCTCCTCACTATAATCGTAAGCTAAGTAAGTTGAATACAACGGATTGTTTTATTACTAGTTTGTTGTTGTATTAAGTGCGTAGTATTTGTTGTTATGATACATGCTTGACATCGATGTCATGATTGATCATATACATATATCATACAATTTTAGTATACGCTTATGTGTTATAAGGCCATAGACAATAGCCCATAAATAAGCGGACAATGTCATCAATTTCCGCTTACCGTGTTTAGTGTTACTTCGAACGGTGCCTACGTAACCGTAGAACAAAAGTGACTCACCTGATAAATGGTGTTCGATATTTTTTGTAGAACAAAAGGCTGTGGCGATAAGAATATTAGGTCTCTGCAGGTGCTTTCACCTTTACTTTATTTTCCTCAAAATAAATGTAACATAGAATTTTATCAATACTAGCTTTGGGCTGCTAAATAATTACATTATTTTTATAATGATGTCATATCGAAACGATGTTAATTTAAGTAGAGTTATGGTACATACTATGTGGTACTACATGTATGTTTAAGTATTTAAATGATTCTGAGAGGTCTAGATGGCCAATTTGCAGTCAGAATAAAAAATATGATTATTAATTTTCCGATTTGTTAATTACAATAACAATATAGTTTAAAATCTTTTCTGTATAGCATTTTCGTACATTTTCTCATCTATTATGGCGCGGTTTTTAAAAAGTCATCACACATAAAAAACTTTTATAAAATTTGATAGCGGGTGTCGTAAGGAACTGAGGCAAATGTATGCTACATGTGACTTATCTCCAAGAACACCATAATCATTACCATAAAGTCACGCCTACAGCTCGTTAGCACTGAGTTATATAACCATTAAGCGATGGTAGTTACATCAGTATGCTGTCACAAGCCAATTCTATCTGTATGGATAAATATTTGAATAGTTTGTTTGTAAGTAGCCTAATCACCGAAATTGACGCAATAAAAAGTAAGCTTTTTTCCATTCCAATAACCCATGATTTGGAAGTATGAATAACGTATAAGTGTAAATCTAGCTGTGCTCTAGTTTTAAGTTTGGTAAGACACGTATAGTATAGTAAGGTGGCACAGTTAGTACATTTCGCCAGGGAAGATACAAACATCATATAAGGTTCATTTTATTTTATTAAATAAATATGGTGAAAGCTCTTATTTTCGTCTTAATAAACATATAATACTAGCTTAAAACATAAAGAAGAACTCAGGTTTTTGAAGTTAGAGACGTAATAATTTTGAAGGTGGTAGAATCATTTGTGGTGCGACTCCGGTAGCACCATCGCCACACCTATTTCTGCCTTATAACAGCAGCGTAAAGCGCTGTGGCCGACCTCAGTTAGGAATATCTAATCCTATCTGGTGTTGGTTATAGATGTCCATGGGCGGCATTAACCACTTACCATCAGGTAGATTGCATGCTCGTCTGTTACACGTATATTATAAAAAAGGTATTTTGATCGTCTAAAAATATTCACAAATAATATAAATTAAAATGTAAATTTTATGTTTTATGCAAAGTAAGTCACAAATAAGAAACAAACAAAAGCATCCAGGTATTATATACCTGAGCCTTTATTACCCAAGTTGCATTAAACGAACGGAGTTTCACAAGTTCCAGAGACAGTCGAATCCCAACTAGCTTTATCCGAACTAACAACAAGGACTCGTTGAAAGCTATCTTGAAGTTTCAGATTTTATTCAGACAAAATTCAAATATGCAGTGGACCGGAAATACTTAGCCCATCAGTTCAGGATTGGAGTTCGACACAGCGATTCCGACCTAGTTTGGGTACGCTAGGGAGAAAATAAGATGCCTGCTGCATGCAATCGAGATTAATAGTTCAGGAAAATATGGTAATATATCATACTGTAGCCGAGTATTTTATTTAACTCAATATTGCAATAAGGAGTTTGCTGAAGTTATGAATCAATGTTGTATAAAATAATTTACATAATAAACGAGTACTTAAGTACCTTAGGTAAGATTGATAATAATATGATGTTCTATAACTTTTTCGAAAGAGGAATTAATAAATGAGGAATGAATAATGAATCCAATTATATAAGAACAGTATGATATTGTTATGAAACCAGTTCAAACGTAGGTATTACACTTGTAGCAATGATTTTTTTTATACTAAGTATTTTTATGAGTGGTATAGCCTGCGTAAAACTCCTAGTCCTCCTCTGAATATAGAAATGAATCGCGTCGCCATTCATATTGTATGACTACACCTGCTCGCAACAACTTCAGAGCGGACTAGTAGTTTGGCGCGGACCATAAGCGTGGTTTTTTTTATTGTAGTGTTATCAACTTATAGTGCCTTATAATAAGGTTGGAGGTCCTTAATGTTATTTTATACAGAGGTACCTTCCCTTCCTTTATACATGCTCATATTATGTATACTATTGTATACATTATTATCACCCAAATGGTCTAAAACGACCTTCATTAAAATTTGTATAAATATTATTTTATAAAAACACAAAGGATTAATTGGTACGCCAGTTCGGAGAATATAAAGCTTATGAAATCAAGGTTGAACTTTGAAGCAATTTGTCCGCGATGAGTTACTCTCAGTATTTTTTAAAAAATCTGCGTCAAAGTGGAATATTTATCCGTGTATTTTTTACACGCGTAATATTTTAGTACAAATAAGAACATTTATTATTTTAAGCCAAAAATATGTGATAGATTTAGAAAACCTTTTATAATGTAGTAACTCAAGTACTTTTTGATTTAGTTATCTTTTGATAACATCTAATACCTATGCCTACAAAAAATAACTGATTGAGCAGCTCATGTAACAGTATAAAGGGTTTCTTACGCATAATTCTTAAAATAACACCAGAAACCTTATAATAGATACAAATACCATTCAGAAAGTAAAAGGATTATAAATTTTCAAGATTATGAAGCAAATCATCCTTTGATAAATCGCAGGGCCTAAGATTTAGGGTAAGTCCTACACGTAGGCTTCACAATGCTAAAATATGATGGTCACTAAACCCCACATCTATCTCAGCCTCCATTTACTATCTGAGACTCGCAAATACAGTAACACGTTACGTTTTGTTATAAATGTATACAAATATTTTGATAAAGTTGTTAAAGTTGATTCAGATGCATACCAAACAAATATTGTAAGGGTATCACTAGAATTTCAATCTCATTCAATAGCATAGCACACAGCAAAGAAGATTTTTTATCAGATGAACTTTAATTACTTTTATAACAAATAACTGCCATTCAGTCCAGTTAATGGTAAGTGGCTACTATAACTCATAGATGTCTGTAATCAACCCCATCTAAGTCCTATTTGGGATCGGCCATAGATGCATTGGCACCGCTGAAGAAAAAGTTGGAACGCCTAGAATAAGAATGTCTCTCATGCCCTTCAACCCAGAACATAGTAGCGCTTGAAATTGCTGTTATAAGGTGGGAATAGACATCACAGTGTTGCTATCGAAGTGAATCACAAAACGTTTTGTAAATTACAAAACTGTATGGCTGTACGCTACTACGATTTCATAAAAAAACATAAGTAATACATTTTTATGAAATTGAATATTTATGAAACTGCGTATTATTATGCACTGGGTTTCCTTGCATATTTTTTGTCGTTATCATCATCGACCCATTATTGTCCCACTACTGGGCACGGGTCTCCTCTCAGAATGAGAAGGATTAGGCCATAGTCCACCGCGCTGGCCAAGTGCGTATTGGTGGACTTCACATACCTTTGATTTTTTTTTATAAATCTCTTAGGTATGCAGGTTTCCTCACGATCTTTTCCTTTACCGTTTTAGCAAGTGATAATTAATTTCTAATACTCACATAATTTCGAAAAATCAGAGGTATATGAACCTGGGATATGAACCTCGGACCCCTCGATCGAGAGGCCGAGTTTCTTAACCACTAGGCTATCATTGCTGCTGTTATACCTACACCAAATTAAAAGTAATACAACCTATTCTTAAATTACAGCTGTATGTTCTTAACTACTATGAATTATACCACAAACAAGTAATTACTTACACGGTCCCACTCGGTCAACGAAATTGGTTCTGCTATTTCTTAATGGTTTTCGTGACTTTCCATTAACTTCTACTCTAAAAAACTAATTTTCACTTCAATAAATCATTTTCGTAATGTAATGTTATGTGTTTGGGACAATGTTTTGGAAATATAATCTTTATGAAGTATGTTAAATAAATCATTAATTATACTAGCCATCAAGATTCCTAATTTTAGATCGTACTTTTAACAGTCTTAATTAGCTTTTTCATAATAACAAACGTTTAAAATACAAAATTCGAATGTTTATAAATGTTTATATAATTATTTCAATTTTTTATCTTTATAATTTTTGAGCAGACCTGGAATAGGCTACCCATTGATGTGAATTTCCTCCTTAGAGACCTAACTTCAGATACCAGAAATTCTGTAACATCTAAAATTGTACATATTTCAATATTAAAATATTAAGGTATTTTGACATTTGTATGAAGAAACTCTCATAAAACGACTTATTACGATAATCCCTATTGTTTGCGACAATTTTGATTAGTCACTGTTTTAGGTATGCCTAGATTATTTCAATCGAAGTCAACGCTATTTTTCAAGTATTTTAGTACCTATACCGTGGTTCGATTCCAGAGATCGAAACGAAACGGACCCGAATACCGCATAACGAAAATATGATGTGACGTGTGCGACGTGTGGGATGATACGAATATGCACGTTTCAGCGGAACTGTTGCTGTTTTTCTGAATAAAAAACACTGACAGTTTTGATATAGAAACCACAGAGTGTGATCTTTCATTCAAATGAACATGTAGTACGCGAGGATATAGGTTATTTGACGGTGACAGTGACACGGAATCATGGGTTGCAATCTGCCGGGTATACTACAGATGCGTTACATTCGCTGTCAACATTGTTCAGTGATAATTCTGCCCCAGCCGAACTTTGAAAGGCCTACCAATGTAAATATCATAGTCTAGAAGAAATTTTGATGGTACAACTTTTCTTGGTTTGTTTTACGTACGCGGATAGGGATTGGTTTTCAAATTGCTAATACCGTTAATTCTTTGCGAATACTGTTTAAGAAACAAATTGTATCAGAGTAGGAAATGTCTAAAACTTTGTAAATAAACTACGGATTTCGAGCTACATTGTTTATGTTTTGAAGAAGCACATTTAGTTTACAATATAGTAAACAATAAAGTATTTTACCTATGAGAAGTCACCGAAATCAAACAGAATCAGACAGACATGAAAATCTACTCGTACAATTTATGTAGTTGCATTTTCGGGTTTCCATGTAATACAATACATGAATATATCATGAAATTTATGTATGACGTTAATAACTAAATATGACCACACTAACAAGCCATAAGGTCGTATATCAATTAGCTTAATGAGCTACAATATCGTAAGCTGCAGGGCTATGCAGTAACGATGGTTAATTTATCCGCAACGTTGTAGCAATACATCTATGATTAACTTCTGGTATATTCCCATTTGGATTTGGTCAGAGAAGTTGCTGCTTAACATTATGAACTTAACAGATGCACTGCCTTAAGTACACCTTACACTGAAGTAATAGAAGAGCAGTCTACCTGATATCAAATTGGCACTGATTCAAGTGGAAAATAGCGCAAGTAAGTGATCATTGCTACCCATTTGTATTGAAATTATACCTGACTTCAGGTAAAGAGGCGTTGTTAGTATTCAGGACTTCTTTGGAATGCCTTTTTTAGTGTCTTTGGATTCTATCTCATGGAAAGTGGTAAAACTAGTATGGTTTAATGGTGAGATGCCACCGCCATACCTGTTTCTAGTGTCAAGCGTTTGTAATTCGGTGAAACGTTCTGTCTGGCTTATATATGAGGTGGTCATCTTAGTTTACGAAATTGGGAACGTCTGTTATCGGCGTCAAGTAGAACCCTTGTTCTGTATGGATTTGGCTACGAATGTCCACGGGCGGCAGAGATCACTTACCATAAGATGGACGCTCGTTTCCCAGTTTAATGTTACGAAAAAAGAACTTTGCACCTGCATGCTAGTTTGCTACTCCAGTCCGACGTTAAGTGCCGTGTGGCCAGGACCGAGCATCAACGGAGAGGCACTCAAACCCGCTCTAAAATGATTGATTGCTATCGAACTCCGCTACTTTACTGACGCTAACGGTATTTTGTACTTTGCTTCTAAACTTCACTTTCATCTTGTATTTGGGTTAAATAACACTCTAGTATAGCACATAGGTGTTCTTTATATGTATATGTAAATAACTTAGTTTTATGTAATGATTTTTATAAACGTAGCCCAAATCTGGGATTATCCTTATCATGGATACAATGAACCTACCTAGATCAACACCTTAAACCCAAATCTATATTAAACATTTAAACGTCTGCTTCGCCGGGTATAAAACGAAGAACCCCTTTGAATACTCATAGTAATCGTTGTTCGACGGTAGTTGCAACTAATAAATAAACTAACTAGCAAAGGAGATGTCTCACTAGGCGAGGTGATGAATCCTAGGGAGCGACTTTGCTCCTTGCTCCCCGATAGAGAATCAAAGTCCTTCCGCGTGACTTTCGTAATATAACCAAGGAAAGTCACCACAATCATGTTAATTACAGGAAAAAATATCCGTAGTTGACCGCCCAATTAGTCTACGGACAACTGATCAGGAACAGGAAACAAAGATCATAATAAGAAAGTAATAGTGCGTAATATTTGGGTATTAATCTGAAGGCATTGCTCAAGGGTAAACATTTCTCTTTTCATAGAAAGCAACGAAGAAACGAAATTAAGCTTTTTTTTGGGATAAACTTGCTACGGGGTCTACAGAAAATCTTTTTATAAGTGTGTTCAGTGTTAAACACAGTACATCTTTAATGAACGATGAATGGAAAAGTAGCGACCAGAGAATGTGTAGGTACACCCGAAATTCCGTATTTTGGACCATGGCAAGCAGTGATTACTTACACCTAGGATTGCATGCTCATTATTACTCCTACAGTATAATAAAGAAGTTAGTACCATTTATGAAATAGAAAGAAAGAAATAAAAATAAAAAAAATAAAAAACATAATTCGATATATCTTTTATTATCGAAGATTCTTTCGGGGTTTGAATTATGTTTTCTTGTTATGCTTAAGCCCGAGGTTTAGGTCTAAATACAACGCATTGAAAATCTCAGATGAATAAATTTAGTCCTAAGTGATATGCGTTATTAAACTTTTAGAGACCAGCGCAGTATAATTACAGTTTAGATAGTGCTGCTATAAAGCTTAATACGTAAAGGAAGTGAGGCTTGTCAAATCTCAAAGAAGTCTAGTCTCCATTGTAGTAAATCACACAATGTCAAACTATTTTATTGGAGTATGTTAGAACTCGGCGGAAAACCACAGCGTTTATGTCCCCAGGGAATTATTCCGTGGAAGCCCGCCCAATCAATCTTACCAACAAAATGATTGCGATCAGGAAACATGACTAGGGAATAAGAATAATTGTGGAAGTTGGCGATAATGAAATTACGTCGCTTACTGCGAATTGATTTTGAGTCGTTTCACGGAATAGCACTTTCATCAAGAGCTCTGTTATGAGTGGTGTCGGATCTGTTTCTTGGTAATAATGAAGTACTAAAGACTAACTACTACGAATTACTTCACTAAGTTTCCGTCTATTATGGGTGCCGCGGATAGAAACACGTGTATTGATTTTATATTTCTACCGTATCATTGCACGTTTTATTTTTTCTTCCATTCTTTTTTTACGTAAAGGATAAATATAATAATTATTTTTAAAATCCTCGAAAACATAAGGGACTTCAGTTTTATTTATACTTACAACTGTAAATGATATAGTTCATGTAGGTAGGTGTGTGGTTTAAGGCGTGAATTTCTTCTGACGAAAGTCATAAGAGAATGATACGGGATTAAATCGAGAAAATGGACAGAAGCGATTCCTCTCAATTTATATACCATTATTTACGATTACCAGTATGGAGACTATAATAACATACTCTAAGTGAGTCCCATGACCAGCAGTAGACTTTAGACAATATCCTGTTATCAAATGACACCACATAACCCGGTTCTTTGTTAGCACCTAATTTATCGTATTGTCAACAAGCCTATAGTGTGAACTAGTGCCGAATATTGGCACATATACGGGTAGCCGAATGCTCGTCGTATACGAAATATTTATTATTCACCGTTGTCTGTGTACTCTACATAGATCAAACGTGTGTATCTAGATGTACAGTGTCCATTCCATAAATCGAAACACTATGACAGTTTATTACGTCATTCCAATAGTCTAACGTCATAAACAATGCAGAACAAATAGTTTGGTGTCGACCAATAACGATACGCTCGTAAAATATCTGTAGCTATATATCGCAGCGATTTTTATGTTTCATGTATCGTAACAGATATGATATAACGCTATAAAGTTGTATTTTAGCGCTGATTGGCGTATCATAACTTTGTTAATAGATAATTCTTCTTCAAAAGGAAAGAAGGCTCTTGCTTACGTGTTTAAGTTCACTTCATATATGTAACTCCATAAAAGACCTCCAAGTCTTTTAATAAGTCTAATTCTGTAGACTATTTTTAATTTTTTAGCTATATCTATAACATCTTCAACAATAGCAGGAAGTAGAGATCGTTTTTTGACCTGATTAGGGTATTATCATCAACCCATTACTGTCCCACTGCTGGGCACGGGTCTCCTTCCATAATGAGCAGGATTAGGCCATAGTCCACCGCGCTGGCCAAGTGCGTATTGGTAGACTTCACATAGGTACCTTAGAGTTTTTTTTTTATAAATCTCTCAGGTATGCAGGTTTCCTCACGATGTTTTCCTTCACCGTTTAGCAAGTAATAATAAATTTCTAATACGCACATAACTTTGAAAAGTTAGAGGTGCCTGGGATTTGAACTTTGGACCCCTCGATCGAGAGACCGAGTTTCTTAACCATTAGGCCATCACTTCTTATAGGGGTATTAAGGTGTTATTAAACACTGCTAAATAGCAAGCTAGATATTATACAATTTACAATTGACATTATTATGACTATGGGTAATAATTCGTGAATCCAATATATTGTAGATAGGCTCATTTAATAAATCGGTACCCAACGTCGATAACGTCATAATCTTGAATTCGGTGCAGCGGAGCAAGGGTTAGATTGGATCATGGATTATTCCATTTTGATGACCTCGACTATCTATTGAAATCTAGCGAAATAGGTCATATGACACATTCAACCTAAAAATACATGGATGCAGTAGAATATAGCCATGCAAAGATATTAATAAGGTAATATTTGTATGAGGTCAATTTTGTGTTTATTTGCCATAAAAAGATGATGAAATCTTTATGTTACGGATCCTACAGGCCAAAATTTGCGATGGTGTGGTGTGATCTGTGAAATATTTCAAAATAATACCCCATTATTTCTGCATTAAAGCTCAAACCTTTTACCGTGAACGTATTATAGGAACTTTTCGTTTAAAATCTTATAGCGATCTATACCAATTTATCGAGTTAAGCGGTTGTAACTCTACTAAATTTACGTCCTGATTTTAAAGAGAGAAAATTCTAAAAGGAACTAAAATCTTAGGTGGCTCGCACAATGTGGCAGCGATAAAATTTAGGTGGCTTAAATAAGAGATTTTACATTTATATAATTCCTACATAATGTTCAAAAGTCGTTCTACATCCAAAATATATATTTGGGATATGGGAGTCAAGATAACCTACATGTTTAAGTGAGAAGAAGCTTTCGTAGTGTGAGTATAGTAACACCAACATAATATTTTATATTTCTACCTTATACCCACAACCCTACCAGTAGTATTAAACACTTCGGTACCGTGTTCCGTTTTTAAAAATGCCCATAATCCGAACGTAATTTACTCTACTTAGCAATAATAATATTAAAACTGCTTAAAACTATAGCTATGTGACTCCCATAATTTAGACGAATCCAATGACACCTCATAGTTACAAACGCTTGAAACATTGCCCTCCTTAGTCCAATAAAAAGCGGAAGAACTACTATTGCATTAATCCAAATGTCTAATCTGAACCATGAACCAAATGTTCATACTTCTGTTCTTCGCTGTATTTCTCTGCAACCCATTACTCAAAGTCACCAGAAATGTTCACGTCAAATTATTTAACAACCATATTCTCAACATGATTCTTTAAGAACGATGCCAAAATTTTAACAATGGCTCTTATAAATAAAGCGTATGTCCTAGATCAAAGTTTATGTATTGTAGCAAACTTTAAGCACTTGGCACTAATGAGAATTCTACTTTGATACCCTACGAAGCTATTGTGTAGGAGAATTCATCATTACAAATTCTGTCACCGTTCTTGTCTATTGGAAATATTATATTGGAATACTCTGTTTGACCTAAATTTTCAAATTAGTTTTATCATATTTAATAAGTGTTTTTCTTTTGTTTTTGGGGTTTTTGTTTAATTTTTGTTTCGTTATAAATATTTTCTTCTCTTATAGTTATTGTTTTTACAATTAATTGTTATGTTTATGTGGACTGATATTTTAATTAAAGTTTTTCTTATTGTGTTTTAGTGATTCTATAGTCTTTGTTTTAGTTCGCAAATGTAACCTTTGTATAATCTTATAATAACTTCATTCAATAATGATCCAATTCCTATTAACATTTTAACATTATTCGAAATTTCATTGTTCCATACTGTTTTCTGAAAGTGAGTCCCTACTTCTTGGCCTAGATACAGCGACATTAGCAACCGCTTTGTTGCTGTGATCTATCTCGTTCCCGAGCTGAATCACTTGACTTAATGAGAGTTCTTGTATTGATGATATAACGTGTTCTTTTAACAGAATTAAGTGACTAAGTCTCAGGCTCTTTCTGCCTTTCAACACCAGTGAAGCTGGTGTGACCTAATTTGAGAAACAAATACATTAACACTAGACTACAAATACAAATACAATTAGAAACGGTTTGAAGGATGAAATACGATAACAAATACAATTAGAAACACCTGATAACGTTTTGTTAATATTTGTGTCAAGCTTTTATTTATTCAATTTATTTATTCAATACGCTTAAAGTTTAATTCAAAAATCTAGTCTTAGTGCTCATTTACATAATTATCAGTACCTTTAGAAAGTGGAATCTTTCTAAATTCACCTACATCAAAGAGATTTAATATGTATAATGTAACTTACTGTATCAGACTCCTAAATTTATTACTCTAAAGCCATTAGACAACGACTTTGAGACGATGCATGCAATGGTTACCGTGCATCGTCGTTAGACGTTCAGTTATATTATAGCAATTGATAGACAGAAATTAATGGAAAAAGTGTCATCCATGAATTACCAATACGTAATAAGCCGTTCTTGAAATACTAAACGTCAATCAATCCAAATGGGAAGTGGAAAAAAGTTTTTGTATGAAAATATTCTTAATGTCCGCTCTATATACCTTTACGTAAAGCCCAAAGAGTAACCATGACACTAAGCAGAAACGCAGAAGAACCTAAATTTTATTCTGAGCAAACATCCAGTTCATTAGATTCAATATAAAGGTTCTTTCTTTGTAATATTAAATCTCATATGTTATACCTATAATAATTAGACTATTAATTGCAGGTATAAAATATGTCCATGACACACACTACTCTGAATTTTGCTTTGGAGTTACGACTGAAGCGTCAATTTTGATTAATGGTACATTCATGTTGTTTTAGTAGATTACATTACCGCTGGCACATTAGGTGCCGGTTATTTAGTGAAGGTTTCAAACAAGGGAAATCTCACGAGAAAAATCGGATATCGGCTATTGAGTTAAGTAACAAAGTTATTCCGTGGAGTTCGCAAAATAGTAGATCTCGTATTTTGTCTAACAAGTTAGATAAGTTGATTAGTTTGTACCAGATTATTGAATAGTCTTGGCTATTTCCTATAACTCATTTATAATCACAATAAACGTCACAAGATCGCAGGGGCTTCTTCGAGACCAAAATTTTAATAAATGTCATGACTTCGCTTTTTCCTTTTGCTGAAAATATGTATTTTTTAATTCTAAAATATTAATTGTTAATATTTTAAATACTTCTCGGACATAGTAAAATTCACGGTAGTTCATATTACTTATGCACCAAATACAATAGAACATCTTATTACTTTTTTTCATTTTAAAATTGGAAGGGTAGATTGTCATGATAATGGAGGACTGTAGAATTTAGTGGTTTCTGTTGATTCTGATTACTAATCTTGAAGAATTGTGCGAAACAGTGGAAAATTAAAATAAGGGTGTATGTGCACAATTAAACAAATGTGAGATGTGGAAATTAAGAATATTATTTCAAAAATCTGCTATGTCCGCCATTAATTAATTACCGCCATCATAATGAAGATTCGTTGTTCCCGTTGACATACTTATGTCCTGCTGTCAAAATGAAGTAAGTCAAAGTATTTTATATTCTGAGAAGGTTTAGCAAAATTATCTTTTGTACGTCAATATTCAACAGCCATTTCATACAACAAATCCTTTTTAACACGCTTTTATTAGCTTGGGTTGTATGTATGTATGTACGTAACAGAATGGAATCTTTGAACCCGATTTCTATCCACTTAACCTGATAAATGGAGCACCCCACACTTTTTCCACAATTATATAATTTACTGTTCCTTAATTGATTCTTAGATTAAAGATTATTTTTTGCTTTTTAGTTGATTTTAACATAAAAGCGTGTTTTTCAAACTATATTTATTAGTAATATGCATTTACATATAAGAAGGTAATTTTTATTTCAATAAATTAATAGATATGTTTTATTTTATACCTATTTTACGTTATTTTGAAGACGAAGGAAGAATTTTGAAGATGAAGAAGGAATAATATTTTTATATACAATATGAGTTTACAAAGCGACTTTTTATATATATTACCTTTCATAATATTACCTACAACTTATCAATGTTTGTACGTTCAATTTACCTAAAATACATAACTTTCCATAAATGTACCGGTAGGTAATCAATCTGAGAGAGATTATACGGAAAACCAAAAAAAATATTTGGCCGACCGGGCAATCAAAAATCTATTTGCAACATTTAAAATCCGGGAGGATTGCTAAAAACAATTAAAATCGTAACACGTCGGTTGGATTGGCACAATAACGGAACGCATTGAAACATAGGTACACATGAATGCAAATGTTTCAATAACACATAACATTTTACGTAATTGAACCAATTGTAAAATTGACATGAAGTTAATGTTCACCATTCGGATTCGAAACACATTTAGGAAGATATTTTCAGTTTTTATGTCCTGTACTGCATTACATTCAATCCATTATATTTTAAGCGATACACTTCGAAAGCGATTTTTTCAAATACTCTCAAATATAATTTCGGACTTAGCTGAGAACTTTTTTCAAATAGTTAAAACCACGTAGTAGCAGGCTTGTGTTGCGTTGTAATTAATTCTTATTTAAAATTAACAATAATATTTGATGTATATTTATATAGTAATTTGCCGTATAGTTCCGGATCATAGCATATTCTAGATTATTCTGTTGTATCGCTCCATATCAACTTCGTGTCCTACGACATACCATCATTTTATCAACGGAAAGCCGTTTTCAAAGATGTTGACAACAAAACCTCCACAAACTCTACATAACACACCAAATTGACACAGTTGCAATTGTTGTGGAAACGAGAAAAACATGTTAGCATAAAATTTCAATAGGAAAATTCGTGTTGACATTTGACCTATCTAACGCGCCTGCTCCACATAATCGTTTTGACCCCGTTACCGACTGCACAAAACTGCGTTACGAAACTCCTCATTAGAACTGCTTTTTAGAGTTAAAAGTAATTTACTTGTTATTAAATATGCAGTTCGTTCCGTGGGGTCGGCCTTGCTGAGTTATATCGATTAATTATTTATGCGATGTGTGTACTGTGTAGTCTTTTTTTGTACCAATGGAGGTGGTAGAAACCTTTGTGTGTGTTATCAAAAAAGCATCCAAATTAATATTTTATGTATTTATTACTAATTAACTTTTTTTTAATACGTCATGGCATGTATTAAACTTTTCTGGCTCTTAAAAAGGTCCCTTAGATTCCTGTTACGTTATTGTGATTATAAATGAGTTATAGGAAATAGCCAAGACTATTCAATAATCTGGTACAAACTAATCAACTTCTCTAACTTGTTAGACAAAATACGAGATCTTCTATTTTGCGAACTCCACGGAATAACTTTGTTACTTAACTCAATAGCCGATATCCGATTTTTCTCGTGAGATTTCCCTTGTTTGAAACCTTCACTAAATAACCGAATTAGGTGCTAGCGGTAATGTAATCTACTAATTCAACATGAATGTAGTACCATTAATCAAAATTGACGCTTCAGTCGCAACTGCAAAGCGAAATTCAGAGTAATGTGAGTGTCATGGACATATTTTATACCTGCAATTAATAGTCTAATTATTACAGGTATAAAATATGAGATTTAATATAACAGCATAGATTAGTAAAGATACTTCGCCGCTTTGAAATTGAATGAAGCCACAAATGGCTTATTCTCGTAAGTTCTTTTTTTGAATTCTTGACAAATAAAAACATTTTTAGAGAAAATTTATGAATAAATAACTAATACTGCGTAATTTACATGAATTTACATAAAAAATAAATAATTCTTTCAAATACTTTAGGGATATTTTAGCACGGAGACGTGGCAAAACTTTTTTACGCAAGTATTTCAATTCTCAAAACTGGGTACATTTTCTAGTTAGGAGTGAGTAATCTTTACTAATCTATGTATAACAGTTAAATAATCATTATAAGAAATGTAATGATGTCTGGTCAAAATTAAATCTAGGTTCTTCTGCATTGCAGTGCAGTATCATGGTTACAATCTTAGGGCTTTAGATAAAGGATTGAGAATTGAGAAGTTGAAGAAGAATCTGTGACGTCTCTTTGGGTCTCTAAGATCAATTCTGGAAGGGACATAATTGTTCATTTTATTTATTACAAAAAAATATTAAGTCTTATTACAACTCAATTTAAAAAAAAAATATTATATTAGATACTTAAACGATGTTATTCTTTAATTACCCTACTACGGATGGTAATGTTTTTCTAGCGTATGTGTGTCTATATTTTGTGACTATATGTATGTTATATTTTAAGCCGTCGTGGTTTTCGTTTTTATAATAATTCTCTTGTTATTAGCACATATTCAAAATCTTCTGAAATGACCTATGAATAGGCCAATCACCTCACATTTGCAGCTCCAATATGTAAAGCATTGTGTGCATATGCTAATTTTAAACATAACATTTGCTTGATGAAAAGTAAATAGAAATGAAATGCGTCTAATGTTTGCGTAAACGAGAGCTCATCAGTGCTATAAATAGACAGAAATTTACTAAACGTATTATTCTATTGACGTTGCGCACTACCAACAGTGAAATGAAATGTATTTATTTTGGAGAGGCCTACGGCGATAATTGACGATTGGTCAGTTTTTTATTCGTACTATTACCGGATGGGTTGGTACGTAATGGGTAATATGTACGATTATGTATGAATATGACTTGATTCAAATAAGCCTTACTAGAAATTGTCAAATTTCGATCCTTCGTAGGTAAAATTCGACAGATTATTTATTAATAACGAGCATCAGATGAATCCAGTGATATCACATGTTAAAATCTGACAAGCCCAATGAGCTGCAATATGTGCTAAAAAAATACATAATTATGTACAATAAATACGCTCAAGTTGGTCAGTCGGTCTAATAAAATTCAAGAAGCGTTAAGCTTTCTAAAATGTTTCAAATGAAGTGAGTCGCGATTTATCCAACTTTGATGAAATTAATACAATTAATTACAAAAATAATAAACAATTTTAAAATAAATTTAATTAAATTTTAGAATCATAGATTTTATATTATTAATTATGTGCTACCAATAAACTCAGCGAGATTTTAATTGAACACTCATTACCGATATTACGGTATGGTAATGATTATATAATGATTAATTGAAAATCTTCAATTAGTTATACGGAAAGGATTAGACCAAATACGTATTAAGTTTCTTTAACAAGTAATTAATTAAAAAAATCAAAAACCCGACTGCACCAAAAAGGCTGAAGTAGAATTTCCTAAAGCAGTGAAATAGGCATTTCATTATATTTATCCAGAAAGCCAAATACAAAGTTTCATAGTAGGTGTCTGCTTTGAAACAAAAGATGTTCAAACAATATTATCCTATTTTATCCTCGTAGTGTTCATTTACGCTATATAAAGTGTAAAATTCCAGCACGCTTAAGTTCAGCGGTTTCCCTTTGCGTTGATCTCTGGCACAGCAACTGACTCATTTAGTCAGACAGTCATCTCGATGTGTATATAGGGGTATATATGTACTAGCTGACCCGGCAAACGTTGTGTTGCCATATAATAAAAAAATGTTAAGGGTGAACAACCCTTATCACTTAGGGGTAAAAAAAATAGAAAGTGGCCGATTCTCAGACCTACTGAATATGTATATAAAATTTGATGAAAATCGGTGAAGCCGTTTCGGAGGAGTACGGTAACTAATATGAGAATTTTATATATAAGATATATTATATATTGTATGTGTAATCTCCTCTTAATTTCCTTTCTTTTGACACCCTACTCGATAGGTTTGGTTAACTTTTTTTAAAACGTGTTACTATTTAGTGAAAAAATCCACCATTTACGATCTATAAAATATATAAATTCAGTAAATCAAAGTTTCGATCATCATTTTACCTCGTTAGAGGTAGTATTTCATTATTTTTATCCAACAAGCCTGATACAAAATTTCATAGTGTTTGTTTCAAAATTGACGATTGTTCAAATGAACTTTTAACCCTTATTTTACCCTCGACGAGGTTGATTTTTCGGAGGGAGATAAATAAGTGCGCCCTTGTTCTTATCCAGAAAGCCAAATATAAAATTTTATAGTAGTTGCTTCAAAATCAAAAGGATTTCAAAAAAACTATTTTCCCCTATTTTACCCTCTTAAGGGTAGAATTTCCAAAAGGCCTTTCTTAGTACTTATTCACGCTATATAGAGAACTTATGTGCAAAATTTCAGAACTGTAAGGTCCTTGGTTTAGGCTGTACGTTGATTTCTGAAAAATGAAAATGTCATTTAGTTAGTTTGTCAGTCAGTCACCTTGCTGTTTTATATATATACAAATATGTTTTTATAATCTCCGTTTAATTTCCTTTCATTTGGTACCCTACTCGATAGGTTCGGTAAACTTATTTTTTTAAATGTGTTACTATTTCGCGCCAAAAATCCGCCATTTTGATTTTTTTTTACTAACACCTATCTAAGGACACTCGGGTCATTGAGACAAATATAATGACACCTTAACTGTTGAAATTCATCCAGCCGTTTGTTAGATCGGATCAAATAAAGAAAGACAAACATACAAGATACGCGCGAAAAACATAACCCTTCCTTGGCAGTCGGGTAAAAAAGAAGTATTGCAAAATGACAATTTTAAATATAAACTGTTAGGACAATCCAGAGTTAATATCGCTATTTAAGACAATCTTTATTCAACCAAGTTAAACAGTTTTTCTAATAAGAATATGAACGCCATGTGACATAATACGAATGTAGTTGTACGTAGATTTGGACTGGTTTCCAATGCTGAAAAATGAAAAGTCGGGAGTAGGTCACCTCGATACAGTTTTCTAAAAGGCTTTCTGTGTGTCAACTTAGAATGCCAAACATCAAAAAGTAACAAGTATAGAAATAAATTGACATAGTTTTCCGTTGGCGGCGTAATTGAGTATTTTTAAATATAGAAGTGTAGGTTAGATTTCTGCCGGGAAGCATTTTTTTTTGCATGAAAATTAATAGTAAGCAGTGCTTTCGCCCATTTCAAGCCCCACAATTACTGAGCCACTATCAAAAAGACTGACTTAAATTTGCTAGTGAGACGGACCATGGACGATTGGAGTAGAGTTCTGTTTTCTGATGAAAGCAGAATTGCTCTTAGTGCACCAGATGGACGTCACAGACGCCCTAATGAGCGGTTTGCCTGATTTGCTGTCGGTTATCAGGGAGGCTCAATTATGGTTTGGGCGGAATCTCTTATGAAGTCCGTACCAACGTGATTATCATCGATAGAGAAAGCGTAAATATTCAGCGGTACGTGGATGAAGTCTTGCAAGATCGTGCCTTTTGCTCCATTCATTGGAGAAATTTTTCTTCTGATGCACGATAATGCTAAGATCCACGTTGCTCCCAGCACTATTCAGTACCTGACTGAGGTCGGGATTCAAACAATGCCGTGGCCTGCGATAGCCAGGACCTTAATCCCATCCTTACAAACCTTAAAAGAAGGGTCTGAGCACGGGTTCCAGGTCCGACCACTTTGAGAGACCTCAGAACTGCCGCAAAAGAACAGTGGCACAACATTCCCCAGTCAGACATCCAAGACATCATGGATGGACTTCCGAAAAGGCTCCAGGAAGTCATTAGAACCAGGGGGGGCAACACTCATTATTAAAAAAATTGTGAGTAAACAAGTAAAAATATTTTTCGTGCATTAAACTTTTCTGTATTTTTTTGTATTCTGCTCTATAAACAACACTATTTTTAACAAAATTGTTGTTGTTGTTTATTAGTACTCGATACTTTAACACAATATTGACGAATTTATTTGCGTTCACGAAAAAATCTAAAATATGTAAGTGGGCGGTTAATTGTGCCAGCGAAAATAATATTACCATTGTAAAGAAAAACGTCGTAAGAAAACCTATCCCTGAGAGTCCTTTCAAAAAAGTTTTTAATGTTTGAATAGTCCTCTTGGCCAGTCCGGTAATCTATGTAATAAACCCCTCTCACTCTGAAAGAAGGCCAGTGCCCAACAGTGGGACAGTAATGGATTGGCATGAAAAATCCATGTTTTGTTGGTTTGGCGTTATTTTTATTTTGTAAAACCCCTAACATCATATCATTTTGAAATGTTTTCTGGTTGTAATAAGTTTGTTCAATAGTTCCCATTTTGACTTTAATAGTAGTAATGAGGGTAACATAGCATATTATACGCACATAAAGAATGAATGGTTGATATGAAAAACTCTTTAGCCGGTATTCTTATTTTACATGATCAAAGTATAATACTGCATAATATATAATTACATAATGTTAGTATGTATGTATGATATTTTAATTTATCTAATTGTGAACTTCTTATTAAACCTCCTTTTGTTCTTGAAATAACCACAAAATGTTAGATCGAGTAAAGACGAACAAAGGTTTGTTTTAACTCAAATAAAAAGCTACCTTTCGAACTGAATGAAAATATTTTAACGGTATCTTTTTGTGTCAGTTTGCGGTTTTCTCTTTGATATTATACAAGTTGATTAGAAATGTATCGTATATTTTATAACGATACTTTCATAGAAATATCGGAGTAATTTATTTATATTTTGTGGAAAAAAATTGGCAGTAACCACGGTAAGTAGCCACTTACCGTGGCTTCTGCCACCGTGGTGGACTGCAATGTTTATTTGCTACTTTCGTCTTATATAAAAAAGACGCTATGTGACATACAAAACGCAGAAGTTTATATGTTAAATGAACCCAAAATATGTGTTACAATCGCACCCGGACTGTTTTGACACCTTCATTACAGTCGTCAAGTAGAACAACGGCAAAACTTTTCTGAATCCTAATTCAAAGTAAATTTGATGGAATGATTATTCACAGCAATTTGAATTTACTTCTGAAGTAAAACCATAAAACAATTAACACATGCGATGGGATCCATACTTACGAATGTTAATAAGCCCCGCTTCATTACCGCTGCTTTAATACTGGTTTGCATAAATCTGCATCAGGCTACGGTATTCCAAATCTGAATGGTTTATGTAAAATAGTATGTGATTATACGGAAGGGGATCGGAATTTCCGTGTGAATATTTTAATGTTTGTTTTAGGTATGTTATGTTTTTTTTTTCTGTAATATTAAAGTAGCGAGCATGCAGACGATCTGACAGAAAGTCGTCCTTTATACTTATAAACGTTCTTAGTTCTTATAAACGTCTTTAAACAACTACAAAAATAGTATTGAAGTGTTAACTTAAGTTTGTTACTAATACTTTGCTACTCCGAACGGCTAAGGAGTAAGTATCTGCTTCACCACATCCAAATAAGAATATAGCAATGTTATGTCGCTGTTTTAACACAGAGATAAGAGTCGCAGCATCGCCTCTACCGGCGCATTATGAAATGATCTACCATTTAACATAGGAACAGTTTTATTTCTATGCCTAATAAAATAATACCTATAATTTTAAAACAAGTCATATAATTTAAAAAATCAAAAACCCGTATACACAAAAGGCTGAAGTAGAAATTCCAAAAACGGTGAAATGAGAGTTTAATTATTTTTAATACAACATTTTATTGTGTTAGTTTCAAGATTTATGATTTTACGACGCCTACGAAACCCATCGAGCCGTTTGAAAGATCCGAAGTAATAAATAAATTTACAAGATACGCGCGAAATACATAACCCTTCCTTGGCAGTCGGGTAAAAAAATAAACAATATCTGTTACTAACATCCCCAAATTGAATTTTTAATAGGGTTTCTTTTGTTGTATTGGATCCTTTAAAGAAATAGGTTACGCGGAGTTTTCACCCACCAAAACCTTCGGCGATCCAGTGCGTGCAAATTCGAGATCTTAACTTAAGGCACCGGCATTCCCGTTACGCAATTCCCAGTGGGCCTCTCTCGGAACAAGTAGCTCCAGTTATCGCTGTCTTACTAAGCATGACCATTTGTGGCTGTGCTAATAGGCGTCTCCTAGGAGTCGCACTATGAATACACGGAATCCGTTTTATAACCATTTCCGTCAGCAAGTTTGCTACTTTTTATATGCTAAAGAAATTAAAAAGCAAACGAGCGTGAAGCCGTAATAAGTGACCTATCTTATTCGTGGACTTCTACGTCAATCTCAGATCCGATTGCAATCGTAATTGAAGTTGGCCGTAAAACCATTGCTATTTCTAGCACTAAGTAGGAACGACTCTTATATCCTCGAACCACAAAATGTCCTACCGTATTATTTGATTAATTATCCCTTGTACGTTAATTTAAGCAGTTTAAAATAGCTAAACGTATAATGGTGGCTCTCCCTGATATAGTGAGCACTTAAGTCACTCTACAGTGTGTAGTGTAAATGGTTTCGGGTTCGATGTCTGATTAGGCACACTTTTAAAAAGTAGATTTTTAAATTTTAGGTTTTATGTTGTGTTCGTCTTAGGTACCCAAGACACAATGGAGTAATACAGTACAATTTGTATATAAACGAAGGTATTTTAATAATATACTTGCATACTGGACTTATTTCACGTTAAATACGAGTATTTGAAAGTGCACCATTTCACACTGCGAAACAAAGAACCTAACTATCCTACAAATAATCTTCGAAACTAGCCATGTCCTTGAAAATTTCTTCATATTTAATTTCATCAAAATCGGTTTAGTTAATTTACTCATGACGATAAACAAAAATAGTAACATTAGCACTTGAAATAATGAACTCTACTCCAGTACCTAGTAGTAGTAGAAGTAATGTATTCATGAGTACGTTACGTACATAACCGCATATACGACCCATTGAATAAATGTTAATAGTCAGATAATCATTTACGCTATTTATTAGAAAGTATATTTCATTTAATGTTTCGCAAGTGTTTTATAGTAGACGTCGTATTTATTAACCTATTAATAAGAAAAAAAAAACTTATTTTTTAAAATCTTCTTAATTTTTTATTTATATTATCAACTTTATTATAGTTCTTAGAAAATTGCAGTACACTATTTGAAATAAACGTTATCGTTAAAGTAAAAGCTATTTATTTTAACGACTTACCGCTTAAGCTACGGACTGTAGTGAGATTGAACGAACTTTACGATTTCATGTCATTATTGAAAATAGGAAGCAATTGTCGTAAACTGCCAACTGTGTCGTTTGACTTGTAATAAAACACCTTATTTATCGTTAATCCATTGACCTGACTTAATATACTATTTACACCAACAATACTTAACTTTAATTTAATACTAAACACTCACCTACAAAATCCTAAAATTATTTCCGGAACTCATTGAAGTCCACTAACAACAATTACAATGTCATCGGAGATCTTAAACAAACAACTGAGTACTTTATGAATTCGCAAGTTCGCAAATTAATCACTGCGCGTCCCATTTAACAGCTCGTAAACACTTGAAAACACTTAGTAACAAAACACTTAAAAGAACAAAAGGTGCGCAAACCACTTCATCCGTTGTCCTTGAAGTTGTCAAAGTTTGAGCACTTGTAATTTCAAGGAGTATACAAAAGTAATTTTACAAAAAAAACGGATAGTCACTTAGGAAATTAGATCGTGAACGTCAAAGTGTAGCACCGTAGCGCGCTACGAGCGTTCGTAGCGATGGGAGATCCGCCACTGCGATGTAGAGGTTAAAACGCGCCTGCGTAGCTTTGCACCACCGTACGCCTGCACTCATGATATATTTCTGCTTCAATTAATCCCAATACTATTTTCAATTACGTCAATGAGTGCAACTGCTGCTTTCATTGTGAAATTTAACTAATTAGGTATCATAATAATAAAATATAATGGAAGAACAAAAACTGATATTTGCAAGCATAGCTTTCGGTACTCGATCAAATTACTCCAAAGTAACATTATTCTTGTTTTATTGGCAGCATTTCTCGTTGAAATGCTGCCAATAAAACATTTCATACATAAAAAACATTGTGAAATGTTTTATTTAAAATTTTATATGCTTACTGTGTCAACTTGATTTTGTTTTTAATAAAATAATTGGAATAATAAAATCCATTAATAAAATATAATTTAATAAAAAATAGTCTCATAATATAACTATATTTAGGAACTTTTATTAAGAAGTCAAATGTTATTTGTTATTGAAGACTTTATGAAATATATTATGTAAAAATACAATTAAAATATTATTATAATTCTTAAACTTATCTACTTAATCATTTTATCGTAAAATAACAATTAATTAATACCCACCAAATGACTATTTAGTTATAGAACAAAATAGTCATTTGGTTCTATACCAAATACAGTAGGTATAGTATATAGATACTATACCTACTGTATTTGGTATAACATTTAGAATTAAATAGTCATTTGGTGGGTATTACTAATTAATTATTATTTTACGATAAAAATATCAGTATATTTGGTATGATTTTACACAATACATTAAAATAACGTAAGCTAATGAAACTAACAATACACAGAGAATATCGCCAACCTTGGACATCTAAAGCTATTAGCAATAAAGTAGGCTGTACTTCACACATCAACACACCCTCGTAAATTGAACGTTATTGAGGAAACGTTGACACGGATGGACGATCAAGTTCCGCCCTTACAAAGATCGTTGTTGACCAATCTAACTCATCAATTTATTATTATATTTACTTACCTTTAATTTCCTTCAAACACTAGTGATTACTTGATTTTTAAAATTACTGTTTGTTACCCATTCAGAAAACACCAACACAACCAACAACTTTTTAAGACGTTTTATAAGTTTTTGCTTTGAAAAAAAAAAAACAAAAATGTGATAGCCTACCTTGAAACTTGACCTCTCAATCGGGGGGTCTGAGGTTCATACCCTGGACGCGCACATTTCAGATTTTTCAAAATTACGTACGTATTAGAAATTTATTATTAATTACTGGCTGAGGGGACCTGAACATAGTAGTGAAACAATTTCTGCCTTACTGCTTTGAAGATGATAGACTTTTATTTAATAAAATAAATTTACTTAATTTTTTATCTGTTTGGGTTATCATATCAAGTAAAATTTACAATAGTTTGGTAAATTAAGCTAAATGTTTAGTAGCTCAATTAGTACAGTCAAGATTATCCAAAATTTGTCTTAGGGACAAAGTAGGTAATATCATCAGCATACTCTCGTAAATTGGACGTTATTGAGGAAGTGGAATGACACGGGCGGACGATCAAATGTTCCGTCCAAACACAAAGGGCAACTGCCCAATTCAAATCGTGACCAATTTGTTTTGGTACGTTTCATATGTATGGGATTTTAAATCATGTTACTAAGACTTGTTATTACCAGTCACATGACCTTAAGACTTTATTTATGTCTTGATACATTAGATGATTCGTGTCAGATAAAATCATAAATATGTTATCCTACTGAAATATATCTATGAACAAAATCATGCTTTTCTCTAAAAAGTTTTGACAGGCACAGCCCGTGTCTGTGTTATCCGATTTTGGAAGATTTAATACGTTTATACATATTGCATAGAATAATATTATTGCATTTTGCCTACCACAGCCCATTTCGTATTATTGGAGGTAGGCACAAGTCAGAGGCTAGCCCATGTCGTGTTTCAAACCGCCCATAAGGCCTCCGACAACGTTTAATGACTGCTATCCATTTGTAACTACATGACGAATAGTTTAACATACCCTCCGAGTTACGGAAATGCAAATAGAGTTTAGGTACTTGCGGTTATTCATCAAATTTCCGACCGCGCCCGATGTTACTTAATTTTGTTAATATAAAATTTTCACTAACCGCAGGACTATAGGCGCTTCTTTATGGAAATAGGTGTATTTAAATTTGATAAGTATTTTATGATTTTAGACTAAAATTATCGCGGAATTGAGACATTTTACTATGTAACGGGTACTCACGATGTGCGAAATTTAGAAACTCAGTTATGCCGTGACCACGATCCATACAACTGGGTCGAAATATCGGCAAGAAAAAAATTAACAGCATGAAGGCGGTAGAACCCTTTGTGGTTCGACTCCGGCGGCACCACCGCCACACCTATTACTGCCTAATAACAGCAGTGTTAGGCGCTGCTGTGTTCCGTTTTGAAGGATGTGGTAAGGGAGACATACTTTTCCGAGGCGTTCCAGCTTCGTCTTCAGGGGTAGCGGCGCATCTGTGGTTCTGTGGCCTGCTTCAGGTAGGAATATCTAATCCTATCTGGGGTTGATTACAGATGTCCACGGGCGGCAGTAGCCACTTACCATCCGGTGGACTGCATGCTCGTCTACTATTCCCATATTATATAAAAAAACCCATTTTGTAAGTACCCGTTACATAGTAAAATGACAAATTAAATATACTTTATACATAGTATTCACATATTAAATGTAAAGTAATCAACCTAAATACCTTACATGGTTACAGGTTCGTATATTGTTTTGTGAGACACAATTGTTTGGTTTTCTTCCCTCCGTTCATGCTTCCCAATTTCATTACATTCCGCTAACCTTGTTTAAGGCGGGTCAGATAGGCAGGATGTCAGGCGATGACAGGGGGAGGACAGGAGCGCGTTGCTAACCCATTACTGGGCACCCTCTGCTAGGCACGGGTCTCCTCTCAGAATATATAGGAATCTAGGTCTTTCGGGCCAAGCGCAGATTGGTAAACGTTACATACTTTGAAAACGTTTTTAAATGGATTATGTATAATTATTAATACAGTGCAAGGTTGTAAAGAGCGTTACATCAGCCCTTTACATCGCATTGTGTCGTATCTGTGTGGTTAAAAACAAATATTTAAACATGTTACATTTAAAATATAAGATGAATGTACATTAAAGTGAAGCAAGGCCAAATGCATGTGCGCTTTTTTGTAAAGATATAAGTAACCGTTCTGAGTTATATTCCAACCGCGTATCGTGTCGCTTCTACCTGGCTTGTTTCTACGTTAGCAATCGCCTAATGATTTTCAACAGCTGTTCCCTACATTTAATCAACACATCGTTTACCGAGCAACTGACAATTTAGCGAATCCTCTAAACACTATGACTATAAAGAGTGAATTTAATTTTACTAAATATTACGAAAATAAATATAGTTCAAAAAACTAAAAAACACGCTTTTATGATAATAATTTTATCAAGTTAGTGTATTGTCATCGGTCCTCAATAAATCTACAAAGTTTGAACGAAATCTGGCCGTTTAAAGTGGGTCAAAATCGCGCCCAAAGAAGTCGGTTACAAACATACAAACATACAGGTGAAGCTAATAAAAAGCGTGTAAAAATAATATCACACTTACTATTCAAAATAAATAGAAATGTTGAAAATTAAATCCTAATCCTTATAATTCAAAGAATTCTCTAATGAAATATACAACATACCAACACCTAAAAAGAACAAATTTAAACAAGTATTAATCATTTCTTTTATGAATAAATAAAGAGGTAATTTTAGCTCCCAAGAGATTTTTTTAACAAACGTAGGTTCAAAGGGCATTTTCAAATTCATTTTTATTGAAGCGGTATACAACTTGTTAACTTGGAGGGCGATGGAAAGTCATTATTGAAGGGCATGAAACACTCGCAATTTGCTAGATTTAAATTAATTAATTTAGTGCAGAGGTAATGTTTATTACGCCACATTTTAGATTGTTACAAGTGTTAGTTATATAACTTTAATTCGTTAGAGATTTTTCAATTTTTTTTTTTTAAATCGCAGGTGCCACAGATACATTGTCCCTGTAGTTTCGGGACGGGCTACGGTATTAGAATAGGGCTACGGTATCCCCTGCCTGTCGTAAGAGGCGACTAAAAGGGGGCTTCCGGGGTTGCGGGCGGCAAGAGTCGGCGCTCGAACCGTCCAGTATGCTATCCCGGGAAGGACGGCGGTATGTGTAGTCGCATACCGTCGTAATCACCAGATGTTGTGGGAGGAGCGAACGCTCCCCCAGGGCAGAGCCCGATCCGGGCATCGCGTTTGGAGGACTCCGGTTGTGTTCCGTTGGACATCCCGGCGTTCTCCAACAAGCGCTGAGGACGGCCATCTGGGGGGTTTTAGGGCGGTAAAAATCTCACATAACCCGGCGTCGCTCCCACGTCGTCGGGTACCTTTTGAAGGTTTCCCCCTCGAAAAAAAAAAGTTGCCATAGATACACATGAAGAAGAACACATGTAACAGATCCCAGATGTAACACATAAAATAAAATATGTCATTTAGATATCTGCTTGACCGGGGAACGAACCTAAACCAAGTACTCTATTCATATAATATAGTTATGATGATTACTGCTCTAAGCAGGGCGTCAATGGCTACCCTTATTAGAACTCTGAATAATAAAAACGGAAATAATATTTTTAACATACTTTTCGAGTATTTTCTTTCATTTGATATTACATAAATGTTTTTACACTTTTAGTTAGCTCAAGCAGTTTGTGGCAAACTCTACTTTTGAAACTTCTGAAAAGTAAGAAAGTTGTTCATACGAGTATGTATATCAAATTTAAAGTTCTCGTTTTAAATAAATATTTTAAATTTTAATGAGTGTACCAATACAGATAGAGCTATCATTAAAATAGGCTGATAAAAACTATAGGAATAAACGTGAGGTATAAAAGGGTCTGAGTAAGAACTACAGGAGTGGTTTTTAAACCGCATTATCCTCTACCTCTATTTTCACATTCGTGTTACATCGGGCAAACATAGTAAAAGAAACACAGTTAGTACACACTCATTTAATAACCTATTGCCACTTTAACTATCCCATTTTAGTATATAATAAAATATCAATACAAAGCATATTTATTTATACGAAATATAGTCACTTCACAAAGCTTATAATATAAAATAATATTATATTAATATAAAATAATATTATATCAAAATACAATTTCGGTTATACTATACGTATATATTTGTTTTACAGGTTATACCCCATTCTACTTAATTGCTTTTACACAATACTATTAGTATTTTAAAATAATAACCACGATATTTACCTTAAACACATCAATTACTTATCTAACATAGTTTCCTCTTACTTACGAGCTGTCTGCGATACGACTACAAACCGACTAAAAGGGCCGACGTTATCACAGCTTTTTTATAGGGATTTAGATGCATAGTACGCGCTATATAAGTGATCAAACTACCTATTTTAATATTAATTTTTCCGTCATTGATGTTAAGACGACAACAACAGCTTGAGCACTTGACCAATGGTAGTCTTAATAATTTTAAAAGGTCTGTGTTAGTGATATTATTGTGTTTTACTTTTTCCCACAGAATTCATATATGTGTATTTTAAGCTGAAAAGTAACCTCTACGGTTCAATGAAAGCCCTACATAATTCGGTTTAATAGGTCCATCTAAGTCCAAATATTATAAACACATAAGATTGAATTAAATTCGTTCGTATATCGTATTCGTTGAAACCATCGTATCTACGCCATTCTATCATATCATAATAGTAACTATCGTACAGCAACGTAGCCTGATTCAATCAAAGCGGATTTGTGCGTGCCGGCTAACGGATATCCGCAGATAGTTCTAGTTAAGTTCCTCCTTATTTTTGTAACATACAGGGATAAAGATTAATAAGGCCGCCGGAACCCTAAAATCATGGTCGAATGATCGGATCGAACGAGCCTTCACGGACCGTTTGTTTTCTCTCGTTATTCTGAAATCTTTTTTGCCTTTCTATTATAAAGAACCAATGCTCATAGCGTAGGCTTTATGGAGGGCAGCCGCACCGTATACAGAAATAAATAATCTTTAGTTACCTAATCTACAGAATTAATGTGTCTATTTGTTCATGTCACATATAAGATGTGCGACAATAAATTAAAAACAATTAAACTTAGTATTTCAATGGGGGATTTTAAGAATCACTCAAAGAATGCAGCTTAGACTTCCATGTTATGAGAGCAGAAATTACGATTAAAATTATTCATATTATACAGTAATTCGCATCCTAAAAATTATTTTAGTGTTTTTAAGCCAAATAAAATTACCTAATCGCATATTATTTATTGCTTTAAATATTGAAATAATATAAATAATATTTAAAACTTAAGAAAGTTATCTTCCTTTCCATAATATAATGGATAATTCTTTGTTCTTGTACGCGGTTACCTTTATCAGAACCTTGGTCAGAGATAATATGCCTCTGGGTGGTGCTTAGCCGCTGCTTTAGTTGGCTGTTTGTAGCCCATCGACAAACTATAGGGATTAGAGCCAGCTAGTATTTTTGCTCCAAATTAATGCGTTAGCTCATTTTGTGAAAAAGTTTAGTAACTCTGGCATCTAGCATTATTTTGCTAAAATAGTTTGTAAGATGACAGAACTTTAGTTTAGACAAACTGTTCAAAAGGTTGTAGAATAAGATTTTTTTGACCGGGAAGGCATAGTCCGCGCTAGTCCGCTTTGAAGTTGTTGCGAGCTGGTGTAGTCAAACAAATTTGTATAGTGACTCGATTCATTTGTATTTTCAGAGCGGACTAGCAGTTTTACGCGGACTATACACACCGTTTTGTACCGCGATGAAGAAGTACCGAATCTTGCGGTTCGGCGGTAGGATGTGAATGCCGAATGACTTACACATGAGGCGACAATAGTTGTTCTCAGGAGTGACACTACATGTAATATTGGCGTCAAATAGAACCCCTGTTTCCTATGAAGTTATACAGACGTCTACGGACGGCATTGACCACTAAACATTACGTTGACTACATGTTCCTTTGCTATATACATATCTTATCTCGTAAAAAAAACTAGTCTGTAGATATGTTGAAAAATTTATGAACCAAGCCCTCTATAACGGAAATCTACCAAATACATACAAATATGCATAGATGTAAAACGAAAAACCACGAAGGAAAGTTGAAACCAATCCCCAGAATATTAGTTTCAAAATCCTGAATATCCTAAGCTGAACCGAATGGAACTACGAACACAAAATTTTAATCAAAATTCTACTTCTAATAAAGGACTTTTAGTGTAACTAGAACTAGGGACGAATATTGACAAGTGGAACTAATAACTAAATGTATAACGATTTCCATTGACATAATATAATCGAATTCCGAAGCGTTCAGCATTATAAGGTTTCTGAAATGTTGAATATTACATTTCGAGCAATAGTCATCAATTTTTCCCACTGGTGGGCTAATATTATAAATAAAAAATCTTTAGCATGCACATTTCTACATGAGCTTTTTCTTTATTGTTAAAGTAATTAGTTATTTGAACCCAGGACACTTCAGTATGAAAGAACGATACTCAAGTCGTATAGTCGCTTTATTAAAACAAAATAGTGACTGGCTAATTGACGAAAAATATCAATTCGGTAAAATTTCTATAAAAACCTAAGCCAGAAGATAATAAGTGCCTAATAACTAATATTCTAGTCGTTAATTTCCGCGAACAAAAACGGTTAAACGCTAAAGTATTTCAAACCACAAATTTATTCTCTTTTAAAACTTCAAAAGGTATCCCTCGATCGTATCCTAAATCAAAAGTAATTGTCGGATTTCTTTCTTCATCTCAAGGCGCTATTTCATGCGATTTTGAGCCCTGAGCTCTTCCTTATTAGGGATACGTGTCGAGACCTGATGGACAGTAATTGCGGGGTGAATTTCTTAACGTCCTTAATGGCTCCTTTCATGAGCCTATGTTTGTGCCGTGAAAAATATCTCCGTTAATTTTTAAGTGCCCTGAAACGTTTTATTTGCGCATTTCTTACCAATACTAGCAGTATACATAGGATTTACTCGCTTTAATACAGTATTTTTTAACCTCATCTATTTTCGCAGAGTTTTAGCAGAAGTGCAAAATTATGCGATGCCTTCATGAGCAACGGTGGTGCAAAAATAACTCTTTTTCAAAGCCGTCGATACATTGGCGACTATCCTGATGTTGCAAATGTCTGTAAGTGAAGATGACTACTTCTTTTTATCACATAGCCCGTTGACATTTTCGTTAGGTACGAGTACATCTATAAAATAACATTTATGTCAATTAGTAAAAATATAGAGTCAAGTGCCAATAACAATGATACTATGATTACGAGTATAAGGGTTAATATTATAATAGTGATTATGGATATACATTTTTTCAATAGGTACTTTATATACAAATTTAAGTTAAAATGGTCCTGTTATAAATTTTAGCAAAAATACTGTATTCTAGGCAGATATTTGTTAGGCAGATGTATTTTTTTCCACATATAAAAACACGGAACAAACTCGCCTACATTTTACGTCTATTGACGATTCAAATTTTTGTAATGGAAGAACAAAACGTCGTTTACGATTCCCTAAAACAGAAATACCAGGACAATTATCATTTTATTTATTTTTACCGAAAACAATTGCTCATTTCTGAAATCACGCATGAATGAACCAAGCTACGTATGTTGAATAACAATTATTCCTTTGTCGAATATTAATTCTTGTCGGTTGTGTTTGGAGTATGGTTCGCATTTACTTTGTGCCAATTTAACTGTAAATGCGAAGAAAAAATATTTTTTTTGTTTGATTGCTTCGTATGAATGTTTTTTTTTTGTAACAGACAGGCATACAGTCTTTATTTGTTTTATAGTGGGTTCTGGTTCTGGCCTCGATCGATTTTGATCCTCAGCTGGACACGTTAACATCTATGTATATTAGGAATTAAGATTTATGTTTCGGATCTAGGTGTTTGTGTTTTGGTCATGCCATCCACTGCATTATGAATCTTAGAGCTGCGAAATGCGTTTGGACTAAGCTCGCCGACCACAGTTATTTTTTCGTAAGACCAAGATGTATCGGTCATAGATGCATTGTTTCTAGCCAGATAGACTTCGAAATTAATATTAGTTTCTGCTCCAAAAGGTTATATAGGTATTTTCTTTATAGAAGCGTCTGTTACCAAGGAAAAATGGGCACACTATATAAAAGACATTCACATTTGTATTTCAGTTTTTCCGTTATACCTGCCCAGCAAAGCCAAATAACTGTCTTTATTCCAGAAACAATTGAAACGACGAATCTGGAATATTCCACGTCTAGAAATAATACACGTCACTTGAAAGACGATAAATTTGTTCGCAATGGAATTTGGATTCCCGCTAAGCTTTTATTTCTTTATGAAGATTTCAAATAAAAGTTGTTAAAAGGTGGCATTAAGAAATTTTAAGGTCTCGTCAAAGAAATAGCGAACAAAGAGTATTGCTAAAATATTTAAAGAACCTTTCGTTATTTGACTGCTGTTTTTTTATAATATTGAAGTAGTAAACGATGATTAGTTTGAAGGTTGTGCAATCCTTTATGGTTCGACTCCGGCGGCATCACCGCCACACCTACTTCTTCCTCGTAACAGTAGTGTTGAGCGCTGTGTTCTGGTTTGAAGAGTGTGGTAAGGGGGACATAATTTTTCGAGGCGTTCCAGCTTAGTCCTCAGGGGTAGCGGCGCACCTGTATCTCCTCCAGGTAAGAATGTATAATCTTATCTGGGGTTAATTACAGATGTCCATGAGCGGCAGTAGCCACTTCCCATTAGGTGGACTGCAAGCTCGTGTGCTACTCCTATATTATATAAAAAACATTGCCAAAAGATTATACATGCTACATCGATATCATGTGAATAAATTTTAGTTATAGATAATGTCTCATTTTGAGTCGCTTCCGTTTCACACCGATCTCACATCAATTTCCTAGCGCCACGCTTTCGCTATCTGTATAAAAATGTCTTTTAACATGTTTTCTTAATATATTATGCAAAGCTTTAGTCGTAAAATATACCTGAAATGTGTGTGGGATGTTATTTCATAACTGCTTTCAAGGTTTATGAATATTATTTTATTTTTATTACTAAAGGTCATGAACTTCTGTAATTCTTTCTTTGTTAAGACACTAATTATAAAAAGAGAATTTATAAAAAAAATCGGTTATAATATTTGTAGTGCTTATTGTTAGTTGCGGTAATAGTTCTGTTCTATAAACTTAGGTCTGTTATTGTAAAGTTTAGGTTTATAAGTTCGCAGTGCATGGGGAGGTAATTTTAGAATTGGTATACGGATTTTCAAAATGAACAACAGAAATTCAGAGCACTGCACTATTAATGTTTTATTCTGTGGTAACGTACCTGTGATCGAGTTAGGCAGAAGTCTTGTTTTATATGGAGTTGGTTACGATGCCCGTCCGCGGCAGTGACTACTTATCTTCAGGTGAACTGACCGCCCCTTGGCCATTTCCATCCTATAAAAATCTATTCCATTTTAAGTTTTTTTTGGTTTAAATCATGTATTAAGGAAATGAATGACACTTATGCAAAGCTTACTTTTCAGGGGTGACAACGCATTTGTAGCCGACTTCAGACAAGACTCGGGGCGACAATGACAACTCATTTTCAGGTAGACTGCATGCTTATTTTCTATTTTTTCATAACATAAGGTAAGTAGATATTATTTTTGAAGGTGGTAGAACCCTTTGTGGTTCGACTCCGGCGGCACCATCGCCACACCTATATCTGTCTCATAACAGCAGTGTTAAGCGCTGCTGTGTGTTTGAAGGGTGTTGTAAGGGAGAAGGGAGACATACTTTTCCGAAGCGTTCCAGCTTAGTCCTCAGGAGTAGCGGCGCATTTGTCGCCATCCTCAGGTAGGAATATCTCATCCTATCTGGGGTTGATTACAGATGTCCATGGGCGGCAGTAGCCACATACTATCAGGTGGACTGCATGCTCGTCTGCTACTATTTTATTATAAAAGAAATACATTCAATACAATTATAGTAACAATTTTCATTACATTATACTCCGTATGAACTTTACCGAGTACTAATACCAAAACAACTGTTGAGAAAGTAAGCATTAGTTTTACTAACGAAACCCTTTGTTTACACACCCACGCCATCTCGCGGGAATTTTCGACAGAATCAATAAAAGTTTTCGCGCATTGGGATGTACCCAGAAGAGGAGGTTCCAAAGCTATGGTTAACTAGAATCCTGATGCTTTCATCAAGATATATAAGGATTGTTTCTATTATTGACTATTATTTTCAATTGGAAATTGGCTATTCTTTGCACCATAGTAGTAAATATGGACGAGAATGTATTTTTTATATAAAAGCAAAACTATTCCACGTCTGTCTCATGATACTCATATTCTTTACAGCTGGTCATTTATGATTAATGCATTACATAGAAGTAGAATTTAGTCGTAGTCATAAATCCATTTCAGTCCTACAGTTGGACACGGGTCTCCTCTCAGAAAGAAAAAAATTAGGTCATAGACCCCACGTACTGGCCAAGTGAATGGAACTGGAAAGAAGCCTTGTTATCAACAGTGAATTACATTAAGTTCAACATTGCCAATGGTATTTCCAAAAAATAGCCATTAGGCACTTTTGAATTATTAACTTTGTAATATCTGTAAAACACTTCTGTCATGCATTACTAAAAATAGATTCCTGCTGGTACTTAATAAAATTGACGTAAACTGTAGAGTGTTCTCTGAATAGAATCCTCTTTGAGAGCCGACCAGCCGTATTGACTTTAACCATAGAGCAAAATATTATGTAGAAATGTATAAAATTTACTACTATAGTTAACACGATTTATGCCACACGTTATATATATATATGGTTTTTCTTTAAAAAGATAGGTAGATTTCTTAGGTCTTTTAGAAAATTGTGAAGAAGTCGAATTTTTATATTGACCTCAACATATTCTCTATTTACCTTAGAAGCTTATTATTATCTGCGATGGTATTTTGTAGGTTTTTTTTTCTATTGGTATGTACCAATAATGATATTACAATATTAGATAACATAAAAATAGAACAGATCAAGCCTTTAACGTTATAATTATGTATACCTACACGCACACACATATTCACGCATAATGCTTTTAATTATTTTTTGTGCTGTCCGATACATTGCTCCATCCGCAAGTAGGTATATCGATTTCTGTTTAAAAATTCATTTTTAATGGTGTATCAAATGCGATATGTTTGTTACTTTAAAAAAAATGGGCATGTCTACTTGATACCATCTCTGTGGCCGCTACCATAATTCTCAATTACCGAAATGGAATCCATCTTCGCGTCTCGGGCTCGACTTGAGCAGTCACTCAATTTTAAGAATCGCGGTTTTGCGTGCTCAATGTTTGGCGTAACGAGCCACTTAACCGAATATTATGACAAACTCGACCCTCAAAAGGTAACCGTGCATAAAAATGAGGGAAATCCATATTAATGCGGAAAAATGAAAATGCGTCCATCATTTTACTTTTTGGAGCTCACCGCGAAACTACCTACTGACCTGTTTGCTTTGGAAAGTTGGTGAACGGGTACTTCGTTGGTGAACCAATTTATTTGTTGTGGAAATTTTACGGAATTTCGTTGTCAAGTAGACCATACTCTGTTTTTGACAACTTCTCGGATGATGTTTTAGGACTCCCGAAATTTGGGCAGTTCGTTAAAGTTTAATAATACGTTTAAGTATGTTCAGCTTCTATGTAGGTATGACAAGTATCCACCCAAAATAGCAAGCCCATAATATAACGAAATACACAACTTTCCTAGAACTGACAGTTGTGATAAACTATAATTTTATATTTAGATAGAACAGAGCTTCTTCCTGAATCATTTTTTAAGTATAGGAGTAGCAGACGAGCTTGCTGTCCACCTGAGGTGGGCTACAGATGCGCCTCGAGGACTAAGCTGGAATGTCTCGGAAAAGCAAAAAGTTTTCCTTACCACTTACCTGCCACTATCGGTGACTAAATGATAGCTTATTTGTAAATTAGTTGGCTTCACCGAAACACAAGAACTAGTTCAAGCTAAAAATGCTTAAATTCTAATGGATGTGGTATTTATAGGAGTAGATTCAACCATTCGACTCTACCAAATCTTAACGATGCCGAGGTTCAAATATAAAATTGACCAATTCGCACTATGGTGAAATGTCCATCTTATTCTGAGTAAACTCATGCCCAGATCGTTATGGATTAAAGTTACATATAATAGATTTGACCACCGACCACATAGGCACAAACGTATAATTCTGTCGACAAACCACACTACGCCACAGGAAATTGCTTCTAACAAGTTTAATTGGACTCTCAGAAGAAAAAACTTTTCCAATCTGCCTTTGTAACTGGCCAAGCTTTAAAGCCTGAGATTAAAGCGGTTATTAAACACAGTTGTTTATGAGATACATCGTTTATTCATGGAGATCAGACCCTTACATCTGGGTGTTGTTGTATCCCTACTGTACATGGAAATGGCGCATGCGTGGAATTGTTATTTTTATTTGGTTTTTAAACAAATATGTAGTACACCTAATGGTATGTGAATGACATGACACTCGGACATGAGTGTGTGTGTGTTATTACGGGAGGAGGACTCGGAATGCCTCGTATAAGTATCCAATAGTCTCCCATACCCTCAAATCAGAACACAGCACCACTTAACACTGCTACTATTTCGCTAAAAGTGAAACAGAAAACATGTAACTCAACTCAGTAATGCTGTCGTGTCAGAAAACACAAAATATTTTGAGCACAGCATACACCAAGAGAGTAATTTTAATTCATTCTGAAAAACTTCTCTTCAACCATCAAAATGTTTCGTATACGTATTACGTATTTCGTATCGTCAACTGACGTAATAATTGGCCAAGTGCGAGTTGAATTCGTACATTAGAGTTCCGTACCACTAAATTTTCATTTTTTACCATAGCAGCCATAAGAGTAAATGCATTGTGTATATTTGAACTGTTTACATATTACGGTTTGATATATAAAGTAAAAAATGCCGAAAAATAGCGGTTTCTTGTACGGTGAAAAATTATTGTCAAGCTTTTTTTAGTAACTATTCGTTATTATATCGGCCACCGCTTTAAATACTCTGTAAGCATTTCATGTGTCTATTTATTTCGGTTCAAGAGATAGGGTACTGTGATAGACAGATGGAGAGCAGAGGCTTAGAATAGGTTTCCGTTTTTACCCTTTGGGTACGGAACCCTAAAAATGGGACATTTAAATCGTCTACATGTTTTATCCATCTGCGCTGGTTTGCATTGTGTTCGAAGATTGTTCATCTGCTTGTGGTTAGGTCTGCAGACACTATTGTGTTTTTAAGCCCGGAAGCCAAACGAATAGCCTTATTACTGGAAGTATTTGTATGTTGCGTATTTATCTTTGCATAGTCATAGTGAATAAAAAGTTTTTGTTTCTGACTTAACTTAATCATTTACAGCTATTTTCTTTGTCATACTTACATATGGTCTAAAAGTTTCAAAGTTAGTAGTCAAGCTGAATAATATACCAATACCTTTTTTCATAAATTATTCCTGACGTTTTTAAGGAAAAAATAATTAGAGGTAAGATACCTGAAACTAGATGGAACAGAGAAAAACCTCGAAACTTTGACAGCTTCAACATCTTGTTATATTTTAGATTACAGCTTTTGAACATCCTTTTTGATATTAGGAATTCGTCAAAACACAATAAAAGTAACTAGAAGATTATCATTAAACAAAAAACTCAAGTGCTTAAATATTTATATAGCCTATGTCAATCACAATTTAGACGAATCCTTGACACTTCATATTTATCTTAAAATCCGTCCAGCCTTTTGAGCTATAAGGTATAATGGAATGAGATATACATACATACGCTCGAATAAAATTACCCTCCGCAGGGTAAAACATACCAATCTCTTAAACTATGTTAATGTATAATAGTATTAATATGCTAAGGGCAGACATTATTCAGTACACCACAGAATGAAATTAGCATAACTAAAGCAATGGCTTTTGACAGCGTGGGCGGAACCGTGATCGCAAACTGGACATGAACATACATTATGGTGGTATTCCACTCTTCAAATAAGTTTGTCCAATTTCAATGTCCAACATTTGATCAAATTACTTTGACAGATGCCCATTCCACTTGTCTAATATCTTTGTCCAAGATTTCTTTATAATTCGCGTAGTTGAGAAAATGGAAGAAAGTGCAGCAACTCTTTTTGGCAATTGTTCCTAGCTGGATAAATCTTTGATCAAATATCGGCGTTACTAGTAAATTGATGAAGTCATCCACTTTATTTATTAAATGTACATTGGACAAATATATTTGACGAGTGGAATACCACCCTTAGATAGATAAAGATATACTCGTAGATAAATAGAGTTTATATTATAAATATCTTTTGCTTACTGCTTCATTTGTTTGAAATATTTGTTATGATATAAATACTCTACAGCAGAGGGTAATGTTTTTCGAGCGTATATATAATTATATATGTACATTGTACAATACGTACGTCACGTACGTCTCATTTTTTGACACGCCCTTCTGCGCAAATAGCATATATCCGGGAATATGAGGTGTCGTTGGATTTGGTTAAATTGTAGGAGTGACATAGGATATATTTTAAGCAGTCAGCAGTATTTTGTATTTATAATAATTTACTTACTGAACTATATTATTGGTCTGAGTATATATGGCATACAGAGGTAGGGTCCTGAGTGAAATGCATAAAATGTTTTGATGAAACTTTATACAGTAACAACTCCATTGGTATTACTTATATTATGCTATATGGTCGTTGACATACAACGATGCGGCCAACACTCGAAATTCGGAACAGAAATCAATACATTGTTTAGGCTTAACCGTGGCTCGAATCCATGATCGCCTTGCCACTCAGGTCGTCAATTATTTCGGTGCCAATGCAATCTCGTTATTAGGACAATACCGCACTATAGAACATATTACGCTGGTAACATTCCCCCCTATGTGTTATTGCCCTAAGCCCACATGTAGCACGCGTAGACGTAGTAACAATGGACTTTAGATTGTATATATCGTTAATGTGGTACGGAACAGCCCTCAATATGGCAGTATCTGGACCATTGCCAATGTTAGGTGCGTTTATATAGATATCGAGAATCACAAATTATAGGACAAAGGATCATCACAAAATTTATTTTCTAGGTAATAGATAGTTAACGTACTAGGTACTTGCAAAATTTAGGGCGCGTTTTTTGTCCAACACATGTGCTACTTGCATCCTATGATTTTTACACGCTTTTTATTAGCTTCACCTGTATGTTTGTATGTTTGTTTGTATGTTTGTAACCGACTTCTTTGGGCGCGATTTTGACCCACTTTAAACGGCCAGATTTCGTTCAAACTTTGTAGATTTATTTCACAATTATACTATTTACTGTTCCTTAATTGATTCCTAGATTCATTTAGATTTTCTACTTTTTAGTTAATTTTATCATAAAAGCGTGTTTTTTAGTTTTTTGAACTATATTTATTTTTATTTATGCACACGCTTAAGGATTGCAGAAAATGTGCCGATGTGAAGTGCGGGCGTTCTGATATGTGACAAATCTCTTCTTCCACTTTATTATTTTTTTTACCGACTTTCTTTGTTTGTTTATATTTTTTTCTAACTTTTGTTTTTTTTTTTCACCAGCAAAGTAACGATTCACGAATGTAAAATGCAACTGCCCGACCACCACTTGCGATCACGTCGCAAGTGGTTCTATTGATATGAATTGATGACGCGGTTTTATCACGCGCTATAGGAAAAACGCTCTTTAGTGTTCACTGTGTGTGTTTACTTAATTTTTACCTTAAGCAATGCCGTTAGCATTTAATCAGCCTTAAATACGTAAGGAACTCGTTCTGTTACGAAATTTGGCCAGCGTGCTCACAGAATGGCTTACATGTGGTCATGTAATTAAGGAAGACGTCGGGTATGTAGGTTCTAGCTAACCACATCTTACGATGCAAGACTAGGGCATACCAAATATTGTTTTAAAAGTAAATCAGAAGTAGTACAGGTATTTCTGCCCTTAACAGAATAGTAGTAGGTGCAGTACAGAAGTATCTAATTTGAAAGGAGGTAAGGCAATGACACAATATTAGTCGTTCCAACTTAGTACTCGGTAGCACCGCATTTGTGGCTGACTTCAGCTACGAATCTAGGCAATCTAAGGTTGATTATAGATGACAAGGGTGGTAGTAGCCACTTATCACCAAGTAGACGGCATGCTCCTTTTCTACTTCTATATTTTAAGTAAAAAAAGCTTACAACTAAAAATAAATATCTCTCTAAATATTTTTATCTCAATTACTTACCCCGTACACTTTACTTCTAGTAACCTTTTAGTGAAATGAGTGAAATAATTAGTTAACAGTTAGCCGTAAAGCTTCAATAAATCGCATCGAAAAGTTGGTGTAAATACAGAACTGGCTCCCGGCCAAATACAGGAATACTTGCGAAACGAGCCATTACTGTCCCATTGCTGCGTTCAATGTCTTCTAGAATTAACAATATGAGGAAGTTTGGAAGTAGTTAAAGTACTTCTTACTTTAAAATAAAGAAAAGAAAAAGATTGGTTACGTAGAAGAGAGTGGAATGAAGAAGATAAGTTGGGGCAGTTAGATGATAGTGCAAAATGGTAGACGGAAAAGAAAATAAATGAGAAGGGTAGTGAAAAGAGGATGGAACGAAGAAGTTAGGATTGGAAATGAGAAAGATAGAGAAGGATATTAAGAGATAGATATGGTAGCATAGTTAGAGGAAATGTAATAACTCCATTGTTATCTTTATTTTCAAAACTTAAGGCTAAAGGTGTTCTTACAATTTCGACAAATGATTTTAAAGTAATTGTTTTTTACTATTGTTAGACACAAATGAACATTCATTTCACATTTATTATTGTTTCATTTCTATTTAGCTTTGTTATTTTTATTAATAGGTACTCAGGATGAAACGGTCTAGTATTTGAATTTTGTGACCTTCACAGTATTGATTTTATTTTGCTAATAAGAAATTTCACTCAATAAACAGAGAATAGAAAACTAATTACGGTTTCGCTAATCAGAATGATAATTCGTTTTACTAATTTCCAGTTGTGTTAAATTGCATAATTTTGAGGCTATGTTGAGAAATAAAATTTTTATGTCAGTAAGTTATACATTATGTACAAATAAATGAAAATTAAGCATCCATTCACGATTTTCTATTTATTAAATCCTTACAGATTTGAAGTGTGGCTCTATATACTAGATTATTGCTTATATTATTAATTAAGAATCGTTGTAAAAATAAAATAAATTTAAACGAGGATTGGGTTACAATTTATTTCATTAGGATTACTCTTACAAAACTATGCTTATACAACTTTATTACATTATAAATAACTAAGCTCTGTTATATATTAACTTGTACCCATGCATCAGTTCCTAGATGGCTAGGTTTCGATAGATGTTTCTGTAAATTGTTTTTATGCCCTATTCGTTCCGGTTAGCTGTGCATTGTGGTGACCGTAGACGTATAACTTTAGAGAGATGCTTTATACTTCACGGAGCGTTCTTTTTCCGCTTCTGCACGCGGATGTGGAACCGCAACTTTTGTAACAAATGAAAACTGTTTTCACGGTGAGTTTTATTTCCGCTGCGTAGCGATTGCCTGCTAATTCCGCTGGGACGATGGGCAACTTAGTTATATTGATTTCTTTCTGTTCTACCGTTACTAATTATCCACGGCGGCTACTTTCGTGCAAAGCTGTGGTCTCGAGAATTTTGAAATAGATATTTCGCATTCGTGGAGGTGGAAGAACAACGCTCTATGATTTCTCACTCTTAGGCAAGCGCTACAATATACGGACATTCGGCTACATTATGCTATCTGACGGATAGGTGCGTGGAAATCGGGGCAAACGCCAATATGGGGAAATATGCTTACAGTTAACTGATCTCCCGCGTAGTGTGTCTCATGACTGCATATTATGTTTTTTCCACCACGGAATATCTGTTTCATGTAGCGCTGACCTAAGTCTTTTTATCCATCCACAGGTAAAGAGGAAGTGGTGCTACACGGAAAGCTGCATTCCAGTAGAAGCGTTACTACATTGGCACAGAGTACATTCTAAGAAGTGTTTAATTGCAGATATTAAATTTGTGAAGTTATTTTTGTAATTCTATAGGTCTTCATCCTCATCGTCTTCCGATTTGTTAAATATTTTTTTAGCAAATTCTTTATTGAAATAATCGGATATCATATTCCAAAAACTTATTGAAAACCAAATTAAAACAGCGAGAGAGAAAATAAGACGCACAGCCGAACCAATCATTTTGGTTCTTCAATTACCAAAATGAGTATATCTGTATATACCAACACTTGTTCAAAACAAATGTTTATGGTTATGGTTCAATTAGAATAACAAAAGCATTTGTTTGGATGCCTATTGACCTTAATTACTCAAAAAATAATATTAAATGTTTCAAAACGCGTTTAAGCACCAATTATCAAACTTTATCAAAGTATTCAACAAATGTAACTAGTACAAAAATCTTGACTTTAACTATTTAACATTATTTCTTTTATAATGAAACGTATAATAGTATCTACTGCAAACAATATTTTTAACGTAACATTAACAATAATGGTTCTGGCTATTACAAATATACAATAATGTACGTAACAGGAACTTTACACAAAGAATTCTCTGCTATGCCAAACGCTGAAAACTACACAACATTATTTTCGTTCACTTAATTCAATTAAACGGCCCGTAACCATTACGGATAATTGCTTGCAGTTAAACCAAATGTTGGATCATTGGTAAAGTTGGTTGGGTAACTTGTACTTTTCTTGTTACAGTTTACCTACGTGTAATGTTACCGAGTTAATTTTTACTTGACATACCTTACACCTAGAATCTGTACGTACAAAGGTAATTTTCTTAATGGTTCGCTATATCCGAAAAATGTTAAGCTTTGTTATAAATATTGACCGAAAATATCACACCAGATAGCTAGGTAGCTAGCCTCTATCTGATTTTGGTCCTACGCAAACAGTGAAAACAAAGATAGTTAAGGAATGTGATACGTATGAGACTTTTCTGCAAATATTATAACAGGCTGTATATATTTCACCATTTGCTTACGTGTAAACAAAATATCAGAATGTCTTTGTTTAGACTCTCGGTATTATTAAAATCTTACAATTCATTTTCCATTTCTTACATACCTACATTTTTATACTGTTCAAACTATCGTAATTAAGTATTACAAAAGAAATTAAGAACATTTACTGATATGCAATGTAATATGCTACACAGGTCTATGTTGAATAATTGTTACATAAAACACCTTTTTATCTACATCTAAAATAACGCGTCAGGTCCATAGAAAGCGTCAGATATTATTTCAAATACAATATGGATGTGAGGATAGACCAGAGTAGTGAGTACAACGATGCTGTTGGCTATGACGAACAGTTTCATATTCTCCAAGCCATCTGTCGATCTGAAAACGGAGATAATTATTTATTGTAATTAACATGTATATAAAAGTATTGTGCAAATATTTAGTCTCGTCAGATGATTAAAATTATTTTATTTGATTGATGTTACGTAAACTACAATTTATGATGATGAATTTAATTTCGGACATCATTAATTTCGCTAGATTTATCTCGCCCTCATGACGTCATATTCATAGTTTACGATAAAGATGTATAAAAAGGCCGAATGAAATACATTTTAGTAGATTTTCACTTTACGTAGTACTTAGTACGTAGGTACTTACGTAAATAGTTAGTTGAGTTCTTCAAAAAGTAGTATTTCTCAATCTCGTGCAATTTAATTTTTAAGTATAATAAATTTTATGAAAATAAGTTCAGAAGTTTAGCCGTGAAAGCGCACCTAACCGAGTAACTTTCATTTTTAATATTAGTTTGGATTATTCGTCTTACCACGTGATTCTTACTTTATAAAAAAGATTATAAAATTGTTCCACTTAGTTTTCACGTATACGAAATATTTTATTGTAAAAAACACACAGCTTAGAAAAGGAACTTGTCTGCAAAACTCTATAATGCAAGCCATGCACGGATCTTTTTGTCGATCGGAGGAGTCCCTAAGCCTTCATCATCCACTTGATCTTTATATCGTTCGTAAAATCTTTGGACTACAGCCAGAAAATTCCAGATATCGTACGTTTTGAAGAACAGAAATTGATTTCTTTCCATTTCAGAATCTAATGACATTGGAATTTTGTATTTTTTTTCTTTATTATTTCATTTTATTAAAACACTAATGGTCGATGCATTTACTTCTTTTAAGAAAGATTTTGAAGCTTTTTTGAGTAGGTATGGATCCTCAACTTGTTTCATCTCCTAAAAGCGGTTCTTAAAAATATGAAAAATATTAAGGGATCCTGAGAAAATAAAAATAAAATACTTTCAAAGGAAGAAGATCTGCTTTGCAAAATTACATGGTTTTACACCCGCCCGCTTATTCTGTGAATTATCTGATACTTATTAAGTAGATTTTACATCAAACTTTAAAGTCTCTTCTGTATTCAGATGTCCGGAAATGTAATTTCATCCAAGTATCTGATGACATCTAGTTTGGCAACGCACCCCCAGTCATTTAGTCTAGCTCTTGTATCAGGTCAACTCAGTAATGACGTTGTAGCGTTTCGCACATAATGTTGGAGGATAATCCATGTGATAGAGTGCAAGTGGGAACACACGCCAAATTGTGTCATCTGATTAAGGCCTCGTGTTCATTGGACTACAAACCGTCGGTTTAAATAGACTTGGTTTCGATCAGTTGAAAGAGATCTAGTTGAAGCATTATATGGGAAAATAGGTCAAAAATTGGACATGATAACGTTCGAATAGACAAGGTTGACATTTTGGACAGCAGAATATTTTTTGTGAATAAGTACATGTTGAAAACATTATAAATAACATGTCTATTAATATGTTATGTATTTATTATTATATTACACTACTTGCAAATAACATATTATAATGTGTTCTACCTGAGATCGATGATTTTGTAAGTCAACATTTAAGATAGTTATTTCGTATTAAAACTCAAAATTCACTTTGGTAAAATCTACATATAAAACTAATACTTCTCTTCGTTTTTTATAAAATTATCACCAAATATCCATAACACCTACTAATAAACGAAAAAAGCATGAATTCGTTGAATTATCTACTCACTATCTTTCACTAATCATTACATTAGAAAAAAATACGTGTATTTAATGAGCCATTAAGTATTATTCGGATAACAAATATAGGTATCCACAATTCACAATTGTTATTTCGGTAAACAGCTATCTGATTGGACTGTTGTCCATAGCACGGATTGCAATTGTCACTGAAATGTCGCATCTCCCATGATAATACAGCGTAATGTCCCAAACCGTCAAGTTGCCGCAGACCGCGCAATCTTGGGGCGATTGTCGTTCCGTGAATAGAACGCCTTAGGCCATTACAGATAAAGCGGTGCTCCTTGAATCTGCAGCCGCAACTAACGACGAACAATTTATAGTCGATTAGAAACTAATCCCGTCTGAAATTAGTCTAGGTGTAGACCGAGTCTTTGAACTCATTAAGCGAAATTAAGATAATTTAAGACTTTTACGGTGCTTTAAGAATGTATAATCAAAACTGTGTTATTTAACATGCAAATGTTAGGGAGAAATCATCCATTAATTCGATATATAAAAGAATTACCGATTTATGTTTATATTACCTTTCCTCGTCATTTTTTCACTGTAAATCTTAAAATAAACCTACATCAGCACTGTGTTATTTTAATATTATTTTTACTAATTTTGAAAAAGGAGGTTTTACGTTTGGCCTATGTAGTTCTATTTCGAAAGTAATATGAGCGTTTTTAATGACATTTTTATAGCTATATTAATTTTTATTGTTCCTGTCTTTATTTTTAAATTAAAATAATACCTGAGCCAACTCCCAAAGCCTTCATTCACATCTTCGAATGACTCGAGTTTAGTCAATGCCTTGTCTGGTACCGGCTTAGGATCAGTTTTAAACAGCTTCTTTGTTGCTCCACTGTTTAGTTTGCTCTTCTTCATAATCTGTAACAGTAAGGTAGGTATACAATTCTCAGTGATAATTATTCGAGCATATTTTCTTACGAAATACAAATGAAATTATAATGATCTTATATTATAGCTATCGTCTACTCATTACTGTTCCACTGCTTAGAATAGGTCTCCTCATAGGGTTCTCCCTGCAGTTCCGGGACTAGAATAGGGCTGTCGTAAGAGGTGACTAAAATGGGGCTTCCGGGGTTGCGGGAGGCAAGAGTGGGCTCACATAACTCGACGTCGCTCCCACGGCATCGGGTACCTTTTGAAGGTTTCCCCCTCGTAAACAAAAAAAAAGGCTATCACTTCTTTGTGTCGCTTGCTGTTTACCATCTGACCAACAGCGAAAAATATAAAAAAAATAATTACTAAGTCCATCCACGTGGTCTTAAATGATGTCGTAATAATAAAACATTTTTCTTCAGTAAATTTCATTTCGTTATTACATCACAATGGAACACAATCGTAATTGACTGCTACCAATTAGGTACTGCACACCGTAAGCAGACGTCGCAAAGAGTCGCGTATAACAATACTTTATATATTACGACCGTCGTACTCGTTAACTGGCTTATAAGACACCTGGGTCTAATCCAATATTACCCGATTTAATACTTGTGTTATTATACCTTTTTACTCAAGTATGTAGGGTAATGTTTTTCGTCTTATTCCTTGGCACGTTCTACATAACAGCTTGTTGAATTATAGTTATTTATTTTTAAGCAGCTGTTTTTTTAACAATTACTAAGTAGTACCTTTTATACCTTATTTTCAAAGCTCTTCGTTGAAACTGTTTTATGTCCAGCTGCTGAACATAGATCTCTCCCCACGACTGTGGGTAACTTAAGCGTTTTAGTAAAATATAAAATGTTCTTATTACTTTTAATCTACCCAGCAATAACTAAATTAAAGATATTGTAAAAAGAAGCAAAATGCTACAATGATATTATTTAACACAATGATTTAAATCAGATTAATTATTATTAACATAAACTTCTTCAAGTGTCAGAGACAGTGATTAAAAATGTCTAGCTTATTTTACTACACACAGATTAAAATCATGTTAATTATCACGAAAATTCACTAATTCAAGAGTATCTTGATGAAATAAAATAAACTATTTAATTATAACAATATTTTATGTCAACGTAACTTACTCGTATCGCTTTAATTACTTATCATAAACACTTACTGATTTCAAAGTTTTGTGATAAAATTAATTTTGCAATATAATTTAATTTAACTGCATATATGTTTCGCTTATAAACACCCGCTATTTACAAATAAATTAATTTATCCATTTTTTTTGTAACCAAAGATGTAAATTTGACAATGTTACCATGTGGACATATTATGCTGCCATAACGGGTTTATGTCCGTTATTAATAATCAATCTATCTAATGTTTTGCCTAACGAAGATCGACATTTGAAATAACTTAATACTAGAAATTGATAAATGACTATATGTAGGTACCAGGTAATATTTAGGTAGATTGAGTATTATTATCTGTCGCTACTAGAAATTGTCACATTTTGATCTTTGGAAGGTAAAAATTGATAACTAATAACCGGCGCAAAACTAAATGCAACTTCGCAATATCGTTTTATCGTTAAATAAATACAAAGTGATTTATTACCTTCGACTTGGCAAAGGTGGTGTAACACGCACGTCCTCCCGTTCGCTTCTGAGCCTAACGAACCGCATTCAGTGAAACCTGGCAAGTGCTGATCAATAACCGTAAGACTTACCTGACTCATCATGTAATGTGGAACTAGTTCACGCATCTTGCTTCGTATGTACGAATATGATTTTTTGATGTGAGATATCTAATGTCTTGGCTCAGATTAGCTGTTGGCGTGACATGTGACATGTGACATGGTCATGCGTATGCTTAAATGAAAATACATACTTAATGATATGTATATTTTTTAATTTCGGTTATGCCATATTTATCAAGAAGCATGGAGTGCGTCACCAAATTTCGGGAACGGGAGTTTTTTACGAGTCGGTATATACTACACGAAATGTTTCAACCTGTTTCTCCTATCAGAACTTTCTTATCGGTGCACTTAATGGTATGAATTTGAGATTTAATTAATTCACATTAGAACTTTTTTTACAATATTTTTTTTTGTATAAAGTAAATTACCCTCGTGTCTTTGGGAGATAAATGTGTGAGTGATTCCTGAATAAAATTTTCTCAAATTTCAGTCCTTATTCAGATTTAGAAAATAAAGATTCAGTATATTTTAAGGTTACCTTAAAAAAATATATCAATTTTTGTCATAAAATTACAAGTGTTTATAAGAAAACAATAAAGAAAGCTGGCTTTGGGAAAAAGCTTGAGTAAAACAGACAGACACAATAATATTTTTAATGGTGATTTCCAAATGTGTAATCGCATATGATTTGCTCACATATGTAGAGTTATATATATATATATATATATATATATATATATATATATATATATATATATATATATATGTTAATCTAATAACGAACAGTTGTGATACAAGAGTTACGTATAATAATGTTACGTGTGTCTTTGTATGTTTATATTTTAATCAGTTAAATACAGTTGAGTAGGACTCAAGTACTGTTTGTAGTTGACAACTGTCATTTGTGAAGTATAGTAACTGAACTAAAGTCCAATGATTTTATAGGTAGTAGTACCACAGTAGTACCTTGCATAATGCATGGACTGTGAAAGCACTAATGTTACACCTATTTCTACCTTCTAACTTAAGGTGCGTGTTTTGGTAAGACAATGTGGCGTTTCAACTTAGTTTTTAGGAGTATTCACATATCTACAACATGGCCGAAAATAGGCTACGATACTACATATTCCTTGATTATGGATGTCTATAGGCGGCTGTGACCACTTACCTTCAGATGGGATGCATAATCGTTTGCTGCTTCCATTATAGAATAAGGTTATAGGCCAAATTGTCAAATAACTTTTGTAGAATATAATTGTATTGAAATGCTGAAAAGTACATATTCATGTTTCAAAAGATTTATCAGTAAGTATTTGTTTAAAAGTAGTACATTTTATTTACTTAGTATAAAATCATTGAAATCGTAATTGGCTTCAGAAAATACAATTGTATTTCGACACCCCAGCACATTCATTTAGCTGCTTACTTTCCGAAGAATTTCGTTCGTAATTTATTCTTTTAAATAACAAAGTCGAGACATAAACCCAGGTTCTTAACGAAGTTATTTATGTTCTTAAATTACACTCCGCGAAATTCCTGACTCAAACAAATGACTGCCCAAGATCTTCGAATTCGCTTAAAAATAAAATACGGCCCATTAAAACGAAATATGTATAAGTGCCAACGTTATTGCCTAGACTTTGACAGGTAGACTGTAAAAGATGAGGTTTAATTAGGATCTGAGTTACTTAGGTCCTAATACAGATGAAATTACTTGTCTCGAAGAAAAACCATAACGGGTCTAATTAAGATTTGTAGTATAGAATCAGATTGAAATGTCTTTAATAAAATAAGTATATTGTAGAGAATTTATGTACCTTCAAATGACTATTATAGCATTAATCTAAATTAAAGAAATTGCAATTTTTGTTTGGGATTTAGAATAAAATAGATTTCTTAAGCCCGTATAACACAGAAACGCAATGAAAAAACTTATAAGTAAGCCAATTAGCCATTCTTCTTGATTATAGAAATTAATAAAACAAATAAAGAATTATGAATTAAAAGAACATTGTATAAAAATTACCGCTGATATATATATATGGCTAGTTGTCCATATATTTTGTGATTATCTTTAGTAGGTACACCGACTATAAGCCAAACTTACCTTTACTACTTTAAGAAATATAATGTAACTTGCATTAGCTTAAAATTTAATTCAAATTTGTTACCACGTTCAACACATTACAAGAGACTTAATGTATTTACATTAGACGGTGATCGGTAAATAGGTTATGCTACATACATAACAACCTCATAACGAAATTATAATCGAGTTTGTTAACGGACCGTTTGAACGAACTCACAAGGTTTGAGGGATATTTATATTCTAGTCATTGGATAAAGGTAACAAAGTAACAACGTATTGGATTATACTTTCTTTTGGAGAAAAATCTATTTAAAACAGTAAGGTTTTGGTTTTCGGCGAAACAGAAAGATATACTTACCGCTTCTTTAATAGCTTTTGAAGGTGGTAGAACCCTTTGTACTCCGACCCCGTCGGCACAACCCCCACACTATTTCTGCCTAATAACAGCAGTGTTACGCACTGCGGTATTCTAGTTTGAAGGGTGTGGTAAGGAAGACATACTTTTCGAGGTTTCTAGCTTAGTTCTCAGGGGTAGCGGTACATCTATGGTCGAATTCAGGTAGAAATATCTAATCCTATCTGGGTTGATTACAGATGACCCTGGGCAGCAGTAACCACTTACCACCAGTTTTACTGCATCTTCATCTGATACTCCTATATAAAAACAAGCTTAAATTCTGATAATTTACATGTGCGAGTTACGTACACATAGAATGTAAATTAAGTTAATTGTGTACAGTACAAAGCTAAAGTTTATAAAGTTGTTATTTTATTCAAAGATATTAAAAGACGGAGGCGTTGTCGAGTACCCATGATAGCCATAATAGCTACTGAGAGTACTTGTATTTTATATTAAGACCATTCATAAATAAATACGACGACCCGCGTGGCAGCGCAGACACCAAGCCGGTCTAATAAGCAACGGGTTTTGGGTTCGATCACCGGCCAGGCAGACATCTTCATGATCCATTTTTATCAGTCTGGATGTTTGTTTATTCGTCTTTGCGTCTATCCAGGACACAGGATCCTAAAGTGGGCCCTAAGAGCGTACAAAGCACTACATTTCCCTGTAGGTAGGCTTTGTACGACATATCCGTACAATTCGCAAACATATTGGACTGAAAACGGTGCGATGTAACGCATATAATTGTAAAGCGTATTCATAACCGCACAACAGTTGAACGAAACTCAATTAATGTTAGATAAGTTTCAATTCAATTCTGAATCCAATATGGAAATTTAGATTGGAATTAATCATTCAATATCCATAAATCAATTAATATTTATTGTTGTTTCCGCCAGCACCAAATGCGCTAATGCCTTTCAATGTTCAATTTCATCACTCCAAATCACTCATTAGTATAACATTGTATTTTATTGATAACATAGTGTTTATACAATACTGTATACGTTCTTATACTTAGATAGTCAGGCTCGGAAAAAACGAACAGCAACGAACTGTGAATCTCACTCGCGCCCTGAAGTTTCTGTATTCATGTCACAATATACATACAATGTTTGTGTTATATATTTGTGCGTATTTATTCCTGTATTATTTTACTTTAGAAGTGTATGTACATTATAAGACTTTATATTTGTGACAAAAAACTAGCTTACAAATTTCTTACCGACATGTTTCTCAACCTACGAGTATGTTGGATATTTATTATAGAGAATAAAAATTGCGTTTGCCATGATTTTGGTCCAATGTTTACTCAATCTAAGCGGTTCAGCCAACTTAGATAATGTGCCACTCGATTTGTATTTCAGCACCCTGCAGTTTTACATCATTCTATTTGGAGCCTTTTTACCTTAGTTACAGTATCGTATTTCTATACACAAGTTTGTTTTATACACAACTGATTTTTTATTCAATTATTGTACACATAAAAAACAATTCCACTAACTCTGTAAATCAGATCACTAACCATAGTTAGTTTTTGTCATTTTCATTTTTATTTTCATGGTAGTTTTTGTCATTTTTCGACTGTAAAATAAATATTTGAAGCAGTAGCACACTGAAAATCAGTGGCCGTGGTTCGTCGCGGTGAGGCTGAGTGTGGACCCTTGTGTTAAATTTTACTGCAGCATTGTTCTGATTTGAGAATCATGTTACTGTAAATTATGCCATATAATGTTGTAGTGTTATTTGCAAATAAATATTTCTTTCTTTCTTTCTTTCTAATTGTCAATGCGAAATTAAAACTGTTAGCGACAAAGTCAACAAAAAATCGGGTCGTTGTTTACTCAATCCCATTCATTCAAACCCTATGTGTTACTCAGTTCTTGTATAAACATATTACCCTGCAGTTTTTAGCGAACCCGAGCTGGACCCTTTTTTGTGCCCTTGATTATTTTGTCACGATGAGGGTTTTGTTTATTAACAGCGGTGGATTAATATCGCGATTATATTTAGAAGTTGTTATAAATATATCGGTACATGTAAGTTTATTATGTGTGCGGTACATGTAAGTTTAGTTGAAACTCCAATTCAAAGTAATGAATGCGTAGTGGGGTGTAATTCCGAAAAGCGCATACCGCCGATCGACCTTAAATTTGGTATACTAACGTATTTTGACCTCCTTATCACGAATATCATAACGTAAATGCCATTTTGAATAAAAAAAACGAAGGAGAACCTCTTTTCGTTCGGTGTGCATGATCGCGCATTCCTAACCGATTTAGACGATTTTTTTAGCTTTCCCCAGAAAGTGTGTGTGTGTGTGTAAATTTCAGATTTATCGGCGGTATGCGCTTTTCGGAAATTTATCCGCGTATTGGATTTGACCACTACGCTATCATTACTTTGGTTAAGGTACCATAGTACTTATCCCCTCATTCGGGAAGTCCATTTCTCAAAGGTGTGTTAAGTCTACCAATTCGCATTTGCCCAACGTGGAGAGTCTCAACATCACTGCCCATAAACCCGTGCCCTCTAGCGGGACAGTGAATCGTTGACGACGAAACTTCAATCATTGTAAAATGTAATTAATGACATATATTCTATGTTATAATGTGAAGCTTAATTATTGTAATCATTAAATATGCATTCAATTAGTATAATTTCCCTAATCAACATCAATTTTTGCGAGTTAATGAGAAATCAAATTCATATTCAGTTAATGATTTCAGTCCTTAATTTGGTAGACACATTATCTGTCTGAGAGGCAAAGGTTTAAATAGTTATAATAGCCACATTTAAGACACAAAAGCTTTTAAAACTTTTTAAGATGATTGCAAAAAAACATATAATTTTCACTACTTTGAGAACGTTTAACGGCCCTAACATCAAAGAACTTGTTAAAATAATGAAGTGCCTAATATTTTACGTTCAACATAATTATTATTTAAAACTTTTTATTGCAATAAAGCAATAATTAATTTATTCACTTCAAAACTTCATAAATGTTTGATCTCGCAATTTGTGAAAATATTATAAATCTATAAACCTTTTACTGGCTTTTTACTGTACGTCTTTAAAAAGGTTTCTTAATCAATTCAGTCAGCGTGTGGTATCTTTTTTGAGACAGTAAAAAGAAAGGGTGGCCACGCATCTGTGACCAACCTGATGTAGGAATCTAATCTTATCTGGGGTTGACTACACGTGTCCATTGGCGACAGTAGCTACTTACCATCAGGTGGACTGCATCCTCATTTGTTATTTCTATATTACAAAAAAATCGCGATTTATATAGGTATTTTACAAATTAGATAGGCTTTAAAATCAAGTCAGGTAGTGCAATGATCCCTCACGATGCCCCGTTCAGGTTTAAGGAAAGCGTGCCCGAGATAATGTCAGCTGAACGAATGACTCATCTCCTGGTTGAAATTCACATCCCATTATCACGGTGTCAATCGTCGCGTCTTTCTATAAAATCTATTTTTAATTTATTGGCGCTTCTTCTTTGGGACAGGGCAGGCTTTTGTCTTATATTGGTGTCGTGTCGTTCCAATTAAGAAGATAGGAAATAAGGGACAAAATTGTAGTGCAGAAGAACTCATTTGAGAACTCCTCCATAATCATTGTAAAATTGAACTTTGGTTTTATTAGCAGTCGTCTACAGATTAATTAACTACTGATTAATGATAATCAGGAAGGCAAGCAAGCAAGATTCGGTTATATAAAAAAAGGTTTACTTTAAGAATAAAACTTAAACGTTTAAAAATCTAAAATTCCTAAATTTTGAAACCAAAACAGTATTTTAATGCATAAGTAAGTATTCGTCGTTTTTAAATAAACATTCCTTACGTTAGCGTTTATTGCAAATTGTTGAAACACAATCTAAACACGCATGTTTTCACGCTGTCTTTGACTACGTGTCCCTGACTTCACCGCTCATTCGAAGCTCCTGAAAATCACCCTTACGTCATAAAGACCGTTTTGAAGTGAAAAATTGCTGGAATTAAAGAAAATTGAAATTCTGCAAACTGCTTTGATCCGGTTTGGAGTGGAACGAGATGTATTTTCTCATGAAATAGAAAGTAATGGAATTCTTCATGAAAGCTTAATTTTGAATTAAATGCTACTGTTTCACCTTTTTGCTTTGTCGTAATAAACCCCACAATGTTCTATTCTCGTATAAAATAAGTCGTCATCTGTAAAATAAAATTATTTTGCTTCTGTTTGAAGAGCTTATTACAAAAGACTGGATCTTTTTCCCGTTGATCTTGTACTTTATTGCAAGGATAAGCACGATAAACTTTATCTTGCGGATATTGCAGACACAGTTCAATCAATCTCTCTCAATCTTACTGGAGAAAAAATATTTTATTTATGTTAATTGTATCGTGAGGAAACCTGTATACCTGAGAGATTTATAAAAAAAATCTTAAAGGTATGTGAAGTCTACCAATACGCACTTGGCCATCACGGTGGACTATGACCTAATCCTTCTCATTCTGAGAGGAGACCCGTGCCCAGCAGTGGGACAGTAATGGGTTGATGATGAATTTTAAATAGATCTCATAGGTATTTGTTTGCCAAAAATTGCAATTGCTATTGCTTCAAATTGTATGTATCATAAATAGATGTTAATTTGAATTTTGAAATGAGAACTCTCAAAATCCTTGAAGTGTAACAGAAACTCTATTAAATAGGAGTATGTGTATTCCATCGCAGTTAGGCCACAAATCACGTTTGAATTGCCACCATTAAAGCTACAACTGAATCTACTTAGGTATTACATCTCAAACAAGATCGACTCCCTCATGAGCATGAAAATCCAGTAATCGGGTTCTATCGGATCGTTTGAGACATTTGTGCAAGAGGTATAAATTCAGTTTCAAAATGAGATTCGGAGATTTCCTTTAGGGAATTTAGAGAAGGAACGAAATCTCTATCGGCTTCATAACGACTGCGTTGTGAAGGAAAATAGTGTGAAATAGGTAGTTTGAAGATAGGACCCTTAAGGTGGGATTCGACTGCGGAAATATTACCGCTGTGTTGTTTCTGTTACAAAGGAATTGTTTGTAATAACTGCTCCGAGGAACTTGCAATTATATACGTCACCCTAATTTAATGCATCGCTGATCAAATAATACGGTTCCGCATCAACTCGTAGCGTCTACAAATTATTCGTATGTTATTACTGTAGAATACATGTCGTAATGTTTATAGGTGAGATGAAACTGTATACCTGTAGTTTCGAAATCAGATCGAGATCTCAGAGTTATCTACGCAGCGCCGAGGACTTTTGTTTAGTGCAGTAAAAAATCCGCTTAGCCTCATGCGTAGCTTCCTCGCCGGTTGTTACCTTTTCAAGGTTTCCTTTTTGAAAATAAAAACCGATTTCACCTGCCTTATTAAGATTACCTTAAACTTATTTCAAAAAGAAAATAATTCCACATGATTGAAACAAACACAGAGGTATAAACGAGGATCGTACAGTCATCATAAGGGCTTTATGTTAATTTATAGCTGTATCATTACACGTTCTGAAACCTTGATACAAAAATAGAAACACCTAAGTTTATCATTCACAAGTTCATGCAATGCAACGCTCATCAATCATAACCGTGAATCTATGAAACGTTGGAGGAGTTCCATTAGTTATGATATTTTTGAACAATGTGTACTGTACATAAGCTTGTCTATTACCTCATATGTAAACTAGGTAATAATTAAAACTTGACTTCTTAAAAACAATTAACTGAAAAAGGAAGTAATGCAGCTTTACGTCATTCCCAAAATTTTGACGAATCAAACGATATGTAAGATATATTAAAATCCATCGAGCCATTTCAACTGTAGGCGTGTAAAAGAATGAAACATACACGCCCTCCACAGCCGGATAAAATGATTATTTTTCATCATTGCTTATCGATAAACTAAATGATAGTTGTAAGTAGTATTTATTACATATAGTTAAATGATACTTGTGACCATGAGATCTAGCCCTAGATCTAGACCATGATGTCAGCATGTTCAATTTAGATTTTGTATTTTCAATTAAAAATTGGATATAAAATTATTTCAGGATAATTCTGCTTTTCGGTTTAACGTTTTATTCTGTATCGGCAGTGGCACCATTTAGTTATATTTTCTGATCATGGAAGGATAGGTAAGGTTTCATGCGACTGCTTCCGCATCCTTTTTCGGTTATCGTAGCGTTGAAAGATGAATATACCAATCCCCCACTTGATCCGGATTGAACACGTCGGTATAACGATAGCGATGCGTCTTTCTATCGCACGCGTTGAGAATCGTACTTCTGTGGAATTGAGTCTCAAACACAATCATTTTCAGTATTTTGAAAATGGTAAAACTCTTTGTGCTTCGAATCCGAAAACATTAATCGCACGTAAATCTAACTAATAACAACATTGTTAACCCTATACTTGGCAGAGAATTTTATCCTAAAAAAAATATACTTTTGCTACTTCCCTGCGTTAATTGGGTTACAAGGATATTAGGAAAAATAAAATAAAAAATCTCTGAATTTCAGTTTCCAGAATATAGTCTGTGTCTTTAAGTGCACACTGCCAGGTTTACAAGAAAAAAATATGTGTCTTTAAATGCACACCGCCAAGTACTCACTAAACTAAGAAATAATTAAAAAATATAAAAAATATCATACATTTTGAAAATACTAGAGATAAAACTCTCGGAAGTTATAACATATCAACAAGTTTTGAGATATTTTAGTTGAGTTGAGAGATTAGAAGACCTCCTCCCAAAAAAAGGCTGTTCTCACATAAAGCGACTCAAAAATTTTTGAGTGGCAATAATTTTTGTTTACCGCTGTTCCCATGATGAAACAGCAACCAGGATTGCAAACGAAGATGTCCAAGATCTGTAAAGACAATACTAACGTAGGCCTATCATATTTGTACGCTATAAAGCGACTTGTCTGTTTAGACCTTCATCTATGTTTCCGTTAGAATGTTGTATTAAATTTAAGCATGTGATTGGACTTTATTACACTTGTTTGAAGAATGTGGTAAGAAGATATACTTTTCCGAGGCATTTCAGCTTAGTCTTCAGGGCTAGTGGCGCATCTATGCCCGACCTCAAGTGGGAATTTGGTCTTATCTGGGATTGATATTGCAGATTTTCTGGAATCGTCATTATTGGAGATGTTTACATTTTTGACAGAAGACGCTATTGATTGGACAGGACTTGAGTTCAGGGACGTCTTGATGAGCCCTAGACATCTGGAATTCATCTTTCTAAGATTTGCTGGATTCTACATCAGATTTAATTACGCAATTTAGATACCAAAGCTAGAATTTTTCGGTCTCCAGTCATCCGAAAAAAATATTGCAAGTTAAGGACTGGGAATTTAGTGGAAACGGGGAAATATTAATTTCAGTCATGAATTATAAAAAAAAACTCTGTTTGAACTTTGTTCACGCTACCCCTACCTTGTGTGCAGAACCTTAGTATACAGTAGCAAAGTTGGCAGTGTGCATTTAAAGACACAATATTGACAAACAGTAATATTGTATGTCGTTGGCAGTGTGCATTTTAATGCACACATAACAAAAGTCATGAATTACTATATATTCAAAACATTATATCCCAAAAAAATATCACTTAAACATTGAATAAAGCTTGCAGAAAGTAAGATTATATAAATTTCGTACATATAACTTAATTTCATTCAGATAACATAAGATACTTAGAGAGCGTTGTGCAGGCGCTGACCGACGGCTCGCTATTTTGTTTACCACTGATAATGTGTGAACGAGACAGATATAGATTTCATTTTCTGACATAAAGAAGCGTTTGCTAAGTCGCTTTGAGTTATTATTAATAAGATTCTATGTTGCATTTTCGAAAAAAAAATATCTGATTTGAATGTGCATTTAAGTGCACAATGTCAAGTATAGGGTTAAGCAATTGTGTGTTATTTTTGTTAAGCAATTGTTTGTGATATTTATCCGAGGTGTTCCTATTTAGTCATCAGGCGTATCAACACATCTATGCCCTACCTCAGTTAGGATTCGAATCTTATCGGGAGTTGGGTACGGTAACCTTACCATGAGTTTTTACGTTTTGACAAATATGACTATTTTGGTATTTGTTTACGTATTTGCCCATACAGAAAATAAGCATCATAGAATAAGCTCCTAAGAGCAGAGAGGAAGATACTCAGAGTTATTCTTGGCCCAACAAGAGGAGAGGATGGCCGTTGGAGAAAACGTAAGAATCGCGAGATAAAACATCTGGTCTCCGAGCCTAACGTCATAGGAGAAACGAAATCAAGTAGGGTCCGATGGCTCGGACACGTAGAGAGAATGGGGGAAGATCGAGCCCCGAAGCGCGCATACCTAGATGTTCCTGATGGGCGAAGACCAGTTGGACGGCCTAAATACCGCTGAAAAGATGAAGCAGTCAGGGAGCTCAGGGAGCTAGAACAACACAACTGGCAAGAAATTGCACAGGAGCAGGAGAAATGGCGACTTCTCGTATCGGAGGCCAAGACTCACTTCGGGTCAACGAGCAACCGGTAAGTAGTAAGTAAGTAATTTGCCCATACAATTTCCAATCAGCGCCCCTAGCGGATTGTATCAGATCTATAGTGTCAGTAACGTAACATTAAATGTCTAAATTGACAAAATGGCGCTTTATGTTTTGTCTCTTTCTTGCGAATATGTGAGGCAGGCAGAAAGACTTGAACACTTACTTATTGTTACGTTTACTCAGTCTACTGAAGCAAACGGAACAGAATATTGGATTGAGTAAACGTAACGTAAAATTGTGGGATGTTACTCATGGTAAGGGTACAGATGTCCATGGGCAGCAGTAGTTGCCATCAGCTAGAGTAGATGCTCGTTTGCTACTCCAATTTTATAAAAAATAGCCATTGTTGAGAAAACGATACCACATAAACATACTTTTCATTGTCGAAAATATGAAAGCAGTTCGTAATTACTGGAGCCAGTATTTATTAAATTATGAATAGGGATGAATTTATTTATTCTGTTAGTCATTTCATCGCAGATGAGCATAAATCTTTTAATAAGTCATTGAAATTTCATTGTTATATTGAAATTTTGTTTGTTTTATAATACTGTTACGATGAGATATCTTTAATGTTCTTTAAATTAAAGAAATTGTGTTGCAAATAAACAAAATATTACTGTTAGATGACATTGATTCATGGGTCACGTATTGTGCAATATGATTATTATTTATATGGCGACGTTGATAGTAAAGTCCGCGTAAAACTGTGAGTCCGCACTGAATATAGAAATGAATCGCGTCGCCATAGCAAATTGTATAACTATACTATAACCTGTGTCCAACAACCTCAGGGAGGACTAACAGTTTGGCGCGGTCTATACATAATTAAATATGCTCTAATAATGTACATAAGTGGTTCTACTGAACATATAAACTCGTTATAATTAATAATTTTAAAACACACAATATTTTTTATGTTACGTATTTATGTACTCTACGTGTTAACATTTTAAAATTAAAATATGTATTAAATTTCTTCTAAAAACGATTGTCACGTGACTTGGCATCGTATATCACGCAAACATTTATGTGACTGGATCCACTTTGCTTTAATGCACTTTCATGAACTAATTTTAGTTTGAAATTATAAAGCAAAAATATAAGGTTTATTAAAATCTTATTTTTAATTTATGTGGTAGCTGACAGCATGTTAGTTAATTTAGCGAATGACCGCTAATTGTTAGGTTAGAACGGCTGAAAGCTTAGGTGCAATATTTAATGGAAAACATTGCACAATTATTACTAAATTAGTTTTTTATTCATAACTTAACAATAAGCTCTATTAAAATTGTTTGTGCTATGAAAACACACGCAATCTATGACGTATGCACGTTTTTTTTATAATATGGTTATCTTAAAAACGAGTACGTTTTCATCAAACAGATTTTATCTATGAAATTTATAGGTATATATACATATAATTATTATCTTCATCATGAACATATTTCTTTTCGAATACTGGGCAGAAGGTATGATGAATATTTTAGGCAAGCTTTAATTTTTAAATTAGAAATTACTTAATAGACAATAAAGCAATTACGCCGTCCCCTCTCCATTAAAATACTCTGAAACGGTTAAATTGATAATACTCCCATCTCGATGTCCGTTTCCTACAATAATAATACATATACTTACAATGTACTAATAAATAACAAACCAAAGAGGTCTTAAATTATGCTGTACTTAATTAATTAACACAATTTTGTAGAGTAGTCATATTAATAATTTGTTACATAATGAACGACGGACACTGATATGGCGCTAAATAACAATTTGATAATATTTACTGCAAGTTTATGATGGTTTTAAATTGTTATTACGGACCCTGATAATACATTTGCATTACATTACGATGGTTGTATAAATCAGTAATATTTACTGATTGGGTCGATAAAGGGTAATTTAAAACCGGAGTAAAGAATAATGGACGCTCCATTTGAGTTATTGTACTTTATATGCCCTGAAACAATGCAGTGTTGCAATTATGAAAGGAATATGTGTCACTTTTACACTTCCAAGGTTTGGATTGAAGGTAAATCTTCGAAAAAATATGATATATTTTTAAAATTGTCGGATTAATAAATATTTTTCTGCATGTTATTTAGAACAATAATTAGTTTTTACAATAAGCAACGATCTGTAGCACAGACATATATCCCGTTAGCTAAGTGCGGATTGATAGACATCCTAAAGAAGATTATTTTCAGAACTCTCAGATTTGCAGGTTTTCTTACGATGTTCTCCTTGCTGTTCTTTCTCCTTGATGAAAGCAAATGAGAATTAATTTCTAATACGCATGTAACTTTGAAAAATTAGAAGTGCGTGTTAAACATACAAACCTCGGACCTCCTTCCAGATATTGAGGTCGAGTTTCCAGTTAGATCCAACAGTGGGACATAAAGGAAGTAAGGGGTAGTACGAATAAATATTATTAGGTACATATGTATACCTAAACATATTTCCATATACCTCCTGTGTAAAAATATATAAAGTTTTATCCATTGTGACAATGTTGAAAAACTGAAAGTATAAATAACATGTTACTTTGTTCTAATGAAATGAGTGTGGAATTCTATTAAATCATATCGTGAGATTCAGCTATGATACGCTGTTGAATCTGTCCTATTTTCCCCACGGCTGTCAAATGAGAGTAAAGCTTGTCCCATTTTAATTAGTACGAGCTGTTGAACGAACGGAGTTTTTCATTCCATACGTATATAGGAATCAAAAAGAAACGAACATTTATTTCTATCTATAGGTATGCAATCTTTCTGAATAACATTATTTTTAACTGAATATTGTGTGTGCTGGGCATGAATGAGAGTTCTGAAAGAACAAAACAGATTTAGGCCATATATTCCAAGAGTTTAAGTTTACGATGTTCTCTTTCGCCATTGATACGAGTGATAATTAATTTCTAATACGCACACAATAAGAGCAATTGATAAAAACTCACGTCCATTTGATGATTAAACCTCAGATTTAAATCCCAGGCACACACTTCTCACCACATCAAAGGAAGTAACGAAAACGTAGTGACGAAACTTGCATGCCAAATAATTCTTAAAAAAAAATGTTCTGAAGGGTGTATCATCAACAACCCATTACTATTGTCCCACTGCTGGGCACGGGTCTCCTCTCAGTATGAGAAGTATTAAGCCATAATCCACCGCGTTGGCCAAGTTTATATTGGTAGACTTCACATACTTTTGAATTTTTTTTTCATAAATCTCTCAGGTATGCAGGTTTCTATGTTTTCCTTCACCGTTTACCAAGTGATAATTAATTTCTAATACGCACATAACATTGAAAAATCAGAGGTGCGTGTCTGGGATTTGAACCTCGGACCCCTCGGTCGAGAGGCTGAGTTTCTTAACCACTAGGCTATCACTGCTATCTGCATCTGAAGGGTGTATTAAGTGCAGTAATTCCTTGAAGACACACACACAATATTGAAAAAAAACATTTCTGGTGTTTAATCCACGAGCCTTCAATTATTCTAAGGCTATTTCTGCTTTACGAATAACGTTATTAATATTAGTGGCAATGTTCAGCTAAAATTTACAACATTTTAGTAACCGTTTACAGTTTTATTGGGCGTTATACTTATTCTCATTGACTCTTAGTGCGTGTGACACTTTTATCTCGGTCAGCAATCGTCTGTAGCGTTATCGCCAGACTACGATCTATCATGCCGACATTTTTATCTTGTCTAGATGCTCTATTTGCCCGGTTTTTTTAGTTCAGTGACATTCGAATTAATGGAAACCAATTCCGGTCCATTTTCGTACTACCAAGTTTACGTTAAAAGTCCGCCGATATTATTGTTTAAACTACATAGGCAAATCAAATCATTTTTTTTTAAATTCAAAATAGGTTCTTTACAGAGCACTTTTTTTAATGTCAATACAACTACAACAACTTCACAAGGTATTTCGTTATGGATAAGAAGCATCACACTGATCTTATCTTATCTTTTGATCATTCTCGTATCCGTTTTGTTGTTTCTTTGCCGATTCATATTTCACTTTAACATTAAAATGAATCATTAGATAATAGATATATAATTTACCGATAGGTATTTGTTTTGTATCGAACCACTCTCTTTCTACAATGTCGCTTATAATATAACTGGAAACAGTTATTTTCATTTTAGTGAGTCAGTACTTACTACATATCGGTAATTCACTTACTATAGCAGTGATAGCATAGTGGTTGAAACTCGGCCTCTTGATCGAGGGTCCTAGGGTCGAATCCCAGGCACGTACTTCTAATTTTAAGTCCTCGAAAGGATGAGAAACCAATATGTCATCGTGGTAAACTATGGCTTAATCTGGCAGTAATGGGTTGACGACAACTTATTATTCTAGATTATGTTATGATACATTTATTAAAAATAGTATTTGTCATGTTTTTGAAACTAGAAAAGTGGAAAATCTGCCAATCCTAGTTCAGGTATACAGACAACGGACAGTTGTTTGCAAAACTCCGTCCGAGCGACATCCCCAACTCCACTAATTAAAATTTGTCCTCCTATCTATCTGTCTGCGTATTTTTAACTTTCCCAGTTAGATTGAAATTTTTCAGCGTTTTATTTGCTCTCCGCGTTGAAGTTGATTCCTAATTTGAATTCTACTTTTATCTTAAATTAATTTGAAATAATAGTACTTGTTCAAAGTGTTTATTTAATAAAGTATACTCGTATTAAGAACGTTGAAATTTTAGTCTGTGAAATTTAACCAATAATCATTTTTCATACGAATATAAATAACTTGAAAAATTTACTAAATTAATTTGTGCAACAATATATATTTGTAAATAAATTTATGCAATATTGTCAATGTTTTGGGCCGTATTCTGTCTATTTTGTTATCTTTTTCGCGGATATAATTTGTTTGTTCCGTAACGTAAACATCAGGTGGACAAATTGCTCACCATCCGTATATTTATTATACAAAAAAGTGAGGTAAATTTATAGTCGCGTGACTCGACCGAGTTTATCTTGCGGATGTCGGATTAATTGGATTTCCTCCTCAAACTTCCTTTTCCCAACGAAAAGTACTGTTGTGTGATTAGAAAAGTTAATTATAGTTTCAGTACTTCTCCTTGAAGTGTTGAAACTCGCAAAAGCAATTTTATGTCATATTTATTTTACTTTAGATTTTTTTGGTTCAGGTATATAATTATGCCTGTTGTTTGCCTAGATATTACCTACTTGAAATGCTTTTGTAATTTAGCACGATATCAAAACGTAGCAGTTTATTAATCATCTGCGTCTTCTACGAGTTTTTATTGAAAACTACTAGATCTGAATAAACATACAACAGTCATACAAATATAAACGTAATTACGTGGTACCTGCTTGAACATAATATTCCGATTTATCCATATTCTAAAATAGTTCAGTTTGTATTTACAGATTAGCGATATGCACCATACACCGATAGTGACAAGTAAAAAGGCCCATACGACTAAATAAAAACACTTCATATAACGATATATTGCTGTTTTTATGTTTAAAGTAAGTATATGATTTTGCTTTCAAAGATAATTCCTTAAAATGAAGCTAAAATATAATATTAGAGTGTGATAAAGTTATAAATGATTTTCTATGCAATTAATAAGTAAATTTACCTACCTTACCAATTAACTATATACTTATTAATAGCCTTCTGAAATTTAAATAGTTTCTGTTACTGTTGAATATTTTTACAGTAAAAATCTACAGTCTCTGAAAATTACATTTTAATAAATATTTAAATTCCTTTGCAATTTTAAGTAATTTCAATTAACAACGAAGACTGGAAATGACACCAGAAGCGTACAGTAATAAATTTAATCCTGCCTAATTATTGCTTTCATTACTCAAGTACAACATTAATCAAGTACATTAAATTACGAGCAAGAACGCAATTATTTAATGTAGTTAATCAATGTTATGTTTGCGTCACAAGTCAAAGGGTAGCTCGTATGTGTTGAAAAGCTTTTATTAAATTAAACTGAGTAAGTTTTACATTTGTATTTCTATGATTAGTAGGGCCGTTTCACAATAACGTTAATCGTTTGCGTTTGTCGCAATGCACAATACAAAGAAGTTTCGCGCTAAATCTTCTCATACATCTTCTCTTGTTTCTCCAATTTATTTCATAATATTTTGGTGTTAATGGATAAGTAGTAAAATTCGTGATAATGTAAATGCAATTTTTATGAATTACACTAGTTTTATTTATTAACAGTATATATCTCGTAAACAATTATTTGGGTCTCTTGTAAATCTTGCGAAAAGCTATATATTTTTAAATAAATGTATAATGACGATCTACATTAAAAAAACGGGTATTAATGTGAGAAAATGCCAAGGTAAGTATTTAAGATTTTTTTGATTAAAATAAAAGTGTCAATGTAAAACATCTACTACTTCTGAAGCAATAATATTAAAGGATACTAGCTGACCCGGCAAACGTTGTGTTGCCATATAAATAAAAAAATGTTATGAACAATCCTTGTCACTTAGGGGTATGAAAAATAGATAGTTACCGATTTCCAGACCTACTGAATATGAATATAAAATTTGGTGAAAATCGGTAAAGCCGTTTCGGAGGAGTACGGTTACTTACATTGTGACACGAGAATCTAATATATAAAATTCTCGTGTCACAGTTTTCGTTGCCATACTCCTCCGAAACGGCTTGACCGATTTTGATGAAATTTTTTGTGCTTATCCGGTATCTATGAGAATCGGCCAACATCTATTTTTCATCCCCCTAAATTTTAGGGGTAGTACAACCCTAATTTTTTTTTATTTATATGGCAATACAACGTTTGCTGGGTCAGCTAGTCTAATATATAAAATTCTCGTGTCACAGTTTTCGTTGCCATACTCCTCCGAAACGGCTTGACTGATTTTGATGAAATTTTTTGTGCTTATCCGGTATCTATGAGAATCGGCCAACATCTATTTTTCATCCCCCTAAATGTTAGGGGTAGTACAACCCTAATTTTTTTTATTATTTATATGGCAATACAACGTTTGCTGGGTCAGCTAGTTATATATATAAGATTATGATTACCTGGTTGTGATATAAGATATTGGATGAAATTAGTTCAAAGTGGCTCTAAAACTTCACGGACTAAGCGACTTTGATATAGAATTGGAATTGTGAACATTTTTATTGCAATGGAGTCGCCGTTTTGTTCCCTATTGAATTTCAAACTATCCTCACTTGGCTTTCCCGGAAACTGAATGTGATCTCAAAACTCTTAGTACGTAGTAAACCATTCGTTTCTAGGGTAGACTTCAGAAATATGTACTAAACCAACATTTATTTCAATTATTTTTTACTTTGTAGTGACATAGAAGTCGGTTGTATTTTTTTGTTAAAAATTTTCATATTCTATGACTATGTCAGTGCATAGAGGGGCGGGTAAATAATATCTGGGTCCTTTTGTCTGGGCAGATTCTCGACCATCCAACCGGAATTTTCATTCATAATCGCAATTATTTAATGTATAAATCATAATCGTATAAAAATATTTAAAGTATTTATTAATTAAACGAAAATAAAAAATCATACCCGATTTTTAGTGTAACTATCTTATTTGTTACATAATAATTCACCTTCAAATGACGAGATCCGTCTCAAGTTAGCTAATAATATATATAAATTTATCAAGTTATAATTTAAGCATATTTAAATATCTGATGCTGTCATTATTATGAATACTCTGTGTACAAAGCTCATGAAAACTTTACGGGTCGGATCGTTAGCGAATTTATTTATGCCATACTTCCGAAACATATCTGATTTACGGTAAATTTCAATAAGAAGCACCTTGCGGATATATATGTGGCGTAAATCCAATCATCCCTGCTATCTTCAGTGAATAGCAAGGAATTTGTTGGATTTAATAATTATGAATGCACCGTAATCCTGGCCATTGAGATGCAAAGCGCGCGTGTGCACACATGCGGTGCGGTAATGCGGTTCAATTTATTCAGCGCACGCCGTGCCGCTAAGTCGAGATGTCAGTGTGAAAGGATCCCTATTTTTGAAGCTTAAGCTCTCTGCCCACTATACCGTTCCATAATGAATTGTACGAAGGCAAAAATAGCGAATATGGTGTATGACGAAAGGGAAAGTGTGGTGACTGATTTATCATTATGAAGCATACGTTGCTACTATTTCCATTGTTAGGCCAGACCACACCTATATTGCTACACATATCTACTATTATTGAGCCTCGCGTTGTCCTTAAGAAATACCATCTGCATCTATATCTACAAACAGATCCTATACAAATGGAGTCTATACAAACAAATTTTAATTATGTGATTTGCTTTTCTTGTTTAATTAATTAATTAAATTTCAAAATATAGTTACTTTTTATACAGATATATTATGAGATAAATTGTATATAAAACATGTCAAAGAAAATTTGGGTGCAACTAGAAGTAAAAATAACTACTCAGTTATTATTAGAAAATAAAAAATCCGACTGTTTAAAAATAATTATTTAAAACGTGTGGAAATGTCTATTTTACTCCCACAATTAAGACACATACAAGGGGATATTATAAATTAAAATCCGTCAAGCCAATTGGCCCTTAGAGCTTGGTAAAGAATAAAACATACATACATACTTCCCCTTAAAGAACATTATCTTCCGCAGTTGGGCAAAACGACGTAATAGTGGCTCAAAATTGCAAAAAATAAAATAAATCTGAACTGGAGACTCGTAGCGTAGGTAAGCTTGACAAATCATTGTTGAAACCTCTACGTGCCTGCGTTGGAACAAGTTGAGCGTGCATTGCATAAAAAAATACTCCTTTTACACTACCAGCCTATAATTTCTTGTTGCGGAAGACATGAATCGACAAAAATGCTCACGAATTCAGATCAGAAACCTAAATTCATTCGTCCATAACAATCTCGATTGCTCTAAGATGATTGAAAATAAAAAGGTGAATGGATGTTTCGCAAATAATTTTGACGTTCCGGACTCTAATTAAATAGGTCAATAACTTAAATTTTTACACAATATTTAATCTAATATTAATAATTAATTACGCTTTAGAAAAAATAAATCATACATACAGTCTTACCTGTAAGTTAATTAATGCAAGTACGAATATGCCAATTTCGGATGAAGCTACGAATTAAAATGTGTGAAGTAAATTTCGTTGAAAAGCATGTGGTCCATGCTCATCTTGAACGAGCTAAAAAGAAATAACTGTAAATTTGGTATTCTACAGTACCGCTAAATAGCTATAAAACTCACAAACCTTTTCCCCAGATAGCATAAAAGTTCTCTTTGGTTTCCAAGTTCGTAAGCTAGTTTCGAGATCGAGTGCTCGTTCAGTCCCGGAAGAGCCAAGTGCGGGTAGTTTTAAAGTCAATAGGAAACAAAACGCCGACAACATTACAGCAAAAATATCCACGGTTCGAATTCGATTTCGCACTGGCTCATGCATTTTAAATTTTATCACTCCAGCCTTTGGCGATGATATCTTTCTTAGTTTATAAACGGAAATTTTGTGGCCATTGGTACTAAATATGGGAAACGGAAACAAAACGAGCTATTTGTGAGAATGCTAACACAGTTTACTTCTGGAATAGAATAGAATTTTGAAGCGTTCTTAAGATTTCATACAAACTTGAAATAGATAAATCGATGTGTCTACTTTTAATAGTTTTTGTGAGTTACTGTCAACTTCTAAATATTCAGTTATGAGAACAATTTTCTTAATTGCTATCATCGACTCATATTACCAATTTTAATAACATTATTATAACAAAAATGTGCCTATTGATTTAATTTCAGAACCCTAAAATACAATTTTAATATAACAATAATAAAACCATTTTCAAAAGTTACACCACAGTCTTTTAAATAGCTTGACACATTGATACGCTAAGCGAGAGTTGTCATGATCCTACTCCATATCGTAACAACGTTTGTGTACTTTCCGATATTATCGTATACTGCTTTAACACATTCCTGGAAAACATAAGTATTTCTCACATTAATTAAAGCTTTAACAATTCAATCGGTTTAAATAATGTTTACTGCAAGTTCTATAGTCATGAATGGAAATAGCAGAAATGTTCGATATCAAACATTTTGTTTTTCTTCTAACTAGCAGAAGTTCAGCATATAGTTCTAGTTTAATGTATGTGGTAAGGAACACATATATATTTTTATCTTAATATAGGTTTGCGTGATGTATGTTGCTATTTATCCTTGTCGTGCCAACTTAGTCCACAGGAGTAGCAATGCGCCTGCGACCGACATCAGATAAGTATCTAATCTTATCTGGGGTTGATTACAGACTTCCATGGGCGGCAGTAGCCACTTACAATCGAATGAACTGCATGCTCGTCTGTTACTTCATCTGGCATTGTTTACAGATCTCCATGAGCGGCAGTAGCCACCTACCATCTGGTTGCGCTCATCTACTACTCTTATATTATAAAAAACTACTACCACCGTCAGAACTTAAAGTCTGAAAATGCAAATAATGTCGTGCTCCGACATAATGCGTCCGATATCCGATCGGATCGGATGGTGTGTGGACGTAGCGTCAGTCTTCATTCAAGTCACGTTCGTATCATCGCTTATGCGTTTGTGATCCTCGCACGACATCAAAACCTGCTAGAGTTACTTTCTCTTGGGCCATCTTTTTGTTTTTGCCTGAAAAGAAAATATTATTTCGATCGTACTTTTAAAAGCTAGTTTTCGTATGCAATGCGTGCACGATGCGAATTTTTGAAGGTTAAAATTTAGGCTATTTCTCCTTTTAAGATATTCTATCTGCGTGAAAATCGGTCTAACTATCGTATTTCCACTCACGAAGCCTAAAATGCTCCTTATGTCGCCTTATGGTTGCCTTATATATACACATAAGGCTAAAGTCGTCATATTAAAATATACAGAAACGAGGTTCTCAATAGATCATTCATAAAAAATAGTGAAGAAACATGAGTCCGATTTCAAAGGCGTCACAAATATACATGCTTAGTATATATCAAAAAACAAGACACGTGTTTTGTTTATATACATTTTGTGTATAAGGACGTATCACGATGATTTCGTTCGGCATAGATATATGGCTAACAAAATCCTCATACCAGCATATTTTCTGTACTATCTCATCTCTTTTTACGTAAATACATACGTATCTGCAATAGAAAACAAAAAAAAATAGAGGGTCGTAGTCACCATACTTAGGTAGGTATATCTGTTGGTGACCTAATTTTATAAGCTAGCTATTTATATTATAAGCTAATCGGCTATGATGGCCTAGTGAAACTCCTATAATATGGAGTCCAAAATCACCCGCACCCGTTTTTAAAAAGCTATCGTATTTTTAAAGTTAGTTATCACTTGCTTAGACAATGAAAGAGAACTTCGTATGAAAACGCATATGCCTAAGAGCTCGTATAAAAAGTTCATAAGGGTATTTGAGTCTGTCAATTTGTGCTTGGTCACCGTCTTGGATTATAGACTAAAAGAAGATCCGTTTACAGCAGTGGAGCAGTAATTGTTTTTACGACTTATGCAGACGTTGCCGCTCTCCTGATATAAATAATTTTCTAATCCTTGTATATTTATAAAATATAATATACACCAAGAAATACTAACCACATTAAAAATATGATACTATTTTATCGCCAGTACATTGGTATCTAAGTAAATAAAAACAAAAACCTGATACATTATATTTTTTTATCCCAGGAGACCCGTCATTTATGAAATGATAAAGCTTCGTTTGCTTAATAGGTCACACTAATTAGAATAGGGTGAGTTTTTCTCTAATTTGTTAATCTCGTAAAGGAAATAGCACAAAATAGTTAGTTTCGTTTCATTATAACTAGTGACAAATTAGAGACAAATAATAATGCGGGAGCAATAGTGTGACAAATATCTTTTTTTACAATTGATTAACTTGTTTACCTAAAGATGAGTCCGAACTAGTAACAAAAGAAAGTTATATTGTAATGATATAACTTGTTATTACCTTTTAAAATATTTCTATTCAATGCATCCATCAAATTTATGAATTAATAATTGAAAGAAGCGTTTAGATTCAACAAAGTAATTTAGTATATTAGAATTTTAATTTAATTGTTGTTATTTCATCCTAAACAACTGACTGATTAGTAATGTCGTTGATTTCGACGAAATTTCACTATTTAGGGTCAATGGGTGACTGTAACCACTTACCATCAAGTGCACTGTATGGTGCTTAACTTAATTCAGTTGAAAGATCGCACAGTCCAATGTGGTCATTGTGCGAGGTGGATTGACAATGTTTGTTACCGATGGATTACGAAATCCTTGTATATGAAATGAGCCAATTGTTTTTACTTGATAACAATCAATAAATAATCAATCGTATATATTTCATTTCTATAAGCTTTTAAGCTTGATAGAGTCTGAGAGTATGTATCTATTCAAGTCTACTCAAACAAAGCCTATTGGATACAGAACAATATAAAGTTATTGAGCTCAAATTATAACAATAAACCCTTCAGGCTAGGCATTGTTTATCGTTGTACGTGTATCGTTGTAATCGTAGACACATTAAGTTAATCATTTAGAAACTTTAAAAAAAAGTGCTGTCAACTACCCTATTAAATTTTAATGGACCTAAAATACCCGCCCTATAATTTTCATATCAGAAATAGCCGTTTTCGTTCTTTAAGCGTTGGTCGGGCGTCACTCATAATGTAAGGTTGATGAATAACGGTAAGTCACGAGATTTATTTTAAAATTTTAAACCCTCATGACGCCTACGTAATTATTTTGAAATACGTTAAGATCGGATCGGAATTGATATTTTTTCCTGGGTAGCAAGGATTATATTCTAGGTTGAAGCGCAGATTGATTTATATGATACTTCTAAATAACTTCTTATGAGTAGCCATGCCTTTCATCGGCTTGAGCCAAAATTCTTACTCGTTTTTAATATTACATTAAACATCTCTAAAATACATAATACCTACATACATACCAGTCAAGCTTATTTAACCGTGGTACATATTTAGACAATACCTAAAACTATTCTGTCACATACTATTTTTTGCAATGTTTTCCTAAGTGCATTATTTATTATCAATGTATAATATCTACTAAATATAATGATTAGATTTTACCTTACATTATTTATCAAAGCCGCATTATATCATGCAAGCTTACAAAATCTGACGCGGCTTTATATCTTGCGAGGCTAAACAAGATTAAGGGCGGGCAGTTTCAATAAAACATAACGAGATCCGAGTGTGTAAAATGAAAGATTTATCTCCGTCCACGAGGGTAGGGGGTAGCGTAAATAAATTCATACCACTCTATTGAAAGTCGAGAAACCCGAACGCTGGAGTGTTTTAGAAGCAGCCTCTTTGATATTCTCCGTAGACACGTCAATGGCTCAAAGACTGAAAATGGGGCGTTCGGGACCCAATTCCGTACAAGTACGGAGCTCGCGTGCGATATAAAGACGCATCGCTGTCGTTAAAACCCGGACGTTTTCAATCTGCGTCAAGTACGGGATTGATATAAATCTCTATTCGTCGTTCAAGGCTGCGACCGAAATATATCGGTTGATGCGGAAACATATTATATTTTATTCATTGTAGTTAGGTTTATCCTTGATTATTCTGAGCAGATCAGCGGTATTAATTTCCGCGTCCTTATCTGAAGGTTTGGATTAAAATCAAATTAATAAATGCGTTTTCTAAGTTAAAATTAATCTTAGAAAGGAATCATAAAATGATATCTACACGTTACAGTGTTATAAAACAGTTTTAAATAAAATACACGTGTTAACTTTTAACATAATCTAGGTTTACCCTTAAAGTTTTTACAAAGCAGATTGTACAAGCCAAACTGACAATGTTAGGTACATCTACTATAATATATTTTGACGTCACGCTAGAAATATTAACAATTCGGACTTAATTTTAATACTATCTAAATAAATAATGAACAGATACGATCTGAACATCATATTCACTTTATTATACGTGTATTCTGATACTGTGTTACTAATGGGGGCCGGCGAATATCATAGACTCATGCTCGTGATTGATTGCCACTGCATTTCATTAAAGTTACAAATTGCAGACAAGAAATTTCAAATTTACATCAAATGAGGTAATATTTTATATGTAAATACAGCAATATTTGAAATAAATAAGAAATCACAGTGCAATAATTAATAATTTGGTTAAAATGATGTATATTTACTTTTACTCCTCACCTTAGGGTTGCCTGGAAGAGATCGCTGATTAGCGATAAGGCCGCCTGTTGTATTGTTTTATATTTGTATGTTACTTTGTTATTTCATGTTGTGGGTACAATAAAGTGTATTATTATTATTATTATTATATTGTTTTTTTGTAATTAGTCATTGCGGCTATTGACGGGCTTCCATCACAGTTTACAGAAGTGTTTCAACGCATCTGTACGCGACTTTAGATACAATGCCTACATGAAGTTATAAGATACCCATGGGCGAACCGAGACTGCTTATCATCAGGTGAACTGCAAGCTCTTTTCTACTTTAATCTTGTAAAAAAATGTCAGCATTTACCATAAACTCACCTGATACAAAGTATTGTTAAGTTATTCATAAGAAGTAAGCATAATTTTAAAACAAAAATCCTAGGTACCGTACATTAAAGTTTACAAAATAAGAATTTCTCAAATCATTCGCAACATTAAGCAATATTATAAAATGTATTGGATGTAAAACGATTCGTTGAAGTGGCTATAACAACTTTTGCACATAACCACATATCATGTTTTCGTAACGGGAACGCAAACAAACATTTCAGCTTACTTTTGAAAACGTCGGAGCCATAAGGCCTAAATTATGAAGCTTTATATACAAACAAAACCTATTTCATGCCTTACTTTTTCAAAACATCCCTATTCCATAGGTGCTTTATCCGTCGGGAAAGCTACATCGCATGAATTATTAACTTAGTTGGTTGACAGATTTAGGGACACATATTTCAAAGAGTAAGTATCCCAAGGAAAATTCCCTTTGTTCGATTCAAGTAACCTCCGTCAGTTCGCGTAACTCGTGTGGCGTGTATGGTAGAATGTACGTGTTCTATGGGTAGCGAGTAACAAGGAAAACGAATTATCTCATCTCGTCACGTCACGTCACGTCACATCGGATCCCATAACATGAACTTGCGCGTGTTTGATGGCGTATACGTACTGCAGAGACGAACTGAATCTCTAATTCTACTGAACCTATAGCGACTACTACAATCAAACGTACTATACGAATAAGCTTTGATTTTTAGACATTTTTATATAAAATATCAAAAAGACAAATAGTAGCTATCATCAAAAGAAGTATGAATAAGAATATAAAAAATATATTTGTAAGAACTTATAGAATTTCTTAGAGAAATTAATCATTGCGTAGCCAATCTACCTACATATAAATATCTGCACCTTTTAAACCATAATAATTAGAAAAGCCTTGCTATAGAAAATCTTGAATATGAACCACATTTGGTATAGGGTACAATATAATAAATTACATATGAGTTATAATCTGTAAAATATTACTATTGATCTCATTCTCATTATTTTTGTGCTATATTTTTCCAAGTTATCGTTTATCAATCTACATTACGACAAGATAGTAAGGGTGTATCATAAGAAACTCCTTTCATCTTCCGTGAAATTCGCTGGAGGAAAATTGCATATGATATAGACCTGTCATATAGACCTGACATGAGAAAGTTAGTCAAATTGGCAAGTAGAGCGTAAAGATTGAAGCGAAATATCATATTTTTATTGAGGTATATTTCAGTTTATTTCTATAAAAGTATCAATTAGAATTATTAAAATTAAATCGTAGCAATGTAAGCCAGGTGTCTGAACTCCAGGATCGATCCTTTATTGTAAATGTCCTCAGCTAACGTCCAGGGAACGCGTGTGCGCAAGATAACGTCACTCGAGTAAATGGGCAAATTCTTTAATAAAACATACGGGCAATTGTTTGGTCAGTGAACGCAGCGTGGAAAATGTTTTTTTGGCAATTCGTTTTTATGTAGATAATGTTACATTTTATAAATGTAAATGTAACAGTTATTTAAAACTTTAGTAAACTTTTATGCGTTTAAAAATTAAGAGACTTTTGAAAAAGTAAAACATATTTCACTTATTTTTTATCTATTATATCATCATTATTTTAAGCTATTGCATAGCTTTTATCGCGGGCTTTGAGCGCGGCGACCGAATCGAGAAATTCCGTAACGAAAATAAGTAACACCTTTCAACAACTCGGTTGCCTGGAGACTTGATATCCAACTATCAAGTCTCCAGGCAACCGAGTTGTTGACTGTCAATAGAAAAATATGGATATAATTGAATAAAGTATTATTTTACATTCCTTATTATTTTATTTGATATTGGCGACGAGATGTCGAATGAACTAAAAAACAATAAGGAAATACGAGCCACATTACGTGGGTTAATGAAACGAACCGAAAATTACATTTCGGGAATAGAAAAAATTGACATTGAAGAAATAAATATACGACTGAATTCTTTACAAGAAAATTTGAACAAATTCTAAGCGATTCAAGAAAAAATTTAATGGCTTACAGAAGAAGAAAATTTAGAAGAGGAAATAAAATACAGGTACGAATTTGAAGAAATATACAAAGCTAAAATTTAAATTTTTGAATGTACAAAAAGAAAATAATCGGCTAATACCTGAATGTTCTTTTATATCATCAAGAGCGGAAGTTTATTTGATAAACTGTTAACTGTCAAGGCACGCTTGAGACGTACACCTAATACAAAAGAGTTATCACCTTATCAGTTAATGTTCGGCAGAGAGGTAAGAACCTATATGCCTGCCTTATTTAAGAAATCCGCCCCACTATCCAGATTACATTACAATGCACCGCCAACGCAGGAGTTCGGACAAGGTGATAAGGTACAAGTCCGCAGTTACACCAACCCAAGAGTTAAATGGGAGTTCGGAGTCGTCATCCGAAGATTAGGTAGACTCCATTATGAAGTCAGAACTGAAAATGGCATACTGGTGCGCCGTCACCTTGACCAAATGCTGCCGGCGCCCCTGGTGGTGTAAGTGAAAATAGCGGTGGAGGACTGTTGGATATCAAGTCTCCAGGCAACCGAGTTGTTGATTGTCAATAGAAAAATATGGATATAATTGAATAAAGTATTATTTTACATTCCTTATTATTTTATTTGATAACCTTAATTCGTCAACTTGAACACAGATGGCAGTAATACACATTTTTTATAATCCGTGCAGAAATCTTAAAATTGCGTGAAGTATATTTTATATTCCCATTATAAAATTCAAAATTATATTACCATATTATCCAAATAATATGTTTTATCAACATAAGCTATGTTGAATTCTGGATTGATAAAATAACGTAAAAGAGTGTTTGTTATTTTTAAACGTACAATTACAACTGACAGACTTGACAGCACAAAATCAAAACGCCATTATGATTTATGGTACAAATAATTTGTGTACAAAGTGTTTTAAATATGAATAAACAAAGTGCATTTATTAATGAAAAATGCGATGTACCTGAAACATTCGGCCAAATGTCACAGGCACATCGCATTGATCCATTTATATTGCTGGTTGTTAATACTTTACGTCACTTATTAAATACTTTTCTATTTTATATTTTAGAATGTTCAGTCTTGCTTGGAGTTATGAAATGTCAGCTGATATTTGCAGTCTTATATAATGGAGATATGATAAAATAGTGGATAAAGATGTATTAATGTAAATGTTGATGATTATGGAAGAATATATTGTATTTCTGGAATTCCTTCTGAGCGTTTTCATAGCATAAAAAATGCTATGCAATAGCTTTACCGCGGCAGTCTCCGAGTGCCACACGTATTTTTTTTTGTACATTGCTAGATTTTTTGCCACAGTATTGCCACAGTTTTGCTGGAATATTCTCTATCCAATGTTATTTTCTAGGTTAAATTAATGATGAAATGAGGATGATATTTAAAGCCCCTTATTTTTCTCAAATGTTCATTATATCCTATTACTAGTATTCATATTACGATATCGATTATATCATATTAAGTCATAAAATCTATTAATTAACAATTCGTAATATTTGTTTTATTCGTAGTATTTTGTTAACGCTAATTTATAATTCAATATTGAATATTGCTTATAGCAATATGAATTACCACTTAACATAAAATAAATATCTACTTTAATAAGTCGCCACGAAAACTCACAAAATTCTCACCCGTATATTCCACCCCGCGTCGGTCCCTAAGCGACGTGTTCCAAACGTCACCGCTTATTCGTGCGGAAAGTTCTGGAAAATCACATCGAGGCGTTATGAAGACCGTTTCAAGGTGAAAAATTGGTGGAATCAAAGAAAATTGAAATCCAGCAAACTGCTCTGATCCGGCTTGGAGGGAAACGAGATGCACTCTCCGTCAAGATAATGTTGTAAAATATTGTTATTGGACGTGGGTTATTTACGTTAATTTGGTATTTAAATTGGTTTAGGAGTAATATTTTTAAGTAAATAATTTGGGAATATCTTGATGTAGACAACTTAACGTAATATGTTATTACACTTATAATTTTGGTTACGTAATAGCGACAAAAACTACTTGGCCTGGGTTGATTGGAAACGTATAGTAATATGAATCGTTTCAATTTAATCCTCAGAGGTACCGAAGGCATCTGTGCTATCCCGTAGGACAGCAGCATAACTCTACCCGGGTAAGTCATACTATGTACTTATATTAATAAAAATCTTCACTACTAAATGTCAATCAATTTTTTTTCCTTGTGTAATCGTTTAAGCAATAGACTGCGCTAAGAAAATACTTATCTGACCTTTTTTCATTATCTTTCCTTCAACATTGAAGGGAGTGACAAATTATAATAATCATACATACAAACTTAAAAATACCTTAAAAACCTTTATGACATAAACACGACACTCAAACCACTAAACTACAGTGTGAAGTATCAAGGTCAACCCGAAATAACCCAAAAAGCAGTTCCATTTCCCAAATTCGAAAACACAATTACGATGATGAGGGAAAACTTAGTTCAGCTATAATAATTAAACATAGTTAATGATGTGTGTGTAATTTAACACTAGCATAATTTATATCGCATGAGTGACAGAATTGGGGCGGAGGTCCCGGTAAGGTTTAATAACATCTAAAATATATTCACGGTTTGTTACACAATATTATGAAGAAAGTTATGTTACAGTATTAAAAGTTTGTACGCACCGTAAATTTGTTTTGGTGGTTTTAAGTTATCTGTTTATGATGATCCAATTTCCTCCTCGTCAATTTTAAGGGAAGGCTATGTTTACAAGTGGACAATCAGTAAATTGGTAGTGTTGTTGTGAATGACTAATATACATAGTTTTACTAGTTAGTACGTCCCTTATCTTATCTTTCTGTTTAAAAGTTATATTACCTATAAAGACTTTTACATTTGCACTTTTCATGTAAGTCTTAGAATAAGTAGTGTAATGATAAGCTCCTCTGATACTAACAAAAATATTTCATGTTTAAGATGCATAGAACGTGCTTTTGAAGAAAATATTATTTAATTCTTAGAATAAATACTATTTACCTACCTACCTATCTTTCTTAAAAATAATAACTGTGATGATTGAGAGATTATTCATTTCAAGTTACTTTTTATAACAAGCAAGAAAATAAATCATTTGAATAATAAAAGAATCGTTTGAGACATTGTGCAAGTAGTATAAATTGAGCTTCAAATCGGGCTTTAGGGAATTTAGAGCTAGAACGAAATCTCTATCGGCTTTATAACGATTTGGAGCTATTGTAACGTTGCACAGTTTTAGACTGGGGTTGACTTTTTAATTGAGATTTTATGTTGCCTATACGTGCAAAATATAGACGGAATTATTTTGAAACCTATAAGATTAAAAAATATTCAATTAACGTAAGTAAGAACGTCGTTCTGTATGTATAAGCTTTAACGTTTTTACAAAAAATACTGTTTTTGTATTTATTTACGTATTTGTCAATACATTTTCATTTAGAACCCTCAGTGGACTGTATCAGAACTGATTGGAAATGTATGGGAAATACGTAATAAATACAAAAACAGTCATTTTTGTAAAAACGTAAAAGCGCATACTAAGGGTACTGTCCATTTTTGTATGAATTCATTATTTTCCTACTACTGGACATAGGTCGCCTCTTAAAATTGGAGACTTTTACTCCATAGTCCACCGCACTGGCAACACGCGAAGTGGAACACTTCACCCACGATTGATAACTTTTTTTTAGAAGTTTCAGGCGTGTGACTTGCGATATTTGACTTTGCCGTTACAATATAATTCACATCGATATAATGTATTTATCATGCTTTCACTACTAGACAACAGCTAATACGAGTATAAAACATGAGATATAAACGGCTTATTATGTTTTTGTTTACATGGCGACCTTCCACGGTTTGACAACAGATGGCGCCATGCACATCATTGTTCAAATGTTTAATACTTCAAATGACGTTAAATATGATTAGAAGCCTACCTACTAAAGACAAAATGTATAATTTTAATAACAAACTTAATAATATTTAAAAAAAAATAACTGGCAAACGATATGATAAATAATATCTTTTTAATATAGATTGTTGGCCCTGATTTAGTTTTGATTTCAACATTGAAGCATGATATGATCGAAGTAGGAAACGAGCTAGACAGCATCGTCATCATCATCATCATCATCATCATCATAAACTCATTAATGTCCCACTGCTGGGCACCAGTCTCCTCTCAGAATGAGAAGGATTAGGCCATCGTCCATCACGCTGGCCAAGTGCGATTTGGTAGACTTCACATTTGAGATTTTTATAAAATCTCTCAGGTGTGTAGGTTTCCTCACGACGTTTTCCTTCAGCGTTTTTAATTTCTAATACACATAACTTTGGAAAATAAAAAAATAATAATAATAATAAAAAGGTGCGTGCCTGGAATTTGAACCTTGGACCCCTCGATCGAGATGCCGAGTTTCTTAACCACTAGGCTATTACTACACATCCACATGGCTATCATTGCACATCAGGCTACCACTGCACATCGGCTTACCTGAGGTCATTGGTCACTGCCGCTTATGGATATAATTATATAACTAATTGTTATATCTTTGGAGGATATAATGGTGCCACTCACCGATTTATAATATTTTTAGAGATGGTCGTTAACTCGTTACCTCAACTTGCTTCAACTGAACTTTTCATCGGACGGAAGTTATAGAGAATAGACAAAGTAGACAAAGGAACATAGATACGATTGCACAGACTATACACGGCACTATGGTCCAGATTATAAGAAAAACCGCCACAGACTAAATAACCGCGTAACAGATAAACAAATAAAACATAGTTCAGGTCCATTCACATTTGCGCGGAAACATATTCCCGGCCGTTGAAAGCTATGCTTTCAACCTCGTAACTCTTCAGCTGTGGGCAGAGGGCACAGGCGCACCAGCGGCCGGCGCACGCAACCCTTCGCGGTGCGGACATCAGCGATGCGCGCAGTCTGGTCCGGACCGTGGATAAGGCGCAGCACTCGCCCGAGTCTCCATTGCAGCGGAGAGGAATGGTCCTCCGAGAGCAGCACTAGGTCACCAACATTGAGCTTGGACGTGTCCGTGCGCCACTTTGTTCGCTGCTGTAGCTCCGATAAGTATTCTCTTTGCCACCTTCTCCAAAAATGCTGCCGTATCTTCTCAAGACGCTCATGACGCCTTAGCTGGTACTCCTTACAGTCATCAAGGGCAGGCGTAGGCAGCGCAGTCAAGGGCCTCCCTATGATAAAGTGGCCTGGAGACAAGGGAAGAAGGTCGCTGGGACTGGAAGAGAGCGGACATAAAGGACGGCTATTCAAGATGGCCTCTACTTGTGCAAACAAAGTAGAAATTTCTTCAAAGGTTAAGTGGCTATTGCCAATGACACGTTTTATATGATGCTTAGCGGACTTTACCCCGGCCTCCCATATACCCCCAAAATGAGGAGAATAGGCAGGAATGAATTTAAAACTTATGCTTTGATCACCTGCAAAATCAAATAGAGATTCCTGAGATTGTTTAATGAAATTTCCTATTTCCTTTGCGGCGCCTACAAAATTGGTACCGTTGTCGCTAAATATTTCCGTTGGTTTCCCACGTCGGGCTATGAACCTTCTTAGGGTCATTATAAAAGCTTCCTTCGTTAAATCACTAACAGCCTCTAGATGAATGCATTTATAGCGCAAACAGATAAATATACATAAATAACACTTGATGACGCGACTGCCGCGGCCTTTGCGGTTTATAATGTAGAATGGACCGGCAAAGTCCAAGCCAACAGATAAAAAAGGATAGCCCGGAGTTACTCGCTGGAAAGGTAAGTTACCCATTTTGGGACATAATGTTTTACCCCGCAGGCGCCTACATCGCACACAGATATTAACAGTGCGTCTTGCAAGATGACGCCCATTTACCGGCCACACAATCTCTCTCACAGAAGCTAATAACAGCTGCGGACCAGCGTGCAAGGTACGAATGTGTTCCCTTTCAAAATATAATTTAGTTAACCTGTGTGATGCATGAAGTATAATTGGATGCCTTTGTTCATATGGGCAACTTGATACCTGAATCCACCAACTCGAATCAAGTTATTTTCATCCATAAGGGAGAAAGAGATAGTATTTTACTTTTATTATTTAATTGATTCCCACTAGCAAGCGTTAAGTACTCGTTAGGAAATGATTGATTTTGAGCAATAATGCATAATGCATGAAATGAGTCACGTAATTCGTCCACTGTTAATACCCCTACACGCCTTTCATGGGGATGTTTCAAATTGAAAATAAATCTTTTAATGTATGCGACCGATCTTTGAAGTTTATTAAGAGATGAATATTTTTCAAGATTAATAATAGGTTCATTTACAACAACTGAATGTGCCTTTATTTCTGGTAAAATTTCTGAATCGTTGACCTTTAGAATTGGCCACTCCGATTCATTTTGGAATAAAAAGCTAGGCCCAGTCCACCAAAGGTCCATGACCATTAAAAGTTTCGCTTCTATACCCCTGGAAATTAAATCTGCAGGGTTTGAGTCAGTGGGTACATATCGCCAAGCCCCAGGACTAGTTAATTCCACAATCTCGCTGACGCGATTCGCGACAAATGTCTTTAACCTGGATATGTCTCCCTTTATCCACCCTAGCACAACGCTCGAATCACACCAGTGAACTATCCTTCCCGGCCGATACCGTATTGAGTTAATCACAGCCTTCGTAAGCTTGGCGGAGAGCAGGGCGCCCTGCAGTTCGAGGCGCGGTATTGTAGTAGGCTTTAAGGGCGCTACCTTGGACTTAGCACACAGCAACTTAATAGTGACGTCACCATTAGAACCAATTGACTTCATATAAATACAAGCCCCATATGCGGATTGGGAAGCATCACTGAATGAATGCAGTTCTATACACTCAGGGGTATCTCCTAATACTAGCCTCGGAATATGCAAACTAGCTATGTACTTTAAATTATCAGTGAATTTAATCCATTCATTCTTTATCTGCACTGGGACAGGCTGGTCCCAGTCCAACCTTTGTTGCCAAAGTTTTTGTAACATAATTTTAGGTATAATGACAACAGGACTCAACAGGCCCAATGGGTCGAATATTTTGAATGCGCTTGACATAATTAAACGTTTAGTTATGACAGTATCACTACTATATGAAAAATCATTTATGGCAAAATGAAGGGTGTCACTGGATGGAGTCCAGCCAAGTCCAAGAGTGCTCGACGATTCACTTATGGTCAAATTGTCCTGCATGTTCATATCTGCAACCTCATCAACAATTAAAGAACAATTACTTTTAAATTTCCTGAGATTAAAACATCCAGACCTTAATGCATTTGACACAGAGTGTAATATATACTTTAATTGTTGTAAATTATCAGACCCTGTTATTAGATCATCAACATAAAAATCCCTTTGAATGATTTCTTTGATGAAATTATCATCTTGTTCTTCTCCTATTTGCCAAAGACAGCGTGTACTGAGATAACTAGCACTTGAGGTACCATAGGTTAATGTACGCAATTTTAAAGTTTTTATGGGCTGAGATTCATCCTCCCTCCAAAGCATTAGTTGTAAATTACAATCCTCCTCTTTTACTAATACTTGGCGATACATCTTTTCTATGTCACCAGTAAGCAAGTATTTGTATTGCCTACAGCGTATTAAAATACCAAAGAGAGAGTCTTGAACATTTGGACCGACCAGTAAAATATCATTAAGTGAATATCCAGATGTGGAGGCAGCTGAACCATCAAATACTACCCGGAGCTTAGTGGACTCACTGTCTTGCTTCAGAACTGCATGATAGCACAGATAGTAACACGGAGCACTATAAAAGTTATTTTCAGACTCAGATAGATGCCCTAATTCAGCATATTCTTTAATAAATTTAGCATATTCTAACTTAAACAATGAATTTCGCTTTAATCGTTTCTCCAAATTAATAAATCGTTTTTTAGCTAATTGATGTGTGTCTCCCAGGCAGTCAGGTGTATCCTTTAGCGGTAACTTCACTGTAAACCTACCTGTCATATCCCTAGTAGTATGAGTCGAGAAATGCTTATCACAATATTTATCACTTTCTCACACCTTACCTTTGGGAACTTCTTCTAAGTCCCAGAATTTTGTTAAAGTTTTATTAATTTCAGCCTCACTGGACTGCAACTTTGATACAATAGCATGATTGCAATGCATTTTTTTGTTTACAGATTGAATAGAACCAGACACTATCCATCCTAACTTAGTACTTCTTAGTTTGAGATTATTAATTCCTTCCCCTACAGAGCACTGCTCATTGCCTAACAGATCCCAAAAAATATCAGCTCCTATTAAGACCTCTATTGGGGCTGGCTGATTAAATTTCGGATCAGCTAATTGAATGCCATCAGGCAACTTTAGCGAGCTAACATCGACAGGAGCCTTTGGTAAAAAGCCTGTAAGTTCATTCATTACCAGACATGACAACATTACTGTGAAATCTGAAATTATAGATTTGAGTTGAACGTTGCAACTCTCAACTACATTAGAAGCAGTTGTATTTCCTATACCTATGACCTTTAGTGAGTCAATTGGGTTGCATTTGAGTGCTAATCTGATCTTTAGGGATTCAGATATGAAAGACGTTTGGCTACCACAATCCAACAAAGCGCGAACTTTCACCTTTTGATGGTTAAATGGATTCATCACTTCTATCATGGCAGTAGACAATATGATTTGCTTGTTTTGATTTGAATAGTTGACAATTGTCTCTTCTTCTTGGTTAAGAGAGACAAAATGATTGGCTGAAGGAGATGGACGGTGCAACAGGGTATTATGCCTCTTTGAACACATCATACAAGGACCCATACGACAATCATCCTCTGAATGACCCTGACGCAAGCAATTTTTGCATAATTTGAAATTCACTACATCCATCATTCTTTCATCCACTCCTTTGGCCTTAAAAGTAGGACAATCATATATCCTATGGCCTTCATTACAAATAATGCACTTAAATTTTTTAAGTTTTTTATGGTTATCATTTTTATTGTGCATACTAGCAAATGATTTTGTGAAATTATTATGACCTTCTCTTTTATTATTATGTGTAGGCACAGACCGCGCTGGCGCGCGCGTTTTTGATGCGATATCAAATTGGTTACGATTTAAAGACTCTAAAACATCGGCGCGATCAATTAAAAATTTGCAAAATTGATCTAATGTAGGTACCTCTCCTTCAATACTGTTACGATATTCCTCCCATTTAAGTAAAGTATTACTGTCCAGTTTAGACGTCAGCATAAATATTATTATTATATCCCATTTATCTGTTTGCTGTCCAAGACTAGCTAAAGCGCGTAAATTTTTGGTAATGTGATCAACTATAAAACGTAATGACCTTTCTGACTCATGTGGCATTTGTTTTATGTTAAATAAAGAATTGAGGTGTTGGTTAATTAAAATTCTTTTATTGTTGTAGCGATTGCACAATAGCTGCCAGGCTTCGCTATAGTTAGCCTTAGAGACTTCTAGATTAGAAATAATTCTGGCCGCTTCACCTTGCAGATATGAATTAAGATAGTGAAATTTACTAATTGGTGAAATGCGATCATTATTATGTATTAAATTCTCAAAAGTGTCCCTAAATTCCAACCAACGGAAATATGAGCCATCAAATTTCGCTATTTGTATCTGAGGAAGTTTAAGACTAATTTCTTGCTCATCCAAAACAAAAGATGCATCACGAACAGAATTCCGTCTCTGCTCGCTTTCATTTCGCCTAGTAAAGCTATCCACTAAGTTTTTTGCAGTAGCTATATTCATTATGACATCTGTTTCAATAATCTCCCGTTCCTCAATCTCTGCTGATAAATTGTCCGGGTTTAAAATCTCTATTTCATTCTGCAAATCGTCAACCCTGACAGATAATACTTCAAATTTTGCAAGTTTTAACGTTAACTCTGTTAATTGAATATTAGTTAATTCTTTCAAATCTGATAAAGTAGATAAATAATGCTTAAATTTAGTTATTTGCCCCTTAGCAGAAGCCCTTTTTGTAATTAATTCTTTAAAACGTTGTTTAGTATCAGCATCCATTGCAAATTAAAAGTATTATCACTTAAATTTTATCACTTTTAGACTAACCAGAGATTTATTAATAACTTAGTGAATTTAGATTGCTCACGCTCCTCATTTAGGTGGTACTTGCCGCACAGGAAACCGAAGCTGCAACTCAGCACCGCTGCAGCCGCACTCCGCCCTTGCTGCAGCAGTTGCTCTACGGTCGCTGCCGTCTTACTGTTCGCTAAGCATGCACGCTGCGGGCATGCGACACCTCGCGACCTGGAATTAGTCGGCAAATACTCTAAATATTTGATAATAATGAGATTTGCTAAACAGCGAAATAATTAAGACGTGTAACCGAAAGATTTGAAACCGAGAACCAAACTTTAAAATACGTATTAGCGAATATTTAGGTATACAAATTGCACCTTACTTGTTTAAATAGTTGGGAAAATGAATGAAATTACTAAATTGATAGCCTGAATGCTTGAAATAGGCAATGAATTTAAAAGAAACCTAATTTAATTTTTTTACGTGTCGGGTAGGTGCCGCTGAAAAAAATGCCGCCATTGCGGTTTTTCTGTTGGCGATAAATTACACGAAATATCTTTAAAATATATTAATATCTTGAATCGTGCTAAAGGATTTGGGTTAAATTAGGCGTTTGGACAGACCTGGAGGAGGGAAAGGCACACTTATCTTTAGGGTGACCGCCGCCTCCGCTGCACGATATCACCTTGCGCCTGATGCTTCTTGTTTTTTGATATTTGTTCAATCTTCACTAGTTTTTCCCCTCATGGGCCACCATGTTATATCTTTGGAGGATATAATGGTGCCACTCACCGATTTATAATATTTTTAGAGATGGTCGTTAACTCGTTACTTCAACTTGCTTCAACTGAACTTTTCATCGGACGGAAGTTATAGAGAATAGACAAAGTAGACAAAGGAACATAGATACGATTGCACAGACTATACACGGCACTATGGTCCAGATTATAAGAAAAACCGCCACAGACTAAATAACCGCGTAACAGATAAACAAATAAAACATAGTTCAGGTCCATTCACATTTGCGCGGAAACACTAATTCTACTTACAACAGGGATTCTGCGTGAATCCTATAATATATATGTTGAGATGTTATATTTCCTTTAATGCCATTTGAGTTATTTATACCTATTTTATATTAAGAGTTCATAAATGTTCATATGTATTTCATAAATCGACATAACTTAATCAAGGTAAAAAAATATGGTGCTTTTATGAACGACCTTAACAATGACCTACATTATTCAGAAAACATATTGAAATGCCTTTTGCCTGGAGCACTCAGCTGATTGAAACAAATGGGATACCCGCTGCATATGAGGGGAAGATCCCGGGGGATCTGAGTGTGAAGTACCTCACCACATAATTCAGTGGATGTGAATAGTAGTGAGAGTTTCATTTCCTATTGAAAATTCATCTCTTTTGATTTTTGATGCGCTTTGAATTTTGAATTTGTTTGAGAAATTATTTATTAGATCTGTGTTAGATTATTTTGTAACATGTAGCATGCAGTCCACCTGATGATATGTGGCTGCCCAATGAATTCTGCAATTAACCCCAGGTAAGATAATAACCCTACCTGGAGTCTGTCACAGTTGCGTTGCTACCCTTGTAGACTAAGTTGGAACGCCCTGGATGTTTCCCTTACCACACCCTTCAACCTGATTAGTTACCATCGCTTAAAACCGGTGCTTTTATCCATGAAACAGGCATAGTGCAGTACCATCGCATACTAAACCAGGAAGGGTACTAAATTGTAAAAGTTTCTTTATATAATTAATATCACTAATTCTTGTCATTCCATTATTTAAATTGAAATGTATGAAAAGAGTAATGTAAAATCATCTTGCCTAAGAACGACAATTGAATTGATAGGATTAACTCAATTAGAATCATAGAGCATTAGTTTAACGAGTTTCATTTGTGCCTAATTGTAAGAACCTGCTAGATAATATGAGTGTATAAACGTGTTTAATAATTCATGGCACCTTGTAAGGATGTACTAGGGTCTCAGTAATAGCTAGAAACTCTCTCAGAATGCCTAAGTAGATCTACCACTTAGTTGTGTCGGTAATAAATCATGTAAATTTGCTATATTTTCAATACAAACTAGTAGCCATATACAATGTAGAATGGCAAAATGGCAAGATATTAATGTCGGATGTTCAGGTTTGAATTTATAATATGTATTTATATTAAAATGATGATTAGTCTCCCGTTTTAACAATTAATTGATTCTTTAAATAAAGTATCATGAGAAAACCTACATGTCCAAGGGTTCTAGGGCACATGCACCATGGTCAAGAATAGACCATGGCATTGCTCCTCATTTTTTGAGAGGACACCAATGCCTTTCTTTTTGTTAACGTGGGGGAAACCTTTAAAAGGTACCCGACGACGTGGGAGCGACGCCGGGTTATGTGGGATTTTTACCCCACTAAAAACCCCCCGGTGGCCGTCCTCGGCGCTTGGTGGAGAACTCCGGGATCTCCGATAGAACTCTTCCCTGGGGGAGCAGATTACGCTCCTCCCACACACCTAGTGTGTACAACGGTATGCCACACACATGTCGTCCTTCTCGGGGTTACTTGCTGGACGGTTCGAGCTCCCACTCTTGACGCCCGCAACCCCAGAAGCCTCCTTTTAGTCGCCTCATGCGACAGGCGGGGAATACCGTAGCCCTATTTTAGTCCCGAGACTACAGGGACGATACCAATGCCTGGCAATAAGAACATTCAGAATAATACCTGTACTATACTAATTCACTAATTTATTACTTGTATTATGAAGAGAAGGTGTGTTTTTATTTATTTATTTATTTATTACAGGCATACCAACTAACACAGAAGCTTCAAAAACAAAGGTTTTCCACAAAAGTTTGTCGGTTGATTTATTAGTACTAATGATAACCAAGCTCGAAGTTATAATTGTGTAGTTCAACGAACTCAGTACTTACTTAGAGATCGATCATATAAGTTTGTTCATTGTTATTCAACCCTTTGACAATAGATAGGCTTTGTTAAATTAAAGTTATATTAATGTATGTATTGTTTTTTAATATTTTATATTTGATTGATCTGATTGATTTGATTGATTAAGTAGCAGACGAGCATGCTGTCCTAAAGGACCTAAAGCTCCGAGGTACTAAATTCAAATTCCAAGCACGCACCTCTAATTTTTTAAAGATTGTGTGTGATTGACATTAATTATCTACAAACTTAATATACTTAAAAATAGATAAAGTTCTCAAAGGTTCTTATCTTATCTTATCTTATCTTAAATCTTTATTTGCTAGAATAAGGTTAACAAATGTTCTTAAAATTATACAGTTCTCTTATTCTGCCTCGTCAGCATGCAAATTATCAGTCAGTTATGTATTATGTATACTATAATTTTTAAATAAAATAATAATTACCACAAACAATATAATATACTAAATTTCTTTAAAATGTCAATTTACCAATATAAATTAAATTCTCAAAGGCCGGCGCCGTGGAATATGGTATAATGCTTCTCACTCCACGAAGAGACTAGTGTTCGATAGTAGATTACTACTGGGTATCGGTACCTAGTCGGTTGACAACGACATATTATAAAACTTGATGCTTATGCATGTACGTAACAATAGGATCAATTTATTATTATTATTATACGTATTAGCAGCTTCCAATTCTGTCGGTGCGTCAATGGAATTCCAAGTAGATAATCAATTATCCGGTTAATTCTCTATTATATAGGTATTATAAATTAATTAGTAAATAAAATATAAGTTAAATTATATTATTAGGAAATTTAAAGCTCTAAAATTGAAGGAAATCTTGTGTGGAAATCGAATGCTTACAAATGATTAAGCATTACAATCTAGTTACCATTTACAATGTAGACCTCACAATTTCATACTGTTTCTGCTTGTATTACGATATTACTGTAATGATTTTTGAAAACTTATTAGTGTCGCATATTAGGATCAAACTGTTGAAGTAATGATATATAAAAAATAGTCATTTTTCTAAGAGAATTTATATTTTCACACATTTTCATGCTAACCATATTTAAAAAAAAAATAATCTGGCTAGGACTTTCTTAGCCAATCCTCTCGGGACATATTTTTAACATAATTGATATACTAGTTGTATATATAATAATTTTCGTCCATTAAACGGATTAGATGGATTAAGGTCGTCCCTAATTCGGAGTTTAGACCATATGTTGTTATTCTATTATCAAAGCACTTCGTATCTAATCACATTGTGGATTGGGATTCTATTCAATTTACATAAATGAAATTCAATATCTTTTTACCTACCAACATATGATAAAAAAACTGAATTCCCAATATTGCCAACTTCAAATGTAAGGGAGATTTTGGTAAGTCTTTTTAATGAATTCGTGGTCCGAAGGCTTTAAACCTATTCTGATATTTACTTAACAAACAACCTAGAGATTTTTGTATGCTATATACAAATTACATTCTGAATTGGTCATATATTATATAGAGTGGCTTAAGAAATTGTAAATCATATGAAATATTTGGATGGATTTCATAAATTTCGAGATTGATACAATATTTTCGTGAAAAGAAAACATCAATGCCATGAGCTTATCTAAGCATATTATTAGCGTTTTAATAGACTCAATACCCGTACATGAATATAAGTATGTTTATACGCTTACATTGTTATAAGCAGCCGACCTCAGAATACCTAAAGACATCTGACGCTTAGGCCCCTGCTAGACATATACAAATATTTGAACAAACACTTTGCTCACACTTTTGAACTCTTATTTGATTAAATTTTTTAACCTGTCACTCATGTCATGGTCTCCTAGGACCTAGGTCCATGGTCAACTGGACTTTGTGCATGTGAATCAGGCTCCGAATATATTTGAAGTTAGAACGCCTTGATGTGCACTCGAAAAACCGACACCAAACGGCAACGTGCAAATATTTGAAACAAGCTTTGAACAAATACTCAAATACCCGTTCTTCACTTCACTGTGTTCAAACATGTGTTCAAATATGTGTTCAAATGTTTGTGCTATGTCTGGCACGAGCCTTGCGCGCTGTAGCAGCAATCAATCATAGAAGTTTTTTGTGTTGTTATTCCATTATTCAAGCACCTCGGTTACCGATATCGTGTATTGAGGCCCTGTTGAATTGCTTTACATAAATAAAAGTCAATATCGCTAGATCACGCCCAGCCATAAAATGTGTCTTCAATACAACAAAAATAAATGTCTACTTTCGATATAAATGTTTGACTCTCGTGAATCATTGTGTTTCGCAATATGAATTGGAAGCGTAAGTTTTTGTAGACTTTTCTGTCTGGAGTGTTCGATAGTACAGTAGTACCTACATATGCTACTACTACTATTACTACTATATAAGATACTTTATATCCTTTAGGTAGAAAGTATATATCCACTTGGTATGTAGGTGGAAGTAGTAATCAGAATTATTAAAAAACCTGATGTTCTTAACGATTTCTAATTTAATTACCTACAATCCAAACTAAAACTGAAAGCACTTACTTAGTCTTAATGGCAATAAACGACACCGTTAAAAGACAAAATCAGAGTCACTAAGGCAACTTAACTCCTAATGTAAAAGCGTTTAAGAGTTAGTTAATGAGTTGGAAACTGGACGTATCTGCTGGAGCGCCAAGAAATGTGGACTTTGAAAAAGTAAGTTATCTTTGTTAACGTCAGCCGGTCAAATAGAACTTTGTAAAGAATTTTTCGCAAATTTCCCGTTTGTCTCGAGAACGTTTTGCAACTTTTTACTTAGCAAGTTGTTTTGGCAAGCTGTCTCTTTTGTACTTCGCTGATCTATTGTCGGTAGTCGCTAAGTTTAAAATGCTTTTAAGTAATTGTCTCTAAAAATAGTAGTAAAAGTATTTTTATTCGTCCTTTTCTTTTTACGTGTCGTAAACGTTTTAATGTGAATAAGGCTACCTACTTATTTTTAAACATTAAATACCATCTCAATATCAGCAATCTTAGCTGTGAAAAAAATATTTCTGTCTTATACAAGATTTTGTATTCTCAACGATGAATAGGGCAATGTTTGAAGTGACAATCGATAATATTATACCCAGCATCATTGTATACTACAGCAAGTTTTTATACAGAGCAACGACTTGCTTATTTTGTAGCCGAAATGAATCGACTTTCAGTTTTCTATTTACGACATCTTAATTTAGTCGCAAAAGACCATGCAGTCTACCGCATGATAAGAGGCTACTGCGGCAGATGAACATCTGTGACCAAACTCAGATAAAGTCATAGTTCTACCTAAGGTTTTTAGTAACCCCTGAGGCATTCCTACTTCCTCGGATAATTATATCTTTCTTGCCCCGACGGCGAACCACAAAGCGTTCTACCATACTTGGACTTGCTTATTCATAGTTAAATCCTCGATTATCTTTCAAACTTATCAATGAGTTGACAGTTTCCATTATCAAGTAAAGCAATATCCGTACAGATAAATCGCTTTGTTGAAAAGCCATCGAAGCAAATCGCCTTTGATCAAACACAGTAGGCGGATCACGGGAAAGCAGAATGCCTGCACTTCCTTTGAGGTTTAACGCATAATGGCTCGGTTTGATAGCGAATGCATATAAGATGCATAGGTATTCCTGTATTAATCTCCTATTCCAAATATGTGTGTACGGATGCTTGGTGCTCATATTGTGCTGAGTGGATGCAGTTTGTTCTCGTTAAAATGTCTCATTATTTTTCAAAACGGTGTTGGTTTAGATTGAAAACAAACATTCCATCCACATCAACTGGACCCGTGGCAGTCCTCCACGGTTCAGTTTGAACGTTCATTTTTGCCGCGTACGTGCAAAATGTGGAATGAACTTCCTTCTATGACATGGGGCTCTTCAAGAGGGGTGTAAAAAGAGCTCTCCTTCAAAGCCGGCGATGCATTGGCGACTCCTTTCCATCAGGTAGCCTGTCTGCCATATCGTTAGGTTACATATAAAAAAAAACAAGCTTCAACAAACAAAACATAGCGTCACTAAGCGGATTGCATAATCTTGCCATTGCTAATTAAAAGGTGGTAAACCTGTATATTTTGCCTGGAGATGGCATCACTGCCACAGAGCGAATATTTTCTGCGTTTCGTGAAAGGTGTGGATGCCGACTAACCATATATATTCTCAAGAATATCAACGTGCTGAGGCGACTAAAAGGGGGCTTCCGGGGTTGCGGGTAGCAAGAGTGGGATCTCGAACCGCCCAGCCAGCGGCCCCGGGAAGGACGGCGGTATGTGTGGTGGCATAAGCTTATATATTGGGGGTTTAGTGCGGTAAGAATCCCACATAGCCCTGCGTCGCTCCCTCGACGCCGGGTACCTTATGAAGGTTTCCCCCTCGTAAACAAAAAAAAAGGCGGCAATGACCATTTACCATCATTGACGTAATAATATACTATGTTGAAGCTTAACTAGCAAGTTCTACTTTTTGCCGAAGGAAGCAACTTACTCGTACGTTAAAGATAATAGACAAACAATCGAAATTTAACGCATTTAGTAAAATCAGTCAACATCATACAAACAAAGTATTCGTTCATCTCTTTGAAAATATAAATGAAGGAGCTTTCTTTTGAGTTGGGTTCATAATAGGTTGAGCATAATTGGACCGCTAAAGAATGTGCAAGTTCCGGATTTTCCGCTTCAGATGTTCGAAATAGGGATCCCCTTTGAAGATTCTTCCAAGATTATGGCCGCATGTGAATAAAAACTTATAAGTAGTAAGATTTGCACTGAGAAGAACTGTAGTCATACGTTTAATACTGTTAAGTGCTGTGGATTTCTAGTTTCAAGGGTTCGAAAATTTTGTTTATTTTTCACTATGCCTTCTATTAGAATTAAGTGTTCTTAATACATACTCTAATTGTAGCGACATTTATCTCAGTAGCGTTGTATGTGAGACTAATATCAGGATGGGATTGAAGTCCTACATCCAAGATTGATTAAATAAGGACGGTAATAACTGTCTTCTATCAGGAGACCTACTCGTTCTTCAGCTATGTCAATGTCATAAAAAATATTTTACTTATTCGCATGGAACAGTACAATGAACTATTCTAATCCTCTATTCAATGGGTAAAACAGTATTGATGTTCTTAATAAAAAAAAATGGTCGCAAAATAACGAATACATAAAGGCTACAACACATAATATAGTAGGTAATTCAAAAGAAAATAATTCTAAAGGGAATAAAAAGTAGAATCTTGTGGTTTACACAACTAAGGTACTAAATGGAGGCTATGTTTTTGTAGTGTGTTGGTGTTCCAATTTTAAGGTAAGAAAGCGTAATCCCCTGATACGCCACACAAAAGGCTTTACAGCGCTTTGTAAGGTATGCGTGTTGCTTTGCAGTTATTTTTTTTTAATAAAATACTATTTTCTGAAATTAAGGTCATCGTTAATACATTTCTGTTCCAGTGCTGGATACGGATTTCCTTGAGTGAAGTTTAGGCCATAGTTTGCCAGGCTGGCCAAATGTACAACCTTAGATTTTCTACATAGTTACTCTTCTGACTTTTTTTTCATACTTACTATAATCTTGCTAGTAGTGATTTCTAGTCTCAGCTTCTGTCTAGTTCTAGACCCATGATGTTTTTTCCTGCACAAAGAAAGAGGTTTATTATATTATTACAATGTATACATTAATATAAATATGTAAACTTCAAAGATCATACTTGCCTCGGTTTTCTGCCATTAGAAGTAGAATTCCAAATCACCCGGCTAACAATATGTACCTAATAACACAATGAAGGTGTTTCACAGTTGAATATTTTGTGCGTTCGATGCATGTCAGGTAGGTAATTTCTAACCGCGGTACGTAGTAATAGGGCAGTGATAGCTTACTGGGTAAGAAACTCGGCCTCATGATCGAGGGGTCCGAGATTCAAATCCCAGGCACGCACCTCTGATTCTTCAAAGTTATGTGCGTATTAAAAATTAATTATCACGTGCTAAACGGTGAAACAAAACATTGTTAAGAAACCTGCATACCTGTGAGATTTATAAAAAAATCTCAAAGGTATCTGTAGTCTACCAATACGCACTTGGCCAGCGCGGTGGACTATGGACCAATCCTTCTCATTATGAGAGGAGGCTGTAAGACAATAATGGGTTGATGATTATAATGATGGTACTTAGTAATGAAGTAAAAAATATTTACTAAAAATACGAAAATGTTTACGACATATTTCGAAACCGTGCACATGTAGCAAGTGTGGATTACGCATAAGCCACGTTACACATTTCACAATTAAATTGTGAGTCGCAAAGGAAAACACTTTGCCGTTAAAAGCTTTGCATTGATGGCGAGCTTTCACATAAATTTTAAAACGCCCTTTCGTCACTTATGACGCTTTTAGCGTTGTAACCAGAGAACGCAGAGTTTCCTGTATTTACGTGAAGATTTATTTCTTTTACCTCAGGGCAATGTGAACGAAATAACTTGTGTAGACTTGAATGTGAATTTCATGGCGTTCGCCATATTCGGTAATTAATGACAGTATCATGCTAATCATATATTGGTTGTCAAACAATTGGTTGTCAAACAAACCATACCTATGCAAAATTTTTACTCAATAGGTTGAGTATAACTGGCTTAAATTCAGTTGCAAGAATTGATTCCTACATAGGTACATAAGAACTAACAACATAAGGTAAATAAAACTTGTAAAAACTTAAGTGCAGTCCAAGGTCTTAAAAATGGATGTCGACACTTAATTAAGTGTCAACTGCATTATTTTGCATGTTCAATAAAACTCAACATTATTACATTTAAAATCTGAAATTTCGAAAAAGCTTCAGGTCTCGTCAACATAAGCACTCGCTATGACACTCCAAGCGCTTCATAAATTGCCTCCGTTAGATCAATGAGAGCAAATAACAAAGAAGGAACGGATAACCGCCCTTTAGAAACGTGCACCTTACAAACTCGGTCCTTTGCTTGCAAGAACAATGGCTAATCAGCTCGTTGCCCGTCATTGCCTCTCTAAACACGTACTTGTTGAAAAGTTCAATCCCGGCTTCAATAAATAGCCGTGTTTTCATAAATTTCTACATTATTTGTGAAGTGAATTAACTTTTAGTGCCTACGCTATAGTTAAGGTATTATCTTAGAACCATTATTCGTATTAGGTCGTATTTATACTATTCTTTGAGTATGGCGATAATGCGATATGCTATATGGCTTAGTAGTAGTATATATTTTAATCATAATTTTCGGATTAGACGAATTCAAGGTATTTTAAAAACGAATTAAAATCGAGTATCGAGTAGTAGGTATTACCATAGCAGAAAGTTGCATAGTTCCATCTCAATAAATATATCGATATTACGTTAGCTATAACCTTTAAATGAATAGGTAATCACTAGACGACATTAAACTAAGCTCCAGGTCCAATTATGATTAGACAAAATGATAAATAATAAGACATAAATTGTGTGTGAGAAATATCGAGAAGGTGCAAAATGATAAATAATAAGACATTAATAGTGTGTGAGAAATATCGTCGCCGTCAAACCACGTGTTCCACAACTTATCCACCTTACAAATTATTTTACTGAGCCACTCCAAGAACAAAAGGTAATCAAAGATCGGAGCGAGTCATTGGCTCTCCAAACACGTACTAACTCGAATAGTTCAATCCCCTCCACTATAAATACCAGCTGTATTTTAATAAATAGCAAAATATGGACTTGCATGAAACGCGATTTCCACGCTTCGTTGACTAAGAACGAGAATACTTTATAGATACGTTGTCTTAACTAACAAAGATATTTCAGTGAAGAAGATTTCGTTGTAAAGGATATGCTTGATTTACCCATTGAGAGTTTTTTTCGTGGTATTTTATAATACTCAATAATAATCTATTGATATCAATGTCCCATCAAATTTAAATTTAAGCATATTTTAATTGATGACACATTAAAGGCTTTTAAAGAAATAACAGTTAAAAATACAGAGGACATTTGGGGAATGTCAGTATAAGTCTGTAAATCAATCATTAAAACTTTAGCTCCCTACTTAGTCACTATTTTTAATATGTGTGTTGATCAGGGCTGTTTTCCTGATTTAATGAAACCTAGTAAGATAATAATTGTTTAAGGCAGGTGATACTAAAGATCCCAACAATTATAGACCTATCTCAGTACTGCCTGTTCTAAGTAAAATTTTTGAAAAGATCCTTTTACACCAAATGTTGCTACATTTTAAAGTAAATAATCTTTTACACCAAAGACAATTTGGCTTTACCAAAGGCCGTTCTACTACTGACGCTGGTGTTCAATTGCTGCGACATATTTTTGATTGTTGGGAACAAGCATGATGCTATAGGTATTTTTTGTGACTTGCCTAAAGCTTTTGATTGTGTTGATCATAAAACCTTATTGTTAAAATTACAATATTATGGTATTCAGGGAAATTCTCTAAAGTTGATAAATTCTTATTTAAACAATAGAGTACAACGAGTGCAAGTAAATGGAACATTATCAGCAGGCTCTAATATTAAAATAGGTGTTCCTCAGGCTCCATCCTAGGTCCATTTCTATTTTTAGTTTATATCAATGATTTGCCATATGTAGTAAAGGATTTATCTGAGGTTGTTTTGTTTGCTGATAACACTTCCTTAGTGTTTAGGATAAAACGACAATCACAGGTTACCAACGTCATTAATGAAACTCTTTGCTTGATTCAGAACTGGTTTGATGCAAATAACCTACTCCTTAATTCTAATAAAACTAAATGTATTAAATTTATGCTACCAAATGTAAGGAGTATGGGGATGAATGTCGCTCTAAATGGTGAGACTTTGCAATCTGTCAATGAAACTGTTTTCTTGGGGATAACCATTGATTTTCAACTCCAGTGGGGTCCTCACATCTCTGCTTTGTCCAGCAGACTTAGTATTGCAGCTTTTGCAGTCAGAAGAATTAGACAGTTAACAGACATCCCCACTGCCAGGCTTGTCTATTTCATTTACTTTCACAGCATTATGTCTTATGGCATTCTGCTGTGGGGTAGTGCTGCTGACATAGACTCTATATTTACTATTCAAAAAAGAGCAATAAGGTCAATATATAGTCTGCGACGTGGTGAGTCCCGGAGAGAACTGTTTCCCACAATTAAATTATTGACGGTACATAGTCAATACATCTATGAAACTATTATGTATATAAGAAAACATACTGATATGTTTGAAAAAAATAGTAACCACCATAACTTTAATACTAGAAATAGAAATAATTTAGCAATTCCTAAACATAGATTATGCAAGGTGGCTAGATCTAACGAATACAGTTACCCATGAACTGTATTCGTTAGTACAATAAAATACCTGACCACAATTTGAATCTCACAGAAAAAAGTTCAAACATGTCGTTAAACAAACGATATGTAAAAAAGCGTACTATAAACTAAGTAATTATTTGACTAACAAAACGGTGTTGTCTGAAGTAGTTCCAGCTCCACATGTACCATTAGGTTAAGTTTAACATTGTAAAATCCATTTTTTAAAAGATGTGTGTTATGGAGTTTCTTTCGCCGCTTCTTCTCCATAACGAAACACCTTGTGAAGTGGTGGTAGTTAGACATTCAAAAAGTGCTCTGTAAAGAACCTATTTTGAATAAAAAAAATGATTTGATTTGATTTGATATAATGTACATAAAATGCGCCTAAATAAAAATTCAGACAATTTTACATAGAAAAGTATAAGCGAAAAGCTTAAAGCATTTTTACACAATTGCAGTTTAAAGAAGTGGTCACGTCTACATTACTACACAATTATTGAAACCTCAAATATTTTTTTTAACTTATAACAATAGTACTTTCTACGGAAAGCAGTAGGATTTTAGAGTTAAAACAATGAAATATGAAAGTAAGCTATATTAGTTTTATGCTATAAGAGTTAAACGCTCTGGTTTCTTAGATATAAATGTAACATGAAATCATATTGCCAGTTCCATGCACAGCATAATATTTTACAAAGAAATGCAATATTGTAGAGGATTTTGTCGCTTCATTGACCATTCTCGTATAGTCGTCTACGAGACCGTGAAGATATTGCTGTATCAAGAGGAATCCTGTGCTTCTATAAATATCACTGCAAGGTATTTAGAATATTTTCTCTTCAAAAATACGTATAGATATCATTCTGACGGCATTTGTTAATATTTTCATTTAAGTGGATTTATGAAAAAAACGCATGGAAGCACCAAACTTATGCCCAAATCAGTTCTGCATTTTATTTTCTCGATAAATAACATGATTGTTTTTTTTTAACTTAGATAGGACATTTAATAGTTCTAAACGCGCTTATTTTTAATTTCTTTTGTAATTAAAATATGTAGTTTATTATCAACTTGTGATATCTAAACGTTTTCACCTTCTATGCCTGGATTGCAAGCTAGACTTTGACATTTCATGAGAGTTAATAGTCGTTAGTCAACGAGTGCACGAGATAGTCAGGGCTCCGACGCCTTCAACTAACGCTAAATATGAACGTAGTGACGGGTGATAATGTTGTCAAATGCAGATCGTGTTGAAGCAAGTAAAGTCCGGATTTGAAAAATATTATCATACACGATATTTGGCTAACTACAAAACATTAAATTTTAACGTCACACAATTTTTTGTTAAGTTGACTTATATCACAATGAAAATTAATAAATATGTCATAAGCAATTTGGTCTAATAGTGTATGTAGAGTCCTTCTAAAACATCTTAATTCAAAACTCAAAACTATATATTCTAAACTCATCTACGATTTTTAGTAATATTATTATATATCTGCAAATATACCAGAAAGTCAGCGTTCCGAAGCATAACATATAAGCGCTGAATATGCGAAAAATGGTGTGTGATGATGACAATCCGCTCCAATGTCCGCTCTAACTAATAATTCCTGGGTTTATTAATTAAAATGAAATGTGTGAAATAGATAAGAATTTGTACATTCTCAGGAAAAATACATCATCCATCAATTATGGTAATCATAACCGATTAGAATCACAAGATATAATACAATTCAAGGCATACAAGTTCAACTTTACATGCTTATAGAATCTATAAACAAATAACTCGTAGCAATGAAATGGTCCAAATCTCTAAATTGAATCTGAATTGCAAACTGGACTATGACATTTCGTGAGAGTTAATAGTCACTTGTCAGCAAGCGCACGAGATAGTCAGTGCTCGGACGGTTGACAAACGAGCGCCGAATATAAAGGCAGTGGCCGGCGATGATAATGTCGTCCGTTACAAATGGCGTCCGCTGCAGCTAACAAACTGCTCTACGATTAGATTTAGCTGACGACAGGATATCACGTTTAATGATATCTAGTATTCACGTATATGAGGGAGGATATATTTCGAGATATTATATATTTCTCTAATAACGAAATAAATTGGGTAGGGGTGATAGTAGATAATAGATGAAAGAATGATCTTTGAATAAAATATTTTCATTTACTTTCAAAATATAAGTACGTTTTATAAGTTTATACGTTTTTTAAGGTTTATACTTAAATGTACTCGTAGATAGCTACTCTTTGTGTTGTATCATTTTAATACGATTGTTTTAAATGATTACCTACACTTAGTTATAAATTTTGATGACATTACTTTCTGTCAATAGAAAAAGGGGGAAAACTTAGTAGATATAACAGTCAATATGGTAATTGATCGCAATCAGTAGACTCCTGAAATAAAAAGGATTATTTACTGAGGGTCCGCATAAGCTCCCAACGAGTTGAAAAACTAAGTTCCTCGCGGGACCTATGCTTTTACCTGTATTAAAACTTATATCACTTATTTTCCCAACTTTATACTCGTTCAATGAAAGGCCCGGGAAACGGTCATCCCTTATCACCCTTAGATAAAAGTTCGACAGGTCAGATATTCACTTTAGTTAAAAGGTTTATATCAGTGCTCAGATAAGTATCTCCGTTTCAGTTTATGCCCAGCTAAAGATATAGGTATAGTTATATTTTCCTTTAAGGGTTTTACCCCAGTATTATAGTCTTGATACGTGTAGTTTGTGTACCGACATGCTGTGTTAGCCTATTATAAATTAGCAATAATAGTACTGCTACTACTAGTGCTTATTTATAATAGGCTAGATAATATAATAATAGATAATACTACTATAATAAGTGAGTGGTTGACACTAGGTCTATCAATCGTTAGACCAAGTTCGAATTCCAGCGTGTCTGGGTTTATTTTAGGTGCGTTTTTGAAATTAATTATCACTTGATGTAAGGGTAAAGTTAAACATCGAAACTTACTCGCCTAAAAGTTCTTTTATAATATAAATAGAAAGAAGTTCTCAAATGCGTGTGAAATATACCAACACGTAATTGGCTAGCGCGTTTGACTGTAGCCTAAATCCTTCATCACTCTGAGAAGAGAACCTTGCCAAGCAATAGGGCAGTAATTCATTGACGATCTATTATCCTTAGTAAATAACGTGATATTATTAGTATCAAGTATATATTGTTTAAATTTACTTGTTAAATTTAAAACAACAATGATCAGACGATAGTGTAAGAAAACAGATCCATTAATGCCCTAAAAATATCAAAGCCCTTTCAAAAACTTAAATTTATGCTTGGTCGAATTTTATCGCTCTAACAACGAGTCGTTTGAAGGGCGATCAAAATTGTCCGTACAATATCTTGAGAGTATTTTTATTTTATTATGCATTGATAAGTTCTTAAAATTCATTGGTTCGTTATGTTCGGATAATGAGTATATTTTTATAAAGCGTTTCTCAAAAGACCTATTATAGAATTTAGACACATATCATAGAGCGGATGGAGTAAAAACTAATAGGAATGCCTATTACCAGTACCTACTACTAGCGGTACTATGAAGTATTAACAGTGCGGAAATACTACTCCAACTGTCTGATGATCATACCTAATAATGGTTATTACAAGGCATGGATGGAAGGTCAAGCAGTACTAGGCGAATAGAATAAGTTAATTTTAGTACAATTAGAGCTATTTAAATGCAAGTACAACAAATATTGTAAACAAAGAATACTTCTAACTTTGTGTTTTTACATAGCTTTTAGACCAGAACACAGCAGAACCATTCCCCTATTTACTGTGTATTCGTGACGGTTCCTAGACTACAGAAATCACAAGTAGAAAACCATGTTTAAACTAAAACTTCCACTACAACGTCCCCGACGCAACTACACGGGAAATGAGACTAACGATATATAGAGCTGTTGACAGAACAGACAACCTACATTTGTACCTCGAATAGACGACTACATGTAGAATTCAGGCAAATTGAACGTGTAATATATACAATCATGAATAGTTTCGAGTACTTAGTAGGAGCCTATTGGTTAAAATTTGGCTTCTTAGTCGAACTGGTCTTGGGTTTGAATCTCAAGCTCAATTCCACCTCTAATTTTCCAAAATTATGTGCGTATTGTAAATCAATTATCATTTGCCGAAATGGTCAAGGAAAATATTGTGAAAAACAAGCTATTAGACTTCTTTAAAGGAAATGTTCTTTAGAGTGTGTAAGGGCTATTAATTCGCACTTGGCCATTGCGGTAGACTGTAGTTCCTCTCATTCTAAGGACAATAATGGGTTGACGACATTAATTGATTACAATTTTATGTTAGGAATATATCTAAAAATCGTTTATTTTAGAAAAATATAACTTCTATCTGTTAAAATTATACTACTATTAGTAGAAGAGGATATTCTTTTGCCTCTGACGAAACATTTCGCTTCGTTTTTCTTAGTACGAGCTAATAGGTAGTGGAATGCTTTGCCGGCTTCTGTGTTTTCTGGAAAATACAACTTGGGAGCCATCAAACCTTTTTCTAGACAAGCACGCTACATCTCAAGCCTCAATATTCCTTTCCACTAAATTTGAGTTCAAAAGCGCACATACTACTAGGAAAATAATATTTTATGCGATATAAATAACCAAGCATTAACCGCAATGGGTCTGTGCATAAGTATCTCAACTAAAATATATCTCAATAAGTAAGTTTAATAAACATAAATTCCCAGAAGCAAAAATGTACTGTTCAGTAAATAAATTTTGTTATAGAACTATTGTTGTTCCAATCGCTGTTCTATTCGTCTTGGAGCGCTAGATATGACATAGAAAAATATAAACCCGGGAAATCGGACAGATGATATATGGAGCTGTTCGGTAACCCGACAATCTAAATGCTACGGTCACTTCAATGATGTATCATCACATTTACCCACTTTTGCATAAATGCTTAATAATTGTTGTATTGGCGATTACTGGTTTTATCATCACTATGATGGTGAATTTTAAGGGGAGACATTATAAGGCAAAATTCTTGTATTCATATTTGGGAGAGTCGGTCTTATTTTCGGTAAGTAACTTAATGTTTTGTGGGAATATATTTAGTTTAACTAATAACAACAGATATATATGGTACCTGCACCGACCTATCTTACATTAAGATTTTATATATGCATTAATATACCAATATACCATATGTATCATAAAGAAACCCAAAAAGATATACTTATACAAATTCAGATATAGAACAAAAATCTAAACTCATCATGTGGGTAAATGCCTAGCCGGCAAATACAAAGTACTTACATTTAAAGGTATGTAAGTAGTCGCTTCTAAGAACGAGGTTTCTTTTATAAGTTCCTCGCCTAAATAGCATTGCCTCAAACGACACAGGAAATGAGACAAACGACATACGGTGCTATTCACCAACTCAACGACCCACATTTCCTGCAGTCCGACAAATGCTACACCGTCAGGTAAGCGAAGTGTGTCGGAAGTAATCTAGAATTCTCATTCCCGAGCGAAACCTATAAGTTTGTGCGAATCGCTTTGACGCCGTTTGAATAAACTTAGTTATACGGCGCTAAGCGAGTTCGCACGGCGCAGATTGTCGAGCGTGGTATAATGCGGGCTCCTATCCGTAAATATCATACAGGCGACTAAAGAAATTAAATCACAAAGGCAGTATGCTTCTTATACTGGAAATTATATTTGTACTGCAATAACTAAATTAAAAAACTTTTATACAGAAGACCTATGTTCAATTAAGACCGTCTATACGGATGATATAGTACTTAAAGTAACCCCCATACCTAATCATACCTTTATAACATTAAATTGACAATTTCATAGATTTTGTAAATTTAACAATGGAAATGTTTCTTGTTGGCATGTTTCCTGAACTCCAAGGAACGTTACACCGTCAGGTACGTGTAGCATGTGTAGTGTGTCGGAAGTAATCTAGAATTTCCATTCCCGAGCGAAACCCACAAGTTGTAGCGCGGACTTGCTTGCGCTGTTTGATTAAACTTAGTTATGCGGCGGTAAGCCAACATTCATTTCATATAAGGCTGTAATAAGCCCAGGACGTTTTATGCTATAATCATTAATATGTGATTATTATTTAATATACGAATAAGTGTATAACTTAATTCGTTTCAATATATTAACTTTTTTTTATAATAATGTATACCATTTTTTTTCCATCCGTAATATAATTCCTGAAATTAGTCATGTGATAATTACAAAAGATTCTCTTATTTTATTTTACAGCATACTTGGTAATTTTTCAAAATTGTGTAAATGACAAAATGAACTGTACAGTAATCTCGTACAAATAAGTACTAGACAATCAAATACGTGAAGTGTGTCGTAAGTTATCTAGAATTCCCATTCTCGAGTGAAACCTACAAGTTGTAGTCTTGCTTGCGCTGTTTGATTAAACTTAGTTATGCAGCGCTAAGCCAACTTGCGCTGCATGCGGTGTTGTATAAAGCGCGGAATTTTTTAATTAGATATATTCAGTATATGTAGGGACAGCCAAGTGGTTAAGTAACTCGGTCTCTTAATCAAGGGGTCCGAGGTACAAATCCCAGGCACCTCTAACTTTTCAAAGTTATGTGCGTATTAAAAATAATTATCACTTGCGATAATTGCATTAAAAGATGAAGAAGATGGTCAGGAAACCTGCATACCTGAGAAATCTTTAAAAAAATGTTTTTAGAGGTATATCAAGTCCACCAATTCGCACTTGGCCAGCGTGGTGGACTATGGCCTAATCCGAGAGGGATTAGGCCATAGTTCTTTCCAATTCTGAGAGGAAACCCGTGCCCAGCAGTAGCAGCAGTACGGTTGATGATGATGATGATTCAGTGTGTATGTAATGTTCTACTTATTATAATAAAAAAGATATATTTCATCAAATGTAACAAGCATTTTGCAAGAAACTTTAGTAGTTTCTTTCAGAAAATCTTTTTATATACAAAGGCACAATGACCACTCGGAACTCAGGAACTCGATAGCTAGATGTATAAGGTTTCTAAGGTTAAAAATCCGCCCTACGTCCTCTTTATATACTGACTTTAATGACTGTGCCACGTGAGTGTCCGGAAAAGGAAACAGATGCTTTCAGAGAGGTTCCTTTGAATGGGATAATGGAGTTTGCCTTTGGTACCGAGATTTTTATACAGTTTTAGCTATTCAGAAGAAAATATTATAAAAATAAAACATAAATTGATGCTTACTGCTTTAATATAATTAGCTAAAAGAAAAACAGGAACTAAATATATTTATATATTTTCTTTACAATTTATATTATGTAGAATGTTCAATGTACTGGGAATGCGATGGGTATATAGTTTTTACATGATTCTAAAGGAAAACTTTGGGAAATCAGTCTATACGAAATTTTTAAAGCTAGAATATTTTCATTATTGTAAGTAAGAATCGTACTTATTGTTAATTTACTCGGGATAACAATACAATCTTGGCTGATAATGACCTCTTATGAGATTTTAAACAGCCGTGAATGGCAAGGACTTATTTTAGATTGCGTGGTATACCTTCGAGCACTTTTTAATTTATTAACATAAAGTCGTGAATACTTGTCTTTATTGATGCTGCTGCTTTACTACAGTAGAGCCCCTAAAGGTTTATACAGATGAAGTGTTTGACTGAGAACGACATTATTCGGCCGAAAAATAATTATACAACGAATTGGAACAGTTTACGGTCGTAAATATTGATGTTTCTGATCTTACTTTGTGCCGGTTCCACACTAACGAGTGCGGTGCGGAGTGCTTGAAACACTTCGCTGAGGATAATGGAGTGTTTGCTTTACTTTCCGCGTTGCTTCTTGGCATATTTCTCACTTTGACAGTGTTATGTTAAGTTACTTTAAAAGTGAAGGAGAAACATGCCTTTTGTTTTGTAGTTCAACTTGATACTGTAATATTCTAGAGACTGTTCTATATCTTTTAATATTTAATTAATTTTAGAAGATTTGAAGCATTGTAATGCATGCTTTCTAAATCTAGAAATACCACAGAATAGGTGTACATATGGTATAAAGCCACATGAGACTTAGGTTGAGAGAAAAATACTTGTAATGTTAAAAAGCATTCATTCATAACTCCAGTGAACTAATGGTTCATTAACCCGAGAAAACCAAATGACCACCCGCACGCTGTCGTGGTAGAGCGGTCTGCATTCAACGAATATTTAATCCTCAGTCAGGCAAACGTATATAAGTCAAATTTAAATGTGTCAGATATCCATTCAATGAGCGCAACTGACGTTTAGAGGCCAACACTTCACGAATAATCTATATTAATGACTAAGTAATAAGTATTCTATATAATGAAACGATACAAATTGGTCATACTTATTATACAGTATACGAATAATTAATCATATCAGTGCCACTAAAGCTTTAGTTAATCTAGTTTAAATACACAATATTACTATGGTAATAAACCCACATAACACGCAACTCATTAGCACAGGATTAAAACAATCAACTTTAATACTACGGATCCGTAGACAGTACTTAGTACTGTACGTATTCCACCATACAGTAAAATGTTTTGTAGTCTATAGAAGATGGCTGTTGGAAAATCAATAAATAAGGGTTTATCTACATATACCGACATAGAGCGTTTGAGATGCGTGTCCTGCCAGACAAAGATTCATTCCTTTGTGATTTTATTTTATGTTGTACTTTCGATTTATTCGTAGAATTATTGATATTATGTTAATTTTATATGTAAAATTAATGTTAACATTTACAATAGCAATATGGTAATTTATATCCATATTGCCCAGATAAAACATAGTTATACGACACGCGCTTGCCAGATGTCAATCTAGCTTAGCGATAAAATACATATAAGTGTGTAATTAAAATTCTTCATTAGCCATATAAAAGATACAACCCAGTTCATTAGTGGCGAACTAATTCGTACCGCTAACGTCAAAACGGATTCATGCGTATATCCATTCATTCATCAAGAGTAATCCAACGCGTTTTCATGCTGAGAATGGTTTAATTATTGTATAGGGAAATAGGTTGCGGGATAATTTAACTCTGGTTTATGACATAACCCGCTGAGCTATGAGATTTATTTGTATTAGAGTAGGTATCTCCATGTGATTAAAAAAAACGAAATTGTAATAACGCGTGCTACTATCCTGGTGTACCATATGTATTCAAAATAAATGAAATAGAGATATGGAAAATGTGTGTGATTCATCGCACACATTCTCCATTAAACTCCATATCTTCTTTCAAGAAGGTGGGTAGCTAAGCCGCTGTCCAGGTATGAAATAGTCACTGCTTATATATATTTTGTCTGGGACGTGAGGTCGATCTCTCATTATTCAAATAAGCTATTTGCGGACAAAATTCTCAAAAATGTAACAATAAAACATCTGGAATCAAACCATAACAGATATACCTAATGGATTATTGAGCACTAGCTGACCCCGAAAACTTTGTACCGCCTCAAAATATATTTATCAAATATATTTCATATAAAATATAGCCTATGCTACTCGTAATGTAGCTTTCAAATGATGAAATAATTTTTAAAATCGGCCCTGTAGTTTTTGAGCCTATTCATTACAACCAAACAAACAAAGTTTTCCTCTTTATAATATTAGTATAGATAAAGAAGTGAGTTAGGTGAGATCAGTCATTTTAAAGAAAAAAATCAATAGACATATTGTTGATGTAAACTTTAAATCCAAAAATCAAAGGTAGGGAACCCCGACACATTTAATTCACGTATCATTACACATTCATTTCTTGTTAAAGTTACGAAACGGTTAATGCCAATGAAAACATTTGTTCACGTATGTTCATTCATCACGGGTAATCCCACTCATCCTACACGCCTGTACCGAAAGGTCTATGTACGCTTTATGGACGGTCCCTAATATTTTAACCCTCATACTCATTAAGTGACCTTAGATTTAGCTCCATTAGAGTAAGCGTAATCTGCGCTCGTTTTAGAATTTTGAAATATACATACTGTGTATTATGTTGTGAAAACATACGTATATATCTACATTCAAAATGAATATACCCATACTACTAATGATATTTAATTAGTTAATTAATCTCTGGCATTGTCTCATTGGGAGTTATTTTCTCATAGGGATAAAATGCTGTTCAAATGAAATGGTAAAATAAAAATTACATTTTACAATTGATCAAAGATGCATCACTTTAAAAAAGTATATTCTTAGTGTAAGCGCTTACTTAATATAAGCTTTTACTTAGTACCAGCTTGTCGGTACGTCCATACAAAGTAAGTGGAGCGCGAAATACTCGACACGATCTCAGCGGACGTCAGTCGAGATTCATGGACAGTTGAATAGCGCTTATAAGTTATTCAAGTTATAAGCAACCAGTTATAATGCATTCACAGATATTAAAAGTTATTTACGACAAGATTGCGTTTTAGACTCTTATGCCATGTGTGATAAAATCTAGAGATAGCATATTTTATTCGCCAACCCATTACTGTCTTACGGTTGGGTACGGGTCCTCTTAGAGTAAGGCCATTTAGTTCATAGTTCACTCATTAGCAAAAGATAGCACTGAAATATTATATTACCACGTTAGGAATACGTGTTGCTTGGGTAATTTAACACGCACACATACAAGCACTAACATACCCATAGATGACAGGAATGTCTGTTTGGAATCGAACCTAACGAATATTGTACATGTCGGGCCGCTATGAAGACTGCTACGTTACGAGACTTTCAATTCAACCTCATAAAACATTTTCATACTTACCTTGTAGTAAATTTCTGCATTAATTTCCCAGACAAACATTTTGTAAAATAAAGCACAATATTTTTATTATTAATAAATAAAATCTTCGTAATAAAATCTTCTACAAACGAGATAAAGGAGTCTATAACATCTTGTTCATAATCAGGAGAGCGTAACTGATATTTGCTACATTAAATTTAATAAAATTCTTTGTCTAATCCTAGGCATAGAGATAGTAATTTTGTTCAATATTACAACCGTGGATCGTAAACGTGATGCTTGCTTGATGTTTAATCTCTCAAGCTACTCTTGAAACTTAGTTACGTTACATTATTAAATCTTCGTTACGTTTTAGAAGCTTTACGTATTTTGTGACATATCTGGCAGTGATAAAATAGAGATATCGATACTTATTCCTGAAATTCCTCGTACAACTATCGAAATTATGTAATATCTCTTTCTTGAAGTCTCTAGTAAAATGACCTAATCACTTTAGTAAGTATACCATTTTGTAAAAGTTAGTAATGGCAAATAATTTATATTTATGAATATCTTCTTCTTCAAAAATCCTAAGGAAAATCCTAAGGAATCCTAAGGAAATCCTAAGCGGGGAGAAATATGGTTATAACCCACTCTCACTATGAGAGGAAAGTTGTGCTAATAAGACAGCACCATTGCTGTCTTAGCAACAAAAAAACATGCTAGTACTTAGACAAATTGACGTTATTTGTAATATTTCCAAAGGACAAATAAAAGGCTGTTAGCACCAATTAAATTAACACAGTTGTTACACACATTTAAGTGAGGCACAAGCTACTTTGATGACAAGTCCTGAAATAGAACAAATAATATCGTAGATCGACGATTCACTACCCTTACCATGAGTTTTCAAAACATCCCACAATTTTACATTACATTTACTTAATCCATTGTTCTGTTCCGTTTGCTTCAGTAAACTGAGTAAACGTAACAATAAGTAAGTGCTCAAGTCTTTTTGTCTACCTCACATGTTCGCAAAAAAGAGAAACAAAACAAAAATCACCATTTTGTCAATTTAGTCATTTAATGTTACGTTACTGACACTATAGTTCTGATACAATCCGCTAGGGGCGCTGATTGGAAATTGTATGGGCAAATACGTAAACAAATACCAAAACAGTCATATTTGTCAAAACATAAAAACTCATGGTAAGGGTACAGATGTTGATAACGTCCCGATGGTAGTCCGGGGATCGTTTCCTACGCTTAATGAGATTCCCCGGCGACAGTGACAAGGATTCCTACATCACAGTAATGACAAACATTTCTCTACAATGGAACTTCTATGTACCTTTTAACCTTTGTTATCAGTTAACCTTCCAGAACTTTACACTTGGATTGACCTTCGGATATTATCGTCCCTAAATATTCATGTATGTAGATCTCGCACGTCGCAGTGAAACGTGGTGACACCGCAAAAAATCTCTGTTGATGACAAAAATATGTAAGATACGTATGATTAGAAGTAATAGTTAAAAGTTTACTAAAGAGAAAAGTAGCAGAGTTACAATTATTCTCTTTGTATGAAAGTACTATTAAACCATTATGACTTAACCATTATGACATAATGGTTTAATAGATTTCAATATTACATACAAACAGTAGAACAATAAACTTTTAAACATCAGATTTTATAAACATAGATAAGTACATGTATTTATTCTCCGTAATTATAAAATAAAAATCTTTCTGACATAGAAAATGTCGTCTGTCAAACTGTACAACTGTAGTACAGTTCTAGTTAATAGTTTTACTTTCAGTTATTACAGCCGTAACTTAATCTTTATTAGTCTTATTCAAACATTCTAGGATTATTTATTAATTCCACTGGATGAAAAGAAAATATGGTTAAAGTTGCCATTAAGTTTGACGAAACTATTTAGTAAGGTCAAAGGTTACGGATATTAGACCACTACATTAAAATCCACAATTTTTTTTTTCGGGAGCAAACACGGTAGGTATTTAAAATTTTTTTGATAAAATTGTTAGTACAGTTATGAATGAGCAGTTATTTATTTGCAATAACAAAACTGTTAGAATATTTAATTGCAACATCAAATAAACAATTGTATCTGTTATAATCTGTGAACGTTTGTCACTCTACTTGTCTCTGTCATTACTCTTTGAATAAATTCTTCTGCCTTTGGATGTCGAACAAATAACGTCGTTTTATTTTCTATTATATAAACTATAGTTTATATAATTTATATAAACAACCAAAACAAAATGAAAAATTGAATTAGGTTTCCTCATAGTTTAAGTTTTTTGTTACTCAATATATTTTGTCCATAATATCCTTGTTAAAATACGGCTAACAAGGTAGATAGATATATTACAAGTATACGAGTATATTAACAATTACCTATACTTTCAACCGAACATATTTCATATATAGTATACCAATGATATAGTTATATGATCGTTGTAGTATACAAACTAGCAGTGGAACAAGTCATTAAACTTTCATTAAAACTTTATATTTTATATAATAATAACACTAAAACTAATGTCCTCAGTTATGAATTATTTTAGCTGAAATTAGACCAACTAAATTGAACAAGCAACGCTACTCACGCTAAATTAAAAGATAACAACTTGAAATGACAGCTACAAATAGGGGACCATTTTTACTTATTACATATTTTAGTTCTGAGGAACTTTCAGTGTTTTTAACTTTAGTAGTAATATAAATTGGTGGATTATTTTATGGTAGCTATTTTGATGATAAGATAAGAAAATATCTACCGTTAATATTATGAAATAGAAATGTGGCGTCGCCACATATTTTTATGGTAATGTATACATTATATCTACATACCGTATCTATACATTGTCATAAAAATATATGCATTACTAGTGCTACCCGCGGCTTCGCCCGCATTTTAAAGAAATAATATGACATACATAAAACGGAAAATTTGTACCTGCATTAGAATGACAGTGGTGCCATCTGTCGAAAATTGGTCTTACCAACTCCCATACCCTCGTGGTCTCTTGGACAACAACTTTGCTAAAGATCATCACTTGATCAAATGCATAGTTTCGATTCTATAACTACTTACGAATTAAAAATTAATTAAAAAAACCTTTTCCCACGGACTAAATTGTGAATCTAAACCATTCTCAAGTCCCCTTGAACACACACAACAAATTTCATCAAAATCAGTCCAGTCGTTTAGGAGTTCAGTGACATACACACGCTCACAAGAAATATATAAAGGTATATTGTGCGTAAAATTGTTTTTGCTTTTCGGTCAAAGGGAGTTGGTGCCAGCTAACTTATCTGCATAAAATATGAGGCAATAATCGTTAATCGACAGGAGTGACAACGCATCTGTGATTGGACAATGGTAGTACTCCTGTTCTCTCAATCTCGGATTTGAACCACAGACCTCCAATAAAAAAGCCGAATTTAACTACTAGGCATTTTATATATTTCAATCTGACTACTAGGCATTTTATATATTTCAATCTGATTGTACGCAAGTACTTATATAAAACACGTTTCGTCTAACTTACTCTGTCCTCTTTATGACCGGTGAACCGGAGCACGTTTTACGATACAAAGTGGAGACATCGTCGGAGAAATCACCGTACAATATGCTTCCATGCTCGAACGATGGCGCCGAATTTCATTCAGTCCTGATATATTGGTTAGTGTACGTGTCCAATCTGCCTGATTTACTGCGTCAATAATCTCCGTCGTCACGCGGGAGCCATCAGGTGTCAAGTCTGGCCATGGGGAGCGTCATTGTCACGTACCGGGTGCGAACATACGGGCATATATTTCGGGCGTAACTGTAAAAACTATATGTTTAAATAGAGTTACGCTTTAGAGATCAAATTTCTCGGAGATATACTTGCTAAATTGTTTTTGAAATACTCTTAGCATTCTAACAAAAACATTAACTGACCTAACACTCGCAAATTTCTGATTTCTTACCTTCGCATAGTAACTAAATAAACATAAAACTTAATTTTGAGATGCCTCATTTACGTTATGTGCACATTCAATCAATTAACTGTGGTCAGTTCGTCGTAATGATAGACAGCCCGTTATAAACTTTCGTTAAAATCAAATTAATTAACTACATTAAAACTTCAAAGCGAATAATTACATTAACTACATCATGCATTTCAAAAGACTGTAATTGAAAGCATCAGACTATCAAATTTAATATCTAGAGAGCCACAGCTTTTGAGAAATAACATCGTGATAGCGGGAGTGTGCGCAGCGAGTGAAATTTTACACTGTTTTTTGGTAAAACTCTATTAGCATTACCGAGCTGCAAATATACATAAGAAGAGTTATATTTTTTTACAAAATAAGCACGTATCAGAAAACGAAATACATTTTTGATTTCTGTTGCTTGCTTTCAAATGTGAATTTTGACTGTTTAATGAGTGCACAAAAACGTGTATACGTTTCATTTCTTTAAAATATACTATTTTTCGTATGTATTTATTTAAAAGTAGTAGTAGTAGTATTAGTATTACCAAAGTGGTAATATTACTATTTCTAAAGTTATTATTATCATTGTAGGTCAAATATTTATCACTTGTCAGTATGTGAATGTGTGAATTGAGGACCAAAGGGTTACGCACGAATGATTATGCGAAATTTACATTTGTAATCTATTTTTATTTAATGAATCCATTTACAATTAAATAATAAAATTTAATTAACTATGCCCAACATTTGAACGAAGAAAGAATTCTTCGAATCAGTATATAGGGTATAAAACCAATTTTATACAAAAGAAGAAAAGTTTAGGAACCGCAGGCAGCGGACCATGCTGGTTTAATATCCGCCGTGTGTTTTCGCGGACGTCGAGCACGGCAAAAAATGGCAAATTAGGGTCGGATAGACAATGAACCAAAAGCAGCCTGTCGCCTGGCCTTTTAACTTCTTGAAACAGAGAAGTTTACACATTAATTATGCGCTTAACAAATGTAAGACTGTATCTTAAGAATTAGAAATTAATTATCACTTTCACGAAAGAAAACATCGAGAAGAAATCGTAAGTACCTAAAGCATCGTGAGGAAATCTGAGTAATATAATTTTTTTATCTGGTCAAATTTGATATTTGATTGATGAATTTAGGTGTCTTTTCTTGGTCTGGATGATCGTAAAGTCTTCTACGTATATGTCCACGGCATCTACGACTCGGGTAATCCTATTGTGGAGCTGTAAGTGTAAAAAGCGTTTATTTTAAGAATGTTTATATCTCACTTATGTTGGTGATAAATTAACTTTTAATAGTTGGATATCATGCAAGGAAAACTAGTAAAAAACCTCCACATTAACAATTAATAAAGGCTTTTGCATTAAATTAGTATATTGTATTCACATGTAATGTACATTCATTGCTCCAAATCACGTATCCCGACTATATTCATGAAATTAAGCGAACATTTTACTGCTATTATTTTATTGTTATATTGTTATTATGAACATCTGTGACTATATAGAACAGGGTTTATAACTGAAATTAATCATAGAAGAATATCAATGCTTGAAGAGTTGCAACTCATTAAGATTGAAAATGTTCAATACTAAGAAAATAAGTAATATTTTACCATTTTGCATAATATTTACATCATTAAAAAGAGTCACAAAATGCGAGCTCAATTTTAAAATTATTCTCAACCAAAATAGGATCAAGTCGAAATATTCACTGAAGTATTACAGAAAGGAGGAATTAGGGTCAGATAACAATGAACAGTAGAAAAATGATGCCAGCTGTGTGCCTTGGCGGTAAATCAAATAGTTCAGAAATGAAATGTTGTCTACCGTTGTTCAAAATCTATCACTGGAGCTATTTCAATTAAATACAAATATTATTTTTGGCTTGGATTTTTCTGGATAATGTTTGATATATTGTAAAAATGGCTAAATTCTTCTTTAGAATACCGGATGAAATTTCACTGTGTTCTAATTCAAGGTGTGCCTAAGGCGTACCAACTAGTTGGCATTGAAGGTGGTAGAACCCTTTGTGGTTCGACTCCGGCAGCACCACCGCCACACCTATTCCTACCTAATAACAGCAGTGTCAGGCGCTGCTGTGTTCCGGTTTGAAGGGTGTGGTAAGGAAGACAGACTTTTCCGAGGCGTTCCAGCTTAGTCCTCAGGGGTACTGGCGCATTTGTTGCCGACCTCAGGTAGGAATATCTAATCCTATCTGGGGTTGATCACAGATGCCCATGGCCGGCAATAGCCACTTACCATCATGTGGACTGTATGCTCGTCTGCTACTTCTATATTATAAAAAAAACCCAAACTATATTATATTTCTTATTTTTTCCTTAAGCACAATAACAATAATAACATACAATAAGTACACAATAGTACTTATCTCATATTAAATATGTGGTATATACTTCTGGTTAAAGATGTGGCAAGGCAGAGACACTTATCTATAGGAACATTCTAACTTAGGCTTTAGAGATAACAACCTATGTCTGGCTGACCTCAATTAGAACTGTAATCGTATTTGAGATTAATCTGCTCGTAGGCGGTAGTGGACGCTTAGCAACAGTTAAACAATTACAGCAAAAAAACCGTTCCTTAATAATAAAAGTTATTTAACGCCGCTATCAGACTACTTAGAAGTAATTTCGGCCGCCTACTACTTTTATCGAAACTAATTACGGAAATAACTGCGTAGACGAACTTCGCCTTAAATATTAAAGGCCGTCAAAGTTTGGTATTTAAGGAAACTCGGAACTAGTAAGTACCGGGAATATTCATGATGGATTTTGACGACCCATTTGGCTTAGGCCCGGTGTTTACCTGCCAAGGATTACAGGTATTGAGACGTTGGGCTGTGTTTTCTTAGATACCCGAGCGTGTCTTCCACGTGCATCTTAATTGACAAGCCCTATGGTTTGCATAATCGATCCACGTGGTAACAGTGTGTCTTTGATGGAACCGATTCTAAATGTTTTGTGCGGACCCATCACACGATTACTGGAAACAATTGCTGTTGTAATGCATTGAAAATTAATAAATTATTTGGGAATTAATTCATCGAAACTAATTACGAAAATAACTGCGTAGACGAGGTTCGGCCTAAATATTAAAGGGCGTCAATGTTTGGTATTTAAAAGAAACTCGGAACTAGTAAATACCGGGAATATTCATGATGGATTTTGACGACCCATTTGGCTTAGGCCCGATGTTTACCTACCGAGGATTACAGGTATTGAGACGTTGGGCTATTTTCTTAGACTCTCGAGTGTGTCTTCCACCTGCATCTTAATTGACAAGCCCCTATGGTTTGTATAATCGATCCACGTGGTAACAGCGTATCTTTGATGGAACCGATTCTAAATGTTTTGTGCGGACCCGTCATACAATTACTGCAAACACTTGCTGTTGCAATGCATTGAAAATTAATAAATTAATGGGGTATTAATTAATTGAAACTAATTACGAAAATAACTGCGTAGACGAAGTTCGGCCTAAATATTAAAGGCCGTCAAAGTTTGGTATTTACGGAAACTCGGAACTAGTAAGTACCGGGAATATTCATGATGGATTTTGACGACCCATTTGGCTTAGGCTCGGTGTTTACCTGCCAAGGATTACAGGTATTGAGACGTTGGGCTGTGTTTTCTTAGACTCTCGAGTGTGTCTTCCACCTGCATCTTGATGGACGTTTGTGTAACGTAAACCCCTATGGTTTGCGTAATCGATTCACGCGGTAACAGAGTATATTTGATGGAAACGGTCCTTTAGTCTTTAGAAAAAGCTTTAGTCGGGTGCATTATAATATGCATAATAATTACTGTCCTAATCTTGTTTTTACAGTATTAATAACGTACCAGCATAACGGACAATTGCCTTAACGTTGATATCTAAAACATTATTTGTGACCAAAATTCCTCAATAGATACATGATGCTAATATTTGGTCAATGGCATGTCTTGCCAAACTTGGTATATCAACTCAGCAGTGACTAATTACTGCTCTCTGAACTCCTCTTAGAATATTTTCCATAGGTCACAAACCATTCATAAATAAATTCTGGAGAGTAATCAATTATTTATCTCACAATGCCTATCTTCACCTTTAAAATTTATTGTATAATAATTATCTAAAGGTTAATTAATTTTCAGGGGATAATTATTTAATTACATTATAAACTACATCGATAAACTCACATGGTTGGTAATCGAATCCCAGGCCTCCAGTGTCTTAGACTGAAATTCATACCACTAAGCTATCACTGAAATATCAATAAGCAATGGGAATTATTAGAACAGATGGACGCTTGAAACTTTCAAGACTTGTTCTAGGAATAACTTGAAATGTGAGTTTTGAAATGTTGGAGATTTTGTTTACTTTGCGAAAGTTGTAACGTCATTTTGCTACATTCGATTGACTCATTATTAGAGTAATATCAACATTTATGATATTTATGGCGAGAAAGAATTTAAGGATTTGTGTCTTAAATACTTTTTGGATTATGAGAAAAATTTCCTTATTGCCCAACAATGCGTACGCCGTCTATATAATCGTCCACCCGTGTCTGTTTGTTTGTATGTGTGTCATTATTTTAAATAGCTGTATCTTTTGGACCGCAATTTAAGTCCGGTTAACATTTTCACAGAATTCTTTTTATTATGGCAAATAAAAAGGCAATTTAATGACTTTATAATTATTATGAAAAAGGTTAGAGGTGCCGCATTAAACTTAAGATATATAATTATGTCTCAACTCGAAATAGCTATTGTACACAAGCTCATTCAAGTTAAAGATGCAACTACTTACTTTTAAAATATAAATTAAAAGTAAGTAGTTGCATTTTTAACATATAAAATTATTACGTTCATAAGTTATTATAAAATAACTCTTAGTTATTAAACTTACCTGATGAAGTTCTCGGTAGAGTTACATTACATTCTAAAGACTAGAAGTGCATTCCTTCCATTGAAATTCTTTGAAGATGTATAAGGGCTTATTGTTGTAGTTAGAAGCACATACCGTAAATTAAAAGTTCCACTAATTTTGAAAGATACCTACATCGACACGAGGCAATTACAATACCTATTTTTTGCTTTAAATACATATTTCAAATCTCAATCGGACCTAACATGGTATATTTATGAATATATAACTAGTAATTTTTTGGTGAATCTTAAAACAGGGAAAATTATCGATGACCTAAAGTGACAAATTCAAGTTTGATTACTTTACAATACAATACAATACAAAAATGCTTTATTGTACACCAACTAATAAATGACAAATATTTACATACATATAATGAAGAGTACAATAGGCGGCCTTATCACTTAAAAGCGATCTCTTCCAGACAACCATAGAGTAATTGAAAGAGAAACATATTAGACACAAGAAACACAGGGTAGGGGTGTACAAATGTAAAAACATACCAACTAGAATTTATCTTTGGACATATCAGCAGCTAGCGTAGAAGGTGAAGAAAGTAAGGGGTGAAGGCGTACTTTAGTACTTACTTTAATAATTCGGCCTCGATGTTACCATCCTGATGTTACGATTTTTTATTTGTTGGTAAGTATCAGCCCGCGTTTTTAAAATGAAAAAGTTATTTCCAGTCTCCTTAGTTTGACTTATTCTTTGTTCCGAGCATTTCATATCGGAGTCGAGCACGCGTCGGCATTCCCCAACCTCCGGGGGGTCGGGACGTGACGCGTTCCGCTCCTAAAATATTTCTACTATTCATCGCCTTAAGGAGTATTAAAACCCTCGCGATGCTCGCTTTTTATTCACGATGTTTTTGACGCTGACGTTGTGTTTTCGTCGCGTTAAACGGCGACTTCCCTTTGAGGTATATTGTCAACAACGCTGCCTTATCTATGTAGAGAGGCATGGGTGATGTTGTTTGTCTGATATACCGTTAATAAGATAATGCGATCTATTAAGGACGGGTCTCCACTTATAACAACCTCCTGCGATTACGCGAATTTCTGATTAGTTTGTTTATTTTAAACTTAGTAAGTAGGGCTCCAGAAAAGTAAAATATAATTTATTATCCAACAGGTACTCGCGATACGTTAATTTTATTTTATCGTTTGTATTAATTTTACTGTTAATATGACAATAACCTGACTGCTAGCCTATGAACTTCCCCCTATTTACACGTACATATGCATATATTAAAAAATACGTCAAGCCATTTTTGTTGTAGGGCATACCAAAGAATGAGACATACATATGTATTATGTACATATGCTAGAGAAAAAATCACCCCTCACAGTGGTGTATTTATATTTATACATATTTTTGAAAAGGGCTCATTTAGCATGCATTTTTTCTAATCTAAGAATGAAACCGCAAGAAAAAACTGTTATGAATTTCTCCTACTCGCATTTTATCACAGCTTTTCCCTGCTGACGTTATATTTTTCTTATTACGAGCGACTTCGCCGCTGAGAATAATGTTGACTGACATTAATTGTGTGAAGCCGGCCCCTAGTTATACTGTTTTGAAGATGCTGAAGGTTCGTTAGGCGGATCATGGACCTACAATGTAACTGGGTAAGATTGACATTATACTTATAATTAAGCATGTTAACAGACAAGTATATGAAAGGCGCTTGTACAAGGCGGCGTATAGATCCTTACTAATATTATAAATCCGAAAGTAACTCTGTCTGTCTGGTTGTCTTTTCTTCACGCCTAAACCACTGAACCGATTTTAATGAAGTTTGTACAAAGATAGTCTGAGACCCGAGAAAGGACATAAGATAATTTTTATCCTGGAAATCCCACGGGAACTAGGGATGGCGACCTATGATCGATTAATCGGAGAATCTATTTTTTGGAACACAAAAATCGATATTTCGATATTTAAATCGATATTAGTAAGGATTGAATCGTAAACTATGGATTTGATCAAGTGATGATCTTTAGCAAAGTTGTTGTCTATGAGCCAACGAAGGTTTCAGAGTTGGTACGACCAATTTTCGCCAGATGGCGCCACTGTCATTCCAATGAAGGTACGAATTTTCAGTTTTATGTATGTTAGTATGTCATATTATTTTCCTTTAAACGCGGGCGAAGCCGCGGGCAAAAACTAGTGGTAAATAAAAGTATTTAAAGTATTACTCACATAAAGATTCCTTACAGAATAGTTGTTGAAGTAGACTACCAGGGTCATTTGTAATCACAAAATATTGTAATATAACTATAATAACAGGTGATAGATATCTATTGTTCTACCGGGGACGTACGCCTATATCAAGTTCTTACGCTTCAGTGGAAGAGTGTAAATGCAGGCTGAATTACGTATTATAAATAAAACTATCAGTCATGACTTTTTAATTTTAAGCCTTTTGTCTTAAGAGTGTTTTTATATAATAAAGCATTAGTATACGAGTATGTATTCCACTATGATAAGTGGGTACTGCCGCACATGGACATATGTAATCAAGCCAAGATACGATTATTCCTTTCTGAAGTCGGCTGCAAATGCACCGCTTCCCCTGAGGACGAAGCTGGAGCGTCTCGGAAAAGTATGTCTCCCTTACCACACCCTTCAACACAGTAGCGCTTAACACTGCTATTGTCAAACAGAAATAGGTGTGGCGGGGCTGCCGCCGGAGTCGAACCACAAGGGGTTCTACCACCTTCAAAATAACTTAACTTGTACCGAGCAATGGAACATAACAGATTAATGATAATGACGCAAATGTCATGTCATTGAGTCAATAATTGAACACGTGAAGGCAACCCGTAAGGGGTACTTCAATTAGTATAATGTAGTGTCAGGATTTCTCAATAGAGTCAGCTTTTGGCCAAATTAGTACGAATATGTTTGATATTTTAAATAATGTATTTGTACCATAAAATAATGTAGGAGTGCGTGAATACATAGGTGATACTTAATACGAATGTTTACGGCTCTAATTTTGCAATTTTACATTTGATTCAACAGATTGTTACCAATTTTACACTGTTATACTTTTATTGCTAATGTGTAATAAAAAAAAATTGGAAATTTTATAAATATTCCTTCTTGTCTAAAGAAATTGTAATGCGACAATCGATATAATTTCTAATGGTATTTGAGACGTGGCTTAATCTAACGAGGACTGCAACACTTGCCAGTTACGCCTGATTTTCATATAAGTTAATGATTATGTGATCTTTATCAGCGCCAATTAGGTACTTTCCGCAAATGCCATGTCAACGAGTCAATAATGATTGAACGTGTGGGGAAGACTCTTCAATTAATATTGTACAGTGTCAGAATCTCTCAATTACGTCAATGGCTCGTGTTACCATTGTCTAATAGATCTTGTTTAATATCTTTTAACAAAGACGTTTTATATAGTAGCAATAGAGTAGTCATGAGGAGGAAAAGTGTATTCGGCGGCAAATTACCAATTAAGTAGATCTAAAACATGTTTAAACTCTCAATCAATTTGACATGGTGTTGAGAACAGTGCCCTTAGTATGAGGTTTTACGTTTTTATGAAACGACTGTATTTGTATGTGTTTATGTATTTCCCATACATTTTCAATTAGTTCTGATACAGTCCGCTAGGGGCGATGATTGAAAAGTATAGGCAAATATGTAAACAAATATAAAAACAGTCATCTTTGTAAAAACGTAAAAACTCATACTAAGGGTACAGGAAAGAGCGATTTTGTATGACAATTTTGACAATATTCCCTCTACAGCCTATTATTTCGAAAAATACAAACAAGTAGGTACTTGTAGTTTTCAAGTCTTGTAACGTATAAAACTTCTCAGACATGTCTGTGTCATATTGAAACGTGCTGTCAAGTTTTTTGTGTAGAAAATTTTGTATAATAGTGTATCGCTGTCTAGCTTGCTGATGTAATCGTTCTTTGGTGCATGATATATATTCGTATGATATTGTAATTCTTTTTGTGAATAATTAATATTTATGGAGCATTTTCTATTAAAAATATTTACAAAGAAATCACTACCTGTATGAAAGCTCCATTCATTAAACTTTTTTTTAAAAAGGAACAAATATATACGTTATTTAGACGCCTAGAAAATATAACAAATTTCATTTTTGGTGCGATAAAAATATTATAGATAGATAATTTTCTTTTAAGTTTTAATATTGCTTATAAATACTAAGCAATATTAAAACTAAAAAGAAAATTTTGTACCATAAAATAATCAGATTATATTTTTAGCGGACGAAGCTGCGGGTACAATTTAGTTATTTACGTAGGTATGAAAACTTAATACCTACTAACGTTTATTTTTTCTAATTATATCCAAGGGCGATGGTAAATATAATTACTTAAAAGTAGTTTAAAAACTCTTAAAAATATATAAAGTCTATCTTCACGTCTAATATAAAAAATCATTTTAAACTTGTCCTTTTAAATAAGCAATTTTGTATTTCATTTCTCAGAGGTATTTTTGAAAATAACTACAGACAGGTTAAAATATAAATTATTCTTACTGTGAGTTACCTACTACGAATCAAAAAAAAACAGAGACAATAATACACTGTGTTAAATAAAATTATAGGAAAACTAGCTGACCCGGCAAACTTTGTGTTGCCATATAAATAAAAAAATGTTAAGGGTGAACAAACATCACTTAGGGGTATAATAGATAGTAGCCGATTCTCAGACCTACTAAATATGCATATTATATTTGGTGAAAATCGGTAAAGCCGTTTCGCAAGAGTAAGGTAACTAACATTGTGACACGAGAATTTTATATATAAGATTGTATACACAGAGCATAACACTACTTGATTTTTTTTTTCTTATTATAGATTGTGAGTTTTATATTTATCTAATATTATGTTGCGTTCCCACAGGAATGTGGAAGGCTGATAACTCAGGCCGATTCTGACATCTATAAATCGATGGAAAATAAATCAAATAATGATCGAAATACTGAAGAAAGAAATGTTTCCAGCAAAGAAAAATATTCATAAGACTTCTAGGTCGTTACAAACGATAAATCTTAGTAACTACCCTTACAATAAGTAAAGTTAGTAAGCTAGAGTTCCTGTTAAGAGTTACGCAACAAAATCTTTTGAAAGTTAACATTTTCGAGGCGGCATTATTTATTCCTCCATCAGCTACATTTCTGAACTGTATTCAAATTTTAACAACAAATTTGTGCTAATTAGCGAACCGTAACAAACCGTCCTTCGAACGTTGAAATAAAGTATTAAATTATACAGTAATCCAAGACGACGGAGCTCAAATTAAATTTTCCTGCGCGGGCGTTATGCTAATTCCCCAGTCGATTATGAGATCGAGTCGGGTGTGAATTACTATGTAGGTGAGGAGGAAAAAAATCTCGTTACCCGCTCATGTTGTTCGGGTGATTACATTCCGTTGGAATCCCACCGCGCAGTAACTCCGGTTGTGGCTTTGCAATTTAGTCGAAACTGGCGATGAGAAAAATTTGCGGTCGCAGGAGCGTTGAGCGCGCGTGCGCGACTAGTTGCCGCGATCGCCGAGCGGGATACATAAGCCCCGCAGTCGACACCGTCGTTTATACGATTAGCCCGCGTCAAGGCGGCCCGCGGTGCCCCCGCTCACCCCACTTGTCAAAATAACTAATTGATTTACACCCCAAACACGCAACCCGCGAGCGATGCCTATAAAGTTCTTTATAACGTAATTTCGGCCAACTTTCAACAACTTCGGCGGCGCGTATGAACTTTAAGTGATGTGCGCTGGTAGGTGAGTTTTAGTTACTTAGATGTTTATTGTAAATTGTTCGGAGTAATCTGTCATGGTAAAGTGACAAGAGAATGAATGATCGTAAATATTGCTCGGCTCTTTGTGGTCGAAGGTTTGCGCTGAATCAGCGTGACAGGAGCGGGCCTAATGGATTCTGCTCATACACAGCGTAAATAAAATATGAGTTTTTGCGCCAAAAGTTGGCGGTTCCACGAACACATAGAGAATAGTATTCTCTTCTGAGAATGCAGATGACGGTTGTGATTAATTTCGTAAGTATATTTTAGAGCGTGAATTATTACGTACAGAGCTTTGCACGTTGTAATTTTATGCCGATACTTTTAGGACGTTACGCAGGTACGTTACGGACGTTCGTACGTACGAAGGAAACTTGAAACATAATAATATTAACAAACTTTTTTAGTAAATATGCACTTATTTATGTGAATTAATTATGACACAATTTAAAACCAAAATGTTTTTAATTAAGTCTTTAACTATGCGCATATTGAGATAAACTAAGTGTTATGAAAACCGAATATGGAATTATTAACAGGTTTTTAATGCTCAACAGCATGTTTGAAAAAAAAATACAACGTTTACTAATCTTGGATTTCCTACAATTGAATAATACCGTCCCTAATTTCCATTCATATTTCGTTTAACAATATTTTATCGGTCATCCACCCCGATCTTAATCTCCACAAAGTCGTAACAAAATTTATTTACCTACCTAACCAAATTTATTTTCCAAATTATTCTTGCTTATTTTTTTTTACCGACTTCATAACTTTGTGCGTAGTATATAGTTATTATTTGGTCATAAACTCACCGATTTAAAAACTTTTTCATTAAATTTTAATCAAAGTTCACCTTTTTATTTCGTGACAGTCTATTTACTTAGCTTAAGTAACCACTCTTTTAAAGTAGAGAAATCTAATCTATTCTGGCTGTATAACATAAATTATAATATTCTATAGAGTCAAATACTCTTATTTTTTAGATTACTAACCTACTTTATTAGTTTCTAATGACAGAAAGGTTACGAGATTTCCTAGACGTATGTACGCGTACATCTCCAGCCTATAAAAATCGAAAATTCTACTTGACTTGTTTCTTTTGAGCGTTGAATGTCCGTGAGATACTCCTGCTTTGAAATGCAAGAGAAGACGGGAGCATTAAAGTGGTGCTGATTGGACTTTATTTCGGTTCAATTGGTCAATTTTGTATGAAATTGGAGTAGGAAATGTACATACAGTCAACCTGATGGTTGGTCCCATACATAATCAACCGCAAATAGGATTATGATTCTAACTCAGATCGACCACGGCTAGATTATTACCCTTGAGGACAAAATTGGAACGCCGTATATAGTACCTACTATAGACCGTGTACAGGTATATATCGGTAGATACCCTATATTCTTACTGCGTCGTCCAAATAGAAGAAGGCAGTGCTTAAGATTGGTTTTAGAAATGAAATAGATATCCAGGGTTTTCCGCCGCAAGCGACTATAGAAGGGTTCTGCTATTTTTATTCCGATGAGCATAAGTTATTTTTCTTACAAGATGTCTTTATCCGCTGTAATGAATAAATAACTCGGGTAATATATTAGACTCGTACATAAGTGGGGTTCTGTCAACGTTATTCAACGGTCGTTAAGAGTGACCTACCGCCTTACTCAGATACTCACCGGACATGGCTGTTTCGGTGAGTATCAGGATATAGAGGAAAGAGACGGCCCAGACGGCGCACAGCACGCGCTGCAGTACTGCCTAGTGTGGGAGCCGCAGCGGCGGATCCTCGTCGAATAAGTGGGACCGAATCTCTCTCCGTCAGCCATCGTCGGGGCGATGGTTCAGCGCAGCGAAGCCTTGGACGGCATTATCACCTTCCGCGGCGTAGTCATATCCGCAAAGGAAGACGCCGAACGAGCAAGGGAGCGCGCTGAACCCGCTCGGAGGAGGAGTCGCCGCGGGCGTATGTAAAGGCCCCCGGCGCTGTGTCGCTATAGTTTCAGGACCAGAATATGGCTACAGTATCCCTTGCCTGTCGTAAGAAGCGACTAAAAGGGGGCTTCCGGGGTTGTGGGCGGCAAAAGTGGGAGCTCGAACCACCCGGCCAGCGGCCCCGAAAACGACGGCGGTAGGTCGCTCCCATGGCACCGGGTACCTTTTGAAGGTTTCCCCCTCGTAAACAAAAAAAAGGTGCCTACCTACATTGGTTCCCGGTACTTGATACCTTGAAACTCATTTCCACCTAACTTGGCTCCTTGTTTATTCGACAGCGCTAAAAGGAAGGTAATGTTTTTTATCTATATTTATGGAATCTCTGCCGAAAAAATATGAGAAAATAATGAAACGTAAAATAAAAACAAAGCGGCATACAAAATAAAGAAACATTTTTACATTGCTTTCATCAAACAGATTATCATATCTTCCACATAAAATGTCTTCATTCGCAGGATAATGAACAAAACCCGGATAAGATACGGACCTCATACATAAGCGGGTTGTATCCAGGTTATTTATTGAGGCATCCTCGAATAAAGCTAAGCAAAATTGCCTCGTATTCGTGTGGTCCAGAAATTATCTTCTTTTATCATGCTGTTGTTTTTTGGATGCAAGAGGAAAATAATAGGTTTATGACTTATTTGTAATCAAAATGGAAGTCTTTTGTTCTAAAATAATTGTCATGTGTGATACTTTGTCACGATATAGAAACATACATACCGTTTGAAATTGTTTGTCCGTACGAATTTGATGATATTTAACTCAAAATTGTGTGGAGGTATATATTATACTACTTTTAGGTTTAAAGAAATTTATTTCTCATAAAAACATGTAGTTTACTTATAATGAGATACTATTTAGAGAGAGATATTATTTACATTACTTGCGTGTTTAAATATTTCTTAAGTTCAAATTTATACATGGTTAGAGTTTTGCATTCTTTTATGTAATTTGGTAACTTGTTATACAACTGTACTCCTTCAAACAAGACGGATTTCTTTCCATACGACGTTCTCACTTTAGGTAGTTGGACTTTATATTGGTTCCTTAATTTGTGACTCGTAACTTTTCTATTTAATTGTATATTTGATTTTATTGAGCTATTGATTATATTTCTAATAAATATGCAAGTAAAGTATATGTACAGGTTTCGGATATTTAATAAATGTGTTTTTTTTATATAATTGTAATGTTGGAGTAAGATATGGGTAATGAAATAGTACTTTAATAATTTTATTTTGAGTTCTTTGTAGTTTATTTAAGTTCGTTTTTGCGGCCGAGCCCCATTTTTATATCGAAATATTAAGGTATCCTGCTTAAGATTAAAAACTTTAGACGAGAAATAATAAATATTTTCCTCTTAATACAGCAGTAAATAAAGCCACGAGATGTGAACTCCGGTCTCCCATGGGTAGAGGAGTTCGAATTCTAGGAACCGCTGTTTCAAACTTATGTATGCTTTCTAAAATAATTTGTAATATTAAAAATAGAAATTTAAAATAATAAATAAGTAATATATGAAACCCATTACAATTCATTTGACCAGTCACCGAGATGGTCATAAACTTAGAGCTAGCAGTGGGAAAGTAATGAGTTGACGAAAAATAATAATGTATGATGATGAAATACTGATGAATAATGACGATAAATGAACGCAATCGTTACTATACAGTAACTTGTAGTCTCTCGAAAAATCTCTCTCTAGAATCCCAATTAATTTGGTAAGACTCCTACGACTAGACGTGGTCGTAGAATATAAATAGTTTTCGGCGTCTAGACGTCCTTCATGTTTTTAGTCTTACATTACGAGCAGGCTCTATATAATAAATCTGGGTCAAATTAGGCCAGAGCTCTCTATGAGTATTGTACCAGATTTGAAAATAAATACCTGTGTAGATACCACCTGAAACTGTATGTAGGTGGATTCTTATTTTTTAAATGCGGTTTCACCATTATGCTTAAGTCTAGGAATACATTTACTATGATATTAATTTACAATGTTCTTGTTTCAATGGATGGTAGAGATTTTAATATAATGTGTACTGACTTAGTCTGCAGAGACAGCGATCTGTCAATTTATGTCAGTTAGATTTCTTGTCCTATCTGCGCAGGATTAAGTGGATGTGATTGTTATTTGCCTTCCATTTTTACTTTTAAAGACAAGGAATTTTCACCTTTTGTTTGTTTGTCTGCATGGTCAAATTGTCGCTTTATACTATTCCTTTGAACTTTCGAATACTAATGAATGTCTGTAATCTACATTTTTCATTCATTATTCATTCATTTCTTATTTTATTCCAATGAGACATTAAAATGGAATATCCACAACGTCATTTTCTCTTTCGCTTTTATGGTTACTATGAATTTACGAACTATCAACATTTCGTGCAAAATACTAAATTATAATAACCTGATCCAATCTTAGAACATAATTAAATTTTAGACATCCAAACCGAATGGATCGTTTTTGTTTGGCTGTCCTTAATGTTTCGGGCTCATCGCTTAGCGAAACAGACCCTAAATAAATATAGGACAAATTGGGACGTTGCTCTGTACAGTGCCCTATATAAAAGTGTCGCATCTTAATTAAATGTTCGGGCCATTGTCGCGAATCCTTCCATTACACTAATTAGATTACACTTGCTAATTATCACGCACTCATTTCCGTGCACTTGATTAATTCTTTAGTTTATTGATTATGGTTTTTTTTATTAACTTAGCAAGATTATCAAATTGAAACTGCATTTCTAGAAACCTCGTTATCAATTTATTTAGATCTCTCTTCTGGGCACTGGTTTTTCCAGAGGATGAGATGGGTTTAAGACATTTAGTAATGTTTCCAAAGTTGAGTACACTATTATTACACAGTTATTTATCAGACTTGAAAACCTGTGGATGGTTTCCTTCAAGAAACTACGAGAAATCTGTTAGGATCTGAGTCAATGACCGCGGCTATGAGGATTAATTTACACAATAGGACTGTTTGAAATATAATTAATTGTAAATGTAATGCAACTTAAAACACAAATAGTACCACAATAACCAATGCCAAACATTTTATAACACATCAAAAACACGCGTTTATTGTTTTATTCGTAAATTTGTAAATAACCAAATAATTTAAATGCAAATATTTGGAACTTGTTCAATGAGTCAATGTTTATCATTGTACATTTTGCGAAAAACTCAATCAAGCCTACCGACAGGGTATTTGTAAGAGTATATTTTGTAAAACGATATGCCTGTAACAGGCATTTTATATGAAATCGGATGAATTTACTGTACATTATTTATTTAATTTTAGGTTATTGTACCATCTCGAGCGAGTGAATGATGAACTATTTTTTGTAAATACCTATAATGTTTATAGTAGATGTAGGGACTAAACGTTTTCCAATTTATATTTAAAATTATATTTTCAATTTCATATTCTATTAAAAGCCATAGAAGTAAATGTTTCGACTTAGTTATTTGAGCCTCATAGGCTTAGAAGTACCATTGTGCCGGATCTCAGATAACCTTTGGTTTGCTTAAGCCGCCTCTAAATGTCTATTGGCGATTGATATTTCAATATTTACAAAATAATATATATTTTTTGAAACCCACGTAATAATTGTCACGTTATTACGAACATATACCTAGCGTTATCTGAAAGTTAAAACATTGCTTTAATGTAACCTGAGTAATATGAATGATCGGGCTGAAAATACGTTCTTGTATTTTTATCGGCATAGATTTAACATACATTTTCTACGTTTATAAAAAACAGCCTAGGATATCATAACTGCGTCCTGCGCAGAAATTGATCAAATTTGATTTTGCCTGTAGTGTTTAATTAAAATTTTATTTCCTCGCATAGCTCGCAACTTGTTACTAGACAGCGATGAAACAATTACATTACCCTTTATGAAATGTCGGTCTAATTTTCAGCCGCGTATAAAACCTCATAACGTAAATTACAGCTTTGTCTCTGCGTCAAAAATTGTAATAATATTTTAAATAAAAATGTAAGTTAAAAGCACGTATGTTCGTTTAATTAAATATATTTTGTGAGTGCATTAATTACTTAAGATAATGTAAGATAAAATACTATTTATTGTACACTTACAGTTGAAATTTAACAATAAACAATATAAATAACAGGTCAAGCAGTATGCAATAGGCGGTCTTATCGCTAAGTAGATCTCCTCCAGACAACCTATGCAAGAAAAAGAAAAGAGAGACAAGCGAAGAAAGAAGGATAGTGTGCGTGAAGTTAGAGAAGGAATAGGTTATAAAGGATAAGATACATTTAGTATTAGTGTTATAGCAACAGAAATAGAGAAAAAAAAACACAAACAACAGAATGACACGGTACATATGAAAAAGACGAAAACGAGACGGAAAATCATTATTTCGAGTAACAACATTCAGTTTTTAAATGAATCAAGCGATTCAGCACGGCGTATGGACATGGGTAACTTGTTCCATAACCTAACAGCAACTGAAGAGAAAGAGATTTGTATAAGGACGAAGAATGAGAGGGAGTTTGGTTTACATTTATAAGAAAATTTTATTTCTCTTATAATAATAGTTTTTACTTATTTGAAACCAATTGTATATATGTACCAATATACCAATGGACATACTATATACCAAGTTATATAGGTTGCCATTGACCATTAGTTTTCAGACTTTGAATTTTATAAGCGAAACTACCGTCGCAACAATGTTGAGCATTATTATTCTCCATGTAAAATTCACCACGTACCTTATGAAGTTATGAATACGTAAAGATGTATTATAGACAACTCACTTTTTCACGAAAATCGTTCCGCGATAATAAAAGACTTGTTAAAAACTATTATACTTTAACCTTTAATTAGGCGCGCCAAAAAATTTACGTTATTAGTCGCGCGGGGTCGATAGTTACCCCAATATGTTTGAGGTTAAACAAAACACATTTTAAGTATTTATTAACATTATTGATTTTTAATTTATTACTAAACTATTTATCGTTAAAAAATTTAGCAAAAAATATTTGAAATATTCGAACAGTAAATTAAAATAAAATGTTTTTTTCGTGAGTATAAGTTTAGTTGAAAATCGTAATATTGATCTTCATGTGGTCATCACATATAAATTTGGCATATTTATGTCACTTGAAAGTTGTTTTATATTATTTTAGCGTAGATAGATATAGTACCTTCCACATTTCATAACTTTTTAGCATCTGCTAGATGTAGAAGGATCAGATACACGACTTTTCAAAAACATAGATGGAGTTTCCAATCCCGGTCATCCATGTTCTTTACCGGTTTTGTTGTTAGACATAATATAAAATATCTTCTAAGTATTTGTGGCGCTTGTATTGTGCCAAACGTCGCAGAAAGATATAATACAATGCAATATAAAGGTGGTGGGACCCTTCATGATTCGACTTCGCAGGCATAGCCGCCACTCCTTTTGCTACTTACTAAAACACTGTTCACGCCAATGTTTTCTGGTCTGAAGAGTGATGTAAGGAAGATACACTTACACGAGGTATTCCAACTTAGTCCTTAGGTTTGGAAAAATACCTAAGGCCGAACTCAGGTAGAACACCTATCCAATCTGCTTTGATTACCAATGTCCATGGGCGACCGCGGCCAGATATCATCAGGTGGATATCTCTATACTTGTTTTCTACTTCTATATTATATAATAATATAATAATAAATATTTATAAAGCTCATACATATTAAAAAAAACGAAAATCATAACATCCATATGCTTGCCAAAAATATGTAATTAACTATAAAAGTTAAAAAATAATAATGATAAAAATGTATAAACATAACAATATACAGTTGCGTATATTTAAAATAAACAAAATAAATGAAAGAAATACATGAATTTAATAATTTTCATTTATATGCCTAACTAAATTTGAGCTACGTTGATAGTCGCGCGGGGTCGCAGCGACTCCAAGTATTAATTTACAGCAAATCTAATCACTTCTGCTGCATGAGAATCACTGAGGCGAGAGGGACTAAGGAGTCTGGAAGCTACCAGAAATTTCAACTTGCTAGCATAAAAAATCAAAAAGTTATCTAGCAAAGTGAAAATCACTTGGGGTCGCGCAGACCCCGCGCGCCTAATTAAAGGTTAATAAACACCTTTGCAAACACCGGCAGGCGGTGTTCACTCTGTTAATCTGTCAGTCCATTGCGCTATTTAAATTTAAACTGGCAATACAAAAAAAAATCCAATTCAAAAACATTTCTTAAACTGATCACGTTATCAAATAGCATTGAAATTCACATTTCGAAGAGATCGCGCATTTCGATGTTGAATATTTCTTAAATTGGATTTGGGTTCACGTACCCAAATATAAGGTATTTCTGCAATTCTGTTTACGAGTACTGATCGGGCGAAAATATCTAACGATATAAAGTATAATTATTAATATAATTTTGTATTTTTTATTAATCTCTCAGGTATGCTGGTTTCCTTAGGATGTTTTCCTTCACCGTTTAGGCAAGTGATAATTAATTTCTAATACGCACATAACTTTGAAAAATCAGAGATGTGTGCCTGGGATTTGAACCTCAGACCTCACGATCGAGAGGCCGAGTTTCTTAACCACTAGGCAATCACTGCCTTCTGTGTATGCGTGGGTTAATTGTGGAGGACTGGTTTATTTTCTGCCGAATTTTCGTGCAAAGCTTTAGTAATTTACAGAAAATAACATATTATTATTATTAAGTAGACTCACTTTTTCTTAAAATAAAAATAAATATGAGATAAAAAAAACACGCTTCTATTGCTAATCGAACTAAGAACTAGAAAGTATTTTTTAATGACAAAGAGTTTCGATTACAGTAGTAGAAGATCGAACAATCAATCATACTTGAATTGAGTCAGAATTTCCTCAGAATAAAATGAAAATAAAAATTAAGTTATTAACAGAACAATTCAATTCGGAGATAAAACCATGGGGTGCTTGATATTTTAAATACCATCATAATAATAAATAAACCTTTCTATTGGCAACTGTATATGAGAAGATAGTTATGAACCACAGTAAAATGTACCCCACGCTTTATTAATGCTGGCGGTACTGTCAAGGATAATGGGAAACTGTTAACAAATTATTGCATTGTCATCTGTCATTGATACGTGTGCAAAGTTTAAAATTTATCAAGATTCTGGAAACGAGTGAAAGTTGAGCTCAAAGATTCCGTTACAAACATACATACATATATAGATACAACCCATGGTAATAAAAGCGTGTCAATAAAGGTAGGTGTTACACAAAAATCGTATTTTCTAGGCCAACGGTTAGTCTAACATGAAGCGATTGCTTAAATTCAATGTTTTCATTGTGATTATTCGTAAAATAAATCTTACTCATTAGGATACGACACTTTTTAAATATTCTCCCCTGAACTTTATCTTATCATTTCGTTTAAATTACTGTTCCCTCCAATTTCCTTTGAATAAGTGATTTGGATATCATTTGTGACGTAGATTTATAGACATCGTTGCAGAATTCCTTTGTCGCGACTAAAAGATCATTGAGGGTGAATGGCCTGCTTGACTATTGGGACCATAAATTTGTGTTTAAATAAATCTACAGACATGTCGTTCTAATGTTATTACCACTACTCCTCGTGATTTGGTAGACTTTACATAAAGTTTAGAGAACTTTTTTGTAAGATTTAGGAATGTAGGTTTCCTTACAATGTTTTCCTTCACGATAATGAACTCGATTTAAGTAACCATATGTAGATAGTTCATGTCCTTGCCAAAATAAAGTAAGGTTAGTCAAAGAATAAAAAAGTTTGGTAACAAAGTCCGGACGTCTAAGAAAGAAGTCGTAACTCTTTCACTCACAAAAGGAAAGAATGAGGTTAATATCGCGTGTTTAGTCGCTTTTGTCCACATTGTCTGGTTGGCGCATTGGCTGACCATAGAACCAGTTTTAGTGTACAGGTGACAAAGATTTACTATTGCTTCTATTAAAGTAAAAATCTGGAAGCTTGGTTTACGATAAGAATTCATCTTACAAATGAGCTCAAAGAGAATGCAGCTCTAGTTTCACTTACCTCAGAATAAGGGAATAAGGGAATTTGCAGGAGACAGCGAGAACAACGCAGCAAATATCACCAAAAGGAAGCAACTTCCTAATTACAACAAGTAATTACGGTAGGTTTAACTGAGTATTCAACATAAAATATTGCGTACCGACGTCAAAGTTGTGTGACTTGGAGTGCAAATCTATACAGACTTTACAATCAGTTGACCTCATTCCACTTTACTTTTAATTCCTCAACAAACAAAGCTTTCGCTTTGCATGCCTTCAGGTCCTAGTACACTTTGTAAATCCTTAATTGTACTAGCTCCCGAACAGAAATGGAATACGAATAGTACGTCGAGATCTATTGTGTCCAGCGGAGATTGAATAACCGCCAGTTGCGATCATCGCGCGAACAACTGACAATGGACTTCAATTGCTCCAAGCGACACAATGTTTGAGAGTTCCGCTTTTCAACTACCTATATATTGTTGGTAACTTGTTCGTGATTTCGTTTACAGTTGTTGATATTTTCCTAAATAATAAACGTAGCAAATAAGTTTAAGAGCAATGTTGCATGAAGGACTGTACATTATAATATTCGTACACAAACCAACTAGTGCCATCTTCTTTGCCTTTTTTATTATGAGAAATCTCTTGTCTCGTCTTCCTTGCTTGCTCCCTTTATGTCAAAGTCTTGTGCTAAGGTATTTTACCAGAATTGAGATATTAACGAGTTAACGCCATTGTATAAGATTGCATACTAGCGTATAAGCTACCATTTAAAAACACTGTCTAACATAGACAAAATAAACCATAACTCATATACACAGTACGAGTATACTAGCTACACCTCAGATATTCATTGTACTCCTGGCAATTTTGGAAAAGCATAACAAAACACGAAGACGTGTTGAAACGTACGTTCTGATAGCTTGTTTAACATACGCCTCGAAAAGCCGCCCTTCCTTTGTCGGTAAAACCGGAACTTTGTGGAAAAAGGAAAGATCTTGCGTCATCGCCGCGTGGGTTAATGAGTTGCATGTGTCTGGTGTTTCAGTCTTTTTGTCTTTTACATATGTCTGTTGAAACATAGTCTTTGTTTCAGGTGACAGATATGTAACGCAACGAATGAGATTAGTCACTACAATCAGCTACTACTCAACATTGTTTTACTTGGAGAGTTCTTAGGACTAAACTACTTGACTTATTTCTGCTGCTACAACATATAATATATATTAAAGTATAGTAGTAGTACGCTGCTTAAAACAAAGTTAAGTGTGGCAATAGTGTAAAAACAGGCGGATAATACCTTTCAAATTTAGCTCATTTAATATTATTTACCATTTAAACGATGTCTTCTAGATGGATATCCTATACCAAGTTACACACACGTTGTGTTCTACACACACAAAAAATATATATTTTTCAGAACATTTTTGTCTACATACAAAACAATATCAGTAGGTAAAGAAAAAATGTTTACTCCGTAATAGTCAACAGCTGACGTTTCTATTCCCAATGTAACGCCTACGCAAAATAAACAAATCCCGAAGCAAGGGTGATCTTGACCGCAACATACAGATTTCTCGTAAATAAAAGCGTGGAAATTCGCAACTCAGTTCCACCCACAGCAGTTTCAAAACCTTTGTTAATGATTCTCTGAAGTTCGTTTCCAACAAGGCTTTCTACTTTAAAAGCTTTATGAGAAAGCGAAATTATTTATAGCTTTATTTCTAATTTACATTTATCATTTATTTGTCTTGTTTACCCGTCACAGTTCAAAGATTTGTATCAAGTAATTGTTGTTGAAATTAAGTACATACTGAAATGTTTTCACATGTTACTCATTTTTGTGTCCGATTTTTCTAAAGGAAGAATAAATTAACTATTCGTGGCATGTTACTGTTACATTTTGACTGAAAATACTTATATTTTGTGTGTGTAAATAGGTTAGTTATCTATTACGTATTTACCTAAATACAAAACAGTTAAGATATTTTCTCTTTAATTTGTGATTTTATTTCGTAATTTTTGTTTCAGTTTAACAGCTATTGACGATCTTTTGTGTTATCTTTAAAAAAGGTAAAAATAGAAAATGTATGACTAGAATCTATTGGTCTAAATAGACAAACGAAACGTTTTTATTAATTTATAAACTGGTGAAGGGAAATTCGAACTTGCGTGGGCTACGTGCTCTTTCGTTTATTACTGGAATATAAGGTTTCACTGAAAAAAGGTGACTGCTATGTTACATTTTGGTAAATAGGGTATTGTCTTACGGTCTTTGGAAACAACGAATATGTGAATGACCACCGATGACAAATATAAAATGGATCTTATTTCGGTCGTAGAACGTTATTGATGGTGCGTGGGATGAAGCGATAATAAAGAGAGATTGTACGCCATTTCCGATACATAAAAGGTTTCGTCTAATCGAAATATCCATCGATCAATTGAGTGTCTAGTCTCTTTGATGAAATGTGGGCCGAACCCTTGATATAAATTGGTAATTAATTTATTAATAATTTATGAAGATAGACAACATTTGTATATATAAGTTTTCAATATCAATTTAGAGTATAGATCAAGCATCCATCGCATCATAATATCACATAAATTACATTGCCGGGTAATCTCATTATTGTTAAATGCTTAAGAATATTTTTTTACTGAATTTTTTATCCAAGAGCTAACAAAATAAATAATCTGCCTACTTAGTTTCCTTAAGGTTATTGAAGATAAAAGGTAGGATATTATGCTATGTAACTCAAAAAACGCTCAGTTAAGTTGTTAATGCAAGATCCGAGGGTAAGGAAAAAATAATCCCTTCCCGAGAGACAGATACATCATGTTATATTTTCGGTGTAATTTCCTTTGATGTTCGGCACGAGATACTGTACTTAAGAGAAACGAATATTCATTATAAATAAATGTTATCTTAATCCCGAAGTGGGTTAGCCTTCTAAATACTATCACTTGTTTTTTTATAACATGGAAGTAGCAGGCGAGCATGAAGTCCACCTCATGATAAGTGGCTACTGCCGCCTGTGAACATGTGTAATCAATAACTGATAAGTTTCACTGTAGGACACTGGAGACTAAATTGGAATGCTCCAAAAAATATGTCTCCCTTATCGCCACCCATCAAAACAGACCTCAGCAACGTTAACGCTGCTGTTATTAAGCAGGAACAGCTGTAGCGGTGATGACCCCAGAGTCTAAACACAGATTCTACCTTTAAAATTCTATTTCGTTTATAAGCAAAAATGTAGAAAATAAGTTATTATAGTGTTGGTATCTAATAAATTCACTTTCTTACTTAGGATACTATCGGAGGCCAATATGAGCGAATCCAATCTTTATAATTGTGTTACGTTGAAGGTATTAACTGAGGGGTGTAATTAGCCTGATTAGATACGTTAGCCGTCCAGCTTAGTTCTTAGAAGTAGCTAGGATGTAATGATTTAATGAACTTGTTGATAGCGTTTTCTTTATACAGTATTTTTATTGTTTTTAATTTAGTAACTCTTTAGATCTGTTTTAAGAAAATGCATTTTTATAAAAAAAATCGTGTAAATCCAATCAATTCTATTTTATTTCACTGGTAACATGGTAATCTCAAGAAGATCTGTTTAAGCATAATTCCCTGTATCGAAGCCTCCCCAGAATTGAGACGACAAGTGACAAGTGGGCGTAACTTTCGCGGAAAAAACAGCATTTCGTTTCTCGAATTTCCGAACTTGCCGAGTTGACAGGATTCGCTTTAGCTGTTTTGTGATCGATAAAAAACACGGCACCTACAAGATTTTCGTTCGCGGAACATGTGATAAGAAACTTGATTTACGATATCAGGTTCGATTTAAGCATGAACATGTCGAGTTTTTAAAGGAATTTCGTGTCAATTTCCGTAAGTCATTTAAATACACAATATATTTTTTAAATAATTTTGTAATAGTAAGCGTGTACCTACTGTTCCACTGCTGAGCATCTGTCTCCTCTAAAAAAGAGTTTTATCATAAACTGCTGCCCCGGCCAAGTGCAAATTGATATACTTCACACAAATATTCGAAGGTGGTAGAACCTATTGTGGTTCGACTCCGGCGGCACCACCGCCCCACCTATTTCTGCCTAATAACAGCAGTGATAGGCGTTGCTGTGTTCCGTTTTGAAGGGTGTGGTAAGGGAGATATACTTTTCCGAGGTATTCCAGCTAAGTCCTCAGGGGTAGAGGTGCATCTGTGGCAGACCTCAGGTAGGAATATCTAATCCTATCTGGGGATAATTACAGATGTGCATGGGTGGCAGTAGCCACTTACCATCAGGTGGACTGCATGGTTGTCTGCTACTCCTATATTACAAAAAAAAATGTGAGCCGTCATGGGACGCCTGGCAGATGTGAAACATCGACATTATTTTGTAAAAGTAATATGCAGAAAAGAACATATTGTGATAGGAACTAAATATGTCATAATGATAAAATAAAATATTACGATTTTTTTCCAGATAACGATGACTATTTATTGAATAAACATTTATTTTCATTAAATACAAAAAATTACGAATTTATTTCAAATCGTGACTACATACTTAATTCGTTTAATCAGTGACTTCGGTAATAGTTATTGCGCATGGCGACGCGTCGCCACACCGTACACACTACTGCATATAGACTGTATATATATACCATCGTATAGCGTGGCGTCGCCACGCCAGAAATCGGTTTTACGTGCGGCTAAAGATGTTTCACATCAAAAATATGTTATTAAAATATACAGAAAAATTTAAATTGGCTCCAATATATTAGTAAACTCAAGAATCTTAGCTAGTTATTTCAATATATTACTAAAATCGTAAATTATAAGTATCAATAATGAATGTTTCACAATAAATGCCACTATGATTAGAAAAATTAATTAATTTTTTAATGTTCATATTTATAACAAATAAGAAAAAACTTTCGTGCGCTGCACGCCATCAGCTGATTTTGAAATACAATTCTGTAATAAATTTATTCTCTGAGAAGAATGAAATTAAAATTAATTAATAATTTAAAAACATTGTATGCAATGAAATTTATGTGAATTTTAATCTACCAAGATAGTAGATTTTACATTTGCTGGCGCTCAAAACACACCAAATATACGCGTGCTTAATGCACAGATAAATGCATACTTTAATTATAAAAAAATAATTAACTTACTGATGACTTGATGGTGTGTCATAGTGTGATTTTGCTTTCTTTGCAGGAGGCTGATCACTTTCACTCTCTAAATTATCACGGTCAGACATTTTATTATTAGAAAAATAATTTGTTTTCAAGCATTGATCTATAACCTGAAGTTACGCCGCAAGCGAGCAAAACTTGAAACATACAAAATACGTCAAGTGGTGTAAAACGAGTTAAAACGACTCCAGTCGCTCTCGCGCGGCGTAGTAATACACACTAATGTCACTGAACACGTTAAACGTCATTATTTTGAATTTTAAGCCTCAAAATGCCTTCTTGTGCAATGCGTAAATGCAAAAATTATGCTCGAAAAAGAAACAAGCTTCATGGAATCACCTATCACACGTAAATAAAGAGAAATTATTAAATTTTGTTTATTTTTCGTGTTCGATCCGCCATGATTACGTGAGTAACCAGAAAGAGACAAAGTATGTTTTTGTCAATGAAAGTGATAAAGACGCAAAATGCATGGTCATAGATTAACAGAACAGAAGTGACATTTTATTGAAGCTCACGATGTTCATATGTCGTATGTTATAGTTTAAGATCCCACTGCTTAATTTTTATATTAGTGTGTTTTTAGTCAAAATATAACTTTTTATAGTTTATTTTAATAAAATAAAAGCGATATATGGGAAATTCTGTATCCTAATCTCTAAATTTTCTTCGATACCTGTGGTAAATAATAAAAAATATTACCATAAAATTTATATAGGATAGTATACGGTATTTTAAAATTTCTTTAATTGAATAAATTAACCTAAACATAATTTAATAAACAATCTTTATATAGCCAGAAATTAATCCTCAAAAAGACCACGGTAAGATTCGAATCTTATATATAAAATTAGCATGTCACGATGTTAGTTACTTTACTCCTGCGAAACGGCTTTACTGATTTTCATCAAAATTTATATGCATATTCAGTAAGTCTGAGAATTGGCTACTATCTATTTTTCATATCTCTTAAGTGATAAGGGTTGTTCACCCTTAACATTTTTTTTATTTATATGGCAACACAATGTTTGCTGGGTCAGCTAGTACATAACATTTATAAAATGTACACAACTTTGCAATTAATGGTCGTGTGTAAAATAAAACTGAAAATAATAAACATAAATTAGTAAAGATACTTCGCCGCCTTGAAATTGAATGAAGCCACAAACGGCTTATTAGTAAGTTCTTTTTTTTTAATTCTTGACAAATAAAAACATTTTTAGAGAAAATTTACAAATAAATAACTAATACTGCGTAATTTACATAATAAATAAATAATTATTTCAAATATTTTAGGGACATTTTAGCACGGAGACGTGGCAAAACTTTTTTACGCAACTATTTCGATTCTCAAAACTGGGTACATTTTCTTGTTAGGAGTGAGTAATCTTTATTAATCTATGATAATAAATATAAACAATTTTTAAATCGTATATTTTAAACCAGTCGATACATCTGTATAGATATATTCTTTCAAATTATATATTTATATAATAATAATTTATTTAGTAAAAACTGTACTATAACATTTCTACGTAAACGATGTACTAAAACTATTATCGACAGTTTTGGACATTTTTTACCTTCTGTTCCATTATTTCATTGTCTTTGACAAGCATGCGTATCAATGGGAAAACCACCATACGTCCCGTTTTTAACGGGACAGTCCCTTTTTTCGATGCTTCGTGCCGTTGTCTCCGAAATGAACCGTTGCCATTGTCAATTAAGTAACAGTAAATATTATAATTATGAAAAAAACATGGGGTGCTCCATTTATCAGTTTTCATAAAGCGCCCCACATTTTTTGCACAATTATACTATTTACTTTTCCTTAAATGATTCCTAGATTGAAAATTATTTTCTACTTTTTAGTTAATTTTATCATAAAATCGTGTTTTTTATTATTTTTAACTATATTTTTTCAAGTAAAAAGTATTTGACATAAAAAAATCGATGTCCCGTTTTGACTGAAGTAATCATTGGTCACTATATTCCATTGTCAATATTTACGTTTGCGTTCACTTGAAACGCAAGGTCAAACACTAGTTGTCTTTTTTTATCACATTGTTCTAATAGCTCTGTCCCTTATAGAACATTTGTCTATGTAGTTAAAGGTAAGCGTCGCCACGCCAGAAATCTTTTTTACGTGCGGCTATAGATGTTTCACATCAAAAATAGGACTTTTGTTAAATAACTCTCGGGCGTGTAAGTTTCTTTACGATGTTTTCCTTCGCTGTTATAGCAAATGCTAATATATTTATAAAACGCGCATAAGTTTCAAAAATCAGAGACGCATGACGGGGATTTGATCCTTAGACTCATGAATTGAAAGGCCGATTCATCCACTTTGTTGTCAGTGCAATTTATCAACGCACGTTTTTTTAAACACACGAAAACATTACATCGCCATATTTAAATGGATATCTTTCTTGTTAAAATCTTCTTCATTACTTCAGTTAAATGCGTAGTAACATTATTTTATTTTCCCTTTTAAAATGTTCATTTCATTTTCGTATTTGAATTTTTCCATTACTCCGAAGAGCGTTACGTTAATATTTTTGACACACCGAAATATTGCTATAAATATTTTATTCGAAATCACAGTTATTTTATGATATTTGAAATATAAATGATTATGACAGTTAATTTAATTGAAAGTATTATGATATTCCAGGAAATATTTAATTAAATCCACTCTTTACCGATAACAGTTTATTAATAAATAAAATAATAATAATAATAAACGCTTTCTACACTCACAGCCCCACACTAGGATTCCCTGTGTCGTGGGTGCCATGGACACACACATAGACAAATACACAAACACCCAGACCCAGAAACAGAAATCTAAATTCATCATTTAGATATCTGTCTGGCCAGGAATCGAACCCGGGACCCTTTGCGCGTCAGACCGGTATGGTGGCCGCTCCGCCACGCGGGTCGTCTAAACAACATTGTATATGCCTATTTTAACGCCTCCATGAAGAGTCAAAATATTAAATACCCGGAATCATAGACTCGTTTATAAATTATTAACAGGTATTAATTATTTCCATGATAATATATATCCATAAATAAAAACGAGTGGTTTCTAAAAAAAAAATTCTTTTTAATACCAACAGTAGTTATCGGCATTTTTTGACTATGTTGATATAATTTTATCTATCATTATTTAAGTAACACAGAAATATAATAATATAACATAAGTCCCATCGGAATGTTCGAACGTTCCTCTATACGCAAAATATGTTACATTCGCGTATTTTCAAATATCTAAATGTTCCTTAATTTCCCTAGATCTAGCTCCGCCTTTACGTTGTTATGACAAAGTTTGTACCATAAACGCTGCATGTTGAATTGCTTTGAATAAGAATGAGGCTATTCCGGTCCTGTTGAGTTTTCTTTTTCATTACCGAGAAACTTTAGGGGGAATGAAAAATAATGTAAAACTTCGCATAAGGCATTAGGGATATTGTACGAGGCGCTAAGTTGCCAGAACATTTTGTGAAAAATACAATAAGAGGCTTGTTGCAACACAATCGTTGTTGTTGTTCCGAATAAGCGGAATTAAATAAAAAATATGTCTTAAGTTGCAAATGGGCCTTTTGTCCATCTGATGGTAAGTTATCACTGGCGCCTATGGGAATCTATAACTAACTTCTTATAGAACAGTGTTCTACCAGCAACTAATCACAGACGCGTTGCCACTTCTCAGGATTAGGATAGTCGCTTCGATCGATCGTCGATAGTTGTATGAATGTAGATAGAAAAAATCTCGTATATCTCGCTCGTTCCATATAACTTGTAAAATACGCAAAACTTTTAGATTAAATTTTATATTGAAACAACATACAATTTCTTATGTAGAACGGAAAAACATCGTTACTATGTTCCGACGGTAAATGAAGTAAATTTTCTCGGAAGCGTTCCACATAGCCCGTAATATTTAACAGTAATGACGAACTTTCTTTACCTTGTACTATAAACATCGTTATTAATGTTAATAAACATAGGTCCTAAGGTCGTGCGTCGTGCGTTGTAATGATGTTTATATTAATATGAAGTCGTCAAAGAAATGACAAGGTAAATAATGAGCAACATAAATTAATCATAAGTACTTATTTAAATAAAATAATAAATAGTACTTTTTACAGCTAAGGCAGGTAACACACGAATGACAAAGATTTTATATGAGCGACAGCCCGCGCTGACGATCCTCGCCGAGTGTCGTCAGCAATTGTTGTCCCTTAAACACCTGTTTAAGTAATACAATTTAGCATAAAACGAACTTTACATTATGACGAAGACGCGGTAAGTACTTAGTACTACAAAGCGAATAAGGAAGAAAAATTTTTTTCTAAAATGCGTGAAACACTGAAATAGATTTTTTTAATGTACCACAATATACATTTATTATATATTTCACTTCTCACCTGTTTTCTACAATGTGTGAGCGAGATATATTTAAGTAATTATCGGAATATTTAGTACCAAATTACACAAAAACTTACATTTAGGATACAAACTAACAATACATTCTGTAGAGTCTCGAGGACCATCTAGTCGGATTCTCTCTAAAGTTAGAGACCTACCAAGTCAGTAAATGTGTTAGGTACTACCCTTGAATAGTAAATTGGATCTCGACAGTGCGTACTGCCATCCAAACCGCATTAGCTAAAGTACTGAATCTTAGCGTAGGTATAAAGGGTACTTTGAGTCGAAAAGGCAAAAATATACCTAAAAGTGATTTATATCTCCCACTTTTTTATAAAATAAAACAAGAAACAGTCTTTGCGATCAGACCTAATTATGTAGATTTGGAGGTCGGATATCAATGAGTTTCTTTGCTTATCATACCACATACAAACCAGAACTTAGTTACGCTTGACACTGCCTCTATTTGGTATCAACAGAAAGGTAATAGTCCTCGTCAGTGTTCAGTCTAAATATAGAGAATAATGAGTTTGGAATAGTGAGAATGATTTTGATTTTTTTTTCTATTTGGAGTGATAGTAGTGCTAGTCAGTGCTCAGTCTAAATACAGATAATAATGAGTTCTAGAGAGTTTTTTTTTTCTATTTAAAATAATACGATTAAACTACATAAGTATAATTTCATCCCACGAATCTTTCAGCAAAACATGTCTTACAACATGTACGAGTACAGCGACAAAATAAGCCATTAATGTTCCAATATTTCCCGAGCCACGAAACGATTTCTACTATAGACTCTCTTGTATGTCAATGTATTTTCTCATCCTATTTTGTCTACACATTAAGAGACGAATAAAATTTGTCTGCGTAAATAAAGACACCATCTTATTTTATTGGTAAGATGGAATAAACAGACAAGCCACTTAAGATCAAATGGGTGGGTAATATGTTTTAAATGGGTATTTTTTATGGGAAGTACGTAACAAGTAAGTACAAAAATTTGAAAGATATTAAAACCCTTCGTGGTTCAACTCAGAAGACCGCACCTATTTCTATCTAATAACAATAGTATTTCTCCACCGTGTTCTGATCTGAAGCCTTGTTATGCCAATGAAAGGTGGTCGGGAATTGAATCGACTACCTACTCTATATTGTTACATCGCTCTGATTGGTGTACAGACCACATAATTGCTGGTTATTGAAAATTTATGTTATTTTTGAATAGGTATTTTTATATTTTTGAAATGTTCAGTCTTGCTTTGAGTGGAAATGGCAGATGTTTTTTTTCATGAATTTTGTGATGGGAGTGTAGTATATAAGTGAATAAAGATGTAATATTGTGTATTTTGGAATCCCTTCTGAGCGTTTTAACAATTTACATTAGATCGGCTTTACCGCATTTTGCGTCTAAACATCTCAAATGTATGTATACGGATGACTTTGATCTGTATTTACAAATAACCAACTGACAGTAACATCGCAGAACTTAATGGTAGCATAAAAGTTAGTCTCGTTCGAAGGAACATTGCGCAAACATTTATGATAATTAGGTCGTAACAAACAATGTCGTCTCGGGTGTTGTGTGATGTGAAAATGGTTTCATTTTTGTGTTAAAAATAACAATTTTTTTCCTCACGAATTTCACACATACTTTTTCGGTTTATTCCACTTTGAACAGTCGAGTGCCGTCACCCACATGATTAAAGTGGAAGAGACCTTGTTTTCAAGCTTACTTTAAATGGAATTTTGCGTACATGACAAAGACAATCAACTCAATATTACTAAACTGGAATTAAATTGACATCGAGGTACAATTTTTATTAAAAACTAAACCGATAAAGCATATTTCGTAGTAATTAGGCAATAAATTACTTTTAGACAGCGACTTCTGTATATATCTTTAATCAAATATCACTGAACTGTATATTATGCTTAACGATGCGTATGTCTATAGATTCAAAATAACTGGCATTTTCTATTCTCCTAAATATAGGTACAATAGTGTTAGTACGAATCGATAAATATACTTGGCTGTTCTGTCTGTTTGTATAATATTAATCCTTGTACTGATTTGGAAGTATAAGAATAAGGTTATTTTCATTTTCAAAATATGAAAATAACCTTATTCTTATTCCTATTCCCTTCGTTTTTGGATTTAAGCAGAATAGAGTTCCATATCTACGCTTTTATGCAATTCAAAAACTTCCAAATACAATGGTGGCGTGTAATACATCAAATGATAACAAAACTGGAATAAATATGCACGCAAAGATACCACGTGACACGCATACCATCAAACTCACGCAAGTTGATCATACACACGCAATGTAAGTATGTGTATGTAGTTTTGACTAAATATTCATGAACAGTAGTAACTTTTATTTGGAATCAGAAATCTGAGTCAAAAAATAGAATACAAATCTTACTTGCTTATCCCAAATATAAAATTATTTCTATAGTTGTTTGAAGGTTACCACTGGAGCCCTATTCAATTTTCTAACACAACTTTTCGTATTTTTATGACATTTCATCTTAATAGCTCACGGTAAACCCGTAACTACAGTAATATCTTTACATGCGAGTAAATAGATTTAAGTTACAGATACGTTTATTATTTGTGGAAAAATTCTCGAAGGGAGAAAATCACAAACGACTTTTATAAAACAGATAAGTCTACGGAGGATTTTGTATGTACGAGTAGGTACTTAAAATCTTAATAACGCGTACTGTCACAACCATTTTATTTCTGTTACTGACAAGATGACGTCAACGTTTAGATAATATAATGAGAGAATTTAAAAGCGTCATCGTCATAACAATAACTGTGCCTATAAGTAGGAGATTGCGCGACTATCGTAGCGCATAATGCTAAGGGCTTTAACACAGTCGCGATTTTCCGATGTTTATAGTCAGTACAGAATGTGTAGTGAACTCATCACAAGCCTGTCGCCTCTATGCAACGTGTAGCAGTGTTGAACTTAGTTACGAGAGATCTATACGACTATGCCTGTCTCTGGGGAATAGCCTTTACTCGATTGACCACTGACCGGTAACAGCTTTCTCGGGAATTACTCCGACTAGTATATTACTTAAACTCATTTTAAAAATCGATACCCAAATATCCTTAATGATGCGTAACGGGTAACAAATGACATAATGGAAATAAGAAGGTACTACTTTCCACCAGAGATTTATTTATTTTTTTATTTAGTTTATTGATCTAATTAGAACGGCCGAGGCCACTAACACTAATAAGACATACAGACATCTCACAGAACTCCAAGCATACAGATGCATAGAGATATCTAGTTCAGTTGTGTGTGTTTAGTTAAGCTAAGGGATGTGTGTTGTGGATCTCATTTGCTTCATTTCATTCAACGAATTTTTAGTTAGTAAAAATCAACCCGTCAAATTATTTGATTTGTTATAGTTCGCGCCAAACCGCTAGTCCGCTCTGAAGTTGTTGTGAGCAGGAATAGTGACACAATTTGCTATGTCGACGCGATTCATTTCTATATTCAGTGCGGACTAGCAGTTTTACGTGGACTATACACGTTTTCCATAGCCACCTCGCAAATCTGTGGTTAAAAGACAACCAAGAAGCGTATTTATTCAACGACCACATAACGTGTTCGCTCCTAGCACCGCCGGTTACTTAATATTATGCTCTCGTTAGCAGCCTCCTTGCAATCGGATGTACTCGGTACACTCGTAGAGATCGGTTTCAGAGAGCAAAAACTCAATCATCGAATCCTGATAATAACCTTGCAAATAGTTAGTGATTACGTCCTAAAGATCAACTTTTGGAAGTTTAGGGCTAAAACAAACTGGCGACTAAAAAAACACACACAGTGAATATTTTATATTTAGCTAATATTTTCGAAACAAAGTTTTATGCTAACCACACCCTTCAAACAATAATACATCGACCTTGTATAGTACTCGTATCATTTCACACCTTTCATGTTAAACTATCATATGTTTTACAAATTATGTATATGTAAGTAATATTTTTGCCGGAAATAATGAAAGGTTAGCACACCACACGCTATTAGTTATTGATATAAGTATGATGTATAACAATACGTATATTTTTGCATAATATTATAGACAATTATTACACTCATGAATCTTGCAAAAGCTCGTGAAAGTATCTTCAATTGTGGCTTTATGAGAATAATATGAATCTTGTGAAAGCATCCAAAGCATCTTGTGAAGATATCCAAAGTAGTCTATAAAAAGTCCGTAGGTTGATTCCGTTTGGTATATCTTAGTAATGAGGTATTATGTAAGTGCGGTTAAAGACATTTGTGAATCATCTCTAAAGTAAATATATTTTTTTAAATAAGTATAATGCGCTATGAAATATTGTAAAATTGGGACCTGAATTTTGTAGAAGTTATTAGGACCCGACGCGGTATAAATATATTAATGTATGAAATAATTAAGTATTACCTACCCATAATTTAGTAGCACCCGAAATAGAAAATATAGAGAAGGTTTAAGGAACAAAAGTTTGAGAATCTGCTATAGCGTGAGTTTTTCGCTATTATTATAATTATTTTGTTGAATAAACCTTTCACCGAGTAATATTGAAATGATACGAATCTGAATGAAATGGAACTCATTTGAGTATATTGGTATTTCTGATATCGGTATTGCAATATCATCATAATATCGGTATTCATGTTTATACAGTGTACTTGAACTAAATGTAAGATAGCAACTTCTTGGATATTTTTATCATTACTATTCAATATTCAAACTCTAGACAATATCCAAGATTGATTAAAATTGCTATAAATCGCACTTCATGAAGCTTATTTTGCTATTCGGAGGTGGGCGTAATAAGACTCTTGAAGCCACTTTTAAACGCGATGTCATTGATTAAATGAAATTATATTTAGGCCATAAAGCTCTTTAAGATATTTTTAGTTCCAATTCCAACCTACGAGTATCAACCGACTAACGAAATTCATCAACGAAATGTATTTCTTTTAAATAGTGATATAAATATAATATTGTAGGATTTTTGATGTGAAACATCTATAGCCGCACGTAAAAAAGATTTCTGGCGTGGCGACGCTTACCTTTAACTACATAGACAAATGTTCTATAAGGGACAGAGCTATTAGAACAATGTGATAAAAAAAGACAACTAGTGTTTGACCTTGCGTTTCAAGTGTACGCAAACGTAAATATTGACAATGGAATATAGTGACCAATGATTACTTCAGTCAAAACGGGACATCGAATTTTTTATGTCAAATACTTTTTACTTGAAAAAATATAGTTAAAAATAATAAAAAACACGATTTTATGATAAAATTAACTAAAAAGTAGAAAATAATTTTCAATCTAGGAATCATTTAAGGAAAAGTAAATAGTATAATTGTGCAAAAAATGTGGGGCGCTTTATGAAAACTGATAAATGGAGCACCCCATGTTTTTTTCATAATTATAATATTTACTGTTACTTAATTGACAATGGCAACGGTTCATTTCGGAGACAACGGCACGAAGCATCGAAAAAAGGGACTGTCCCGTTAAAAACGGGACGTATGGTGGTTTTCCCATTGATACGCATGCTTGTCAAAGACAATGAAATAATGGAACAGAAGGTAAAAAATGTCCAAAACTGTCGATAATAGTTTTAGTACATCGTTTACGTAGAAATGTTATAGTACAGTATAACTAAATAAATTATTATTATATAAATATATAATTTGAAAGAATGAATACAGATGTATCGACTGGTTTAAAATATACGATTTAAAAATTGTTTATATTTATTATCATACATTAGTAAAGATTACTCACTCCTAACAAGAAAATGTACCCAGTTTTGAGAATTGAAATAGTTGCGTAAAAAAGTTTTGCCACGTCTCCGTGCTAAAATGTCCCTAAAATATTTGAAATAATTATTTATTTATTATGTAAATTACGCAGTATTAGTTATTTATTTGTAAATTTTCTCTAAAAATGTTTTTATTTGTCAAGAATTAAAAAAAAGAACTTACTAATAAGCCGTTTGTGGCTTCATTCAATTTCAAGGCGGCGAAGTATCTTTACTAATTTATGTTTATTATTTTCAGTTTTATTTTACACACGACCATTAATTGCAAAGTTGTGTACATTTTATAAATGTTATGTACTAGCTGACCCAGCAAACATTGTGTTGCCATATAAATAAAAAAAATGTTAAGGGTGAACAACCCTTATCACTTAAGAGATATGAAAAATAGATAGTAGCCAATTCTCAGACTTACTGAATATGCATATAAATTTTGATGAAAATCAGTAAAGCCGTTTCGCAGGAGTAAAGTAACTAACATCGTGACATGCGAATTTTATATATAAGATTCGAATCTTACCGTGGTCTTTTTGAGGATTAATTTCTGGCTATACAAAGATTGTTTATTAAATTATGTTTAGGTTAATTTATTCAATTAAAGAAATTTTAAAATACCGTATACTACCCTATATAAATTTTATGGTAATTTTTTTTATTATTTACCACAGGTATCGAAGAAAATTTAGAGATTAGGATACAGAATTTCCCATATATCGCTTTTATTTTATTAAAATAAACTATAAAAAGTTATATTTTGACTAAAAACACACTAATATAAAAATTAAGCAGTGGGATCTTAAACTATAACATACGACATATGAACATCGTGAGCTTCAATAAAATGTCACTTCTGTTCTGTTGATCTATGACCATGCATTTTGCGTCTTTATCACTTTCATTGACAAAACATACTTTGTCTCTTTCTGGTTACTCACGTAATCATCGCGGATCGAACACGAAAAATAAACAAAATTTAATAATTTCTCTTTATTTACGTGTGATAGGTGATTCCATGAAGCTTGTTTCTTTTTCGAGCATAATTTTTGCATTTACGCATTGCACAAGAAGGCATTTTGAGGCTTAAAATTCAAAATAATGACGTTTAACGTGTTCAGTGACATTAGTGTGTATTACTACGCCGCGCGAGAGCGACTGGAGTCGTTTTAACTCGTTTTACACCACTTGACGTATTTTGTATGTTTCAAGTTTTGCCCGCTTGCGGCGTAACTTCAGGTTATAGATCAATGCTTGAAAACAAATTATTTTTCTAATAATAAAATGTCTGACCGTGATAATTTAGAGAGTGAAAGTGATCAGCCTCCTGCAAAGAAAGCAAAATCACACTATGACACACCATCAAGTCATCAGTATCTAAGTTAATTATTTTTTTATAATTAAAGTATGCATTTATCTGTGCATTAAGCACGCGTATATTTGGTGTGTTTTGAGCGCCAGCAAATGTAAAATCTACTATCTTGGTAGATTAAAATTCACATAAATTTCATTGCATACAATGTTTTTAAATTATTAATTAATTTTAATTTCATTCTTCTCAGAGAATAAATTTATTAAGACTGACAGAATTGTATTTCAAAATCAGCTGATGGCGTGCAGCGCACGAAAGTTTTTTCTTATTTGTTATAAATATGAACATTAAAAAATTAATTAATTTTTCTAATCATAGTGGCATTTATTGTGAAACATTCATTATTGATACTTATAATTTACGATTTTAGTAATATATTGAAATAACTAGCTAAGATTCTTGAGTTTACTAATATATTGGAGCCAATTTAATTTTTTCTGTATATTTTAATAACATATTTTTGATGTGAAACATCTATAGCCGCACGTAAAACCGATTTCTGGCGTGGCGACGCCACGCTATACGATGGTATATATATACAGTCTATATGCAGTAGTGTGTACGGTGTGGCGACGCGTCGCCATGCGCAATCGACCACTGATTAAACGAATTAAGTAGTCACGATTTGAAATAAATTCGTAAATTTTTGTATTTAATGAAAATAAATGTTTATTCAATAAATAGTCATCGTTATCTGGAAAAAATCGTAATATTTTATTTTATCATTATGACATATTTAGTTCCTATCACAATATGTTCTTTTCTGCATATTACTTTTACAAAATAATGTCGATGTTTCACATCTGCCAGGCGTCCCGTGACGGCTCACATTTTTTTTGTTTACTTCTCGCAACGTTAACATTTTATTCAGTATACTGTGTTAAATGATTTTTACGTAAATAGTTCTTATATTATGATGAAAAGGTTTTCCTGACATCTGTGTACGTAGCCATGTACCTATAAATTGTTTCCTATCCTGTTAAATTTCTTGCATGATATTCTAATTTTCTTCCAACTGGGCTTTTTAAAAAAGGTGCGAAAATAACTTTCATTTGAAGCCGCCGATGCATTAGCGACCCCTCTATTATTGCAAATTTTCATAGACGACGATGCCTACTTTCCATTAGTCCGTCATTAGGGTTAAATATATTAAAATTTCTTCTTATTATTATAACCGTAGAAGTTAACAAAAATACATAATATTGTAATTCCTACATAATTAAAATCTATGATTAACCGGTTCAATCGGAATGACGGAAAAAAATTGTAATTTGATTAATAAAAATGTGCCATGGTATAAGTTCATTACCAATATCACCGATGTTAAGAGTAAATGTGAAACACCGAGTACTAACCCAGTTTTAATGTAGGGCTTACAACAGCCACGTCTATATTTGCATTGCGAGATTTTATTATGTAACATGTATGATACGTTATTTGAGCGCACTTCAATATATTACTCATGATAATTATATTTTTTTTTATGTAATTAATTGAAAAGATTTTTGACATTTTGACTCCATACATCAAATTAATTTTACTTCATTAAAGCGATTATCGCCGCCTGTCGTTACCGAAAATCGACTCTATATTTTACCTACTCTATAACTTACTTCATGTAATTAGGTAGTCCATAGGCTTACTGCACACTACTGCAAAATAAATTTTATTTATTATCAAAATGTCTTCTGAACACCAAGGAATATATATAATATTATATATAAAAAGGGTTACATAGTATGTGAAGCTACAACATATTTACACTTTTAATTAAAATAAATAATGGTTGAGCCAAAGTAATAATCCGATTTCTGTTAATCAAAAATTTACTTTACGTTGAGTACCTATCTAAGCTTCCAATATTTCAATTTGAGTTTGAATATTCCCAATCATTTATCAAATTGGTTTATTAATAGTCAGCTAATAAGAACGGATTAAGGGAGGCCATCTTCATTTAAATTTTGGTTGGAATCGAAAAGTAATTAATTTATATTGATTATGAAAGTGTCTCTGTAGGTGGATTACTTTGAAAACAATGTTAACCTTTTAAGTCATTTATATAAAATAATGTATGTAGGCACATTTTGCATAAATTAAAAAAAAAACTAATATAACATATTTTTGTTATTGAACTGATTTCAATGTAATATAATATTATTCAAATGAAGTATTAGGTAGAGACCGCGTCAAACTGTCAGTCCGCTCTGAATATAAAAACGAGTCGCGTCGCAATAGCAAATTGTAAATATTAGCGGGGCGAAGGCAGCGCGGGACCCTCCTGACATCCGTCCGCTGCCCGCTCTCGCCCGCGGGTACACAGCTGCGTTAGTGTGCCCTTACGTTATGGAGTATAAGCTAACTAAACCTGCGCGCAACAACTACAGAGCGGACTAGAAGTTTTGCGTGGACTATACCTATGGAATCTAAAATTGTAGAACCGTACGTGGCTTCACTCCTGTGACATGACATTTACGCCTGCATATGCTTTATAACAGCGGTATCTCGTGCTGCTGTATGTAAATCACACATACACACATACACGCACATTCTTACTCAGTCTTCATAGGTAGGTTCAATCGTTTGGTGTACTACCGATGTTTATGGGCTACATTGATCATTTGATATCACATCAACTTCTGCCCAGAAGATTGGGCAGAAGCGTGTCCTATGAAGTTATGCATTTGTTTCTGGCACCATCAAGCAATATTTCCGGTAAAAATATCCTTTAGGTTATGACCTAAAGGATATTTATTTTTGTTTATATACCTAGGTACCATTTTAAAACTACTCGTTACTTTCCAAAGTGAATGAATCAGAAAATGAACCGTCTCCAATCCTAACACCAGGATCTAGGTACATAGCTGTTCATCAAATATAGTACGTCTTCACTTCTGTTGGTTTTGATTCAGCGCCAGCGTACATGTTGGTTCAGGAAGGCTTAAGTGCATGATGTATTTCACTAGGCCTTAGAGCTACAGAGAAATAGTGATATTTGTGAAGCGACCACAAAGCGTACGTGTATGACATCGTAGCTAACATTATAAATGCGATTAGAGGGTGTGCTTGTTTTCCTTTATCTCGTAAGTAAGCTGCCATTTGCATAAAGGTAGATTAAAAGACTGGTAAGGTTATTTTACAAAATGGAAAAAAGACGAGAAAATAGGAAACTGAAAATACCGTTCGCTATAGTATGATTTTAATATATAACTTTTAACAAAATAAAAATATTACTTTTTTAACATTATAAATTTGACATAGTTTTACAATAACCTATATAGGTTTTACAATAACATATTTAGTAAAGGTAACATTAGTAAGACTACTTGAAAAATCATCTGTCACAAACAAAAAAGGTGTATCTCTACGTATGTATTTTATAAAAATGTCCCACAAAATAAAATCATATGCACAACCTAGCGCGCCAACCATCATATTAAGCAAACGAAATAACTCACTGAAACTTGTAAACAAAACGGACAAAAAGTACTGTTCATATGGGATGTATGTTTGTCGACTCGCTCCAATTAGTCGCAGCAAACTTCTAGTCAGACAGTGCACGCTATTCCATCCCTAATGTGTGATGTGTTAGGGGACACAATCCTGTTTCTGGCAGGCGATTGTTTACGATTCCCTCTAAACTTCACTCTGTTTCAGTCACAATCGGAGTGACGCCACTGTTATGCTTGGTACGCGATAAAAAGGTAGTGTCTGTATTTCTGTGAATAATGCGTATAATGTGGCATTTATGCGAATTATAGAGATATATCTCTATTCAGTCTGCTTTTAGAACTGACTGTTATACCGAATGTAACTTTCTTAAATAAAATGGATTCATTTAATACATAAAACTTCAACAAAAAATCACCATATAATTTACTTATGTATTTTAATTTTAATGTTTCATGTATATTGTATTGAAAATGTCTAATTAGTCAAACACAAAAGCTGGCAGTTCCAGAAAACTTTGCAATTTACGTAATAAATTCCGTCTTAACTCTGTAAATTGGAGTAAAAAATTTTGTAGGTCAAATGAAAATACGTTTGTTACTTCTAAGAAAAGAAATATTACATTGTAAAATACACTTTAGTTTAGCGTCGGATCAGCGCAACGACTCAGGTCAGGTAAGCACAAATAGAAGTTCGACTACTTGTGACTCTACACGTGTGTTACTACAACCTTTATTCTTATTTATCACAGCTATACTTCGATCACTAATAAGAACTAGATACACAATCAGCGACAAAATAACGGCGCGACGAAAAGAGCACCCAAATAGACATTTGGGTGCACAAACCTGTCAAAGTGATAGCTTATGACAGCTAGCTTATGTTGTAAAAATTTATTGCTTTTGGTAAGCAGTTTTTAACACCTTTAAATAATAGTGATAAGGTTGATTTTGCATTAATTTTAGATTCTGTCGCTTAGAATTTTATAAACACGTTTGACGCCACTTTTGAAGTTCATTTTTGTATGGGATTGTGTATCTAGTTCTTATTTGTGATCGAAGCAGCTATACTAATTAATTATACAGGTCATAAATAAATAAATAAACACACGGTACTGTCTCTAGCGAAAATGTAACAGCAATAATAACAACTCAGACTTACAATGAAGGCCTTAGAAATCAAAGATTATCGTTAAATATTCCTACAAGAAGTGCTTACTTACTTACCGTTGTTATCTACAAGAAGGCCTTCAACCTATTTCATACTTTGATCCACGAAATCAGTATTATTACGATACGGTAGGCTATGCGTGATTAAATCAAGCAAGTTACTAAGCCAACTATTAGCTTAGCATTAGGATTGGAAGGAATAAGAAAAAAATCCCTAATAGACGTATAAGCAGACACGACATCGATCATAATATGAGGTGGAATCCTTTAATGTAGCATTGCTTTTTAGCATAAGTGGAACCCAAAAAACCGACGGATCCGTCATCGACCCGTTAGTATTAAAAATATTTGCTGTAAAATGGGGAGCACTTTACGCTAACGAGTTTAATTTTAATGTCCTTCATAAATATTAAGTTTGTCGATCACGCTATGGAAGTTTGATGCGTTAATGCAACGTCGACTACATACTTCCGGAGGAATTTCTTTGTAAAATTCTCCAACAATAGTGCTGTTATAATGTCGAAATCTGTATCGGTAAATTATCGATTCGGTTTACTAAAAGGGCGATAGTCTAGCGTTGCACTTCCGAGTTTGAAGATGTGACTGTTGCTATTGACAAACGATTATCGATACCCGAATGATTTTGTCTCACGTTATTACCTATTCACGTCCGTATCAATCACTTCAATGTTTTGCTTGTAGATAGATCATAGAAATATCAAACAATTAAGCCTCCTAGAAATTGTCAAATTTCAAAGTCAACAATGGGATCAACGTAATCGAGATTGTAATGTGTCAAGAATTAAATTCACATTGGTGTGTTATCGAATAGCAAGCACTAAAGGAAATAATTGTTTGTCTAAGAAGCAAACTGTGCGAATAATTCTAAAAGCAGAAGAACTAATACAATTGAAATACTATTTATCGAATGTGTTTTTGCTCGACTGTACTGAAACTATCATGAAATTCCATACCTGTTGGCCATCCAATTCATTATTTGGAAGCGCGACAAATCAAATTAACTTTTAATTTGCTGCATAGGAATTCCCCTAGATGGCCTCTGTGACGCATTCCACCGAGAATTATTTAATTTGCCTGGATTTAATATGACCGTTAATATATTACTTGATGCGAATGACCGATAATGACGGATCTCATTATAAAATATACGCACATATTGTCATTTAATTATCGAATTGGGAATCGAAATAATTTATTGTCATGCTACAGTTATGTTACTATGTTTGTTATTATGTTTGTCATAGGTAATTTTCGAACTATTAATCCTTTTTAATTTTAACCTATTTCTGCCTAATGTTATACCTTACCCGAGGCGTTTCAACAAAGTGACGACCCGCGTGGCAGAGCGGTCACCATACCGGTCCGACGCGTAAAGGATTCCGGGTTCGATCCCTGGCCAGACAGATATCTGACTGATGAATTTAGATATCTGTTCTGGGTGTTCATGTATTCGTCTTTGTGTGTGTCCACGGTACTCACGATACAGGAAATCCAAGTGTGGGGTTGTGAGAGTAGAAAGCGTTTAAGTCCTCAGATAGCAACGCATCTGTTGTCAACCTCAGGTAGGATTTTAATCTCATTCGAGGTTGATTACAGATGTCTACGCGCGGCAGTGGCCTCGTATGGTGGTGGACTGCATTTTCGTTCGCTACTTCTATTTTGGATAGGATTTTATTCGTCTCATTGAAGAAATTATCTTTGGACTGTAAGGAAATTGGCTATGAAATGTGTATGTATGTAATATAATATACTTAAGCCTTCAAGATTTTAACTGAATTTTTATGACGTCAACATCAATTACTGGTATATGCGTCACATTTGAACAATAGACAAACATTAATTTGACTTTATTTAAGTAACTCGCATTTTTTTCTTCATAATATTATTTCCACATTACGACTGATGAAATATTTATTTCATAGTTATTTTTCTTATTACTAATTCTGTCTCATTATTCTATTGTGTAAACACAAGTATCCGACAACCTTTACCAATTTCGATGCACGGGACCTTATGGACCAAATTCAATAAATCTCATCAGAATGCTTTGACTATGTCCTTTTATTGCTTAACTGAAAGGGATTCCTAAGGACTGTTCTCAACGAAGAATTGGGAAAATCTTTTGTCTAGACTCCGTTATACGAGTATGTATACCTATCTATAACATTCCCATTTGATCTCAAAGACATCAATACGTTGCGAAACTATTTTTTACTTTCTTTATTAAATAGAAGTAGCGGACGAGCATACAATGCACCGGATGATAAGTGACTACTGCTGGCCTTGAACATCTGTAATCTACACCAAATATAATTAGATAATCCTGCCCGAGGTTGGCTACAGATACGCCGTTAACACTGAGGACCAAGCTGGAACGCCACGGAAAAGTATGTCTCCCCTTCAAACCAGAACAAAGCAGCGTTTAACACTGCTGCCATGAGGCAGAAATAGGTGTAATGGCGTACTTTGAAACGATTGAAAATACATGTGTTTCAGATATAAAATAAAACGTTCATATTAGGTTAACGGTATTTTTTAGTATTCATAAAATATCTTTTTTTTCTAAAATAGAAGTATGACGAGCATGCAGTTCACCTGATGGTAAATGGCTCCTGCCTCCCATGGACATCTGTAATCAACCCCATATAGGATTAGATATTCCTACCTGAGGTCGGCCCCAGATGCGCCGCTACCCCTGAGGACTAAGCTGGAACGCCTCGGAAAAGTATGTCTCCTTTCCACACCCTTCAAAACGGAACACAGCAGCGCTTAACACTTCTGTTATTAGGCAGAAATAGGTGTGGACGTGGTGCCACCGGAGTCGAACCACATATGATTCTACCACCTTCGAAATCCTTAGAATCTTAATATTGCATGTGTAATGAGCGAATTTTATTATATTTTTTTATTAATAAAATATAAAATTAAATATACTTATTTTTTCTTAAAATTATTAAACCTTCTATGTACTGAAGCGTTTGTATTGAGTGTACGTAGAATTATTCGAAATATCTGTATACAATATTGTTTTAATAAAGGGTTTCTTTCCAGGAATTTTGATTCGGCGGTGAGCTGATCACAATGGGAAGGACACACCGTGTCAAATCCCTATTGTGGCTGTCCTTTTTGCACGGATTCCTATTCCTCATAGGTAAGAATACATTTATATAATAACTTCCCTGATACGCAGACCATTATTTTAATATAATAACATTATAATATTAAATGTGTTTGTAGTCCAAGCGAACCGCTTACTATTTACTACTACTTTAATAGTAAGTGGTCACGCTCATGGACATCTGTAACCAACTTCCTATGGAACAAGTTCTGCATGAAGCCGATCCTACATTCCTCGGGGACGAAGATGATAGCCCCATGCGTCAGTCAGCAGGCATGCTACCGAATTGTAGAACTGTCTCACGCTAAAATATGTGTGGCGGATGTACCTCCCCGGTCGAACCATCTGTAAAAAACTAAGATTAAATCTTAATAACAATTAGGATGTTACTATCAAAGTAGTAATTAAACTGTATTGGAGGTCTTATACTTGGATTTAAAACATCCGACTAACTAACCAGTACTTCTTTCCATCATTCCACTCTAAGTTGCGGGAAGAGAAATAAGGAAGGTTGAAGTCAGCCAAAGCATGTTAGTCGCTATGTAACTAATCTTATACTTCAATATTAAAAATACAATTATTGTGCAGTTTCTTACTGGAAGTAAAACCTAACTCTAATATACCTACTAATGAGGGTCACAACTACAAAATTTAAATACGTATTTTTTTTATAATACAGGACTAGCAGACGAGCATACAGTCCACCTGATGGTAAGTGGCTACTGCCACCCTTGGACATCTGTAATCAACCCCAGATAGGATTAGATATTCCCACCTGAGGTCGGCCACACATGCGCCGCTACTCCTGAGGACTAAGCTGGAACGCCTCGGAAAAGTTTGTCTCTCTTACCACACCCTTCAAACCAGAACACAGCAGCGCTTAACACTGTTGTCATTAGGTAGAAATAGGTGTGGCGGTGGTGCCGCCGGAGTCGAACCACAAAGGGTTCTACCACAACCACCACCACGTATGTATAAGATAAACATATTTTTCCCTATAGTTTAATATAACGGAAACAATGTTATACTTCATCATGTTTGAAAATGGAAAGATATTTTATTTTGGTATATGTAATAATTCCCAATAACAGTATTATGATAATATTATCATATTAAAATGTTGATCTTTAGCAAGAGAAAGAGTTATTCAAAATAGTTGCTAATGAAATATTCATTGTGTAGTTAAAATTATTATCTTATTCAAATCAATCGTATTGTACTATCTTTTGTGTAATGTTGGCACAGTTCATCTCAAAAACAATAAAGCATTGTGTTCAGAGCCAAGATTCTGGGCAGTCTAAATAGGCAATATCTTAAATCTGACAGCCTAAAAGAAAATTATCAACTATTAGCCCTGGCAATAAAATTCCAGTTGAATCTCTGCCAAATATGTAAGCTAAAGGTGTGTGCAGGCTGTATTATATTTTATAAACTATTTTTTATTTTTATAGCGAGATGTTCTGTTTCAGCATATGTATATTGTTTACTATCTACTTTAGACGCTAATAACCTTTAGTTACGTCCAAAGTTAATAAAATAACAACATTATGATATGTTCATAAAAACAAGATAGTGTCTACACCCAGAACATATTTTTTTATACGAAAAACCATGTAGGTACAATTTGTGTGAAAAGTCGTATGGATGTTAATTCGTAGCAAATATTTTGTTACTTTACAAACATAACATAAATCCAGGCATTCATCGTAATAGTCGCCTGAATTGACATCTAAATTAATTGGAATAAAAATTGATGTCATCTTACTTTATTTACGGTAAAAAATTTAAAGTAGTATAATCAACAATTCGTAACACTTGACGTAACAATAAATCTTATATATAAAATTCTCGTGTCACAATATTAGGTACCGTACTCCTCCAAAACGGCTATACCGATTTTCATCAAACTTTATATGCAAATTCAGTAGATCTGAGAATCAGCTACTATCTATTTTTCATACCCCTTAGTGATAAGGGTTGTTCACTCTTAACATTTTTTTTATTTATATGGCAACACAACGTTTGCCGAGTCAGCTAGTATTATATAGAATTATATCATTCGTGACATTACTTTCTCCTATGATAGAAACTATCTTTATCTTTAATCTGTCATTAGGTATTTAATTTGTCCTAATGATATTTGGTAATCATGTCTTATGTGTACTAGCCTTTACAAAATCCTTCAAGAATGATGCCCAGTCGTAAATCATAGAGATCCTTTGTGATGCTTGTTGTATTTACTACTTTTCGGTCTGCTGGCTTTGAATGAACGAGGCTCAATAACGTAAGATGGGGCGTACAAAGAAAGTAGCCTTTGTCTAAGCCCGACCCTCCAGATTATACATTTTTAAGGAAGCTTAAATATGTGAGGGTGCCTCCACAATTCCATGACATCGTTCTTTACATTACGAATGTAGAAGGGGTGGAGTTATGACGCAAATGCAGTGCCAAGTCCTTTTTTAGGCTTTTATACGCTCGTTCACTTTAAATTTTGCGGACTCTTAAATTTTGAAGCGCGTAAGCCCATTTGGGGAGGTTTTACCCGATGTATAAAGTTAAGCAATGCAGGTGCTTTAGACTTCGGTGGTCGATTGCTAACGGCAAATTTTATGCGTGTTTACGAGCTTCGGAATGCTCTTTAAGCGGTTTGTTTTATTTCGGATGCAACTTTCTTAATATATCCGTTGTTCAAGAAGAAAGATCGGGCTATAAGATTTTAACTAAACCGAGGTAGTTGCATAGCTTAAATGAAGTTCGTGATCTCGATAAGACCGCAATGGTGAACGAGCAACACATCAGCATGTTCCAATTTGAAAGATAAAGCAGACTTGAATAAGGGTTCCAACATGATCATCCGTCATAATAGAAAACAGTATGTGGAAAAAGCGTCATCAATATAATTTCTTCCACTAACTAGAGCTTTTTGTGAAAGAAATTTCTTGCACTAACTCAGATATAAATTCCAGCTGGATCCGGTACCGAGGCCCCATCAGAAAGCACCGCCATGGATATCTCATCACGGCACTTCCGTGCGGAGTATCTCCAGGAGTGGCAAGGGTCCGTGGACGCGCCGTACTTCGACCCGAGCACCCCGAGGAACATAACGGGATTGGTCGGACATCCAGTTCGACTGTTATGCCGAGTGAAGAACTTGCAGAATCGTACTGTAAGTACTTTAGCTTGTTCTAGTACTTCGTGGGATTGCATGCAGTAGTGCAGGAAGCAATGAAGTATTTTTTTTTACATAAATGAATGTGTATAGCAGTTTTTGAACCGTCCACCTGATGGCAAGTAGCTATTATTGACATATAATCTACCCTCCGATATTGTATTGTATTGGAGCCTTATCTGAGATTTGGAACCCCTTAGTATGAGTTTTCACGTTTTTTACAAAAATGACTGTTTTGTATTTGTTTATGTATTTCCCATATATTTCCATTCAGTTCTGATACAGTCCGCTAGGGGAGTTGATTGGAAATGTATGGTCAAATACGTAAACAAATAAAAAACAGTGATTTTTGTAAAGACTCATACTAAGGCTACAGGTAGGTCCGTTGTTATTAAGTAGTAAGTTGAAACGACTTGTTCAAATTTCTCTACCTTACCACGTTTTTTAAATAAAAATAGAGAAATAGTTGTAAAAAAAAATAGTTGGATAAAAATAGTAGTGTACAAACTTCACTAACAATCTCATAATTATTAATGAACTTAATTCAATCTCAAATTACAATATACTAAGTAAGCCTACCATAGGAAAAATACCTTAATATGAAATACCTTCATGAATATTCATTCATAGTAAACCTCTCAAGGTTATCTCAATATAGTATTATTGATATCTGTGTCTACATTTGTAACTCGCTTTCTACATTCCAGTTTAAAAAGAAGCTTATTTTCTACAAAAAAGTTATCTTATTAAGCAACCTTGATGTTTAAATGAAGAAATCCGTAGGCGAACGAAAGTTACCGACATAGGTCTCAAAATAAGCAAACTGAAGTGGCAATGGGCTGGCCACAAAGTTCGTAGGACCGATAACCGGTGGGGTACGAAAGTCCTCGAAGGGAGACCACGTCTCGGCAAAAGGAGTACAGGACGTCCCCCGACCAGGTGGACTGATGACCTGAAGCGGACGGCGGGTAACCGCTGAATTCAGACGGCTCAAGACCGGTCGGAGTGGCGCAGATTAGGGGAGGCCCATATCCAGCAGTAGACTTTTAAAGGCTGATAGATAGATAGATATTAAGCAACCAACACCTGTTACCCTAATTCTATTAAACTCTAACAAGCAAGAAAAAATGTAATAAAACAAAACATAGCAAACCTGTTTTAAACCCACCTTTTATTTAAGTCGTGTGCCAAAACGAATAAAATACATTGAAACATTAGGGGAGGCCCATATCCAGCAGTAGACTTTTAAAGGCTGATAGATAGATAGATATTAAGCAACCAACACCTGTTACCCTAATTCTATTAAACTCTAACAAGCAAGAAAAAATGTAATAAAACAAAACATAGCAAACCTGTTTTAAACCCACCTTTTATTTAAGTCGTGTGCCAAAACGAATAAAATACATTGAAACATTTGTTTCAAAAAGCTTCTCGCTGCTTGGTTGAAATTCAGTTGCAAAGTTTAACTCACATAAGTTAACAGGTGAAGTTAAATAAAAGGTAATATTCTTATTACAATTTTTACAATTACAATGTCGTATATAATATATAAATACGTTTCAAATAATATAATAGGATACGATAGGATAAGTATGTGATTTTGAGCAATGTTTTGGGGGGAAAATTGAAATAAGGCTTTGTGGGATGTAAGCAAACTCTACGAACGTTTTTATTAGGTTCAAGTTTCTGATTGAATTCTCGCTGAGGTCGTGGCGTAATCTTATAAACGAAAGGAATATGGAAAGGTAAGAAAAGACAGATAATCACCTTCCGTCAAAATATACCACCCCATAACATAATAAGTTGAGGTTAAACGAATAATGCTAATATCAATTTTTCGTCGCCCCAATACGCCCTCTTGCATTGAACAGTGTTTTCTGAGCGCTCTTTCACACCTGTAGCCTTTGATCAAATTATTATATTATCTTATCTCGAGGGTAGGAGCTTAAACAGCTGACACGTATTTTGCGCAACTCTACATTTTTATTAAATTTAAAATAGTAAAACATTAGATAACATTAATGTTTATGTGATAATAAACCCACCTACCAGCTATTTATCCTTAGTTCAAACTCAAAACTAGTTTCCTAGTGACACACATTGCACTAACCTAAATTAAAAATGGATTCACTGCAAAGTTCACTGTCAGCCATGTCCACACTGTTCACAAGCAAGATGGAAGAATTTCAACAGCAGCTGCAGCAAAGTGGTTCTTCCCCACCATCCACGTCATCCTTGTCGGCAGACTTCACCGCTTTCCGACTCTTCATACTGTCTGCTTTGGACACTCTGCAGAAGCAGATGGAATTTCTGGCCCGTCAAGTAGACCGCTTGGAGATGAGGGGAAGGCGTAAAATGATCTTGCTGCACGGAGTACCAGAACAAAAAGGTGAGGACACAATAATTACTGCAGCAAACATTGTCACGAGTAAAATGAATCTCCAGATTGCACCTGACTCAATAAGTCGGTCACATCGATTAGGCCAGCCCACTCAAAACAGACCGCGGCCCCTGGTTGTCAAATTTAAAGAGGTTGCAATACGGGATCAAGTGTGGTTTGGCAAGGCTAAACTGAAGGGCACTGGAGTCACGCAGTCCGAATTCTTAACGAAGTATCGCCATGGCCTCTTCATGCGGGCCATACAGCAGTTTGGGATTCATAGGTGTTGGACGCGGGAAGGTGTCATCAACGTTCTGGCACCTGACGGCTCGCGACATCGTGTGGAGTCCTTGGCAGACCTGGAGGCCATTCCCACAAACACCTCTTCTCAGCCAGCACTGGGTAGCAAGCCGCTGGACGACAGGGGTGCGCCGCGCACTCGGAAAACAACGAAGAAGTGAGACACTGTGGGTGTGGTTGTCTTCTCATTGTGCTCTTATTTCGGATTATTCCCCCGCTGAAGTGAGTAACTCCGATCCAAATAATGTGTTCTGTGTTCCTGTTTTTCTTATGTTATTCCACCATATTTATTCATTTTCACTCTGTAGATATGTTGTTATTGTAGTATACTATTTGTATTTGTTAATGTTATTATATTGTTCGAACTTTGTACGCGTACCCTGTTTGTTGATAATATTTTTAACATGCATAATGGCCATAATTATAATTGTACTCTCACTAACTGACATTGCAATCTGTCATGTATGTCATAGTGTTCGATGTAATGTCGCACGTCAAATTGACATTGAGGCAAAGATCAACATATAAATAATGCCATTAACGTGTCGATTTTTAATAACATATTTAAAATGTCGCGTTTCATAGTTTCATGGATCTGTTTTGTGTTGTTTGTATTATTTTAAATCTGCATTGTTATATATTATTGTTTCTTATACAGCTTATTGTGTGTTTTAGTAATCTATTGTCGAACACTTGTTAGGTTATTTTATTTCTTTATTCATTTTTTTTTTCTGCTTTCTTTTCATACAGCTGGTGGGTAGGGGTTAAAGATATTATTATTTTACATATTTAACTTATAATTATTGTTATATACATACATACTATACATACTTTACATTAATATTAAGTCATTTGTTATTGTGTACAATGGTATTAGAGGACTGTGGCGAACATTATTTTTCCTTTTCTTCTGCCTCTGACGGCTCAAATAGTGACGACAGTTTTGAAAGTATACCTCCTCTAAATAAAACCCTAGATTCTCATTTCTCAGATGTTCTGAAAACTTTAATGTAGTTCACATTAACGCTCAGAGCATTCCGGCACATTACCCCGATATGTTGTCAACATTCGATAGCCATCACGTACACGCCATTCTTATTTCAGAGTCATGGCTTAAGCCATGTCTTCCTTCAACTACATACTCTCTTCCCGGATTTCATTTAATTCGAAACGACCGCACTGGTCGGGGCGGTGGCGGCGTTGCAATCTATCTACGTTCCCATATCCCTTTCTCAATAATAAGTATGTCACCGCAGGACTTGTCTGGGAACGCAGCTGAACATCTTTTTATTGAAGTTCAGCTTTCTCATGTTAAATTGCTTCTTGGTGTTTTTTACAGCCCTTCTCTCAGCATCGACTATTTTACCTGCCTGGACAAACTGTTTGAAGATTTCTGTCCTCTCTTTGACCATACAATTGTTATGGGAGATTTCAATACTTGTTTAATCAAACAGGATGTCCGATCAGTTAAATTAAGAAAGATAGTCGATGCTGCTAACTTACATTTACTACCCCTTAACGCAACACACTTTTTTCCTAACAGTAATCCATCTTTGCTTGACCTCATCATTGTCTCTTCCCCTGATTACGTTAGCAAATACGGTCAGTGTGCTGCTGAGGGGTTCTCCTATCACGACCTCCTCTACATGTCATATAAAATTCGACCTCCGAAGGCAAAGTCAAAGGTTCAACTTCAGCGTAATTTTAGTGGTTTGGACTTGGTAAAACTCCGTGAAGATGCTGCCAAAATTGATTGGAGTGCTATAATGAAAGCTAGCGATATTGACGAACAGGTGGCAATTTTCAATTCTCTTTTGATCAATTTATATGATCTACATGCCCCTGTCCGTCCGGTACGAATAAGGCATCCACCAGCTCCATGGCTGACCGATGAATTGAGGGCAGTTATAAACAAAAAGAACTCCGCAAAAGCGAAATACAAGTTGGATTCTAGTGACGATAGTTTTGAAAAATACAAGACTATTAGAAATCGGTGCAACATGATGTGTAGAGATTTACAACGACGCCATGTCTATAAATCAGTGCAGAATAAAGATCCCAGCCGCGTCTGGAAGTTTCTCAAAAAAATAGGAGTTGGGAAAACACAGAACTCTCTTCCACATGATCTGGACTTAGACAGTTTAAATAGTCATTTCTCTAATACTTCTTGCATAGAAAGCAGAATTAAAAAACATACTCTAAATCATTTATCAGTCATTCCCAATCTTAATTCTCCGTCTTTTTCCTTCAGTCAATTTGCTGATCGTGACGTTGAGAGGGCTATACTCTCCATCTCCTCGGACGCAGTCGGAAGTGACAGCATTAGCCGTAAGATGGTCACTCCTCTCCTTGATCTACTCGTCCCTATCATATCATTTATCCTTAACCAATCTATAGTCCAGAACGCGTTTCCCACACCCTGGAAAGACGCTCAAATAATTCCTATTCCAAAAAAATTGAAACCTACTTCCTGTTCCGACTACAGACCTATTTCCATACTTCCTTTCTTCTCTAAAGTCCTTGAGCGTCTTATCCACCAACAACTACATTCCTTTCTTTCCAGCCATGCTCTTTTAAATCCCATGCAATCCGGTTTCCGTATTGGCCATAGTACGGCCACTGCTTTACTGAAAATCACTGATGACATACGGGAGGGGATGGATAACCAACAGCTCACGGTGTTAGCGCTGCTGGATTTCAGTAATGCGTTTAACACCGTGGACTTTGACATCTTATTAGCAATTCTTCGTTCCCTCAACGTATCTCCGACAGCGATTGAATGGTTTCGCAGTTACTTGTTTGGACGCCGGCAACGTGTACAAGTTGAGGATTCCTTCTCTGATTGGACTAGTACTGGAGCCGGTGTCCCACAAGGTGGCGTGTTGTCCCCTTTGCTCTTTGCCATCTTCATTAATTCTATTAATCTCAATCTCTCTTCTCTCTACCATCTGTATGCAGACGATCTACAAATTTATCAAAAAACACCTTTAAATAATTTACATCAAACTATAACTTCTATCAACGCGGATTTAACTTGCATTTCGAATTGGAGTAGGTCATTTGGGTTAAAATTAAATGCCGAGAAATCTCAGGCTATAATTATAGGTAGTTCGAGGCTGGTAGCTAAAATCGATTGGTCTGAGCTTCCATCTATCACCTTGGACAATGTGGCTATTCCTTTTAGCAGTCAGGTAAAAAACCTAGGCCTGTATATGGATCAGAGCCTGTCCTGGGTGCCGCAAATTACCGAGGTAAGTAGGAAACTATTTGCCGCGGTTGGTTCACTGCGGAGACTAAAAAATTTACTACCCGTTCCTACTAAAATTATGCTTGCGCACTCCTTGCTTCTACCGATTCTTGACTACGCCGACGTGTGCTACGTTGACATTACCGAAGAGCAACTTACTAAGCTTGAGCGCCTTCAAAACTTATGTATACGGTTCATATTTGGCCTTCGTAAATATGACCACATTTCTGAATACCGCACTAAACTCAAGTGGCTCCCCATTCGTCTTCGTCGGAATGCTCATATTTTGTCACTTCTCTACCGCGTGCTATTTGATCCGAATTCTCCTCCTTACCTTAAAAATCGTTTTAATTACCTCCACTTAGCCCATGACCGCTCTTTACGTTCCACAAATAACCTTCTTCTTAGCACCCCTGTGCACTCCTCCTCCTTTTATAAAAAATCCTTTACTGTTGTTGCTGTCCGTCTCTGGAATTCTCTCCCTAAATCCATCCGTCTATCCAGTTCCTTGCATATCTTTAAGAACCAAGTCAAGGCTCATTACTTGCAGCTTTGACTTGGTTTCCTTCTTCTTTTTATCCCTTCTTCCTTATAACCTATATTTCCTTCTTACGTTTCTCTTTTTACCTCTACTACACATTCATATGTATTTATGTATATAATTTCTTTTCTGTATGTGTACACCCTACCTTTCACGATCTCATATATCTTTAACTCCATCCCATAGGTTGTCTGGAAGAGATCGCTTCTAAGCGATAAGACCGCCTATTTGTATGCTGTCTCATATATTGTTTTTATATGTTGCTTATATTTGGTGTACAAATAAAGAATATGTTGTTGTTGTTGTTGTTGTTGTTATATTATATTATATAGCGCGTAGCCCCGTTGGGCTCCGCCGAGGTGAACGTGACGCTCGCCACACCGTCTGTTATGTATGACGGTATGCGACCCCACATGCCGCTGTCCTTCCCGGTTTCGCTGGTCGAGCGGTTCGAGCTCCCACTCTGACGCCCCCTGAAACCTCCTTTTAGTGGCCTCTTAAATGAAGACTAAAATTATTAAAGGAATTGAAGTACCTAACGAATATGCAGGTCGTTTGATGGCAAGTAGTCACTGTTGCCCAAGGATATTAATACAAAAAATGCCAGGTGGATTGAAGTCAGCGATGCTGATATGACCGGTACCGGTAAAGACAGGTTGTACCTCAACTGTGAAATCACGGATATTGATACGATGCAATTTTAACCATCATTTAAGCAAATTTTAATGACTTTGGCACATTGACGCATAAAGTATGCACAAATTCTGTTTCTTATTATGAAGACTTCCTTCCAGGATTTTTTCAAGGAAATAAGTTTTTCAATTGACATTATAAAGCAAAAAATATAATAATATATCACCACAGAAAAAATATATTATACGAGTAACACACTTTATAATATGTTCCGTCAATATATAAGGTTTATATTCTATTTTTAGGGTTTTATTATATTTTTGCGAATATAATTATGAAAATTAAGTATCCTTATTTTAAAGTAATTACTTTAATACTACTTCCTTTGATTCACACACGAAATGCTCTCGCTGAAAGCCTCACTTTAAGCGCTATCTGAAAAATTAAGACTTTTTATACAAAATGGCGGAGCGCACATCAAGTATACTTTTATATCTTTGACCTAATTTAATTTCATAGCTGCTTTTTAGTGGTGAAATTTTGCATATACTCGTTCGTAAAAATGATGATAATTAAATTGTAATATGTAGTTGGATAAGCCGGAATGTATATTTTCATTGGATATGATATCAAAATTTACTGTTTTTTTATGTTTTTGAAGTTGCAAAGGAGCATGTAGTAAATCTGGTGATAAGTGCTCACTGCAGTCCATGGACATGTATTTCTTATAGATCAAGGTTTCTATCCGAAGTCCACAGTAAAGGCATTGTCCAAGAGAAGCAAGAACTAGAGATGGCGGCCTCATAGGTCAGCCGGCAACCACACCATTTCACTGAAACGCAAGAACTACTTCACGATAGAAATAATCGTGTCGGTAGTACCTCCCAATCTTCGGGACGCCTCGATGATGCTGCTTATATGTGAATTGGTCGAATATTTACGAATAGCGATTAAGGCCCCTGACAAGGTTTAAAAAAATCGACGGCTCAATGTGTTTCCTCCAAGCATAAAAGCCTGCATGAAATTTTGCCTTTATTGGACCTAGATTTGATTCCCGACTGCGCCCCACACTGCTTGACTTTGTAGATCAGTTGAGATCTTCAAAAGTCATAGGAACATGCGCTAAATAAGTTACGACTGTCTGTGGAAAAATGAAAATGTATTCTGTTATTAAAAAAGTATCACTGAAATGTTTATCTTTTAATGTTAACGCGAAAACTCGACAAAAATTGTTGGAAACAAAGAAAAAGAAAACGGAAATGTCGGACAAATGAGATTTTCTTTAATAAAGAAATATAAGCTTATGATGATGATTAACTTGAAGGGGGGGAACTCATGATAAGTGTTATTTGACACTTGTGCGCTCTGAGAAAAGTTGTCTTTTCCTTCGGTATTTGCGAGGGCACCACCTGAGTTTCATAAACGATCTTATTCTTGGAAAAACGAGGAAAATAACGTAAGTAAGGGAAAAACTTACTTCTTTTGATTGATTTCATGCCTATCTCTCGTTTATCGTAGTCATTATATTTCTTTGCAAAATCGTTTGATTGAATATGGTATAGTCCGCGCCAAACTGGTAGTCTGCTCTGAATATAGAAATGAATCGCATCGCGCTAGCAAATTGTTTGACTACACCTGCTCGCAACAACTTCAGAACGGACTAGCAGTTTGGCGCGGATTATACCAGTTCATATTAGGTTGGCCGTATAGATTTATCGCTCTCCTATATCTGTTGTTCACACTAAGCAATAAGAGGGAGTTGTGTCATTTTGGTCATATTACATCAGCCCGGCAGATTGATCGTCATTATAATGTGAACATCAAAATTACAGTCTAGAGATGTTATATTAGGGTTATTTTTAGGTAATCCTATTATTGAATATTAGTTATGGTATATTATGATACTATAACTATTACTGGGTATTAGTCACATACTAGTGAACCGATCACTATTAGCAACTCAATGTAATATTGATACCTGCATAGGTAATATTATCTATAATAATTAATATGAAATACATGATCTCGAGAATATGTACGATATTAATCACGTAGGTATGTATATTACAAAAGTAAACTGGTGAAGGTGATTAAATTTTCCTTCATGCTTCAACAGGCTTAGTTGTTTTTAGGCGCATGTTTGTGTGGTCGCTCTATTGTGGCCGCTCGGCGAGTGAATGAGAGGAGATGACCGCGGACGGCAAATCATATTGTCATAACGAGGCGACTCGCCTGCTCGCCTCACTATTACACGTCGCTATTATTTGACTTATACCTGGTAACCTATTACTCTATATTCGCCTATCCTAATATGAATATACATGGCTTGTATTATGGTACCTGTACCTATTACTAATATAGTAGTCACACCTCTACTAAAGTCGACGAACGATAAAACGGTTGACCTAAATGTGAACTGGCGCATATAGGTATACATATTTTATGCATGTCCCTTCATAATTATTATTGTCAAGTCTATCATGTTAAAGTCATGGATTGTATAGGTATATATTATTATTAGAGCTGGAAAATATAAATACATGATACATCAAAAATACTTCATTAATGCCAGTTGTGGATTAATATGCCTACTAGTACAGAAACGTAAACGCATATTTATAATCTGTAAAATATAATTTATTTACGCTAATAATATTCACTTATTGTAAGTGTAAATATCATGAATACTGATATTCCTAATTTGAAACAATGTCAAAAGCATACATTGAAATGGCTGCGGCAAATAAAAAGAAATACAAGTACGTATTCCATATTACCCTCATAAGGCTAACGAAATCTCGAGCGTACTTTAAATACGCTCCTCGCATTTAATAAAGACTCCTATCCACCTTAAGAATTCAATCGGGACCAATTTATTTTTCCATCAATGTTTATTTTATTAAATAAACAGTCCGCCAATCGAAGCTCCCGCTTTTTTATTGAACAAAGCGTTCCTTTTTCGTTTCCTCACAATCCATTGTCTAATAAATTGTATCCATGCTTATCCGTGATGAACGTAAAATTGTTCAGTACAGCCTCCGGAGGTTATATTTATGATTAGCCCTCTTGATAGCGATCGTTTCGGCTCCTAAGTGGGTACTTAAATAACCCATTGATAACACGTACCGTTTCCCAGGCTGTTATAGGTTCAGGTAACCCTGAGGGGAATTAAATGCCGCAAAGAAAACCACTTTGGCGAATATGGATTTCCTGAGCACTTTTTGTATGTATTATTTATGCTAAGCTATTGTGAAATACGGCAATTCGGGTCTATTGTATCGAGGTTGGGTTTAGGTTTGTTGTAAGCACCTTTTCTCGTATTTTTTATTTCGTGTAAGGGTTGCAGAGATTGTTTGTATAACAGCTACGTGTAAACAATTGCTTTACAGATCAAGGGACTATTGAAAAATCAAGAAAGCGAGTACATGAGATATTCCTTAGAACACTTTACATCTTCTTTTTCGTCGTTTCTTCATTTCTGAAGGTCGTGCTCGTTCTGGTAAGCCTCTGTGGATGATCTGACGAGCTGCTTCCATGCTACCCTGTCTTCCGCTTGTCTGAGAGCAGTTGTAACTGGAAGTCTCATTATTTCTTTTATAGAATCCGACCATCGGCTAGGTGATCGGCCTCTAGGTCTTCTTCCATCTACCTTGCCCACCACAACCAGCTTTTCAAGGTTGTCTTGCTGTCCTCGTGCTATGTGGCCAAAGTAGGTCAGAATGCGTTGGTAGCATAGCGTGGATAACCTGGTTTTAATTTTAAGCTGTTGGAGAATCGACTTGTTGGTTCTTTTAGCCGTCCACGGTATTCGTAACATTCTCCTCCAGCACCACATTTCGAAGGCATCGATCTTCCTTCTGTCTATAGCTCGGATCGTCCAGGACTCAGATGCGTATAAGAACACCGAGAAGACCAAAGTCCGTACAATTCTTATTTTGGTGGCATTGGACACATTTCTGCTCCTCCAGATTTTTGTGAGCTTACTCATTGCATCTTTGGCCATTTGAGTTCGTCGGCGTATCTCCTTTTCACATCCTCCCTGGTTGCTGATCATGGATCCAAGGTAGACAAACTCCTTTACCGTCTGCAGGTTTGATAAAAGGCCAGTCTGTGAAAGCTGCCCAGCTCTATCGACGAACATGACTTTGGTCTTCGCCCTGTTAATCGACAGCCCCACCAGCTTGCTCTCGATCTCCACTTTCCGAAACAAATCGGCCATCTCATCCTCTGATGCCGCAAATAGTGCGGTGTCATCTGCATATCTCAGGTTGCTGATCTTTTTGCCACCAATTGTGATGCCTCCATCCCAGCCATCCAATGCTCTTCTCATGATGTACTCTCCGTAGATGTTAAAAAGGAGAGGAGATAGAATACATCCCTGGCGCACTCCTTTTTCTGGTTTCAGGGGTCCCGAGATCACATCATTAATCCTGATCATCGATTCACCATCTTCGTACAGGCTTGCGATCAATGCTGTCAGATGTGTGGGAACTCCCATTTCCTGCAGGATGCGCCATAGGCAGTCCCATCGTACACAATCAAAAGCCTTTGTGTAATCAATGAAACAGATAAGCATCGGCACGTTGAACTCTCGACTCTTCTCTATCATCTGTCGCACATTCACTATTTGCTCTCTTGTGCCGCGACCTTTGACAAAGCCAGCTTGTTCACATGGTATTTGCCATTGCAGATAAGATTGCAGTCGCCCATTGATTACATGAAGCATTACCTTGCTGGCGTGAGATATGAGAGCCACTGTTCGGTAATTTGCGCACGATTTTGTAGATCCCTTCTTATGTATCGGAACTAATACGGACTGTTTCCAATCCGTTGGCCATTTGCCTGTACGCCACACTTGGTTACACAAATCTAGCAGAAGTTTCTCACCTATATCACCGAGGCATTTTAGCTCTTCAGCGAATATTGTGTCGACGCCGGCTGATTTGTTGTTCCTAAGTTTCCTTAAAGCATTTTGTACCTCGGATTTCAATATATCAGGTTCCAAGTGGTTCTGCTCGATCAATATATTTGCGCGTTCCCAGCTCCTGTTGTCAGCGTATAAACCTTCGCAGTAAGATCTCCACCTCTCAGTAACCAGATCTATCTCCGATATAAGGTTCCCATCTGCGTCATCAATGGTCCAGGTTTTTGGCCTTACGTCCCGGATGATATTTTTCACTTTTAAAAACAAGTCCCTTGTGTGCAGGTGTTGTGCGTGATTCTCAATATCCTGACAGATGGAGTTCAGGTATTGATTATAGTCTCTTCGACACAAGCGTTGTATTCGAGCTGAAAGCAGTTTGTAATCTTCGTGTACGGCGTCAGTTTTGCCTGCAAGTAGTGCCTTTCTTTCTTTTATGGCCTTCCATGTTTCTTCTGTGATCCATGCATTCCTCGGTGTGTCCGAGTTTACAGTCCGTATTTCGTTTCGTGCTGAGAGAATTAGGTCTTTGACTGCTGTCCAGTTCGTGTCTATGTTATCGTTAAGATTCAGAGAAATCTCAGCTATCTTTCTCTCAAAGCACTCTCTAAAACTAGGCAGGTCTCTTGGGTTCGGCCTTCTCTGAGGCCTTATAATTGTTCTGTGACACCGTTTCAGTTTTACAATCATTTCTGCCATCAAGAGTTTGTGGTCACTTCCGCAATCAGCTCCCGGGTATGTTTTGGTGTTACGAATACAGGATCTCCATCGCTTATCAATTGCAATGTAGTCGATTTGGTTTCTACATCGGTCACCGGGCATTATCCAAGTATATAGCCTCCTTGGGTGGTTTTCGAAGCATGTATTCATGATCGTGAGGGAGTTCTCAGTGCAGAATTGAAGCCACATCTCACCTCTGTCATTTCTCTCTCCTAAACCAAATTTTCCCACTACATCTCTTAAGTGGTCATCGAAACTTGTAGACCCAACCTTAGCATTTAAGTCACCCATCAGCACCGTTATTTCTCTCTTAGGAAAGCTTTTAAGTGTATGTGTAATATACTTTACATATTTTGATTAAAATTGACGGTGGATGGTATATTTGTTTTATTATTATTATTAATGAAGAAATATTCCGTTTTCTGATAGTGGAGACAAAGAGTTCATATTGTTGCAGCAGTTCGAAACTAGGTTATAACTTCTCATCAGAAATCTAAATGAATTGTCTGTTCCAAATATTCATGTTTATGTTCGTCTTAATGTACGTAGCACTCATCGTCACACGGTTTCCTAGTATTGCATTATGAGTGTACAACGCTCCATGCGATAAAATACATATTACGACTCAGCTCATCTCATGAGCTCTTAATCTCAACTTAATCATAAACCGAGAGCTTGATATAGCTCATATCCTTCATGGGCCAGAGATAACGGAAACACAAGGTTTTCCTTATTGGCACGATCGTGATTGTCACGATGTACGTATGTTTATGGGATAATGTTGGATACACTCATGGCTCATAAAGGGGAATGGTTTGTTGCCTTCCCATAAGACGTATTGTATTCGATCTCCAATGCTTCCTTTATGGGGAATCGATTGATGGAACGCTGGTTTATGGTTGGCTTGATTGTGTAATGTGTTTGTAATTGTTGTAGTTGATGTCTTATCTTGCTTCTATTTATAATTAACCGATATAAGGACTGTTATGAGGCAGTAGTAATTCAGTGGTTCTATCGTAGCTTAAGTACAAAGTTTTTAATTTTTCTTTGCAATAGAATTTGTATAATCTTTTTACGTAATAAATAATAACACAATCCGACCTTAACTATGATTAGGGTACTAGTTGTCAGTTAATCAAAAGTAGCATTTTGGCTAAGATGAAACAAAGGACACGTCTATTCAGATAGTATCAACTAATTTCGTATGCAAGTGTAATTAAAACATTATATTACTCGGAACAAGTACACGAATGTATTAATGTATTATTTATTATTATATAATGTATTAAAGCGTTACGTTGTTCTGTTATTGCATCTGAGTTCTACCAACAAATTTGATACTATAGTGTGTACTTATTCATGAATATTGATGAATATACTCATTGCGTATTTATTTAGTACATAATTATTGTCAAGTACAAAAAATATTTTTTCTAAATATAAATAAATAAACATTTTCATGACTTCTTAAGCAACCGTATCTGAAATGTGATAAAAACACCGAATAAACCTTAGCGACCCTCTGAATACATTAAAACATAAATAACAATTTGGGTAAGGTCGCTCGATCATAATAAATTACGTTTTGCATATCACATTCGGGGGTTCGATAAAGTTTCGTATCTTACCCGAGTTTATATGTATCTTTAATGTTTTTTCAAGGCGCCTCCGCTGTTATCTGAGGCAGTTTAAACGAGCAATGTCACTGGAATCGGTGTTGTTGAAACTTTTGATGTTTTATAGCGAGAACTTCCGTGAAAAACACGGATACTTCGGATAAATCGCCTGAGATATTTAGGTTCTGTTTTCGTGTGCTGAATGTACACATCGGTATTTTGTTACCGCAAACATTTTTCTATGATTAAAGTGGCAAACCTACATGTATTAGATAGGAAGTGGGTATTGTCTTCGACATTGGACATGTTTGAACAATTATATATATTTTTTGTAGTATGGCGGTTCATGGCGACCACACACAAAAAAATATACAAACACTCAGACTGAGAATCGAACCCGGAACGCAGTAGCGTGATATAGCGGTATTATGGTGACCATTTAGCCAAATAGTTCGTTGGGCGTCATGATTTTAAACTCATCCGTCCGTCATGATTTTATTTTATTCGAGGCTAATATTTTTTTTTTTTTTTTTTATAATATAAGAGTAGCAGACGAGCATGCAGTCCACCTGATGGTAAGTGGCTACTGCCGCCCATGGACATCTGTAATCAACCCCAGATAGGATTAGATATTCCTACCTGAGGTCGGCCACAGATGCGCCGCTACCCCTGAGGACTAAGCTGGAACGCCTCGGAAAAGTCTGTCTCCCTTACCACACCCTTCAAACCGGAACACAGCAGCGCTTAACACTGCTGTTATTAGGTAGAAATAGGTGTGGCGGTGGTGCCGCCGGAGTCGAACCACAAAGGGTTCTACCACCTTCTAATAATAGGATGGAACTTGACAATTAGGCTCCATTCCTGTGTTATCGGATCAGTGTGGATCGTGAAATTCAATCCAACCATGCTACACTCTCGCTCCAGCAAACATTGTTATATGGGAAACAATAATTCAGGTCAAATCTTCGTTCACTCCCGTATTGAAAGAAATTGATAGCTACAGGAAAAAGGAGCTAAGTGAACGTAATAGAAATAAGTAAAATTGTAAAAGAATTTAATTGCATTATCGCTGTATCTTTTTACCCGACTACAGAGGGTAATGTTTTTCTGCGTATATGTATTAACTGACTTCAAAAAAGGAAGAGTTCTCTCAATTCGACCGTATATATGTTTTTCATTCTTTGAAACGCCATGCAAGTCATACGGTTTGATGGATTTTAACATTATACGACGTGTTAAATTTGTTAAATTATGGGATTGACATAGGTAACTACATTACTTCCGTTTTCAGTTATTTACGCTATCTGATAATTTCGCGTATTTTTGATTAATCTTGATCTGGCCGAGGTTTTTTACACATTCGCGGGAGATTTTTAAAATGTGATATAAAATCATAAATTAAAGAGAGATACGACCTTCAGTCTCGGAATTTCGTCAAAGAAAAAGCATTGAAATCTGTATAAATCATAATATGAACAAAAAATATCTTAAGTAAGTAGAGATTTCTTCGGTGTTAATTATATAAAAGCTCGTGCTAAAATGAATATTCTTTTCCCCAACAAAATTTTAAAATACGTTTAAACTGACGTTAAATGGCTTACGATTTCACGACTCGTCAAACCTTGACTCCGGAGAAAAATAATTACGAAACGACCGTTCCTTTTTAAAGATAACATAAAGTTTCGAGTAGAAATAAAGCAATAATTTTAATAAAATGAAATTCTCGTTTCTCTGATGGTTATCTAACTTTTAAACATGCAAATGAGTCTTGTGGTAAAGGGAGATTAGGGTTGAAACTCCGTTTTCATGAACAAAATATAATTTGTTTTTAATTTGGGGAAGCATACCTTAGTATGCCAGTATGCATATTTGATGAGCTTCCGCGCATAGCTTTACTGTATTAAAATACACATTATCCCGTAAAATTATTTATCGTTGTTTTGTAGCCGTGTCGAAGTTGGCTTAACTGTTTTTCAAAATAAGTCCGCTGTACAAACAAATGATAGGTTGATTTCATGTGGAATTTCAAATATATATAAAATAAGCTACAAATGTTCATGGACAGGGTCACATCAAATAAAACAACATCAGTTGGACTGCATAGCTTGTTACTAGTACCTTTAAATTGAAGAATCACGACTAAAATCTTAAGACATGCTACAAATAAAACGAAGGTTAAAATTCGACTGAACGTTTTTTTCTGTCTAACTAGCCTTACTTACAAGTTAGAGTCATTTCATTTCGTCTGGGCTCGTTTAATCAGCGTTTATAGTGGCTGGGATGAATGTGAAGTTTATTGTGGGGGGGTTCGTTTATAGAGTTACTGACCTATCGATCTAACAACATAGGCATTCTTTGTTTAAAACAACATGTAGTTGGTGCATCGAATTTTCAATTTCGGTATATTTATAAACATACCTTTAACGAAATAATAAAGCGAAACTCACAAAGTATAATACTTTATTGTGTAAGTCAGTATCAATTCGTTTACAAAATAGTCACGTCCAGTCCTTTAACTCTTTGAAGATTTATTTTTCACGTACATTTTATTTGCTAAATATTGAGATGTTTTATTTTTCTTGCTATTGATTCGACTGTTGATTGAATTGAATGATGAGATCAGCAGTAGGACAGTAATGGGTTGATGATGAAGTTAATTTAATGCTAGTGAAATATTGTCGATAGGCGACGATATGCACCTCTTTCTATCAGGTAGCCTGTATGCCTAATCGATATAATATATAAAAAAACATTTCTGAATATGATTTTTAATCTAATCTTTTCTTCATTGGATTATTTTCTTTAAGATGAAGTAAATATTTTTAAGTGTTTTTAATGTTAAAAAAAAACGCTATCTACACTCACGGCCCCCACACACGGATTTCCTGTGTCGTAGGTGCCATGGACACACACAAAGACAAATACACAAACACTCAGACCCAGAAACAGAAATCATAATTCATCACTTAGATGTCTGTCCGGCCCTCAGCCTCAGCGCGTCAGACCGATATGGCGATCGCTCCGCCACGCGGGTCGTGAAAATGTTCAATGAGCGTGGAAGAAAATTTATGAAAGTGCATCTATTAATGTCTATTTATTGTCCCCAGGTATCATGGGTGCGGCACCGCGACATCCACCTGCTGACGGTGGGCCGGTACACGTACACGTCGGACCAGCGCTTCGAGGCGCAGCACAAGCCGCGCTCCGAGGAGTGGGCTCTGCGCATCCGCAGCCCGCAGCGCCGCGACTCCGGCCAGTACGAGTGCCAGATCTCCACCACGCCGCCTATTGGACACGCGGTCTACCTCAACATCGTAGGTCAGATAAATTTCTCTAGTTTGTTCTGGTAATACAGTCTTTATAATTTAGAAGTAGAATAAGTCACGCTCCGATCAATAGTCATATTTACCGACTCGTCCAGAGTCTACAGTACCTACGAGTGACAGATTTCCTCCATGATTCTGTCTACCTTAATATCGTAAATGAGACAATGACTTGCAGGTAATCTACAATAAGAGTTATATAGTACATATCTAAATGATACATTTATCTTTTATGTGTTTGTGTGTGTGTTATGTACTATGTTCTCACGACATAGATAATATTGTGGGGACAATATGAGCCAATAATCATAAATATAAGAATCAAAAAGCATTCAATCGTGTATTTGTACGTGAAAGTCAAAAAGTACGACCATTGCCGAGATTAGACATATAAATATGTGACTCCAAGAAATAAAGAAAATTAACTTAGAAAGAGTTTCTTTCTTTTCTTCTAAATCACAAACAAATACTAACCTAAATGTTACGTTTAAAAATAAAGGGCTTAATTCTATTTTTCTTTAGAACCAGAAACGGAGATATCGAGTGGTCTAGAGCTGTTCATCCAGGCGGGTTCCACCATCAACCTAACCTGCACCGTCCGGCACACGCCAGAACCACCGTCCTCCATCACCTGGACGCATGGGGAACAGGTAACTACATAATCGGTCTTTAAATGTTTTTGTTTGTCTTTAGTTATTTTTCATAAATATTTATTTACATAATTATTCTTCTTCTTTATATATCCCATCTTTAATAAATCACTTATTGAATCATTCGTTAATATATTTCCTCCATTTGTTCACTTATGTACTCGTTTGTTTGTTAATTATATTTCAAATTATATATTTTCTGCTGTTATGAAGACCAAATTTAATTTATTTAAAAACAGAGATAACCAATTGACCATTAAATACCTATAAAATTGGGCTATTAAATACCTACGACCTGTCGATATTTTATTAAATAACAAAGAGAACAAACTAATAATCTTATAGATTATTAATTAAAAATATTACGAATGCCACTATGCATCGCTACTACTGCGTAGTACGCATTTTTTGTACGAGTATATTACACCAAATAAATATCTATGTATTCTAGGTCGCCCAGCGTAAAATGAACCACTATTCTCGAATTAAAATCTATATACGCAGGACATAAGCAGTGATAGCCTAGTGGTTAAGAAACTCGGCCTCTCCATCGAGGGGTCCGAGGTTCCAATCCCAGGCACGTACCTCTGATTTTTCAAAGTTATGTGCGTATTAGAAATTAATTATCGCTTGCTAAACGGTGAAAGAAAACATCTTGAGGAAACCTGCATACCTGAGAGATTTATAAAAAAAATATCTCAGAGGTATGTGAAGTCTACCAATACGCACTTGGCCAGCGCGGTGGACTATGGCCTAATCCTTCTCATTATGAGAGGAGACCCGTGCCCACCAGTGGGACAGTAATGGGTTGATGATGATGATAATGATGATGATGATGAAACGGACATAATATAGAAAATATTGGTCCCTTATTAAAATTAAACCTAAAGATAAATAATTCATATTTTTTATGAAATTTCTAACGAATCTGAGTATTAAACGATTTGGAGAGAATTAAAGCTTCGAAACGCTTTCACTCTATAATCCCAGTCAATGGATTTAGCCGACTTAAGCCTAATTTCATTATGAATAGCCTTCCGAACAATTTCATGGTAAACGCCTCATCGACAAGGATCAGGACGGTTATCTAGCTTAGAATGGAGATCTGAATCTATGAGTGGAAGTTTAAATTGGATTAGTACTTTGGAAATAGTTTTCTCTTGAGATTGGAATTGATTAGACAGATTTTCAAGGTGGTAGAATAATTTGTGGTTCGACTTCTGAGGCACCTACTTCAGCTATGTTTGAGTATTAGCCGCTGCTATATTTCGGTTTGAATAGTGTCATAGCGTTATCGTGTACCAAATATCCAAGCTTTATATCCAAGATTATCCAAACTAGTCAATCATAGTAACGTCGCCTTTGAAAGATCCTATTCTGAATGTTCCTATTTGGAATAATGAACTCCAAATAGGTGATTTTAGTTTGGATCTGATGAACCGCATGCATTGCTATGTTACTTTATAAAAACAACTATGTCCACGTAATGTTATTCGCGTATCTAACTAACTATTGATATAGGTAATAAGGATAACTATGCGTCTATTCTATCTCTATCTATCTCTATTCTACGTACTTAACTTTACTAGTACTTAACTTTTATATGTATCAGGTTTGGTGCCTCATTTTCCTGAGTCCTTGTTATTCCATGAGAATGGCAGTCTCATTTTAGGTACACGTCACATAAAATCAATACCCCTGTGTATTAATGCAGACACAGTTCCACCGCCACATGGTGTAAAACATTGATCGTAAATTTCGAAAAGCTTGTAATGTGGTTCGACGGTGGTCCGTAGTACAAGCTATTGAAACGAGATTATCCCCAAAAAACGAGAATACTGCCGGTATTCTGTTTTTTTTGTACAGTAGACCACTTAGTGGATTTAATTATTTATTTTATTTTCTTGAAACACCTTAATCTAGTGTAACACAGGGTAAACTTAATGCCTAATGGCATTATCTGCCAGTCAACCCTGTCAATTATTAACGTGAATCTTTTACTGTGATAACCATGCTCGTAGCTGTAATAGTTCTGGGTGGAGCAAATGTTTAAATGATTAATTTACAACTGTAATAAGTTATGCTTACGTTATAAACACGTTAGTGATGTTAATTTTTGATATCCTTTTTAATTTCCAGTTATGCTATATAAAGTAAATAATAATATGTTCTAACTATAGACAGTACAATCATACACGTTTTGACATTGAAGACATCTTATTTATAACAACAGTATCAAGTGTGGCCGTGTTTTGTTTTAAAAAAAAACTTGGTAAGGGTGTGTCATATGATGTGTTGCCTTAGGGCAGTGACACTAAATTCCAACTTAGTCCTCATGGGTAGCAACAGATTTATTACCCACCTTAGATAAATCTCCAAAGCTCTTTCTGGTTAATAACAGATATCTATGGGTGACAGAGAACAATTTCCATAAGCAGGACCGCATGCTGTCCCTGTAGTTCCGAGACCGGAATAGGGCTACGATATCCCCTACATGTTGTAAGAGGCGATTCCGGGGTTGCGGGCGGCAAGAATGGAAGCTCGATCCGCCCAGCTAGTAACCCCCGGAGTGCGTTCCTTTGGAGATCCCGGAGTCCTCTAAGCAGCGCCGAGGATGGCCACCGGGGGGGTTTTAGTGCGGTAAGAATCTCACAAAACCCCGTGCCGTTCCCACAGCATAGGGTATCTTTTGAAGGTTTCCCCCTCGTAAACAAAAAAAAAGGACCGCATAATTGTTTGCTAAATATAAAATATGAGTACCTACTTCATATTTGCGCGAAATTTACGCAAATGGGCCAATAAGTTATGTAGGTGAAACGAAAAGAAGCGAAAACAATGTTGCATTTATTCCTACCAGCTTTTCATTTACGGCTATATACTGTGCAATTCACTGGAGGGAAAGTTTACTACTCATTCATTTTTAACGTAAATACTTCTTGTGACTTTGCAGATATTCTCTTTTCGTTCAATTTTATATGAAAAATACTATATGTGTAACTTTAAAACTTATAATGATCAGGTTTCGGTGTGTGCCTATATGGGTGACTTAATGTAAATAAAGTAATATAATATTTTGGTTACAGTTACAATATAGCTCCTCTTTTATGTGTAAATTTTGTACAGTATTTATTGTAAAATTTGATCCTGCCAGCATCATTTTGATAATCATCCTGCCAGGGTCGCCATGAGAAATCATGAAGAATCAGAAGATGTTTTGATTAGTACACGTGTTGATTAGATGCCGACTACATTGAGACTGCTCATATCTAAACTATCTAATTATCCGCCACAATAGGTTAGGTACTTCAAAACTATTTATTTGTAGTTGTGATAATGTAATCAAAACTAAATTACAACAAATAATATTAAAATTTAAATAATGATACGCAAGTAGAAATAAGATTGTTCTAGTTTCTCTTCATTACAAAGCAGCAATAGATATTTCTAGACTGAGGCAGTTCTTGCGTTTCAATGGAAGGGCGTGGATGCCGGTTAAATGAATTACGAGAAGACCATTTTTGTCCTCAAAAGTGACAACTCATATGTCGACTTCAGGAAAATCTTTATCTTTATGGAGTATGTCACAGATAGGCAGCAAACTACCATCAGACTTATCTTCGGATGGATTTCAAGCTTGTTTACTACTCCAATGTACAAAAAATCGTTGTACGGTTGTTGGGTATGCTGTGGGCTGTCCCTGTAGTTCCGGGACCACAATAGGGCTACGGTATCCCCTTCCTGTCGTAAAAGGCAATTAAAAAGGGCTTTCGGGGTTGCGGGTGGTAACAGTGGAGCTCGAACCGCCCTGCCAACGGCCCGGGAAGGACGGCGGTATGTGTGGTCGCATTCAGTCTTATACACCAGACGGTGTGGAGATACAAACTCACCTGGGCGGAGCCCGACAGGCAGTGCGTTAAGAGGACTCCAGTTAAGAGGACTCCAGTCCTTTGGAGATCCCGGAGTACTCTACGCTGAGGTCGGCCACCGGGGGGTTTTAGTGCGGTAAAAATCCCACATAACCCCGTGTCGCTCCCACGGCACCGGGTACCTTTTGAAGGTTTCCCCCTCGACAAGAAAAAAATACGTATACTGTGGGCAGCATTAATCGATTTAACACAACTCTAAATTTCGTTTAATCCGTCCTTACGACAGTGAACCCTATATTTACCGCAGACTTAATATCTTTATAAGATTAACGAAGCGCGAACTTTACCTGGGGCTTTGGGAGCGGTCACGCAGAAACACCGCCAGTTTTAATTTATGAAAACTGCTACAAATTATGTACATGAATTTTAGCGAGCGAAAATAGTTGAGGCTGACTTTGAACATTGTTAACGTAGTGTCAAGTAATTTTTGAATACAAATTTACGTACTTTGCTGTGAAATTTTGCTTCATTTTTCTGACACTGTTCTGTTGAATAAATTAAAAGTTATTGAAACTCGATGGAAACAACTGAAAATTTACAGCGGTGATACGTCATCGATATCGGTGTACAATATACGGTCGCAATTTTTGTTGTCTGACATGTTATAGATTTTTTTGTCAAACAAACACTACACCAAAAAAAAAACAAATGTTAATAAATGTCAGACAAGACGGGAATCGAACCCGTAATCATTTACGTATAAGACCTAAATTATCACTGTCGGATCATATGGGTCGACATTAAGTTAAGGTAGGTATAGGACATATCTATTAATAGATGGCAGCGGCAAAGGGAAGCTCCTATTTCATTTTCGGAAAAAACTAACATATTAAGATACTTAACAATATTTTATGCTCAGTTAATCACTAAAAATAAGGCAATAGCGTAGGTTTTTTCGTTAACTTCCATAGATTATTTTCGTACAAAAATGTTATTTATACCAACATTATTTGTTGTTATGACTCGCCCACCCCAAAAGCCGTATAGTCGAAACGTGAGGTTGGTTATGAAACTTTATTTCTCTCTGTAATAATATATTAATACCTACGAGGAATAATCTACTCTTTAATAATAATGATACTTATTTTGATCTAGAATAGCTCACTTATTAGATATACTTACTGTATGTGCTAAATAATTTCTTGCTGCTATCTATCTAAGGATTTGCTTTTAAAGTTATAATATCTTAAAAGTAATTAAAAATTTGCTTTACGCGTAAACTGTCACACGAAAGCGACATCTTAAAACTTAAGTACTGATAATAAAAGTATGAGTGAAACGATGAAGGGAGTTATGACCTTAATGTCGTCTCACGTTATTAACGTACCTTATTAAGGTTAGTTTGAAAATATGTTAAAAATAAAATGAACTTGATTTTAAATTAAGGTAACACGGGGTCACCTCCTACTTTTCTCCGCGTCGTTAAATGAATGTTAAAAGTAGATTTTATACGCGAAAAAGCTAGAACCTTGTCGAGAACCGAACCCAAGACCTTTATTTACATCACACGCAGTTATGCGTCGCGGTTTTCCACCCTCAAAATTCGTCTCTTTAGTACACGAACGTTTTGTTGCAAAATGATGAAAATATTTTACTTACGTATTTGCTTTATCTACCAAATACCGTGCATATTTTATATCCACCAAAATGGAGCGTAAGGGACTATTCCATATTTTTATCTGTATTAAATTTGGCAAACACTGATTTTCCACCGTTTCTTTGTCAGATCGTTATATCATGTTAGCCTTTGATGTTTCGTTTCTCGCTCTTGTGCCTTTCCTTTTATGATGAGTTCACATTTTGGTGTTGTTATCTGCATTTTCCGTTCACTTGTCTGTGTTAAATGGACTGAAACTCGAAGAAATGGGAAAATTGTGTATAACATGTACTGCCTAGGTAGGTAACACAAATGTGATCGCGTACTTGTGTGTGCCTTTTAAACGTATGTATTTATTTATGTAATTTTACCCACAAGTTCTACATGTATTTTCCAGATTAAAAGCTACTCATTCCGAATGTTTCATCTGTAAAAGTTCCATACAATTTTATTTATCACACATGTGTGTGATTTTTGAATATTTACCAATATACATATTTTATATATGTATTTCTGGAATAAAAAGTATCTTAAGCTACGAACCTTTTTATATTGGCGTAAAAAAATGGCTAATTTAACTTAACCTTACATATAAAAAAGAGAAGGAAAAATTAAAATAATTTAATATAAATTTTTCATAACACATTTTGTCATTGTGTCAATTATTTGAAGTTGCGGACAAAAATCCATCTTTAATTTGTATAAATATATTTATTTTACTTTATTTAACTTAAACTATTCGCTTCAGGCTCGATTTATCAATTCTTTACTCCTTAGCTTTTATTTTTTTAAAACAACAGCTTTATTTTGGTTTCGCCTTTATCGAGTTTAGATACATTTATTATATCTAATTTTTTGTTTCAACTGTTCGCTTTAGCCGTTTCGGAGTATTTCCAATTTATCAATTCTTTTGTACCTAAACGATCAGCCGTTATTATTTTCTCAAAGACCTTATTTGTTTTGCCTGACATCAAAGCTTTTGTTTTATGTAATAAAAGGTGAATAGGCATTTAGTCCACCTGATAAAATTGATTTAGAATATAAATGTGTGTAATTACACTTACTATTCATACATTTACACACAAAACGTGCCGTATTGTGTGTGCTAAGAATACACAATATAAAAATGAATACGTGTGTACTTAGTGTGTACTTAGACGCAGAACAGTTGTTTTTCTTGTCCAAAGAATACAACCAATTATTTTGAAATCACCGACACTATAGGTAATTTAATTATTTTTCAGACAAGTAGATGTGTGAACACACAATAAATATAATATGTTATTATTTCAACAGATAATAAACTTCGACTCAGCACGAGGTGGAATTTCGCTGGTGACTGAAAAAGGTCTTAAAAGCACGAGTCGACTACTGGTTCAAAGGGCAAGAGGTTCAGACGCCGGGGTGTACACCTGTGGCCCGAATAACGCGCCGCCCGCAGCCATAAGAGTACACGTGTTATCTGGTAAGTAAACATATAGTGTTACCTAGTAGATATTTGGCAAGAAAGTACTATCTGGTAAGTTAGTAAACATTACAATGACTTTTTCACTTAGTTACATATTGCAATTTTCGCATAAATTGTTTCTCATATACTGTTTGTTACACTCATAGGCCGTTACGAACATGTTTGTCACGCACGTAATTCGTCACGAACATAGTTCGTGGCATATGAAATTCGTAATGAATATACTTTGTCACATTCGTAATTTGTCACGAGCATATTTGTCAAACACGAACTTCGTTACTAAAATAATTTGTGACACATCACGCACATATTTGTCAAACATGCATTTCGTCTCGAACATATAAGTCAAACACAAACTTCGTTACGAGCATTATTTGTCACACACGTAATTCGTCACGAACATATTTGTCACACGAACTTCAATACCAACATAGTTAGTCACATACGAGCTTGTTTCACTGGTTTTCATTTTATTACAGTTTAACTTTGAGTTTTAAGAGATATTTTTACGTTACGCATTATTGGCACTTAATCTGTAAGTGTTAAGGAAAGCAGCCCCCAGATCGCGACATTACCATTTATTACACTCCTAGAAATCTGATCACACACAAAGATAGCACATCCTTAGAATACACGCTTAATGATTTGCTAATGAGTGCTTGTCACTGTTCTGAGTCATTAATGATAATTATAATTTGCTAATTCCAATGAGTACCCTAACAACAATGTACACGAAATTATAATTGCAATCGTAAAATCAACCCAATTTAACAAGAACAAAAATGATGTACAAAATATTATTTGTATCGAAAACTAACCTGACATTTGGCCTTATATTTCAACAACTCGCGTATTTTTATCATTGTATAACTTTTTTGGCGTGAGCTTTGAATAATTTATAACAAATCCATAAAGTTATTTTTTAACTTTCTGCACAATACCAATTTCGGTATTTGTTTTTCGACACATTTATTTTATACTGAGACTTATTTACGACTATCTGACTACTATTCATATGCTATAGAAGTAACATCTAGTGGATACAGAAATAGTCGTCGTCATAGATAGATTTTTGTCCCATTTGCTGTATGTACGTCCCACAATTGTACGTTACGTTTACTCAATCCATTATTCTGTTCCGTTTGCTCCAGTGGACTGAGTAAACGTAACAATGAGAAAGTGCTTAAGTGACAATTAACTTTTTGTCTACCTCACATGTTCGCAAAAAGGAGAGACAAAACACAAAGCGCCATTTTGTCAATTTAGACATTTAACATTAAATACGTTACTGACACTATAGTTCCGATACAATCCGCTAGGGGCACTGATTGGAAATTGTATGGGCAAATACGTAAACAAATATCAAAACAAGTTATATTTGTCAAAACGTAAAGACTCATGGTAAGGGTACTGGGCTCCAGTCTCTGGACTGAAAAGGCCAAACTCACTGAAAACTGTAGTCCACAAAGATGGTCAATTTCGAATTGGTAGTTTTCACGTAGTTTAGTTCGCACTCAGGAAAGTACGCTTCCTTACGATGTTTTCTTGAAGCACAGAACATTGAAAAATCAGAGATTAATAAGGAAATTATTCAAGACAGATACCTTAGGAGATAAGCAACTTCTAGGGAAGTTGGTGGAAACTTATTCAACTCGGCGAGGATGAACTGACTAAACTTGTAATATTGTAACATCTATTTCAAACATGAATTTATCGATATTCAGATTATATCAAAATATCAGATGGAACGAATATGTTTCATTGAACCATTTAGACGTGGCCCCGTTTAGTCTCGATAAAATCAATATCTAATAGTTAATTAGCTAGATAATTAGATACTTATTGTAAAGAGTTACTCGTAAACCATATTATCATTTCTGTCCTACATTTTAGATCATTGAATTGACAATGAGCGTTGCAAAATGTATTTATTTATGTAATTCATAAAACATCTTTAACTGAGTGTCACAAAAAGTAAATTTAATGCCAGTCAACCCATAAGACTATTTGTGATAGGCTTATAAAAAGAAAACAGTAACCCTTAGTATGAGCTTTACGTTTTTACAAAAAATACTGTTTTGGTATTGGTATTTTGCCCACACATTTCCAATCAGCGCCCCTAGCGGATTGTATCAGAACTGATTGGAAATATACATTTATCAAAACGTAAAAACTCATATTAAGGGTACTGCTCATAACAGAAATTAAACGAATTGACAATTAGCATTGACAAAATGTCTTCTAACTACTAGTTGATAGCTCATTAATGGGACAACACCCTTGGAGGGACTATACGGTTGATTTTACACCCACTTGAGTCTGTATAAACGTTATGTTCCATCAGTCCGTCCCTTAATGCGTGGTTAAATCATCATTATTGGAATAATCACTACAACTCATGAAATATTCATTAAATGACTCTGCAATGATTGCGTACAGAAAGCGGAAAATATCGGAAAATAACGATTTATGCTTTCAACATGTTTTACGAGAGTCACGTATTGTGGTTCGGAAAGAATACGTGATATTGAATTATTTTTCGATATATTATTTATAAAATACGATGGCTAGTTGTAGATAGGCAATTACAATTATACTTTGTATAAGTAGTTCTTGTTTTAATAATGTTAGTGGAAGTGATAGCACGTATTAATCTATGATTAAACTATTCTTAACTATCATAGGATCACTCACTCAATTATGGTAACTATACTAGTACAGGTACCAATCCTAACTAATATTATAAATCTGAGTTCGTTTATAGGCTTGTTTGCTGCACTTTCACACCTTAACTGCATAACCGATTCTCATAAATTTTGTACATTATCAGTACGTTGTCAGGGGTTCAAGAATGCACATAAAGTTAATTTTATCTACGGTAAGGCGTTAGCGCTAAAAGTAAATCCTAACGCCGCTGAGTGTTATGGTATTGCGTTACTAGTAAGCGGTCACACAGAACGCGTACGCGCGCGCGTAAAGATTTCCTTATAATACAACGCCCAGCGCCGGGACAGCCGTACGCATACACGCTCTGTGTTAAGCGGTCACACTACTAACTCAGTACGACACAACTCGGTGCTAGATCGTAGCGTCAGGATTTTCTTCTAGCGCTAACGCCTAGCGAGGGGCTAAAATACGCGTTCTGTTTGGCCAGGCCTTTAGTATAAATTAATGTTGATTTTTATTTCCAGGTGAACACCCCGCGGCTATGCAACAAGGATGCGCTAAGTCATCGCTGGACAGAGCCGCCGCACTTCTCTGTTTTTTGATTACTCTGCACATGTTGAGACCATTCACTGATGGTTATTTTGGTACCTGAACTTAGGATTTAAGAATGATTATTGCATTTGTAACAAATGTTCGTGTATTAAGTGCACATGGATATAGTTTTGGGTTGTTATAACAAAATGGTTATTATCTATTCTAAATTAAACATTTGGACGACTTAGAGACATCTGTCGGACTGATAAATTAACCGTTTTACTGTTTTTAATTAATTTAATTTAATATCAAAATATTTTAATATTATTGATTGAAGTTTGTTGCATTTGATAATTAACAGTATTAGACTTTGCTGAAATACGTTGTATAAAATGCATACAAAACTTTCTTATCCAAAGTCATACGTTAAAATTTCAACAGAAGGATAAATATAATGTTAATTTCAACTAATATTATAGTGGCCACAAATTACGAAATCCTGAGTTATTTTTTTGTTATTGTCCCAAAAATAATATTTTCTGTACGAAAGCATTTGAAAATTTGTATATGTATAAGTGTAAATATGTATATAAGAATTCTGAACTATTGTATATAGTTACTTCAATATTAACGCTATTAATCTTTGTATATACCTAACAAAATCTAAATGTTTCTCTCTATGTCTTTTCAATAAATATAAATTATAAAAAATGTCCATGCAAGAATTGATATTATTTTTAATTAAATATTATTTCAAAACATTCAAAATTAATTTATTTATAGTGTAATTAGTAAATGTTTCTTTAAATATTTCATTTCGTGTTAATATGTAAATAGTATCTCCTTTAATACATTAAAAATGGAACAAAATTATGTATATAACAAATGAAGTCCACGGAATAAAATTTCTTATGGAAATTATTGAATTTTCTTTTTATAAGCCATCCCTAGTATTGATAATATGAAATGTGTAAGGGAGGTAACACACGAACGACAGTAATCGACTAAAGGTTATCACTCATCACTATTCCCTTAGCATGTCTTATACAATACACTAACATCTAAAATAAACTCTCATACCCAAACATGAATATTTACAAACATCATAATTGTCAAAGACATCGTAGCTTTTCTACGCTGCTCTACGAATTATTTGTAATTATCAACATATTGGCGTTATGTATCACATAAATTGCAGAGATCTTCTTGTGTTAAATTTCAGCCGATTTTACCCTTAAATATTCAAAAACCCAACATCAGATTTTTAACATATTTTTTCAGAAATCTTCGCATAGTTTTCATTACACACATATCAGAACCGTTAAAACAATTTTCTCCAGGCAGTACAATTACGATAGTGAACTCACAAATGTTTTTCTTTAACTTCCTTCATCTTGAAAAACGCATACAACAAATTGTAGGTAAAAGATAGTTATCATTTTCAAAACAAACAATTCCACGCCCGTCGCCCGCGCGCAAGGCGGAAGAAAAACGCTCTGTGAGTTCTTAGCCTAAAATACATAATTAAAATTGCAATGATTCATTTGAATAGCGCTACGATACCGTATAATTTTAATTGAATGATACAACTACAAAACCTGATATGTTTTGTGTATCGTGAGCGTAATTAGCCTAGTTTGCATACTTCAAACTACAAAATATACCTATTCCATTATAATGGCAACAAAGGAATATAAAAACTATGCATTATGAACAACATGCTGAGATCTAAGTTCGGTTCGAGTTTTGAAGGTCTTAAAATAAGACTTATATAGGATTTTAAGATTATATAATCAATCGACATCAGGGATTATACTCAGTATTGCATTGAAAAGCAATTTGAAAAACTCATAATCTTTCTTCGATACGATACGATATGTAGTACAAAGATGAATAGATAACTTTCTATTAAAAATATGGTTAGAAAATGTGATTTTAAGTTATTTTTGTGATGTAAATGTCTATAAAGTCTATTGCTCAGGTTATAATGCTACTATAAATAAAATAGGTCTACTTGACTTATACTATACTTATACTGACTATATACTACACGTGTAAAGAAAAAGCTAAACACAGGATGCAACTTGTTTACTTGATAAATCACATAGAGAGATTATCTTTTAGCGAGTTAACATCAGTTATAATTATTTTGTTCATATATACTTTTTTTTTATAAAATACACAAGAGAAATATAAAAGTCAATATCCTTAAAAAGTCAGCAGACTTTTAAAGGTCAAACTTTCTTTGGTAAATTCCCAGGACATCCTTAAAGACCGTTAATTTGCCTGGCGTAAATCGAATTCCTTAACCCTGTAAATTGCTGGGGCTTTTCTTAAATTTTCCAAGGTAGGCGGGTTATTTATTACCCGATGCCCGACAACGGACGGCTAATGAGGTCACGGTTAATTTATTATATAATATAATACAACTAACTTCGGCTTGCAACTTTGCTCGCTTAACACAAAGTTTGGAACAATTTGTAAATGTGTTTTGGAATTAAGATTATCAGTACCAGGTTGTCATATAGGATCCAAATTGGTATCGAACGATATCGGAATACAGTATATATTAACATACATTTAATTGCTGAATTGTTTGTATATTTCTCATTGCTTATGTTGCTTTGAAATTTTCAAAAAGTGGTGCTGGAGTTCTGGAGTTCGAACTTACATTAACTAAGGATTACTAGCAAGGTAGACGCCAAGCACCCAAGTGTCTATATTCCTAAGATGTTCCGACAAACACCGTGTAACACTCGAGTTGATGGCGTGCTGTGCGTGGCGTGTGATTTGCGTAGATGGCGTGTTATCATCAAAAGAAAAAAATATTCCATCACGGGGGATCACGATGATCAGTAATGAAGACTACAACTCAAGAGGGAGGAGGAGTATCCATATGACAATTAAAGAGAACACGGTAAAAATTTGTGCATCGCCTGTAATACAATGGTTGCACTAACTCGATTAACCTTTAGGGGGGAGAAAATAACAACTAACCAAATTATCTTCATAATCAGGACAAACAAATATTAATATTAATTAATTTCATAGAAAAATACGATTTACGGAACTACGAATTAGAAACACGAAACAATAATGAAATCCATATTCAATACAGACAGCTTCACATGTTCCAACGTTGCGTAACCTACTAATTGGTCCATCATGAAGACGGTAATCGCGAGCCAGCCGCTCGGAACTATCCAATTGTTTTTTCTCGTTAGGACTTAAACAACTAATCGGTTTTCCTCGTTAAGACTCGCTATTTTTCTCCGTTTCTTGAGCTTTTATTTAGACCGCGATAAAAAGATCGGTTTAATTTGTTCACTTAACTTTTTCGTTTGGACTGAAAATGTTTGCGGTGATATAATGACTTTCAATTTCTGTAGATACTGCCTTTTTGTTGTAGCGTTTGTAATCGTTTAGGCGCTTTCGTGAGGTAAGATCGAAAATGAGGCATTAAAACTAGTTCCAAGTTGTCCCATTACGTAGATCTGCATGCTCAGACAGAGAATAATTAAAAACGGCTTTGTAAAATCCAAATATTCAACGTCTATCAACCCTATTTTGCCTAAAAGCATCTAAGACTTCGGCTGTTAGCTTATTATTTTCCAGTGTAGGGCGATCTTTACCGAGTTAGTTAATGGATGAAACGTTTTTATATGAAATTAAATATGTAAAAATCGTACAAATGGATTAACTAAAAAAATTAAGACCTGAAAATGATTGTATTTATTCTTAAACATTTCACTGGTTTGGTTAGTAGACATATTATATAACAATCGAAGGGAAGGTATCGAAGGTATGAAGCCTGTAGGATATGCAAACATTAAATTGACTATTTTCCCCCTCATAACCCTTGGGTAGGCAGGTTTAAACAGGTAAACAAGTTGGCCTACCTTTTTTTGTTATCGAGGGGGAAACCTTCAAGAGGAAGGGGGAAGGTACCTGGTGTCGTGGGAGCGACACAGAGTTATGTGGGATTCTTACCGCACTAAATCCCCCCCGGTGTCCGTCTTTGGCGCTGCGTAATCGTCTGGTGTACACGAAGATACGCGACCGACCACACATACTGCGATCCTTCTCAGGGTCGCTGGCTGGGCGGTCTGAGCTCCCACTGTTGCCGCTCGCAATTCCGGAAGCCCCCTTTTTATCGCCTCTTACGACAGGCAGGGGATAACATAGGCCTATTCTGGTCCCGGAACTACAGAGACAAGATTGGCCCACCAAAGGACATTTTACCTATTTATAGATAGATTTTCTACCAATTCATGGTTTAACTTGATAGATTAATTTGGTGACCTGATTGTGTAATACAATTACACTGGATAAACATGTTAAATATTTAATTAGGCAGTTGATCGTGTACACTCATTTATATCAATTGAATTTTCGTAGTTGATTAAATAAATTATCTGATTGGATTATTTACTCTCTAGGGTAATCAAATTATAAAATGTGTGTCAAAAAATCTATCAAAAATAGAACAAAGAAAAAACCTAACACAAAAAATAACGATGAATTAAAACAACTTCTCATTCATTTAACAGAAATAATTATGTAAAATTCATTTCTTTAATTTTAATTTTCTGTGAGAGTATTAAGAAAATTAGTTTCAAATTATATCAGAAATCCCGCAAAATTTTGTCATTGTGTTTGTATGTGTCCAATACACATACGACACATGCATATGTACACATACGACACACACGAAATATACATACACATACACATAGTATGGAAGTATAAAGAGTTCCTTTATAATATTTTTATCACCCGAAAAGAACTTCTTTCCACTGCTGGATGTTGTCACAAGGCAGTAACTACACTTTTATAACCCTGAAGCTCTAAGTAGTAACTATTACCACGCTTTTATTATGAAACTGAAATGTGTATTGAAGCAAATTTTAAGGCAACGAGCTCCTTACGAATAATTTTCTCATAACAACAAGTTTAAAAGCGCAGCTATTACAATAATAGTAAGTTTAGCTCTTAACCAGTATTCGTAAACAAAGATTAGGGTAATCCGAGAAGGAACTATCTCGAACTAAAACCTGCATATAATTAGAATACTTACAGAATCGTTATTGTAAATTCCGTTAGGGGTACGCTTACGGTTCTGCAAACTTTGCTTAATTCATGAAGGAAACACGCTAACGTAACGCATACAATAATAATACTTTTAAAACTCTATACGTTATTATTGTATATACTACATAAACGCCTAGTAACTAGGCTATAATAAGCTATGGCGTGATAATTTTTCCTAGTTTAAAATACGTTATGGTTTATACCTAACAATACTTTCGGTCGCTATGTATTTTTTTGTTTATTTTCACCTTATTTTTTGACATTTTGGATTACAATATTTATTGAAACAAGTTGTAGAAGTATCAAACTTTCGACACTCAATCTCTAGTTGCGCAAGAACGAGTATCACAAATAGGATTTGCACTGAAACACTTGCAACTCGCAAGTAAAGACGCAGACAAATAGGTGTTTCGATCCCCGAACGTTAAACATAGTCGTTTCCAGTTTTATTCGAAAACGGTTACTTAACCGATATGGTTATGATATCGATATGGAAAACTGTTATTTTATCGATATCAGATACATAACTTGTTACCAAGGTCGAACTGTTAGTTTTGGTCATAAACAGTTGATAACACGTTAGTTTTTGGCATTTTCAATTCACAAGCCTATTTGATTCATCTATTTTGGACATCAAAGAGTGTAAATTAGTCAAGCAGAGTCGTAGCAAATATGCCTATATTAAACCTAAGGAGGATTTTAGTTTAATGTCTAGTTATGTGAATTAGTACAGAGGCCGATTGGTGGATTTGTCGCAACGGTTGGTATAGTCCTGGTTAGTATTGTGTATTGATATACTCCTATTATAATATTTTAAATCGAACCGGTTTTCAATTACGGTATAGAATATCAGTATCATGCTTCCTAACATATTTAATCAACCCTGCATCGCTCACAGTTTGTTCCAGAACTAACCCCTTTTGTTCTAGAACAATCCATCTGCTTTATTCAGCTTCAACTTTGACTTATTCACTTAATTACAGGAACAGAGGTCGGACGTGCTTTGAAACTACTTAACTATCAAATGGACACAGTTGGTGAAACATGCCGTTGATAAATTAGTCTTACAGAAGTCCTGGAAGCTAAAGTATTAAAAATAGCTTTAAATTTATACATACACGGATATATTCAAACTTGAAATTCGTATAAACAAATTAATGAACTACTCGTAAAAAGCAACCATATTAGAAATGAATAATCACTTGCTAAACGGTGAAGGAAAACATCGTGAGGAAACCTGCATACCTGTGACATTTATAAAAAAAATCACAAATGTACGCACTTGGCCAGCGCGCTGCACTATGACCTAATCCTTCTCATTATGAGAGGAGACCCGTGCCCAGCAGTGGGACAGTAATGGGTTGATGATGATGATGAAAAAGCAACCTATTTATTTTGTGATATGTATGGAGCTTAATTGTAATTAAGACAGTCAACGAATAAAGATATCAACGAAGCAACACGCCTTTTAATCCAATAGCCCATATACATTACATAGCGACCCTGTGAAAATTAAATTAGCTTTAAAAATTCAACATTTTTTCACGAATTTTGCCTATATATCTAAATTACACTTTCTTAGAAGACTAAATAACGTAGGTATGTAATCTTAACTTGGCATTTAACTCACTCCACGTTAAATAAAATGTTCACTCAATTCCCAGAATTCTAAATCTGTATGATTTATAAGCGCATAAAGTGCTAGTCCTTCGGCTTTGCCCGCAAAAAGTAAAGGAAATGAAAAAGGCCAAGATGAATGCTCATGCTTTAGCGGTTTACCAAAAAATAAATTGAGCATTCCTTAAGGTTCTTTCCATGTTTTGTAGGGACACCTTTTTCAATTAAGCAACGAAATCTTTATGATTCGTGCAATAAATATTTCTTACAAATGAGGTTTTACGGACTTAATTAAAGCTGGCGTCTGATTCTGTGAAAGATGGCGAAGAATGAATTAATCAATTGTTGTCTTATGTTGTTCTTTCCTTTTTGGGGAATTTTGATTTTCTTTTGTTTATGTTTTTTGTATCATTAATCGTCTACAGTCACTTACTATTCAAGGTATAATTATTGTTGCATGATTAAATAGGATTATCAAAAACGACTCTATGAAATTACAGCAATACAGCACTTACTCATCCAATCTTTCTTTTTATTAATAAAACAATTTAATTATAAATATCATTTTTTATAAAAATAATTTTAGTTTTATAAGGAAATCTATGCATTAAGTAATCATATTATATTAGACACTAATTAGGTACTACAAATTATGCCATCGGATCTAAATGAATAAATTAGTAAATATTTAACTGGTATAATTGCAAATACCAAAGCAGGCCTATTCAAATTAATTTAATTTTAAACCGCCCACCAAATCCGTCCTTACTTTTGCCATCAAACCCCAACCTACCTTTCACATCAATTGCGCTAAAACCTCTGCGAAGAAATTAATTCCATGGCCGATTGCCACACCAGTCGCACCAATTTGTCCAGCCTCTACAATTTAATTACATTTGAACATTTGAATTCGTCAGTACTTTGCTGAAACTTCGCTCTTCGCTCCACCTTCATTTGAAAGGGCAATATTATATCGACCTTGTTAATTGGTACAACTTAATTGGATTCAATTCGTATGAAGTGGAGAGCAACCCTATTAATATAATATTTCAATTGAAGGAATAAATTTGATGGAACTTCAGAATCAAAGGTTCAGAGTTTTGTCTCGAAAGCCCGCAACCCAAATCAATAATTTTGACGGCGGCATTAATTAAAATGGAAACAAAGAAACTTAAAATATAAAAAATGAACCAATAGTGAAATCATAATGCTGAAAATAAAGCTGAAAATTATTAAAAGGAATCAGAATGAAATTCACTTTAAGTAAACGGAACTGAATTAAAAATAAAACCTTCTGAAGTAACTAACTTCTCTATCGGAACTTCTGATCATATTGACACGAAGAAACGATTAATTTTTACTATCTTCCGAATAGATTTTAATTTTCCAGGAATGAAGCAATTGTATAACGACATTTTATTTAATTGGACTTCTGATAGAAGTTTTGGAATAATAAAAAATAAACTTTTTTAAAGAAGCAAATAACCTCATTGTCCATCATATGATGATCATCATTATCATTATCATATGATAACTATTGCATATGGAAAAAATTATCAACTTGACAATATAATTCCAGTACTACAAAGATCAGCCGCAGAAGTAAATATTGACTCAATGACTTCTCTATAACAAATGGTAAAACGAATTCACCTAGACACAACTATATTACCCTAACTACTGATCGGACAATTCGATAAAACAGATCGCATCTAATCAAGACGATTAGCATAAATTTAGTCCTTCCTAAATCAACTGCATGGAAGACAAATGAAATATTCGGGCCAATAATGAAATCCGGAGCTATTCAAAGTCCCGTGTTGCAATGAAGGGGAGAACAAATCGTTTTTGGTCCAATGTGCCCGAATCATTTCAATTAGAAGATGCTAAAACTCCTGGTGATTCGTTCTCGTGATAGATCACCACCTATTTCTCTTGTAAGGCTTTTGAATTCTGCTTTTGAAAGCATAAGGCGTTTATTTTACGTTTATGAATGTTAGTAGAAGAAGTATTACTCGACCGGTAAGTTCCACCCTCACATCTATTTGTAAAATGAAGTATGAAGTTCTCATAATTATTTCGGTGGGCAAATGAAGATGCCATTTTCAAGAGTGGCCAAGCATCGGCATCAGATAAAACGCCTATACTTTATGAGGGTGATTCCAGATGTCTATGGGCGGCGCTGATCACTTATCATCTGCAAGGTAGTTTCCTATTCCAATATCATAAAACTATGAGGTATTCGGATTTAATTCGAAACTTACATAGGACTCATCTCCTACCCGTAGTCTAGTAACAGATAGTAGTAGACAGATTAAATATGACCGCAAGCATTTCATATTATTAAAACAAGTCATAACAAATGATAATCCAATCCAATTTGTTCCAAAATATCAGCAAGGGATGCTACTGGGAATAAGTTTTACCGGGTTTGAGGAGGATTAACCTACAATATAGGGAAGTTTGCTAAGTCAATTTGCTAGCCCAAATCTCGGTTCTCTCGGACATATCAAAAATCTTGTTAAAACTTGGAAAGTGGCATTTGAACTGTTTGTTGACAGCTTTATTATACGAAACAACTTTGGGAGATTTGATTGTTTCTATTATTTTCTTTCTATTTTTGAGGAACAATAAATATTATGTTTTGTAAAATTTTATCACTTATGTATCGTTGAAGGATACCTTTGTTAGAAAAGTAAATAAATTATTAGTTATAAACGGAACACAAATATTTTTTTATAAACTACAACTATCTGTCCAATATCTACTGCTTATAAATAATTGATAATGTAAGTCACTTACTTACATTTGCTTACTATTTTAGCATAATGATGGGACCCGAAGATAAATGAATGTTGCCGAAATTCTTTTACTGCTACAAAATCATATACATCAAGAAAGATGTATTATAAAAATATGTAGCGTCATAAAACATGCTTAACATTTTTATGCCTAAGAAACTTGTATTTGAAAATGTTAAAATGTATTCTTTTCAATGTTCACGCGATGTTAGCCCATTTAACGCGCAGAACGAGAAATACGACCGGTTGTTTTTACGTACAAAAACTTTCAGCTAGATAGTTGCGGGAGCACAAGATAATATATACGCTAGATACACATCTAACAATTGTTTAAAACGTCCGTTTTGTTGGTGCGTGCTGTTTGTTCTCTCCTAGTGCCTCCTACACTAAGAAAGCGTGATTAATATGGCTTGGGAAGACCATTTCCCAACCAAAAGTCCATATCTCCACTCACCGTTAGTGTAACTTAAACCTATTACAACTAAAATACGGTTCTACTTAGCTTGAACGTAAAATGTTGATGAGGATTTCGCACCAACGGAATTAAATGGGGTAATTAAAATAAGTTTCCAATGGAAATTCACAGCCCTGGAGCAACGTATTCCAGTAGATAAAAACATTAGGTGATTCCTTATTGCGCGGTTTACAGAATGTTTGTATTTATTTGTATGTTTCTTGTAAAGTAATCAAATTAATTGCATGCCTTTTCAACCGTTTCTCTCTTCAAATGAAAATTAAAGATCTTTTTTTAATTTCGATTTTAATGGTATTTACCTACATTAGCATGACAATTGGTCTTTTATATTTTTTATGTATTTATCTAATCTTTCCCTTATGTAGTCAAAATTTACAGATTTTTATGCATAAGATATTTTACTCTGACCAATTTAAATACCAATCAGATAGACAACGAAAACGGAATTAAGAATATAATTTGCATAATTATATGATTCTTATTCAGTCAATTCTGCCAGGAGAACTGTAATAAAAGTATTCGTGCAAGGTAGATGGAAATGGTCCGAATTGGGCTTTGTTTTGACAACATCTAACTACAATAGATGACTTCATTAGCTACGAGTATATCTACTTAATTCACTACCAAAGAAATTTTAGTTCAATTGACTTTTCGAAAATTATTCGTAATCAAAATTCGTGTACTGAAAAAATATTCTTCGATTTTTATTCAAATACAGCTTACAAAGGAAATTTGTAAATATAATTTTTATACCCGATTTTAATCTATATACTTTTTTATTAACTACACAAATAATATAGAATTATTTGCAATTTTATTAAACAAAAAAAAGGTTTCAACGTACAGTTCAAGATCATATCTGCCTCTGAAGGTATTTATAATAAATATGTTTAGTACACAATCTCTTTTCTCGGCAAATCCTCTCAGTATAAAAGGATTTGCGAAATCTGACCCACGTAGCTTCTCCACTGCGATAGCGAAGTATTTATTGTAACCTGTAGCTTTTAGTTATTATGTTTTATTATTTTTATCTTAATTCTATACAATAAAATGATATTAAAATGAATTAAATTCATTTAATAACCATAATTTGGAAAATTTTCCAAAAATATTGATAGAATTCGATACGATTTCCTTTAAAAGAAATGGGGTTATATGAGATTTTTAGTCAATAAAACCTGTTTGAAGGCTGCACTTCCCTTATATAGAAGACGGCATCTCTAAAAGAATGCATCGATGCATCCTTTGTATGATAGTTTTACCGTCGCTACGATGGATCGCTAGGATGGATCGCTAGGATGGCTATTTTGAGTATACTGTTTCAGTGCCAATCGATGAATAGATGAATAAATAAGTTAGTGGCTGTATGTTTTGGAGATTTTATTGTGGTTCGACCGAAATCCCATAGTTTCTGTAACTGTTGGGTCTGTATCTGCCTATAATTGCGACGTAAAGCTGTACTACTAGTACAGTTTTGCTAGTTTGAAGGATGAGGCAAGCCATAGCCATTATGTACGTTACAAAGCATTCTTACTTTGTCCCTTGAGGCAGCAACTACTACTATGATCGACTCCATTCCTAACTCGGGTTCGTTTGGCAGTAACCACTTAACATCATAACTATCACTTCATACTTAATCATTACATTCATTACATAAAAATAATCTGTGTTATTTACATAGAAATAGTGGGTAGGCTACATACGTGTACGTGGTTCTATCCTTGTTGAAGTGTGCCCATTGTTTATACAGACTCATGCCCTAACGATATCAGATTACGTCAGGAACATTCTCTTAGATATAGACGTGGATATTCTGTTACCGCAAAACATAACTGGACATAACAAGACAAGATTCGATTGACGTCTAATAGCCGCTAGCAAGTCAAGACAGTTTAATACTTTATGTAATACTAGCAGAACCCGCGGCTTCGCTCGCGTAAAAAAATATGATATGACATACAAATAACTGTAATCGTAAATTTGTACCTTTAACAATTTTAACGATAAAGTAGGAGAAGTAATATTTAATTAATAAAAGCTTTTTTTTCGTCACTGTGTACCTAAATTGGTCAAGCTTTCTTCAGAAACATACACTAAAACTCAAATTAGTGGACTGTAATGAAACTTTCTTTAAAATATAAGTTTCATGTAGGATACAATAATTATTATTTACACTATTCCATAGGAATCATCCATGTTATATGGGGCCTTACATACAGTGGTTCTTTCCAGGGTCGCTGGCTGGGCGGTTAGAGTGGGAGCTCTTGCCGCCCGCAACTCCAGAAGTCCCCCTTTAGTTTCGTACGACAGGCAGGGGATACGTAGCCCTGTTCTAGCCCAAAATTTTAATCCAAGGTCTATGTATCTACCACATCACCACCACTAATCCACGCATAACCAAAACCATACCCCACGGCAGGACAAAATGTTGGCACGCAGTGTGTCCAAAGTAGTTGCGATGTACCTAATCAGTATACCAAAATGTAGACTAATTTGAATAAAATTACGCATTATCGTAAATGAAATTTGCACCGTGGACGACGTTGTCGTGTATTTGTCTGAATAGACGTTATCTGAAATTTCGAACCTAAAAGATTCCCGTATACATACATATAACACTTCTTTTACCTCCTTAGTAGAATTTCAAAAACATTCCTATGTACATATGCATCAATAAATACTTTATCAGCAAATTTCTGAAAGCTAATATTCAACACCAGCGGTCGCCATCCCGACACCTACGGGTGGTGTGTGGCCCGCGACCTTCCCGTGTGGCCCGCGGGTCTGCACGTTACTAATAATTGGCCAAGTGCAAGTCAAACCCGCACCTGGAGGGCTCCGTACAACCAACATTTTCATTTTTTTTTAATTTCTTGTATTTAATATTGCAGCAGCCATTAAAATACACACATTGTAAAAATTTGAACTGTCTACCTCTGACGGTTCAAAAGTTAGTTGGAAAAATATCGAATAGCAGTTTGTTGTATGGGAACCCCTTTTTGTTTTCAACTTTTTTATTTTTAGCATTTGCTGTTATAGCGGCCACCGTTATGCATCCTCTGTAAGAATTTCAAATGTCTATCTATTACGGTTCCAGAGATAGAGCCCTGCGATACACGGACAGACGGACAGACAGCGAAGTCTTAGTAATAGGGTTCCGTTTTTATCCTTTAGGTACCCTAAAAAACCCCTGTTCTACACTTCAACACGTGCAATGCATTCCCATGTTAAAATATATGTTACGACGTCTCGTGGAATTTCGCCCTACACTAAACCACTCTGTTCTTTTTCCAGACACGCCAAAGGAAGTAACTTCAATAACGATTTTTAAAGAAACTTCCTTTACTTATAGTATCCTAATGGGATTGATTGTTCAGTTGCTAAAATTGCTGAAACAGATGTGTAAACAGAAAGGCATAATGCATACACCCTTTTATAACCGTCTTAAGGGTTGATCTAAAAAAACAGTGACTGAGATGCTTCATTGAGTCAATGATAATTTTTCATAGTGGTTGCTTCCAAATTAACGGATTATAAAATAAAGTTCCAACCCCTATTTAACGACATTAAGGGTTGATTTTCACAAAATGGAAAAATAAGTGATATATTATTTACAACCCGAAAGCAAAATACCAATTATCATAGTCTTTGCTTCATAATCGGCTTACTTCTAAACAAACTTTGAACCCCTATATTACCCACTTAGGGGTAGATTTTCCATAACTGGTGTTAAAAAAGTTCTATTATTTCCAACAGGAAAGCCAAATGCAAGTTTTTATAGTCCTTGCTTCAGAACTAACGGAGTTTGAAATAAAATTCCAACCCCCATTTAACGACCTTAAGGGATGATTTTCCAAAATTAATAAATAGGTGTGAAATAGGTGTTTAATTATTTTCTATCGAAAACTCGTTCAGTATACATTAAAACTGGGGGACTTTCATACAAACTTACAACCCTCATTTAACCCAAATAAGAGTTGTTTTACCAAAAACGGTAGAATTAAAGTTCCACTATATCTAACCAGTAAGGAAATGACTAATTTTCGTAGCGCTGGCTTTCAAATTGGCAAATTTTAAAATATGCTGTCAACCCCTATTTTACCAACTTAAGGGTTGATTTTCCAAAAATGGTGAAATAGGTGTTTAATTATTTTCTATCGAAAACCCAAATACCGATTTTTATACAGTCTACATCAAAACTGGGGGACTCTCATACAAACTTACAACCCTTATTTAACCCAAATAAGGGTTGATTTTCCAAAAACGGTAGAATTAAAGTTCCACTATATCTGACCAGTGAGGCAATGGCTAACTTTCATAGTGCTAGCTTTTAATTTGGCAAATTTTAAATTAAGCTATTTAAGTCAACCCTTATTTTACCAACTTAAGGGTTGATTTTTCAAAAATGGTGAAATAGGTGGCCAAAAAGAATATCCTGACTAAGTTTCATACCTATAAGAGCTGTAGTTTTAAAATGTGATTTTTTTTTAATTAACACCCCCGCAACCCCTCTTGGGGGTGGAATTTCGTAAAATCCGTTCTTAGCTGACCTCTACTCGGTGAAAAGAATATTCCTACCAAATTTCAAGTCTTTAGCTCTAATGGTTCCAGAGATATCGTGATGAGTGACTATATACGTGGAAATCTCTTATATATATATAGATTGTAGGAATATAATATAATTCCGACATTTCAAATTTTGCTTCAGGTGTCCAAGATTAAATCTGAGTAGTTATTAACAGTAGTGATATTTCTATCCCGCTGAAAGGAACCTTCTTTAAATAATTATTCGAGATGAAGAAAATTGTGCAAATTAAGATTGTACGCACAGCTTTGAAACCTAAATGAATTAAATTAAACGCTTTTAACAGTCACAGCCCCCCACTAGTATTCCACATAACATATGGATACACACAAGGAAACATACACAAACACCCAGACCCAGAACCGATATTTAAATTCATAATTTAGATATCTGTCTAGCCGGGGATTGAACCCGGAACCCTTTGCGCGTCTGACCGGTATGCTGACCGTTCCGCCACGCGGGTTGTCAAGAACTGTCAGGTTGTCGGTTGTCAATTTGTAGGCTTTGTTACGATAATCCTTTACACGGTTGTATCAAGTGATAAATATTACGTTTTTTATACAAGTGAGAATACTTGTATCCAAGAACAGATCTTATGAGTGAATATGTAAATATTATAGTATGTAGATGATAGTAGTATCACCCTAAGTTTACTGATGAACATCATAACAGTATCGATATCATGAACGCGGTAATCGGTATACTTTGAAAATTGAATGATATTTTCTACAAACACTATAACGTTACTCAACGTCGTTATTGCGTGGAATTTCCCCTGTTAAAAGCAACTCTTGTTGAATATTATGTTACGTGATATGCAGACATCTGTTACATTTCATGCTACTATTTATCATTGTTCAATTTATATTTTATCACTCTTTAAAATTAAATTATTATTAAGTAAGCGCTTGATTTGTGGTTCCGCTTAAAAAGTTTAAAAATTACATAGAGTAAAGATCAGTGCTTAATAATATATTTTGACGTATATAAAGCAATGCAACCAGTAACTATGAAAAGTAGATCATTTAGGTCTCCAAAATTAATTATTTTTGAAATATATGTAAATATGAAACGAAATATCAACCGAATATAATGACGATTGGTTAATACGTGAATACTTATCAAAGAAATAAAACCGATTCATAGCAGTAATGAGGAAATAGCGACTTAAGACAAAATCTTAACCATAATTACACCATAACTATAAGGAGGTATCAAGAAAATCCCGACGTAAGCAAGGGCTTTGAGCCATAACCGTATTAACGGTCGGCGAGAGGCAATTTGAATCCCATGGGTAAATTTATAGCGTTGCCACATCGCTACCCTGTCATTGGCCGAGGCTTTTAGAAGGATGAGGAACTGCGGACATTAACGACTTATCACGTTTTATTGCGATGTCATTATTCCAATGTTATTTTTATGGCTTTTAGAGTGGTGAATGTTATACAATAGACGATATTTCATTAGTTATTATTAGTTTTCAGAATGTATCACATGCTCGTTGTCTCGTGTTGTTGTGAGGGTCATATTATATAGGATATACTTTATATATTTCACTGCATTTTATTAATTACACCATTTATTTTAAAGGGTAAATAAGAAGAATTGTAGTTCAAAGAAGTACGTGTTTTTTAAGATGATATCACTTTTCAATACGTCTACCTGATGGTAAATGGTCACTGCCACTTATGAATTACAATTTAACCTCAACCAGGATACCCCTTTAACCCTTTGTAATCGATCACATATGCGTTATCACTATTTACTAACATTCAAAAATAAGTCGGAGCGTCTTGGATTACTGACTGGCCACCTTACCACTATAAGCCAGAACACAACGCTGCTGCAACAAAGATAAATATGAGAGTATCTGAAGAGGGTTCTACCACCCTCAAAATGAATAGTTAACATTTTCATTATTCAACTGTTAATGCGACCAAAGATCAATGAACTTGAACCGCAACAGCGGTTGGCGGGGTTTAGAGGCAATCTGAATCCCATAGACAAATTTATTGCTTCGTCACGCCACTATTCTAAGCCCGAAGCTTTGGGGGAAGGGTTGAATGAATGGGGATTAGGGCATAATTTGTCATTTTCCTGCTATGATTTACTTTAGTTACACAGAAATGCATGTATTTACTGCTTCCATCTTCCATTAGTTATATGAGTAATAAAGTTTTTATTATTCTAATCTATACGCGACAGAAATAAGTAAAAACTTATGTGTTATCTAGCAGCAATCTATTAAGGAGTGTTTTAATGTATCTAATGTTTAGGACCTTCGCTTATCCAAATAAACAAAGATCTATATCCAGTCAATGTTAGTCTAAAGTAGGTACAAAGCGTATTGTTTAAACTTATCGGTTTTACAGATGATAACTCTATTATAACAAGTTTCGTCGTTGGTGCCTTGTTCTATTTGCTATTGTTTAATTAACTTGGGATAAGATAATGAAGGTATATAAGTATATTGTAAACAAGTAATCTAGTAAATTAATATGAGTTCAAATGACAAAGATATAAAAAAGATATAATTATGAGATGTCATAAGGTCATAATGATTATGAGTTAACATAAACAACAAAGTTAAGAAATAAATTTAAGAATAAATAATTATACTATTTACCATCTATCCTAACAAATGCTTTATTATGACAAGTTAGGAAGTATATAAAAATGAATTTAAATTTCTGTTTTGGATGTGGAGGTTTGTGTACTTGTGTGCAGCGTCGTAGGGACTAATACACTTTCAAGGGGAGCACTTGCCAATCAAGAAAAATAAACTGAGTTTATTATTCTTATTGTAATAAGTCGACAAAAATGGTAGTCGGACATAAATTAAAAATACATCATTTAAAATTATTATAGTACTGTTCGAATTAAGTCGGCAAAAAAGGTCGTCAAGATTTTCAAAATTCATAATATTCAAGAAAAGGTATTTTGCAAACATCAAAGTTTTCCAAGGGTAGGCACTCATGCCTCCAGTAACAATACGTTACATAGGGAATCCAGAAAAATGTATGACATTTAAATTTAAAAAAAAAATACTTTAATCTTACGGGCTCATGCGGGAGGCAGATGTTTTGATAAGACATTTATATGGAGGATTAATATAGGCTGATTTATTTCGGGCCTCTGGTGAAAATTAATTATAACTTTGATATGTGGGTGCGTGTGAGTGGGTGAAATCGCAAGTTCTGTGATCCGGGCGTAGGTGTGAACTTGGCGTATAGGCACGACATATGGACTATTTTGAGCCTTGGAAATAGACCGGCGTATTAATTATAAGTGTCTTGGGGGTTTTAAGAGAAACTTTATATTTTCAGCTAGTAATTGTGAAATGAGGCGATATTCGCCGTTTCCCGAAGTTCCTAGTGTCACTCAGGAATATATAACTTCGACATTGTTACAAATTCTTATACATACTCGTATTAAGCAAATATGTATAATATCTCATACATATCATCTTATACATATAACTTATAACGTGTATACAAATATAACAAAATCTTAGTTTAAATACTGACAATAATATATGACATTAGGACCAAGTGCAGCTGGATAATAAAGGACCGTGTACATATTCCGATCCTGACTTTGTGATGTAATACATGATACTAGTATTTTCTTTTAAATACTTGTATTCAATGACCCACTGCTGAGCTCACATTTACTAACAATTGAGTGAATCCACATTGGTGTATGAAAGTACAGATTTTTTTTTTATAATGTAAGAGTAGCAGACGAGCATGCAGTCCACCTGATGGTAAGTGGCTACTGCCGCCCATGGACATCTGTAATAAACCCCAGATAAGATAAGATATTCCTACCTGAGGTTGGCCACAGATGCGCCGCTACCCCTGAGGACTAAGCTGGAACGCCTCGAAAAAGTCTGTCTCCCTTACCACACCCTTCAAACTGGAACACAGCAGCTCCTAACACTGCTGTTATTAGGTAGAAATAGGTGTGGCGGAGGTGCCGCCGGAGTCGAACCACAAAGGGTTCTACCTTAAGGGTTCGATGGCAATTTTTGTCAAACCACTGCAAGACCCCCGACGATATTAATAACTACGCCTGACGGTAATAAAGTATGAAACCGAAACGCACTTAAAATTTAACCAACAGCGGTCACCTATCCAACTTGCAACTGTACCGGACGTTGCTTAAGTTTCATTGGTGACTCATGTCACTTGCGTGAAAAAACATAAAATGCGGTAAATTTTAAGAAGTTTATTATTAAACAATGGATAATATGCAAAAGGCTTTATAGGCTAAAACAGTTGAGCGAACTTTTTAACAACACCGACAACACACGAACTGAGTTGTCCAATTAATTAACTGTCTGGGCTTCTGTGGAACTGAAACTGTGACCCAATTTCATGCCATATACAAAATTATGTGAGATACAATAAAATTCTGGGAAAAAAATACGTGTGCGTTTATAATTATTATTCTCTGCAACCATTTATAACACGCGATGTTAACTTACGCGACTTTTTTAGTAATAATTGACTGAGGCGTAGTCTAACAGACGTCAAAATAAAATACGCCTATTTTTAACATATATAAGTAAAGTCAAAAAAATATATCTAAATAGACATAAATATACTTAGTTAATTTACAATATCAAATATGAGGGCTTATATATAAAGCTAAATATTTATTTTGTATTTTTTACTTAAAATATGACGTTTTAACAATTTTTTACACTAGGTATATGTAACAATACATATTTTTTAAATAGTCAAAGTAAGTTAACATTTTCGCCCATGTATGACTTCAGAACTATATACTAAACCAACATTAACTTAAATATTTTTTTGCTTTGTAGTGATATAGAAGTCGGTTTTATTTTTTTGTTAAAAATTGTTAATAGATAAAAATAAGTGTGGCAGTGATTAAATTAAGTTATACCACCTTTAAACATCATATTCTTTCGATCACAAATTAACTTATTAGCATTTTTAACCACCGTGTACATTAAGTAAACGTGACCTGCCTAAATAATATCTGTACCTACGATATATATGATCTGTACCGTAGCAAGAGGATAAAAATGTCATACTCATAAGAGCTTGTCGTGTTCCGGACTCCTGAAACAACTTTCCTTCGCGGAGTAAAAGATTATTTGTGAGGGCAATAAATTTCACCGAACAGCACACTACAATCCCTTTTTAAATTGCCCTTTTTATTTCCACGGAAAATTAAATAGATGGCGATTGTTTTTACAAAAAAATGCTTAAGCGTTTTAAAGTAAAATGTTGATTTAGTTTGCCAATACATTGTTTGAAATTTAAATTATAATTGATAGAGGTATTATTTTAGCGTTGTTTTGATTGAGTGTAAAATGGTTTTACGCAAAGTTTTTAGTTGAAATTCAAATACCAGTCGAGAAATTCAAATGAAAACTATTTAATACTATATTAAATTAATAAAAAGAATATATCTCTTTTCGAAAAATATTGTAAATTTCCCATACATTATAGATACATTTCAATTCAGGAAAAGATGATTTTAAAGGATGCATAACCAGTATGGTTCGCCTGGGGCCATACCGCACCTGTCTGTAGGGTACCGGATGACTTACACTTAAAGCAACCATCTCGGTCCTCAGGAGTGATCATGCATCTATGATCGGTTTCAGGTTTTTTCTACTTTACGTACATTAAGTTCGTTATATATATCCAAAGACAGCAGTGGCTAATCATCTGCGGGACCGCATAATAGTTTGCTACTTCAGTCTTGTAAAATAATCCAAGTTATATTCCGCGCCAAATTGCTAGTCCGCTCTAAAGTTGTTGCGAGCAGGAGCAGTCATACAATGTACTATGGCAGCGCAATTTATTTCTATATTCAGAGCGGACTAGCAGTTTTACGCGAATATACCACTATATGATCTAACTTTCTGCCGATAGTTTAGCATACGCATACAAGGATGCAATATTCTAGTGAACTTGTTAAACAAACTTACTTCGCTTTTATGTCTAGATATAACCTTTCTAAAACCCTATTAACATAAACTATACTTGGGGAGTTTGACTGAAGTGATATGTGCGTTGTTCAAAGTTTCAAAGTTACGGAGTTTAGGATCGCGCGATTGTTAGATACCATCCATAGGTGTGTATATCTGACAAGCGTGTATGAATAATCAATAGGCAAGTACTAATAACACACGTTGTGCCGTAAATAAATGGCATATTTTAGTGTAATTATACAATTATACATCCTTCGTTATTATTATAGTTTTAGAGAATTTATACAATAGAAGGACATTTTGTTGATAGGTATAATAGAACAAGGTTCACGATGGTAGGTGGGCGGTAAATACCCATAAAACACATTTGATATTTGTTCAAAAATGTTGTTCGAAATCCATCTTAGATTAATAACAATACGGGCGGTTTACACACCTAGATAGTTTTAACATCTTCTATTAGCAAATTTATTTTTTCGCACTTTCCATGAACATCCGTAGAACATAACATTACACAATTTCTACCACCTTAATACCACAAAATCAATTTCTTGCTATCTAACATTTTACTTTTAGGAAAAATCGCACATAATATTGAACATAATTTTCGTGGCGAGAAAACGCCGTCCTGAAAAGGGGGTGGCAAAATATTACCGATGTTAGTTTTTTTAGAGACGTTCCGACCGGTCCATTTGGGGTTTCATTTTAGCGGCCCCGAGCTATATTCGCTTGCAAATTACACAATTTGTCATCTTGACTTACTTTATGCTTCTTTTCCATAATGCAAAGAACCGTCTGTCCTTCTGTTCGTTGATTATTGGCATTGAATATACGATTGTAGAAAATGTTTGTTTCAAAAGACTTTAATGAAGGTGGTCAGAAATATAAGATTCTAAACTTTTTTTTATCCATCTGATATTTTCCTTAAGGTCGTACGAAAATTTGAATGTCTTAAAATGAAAAAAAAAGATTGTGATAAAAAAGCAGAAGGAAAATATCAAGAACGAAGTATAAAACTTAAAAATCCGCTAGGGGCGCTGATTGGAAATGTATGGGAAAATACGTAAACAAATACCAAAACAGTCATTTTTGTAAAAACTTAAAAACTCATTCTAAGGGATGTACCAGAAACTTATTTTAGGGCAAATATTCTTCTAAATTATTGCCATACATGCTGGAAACATAATCTACTCACGTAAGTAACCACAAATATTAATCGATCACCATCACATTCATTACTGCTGCGTCACAGCAATTAGTTCCCACCTACAGGTCCATGGAACGGCCTGATCTATAGCGAGATTAGCTGCTACAATGTTCACGAGGCTTTGTTCTGAATCTAGACGGTTAATCAGTGCCGTACTGTGGTATGCTGTTTGATTGTGTAAAGCATGTTTAGGTGTACATTACCTTAATCTTAGTTTAACGGTTCACTGGTTACATTATTTCCCAGATTATCGTGTAGGTAAGTGATAATCCACGGGTATTCGTGATAAAAACTAAGCTTAAGACGAGTCACACTTAAAAAAATCCACACGCCTCTTTCCACATTGTTTTTCAGTAGCGAATTACAAATCAAAGACGTTATTATGATCTTAATAAAGACTTTTCTTATTATCTTCTTTTCTTCTTAATATTGGATTATCAAACAAATATTCAGTCCACCTAATGTTGAGTGGCCAGTGCCGACCATGGACATCTGTAATTAATTCATATAAGATAAGATTCCCACCTGCGGCCGACCACAGATACGATGCTCTACCCCATAGGACGAAGTTGGAACGCCTCGGAAAAGTATGTCTTCTTTACCACATCTTTCAAACCAGAACATAGCAGTTCATCTTCGCGAACGAAAATAGTTTCACTAGTTGAATTACATAAAAATATGTAATGAAAACATTACAAACCAGTTATATATATGAAAAAAAGCAATGCATAAATAAGGCATGATGTCTAAGAAAGGAATCTTATTATTGGGAATAAGACTTTTTTGACAATCTTTGATGTTTTTATAAGGCATTCGCCTGAAATATATCACTATATTAGTCATGAGCGCTTTACGTCAAACCATGATTGTTCATTTTTGTATATTCCCAACAAAAATGAACCTTCAACGTCGTTAATACAATATGGGGGATGACGAGACACGTCCAATATGGGAGCGACATGTCTGAGCGGATCCCTTTTGATGTTTTTGTCATGTCGACACGTAGGGAGTAACTTTCGACGCTCGCGTGTCGGAAGTGGCGTTTAACTTAATTACGGCCTATTGTGAAATGTTTTGAATGCGGTGGTGTGGTGGGGAATTTATGGGGGATTTATGCGTAATTAAAACTGTATTTAGGGAACCGTGTGGCTTAAATGGTCTGTTAATGTAAGACGCTCGTAATGACGGTTATGAAGGTGGTAGTACTTTTCGTCTACGGAGGTAGCAACGTTATACTCGTTTTATCACCGCATCACATTTATCGCATTTATCACCTATTCTGACTTATAAGTAACATTAATATTATTTCGTGGCTTTCCGATATAATCCTCATGGTTAGAAACGTATCCATGTTTTTTTTTTTTCCACATAGGACTCTAGGAGGATTAGAGCTACACAAGCCACATTCTCGTGCAACTATTTTATCTGTGTACAATTAGTGCCGATTAGTGAAATATTCTGGAAAAGTTGAAGTTGCTTCATTTATTCATTATCATTATTTTCTCTTGCTCCAAACTTATTTTAATTAAATATGTTATTTTAATTATTTACTTGTTGTTACACAGATAATTTATCACGGTCTTCTGAAGATTACTGATTAGTCATATTCGCATATCAACTAGAGAAAATTAAATCTATTATTACTATTGTTTTTTACATGATAATATATTGCGTTGTATGAATAATAACTTCGTTCCATCTTCAATAGAGGGTAATGAGGGGCGTGCCTGGCTTGCCAGGAGCATATGTGAGTTTTTGTACGATATTCCTTTGATGTTTTGTTACCAATGTAATATCTTGCTTCGTTTGAACTAAATATAATAGCTTTATAAGTAAATAATCGCTCGTTTTGGTTACTTTGTTATTTGAGAGACTTCTGTTTTTGCGAGAAATGGAATAACCACTTTCTAATCCAACATTTCTAGTCCAAATGAATATAGCTATGTAATATGCAAAATATTAATGCTACCTACAGCGTTTTTTAACTGTCTCTTTATTATACAAACTTGGAAACCATTTAATTGGTAGAAATGTAAGTTAAGTGCAAATTTTTTTTTTTTTCAATATAATTAAGTAGAATCTAGGGATTTTACAATACCAAAGTAAAGTACTACTAAGTAATGATGACGTTACATGAAACATAGAAAACAATTCAATTAATTTATGCAAATTATACATAGACCTATTGTTTATCCTTTTTTTTTAAGTTTAACCTAACGATTAGGCAGACGTGCTACCTGATGGAAAGTAGTCAACGCCGCCTATGGACATTTGCAACACCAGAGGAGTCGCCAATGCATCGCCGGCTTTGTGTGAGAGCTCTTTTTGCACCTTTTTTGAAGAGCCCCATGTCATAGCGCACATGATATATTTTCCTAGAAGATATTTGAATATAAGATAATATATAGTTATTTTAGGTAAGATTCGTCGAATTTTGCCGAAAACGATAGTGTTGTCGAATAAACTTTTACGAGTGTCCGTATCAGGCCGATTGTGGAGACGTAACGAACCGCCCTTTCTTTATCTCGCCCTCCCGGGACCGTGGCTGCAGTCTCTAAGGAAATTAGCGGTTAAGCAATCTTGGTAACGACATACGCTGAAGCAGAATATCCCAATACGAAGAATTTGAGGATTTTAATCTCATGAAAGAACAGAGTTGGAGGATTGGCAAATGATTTGTGTGTTTTAATATTTGTTATGAAATTGTTGTATCATCTGAATCATTATTATGGTCCTTGACGTCATTGACATTATGGTTTAAAATAAAATTAAATTACGTAGAATTATAGTTTAATAGATTATGATTTGATTTAAACAGAATAAAAATTGGCATACGTCATTTTCGGGGGATAAATCAATAAACTCACATTTTACAATTCTGTCGACCAGTACCAGTATGAGTATTTACGTTTTTACAAAAGTGTCTGTTTTTGTATTTGTTTACGTATGTTCCATACATTTCCAATCAGTTCTTATACAATCCGCTGGGAACGCTGATTGGAAATGTATGGGCAAATACGTAAACAAATACAAAAACAGTCATTTTTGGAAAAACGTAAAAAGTCATACTAAGGATATAGTACATTTTCTGGCTACTGCCTCTACCAATAATATATTAAAACAAGACTCGTCCAAATATATCAGTGGAACAACATACGTCCAAACACATTGTTTAAATAAACAGGCTAATAGCCTCTAATCACTGGATAATTACACCCATTTTATTCATATCTTAACAATGGGTGACGTTTTACGAAAATTAGGAAGGCTCACACGAACAAAGCTTCTACGCGCTTTCCTTCGACCTTAATTTGACCTACTTTATACAACAAATGATTGTTTAAATACGAAACAGACAATGTTTTGTATTCTTGATATTATCGACGTGAATTAAACTTAATTGTTCGTCATTCATTAAGAGCTTTTTAGTACCATTTGAAGAGATATGATTGTTTCTTTATTGTTTGAGAAAGGTAAGATTTAGTTTTTACAAAATCAAAACATCAGCGATGGACGAGGAAAAACTAGTGATTTGTTCTATCAATTAAAGTTTACAAGAGTGAAGATAACGAAAAGATTCTTGATTGTAGTTCAATTTGAAAGCAATAATTCCGATTATTTCAACCGTTAATTTACGTTACTTGCCTCAATAATTGGAGTTGATTAGATATTAGATATGTTCTTGGGTGAATGGCATTAATTAATATAATTACATGTGCTGTGCCTCGCGGTTATAGGTAAATCGCGGTAAATGCTCTGGAGATTTTGGGTATTACTTTTTGGTGCGGAACTAGAATTCCAAACCAAAAAATAATAACCATGAAATCACAAAAAAGTAGACTTTTGTAAATCAGAGTAACCTAAGTTATTCCTTGTAACATCCGCCAACAACATTTTGAAAGAAGACCGGAATAAAGAGACAGGGATAAACACATATTTTTTAAAAAGAGCTGTTATTTTGACACAAACAGACACTTAAATTTTTTGTTTGTATCGATAACGTGTCCGTATTTTTTTCTTTTCTCCTTAAAACATTAACAGCCATAGTAAACTACATACCACAAGGACACATGTCTCTATAAGTACCTAAATAGACCAACAGCTGAAATGAATTAGTTTCTGGTCAACACCGGACGGTCCAATTTGCTAGTAGTCCAGAACATTAACGACCAATTGATGGCCAATTGTCGCAGTAGTTATGGGCTCTGCACTGGAGATCTGAATTTGATTACTACCAAGAACAAGTATATTACACGACAAAACAAGCGTAATAGCACTGTAAACAGTGTAGTATTTTAGGTATATAACAGCAGATCTTTCTACGAAACTACTTATAAAAGTCTTGAAAATATTTGCGACCAAATGGAGATCTAACTTTTCACACTGTGGATTTTTTTTGTTATTTGGGAGTACTGCCGTTTCCCATGTTCTGGCCTTCAGTCTACATTCGGATGTTGCATATATTCAAGTTGTTGAGATAACCTTCGATAGCGTGATTCAGAATTATCATAGTCTTTTAATAAAAAGCGAAAAATTGCCATAACGCCAGGTGTGGCGATGAGCTTCGTTAATATGAAAAAAAATGCGTGATTTTCAAAAGTCCCGAAAGTTTAGTTTTCAAAGCGCGTACTTTAGTACTCACGCGTTTAAGATGATCATGGCGTGTTTTAGAATTTTACTTTAAATTTCCATAGATGGTATAAAACATAATATATCAATGTCCAGTTCATGCTCATGTTAAATTATACAAATTGCGGATTGAAATTGAATCCTCGAAGCTACTGTTCACTACAAACACTGTAGGTATTAGATGCTCATGCCAGCTTAGTGTTAGGTAACTAATCGGGGTGATTTCTTAAGTTGTCGGCTTATCCTTATTTACGAAGTTAAGTGTTAATGCCCTGTCAGTCTCGACTATCCCTCTCCTAAGTTGTCTTCCTACGATAATTATGTTATCTTAGAGTTGCTTAAGCAACTACTTCCTTTGACATAATTATTGCATATTAGTTTGAGTTTATTGTCTATGGTATGTATTATTATAAATAATAATACACTTTTACAACATACAAATTTACAATAATACAAAAGCCAGGCAACCTTACGGTGAGGAGTTAGAGTTAGGAAGAATTAAATATTAATAGAAACTTTACAATGATGACGGATGTTATAAATTATATTATCCACTAGACATATTATAATTATACTAATATAATATGTTCAAAAAGGTTTCAAAATGCACCTGTACGTTATCTAAGCTAATTTGCTTAATACCGAAACAGTATCTTCAACATATTACTATGCTCAGAAAATGCCTGGCCCTCTGGATTACTCATTTCAATCAAATCAATTCAAAATAACGAAATAGAAAATATTTGTGCAACCTAATTTTGTAAACTACTACCTGGCGGAGCTTTTGCAAACAGACACTTTAGTTAAACTTCATACATTTTCCCAAAACCATCTATTGAATGTGCATAAATATCAACAACCAAACTCAAATGTAGGTACATAAAGATTGAACCGTGAGCAAAAGCATGATTGCAAATTTAAGACACAAGTTTATTACCAGCCACTCCTCTGTAAATCAAACAACATTTGAACTCAATCAGCTAGACTAAACATCAGCTGTAACTTTGTTCTAAGTGCATACCATTCTGAAGTCAGTTTTCATTCGTTACCAGACTATTTTGCATAGCAAGTGACTTGAATTTGAAATTGTTAGCTCACTCTGTGCCATTATAATACTGGGGCTTCTCCAACTTGGTCAAACTCGCCGAGGTTACTTAAATAGATATCTAGTGTATAGGATTTCATTATAGAAGGACTATAACTTCCATATTGGGCTTCATCAGCAGGTCGTAAGCATAGTTTTTGCTTCAAAAATCCGCTACCTGTATTTATAAAACAGAAAGTACCCGAGGGATTAAATCCATGGGATACGATCAACCAGTACAGTATGCCAAATGCAATAATTATCCACCATCTACCTACCTGTACTAAATAAAGTAAATGGATACAACAGGAGTAAGTTGGATAGCATGGACGCAAATCCATTTTAACCGAGGACATAGCTACGAACACACTACTTCCAACTACTTCCAAGTATGTAATGGAAATAGATTATTCAACAACAACAAGAATTTTATTTTTATGAAATAAAAATACAAAGTCGCACACATTTAAGTAGTAATAGCTTCATATTATCGCAAAGACAATAATGTTCAATAAATAAGCCGTAGGGAAGAAACACACGAGGAACATGATCGGTCGTAATGATAACGGAGGAATGAATATAAGAAACGACGCCTATCTCTGCCAACATTTGTCATTCCGCGCACTACACTTGAGTGTGCCACTTGAGTTACGATCTACACATTATTTGCGTTTCTACGTTTATATTTTCGTTGTTATTAGTACTCAGTTAGTACCGTTACAACTAGTCGTGTTAACCTAAAACCTCTCCTACCATGGGTATTTTATGGGCAACTAAAGGAATAAAGGTGAGAGACGAGGAGCATCGTCCTCCTGACAAGGTATTTATTCCCCATGGTAATCAATACGCAAACCCAGTTTTGGAAACTAAGATAAAGTCGTTTCAACCGAAGATGTTCTACTTATATCCCCAAGAGGATATAACTGGAATATATAATTTCAAAACTAACAGATTTCCTTGTGACACATTCTAAATATCCATGCAAAACATATATATTACTAGCTGACCCGACAAACGTTGTGTTGCCATATAAATAAAAAAATGTTAAGAGTGAACAACCCTTATTACTTAGGGGTATGAAAAATAGATAGTAGCCGATTCTCAGACCTACTGAATATGCGTATAACATTTGGTGAAAATCGGTAAAGCCGTTTCGGAGGAGTACGGTAACTAACATTGTGACACGAGAATTTTATATATAAGAATAATTCATTAAAAATCACCAAGTTTTGTAACAACCAAATGCACATCTATTTTACACAACAAATCAAAAACAGAACAAAACATTCCACGATTAAAACGTAACTCAAAATACGCGTTTAAATATTCTATTTTATTTCTAAACGAATTCATTCAGGCAATTTCCGAACGAGTACAGATAGAATGAAGCTCAGAATTTCGCACCGCATCGTATTGAAATGATAAAATATGATATTTCAGTTTAAATATTTTATCTTTATTGCACAATTTGTTAGAAACGTGAACGTTTTTAGTCAGCTTAGCGTACGTGAGCGGACGCGAGGAAACCCAACAATATTTCTACATTGTTTAAAATCTCGGAAGATAGATCTTTTTATTATTCAGTTTAAACGGAATGGCTGCACTATTCTGACAACAAAATATAGAAACATTATACGGCACTTTTGTATTTTATTGTTCCATTTCGTGTATGATATAACGTGGAAACGCAAATAGCAATGTGACTGAAGTTACACAAATTTTATTAAGAAAATCGTAAGAATCCTCGTGATTTGACTGCAAAGGCATAATCATTACACCTATAATTGCTGTCTTATAACAGCAATCTCAAGAGATGCTTTTTCTGTTTTGGGAGGGACATATAAAACATTCGTACTTAATTCTCAGGGGTAGCAAGTAGCAACATATTGCAACTGTGGTCGGCTTCGAAGGACTTCATTATTTACAGATAGATAGAGCGCCAGTCATCACTCAATTACATGATCATTAAGGAGATCAGTTGCCAATGAAATCAAGAAATTCTTGTTATTATGTTTATAAAAGTTTTTATTCCTATGAGTATATAACTCATAGGAATAAAAACTTTAAATTAAATACGATACTTAGTAACAACGATGATAACATTAAGTTAAATGTCTATCTACTTTCTGCTCACTTTGTCAAACAACTTGTCTACACTGTAGGTACTTTATAACTGCGAACCTAACTACCAACACTAAATTCAAATTTTCCGATAGTTTTTGAATAAATCAATATTCATTGGCTCTTCAAATTCAATCAAAGTAACTTAAACGACTTGTTTTGACATCGTTCGAATTGGAATGTTATTACCATAACAGGTTCCAGGTTAGTTTTATAAAAATAAAAACATTTTTTTTTATTATGTTTCAATAGCTAACGAGCATACAGTACACCATAGAGGCCATTGCTGTTCATGGACATATGTAGTCAACTCCAGATAAGACTAGATTCGTACCTAATTTGGTAACAGATGCGTTGATAGTGTTGATACCCCTGAGAACTCGGGTAGAACGCCTCAGATAAGTACTCGTATGTCTTCCTTACCATACGCTACAAAATGGAATATAGCAGAGCTTAACATTGCTGTTATTAGGCAGAAATAGTTGTGAGTTCTACCTTCAAAATCATATATTATTTATTTAATTATTGTGATGTTACACCAATGAAGTATACACCAACAATCGGTGAAGGTACAAAAAATCATACAATATTATTATTCATATAATATCATTATTCAAATTCTAATAGTTTATGATATTTTTATTTCAATTCAACAAAAACCTGTCCTCTGCTTTAATGAATCGTCATTCTAAGTCGAGTTGAATAATTTACTCTGTGAGAAACAAGAAAAACAGTAATGAAATTGAACTATCCTCTCTGAGGTACCCTTTTTCATTTGCAACGTTTCAGTTTGTACTCTTTGAAGCATGGTTTATTTATCTTGGGTATTCTCAGCAAGAATGGCTGAAGTTGTTCGAGTTGGAAATAATTTATATTATTCTTACTACGTTTTCTGTTTTTGTTCTTTTTGTTTTTTCTATTTTCTATTTGAAGCGGTTGCACAGTGGTTTGAATTATGGCCTCCCAGATAAACGGCAGTAGGTACTTCTTTTTAGTTATTATTTTTATGAGTTTTCTTAAAAATACTAAAATACATAATCATCAGTTTAATTTTCATTTCTAACGTGGTTTCTATTTTACTTGTTCTTAGAAAGAAAAGTTCTTATGGTGAATTACCTTCAACCAAATTATTTTTATTATATATTCTGATTGTACTGGCAATAGTCCAAATTGGCACACTTTTATGAGCTCTTTTGAGAAATCTCAGGTACCTGATTTCACAAACTGCTATCTTATGTTTAACACTAAAATAATTTAAATTTCAATGCGCTCCTAACTTTATCTTGTTACGGAATTCTGTAACCTAGTATTGAAAGCTGAAATTCATAACAGTGTGCTTTCAGCATAAGGAGAACATATTGCGCTATGTATTTTAATTATCTGTACCAACTTCGGCATGTTTACAAAATAATTATTAATCGAGATTTAGTTTTAGAAGCTTACCTAAAAGCTTGTATTGAATTAGAGTAAACAACTGTACTAAAGAAGTACAGTGAAACTTGGTTAAGTGGGACCTGGATAAGTGAGAAACCTCCATAACTGGAACTCATGCTGAGGTCCCAACACTTTGGCACTGAATTACCTCTGTTAGTGGGACGAGGTAAACCTCTATATCTGGGATTTGTTCTTTCGATTTATCATCATAGTTACCTCTATAACTGAGACAGCGAGTAAATTTTATATGCATAAACCTCTGTAACTGAGATAACATTGTTTGTTTACTCATTCTTATTCTACCCACAAATTCCATATTTGATAAAATTTATAATATCGAAAAACATCTGATGGCTGATACTTCCAAACGACAAACTAAAATGACAGATTTTTATAATTGATACATTACGTGTAAAAACGTGCTTGAATATTTTTGTTGATTACATTTGTATGATTACCTTTAAGTACATAATATTTTTTTTATTAAAACTCATTTACATACATAACACGTTATTTTATTTAATGATCGCACCTGTATAACTGAAATAACCTGTATTCTCACCTCTATTAATGGAACCCTCTGTAAATGAGACAGATATTTATTTATACCTGTATATCTGAGACACTGGGTAAGTGGAATACCTCTATAAGTGAAACGACATTGCAGGTCCCTTGATGTCTCACTTAACCAGGTTTCACTGTATTTGTATTACTGGGTGCGAGAATTCTCTCAGAGTAAAAGGTATTTTGAATGTACTTAGTTCAAATTGCAAATATCGATTGGTCATAGTCGTAGTGCGAATGGGTAGATTATACACAGCTTTTTTCACACATAGTTTTCCTCGAGGTTTTCCGTCACCGTTACAGAAAGTGATATAGCTGGGATTTGAACCTCGGTCCTACCGAAGAGGCCAAGTTATAACCACTACACATAAAGGCAATCACTAGTATCGCGTACTAGTCACTTTCTATTTGTTAACTATAAGTTTTATGTATGTATTATGATTAGAACTTTTCTAAAGTTACTTATTTTACTTACTCACTTACTAAAATTACTCGAGAATTTGTTGTCGTTTCAGAGTTCACAGCACTCTCTCGCTTCATTACGCCAGTTATCATTATCCTGAATAATGGCAACTACTTCTTCCCTATACTTTGTGCTAGTTCCACAAATTGAGCAAGTTCGTTCTACAAATTATCTAGACAAAGCCGAGAAATTCCATTCAACCGTAATTTGTGTGGAAATTCGTTCAATTATTTGGTAAGTTACCTTATTTTTTTAATGCACTATTAACTCTTTGCTGCCTCATTGCCGGCCACGTGTCCCTCTCAGAAACAAGAAAGACCATCGCACTGGCCAAGTTTGAATTGATAGATTTCGCACGTTACCGTTTAGAATTTTTCCTAAGGCTTATCAGGGGCGCAGTTTTTCCCACGATGACTTTCTTTGCCGATGCAAGTATTATTATTTATCAGATATCTAAACTCATCATTCAGATGTCTGTCTGACCGGACATCGAATCCCGAACCTTTTGCGCGTCAGACCGGTATGGTGACTGCTCCGCCGGGTCGCTATACATTGTATTATTATTCATCATAAAAACGATATTCTAAATGTCAAAAGGTTAAGCTCATTATTTGATTGTACCATTTATATCCAGAGATGTATTATGATATGTTTCGGAACATGGCAATATTCCACCAACCCGTATCAACGTTACTCTATTTCATATATTCACGTCAAATTAATGTTATCTACATCACATATACATTACTTAAGAGCTAATCGAGCCGCATTTATGGTTAGTAATGAGTATAGGGTCTTGTTCTACCTAAAACGACTACCGAGATAAACGATAAATTCCTACCTGTACCCTTAAGTATCAGTTTTTACGTTTTTGTATTTGTTTAAGTAATAGCCCATACATTTCCAATCAGCGCCCCTAGCGGACTGTATCAGAAATGACGTAACGAACCTAATACGGAATACGTAAACAAATACAAAAACAGTCATTTTTGTAAAAAAGTAAATACCCATATTGCAGTAGTTAGTGTTGTTAACTTTAGTGCTTGCAGAATGCTTGCGACTTGCGACTCAAATATCGGTTGCCCGTATTTCGAAATAAAGAGTGCAGAACTTTGTTTCCATTAACAGCAATACATGTAAGGATGGTAACCAAGTTTTTTCGACATCATTTATTTAATAAAAATGTGCATTTACACGCTAAAATATAGTAACATTTATTTATTATAAAATTTATTAAAGCAATGCAATCTTTAGTCGCATGTCGCTTATTCGCCCAAAATCAGACAGTAGTTACCGAAATGTGTACCTCTAGTTACCTTTATTCTATGTTTATAAACGTGAACTTGGTCCTACTAATTTCGTTGTGCTAACAATCTGAGTGTAGTTGGGGGTAAATAACTAACCTTAATAAAAACAATGATATTGGATAAAGAAACAATTACCGCTTTTTATTTTGATTTAGGCATTATTTTTAGGAATTATAAGTTACGTAAGTAGTGACTTTGCGTCCCTAATTAACCCGATATTTAAGTCAACAGGTAATGTTACGTTACCTTATTTCACAGGACCGTGCCAAGTAATCATCCTAAGTATCAGACCCAGGTGTGAATAACTTGACTCGGACAGCCCCTAATTTAGGAAACAAATGTATTTTATGAGGACTTGTTTATCGCCCGTTGCTTCAACGACCCATAAATTCCTATACAAACGCGTAGGACCCACAATTTGGGGCACTTTTAAGAATTATACTGTAAATTATCAAGCCATGTGTTTTCTTTTAACTGCTATGAATATCGCTCGAAAATATTTACTGCGTTCGGTTGTTTACAAATTTAACACGAAAATTTACTTTTAAAATTATAGTTTAACAAGTTACTTAATTCTTTTGAATGATTGCTACTGTATGCTCCTGAATTCAGTATTATAAACATTTCTTAAGTTAAAATTATTTTGGTGCGTTGGAAGAAAACAGAGTGTATCTTTAGCAAGTAATGGAGATGTGGCATACCGATTTTGGAAGTTGGGAACAAATTACAACAAAAATACCTAAAGTAACTAAGTAATAATAAAAAATTATACTTATAAAAATGTTATAAAGAAACCTTGTTATAGAGAGTTAAAACCAAATTAAAATATTAAAATAAATAGCGCTACGTAATGATAGGTAGTGTCGTAGACAGCGATATCTTTTTTTTTTTTTTTTTTTTGGTTACGAGGGGGAAACCTTCAAAAGGTACCCTGTGCCGTGGGAGCGGCACGGGGTTATGTGGGATTCTTACCGCACTAAAACCCCCCCGGTGGCCGTCCTCTGCGCTGCGTAGAGGACTCTGGGATCTCCAGAGGAAGAGCTCGAACCGCCCGGACAGTGACCCCGGGAAGGGCGGCGGTATGTGTGGTCGCATACCGTTGTGCACACCAGACGGTGTGGCGAGCGTCACGCTCACCTGGGAGGAGCCCGATGGGGCAACGCGCTAAGAGGACTCCGGTTGCGTTCCTCTGGAGACAGCGATATCTAGTGACAAGATTGTAAAATATGTGTTCAGTATCACGTATTCAAGTATATAAACATACCTTTCTTATTGTGAAGATGTAAATTATTTTGATCATGCTTCGTTCACAACATTTAAGAAGAATTTATAAATTAATTCGAACCCTTGTACAGCGGTACCCTAAAACAATCATCAAAACGTTCAACGTAAATTACAACGAACGGAAACGTACAAAATACATATGTAGTGAACTAACAAAGGCTTGATGTCATAAATATCCCGTTTGCATTGTTAAAATAAAAAGCTACTCATAACAACACCAATATCTGTTATTTAGGGGAGCGTAGGGCGGGAAGGGAGGACCCTACATATGGGAGTAAACGTACATGGACCATTTTTCCTTGTACTTATGTAGGAAAAGGGTTTACTTCGTTTATACAGTTGTATAAACAGTGACGGCTTCCATGAGTTTCAACATTTTACACTAACGGTTCGAGGTTCTAATCCCGGAACACAGATCTACTCTTACGCTGTTTGTCCACCGCCACTATCACCGAGCCGATACCGATAATTAATGACGGCGCCGAAGTAGCGTACATACATTTACTATAGCAGCTTGTCCGCCGAACGTCCGTCACCCGAGCACCGTCATCCCGGCCGCCGATATTCCGAGTAGATTGGCGTGACCGCTAGATCGGCACCGAGATTTTGACGGGACGATGTGCCGGCAATATAAAACACGTTGGAACTTGTCCATACACCGCCGTGACAGCTGAAACAAAATAAATCGCCGATATCGGTCGCGGCGGACAAACTATCGCCGTCACGACATATTAAAATCGGCCTCAAAATAATCTCGTTCTCGGTATCGGCTCGGTGAAGGTGCGGTGGACAAACGACTTTAGAATAAAGAGACGATAGCCCGCCAAGTAGGTCTAGATTTTGATAACTTCGCTACCTGAAAGAGTATAGAGTACAACAAAAAAAAAAAATTTTTTAACAACAAAAAAAAAATTTTTTTGTTGTTTATAATATAGGAGTAGCAGACGAGCATGCAGTCCACCTGATGGTTAGTGGCTACTGCCACCCATGGACATCTGTAATCAACCCCAGATAGGATTAGATATTCCTACCTGAGGTTTTCCACCACCATCTTCATAACAATTATTATTAGCGAAATCGATAAGTAATTGCTATATACGTGTGAGATTACCGCGTTTGTAAGAGCATGTGTGACCTACGGAATCTTGAATAAATCGTAAAAAAATCTTGTACACGACGAAACATATTCCGTAGATAAGTCCTTTGACGTACATAAAAAAGGGATAAGATTCTTAGGATATTTTTTTAGGAAATATGTTTCTCCACCGAATATCACATTTTCACACAGCAATCGCTATGGATACAATATCTAGCCGAACTAGTCATTCACGCCGCCCCAGGGATGGCCTTCTTTCTCGAAAAAGACCGATTTTGAATCGATTTGAATCGAAGTGCCATAAATCGATTCACAAAAAAATCGAGGCCTAAAGAATTGATTCTCTAAAAATCGATCTTCGAACGTTACAGCTAAATAAGGGTGAAGATAGCGAAAAAAACGTCATCAGGACCAAAGAAGCACTGAAAGAGGTATCCGTCACCAAAAATGTCTAATAACACCATTCAACCAACTTCGAAAAGATCGACTTTCGATTTTGTAGGTTGAAAGACCGATTTACTGAATCCATCCATTACTGGAGATCGATTAAAATAGGTTTAAGATTATTTATTTCTCATAAGACTTTTACATCACTTAGAATGAGAAACTTAAAAATATATATATGTGTGCGGTATGCCTATACGTGTGTGTATGTGTGTGTGTGTGCGTGCGTGCATGCGTGGGTGTTTGTGTGAGTACGTGTGTTTATGTGTGACTTATTGTATGTACGAGTTGTATGAGTATGTAGCAATAATCGATTTATTCGGCCCAAAAGATCGATTCTTCTATTAATCGATCTCAGATCGCCACCCCTACCGACCTTTCCACCGGATCCTGATTACACACAACCATATTCCATCGGGACTGCCGTGTTCTGAAGCCAAATTGATATTAATTTATTTATCTACACGTAAATATTGCTTATTTATACGCTCGTGTAACCCGCTTACGATTAGATACGGTTTGTTGGTTTGGGACTCCGATAGATTAGAGGCTTAATATTCAAATGGTTTCATTTACTTTGACCGTAACATCTGTTAAAATAATGATATTTTCTGAGCGTTACTAATTTTCGAGTGGTTTTGAAGCTTTAAGTATGAAGGTCACTCGTTAGTAATTGTATTAATTATCATGTGTTTATAAGAGTGTAAGCGAAATACAACATATAATGAAGATACTCAAAATATCCTATGTGTGTGTTATTGTGTTTACAAACGAATAATAATATTATATCTACATTCCAGGATACCGAATCTACGCGTATTTACAATGTACATAATGCCCGTGTCATGTATTCAGCTTTGAATGGTGTGCTAAGACAGATACATTTATACGAGGCTTTCCAACTTAGTCGTAAGTGGTACGAGTATACAAACTGAGACCGCCCTCAATTAAGACCATTTTTGTTGTACTGGCAGCTTCATAAGTAGATGAGTACTTTTGACGGGCTAGTGTTCATCTATTTTTGACACTTTACGATGTTCATCTAATTATGATTCTAGCGGTCCTTAGCTACTTATAAACGCTTGGGTATATAGGTATTTTTGAAATGTTCATCTGCTCATCTACTTTTGAAGCTGACTGTACATTTTTGTTGAGGTGTATAAACAGCTGTATCTACTTTCCATCAAATGGAATGGTTCTTTAATACTCCAATTTCTTTTCAACCATTAAGAAGTCAGTCCCGTATTTATAAATTGAGATTTTCTACATTGTCCACCCTTTTCTAATCCTTCCTTTTCCCCGCAAACTGACCCGAAATAACGACAAAGTTGCGGAGAAAAGCAATTCGGTAAGCATTAAATACCGCTTTTCTAACTTCGTCCGTTTTTCGTATTTGTTGCAAAAAACTTTTTCGAGCGTTCCTGTAAATAGAATGAAAGTTTACACGCGTGACGTATAGAGGATTATTTTGCACATTAAAATGGAATATTATGAATATGACGTTATGTTTTATAGCTTTTATACGAGCTCTTAAAGCTGTGTACCATCAGCGTATCAATATTGTAGTGTTTCAACTTTTTTTTTATAATATAGGAGTAGCAGACGAGCATACAGACCACCTGATGGTAAGTGGCTACTGCCGCCCATGGACATCTGTAATCAACCCCAGATAGGATTACATATTCCCACCCGAGGTCGGCCACAGATGCTCTGCTACCCCTGAGGACTAAGCTGGAACACCTCGGAAAACTCTGTCTCCCTTACCACACCCTTCAAACCGGAACACAGCAGCGCCTAACACTGCTGTTATTAGGTAGAAATAGGTTGTCCCTGTAGTTCCGGGAGAATAGGGCTACGGTATCCTCTGCCTGTCGTAAGAGGCGACTAAAAGGGGCTTCCGGGGTTGCGGATGGCAAGAGTGGGAGCTCAAACCGTCCGGAGAGCAACCCCGGGAAGAACGGCGGCATGTGTGGTCGCATGCCGTCGTCAACACTAGGTGTGCGGGCGGAGCGTAAAGTGCTCCCCCCAGGGCAGAGCCCGAACCAAGGCCCGGAACTGGAGTGCGCTCGTGGAGGGGCTTGACCGAGACCCATGGGGACGCCCGTACAGGATGGTGCTCGGTAAGTTACGTCCATGGGTGCCTCCTCTCACGGAAACTCTTGACCCGCATTTCGTGGATACAGTGGTGGACAGCCTGTTTCCAGGAACCACTGACGAAACGGGTCCTCCCGCCGCGTCGTCGGATCTCCCTGGTTGGTCGGATGACCTGGCGGTCACTGACTGTGAGCTCGACGGAGCCATAAAGCGCATGGCGAGGCGAAACACTGCTCCGGGGCCGGATGGTATCCCAGGCCAGGCTTGGGTCTTGGCGCTGACAGTGCTGGGGGGGAGGCTGCAAAACCTGCTCACCGCCTGCTTCCGCTATGGACGATTTCCGTCGGTGTGGAGGCAGGCGAGGCTGGTGCTGTTGCACAAGTGGGGCAAGCCTCGAGACTCCCCATCAGCGTACAGACCCATCTGTTTGTTGGATGAGGCGGGCAAGCTATTCGAGAGGATCATTTCTTATCGAATTAGCCAGCACTTAGCGTGTCATGGCCCGGACCTCTCCGACAACCAGTTCGGCTTCCGGCAGCGGCGTTCAACGGTGGACGCCATCCTCAGAGTCCGAATGCTCTCAGAGCAGGCCATATCCCAGGGTAGAGTAGTCTTGGCAGTAAGCCTTGACATTGTCAACGCTTTTAACTCTCTGCCCTGGAGTGCGATCATGGAGGGCCTGTCTGTTCACCAAGTGCCTTCCTATATACAGGAAGTTTTGAAGGCCTACTTGTCGGACAGGTGTATCTGCTTCCCAGGTCGCTATGGGAGCGTTCGCGGGAGGGACGTCATGCGCGGGGTTCCGCAAGGTTCGGTACTGGGCCCACTACTGTGGAATATCGCATATGACGCGGTGCTGAGAACGGTGCTCCCATCAGGAGTGAGCATCGTCTGCTACGCCGATGACACCCTCGTTCTCGCTGAGGGGGTGTCTTTTTCGAGAACGGCTCGGCTAGCAGAACTCGGGGTGGCACGCGTCATTGCGAAGATCCGCGGGTTGGGTCTACAGGTAGCGTCCCAGAAAACCGAAGCGATATGGTTCCACGGCCGCAGGCCGAGAGTCGAGCCAGCTGAGACCTCAGTGCGCGTCGGGGAAACGGACGTCCGGATAGGCAGGTACATGAAGTACCTTGGCCTAATACTGGACAGCCGCTGGTGCTTTGACGAGCACTTCGACCGTCTCGTCCCCCGAATCCATAAGGTAGCGGGTGCTATGCATAGACTGCTGCCGAATCTCGGGGGACCAAGGGAAGAAGTCCGCCGCCTCTACGCGGGTGTGATACGCTCGATTGCGCTCTACGGTGCGCCGGTATGGTCGGACAAATTGTCTGCCAGCCGGCGTCGTGCGCGGAAACTGAACTCCGCGCAACGTACGATCGCAATCAGAGTCGCCCGTGGTTATCGTACCATATCGTATGAGGCGGCGACAGTCCTGGGGCGGTGTCCGCCCCTGGACATTCTGGCGGATATGGACGCACGGGTCTTCCATAAGATCCGAGTCCTCCGTCAGAGGACTGAACCCTTCGACGAAGAGTCGATCGGAGCGCTTCGGAAGAGAGCCAGATGGCGCGCTCTGAGGTGCTGGCGCGAACGGCTTCAGGAGCCTAGGAACATACGCCAAAGGGTGGTTGACGCTATCCTACCGAACTTTCGGGCCTGGCTGAAGAGCAGGGGTAGAGTGACCTACCGCCTTACTCAGATACTCACCGGGCATGGCTGTTTCGGTGAGTATCTGAACAGGATACAGAGGGAGGAAACAGCCCAGTGCCATCATTGCGGGCACGATGAGGATTCCGCACAGCACACGCTGCAGTACTGCCCAGCGTGGGAGTCGCAGCGGCGGATCCTCATCGAAAAAGTGGGACCGGATCTCTCTCCGTCGGCCATCGTCGGGGCGATGGTTCAGCGTAGCGAAGCCTGGGACGGCATGATCACCTTCTGCGAGGCAGTCATGTCCGCGAAGGAAGACGCCGAAAGAGCAAGGGAGCGCGCTGAACCCGCTCGGAGGAGGAGTCGCCGCGGGCGTACGTAAAGGCCCCAGGCGCTGTGTCCCTGTAGTTTCGGGACCAGAATAGGGCTACGGTATCCCCTGCCTGTCGTAAGAGGCGACTAAAAGGGGGCTTCCGGGGTTGCGGGCGGTAAGTGTGGGAGCTCGAACCGCTCGGTAAGCGACCCCGGGAAGGGCGGCGGTACGTGTGGTCGCATACCGTCGTACGCACCAGATGGTGTGGCGAGCGTCAAGCTCACCTGGGCAGAGCCCGACGGGGCAACGCGCTAAGAGGACTCCGGTTGCGTTCCTTTGGAGATCCCGGAGTCCTCTACGCAGCGCTGAGGACGGCCACCGGGGGGGTTTTAGTGCGGTAAAAATCCCACATAACCCTGCGTCGCTCCCACGGCGCCGGGTACCTTTTGAAGGTTTCCCCCTCGTGAACAAAAAAAAAAAAAAAAAAAAAAAAAAAAAAAAAAAAAAAAAAAAAAAAAAAAAAAAAAAGGGCAGAGCCCGACTGGGGCATCGCGCTCGGAGGACTCCGGTTGTGTTCCACCGGAGATCCCGGAGTTCTCCACCAAGCGCTGAGGACGGCCACCGGGGGGGTTTTAGTGCGGTAAAAATCCCACATAACCCGGCGTCGCTCCCACGTCGTCGGGTACCTTTTGAAGGTTTCCCCCTCGAAAACAAAAAAAAAAAGGTAGAAATAGGTGTGGCGGTGGTGCCACCGGAGTCGAACCACAAAAGGTTCTACCACCTTCGACTTCGTATCACACTGGTAAAATTACAGGTAATATTAATTAATAATTTCATTATTATGAGGTATTACTTTATGATTCGATTTCCTTTACCGAAGATTTTAGTAAATTGAAATATTATTTTGTTAATAGGAGATTTTGCCTTCATCAATGTTCATTGTCTATACATTATTGTCTTTAACTGCTTTGAACAGGTCGCCACTTAGAATGAGAAGGGTTCATAGCTATTCTGACCAAGTACGATAGATTCATGTTCTTTGATCTTTGACCTTTGAAAACTTTTTGGGAAATCCCTTAGACATTTAGATTTCCTCACGATGTTTTGTTCGTTGTTAACGATAATAATTCATTATAATACGTATATCACAGAACAACCTACTTGCTTTGCTTTACTTGCAACTCCGGCTAATTCGAGGGACTAAAATTCGTACCACTAAGTTATGATTGCTCTTTCTTTACATTTTTTTAATTGTAAGGGAACTCAGGGTTTACGAACAAATTAATTAGATGTTAAGTAATTAAAGATTGGATAAAATAATAGGCAATTAGCACGATTCCGACCGTTTTACTCGACGGCTTATGATTAACGACTTTATTTAAGTACAATAAAATCGTGGAAATCCATTTTACTTTTTAAAATAAATCAAATTTACTAAATTATTAGCTATTTGATAATAAAATGAAGTCACAAAGGAAAAAAAAACTAAATTCAAATTAAAATTAATCGCGCAGTCGTCGCTTCGAATTACATCAACATTTAACATTGGTCTACCAAGCCATAGAATTCGCGTTTGTGCGAATCGTCTGCGCTACGAATTAAAAGAAACTAAAGTAAAGTAAAAGAACTACAATAACGGACCCAATTAACAGCAACAATATCGTATATCGTTTCAAGTCGGGTTCATAATACCTAATTCACATATAACGTTTTAAGAATAATGTGAAACATAAGGTATATCGCTTCAAACTGAGTTCATAATAAGAAATTGATTTATTTTTAAAAGTTTTGTGAATTACGTTATATGTAACATATCTAAGAATAAATAATCCAGAAGCATACCAACGTCTTTTATCCATACTATATTAGTATAATTACTTTTATTGTTCCTCTATGGGGTGATATTGATTTCAAAATGGGTTTATTAGTGCTTTTTAGGATCGTGATGGATAATTACAACTGAGATTTTTATAACAAGCCCAAGAAATTTGGTATGTAATCTTGCATATCAAGAGACATACAATAGCAAAAGAAAAATAAATCGACCACTAAACCATTCAACAAATCGTAATGTGGAAATGTGAAAATATATATAGACATGTCACTAACACACATACCTAATGTAACATTAAATCATAGTGGTAGACAATTACAGTAGCGAAATAGCACTCGAATATAGAACACGACGAAACACTCCGTAATAAATGACACAAAGTACGCGTTGAAAAATAAACCTCTTTAGAAATGTCGCTGTCGAACGAATGACTTGTCGTATCGGGCGCAAAGTGCGAATAACGATGAATTATTTTTTTATAATGTAGGAGTTGCAGACAAGCATGCAGTCTACTAAATGGCAAGTGGCTACCGCCCATAGACATCTGTACTCAAAACCTGCTAGGGTAATATTCCTACCTGAGCTCGACCACAGACGCGCCGCTACCCCTGAGGACTAAGCTGGAACGCCTCGGAAAAGTATGCCCCCCTTACCACACTCTTCAAATCAGAACACAGCATCGTTTAACACTGCTGCTACGAGGCAGAACTAGGTGTGGCGGTGGTGCTGCCAGAGCCGAACCACAATCGGTTCTAACACAGAACCCCTGAATTATCGGAAATTACTTAAATACCTTTATAAATGAAGTATTATCTGTAAATCTACTGAAGAACTGTATTGCTAGGAGTGTACAGTAGTGTACACTCTGAAATATTTCATAAAGAATTCATGGCGTTTTTCATGACATAAAACATATTTTGATGCAAAAATTTATGATTTTTTATTTTGATTCAGGAGTCGCCAATATATGCTTTAATAGTATGCTTTAATAGTATAAATAATGCGACTGGTGTAGCTAAGTATTTTCATAGCAAATCTTACTTGCTTAGCTTCGACCTTGCCCACCGCATTAGTGGCCTGGTACAGTTCTGATGGAAAAGCACATTTATTGTATTAACTATATATAATTAGCACAATACTTGTTTTTATCTTACAACCGTTCATAGATTACTAACGTATTATACTTGGTGATAGAATATTTATTTCTTATGTAGCGACAAAATATTCCACATAAAGTCACAGCACATAATGCCGGTGTTTAAAAATTTTAAAAATCAGTTCATCGCCGTTGGCGTAAAATAAAAAGAAAATACTAAAAGAAGACAGAAATAAAAGATAAAATATCTTTAAGACACAATATCCATTAAACTCTTACATCCGGCGCAGGATGTTTCTCGCTCAGCTGAAATCCATTAACTTGTAACTTTGAGCGTCGCCTTCGCCGCGGGCGGGTAACATCGTCTCTATATGCATAGTATGTTAGAATGTGTGTGTTTGTATGCATATGTAATTTATGATTATATGGTAATCTTAGACTTGAATTTTTTAGGCTCTTTAGCAAAATTGAAGCAAAAAACGAGCAAGGAGTACACTACGTAATTACTCTGGCTATAGTATCTGTAACCAACTGCATAATATGGAATAGAAGAATCTGAATCGGATCATGCGCTGTCGCTTCTGAAGAATAAGATGGTCGCGTGGATGGTGGTAAGACATTTTAATTTAAAGTAACTGCACATCTATGAAGATCTAAGAAAATATTCTTGTGATTTAAAAGTAAGTTGACTACATCTTTTCTGCATTACAGAAAATAATTTTCTAGCTATCAGTGGCATATCTGATATGATGTTACTGGCACTACTATTTAGAGGCATTTCATATAATTTTATATGTTTTCTGTATTGTATGTCTGCTTGTGCGTGACTATGTAATTCAGGACACGAAAAATCGAATTTTAACTTTACCTTTGCCCTATTAGAAATGTTTTATCAATAATACATACTAACATCTGAACGTGTATCTCTGTAATGTCTATCTTTATCAATGAAACATTATTTGAATTATGCGCAATAATGTCACATATCAAAGTAAACCGTATTCTCATATGGTATTCTGTCTCTACCCACTTTTCTCTTTGAATATCGGGAAATTAAACAGTTTAGCTGCAGTAATACCTATAAGAATAAGTCTAGACTTAATAAATATGGACAGAGACGTTGGCATAAGCTAGCACATTTAATACGATCTGACGCTCAGTAGAAGTGTATAATACATTCTATGGATCCTTTAAACGGTGGAGCGGATCTTTGTACGCGTTATCGGTTCAGATATTGCGTCTTTTGAATCGAATTGCATGGAACGTATTTGAGCATTTATTGTTGCAAAATATTTATTGAATTTGAGTCGTTCATATCAAATGTAAAATGTCGTTATTTTATAAGTATAGACCCTATTTTCAATTGAAGAGAAGAAGTATATCAGTACCCGTCAATAAATTTCTGTTCTAATTAGGTAACGATTTTTTTTAGTAAAGGTCTTAATTTTTTTCTTAGTTATTCCCACCGAGCACCCATTTGGCATGTTTTATATAAGTGCCTAGTACGATTTCCTTCAATGTAGAATACAGCACCCTAACGACAATTCAGTAAAGCAGTAAGAGATGTGGCGAAAGTTCCGACGCAGTCGAACAAACGGTAAAATTTTATTAAATCATTACCGATACAGATATATTATTTTCAATATAATTTTCTGATTGCTTATCGAGTCTTCTAATTGTCATGCGCATAAAGCTTACAATGATACTTAGTTCATATATGTAGGATTAGGAATGTTTAATGTGTTATATGTAGGTACCTTCGATCACTAAGTTCTTATTAGTGATCGAAGGTACCTTATATTTTAGATTGTCTTTATTCTTTCAATAATTCGGTTCGTTTAAGTCAAGCATTCAAGTAATACTAAGGGTATTCAAATCTGTTCACAAAGTTTATTTACCCTTGAAAGCAGATCTAGATCGCCAATATATTTCCGTAAGAGCTCGTAAACTTCTCTTAAAAGGTCCAGAACGAAAGGGCTCCCGAATCCTGTTAAGTTAATAATGTAGGTCGTTTTCATTAGTCTGGCGCATATTTTATTTGGACCTCTCGACGCTTCGCAAATTACTCGCATAATGTCCTAAAACCTCATTTGTCTTGTACAAGATAATTTAAGAGGAAATAATTTCGCTAGACGGACTAATTAAGCTTGAATTAATTAACTAGGAAACATAAACAAGTGTCAGCTGAAGGGCTCCGTCGTTTGTAACGAACACCTTGAAAAAGCGGCGCGAAGCGTTAAGAAAAGTGAGGAAAGTTTCTTAAGGCGCGGTTTTCCTAGGCTTTTAGGACTTCACTTTGAGTTTTTGTATCGTTCGTTCTAAATTGAGGATATTTTAAACGATAGTTACAATTTAGTCAATATTAAAAGTATTGTTATTAAATGTATAACTTTATTACTATAGTACTATTAAATCTATGATTGTATATCTACACTAAATATTTTATTCTTTTATATTCTTACTGAGTTTTTTGGTGAAGATTTCATTTCTTTTTTCGATTATAAGCCCAAACTAAAATCGCTTATAGCTTCCAGGCAAAGACACATCAAAGATATCCAGAACAAAGATCTAAATCATTTTAGGAACCTGACTTGAAATCGAACCCGAAATCCTCAGCGTATCGACCGTTCCAACACTAGGGACTTGGATATTAATAAAAAAATATGATAAGATTAGGTATGTAAATTAACTTTCATTTTGAATACTTACTTTGTAGATATTTGCAAATATGCTGTGAATATGGCGCTCAAAATATAAAAATTGAAACAAAAATTACATTCATAAACAATTGTGTGCCAATTACCCTTTACTGAGCAACAGACCGAACATCAACAATACCTCTGTGATAATATCAACTGTCACGTTGCGATATCAATAAATTGAAAGTGTGAAGGCAATGCTAAACGTTCCGTAATCAGTATAAGAAAATTAAGTTTATTAGTGGCAAAAATATTTATATTTTACGGTACGTGTTGCCGTATGGCGATTACGCAGGGCATATTAGTCACGTGTCGTGGCAGACAAAATACATAGTATTCTCCCATATATTGTTTGATAACGTATTTATATCTATCATACACGGTCGCGCAGCATGTCAAAAGATTGTAGGTATAGGATTTAAAGAATATGATTTTTTGCTACGGCCCGTATGTAGCATGATAAATGTCTGTAAATAAATGAACCTTCAGACCTTCAAAGGCACTTTGAAAACAAAGTTTTTCAGCCGGTAATCCCATAAGAGCGCGTTATGTGAAATACGTAACACACTATAAAACATGTTATTCAAAATAATTTTCAGTATTTTATTTGAATTTTAATTTATTATATTTAAGTCAACAAGTATCAAGTAATAATAAGCCATTAGTTCTATTTCCGATTGCTATTACGGAACCCTGAAATTACGGTGTATTATAACTTTAATGAATTACGTTCTACTTAATCATTTTGTCATTAATATTATTCTCTACATAAACGTTAAAATGCTAATACGTTAAACCACGATGTTTTGAGAAGACTTTAAATAAAAATCTTGTATTGCCAAAGAAATGTATGAAAGCCTAAAGTCGACGACTCGTCGACCGTTTCTTACTAGTCAATGCGAGCTCATAATTTTATTTTCGCTCTGACAGCTCCTTAAATGTTTAAATGAGTGCTCACGGGAACCGACGGCTCGAAAACCTAACTTCTATGCATTTAGGGCAAAACGCGCATAGCTCTTTTGGTATTGCGGTACTAATGAGACACTTGCTTTTGTTTGTGTGTTTGTTTTGATTCACAACCTCCAGCATTTTTATGTTTGTGTGCAGTTGTATGTAGTTACCATTTTTCTCCACTGCTGGACAAGTGCCTCTCCTCACAAGTGGATAATTCCGAGGTATACTCCACCACGCTACTTAGGATGTGGTTGTGGGAATGTTACTCGTACATTGTACCCATTTTTGTATCCCTCTATTGAATACGGGCATCTTCAAATATGTCAGGATACCTATAATATTCTCAACCACACTGTTCTAATTGTTCTTAAACCAGAAGACATCCGACAAGTTTAAATAAATCAGTCAATTATAAAACATGACTGACGAATTAATAAACCCTCCAAAACATAAAAGGTAACATGAAATTTAGTATCATTTTCAAGTAATCTTTCAACTTTTGCTTAAGAAAGTGGATCGGCTTGACTTCAGAAACGGTGGAGCTAAACGTATTTTTTTATGTTTGTATACATTCAAAATAACACTTGACACATGGTGAGCGAAATTCCCTTCAGTAAAATATTTATTTTGTCGTAGCGGAAATAATATATGTGAAAAAGATACGTTTAAAAGTAACGAAAAATGGAAGCTTCCTCACATTTAATGCGTTGCCATGTATCATATCGAATAGCAGTGTGGTGGAGATGCAATCCGTACATTAATATTCCGTTGTTCACAAAATATGCCAAACTCGTGTATGTATCTCAGTCGGCACGTGAGCGCGCATGCAATAAACACTTGGGAAGTTCCACATTTCCTACAGCTTAGGAAATTGTAGATACCTTGGCCAGTAGCCAGGACTTAACCACACTGCTCCAATGTTGATAAGCGATTACAAGTTGATCAACCAACAGCCGAACTGTGGATTAGTGTCAAGACTAAAGGTGGTGTCGCAATCCCTTTTGACGTTATCATGCTTGAGGCATGTTGGTTTCCTTCACCGTTTAAAAATTATAGGAATATCAGCATTTGCTAATCCTTATAGGGAACATTTCAATCGTAGTGCTACGACGTACTAATTAACGCGTTATTGAAGAGACCATCACTTCACAGAAAACAAAAAAAAAGTACCTAAAATCAAAAGCTTGTGAATTTCAAAAAATTTGGATCGTGAGTGCTGACCGGAATTCTACCACTAGTCCATCACGTAACGTTTAAAGAAAAATATCCCCATTCGAGCATGATATGTCGCGGCTATAACTCACTAAGATACTCAGTGGTCGCTAATCCTGGCGATGAGCCGCACGCTCCATCACGAGACCACGGCCCGCTTTGTTGCTGAGTTATGGTGCTCATCTATCACGCAGCTTTTATATTCCGTATCTCGCACTTCTTATGGACCGTTTATTTATTATGTTCCTGATAAGCTTAAGGAATAGGCCTATCGTTGTGGCGGAAAGCTGCTTCTTATAGTCTAAACTGAAAATTAAGTGCTAGAGGTCTTTTCCAAGATCTTTTCCCGGCAAATCCATCGTCACATTTTTAACTTACATTAGTATTTTATTACCAGATTTTTCAAGTTGGCGAAACCAATTTGGTTCGGCCGGGAAAGTAACACCGCCAAACTTATTACTAACGTGAAGCAATTCTGCGTTCTTTAGAGCATCTCTGCATTCTCTTTCTTTGGAGGCGTTCAAAAGTATCATCAATGCATCTGATCACTATTATATTTATATGGAGCTGGATATATAATAATGTCTATGGGTGGTTGTGACCACTTACTATCAGGTGGACTGCGTGCTATTTGCTATTCTAGGAGATACATTTTGATGAAATTTTCCAAGTTAGTCCTCAGAGGTAGGAACGAACATGTGGCCAATGTCAAATGGAAGTTTTTTTTGTTTGGTGTTGTTTACACTGTAAGACATAACTTTTAGGTGAACTTTAGAAACTTTTTAGTTCTTCAATATATTTAAAAATAGAGTCATCACTTAGTCCTCAAGGGTAGTAATGTAACATAAACAGTTTCACAGATGTATTTTTTTTTTATAATATAAGAGTAGCAGACGAGCATGCAGTCCACCTGATGGTAAGTGGCTACTGCCGCCCATGGACATCTGTAATAAACCCCAGATAGGATTAGATATTCCTACCTGAGGTCGGCCACAGATGCGCCGCTACCCTTGAGGACTAAGCTGGAATGCCTCGGAAAAGTCTTTCTCCCTTACCACACCCTTCAAACCGGAACACAGCAGCACCTAACACTGCAGTTATTAGGTAGAAATAGGTGTGGCGGCGGTGCCGCCGGAGTCGAACCACAAAGGGTTCTACCACCTTCAATACCGTATTGCCGTACTTATGCTGTGTAAGATGGTGCCTCATAAGTATGCAAGTTAACAAGCATCTGCAGTCTATCATCAAAAGACAAGAACTGCTTCACGCTAGAAATAGGTGAGGTGGTGGCGGTTGTAACCTCCCTTGTCTGGTAGAAATAAAAAAGGTATACTTGTTATTAAAACAAAGCCTTGTAAAGTTTATTGTAGCATAAGTTTTAAGCATAATATTAAATATAATGATATATTTCATTATCCTAAGTAATTTTTAAATTACATACAGACACGTAATTTTATTTATATGGATATGTATGGATATTATGCTAATCGTCGTCCTTATCATAAATGTTTATCAAGTATATTCAAAGTCAGCGCATATAAAATGAAACCGACAAAAAATCCTAAAGATTCTACATGTTAGTATGCCCACATGTTTTGATTTTCGTGCTACTATTTGATAGAAAAGTAAGACAATCACAATGTAGATGGTATGGCTGTATCTATCAGTATATTATGAAGTGTATTATTTAGTGTAATGCCACTACTGTACACAGATCGCTAGCTCGCTAGCTCTAGCTCTAATGTATGCTTGATAATTACTCCTTTTATTAAAATTACAAATATTTTAATTAAGGTTACAAAATTGTAGCCAATGAGCGTGAAGTCCACTTGATTGTGTGTGATGGACATCTGTATATTTAATCCCAATTACGATCAAAGATGACCCCATATGCGTTAATGGGTAGTCAAGAGTAGATAAGAAAATGACCCGCATCTTACCACACCCTTCAATTCATACAACATCAACAACAACATACAACAGAATAGCGCTGAACACTATTGTTAACCACGAAGAAGTTTCCAATTTTTTTTTGTAACTTATATTAAATCCCGATTTTTACAAATGAAGTATGGCAACACTACTGGAAAACACCAAAAGGTTTGAAGCCAGTGACCGTGCAAATTGGGCGCTGATAAAAAAATTAAATTGCCATTTAGGCGGCGGTCATATAATTATGCCAACGACAAGATTAAAACCATTTTAGACAACGCGAAGGATCGTTTGCATGAATTAATTTTAGCTGACGTAACGGAACCGGGGCGGGCACGTGACGGGGGACAGAATATCGGGTTTCGGATTTTTAACTCTTAGTTGACTATGAATGCGAAATTTTTAGCAATTTATTTTTACTTCCAGATTATGATTATACATCTCATTTAGATTAAGGGGATGAATATTCCATAAAATATTGGTGTCTTTCATCATTTTATAAGAAATACACCGTTTCTTTTAGACATTAAAATCTGACAGTACATGTATTCAACTAGACGAAGTAACAACAACAACGGGTACGAGTAGTACCTAGAAGTAGAAGGCAAAGACGGAATTTTTTTTGGACTCTATTATTATCAATCCTACATACTGACACACATATCTAATCGACCAAAACGTATCACATTCAAACATCCCATTTAATAGCGTTCCTAAAATAAAGGAACAAATTGATCAAACATTTCACAAGCGAGCGTACATCCAGCTCATTTGAAGTTCTGTAATACGACAAAAATAACCATAAGATATTCCGCTAAGTCTAGTTTATAGTGTAGTTAGAATCTAAACGACCGTCAGCAAGATAAGCAGTGCGGCGGATTGCATCCTTCCGTCGCGGAGTTGCAAAACGTGACTGCATAGATTTAGAAACGCCTAGACAAGTGAGCACAGAACATATATGTTCATCCATGCGTGTCTGTTCTAGTTTTTTAGAAGAATCTTTTTTAAGGTGCAACGAATCAGCAACGAAAGTAAGAAGCTACGAAACTACAAGTAACTTTGAGCTTTAAAGAGCTTATTATGTCTTTAAGTAGGTACGCTGACAGTATGGTGCTAAGGATGCATAAAGAAAAGGTGTTGAAGTCAGTCGAATGCTTTGTGCTTTGACTTTGGAGGCACCATTGCCATAAAAAACTGTTTTGGCCATTGTTATTGTATTGGTTTTTATTGCTTTGGTTTGGTTGGTCATTATTGGTGTATTGGTTATTGTATTGGTTTGTTTAACTTATCCCTGGCTGTTAACTATCTGAGACACATAAAATTCAAATCTTCTACTGGTTGCACGAATAACATTACAAAGAATTATTGTTATAATACTGACGCATATAATATTTATAAACATCTGAGAACTCGATTTAAATCTGCAAAGGAAAATGTCCTAGCGCTGAAACTTTAATATTGAGAGAAATGTGATTCTGTAAACGTTTTCAGCTTCAGATCTAGAGAACAAATATACCTATTTTGCTGAGAAATATGGAACTGTGGAAAGGTGTATTATTATTTATCGTTTCTATTCTCGTTCCGAGATCAATCTATGTTGGCTTTAATATTTTATGAAGGTAACAAAACTAGGTAGATTTTTAAATGCCAGCTTTATTCTAGCCGCAGCAAATGGTATTTTTAGATAAATTGCACTTACATAGGGTTAATTTAGTAATTGCTCTGGGTTTGATTAATTCTGGATTGATTCTATGTTGAAAATATTTAGTTAGTACTAAGATCAGAATATGGTGTTTAGGTTAATCTACGGATAACGGATGACAATGGTCTACGAACATTACTGTTATGGACCGCATACACGTGCAAATCTCAATACATAAATGATATAAGATATTTTGCATCTTGTGAGTATGAACTATTTTGAAAAAGTGTAAGTTATACAATATTTGGTAATAAACAAAAATAACATATCGGTAAAATAATTATTGTACAACGAATACTATACATAAAAATAATACTATACATGATATTAAAAAAATATATTTTAGTAAATGATTTCAATGTTTAACTTTCTAATATTTTTAATGTCAATAATAAATTCCAAAAATTTACGTCATTTAATTGGTTTAAGATCGTCAGCTAAACAATTTTATAAACGTCCCATTCCAATCATTTCTATTTATTGAGTTACATTCGTTTTATGTCTTGCTCCAATAAAAACGGACAGTTAAACCGTTTAAGCAATAACTCAATTTTCCTTTTAAACAGTCCTTCACGCGTTGATTATGTTATAAACTTGAGCGCACGTGTTAACTTATAATAAGTTAACACATGCTCACTTAAAATAAGTTAACACGTTAACTTGATAAGTGTTGAAAATTGGAAATTATTCCTAACCAAATTTTGGCTGTAATTTCCCGGGAAGTATTGTTTTAAATTCAACGTAACTAAATTTAAATGCACGCTTTGCCACAAGTTAAACCACGAATAGAAGTTTGTTTTGGTTGCACCAAGTTTCATGCCCGGATGCAACCCACTAACGTTCTAATGCATTGTCTCTCCCCGTCAAATGTGAGGGAAAGGGGTTGTGTAACTTGTCTTACTATGGTTACACGGCACTTTTTAAACCGTGTGCCTATTTTTTTTTTAATATAAACTCAAATAGTTTTTAACCTGATTCTTAAAGAAATGTTTTTGAAAAATGTAACTCCGTGGAAAAGGGGACACAGAATACTCCTTAACAATTTTTTCTTTGTATAATAAATGTGCCTATTATAATACTGATTGTATATGATGTGTGTACTATAATACACACTTCATATACAATCGAGTTTTTTATTACCTACATTATAAAAAAGGCTTTGTAATTATTAACTTTGTAGATTAGCTCTTTATTGGGTCGTGACAAGGATAAAAGAGAAGAATAATGTCCAAGAAGCTAAAACAGCACCTCAGACTGCGTTTTTGAGCAATACATGATGTTGTGTGTACAACCAAACTAAAATGACATAAAGATAATTAACAAATTAATTCAATGATTTGTAAGCGTAGGATATTGTTGTTTCGAGACATCTAACTCCAGCTCACTTTAACTTTTGAATTGTAACTTCAAAACAAAATAGTCGCTAAAAGGGTGACGACGGAACAAAACAGTGACAAAAGAACATTGAGATTCTCAAAGTTGAAATCCGATTCGATGGAAGGGCCCTTTGCAAACTTTTAACGCTATTATTAACAGTCTTGTTATCCTATATTTAGGAACAATGCAGATACTAGATGTTACTGGGAAGAAAATCACGTTTACTCGCTAGTAACATTTTTTTTTTGCTTTTTTCATTTACAACATTTCACTATAACAGCATTTGTAGTTCTATAGCGAGTTAATAATTATCTTAAACTTACTTACTTAATCAAGAATCAACTATAATAGTAGGCCCCAATAAAAGAACGAGGTTAATTTTCATTACTATAAAATATTAGGTAGGTATATATGTTTTTAAAATACAACGACAAATTTTAATTTTCGATACTCGTACCTTTGATTATAACTTATGTACTATCCAGCAAACATGCAGACCGGTATCTAAGAAATGTATTTTACGCATTGGTATATTTCAAACAAAATGCTTAAAAATATCACTTCCTTTGTGATTACACACTTCAGTTATTACCCATAGAGTTTATTGGGTATTGGGTACTAAATCCAGTGCCTAAGCCGATGGTTGAATCGAGAGAGGAATTAGGGGTTTCGTAATTTGGCTCACGTAATTATATCTTCATCGGTAGAATAACATTAGTGACGTGACCAGAATTTATCAGGACACCGTTACGTAAATCTATTATGGACTTTGAAAGATTTTAAGGGGCTCACTTTGTTAAAATTGAAGTATTAGAATTTAGATAATACTCACTTGTAAGTAACTAGTTTATTCATCATCATCGTCATATAAGAATAATTAGTCAATCACAGTATGAAATACACTTGTGGAACTAAATCACTATCAATTTCTTTCCTTCTCAAATTTAGCAATACAAGACACGAACACAACTCCCCACAAACTTGACATGATTTACTTATTCGCCAAAAACTACCGAATATTGGCAATCAGAGTAACTACTCGTATAACCAAAAACTTATGATTTACGATATTAATCCCGAGACGTGGCGACCCTGCAAATTGCCTCTCGACCGAACTTACGGGTGTAAATATCGGGAACAACATTTACATGGCGCGTTTGTATTCCACGCCTTTGCGAAGTTGAGCCACATTTCATCGGTAGTATCGAAGACACCTTCGGTCTCCGGTCTAAATCAATCGGCCCACTTGACCCGAGGTCTATATTAATATTTCAATAGAAGTATGGCCAGAAAATTACATGTTAAATCCTAATGTTTATTTTTATATTCAAATACCGACTATAGGTAATAGAACGACCAAACCGTCTGACTGAACTTACGAGTGTTATATCAAAGACACCATTTCTATGGCACGGCTTTGTGAAGTTTAACCACATTTCGGTAAGACACCTCTCCGGTCTCCCTTCTAAATCAATCGACCCTACTTGACCCGTGAATGAATGAATAAATCAAAGGACCTATGGACAAACCACTATTGTACGTTAAATTGTAATGTTTATTATTCTATACTTACTCTTCTCCTAGGTAAACTCATGAAAATAAAATTTAATTCATAGATAAATTTTAGATTTATGTGGACACAAACTTACGGTGTAAGGTAAAGTCACCTATTTCCGCGGTATTTTCACCAAAACTAGAAAGAGCGTCAGATATTAAGCATTTGCTACGGCTTAATAATGAATTAGATAATTTTGTCAGAAGCTTTATTATCTGTACTCTTGAAATAGACTCGACACTTTACGATTAAATATTGATTTAAATGTGTATTTTAAATAAATATGAACCAAGGCAGAAAACCCTAATTCCGATGTAAAAATCCTTATTCCGATGTATTTGGTTCCTAATTCCGAGTATACAAAATAAGGGAGTGAAAGAGATAGAACAACAGCTACATGGTGTGTAAAAATAAATGTTATTTATTGAATTTAGTTTCAATTTCGATTTTTTTTTTATTAGTTAAAGAGTAGCTTTATCAAAAGTGTTCTTAGCTATGATTAAAGGGAAGCTGCCGAAATAAAACTTTTTTATAGTATAGTTTCATGATTGGTTAATTTTACTAATGTATATCATGTATTTTTTTTAAACTGCAGTCAATTCGTGTATCTGCAATACAATTTTGGACATTCTTCTTCGTGTACTTTACTAAGGTTTATTATCGTACACCATAAATAATAATAATAATATGGAATACCGTCATGAGGTTTATAATAAAAAAGAATATTTCAAATATATAAAAGAATTATTTCATTTTGAATAATTTAATCAAATGAAAACGTCGTAAAATGTTCTAGTTCTTATTTAAATATCCATTAAAATCGTATAAGATTGTTAATTCTTCATTAATTAGGATTAAGCGAATTACTGATACAAACAAAAGAAATGTTCTTCAAAACTGATGAAACCTTTAAACACCCTGTATAGTATTTTGCGGTTATGCCGCGGATTAATGTGCCCATATAACCTAATTCCGACTTATATACATCGGAATAGCGTTTCATAACTAAAAATCACGTTTCCAAATTCCGATTATTAAATAATAAAAGACTTTTACACAATTTAGAGACAGAAAGATGCTTTATTAAAATATGTACATAATAATATACAATACTTGTTCAATATTACATCCATATCTGGATGAACTTCATTTTCTCTCCTAAGTTGTGCCATAGAAGAAATTAGGAAAGTACATAGATAGGTCATCTTTGATATTATATAATTAGGTAATGCAGTACAATGCAGTACCACGGAAAATGATTTCGATATTAATTGAGTATTAAATTTGTCAAATTCGAAGCAAGACGTGCTTATTTATTACAACAGCTACAAAAATTGAAATTAAAAACAAGTCTATGAAATTGCTATTCCGTGGTATACCTCGGTTTAAGGGACAGTCCAAAATATTTGGCACCTAATGCCGCTGTATTTTTAAACTTATTTTTACTCTTATCTGTTAAGAAATGGGCACAATATTTAAATGTTATCGATTCCATATATAATCAATATAATGTTTTCATCGAAACACTATCACACACATGCAAATTTATTGAAATAATCACTATTTGAGAAATCGTGACGTTCACGTGCAAAAGACCCAAAATGTATGAAGCATACGTTTAATGGAGGCACTAATGCAAAACTATGCGATTATTTAAAAAACCTTACACATAATACTATTACGATAGCCATATGACATTAGAGCGATAAATTATCTATTAAATAACATACCTTTTATTAAAAATGAGTTGGTAAATAGTTTATAAAAGCCGTTTTTGTAAATACCACGGAATATAGTGCCAATTTCAAAACCCCTCGGCATTAGGTGACTTTACCTTAAATTTTTTAATAAAAAAAAATATTTACGAATTTTATTTAATGATTATTTACAAAAACTTCCTTAAAAAAATAAAACCATGTCTTACCGAATACGGACTTTACAGGTGTAAGTATCGAATACAAGATTTACATGGCGCGTTTGTATTCCACGGTGTTACGAAGTTGAGCCACATTTCATCGGTAAGACACCTCGCCCCGACTAAATCAACCGGCCCCACTTGACCCGTGACTACGCACGAGCATGAATAAGTCATGTGTAAGGGATTCCTATCACCCATAGCTACTTAGAACTTTCTATTTTCATAACGTTTATTGTCACTTGACCGAGCTTATACATGTAAATATTGGAAACAACCACTTACCTTGTCACTTGTCACCGTCTTCATGTCTTTATGTTTGTCGTCATCATCTTAACCATCATATCCATTTCCATCCTTGATGACCTAATAGTTGATAAATAAAACATGTCAGTATGACATATACTTAAATAATATAATAATCAATGACTGATTATGTTAGGTATTTGTTTTTTATGAATCAATTACAACTGTATTTTTAAAAACTCTCGACAGAGATCGATGCCAATTTGAACAGTTGCTATTTTTGTTCAAACGATACACATGGTTTACACTGAACATTTTTTCGAAACATATTTGAAGTTGTTGTTGGAAAAGCAAAGAGTACAAGAGTTTGATTAAGAAAAATAACGTGGGGTATATTACATAGTGTTGCAATCATAATTATGTTACTTACATTAAATATTAAACTAAAAGTACTCACTGGAAATTTAATATCTTTAGAGACTGTCCTTTATTCATAATACCGTAACAAAGTTATCTGGAAAGCTAATTATGGCACGGATAACAAACTTGAAACACCTCGTGGCTTCCTTCTGAATAGAATTACGTTATACCGTCAGACCAAGTGTTAAAAAATATTCTGAACCTTTCAACAAGAATTTTATATTTATGTGGGTACAATGATTTTTTTACATTATTACTTAAATCATTCTGATTTATCTAAACAAATAAATAGATAGAAAACATTTCACTTAACTTTTAATGTCAATGTCTGCCACCGATGTTAAAAACAATTGCCGATTTATTACATTTAGATTTTTCTTTTGTTAAATTTATAGTTTTTAAATAATGTTTGTTTTACAAACATACTATACACTTTTTAAAATGTTTTCTGCTTTACTTGCCACAGTATACTTATCATGTATAATTAATTTAATATTATGTATTTACAATTTTATAAAAAAGTTAACCTAGACAGTCAATTATGGAGCAGAATACAAACTTTCCGGTACTCCTTTACTGAACGAATTTGCTTTTAGTTACTATTAAAAGGAATACTGTATCCAGCCAAAAAGTGTCCTCTTTAGTTACTTAATCCATTCAGCAGGAAATTTTAAAACTTTCGAAATGGAAATCTTTTGAAACTATCAATAGACAGCTTGCGCCATTAGTTTTTGCTTTAAATAAGCTTCGTCGGTTCGCATCTACGTTCTTAAGTACGTTTCTTTTATCTATAGTGACTGGAATGAAACTTTATATGGTTTGTTCAAGTGAAAATCTTTCGCTAGGTACTTTTTTGATATACAAATCTTGTTATTTTTGTCTCTTAATATTACAGTTTCAGGAATATTATAATTATTATGTACATGTTTTAAATAAACATGTATGTAGTGTATGTACCTACTTAGTTTAGTTTATATTAAGAAGGAACTTTATTACGGAAATCATAAATATTATGATGTAAATAGCTAATTTCAGTTATTGCATTGCTGCGCTTCGTATGGAACTAAGAATAAAATTTTGAAAGCAAGTTTACTTACCAAATACTCCAAACCGGAACACAGTGACGAAATACTGCTACTGCAGCAGAAAGCTGATGTCCTTAGTTAAATTACAAATAGGTACATTCAATGCCTGTTTCAAATCTCATGCAATGATTGTAGATACTTTACAAAGATGTATTACATCATGCCCAAGCCACATCTAAATTATAATGGACCTTGATAAAAATAATTTCACGTTACGGAAAAGCAGTCGACAGCTGCCGGATGGGATTTGATAACAAGATCCCGAGAGATGGTCCGTTGCTCTCAACTGTTATGATGCGGCAATGATTTTATTTTGGACGGATGTATAATTTTTCTCTGAGATAGGCGGGACTGAATAATAAATGTTGAAAAAGGTAGATTTATGAATAATTTGGGTACATTTTTGTTTTTTGAGAAACAGACACACAATCTTCTAAAAGCTAAATATGTCTGCACCTAATTGGTTTACAACAAACATCATTATCCTGTCTTTTTGTGGATGTCCTAGGAAGAGGCTTAATCATAATATTCAGAAAATCATTTGTCTCTCAGAAGTTCTTCATATATCTATTATCTGCAATCATTAATACCCCAAACTAATTGATTAAAAGCATATTCGTAGAGGAGGCTATGTCCAGTAATTACTCAATTAATCTCAGTATTCCTAAAGCCTATTTATATGCCTATGGTATTTACCACATCGGAAAATTATTTAGTAGAGCCCTTACTTGATCAATGTCAGACTGACTTATCATTATCACAATACAATCTATATGTACATAAAGTGTATCAGAATCGCAAATAGTTATTTTAATGGGTTATCGATATTTATTTATAATCTGTTCTAATTCATCACTAGAAATATTCATTCCATTTCCAACCGTTTCATACAGTATATAAGATTCATATAAAATTCCTTAGACTGAAACGGATAGTCTCGAATACGAATCCAAGCCCTGTCATCCTTAAACGTTATCAAGAGCATTATTGGAGAAAATGGAGAGATTAGCTGATATTAATGGGTTAGCGCAGAACATTATAGTTGAATTTGGGTATCAGTGAATTATCATAGTGAAATTAAATTAAGCTAAATACGAACGTTTTGTTTACTATACATAATTATTTGGTAGACATAATTAAAACAAAACGATAACGTCATATAGAACATTAGAAAAATGGAATATGGTTTCGATTATTGTACTTTTCATAATAATGTACCAGAGATATCAAGGATAGACTATAAGTAAATTAACACATAATATACAACACTGTTTGCGATTAATATCTAAGCACAGTAAATACTCTTGATCAGGTAGACTACTCATTTGCTACTTCGATTTTATAAAAAAATACTACTTATATTTGCAATTGAAAGCAACAATTGAAAACAGCTATGAAGGGAGTTCGTAAATAAAAAGCGGCTCCCAATTTAACCCCGACTTCCAATGCTAAGCCGGAATAAATGGAAAGAAACAAAATCAAAATTTAATATCCCCAAGTTTCTTGTATTTGGCAACATTTTCAATTATGAAACAATCGTCTATTTCGAGCGCGACAAAGTTATGTAGGACCCCATTAAAATTTGTGTCTTTGTTAATTTTAACATAAAGCCTTTGAACTTGCCTGCCAGCCTGGGAACTTCAATTTGTTTTTATAAGAGTAATTCGCCTATTAAGACTTTATAAATAAGGCTTTTTGACCTAATAATTGCAAGTTAATTAACTTAGAGCTAAGCTGAAATGTTATGTAGCCTTAGACATAACATTAATTCTCTAGGAAATGGCGTCGTAGGGAATATTCTGGACGGCTTTAAAAATACAAGTAGGCCCGTAACGTTTGGTAGGTCCATCAACGTTGAAGTAAAGAAGCGGAATATGCTCTTGGTATTCTCCAAAGGTAAGAAGTAGAAAAAAAGACCGATGAGACAAAGATTCTTGTCAATCAACTCCTTCTTTTTCACACCTATCGGAGGTTGACGAACATTAGGGCAAAAATGTACGGTGTTGTTGAAACCAACCTTAAGAAACTCAAGTATTTTTACCAGTGCCATCTTATGTCGACATAGGATTATCCCTCAAACTTTTTTTGAATGACCTAGTGGAGTAATTTGTACTGTTCCTCTCATAGTAGAAAATAAGAATCCAACGAATCGGAAAATCAATAATAAAACGACTTATCGAATAATTTCGCAACACCATCAACTCTCCAACATAACACGTGCATACAGCGTATCACAACTCGGCGCACACAGCGCATGTTTGACTTGGATAGTTAGACAGCGCCAAGACAAACAAGCGGGGAACCAACTTATGTTCGCTGGTATACTACTGTACAACTTGGTATTTATCATGAGTTATTTGAAGTCCAGGATGTAAAAATGTTTAGAATTACAATGTACCTACTCGAGAAATGTACTTGAATTAGGAATGTTGCCTTCAATTATATTGCACAACTCATGATGCGAAGCATCAGAGAGTGCTTTACGATCGAAAAATTTTTTTCGCTTCATTTTGGCGGCTATTTTTATTATTATAGCCTTGATAGTTCACGGAATCAAGATATTTTGCATACTATTGTCGAGATAATTTAATGGAGATTAATTCCATACTTTTTAAAAATTGATTTACTGCAATAGAATTGGAAAAAAACACCAAAATAGGTCAAAAAAAATTCCTGTCCGTCATGTGTGAAACCTGAAAACACTGTAACTTGTGAAAAAATCCATCATTAGAGTTAATTTTTTTTTTAATTCTAATCGACGATTGTAGGCCACTGAATGCGAATGATTAATTAATTCAGTGTCGTTTAATTGCAATTAATAAAAAACGAAAACTACAAGACTGTATATCTATAGGTATTATGTACATTTATTCCACCAGGGGCGCTTGTGCAGTACCTTCTTCATACTACAGCTGTTTTTTCGGCAATTAATTTTGAACGACTTATTTTTTTTTTATATTTCATAATTAAATGAGCATTATGAGTCGTGCACTTTTGGATTTTCCAAACTTTAAATTTTTCTTCTATGTAGCAGAATTAATTGCCAACAGTCAATGCTTTGTCCAGTTTAGCTTTTTAAAGATATTTTATAAGTATATCGGTTTGACTATTTTTGACACTTACATCATTGTTAATTATAATAGTCTGAAACATAGATATATTATCCTATTGTCTGAAATTAAATTAAATAATAACACATACACAAAAGCAGTTATACATTAAGTAGATTTTGCTCATAGACCAAAATTATTTAAAATTAAAAATTAAAATAAAAAAATACCGTGCCGTAAAATATTAAGAAAATTCAGACGCTATCATAAAGTTAACTGCATGTAGGTGCGTTTAACTTGATATTTGCGACTGATCCAATTTGACAAAACTTGCAGACACGGGAAAATTACCTGAGGTCCAAAATAAAGTGATTTGATTTTTAATATAGAGTGATAAACTCACCAAGGTTATTTAGTATACCTGTTATAAAATATTTTAGTTCCCCGTTTAAAAATACAAAATTTCTGCACGGTTTAATACCCAAGTGAAATCAGAGTGCAAATTCATCTATCGATAAGATCAATAATACCGTGCGCCCATTGGTATTAAGTAACGAAGTAGCGAAGCTCCAGACGTCATACAATGTTATCTTCCTAACTAGTTTAATTACGGGCTGAAGTTTTCCTTCGTAGCAAAACCTCGAATATCTCAGACTGACTCTGAAACAGCTCAAAATAGTAGCGTAACTAATTCTGTACGTAGATGGAGCCGCTAAGATAGAAAAAGTGGTCCAAGTAAAGAGAGTCTGTGAAAAATGAAATATGATTGATGTGAGCGATTATTTGAGAAAGTAGTAACAATGAAATCCTGATGAGAGGTACAGGTTAGCTTTCCAAATGTGTCTTCCAGGCACATGTCTTAAATTAAATATAAATTATAACGTTTCAGATTTGTGAATCTCGATCCATTGACTCACCATCAAAGACTTTTGTGCAGCAATACGCAAAAGATGAAGCAGCTGTTACCGCCGTTACCATATTTTTTTTGCCTCTAATGAAATATTTTAAGGAATGAATTATTCTTCAGAAGGTAGTAACACAGTAAATATTTACAAAAAAAAACCTCTCAAGGTAAACTAATATTTAATTAACTCTACAATTATTTGAACATCGAAAATTTACTTTTAAATGTAAGATGTTAAAAAACTAGAAAGTTTCATAATCGTCTCATTATCTGCTGGAACTCAATCTGTTAAAAAGAAATGAAGAAAAATACACAGAAGAAAAAGAAATACACACTTCGATGTACATTTTGTACCATCTCAAAAGACGAAATCGACTAACTCTTCGTAAAGGAAAGTTTGAAATCAGTTTATCTTTTGGGCCTTAAAACTCCAAGCTTAAATTCAATGGATTTTGTATAATTGCATTTACGTTACCGTAACAAAGTCTACTGCTTTCTGCTACTGTTTATTTACACAATACTGTAGAAATCAATTAAAAGATAAATAAAATAAAAATCTGGATTTCTTCATGTTTGCGCTTTTTCTTCGTCACTAAAGCAATTGTTTTCTAAAATTAACATATTTTGGATTGTACTATAAGTACCAAATTACAATTAATTCCTAAGAGGCAATCTCAGAGGTACGTGGTTGGGAATCAAATTCCGGATGTCAACGACCTCATCACCTGGTTTATAACCTAATTACATACCACTTGCGTTACCTCTGATGTTAGATTACGAATAAATTAAATATGAAATTCTTAAAATAACCTCAATAGCTTTATAACTTACAATTAATTATAAAAGTCCGTATTATATTTATGGGTATGTCGGAAGTAATAACAAAGTTTACGCGTATTCAAACAACATTTAATGTTTTCCTTTGAATATTAAAAGATTTAAGCAAATATTTGTAACAAAATCTTTGATCATGTTCCAGATACGTTTACGCTTAAATCCGTTTGTCTGTTCAGTACAAGAAATAAGTTAAAATGATAAAATTTTAATTCAAGATTTTTAGAGTTTAACTAACTTTTATTTACAAAGACTTGGGCCAACCTTTTACACCTATTTATTCGTCTAAAGATTCCGTCACTACAAACTTTGTAACGTAGTGCAATGCTTATTATTGCTCTTTGGTCACCTTCTCACACAGTACTGAGCTTCTAGATTAACCCAACAGTTAATTACCAGATCTCACTCCGACAACCATAGCAAACACATAACTCGAACGTAATTCGAACTTCAGAAGGTACCTACCTACTACCTATATAAAGTTTAATACTATTTAAGTAAACTTTATGTAAACAGATCTAGATGCCAAAGCTAGTAACTAAACAATCCCGGGATCAAAGACTTAGAAATATCTACCTATACATTTCAAATCTCAAACCCTTTTACTAAGCCAATTGTACAAAAGATGAGGGTAGAAGCGCTGTGGTAAAGGTTAGCTCTGGGACATCCGCTTTCAACTGAAGGAAATATTTCCACATTTTCAAAGAACTGAGGCCAGTGTTGGACCAATTTCACCTTTGTTGCGGCTTACCGGAGCCTTGTGGAAATTTCGTTATGTCGCGCCGTTAAAAGCATTTTGAGGTAAACCGTCGAGAAATAAACGATTTTACTTGGAGTAAACATTACGCTGAGGATCAAATTATTACAACCTATCTTATACCTACATTTAAATTTGCTTATTTAAACGTAACTTTAACTATCTATGTACATCTGAAGGTAAGCTGTCACTTTTGTCTGAAATCTGTCGTGTAATCAACCCCAAAAACGATTGAAGTCTTTCCCTCGCCAGCCGCACATGCGTGGCTACTCATGAAGACTAGATACGTGCCTTCCGTGCCATAAGCTTCGAACCATAATATACCCTTAACTTTTTTTTATTTATTTATGTAAGATTAAAGTAACAAACAAGCACGCAGTTCAGCTGGTAAGTGCAGCCACCCATAGACATCAGTAACCAACACAGAAGAGAACTGTGATGATCGCCTGATAATTTATTACGTCAGCCGGCGTCCGCCCTATCCATCAAAACGCAAGAACTGCTTCACAATACCTTCCCACCGAATCATACTGGTTCTACTATCTTTTTTTATAATATAGGGGTAGCAGACGAGCATGCAGTCCACCTGATGGTAAGAGGCTACTGCCGCCCATGGATATCTGTAATCAACCCCAGATAGGATTAGATATTCCTACCTAAGGTCGGCCACAGATGCGCCGCTACCCCTGAGGACTAAGCTGGAACGCCTCGGAAAAGTCTGTCTCCCTTACCACACCTTTCAAAACGGAACACAGCAGCGCTTAACACTGCTGTTATTAGGTAGAAATAGGTGCGGCGGTGGTGCTGCCGGAGTCGAACCACAAAGGGTTCTTCCACCTTCAAATCTTTCAAGTTTAAGTTTCAATTCAAGGTTGTGCTACCGCAGTCGATCCACAAAGGGTTGTTTGACCTTTTGTTGTCTTTTCATAACATAATACTGGGCTTTGGATGTATTGGTTACTTACTTGTTACTCCTATTTCATACAAAAACCCATTTTTAGTGGGTAGTGACATCGGTGGACCCACATTACATATTCAGCCACTCGTGGTGCGCTCGCAGGCTTATAAGCCAGGTGAATTTTGTTTCGGCTTTACTTGATTTGGTCATAAACTTATAACTACTCATTAAAAAAATTGGTATAAGCAGGGTTAACTTTTAACATAGGTAGTATTTTGTTATATCAATTCATAATTTGTTTAATTGACGATTGCAATCCAAAATAGCACTATTTTATTAAGGTACTTAGGTTGTTTACTATATTTTTGAGTGAGAAAATATATTTTTTACAAATTATACTTACAATTGATACGTTTTCTATCTTGTTAATACTTGTTGTCAGATTTGTATTGAAAGCATAAATCGTTGAATACTTCAAGGCATCCTTTTTGGCTACTTCAATTTGATTGGGAAAGGTAATTTAAATAAGAATATTTATAATTATAATTATTTATTATAACCAAGAGTAAAGCTAACAGAGGCTTAGAATAAATTAACCCTCGGAATACATATAAGTACACTTATGTGTGCCAGATATTTTTAATATGGATGTAGGTCAACAGCAACACTTTATAACGAAATGAAGTATAAATACTTGTTTATAATAAATTTGATTTGTACGTCAATCTGTGACTTTAATAGCTGTAATTTAAACCTTGTTTAATTTAAAGGATAAACTTCCGTTTAGAACATACCTCCGATCGATCTGAATTTTGGTACACCTATGGATTTCGACCCGCAGATGAAGAATATCGTACTCAAAATACCCGCAAATAATATTTTCAAGGTCAAATTGCTCAAAAACGTTTTTTTTTGCTGCTATATTTCTCTGAAACAACTAGGTCCACGCAAAAAACATATAGAACAAAAAATATGTATTTCTTTACGGTCTACAACTTTTGTTTGGAACGTTTTTCTCTAACGTTCATATTTATCGCAAAAAGCGCAAAAAACATAAAAAAAAAAATCGTTTTTGAGCAATTTGACCTTGAAAATATTATTTGCGGGTATTTTGAGTACGATATAAATGTGCTCATGAATAAAGGTAAGGTCTGGATTGGACCCACCCGCTCGCAGGGCGCTGCCGCGCCCTGCTCGCTTAGTTTTATTTCGTCTTATATGTTCCAACCTAACCTAACCAATTCAATACGAAACACTATAGGTTAGGCTATACGCAATAATATATTGTTGGCTAGGTTAGGTTGGGACAGGAAAAATTACATTACCGACTAAAGAAAACTCCGCACTATATAAATATAACGCGCGTGCTAAAATGCAATTTTTACAATTTAATTTCTCGGTAACTATGGGTATGCGCCAAAAATCCCTTTAGGGGTTGTCTTCGAACATCCAAAGGAAAGTCCGAGCCAAGTTTCAAATCGATCGGACGTGGGGGTTTTCGGAAGTGCACCACATTTTTCTCCCAAACAACTGGGTTTATGCGGAAAACATACAGAACAAAAAATGTTGATCTTTTTAGCGTCTACAACTTTTGTTTGAAACATTTTTCTCTAACGTTCATTTTTGCTGCAATATACGCGGAAAACCATTAAAAAAAATCATTTTTCAGCAATTTGACCTTGAAAATATAATTTGCGGGTATTTTGAGTATGATATTCTTAATTAGGGAGCCAAAATCCATATGTGTACCAAAATTCAGATCGATTGGAGGTATGTTCTAAACGGAAGTACACCCAATTTAAACATAGGAACATTAAAAGTAAAGTAAAAATAAAAATAAAATTTCACGTGAGAGTTTACCTGCCTGCTTTTAAATGTTATTGTTTTAAGATTTAAACGGAATTTAGCAAGATTTGATCATTTCGCATTGATTTTGCATACTTACCTACGTTCTGCGTATAAAAAAGGTTCTAAGGAATTGTAACTACTTGTCCACAGTCTATTTTATGTTTACAATAAAAAGTAAATTTAAAATGACTTTTTCGTGCAATATTCAGATTCTATTTTTTATGTTTCATTTTTTCTTATAAAATTGTATGTGACGAAACCGTAACATACCGTACCATGTAACGGTAACAACTCACCTATACGTGCCCTGAAAATTTATTTGATTTATTCGCGACTCTCGAGGAAAGGTTAAGAGATCAATACTAAGCTACCTAAGAGCCTAACAAAATATTAGGTCTAGATTTTGTCTGTGTAAGTCAAAAACGGTATTTGATGTAGCGGACGACGGTATCTTATGTAGACTTTATTCGTAACCTTGTTTCTTAGACTTTAGACTAAATAAATACCTAACAGTAATATTTACCTAACAGATAGGCTAAATGACCTAGATTTCTTAGAAGTTCTTGGAAGTTTGATCTATGTCCGTATGTACCTACTAAATTTGCCTCGGAGCACTAAACCTGCTTTAATATACCTAATTATGGCTACGATAACCAATTATCATCCTACTGACTTGACACTAAGAAGGTCGCGGGTTCATTCCTCGGTCAAACAAGCATATAAATAGCGGATGTACCATGTCGTAACTTTTGTGTTCAAAAACATCCATCTTGGGTTGACACCAAACTCTTACCTTCTTGTACCTTTTGAGAAGCATGATGGAAGTCACTCCAGACCTTCCCCAGTTATGATAACAGACTAGCAGACATTTAAGTTTAAAGAAATATAATCTAAGTGACGCCTGTCTCGTGATTACCATAAGATGACACAGCTGCATAATAAAATGCAAACTGCGCAGCTAAATTTCCTTTAGAACGCTTAGCGTTGGAAATCTGCAGTACTCTAGAAATTTTGCTGCAAATCTATTTTTAAACAGATGAATACTTTATTGTAGTCTATTAATTTCACAATACAAAGGTTTTGCTTCTTAATGAGGCCCAAATATTTTCTCGGTACAAACCCGCATCATATTTTAGGGTTTTATATAGTGTGTCTATGCCTTAAAACTTTAAATAAAGTGGCATTTTTTTGTTTTTTTTTTATTTATTCCTATCTCATTTTTATTTCAGTATATTTTGTTACTTGAAAAAGGAATTAATAGATTTCGTCACTTTATTGTGCAAAAAAAAATATGTATATGTATTAAAAATAATGAAGATATAATATTCTAAAAATTACTACAAAGTACAAAATTACTTAATAATTATTATTTATTTATAGGTGTAAAAATCAAGCGTAAATACTCTCAGATCGCTGCTGGGATCTTCAAAAATGTTTTACAACACCATAGCCTTTTCTTTGAGTAATAAATAATTCTAAGAGCACTGGCGTCTTAGGTGTTCTTGCTACCCGGCACTTCTCAATTTGCCTTTCGTATGCAGCCCACTCGTCCGTAATAGAATTCAGCCCCGCATTCGACCCTTCGTAAATCTGTTGGTCGTTCAAATATGCAAACAAGACCTCCAAGAGTTCCGGTTTACTCCCCGTAATGCGTTTTTTGAGTATCATCTCGTATCCGTGTCTTGTTAAGTTTATTGTGTGACTATATTGAATATATCCATGAATACCTATATTGCTGAGTGACAATTTTTATTTTATTTTTTATTTTTGAAATCCACACCTATCAAAAAATCAGTTGAAAAATTTAACTATCCAGTTCTACCTTGTAATTCTTCTAAAAATATTAGTTTGTTCCTTTGTCAATAATGCTATTCCAATGCACCTATATACCCAAAACATAGTATTCAAAATCAACATTTAGATGACTAACCAACCGGAGATCAAACACAGGTTTCCGTGTGCTAGCAGAGAAACCAGAACGCCACACGGAAACGCCAGAACCATATTATGTGTAATTAAGTTTAAAAATAAATGAAACTTACTATAAGTGTTTTAACAAACCGGCCACATGTATACTACTGCAATGGGTGACCCGAGGGATTTCCTTTATCTCGAACCAACTTAGTTTCCAATTACAGTTCTCGAATTCAGCTGACATTAGACAGTACAATTGTAACAAGTTCGCTAAGTCCCTGTAACGGCTTCTAATTACTTGCTAGAAGGCAGTCTTAGCTTAAGTTAGATAGACAAAGATTGGACCAGGAATACATAGCAACCTCTTATATATATTTTATAGCAAACAAGCAACTCACCTTCCAGTGGTCAAGACGTAAGACAAAATTTCCAAAGTAAATGTGTTTGGTCATAATTTGGTTTAATATTCCTTCTTAGAATAAAGCAATTACATACGAGTATATTAGAAATGAGTATTTGAGGTGTATGAAAATAATAGTTACTATAGTCGGGCCATTACGAACGTGCGAGCGGAGTCATATAGGATGACGTCAATGTAATGTAACAATGCCGCACAACTCGATATCGATAAAGAGATGCCGCTCAGACGCAGACGTATTAAGGCGCTTTCTTTGATGACTAATCTAATTATGCAAAAATATAAATATGGATGTTACTAAAGGACGTTTTAAAATACATCCTAAAAATATTTTGCATTATTTCCTTAACCTTTCCTTGATTACCTGATATTGACTATAGACACATCCGTTTGTTGTTACGCACAACACTAGAAGTGCGAGTGATCTGATAAAAATGATTACGACTCACATCGTAATTGCCCGACTTTAGTCAATGTTCTTGTTGTGACTCCTGAAAAGATTATATTTATATGAAATCCGTCATACAAATCCGAAAATTTTGATACATGTGATCGTTCGACGCTTATAAGCGTTTTGTCATTTGATTAAACTCCCTAACTAATTACGTAACAATATTATGTTTATTTTTGTTAGAAGGCTGTTTTAAGACATACAAGCATTCTTACTCAGTCCTCAGGGGTAGGCAATGCGTATTATATAACAGGATTTAGATAATTGCTACATTCGACAGTGGCCATACACCTGCATTGCTTTCAATAAATCAATCAATTCAAGACTATAAATCATGATTTATTCTTATCGGAGCGAAATGTTAACATTAAAGGCTTATTTTCTACACTAAAATAATAAAGAGGAAAACTTTGTTTATTTGGTTGTAATGAATAGGCTCAAAAACTACTGGACCGATTTTAATAATTCTTTCACCATTTGAAAGCTACTTTATCTACGACTAACATATGCCATATTTTATATGAAATATATTTGATAAATAGATTTTGAGGCGGTACAAAGTTTGCCGGGTCAACTAGTAATAAATATTTGAATGATAATACTTTTAAATTGCACAAATCATGTTTTTCATAATAATTGTTTTATTTAAATTAAAACTATTACAATCCAAATGCATTTAGCGAATCCATCAGGATAGTTCTACAATTTATATCTAGATTATTTACAATTAACGATTCAATTCTTAAAATTTATTTCTTCTTTGATTCCTGTTCAATTAAAAATGTGTTATCTGATGCATTGATGTTCAGTTTCATGTCACCGTTTTCTGGTTTTAGATTGTACTGCAACTTTTTGGTTTCGTCTTCAGTAAAACCATTGTTAGTTATGCCTTTGATACTCATGTTGGGATTTTTATCATCTTCAACTACAATTTTGGGTGTTTTCGTTTTCTTCAAATCTGTAAAAATAATAATAAATATAATTAGAAGTACGTTTGGAAGGGAACGAATACTAAATAACTTGATCGCAATTTTTATATAAGATTCTTAAATAAATATACGTTATGAATTAACTTATTTTACATTGTAGTAATTATGATAACATTTTACTTACTTCCTAATAATATTTTGAAGATGGTTGAAAACGGTGAATCTATCAATATTGTTACGAAGAACGACAATACCATTGTTGTTAGCAAGAAACTCATGAAGTTAAATAACTGCAAAGAAATATAATTAGTCATAAATTGGTACAACATTAAAAGATAGTATGCATGCTAAAAGGAGAATTTTCAATTTATATTTCTCAAATTAAATTTCAAATAAAGGCACTGCAAATATGTGAAAGTAATTCAATTCAACAATTTTACCGAGGACTAAATAATAACAACAACGACAACAACAGTTGGATTCCACGACAATTAAAATTCTAATAATCAGGTAACAGAAATGGTGACTTACAATAGCGGGTACTGAAAAATGTATCGGTGCGACGATAGTGGCATAGAATACCACCATAATTGAATAGTGGACAAGATACATGGCGTAGGAGATGCGGGCTGGCAGCTTCCACATGCGAAGAGACAGGAACCAGTTGATTGGCTCTGAAATACAACAGTTTGAAGAAATTTCAAATAATTTTAATTTTGAAACAATCACTGTTCTTCTTCGTCGAGCTATTACTGTCCTACCGTCTGGGTACGGGTCTCCTCTCAAAGGGTAGTCTGAGAGGATTTTAGGACATAGGACATAGATTTAGGACATCCACCAAGTTGGACAAGTACGAATTGGTCGACTTAACACATTTTTCAAAACTATTTTAAAGAACTCTTAGGTCGTTTGTCCACCACACCGTCACCGCGCCGATACCGATAATTAATGACGGCGCCGAAGTAGCGTACATACATTTACTATAACAGCTTATCCACCGCACGTCCGTCATCCGAGCACCGTCATCCCGGCCGCCGATACTTCAAGTAGATCGGCGTGAACGCTAGATCGGCATAGAGTTTTTGACGGGCCGATGTGCCGGCAATATAAAACACGTTGGAACCTGTCCATACACTGGCGTCACACGCATGACAACTGGAACAAAATAAACCGCCGATATCGGTCGCGTTGGACAAACTCTCGCCGTCGCGACATATTAAAATCGGCCCGAAATCATCTCGTTCTCGGTATCGGTTCGGTGACAGTGCGGTGGACAAACGACCTTAAGCGCGCAGGTCTCCTCTGGATGTTTTCCTTCACCGTTAACATGATAATTACTTTCTAGTTTCAAATAAAAGGTGCGTTCTAAGAAAGTACAACGCTGACGCTCACATTTATCAAAAACGTCACTCGATCGCATTTATATATCGATTTCCGTAAAATAGGGTCACTTTGATTGATCGAATTGTAAGAATGTTGGCTGCTAATTCGATTTTTGCTGAGCTACACCACAACTCATTTTAATGTTATAAGGAAATAAAAAACTAATTATGGAATTTCTTACAGAAACAGGTGGCAAAGTTGTGGTAGATTATTATTAACGTTAAAAAAAATAGTACAGCAACTCTGATATCATCCTGAGTAAATCCGTCTTTTAGTATAGGTAGGCAGGCAGCCTAAATTTTTTTTAACCCATGGCTGATTAGATGTCTCTCTCCACAACTATTAGAAACCTAAAGCATATAATATCACTGAACTAGTATGACTTTATATATCTTACCAGCACTCCCTTGCATACAGGCGAAGATAACCCAGCCCAAAGCCAGAGCCCATATGGGTCTTAAGAAGGAGTTGAAGAAATTGTCCGCCAGTTGGTTGTGCCAATCCAGTCTCATTGCTATTTGAGCGCAGTACATTGCCACTAATAACATGGCTAGTGAACATAGCAGAATAATTCTGGTTAGAAACTGAAAATAAAAATTAGTTAATAATATTGATAAAAAATGGAATATGATTATTATTATTAATATTATTATTATTATTATAAAGTCATGAACTTTACCAATTGCAGTCTCTTTAAAATGATAAAGTTCGAATGTTTAAAAGTAACGGATCTGCCGTTCCTCAATTGGTGTGTTAAACGATTAATATTCCAAATGTTTAAATAATTATATTATTCTTTTTAAAATTCTTACAAACGTATTCTTATACTAAACACCTAAGTTTTTATATCCGATTTTAAACTATACATATAACTTTATTTAATGTAACCTTTCTTTGAAATATTTACATAACATAATTTCAACATTCATTATAATCAATAAGATTGCGAGATAGCTATATTAAAAAAATATTTATATTAAAAAAGTTAAGGAAGTCCAATTACGTCAAATAACCTTTGGTATATCTGCCTCCTTCTTCCGCCATAGATGAAGCAGGTACCCATACACCATGCCGACGAGGAAAGGAGATGCTCTGGTCAGTATGTTCACATAGTAATACGTATAGAAGTCTACTGGGTCATTGCGTCGACTGAAACGAAATTAAGACTAGCGTATAATATAAATTAACAACATTCACAACACATCAAACAGATCAAAATTCCAAAAATACCTATACACTCAATACACTCAAATGTTCATAAGTAGCCAAACACGCCTAGCATCGCCTAGAAATTTTACTTTACTTTTAATTATGGTGCTTTTTGTGTATAGTTTCTTATGAACGCTTGGGTGTATAGGTATTTATGAAACCTTAATCTGTTTATCTACTGTTGGAGCTGGCTGTACATAAAATATTTTATTGATCAATACAAGTAATATTGTCAAAAAACAATTGACAAAATCGACTGCAGAACTGTTGGAGAATAATATTTTTTAAGTTATAGCCCGCTAGTCCGCTTTGAATATAAAAATGAATCGCGTCGTCATAGCAAATTGTATGACTACACCTCCTCGCAACAACTTCAGAGCGGACTAGCAGTTTGGCGCGGACTGTACTATGCTAATAACTTGATCAACAACAACAATAATTGTTAAATTAAATAACTTTAAACATTTATGTTTAAGTAATGCAACATTATTTTGTTAACAAGTAAGTAAAATCAACCAAAAAAATACAGGAACTATAGGAGTACGCCAAATTTTTGTCTGCTAATATACTTTAGCTAACTAATACTCACTTAGGCGATATGATCCCCGATGGAAAGTTCATGACGAAACAGTACACAGTAGCCGCTGTGAGAGTGGCTACTAAGCTTGTGTTCAGCGCTGTCCAAGCGGCTCGCTTGCTACTGAGCACCCAGAACAGAATTATTGGGGATAGGATATGAAGCTGAATGTCTATTGCGAGGTACCATGTTACTCCAATGCACTAGAAAATTAAAAACAAATAGAAAATAAAGCTATTTACTTGAAAAAATAGTAAAATCTATTATGATTACCTTTTTATCTTTTGTCTACATCGATTTAATATCAGTCAATGCTCTTATTTTTGACGTAATTTGGATAGTTTTGTATTAAGCAACAGTTTTATTTTAATTACCCTGAACGTTCAACTCAACATCTATTCATCTTCCGAAAACATTGTAAGAAATAATTCTATAACATTACATTTTTCGTTCCTCTAGATAAAGTTATATAAAGATCATATTTAAATATTAACTTGCTATAACAAATGTAATGTAATAAAAATGATAGCATATCTACTTCTCGCTTGTTCCTTATAATGTGTTAGCGAGAGAAACTACAAACAACGCTGACCAAGCCACCATTCTGGATAATATTATTATTAAAAAAACTAGCTGATCCGGCAAAAGTTGTGTTGCCATATAAAAAAATTTAAAAATCTAACATCGAGCGATATGAAAAATTATGAAATTACCGAAATGGCTATTAAAATATAGGTAAATAAAGGGTAAAAATTTAGGGTTGTATGTATTTTTAATGCCACATTATAAAAAAATAAAAACAAAAAAAATGTTCAAAAATTTAAAAAAAATGTTAAGGGTGAACAACATTTAGGGGTATGAAAAATAGATAGCAGCCGATTCTCAGACCTACTGAATATGCATATAAAATTTGGTGAAAATCGATAAAGCCGTTTCGGAGGAGTACGGTAACTAACATTGTGACACGTGATTTTTTTATATATAAGATTACAAGTACACTTACAGCATTCCGAGGATTCACGATATTCTGCAAATGGAGCAGCGTGGACCACCAGAACTCCCTACATCTAAATGATTGCATGGCCACTCTGTTCCATAAAGGACCATCAGATACCCTCATGTATAGTGACGACTCGAACAGAATCACCGCTGCCAAGATTGGGAACATTCGAAGCAAACGAAATAGGTAGAACACGTGGACGTTCTTTATAAGTTGCACTGGAATAAAAGTTATTATTTTTAATCACTCTATCAGATGTGATAATATTTCACAACGACTGAAGCTCCAAGCATTGCAGGCTGTAATTTACTAAATTGCCAATGATTTATGCCTGCAATTGAATTTTAAACCATCACAACAAAAACATAGTTATATTTATATACGTGGGACTTAAATATCGTAATTAAATGAATGTTAGTGACGCTATAGTGGTGGTGCCGCTATAAATAGCAATATTTGTGCTGCTGTGCTCTGGTTTAGAAGCATGATTAGGCTTATTTAATCCTGTATTAGGATTTGGAAGTGTGATGTGAGATCAGATGTGAAACGGCAGATACAGCGACATTAGGCAACATTAGCAACTACAATTAAGATTGAGTAATTACTCAATCTTTGGAAGTAGAACCAGTATGGTTCGACCGGACCAATTTCTGGCGTGAAGAATTGATGTGTCGCAGTGAAAAAGTGTTGATGTCGGCTGGCATACATAGAAGACATCTTAGTGCTTAGGAGTTGCAACACATCTGTGATTGGCTTTCCATCGGTGGACTGTATGATTGTGTGGTTTCATTAGATGATTGTCAATGATGTGGTTTGGTTTGGTTTTATTTAAAACCTTGCTTTATAAGCGGAACTGGCAGGTAATATCCGGTTAACATTCCTGAACAGTACATTTTTTGGCTTAAAGAAGCTTAGGGTTTTGATAAGGGATTAATGTTTCCATTCGTAACTCTATCGCCTTAGTATTATAGTATTATCGTTATTAGATAATAAATTTCAGATATTATCAAGAGATTAATAAGGTAATCACAGTCAAATATATTCCATATTATTATATTCGATGATAATATAATATGGTACGAGTATGTCATTGTTTTTTCATGAATGCGCTAGTGACTGATATTTACAGCTTTGTCGGTGTCCTCGTTAAAACATTTTATAAAATATATAAAATATGAAGAAATTAATTAAAACGTTTTTGAGGGGTTCATCTTCGCGAGGAGAGTTATTCAATCCAAAGACAAGGAAATAAAAATAAGAAAACATAAAAACATCTTCAATATTATAAACACACATAAAGATACCCAAGAACGTTGAGAAATGCAGTAAAAAGAAATTTAAAAACTTACTTCGATTCATCTTGCCCACTGTTGTATAAACGAGGAGTAAGCCACTTAGAAAGAAGAAGGTATCTACAGTTAGCGGCGCCACCGTGATCCATGCTGCACCTAACGAGATTGACCACTAAAATAAGATAAGTGTAATGTAATGAAACTTACGGAATAATATCGAACATTATTTAAATTTATAAAATGTACAAGAAATCAGTTCAATTATTTCTAATTTAAGGTCAAACACATTAGGTACATACCTCAAAACCTTCTATAGGATTGAGAGTTTCAGATAGGGTAAAGAAACTGTGTCCAAGTATGACCCAGATCATTGCAAGTGCTCTGATACCATCCAAGCATTCTAAAGACCCTGGACTGGAGTTGAAGGTCAGGAGACGACGTGTATTGGTATATACAGAGAAGGAAGTATATAATGAGCTGATTTCTTTTGAGGCTGAAATTCAATGAAATAAACAAGAACATGATAAAACAATTAAATGAAAAACAATGATAAAAAGAAATGAAAAGAAAGAAAACAAAATAAAAAGATCAGAGAAAGAGAAATAAATGCCATGATAATATAACAAAGTTATATACCATATTACATCTTAAAACTAGCAATTATAATAAAAATATCGTATGTTAAGATTAGTCAAGCTGTTTGGGGGTGCCAAGAAATGAGACAGATATATATAAATACATGTTACATACGTACGTTAGATAAACTTTATCCTCCGCAGTCGAATAAAAATGGGTCGAAATATTACCAAATTAAAAGTTCTACGTGAGCATAGTTTATGGGGCAGAAAATACGGATTTTTTTACCTTTTTTGAGGTATATAGACTGATAAATGTCATAACAGCTGCTGATTAGTGTAATAACGCCAAGAAGAGAGAAAACAACGCTGAAAACAATTGTTATTAATTTATTGCAAAGACAGAAATTAGCGAAATATAATAGTAAGTAACAGAATATAGTAGTAGTCTATGGTACAAATTCTTTTTTGGTAAGCTAAGTTACTTAATAAAACCCATAATTATCAATAGGTATACAAATTCACGTATATTGAAGATTTTTATTAACTTAAAAAAATCTCAAGTGGTGGATAATCTCTCCTCAAATTCAAATATTGAATATACGTACATTACCTAATAAATTATTTGGAAAATATTTATTGGCCATGAAGAAGAAAATAATTCTTAATTTATTTAAAACAGTAGGTAATAAACATTTTGTATATATAGAAAGTATGATGATGGTGATTTTAATATAAAACGAAGCATAATAATGAGCCTATGATACGTTGGACAGCTGATTATTCGGAATACTATTGCCTTATTAAAATAATCTTAAACAGATAATTCTAAATTAAAACTATGACGACAATAGTTAATAAAAACAATTGTAATGCTGATGATAGTAATGATTATGATGTTATAACAACGGAAACCGAATCTAATAAAAATCTTACATAGCGACATAATCTGCGGCAACCCAAGGCCGGTCATCAGGAAGACGGCATGAAATATCAGTGTAGTTGAATCCGATGTTGGTAAAATTAAATAGTAAGCCATTGATTGCCTGCTCCGTGGTACATGGTCTAGGTATACACACTGCTAGGCTGAACTGCACATTTGATAAAGGACTGTCAGGTCCAAGCCTGGAAATATAAAAAAGTTATAAAATAGGACTACAGTAAATAATTGGTGTTACTTAAAACGTAATAATTATCTCTGGGAATTAACAAACATTTGAAAGAAAATAGAAAGAAGTAAAGTTCATTCCATTCATAAGTAAAATAACTTTTACCCCACATTTCGTGCTATACTATATTATATTGTAATCGTCACTTACCACCATAAAATAGTACAAAAGTAAATATAAAAATACCTTTCAATATCAACCCCGGGAAGTTCAGATGTTAAAGCCATTTTCTGGACATTACTTTTTTCAAGGAGTTTTAATGTTTTCTCGTCTACATATAATTCATTTGGATCGAATTTCCAAGATTTTCTTTCTAAAAAGTCAGGTAATCTCAACTCTTGATTCACTGGTACCCGTATTCGACAATATTTGCCACTTATTGCCATATCTTCTACTTTTTCGTTGATAGCCAAACATTGGTGAAAGTTCCCCAAGTCTATGACGTTCCCCATCAGTATACTTCTCGGGACCCTTATTCCAGCATCTAGGACTGTGAATAAATTATATAGTTCAAGATTTTTAATTGACCACAACTTTACATTTTGCCAGATGTTTCTAATATTTTTAATCGTTTGTAGGAAATACATTTTTACGTAGGAGCTTTTACAAAAGAATTTAATAAGCAGGTAATTATTATTCCAAAATATATCTTACATCTGGCTAACAAAGTCGTATCGTTCGCCGCCAAATAACTCAGTTGCTGCCGACACAAATCTGGATCTAGCACATCTTCATACAATTGCCTGTCGAATGGAAATCTATCCGAATCAATATCCAAATTCATAAGAGCATTTACATTAATGATCACTAAATAATTAATTATCGCACAAACAAAAACTTTTTTACTCATTTTGACTTTTTATAATTTTGTAATTATCGGCAATAAATCCTCCTCGCACGATCGTCACTTAAAAAATGATGCTTTGATTTCTTAAACACTTATCTAATCGGTATTTTGTAACCGTTTCCCATGATTAATAGTACTGATATTAGATTGGTCTTTTAGTTAATTATAATAAACATGTTGATAGGACTCATACATTTATCTCACCTATGATAAAATATCAATACAGCTACTCTGTATTTTATAGCAATGTTAATCAACACAACCCAAATAGAACTATCCTATTTGGATTTTTTTATAGATTAAAATAGGCGACAGTAGCTACTAAACTGCATGTTTCTCAATTTTTTGTTGCATAGAACACAATTTAGTACAATTTAAAGCATCTATTCACTGTACTATTATATTTTTTCTAATTTTAGGACATTATGTATACAATATAAGAATAGTATTGTAACAAAATGGTAAACAGAAGAAAGATGAGTACTATAGTAAGAAGTGATAAATAATATATACAACGAGCTTTTGCCCGCGGCTTCGCTCGCATTACGAAGTAATATTTTCATCCCCAATTTTATCCCCTTGGGGGTAGAATTGATCAAAATCCTTTCTTAGCGGATGCCTACGTCATAACATCTATCTGCATGCCAAATTCCAGCCCGATCCGTCCAGTGGTTTGGGCTGTGCGTTGATAGATCACTATGTCAGTCAGTCACCTTTGAGTTATATATATTTAGATGATGAAAGAGATGGGAGAGTGGGTTCACTACATTATGTGATGCAGTTGTTTTCCATCTCTGTGACGGGCTAAAGCGACCCCAGAAATTTTTGGAATTTATAAGCTGAGGCGGAGCCGGAATAGTCTAATGGCAAAAAAGTTAAACGTTTCGGTGGAAAAACTCTGAAAAGTCGGAACCAAGTCATAGGGGTTTTGATTTTACTAAAGCACTTATCGCAATAACGCTAAATCGAAGTAATTTTATAGGTAGGTATAGAAATTTAAAAACATTTAAATCATTTATCCAATTACTCGATTTTAATTAATTAATATTTGATAAAATAAAACTATATAATGTTACAGACGATGTGATAAAAACAAGTGATAAAAAATAGTTTCAGGCAATGACTCACGGGTCACACGTGATAGATCTAAGTAATAGATTAAATAGATAAAGGATTGTACATTCGATTATTTTAATCGACTACGCTGTTTGGAAATATTAGTATTGTAATATAGGCGGCTGGTTCTAGTCAATAAGTGAGTGGTCGAAATACATGACATACACGACGAATATCACATCCCCGCACATAGTTATTTGTAGGTAAAATAAATATTTTTTAATTCAAATGCACTTAGTGGTCACCTTACCACCACCATACTACGACAATAATACCGCGATAATACGACCTTGTCCTGTTATTATTGTTCAATTATTATTCAGGAAAAAGACTAGCTTTCTTCAGCTTAGTCGTTAAGTACCTAATTGTAACTCACTTCAACTAATGTGGTTAATTATGAAATATATCGGTTCATCTCGTAGACAATTTAGTACGTAGGTATAAATAAATGTCATTATCAACATTATAGACAACGGCAACAATAAGCTCTTCATTTTGGGATTTAAAGCCATTGTTTATAAATCTCATAACGCCTTTGAACATATCCCGGGACTATCTTTCCAATATTGTATGTGACTGGAAACCTTCTTCTACTTACAGTATAAGCCTGCACACTGTATAATATCAGCTGCTCCCGAAATTGAAATACCGTATAAGTGAGTTAGTCTTACTACACCTTTCAGACATATCATTTATATTATTATCTCTTACCATCAAAATATTGAAATTTAAGGTATCTTCATCACCATCATTAACCCATTATTGTCCCACTGCTGGGCATGGATCTCCTCTCAGAATGAGAAGGATTAGGCCATAGTCCACCGCGCTGGCCAAGTGCGTATTGGTAGACTTCACACACCTTTGGTTTCCTCACGATGCTTTCCTTCACAGTTTTAGCAAGTGATGATTAATTTCTAATACGCACATAATTTTGAAAAATCAGATCTGCATACCTGGGATTTGAACTTCGGACCCCTCGATCGAGAAGACTAGTTTCTTAAGGTATCTAATATACGTTATTAGTAAATATTTTTAACCAATATCGAAATTTGTCAATAACCTATCAAAATTTTATTATAGGCAAAAGTCAAACCGAAATCTGGTTAGATTTAATTAGGGGCGTAAGAGAAATCCTTTCGCGTTATTATGATTATTGTAGGTAGTGTTTATATTATTATAGTTGATATCTTATTTATTTTTATAACTTCAATAAAAATAATTCGGTAAGACAATAATATATTCCTTATACATAGAGATTTATATATTTATATATCCAAATGAAAACTATATTATTTGTTGTGCGGAAATAATCTTTATATAAAAAATAACAGCTTTTGTATGTTTGTATCCGATAAGCTCAAAATGTAGTCAATAAATTGATTTGAAGTACACTGGATATATTAATATAAATATGTTTTTTAAAGAAATACATATAAGGAAGCAGATTTATAGATAAGTAATAGAAGAACATAGAAAGTATAAAACTATTTTTCTTTTTATATTATGTGACATTTAAAAACACATTTACAAATAACTTACTTAAAGTACATTCAATAATATGTATACCTACACACAATTTATTTAACAGATACAACAGTTTTAACATAAAAACAATAATGAAGTGTAAAAAAATCGTTTTACAATTTGAGTATTCTGGAACCAAATTTTGAAAGAGAAACGTTTATATTATTTGAATAACTTGCTTAAAAATTGTTATTTAACATAAATATTATTTTTCAGATAAAACATAAATTATAATCTCAAAGTTTATGTAAATAAATAAATAGGAAAGTTTTAGTTTATACTTATCAATCGTAGCCTAGAATTACTACCTATGTATTTGGTATATATACCTATAGATATATGGTATAGTACGCGCCAAACTTCTAGTCCGCTCTGAAATTACGGTCTGAAGTTGCGGAGATAATGCGGTCGAACACACACAAGCATATACTCCGTAGCAACGTAAGGGCACACTAACTATGTTCCTTCGTCCCGCTAATATGTACAATTTGCTGTTGCGAGGCGACTCGTTTCTATATTCAGAGAGGACTAGCTGTTTTACGCGGACTATACCTTGTTTTAATTTGAACGTCATTGCGTCTTATTATCGGAAAATCCGTTCGTTTTGTGGGTGTTACCATTTTCCACAGCATCTTTTTTCTTTAAATTTCCTGTAACGAAATAAAAATTTCAGTATTCTACTACCAGAAATTTTGATAACGTAACGCCATATTGTACATCACAATACAAATATTACCTGCGTCCAACAAAAGTTTGAAGAAGACCGACATGGGAGCATCTATGAGCACGGTGGCCACAAACGACACCAAAAATGTCAGCACTGTGTACGCGAAAAACAGGAATACCTAAAAAGATACAAATATTATTATTCCACTTCTGTACAAAGATATGCTTTTCTAACAATTAGGGTTATAATTCATTATGCTGATCAAGTAAAAAAAAACTGGTATGTACGTACATACGTACGCACACAGGAATATATTCCGTGGAGGTACCCTCGGCAGTACGTCACGCACTTGACGGTATTTTATAAATTCCATGTTGTAGTATCAAACAATAAAAATCTATTGTCCTTAGAGATAACCTAAAGATCCTTAGGTATTTGTTTTGAGCCTGGGTCTTTACATAAATATGTTTTTGTATGTACACAACATAGATAAGTATAGACATCTCACCGCCTTGTTATTGAAGGAAGCCATTAAATTGTTTAAACAGCTGACAAATGTGTCAGCCGTTTAGTGGCTATCATGGTGTTAATTTACGCGGAACAATGTTGACATGTGCAGTTAAGACATTCAAAAACACGAAATCGAAGAAAAAGTGCGGAGAAATATCGTTTCATTCGTAAAAAGTACATTTTTTAAATATTTTTCAAACATGAAAATAGATGAGAGCGACATTTCAAAACTGGTTACATTTTCTTGTTCGGAGTGAGTTATCTTTACTAATCTATGGTACACAATTATTGAAAGAAGTTATAGGTGTAAAAAGCGAGATATTTTACAAAAGATAGATTGAATGAAATAGTATGCGATTGAATCAAGAGTGATCAAGGCCCACTTACAATATACTCAACGGAGAACCAAATGGGTTCGGAACGGGAGTTATTGACGACAACCATGAGTGAGAAGTGGAACAGGTACATGGCGTAGGACAGTCTAGCCGGCAGCTTCCATACGCGTAGGGAGAGGAACCAGTTCACTGGACCTGCGAAACCAGACAAAGAAAGAAAATATGGTGAATTGAACATGCACATAATTTGGAAACCAGTTCACAGGATTATAAAAAAACATTAAAACTCAGCAATAAATTGGTACTACCTGTCTATCTTGTTGCATTAAACTAATTAAAAATCTTATACCATATATAACTACGATAGTTCTATTTCGAAGACATCACTGTCTCACCTATTTTCTTGTCTATAAAACCAGTGTCAAGCTTTAGAAGCGTTTAAAGTTGGAAGGACGTCGTTGGAGATAATTACTTATTTAGTCTTCTAGGGTCAACGCATCTATGACTGACCCCGAGGACTTCAATCCTATCTGTTGATTACAGATGTCCATATGCTGCAGTCTGTTTTGAACTCAGGTATAGTCCGCGCCAAACTTCTAGTCCACTCCGAAATTTGTTGCGCGCAGGTTTAGTTAGCATATACTATGCATAGCATATAACGTAAGGGCACACTAACCGCGCTATGTACACGTGACCGACAGCTGTCAGCGGAGGGTGCTAATATATGCAATTTGCTATTGCGCTGCGACTTCTTTCTATATTAGGAGCGGACTGGCAGTTTGGCGCGATCTATACACTGCATTTGCTACTACAAAATTATACGTAAAATGTAAACTTAGTAAACTTACCCCCATATCCCTTGGCGCAAGCGAATATGATCCATCCGAGCGCCATCGCCCACGTCGGCCTCAGGAAGGAGTTGTACAGACCATCGACGGTTTGATTGTCCCAACCTATTTGTATGGTCGGCAAGACTGCGTAGCCTACGAGGCCGAGAAGACCCAGTGATATCAGCCAAAGCGTAATGTTTACCATCTGGAATTAGAGTATAGTTAAGGGCTTTTATATAATACAGGAGTGGCAGACTAGCATGCAGTCCACCTGATGGTAGGTGGCTACTGCTGCCCATTGACATCTGTAATCAACCCCAGATAAGGTGAGATATTCCTACCTGAGGTCGGCCACAGATGCGCCGCTACCCCCGAGGACTAAGCTGAAACGCCTCGGGAAAGTATACCTCCCTTACCACCCCTTCAAACCAGAATACAGCATGGCTTAACACTGCTGTTAAGAAGCAGAAATAGGTGTTGCGGTGGTGCCGCCGGAGTCTAACTACAAAGGATTCCACCACTCTCAAACTATACCATATTAAGATTTAGTCCACCGCACAAGGCAAGTAGGGATTGGTAATTTTCACAAGACTTAAGATCATTCACTTAAGATGATTTTTAAAACCATTAGGCGTGCGGTTTGTTTTACTGTCCTATTTATACATTTTATAATGAATTTCTAATAAACAATTAACTTTGAAAATCAGAGGTGTGAGAGTGATTGGTATCCCCACTTGTCTAATTACAAATAAACTAAGACTTACAGCGTGTATCTTTAATGGTCTCCTCCTCCACGTATGTAGCAAGTAACCGTAGACCATGCCCACCATAAAGGGTGATGCGCGAGTCAGCGTATTTATGTAGTAGTAGACAAAGTAGTGCATAAATAGGCTGAAATGAAAAAATAATAAGATTTGAGCAGGTGATAATCAAATGGTACGGCATTTCGAGAAGGAGGTATCCCTATGCCACATGCCTAGCAACATGAGTGTAATAGAAAACTAGCGCGCAGGTCTGGCAAAGGTACCTTCCCAGTCAAATGACACTATAGTCCGATTCATAATTAGATGTCCAAAATGTAAAAGTGTTGATGGTAGTTTCTTATTTTTGAAGATATTAAAGTAATACAACAAAAAAAAATCTAAATAGTATATGATCAATTCACATTTTCCAATATTTAATTTAACTCAATTTCCTTCCATACAGTAATAAAAATAATAGAAAACATGGTTTATGGTAGAAAATAAAATGTGATAATAGTAACACAATCCAAACATTTTTTGTGCCACCATTTTTAAGTTTCGTAGCTGATGTTATTCATTGTTGTGATCGTGGTTGAACTCTAATGTATTCTCATTTTTATAGCACGTTTGTTAAATTGCCGGTTAGTTGAGAGTGCAATTGAGAAGTTGCATCAAGAAACTTTGGACATATTGTCATCTCATATAACAATTATCCGATCAACATCACGCCACGGGGCTAGCTGAAAATTTACGAATGAAACGATATTTCTCCGTACTTTTTCTTCGATTTCGTGTTTTTGGACCATTTAACTGCATATGTCGGCATCTTTCCGCGTAAGTTACACCATGAGAGCCATTAAATGGCAGACAGTGTCAGCCATTTAATGGCTTCCTTCAATTACAAGGCGGCGAAATATCTTTACTTATCTATGCTTGTATCACCTGTAAAGCGACATCACCCACTTACCCCGGCGCATGCATCCCTGCAGGGAACTCCATCTGGAAGCAGTACACTGTCGCAGCTGTTAGCACTCCCAACAGGGCTGTGCTGAGGGCCGTCCACGCGACCTTGTTGTTACCGCTGAGCACCCACACCAGTACTATCGGCGATAGGATGTGGAGCTGCACGTCGATCGCTAGGTACCAGGTAACCGCCATACACTGGAATTATGGATGAATTTAAGAGTTTCCGCCCATGCCCGATATGATTATTAAATACCTATATTGTTAGTGGTAGGGTTTAAAGGTATAACACGTTTAATTGGTTATGTTATGGCTTATGAGATATTCTGAAGAGGAACGAACGTAACTTATTCATACAGAAGTACTTTGAAGGGTTGGTAAGGCTTAATTAATATGAAGCGTTCCATCTTAGTTCGGAGGAGCCATGTATCAATGATAGACCTCAAGTAAATTTTCTATCTTATTTTGAACGAATAACAGATATGTATAATCTTTCAGTAAATCAAATTACCATGCGTCCTGGATTAACATAATTCTGTGCATGAAGAAGAACGCTCCACCAGAAGGTTCTGCAGCTTTCAGCAGCAGATCCCCACATCGGGCCATCAAACCAGCGATGAAAAAACGAGGCTTCCAACAGCACCACCGTGGCCAGAATCGGGAACATTCGCAGCAGGCGGTTCAGGTAGAACAAGTGGAGGTTCTTTATCAGCTTCACTGAAATATAGCATAGACAAAGTAATAAATAGGTGTAGGTATGTATGTATGTATATTGCTTATTGTTAAAATTCAAAAGGTATTCTATCCTATTCTATTTTATAATATATTTTTGTATATTGATAAGTGTCGTTTTTTAGCCACCTAAGTAATGTTTTATTAGTATAGGTTATGTTTTATTGTAAAGATTACTATGGTATATACATATCGTAGATTTTATATGTCATTATGCTATTGGGAAAACTTTTCTGATCTTTATCAAGGTATGACTCTGTCGGTCTCAGTGGTCATATGCATTGAGTCAACTTAATGAAAATGTACAATGAAAGTCAAAAAGCCTTACTTGAGGTAACTTTCCCAGCTGTTGTATAGACAACTAACAGTCCACTCAACATGAAAAATGTATCCACGGTCACGTGTGCTGCCTGAATCCATAGAGATCTTGCTGACGATGTCCACTAAAAAAAAAACAATGGGTTATCAATTAGTTATTAAATCCAATATCTAGGTAAAGGGCAGAATCCACCTAGTTTTCTATTTTAAAGGCTCTATGTCACTAAAGAGACCTTCCCAGCGAAGTATTCAAACAAAATGTATTGAAGATAATAACTAACAACCCGATTATAGGTAATGTTTTGGCAACGTTACCAATTGAAGTGGAAGTATAACCATAGACCATGGTACCATAAAGCCTAGCTACTTTGACATGGACGTCTCCAATAAAATGGATTTGGCCAGTGTAATACTCGTAGGTCAATGTAGACATCCATAAACCCTTAAAAATACACAACTGGACATAGATATCCCAAAGTAGATTTGATAGACAGACTCTTGGCTGTGAGTGTTAATGAAAGTAAGAGGCTAACAATTTCACATGAAGATGTTCTATCCCTTGAAACAAATCCCTTCGCCACTTACTAGCACTAAGACATCTATAGGAATGTGAATGGGAGACATCTATAGCAAGTGGTATATTTAAAGCCACTAAATATAAATTATATCATTAGGTTACTATATATACCAGAAAAATATCAATGCCGTTGTAGATTAGCGGCTGCGTAGAGAAGGAATGTCCGAGGACGACCCACAGCATCGCCAGCGCCCTCACGCCGTCCAAGCACTCCACCGCATTGGGATTCGGCGGGAAATTGAGGAGACCACGTGTGTTTGTGTATACGGAAAACGACCGGTAGATGGCGTTGATTGATTTTGGATCTGCAAATGTTATTAGATATGAATTATCAAGATGTGACTAATACGAAAAATAACGGACATAATCTATCTCATCTGCTAACTAGACGGAAGCGCAAAAAATATTGAGGTGAATCAATTTTGAATTGTTACTACTTAAATTAATTTCCGATAAACACTAATTTGAATAAAGCTGCTTATTTTTATTTTTGTAATGTATAAGGAAAATCAGCGACCCTGTATTGTATTTAAGAATAGATTGCATTAATAAGTAAACTGAAACATGTAAAACAATTATAATAGCGTAGATTACGAGTAGATTTACCTTTTTTACAAATGATCGTTTTCCATATATCATAGGTTGTACTCAGCAACGCTAGCACTCCAATTACAGAAAATATCACTCTGAAATGGTAAAAATTAACAGCAATCAGATTTTTATGTTTTAACTACGCGAATTTACTAATTTTTTATAACAATTTACCCATGAAACTAGATCCTGTGGGATATGATTCGATACTTAATAGAATATGAATCTAAACTTTTGACTTTAGTAACGTATATAATATAAAAAGTAATGAAATAAAGTGTAAGGATTAAAGTAAATTCTTTACATAATGTTCAGTATTCAGAACTGGTCGAAATACTGATTATAAATAAAAGGAGTAAATTCAAAATTTAAAAGGTTGACGTTTCTGTCATAACACACATTGTACGGATAGTCGGTATTCGGATTTCGTCACGGGACGTATATAATTATATATAGTATATTACGGGGGTCCTGGGGACCTATTTGGGAGTCGCGAGTGTGTGTGCATCACGGACGACCGGTCGCCGAAGGGAGCAGCGCACCACTCTACGGTATTTATACATTTATTCACCTACATTATTGTTACTAATGCACAAGGATCAAAATTTTATTTCGGATCAACCAGCGACCTAATACTCTACACATAATATATACCTATTCTAATGTATAGGTTATTTGGAACGCACCAAATGCGAACATCCATGTATTTATTTAGTTATATCTATACTTCATGGCTTCTTAAGGATTTTATTAAATAGTTTTATTAAATCACTTACACGGCAACTGTATCAGCCGGCACCCATGGCTTGTCGCCGTTCAACCGACAGAAATGATCTCTGTACTGGAAGCCTGCAGCGGTCAAGTTGAAGAACAGACCGTTTATGAACTCCTGGGTGGTACAAGGTTTAGGCAAACAGACCGCTAACCTAAAAGTTGTTCCTACGAATGGATTTCCTGGTAGAGTTCTGAAATTGTAAAAAGTGATGTAATTTATAACCAAAACTTAATTTTTATATGATTTTCGCTTTGCGCCAAATTTTACCTAAAACATTTTCGATTCATTATCGTGAATTATGAAGTTACACACTATGGCCTTTATTCCATACGACGCTGGTTATAACAGCTCCTGAAATACTAGATGATCATGATCAAATTCCCTGTTACCCATCATCATCAATCTATTACTGTCCTACTATTGGACACAGATCTCCTCTCGAGATGTTAGACTTCACATACATTTGAAAACTTTTATCTAAGATTAAGGTATGCAAGTTACCTCACGATGTTTTCCTTCACAGTTTAACCAAGTGGTTGTGAACAATTAATTTCTATAACGCACATAACTTTAAAAAATCAGACAGTGCGTGCCTGGGATTTGAACCTCCATTAAGAGGCAGAGTTGCTTAACCACTAGGCACATGATAAACAATAAATTGGATCGGCAATTATCTCATAATTTAGCTTGTAATTAATCATAAAATAGTATGAGTAAGAGGATAATTATGATAAATATCTGGTACCGTTAGATGGTAGTCTGATACTGGAATAAATCTGACTCATCGTGATTATCTGTATGGATTACTCAAAAAAATAGACACTACAAACCAAAAAAAAAGTATGTCAGCTTTCCACTTTTTGTTTTTACTATCAGGATGGTTCCAAAGAAAAAAGTAGACAAAGGCCTAAGGTTAAGAACAATTTAAAACACGTGGTATCCAAAAACCGAAATGTATGTTTAAAAATTAAAATAAAAGATTTAAGCCACATGCAATGTGTACATTCTGTACATTGTATATGGCTTAAATATACTTGGGTCTTTAAGTATGTAAATACTATTTTGGGAATTTACAGGGTGAATTTTTCAAATAGGCCTTCAGGGCCAAATACGAAACTATAAGGATTAGCGAAAAATGTTGAAAGGAGTTACGAGGTCGATTTTGACAAACACTAAAACTGCATCATTAATTTTTTAAAATATCTTTTTTCCTGGCCGGGAATCGAACGAGTTCATTTTGAAAAAAAAATACAACAAAATATTTGTACTTAAAGTAAATATAGTTGAAAAAACAAAAAATCACGCTTTTATGTTAAAATCAATTAAAAAGTAGAAAGTAATGTTCAATCTAGGAATCAATTACGGAACAGTAAATTGTATAATTGTGAAAAAAGTGTGGAGTGCTCCACTTATTAATTTTCGAAAAGCACCCCACACTTTTTCCAAAATTATACAATTTACTGTTCCTTAATTGATTCCTAGATCGAAAATTATTTTCTACTTTTTAGTTGATTTTATCATAAAAACGTGTTTTTTAGTTTTTTGAACTATATTTATTTTATTATTTTTTAGTATTTGTTGTTATAGCGACCATCATTATGCATCATCTGTAAAAAAATCAAGTGTCTATCTATTACGATTTAAGAGATAATGCCCTGTGACTCACGACCAGACAGCGGAGGGTTTCGTTGTATCCTTTGAGTACGGAATCCTAAAAATCATTCTACAAGATGGAATTATACATATATTTCAGTACATTTGAATTATAGGGAAATAACATTATTATTTTTCAAAACTAAAAATCAATCTAGTAACTTTGCCTGATCTCTCCCTAAGGCGTTTTCTCTCGCCTCGAAAATCGTTAATCCTGAGGATGTTGATAAGGACCATGGTACAAAATTATTAAAATCATGTATTGTCATCGGTTTTTGATATTTTTTCAAAATTTTGAATTAAACTGAACGTTCAAAGTGGATAGAAATTGGGTTCAAAGATTCCGTTACTGTTACGTACATACATACATACATACAAACATACAACCCAAGCTAATAAAAGCGTGTTAAAATAGAAATTGATGAAACATATCTTACCGCAAAACATCACCAACATCAATGCCAAACATTTGTCTCCATCTGTCTTTCATCAAGTTATATTCCTCTATCTGCTTCGAGACTTCTTCATCCACGACCAACTGTCGCGGGTCGAAGCCGGGCCAGGGACTCTCTGGTAAATGGAAGCTCTGGTTCCCAGGTACTTGGATCATACAGTACTTCCCTTCGATCTCCATGTCTTGAGCATTATGGTGTATGCCCAAACATTGGCGGTAGTTGCCAAGATGCACGTTGTTTCCTAAGAGGATGCCGATTGGAAGCCTTATACCGGAATCTAAAACTGAAAATAACGAAAGGCCACTGCTATTTATTTTGTTTTGCATTTTAATGAATACAAGACTTAAATTCAGATTAATTACGAAACAAAAAAACTAAGGCACGACATAACAACTATGAAATCAAATATTAATCTACTCGTAATAAAAAAGACTCCTACAAATATTTAGCTCTAAATGTAGCCTTCAATACCCTCCTAGCGCTCCGAGCTTACTAATCATCCACAGTGATAGGTATTATTTATTAAATAAGATTTAAGGTTACGGTAGTACTCCTGCTAAGTCATGCAATTTCGTGATTTCAGCTTTATAGGATAGTTGTATGTTTAAAAGTAAGTATTAAGGGTCCCGAAGACTTTTGTACCAATTGGTAAGGTCTACCTTGTTGAAATGTTCCATTAAATACGAGAGACTAACATTTATGTGATTTTGATGAAGACATAACTGATTCAGCTTCGTTTGACACAATTTCTAGGCATTCAGTAAGAGGAAGAAGAAGAAGACGAAGAATTAATCGAAGAAAACTTGATTGTTTAAGTTGAGTAAGTATCGGTATAGTAATCAGATTAAAGTAATAAAAAAATTAGAACGACAGTTGAACTCAAAAACTAATGTCAATAATCTTCATACTATTAAATAAGTGCTGTCCCTGAAAATAACATCATAAAGGTTCGTGGAATAATCCTACCGGGGAAACAAAGTTAAAAAACGCGCTGAGTACACTATTTCACAGGTGGTGTGGAAATATGTGCATATCATGTGTTTTAAAAAGTAATTTTTACAAGCGCAATATCTGGGTAATGGTGGTCTTAGAGAAAAAATAATAGGGACCATTATATAGAGAATTTACAATTTTGGTCCGAGGTACTTTTTCGATAAAACTTACTGTTTTCGAAAACAATCCAAAACACCTAAAATTTTGACGTTTGACCACTCTTTTTATCTTTAAATTGACCGGGCTAGTAATATTTACTCTAAGTTACAAGTACTATTTCCATAAGACAAACAAGTTTGACACAATATAAAGCAAAAAACTTACACTGAGCTAATAGTACGCTGTTGTTTCTCGTTAAAAAACTGATTTGTCTTGAGCATTCTTCTGAGTCCAATACTCTGTCGTATAAGTCCCTATCAAAGGCGCTATTTGGAGGATCCCACTCCAAGTTTAAATGACCTTCAACATTTATAATGAATATGGATATAAATATACACAGGATCCGTTGCTTATGCATTATTAAAACTGTAATGACCGAATGCCGTTTAATTTTAATGATTTATTTTACCTATATACTCTATTGATTAGATAATAAATACGTCAGTTTTACATTCTGCATTTTAAAATAATTACTACTTATCTTATCACGGCTTCGCTTCTTGTATTGGAATTTTGGGAATGTCGCTTTGTAATGGTTCCGTATATATTTTCATATTAACTATTTAAGATTATTTAAACTCCGTTATAGATTAAACATCAATTGGTAATAAAAGCTAATAATTATTATAATACTGTAGGTATATGGAACGGTCATCTTAGTCTTCAGGTGTAGAACTTTAGATAAACCTCTGATCAATATGGGCTTAGTTACAGATATCCATAGAGAGGTGGTGACTATTTACTAGAGATGCGCCGAATAGTGGTTTCACCGAATTACCGGATAATATTCGGTTTAACTTTTACCGAATCTAATATTCGGCCGAATTATTCGGTTTACCATTTCTTTATTGTAAATTTGCCAGTTTTGTGTGTTCATTAACTAAAGAATGTAACTTAAGAACTAACTTAACAACGTTAAAATGTTGAATCGAGTTTTAAAAATAAATGATTTAAGGTTTAAAATAAATGTTGAGTAAACTATAGATTAAGTAATAATAATTGTGTTGACTTGAGGTTTCAAAATAAATGTTGATTTGAAGTTTAATTGCTTTATTTTATTAGCTTTCTTCAACACATTTTTCATAGGGTTGAGTTTGACTTATAATATAACATAAATCTTACACAAGAAGTTTTGTGTTTTTGTCCTGTACCATGTCGTGTACACAAGAAAATAGAAATACTCGAACCGAATATATTCGACACCAAAACCGAATAATTCGGCCGAATACAAATAGCAAAAAAGAATGCCGAATACGCCGAATACCGTATACCAAACGAATATTCGGCGCATCTCTACTATTTACCATCGGATGAACTATATCATTTGCTACTACATTTAATCTTAGGTATACAGGGTGAATTTTTAAAACGGGCCTTCAGGGCCAAATCCGAAAGTATAAGGATTAGCGAAAAATGCTGAAAGGAGTTACGAGGCCGATTTTGATAAAAACGAAAACTGCATCATTAGTTTTTTTAAATATTTTTTTCCTTAGCCGGGAATCGAACGAGTTCATTTTGAAAAAAATGACATCTTTATATTATTTCACTATCTGATAGTGTCGCTTATAAAGATCAAATTCTGGGAAGTAATGTTATGTGACAAATTAAAGGAAAAGGAAAATTTTGAAGAAAATACGTACATTTCCATACATTGGCATACTAATCCTTAAGGATTATACATTACAAATGATTTATGTATAATTTTTTAGAAACAGACATAAGTCATACCATTGAAGAATTTGTTGGTTAATCAACTAATTATTCCATGTTATTACTATGACATACGGCTTAGTATGAGAAAGTAATAGTTTGGCAAATAAGTTACCGCCGTTTTTGGGATTTATTTTTTAATGAAAATAGATAACTGATTAAATAGTAAATTATTATTGTGTGTTGTTTTTCAACTTCGTTTCAACGTTAAATATGATTTTCTATATCTCTTTTTTTAGTAATCACTCGAATTTGACTCTAAAACGTAATTCTCGCAAATTGTCAACTTTACATCTGTATTAAACAAAACGCCGCCCATAACAAGTAAATCTATTTTAATGGTCCTAAAAATATCCTTAGCTAAGTCGGACATAAAAATATAAATTATTGGGAAACAAAACGTCAATTTCGAATGATTAGAAACATTGAGCCAAAAAAAATGTTAATACTCGAAATGTTTAAAATTATGAATGGCGGGAACTTAACTGCCAAATTAATATGAAAAAATATGTATTTTCTTAAAATTGAGGCTTTTCCTTTAGTTTGTCATTTATCATTACTTTCCAGATTTTGATCCTTATAAGCAACACTATCAGATAGTGGAATAACATAGAGGGTGCATTTTTTTTCAAAATGAACTCGTTCGATTCCCGGCTAGGGAAAAAGTTATTTTAAAAAAGTAACGATGCAGTTTTAGTTTTTATCAAAATCGGCCTCGTAACTCCTTTCAGCATTTTTCGCTAATCCTTATAGTTTCGGATTTGGCCCTGACGGCCCGTTTTAAAAATTCACCTGTATATAAAATTCTCGTATCACACTGTTAGTTACCGTACTCCTCCGAAACGGCTTTACCGATTTTCGCCTATTCAGTAGGTCTGAGAATCGGCTATTATCTATTTTTCATAGCCCTAAGTGGTAAGGGTTGTTCAGCCGCAACATTTTTTTATTTATATGACCACACCGTTTGCCGAGTCAGCTAGTAATCTTATCAAATACTTATATGCAAGAATTATATGTAACTCTTACATTCGCCTTTCTGTTCTCGAATTTACTCTTTCCTGTGGATGTCGGAGTAGAATAGGTTAGGTTAATTAAATTAATTAGTATAATTCACCTTACAAATAGTTGACAGTAATAAATTATTTGCAAATGTTGTAGCAAAACTTATGAAAAGAATAAACTTTATGAATTATTAATTATATTTCTTGAGTAATCTTCTGTTGAACCGATTAATGTAGTCAGAGCAAATCGATTTGAATATCATCTATCCCTATACAACGACATGTTCAAAGATATCATCAATTTAAACATTGATCATAAGTTTTGATCGCCGTCTAACACATGCCCTCTACTTTGTCCTCTATACATGTTACGTCCTATTTTCTAAGAGTGGTATTTGTCTATCTGGTATTGTATTCCTACTATTTGGTCAAGTGTGTAGCCGCCAGGACTTTCCACCTTATTATATTTTAATAAATTGTTACTTGTAAAGTTATATGCGTACCTATGTTTACTTAGTTCATAAACATATATTTTTGTGCACGTCTTCAGTATAATGGCGTATCCTTTGAATGAAGTTTAATACCTTCATATTCAAATAAATACTAATTTTATGTAAGTCGTTTATCTGTTAACACTATAATATAATTATTTGATTATGAAGAGTTGTGATAGTAGTATTGTGTACCTAGTATCTATGACGTTTTATATAATGTGTGAATTGTACACAATAAATTAGCCATATAGTAGTAAATTAATTGATTTTTTATTTCGTTTCAATAAAAAAATACCGATAAGAGACTAAATAATGTCATAGACACAGATTTATATTGCTTTTAAAACTTTATTATGCGGAAATGAATAAATAATAATCGTATAATAAATATGATAAAGGCAAAGTAATAAAAAAATAAAAGAAAATCAAACAACTTTATATTTTGTGAGATTAAATGAGTCAATACTTACAAGCAGCTTACTTAAACTATGCACTATTACACATAATAATACTAAATCGAATAAATACAATATCTTTATACACATTATATTATAACGATTTGAATATAATACAATATTTAGTCGACGCTAAACCTTTGATAATTGGCAGCATCAAATTTGTATTTTTCGATCATCAATGATCATGTACAAAAAAGCTAACGAAGAATTCACAGTTGTCATAATTTGGGACAATACAATTTTTTACAATTGTCTTTACATTGTACGCTTGTAATATAATTTTATTTTGTTGAATAATTATCCGATGAGGTGATGACAGAATCTTTCCTGTTACATGATCCAATTGTATTTAATAATTTCCGACAGCAATGAGTCAGTATAATCGATTATCGAATATTATTATCGATTATCGAATATTGCTTTTTACTATCCAATATAAATAATATTTTTATAAACTTACATACGTTACTATGTACTCACTTAAAATATTTCGGTCTGAAACATTATAGCTTATCATAAATTAATCTTAGTAAGCTTATATATATGTAGCAATCCTGACCTTGATTAGATATACTATTTCAATACCTTGCTTTAATTTGAACGATACTTCTTACTATCAGCATATCTGTTCGGTCTGTGTGTATTACCGTTTACCGCTGTATCCTTTTTCTTAAAGTGTCCTGCAAAGAAAAAAGTACTCATCAGTAGTAAACATTAATGCATTAAATACAACCACAGTTAAATCAATACTGTTTAGATAGAATAAATTACAATGAACTGTACTCTAGCTGGAAGGGTATGGCAATGAATTACTCAACGTTGTTTCATTCATATAAGATATAAGCTTCACTCGCCACTTACAACATTAACTTATTTTTTTTTTACAGTGAGGAATTTATCATAGAAAATTATTATAATAGAAGACAGTTGCTAAATACGGTAATCTTTTTAGGTACTCCCTACGTCTTTTTATAAGTTACATTCCGTAAAACTACTACATATAAAATTAGGGATAACATTGTAATTAATAATAATGCAAGTGAATAATGGAGATGCTGCTCGAATACAGATTCATGAAGTATTTTATGACTAGTAAATTATTCAATAACTTTTACCTCTATCCAACAAAAGTTTAAAGAACACCGACATGGGCGCATCTATGACCACAGTGGCCAAAAATGACACCAAAAACGTCAGTACTGTGTACGCAAAGAATAGGAATACCTGAAAAGATACAAATATAATTTTATCACACATGCATATATTACATATTTTGTGTGATACAAGTTTTACAACTTGCATCATCTCATTCCATACATACTTTTCCTCATCTTATGTAAGTTACACGCATGTAAAACGCGTGATTTTAGCGTGTTAATTTACGTATTCAGATAAAATATGCAGCGAAAGTAAATACGCGTCACAAGAAAAATGCCCAAAAATATAATATAAATATATATAATATAATAAAATCTATAAATCACGGTGGTAATGAAATACAATTATTTTAAATAAAACTACAAAGCCACTTACTTACAACATATAAAGTCCCTTAATTGTAATTAATTTCTACTGAATCCAAACGCAGGTCACGTTTGAATACGTTTCGTCCAATTGCGGATATTCGCAAGAAAATCATTGTTCTTCTCGTTTGAGGGTTCCTGAAAGAACTATAATTAGGTGTACTTACAATATAATCCACGAAGAACCAAATGGGTTCGGAGCGGGAGTTGTTAACAACGACCATGAGTGAGAAGTGGAACAGATACATGGCGTAGGACAGTCTGGCCGGCAGCTTCCATACCCTCAGAGACAGGAACCAGTTCACTGGACCTGAGAAATCAGACAAGTAAACAAAATATGGGTAACAGACACATCATTTGGAAATCAGTTCACAGGATCAAAAAAAACAGTAAAACCCAGACATAAATAATTAGTATAGTCGTCGCCAAACTGCTAGTCCCCTCAACTCAAACATGACAGGATACTTGTATTTATAATACTTTTTGGTGATCGTCATGCTAGTGAACTTACTAAAGGAATCTAGATTCAGTTACCAGTCAGTCAGATAAATCATGGATTACGTGTCTGCCCATCTATTCCAAGATGTGGTTGTTCATATTATAGGATGTGTAGTGGTGTTGTTGGAAATGATACTCAGAAGCTATTTACACGACTCACTATATTATAGATTTATATATATACAATTAACAAACGAAAGTAAGCGAACAATAATGAAAGATTTAAACATAAAATATTAATTTTCGTATCAACACAATTGACATGACATCCTAACTGTCTTTTTTTATTTTTCCTCTCAAAAATTCGGTTTTCAATATCGAAATAGAAGGAGGTTTGTAGGTAACACTCTACAGTACTCCCCCACCGAGATCGCTACTGCGATCGATAATAATCTGGGAATGTAACTTTTCTTCCGCTTCTTGTTCTCTTGACTTCTGGAGCTGGTTGAGCAGATTCATCAGGCAGTACATCTGCTTCACGCATCAGATAGGCTGGTTTAAGTCGATCAATCGAGACTGTGACTGTCTTTCCTGACACAATAATTTTGTAAACTTTAGGGTTGCGCTCGACGACTTTATGAGGACCTGAGTAAGGCGGTTCCAGCGGTCTTCGAACATGGTCCTGCCGCAGAAAGACGTGTGATGAGTCTTCCAAGTCACGTGGGATGTAGAACGGACTATTCCTGTGCCAAGATGCTGGTTTTGGTGTGAGATTAGCTAGGCTAGTGCGCAGACGAGTTACTAGAGTAGTGATGTCTCCAGTGGTGTGGTCATTGGATGGAGCTATGAACTGACCTGGAAGGCGAAGAGGTTCGCCATAAACCAGCTCTGCTGAAGATGTCTGAAGGTCTTCCTTCCATGCACTTCGTATGCCGAGTAACACGAAGGGAAGAACCTCAGTCCAGTTGGAAGAGTTGTGGCACATAATCGCAGCTTTTAATTGGCGATGCAGACGTTCGATCATACCATTGGCTGATGGATGATATGCGGTCGTTCTGAAATGTTTAGCTCCAACCATGGATGAAAGTGCATTGAATAGATGGGACTCGAACTGTCGACCTCTGTCTGTGGTGATTTTTAGTGGACATCCAAATCGGGCAAACCAACCAGACACAAGGGCGGATGCGCAGGTCTCAGCGGTAATGTTTTTGAGCGGGATAGCCTCAGGCCATCGCGTGAACCTGTCGATGACGGTGAGACAGTATGTGAAATCAGATGAAGGTGGTAGTGGACCGACGATGTCAAGGTGAATATGAGAGAACCTTGAAGTAGGGGTAATGATAGGGGAAAGAGGAGATGAGGTATGGCGGTAAACTTTACTGCGTTGGCAGTGTAGACATTCACGTGACCACTCTCTACAAGTTTTGCGAATCCCTGGCCAGACAAATCTTTGTGTTACCAGTCGCACTGTAGCTGCTGCTCCTGGGTGACTCAGACTGTGTAGGGAGTCAAAGACTTGTCGGCGAAAGGTAGGTGTTACGAATGGACGTGGTAATGTTGTTGAAGTGTCACAGTAAAGTGTTCGACGCGACTGGGGGATCTGCACCTTCTCAAGTCGCAAAGATGAACCATGTTGAAGCAGGTCTTGCAGTTCAGAGTCAGTTTCCTGAGATCTTGCAAGCTCCTCATAATCAATAGATGAGCCAATTTCCTCTACTCTGGATAGTGTATCGGCCACAACATTGTCACGACCTGGTATAAATTTAATGTTAGTCGTAAATTGGGAGATAAAGTCAAGGTATCGAAATTGTCTTGGTGAACATTTATCTCTATTTAAGGAAAATGCAAACGTCAAGGGTTTGTGATCGGTGTAAATAACAAAGTCTCTTGCTTCTATCATATGACGGAAATACTTGATTGCCTCATAAATGGCTAATAATTCGCGGTCATATGGACTATACTTCTTTTGCGATGGTGTTAGTTTGTGAGAGAAGAAAGCAAGTGGTTCCCAATCTTTGTTTTTCCTTTGTTGCAAAACAGCGCCTATGCCTGAGTCAGAAGCGTCAGTTGTAATGGCTAGTTCAGCAGAAGGGTCTGGGTGTGCTAATTGCGTAGCTTGGACAAGCGAATCCTTACAACGCTGAAATGCTTCAGTCATCTCGGGCGTCATATGGACTGGATGGGCACCTTTAATCTTCGGACCAGCTAGTGCTGAGGTGAGTGGTGCCTGGATCTGAGCTGCATTAGGAATGAATCGGCGATAAAAATTAATCATGCCGAGAAAACGGCGAAGCTCCTTAACCGTCTTAGGTGCAGTAAAGTCTTGGATGGCTTGGAATTTGGTTGGCATAGGTCTGGTTCCATCTGCTGAGACTAGATATCCAAGAAATTGCACCTCAGATTTTCCAAATGTGCACTTCGCAGAGTTGATAAGCACACTGTACTCCTTGAGACGATGTAAAAGCTGGCGTAGATGACTTTTGTGCTGCTCTTCAGAAGATGAAAAAATCAAAATATCATCTAAGTAACCATAACAGAAGTCAAAATCGCGTAAAACCTCGTCCATGAATCGCTGAAAAGTTTGTGCAGCATTTCTTAGTCCAAAAGTCATGAACGGGAATTCATATAAGCCAAAGGGAGTTGTTATGGCTGTTTTGGGAATATCATCTGGGTTGACAGGTATCTGATTGTAGGCTTTTACTAAATCTATAGTGGAGAAAATGGTGCATCCAGACAATTGATATGAAAAATCTTGAATGTGGCGGATGGGATACCTGTCAGGTATGGTGCGGGCGTTAAGAGCTCTATAATCACCGCAAGGTCTCCATCCGTCATCCTTCTTCTTAACCAGGTGCAGGGCTGAGGACCAAGGGCTTTCTGAAGGGCGAGCAGTACCGGAAGAAATCATACCCTCGAATTCTTGTTTAGCAGCTTTGAGGCGGACTGGGTCCAAACGTCGTGGTCTGCTGGTGACAGGAGGTCCAGGTGTGGTTCTGATGTGGTGCACTGTGTTGTGTTTGGGTGCTGTAACCATACCCATAGGACGAGTTACCTCTGGGAACTCACGCAGGATCTCGTGATATTGGGTGTCTCCAGCTACTGCTTTAACTGACACGACGTCCTCAGGAATCTTCATGCATAGGGTAGACACAGTGAGAGTGGTAGTGTTATCTATAAGTCTCCGATTTTTGCAATCCACAAGAAGATTATAATGAGTTAGAAAATCTACTCCGATTATTGGTTTTGTAACATCGGCTATCGTAAATTTCCATTTGAAAGAACGCCTGAGTCCAAGGTTCAAATCCAGGTGGATGGGACCATATGTATGAATCACGGAACCATTGGCTGCTACAAGGTCAAAGCTAGATTTGGTACAGGGCACCTTGCAAGCTGAACGCGGGAAAACACACAGGTCTGAACCAGTATCCACTAAGAATAGCATTTTCGTGTAGCGATCAGTAATAAAAAGGCGGCCTGTAGATGAAGGGCAGTGGTTGGCCGCTAATTCCGGCTGCCCAGTGAGTTTTCCGAGTCAACGAAACTGCAAGGCTTGACGCATTTCTTCGCGCGTAACCCGTAAGTGAAGTGGTACCAGCAGAGCGGATGGTTAGATGGCGGTTGCGCTGATCGCGAGTGACTACGGGAGCGATGTCTGTATCTAGGACGTGAACACGACCGATTCCGCGGCATCCGACTAGTCTTGAGTTCTGCCACTTCGCTAGTAAGTTCGCTTATTTGCTTTGCCATAAGGTTCAGAGTAGCTTCAATTGATTTGCAAGAGGATGTTGATGTCGATGAAGAAGATGCTACTTGCAAATTAGGTGGTACAATTTCTAAAATTTGATCGGCGAGATCAGCAACTTTTGATAAAGGCATATCCGGATGCGAAGCTATCAGTGTTTGAATATAATGCGGCAGCCGACCAGACCATAGAGTTCTCATAAATTCGTCCGGCATAGACGAACCCGCGAGGCTTTGCAAGTGTCGCAAAAATTGTGACGGCTTACGATCGCCTATTTCTTCGTGCATAAGAAGTTGTTGCACTTTTTTATTCTTGGACATGGAAAGACGTCTAATTAGCTCACCTTTCAACTTTTCATACTTGCCCGAATCGGGGGGTCTGGAAATTATGTCCTTTACCTCTGCAGCATATTGATGTTCAAGCTGAGACGTCACATAATAGAACCTTGTGGAATCGCTGGTAATGTTGGCCAAAGCAAATTGTCCTTCAATTTGATCGAACCAAAGGCTGGGGTCGTTGGGCCAAAACGGCGGAATTCTCACGCCAACTCGATCAACAGCTCGCGTTTCCAAAGGTATCGCGTCTTCGTACTTCTCCATCTTCTTAAATGACGTGTTTTAGTCGGGGTCACCAATATAGGATGTGTAGTGGTGTTGTTGGAAATGATACTCAGAAGCTATTTACACGACTCACTATATTATAGATTTATATATATACAATTAACAAACGAAAGTAAGCGAACAATAATGAAAGATTTAAACATAAAATATTAATTTTCGTATCAACACAATTGACATGACATCCTAACTGTCTTTTTTTATTTTTCCTCTCAAAAATTCGGTTTTCAATATCGAAATAGAAGGAGGTTTGTAGGTAACACTCTACAATATGTTTATCTTTGTATAAAAACTACTTCATGCTATATAAGTATATAAGTAACAGCATTTAGCTCCCAGATTCATCCCATCACCTCTATCATAATGTTTATCATAACACAAAAAAGTGCACATTTTTGGAACATCCTAAAACAAGGAGACACAAGGAGTTTTAATTTGAAATATTTACAGATTTATAGCCATACGTTACTCGAACCACGAAGGGTTCTATTACCGTTCACTACTTACCCCCATATCCCTTCGCACAGGCGAATATGAGCCATCCGAGCGCCATCGCCCACGTCGGCCTCAGGAAGGAGTTGTACAGGCTGTCAGCAGTTTGATTGTTCCAATCCATTTGTATAGTCGGCAGCACTGCGTATCCTACCAGCCCAAGAAGAGCCAGTGATATAACCCACAACAAGATGTTTACCATCTGGAATAAGGGAACAAATGGTGCTGTAAATTAACGGAATATTATGTAAATCCCGGTCAAAACTCCTGTTTAATTAATAAGGCTTTAACATATAGGAGGTAGTACTGGATACAAAACAGTAGTGTTTTCCTGGAAATTGGTTCTTTTCCTGTGATCATCAACACACAAAAGCACAGTTTGTTACGTAATCGTAACGCAGCGTATTAAACTGCTGCTTTCTACTAAACGCTGAATCGCAAATACGCAACACGAAAGTCGATGTTGTAAAACCTCCTGACACGTTACTTTGTCATATTTACGGAACAAACTTAAAGCTAAAGCTCATATTTAACCCGCAAATGAACCATAAATCGTAAATACTCACAACTGGTATATATATCTCTCTCCTTCTCCACGTGTGCAGCAAGTAGCCGTAAACCATTCCGACCATAAAGGGCGAAGCGCGAGTCAGTGTATTCATATAGTAGTAAACCAAGTAGTACATCATTTGGTGGCCTCGACTGGAAGACAAAATAATATAATACAGATTTCCTGACCCTGAGTGGTTCATTACTTAGTTACGTATGTTTTGTAACTGTTTTATAATACCTATAAAACAATTAAGTTGTCTACTCACCCTGGTGCCATCATCCCTGTGGGAAACTCCATTTGGAAGCAGTACAGTGTTGCAGCTGTGAGTACGCCCAGTAAGGACATGGTAAGGGCCGACCACGCGACCTTATTGTTACCACTGAGCACCCACACCAATACTATCGGTGACAGGATGTGAAGCTGAACGTCGATCGCTAGGTACCAGGTGGCTCCTATACACTGGAAACAGGATTAGGTTGATTTGCTAGTTAGCTAGCTTGAAGTATATATGCGTATATGTATTCACGAATTTAATTCTGGGAAGGAATCTTTGACCTTGTAATAAATGGAGTTCAAATGTACGGTATTAGGTTTAAGAATATTTGTCATAAGACTTTTACATCACTTAGAATGAGAAACTTAAAAATAATTATAATTATTATTTGTGTCCGGTATGCCTATGAGTGTGTGCGTGTGTGTGTATGTTTGTGTACGTGCGCGTGTGTATTCAATTTCAAAATGAAATGTCTTAAACGATATACCCTCGTTGAAGTCAAAAGTTGTGCCCTCATTTCATAAGAACGGTCTTCTAACTTATCAGACACCCGTGATTGACTTTAGGCGACGGCAACATTACATGCATGCTCGTTTGTTTATATGAAAGTAACTCACAACTCGCTCCGGATTAACGTAGTTCTGTACATGCAGCAGAGTAGTCCACCAGAAGGCTCTACAGCGGTCAGCGTTCGCAGCAGCAGATCCCCACACGGGTCCATCAAACCAGCGATGGAAAAACGAGGCCTCTAACAGCACCACCGTGGCCAGAATCGGGAACATTCGCAGCAGACGGTTCAGGTAGAACAGGTGGAGGTTCTTAATCAGCTTCACTGGAAGACATTTAAATTTTGTTAATGTCACCTAAGGTATTCCACTTTATAGGAGTAGTGACCCAAAAAGTTCCGTTGGGGTTTAGAACCCGCTCTAATTTTATAGTATGGAAGATTTGGACTCATAACCAATAACACTCGCCTGTTAGACGAGGTAACAAGGCATCAGTAATCAATTTCTGCTAGAACTATTGTTGCTTTTGAAGTATTTTAGAGATGTCCACCATCACTTGAATACAAACGTAGTATACGTTCATTATTATTACATAATCAACTAATGCATTGTTTTTCTCACTAAAGATCCTTAATAAGCACTGGGACTTTTAACTTACTTGAAGTAACTTTCCCAGCTGTTGTATAGACAACTAATAATCCGCTCAACATAAAAAATGTATCTACAGTCACGTGTGCTGCTTGAATCCACAGAGATTTTGCTGATATTATCCACTGCAACAATTAAAATTTACAATGAAGTGTAGATTTCCAAAATATTTTGTCTTAGCGGCATTATCCATTCGGTTATGTTCTGTTTCATGGGGTGAGAAAGACGTCATATACTTTCGAAAACTCATGGACTCATGGGTAACTTTCTTTGCATTTTTTTCTTTCACCGTAAGTCAAGTAATAATTAAATTCCCATAAATTGAAAATGCATGCGACGTAGAAATATATATATCATTGAGTTAGTACCTGAAAAACGTCAATATTGTTGTAAGTAAAGGGCTGCGAAGAGAAAGCGTGGCCAACGATGACCCACAGCATCGCCAGCGCCCTCACACCGTCCAAACACTCAATCGCGTTCGGATTCGGCGGGAAGTGGAGAAGACCGCGCGTGTTTGTGTATACAGAAAATGACCGGCAGATGGCGTTGACATTTTTTGGATCTGTAAATATTACAATAATTGATTACTATAGGAAAAATGATACAACAGTTAAGAGTTAAAACTAGTACATATTAACTAGTTTAATATATGTCGTATACCTTTTTTATTAATAATCGTTTCCCACAGATCATAGCTCGTACTCAGCAAAACAAGCACCCCAATTACGGAAAAAACCACTCTGAAATGATAAAATGTATTTTATCTATAAATATATGCTCATATTACGATAATATGGTGAATGCATTTGCTTGTATCCATATGATAATTAAACAGTCGAAAGAATTTCATAAACTTATTAAAACTATTGTTTTAAATTGGGTCCTATTGGATAGCATTAGAATTTTCTATGGGCTTGATATGTACTATACTCAAATTAAATCAAAACATAATTTTGAAAATTTTATCAGTATTTAAGGGGTAAAACTCACAAAGCAGCTGTATCCGCCGGGGACCACGGTTTATCACCATTCAACCGACAGAATTGATCATTGTACTGGAAGCCAAAAGCGGTCAAGTTGAGGAGTAGGCCGTTTATGAACTCCTGAGTTGTGCATGGTTTGGGTACGCATATCGCTAGTCTGAAATTCGTCCCCACTAACGGGTTGCCCGGAAAATTTCTGTAAATTGAGTAATATGTATTTTTATATCAATTTTTTCTTTCGAAGTAAAGGATACACCCAAACTATGCAGATTGACAGCTTGTTGGGGCCGGAGGTCTATGAGGTAAAGTGGTAGAAACGGATAATATTTGTATGAGAATTCTCATTAAAAAAAATTAACCTGTCGTTTATTAATATGTATGCAATAGTACCTATTTGCCTAAAACATAGTGGACGGCTTGCGATAACCAGACTTTATTATATGTATACTTTTTTTTAAATTATACATAAAATATTGTCATGAAAGTAAATTGCATTGTACATATTTAAATTAGTATACTAGCTTATATCTGATCACTATTCATAATTTTAAATAAACTATCAATATCGTCACTTATCATATAATATTTTATAAGAAACAAAATAATTGTTGTGATGTAATGATAAGAAATTCTTTACATATCCGGTGATGGTAATGAATATTGTAATATTTAATAGGGGCTTTTAAATATGCCATTATCTAAAAATAAATGTGGAAGTTTCTCTTCTTAAGAATTGTAGGAACATCTATTTCTGTCTAATAAAAGTAGTGTTAAGCGTTGTTGTGTTCTGGTGAGGTAAGGGAGACATACTTTTCTGAGGGGTATCTACTTCGTCCTCAGGGTAAAATGCATTTTGGTCGACCTCAGGTAGAATCTAATCTTCCCTGGGGTTGATTACTAAATAATGTCCATGGTTAGATCCACTTAACATCAGTTGGACAGTATGCACATTTGTTTTTTTCGATATTATAAAGAAATAATAGAAGACACGAACTTTATCATATAATAGAATAGCTTACCAAATGCATAATCAAATCTTAACCACGTTTAAGAAACTGGAAAATAGCCGAAAACATAATGACATAATCGTAGATAAAAATACGACTAAGTATAATCACTTCTACACACAAGTCTTACCGCATATCATCACGAATATCAGCACCAAAGATATTTCTAAATCCAGCCTTTCTCAAATTAATTTCACCTATTTGTTGCACAACTTCCTCATCTACGATCAGCTGTCTCGGGTCAAAACCGTTCCGGGGCCCGAGATCCGGCAAGTGGAAGCTCTGGTTGCCAGGTACCTGGATCATGCAGTACTTCCCTTCGATCTCCATGTCTTGAGCATTATGGTGTATGCCCAAACATTGGTGGTAGTTGCCAAGATGCACATTGTTGCCTATGAAGATGCCGTTCGGAACTTTGATTCCGGCGTCCAAAACTGAAAATAATAGAATGATATATTTCAATTAAGCATCGAGCTCATAGATCGTTCAATTAGTAATAATTGTTAGCTTATTGAAAGAAAGGAGAATTCTAGATCTCTAGTGCTTACTCATAAAAAGAAACGGATACTTAACGCAAATAAAATTTCTAGACAACGACCGTACTATTTAGTTAGGCCAAATTTATCAAATTTAAGACACGTAACATTTGCTCGCTCTAGCACAACAGGGAAAAAATTGCTCTTTTTCAAAGTAGCATCACTCAACACTCATTTTACATGTCAAGCATCTGGGTTACGTAGTAACTATTTATTAATCTGTGATCTGGGTCTAAATGTATAAAAATACTTACACCGAGCTAATAGTAAACTGTTGTTCCTCCTCAAAAAACTGATTTGTCTTGAACATTCTGCTGTATCCAGGACTCTTTCATACAATTCTGTATCAAAAGCACTATTTGGCGGGTCCCATACTAAATTTAAATGACCTTCAACATTTATTACGAATATCGATATAAATATGCACAGATATTGTTGCTTGTTCATTATTAAGGCTCTAACAACCGAATGATATTTAATTTTAAGATTAACCGTCTATGTTCCATTGATTAGATAATGTTGCATAAATTTTGTACATGACTTTGAAAAATAATTATTATTTATCTTATCACGGCTCGGCTCCCAGTCGAACCAGTTTGTTATACAGTATACTTTACTTAGTAACAATCATGGATATTTTACTACATCAAACGTAATGATTTACAACTATTATGTGGAGCTCCCGTTTGCGTTTCCACTACACTTTAGTTCTCGTCATTCGTATAATGACAGTCTAGAAAAGTCCCTCCCTCGTATCGAGGATACAAATCGTGGCGAATTAGTGACTAAGTCCAGAAGATGGGAAGAGGTATCTACTGCTGGCACACGCATAGAAGAGCGTAATAAATTTAACTATGCTCCTACGAACGATAGTAGAGGCCATTATCCAACAGTTGCTTCGTAAAGGTTTACGGATGTATTGCGTCTTGATATCCAGACACAGAATTGGGATTTTATTCATTTTTGTAATTTGTGCGCTTACGATACATCCGTTCTTTGCCGATACTATAATAGGAATGACACGAATCAAACGACTGTAGGAATCTCTTTACTCTATAGGCAACAAAATGGATCTCTTATCCTTTTACGTTGTTATAATAAAAATATTTAAAATAATTATTAGTGTTAGTATTAGTGAAGTGGAAACGCAAATTTGCAAAAACGTAGTCTACATTTTTGCAAATAATATTAAGTAAAGTAAGAAAAGGTATAATTCCGCAAGATTCATAGAAGGTATTTTAAGTAAGAAAGTAAACTCTACAAATATTTATCTATAATAAATACAAACATACATAAATTATGCACATAAATATTTAAATAGCATAAAATAACAAAACGTGACGATAAAAAGAAATATTAAGTAATGAGTATTACCATCATACAATTATATAAAGATCCTTTGATATTACAATCATACTATAAAACAACAGATTATGTACGGCTTAATCGTACGCTATTAATCTTAATAATAATCTTTAAAACAAGATAACTCATATTCACCTTAAACCTTATGCTTTAATTTCCCTGCTGTTTAAGGCTTAAACAGTACTGCAAAAAAATTATAATAACACAAATACCACAAAGGTGCCACAAAAACTGATCCTTGATAAATTGTTAGTTAGCAAGTTTCGATTGCATTACAGTTATAATTTATCACAAATTTCTCATTAATATTTCAGTAGTTAAATCTGTACACAACTAAGCAGGAGGAGAAAGAGCCTATTTCTTCCATTTTAGAAGCAAATGTATGCTTGTTTATGTTACTCTATATCAATTAAAAGGTAATAATTATCTTCATAAATGCAAGATATCGCGACATAACCGAACCCTGAAACTGCTCTAAACCAAAAGCAAATATGGCGTTACAAACACTATACCTACTATAAACACTCTTATAAACTGACAGACAAACAAGAATAAATTTTACATGTAAAAAATACTTTTTATGATAAGCAACGACAGGTATGAAATTACGGATTTTAGCGACATGTATAGATCGATTAGTTTATCTGATAAACAGATTTAGTGTAGATTATTATTATTTTATTAAAGTAATAAAATTGGTTTTTAGTTTATAAACTTTCTCAATAACGATATTTCCTATGATAATATAAGATTTGCAATTTATTTGTAGACATTAAAGTATTCTAAAAAAAACTGTCTTCAATAGTGTCGATCAAGAATATAACTTCTTCGAACGCGATAAAACTTCACAAAAGGAGACAAGAAAACCATTTCTTACTTAACATATTTACATTATATTAACATGTGCTACGAATCATACTGCTTATACTATAAATAAATTAACTTTTGGTGTCATTCTTCTCCACAGTACCATTCTCAGTGAGTGCTTTTGGTTTTTTCTGACCTGTAATAAAATAGCCTCTTATATTACATTATACTTAAATACGATTTTAAAGTTCTTTTAAAATCGTTCTTTTAAAATATAAAAATAATGACAAAACAATTTTAAAAGCATATTTTATAGTAGTCTAGTAGTTGTTTCAATATTCATTTATTGTCTTTAAAAATAATCATATTTATGTTTCATGTAAGCTTACCTGATTCAAGCAATGTTTTGAAGAGTAAACTAAACGGTGCTTCTATGACTATTGCAACCACGAAAGAAACTATTAAAGTTAACGTGAGCTGACTGAGAAAGTCGAATATCTGAAAAGATGTATTTTAAATTAAAAAGTGTTTCCTATTTCGGGGTAAGGATCTGTCCACAATTAGGAATTAGCAGCGGAAGCTAAGATTAGTAGGCAATGCTAAAGCAAATAGTATACAAATGGAAATAGTAATAGAATTTCATGCTTCGATCGATCGTCTTTGATTCTTTCGATAGATTGATGTGGTCACAACTGATGGTAGATATGTTGAATGATCGATACTATCCATCGCTGATAGATCGGTTTATGTGTGGAAATATACTATCATACAACAGATAACGCTACAGTCAAGTTATTGATCATTTTCATTTTTGAGGACAAACTAATAACACTGATGTGAATAAATTCCGATTTAATGTAAGAAATAAATATAACTCATCTCCACCTATCAGAAATGGGAAAGAACATCATTCGAGCCAATAAGTATACAGTATCAAAACTTACCATACTAGGTACAGAGAAGTAGTTAGGGGTCAATTGCATATCCGCCGTGATAAACATTTGCGAGAAGTGGTACAGGTACATCGCGTACGAGAGACGAGATGGCAGCTTCCACATCGGCAGCGATAGGAACCAGTTTATTGGACCTGCAAAGTATAAAATTAATTCTCATTAAACTGCTTCAATCTGCATGCGAAAAACACATTATCGTTCAATATCTCATTACAATTTAATAACATGTACATTGTAGAGTTACGCAATTGTTAATTTGGCTTACCTCCATAGCCCTGTACGCACGCGAATATCAACCATCCCAGAGCAAGCGCCCATATCGACCTCTGGAAGGAGTTTATAGAACTGTCCACCGCTTGATTGTCCCAGTTGGGTTGAACTATCAAGTACGTGGTATAAAATGGTGTCGCAAAAAGCGCTAACGCGATAATCCATAGTAGAAGCACAAAAATCTGTAAAGAAATAGATTTCCATGTAATGGAAATAACAAACATGGGTATGGCTGTGGCTGTGTAAGCACCACGATATCTACTTATTTTTAGCTAAAAACATCAGTGCTAAGCACTGCTGTGTTCTGGTTTGAAGAATGTGGTAAGGGAGAGATATTTATACTAGGCATTTTAACTTAGTCAATACGTAATAGAACTCCAATTCTAGAGATATCTATGGATGGCAGTGAGTACTTAATTTCGAATGGAATTGTAGTATTGTAATTAAATAAGTAAAAACCTAACCCTTAATTGGCAGTAGGGTAAAAACGACCCTACAATCTTTTAATGGAGCTATGCAAAGATATACGTAGAATGTATTGCCGTTTCCTACTTCTATATTTTAAAAAAACATACCAAATGAATTTTGACTCTCTTCCCACGGCACAGATGCAGAATGTACCCGAATACCATTCCCACGAAGAAAGGCGAGCCTCGAGTCAACGTGTTGAAGTAGTAGTGTATCAAGAAGTCGCCAATCTCCATAAAACGCCTGCAAGTACATAATGGTCCTATTAAGGTATTCAATTAAAATTATAATTAAATATTGAACATAAGAATGTAAACGTAAACGTTATCGTAAAAATGTGAGCATAGAACATAAGCGTGACTTGTATGATACTGACAGATTTCTTGCCTGATATTTTTTTGAGAGTAAAAAGTAACCTTACATATATGTAAGACATTTGTTTTGGGTCTTTGCGAGAAACTCCGTAAAATCTTAAGAAGTACAATTTGAAAAGGTTAATAGTTAAAACCTAGAAAATGACAATTATTTTAGTATTTTAAACGGACACTTTATTTCTATACAAATATAAAATATGAGAGAATCCATGCTTAGCGACAGAGTAAGGAATACAACAATTGGATTTCTTTTCTATAATAAACTATTTTACGAAAAATAACTAAAAGCTTATTGAAAATACTTACGAGAAAGCAACCGTACCGGCAGGCAGCTTCATAATAAAGTTGAAAATAGTGGATCCAGTGAGTATGGCCAATAGACCACCGATTAAAGCTGTCCAAGCGAACTTCTTATTGCCATTCAACACCCAGAAGAGTACTATGGGTGATACTATGTATAGTTGAATGTCCATCGCTATGTACCAAGTGTGGGGAATACACTGGAAATTAAAATTAATCATCAGTAGAAGTATCTATTGTTGCGTCGTTTATTTTTAAGATGGCAGAGTTCTGAATATTAATTTGAAATTCCAATATTTCTAAGTCCAAAGAGAATTTTAGTGATATTTTTTTACATAATTATTTATATTCTGCTTCTATCAGAATTTGTCACTCAAAATAAAGTACCTTATCATCAGTAATTTGTGATTCTATTACCTCAATAAAAATGTAACGTGATTCACATACCATATGCATCGGATTGACCCAATTCTGTATGTGTAGCAGCGTAGACCACCAATATGTTCTACATCTCTGTGCATTTCTGGCAACGGTGTCCCAATACGGTCCATCTGCTATCCGGTGGAAAAATGAAGCTTCTAGAAGCACGAGTGCAGCGAGAGCAGGAAACATGCGCAGGAGTCGGTTAAGATAAAACAAGTGGAGTCGATTGAGGAGTTGATCTGAAATTTGTAGGTAATAATAATAAGGCTAGACCGCAGATGATCTTAACTACTGAAGCTAGAGAAATTAAATTTGGGTAATAGTTTCTTTTTACGTCGTAAGCACCTACTAGCAGACGATTTTCATAAACTTGAACCTGAAGTGAATAAAATGGGATATTACACGGAAATTTTATGGAGGTGCTGTTATTTTTCAAAGGCAGATGCAGAATTATATTTAAAGTGTAGTCAATTAATATACAACCAAAAATCATAGATTAGTAAAGATTACTCACTCCTATCAAAAAAATGTAACCAGTTTTGACAATAGAAATTGTCACTGTCATCTATTTTAGTGTTTGAAAAATATTAAAAAATGTAGTTTTTAGAACATTTACGAATGAAACGATATTTCTCCGCACTTTTTCTTCGATTTCGTGTTATTGCACGTCTTAACTGGACATGACGGCATTGTCCCGCGTAAATTACACCATGACAGCCATTAAACGGCTGACACATTTGTCAGCCGTTTAAACCATTTAATGGCTTCATTCAATTACAAGGCAGTGAAATAAATATATTTACTTATCTATGCTAAAAATAGAAAAATATTCAAAAATGTTAAAAAATTAGAAGCGATAAAATTAGTAATCAATATTACAAAATTCCTATTTTAGAAAAAAAAACTGACAGGAAAGTAGCTTAAACATAAAAAGTGTGTATCATTACACACTTTTTCTTTAATTCTTACGGGATTAGTTCATTATTATTTATCGGATAAAGAAAATATCAGTCATTACTATTTTCAATACTTTGAAAGTAAATGCCAGGTGTTCTTGTATCTTATCTAGCTATTGAATTCTTCGAAGGGTATATCAATTATGTAAACAGATAAGCATAATAATTATTTCCATATCGATTTATCTGCAGTGCTTTGACGTATGTACAGGTTTTTGATTTTTTTGCATTAGTCTGCTGCTAAGCACGTATCTCCCTACCAACGGAACAAGCGAGTTGGATTGATGTATTTAATTAATTATATATGTCGGAGCAAATACAGCAGTCCTCCTATTATAAAATGAAATGATTAAACACCTGAGGTAAAACTACCTGCATCTTAAGTAGGAAAACAAGTGCACGTGCGCCGGTCCTATAAAAAGGGTAGTACTGGCGACATCGAGACATTACTGCTCGAGCTGTGGAACAGTGCGGACCTCCTTAGGACGTCGTTATGCTGCCCGAAGAATAAACGAAGCTCAACAATTCTCGTGTGGTTTGCTTTCGAAGGTTTCATCGAGTCATTCATCAACATCATAACAATAATTATGACGTCAGCGGTGCTGACGTCACGCCCTTTTAAACTGTTACTCCGTTATCAGAATTGGGATCGGAACAAGCTCCAATCTCGCCTACATCCTCATCAGCTGCGGCATCCTTCCACCTCTCATACCAGGATCATCACCAGATAGCACCACATTGCGAGGTGCTATTACAATAGGCACTTCACATCTACTACCTGGCACATCGATAGAGGGCGTCCCAGAAAAGTGGCCCATGATCAGCTTCATTGTTGCATACGGGCGACACGTTTGATACTTGTGTGGTCTATTGTTTCAATTTTATAATGTTCACCTAATGTTTGAGTGTTCACAGGATAAGAAACTACTATAGCTGCTTATTGGTGTTATTGCAACTACACTGGACTTGTGTTGACCGCAAACGGAATGGGTGGCCTATGATACGGGTGGCCATAAGGCAGGATACTTTTTGACAGTGGTAAAACCAAGGTGGTGAGTTAGTAAGTGCAGTTTCGGTAAGTGACTTTGTGCGCTTAAAAGATTAACATACTTGAGGTACTTCACGGTTTAAGAATTTAATCACTAAAATGTGATCACTGTTTGATAAGAATTATTTAGTGTTTGAATGAAGTTGCGGGTACCCTCGTTATTTCTAACTGCTCATTAAAGGTGTTTGTGATGTGGAGATACGATACCGTAGTGTTCGGTGGCTAATAACCTTAATGATTAATAAGAGTTAATCAGGATTAGCCGAGTGGAAATTTTAACATTCAATTTGTTTATCTGACTTACAGGAACAGCACACGAGGACGTGTGACTTGTCATGATGGCCGAGTCGGAGAGAGTCACCAGTAATAACAGCTTTGAAAAGAAAAGAAAAGAAAAAAAAAAAAAAAAAAAAAAAAAGTTTTAGCTTCTTCATTATTGAGTGTTCTAACGATTTATTGAAATGTGTTTACAGATACCTACTACAAGTAAATGGTGAAGGAAGCACGTAATCCAAGTGGTCCACGACAAGGAGCCCTCATCAACGGATTAAAGAATACCTACAAGTGAATGGTCGAGGAAGCTCGTAGTCAGTGGTCCACGACAAGAAGCATTCGTCATCTGAACAAAGTGTGAGTCGAAAACAATTTATTTGCTTTCTCTGAATATCTACGAAAGTGTTATCTCTGAATTAGTCATGTGCGTATGCTACGCTTGTGCTAAAATATGGGTTTTTCAATACCGCGTCACACCGTCTTGAGAGTGGTACCTCTGAGCTGGTCATGTGTTACCCCTGAGCTATACCGCGGGTCCTTGATGTATCCACAAGAGAACCTTGAGACACTGATGGATAGCCGGGTATAACCGTGACCAGACACGTACACACCATAATCTGGAGAGTGATACCTCTGAGCTATTCACGCGTTACCCCTGTGCTAACCATGGGTCCATGATGTATCCACAAAGGAACCATGAGATACCATTGGGACCCCTTGTGGAGCCGTGGTAGACACGTATTCACCACAGATCGCCGAGAAACTTTAAATAACCTAAACATTATGACAGTTCTGTGGATAGAACTCATAAAAACGACCCATATTTATTTACAAGACAGGTGCATGGGAAATGTCTTAATGTGCCGCTTTTATAACACCATCTGTAACCTGTAATGGCAACATGTGTTGCTTACAGATACCTGCCTCAAAGAAATTATTTTCTTACAGAGTTTGAACTTCACAACGCAGGCAGGCGCAGAGCACGCGCCGCCTGTCAGAATGGCCGTGTCGGAGCAAATACAGCAGTCCTCCTATTATAAAATGAAATGATTAAACACCTGAGGTAAAACTACCTGCATCTTAAGTAGGAAAACAAGTGCACGTGCGCCGGTCCTATAAAAAGGGTAGTACTGGCGACATCGAGACATTACTGCTCGAGCTGTGGAACAGTGCGGACCTCCTTAGGACGTCGTTATGCTGCCCGAAGAATAAACGAAGCTCAACAATTCTCGTGTGGTTTGCTTTCGAAGGTTTCATCGAGTCATTCATCAACATCATAACAATAATTATGACGTCAGCGGTGCTGACGTCACGCCCTTTTAAACTGTTACTCCGTTATATATATATATATATATATGACTTAGTGACATGCTGATAATCATATATTTTGAGCCCTAGGCAAGATGTGATAGCTGTTGCACCCAATTACCATGAAATAAAATGCACAGGCCAGTAACAGCATAAACAACTTATTATAAGGGAAGAAAATATATAGATGCGCACTGCGACAATGTAATAAGGTATCAACTGCAATCAATTTAGAAATATCTAAATAAGGAAATCTAAAACTAAGTGATATGTAATCTGCTCGTGTATGTTATCTGTTTGTATACATATTAATGTAAGTATTATCCGTTATTAATCTATTTTTCTATCATTTAAGACAGTACCCTATTTGTTATTAATGTATGTATGTTCATGTGTTCGTGGGGTTTGGCACCACCGCCAAACCTATATCTGTCTCATAACAACAGTGTTAAAGCGTTCTGGTTTGACGGATGTGGTAAGGGAGACATACTTTTCCAAGAGATTCCAGCTTATTCCTCAGGGATAGCGGCGTATCTGTGGTCGACCTTAGGTAGGAATATCTAATCCTATCTGGGGTTGATTACAGATGTCAATGGGCGGCAGTAGCCACTTACCATCAGGTGGACTGCATGCTCGTCTGCTACTTCCATATTATAAAAAAAAAATACATAAATCTTATTGCATACAAATCTGGCAAATGCACCGCGTATAATAACAGAGTCTGTTTAGCCCGCGTTTTTAACTACAACACACGTAAAGCTCGCACAATACGCGCGATCTGAGCGCATACAGATCGCGAGCGCGCAATTTATTACCTATCGATATTTAGAATGTTGCTTTTGGTGATAACTGTCAATTTAGTTCAATAGTAGTAGAAAATTGCAATAAAACGTCTTCATCCTCTAGATCTTACACAAGCTGAAAGGCTCACAAAGAGTGAGCCTTGAGAAGCGGCATACGACGGGCGGGTGCAAACACGCGCATGACCATCAAACAGCGTTACATAATCCACACATGCAGCTCGTGAGCCTTTTGGAAACGAGCGCATTTGCGACACAGTCATCAGATTTAGCTTATTTGACCATAACAGTCTATTTATAGATCCTGAATTAATAAGTCGACTTACATCCATTAAGTTTACCAGCGGTTGTATAGACGAGCAAAACTCCAGCTATCATGAAAAAGGTGTCTACAGATATGGGGGCTGTTGTAACCCACAGCCCGTCGACACCCATCATCCACTGCAATGGAATAACATTAAATAAATAATTATAAAAAATATACAACAAAAATAAGGGTTAATTCGATATTGAACATAGTACATTGTAAAAGTTTTAACGTAGAATAACTACGATGAGTAGATATGTCTTATTTCGACGCGATTATAGTTCAATCATAGATTCAATAATAGAATACCAAAATAATAAAAATGAAGCTTTATTATTCACACAAAACCTTATAAAACACTCACCGACCCGACATCCACCATATTGTAGGTAAAGTTGTACATGGTGAAGGTGTGACCGAGGATGACCCACATCATGGCGAGCACTCGGATGCCGTCCAGACATTCCAACGTACCCTTACCACTCTTAAACGTCAAGAGACGATGAGTATTCGTGTAGAGGGAGAATGATGTGCAGATCATGTTCGCCGTTTTCGGATCTATGGAGATATTATGATGGATAATAAGTTAACAATATCTGATCTTTGGAGATATGTTAAGATTAAGCTAATAGATGAATCGATCAGATTAGATAGGTTTTTTGCGCGTGTAAACTGTGTGGGTGAGTGCGTGGGGAACGATAGGTGCAAACCATATATTTTTCGAATTTTATATATAAAACAAAAGTTTTTGAGCGATATTAATCAGTTCGTTATTTTTACCTCTCTTCAAAATCAAAGTGTGATTGAGATCGTAGCAAGTGCTCAGAAGAGTCAGAAGTCCGATGAGAGAGAACACAACACTAAAACAGAATAAAATAAATTAAGAACGCGCCATCATTTACCAGAACTAACCGTAGGGCTTTAACGCCACACATGCGTTGTTCTTCTGTATAATGTTAAGTGCTGTTGTGTTCTGGTTTTAATGAGTGTGGCAAGTGTCTGATTACTGGTGACATTTCAACTTAATCCTAAGGAGTAGTAATGAACCCGGATTCCAGAATGAGAAATATATTATTATATACTATATCTTGGATCTAGATGTAATGTATACAGAAGACATAACTTACACAGCAACAGTATCCGCTGCAACCCAAGGTTTATCATTGGGCAGTCGGCAGAACTCCTCGTTGAATTTGAATCCCACCGCGCTCACATTGAACAGCAATGATGCTATCGCCTGGTGTGTCGTACAGGGTTTGGGTATGCATACTGCTAGCCTGAATACCGCGCCCGAAAACGCTTCAATTGGACCAGATCTGCAAATAATCACAGTTGAGTCAAAACCAATAAAATCATTTATTTGTCGGAACATAATGTGTAATTTTTATTGCGCTACTTGACGTTCAAAGTCAATTTGTAAGGCCTAATCTGGAAAATGACCTAATTTACTGGTTGCACACCCATAACAGCTATATCAAGATAATACATCAATCTAAAGTTTATTGGAAAGTTCACGACCAAATGTGTGTCAAGCCGTGAATAGAAATTAAGAGAAGTACATAAATAAAAATCTCACCTTACATCTTCAAAACCAGCAGAAGTCCGTGCGCTGGACAAAATCTCATTGTAATACTCAATCTTCTTCCTGCTTTCTTCATCCAGCGTCAAATCAGTCCGTTCGAACCATCTGGACTGTTCTCGAAACTCCGGCCAGTGTAGGTCTTGGTCAGCCGGTACTTGGATTACGCAGTACTTCCCTTCGACCTTCATATTCTCTACTTCCTCATCAATCCCGAGACATTGGTAATAGTTTCCCAAGTCAACGAGATTGCTGTTTAGGACACCTCTCGGCGTTCTTATACCAGCGTCAAGAACTATTAAAAAAATAACAGAAAGTCATTAGAATATTTAATGATATGAAAAACATGAATTGTATAAATAACTGAGAAGTTAGTAAGACTGCAGGTGGCTATTTTTCAGCCCAACAATCCGGCATAAAAATATAATATTCAAATAAATTCTATTTAAGTTATAAAAAAAGCTGAGTTTAAAAAATGTTTAACACATGTAACGGGTATAAGAAAATACTTACAGCGAAGGAACAACAATGTATTTCTCCTTGATATGTTTCTCACTTGTTCTCTACATGATTCGGCGTCTAAAACTCGTGCATACAAATCCTGATCAAAGGGACGCCTTCTATCCTGAGGTTCTATTACTAATCGACCATTCACGGCATTAAAATAAAGAAAACAAGCTATTGCAATATTTAGGACTTTAAACTCCATATTCGACAACACTCCGAGTACGTTTAAAAAATAATAATCGATATAAATCACATAATCACATGTTTAATACCAAAGTACCAATTAAATATTCTTTAAAGGACTACTTATCGTTATCATTAATTTCAATGGTATCTCTAAATGGATTTTTCCCGGTGTAAGTTCAGTAGGTATTTTTTTCTATCTAAAATCAATTCATTAACTACATAAATCACAGATAAAGTGATGGTCTTTTACATAATATCATTTTGCCCGCGTGTGCATTTACTATCACCGCCTGAAATTAAATTCGTTAAAAACATGCTTCAGACCGCGACTTCACTTGCCTGTACTCTTATAAAAGAGGCTCCACAACACCACAGATTAATAAATAGTTACTACACAACACACACGCCTCTTAGCCAATGTAATAGTGTTATTAATATATATTTATGATCGTTGGCATGTTTTTAAAGATTTTGTAAGTAAAAAAAATCGGTAGAGACTATAGTTTATTACCTATGGTTGAACATGACTGTGTTCAATACCTATGTAGGTGGTTCTTAATGTCTGTATTTTTAATACTGTAATTTGTTAATGTCAAAAAACACTTTCCCAAAACTTACAGGTGGCATCCTGATAGAATAATGAATATATTCATTCTCGATATAAAATTTTGTACAGTACATTGTCACTATCTCTCATGAAAAAAGGTTTATAAACACTCTCAAATAGGATTCGAGCCCTACGTGGGGTCAGCCTTGAGCAGTAAAGTCGTATCCATCTCATTATCAGGGTTTTATTTGTTGTACTGATTAATGTAATCATTTATACAGTTCAATATTTAATATAATATCTTCTGGTTGATTAAGCCGATTCCGACAAAATAAACCTATTTTTATATTACACGTACATTAGGGTGTCCCAAGCTAGTATGGAGAATTTTTTTTTGCAAATTTTGACACGCATACCCTCTATTTTTTTTCCTTTGGACCTTAAACGTATAAATATAAAATGTTATTGCGATAGGATAACGGTAACCCGTGCCGACTTGACGTCAAAGTTTAACTTAAGAATTTGTACTGAGGTTGCTATGAACAGATTTTCAAATTTATGTTCCTTTACCTAAATAACGTCCAAATGTTTAAAATATGTATTATTTATTACTAATGTACATACCAATAACATTTACGACACATATAATATATTTGTATGTAGTGAACTACAGCTTTCCTATTATAATCAGAAATCCGCTCCATTTTTGTAAGTATATCCCGATGTAATAAAAAATGGTTTTATTTAAACCATGAACATTATACATTAATTTAATCACTCTTTCAGCATAAATAGCTGAAACTGTTAACTATTTTAAGTGTTTAACCGTATTTTTGCAATTAAAAATAAAATATTAGTTCGTAAAGTTGGAACTTCTCTCTCTAAAAACTGAATAGTAACGATCAATTTTCAAGCAAGCGAATAACTAATTGCTTTTGTTTGATAGTTGTCTTTCATACTTTCTTTCATTCATACCTTCTTCAGCAATAAAGAATCTAAATTGTTTACAATATTTTGGGAAATAAATAAGGATTAAATATACAATAAGATATAAAATAATATTCTAATGTATAACCCAGAAAGTTCTCTAGGATAGGTTTGGATCTAACCGAGGACTTTCTTCTTTTACCGCCAGTTCATAAGTGTTCTCATAAATATAGACTAAACTACATATTTAGGTTATTTCAATAAGTTCAAGTCAATGTAAGTGATAATATATATAAAGATATTTATTTTTTTAACGAGAAAATTTGTAACTGTTTAGCCCATTATTTTTACATTTCCTTTCTTGTCCACGTTGTTATAGATAAAAAAATGTTAATATAGTTCTCGTAAAGCATTCTTCGAGATAGTGTTAGTGCTCTTTATTTCGTAAAGTTTCAATGATTTAAAATGGCAATGATTTCAAAGGTATGTCGCTTTCGTCGCAAAGGTATGCCAAATCTACGACAAATAAAGTAATTATGTATCGTACATTTTCACAATTAATATAAAGACGTCTAATAGTTTTATCCTTGTCTCTCGGTTTTTATGTACTTACATAAAAATCTGATGAATTTTTACATCTCTCGAAGTTTTAAAGTTTTTTTACAGATATCGGCAACCATAGGGTGGGTATTCGATATAAGCATATTTTAAATAATTTATTAATGAAAATAGTTATTTTTATCATTATGTTTATGAAACAATACTGTAAGAACTTTACCACTGAGGTATGTTCTGAATTAGTTATTTATTCGATGATTTTCTTATTGACCCAATACGAGAACAATGTGTATTTTAATATATTTTAATCAATAACCAATATTATAACAAAGGTTCAAAAACTGAAAAATCTTTACTTATTTAAAGTGATGATCCATTAAATAATAAAATATCATTGGCATAAAATAAAAGGTTTCAATGAAATCGTATTTTCAGTAGGGTGACGAATGGCAAGCCGAGCGCAGTGAATCGCCTGCATTGGGGCTATTTTTCGACTCTTCTATAGTATATATATAGTTATATAACCATAAAATCTACTCGTATATATAATTTTATTTACTAATTAATGTAAATGCTTTTAATTAACGTAATAATCAGAAGTTTAGAGCGCACTAAATTTTTAAGCGTACGGTGGCTCTACTGGAGCCAATACTGAAATGTTCAGACGCAAGTCGGCACGGGTTCCCATGGCTTAAATTGCAAAATATTTTATTTATAAGTGTTTTGACATAAAAGGAAAAAAATAAGAGGGTATGCGTTAAAAAATAACAACTTTGATTTTTTTGGGACACCCTAACGTACATAACAGTAATAACGCTTGTATCGTTTGTCCTGCTGTTAGAAAACGACCCGATTGGCCTCTGGCATGTGTTTTTTTTATTATGTAACCACTGCCTGTGGGAGAAAACCTTGTGGATTGTGGAGAAAACAATACAAAGATAATTTATATAATATTTATTCCTACCACTACATTGTGTACTTTCTTATTTTTTTTACCACGCACACACGATAATTCACATAAATAATACAACTGACGTCATTGCAGTATCTAAAACATGTATGTTATTCATTATAAACACTAATACTGATCATGATACTGGCATAGATATTACTGACGTCAATACCTTCTACTGATATCAATAATACTAATGGAGAATATTTTTACTTTTACCAGACTAGAGACTAGTACTATTTTAATGTATATGTATTTTTGTCTTATTTCTTGGCACGCCCTAAAACCCAAAAGGTTTGACGGCTTCAACATATATTCGCCTATTGTAGGTGAAATAAACTAAATGATTTCCTTTTCAGATAATTATTTTTAATCAATCGGATTTATAATAATTACTAGCAGCTAATTAATAGCAATCCTCTTTAGACTTTAGACACGCGTTATTTTTATACAGCAATTTTCAAGATCAACTTTAACTAATCAGGTACTGGATATTACTTGTAATCCTTTAATATTTTTCTCCATCGTCCCATTTTCAGTTACTGATTTAGGTTTCTTATTTCCTGTAAGAAAAAGTGTTATATAAAACAATTTTGATAAGTAATGGTATAGGTAATTATAAATAAACAAAATGATTTTTTTCTTTTTTCACGTGATATTTATTACAAACACTTCATTTAAACACAAAATTATTATACATAAAATATTTCACATTGTCATTCATTATATACTCATTCATATATTTGTTATTCTCATTTAATAATTTACTTATTAATAAATATTGCTTAATTTTTATACAGTAGTTAAGTATACTTAGAATTTAGGTATCAAGGTAGGTCTTTATTGTTCAAGATATACTCGTTCGATTGCTGTCTAGGTAAATTATATTTTTACAGTATTGGATTTGGTCATCCACACACTATCCTCCAGCCTATGTTGCATATAAATTAAGTTTTAGCCATAGATTGGTAAATATTACTCACTCCCTAACAAGAAAATGTATGTAATAGTTGCGTAAAAAAGTTTTGACACGTCTCCGTGCTAAAATGTCCCTAAAATATTTGAAATACTTATTTATTTATTATGTACATTACGCAGTATTAGTTAGTCTTAAATTTTTTCTAAAAAATGTTTTTTATTTGTTAAGAATTCTAAAAAATAACAAACAAATCAGCATTTTGTGGCTTCATTTAATTTCAAGGCGGCGAAGTATCTTTACTAATCTATGGTTTTAACGTTATTTTTCTCCATTGTACAATTTTCAGTTGTCGCTTTAGGTTTTTTCATTCCTGCAAAAAAATGATTCAATTACCTTTCATTTGCAAAATTAAATTAAAATAATTTTCTCGAACGATCTGTGTGTAGAAACGTAATCAAGAATTAAACAGCTAAATTATTCGTGTATGCCTAAATTATTATATATTTATATTCATATTACCTGATTCGAGCATTGTTTTGAACAACATACTAAACGGCGCTTCTATAACTATAGCAAGGACGAAAGCCACTATAAAAGTTAACGTGAACTGGGTAAGGAAGTTGAACGTCTGAAAAGAAACATTAAAAATTAAAAATTGTTTAAAAAAACAAATAGGATGTTTGCACTTAATTTACTGGATTTTACAACAGATATTGCCTGTTTGATGACTAAATATACAATCACAAATTTTGCACCCAATACATTATAGCGTGTATATTCTGAATTTTAACCAAAGCGCTTAAACGTAATGAAGAAGACAAACTTATCACGCAAACTACCCGAAACGGTAGAACATTTACAGGGTCAGTTAATTTTGTCATAAAATATAATATAACATTATTAAGCGATGAAAAGTCACTTACCATACTAGGCACGGAGAAATAGTTAGGAGTCAATTTCATACCACCCGTGATGAATATCTGTGAGAAGTGGTACAGATACATCGCGTACGAGAGACGAGACGGCAGCTTCCACATCGGCAGCGATAGGAACCAGTTTATTGGACCTGCAAACAAGTGGCACGCTATAAATACTTACTTATTATGCTATAAGGTCGCTGTGCACGCATTCTTTGAACTGATCTTGCTCATACATATCCTCAAAGCGTAAAATATCGATTTAAATCGAATCAGTTTTTGGGAATAAATGTGAAAAGACAAACAAAAGTGAAAAAAATCCAAAGTCAGAAATAACATAAGCAATATCGACCCATTTTTCTCTAATGTTATACAGTCCCGTTACGATTATATAATAGTATAGAAATTAGAAGATGAAGAATTATTAGATTTGGCTTACCTCCGTAACCGTGCACGCACGCGAATATCAACCATCCAAGTGCAAGCGCCCATATCGACCTCTGGAAGGAGTTTATTGAGCTATCCACCGCTTGATTGTCCCAGTCGAGTTGCACGATCAAGTATGTCGTGTAGAACGGTTTCGCGAAAAGCGCTAATGCAAAAATCCACAACATTATCACTACAATCTGTAACGAAGCAATCTTTTATTTAAACAAATTTAAGGTACAATGATACCTAAGTGTTTCTCGTTAACGACTGTAGTGTTAATCGCTGCTATATTATGATTTAAAGAGTGTGCTATAAGGTACACATTAATATGAATCGTCAAAGGCGCCTTGGTCCGTAATTAGAGAGACAATCCTACCCAAGTTATTAAATAAATATATCCATGAGCAAAATTGGCCTTTTATCAATAGGTTGTACGCTTATACCTATATGTTTATATAATATTCTATATAATTTATCTTCTTCTTCTTCTTAAGAGTGTAATCTTGTCAGAGCGGTCGTGTACATTATTTGGTCTTCGTGGCACGCTTAAGAAGACGCCGCCACTCGTTTCTTGTCGCCGCCTTCCTGGTACATTCATGTGGTGGGGCGTTCACCATGGTCTTGATCTGATCAGTCCATCGCACTACAAGTCTTTCAATGGACACACTACCCCGTCGTGAAACGTGACCAAAGAAAGTAAGAATACGAGCTTGTACGGTACTGGATAAGCGCTCGTCGATCCTCAGTTCCTCGAGAGTAGACTTGTTGGTGCGGAAGGAATTCCAGGATATTCCCAACATTTTCCGCCAACACCACATTTCAAAAGCGGTTATTTTTAGCTTATCAGTTTCTCGCAAGGTCCACGTTTCCGCTGCGTAGAGGAATATGGGGAATAATAGCGCTTGGACTAAACGAGTCTTTGTAGCTTTAGTTATGTTGCGATTCCTCCATATTCTCTTCATCCTGTCCATTGCAGACCGACTAATCTATAATTTATCTAACGTAGTTATAATAAGGCTACTTTATCGCTTTACGTTAAGTAAACCTGTAATTATAGATGTAAAGATAAATAAATAAATAAATGTTATAAAATGTAAAAACATACTGGATTAATTTTGACTTTCTTCCCACGGCACAGGTGCAAGATGTATCCTAATACCATCCCCATGAAGAAAGGGGAACCTCGAGTCAACGTATTGAAGTAGTAGTGCATCCTAAAGTTGCCCATTTCCGACATACGCCTGCAAGAAAGATAATATTACTATTAGATAAGTTAGAATAGTACATTACAATACGAGGACGAAAAATTTTTTTCTGACAAGTGTGAGTTTGCAGGCCGAGCCGCAGGCGAGGACTGCAATCACACGAGTCAGAAAAACATTTTTCGTCCGCGTGTTGTATAAAATTTTATATTACGGGGTCGGAAATGGGGGTTTTGCGCACGCGAAGCGTGCGTAAAACGTCCATTTACGCACGCCGTGATATAAAGATAATTATTTTATTCATGATTCAGGATAAATGAGGCTCATAACCAGTAAGCAATTCAAGATATTTTTGATAGCGTATTTAGATTATTTATATTGAAGAATAAAAAATAGCTATTTAAGGATAGCTAGAGAAAATATATTAACTCAGAAAAAATGTTCAATGACAACACGTGGTTGTAACCGATCAGGAGTATGCATACGTCATTTAAAGCAGAATCAGAATTATTAATATTTTTAAGTGCAGTACAAAATATCATTAATTAAATTATAATTGTAGGTTCTGCTATATCTATCATGAAAATGTAATCTAATGCAAATTAATGCTGCTACGTCTAGTATTTTGACACGCCCTCTCAGAACATCACATATTGCTTATATTCTATTGTAAGTTGTGTGTGTATTTTGCAATAAATATATCCCCTACCCTAGAATATATAATTATGTATTAATTTTACTTACGAGAAGGCAATCGTACCGGCAGGTAGCTTCATAATAAAGTTAAATATAGTGGATGCAGTGAATATGGCCAATAGACCCCCAATTAATGCTGTCCAAGCAAGCTTCTTGTTGCCATTCAACACCCAGAAGAGTACTATGGGCGACACTATGTAAAGTTGGATGTCGATCGCTATGTACCACGATTGGGGGAGACACTGGAAATGAAATTTTAGCCGTAAATTAAATAAAAATAGATAATAACACTTCACAAAGCCATTCGTACTTTTGAAGTCAAACTACAAAGGGTTCTACCAACTTCAAAATTCAATTCTATTTCTTTAATAAAATGTAAGACATATTTACTACTACGAGTAACTAACCAAATTCAGTGGATTAGCCCAATTCTGTATATGCAGTAGCGTAGTCCACCAAAACGTTCTACACCTCTGTGTATTTCTAGCAACCGTGTCCCAATATGGCCCGTCTGCTATCCGATGGAAAAAAGAAGCTTCTAGAAGCACGATCGCCGCGAGAATAGGAAACATGCGCACGAGTCGGTGGAGATAGAACAAGTGGAGTCGTTTGAGGAGTTGATCTGAAATTGATCAATTATAAATCAAAGTCAAGCTGAAAATATGAATAATTTTATCACCGTAGACTATTGATATTTCAATAAGCTAGATTGCAACATGATGCTTAATCGTAATTGTAACGTGCTGGCAGGTTATTATTTTGAATAAAATAGTTCAGTTTAAATTCCAATCATAAAACCTGCCAAATAGTAGTTACTTAATCTATACTTATAAACATGTACAACTGAATAACAGACTGACTGATTCAGCATAAAATATACTGATACAGCATTAAATTTTATAACTTAAGCAACGATTAAACTAATTCAAACTACGGGCGTTAAATGAAAAATTTTAGTTTACATGTTCACCCAGATGTTCAACCAGAAATATAAATTACTAAATTAAACCAGAAGTGTGAAAAACCAGCACGGCGGAGCTGCGAACTAAATCTGGTAATAAATATTATTAAATACCAACTTTTAACAAATTAAGAGTAACTTAAACAAAAGAGAAATGAAAATATTTTTGTTTAATTTTTTTCGGAATTATGATAGGAATTATCTACATGATATAACTAATTCGGCCTATATCAGTCACCAGATTTTGCAATGTTTTCAGTATTAAGGCCAGGTGCTCCTATATCTTATCGAGCTATAAAATGTTTCACAGGGTTTTAATTATGACAATAGATAAGCACAAGAATTCTTACATAATCGATTTATCTGTAGCGCTCTAGACTAATTATTATACGACCACACATAAATTGAGGTAAAACAAAAAATATCTCCCCCATACTTCATACCATATTAACCCACCCACTATTATTAACCACCCACCCCATATTAAACCCACTATTGGATAGCTGTTTTTGAAACTTGACGGAATCCTTATGGAAGGAATTCTTAGAGGATGTTAAACGTGTATAGTCCGGGCGGTGCTAGTCCGCTTTGAAGTTGTTGCGAGCTGGTGTAGTCATACAATTTACTATGGCGACGAGATTCATTTCTATATTCAGACTAGCAGTTTTACGCGGACTATACTTAATATATCTTTGACTCACATCCATTAAATCTTCCAACGGTTGTATAGACGAGCAGAACTCCAGATATTGTGAAAAACGTGTCTACGGTGATAGGCGCTGTTGTTACCCAGAGCCCGTCGAAACCCGTCATCCACTGCAATGTACAATACATAATAATTAATACAAGATCAAGTTATAAATATACCATGTACGCACCAAGCATTGTTTAAATACTATTACGGTAAAACGTATTACGTAATTTATTCATCGATGTTATTCAATGAAAATTAATGTTAAAATAATTATAGTTTTAAAACTAAAAACAACGCTAAAATCGCACAAGAAAAATCGTTAATCCTGATTCATGGCGATCCTAACAAAATTGTTCGGTTCTTGATCGGTTCTTGATAATTGTTCAAAATTTTCAATTAATTGGACCGTTCAAAGTGGGTAAAATCGAGTTCAAAGATTCTCTTACATACATACATACAGATCAAGCTATTAAAACCGTGGTAATTAGACTAGACTATCCGTTGTTGGGTTAGTAGTGAAGAATACTAAGCATATAGTAAGTACTGACCGACCAGACATCCATCATATTGTAAGTAAAGTCGAACATGGTGAATGAGTGACCGAGGATGACCCACATCATAGCGAGAACTCGTATGCCGTCCAAACATTCTAGTGTCCCTCTACTGCGCTTGAACGTCAAGAGACTACGCGTATTTGTGTAGAGAGAGAATGATGTACAGATCGTGTTCGCTGTTTTCGGATCTATGGAGATATATAAGGATAGATAATAAATCAAATGTCATATTTCTGAAGATATGTCAACACGAATGATAAATAAGATAATACAATTTTGGCGTTTGGGAATTTGAAACTATTTACGGCTAAATTATTTTTAATACAATCTTCTCACTTGAAAGGGGTCTTGACCCCTTACAAGTGACTTAATATGTGCCTTGGAAACTACTTGTAGTTTCCAAGGCACATATTTTCAAATTATCGTCATATTATGAAAATAGCTGCGTGCCGCTACAAGCACGTAAGATAAAAAATTAAGAAATAATTAAAGAAAAATTAAAATTATCCCAAAAATATACTTCAATGTTTACTTAATTCATATGTTTAAGCTTAGAAAACATTAATTTAGAGACGTGTTAAATATTTCTATACCTCTCTTCAATATTAAAGTATGATTGAGATCGTAGCAAGTGCTCAGTAGAGTAAGAAATCCAATGAGAAAAAAAGCCACGCTAAAACAAAGTAAAATAAATTTTAACAAAAATAAGTTTTCTACTTTGATGGCGACATCATACACATATAATATGATTGTCTAATTAAGATTTACAAATCGTCATAGTCGTAGAACAAAGTCGGATTTAATAAATAATAAACTTTACAGACCAGCTATTTCAAGTTATACATAAACGTCATTTTACTATGAGCGCATTTCAAATCCGTCGTTATACCGTCTGATTAATTTGAAAACTAAAATATATAGATTTTTTTATGTAATGCAGTAATAATGTTTAGACAATATGTTATCCAAGTATGATAAAAGGTGAATTTCGCATTTTTGTCAAAGCCGTCTTTGTTCTACGACTATAACGAAATAGTATAACTCTTTATATTTAGGCTTCACCGAAGTGCACGTTAGTGTGTATAACATAAGTGTTAAGTACTATGTATTCTGATTCGCACATTCAAATCCGTGACTGACATCCGGTAAAACACCAAACATATTATAGATGTCGATGGCTAGTAATGATCGCTTGTATTTCCTTAGGTGGGGTAACTATAGGGCACCAATTACGGTACCCATTTTGCTTCTTCAATTAAATAATAATATTTTTAGCACACTCCTATTCTAAAGTGTTGATTAAAAAAAAACAACTTACGCAGCAACAGTATCTACTGCCACCCAAGGTTTGTCATTGGGCAGTCGGCAGAACTCCTCGTTGAATTTGAATCCCACCGCGCTCACATTGAACAGCAATGATGCTATCGCCTGCTCCGTCGTACAGGGTTTGGGTATACATATTGCTAGCCTGAATACCATCCCGGAAAAGGCATCAATGTCGCCAGATCTGCAAAGAATAAGTCCACCATTGAATAGCACATCAAATCATTCATTTGAAAAAATAACACTTAGAGTTGTGAACAAACACTGGGGCATCTTCATAAGAACAGTTCGTTACATTACAGAATCTATTTTGACTTTTTAACCTTTTTTGAATCTCCGACCAAACGATCGAGCCCAGCAATGAAACAACCAAGTTAGTATAGAAATAAAATATCACCTTTCATCCTGAAAACCTGCGCTCGTGCGTACGTTGGACATAATCGCATTATAATACTGAAACTTTTTCTGGGTTTCTTCATCCAGCTTCAACTCATTTGGGTCGAACCATCTGGACCGTTCTCGAAACTCTGGCCAATGTAGGTCTTGGTCCGCAGGTACTTGGATGAAGCAGTACTTCCCTTCGATCCTCATGTCCTCCACTTCTTCATCAATCCCGAGACATTGGTAATAGTTGCCCAAATCAACGAGATTGCCATTTAGAACACCACGTGGTATTCTTATGCCAGCGTCCAAAACTACACACATAGAGGAAATTTAGAGAAATGTTTACCACCACTGATCTACAAAATTATAAATGACTAATATATTAAGTTACTTACAGCGAAGGAATAACAACGTGTTGTTCCTCGATATATAATTAATTTGCTCTCGACACGATTCGGCGTCCAAAACTCTTTCATATAAATCTTGATCAAAAGGTCGTCTTACATCTTGAGGTCCTAATGCTAATCGACCGTGTACGACGTTAAAACAAAGAAAACATATTATTGCAATATTTATTAATACTCTAAACTCCATTTTATTTACTTGGAGTAGTTTTTCTTATTTTAATTAACAGGAATACTTAACACTTAACGAGCCCATGTGATATACCAAAATAAGGTTTTAATAATCGTTAACAATATTTATCGTTATCATTAATTTCAATGTTATCTCCAAATGGATTTTTCCGAACCTAAATTCAGTAAGCACATTTTTCTATCTCATTATAAAATCAATTCATTACATACATAAGATAAAATTATTATTATAATTAAAACTAGCAGAACCCGCGGCTTCGCTCGCGTAAGAAATATGATATGACATACAAATAACTGTAATTGTAAATACCTTTAACAATTTTAACGATAAAGTTACATTAATAAAAAGTTTTTTTATTAATTAAATATTAATACCTTTTTTTCGTCAATGTATACCTAAATTGGTCAAGCTTTCATCAGAAATATACACTAAAAGTCTAATAAGTGGACTGTAACGAAACTTCTTTAAAATATAATTTACATGTAAGATACAATAATAATTATTTACAATATTCCATAGGAACCGTCCATGTTATTCTCCGACCTATAAAGTACCTAACCACTATGCAAAAATCATAACGATCCATAACGTATACATGGGAACCGTATGATAACTGTTTGGTGCCAACCGTATGGCAAATTATTAACGCACTAAAACCCCCTCTCACAACTTTTGGAGTTCAGCTTAAGGTATGCAGCCTAACATACAAAGGTACTTTCTAGGGTCGCTGGCTGAGCGATTAGAGCTCCCATTCTTACCCCCAAAAGACCCCCTTTAGTCTCTTACGTCAGGCAAGGGATACTGTAGCCCTATTCTAGCCCAAAATTTTTATCCAAGGTCAATGTGTCTACCACATCACCATCACTAATCCACGTATAACCACAACCATACCCCACGGCAGGGACAAAATATCAGCAAGCAGTGTATCCAAAGTGATTGCGATGTAGTCAGGATACCAAAATGTACATGTGAATAAAAATACGCATGTTAAAATAATTGTGCTTACGTGTGAATAGGACGCTATTTGAAATTTCATGTTTCTAACTTTGAACCTAAAAGATTCCCGTATAAGGACATTAGCGAGTCTGATTTTGATTTAACTTATTTCTAATGTTGTGCAAACCTGTAATTTAAGTGCATAGTTTAAAACTTTTTCTAATCGTCATATTAATATAGGATTCATATTATGTACTTAGTTGGTATGCCTTATTACATAAATAAATAAATAAATAATACTTATAACACTTTTTTTACCTCCTTAGTGGAATTTCAAAAACATTCCTATGTACATATATAACAATAAATATTTCATCAGAAAAAATCTGAAAGCTAATGTTCAACAACACCAGCGATCACCCGTCATCCCGTCAACCCGTGATCCATGGGTGGCGTGTGGCCCGCGGGTCTGCGCGTTACTAAAAATCTGCTGTTCTGCACTTCAGCACGCGCATTACATGTTAAAAAATATGTTACGATTGTCCGTGGAATATCGCCCTACACGAATCCTTTCTACACTCATTCTGAAAAATGCTGAAACAGGTGTCTAAACAGAAAGGCATACTGCATACACCCTTTTATAGTCGTCTTAAGGGTTGATCTAAAAAAAATGACTCAGATACTACATTGTGTATAATGGTAATTTTCATAGTGCTTCCTTCCTAATTAACGGTTTTTTAAATAAAATTTTATCCCCTATTAAACGACCTTAAGGGTTGATTTTCCAAAAATTGTGAAATAGGTGTCCTATTATTATCAATCAGACAGCCGAATACCATATTACATAGACTTTGCTTCAAAATCTGCGAACTTGTAAGCGAAGTTTCTACCCCTATTTTACCCTCTTAAGGGTAGGTTTTCCATAAATGGTATTAAAAAAGTTCTATCATCCCCTACCAGAAAGCCAAATGCAATTTTTTACAGACCTTGCTCCCAAATGAACATATTTTAAAATAACATTCCATCCATCATTATACGACCTAGAGGGCTGATATTCCAAAAACGGTGAAATACGTGTCCTATTATTTTCAATCTGAAAGCGAAATACCAATTTTCATAGACTTTGCTTCAAAATCTGCGGACTTCTAAACGAAGTTTCTACCCCTATTTTACCTTCTTAAGAGTAGATTTTCCATAAATGCTATTTTTACAGTCATTGTTTCCAAATTAACGGATTTTAAAATAATGTTCCATCCCCAATTCAACGACCTGGAGGGTTGATTTTCAAAAAACGGTGAAATAGGTATCCTATTACTTTCAATCTGAAAGCCAAATACCAATTTTCAATTCTACGGACTTCCAAACGAAGTTTCTATCCCTATTTTACCCTCTTAAGGGTAGATTTTCTATAAATGGTGTTAAAAAAGTTCTATTATTTCCAACCATGCAAGTCTTTACTGTCCCTGCTTCCAAATTAACGGAGTTTGAAATAAAACTCCAACCCCCATTTAACAACCCTAAGGGATGATTTTCCAAAAACAATGAAATAGGTATTTAATTATTTTCTATCGAAAAGCCAAATACCGATTTTCATAGAGATTACATCAAAACTGGGGGACTTTCATACAAACTTACAACCCTTATTTAACCCACATAAGGGTTGATTTTCCATAAACGACAGAATTAAAGTTCTACTATATCTAACCAGTAAGGCAATGGCTAACTTTCATAGTGCTGGCTTTCAAATTGACAAATTTTATAAGAGGTCATCCCTAATTTACCAACTTAAGGGTTGATTTTCCAAAACTGGTGAAATAGGTATTTAATTATTTTCTATCGAAAAGCCAAATACCGATTTTCATAGAGTTTACATTAAAACTGGGGGACTTTCATACAAACTTACCACCCTTATTTAACCCACATAAGGGTTGATTTTCCATAAATGGTAGAATTAAAATACCACTATATCGAACCAGTAAGGCAATGGCTAACTTTTGTAGCGCTCGCTACCACATTGGCAAATTTTAAAATAAACTGTCAACCCTTATTTTACCAACTGAAGGGTTGATTTTCCAAAAAATGTGAAATAGGTATTTAATTATTTTGTATCGAAAACGCAAATACCGATTTTCATAGAGTTTACATCAAAACTGGGGGACTTTCATACAAACTATCAACCCTTATTTGACCCACATAGGGGTTGATTTTCCAAAAACGGTAGAACTAAAGTTCTTTCATATCTAACCAGTAAAGCAATGGCTAACTTTCATAGTGCTGGCTTTCAAAATGGCAAAATTGAAAATAAGCTGTCAACCCCTATTTAACCACCTTTAGGGATGATTTTGGAAAAACCCTTAGATTAGATTTTAATAACTTTAAATCAGAAAGCTAAATACCAATTTTCATCCAGTTTGCATTAAAACTGACGGACTTTCATATTAACTTTCAACCCCTATTTAACCCCCTTAACGGTGGAATATCTTAAAATCCGTTCTTAGTGCGCATCTACATTATAAAATGAAGCTATATTCCAAATTTCATGATTCGAGCTTCAGTAGTTTAGCCAAAACCTTGATTAATACGTTTTGAACGTGAGTATCTTTTCGCTTTTATATATATAGATTAAAAATCTTATATACTATGATTTCGCTTGCGTTTTTATTATCTTATATTCTTCATCAATAATTCTTCTTAAATTTACAAAAAATACGAAATAAAATTTACAAATACATGGTTCAGACCGCGACTCCCCCTGGCTGGATCCTAATATTTTTTGCGCCCCTCTCTCATTTATTCACGTTCGCACGTCGTGTCGACGTGTCGTGTCGCACACATGTCGTGATTTAACGTCAACTGCGTTTTAAAGACTATGCACATCGACATGAAGTGAGCAAAACGTTGAGATCCATAACCGTATATCCGTAACAACCTCAAATAGGATTCAAGTCTTAAGGTCGGCATCTAAATCTTATAATCTTATCAGGTTTTTTTTTGTTGTACTAATTAAAATAATCATTTAATACAACAACTTCAATATATTAATTCCTATATCTTGTGATAAGATGCAGATTCCGATACAAACTACTTCAATTTCCTTATACGTATTATATTTATATTAATCCTTTTTGGAGGTATTTTCGATGGTTTAAAATCGACACTGGTTGGTCATTAACATGTTTTTTTTTTCTACTTATCCATATTAAACCAGCCCAGTGTATCTCTTACTGTGAAGACCGACCCCTGCACAGCAGTGTAACATAAGATGTGTTACAGCCAGATCTTTGACCCAATCCAGCGAAATGTCTGACTTAACGTCAAGTGCCAAGGAACTCCTAATTTAAAAAATACGATTAGACATTCAGCGTCTATATTTGTTATTTTTTTTACTGGTACATACTGAAATTTTATTAATGGTATAATATCGAAAATAATACCAACAAAGACCACCAAAATTCTGTACTTATCTGAGGGTTAACTTTAGCCATTCCAATATATTTTGGTATAGAGCATTATAAACAAAAAAGATTTTATATCAATCATTTTATTTTAATACAATGACTTCGCACAAAAATATTTTGTCATACATTCATTTACATTTTGGTCCTACACTCTTTCGCATAAAATCTACTAATTAATTATTAAATATTAATTAACTATTGTTACATAATAACCTAAGCACATAAACATATCTTTGAAAGACAATGCGATATACAATGCGTTCACTAATCAGGTACAACTATTTGTTATCCTTTACACCCCTTCGACTTGAGTGTCAAAGAAAACTAACCTAATTCGCCCAGGTCTGCTTATGAGATGAGTCTTGGAAAAATTAGTCAGTTGTGGATGTTAGTTTCAGTTTATCTTCTGTTACCTGAAAAAAGTTTTTTTTTATAATAGGGTATTGTGAAACATCGTTACCTGACTTGATGGCCCTTTATGAAGAGTGCTTCAAATGATTATTTATTAACAAACTATATTTTTTATTTCTAACTTATAAAACGAACGCCTTAAAAACTGGTAATTTATAATTTTGGCTATCCGCGCATAAACGCTACCCGCCTTTTGTTTGGCTCGTGCTAGCAGCGTATAGCGGGTAGCGTATAGCGTAGTTTGGATATTTAAAGTATAAATAAAAAAAATTATCTTAATCCTTGGGACTGGAAGCGTCTGTGATCAGCTTCAGGAATAAATCCTGTTCTAAATTGAGTTGGTTACAGATATACACGGGTTGCAGCGACATCTTATCATGACTGCATGATCTTTTGCTTGATAGATCTTATATTACAAGAAACGCCAGACGTTTGTCTATTTATTAGTAAATTATCGATTACAACGACTTTCATATTATAATGTACCTTACATACCTTTTTCCATGGAACTTTTTATTAAAATCATCGCTGGCGAATCTATTAAAACTGTTGCAATGAAAGCTACTATAAACGTTATCGATACATAGGCGAAGAATAAAAATATCTGAAACCAAAAAAATACGAGTAAAAATTGTATGTTTAAGCATTATGGTGGTTTTAACCGACTGTAGAGAGAAATGTTTTTCGAGTAATGTAAGTATGAATGTCTCATTCTTTATCACGCCTTGCATCCGAAAGGACTTAACGGATTTCAACACGTCAGGTGTCGTTGGATTCGCCTAAATTGTAGGAGTGACATAAGCTATATTTTTAAGTGGACAAGTTTTTATTATAATATGTCATCATCATCATCAACCTATTACTGTCCCACTGCTGGGCACGGGTCTCCTCTCATAATGAGAAGGATTAGGCCATAGTCCACCGCGCTGGCCAAGTGCGTATTGGTAAACTTCACATACCTTTGAGATTTTTTTTTTATAAATCTCTCAGGTATGCAGGTTTCCTCACGATGTTTTCCTTCACCGTTTAGCAAGTGATAATTAATTTCTAATACGCACATAACTTTGAAAAAATCAGAGGTGCGTGCCTGGGATTTGATCCTCGGACCCCTCGATCGAGAGGCCGAGTTTCTTAACCACTAGGCTATCACTGCTATTAATATGTCATATACATCATCATATATTATTGCCAAACAGAATCAGAATCGTAGTTCTATACAACGTTTATAAACGCATTTATAGCTTGCGTAACGCGAATACGCGTAAAAATATGCTTTTCTCTAACACTGATATTATATCTTTTCATTTACGATGACTGTTTAATATGGCGTGAGTGTTTTATCAATAATGTTTTAAATATCTGTTTAACCATCCATTACATTTAATTAATTACATTCGATTAATCATAACAAAGTAAAATAAAATATATGAATGAAACAAACTATACTCACAATATTCAGGGGTGAGAACCAAATCGGTTCCGTGCGTGTACCGTTCATCGTTAAGATCAGCGAGAAATGGAACAGGTACATCGCGTATGATATCCGAGATGGCAGCTTCCACACTCGTAAAGATAAGAACCAGTTCACTGGACCTGAAAATTTGTGAACTATTAATATGTATAGTTCAGCGACAGAAATCACCTTGATAGATTGGTTGATTACAGTGTCTCTAAACAATACTTTTACAAAAACAACCACGTTTTTAATTTTATTTTTTTTAGACTGCGGAGGGTAATGTTTTCCGAGAGTAATATTATGTATATCTCATTCTTGAGCACGTCCTACAGTTCAAACGGCTGAACGGATTTAACATATGAGATGTCTTTGGATATTTGTAAATTACGGGTGTAACCATAGGCTACATTTTAAGATATCAATCATGCAATCTACCCGATGGTAAGTGATCACTGGCCGACATCTGTAACCAACTCCATCAACAACATTGATAATAATCAGCTGCCACGCACACGCTCCCACCGAAATACTAGAACTGTTTCACTTTAGAAACGTGTGTAGGGGTGGCACCCTCCTAGTCAAACTATAGTCCCTATCTGATTTCATTACAGATAGTATAGAAAAATATTCATAGTTAAATAATATCCTTACCCCCATAACCCTTTTCGCAAGCGAATATGATCCATCCCATCGCCGCAGCCCACATCGGTCTCAGTAAAGTGTTGTAGAGAATGTCGAGTACTCTGTTATTCCAGCTAGCTTGCAAGGTCGGTAGCACTGCGTACGCGACGAAACCGAGGATAGCCAGCGAAAACACCCATAGGAACGTGCTCAGCATCTGAATTTTATTGATGAGAGTAAGATAACAATTTAACATATAATCCACCTAGTAAGTGCCGCCTATGAACTGTACCGACGCTTTGCAATCTCTGAGAACTAAGTTGGAACTCCTTATGCAAGTATCTCTGTCATTCCATACATTTGAAAACTGAATACTTGATACGAGACAACTAACAGATATAAGAAATGGTCAAATTTCATTTTTTTTTTAGATATGTCTTTATCATAACTACAATATGACAGTAAACTAACTTTTTCGCGAACGCACTAAAATTTTATTTCCCATCAACACTTCGTATTACAATACATGACACACTGTATTATAAAAATACTTACATGTGAGATAAATAACCGTCGTCTCCTATACAAATGCAACAGGTAACCGTACATCATTCCGACTATAAACGGCGATGCGCGAGTCAGCGTATTTATGTAGTAATTCACAAAGTAGTAAATCCTTTCATCAATACTTGGGCTGGAAGAAAGAAAAACTATTATTAGAGTATAAGGTGGTAAAGACGTTCCAACTCGAACCTCGGAAGTAGCGATGCATCTGTGATTAACTTCAGGAAGAACATTTATTCCATACGGAGTTGGAGATCGGCTTTAGTTGTAACTTCTGTTCTACATGAGGTTTTGTACAGATACCCATGGGTGGCATTCGGACTGACCCTTCAAATGATATTCTTTTTGGTAACTTAAATCAAATAAAAATAAATAATAAATAATCCAACAGACTTATATATCACTAAGAGTAGAATAATTAAACTAAATTATATAAATTTCAGTTTAGTAGAGTATTATTAAGTGGAGCTCAATCTATTCCACTGGATCTTCAGAGTTATATGGTACACGGACATTTATTAAAATTATGTTGTACTTTGTAGTACAGTCACGTGCAATGAAATGTATACACGGGCAGATTTTCAAATAAATGTTCACTCTGAAAATTTAAAAACAAATAGCTACTTAGCAATTCATTCTATATAATCACCAGAGTTTCTCACAATAACGTATACATTTTTGTCAAAAATATGGACACAGATTGTTTTCAGATATTTGTATATACTATCACATGCAAAAATATGTATTCATCATAAATTATAATAATATGTAAACGATACTATGTCATTATAATGTATGCAATGATGCCTGTGTTTTTTTTCTTAAATGTGTATACACTTTAGAATTCCCTTTAATGTACACATATTTTTTTATCTTTTGAATATTGTTGCGGCGCGGCGATCCGTGGCGTGGACTGTTTTATTCGGTTATGCTTTTCCTATCTACCCTCAACTACGTGTTGCAGCGGAATTCAGATAAATCGTTACTTATATCATTATCATCCTCACTAATATCCTTACTAATCCTTACTAATTTTATAAATCCGAAAGTAACTCTGGTTGTCTCTTCTTCACGCCTAAACCACTGAACCGATTTTAATGAAATTTTGTAAAAAGATAGTCTGAGACCCGAGAAAGGACATAGGATTGTTTTTATCCCGGAAATCCCACGGGAAGTAGGGATGGGGATCTAAGATCGATTAATCGGAGAATCGATCTTTTGTACCAAAAAAATCGATTATTTTAATCGATATAAGTAAGAATTGAATTGTAAACTATGCTTTTGATCCAGTGATGATCTTTACCAAAATTGTTGTCCATGAGCCCACGAAGGTTTCAGAGTTGTTACGACCAATTTTCGCCAGATGGCGCCACTGCCATTCCAATGAAGGTACGAATTTTCAGTTTTATGTTTGTTAGTATGCCATATTAATTTCTTTTAAACGCGGGCAAAACCGCGGGGAAAAACTAGTAGTTTATAGTTTAGTATCATTATTGCGATTATTGTAGTGTTTGTTTTTATTGTGAAGGATAGAATGAGTAATAAGCGAGTAAGGCATTTGGAGCTTAAGAATATGTAATAAGGTCCTTGAGTAGATACATATGATGGATAAAAATTTACCTTCAATCTTCAACCCTAATGACGCAGAGGTGCCTGCCACCATAAGTAGAGAAGTTATACTTTTGTTGTAATAAAGTTGCTAGACAGAGCTATATGATGAAATATTTGACCTTCAACTCTCACTCTGATGATGCTGGAGTGCTTCCAACCCAATCTATAGGAGTTAGCCATTTTATGTTTTCATACATGTATTAACGTTACTGAGCATGGGTCTGCTTATGATGAAAATTTTACCTTCAAGGTCTTAACCCTGATAATGCAGGGTAGCTTCTCGCCTAAACCGTATGAGTTATACATTTGATGCTTTCGGAGATTTATAAACAGTATCAAAGCTAGACTTTGTAATGACATATTGATATAAAATTTGATCTTCAATTCTTCAATACTGATGACGCAGGGACACTGCTAGCCTACACCACAGTAATTTGACGGGTGGGCCAAATCAATGTAAATTCGGACCTCACCTTTATTCATGATCACGTTTATACAATTTTATATTGTACTAATATAAACGTTAGTATGTCATCATTAAAAAGGGTAAAAAAAATAACAAACAAATACCTGTGGCCGAAGGGAGTTGTGTTCCGGAAATACCGCGGAAGGAGAGCACCCCCGGAAGTCACCAGACCCGCGTCTCACGTCGCCGCAAATACGTGATTTAGTTATAAGTATATATTAGTATGTATGTTAGTCTGTTAGGTATATATGATATGGACCTTTGTATTCAATTATACTTTTGTATCTTTGTCTATATTGTCTGAAATAAATGTTTATTATTATTAAATACAACCGACTTCTATGTCACTACAAAGTAAAAAAAGTGTGTGTGTGTCAGCTACGACGCACGATTGGAGTTTACTCCTTACGAACGATAATTATGATATATATCGAATAGAAAAAAAGGGTAAATGAACGCATCGCTAAAATGATAAGAGAAACAAACATATATCTGTAAGTATTCGGATTATTTATATTACTTCAATAATGCGTATTACATAAAGTATGTTACAAAATAATATAAATAATAATAATAATTGTGTTCAATTTATACAAATCCAATTTTAGGATGATTGATTTCTTTCACTTTGAATTATAATATCATTCTTAAATACTGTAATTATAGGTTTGTGGTAACTGAAATACGATACGTGAACTTCGGAAGTTACATGAGTTATGAATCGTGAAAACACCGCATCAATAGTTGTACCATATCTAGCGCGCAACACACACGTACAAACATACGCACACATTCAACTCTCAGACTGGAGGTAGTGAACTATACAGTGAGACTACGAAGTATCGCGCAAAGAGGAGACCCCGAGAATGAGATACGCTGTGTAATGTATTCCATCTCATTCTTTTGCACGTTCAATCCTACAGATATATATGTTTGTCTCTTTCTACGTTACGCCTCAACTTTTCGTGTTACACTTGATTTTACTCCTCATAAAATTTCCGTACCGGGCCTTATAACTCAAATCGTTTCTTAAGGAGTAAACTCCAATAAACTCCAAAAATAATTGAAATAAATGTTGGTTTGGTACATATTTCTGAACTCGGCGCTCCTATTAGACACGTTGTTTACATCGTTATCCAACAAAATATATTGAGCGCCAACTTCAGAACTATGTACTAAACCAACATTTATTTCAATTATTTTTTACTTTCTCGTGACATAGAAGTCGGTTGTATCTTTTTGTTAAATATTTTATTTTCCTAATTCTGGACCTGTTCCTTTTGTGCAAGATAATTCCGCGGTTCACAATTTGCGTCAAAGCCGAGCCTGGTTTAATCGTCATCGAAGTGAACTTATTTCGTTGCCATGGCCGCCTAAAAGTCCAGACCTAAAGCCCATAGAGAATCTTTGGGGTTTAATGGTACAGCAGTCGGACAGTGACCGAGCTAGGACACGCATAGCCTTAATTAATCATGTCCATGAAATATGGGACAGTTTCAGAGGCAGCAATGTACGCATTAATATGATTGCATCAATGCAGCAGGCTGCAGGATGTTATTGATGCTCAGGGTGGTTACACAAGATTTTAATTTCTGAATTATTTATACTTATATTTTGTAGTTTGTATAAATAAAGTAAATTACACGTTTCGATTGTACAAAATCCTTTATTTCATTGCATCAATCAGTAACGGCGAGTATTATTTAATGAAAAGTATAATATAATTGTAACGTTCATTAATTAATAATGTAAAATAGCATGTATGCATTAGGTGGTCGTATAGTATGAATTGTTAAGTGGCCATTTGTTTTTGAAATTTTCAGTGGACATTTATTTGAAAATCTGCCCGTGTATACATTTCATTGCACGTGACGTCGTTTACATATTATTGTAATTCATAATGGATACATATTTTTGCATGTGATTCTGTATACAAATATCTGAAAACAATCTGTGTCCATATTTTTGACAAAAATGTATACATTATTGTGAGAAACTATTGAGGTTATATAGTATGAATTGTTAAGTGGCTATTTGTTTTTAAAATTTTCAGAGTGGACTTTTATTTGAAAATCTGCCCGTGTATACATTTCATTGCACGTGACTGTACATATAAGTCAGTTATATTTTCTTAGTTTTTTTTAGTAATGACCTATTAACCTTCTTTTAATAGCATATCAAGTTATATCAAAGTGATTGCACATCTAACCTAACCTTTTTTTTATACATGGGGAAACCCATCATGGGTTCCTCTCAGCCGCGGGGGCAGCGGAGAGGATATGCCGGACTCCTACCAGCTAAAACCCCATGGTGTTCCTCTGTCCGCCCATTGACGGGACTGCGGGTACGCTAAAAGCATTCGTCCGCGGTCCCGACGGCGCCCGCCCACAACCGGGCCCATCTTTGGGTGGGATGGAGCTGGAGCTACTCGATCCCGACATCTTTGAGGTACGCGCGGGAACACCGCGCACGGCACCTCGAGGCTTAATGTTATTTTGACGCAGGACGCCCCCGTGTCCTCCGCCAAAGCCTCCGTACACCTTCCCCGCCTGACGGAACCATTTTTAGTCCCGACAAGGGTGAGCCGCTCTTAATCTGGACCCTCCCCACCAAACCTATCCGGTATGGGTATTCCTACCGGCATAGCCTTGGGGATCGTAGCGCCACACGAGCCCCTCCACCACGACAAGGTGGCAGCTCCTCGGAGGGGACATCTAATCTAACCTAACCCAACCCAACCTTCGGGAAGACGGTGAAACACATACATGTCCACTCACCCCAACCCAGTGAAGCTGGCGGTGAATCCCATGTGGAAGCAGTAGAGCCCAGCGGCGGTGAGCACGCCCACCAGCGTGGTGGCCAGCGTGGCCCACGCCACCCGCCGGGCACCCGTCAACACACCCACTAGTGCCAGCGGCGACAGCATGTGGAGCTGCACGTCCACTGCCAGGTACCATGATGGACTTATACACTGGTGATAAAACAGTGAGTATAGCTAGTAGCTTAGTATACTAACATAGTAGTAGATAGCATGAAGGTGACTTCGATAAATTAAAAAAAAAAGAACATTTTTATAATAAAGGAGTCGTAGACGAGCATGTAGTGCATCTGTTGGTAGGTAAGTGACTACTACCGCCCATGGACATTTATAATCAACCCCAAATAGGATTAAATATTCCTACCTGAGGTCGGCCACATATGCGCCGTTACCCCTGAGGACTAAGGTGGAGCGCCTCGGAAAAGTATGTCTCCCTTACTACTCCCTTCAAACCAGAACACATCAGCGCTTAACACTGCTGTTATAAGGCAGAAATAGGTGTGGCAGTGGTGCCGCTGGAATCGAACTGCTAAGAGCTCTACCACCTTCTAACAATTATACATTCCCTTCATCTCAAAAATAAATGAGTTTTTTATTGAATTATTATTATGCAAATGAAATTCTTAACATCTTCGGCGTATGTTTTGATACTAAAATGTTCTTCTTAATTACTTATATAGATTACACTACTCCCTTATATAAGTAGTAATTATCATAGAAAAAAAAAAAACAAAAATCCAAAGGCTTAAAAATATAGCGTTTATCATTGTCACAAATTAAACGAACCCAATGACACCTCCTCATATGTTGAAATGTTTCGAACCATTTGGGTTTGGTAGTGTGTGCCAAAAATATTATGCATGACATACATATGTTAGAAAACAGTACATTCTACCAAGAAATGGTGAATTTAATTTCACAAATCCTTTCGAGCTAGCATTAAATACATTTCAAATTATAGTTCTTCGAATTTCATTCATTCATATGCCAGTATATTATTGAGGATAGGGATTGGATTTCACTCACAAAGTTTGGTGCGCTGATATAGTTCTGAATGTACAGGAGTGTAGTCCACCAGTAGGTCCGACAGTGTTCCGTGTTTAAGGCGACCATATTCCACATCGGGCCATCCAACCAGCGATGGAAAAACGAGGCCTCTAACAGCACCACCGTGGCCAGGATCGGGAACATTCGCAGCAGGCGGTTCAGGTAAAACAGGTGGAGGTTCTTCAGGAATGTAACTGGAACGACAGAATGTTGCTAATGTTAGATTCAGGCAATCTTTTCATTTTGAAGCATTCTTAATGACAACAAATTCTTAAAAAAATCAATTCTTTACAATTCCTTACTTTTACGGCAGCGAGAATAAGAGATAATATCTTTAAAATACTCAGAATTCAAAAATATAAATTTTCGATAAGGCAATCTTGTAAGACGGAAAATGATGGCTTATACAGGGATCCCGAATTTATTCCTTTTTTGCCTTAAAGCGCCGCAATAATATCATTGAATGAAATAAAATGCAATGAAATATTTGTTAGCAATCAGAAATTAGAAAACACAGGAAATAATCAAATAGTTCAATATTTTACTAGGAACCAAAATATAATTTCATATACACAGTAAAAACTTACCGGATGTAAATTTCTCTGCTGTTGTAAATACGATAAGCAATCCGCTTAACATGAAGAAAGTGTCTACAGTAATGGGCGCCGCTTGGATCCATAGTGCTTGCGGCGATGTTAACCACTGCAAAATTGAAGAATATCCATGTATGTTACCCAGACTTGCAGAGAAAATAATAAATTAAGATTTTTATTCCAAAATGGTCTCCGAAATTTGCCAGCAAAAAAGGTCCTAAGTATAGTATAGTCCTAAGTATAGTATAGTATAATTTTTTCTTGTTCATAAATTCGAAATTACATAATTAAATTGCCGCACAGGAAATCCCAGTTATTTTATATAAATTTAACCACAAACAATAAGCAGTTAAATATAAAATATGAAATAATAAGGTAGTATCTTATATATGGATAAGATACTCGTACATTACACTTTCTGATATTACATCTGTCACATTAACACCACGTCTACATATGTCCGGATTTCATTAAAAGTTGTAACAAATTCATAATTAACAAAGTGGATAATCCCTAAATACTAAAAATTAACTTTTCTTAACAACTAATTAATTTAATTTGAATGTAATTGCAATATTTTTTCAAATTCTGAGATTATTTTTGAGATGATAATTTATTCTTTAACTCTTCTTTCTTTAATTCTTTTTTCACGATATTATGTTTGTGATATAAATCAATAATATAGCGTTTATATAGATATTTGTTAATTTTCATGTTTATAATTGTCTTGGCACTTAGACCTATACCGACTTGAGTTTGTTTAATATCTAGCGCACTAGTGTACAGTATGTTGGCGATTCAATCTTATATATAAAATTCTCGTGTCACAAGATAGCTACCGTACTCTTCCGAAAAGGCTTTACCGAATTTCACCTAATTTTATATGCTTATTCAGTAGGTCCGAGAATCGGCTACTATCTATTTTTCATACATCTAAGTGATAAGGGTTGTTCACCCTTAACATTATTTTATTTATATGGCAATACAACGTTTGCCGAGTCAGATAGTAAATAAATAAATAACAGATGTTACATACATGGAGGAGATCAAGATTGTTGTAAAAATACGATTGCGTGATGAATGAGTGTCCGATGATGACCCACAGCATCGCCAGCACCCTCACGCCGTCCAAGCACTCTATCGCGTTAGGATTCGGTGTATACTTCACCAAACGACGTGTATTGTTGTAAACAGAGAACGACCGGTACACGATGTTCACGTTTTTTGGATCTGAAATATATAATGTAGTTATTATAAAAAAATGTCTTATTAACTATCAGTAGTATACAATCATTAGCAACCAAGTAAGAGAGAAAAAAACTTAAAGTGTATCATCAATCCATTTAACTACGCATCGAAATCAGTTGTTCCTTTTCGATCGCAAACGATTGGGAATTTAGAATTATTAGTTTTATTTTTTATTAATGTCTGTTTCAGATTTACGTCAGCAGGAATGAAAAATTCGACGTAGTAGCCAAACTTATCTACTCTGTTAAAACCTTAATGTAACATTTATTTAATGATAAAATTGTAAATTTTAAACACACTTTCGGACGGACCCCATAGACTTGTAGAAATGTTTGGAATATACATATAATACATAATAGATAGTAAAGTTCCAAGGCAACGTACCAAAGCCACACTTATTACTAACATGAGGCAGTTCAGTACGTTTCATTAGAAGGGAGTAATAACGCAGCGATGTCTGTGGGCGTGACCACCTAACATCAGATGGACTGCACGCTCATTTACTACTCCAATATTATAATAAATAATAGTTAAAACAAAACTATAAAAAACACGCTTCTATTGCTAACCGCTAACCGCTTGCTACTAAGAACTAGAAAATAATTTTTAATGACCAACAGTTTAAGAGTAAAGAGTTTCAATTTAGAGTAAAAAGCGTGGGGTGCTTGATATTTTAAATGTTATCAATCATTCTATTGGGAATCTATGAGAGAATAGTTATGAACCGCAGTAAAATCCACCCCACGCTTTTTACTCTGAATTGAACACAAACCCTAGTATACTCGTATTACGTATATCAAAAATACAAAAACCCTTCATGTTTTAATATATCACAGATTTTTAGAATAAAATTACCTCCTTTTAAAATAACTGTATACCATACATCCACGGAAGTACTCATTACCGTCAGCAAGCCTATTATAAGGAACACAACTCTGGAATCATGAAACAATAATTCCTATTAATATATTATTATAGTTACAATTATACGGTTAATTTTTACATGCTTGTTAGGAGTAAGTAATATTTACTAATCTATGGTCTATTGTTACTGATGTCATAAATCAAGTTCTTCTACAGACTTTTTTTATAAAATGGAAATAACGTGCGCCTGATTGGTGGTTATTGCAGCTCATAGAAATCTGTAACAGTTCAATATAGACCAGGGGTGCTATGTCTGCCGATCACAGTAACATTTATTTTCGAATACCAAAGGATCTTGATTTGGATTCATATGTGATATGATTAGCAATAGTTACTTATCAAAATTACGTTCAAGCCACTTGTCTCATAGGTATAATAAAATGAGTAAGGCAGTTACAATCTAGCTACACTTCAATATAAGTGGGATACTTATGTTTTTATAGTCAGACGTAACGTCACTGATATTACTTTCTGTAAAATCCGTTGGTATTTCAATGAAAAATAAATAATAGATACTCAAATAGCATTATAATCGAGTATTAATTGCATGTGCATAATATGTACTGGAATTTCGGAATTATAACAAAATGAAGGTACTTATAATATGTCTTATTTATACGTAAATAATGACTGCATTAAAAATGTAACATACTATTCTTAATCCAACTGATGCACAACCACACCTTTTTGGCTTTCAATTAGTGATATATATGACTGCTAAGTTGTTAATTCGAGGTATAGTAATACAGTAGGGAATGGAAGCATTAATCTTGTAATTAATTAAGTCTTGTCTTAGAGCTGGCAGAGAATGTGTAGATATCTACATCTAATAAGGATCATAGATGTTTATGGACAATATGATTCGTTATTAATAGGGTAATTACAATTTGATTGACAATGGTAGACATTGTTTACTTACATTTAACAATTAAAATAACATTCATAAAACACTTACACAGCAATCGTATCTGCCGTCGACCATGGTTTGTCATCTTTTAAGCGGCAGAACTGTTCCGTATATTTAAACTTGCGCACAATTGTCTGCAAAAACAGCTTAGTACTGCATGGCTTAGGTATACATACTGCTAATCTTATGCTCAATCGATCTAGGTAAGGAATGTGTGGTACTGTTCTGTTGAAAATAACAATAATTATTATTAAGCTATGTACACTCTGCACACAAATAAACTGCTTTCTTTGCACAAGCATGGTGTCCAGTCAGGATCCATTTTCGCCACTTATAGAAGTGCATACAAGTGGAAAGACACTTATTGCAATTTGATCCATTATCCTACAACAAAGTATGAAAAACGATCTCACCGTACATGATCTCCCAAATCACCTCCTAAAATATTTATGTATTGACTTTTTAAAGCATCCAATTCTTTCAAACGTTCTGCAACTTCTTCATACAAGTGCAAATTCTCTGCATCTAATGTGGAGAAGGCATCCAAATTTTTTAAATGTATCAGGCTAAAGTTCTGGTACAACGGAATCTTCAGCATACAATACTTTCCTTCAATCAATACTTTACGTACACTCTGATGTATGCCTAAACATTCATGGTAGCTGCCTAGGTCAATGTTATTGCCTAAAAGGATGTTTTTTGGTACCCTCATGCCAGCATCCAGAACTGTAAACAGATATATTCAATATTTTTTTAATATATAGATTACATAAAAAAAAATTTAATTCCAAATAACCAATTGTAGAATAATGAATATGAATATTTTTCATTATGTGTAAATATTAGTTATTTACTAAATAATCAATTATTATAATATAATAAGTAACAAAAACTGACTGCTTAAATATAATAAATAGAAAAAAATAAGCACTTCAATAATTGGTTATACTAAAATATTTAAAATAGGAATCTTGAAATATATTAGGATTTTGGTAGATTTAGTACTGGTGCAGTCAGGTAAAACCAAAATAAGATTAGCCACATATTAGGAAAAGCAGAAAAATTGAATAAAATAACTGACATATACTTACATCGTAACAACAATAAAATATTACTTGTTGTCAATAACAATAGTTGTGATAAGCATTTAGGGGTACTCAACACATCTTCATACAATTCCGTGTCAAATGCTCCATTATGTGGCTCCAGATCCAAGTCTTCATAACCTTGAACAATCAATGTAAATGTGGTTATTAGAAATATAGGTAAAAACTTTTCAGTCTTCATTTTGAAGGCAGTAAACTACAACTAATGTATATACGAATAAATTAACGATTAAAGGCTTCCCCACTCTATAGATTAGATACCTAAGTCAAGTATATAGGGAAATATGTGATTCATTTTTTATCTTATCACGTGCATCAGCTCCTGCAGTTATAATTTCCGGATAGCATAAAAGAGGAATTATTTACATTAAAATTCTGCATTACCTTCTGTATCTTGTACTTCAAACTGAAGTCCGCTTTGTCCGCTCTGAAGTTTTTGTGAGCAGATATAGTCATACAATTTGCTATGGCAATGTGATTTATCTCTACGGACTAGCACTTTTACGCGGACATCATCAAATATACGAACAAGAAATATTTTTTAATTTTTTTATACATAAAATTTACAAATTTATCTTACTTGTTAGATAATTTAAGACGGCCAGTGATTATTCTCCATCTCACCATATTCAATGTGCTTATTTGGTTCATATTCTTTCCTGAAAATTAAATTATTATTGTATTACAAAATGAAACATCATAAAGAACTCATATTTGTACATATCCTAAGAACTATATTAAATTATGTATTCTATTAGCTACAGAGAAGAAATTTTAAAAATAGATCAATATGGAATTTTCTATTATATTTGTTTATATATGGTGAACAAGCTTGCACTCCACTTGATTCACCCATGAAGCCACGAACATACAGATGTTCCGTACACAAACTTCATACAGAATGACAAAGAGAAGAGAGAAACGAATACAAACGAATGACACAAAGTTTTCCTTTTCTGAGGACTAACATGGTTGTGTCAGAATTATGATAATGAGCTACACAATAACTTATACATCTTATTGCTATTTTTTGAAAAATAAATCTGAACACTAAGTGAAAATAAAGAAAATTCAAAATACAACAATACAATGCCTACGCATCACATTATAGTCAAATGTATGTATGTATGAAGGGTAGCCCTTATAGCAAATACTGGAAAAAAAAACTTGAAAATAACTGGGGGTCGCTGATACAAGAAACTGCTATTTTTCGGCATTTTTCACTTTTCTTATTGAACCGTAATAGGTAGACAGTCCAAATTTATCAATGCATTTACTTACATAGCTACTATAGAAATTAATAATAAAAATAAGAAATAAATAGAAATTCGTTAGTACGGAAATCACCATGGTTTTTTTTTATAATATAATAGTAGCAGACGAGCATACAGTCCACCTGATGGTAAGTGGTTACTGCCGCCCATGGACATCTGTAATCAATCCCAGATAGGATTAGATATTCCTACCTGAGGTCGGCCACAGATGCGCCGTTACCCCTGAGGACTAAGCTGGAACGCCTCGGAAAAGTCTGTCTCCCTTACCACACCAATCAATCAATCATCAATGTGCGAGTTCATATCGCATTTGGCTAATTTTATTTTATTTTCAAGAATGCGGAAATAAGAGCAATAAAAAGCTTTAAGGATACATTTCACCTGCAATTGTAGGGTATCTCAGTAAGGTCCACAATCTCAGTACAGTGGCTTTAGTGTATAAAAAGCCGGTGACCTGTGCGTCTACATAAAATACATAAATTGTACAAGTAAAGATATGCCTCGGAGTTTAAAAAATTATAAGCCTATACTGTAAGGTACAGAGAAATTGCCATAAAACCTAAGTTATAAATAAGTATTAAAGGTTGAGTTTAATACATCGTTTTAACAGAAGTTTAGGAAATCTCGAACTGACATACAAATCAAAATATTCGCTAGTAATAAATTATTAAAAAAGAAATAGTGAACTTACCTTTTCATGCATGATATTTATTACAACATCCATTGCATATGACGAAAGTAACATTAATTGTTTTCATTATTTATTAAGTTTTAAAGTGGAGCAAAACAAAACAAAATAATGTCATTGACACTGTAGCTCATCTGTCAATCTGTCGCGCTTCAATATTATATTGGCAGTGACAGTTACGTTCAGAAATTAATACTAACTTTTCACCTGTTGCTATTTTAGTATTTAAATCATTTTATCATGTATAATTAAGAAATTACCTAAAAATAATAAAATTAAAAATTATATAACCTTACAAAAATTGTACCAATTTTTATTTACAAATTCGCTTGTATTTTTTCGTAAATAAGTATTAGCGCCATCTTGTGTTAAAAAATCCTAATAGATAATAGTGGGAAAAATAAAAATGATTTACACTGTAGCTTCTGGTAAAAATAATTTCTGCAAATCTTCCATTAGTAATCAACCAAAATTATATCTGTGTTAGTTAGTACTAGCATTAAAATACCTATACAATCATTTTTTTTACATAATCATGTAACATACCTATTATATATTAGTAACAATCAAAATTATTTACCCTTACCATTTGTTTTATATACCTACCTAAGTAGGTAATATAATTGTGATGAAAACGAAACTAAAGAATGAAAAGAAAATGGTTTTGGGAACCTATAAACAGGGGGAAAATGAATTTTGTTTGTAATTACTTTTATTATGTACGTCTCATTAATTCCAATCTGTGTTCTTTATCACGACCTTCTACCACTATCAGCAAGATCACGAAATAACCACGATTGACCGTCTATATTTAAAAAAGAACATTCCTTTACGATTATTCAAATACGCACTGAAAAATTGATCTAAGCCTATTTACTTGTAAATTAATAACGATTCAAACGAGAAATAACCAATGAGCTAATACATTTCCGAGCTTTGTCAATTGCATTCCATTGTGAGTCCCTCCCAGTCCAGCCACAAACGTTAAACGTAGTCAATTAAAACACTTGGGCGAACAAGACGCTATAATTCAAGTCTAAGCAAATCGGGAGTCCTCGTAATTATCGGCAGCGTAAGTATAATGTCTCATTGTTAATTGTTAGCGTATCGCGGCCGGATCTCTTTGCCGATGTCCGCCTTATCTCTGTGAGAGGCAGGACTCCGCTGAGGATAAGGCGGGCCGTGCCTGGGACAAAAACGCGATTTTTAGGCCCATGGATGAAATTAATAAATTTGAGATGTGTTGTGATACGTCATACATCTTATTAATAACATAAATTAATTGTGATATCACAATTATTGATATAATCGGTTGTCTAAATGGATATGAATATATATAACTGTTGCTGTGCTGAAAAGAAATAAATTCAGAGGTATTAAAAATTAAATACCTACATAGATATATTCCTTCTCAGTCAAATAATGTTTCAGACTTTTATCGACAGCCACTGCTAAGTGGTGATTCGTAAATGTAACGGAAGGCGATGCTTCTCGTGAAATCATGCGTCAGTAAGTATTTTTTTATACATTTCAAGTGTATTTAATAAAATTAATCCAGCTTTAAATTCGAAATACATGTCTATATAGGTACATAATCAGAACAAGATATCAATTTAAAATCAATGAAGAAGTAGAAATGTTTACCTAAAATTTAGGACTATTATGACGATATAATATGTAATGTTACCATAAATATTTTAAATCTAAGGAAATAAAGTTTTTACTTAAGTAAAAATCGTTCCTCGAATAGGCAGCTTTAGACGTTCATTCCGCTCGCAATTAGCACTCGATAATATAAGTTTGTACGGAAATTTTCTGAAGAATATCGCTGCTGTAATACTAAGATAAAAGATCCCCGAAGTATGCAGTATCGTATCGAACGTAAAGGTGTATCTACAGTACTATAGGTACTTGGATATTCATGCAGGGTTGTAGGTACTTACTTTTAGTTATTATTTCAACTGTATTTACCTAATTTAAAATTTTTCTTTTCTATTTTATCCGACTGCGTAAACATAGGTCTGTACCAATGTATATTTACATTTAATTATGTTCCTACTTGTCTTGTATAGCCGTCGATAGTACCTATAGGTATTGACTGTTGCATACGATAGGTACTAAACTACTCTAATTAAATTCGCCGTAATCGGACGAACTTCAGAGATACAACTGATAGGTAGGTACTAATATGGCATAGGAAATTCTTGCTTCCTATAACTAATCTTAAGAATTGATTTCATTATAGTTCTGAGGCTTCCCCTAAAAAGTGATGTATTCATCAATCCACTTCTAAAATCAGGTAGCATTATTATCAACTAAATAGGTAGGTACCTAACATAACTACCTTTTATTTTGTTTACGAGGGGGAAACCTTCAAAAGGTACCCGACGACGTGGGAGCGACGCTGGGTTATGTGGGATTTTACCGCACTAAAACCCCCCCGGTGGCCGTCCTCAACGCTTGGTGGAGAACTCCGGGATCTCCGACGGAACACAACCGGAGTCCTCCGAGCGCGATGCCCCGATCGGGCTCTGCCCTTGGGGAGCAGTTTTCGTTCCTCCCACATCATATAGTGTTGACGACGGTATGCGACCACACATACCGCCGTCCTTCCCGGGATCGCTTGCTGGACTGTTCGAGCTCCCACTCTTAACGCCCGCAACCCCGGAAGCCCCGTTTTAGACGCCTCTTACAACAGGCAGGGGATACCGTAGCCCCGGGACTACAGGGACAAGGTACCTAACTTACCTATCTACACATACGTATGTACAGTGTCTTTGCTTTTTCCCCTCTGGAAAAAAGTCAAGATAGGTAGGTACTTGTTTGTCGGTATGTACCTTTCAACTGTTTGTTATAATGCTATGTAGGTATTTGGTACTTTGCAAGGTACTGTACGTCTTGCAATGCAAGGTATATGCAAGGTATTGTACCTAAGTTACGAAACCACCGTAAAATTTTCCATTTTGTTACGGTTTTTCGATCCGATAAAATATTGAATCGTAAAACGGTAAATAACGGTCTTGGGCAACATTAGAGCTATTTAACTGATAACTCGTTTAAACTTCCATTCATACATCCGTAACTGCAATTCAGTACGTACCTATTATCTAAATAGCCTATAACTTCCGACGAAAATATGCAGACTAGCGCGTCTAGTGCAGAGTAGGTACACCTTATGTTTTGGCGGGATATCATTATGTAATAAAGGCTAACCTCCTACCTATTTATTCATAGCAAAATAACCGTTAGATGTATGAAAAGTAAATAGCATATGTATATTCATAAGTAGGTACCTATAATTATGTTTCAGATTCTTAAGCGTCGATTATACTAACAGGAGATAATACCATAATTGTATTGAACCATAATTGTATTGAATCCAAAATAAAACGTTATTAATAACTCTCTTCTGTAGATACTTATCGAATCGGACGATTACGAAGAATTCGCAACCGTCCATTTTAGTAAGTTCGACGTTCGTATCAATTTAGAACACCTAATTCGAAATGGAAAGATAAACGTTTTAAACTTTGCATACGAGATTCCAGATTCGTTTCGATGTCTGATTGAACATTCGGTTTTACCGTAGACTACGAATAAGAATAGAGTAGCTACTAACGCATTTTTAAAATTATGCGTTTAAAAAACCTAATAGGTTAACCTAGTTTAACGTTTTTTAGTTGGGTCATTACTGTGCTCCCAGGCAGGTAGGTATAAAGAAAATCATCATCATCATCATCATCAACCCATTACTGTCCCACTGCTGGGCACGGGTCTCCTCTCAGAATGAGAAGGATCAGGCCATAGTCCACCGCGCTGGCCAAGTGCGTATTGGTAGACTTCACATACCTTTAAGTTTTTTTTTAATTATAAATCTCTCAGGTAGGCAGGTTTGCTCACGATGTTTTCCTTCACCGTTTAAGCAAGTGATAATTAATTCCTAATACGCACATAAATTTGAAAATCAGAGGTGCGTGCCTGGGATTTGAACCTCGGACCCCTCGATCGAGAGGCCGTGTTCCTTAACCACTAGGCTATCACTGCAATTAATAACTGCAATAATTAATAAAGAAAATGTCCATACTTAATTGTAAAATTATTATTGACTATTTAATATTCGTGGATAGAAAACATAAAAGTTAAGTATGTACAAGATAGGTACAAGCCATGTTTGAAAGGTTTGATCTTTTCTTTTTTTAATAAACTTCTCGTTAATAATGCTTACGATACATGAAATATAGAATCGAATTTGATATCTTATAGGTAAAAAGTTTTAGACCATTAAATTTGTTGATGTGTCGGAGGGTATTAAATAGAGGAGGTCTATATTTATTTCTTTCATTGCAGGTACCTAATTTCTATGAGATCATGATGTCAAGTGGTTCGGCACTGTTGCTACTTGATTTTATTACTTAAAAACTATTTCTAAATGCCTACCTATCTGTACACTACAATAATTCACGAATGTAGAGAGATGAGCACTCTAGAGTTTATTACCACTCTAAGATCTCTACGAACAGTAGTCATCAAGCTATTAGTGAACCCCGGTTGCCATTTTGTTTCCGTGGGCGATTTCATTAATTCTTCGCGTTTGAAACACGCGAGCACCGTAAATTCGCTACGGGGCATATTATTATGTAGAAACGTGAAAGGATGTTTGACCTAATTTCATGTGTTCTTACATAAAAACGTTCTCTATATCTATTTATATGAAAGATCGCTGGAAAAAGTGTTGTTTTTAATATTGGTTGAAAAATCCAGGATAACGTAGCACTAACAGACATTTCATAGCAACAGCTTTAAAAATAAGGGTTGCACCAATGTTATCCAACCTCCAATAGGAGAAGTATAAGAAAGAATTTTTAAAGGTGGTAGAACCCTTTGTGGTTCGACTCCGGCGGCACCACCGCCACACCTATTTCTGCCTAATAACATCAGTGTTAAGCGCTGCTGTGTTCTGTTTTGAAGGGTGTGGTAAAGGAGACATACTTTTCCGAGGCATTCCAGCTTAGTCCTCAGGGGTAGCAGCGCATCTGTGGCCGACCTCAGGTAGGTATCCTATCTGGGGTTGATTACAGATGTCCATGGGCGGCAGTAGCCACTTACCATCAGGTGGACTGCATGCTCGTCTGCTACTCCTATATTATAAAAAAAAGAAGCCTCATGATACCTTGTTTTCCACAGGATGCCTAGACATTTCTTTTGGAGTAAAGTACCCTTTGTTAATATGATATTGTCCGATAAATTTGCTTGAAAACAATCGAAATAGCCAACAACATTCAAGATTAGCCAGTAGTTACTTAAGTACAGTTCAGGTAACAGAAATATTTGCTTTCTGTCTGAAATCTTATACAAAAAAAAAAAACTACATACAAAACCAAAACTCGTGCGGTTTCCAAGAGCTTTTTGTTTTATTTAAATTCAATCCCCAGGCTATCCCGATCTCTAATTGTTCTTCGACGCCTCAAATTATAAATTCATTAAATAACACTCGGTTTTAAAACAAAATTGTTCTGAATTCTCGCATCTTGATTTTTAACTTACATCGAAATTTTTGCATAGGTATTGTATGTATTCAGTACCCTTACTAGGAGTTTTTACGTTTCGACAAATATGACTGTTTTGGTATTTGTTTACGTATTCGCCCATACAAATTCCAATCAGCGCCCCTAGCGGATTATGTCCGAACTAGAAAATCCTATGGGCCAATACGTAAACAAATACCAAAACAGTCATATTTGTCGAAACGTAAAAACTCATGGTAAGGGTACAGACGACAAAGGCCAAAGATGTAGAGTAAGTAGGTACCTAGATATTTATTATCCTACATTTTATGGAACAAACAAGGAACAAAAGTAAATAGAGCGATGAGTAATAATAAGATGGAATTATCGTAAAGAATTACTTTCTTAAATGACTACTCGTATTACCACGATTTTTTACTAAAATTTATACAATTTTTGTTTGACCTGCGCTGGCCTCATCTGTCTCCATATACCTAATGCCCGTACATAGGTAATTTGTAGAGTTAGAAGTCAGTCTGCTTTGTGTAGGAGCACCTATGTGTACGTATTCTTTTTATGTGGCGTACAACTTAGTTTTCACACAAAAATATGGCATATTTTATTTAATTTTCCATAAAGCTTTTTCTATAATCGAACGGATATATTATAGGTGCAGTGTGGTATTAATTCCTATAATATCTATACCTACATAAAACCTACTCTTAATATGGCAGTGACATTATTGTCTATTTATTTTAATATTCGTTGAAGTCTATTTAACTGGTAAAAAACCATCGATGCATATGCAGCGAACAACATAAGCATCTTGCCATTTATATCCAGTATGGCGTGTAAGAATGCGCCTGCGACGCCTCGGGGCCGGAACACAACCGAATAAATACGGCCCTCAATAATTGCGTAATCGCAGAAGCTTGAGTCACGTATCCCTTATGATAAACTATCACTTCCTATGGTGTCTTCCATGTCTACTTATAAGTTAAAAATAAGGTTCATTATAGCTACTCATTTTTCAAGTGGGCCTTCATGGTCAATTATGAAACAATAATGATTAGCAAAAAATATTGAAAAGAGTTACGAGATCAATTTGATAAAAACTAAAACTGCATCATTCGTTTAAAAACACCTCCTTTTCCTAGTCGGGAATCGAACGAGTTCATTTTGTAAAAAATAAAAACCTTTATAATTCCATCGTGGAATATTATGTATCTCTTATAGGGGTCAAATTCTAGGAAGTAATGATAAGTGACAAAGTATACCTATATCCTAGTTAGGATTGGAACCCTACCTGAGGTCAGACTTAGATACGTCGCTACCCCTGCTGACTAAGTTGGAACACCTCGTAGGGAAATACCTATAGTGCGACCTATAGTCCCTAATTCCCGATCAATTTTTCAAATAAAGCTACAATTACAATCAAAACAAACTTTGGTTAGGTGCTTCATCGATATGTAGGTAAATAAAACAAAAAATCATACTGTCCGTCCGTGTCCTTTAAGATTAGAGACGATCCGATCGTGACATCGGCTTCGTTAAAGGTTTAGCCGAGATGTGTTTATGATCCGGGTTATTTTGTTTTTATTTTCGTCCATATTGTTTTTAGTTTTATGTATAAGAATATGTACCTTCACTACGTCTAAACGTACTTAAAGAGGTGGGTAGATAATATAAATCTAATCTTAGCTCATCTTGATTGTGTCTGAGCGATTTGATGAGAGTATCAAGATTTATAGTTTCAATGCTGAGATCGAGCAGGGTTTGTATTTTGGAACATATTATCCATCCAATTAGGTATTGTCTGCATTGATATCTTTGGGCAAGGTGCCCAAGATGCTGGCAGAATTTCCTCTTTGAATGATAAATATACCTAATTCGTTGAACGAAATGTATACCAGCTCTCAGGTCATATAGGCGTCGACTAATCGAGGCAACAGTGTAGGTGGTTACCTATTCTTGTCGACACGAAACCTATATGTAATTACCTAATTACCTTTGCCTATTTGCTAAACATTTGAAGGTGGCAGAACCCTTCGACTCTGGCGGGACCACAGCCACACTTAAGCGTTACTGTGTTCTGGTTTGAAGGGTGCGGTAAGGGAGACATACTTTTCCGAGGCGCTCCAGCTTAGTCCTCAGGGGAGCGGCGCTACTGTAACCGACCTCAGGTAGGAAAATCTTATCCTATCTGAGGTTGATTATGGATGTCCATGGGCGGCAGTAGCCACTTACCATCAGGTGGACTGCATGCTCGAATACTGCTCCTATATTATAAAAAAAAATAAAAACGTAGGTTATGATATTAAGCTCACTCCATTTTGGTCCAACGCCATTCTATAATGTTAGTTATCAACAAAACAAACAAACATTTTAACAAGAAGTTTCAATAAAATATTCGACAGCACCGAACAATACTGACAAGCGGACACGGCTTAGTTCCCGCTCAAATTGAGTTGAAATTAATGACGATTAAGCCGAGGGATGGAATCCGCTTAGCGTCTGTTCCTTGTGGGATCATTGGAAACATACGGGCTAATAGTTTCACGGATACACACAAATGTTTATTTTTTTGCTTGTAAACAAACAAACCTACTATCATTTTTTATTTCTATATATTTATTGGCGAGCAATAATAACAATCTTTCTAATATTTTGGCAAGTTTTGAAGGTGGAGCAGATTTATTTTTGGTCAGATTTCCTATGGACAATCTCAAATCCACGGCTACCTACCTAGCCGTAAATCCTTTAGATGTACCGTTCTGTGTAAAGTTCCTCGTAAATCCTTTAGATGTACCGTTCTGTGTAAAGTTCCTCGTAAATCCTTTAGATGTACCGTTCTGTGTAAAGTTCCTCGTAAATCCTTTAGATGTACCGTTCTGTGTAAAGTTCTCTTTTCTGACATCTACTTTTAGTCTCATGTTCTAATTCTATGGCACTATCAAGAAACATCAAACAAAATAATAAAAAGAGTTCTTTATAATTATGATATTGAGCAACCATGCTGGTCAAAGCTAATTAAAAAGCCCTAAGAAATATTAAGCAACGTTGTGCAGGGCGGGCGTACCGTACCTAAACGTCTGCTAGTAAACCTTAACATGCCTGCTGTGCTACGTAGGGCACGTCAAGCACGTCAAGCACGTCATGCCTCGTGTGAAACTTCATAGTTGATTTAAAAACAACAGCTATGTATGTCTTCTTTGTCTTTTCTCTACCAATTTGCATTTGAGTAACGTGATCAAGTTAGTAACCTACTTACCTATGTTTTGAGTGTCTTCCAGTTGTGAGTGGTTTCTACATAAAATGCCCAGGTGAGCATGACGCTCGCCACTCCGTCTGGTGTGCACGACAGTATGCAACACATACTACCATCCTTCCCAGGGCCGCTGTCCGGGCGGTTCGAGCTCCCACTCTTGCTACCCGCAACCCCGGAAGCCCCTTTTAGTCGCCTCTTACGACAGGCAGGGGATACCGTAGCCCTATTCTGGTTCCGGAACTACAGGGACAACCATCTTCCGGCCTAAGAGAATAATATAAGTAAAGCGCGAAGTTTGCTAACCAAATATATGCCCGAGTGTTTATAAGCCTTGTCAGGACGACGAATTATTTAAAACCGGTATGAAGACGTTTAGTATGAATGGTTATAATAAGTTACGTTCCAATAACGTAAGGGCGTCATGTGTCTTCTTAAGTTTTTTTCACACATAGGTAATACCTATACCTACCTATAGTCCGATTAATAATTAGGTGTCCAAAATGTAAACAAAGGTGTTGACCTATCAAGAAAATATGTGTCAAATGGCAGTTTCTTATTTTTGACAATATTAAATTAATACATCGATAATAAAATAATAATCTAAATAAATTAAAATCAATTCACATTTTCCAATATTTACATTAACTCAATTTCATTTCATACAGTAATAATAATAAAAAAGCAAGATTTATGAGAGAAAATTAAATTGTGATAATGGTCACACAATCGGCATCCAACACATTTTTTGTGCCGCCATTTTTAAGTTTCGTAGTTGATATTATTCATTTTTGTGATCGTGATCGAACTCGAATTTTTTCTGGTTTTCTTAGCGCGTTTTTTTTAATTGTGTGCAGTTATTAAGTTTTTGTTTTATGTTGAATTTTGTGAAATTTTTCGTTTCTTGTTAATTTGTTAAGGTTTACAATACCGGTAATCGAATTTTGACAATGACATTTCTTTGTTTACATTTTGGACACCTAATTATGAATCAGACTATAGTTAAAAAGTTACAATGTAGGTGGGTATATAAGTAAACGAGATCATAGGTAGTTTTAGTAAGGTATTGTGTACCATTAGGTAGGTAATTCACCAAGTCCACAGCCACGTAAAATACCTATCCACGTAAGAAGCATCACTATTTTCAGTTATTCATTCCAAAAGTAGGTCGGTTAGCATTCGGTTAGTTATAAAGCTATACCATACGTACTTATCTACCAATAATGTTTTCTACCTAAAGATAGTAAATTTTTAATACGCATAAAATTGTCTCTACCTTCTTCTATAGGTAGGTACGTAACTAAGTAAATTTCCTTTAAATTAAAATGTTCTTTTGTAAAATTCACACACAAAATATTAAAATCACTAATAAAGATATGAAAACAAAAGGGTATTTCCGTATAAAAAATCAAAACCTTTGTAGAATTTAATAATTCAATTAAATGAAAAACCTAAGTGAAAACAAAAATGTTTTTTGCAAAAAGAATATCATTAATTCATTATGAACACAATAATGCATTTTCGTGTCAAAAAATCGTAGCTCCTGTAAACTGACCAAATAAATGAAAAACAAAAGCTTGTAAAATCGGTCAAAAGTTTAAAAAGTGACCAATAGCGGTACGAAAACAATAGCGCGTTTCGGTATAGCACGCGCAGGCGCAGGGGCGGGGCCAGCCAGGCCACGCCCCGCCCCGCCCATAAGCTCTGTTCCGCAGTGATTTATGGAGACTTTTTTGAACAATACGCAATATAATACGAATGTGGTCACTTCATTTTGGTACGTAGGTAGATATCTATGAGGTACCTACTTTCGTATAGATTTTTGTTTTAGTTTACTTTACTTAAACTACTTTACTTAAATATCTACTTATCCATTTGCAGAATGGATTGGTTGGATTAATTTCCTTGGATGAATTCTTATGATGTTATACCTAATACAAATGATTTGACAAAAGTTTTACTAAAATCGGTTCAACTACACGCAACATGCGCGAGAACAGAGACATAGACACGACCCCTTGTTGAGCAGAAGACTATCTAAGATTAAGGTATGTGATTACACATAGCTATAGGTACGTAACTATCTTTAAATTTAAAACGATGTTTTTTTATTAAACAGTAGGAAATTACGAAGCCTTGACATTTAATGGTTACTACCTATGGATAATTTATTATATGTAGGTACGAACTTCAGAGCCTCTATCACATATAGGTACCTTACTCCTCTTAAGAGCTTCGTCAGTTTATCTACTTACTTTGAGCAACTCGTTCAAACCAGTAGGGCTTGTAGAGTAGGTAATATCTAATAGGTGTGTCTGTTACACCTACCTCCACAGTTGAATATCAAATAGCTCTATCACTTTTATTTAATTGAATGTGTCATGTTATTCCATTTCCATACTCTACCCTAGAGATATCGTGTGTTCCTTTAATAGGAAATGAATCGAATGGAAATTGTAATGTAGAAACCTACCTAGTGGTAGATAATTGTAAAGGTGGTAAAATTATTTAAAGAGGCATTTGTATCGACCTAATTTTGTCTTAAATTACGTGTCAAGCTGTTTTTGTCTAAAGGGTTTTTGAAAGGAAATCTACTAAACTTTTTTAAGTTAGTTCAAAATTATTATAGTAAAGCTCCCATCTTATAGTATGTCAATCCATCTATTTATTTGACAATATCAGTTATTTGTAATTGATCATTAATTGAGATAAATCTTCTCTTAGGCTGACCCTAGACCTACAATAACATTGTACAATAGTTTTTAGATTGAAAGGATCAATAAGATTGAAAGGAGCTCAGACTACAAACGATTGTGCAATATAATTGACCGTTTAGGCAGCCTCTTAAGTTTATAATAAATTCATTGTTGTCTGTTGTTATTTAAAAAAATAAGTTAAAACGGAATACATGTAGCGCTACCTTGCTGTTATATCAACTTAGGTATAAAACAGAAAGCCGACGTCAGTGATGCTGTTACAGATGGACTACAACGCTTTAATAATATCTAATAATAATATTCTTTATTGTACCCAAAAACAATAGAATATAAGAATAAAAACATATTGAACGATACAAAAGGCGGCCTTATCGCTAAGACAGCGATTTCTTCCAGGCAACCTTAGGGTGAGGAGTTAAAGAGTGCTTTACTATATTTTAATTATTTAACAAATAAACAAACGCCACGCTAACGATTTAAAGATGTTTTTTTATAATATAGGAGTAGCAGACGAGCATTCAGTCCACCTGATGGTAAGTGGATATTTCGCCCATGTACATCTGTAATCAACCTCAGACAGGATTAGTTATTCCTACCTGTGGTCGGCCACAGATCCTCCGCCACCCCTGAGGACTAAGTTGGAACGCCTCGGAAAACTATGTCTCCCTTACCACACCCTCCAAACCAGAACAAAGCAGCATTTAACACTGCTGTTATGAGGCACAAATAGGTGTGGCGGTGGTGCCGCCGGAGTCGAACCACAAAGGTTTTACCACCTTCAAAGTAGAGGTAAGGTAAGAATAGGTAGCGACCATCAGGTGGACTGCTTGGTCGATCTCTACTTCAATATCATAAAAGAATATATGTGTCTACCTAAACATAAAAAAAATGCACATTGAACAAAGAATGAGTAAGCTCTTATTAATTTTATTAATAAAGAAAATCATTACAGCGATTCCTTGTCCAAACAGTGCGAAGACAGATCGAAGGTTCGATGACGACCTCGATAGTCTAAACTAAAGCTTACGAACTAAAGCAAACAGTTCAAACTCCGTTGCAACACAAGAACCTTAAACCTAAGTTATTTGCGAGGGAAACTAAACTTAGTTGGGACTAAATAAGGTTTGTTATCCCGCAGGAGAGCGGGTTACGTCAAGTCGATGACCTATACACACCTGGCGCAAACCGCAATCCACAGGCATGTGTTTAGGTATTATGTTTGTATGGTACTGTGTGATGCCAATAAATGTTACGCAAAAGTTGTGAACTGTGCGATTTATGTAAGTAATTAATAAGTATAGTTGCCTTAATAGTATGTTTTTATAATAGGTACTAGCTGACCCGGCAAACGTTGTGTTGCCATATAAATAAAAAAAATGTTAAGGGTGAACAACCCTTATCACTTACGATACGAAACATAGATAGAATATTTGAAATTGCGATGGTAGCGAAGTCGGTCGAATCCAATGTGAAACATTCCAAAATCAAAAACTACTTACGAAAAAAAATAATAATTAAAAAAACCTTTTCCCACGGACTAAATTGTGAATCTAAACCATTCTCAAGTCTCCTTGAACACACACAACAAATTTCATCAAAATCAGTCCAGTCGTTTAGGAGGAGTTCAGTGACATACACACGGACATAAGAAATATATACATAAAGATATGAGTAGCAGACGAGCATGCAGTTGACTTGATGGTAAGTGGCTACTGCCGTCGATGGATGTAATCAAACCCAGATAAGATCTACCTGATATTCCTCCTGATCTAATTTCTACCTGAGGTCGTCCTGGAACTTGCTACCGCTGAGATCTAGACCTCGGAAAAGTATGTCCCCCTTACCACGCGGAGTGAACAGTGCATTTTTATAGTTATTAGTTCTTTCATAATTGATGGGAGGTTTCACTTCTTTAAAGGAATTATTTTGTACGTAGGTACCTAAATTTTACACAAAAATTGTTATCATTATTTTTTTTATATAAGTTGGCACCTACCTATAGATACCAATACCTACGTGTAGGTACCTATTTAGCGATGCCTGGATTACTTACAAATACACGTTAATTACTCTACACTCTTAACACAAACTAGGATTCGCTCTGTCGTTCATGCCATTCACCGTCAGCATCATCACTCATTACTGTCCCACTGCTGGGCACGGGTTTCCTCTCATAATGAGAAAAATTAGGCCATAGTCATAGGATTAGGCCGTAGGTATCATTGACGTACCTACACAAAGTCAAAAACATAAGTGCCTACCTAAACCGAGAACTTAAATCTAGATACACTACAGACCTGTATTTGTATTGTACCCAATACACTATTCAGATGTGTGACTAGCGGGGGCTCGAACCCGGTACACGCGTTTCATTCCATTATAACAGTGGCTCTACCACGCGAGTCGTCAGTGGTCGAAAGTGACAATTTGATATGCGTATACACTGTAACATAAAAACGACGATATAGAAACGAATGTAAAATGTAATTAGGTACATTTTCATATAACCCAATATATACAATACAAACATAACTAATTTATAACTTATATGAACCTACTTATTAGAATATGAAATATAGAAAGAATAAACCATTTAGGTACATTAATTAACATTTCGTTATATCTTATTATCAAGTAAATATGATAAAAATAAGAAACTAAAATAAAATGAAATCAGAATACAAAAGATTCTTTTGCAACGGGTGCCTAAATGCGAATCGTATCATACGATATGCACGTCAATAGCATCAATATCTTAGTCCTTGGGAGCTACTCACTCTACCATCGGCTTCAGGTAGAACCTTAGTTCTACATGGTCATATATTTATGTCCAACAATGTAGTACCTAATATAGCATTACTGTGTTGTAATTTAAAATGTTTGATAAAGCCGATTATCTTTGATGCACACAACTTGGCCTTAAGGGGTAGCATTTAAAGTCAGGTAAGAATTAACCTCATATTTGGGGTTGATTACAAATGTCCAAAAGCGACAGCGACCACCTACCGCCAGGTGGAGAGCAACCTTGTTTCCTACTTGAATTTTAAAAAAATATTTTCTGATTATAGCAGCTTATTGCTATGAAAAATAAACACCTAAAATCAATATCCAAGTTTTGTCATACACATTATTAAAACTAGTCGTTCACAATGTAATATTTATTCTTAGGTTCAATAAATGTACTATATAGTTTTCTTGTAACCTATTATAAAGTTTAATTATCATAAAAAATAGTTCCAAATATTTACTAAACAATTTACTAATGATTTAATTATGCACCTACCTAAAAAACGTAACAGTATTTTAAAATCAAATAATTATATTATGACCTCCACTATTAAATTAAGCTTCATATTAAATCCAATAAATCAATTTCAATATTTTTAAATATCAAAATCAAACCCAAAATAATTATCAAAAGCCGCTATAACTTCTAAAAAACTAATTCGAAAGCTGTGACCACTACGCTACGACTTTCGTAGAAGCGCAGATGTCGTGAATAAAACTATAAAAACCATAAAAAGTAGCAGGTATCATAAACAATTGCGTGCGGCGTATGGAATCAGGTGTTTGCACCACGCGGCGCAGCGGCGATCTGAGGCGGCGCACGCGCAGGCAGGTGCCGCCTTTGGAGGGGAGCACCTTACTCCACGTCTTACAAACTTAACTCACTGCCCACCTCGCTTTATTATCGTCCCAATAAGACTCAGTTTTCTCTGCCCAGAAGTCGATACGGCTTGTAGGGCTTTACTCCTCTCCTTTTTATCGAACAAAAAATGAACTGTAAACGCGATCACGGCCGTGGCTAAGGTCAATGTTAGCGCTTCCTTCAGTGCACGTTCAGAGAAGAGCGCGCGCGCATCCTGCGCTCCCGTATATCACCCGCCCCAAGTATTGTGCTTAATCGAACAATATTGGAGGGTTGAACGAACTTGCATTTTTATCCCGGATTTTTTTAACGGGCGCTTAACCTGTGACAGTTCATAGACGTTATCTGAAAACAAACGAGTGAACAATCCGATGTTATTACAAAAGACAGCGCGCGCGCAGTGATTAATACGGCCAGACGTTTCACCGGGCGATCGATCACACGACTGATATTTTGTTGGCGACATCGTCGGCCGATAATCGGAAAGACCGAACATTTTCTTTTTATTTCCAATCATTTATTTGTCCTCATTAACAGTGATGGACGAGACCGGTCGCATTCCCGGAGATTACTCATTTATGACACGTTGATTTAGATTTAGGACTTACGAATACGAACCTATAGTTTATTAGTAACGGAACGTTATGTGCCAGTGAATTGACAATGGAGACACTAGTTTTAATCCCTCAAGAGTTGAGCTTAGCTTTAAGACCAGGGGGAGCGAGGGGGCGTGAAGCATCCGTCAGCGTTTGGACCTCAACGGAGCTGCAGAGAGGTGCGCTGCTCTACCCTTTCCAGGGTACCATCAGAATCGACAAGCTACACGTTTACTCCTACGTGCCTGATCATGATGTAAGTAGCTTATTTATTTCCTTATGTACCTAGTCTCTAAGGCGGTAGATATCTTCGTGATTCTACATTATTGCGGAGGCACTAGTCTCTATTTTTACCTTATACCTATTATTAATATAGCTGCTGTCAAAGACATAGGGTAGGTGTTTACTCTTCATATGAGTTGTTCTCCTGATTCCTTAGTTTTCTGAACCATGTTAAATAGATATGGTACGTATTCTAAGTAATCAATAATCTAGATCATGTAAAATAATGTAACTTTGTTATTGCAAAGTAACTTAAGTATTATATGAAATACCATTTTTCAGGCGTAATTTATCTACAGAAATATTAAAAAAATATATTCGTTGTAATAAATAATCCATCTAGTTCAGTGTTCACCTTTTCATAATAAACGAATTCTACCTCATAATGTAATGAATTATGATATTTTGACTAAATAAATTTTGCAAACATGTTATTTTATGTGTCAATAAAATTTTATTGTGTTTGTTTATATGATGATACAACTGTATCTTAAGTATCAATAAAAATCTATATGTTCAAACATTGTGCAAAATTAGTGCTCTGTAGCGCATTTTATCATTTTGTTGCATTTACGTCAGTTACTTTTATCGTAATTTGATTTATTACTCATAATTAAAATTTTAAAAGGGACTTGCGACAACTTAAAAATTGAATGATGTGATTTCGTCACATTTCACGCCGAATGTTACAATAAATACAAATAAAACTTTTATTGCATTACAAAATGTCGAAAAATGAAGTATACAATCTTGATTGATTACCTACGTCATTTTATGATTATTATCTTATCGATTTCAAACGAGGCTACCTAATCTCATTATAAAATATATTATGTCAAAACGGCTTCGGTTTTTTAGTATTTTTCGGACCAATTTAATTAAACTAGCATTTATGCGTGGTTTCTTTACGCCATTAATTTAAGTGTCAATTTTCACATGTTGAGAAAACTTTAAGATTAGAAAACTGCGTCATAAGTGCGTTTTTTGTAATGTTTTAAAAAATATATATATTTTAGGGTAAAAGCTAGTATAGACTAAGTAGCAAAAACAATATTGAATTAAATGTCGCATAACGAATATTGTATGATCTCATAGATCTATGACGTTATTTATCCTAACTATAAGGGTCTCTGGGCGCCATTAGTAAATTTTCATGAGCTTTTATCGCCATGGACTCATTTTTGTCCGACTGCCAGCTCGACAACGAAGAAGTCGAGCTCAGCTCAGAGCTCCTTGCCAAGTGTGCATTGGTCGTCCCATTTTATTAAATAATCGCAGACGTGTAGGCTTACACACGTTATATTCTACATGGCTAACTTTATCATGCGAAAATGTAAAAGTATCTCGGATTTGAACCTCCAAAGTCAGAGTATGAAGTCCTTACTACTATTACTCACACTTGCGAATAATTATGTAAATTTATGAAATAATAATTCTTTTAAATAAAATCGCTTTTAAATTTTATAGAAATGATAAAATGGAGTGCGATTACACTGATAAATGCCTTATCATGTGATCTATTTATCCTTACTGCAAATACCTACGTGAGTTATTATTTTAATACGCGATAAAATACTTTATGAGATACCTAATTAACTATCTGTTTTTGACATTGATACCGATACGAGCGATATAGATTATTATTGCAAAGTTAGGTGTTTATGACAACGATTATACTATTATCATATCTAGAAATATTATCATACTTATATTTTACAGTGGAATATACCATTGTAATTTTGAAAATAGTGGATATAATTATGATTGATTGATGAAATATTTGTGTATGCTTCTTACCTAAGGATTGAGATAAAAAATATAGATGTAGTTAATTGATTTGAAAGTAAACGATAAAGGGGTACTTAAGCATAGTCGAAATCTGTTAGGACTGAAATCCTATATTCCAGATTCAATACATAATTAATATACAATAAAAAGCCATGTTGCAGTCCTTATTGTAACTGTTTCTGTTCCATGATATATTTAGATATCCACACAACGCTACATACCTCATATTCATGGTCCGCATTTTGGTTGTGTTTCTTTATACGATTAAAGTAATAAACACGTGTGTAACCAACCTCATATCGAACAGGGTTCTATCTAAAGTCGATCTCAGGTGCGTTGTCGCCGCAAAAGACTAAGGTGTTTGTCTCATATGTACCTAAGTAAGCAATTATCCATACTCTTCCACCAAAACGTAAGGATTTCTTAAGGCTAGAAATAATCATATATCTGCTTTACTTACTCTCGCTTTATCTCCACTAACGTCCATTCAGTCAGTTCTGTCCCACAATTTCAAGGGTTTCCACTCAAAGCCTAGTGCCAATTGATAGACTTTGAAATCATTTTTTGAAATAATTGTCTGCAGTGTAGACTTCCTCACAAGGTTTCCTTAGACGTAAACATATTAATTTCTAACAAACATAATATTTGAACATTAATAAAATAGTTATCTACATGTATAATTTTAAGATCGCGAATACTCATTAAAACTGTAATTCAATTAGTACGCGATCAGAGTTACTTCCCGTTACCCTTTAATCCGGTTCTGTTCTTGGTCACATTACAATTTTGCATACAAATTAACTAATAGTAAAGCACGATACCTAATCTGTCGTAAATGTAGTCGACATTTGATTTGTAATACCATAGTAGTAGTTTTTAAGTATGTAATGTAATTAGTAGAATAATAATATTAAAATAATAATTTTTGAAGGTGGTAACACCCTGTGTGGTTCGACTCCAGCGGCACCACCGCTACACCTATTTCTACCTAATAACAGCAGTGTTAGGCGCTGCTGTGTTCCGGTTTGAAGGGTGTGGTAAGGGAGACAGACTTTTCCGAATCGTTCCAGCTTAGTCATCAGGGGTAGCGGCGTATCTGTGGCCGACCTCAGGTAGGAATATCTAATCCTATCTGGGGTTGATTACAGATGTCCAAGGGCGGCAGTAGCCACTTATCATCAGGTGGACTGTATGCTCATCTGCTACTCCTATTTTATAAAAATACCTTACGATAAGGCAGACGGGCTACCTGATGGAAAGCAGTCCCTGTCGCCTATGGCCATTTGCAACAGTGGAATCGCTAATACATCGCCCGTTTTGCTCTTTTTGCACCCTTCTTGAAGAGCCATGTCATAATGTTAACCAACCAGTAATCTAATCTAAATTGAATCGGATTCCTACAGAAATTCGGTAAGAGGTACGATGAGGAGTAAGTTAAAACGCTTCCTGCATGTAATGTGCTTTACCACACAATATTTAGACAAACGACACTGCTGCGTACCTACGCCAAACCAATTGCTGCCAAACCTATATTTTCTGACCATACCCTTCATCCCCATATTACAGTATATAGTTGAAATTTATTTTGACTCACGTAACTTTTGAATTGAATTTTATTTATGTTTTATAACTGGCGCTTTTGTTGGAATCTATACAACAAAATAATGTAATCATCATAAAAAAAAATTCATTCAGTTATGTTACCTATGCTTGTTAAGCAGATTTTCTAGGGGTTTCTTTAAATAAAATGCCCCGTTTTTCCAAATCCCCATAACAACGAATTAAAACATTTCAAGAGACACGAATGGTTGCTAATTTGACCGCTAGCCTCACATTATAATCGTACTGAGGTTGAACTGTGCCCTTGGTATGAGTTTAAATGTTTTTTTGGTAATTGCTTACGTATATGCCCATACATTTCCAATCAGCGCCCCAAGCAGATTGTATCAGAACTGATTGGAATAATATGGGAAATATGTAAACAAAAACAAAAACAGACATTTTTGAAACACATAAAAGCTCATACTTAGAGCGTTTTCAGATTATCCGATCCGATATCGGTGTCGGACGACGATAGCCGACATCCGATAGCCGACACCATGTGCTATTTTCACATATTTCCGACAAAATCGTTCCGATACGGCCATTTGCTCGATAGCTTAGTGCGGACAGGTCATCATGGCAGTGTCCCTGTAGTACCGGGACCAGAATAGGGCTACGGTAACCCTTGCCTGTCGTAAGAGGCGACTAAAAGGGGCTTCCGGGGTTGCGGGCGGCAAGAGTGGGAGCTCAAACCGTCCAGCAAGCGACCCCGGGAAGGACAGCGGTTTGTGTGGTCGCATATCGCTGTAATCACCAGGGGATGTGAGAGGAGCGTAAATTGCTCCCCCCAGGGCAGAGCCCGATAAAAGGGCATCGCGTTAGGAGGACTCCGGTTGTGTTCCGTTGGAGATCCCGGAGTTCCCACATAACCCGGCGTCACTCCCATGGCGTCGGGTACCTTTTGAAGGTTTCCCCCTCGTCAACAAAAAAAAAAAAAAAAAAAAAAGGTGATCATGGCAGACTATAATAGAAAACTTTATTTGCTGTATTGGATACATCCTATTGTGGAAGCTAGATATTCAGAGGGAGCATTTTACACTCTTTTTAGCAAGCTACAACACGCACCTAGAAAGTTTTTTAATTACTTTCGTATGAGTGAATCCACATTCAATTATTTGCTAATTCATCTCACAAACAGTATCAAGAAACTTCTCGCCAATTATTGTCTCGGAGTATTTTATTTTTATATTCCTCGTGAGTTTTATCCCACAAGCATGGTTTAGATTCTACCAGTTCAATTAATGTAATTATATCGTATTTAAATGATGACGACGCCATGATGACAACCAAACTAGTGTTTACTAGCTCAAAATGGCCGCCGCGCATCGGGCTCTACGCACACAGAGACAATTTAGATACACGTAGAGCACACATACAAACATTATCGCCCGACGGCTCACGGGCGTCCGATGGTGTCGCCAGCATATCGCTGTCGGCTCCGATATCCGATATCGGAACGGACAATGTGAAAGGCAGGTACATGTTTCATACATTTTACTTACCCCGATATCGTATCGGCGTCCGATACCGATATCGGATCGGATAATGTGAAAACGCTCTAAGGGTGCTGATGTCGTACCGCTGTCGCCCCGATGCCGTGTCGAAGTGACGGCAAACCCATTGCTCATCGTTCATCTACAAGTTACAAAACCCACCTTTCTCTAGAAACGCTAATATTTTGTATCGATTTAGTATTTCCGCGCTTGTTTATTACGGTACGCCGTTTTGATTTAGTATAGCATGCTTTGTTGCGACTAAGTTATGTCCTTGCGAAGTTATTGATTAGCTTTCAGAAGCAGGCTGGAGGCAATAATGTTGAATAGAAATGAGATCGGATTAGTGTACGTCAATATTTATTGCGATTTGATGCTCTAGGTATAAAACCTCAGGAATCTACCCGCAGCATTAGTTATAATGTTATATACTATACTCCTTCGATATTTTATATTTGACAGGTTGAGTGATCAAATTGTAACAGCCATTTAATCGATTATCGGTATAATTTTAGTGTCATTTGCATTCATTATCCTAGAATCAGAATTTTAATAAGATTGATCTAGGTGTATAAATTCATGTTAATTGTAACAATCCAAAAAAAATAACTGTAAAATTTTTAGACACCTGTTATTTATAGAAAAAAATATAATTTGACTAAGGGGTTTTTAGACTTTTTGCGGGTATGTAAACCATTCTCATTCTTAAAGGAGACTTGTGCTCAGTAATGAATTAGGATTACCATTTTCCTGTTTTGATAAAAAATATATACTTAAAAAACAATATCCAGAAAATGGTATGATCCGCTATGCACCATTCGTTACGCCCTCGAATAAAGCGATACAAACAATAATAATAACTAATCTCTGCCCAACCGCAAGTGAGTCCAGTTAGAATCAATACTCGCTCCCTCACGTACGCCTTCGGTTGCCAACTAGATGAGGGTTTTTACAAATAATCATACAAAAACTGTATCGGCCACAACCGCATGATTGTTCAATAAGATTGCAGTTTCTAAGGACTTTGATCTGTTTTGTGAAGTCTATGTTGAAGTGAATTGATTTTCTCTATTTGTCTTGTACAATAAAGATTCTTGATTGAGTCACGAGTAATGATTTTGACTAAAAAATCTTAGATCTATAAGGAAAATGTATGTTAAGTAGGTATTCATTTACAAAAAAATGGCTTTTGATCCTGAAGATGGAGAAATATTATTAAACATTTGATATAAAGAACAAGCTTAAAAAAACAAATAGACATATCAAGATAATAATAACAATTCTTACGAAATAATGTTATGAAGAATCAATTAAATTAGACAGTATTGTATTTTCATATGCCAAAATATGAAAATAGGTACACAATATTAAAATTTCGTTTTAATTAACATCTTGAGATTAGGCGTACAAGCCATAAACTGAATCCGAACCGCATTTCAAAATGTCTGCGTGGATGCCGTGGATAATAATTTATAAAAATAACACCTCAGGCGTTACTTAACCGGAAGTTAACCAGCGTTAGTTCAGGTGTTATCGTATGCACAAATGCGGACTTTCACCGGTTTGAACTGGTTCGGCGTAAGCAAAGCAAAGTGCTGGGAGTTGTATAAAAGGGAGATCGCAATGCGCGTACGCATATCTTGACTACTCAGTGAATGAAATTTTTCATCAATGGGTATAATGTTAATGTTAAAACGGTTATATTATTAAATTATTTGTATGTCGAGTTAATTCATATAATTATCTGGCGTTTACATATATGACGTCTTTATATGCGCATATCTTTTAATTATCTATTTCACTTATACAGATTATAAAGTTACATAAACCGATTATAAAATTTCAAAAAACGAAACTACTTAATTGATTGATTTGTTATTATTCTACACCATAATTTACTGATGTTTTTGCCAAATGCTTGTATTTCATATACATAGGTACAATGAATTTCAATAACTAAGTAATTGAGTATTACTTAAATGAATAATTATAAAAGTGTTCATCTTTTTCTAGACAAATCGTCGGTATGCTTACACTAGCATATTGTTATGATAATGTCCAGCTGTAAAATTAGGTTACGCACCATTTTACTTTGAAGGTAATATAAAGTGATAAATTTACACTTAGGGGAAAAAATCCAAATGGTTGTAGGCTGTATACATCATAATTATACGGATTGTAAGCAAACGACTTGGCCAAAATCACAAGTGGAACGCACCTTTCACGAAGGGCTCATGTATTCACGTAACTAGAAAAAGCGATCACGCTCTAAGTTTTTATAACCACCTTTCATTGAAAATAGTTCCGATAAATTACCATACCATGATAACATGATACCACCATAATACCATGAAATACCACTAATAATATGCTACTAAGTTTATTTAAGGAGCTTATTGATTTGTACCTACTGTGTTTCCTGCTAAAAATCACTCGGGCTAATAGCTACCCACTAATTATTAACTACCATATCTCTGTCATATATAAGAAAAAATACCTGTAAATATAAAGTGATCACCAACCTTATTAGAGGCGTTCCAGTCTTAAGGGGTAGCGGCGCATCTGAGGTCGATCTCATGTAAGAATATTCAATCCTGTCTTGAATTTATCACTGATGTCTATGGACGGCAGTAGCTACTTACCATCAGATGGACTGCAAGTTCGTCTGCTACTCCTACAGTATAAAAACATACTTGGAGCTAACCTTCTAAGATCGATTATCCTCCTAAGGGCTTAATTGAGACGACTCTACCTCGTGACGTCTTCAAAGCAGAGAGTAGTGCTTGACACTGCAGATGCCTACTGATGTTAAGTGATCATTGCCATTCTTTGGCGTCTATAACTTATTACAAAATAAAAGTAGTCTAATATGAGGCCTATCATACATAGGTACAACCTTAAGCAATAAGTTGGGGTGTTTTTACCTTCTTCAAACGAGAAATGGAATAAAATAGTAGACGAATTTAGAGACTTACTGTTTAGTGATATTAACTCATAATAAATGGTAATCTACAATTGTATAACATAGTGTAATTAAAATGTATACCACATTATACTTTATGAGTACAAGAGAAACTCCACAATGATACAACTCGTGAGAGTTCGCGGATCATCAAATTGTAAATTTCATTAGACAAGTGCACCTTACAACTGGTATTTGTGTTCATAATATTGTATTCGTAATTAATTTCACTTCGTTAACCGTTCATTGAGCCCGCCACTGTGCAGCGCTAAGTGATAGGCGGTGGAGGAATTAATTGTTAGATTTAAGACACAATGTTATGCAGTGGTCACATGCTTGGTTTTTGTCGTAAAATCTAAAATATTTTTCTTCATTTGAGCAATCAAAAGCCACAAGCGTTTTAAACACAAATCATGTCAAACTCCTTACTTACTACTTACTTTATTATAATAAAAATAAACATATTCTACTTTCGACTATGATGGTCCGACTACGGTCTGACTACGGTCGACTATAATAAATACATTCTACTTTCGACTATGAGATATGTACAATTGTACACCCAGAATAGGACTCTAAATGGAGAGAAAAGTTAAACTCTTTATATTATATGTGATAGTAATCGCTATTTTATTGCCTAACTTACTATACGTACGAAATAAGGCTATTTCCTTGAATATTACAAAAATAATGGCAATAAGTTAAATTATTTCATATTATTGGAATTCAGAATTTAAAAAATATAACATTGAATCCTCAGACATTTATTGTGAGGTACGTGTCATTTCATCAAAATATTAGAGATTGTTAATGTTTTATACTCCTCACTTAGAATTCAGCGGAGATATTCCTATAACTTACACCACACTAACTAGTAGCTTTTTGTGGGTTTCAACGCACGCGCCGTTCATTACGACCGCCGCTTTGTTCCGTACAAGAGCCTAATTACGATTGTTCGGGATATTTTGACAACACCCATTTATAATACAACACTCTCTATCGATTTCAAAGCCTCAGATTGAGTTCTAAGCCGAGAGCACGTTATGAGTCACTAAGAATAAAATTATTGTATTGCATTTGGTGTGTGTCGTTTTATTGGGTTCAACATAACTACATTGACGCGCTGTCTGGAATAAATAGCTTAATTTAAAGGTAAATGTAATTTTAGGAGCATGAAAATAGGCCCGTTGTATTACCTGCGATATTTAAGGATATAATAGTTCACGTAACATTTCCGATGTTTAAAGTTGGTACACATCCAATGGTACTAACCATGGACGGTAGATATGACTAATTACTTGTACACTCATCATAAAAACATAAGTAATGTCTCAGTCAAAAATGTACAGTAAGTAGCTTTTCGTAAGCAAAAACTTCATCAAATTACTAAAATTAAACGTAATTCACACCAAAGAAAGTCTAGAAAGCACGACAATTTCGTCATAACCGCGACTCAAAATGGCGCACACTACGCGAATTAAATAATCAAAATGTTTTAGGAAATTACGGTGTTCATGGCTTCTTTGTTTGGTCGAGACAAAGCAAGAAAACGTGTGAACGACGGAGCAGTGCGTGGAGCGTGCTGAGACAAAAATGAAGTAATTATGGTGCGATGACACTGGCCGCTTGTGATGGGTGACTCAATCCATACGAGTATGAATTGAAGTGAAGATTTTGAAGATACGAATATTTCAATGTTTTAAAGGGTATCTTAGAGATGGTAGCGCCACTATGGTCAATCCGACGACGAACCACAGCCATAGCCATCTCTAGCTTGAAACTGTCCTTCATTTTAGTGGAAGAGTGTGGATGCCGCCTAATTTACATTTTATAAAATAAAGTTAAATTGAAAATCGTTTGATGATACAAAACTAAAAAAAAGGATATTTCGTGTTTTTCGTGTTTCGACTCAAGACACACTATCGCTACTTCTATTTTAGATTTATAACCCAGCGGTGTACACTACACTGCTGTGTTCTAGTTTGTAGAATGTAGTAAGGGACACACGTACATGAGGTATTCTACCTTAGTCAATAGCTGTAGCGTTTGTGGCCAACCTCAGGAAGAATGAAAGATTAGAATATAAAAACCTTTGGTAAAATATCATCTACGTATATGACCTGAAAATCATTTTCATAATAATAGTTTAATTGTTTATTTTAAGTAACAATGACTTATTTTTTTTAATTACAATTATTTTTTTTTAGTTACATTACAATTTTATATGTAGAAAACTGCAATGCGAAATAAATCTACAGTCTACTCTATTGCTTATCATCTTCAGGATGCTGTTGGTGCTATCCCGGACACGATACATCAGGGAGCTTCATCTTTTTCTTATTATGGTGTAAAACAGTTTACATTAGCTTTTGCAAACATTCCTGATGCACTACAGTACCTTGGTAGTCCCATCAGCATCCTGAAACCATTATTATATTGAACTCTAAGAGCATTGTAAGTTTTTTTGGTGTAATTGGTCCAAAGGCTGCTAGTATAAAAAGACGTGGAATAAGCGTTAAATAATGTAATTTTAACTTTAGGCGTGCAGCGAGCAAACCTTCGAACCAACATGTTGACCCTCTAACTCTATAACCAAACTTAACATTACCTTAAGAAATATCAAGGAAATGAGAAATATATATAGATAGGTTTTCAATTATTATTAATAATTGACCATTAGGTTTTCTTTTGGTCGTACGAGTATATGGACGATGTTATAAAATAAATGAATTTCTATAGAAATTTTACTGAGTATTATTTGATCCCCTTGTAATCAACCGCTAAATTTTATGGCGTATAAAGACATGGTTAAGTCTTAGCTGCGATTTGATTAGTATGAAAGGAGCCTTAAACAATTATAGCTAACCATGCTTTATTATTATTTAGATTAAAACTTCAATGGGTACTTAATTTTATGCTATCCATTTACGGAGTCACATCATTGGTTTACATATATCTGCACTTATATAAGGGCTGTTAGGTACGAAAAAGTCAGTATTAAAAGACATACATAGTTAAATAATAAAATTATTAATAGTTTTCACTGAGATTATATTTAGGGCAATAAAATTTTATTTAATTTCCTTATTGATTGATCTTCCATATATTTTACTAATTGTTTCTACTTTCCATGCTTAATTTCTCGAGATTTAACGCTTCTTTATAAATAACACGAGATTTACAATGATCGTATATCGTTATCAGCTGCATTTCCTATTATTTAAGGGTCGAATTTCCATGCATAATTCAAACAGATAATAAATAAACTATTGGCATGTATGCGACTTGTTTCATTGCTAGCGAGTAACGATTACGTTTCTTAAACGTAGTTAGTAGCAGTTTAACTTTCAATTTATTAAGGAAGCACCAAGTGAGTTTGCAGTCTATATGACGATATATCGCGGTGTAAGAGTCAGATGAACGAATGTTAAAAAATCTAAAATTGGTTTCTTTTTCACAAAACGGTCCACAATGTAGTCTTTTATGAAACGGCAAAACAACGTAACGCTATATAAAATATTTTTATTTCAACTACTGTATATTATCTCTATTAATGATCTGGTAAAGTTTGAAGTGGCGAATTTTCACACTATTTTTGCTCTCCTGTAAAATTGACAAAACGTAGAAAACGTATCTACATTCTGTCAATTTTACAGACTCTGATCTGATCTGACTCTTACACCGCGATATGCCTCTGCCACGAATGGACTGTATCTGTATGTGTAATCAACCCTAGGATCATTCAATGGACTCCTACATAACGTCGGTCACAGTGGCCTTGTTACCTTTGAGGACCATGTTATAACGTCTTGATTAAGTGTCTCTCCCTCACCACACCTTATAAAATAAAACACAGCAGTGTTTAACAATACTGTGGAATTAATAAGTGTAGATCAAAGCAGATTATTCAAATGGCATTTTATCCTTTTATAGCTAAAAAAATAATAAATCAACGATTATAATAGGTGTCGTTTGTTATTTACATACATGAGGAACGTAATCAATAAAACTGATAAGTGTATGATTTTTATATAATACTTGCAATAAATTTTGATAAACACTCAGCTTTATCGCTTATAAATTGTCTATTCGCGATGCAACAATTACATATTTGGAATTATTCATAATCAAAGAGTAGGTACGGTTCAAACAAATCATTTTTGAACGTTCGTGATTCATCAATTAACTGTATGGCAGTAATTACTAGAGGAGGTATATGAACGCCTTTAATTATAATATGAATATGAATTTCTAATGAGATTCTGTGGACGATGTTTATATTAGTAAACTGTAGCTATCAGTTTGAACCCATCATTTTGGTTACGGTCATTTGCATATTTGTAGCGGTGACTTATGATTTTAAGCTCTGTGATTTATTAACTAAAGTAATTATTCAACCTTTTTCAATTAAGTACTGTAAAAAAGAAATGATGTTATTGACTAGCATTAAGGCATGAGAAACATATAATGGTAGTGCGATGGCTATGGTTAGGTATGTTTTGAAATGTTTCAAGGGTTCAGTGATAGTGTGAAAATAATTGGAATATTATATTATAGAATACGTAAATGGAAAGCCACCAAAGAAGCTAAATTATTTTTGAGTCAAATAAATATCGGTGCTGAAAATGATTCAGTTTTATTAGTGTAGTGAATATTCATAAAGGGGAAAAACAATGCAATAGTAGAAATAAAAGGTATAAATTAAAATAGACCATAAGGTTCCATATACGATATACATGTAATATCTATTAATTAGTTTTGGACATATGATAATGAATATATTTTGGATAATACAGTATATTTGCATACGTCGTTAATTCCAATTTAAACCCCGTAGCAGATACAAGTAAACTGACACAAAGCATAAACCTAACACACAATACCGTGTAAAAACTGAATATATTACCGCACTAGAAGAGAGTTTAGTTCATTGTTCAAACACAAAAGCGAAAGTCCATTCATTCGTTATGAGATAATTAGGTGTTTCACCTGATATTGCGTCACAGTTTTTCCACAGTGGCCGCTGAACTTGAGTCAGAAAGTTTTTACAGGAGCATATTGTTTTGTGATTTGTAGGAAGCGTTGTACCTCATTGTCGATGTTTTTAGTTGTTGATCTACGAGCTCATTGTTGTTTTGACTTTGCTTTATGAATCTGTGAAGCGGTTTTTGTGTGATTAGAAATGATTTTACTGCATACGGAATCATTCCTGTGTACACTAGCTGAGTAGTAGAGGAGTGAAGTAAAGGGAACTCTTCAAGCTAAACGCCTTTCCGATACAATTGTACACATTGATAAAGCTAATAGTTAGGGTCTTTGAAAAATAAAGGAGGTGGTAAGTATAATTAAATAAGATTTTTTATTAAAGGAACGCTTTTTTCACTATATAGCTTCATCGAAGCAGCAGTAATGCTTGTGATTGCGATTTTGCCACAAAATATTTTTACCTAAAACATCCAACCAAAAAGTATTGCCTCTCAGATTATTATCCGTTGGTTCTACTTTAAATTGTTTTATTTTATGTTTTGTAAGTCATAACTGATCGTTAAGATACTTGCTCAAATGCATAACATAAGCCTCGTGTCTTAAGGTATGCTATAAATGTATGTTACAAGAGTTTGTACTTTCCTTATCTCTTGGAGCTAAAAATATCTTGAAGTGTAGTATTCAACACCAGGATTCATAGCCTGCTAACGATAAACAAGTCAATATTAGCATAATACAATAAGGAATCATCGCATGTTTATGAGGCGAGCTTTCAAAACTGGGAGGCGTTATGCGAGATGCGCCCAGAAGCGGTGCAAGTGTCTGGTCCTTATTATTCATATGGATGGTGCTACGCGAGAGGTAACCAATGAATATTTAGTTCGTGCGATTTGAATTTATCAGCGTTAGATTTATATTGTTTGTTTGCGCCTTTGGTACCTCGTTAGCCTAGTCGCAGCAACCCCTTGATGAAGTATTGTTAATTTTTTCAAATTTAATCCATAAATTACGTTTTGTATGTACCTATCTTAACAACATCTAAATACAGTTCCGTGTTCATTAATACTATAATTTATTAAGAACGTTGCCATTTTGAATATTTGTGTCATTATGACTGTTAAGATTTTATCTTTAGAGTCAGATTTTCGTCACATAGTGATAAGTGGTAACAATCTATCGAGCCGCTTCGTAAAAAAATATATTTCAATTTTACAGCAATGTACCTGAATTATTTTAAAATTATTTAATTATATAAGCAAATTATATACCTACGTGCACCAACATAATGTCATTAGTTAGACTTTGTAAACATTGCCTTATATTTCTCTGACTATCGGTATTGAACATACCTAATAAGGAAACAATGTCCAGTAGCATTACCATGAGTTGGCATAGAAAAGCCACTATAGAAATGGTAAATAGAAAACTATTGTCATTTTGCTAGTGAATAACATAACTACTATCGTTACGGTATTTCTTGACAACGTCTGTCAAATTAATGACTCATGGGACCGAATTTGTATGGCAATAGATCATAATGACATTCGCTAGCGATTTGATTTCGATAGGTTTTTACCCGACTGCCAAGGAAGGGTTATGTTTTTCGCGCGTATCTTGTATGTTTGTCTTTCTTTATTTGATCCGATCCAACAAACGGCTGGATGAATTTCAACAGTTAAGGTGTCATTACATTTGTCTCTATGACCCGAGTGTCCTTAGATAGGTGTTAGTAAAAAAAAGTCAAAATGGCGGATTTTTGGCGCGAAATAGTAACACATTTAAAAAAAAAAGTTTACCGAACCTATCGAGTAGGGTATCAAATGAAAGGAAATTAAACGGAGATTATAAAAACATATTTGTATATATATAAAACAGCAAGGTGACTGACTGACTGACTAACTAAATGACTTTTTCATTTTTCAGAAATCAACGTAAAGCCTAAACCAAGGACCTTACAGTTCTGAAATTTTGCACATAGGTTCCCTATATAGCGTGAATAAGTACTAAGAAAGGCCTTTTGGAAATTCTACCCTTAAGAGGGTAAAATACGGGAAAACAGTTTTTTTGTAATCCTTTAATTTTGAAGCAACTACTATAAAATTTTGTATTTGGCTTTCTGAATAGGAACAAGGACGCACTTATTTATCCCCCTCCGAAAAATCAACCCCGTAGAGGGTAAAATAAGGGTTAAAAGTTCATTTGAACAATCGTCAATTTTGAAGCGAACACTATGAAATTTTGTATCAGGCTTGTTGGATAAAAATAATGAAATTCTACCTCTAACGAGGTAAAATAATGACCAAAAGTTTGATTTACTGAAGTTATATATTTTATAGACCGTAAATGGTGGATTTTTTGCGAAATATAACACGTTTTAAAAAAAGCTAACAAAACCTATCGAGTAGGGTGTCAAAATAAGGGAATTTAAGAGCAGATTACACATAAATTATATAATATATCTTATATATAAAATTCTCGTGTTAGTTACCGTACTCCTCCGAAACGACTTCACTGATTTTCATCAAATTTTATATACATATTCAGTAGGTCTGGGAATCGGCCACTATCTATTTTTTTTACCCCTAAGTGATAAGGGTTGTTCACCCTTAACATTTTTTATTTATATGGCAACACAACGTTTGCCGGGTTAGCTAGTACATATACACTCGTATATACACATCGAGATGACTGTCTGACTAAATGAGTGAGTTGCTGTGCCAGAGATCAACGCAAAGGGAAACCGCTGCACTTAAGCGTGCTGGAATTTTACACATATACTCGAGCCAAATTGGAAGAAGAATGTTTACCAACAATCGTCGCTTAGCAACCGATAACGGGCATATAACAATAACCTTTTTTCATTAGCACAATTTATTAATGTATAATATTATGTAAAATAAAAGAAAATTTCCGTTATTTTCTATCCTATTCTATACACTATACCTAATGTCTGGTTTGAATTAAATATTGTGAATAAATATTTGACCTTGAGTTTAATTAGATTTCGAGAATAATCTCGCAAGATATATTTTAAATCAGCATTTAAATGCGTATTAAGTGAATTTATACAATTTTCTTAGATATTATGCTGTGTGATATTCTATTTTAATCAGAATGAATAAAATAATGTAATTTAGAGTAATGGTAGTTTAATATCCTCCATGGCAATATGTACACGTCTCGTATTTGGACTCTAAGAGAATAAATAGACTGTAAGTTAGTAAATACTCTACTCCCAGAGTAGATTGGAAAATAAAATTGAAATTGGTTTAGTAGTAACTAAAATAAAAATAAAAACTTGGAGTTTTGTACATATTTATTTAGCTATTATTACATGTATGAACGGGTTAAAATGATTAAATTAAATAGCACAAATTACAAGTATGTAATACATCAAGTAAAAATACAAATCCTTAAGGTTTTTTGGCCGCCCATTATAGATTTTGAATAAGACTCCTGAAGAAATTTCGAAGGTTAGTCCAGTTAGTACTTTTATATATAAAGAGAATGCAGATATTAGTAAACTCCAGATTGTAATTATTATAGTTTGTAAGAGTCTTGTTCAAAATTACAGACATGTTGTTATTATTCATCAAATTTACGTCAAACGGGAATTACATCAAACGGGAAAGAATACCATCATAAATAAATTATTCATCTTCTTCATCACTGGCAGAACTTGATGGACTTGTTGAACTGTCTGTCACTCGAATAATAAAATTGTCAATTACATTATCTGAAATGCCGTCAAGTTCTGCCATTTTCTTTTCCTCTTTAATTACATGATTGACACATTGTTGCCATGCCGCAGAAGTTATAGATTTAATTGCTTCACTTAATATTTTTTTAAATCAATTATTTTAAATGTTTTGTTTTTTTCTGCGACATGGCCTTTTACTTGGCCCCATATAAACTCGATAGGATTTAATTCGCAATGGTACGGTGGTAATCTTAATACCTCAATGTTGTGCTGCTTCGCCATTGTATCGCATACAAATGCTGAGTATTTTTCCCGTTCAGGTGTTACCAAGTCGATAAGCTGTGCTTTTATCATCTCTGCTTGGAACGAGATACCTTTTTCTGTTAGCCAACTTTGTATGTCTTTTTTTAACCAATTCATAGAAGGAACTCGTTCCAAGCGTCGAGAATGATATGGGGCATTGTCCATTACAATTATGGAGTTTGGTTCTAATTTTTCCAGAGTTCTAGAGAACCACTCTTCAAACACCTTCGAGTTCATCTCTCTATGATAGTCGCCTTCACCTTTTTTACTTTCGAAAATTAAGTCTGCATTTTCCACAAATCCATCCTCGTTACCTATAAAAAAATGATAAATATTAAAATGTGAAAAGTACATGTAGCAGTCTAGTGATCATATATTGACTATATGGCATAGAAACTATACTTTTACGTTAACCTGATTAGCTATGCATGAGTTTATTTTTTTACAAAACTTTTTTTCAATTCCATGATAACACACATCTAAAATTATGTGATCTTAAGCTAACAATATTAGGATGATAACATACCAATGTGTACAACTATCAAGCGCTTCACTTTTCCCGATGGAGCTTTCAAGCCAGTTGAGAGTCCCTCCTGATAGGCTTGTCGAGCAGACTCAATGGAAAGGTCTTGCCATATTTTACTTTTTGTATGTCCTGAAACCAAATAATATATTATTGCTTTAAATTATTTTAATATAAATAATTTTATACACAGTGTGTGCCAAAGATGTGATAAAATATTGATTATGACATTTAAATTCTACTTATTAATAATAATTTATATGGTTACTGTTTAAATAAAGATCAATAAGTATACAGAAATGATTGATTCTATATAAAAAATAAGTTAAAATTGTTTATGTACCTTCGTTAACCCAAGTCTCATCCAAATAATAAATTTTGCGTCTTTGTTCTCTCATCCTTAACATTTTTTGAAGATAATAGAAGCGCCATCGCACAATTTCTTCCTTTTCAATGAGAACACTTCGTCTCGACCGTTTCAAATATTTAATCTTTAGTTTATTTAAAACTTTTTGAAAGGTAGTTCTTTTAAAGCTTGGTAAGCTGTCGTCCTCGTTCACTAAATTTAAAACTTTTTCAATTGTTGGTGGATCGTTATCAAAGAATAACATGTGCACCTTCCTACGAATTCCACTCAAGGTCATATCGTCCAATTTGTCCATTATTGTCCCCTTTTTAGGAGCTGGAGTCGGTGACGAAACTCGTTTATGAGTTCGATATTCTTTTATTATTCGGTACACAGTACTCAATTGTACGCCGGCAGTTTCTGCAGTTTTTTTTGCGACATCTTTACTGTATATAAAACTATCTTTTGGCCACATTTCTTCGATAGTTTTATAAATGTTACATATAACTGTTTTCTCCGAGGAACTGAGTGAACACCTCGCTCGTTTCTTCTTTGGAGAAGAAAACTTCTGCAGGCCACTCGGACCCGGTTGGGAATCACTCATTATAACAAGAACAACAAATCAAACAAAACGAAACAAAAAAAAACTCAACAAAATAACAGAACAACACTATAACAGGAATATTTAACAAACAAATAACAATGGATAACAGAGATATTAACACGCACAGTACTCGTAATCGTAAGCAGCCATGTTGTAAACATCATTGTAACACGACCAAATTCGGAGAGTGCGTTTCGTTATAGCTAAGCAGTCAATGTAAACAAAATGTTTTTTTTTTGTATTTGTAACAATGAACTACTATTATAAAGTTATATTTAAAATATTATACATTAGTATAAATAAAATTATTTTCAAATAATAATTTAATCATATACTACGAAAATAGTGGATAAATTAAAATGTCAGCTTACACTTCAAAAAATATTATTTGCTACTTTAAATAAAACGAAACGCAATTGTGTTTTTTAAATAGTCGGATTATAAAGCAATTATTATGCAGCTAATTTAAAATGAAGCAGTAAAAGTGGGGTTGTAAAGAAATTTACGTACTCTTTTTTTTTGATGGACTGTTTCGATTTTTCAAAATCGTAACCAAAAGTTCTTATTACCTGGCATACGCTTATTTACAGGGTTTTCACTTACTTACTGATAAGGATATTTTATTCATCTTTGTCTATACGCAACAATATGAAAGTTGTGAGAGTACTTTGCATGTAATAAGGTATAGAAATAAAGGATACAATTTAATTGTGAAGGTTTTTGTTGAATTAAAAATGAAAACAAGGATAATAGTAATTTTTACAGTACCAAAATTTTGATGACCCTAATATCGGTTTGTTTACATGAATTCTCTTCGCATCGTGGCGGAGGTATAGGTTCTTTATATAGCGTAAATGAGCACGACGAGGATAAAATAGGATAATATTGTTTGAACATCTTTTGTTTTTGAAGCAGACACCTACTATAAAACTTTGTATTTGGCATTCTGGATAAAAATAATTAAATGCCTATTTTACTGCTTTTGGAAATTCTAATTCAGCCTTTTTGGTGCAGTCGGGTTTTTGAATTTTTAAATTAATTACTTGTTTACGTATCGAGTTACGTCACTACGGATTTTAGTTCTACGAGTAACCACCAGAGGCGCTGTACAATTTTTCATACATTTATTTTACGCAGTCGCTAGCGAGTAATACTTTTGTAAACTCATGGTAGTCCTACAGCTAACAATTTGTTTACTTCGTAATATAGACAGTTCTGTTGATTACAAGGAAATTGTCGTCAAGGTGCTAAAATTGTACACATATTATTCTAAGGGTCTTACCACACTAACTGGCTATAACCGATGAAAATAAGTAAAGGAAAATAATCTATTGATTATTTTCTAGTACCCACAACTTCGGGTAGTTGTAAGGTATAAGGATAAACATACTTAGTGTGATTTTTGTGATATAGGGGTAGCAGACGAGCATGCAGTCCACCTAATGGTAAGTGGCTACTGCCGCCCATGGACATCTGTAATCAACCCGAGATAGGATTAGATATCCTACCTGAGGTCAGCCATAGATGCGCCGCTACCCGTGAGGACTAAGCTAGGGAGCGTCGGAAAAGTATGTCACCCTTACCACACCCTTCAAATAATAAATTAATAAATATTAATGTAATTTAGAAAATTCGTGTAAGAAAGCCTTAGCTTTCTTCTTTCTGGGAAAAGTGGAAGAAATAACAAGCATCGATAAATATCCACAGTTTTTTTCGATCACCAACGTTCCTATGTTGGACATAAGACATAAGCGTGGGTTGCGAATGTAAAGAGGAAACAGGTGTCACAGCCACAGTCGAACTTCCGAAAGATCTACTTTTTCGAAAGAAGTTTCTATTTTGACACTATTACTTGTTAAAAACTATGAACATAAATACAAATTAGCTACCTATAGTGAGCAAAAAATGTACAATACATAGTGAAGAAAGCGTTATTAATAAGATGTTTGTGTATCAGACTGCGTCAATGGTTTTATAAAAAAAATTGAGTATTTTGTTAAGACGAGGCGTGGCGAAGCGGTCACCATACCGTTCTGACGCGTAAAGGGTTCCGGATTCGATCCCCGGCCAGACACATATCTAAATGATAAATTTAGGTATCTCGTCTGGGTCTGGGTGCTTATATCTTCATATCTGTGTATGTTCATGGCACCCACGATACAGGGAATGGATGAGTGTAAAAAGCGTTTATATTTACAATTATTTAATAATCAATCCCCATCAGGCAGATAGGTGTGTTGCCCTTCAACAACGGTACCTTTTCACTTAACTTTTGATTTCGTATCGTAGGTGTATCAATAAAGGCTTACGAGAAAGTAGGTCTCGATAAAGTCGCTTTATTAGCATATTATGTTTATGAACTAATAATTTCGCTACTTTATGCACATGTGTTTACCGGCTTTCGTAATGTTTGTATCTGGTAGTCTGTTTGAATGTCATTAAGATACGCTTTGATGCAAAATGGTACGGAATATTGAAGATAGCAGTCTAGTAAGAGGGTTCTCTTAATGAAATTGAGGCAGTAAGCGTCCAATCGACCGGTGGAAGTGCTTATTGCCGCCTAAGAGTATCCGTCATCAACTCTAAGTACCTAAGTGAGATCCAATCCGAGGTCGGCAGCAGAAACGCTGTTATAGTCCACGTAAAACTGCTAGTCCGCTCTGAATGCAGAAATGAATGGCGTCGCCATAAGAAAATTGTATGATTACACCTGGTCGCAACAATTTCAGAGCGGACTAGCAGTTTGGCGCGGACTATATCCCTGAAATGGCTTCAAACAGTTACAAATGTCTCTAGTGCAAAGAGGTGAACTTGCTACATCCTTTAAACTAGAACACAGTACAATTTAACACAGCTAAGTATTAGTCGCTAGAAAGAGGTGTATCGTTGAAAAAGTTTCATCTCAAAATATCCTTCCAATTTCAAAATTTATAAAAAAGGAAATGAATAGAAAAACAAAATTAATGGTTTAAAATCTAAATTGACAAAGGATACATTTTCTCCCATTAATACAAACTGCATCCATGCTTTGTTATGAGTGTTAATAAATTTGTAGAACAATCCAGCTTTCAATCATGATCGAGCATATGGGAATCGATTAACAGTTGACTTGATCAATCGATTATTCATAGAGGGTTAATTAATTGAAAACAGATGTTGGCTTGTTAGCCTTTGAATCGATGTTTAATTGATTCCGCATAAAACGATTATTCGATAACTGAAGGTGATCGCACAAACACAATGATCGCCCCGCGGCGCTACCAGCTTTCTACAAAGGCGTAATCACCTATTGTTCATATGGTCACAAAATCGGCAATTAGATGGTACTTCGCGCTATAGGTGAGAAACACGTTTAAAATGACCCGCGTGTCAAACAAGGTAGTGTCTACACGTGTAGATTCCGGGTCAAAATTTTAAAGTCTATTCAGTCTTTGTTCAGGAATCCGATGTTTCGGCTGATGTCCGAGCATATCCCGCTTTGCTACGAACGGTTTAGCAAATTAATCTTACTATGGCTTAAAGTCTGCTTGAAAAAATGACTGGGAAATCGTTTGAACGAATAGGTAATAGTAATAACAACGAACGACAATAACTACGATAATAATAACGAATAGATTTACCATTGTATGATGTAGCGAGAAGAGCTCAAATAGCGAGAATTTACGGACGAATAAGAAATGTTTCTAATGAATGTTCAGAAAAGCCTGCCAGTTCTAGGTAGGTATGTGTGTTTCTATATACATATATCTATTTGTATGTTCATGAAACCCATCACACTGGGTAGTGTTGTTTATAAAGCATTTTAAGTTTATGTTTAACTAAATATTTTTTGAAGTAAGAAGATGATTTCATAACTCCTTCATAATTAATTACCTAATTACCTTATAATTATTTATAATAGGTACACCTAATTGAAATGAAACAAAAAACAACTGCTATGCTGCAGTATTTAAGTGATCCTGGCCATAAATTGCTAATGTAGTGCTCTTTGAACATTTTTATCGTAAGAGACCTAATTTTCGTCGCTATAATCCCAATTTATATTCAATCTTTAATTATAACCACAGTAAGGTCTCTACGTGTTTTAAATTATGGCCATTAAATGTTAACTTTGTATTTTGATTACCCGCTATCAATAAACGGGTGAGTATTATAAAAATAAAGTAAAAAACGGCTCTTACGTTCTTACCACGTTAAAACAGTATACTGTTATAGACCAATACATGTAACATGCGCGTTGATATGCCTATGATGCGTTCCAATTTAGTTCTGAAGAGTAGCATTGCATTTTGTTGATCTCAGTTATAGCTCCGACCTTATTTCGCGTTAATTAAAGAAGTTCATGAGCAGTCACTTACCACGAGATAGGTGATTGCCATAAAGATATATGTTAGTTTTATATCATAAAAATTGATTTCCTGTTTTGACATACAATATATTGGAAATTATGATCGTATTGGTATTGAAATCACCCTAATCTAAATATATTTACATAAAAACTATTATTAATTCTATTCAGAAACGACACTCAATTTAAATTAAATTACGTGTAGCTAATAAAAAACTTAGATTTACTCGTGTCATGCATAATCATAAGTTAGCGTTTTAAGTAAAACACTACGCAACGAGATTGTGCTATCTTGCGTTAAGTAATTGCAATATTCGTATGGAAATGGAACGATACCGCGGTCTTTAATTTTAACATTTTTACAGCGGTATGCAGATTGGCCGATAATATTTGACTTTTGTATTCAAGTTCTTATTCTTATTTTTTGTATTTAATATCTTATTTGGAAACTTTAACTTTTTGGTGCGGTGTCTTAAACAGTAGGTAAAGGTAAAGATTTAGAGCATATTTGTAAAAGATTTTCATAGAGGTGTTTAAACTCCTATTATTAGGAAGGGCAAGACAGTACTCGTTAAAATAAAGAAATACTTAATTAATCTCTGGGACTACCAAAACTGAAGTCACAATGAAATATATTTCTTGAAAATGTGTTTTATTTAAACGTTGGTTTTAATATGCCTATACCAATTCATTAAACTACTATTACTATAAACACATAGCTTTACTCGAACGTTAGTATTACCAATCTTTAATAGAATTTGAGAGCAAATTTATGCACATCCAGGGAACATACATTACGTCGGAGCAGCGCGTAGCCCGAGGCAAACTAACATATATTATATATCGCGATTTCCTCAGTTACTCCACTTTCAATTCTAAATTTATTAACAAACAAAGACAGATGTATCACAGCTGTAGGGTTCACTCGCTCTACTAGTTAGTTATACGACGAATCGGTAAAGAGTGCATTGGAAAACGGCGTTCGACTTATTTCTTATTTTTAAAGAGTTTCATATCAATTTAACATGGAGGAATAAAGGTTATACTTTAGCTATAAATTACAGTTGAGTTATAAGTGAAATAGTGAAATGTTGAAGATAAAAGGTAATGTTGTGACAAATATAATTCAATACGTCAATCATAAAACTTTAAATTTGACACTTATTAAACTATTTTAAAGATTAATAAAGATTTAATTCAATTCGTATTATATGACGTGAAACATTTAAAGACGAAAATAGTTGTTAATCCTTCTATTAATAAATGTTATCATTGGATATAACTAATTATGTTCTCCGTGACCAATGTTTTTCACAATTAATATGAAAATATTAAATAATAATTCTTTTTTGTATCAATATCGAATACACACTTTATTATCATGGGTGGCACGTGAAATAATGGTGTACGGCGTTATCGCTACAACGAGCGGTGCGGCCAATAAAATATAATTATTTACAGAAAACCAATTTGCTGTTTGTTATGGATGTGATTTGTGGCTGGATTGCGGGGTGCTGTGTTCAACAGCTGGTATTACATTTGCTTCTGGATGCGTCCTTATATGGGTACTTCCTTATGCTTCTTACACATCTATTTAGTAGCCCATAGTAGTGTACGCAGTCCTTAGGTTCCTTAGGTATTTTTATATAAACCTAATAGTGAACGTTGATCATCTAGTATTCAGTGAAACTGATATGAGACTCTTAAAAAAGTTGCAAAAAGAACTCTCCATTAAAGTCATCCATGCTCTGGCGATTCCTTTGGTGTTGCAAATGTTCATAGTCGATGGTCTACATTCTATCTTGAAGCCAATTTATGTTATCGTTATTTTTTCTATAAAAATAGTTTTTGTCAACTTTTATACCCTTACATAGCAACGTAGCAAATTAATAAAAAGCTTGTAAAACATTTGCCAATATGTTCCACTAAGTTTTACAACACGAGGATCAAAAAGCAACACTTATACTAATGCAATAAAAATAAAAAAGGACAGGAAACCCGCAATCCATTGCATCATTAACCAAATTGCATAAAGGCCTTAAAACCGTTGAACAAGGGGTGCAAATTTGAAAAAAACTTTAGTGGATACCTGTTCATTGGAACAAAAAACTATGAATGGGGAAATTGACATGTGGTTAAATAAAAAAGTTCGCTAACGCGTTATAATTTAGGATCTATGCGAATAGGCGTTTTATCGTTACATTTTTTTTTATACCCCGACAAAAAAAAGCAAAGTGAATGATGAATTTGAGGAATATAATGTTGTAGTCTTAGACAAAAAAAACATAGAGTCAATCTCTTGAATCATGCATAATACGCACAATAAAATGTACGCACATTGAAATGCATTGTTTTTACCTGACTGCGGAGGGTTATGTTTTTGAGCCTATTTATATCTATTGTCTAATTCTTTGGCACTCCCATCAATTAGAAATAAGAAAGCCATTCTCGTCCAAACAATATTTAAAAAACATGCAATAGTAGAATTGGTAAAGACCAATCATTACAACAATACCAAACTAAGGTAAACTGATTACCTAGGTAAACTAATTACTAACTAACTATTAACTATTAACTAGGTAAACTAATTACCTAGCAGGAGAAATACAGAAACAATGTTTAAGTTAAGATATCAAATTATTCGCCTAACAGTCGAACTATTTCACACGTGTATGTAGTTTTCAATATCACGTGATATGGGAATAGAAATGCGTGAATCTGACCGTGACGACTCGAATTACGATCTCGAGATCAAGTGGCACGTACATAGCTACTTTTTCTATATATTTGTACAGTGTAGTAGGAAGTAGGTACTTATGTTAATTGTACTACTTACATAAAGATATAACATTCATAAATATAATTAACTCATTGTGGCCCCACTGCAGGGCACGTACAGGAGGTATTTAAAGCGAAAAGGGCTTAAAGTATAGACCAACCTATACTATCCTATTCGGATCCCTAACAATGTTTGCCCTTGCTGTACGAAGAACAATAAATCAAAGAATAAAATTGTAAGTACAAAATTTAAACTACGCATAATGTCAATTAGAAATTAAATATGCCATCGAAAACTGTGAAGCACCTAATTATACAAAATTAAAATTATTTAATTGTGAAGCAATTATTTTGCTTTTATATACCTCCTGTATCTATGTTATAAATTGAACCGGAATTTGGTGGTCGTAACGAATACCACCACAAGTGACCAGTCATTAATGTCAACGTACTATAACGGTTACGAATAATTAATTACGATGAAAATAAGTAAATGGAAAAAGTAGTAAAACACACTCATCACTACAAGATAGCAAGCAAACCGTTAAAGGAAATTATAACATGAAACTTGTAATGAAACAAAAAAAAATCTACAAAGATGTTATCTAAATCAATACATGTAAATTGGTATTCATAAAACAAGCTATTGTGAGAATTTCTCACAGCAATCGGTCGTTAGGCCAAATGGACACCATATACCAAAAAGTTGTTTTCACTTTCTTAAAAATGATAAAACACGCGTGTAAATTTGAGAACAGAATAAATTGATTAGTCAGATTATGCTAATAGAACAAGAAACAGTCAGGACGTCCGTTGTCGACGTAACGGTGCTCCGATTCCCAGACCTTATGGGAAATATAATACTAAAAAGTGTGAGAAAATAAAAATATACCAGCATAATACGGATGTGATCAAAATTATGTTCCTTGACTTTTGAAAATTGAGGATAATAAAATTATGTTATCTAAAAAAATAAGAGCGATTAAGAAGTCAATGAACATAATATTAGAATCTTGTATTCGTGTAATAAATATGAACTAACAATAAAAATGCAGTTACATAAACTTCTCACGATCGACTTTCGTCGTTACTGATGTGTTGTCATTAGACGCACATCGATTTATCACAAAAACATTGCCCATATAAAATATAACGATATACAAAATAACGATAATTAGATTTATGGTGATGCTATTGTAGATTGACGCAAATATATTCAAATATAATCTGTTAATTGTGAAATGAGTGTTTATAGTTATAACGATTTGATAGTTGACGTGCCTCTATACATCACACGTTCACTCGCTGCACCATCGATCAGAGATACAGCGATAATTATTGGTTCAACATCCAATACCGTGGTACTACTCTTTTAAATATTACGCTCCCAAAAGATACGGTAATGGTAGTGGGCATCAAAATACATACACGAATTGATGGATCGCTTCTAATACTAATAAAATTTGTCGTGACTGCCGCTTGATGGGTAATGGGAAACGTTTGGCTGGTGATTTGTGGATGAATATTAAGAGCATAGTTCAAACGCTAACACCCGTAGATGGAAGGTCAAATGCATTAGCCACCTAGCGGGTCTACAATATGTAAACCTTTATTAATCAAACTAGATCCGCGTTGGTCATCGACTTTCGTATAAAACTGAATGTGGGAGAATGGACTTCAATATGTTAGAAAGTGATAATTACGTTTAGTGAATACACAGTAGTTTTTATTTGTTTTTCATTTCATAATATGTAGCTACTAATACCGAAATACTTAAACTCATTAGAAGTTAACTTTTGCTTTCTATAGGCATTTTGGCGTACAGCTTTAATATATTTAAATCACATACCGCAGCTTCCTCTTTAACCATAATTTTGCGTCGGAAGTATTTTGTCGTTATAAAATGACAAATGTGAGATTTTATGATTTTCTCGCAATAATTAAGCAAGACTCATAATGCTTATGTCGTAAATAACAGAGCCTTTAAAATTAAATGAAGAAGATCGTATATCTCATACGGAATAATATTATTCTGAATTGTAAGTTGTAGCACATAAAGTTGAAAACATCTTAATTTAAACCACGGACTTAAAAGCCTGGGAACAAATTCGCACGGATAATAGCTTTGATGACTTTATAAGTTTTTATTAACGTAGATTTGTCTCAAGTATTTGAGAACTTAATTTGATAATTATTTGAAATGATGCTCGTTAAAAATCAGATAAAAAATAAAATAAAAATGTCCTACTTGAGATTGATTTAACAAGCGCGGAAATCAAGCGGCTAAATAAATAAGATGCCTCGTACGTCAGTCGTATGTCAGGTTTGATCATAATAAATGCTATTAATCGTTAAATAGCATAGCGAATAACAGAACATGTATAATTTATCATACTTTTTATTTCCTAATGATTGAAAAAAGATTTTCGGTCCTTTGATATGTTAAGTCTGGCGCCAGTAACAAGTTTCTTTCGCAAGAAATATAAATCGTTTTAATTTCAAGTACCCAATATAAACATTTTTGAGATTGACGTTCTGCCTTATGTATGCCAAAATAAATAGCATTCATTTAAAGGTTTGTTTATGTATATACAATAGATTTGACTTTTATTAAAATAAAATCTACATATTTTTTAAATTCTTTAGCTCTATTTAGTTACTATTTATTTCCATCACATAATCCGTTCAAACTTGTTTAAAATATAAAACTGTAATTTCAAAACATTTTTCAGATAGACAAAACGTTCTACACAACGCCGCAACAGTACAGCAATTTTATCATCTACCAATCAATACGCTATGATTCTCCCTTATTATTTAATAAAATATAATGATTCAATAATTTATAGATCATGCAAAGTAACACCAGATGTGACATTCAAGTTCGTCGGTAACCTCGCCCATGATCTAAACTCGTGCGTATCCTTCGAATCGCGTAACCTTCTCATATTCATATTCACCGCAAATAATTCACTCATATTTCACCGCATTACTTGACATTCCATATTGAATTTCTTCGCCAACCTGTATATTAGTGGCTACGTGGCACATCTCTGATTCAATATGACGTACATAAAAATAATATCAAGTGCGTTGAATATTTTGTTTCTTACTTTCGTTGAAGTAGGGCTGATTACGTTTTGAATTTTTCTTAAATGTCGTTTGTATCATAACCAGTTATTCATTATACTGTTATGATTATATCGTTAGATAAAAAAATCTTTACTTTGAAATTAAGAATCACCATTTACTCCTGTCGTTATAAGCAATCTATACAATTTATACTTTTCAAAGATCGAAATTTGTTAAAATTATTGTTTATCTGACATTACTGAAAAGTGCGTTTATTATCTTAATGTATACAGATTAGAGTATCTACTCGTATTAGGCATTAAATAGGGGAATTCGTGCCAGTGATATATAGTGGTTTATTAGTAGCAATTCCCATCCACGATTATTCGTGACGCGATCGTCTGTAAATATCGGTCCAGTAATCGCAGCTATGGTCTCAAATACAAATACGATTTATTCTGTTCCATTATGTTTATTGGGTGTTGATTCTAGTTTTACAAGTATTCGTCCGTTAGTACTAATAATAATAATAATAATTTATTTATTTCAGACAATTAAAATCCATATGAATATGTTAGTAGGCACCTTAAGAACTATGTTAGTTAAAATTATATTAGGTATTTAGTCTAATGATTTGAATAGCTTTTCAATGTACGTAAGACATCATAAAAAATATAATCTGATCTATATCAATAGCCTCATTACCTACGTCCTGTTATATTTGTTCATTTGACTTTAGTTAATTTTGGATGCTTAAAGATAATAATAATAAACAAGCAACTTCGATGACAGATTTTTATTGAAGTTTTTGATATATTACGATCATTGTATTTTCCTTGTTCTTAATTGCTCTCATTTTCTACTATACTTAATTGCTCTCTATTCCTTAATTGCTGTCGAATAGCGGTATGCTTCGCCGTTTTCAACATGTTTGGTGGGAACATACCCTTTGGCAGTTCTCATTATATCTCAACTAATCGCTAATTCATTGGTATTCAGAAGAAATCGTTTCTTAAAAACTTGTAGCACATAAACCGATAGTCTAGAACATTGATTTATCAACCAATTATTGACATACACGATAGTTGCACGTACCGAGCAGGTTTTGAAAGGCACCGACCAATTTGGCGCACTATCGCTATTTTTCTAAATGAAAAGTTGGTTCCATAAATTTTGTCATAAATTGGTTGGAGTAATCTTCATCGCGTACTTCAAAGCCAGGTTGGTAGCCGTCCGGAAAATAATTTATTGTTACTTTTTTACAACGTTATCGTAGTAAGACAGTGGGAGCGAAATGAAACACGCCCACGCGAGATTATGAATACATTATAGACTTTGAATGTCACGGCTTTAGATAAAGCATATTTTTCTCGCGCGCTCTTTATTAGTAATTAATTTGTGGTGCGGCTAATCGAATGATCAAAAAATAACTTGCTGCATGTAATTATGATGAAGAACCTTACTGTGGGCTTACTAAATTAAACTAAATGTAACATTAATAAAACGCTTGCCCGATTTACACTTCTCACGCTCATATTGAACTTTTCAAATATTATGACTACCTAATTCCTCGAAATAGCGGTATTTGAAAAATGACTATAATTTTATTTAATATACAAGCAGCTTCCTGGTGATAATTTACTGTAGCCGCAATTCTAATGCTTTAAACATTGAGATCAAATTGTGCCAGGGTTTATTTAATGTGATGGCAATAAAGAAATAATCTTGTAAAGAGGAATTGATGACTCTTGTGAAGCTAATAACGGGGCTGGTTATCAAATTAAGACCCTGTACAGGAAGTCCCACCGTGGGACGTCCTGCCAGGTGGACACGGCCTGGGTTGAGGAATTGAAATGTAACTTCACATTATTCCAGAAAGTCCAATGATCTCGAAAGTGGAAATGCTTGTAACAAATGATACGGCGAAGTCGTTACAGGAAAATACTCGTATGCTACTAAGACTTTATAAGGCAGTAACTACATCAAGAGACCATCCATTAACATAGATAAAAAGAAGAGCTCAATTTAATAAACCTAAAAAAACATGTTAGTTTATTACATTATTCAGAAAATGTAGATTAAATTATTGACGATGTTAATAATTATACTAACGTATTTGCTAATGTATTATTTCTCAATGAGTAAGTCAACATACATGTTTACAATTTAATAGTCACAGTAGCTAAAGATGTACTTATAATTGGTAAATATTTTAACTGTAAGAATTCAACCCCTTGATATACTTATTCATAAAGACAGGTTGCAAACCAGACCAGTCCAACAGGATCCGGTTCAAGTTAGAGACAAAGTGTAAAACAGTCCTTAAAAGCAAATTGCTGGAGCAATATGTATGCTAATACTATGGTTCTTGAAGACGTATGGCCAATGGTTAAGTTTCCATATACGATAGATACACAGTGAAACATTTTTATAAATACAGTTGTATCGATTACAAAAATTTGAGATTAAATGTCCCGAATTTTTTATCTAATGTAATTTTTAAATCCAATATAATTTAAAATAGGCAATATTAAATTAAATTTGTCATCACATGTCAGTGATAGCCTCGTGGTTAAGAAACTCGGCCTGTCGATCGAGGGGTCTGAGGTTCAAATCCCAGGCCGCGAGTATTAAAAAATAATTATCACTTGCTAAACGGTGAAGGAAAACATCGTGAGGAAACCTGCATACCTGAGAGATTTATAAAAAGAAATCTCAAAGGTATGTGAAGTATACCAATACGCACTTGGCACTTATCCTTGTATTTCCTTCAGTAAGTTCTCTCACACTTCAAATCTTAGAATTTCTTCGATGATTTACTACATTTTTATTGCTTTCAAAATTATCATAATAACTTGCACTATTGCTTACGTCATCCATTTTGACACTTCAGGAAACAGCGCTATAAAGCCATAAATTATCACTGCCTACATTAATAATATTAATTAATCATTAGTTTGAGTTTAGTTTCGGTATAAATGTCACCAAACTGTCGGTGTTTTGGTTTCTCACGTATTCGAAATGGTAGCGAGTTTCGCAATACAAAGATTGAATTGATTGAACAGTGAGCGCTTCCTGTCGTCGGTACCGGTTTTTACTTCACCGATAATGATAATTCGGCTATCTTTTAGAATTTCTTGTTACGGCCTTACGTTTTCTTTCTTTTTTTTATAATCTTAAGGATAAACGAAACTTACACATATCATTAGATATAGGTAATTATGTAAGTAAGGTATTCATACACTGGTTACAAATATCCGTTATAAAAGAATAATACGAAGTATCTATTTTTAAAATTATTAATATCTTAAAAGTTCACTCTTTAAACTTTTACGTGATTTTATAAAAAGACCAACATATACTTCAGCTACATAATTACGAATAGGTAACATAGATACAGGCAACACATCCGTCGTCAATCCATCGTCAAAAATGGTACCGAAAACATTTGGTAAAACAAAAAAATAAATAATTACCTTCTGTAAAGAAATGATATGGATTACGCCGATGTTATTCGGTAGATAGGCTACCATCCTCCCATATCTAGATCTTATTAAAATACCTCAATCAATCAAGTCGTAAGTTATCGTAATGACAAATATAGATACCTTCGTTGTCACACAAAGTCGTCCAAACAATTTTTTTATTTGTTTTTAGGGCTTCGTACCTAATGCCTATACGTTAGACGTTAGAAAGTGGTAAAACCCTTCGTGGTTCGACTCCGGCGGCACCACCGCCACACCTATTTCTGCCTCATAACAGCAGTGTTAAGTGCTGCTGTGTTCTGGTTTGAAGGGTGTGATAAGGGAGACATATTTTTCCGAGGCATTCCAGCTTAGTCCTTAGGAATAGCGGCGCATCTGTGGCCGACCTCAGGTAGGATCTCTAATCTATTTGGGGTTGATTACAGATGTCCATGGGGGGCAGTAGCCACTTACTATCATGAGGACTGCATGCTCGTCTGCTACTCCTATATTATTAAAAAAAGAAAACCAATCCGTATTACTGAGCCTTTTCAATCTGTCCGTCTGGCACAAGTCTCTGGAACCGTAATACGTCTTTATAAATATAGATAGGTAAGTCATTGAGTTACTTAAGAAACTTATTATTTTAAAGATATTAGTACTTTATTCCGTAGCGAATATGTAGGTCGAATATCCCATAACACATTAATAAGAAATACTTGTAACTCATTTTATAACATGTTATTCAATATGACTTACTGTTAATCCTACCCCTCAAAAGATCTTCAAGCAAGTGGCAACGTATCATGTATTTCGTCAAAAATGTTACTATCAGGTATCTGACGGTCATTGCAGTCACCTGAGGTATAGTCAGATAGAAAAGGTGTTAGTTGTTCGCATATTTATTAAAATTAAGAATATTTAATTCTTTATAAAGTCTTAATAGAACTTAAAACGTTTGCCCTTTTCAAAAGTTCTTTCGAATTGCGCAAAAGTCACCTTTGTAGCTTATGTATGTAGCAAAAGGTCAATAATTTTATTGTTTCACAATTTGAGGAGTACTTATGTACGAAAGGCTAATAACAATCGCAATAATAACTTAGTGTATTTCATAAAGTGCCATATTTACTTAACTCATTAAAGTTTTCTTCCCGATTGTAGCTCCCCTATCAATGTTATTTGTTGGGTCCCATTAATGTTCCATCGAGAGCATTTCTAACCCAAATCGGTAGCTTAATCGCTTGTTAATTTGTTAGACGTGAGACTAAAAGTGCCGCTTTCGACAATTTATGGCTTCATTCTGATCAACTTGTTTATTTTATAAGAGTTTTTGTAAAATAATCGTGTTTGAATTTCACCGACCGAGTCTCTCTCGTTTACGACTGAGATAAGGATGCAATTAAGCACTCTTTAATATTATTACTACCAACAATCCATGAATTACGTAAAGTCACCGACGCTTATCAGTTGGCTCCCTGATCGGGTGAAGTTTCTATTATTTTAATCGATCTCCGATTATTATTCAAGGAAAAGACTGATATGGCTTTCAATTCCATCAATCAAGAAGCGGTATGAGATAAAAACTTAATTCTCAGGCCGTCATAGCTATTAATCGTGTCACTGAATAATTTTGCACTTAAAACATAGATAAAAATAATCATTATTTATTTGATTTGTTATAAAAATCTTCAAGAGGTATGTGACGCTGCTCGCAGTTTAAATTCGTGAGACATTTTTAACAATAACAATTCATAATATTTTTAATAGTGGTAATGAGTCTCATTTATTTTTATAATGTTACGGACTTTCATGAAATTTCTAAAGAACTTGACAAATGCAATATATATAACCTACATTAGAACATAACAATCATGTCATAAGACGTACGAGTACTTCTAGTTAATATTTGTGTTACACAAATTTATTGTGATTTTATTTATAACACGATAATTCCAAATTTATATTTTATAATGTCTAAATATGAAATCTTTAATTACTATGTCAATACCTGCTAAATAACAATTATAATTATTACTTTAAGTAATTTTATTACAATCGTTACTTTAAGTAACTGTTTCATAATATTTTATTTAATTTATTCAATTAGTATTGCTATTTACTAATATATCTTTCTGCGATGATTCGAAAATATGGCGCATTAAATTAGAAAAAATGAAGTAATTCTACGGGTATTAAGGTAACCGCCGAAGGTTGTAAAATAAACGGAATCCACATAAACACAAAGTATACCTTTAAATAAAACAAAAAAATATGTACGAAGGAAATAATTTGTTAGACACAGCATGTCGGAGATCAGAAGGAGGAAATGATCGATAATTGCATTTATGTGTTTCACTACGTAAAAAGGCTGTCTTAAATTGAGTCAAGTGCCTCGAGGTAGTCGCTAATGTACATGTAAGTACAGACGAGTTTCGTAGATTTGCTTATTAATAAGCCCGACAAAGAATCTGTATCGGATAACGGTAAATCCGGAATGCTAATACGTTCGGTACCTACCAATACTCATTTATCTCCTCTAAAACATAGGCAACTGGTGCGTGCTTTAATTCGAGAGATAATCTTTATGTACTCTCTTAATTATTGCCGGCGAGATATGAATTGAAATTGATTGTAGGTGATTAATTCTTTGCCGGCGAATAGGAGTACCTCAGGGTATGCTCATATGACCGCAATCTTTTTTCATACGTGAAATAACTTTATTATTATGTACCGACTATTGATAAATGTGAATTTGGTAAATTTTTTATACATAATTGGTGCACTAATATTCAAACACATAGGCTATCATTGTTATTTAAATATCACAATTAGATCTCTATTACGCCCTTTTTATTATCGGGTCGTTAAGTTCTAACTATTTAAAAGTACTTGTTGATTAATTATTCATAAATAACTGCCTAATTACAATTGGGGAGATGCTTAAAATTCTACTTTCCCGTCAGACGTTAATCTCGAGATCACCATGCTTCGATCTGAACGAATGAATGAACTTATACTCGTTGGCATGCTCGCTATTGATTTATTTGACAGCTCCTACTCTATACAACGTAACGGTAACATCGATAACTTTACGATCTACTAATTCCTCTATACCATTTTGTCGAGCATCTCCAAGCAAAACCAGTAATGCATATAAAACGTGGTAACACACTCGCGTCGTGTTGCATAATTGATCGGACGTGGTGGATAAATTAAGTGTTTTTATTTCGTGTTGTAACCAGATCGGAACATGTTTTTGTGTTTATTCGCCGTGCAATAAAATTCTTAATTGAATTCCTTAGACCTTACTTCTCGCCTTAGTTTGAAGTGTAACATTCACCGTATAAATAATTATGAGATCAAATGAGCCAGTGTAATTGGTAATGCAACTTCAGGCTTATAAGGCATTCAATCCCATCTTAGCTCAAATTAACACTAGGTTAGTTCCATCTTGGTTAATCTTGGCAGGGACTTTACAATGTAACATTATCACAGACTACATCCTACGTACGTACTATGTTAATAACATATTTCATTTCTCGTCTTGTGTTCATTTTACGGCTGTCTTCGAAAGTTATGAATATATTGAAAACAAATTAAAAATAAATTATTTAAGGAGATATTTCTTTATATTTTAAATTTTTAAATTTTAAATACTCTTTGTAAATATATTAGATTCTCAAAGGTAACGATCAAAGTAATATTTTCTGTAGTAGTAAAATATTGTGTACTTAGACAAAAATGTGTTCAGTGAATAACTTTCGCTGTTTACGCAGCGTCCAAACTGAACAACGTAAAGGCGTGCAATATAGTATCAGTTTTATTATCGTTCTAGAGCGTGCTTCTTGTCCAATGTCCTTCCCTATCTTAACGATCTTTGTTCCATATACGACGTGGAGGTGTAAACTATGCTATCCTGTTTTTTATATAGCTATTGGCTTTATAAATTCAAATGTCTTAATACATTTATCTATCTTATATCCTTTTTAATAAAACGTTCGAGACTGTACACTTTGAATTTTAAACCGATGAAATGAATTAATGATTGTTCATCAATACATTTTTAGTTTAACTCTGCAATTAGTTTTTTTATGTATTATATTTGTGTTAAGAACAAAGTAATCACCAAGATTAAAAACAATTTTGATACAGCAAATTATTGTATCATAAGTTAATCTATTTCCAGCTAGTCGATCATCTTTAACATATTTATCATTTATATTTGCTTAAATTCCAGTAACTTCTCTTTCGAGTCAAAATTATGCTTTAATGTAATAGTTTTTAACGTTAGTTATGAACACGGTAAGTAGACAGATGCTTTTAATTAACTTAATTACAAAAATTTAAACCATGAAACAAAAGAACCTGACATAATGAAAAGTCAAAAAGAACTTGTAATACATTCCACCGATCTCAATTTACAACCGCATATGGTACCTTATATTTTGCATTCATATATCTCTTGCTATCTCACGGGTATCGTATGGTTTGTCACGTTATTTTTTATTCTAAAACAGACTATTATTTGAGACTTGATTTAAAAGAACCGACGTTTAACAGCCGCGTAGCCTGCAGCTATAGCCCCATCACCAATAGAGTTACGAGATATAAAGGTGGGTTTAGATTGATATTGATATATTTGAAATATTTACAAATACTTTTTTTTTGTAAAGATATGTTTTATGGTAGTGTAGAAAATTCATCATGATGCATTCCTTTTGCAATCAGGTTTACTAATGCGAAAGAAATTTCACCGCTAATGTGCCTGTGAATAAGTTTATTGCACTAAATATCATTAAAGCTTTCATGTCCCTTTTAGTACTTTTATTAAGATTTTTAATCTCATCTTTTTGAGTAAGTTATGAACATGAAATATACATTATACATAGTATTTTATGGAAAATGAAAATCGCCTAATTAACGTGCTCAGTATATATACATTTTCTGAAATTTGTATTTTTATGTACTGTAAATTAAAAGACATAGTTACTTTTTTTTGCATGACTTTTTTATGAAAAATGTAATTATTAAATCGTTTAAAATTTTCTTCTAAATTTCAGTAACATGTGGCGATGGCTTTAGTTTTAATCTGGAGCCGTGATGTATCGGCTACCGAGGCAGCTCGGCCCACCAATTACGAAATAATTACAAAGCTTATGGGTTTGTGTGCGGGAATTAAACGGACTGTAACAGAACCATACTGATGTGATGCTGCAATAGATAATGGGCTATATTCATATATTTTAAACGCTTCCTTAATAATTTTGAAGATCGATTTTTCTTTAATAGGAGATGTACCTATATGACTTTCACTAAGAATTCATAAATAGGGGATTATTTTTTAAATCTTAATAGCTATTTGATACACGTTTAATAATAAGGAGTTCAATATTTATAGGAAGATATATTGCACGTTGATTTAAGCGAAACTTCTAAATATTATTTTTATATAAGTAAACTATTAATATTTCATAAAATCACATTCTATTGAAAAAAATATTAATCAAATTTCCTTTCTATGCGATATAAATATGATTAAGTTTCGATCATATATATTAAACATATAAACACAAATCACAAAGAGATGAACCGTTTAAAGATTAATTTAATTAAAATAGGGCCAGTTTATAGCAGACAATAAGCCCACCGAAATGCAACTGTTCAGATCAGACCCTGAGGTACCCCGCCCTGTTATTTAGCGCAATTATAACGTCGCAGAGGAATTCAAAAGTAAAAGAAGCGATAGAATTCGCAAGCCCTTGATTAAAACTGTGACGGGTTGATTGGGAGGTTGCGTCTGCTCTTTTTGGGATGATGATCCAGTAGCGGATGAGAATGGAGTTGGTATTAGTAAGGACGGTTTTAGCTTACAACGATTAACGCGTTAAATTTATTTTTAAAATTTCAATCTTTGTAGATTTTATAGGACTTAAAGTAGATACAAAAAGAAGATATGAACTTAGATGGCTTATTTTATTTATAGTTTTCTTGTATATATTTTGTAAATAAGTCCATTCTTAGTTTTTATTTAACATTTAACGTATGTTAGTAATTAAAAATGTTTAAACTTGAACTTGCAATGGAATAAAGGATTACTGTCCGAAGATATGAACTACCACTATAAATTATGTATTATATGTACATTACTAATTATTTTGATTATTAATATAAAAATACATAATTTTACTACGATATTAGATAAATATTTATTTTGTTTAACTTCGCTACCAAATATTAAAGTTACGTAAAGGTAAGTGAAATTCGTTTGCGTATTTGAAGTATTCCAATGAAGGGCTCTCAAAATCTGTCTAATCGGATTTGGTGACAGGTGACCACTTAACATTCGACGGGCTTCATGCTAGTTAGCTATTTCTATAGCCAAAAAAATGGAAGTTTTTACTTTACCATTTACACATCGAGCCATACCTATCATCCATTCTATAAATCTTTTCTAATTAAAAAACTCGCTCACGACTCGATCACGACCGGAACGACCCGAGCTCTGGGCGAGATGACAAACAATGGTAATCCAATTTAACGCTTCAGAACCCGATGAAGGCTGTACAATGCTCAATGGGCTACGCTTTCTTAGATAACTGCTCACGCAGCTTAAGTCCTTGTGAGAAAGGAAATAGATACTCTATTACTGTGTATGAAACTCGAATAGTACGTGCGTAATTTTGATACTATTGGCTGGATACTATTTGCCAAAATTAAAACGCTCTTTATAGAATCGCTTGCCATCAATCACGTTGACGGCAGCGCAACAAAGATGTTGCTATTAACGAAATAATTGAGATTGTGATAGAATTGGCACCTTTGTAACGTACGGGTTGAGTAGGTACTTACTTGAAGTAATTGGGTTTAAAGATCATGCTTAGACAGGTTTGCAAATACAGATTCGAAAGGTGAAAAGGTGATGGAAGAAGAAATATTGGAATGGTTTTAAAATATTGCTTGCAAGATATTTTGACGTTTAGCAACTGCCTTCTTTCGGATATTAAAACCACGAGTTTTAACATGCGTGATGCTGAATCGCATTTATGGATTTGAATTAATGGCATCGAACGTCCAAGAGTGATCTATTTTCCAAAAGACGTTTTCCACTTAGAACCTTTTTCTTTGGCGATTCGTTTGGACTATTACTACATTATACTGCTAATTTTAGACAACCTTGGTCAGTAACTTTGTTCCTCGTAACGCATTTTATCACATAGCCAAATTATAATCACATCTCTCTTCATAATACGTTAAGTACTTAAAACTTACATTATTTATCTTCATAGTACTTGTTATTCTTCGATTTCCCCTTTCATACTACGAAGGCATACGTCACAACACTAATGAATTGCTAACGTTTACACGGCTCGTTACCCACCCCTACAATGGCATATCTCACACGTGGTATACCGGAGCGGAACGCCTTCACGGTATTGTACCTCTGTGGTGCACCACACCTGTGTCAATTACCACCTGCTATGAACCTGTGCAAAGAATACTGGAGCGTGACTTTCTTGGAACCAGTTTTAATAAAAAAGTCCTGCAATTATGCTAATCTTGTAAGCATTCTTCTGTTCTTAGGGCGAGAGAAGAATTGATACTTTTCTTCTTAAGCTTAGTGAAGAATTTATTTTTTCTTTCTTAGAGGACTAAATGATGTAAATGGCACACCTCAAACCAGTACATAGCAGCATTTTACAACACATTACATGAATACATGAATGAAGCATACATTAGATATGGCGACGTTGGCACTGGGGCCGAATCACCAATCGTTCTGCAATCTTTAATTTTTTTACCACTACATCAATACCTATATCTATTAATAGATTCCAAGGGGATACTAAATAGACGAGTAAAATTGTAATTAATGAACTTTTTGAAAAAGGATGTACATTGTACGTACATTATCCATTTTTTTTATGTATTATAACCTGACGATAAAGTGATGGAAAGTAGTTAACGTCGCCTATGGACATTTGCAACACCAGAGGAGTCGCCAATGCATCGCCGGCTTTGAAGGAGAGCTCTTTTTGCACCTTTTTTGAAGAGCCCCAATTACTTAAATGCGAAGTGCTTTAATTGATAAAAATCATATATCAGTAACATTAAATATTAGTATCTTGCAAAATTATTGATGGCAGCGGAATGATAATGACGTCTTCTGATAATGTCTTAATCGGTATCTTTTTGTATCTTCCATAATTTAATGTGTCAAATTGTTGATAATTTTATGATGAAACTATTTTTTATCTGTTGCCATTACAATCACAAGGCCGCTATGTATGAATGTAAGTAATAAATACTTAAGGGATATAGAAACTACATGATTTTGCGGCGTAAAATAATGTTCTTTCCCAATGCCGTCCTATACAACTATGTCTATTAAATTATGGTCTACTTATTACTCAGTACCCGACAAGTGACATCAGTTCACCTCAATTAAAAGATACGAGAATATTGAAAAATAAAAATCAAAATTATTCTTAAATCGTCTTTAAAAGTTTGAAAATAAATAAATTCGAGACTTTTCTGGGCATTTTAGAGAATTACTTACTTTTATATCCGAAGCTAGGCAAATGTAAAAAGCCAAAACTACTCTACTCAGTCCTCACTTTACTTTATTTATATTTGAATATAAATGTATTTGTTTATTTTCTTGTTGTAGTCTCACAAGATGTTCCTGTACTTATAGTAGATGTTATGGATTTACAAATATTTTGTGCATTCAAATCAGAAGAGAAACCATTGATTATGCAGATGTCGGCCTGATCGGGCATCAAACCCCAGAACCCATTATCATTTTGGTTACCGTGGTGGTATACAGGTGATGAAACAAAAAATAGTGTTGACGTCACAGTCTGTCACCCACCCCTACCATACGTGATATACCGGCACGTGCGCGTCACGCTCGGTATTGCACGCAATTGCCGTGAAATACCGTCAATTAAATGCCACCTATTCGTGACAAGGTAATATTGTAATCGCATTTATAAAGATTGTCGAGGCACGCACAAATAAACTTCAAATAGTTGTCTGTAATAAATATATCAATAATTAAAAGATTCTCTACGATCAAAATAATACTGCTTTATATTTTTAGATTACAAATGATTTGGCTTTCTTCAATCGACCCTGGTGTTCAATTATAGTGACATAATATTTAAAATTTTGGAAATGCATGTGAAGGAGATTTTTTTGTGTCTCAGCTAAATCTTAACTGAGTTGAATATACTTAGGACTATATTGTTACATATACGATATTATTTAATTCATAGTAAATCTCTATATATATATTTTTTATTATAAGACTGTACTGGCAAAGTGCGTGTTGATCATTACATCAATTTCATTAAGAAGAATTGTTAACTCAAAATATTATGATTGTCCAATATGAGTAAACTTTAACATCACGCCATAGTATTCATTTATTGTATTATCCTGTCAAAACAGGTGTCACTGTCACGCACTGCCGACCGTCACGTGGTATATCGGAGCGTGACGCATACCGTACTGTCACGGTCGGTAATGCACGCAACAGGCGTGTAAATGCCATGTAAACGCATGTTTGATGTCATAATAAATTACAAGATTGCGTGATAAGTTAATAATTTTGTCAGGTGTTATCTTAAGCTGGTATGATATATAATTTGCGTTTAAATGTAATTTTCATAAGAGCCGTATATTGAAATTACATACGCCAGCAGATAGTGATGGATTTCGAAAAATTATGGCTGTTCTATTTCTTATCATTATCTTTCAGATTGTGGTAAATGTATATTAAATAAATAAATTGTAAGATAGTGTTGTAAATAAAAGCTTGTAATAAATTACTATTTGATCTATTTTATCTTGACTTTTTACATAGCGTTTTTTCTTCACATTGATCTCTTTGCATTTGCTATATTACCGAATTCATTTATATTTTATATGTATTTATTTTGCTTCTTAGGCTTTATATCTTATACCTACTTGTTACACGCATTTGTCATTGGTTTATGTATTAACGTGTCATTAGATTTTAAAAATCTGTGACATTTAACAGAATGCGATCAAGCGGATTGTCCTAAGGCGTGCGCTACTTTCATTGCCTCTTTAAAATCGAACAAAGGGAGTCATTCCGGTTATTTATCCGCTATTCGAGCCTCGCGTTTATACTCCAGCCTCATGATATTTACACACTGTTATTTATTTCCAATCGTAATGCGCTAGCTGTCAATTGGTACACAATCATTGCAACCGGTAGGTTCTGCAACAAAATGAGATGCAATTTCGTTCATGACTGCACCACTTGGGCCCGACGCAGTCGCCCCGCAGACATTGGTGGTCCAAATGACAAAGTGAGAGCGGAATCACGGGTAATTTAGAGTCGTTATTTGAAATTTGTTATAATTTCAAGTATTTTAATTGATTACTACGAGAGCATATTCGTAACTCTTCGCAATAACGTTATTTTCAGACTTTATAAGTAAATCCAGTATAGATCCAGAGACCAATAGATAGAATCCAGAGAGACGTGTTATAAATAATGTTGGTGGGTGTTTTTTTTAAATTATTAAGAACTTAACGTATTATTGGTATCCAAAAAAATGAAAATCCACTCTGTAGTAAACATAAAAGTTAACTTTATTACTTATCGTCAACAATTTTAAATTAATGAAGTTCACCGTATTCAACGTGATTCCATAAAAGTCACTAATTTTATTATGATTTCCCCTCTCTTTGCACTTCTTCCTCAGTTTGTTCCATTCCCAACGTACAGTTGATGTGTCCAGTTGGCGTAATATCCTATTATTATGGTTTACCTGCGGCCTTCACGACTGTTCTGTTTCAGAAATCATTGCTTACACTTGTCTCAAGGCACGTGCTGTATCGGAATTAAGTGTTTCCCGTACGTGGGCTGTTTCACTTATCCTTTAATGGTATTATTTGCTGCCCGCTACTCGCATTCCTTCCTGGAGTTACTGGTTGATTTGAACCAGAGAACGAGGAGGAATTTCGTAAGGAAAGATATGCTATCTAGGATTGAGTGACGTAGATTTGTGTTTACAATTTTACTTATGTAGGTTACAAAGAGAGTAAGTAAGAAGATATTTCAAATATATTTTCTGTCGAAGTAAGGAAATAACTAAAAAGATTTGAAAAATAATCTCCTCGCAGTGCCTTTTGAATTCTTAATGTCTAATGTCTATAATAATGTCTTATGTGATCGAGAGCTAGGTAAACCCTTTGAGAGAAATAATTAATACATGCATAATATCATAGATTTGTGCATACAATTAATTATTAACATTTGTCCTTAAAATGTAACAACGTGAGAAGGAAAATGGAAACATTCACTCCGTCCATCACTTAAAAATCAAATTTAACGGGCATGAGTTAGATATTTAGAGGAAGTATTCATACGGCTAATCCAATCATCAAAATCGAAAGTAGTAATATTACATAAAGTTACATAAGCTATTTATATCGATACATCTGTAGAAATAAACAAAATTGATGTGTCTGTCGTTGATCTTGTGATTACTCTTTCTAAGCTTAAGCACTTGCATTAAATAAATACACTTAATACAAAAATATTTGTTTATGTCTATTTTCCCGTTTCTTTTTCGTAAACTTGAAATCGGTTTGTCCTATTTTGATATGCTTATGATACTTTGACTATACGGAGAAAGTAGAATTGTATAGAAAGTACACTTCTAACATGTACCTAACGTTGATAATCTGTTTTTTTTTTCCACTAAATGAAATAGGGATACATTTTCTTTGATACTTTACAAATAATTTAGCGTTTTTGGCAATAATAGGCACCCCACCTCGCGGTAGACCTTTCGACCGGCCACGTTTCGTCAAATTTTTTGCGTTAATTTCTCGGCGTAGGAATAATGATTCAAATCGAGTCGTCTAACAAGGCTTTTCATTGAGAGTCGACATTCTCGGGCATAATAGCGCGTGCGCACGAACGGGCGCAATTTGGTGGAAGTGCGGCAAATAATCGCCCGCGGGGACCGCATCGCGGCAATCATGCGCTGATAGGTCTCCATTGTACGCGCGGCACGTTAACGGTGCTATTTTTCTTTTGTTTTGAGAAAATAGAATGGTGTACAGTCAGAATTATCCAGGTAATCTAGTTGCAGTGCTCGTGCCCTGCGGGGATCGGATTGCTGCGCGAGCCGTTGATTAGTCTCCATTATATAGACGACACGTTAACGGCAAATTTTTGTAAGTTTTATTTCGGAAAGACGCGTTCTGTAATAATTATTAGGTAGTGTTATTATGTAAAAAATCATATATTATTCTAATTATCTTTTAAAGTCAAAGGTGCCGTACCCTCTTTAGAAAAAAAAAGTATAAAATGTCAAGTAATTTTATTGATTGATATCTATGTGAATTACATTTTGTCACTTAAAAACACCTTTCACACCTTTTTATCGTACTAGCAATATCTATATATTAGTATCCGTTACTCAAAAGACTCATTACATCGTCGTGCAATGGAAACGTGGCATCACTAAATTTAACCGCCGTAGCATGTGGATGCCAGTAATGCGCGCCCGGGGCGCGGACGTTCATTTTGGCTTCTGTTTAAAAACGCGATCATGAAATTAATGTATTACTTTCTTATGTAGATACGACCATTATGAGTATCATCTACATAATTTCTTCGTCAAACTCAAGAAACGCGAAGGGCTCGTTTGCTAAACTGTCGCTAATTCGACACACGCGTACCAAGTAATGGATATTAAATCAGTTGAAATATCTCATGAATATTAGTTATAACAGGTCATTAAATTTTTTTTCTTATATTTAAAGATACATACAAATATCTAAATATTAAATACTGAATGTATGAAAAATTATAAGGTCGTATTGCTATTTCATTTGATAGAAATAGTCTGATCAATCGAAAAAAGTAAAACTTATAGTTAAAACTTTCTATTCTTACAAAATTAATGAAATTTACTTTATTAAAATAATCCGATAGGAGATAAAATCTAAAATATAAAATTGATCACTAGTAAAATCTGACAGCCGACTGACTGTAGCATATACGCGCAACTCTAAAAATCGTAGAAGCAATTATGTCTTGTTAAACAGTCCAATTCTTAAAAAAGAGCGAAGAAATAGATAGATAGAACTTCTTTACGATTCAATGCTCGACCTTCAATAAGGGCTTACTCGCCACACGCGAGTTCTGCGCCTCTGGCACGCTTCTGTTGGAAGCGTGACCGCTCGGGGTGCGCGCGCGCCTGCCAAAGAATACGAAAATTTGACAAGCCAATTGATTCAGTACAAATTTCATCACCAATAGCTTTTCTTGAATCAAAAATACGATAAAAATAAAACTTAATCAATCCTATAGAAATCGAATAACATAAAAAAGAAAGTATAAATAACAGTATTTATGATACAAAGATAAACAAAACGTAGCTACAATTGAGATGAATTTATTGCTAGTAGTTTCTATAGTTTAACCGCAGTGAGCAACAATAAAAAAGTTGTTTTGACTCGTTACTGATTTACGAGATCACAAAAAACACAACACAACTGTTACCGATACGATGCTCGTTACTCACGTCTCAATAATTGTTTGGAAAGCATTCGGTCAATACGTGAACGCTTTTTGAGCTGCACGTCTGACGTCAATTAAATTTGATAGAGATCATTTGGGAGATTGATTAAAAATCGATACAGAATCGATTGCGAGCTCGGTAATGAATTCGGATCGATCGCTCCGTAGCGGCTAAGTAGAATTTTAAGTTGCTATCATAAAATTGTACGGGAGTAAGCGATAAACAATATGATGCCAACCAATTTCTTCATCGACGCACGACGGTTACAAAACGCATCGAATCCAGAAATAGAACTGGATTGATTATGGAAAATATAATGATAAGCTTTGCGAGAGAAAAGGCTTACGATGTTTATGCACATAAATTAAGTCTAAAGGTCCATGCAGAAATCATTCCATATTAATGTTTTAAGTCTGCCATAAACTTCATAGGTTTTGTCATTCCACTAATCAGCAACAGCTACGCCACAGGCGGGCGAGGACTCGTTTTTTGTAGGAAAATTTCTTCGCAGAAGTATCACAAAAACTACCGTGCCTGAAGATATTCCAGACAAAGCCAATATATTCGGAGTTCGGGATAGCGGTACGGCTGATTTATGGTATGGAATTTATGGAATCGATGCACTTCATCGAGATTCCCGAATTCGACTTAGAGATGAAGTAATAAAATTTTAGTGCGACCAAAAGCGGATGCGTAGCGATATGCGCCACGGACTATTAAGGGATGGAAAAAGGTCTAATTAACATTACGTTGACTTAATATGTTGGGAACGTATGGTTGAACACGTATAAGCTGAGTTTGAGGGTTTCTAATTACTGAGAATATAATAGGTAGTCTCCACAAATTCGGTTGGGAAGCTAAGAACAACAATATATCGCAAAAGAATTAGAACGCAAAAAAAATGAAAAAGGCTCGTCCGACGTGTTATACTTAGTTTGATGGCAATACCCAATTAAAAAATAAATTAAATTAAATTAAATTAAAACATTTCTCTCTTTACGGATATTAAAAAAAAAAAACTCTATAATCGTTACATGTGATTCGTCTTAAGGTAAGAATCAGTAAGTCAATCATCCCAATAAATCTTGACAATTAGTGTTAGCTTATAAAATACACAGCTGCGTATAGTCTGAAATTTCCATAAAACGCACCATTATGTGTGGGCTCGCCTCAGACCAATATATTTCAATTTAATCTCTTACCACGCGTACAATATCTGTATAAATTTGCATTTTTATTACTATTATGCATATTTTGGGATCATTAACGATCATGTTTGAGCTGTTGATTCTATCTCCGTTCAATTGACTGTTTATTAAATTGAGCTATTAATGTTAGTAGCCAACGAGGTGTGAAAAGAAATTATTGATTTCGTATAAAAGAATTTAATCAATTAAATTCTAAATCCAAGGTAATTTATGGCGCGGAAATTATTCATAAAATGAAAGAACATTAATTAGATATAGCGGCAAGGAGGAACATTAATAAGGCAACTCCCATATTGTACTGGAGTGTAATAAAACCTGACTATACAGTTTATAGTATATTGACCGCTATAAAGGTATTAAAATTTTAGATTAAATACAGTGGTGAATCGAATCTCTGATAATTAACTAGAAATAATCAATTAACTGTAACACCAATCAATGTTTTATTTACGCCTATTAGGATGGATATGAGCTTCCCAAAATAAGAAAACAACATACATATATTATAGGTATTTCTCTTTAGTTTTAGATATTTTCAAAAGTTTATTTAAAATTAAAATGTGTAACATCTATATTGATTACAGTTCAGTTAACGAATCAATACCAAAAGCAAAATAAAAGTAAGTATTATGACAGTGATTAACTGCTCTGTCAAGACTTCAACGTTAAAGATGTTAAAACTGTTCTAATGCTGATGTACAAATTAGCGAATAAAAATGTATCTCTAGTGACACATTGAATAATTGAACATGACAACCGTTTTAAATATCTTATTGTGTTCTAGTACGAGGAATGTGATAGTGTTACATACGTCCAAATCTCCTCTTCCAACATCTTGAAATGTAGTACAGATTCTATATTATGATAATAACCAGGTAGACTGTACACATCCTATTATAATAAAAAATAATCTCTTAAGTCATCACTACAAAAGCTAAACAAACAATCCGTCAACACAAACACTTGTTTCTTGCCTATTAAAATCGAACACACGCATAGCTGAGCTGATTTGAGCTGAACTGAATACTGGGTTAGCTGAGCTCGTATCTGAGTTAATTGCAACATGGCGAATTGAATCTTGCGGCTCAGCTGCGTCTGAGTGGCCAGCATTTGTTGCAATTTTCACGTCATTACGCATGGGCTTGGTCGGCGGTTACTTGAAAGGTAAAACAGGCATAGATTAAGGAATGCATTAACGACAATCATGCTATATTTACTAATGAAATGCACTGAAAAAACAAATTCAAACATTTAAAAGGAGAGTTAGTTCGAAGTAACTACTTGAAGTAACTATATATTTTCTTTAAAAAAAAAACGAAAATAAAAATGGAGCTTTTAAAAAAATATATATCATTAACCTTTGGTTCACTATAAAATTTCAAATGTTGGTCCTGTATTTGTACTTGTATGAGTTTTGACAAATATTTTAACTATAATTGTCACAAATAAGTGCAAAATATCCAACGATACTAAAGATAACAAATTAAATATATATATATAGCAAAAAGACTAGGTTAATGTCTTGCATTGCCTCTCAGATCCGTTCTCATGATAGGCACTTTACGATACCACGCCGCTTGCCGCGTCTGCTTATCTGCGCCATCTATTACGAACCTATTAGAGAAATGCTCGCAATTTACATCTGTTATGATAAGCCAGTTATGCATATTGCACTCAGACTACTTAACGGATAAGTGACTTGTTTGAATGTGAACGATAAGCGAGAAGCTATAGAATATTTTACTTTATGCTGTTGATGTCGGTGAATGTAATCATACGTTTATACGGTTGAGTAATTAAAACTTAAGTCACTTGACTTAATTAACTTATCATTTAATAGAAACAATATTATCTCTAATCAATTCAAATGGGATAGAAGATCTATTAAATGTCAGAGCTACCTAATGTCAGTTACAGAATCAATATTAAAGAAATGTGTCTATTTTTTGCCTATTAAACATTGAAATTTGACAATTCCTAAGAGGTAAAAATTGGCAAAATGGAAAAACTTTAGATAGATAGACAGACTGATTATTATTATTAAGTTAACGGATATAAGTTATATCTTATTATCATACCATACTATATTCTAATAAACACTTCGAAGTATACACACATTAATAGATTCTAAATATCAGTTTAAGTAATTAATAGCTTACAAAAATATCATGATTTTTAAATCATAGCTATTGTAACTATGATTGTGACTTTGTTACAAAATATGTGACAAGTTAACGCTTTCAAATTGAATCGCACGCCAACAGTAGTGGAACACTTAAAGTCTAACATTTTCTAATACCCAACGACTGTTATATCTAATTGATATGCGAATACAATCAAATCGGATCGCTTCAATAGAAATTGCTTATTCGCGGCGTGTTCTAAAGAAAATATTATTTACGGAGATAAGTCCGAGAATAAAGATTTGATAAGGTCAATTAATTTTCATTTAAAATGAACCGCGTTGCAATTCAGTTATTTATAGATCTAGATTCTAGATCTAGACAGTTTTTATTTATATGCTGCAACATTCTGTCGCATTACGTCTGCATAATCTATAGACCTCATTTGTATTACATAGAAACTGTTTTAATTTTGGTCTTTTTTAAATTTACTCCTAGATTGCATTAATTAGTAATTATTTATTCAATGCGGTGCTACTAAGAAATTTTATATGCATTTTTGATAACTGATTAATTAGTGTCTCTTAGTTTGTCTGTGTTTATCTTTTTTTTATAAAATCGGTAAACATATTAACCTTTGCTACTATTTTTGGTCCTTCGAGCTGGATTCTACGAATTAGCGTGCAGAGTTTTAATCATATTGAAATTAAGTAACAAAAAATAAATTACTTTTAGTGATTCCACATTTAATTTACATTTTATATTAAATCTTGCTTACTTTGTTGCAGATCCGTCACCGATTTGGATTATTCGACGAGGTGTGTACGTCCGGTGGCGTGCAGGTGCGACATTGTAATTGGGTTCGATTCTTGCGCACCTCAGAAAATTACGGACCTCAAGTAAGTAATATAAATTCCTTGTATTTAAAGGTGTGGGTCTTGGTGACTTTACTCCATTAACAATGACTTTAAAACACACGGTGTTTCATAATATTGTCTTCCTTGTTACCAGATGTTTTCACCCTTAAAACATATTTTCTGTAATATAGAATTAACTTACTCTTTACGCAAATAAAATTACAATATGAAAAGGATAACATTTTTATGGTAAAAACACATAGTTAAAATAAGGAACTGAAAAGAATGCTCATTGTTTTTCATTTTGAAACATGTTAGTTATTACATGATTGGGTAATAATATAGGGATGGTGGTATGAATGAGCAACAGTGGGGGATGTTCTACTCCTGGGAAGAGAGTTGCAGTTATTGCTCTATAATTTCTAGTTTTCATTTTACTCTAACAAGTCCACGTACCTATCTGTTATTGAATACATAACTTGTTTTAGGTAAACCTAGTCTGTACGAAGGTTAAAGGAGAGCCTGTATACGAAGCAGTGAAGCCTGTATCAGCGCATACAGAACTTGTGGTGTACTACCTTCCCGAGAGACCTGAAGAGCTCTTTTTCGTCAGGATGAGGAACAACTTGTACAGGCAAACGATGGACTCTATTTTAGAAGGTGGAATTTTATTTGAATGGACTTTATTCTAAATTACTGCTTTTCTCTATTGTATGGTTTGTCTATCTACCCTTAATATGTTTCATGTGTTTCATTTGTTCTTTACTGTACGTAAAATGATTATACAAAGAATTGATTTCTTAACGATGTTTTCTGCCAGACCGTGTACGAATGATGAAAGTTAATAGCAGCTGTGAATAAAGGAAAAAATATATTTATTATGTAATCTAAAATACGTGCTTAATAATGACAAGTTTACAATGTGATGATAGGATTTATGAATATTAATATAGGCAAATGTTTGTATGCATGTTAGTTTCTAAATCGTAGGGATGTCTAGACACATATTGAAGGAACTGAATTGGAAATATGGAGTATTTATAGATATTATTTACCTCGAGCAAAATATAAAAACGCTCTGACGAACATAAAGCAGATGAAACTTTTCGCACATGTTAACACTGAAAATCCCTATTGCAAAAAGTTAAACCTTAAACGGCGTAGTCCAAGCTAAGGTCCATATCGATTTTTAAATAACATAATGATATTGCCATTTTTTCATCCCTGTACCAAATTGTCTCACATACAATTGTATAAACAGCTAGTCGACTCACAAAGGGCCCGCTCCGGTAGTTCGGCTTGTGATTGCTTTTTTATCAAGCGAAGGCAGTGGACATAGTGGGAAATAAACGTGTCTTTAAGGGTTAAATCGAACGACAATGTGCTTTTTATAAGGACTTGCTTAGCGCTTATTTTGGATATTGCAAGCTTTCGACGTGAACCATGGGCATTATAAAAAAAAAGGAAATAATCTAGTGATAAACTATGTAAAAGTAGAAAGATACAATATGTAAAAAATAATGTAGGTATGTATGTAAATGTGCCAATAAGTTTCTGTGTGTTTTTGGAGTTTGATGTAGACATACTAAAAATACTCGTAGCAAAGATTGAAGAAATTAAATGTTAGAAGTAAGGAAATCTAAAATTGACTCATTGCAAAAACTGAAAATGATATAAAATTAACTCTGGTACCAAACAATTTCATTGTATGTAAATATCGTACATTTTTCGCAGCTATTAATTTGTTATTCGTACACGAACTTCAAAGGACAATTTTATAACTAAAAACAAGACAGGCCCAAAAGCGAAACCCTAAAAAGCCGAATAAATTAAAATATCGCGTTAAACAATTCCACACCACAATGAACATACCCTAAACGACCAGTTAAGTTATATGCGATACGATAACGAACGCGGCACCGTTTGCCGAGGCAAAGGCGATCCGATCGGCAACCGTATCGATAATTCGAACGCAGCTGTCGACGGAAACGTACTGTACCGCAAAAACATCGCTAATGTTAAGTAGAAAGGTATTTTCGTATCGACATCTGAACTACTCTATGTAAATTTAGATGCAAACTAATCTAACGATCTATTACCCTATTGAATATAAAAGTAACTTAACACTCGGTATATATACTTTCATCTCCTAAAGTGATTTTAAGACATTAGCTGACACTAACATTTCAGCAGCTAATATCAGCTAAGCTTTGCACACTCGAATTTTTAGCGGCTTAATTCAAAAGCGGCAAAATTTCAGTATGGCTCTTATTTTTGCCGCTTCTAGACATGCCGCGGGGCATCAGTGTAGACATAGACATAAATCTTCAAATGTAGCATTTATATTTTGAAATCGTACAAATATTTTAAAGTACCTACAGACAATCCTTTTAATTTAACTTTCACTAAGTGATAATTAATTATAATGATACATTTTTATTTTGAGGTTTAATCAATAAATTACGGGGCTTATGTATCATTTAATGAGCGGTTAAAATTGGTATAACTAAACTCCAAAAAAGGAGGAATACTATTTACAAAATTACAAAAATATTAAAATCAAATTTTATCAGAATAATACAAGCTGTAAAAGGAAATATTATTCTCAAAACGTTTGACGCGACGCTAATCAATTTGCAAATAAAATAGACGCAAGCGTGAATAGTGAAGTGATGGTATCGCTCTGACGCTCGTCGCTCCATATCGAGAGTTTCCATTCCACTAATCATGAAACATACCTACGTGGGACTGATAACAAACACACCTATCCAACGATCTAGAACAGAAACACTCCGAGGCTAATTAATCTGTTCCATCTAACAGCCGCTTCGCTAAGAAGATTTATTGCCAATATCCATAGATTATAACTTTATGCGTAGCACAAATGAAGTTTAGTCCTCAGTACGGAATCGAACGAAAGTCTAATTAAGACGGGTTTCAACTAAAACACTGTTCGCAATAAACATAAATTCTATACCACCATAATAACATTTTTACGGTTGTCAATTAGTGGCTTCATTAAATATTTTGGCTTGATTGGATCAGGATTTTTAATGGGAAAAATTTGAAGTGAATAAACACAAGCAATGCCTGAATCATCAGCCGTATCCCTTTAAATGGAAACTTGAAGTTTCGCGTGAATCTTTCCTCATTGGACACACGCAGTGTGAGAATTTTATTGTGATGAACTTCATTTCCTAATATAATTTTAATTAGGATATGGTTTTTATATTTCTTTAAAACACTTTTTATCTTTCTTTTAATTAGTTTAATTTAATATCTGGCTATTTAATATCTTTTAAATCTGATAGTATAATTGTCAAACTTTCTCAGTTGTATATACGGCTTTCTATTTAATTATACGACATCAACTTGAAACTAATAGAGATGTAATTTTCAACAGATTCACCGTTAGACCTTTCAACATCCCTCCTTTCCCGTGTTCTATTACCAATATCCCCACCCTCCGGAGCAGAAGATGAACACAAGTCGGTCTCAGGAGATTCTCTTACATCTTCTTCTATTGGATCTTCAAGTGAACTGTTAGAAATGACTCCAAAAATCCCAAGAAGACCGACGAAGTCAGAGAGAGCATTACTACCGTGTGAAGTATGTGGGAAGGCTTTTGATAGACCATCACTATTGAAAAGGCATATGCGAACACATACGGGTAAGTTGAACTATATCTTATGAAGTTTTTAAATATCTCCGTGATTAGACTGCGGAAGCACAACCACGTCATATATATTTCTGCCTATTAACTGAAGTATGAAACACATGCTACTGTTTTACTTTAAAGGGTGTGATAAGGAACAAGTCCTTAACTAAGGCGTTCCAACTTAGTCCCTAGGAGTAGCAATACCTTTGTGGCTGATTCTTGATAGGACTCAAAACTTATCGACAGTTGATTACAGACATCTACAGAAGTCAGTGACTATTAATTATAGTAAATTTATCATCGTTGTTACTTTAATTTTATAAAAAAAGGTACAGTATTAACGTATTCATATTTTAAGAAACCTATATTTAGTAGGAACTATATGATACAAAACGTATGAAAGGTATCGTGGTGCGAACGAGCTGTTTCTATGCTCCGTATAAAATCATATTGCTAAAGACGATCGCCGCCTTCGCATCCACCCACACTCGACGTCTCTATAGGCCGCGTCTAAGAGATATTCACACCTTTATGTAGCTTTATTTCAAGTCTTTGTAGTACTTGTTATTCTATTTCAAGTTATGAATAAGCTAGTTGATGTTAAGTGGACACTGCCACCCTTGAACATTTGGAACCAATTTCAATGTAATAGGAGTGTTATTGCTCGTGAAAACATCCGTAGACACATTATTTATTATTAATACTGTAGGTGTAGTCCGCGTAATCTTGCTAGTCCGCTCTGAATATAGAAATGAATCGCGTCACCATAGCAAATTGTATGACTACACCTGCTCGCAACAACTTCAGAGCGGACTAGCAGTTTGGCGGGGACTATACTAAGTAGGAAACGAGCGTTAAGTCCACATGACAGTATGTGGTTACTACCCATTGATAATTTGACATTTGTAATAAATCCCAGGCCACTGACTCATTGCTACACCTGAGGACTAAGTTGGAATGCCTTGGGTAAGCAACTCCCTCTACCACACTCGTCAAACCGCGACACAAAGAAATAAGTGTTCCGGTAGTGCGTGCGTCGAACACAAGAGATTCTACAACATTCAAACGCAATTAACTTATATGTAAAAGGAGTAGCTGTCCTATAGTTTTAAAAGTTATTAACTACTGCCCGTCTTAATTCTCAAATATATTTTAGGTGAAAAACCGCACGTTTGTATGGTGTGCAACAAAGGGTTCAGCACGTCGAGCAGCCTCAACACCCACAGACGAATCCATTCTGGGGAGAAACCCCATCAGTGTCAGCATTGCGGGAAGAGGTTCACGGCTAGTTCCAACCTGTACTACCATCGGATGACGCATATAAAGGTAAGGACATACTTCTTCTATATTTAGAAAAATATTTTTCCGGAGTTACTGAATCACCATCACCACAGTGCCTAATATGAAGACACAGGCATGAAATGGTTTCTTTTATGGCTTAGGAATCCATATCAAACCCAAGGGGTAATATGAGGGCTTAAAGCTTTTGTTATATTAAATTATGATTTACATTTACGAAGTCGCTGGCAATAGCTATTAGTTTTACATCAAATGAAATACGTGAATTGCAGATTTTTTTAAAGCCTGAGTGTTTGAAATATATTTGTTCAGTATTGTAACGTGATGTACTTATGTTCAACATATATGACAATGAGTAAGTATAAAATAAACATTACAGATACATTACATTTATGTGATATCTTAACTATCTTGTAAAAAAATTGTAATGATTATCTTTTTTAAGGGGTTGAGCGTACTGAAAGAATGCGTTTGCAAATGAGGGCGGATATTAAATAACGACGTTAAACCGCTTTTTAAGTCACAGGTCTTTGACAACAAAGAAAATTAATGTTGTGGTTACCAAATAAACAGGGTTAAGTGGTTCCTTACGTGGTGGTGACCAGCGGGGCGGAAAAGTCGTGGTCACTCAAGTGTAGACGTGGGACCTTAGGTCGTAGGTTGTATGTAGTAAAGAAAATGGTAATAAGTTATGATTTCTTCTTCTTTATATTTTTTAAAAATCATGCATGGATGTAAGTGAGTAGATTTCAATTGTTTTTTTTTTATTTTTTTTATAAATATACATGCTATAGTCCGCGTAAAACTGCTAGTCCGCTGACTACACTAGTTCGCAACAACTTCAGAGCGGACTAGCAGTTTCGCGAGGACCATACCTATCACATGTAGTCCATTAAGAAAGGGCTAGAATTCTCTTTCTTGCTGTATTAAAGTCAGACGATCGACGTGTACAAATCAGTCCCATACTCGGAACAGGAACCAAAATATATCATATAGATTATATGGCCGAGGAATGAACTCTGAACCCTCTACGTATCAGATCGGTGTTTTGACTGGAGTCGTCACCATATCAATCTGATATGCCAAGTTGGTCGCAAGAAATAGTTGTAATGTCAGTATTACTTATATATATTAGCAAGGACACACTTAAGTAATCAACCTGGTATAAAATGGTTTAACTAGTGACGTTGAATCACAGAAACTGCTCACGTTACCAATTTCTTAACCAAAGAAAGTTTACTCTTTTTAACTTTTAGGTTTGTGATAAATAATAGGTATATAAATGGATCCGCTTCCATAAGTACATAACAACCTACTATGCTTGATAATAATATACACAGTTCCGTATACATCTGCCAATGACAATTACTAGCGAATAAGATTATGATAAACGCTAAGTAGTTTTCTCAATCACGGCATCTTACACATCACCACACAATTGTTTTGCGAAATGGTGTAAAAACGCGTTATCCTTGATGAGACAATGGTGCCATTACAGTTTTTTCTATGATAATTCACATGCCTTCGTATCCTTTTGCATCACATTATGATATTAATTGCGTTTTTTCAGGCGAATCCGTGAACAAACACCGCATAGGCACTAATTTGGTTTCCGTGTTAGCTATGCTCTATTACGCGTTATATATTTAATTGAGTTGGACCTTCGTGCTGATAATGACTAAATCGTTTAAGTTATGTAATCGAACTAAGCTATTTTCACTCAAAAATGATTATACAATCATCACCTAACACTAGAATTTCTTCTGTGGGTAACACGTAACGACCGACCCGCCCAAACAAAAATCTATAATATTATAATTATTTAAATTGAACTGGGAACGGTATGAGTATTGTTAACGTTGGAAGATCTCAGAGGCTTTTGAAACTGTAAGGGACTAATATCGCGATATAAGAACCTAGATTTCGATCTAATACGGAGGGTTAATATCTTTTAGGTACCACTGGGATACCAAAACGTTATTATGATTAAATCATTTATAAAAATATAATTAATGATTATACCAGAAACCTTATCATAATAACCATAATAATTCGCCCGTAATCATAATGAAATATATCTCAATTAAATATAATTTGCAATAAAATTACAATACAAAAGCAAAACAAAAACATCTGAACGCGATTGTTTGGCTCTTAAGCGCGTAATTTTCAAAATCATGGCTGCCTAAGTTAATTAGCCATTGTAAGTGATGATAATATATTCCAAATGGTATATTACTGTCGGTAAAGCTTGGTGCATTATATGGTGATGTTACCGTGCTCACTTCCCATAACGCCCCTCCGGTTTTTACTTAACTATGACCTCATGTGTCCACGACTTAAGAAAATCACTAGTTCGTTGTAAGTGGGTGTAGGGTTGTGCGGTAAATTTATACCGTTTGTTTTTTTCTTTAGACCTGAAAACATTCCATTCTTGTACATTGAGAGTTCAGTTTAATATATACGAGTATTTCTCTACTTATTATTGTATACTTTAAATATGAAGAAGACAATTGTTACACAACAAATAATGTTATTTAAATTTAAATTCAGCGCGTGTTCGTGTGATTAATTTTATCTATCTATTTATCGACATCAATGCATTCCATAACGCACGAAAAATGGTATAATTTTATAAATTTAGTGTCATCCAAAGCAATGTTGTATTTATATACAAGTGAAAGCATGTTCTGAAAAGTACATATTTTGACTAAATCTTCTTTCTTCTGAACCAATAATTCTTATTGAAGAAAATGTAAAAGAAATACCATGTGACAACCCTAGCTAGCTCCTTAAGACGCACCTGCACAGGGGGCAATAAATTACCGGGTCAGGTCAACGTGGGAACACCAGTGGCCAGGCACTGTGACGGCCTGATCAGTCACAGACTTCCCTTGATTTGTGCGATGCTCCAATGGGTTATATCGAAGAATTCGTTATGGGTTACGGGAATATTATTCTTTGTGAAGGAATTTTAAATTTAATTTCCGAGTGAATATTAAATGTGTATCGTGGTGCAAAGCCGCATAATGTCCTCGAATCATAGTAGTAGAGGTGACTAAAGGATTTTCAGGAAGCGGGCATCGTCTGCTAGCAAAGTTATTCGTCTAATATAATTACCAACACACAACGAAAAGTGATGACTTTACCAAAAGACAGATTAAAGTCATATGCTAAGTCCTGTGCAAACATAATACAGCATAATAACAGCATATTAATTACTCCATCATCAATATTTTCAACCTAATTTTGGTTTTCCCTTAAAAAGGGAAGATTTTTAAGGGTAAAAAGAACCATGTAGGCCGATTGAGGTTCGATAGGTGTCACAAAACATTACTGTGGTAATGTTTTGTGACACCTGATTGTGATCATCGAAGCTTCTAGACTTTTCTTAACAAATGATCTACCAATACATGTTATCTAAAATTCAGAGATTTTGGATTGCAACTAAAATTTCAGCGTCGGTGTCTAAAATTCATACGTCACAGTCTTATTAAAATTTAACACACGTAATTTACTGAAAGTTGAATAGGCGTGTAAAATGTTATAGCGTTTAGAAATGTTAGACATGTAAGAGGTGTTGTATAATTAGCATATTCCAGCCAAACACTTTCGCACAACGAATCCAAAACAATTCCAAGTCACAATCAATTAATATCCGATTAGGAACACGATATTGTTCTCGATGCATCCCCGAATATTCGGAGCTTTCCCACGAACCCAAGGAACCGTGTCTGAACAAGACGATACTGAAGACGGAGCCACCCAACCGTGGGTTCACACGGTCGTGTGTGAACCCACGCTATATGAGATGACCGGCGACTGAACGGACTCGTTACTATTGTGTTGCAGTTATATTTTACGATATTGTAAGCTGTTTTCTAGAGTTTGAGATCTTCTTGGCATGTGCGGACTATGTTAGTGTTTATTGAAGTCCTTCCACAGTTCGAAACTTCGGACGGCACAGAAGTCCTACCGCCTATGACCGCCGTTAAGACTGAAATTCAGTCGACCTGACATTATGTAGTTAAATGTACTGTTACTAAAGAGTACTTTTTTGGAAAAACACACTTCCTTCAAACATTTTAACTTTGTGATATTAAGGTGTTTTTCTATTCTAATCTATACCAGTTGCTTATGATCTGAAGCCAGCGTTGATTACTGAAAATCACGTAAACTTCATTTATTTTGCAACCAAAGTACAAATGAGTTAATAATCATTACATTTAACATTAACTATCGACGTATTTTTCAAAGAAAGTAAAGATGTGTCCCAGTCATTTAATTAATTGGACTGTCTTTACGCAATAACATATCCCCCATCCTATAACCGACAGGATCGACAGCTCCTGATGGATCAGGCATTCTTCGGTCCAGCTGTCAACCAGCGGCCAGTGGAACTGAAGGTTGAATAATGGAGGACTGTACAATAGCCTGATATATGCCAATGACTCACAAAGTCACAATGGAATGCGGCGCGGTTGTATATGTTCGGGTTAGGTACACTTTTTGCGTATTTCACCTTAATTGCCAGGAGTACTCCTTTGACCTTTGTTTTGGATAATTAATTTACTTCTCTTTTTAATGTTTGTTGAATATTATCAATACTGGTTTATTTTCAAACAATATCCACGTTATAAGTTATGACGTTCTTTAGGAATTATTGGCAATAGAATATTGAAATATAGGATCTAATGTTGAAATAAAATGATATCTTGGACGTTTTTTGGATATGACTATTGTTTATTTAAAATAATGTATATTTAATCTATTATTAAATAATAAATAGAACTTAAACGAATTGAAATTCTCCCGGATTCCTTTTGTGGATTTTCTTGAAGGTATGGTTGGCACGCAAATTATACTTGCCTCTAATCTTTCATAAGTAATCAATCAGTTCTCAATTTTCTCAATTTTACAATAATCCCAGTGAAATAACTTAGGTTCAACTTATTTCAAAGTCAGGCCACTACGTTACTACAAATATTTGCCTCAATTCGTTCGTGCGCCATCAATTTTATTGTCCTGATCGCCTTTGCATGTCACCCGGCTCACCCGTTCGTCACTCGCCACTCGTTAGAGGCTCGTTATTTGTTACTTGTCAACGCGCGAGTCATCAGGTGGACGGTGGACAGGGGCTTTATCCACACAATTGCTGGCCACACAAAGAAATTTCACTATTAGTCCATGTGACAGACTTTAGCAAGGTACTTATTTGATTATTGATTTCTTGTAATCTTTCCATTTAACTTGAAACTAAATTAAAATTGATGTACATTGATGTGAAACGCACTTAATTTGGAAATCCAGAGTTAATTCCTCTATCAACTCTTAAAAGATTGCTTCTGAATGTTAACAATTCCTAGAAAGGTGTTTTGCATTATTTGAACAATTTCACAGGAAGACACCGATATTTCACCTTTAATCGCAAAGTTATTTCTCACAACTTGTAAAGAAAAAGTGAGAACAGTGCCCTTCGAAGTCACCACACCACATCGTACACGCATATTTTTAAGTACATAATCCAGTCATGTAGCGTAATTTCGTGCGGCCCAGAGCAGAAGTTAACTTTTTCACCTCTACTCAGAAGATTGGGAAAAAGAAAAAGTTTTCAGGACCAAACAATTTCTGAAATGTCTACAGTATTTGTAGGTACTAGACTCTCATTTTGCCGCCCTCATTTTCACTGACGGAACTACCCGCTTCTAACCCGCTACACCTCTAAAACAATTCGCTCGTCGTGTATCACTTGCGCCGGTGCTACTGACTAACGAGGAATCAAAGAGATTGGTGGTTGATTCAAACAGACTCCCGTGTCGGTATGCAAAATATTCGCATCTGTTTCTGATTTGTATTGTTCAAGTTTTTTATACCCATAAAGTTTTATTACAAAAAGCATAATATTTATTACCGCGATTATTATGTATTATAATTATTATAATGACTAATATGCTGAGAACAAAGAGTTTTAATGTCTTTATTTTTATGAGGAAGAGGTACCTATTCATAAATTTGTAAGTGGAAAAATATTTTATTGGCAACCAGTACACATACACGGTTTTTTATTTAATTTTTTCACAGGGACCTTAAAAGTTTCCTGTTAATTTTTTTCCACTCTAACTGTAATCATTTCCAAATAGGATTGGAGTTTTACCTGAAGTCGGTCACACATTCGAATTTACGTACACACACACACACACTTAGTACACACACGGCAAAAGATGCAGATGTGGTACAGTTGACCCATGAAAGTACCCACCACCTTACCTATATTAATATGAAATCACAATCAGATTTTTTATTTACCTTTATTACTTTTTTGAACGTGTCGCATTTGCAATTTCAAAATGGATTACCCTCATGAGTGTGCCGTCAATTGATTATTCATACCGTGAAGCAAAAAGAGTTCCTTGGCGGTTGGCGCCATACTGTTTTTATAATCTCATTAAAGGTATAGTGGCGTGCCGTGTGGCGTTGCACCTGCCTTTATAGGGCTCTTACGTACACGATGAATTTTTAATTTTAATTGCTAAGACGCTGTTTGGTCGATCATCATTATCAGCCAATCATTTTGATTTGTTACTTTGTTCTAACAGTTTTTCTTTCAGGAATTAACGATTATGTGCAAAGTAATTCAATATACCTAATAACCTAGTCTTTATGGGCGATAAATAAAATACTGCGAGTAGTTCAAAGTTAGATTTTTTATAATAGAAACTTTATTAATTGTTACTTGGTAGATGGAGAAGGAAATCATTTATAATAAATATGAAGTCTAAGGGCTCTTTATACCTTTCTCAAAAGTTAATTGAAAACAAATCTGTAAATAATCAACTACGGTAGGTAATAGATATGTCTAATAAATTTATCGATATATTTAATACCTTGACTAAGGTAGTAACATATTTTGTTATCTGAGCTATAAAGGAAGAAAACATTTCTAAAACTGGTATCAGCTACCAGAACGCCGTAACTAATTATTTATGATAACATACAAAATACACATACAAAATAAAACCACGGAATTAAGTAGACTGATATACGACAGGAAGTCAATCAACATATTTATTGAACTTAACTTTCAAATGAAGTAACTACAAACTACAGACTTGCACATTACGACCTGTTCGATTACCGAATAAAGACTTGTTCGAACCTAAGCTGGAGTTTTAGAGCGGAATGAAAAACGCTCAGTTTACGCATATCCACCAGTAATATACTGTACAATAAAATGTGCATTAAAATATTTTTTACTATGAAATAAACTAATTTATAGGATAACCAGTAATATTTCAAATAATTTTATATAGGTACTTCCTTCAAGCTTTTTCCGCATCTAAAGTCCCCATTAAAGTGGAAGTTATTAAGGATTTACGATATTTTATTATCAACTCTGTTGATCTAAGTAGGTATATTGAATTTATTTAGCTTTACACATTTATTTTCTTTTATCTTCAGAGGATGTTCCGCGCTTATTTATATACATACTTATATTGTTTGATATACGGTGACCCACGTTGATTTGAACAGGTCTTTATTTGATGGTTAGTACTGATTGCCCGTAATATAAATTTCGATTGAATATTTATCGTCAGCGAGAAATAAACGAGATCATTTGACACGGGGACAGTAGACGGTGATTGAAATAAATGTGTATTAACGGCTTGTGTATTGATTTTCCATTTCCTAAGGAAGACATTTGAATAACGTTTGTTATTTTATGACGAAAAACATGTTTATAGTAAGGCACGTAATTTGTAAGTCGGCAGTGATTAAAAGTTTCAATACAAAAATTAAATTGAGATATTAAATTTGACTTCTTAAGGAAACATAAAATTCAAAAGAAAATTAAAAGTTATCAATTGAACATAGTAAATTGAAATATAAAATTAAAGATTCATCTTAATGACTACAAAAATAAACATTTGTTATTTATAGTTTCCACACTTGTTTCCCGTAATTTCTCTGCTATAATTTAGACATTTAAAATAATTTAGAGATTTCCGGCTAATCAAGAACCTCTATTATGGTTTATAAAAAGACACCATACGTGTATACGAGGTGTACTGAAAGTATTAAAATAGTTTTTTTGCTTATTTTAACTTTGTTAGTTAAATAGCAATGGACCAAAAGTAAATGAGCTAAATCACAACCAAAGTTAGTACTAAACCTCTCAAATACCGGAAGTCTTACACAAAACTAAATCTTACGCTAGAATTTCCATAGTCGCGGAGCAAATCATGCGAAACTGTACCAGGCTATCATAAATCCAGGCTCATACATTTTCCATCGGAGCGTAAACAATCCGTACATTGTGGCCCTTCTACGTATATGGGAGAAATACAGGGCATTGTGTTGGTTATGATTAAACGCCTCGATCCGCGAAAGGCACCGAGAACTTATGTGTTCCTGGTAGATTGTATTGAGGGTGGGTTACGATTTCTAACGGTTATGACCAATATATGTTAGTAGGTTCAGGTTACACAGAATTCATTATTTTAAGGTCAAATAAAAATACCATTATATAAATTGAATAAAATATTTATTGTTGATAAATGTTGTGTTCTATTATCGACCACGCATTTCCCAAAAATAAAGTGGAATTGCGCTGATGTATTAACTCCTTAAATTTATTATTTTAGAAAAAATGGTGTAACAGCCTTATATAATTTTATTAATATAATATCAATAAGTAATGTATTTCAAAATTAATTTTGTATATTTTTCTTACTCAACTATGGAAAATACTACAATTTTTGATCAAAACAAATTTCACACACAGAGTCAATATTCATACCCATAATAATGACATAAATCGCTAGCAAAAACTAATGTAGATACTGACATTACCGAAATTAAAATTATTACAGGTATGCGTCATCCACACGCGTACAGTGTATAATCTCACAACTAACAATTCATTGTTGCGTACGTGCACTTTTTGCGGCTATTTCAAAAGTATCAAAGTGCCATCAAAGATCGCGTGTTACACCGAAGTAATAATCTCAACAATACACTTGATTTACAAATAATAACCAATGGCGTATCGCTAACAATCATAATTCATTTTAATCAGCACGAACGCGTGTGCGACGCCATTTTGTTCATTTTTTATTTTTATTGTAAAGGTGAGGCCACATCTCGATTATCTTGTTACATGTATTGTTTTGTGAAACTTAAATAATATAGACTGTAATGACAATGTGAATGATAGCTTCAATGAATGCAAAGTTTATTTATTTTATTATTATTAAATTAAAATTATATTAAAAGGTTAAAATGGTACTCATAAAAATAAAAGTGGACTTAAGTTCCAGTAAATTAAAGTCGCTGAATTAAAATAATGAACTTTTTTTAAAATATGCTAATGAGTAAGTTTTGTTTCATTAATTAACATTGGAGCAGAGTAATCGAGTATCCTCTAGAGATCCCTAGAATGTAAAAACCTGGGTCTAGCAGCAGGCCATAAAATGTTACAACCAATAAGTTAATTAAAAGACTCTTTCTCGCAATAAATTTCACTGAACATACACTTTTTACCAACAATTATTTCATCCAGTGCGAAGCTGCATTGTATATTTTATTCAAGTCAAACATTTAAAGTATCTACTTAGCGGCAAAGTAAACATAATTATCTCTACGATCTAGGCATGACACATCGAGTCATACTCGTACCACCTGCATAAGAAATGCAAACAAAAAACGCAACAATGTGGCGGTGTTCTTACAAAAGCGTGTAGTTTACCATTTTCCGGTTCAGTTGAGTGCGGCGTAATGACCAGATATTGTTTTATAAAAAAACCGTAAAAAAACACATCTGCAATAGTTTAGCTTCCTTGTAATGACAGATGCTGTGATGACACGCTGATAATGTTTTGTCACGAGAGCCTCTGTTGAGGGTCTGTCCTCATTTATTGAGATCTATTTCTAATTATTTGAAGTAGAAAATGAACATGCACTTTGGGTAAATGGTAATCCAAACCTCAGTGTTTGAAAGTAACAAATATTTTTGACGTAAGATCGGCTTAAAATGAATTGCTATCCTTTACGACAAGTTGAAACGCCGTCTGTACATATGTTTTCACATACTGTAAAAAATACATACATACAAGAACTTAATACTGCTTCAAACGTAGCTATAAAGTAGAGGTGTAGCTGAGGAGCATATGAGTCCGGAGAAATGGTTCTACCTTTATTCCATTGGTATTCGCCATCTTTTTATGTGCTCTTACTTATATTCTATTGCTCTTATATTTGTAGGTTATTCCGACGTGCGGCCAACTCACATTATACATATTACAGAGTTGTGTATTATTGTGGCCGATTTGTCGCTAACAAATGAGGGTCGACCCGTATGTTTTGTCACGAACCTCCATTGACTGACTGTCAACATCGAGTTATATTTTTAGATGCATATTTTTAAATTGATTGCAATTTCCTTTGCCAATGGCCATCCGTATCATATTGATTTATTATGATGTTTTTATATACTTCAATATTTGGATGCAAATTGAAATCGGTATAAGTGCATCACAAAGTGAGCGATTCTTTTTACTGAAGTAATTGAAAAGTGAATAGTTCAGGAAAAAATACTGGAAAACACACAAATAGGTGTTATTACGACTTGTATATTTAGAAATTGTGGCTTTAAATGATATATTTGACGATTTCTGTGAACTATCCCATTGCAGATTTCGGATTGTTTAAGTAATAATTCACCATTTAGCACTACGTAGTATACGGGTATTGGTGAAATTCAGACTTTAGAATTCTTCATCAGAGAAGCGTGCCTAGGTTTTGAACCCGGACCCCTCGAACGATGGGCCGACTTTCCACCACTACCTTTTACCTATTACCGATTACGATTACCTATAAAATAAAATATTATTTATCTATAAAATAAATAAATTATTTTAACATTAAAACTGTAAGTACACCAAGCATGACAAATAATGTCAGCTTTTCCAAACAGAAAACTCGTATAAGATCATAATTAAAAAGAAGTGCACTATCAAACAAGTAGATAATCGTACGGACGCTATCAGTAGCGGCAACATGAAATGAATTAAAACGTTAAGTACTTTCGGAGGTGTCATTACGTTAAAATGATTTAGAATACCCCATCCTACACTGAAACAAGAACCTTAATTACTACAAACGTGGGACTAAATTAGACTACAGTTAGTCCCATATCGTTTACCGATACGGGCAACCGTCAACTTTTTAAATTCCTGCATAAAATTTTGTAATCTCTCGGGATATTGATTTATAAGGCTACTTTAGCAGTGCATGACTGCTTTCATACTACAAATGATTTTATTATTGATGGTTTATCAAGTCATCTTATTAAAATCATATGTGGGTAATTGTCATAAATACTGAGAATACATACATACATATATCATCAATACAAATAATCACATATACTGGTAAATTTAGGCCCCTTTATTGTTAAACGTCTAAAGTTGTTTATTTTAGACTTTAAGCAGTAAATTTACTTAAAAAAAACAATTTATATATATTTTCTGGCTGAGATAAGATAAGAGCTTACTATATGTTTAAGCACTGGAAGACTTTTAGAAAATAAGAAATAACGCCGCACTCAACTAACTAATAATTACTTAAACATATATTATTTAAAAAAGAGGTTTCTAGATATAAAATATTGAAATTCATACATATCTTGTGCAATTTTTATCCTAATTTAATGTTGGTATTGTTTGATCTTCGTATGATTTTGTTTGAAATGGATAATCAACCTCTTCGATGTAAAGTTTTGAAAAATGTACAAAGAGGAAAATCTATTTACATATCATACACAGTAGGTAAAATAAGTTTTATGTAACAAAATGTGACGGCTGGTAGCGCAGGTGCGAATAATTGACAGATGAATAATTGATAACTTTCGATTGTAATGTTCCATAAATATGTATGCCTAATTTTGGAAAGTTTATTATACTGCGTGATTACACAGCTAAGCTATATGAGCTAGTTTGGAAATGTTACGGTAAAGCACATGTGAGTATAGAATATAAGGCGTATTATTTATTTATAACTAAAACTTAACCTAAAAATCTTTAACCTTAAGGCTTAACCTTTTTACGTGATCATCAAGGGAAGTAACTCATCTAAAATTAGGTAGGACTTTTTTATACTCAGTAATGTTATGATGTATGTGAGTTGTAACGACTTCATATCAAGTGGATTGCATGCTTATTTACTAAGAGTACATATTAAGAGCACATAAATAAGTATGTTTTATGTAGAGGATTCTTTATATACGGGAAGTAGGGAAAGAACAAGCAGACCAATCCTCCTACTACGCAGTCCTTAATGTTTGCGTTACATTCGTAGCTTGAAGATACAGACTATTTAGTCTAGCTTTTCTCTTGGTGGGATAATACGGGATTTGCACAAGGATTGTTCACTTAAGCGGTTCCAATTTATAAATAGTCCTCTCCTAGCGGGAACGGAGCTTCCAGAGGCGACAACGATCTGACCTTTTAGGCATTACACGGACTCTACCGAACAAACGGAATGGTTTCGCTTCAGCTAACTAATACTATTAAATTAATATGGCGAGCGAATACGTAGTACATGGTAATTCGATGGCACATTGAAAATAGACTTTGTTCCTGATTTACAGGCCACTATTTTATTAATACCGTTTGTTGAAGTGATCACCACGCAGTAGTTTTGGGATCGATCTCCGGCTAGGTAAATATCTAATTTGTCAATTTATATTACTGTTCTAGGTTTGGCTATTTTTATATTTAGTGTAATTGTGTGTATATTGCACTGGTGAAATAGGGAATCGCTAGAGGCCTTGACCTTAGAAAGCCTCAAAATATATTTTTATATAACTGTACCATATGCTTAATATACACACGCTACGTACGTAGCGTACATATATAAAGTCTTCTTTGATTAAATTTAGCTAAATTTAATGGTAATTAATTTTAATATATCAATAAACCATACATGTAGGTTCTGTTTACCAAGTGGAATCACTTATTTATTGTTCCACAAAGAACAACACAGAGTAATCTGTCTCGTGCAAATCGCCCCTACCATCGAATTAAAAACAAAAAAAGTCGCTCATAAAACGTGTATAGCCTGCGCCACTACAGAGTTAAACTGAAAATATTCAACTGATAATAGCTGTAGGCCTTATTTAGTAAGTAAAATAACTTTAGTCCTATAATAACGTAGATTTTAAAATAATTACTTAAATTGATTAATATATTAAATTTGATGTCAATTTTATTAATTGGATATTAATATTTCTTAACAAATACATTTTATATTTTATTATCAGGATTTTTAATATATCACAGTCTTGTCTGTTACTAAATTTTTAATGTCGTATCCAGATAAGATTTTAAAAAGTAATTCAAACAAAATTACAATAATGTAATAATGGCTGACCTTTATTTAATAGATTCTGGTACTACGTCTCATTTTCGTATTCTACATGTAACGTAGATAATAAATATATTTTTTTACAAACAATTAACGTTCGAGTATACCAGTCTGTAACTTCAGCGTCAATGGAAAGTTGGTGGATATCGAGGCAGTGACTTACTGTGGACTGCAAGCTCATTTGCAACTTCAAACTTGTAAAAAAATAATTTAAAGTATTACAAACACTTGAGAAAGTTCATTTTTTCTTGACTCCGTTAAAACGGGGACCGATTGCATCGTTGCATCGTTGCACCATTCGCTATCAATCATACTTTATCGTTCTTTTGCTACTGATTAAATTATTCCAGCGAGGTGACTTAATGAAATGGCCGCTCGGGAGCGCTCGAACGGAGTGATTCATCTCGATGTAAATTAATAGAACCGTAGCTGGCTATGGGAATGCCTGAGTTGAAAGTCTACGTACTATTTATGGATAAAAATATTAATGACTCTTATTAAACAAATTTAGTCCCGAAAATAAAATTTATTTTTAAAATATGTAGCAGCTCTGTGCGACTGATAAGTTCCAAATTATAAATCAGGGATAGCGATGCATATTATATGTGATTATTGTGAATTTTATTACTTCTAACTAATCTAACTTTACCTGCGCTTTTTATATATGACAGTTCTATGTGCACTTAAAAACGTTGATTTTCAATCCAACTATATTTAGCAGCTAGAGCAAATTTAGTTAATATTCGGGGGTTTTTTTTATATACTTAATCTATATTTTAGTGTAAATGTATTATTTCCGTTTAATTATCTCAGCATTTAAAATATTTAATCCCGAATAAATGTCTCGCAATTTTATCAGTAGCCGCTTTATCCCAATCAGGACGTGATTGGAACGACGAAGTCGATAAGATACGCGCACGGTTCGAGTTGATTGCTTCGAGATTCGTTAGTAGCGGTAATATTGCACGGGTGTTAATTTATTTAGCGACACCATTACCATTTTTATACGTAGGTGTTTTTTAATATTACTTTTATTACCGACAATGGACCGTTTAGTTTCGATGGCTATGTTTGCAAGTTCATATGCAATCATGATGTAAGTATGTCAAGTGTCATATTAATAACTTTATTATTCTGGACCACTTATGTCAATTCTACCAAGTGGCAATAAATGGCGCTACAAACCGGACATAGATACGCGCTATTAAAAGAACACACATGATTGTCTGTTCATAGCTATTTCCTACATTGGTGACCGTCAGATAGCTTATTACATGACCCAATATCCGATCTTTTATATTATAATATTTTTCCCCCATACAAAATAGTATCTGAATAACTCATAATATTTTAAGCGGTACTCTACCTACAACTCTATACCAATATTTTATAGCAAACATAATAACCGACCGGTCAGCCTAATGTGGTATCATAACAGCTATCACAAGATATATGGGTTCCCAATTAATATGCATCGTATTCAGATTGCACCGACACCACAATATTGATTAAGGTGGCTCCTAGATAATTGGGCTACGGTTATTAATTAGTTATGGGTATGATAAAAGGGGACAGGGTATGACGCATGACTGTGACTTGAATATTTTAGAATCTGTATGCATTGAGAAAACATCTAACACTCTAGTAATATTTATTACAAGCGTCGTTGTGTTACGCCCACTTGTACCTCTGTTTTAATTAACCCCAATCTCCCCTTAATTCCTGTATTTACATCTCGTTGTAATTGATTCAGTTGTTTCTAATTTATCTCAAACAACCGTGTAAATAAACAAATAGGAATATTAAAATAATATTCTCATCTGTAAGTGATTTATAAAATTCATGTACCTACAAATTGTACAAATAACAATTTTATACACAAATATATTGTAACAACGCAAACGCAGGTTAGAGCAACGATAATATCTATGGTTTAAAAATGGCCCTTTAAATCGGGATACTTTAATTGGTATCAATAACTCTGGGTATTGATACCAATTAAAGTATCCCGATTCCCGATACGCACTTTTAAGTTATGTGCGTATTAAAAATTTATTTATTTGCTTAAGCGATGAACTAAAACCTGTAGTGGAATCCTCCACGCATCAAAGTTTAAAAAAAAAAAGCCAACAAAGGTGTTTGCATTTTGTCACTAGGCCAGCGCAGCGAGTATGGCCTAAGCCCCTCTATGAGAGGAGAACGGAACCCAGGAGTCGAACAATAATGGGCTGACGTCACAGTGATATATAATAGTATATGTATGTGTCGCCAATACTTGTTAGAACAGCATGGTGGACTATGCTCCAGGCGCCAGAAGTTAAAGAGAGACACATGCTCCGCAGTTGCACTTAAAATGATTGCAGCTGTAATACCTACATGTACCTACATGTTTCTTCACTACTATACGTTCTTTATAGACACAATTTCATCCCAAACCCATTTCAAGCGATACCTATTCAAAGATCGAATTATCGCTCCCGATTTCAACTATTATCACCGGCACGCATATCCTGACTCCCGAGAATAAACGCTAACGAGCAATACGACGTAATAGCCTCGCACGCACCGTACCGCATCAATTTATTTAGTTAAATTAAGCGGCGAATCGCATTTGCATTCGATTTCCATAACGCGGGACCGTATCACCTGCCCATACGTCACTGCAACGAGATGCGCCAGATTCAGATCGGTTTAAACGGTTTTGTGAGGTGTGAGGGTTTTTGTGCGATAACTAAAATGGCTAATCGTTTATAGTTGTCGAATACTAGGGTTTTGTGTTATGATATTTTGATTTAGTTATGTGCAAATAAAGGCTATTAATCTTAAAAAGTAGGTAGGTATACCTTTGTACCCAGCGTTTACAATGACAACCACGTTGCAATACGATTAAAATAATTAGGTAGTTAAATCTGATACATTTTATTACTAAATTAAAAGAAAAACAAAAATATAGTTTAAGGTGGCATTTCTACAGTTCAATGAAGGCGCGCAATACGCGTAAATTTTTTAACTTAATAAAAACACACTATATTTTTTTAATTGTTCCATTTATGAAAAGATGTAGTAAGTGTACGTACGAGTAGTTGATGTGTACTAACTTAGACATTCACTCACCGTAGTGTATAATACTACGACATTAGAGCATCCCGAAGTCGTAAACAATTCTTTCATAGATCCGTTCTATTTTCCCTACAATTTAAAACCGATTACACCACCATCAATACGCAGGTGTTCATAAATCACTACGAAACGCAACGAATATTCACATTAATATCGTTTTAATATCGTATAGTCGTGAAAAGCCGCCTTCGTTATCTCATACGTACGGACCAGTTTTTGCGTATGCCGTGATTTATCCAACGGAAATTGTCAGACAACTAATGGCTCTTTGTTTATTGATTTATATATTGCAATATTCGGTAGCGAGAAGGGCGAAATAATATTGGAAGCGGTTTTTTGCGAGCCTTGATTGAGCCACTGAGGATTTGATAACTCGACAAAAAAAGAAACGCACGTTTCGCCATCACTGATATATGGTTTGGGAGATCTTTCTAAATTGGTCGCGTGTAATTACACTTTTTTGGTGGGTGTGCTGTGGGCGGGCGGGTGAAAATTGAATGGGAGTTGCTGTTGGACTAAAATTGGATCGGATGTGGACGACTTGATCATTGATGATATTAGGCTTGCAGGAAGTGAAAAAAGTTGATCCAACGTTTTAATTACAATATGTGTTAATTACAGTGTAATTATGTGACTTGTGTCGTTTTTTGTCAATTTAAGCCATCTGTGATGATAAAATTGATTGTTTCCATTATTTACTGTTGTTTTTGTGTTTTAATATAAAACTTAAAAAGTTGATGGTGATTTTTAATAGAAGGCGTTATTAATCACCTCAGTTAGGATCTATGTTATAATTTTCCTATAAATATATCATTAATCTATATACTTTTATACTAGATAGACATTTCTACATACTATGGGTACTATTACGATACAGGTACTCGAAAGCCAAGAGATTTTCTTTTTATCTCTTAAAAAAACAAGCATAATTTCGTACACGACTCTACCACACCTGTTAAGCATTAAAGCGCTGTTTTGTGGCAGCAAATTATTTTCAATATTAACGTGAAATAAAACAATACACATTCAAATGAAGTGTCGGGTTGACCGCAGCATGCAGCGTCATTCCATTACCAGTACACAAAAAGTGAAATAGGTAATGACGTTTAGCCGTATAGTGGAAGCCGCGGAGAAATGACGATATGGTTTATTCAATTTGTTCTGTCGCACAAGCAAGTGGTTTAGGGTTGTCACAAGCATTACAAAATATCGTTGTTTTTGTATGAAAACTTTATATCCATAAAAAAAATTAAATTAATTTATTAAATATGAGAATTATTCACTTCTTCTAAAATTACATGGACGTTATTCTGACTTTGGTCGTGATAAAATGCAAAACTTTAATATAATCAATGTTTATAAATTTAGGGCAAGAGGGGGTAATGAATTGTTTCTAAAAATATTTTTGTATGTATTCAAATAAAATTAAGTAAAATTGAAGGTAGGAAGTAAATATCACAACAGTAATCATATTAACATTAAATATTACTGACATAATAAACATTATTTTATGATAAAATATATCGATACGCTGGATATAAAGTTTCTACGAGTATCATTAATTGAAATAATTTATTTTATTGCAAAGATTTATTACAGCTCTTATCAAGGCAGCCCTAATCCACAGTAATCAGTGGCAGTCTTTATAGCCCAACATTAGCTACCACTGACGATTCGTCGCCACGTGTGTCGTGTATTCGTAAACGACTATTAAGTTCATTTAAAAGCGTGACATTCCTAGGGTCGGAAATTGGACAAATGTTCCTACTACAGAAGTTTGTGGTCGAAATTAGTATACTAATGTCAGTCTGAGCATTTCACGGCACGCATTCCAACGGCGCGTAGGCGGTGATTTAGAATTGTTCTACTTTGTACACCTGAATGAATGAAAATGAATGATACTTGTCGATCCGTAATTTAACGATAGTGATGTGACTAACTTAGCTTAAACAGACAGATATTATGCGTTTTCGCTTTAAAAATTGGCAGTTAACAATTTATTATGCTTTTATAAATATTGAAAAAAGTTATTTAAAAAATATACCTAAATATTAACACCAGTAAACTTTTATTAAAGAAATTGTGTTAAACTGTTCAAAGATGGAGCGGATCGACAAACACTTTAGAAATTCGTGTATAAAGAAACCAGAGATCAACTTTCAATAAAAATACATACCACAATCGATACGTTACACAAAGATACACGTCATTACCATCCACACGTCTGAACGCTATGATCATAAAGCTGGTAATGACCAGAAAAAGAAAACGAAATCAATGTTGGAAGACAATAAAACGGCTAATAATCATCATCATCTCCAATATAATCAGAGTCATGACATTGCACATCATGCGTGCGCAAATGAATTTATAATGAAAGGCGGTCCAGACCGGTCCGGTAGATCCGGCGATTACGCGATTATGCTACGGAATTCTCGGGTTCTACTGTCCGTAGTCCATTCAAGGATAGCTCGAAAAAAGCTACTATAACCAGTTAGTTATGACAGAAAAGTTCAGATTAGGACGAAAATGATCTATGCCTTTAACCGTTAGCTAGCAATTATTATTGTTAATAATACATTAACAGTTCTATAGCTACAGATACATATAAATCAATGAAAATAACAGCCATGTAATTGCAAACCAATAACATTACTCATACTTTAATTTTGTGTATTGAACCATTTTATTAACGGATTCACATATTCATTTAAACTATAATTTACTTAGAATTATCTTCCAGAAGTTATTCAATAGAACGTTACATTGTATGAAATTTCATTTAATTTTGTATTTATTTTAGAATTGAATTGAAATAAACATTCATTTTTATCGTAATCTAAAGCTACATTTTTGCTCATTTAAACTACACCACTAAAATTTTCCTACGTTTCGATATCATCACATTACTAATGTATACTTTCTTCAACAGGAGAAACCCCACAAGTGCAGCCTGTGCTCCAAGTCGTTCCCGACGCCTGGCGACCTCAAGTCCCACATGTACGTCCACAGCGGCTCCTGGCCCTACAAGTGCCACATCTGCTCCAGAGGGTTTTCCAAACATACCAACCTGAAGAACCACTTGTTTTTGCATACCGGTAAGAACATACCTTACCTAATTAATATTCATAATGACAGTATCATGAGTGCAGCACCAAAACTTAAAAAATAAGTCATTCATTAGATAAACGGAGGTTTGAATCTGAAAATATTTGCAGAATAGTTGTCCCTACTGTCCCTACTGTCCTCAGGATGACTGAAGAATGTCAGTAACTTGTCGATATTTTATATCATTTCCAAATGCCATAGTAATTCTAAACGAATTCTCTTTGTTGCAGCTAAACATCAGCGGAACAGTGCTAGAGATGCGACCTGAATCTCTATCGCTATCGCCGCCAACACCTAATTAGGTACCTACTTCGGTCATTACATCTGAATCTTAACAAGTCTTAGATAGTATAAAAAGTGTGATATTAGAAGTTAACTAGTTATAAGCGTTAATTTATTCCGATAGCTATATTTTTGTATTATACACTATGTTTTAAATACATCCATGACAGTTATACATTACGTTAATTGCGTAAAGCATATAAAAGTATGAGGACATTTCGTGTGTTACAAAGTGATGAAAATTTTCATGTCATTATACATTAGATATACAAGACCTATGTGTGGTTTCAGATTTTTTTTATTTCAGTTATTATTCTTAGTGCTAATTATTACACGATGTGTCGCTCATGGAAAAATATTTTTAAAAGATAAACAAGCAAAAACGGAGAAAAACTGCGACATAAGTTTGTAGAAAAAATCTTAGAAAATGTCTTTTCAACAAGAAAATAGATGTATAATTTAAAAAATATGTAATAAATTTTAACGGTCCTTTTAAATTGTGTTGTTAAAGATTTTTAACTGACAAAGAAACACTACAATATTGCAAATTCTACACAAATTGTATAGAAATTACTTCAATATTTTTTGTATATATTTTTATTTTCAAATTATAAGAGCGGCCTATATTCATTGTAACAGTAGGTTATAATGTTTTTGAAAGGGGGAACAAGCGCGTATTCCACCTGTTGTTACTCGGCATTGGCAGTTGGTCTTCGATAGGGGAATGGATTGCGACTGTCATGATAATCATGATTCATGTATCATACATACATGATACATGTTGAAGTATACAATTTTGACCGAAAGGTATAATTGTATAACATAAACAAGGGTCAGGCTTACACTATATTGTCAGTACTATTTATATAATGTCTCTGGGGTGTTTTGTAAGATCTTGTGTGCAAGGAAGGACAAGGAGAAGAGGACAAGTACAATGGGTAACTAAAATTGTAAAACATTTTTTTTATGAATAAAAATAATAATTTGGTAGTAGACTGACTGGCATATTAGTGTGGAATCACCCTTGTTTAATAAATAAAACTGAACTGTCTCTTAAAAGGTATATATTGTACCTAAATTGCACTAATGGGTATTAGTGCCAAAAGGTTTATATTCTACTGGCATTTCATGTCGGTAAACAAATAACATATAAAACTTACATAGTATTATTTATATGTAACGGTTAGGTATAATATACTTACATTGCGTATGTGTATTGTGATGATCGATTCCGTCCAAATTATGTATAAAACGAATTATTAAGTTATGAGAAAATATTTATATTATTATTATAAGCGCCTCCTTGGATATACAAATAAATGTTCTTTAAAGTATTATTAAATCTGTATTTTTATTTCCTCTCCTTCATACAGAACAGAATATATTACTATTACAAGACACATCTGTAAATCTGCATCTTGAAATTATTTTTATAATTGTTTTTCAATCTCAAAATATAATTTCCTGAAATATAAGTGTCTCAAACACATACAGACGTGTATTGTGTACACCTTCAACTGACGCCCATACATTCATTTAAACACTGTGAAATATGCCTATGCATTGACGTAAACCAGAAATCACAAACAAATCCAAGATAAATAAGAATGCATTTAAAATAGTCACTGTCACACAAAATCAAACTCATTTGTAATGTTCTATACTAATTTAAAAAAAAAAAAACTAATTGAAACAATTAAATTCACTACAAATATATATGACAATACATGGTTAGATACCCACCTAAGCAAATATGCAATTTGTAATGAATAAAATTTCTTATGCGACATGTCAGTAGTTGGAATGAACCCTGATATCCATTTATGAACTATTAGAAAATGATATGTAGCGTATAACAATACATTAAGCACAATAATTTACAAATGGGTGCAAATCTTACTTTAATTCAATACATGCATGTACTCTACTGACCCTTCTCTCCTATTTGTTACAAAAAAAAAACTAGATTTCACGCTTACGATTTGCGATCGATTAGAGAGTTAACGGGCGCGAACAGGCCCGTCTCATTCTTAGACAAACCAATCACACTCCTTAGAATATTTATAGCGTCCATTTTAAATATAGCTCTGAGTTCAAAGACTGAGTAGGCGTCCGAACACGCAATCCTCGTACCCATTTGCATAAAACAACTTCAGTTGGAAGTATTAAGTCTTAATTGTCGTTGCCGTGGAACATGCTGGTGGGACGCAACAGGCTCCCGGGAATAAATGCACTGCATTTTATCCCTAGGAAGTCTGCCAGCCTTAGACACCTATACGGGATAACTTTACTCGATACTAATTTAAATCGTCCGTTTCATAAGTGCTATTTTTTATGTTTGTTTATTATTACTTATACCAATATTGTTTTTCTTATTATTGTAGATGGATCATAAAATTGAAATTTGTTTTATTGTTTCTTGGTGAAATAATGGAGGTTTAGTGATAGTGCAAGAAGTGATAGTACATTGGTTAGAAATTAGGGTACCGTGCTAGGGGTGTGAGGTTGGAATACTAGACTTCTTCTTTCTCAAAATTAGGCGCGTGTTAAACATTTCAGTATCACTTACATTAACGGTAAAGAAATATATATTCCAAAATCCTACATTATAGAGTACTTATAAAAAAAATGACGTGTGTGAAGTCTATCTACACGGCTTTGGTCATCCTACAGAAATATGGTACAAACTCTTATCCGTCTAAGAAGAGGTATAATCCAGTTATAGAGTTATAGGAGATTGATAATACGACGGATGACGATAGTGACGATGAGCAACCGTCGCCGTCTGTCTTCGATCGCCTTGATCGTTCTTCATTGACTACACGTCAGCGATTGTCTAAGGCAATCTACGACCGGCTGTGACAATCGACGACTGTCGACAACAATCGTCGAGATGAACAGTCGCTTGTGTATTAGCCCCCTAAGAAATTCTGCACAAAAATGGTTGCGTGAAAAGACTATCCGGTACAAACCGGTATGTTGGGTGTTTGTAGGAAGGGTGTAGTTAATGCGCTTATTCCATTTCCAGTTTAGATACGTTCGCGCTAGTGTAGCGCAGCCTTAATGGACTTCGTGAATGACGCGCTAACTTGTAGTTCATTGAATTTGTTCGGTTGTATCTCTCGTAGTCATGTTCGATGTCGTAGTAAGTCAAAGGCTTATTTGTAGTTGCTACTTTTTTATGAACTAAAGGCTTAAGAGCGAGAAGGGTTTAATGATTAACTATAGTATCAGATGACAAATAGATTAAAACAACTGCAATAATATTTTTGTAAATTTTTGTAATCTATTTATAGTCACGTCAGATTTGCTCATGTTTTAAAAGTAAAACCAAATAGTCATAAGAAATTAAGTACCTAGTTTTAAAATCATCCTAATTAAGGATGACATTAAATAAATAGTGATTATACATAATCATTAACCTTAAATATACACTCCACTGTTAAGGGGAATACGCAGTTACGCACGTCGCGAAAATAAATCGCCGCGTGGAAATGAAATCTATCTTTAGTTTTAGCTATCTAATATTTAAGCACTGTTGCGATTCAGCGTTTGTGTGAGGAGGTGGCTTAAAAAACGCTTCTTGAGTTGTAAGCCTAACGACCAAACATACAAATAAATATATCGCAACTAAAAAAAGTTTCGAAGCTCATCCAAAAAGTTTCCGTGCGTCACTCGCTCGATGATTCGTGCTTCACCACATTAGTTTAGAAAGCCCTTCAAATGCGAACCATTAACGTAGCAATTAAACATAGATAATAATCTCGGTGAAGCTCTCGAAAGTAAATAAATCACCACTCAACGCTGCGCTGAAAGAGTATTTCAATTGGACGTGCCGAATACATTAAATACGTACTAATTTGGCATCGTTTAAACAAGTATTTGTTAGTATACTGACTTTGTGTACCAATTTACTGAAGTAAAGAAAATTTATATATAAATAAATAATTAATATAATAATTTTAACGAAATACATCAAATGTTAAGCAAGTAATATACAATGCTTGTTTTTAATCAAAGAAATAGCAAACGAGCTTGCAGTCCATCTGATGGTAAGTAACCATGGCGACCCACCCCAGATAGAGCTGAAGTCCTACCTTAGGTCAGCTATAGATCTGTTGCTCCCCCTGAGAGTTAGTTGGAAAGCTTTATGTTTCTTCCTTACCACACCAAACCAAAAAACAGCAGCGTTATTGAAGGAGAGAATAAGAAACCAACGAAGAAACAGAAATTATTTTTTATATCAATTCTGCTTTAAAACAAAACGTCAATAACTTTGTTTTTTATAATATAGGAGTAGCAGACGAACATGCAGTACACCTGTTGGTAAGTGGCTACTGCAGCCCATGGACATCTGTAATCAATCCTAGATAGGATTAGATATTCCTACATGAGGTCGGCCACAGATGCACCGCTACCCCTGAGGACTAAGCTGGAACGCTTCGGAAAAGTCTGTCTCCCTTACCACACCCTTCAAAACGGAACACACCAGCGCCTAACACTACTGTTATTAGGTAGAAATAGGTGTGGCGGTGGTGCCGCCGGAGTCGAACCACAGAGGGTTCTACCACCTTCCAACTAACGTCAATAACTTACTCGTCCAAAAATTACTTATCCAATATTACGTTCTAGTAATATATCATGATTATCACGTGATAAATACAGGAACTTTTACCATTACCTAACTTCCGGCACTTAAATGCGCACTGTTCACTATCACGCTACTAACTCGAAGCGTGATAAAGCCGCGGGAGCCAGCATAGACCACGCGTGCGCCACAGGATTAGCATACGATTTATTGATAGTTAGATATTTATTATCATTTGCATTGCTTTAACAGCGAAGGAAATTGTGAGGAAACCTGCATACCTGAGAGATCTTTAAAAAAGTTCTCAAAGGTATTTGAAATATACCAATACGTTCAGCCGGCGGAGTAGACTATGGCTCAATCTTTCATTCTGAGAAGATAGTCTCACGTGGAGGTTAAGTTCTGAGACAGTCTTATCAGAATGAGAAAGATTAAGCCGTGCCCAGCTGTGGGACAGTAATGGATTGATGACGATGATTATTATTTATAGTAAGTTATCCAATCTTTTTTCCGTCCTTATGCAAGAACTTATTAAAAAGTAGCATTATGCTTATCTCCGTATTTAGAGTGATAGATACCATACTAATAAAACAATTGCGAAATTTAGTTACGCTTTTACGGCTAAACTATTGAAGCAAGTTTGATCGGATTTAATATGGTGGTAGTTTAAACTCAACGTCAACATATAGACAACTATTTTAAAATATTCTTGGTTTATAAAATCCACTATTAAGTAATAAGAAGCGCAATATGAGCAGCTAAAAGCAAAAGTTTGCGTCGCGTCTGAGTATTAGGTATGCTGTCTGAGAATTTTGCAAAAGTGATGACATTATTTTTAAAAACGTTCATACGCAAGTAAAGCTGTCGACTTACAATTTTATGTAAATGAACTAAAGAGCTAAAGCTATTAAGAAAAGCGTCAATATGAGGCGATACCGAGTGCTTGATATAAATACACGTAAGTATGATGTTTGTGCATTAGCATTTTATTTCTCCATTCGCTCTACAAAGTTGCTAATATTCATTGAGTCGTTTGAAAATACGTTCATGTGTAATTTGTTTCTATTTACAAGTTCAAATTTGCATATTAAATAGTGGAAACATAGTAAGCGTTTAAGTTCAAGCCCTTTTAAAAGGTTTACAAAAAGTTTTGTATCTTTACATGTAACTTAATTATCAAAATTTGCACATTTTTAAGATTGAAGAAGCGAACGAGCATGCGTCTACTGTATGCATACTATACTGCATGTACAGATGTCCATGGACAGTACAATTCTAGGATAGGAATTGGAATTAAAATTTCCTACCTGAAATTGGGGACAACTATTTTGCTAACCCTCAAAATTACACGCCGCACTTATAAGTTTTAAACTAGACCAAAATACACCTTTTAAACAAGAACCCATCGCCTTTATCCTTTTTTAGGCAAAAATAGATGATTAAGTTTCTCTATGTCCATTTAACTTCCACCACATTACAAAGTAATACAAGGTACAACAAATAGAAACAAGCGAACCATTTTATGTAAACATCCTATTTATACGTAACAAATAAGTAGAGGTACTTATAAATCGACCTTAGGGTGAACGCATACCCCCCATCGTTTCACGTAAAGGTAAATATGGATAATAACAAATGTATCAAACATTTAACAATATCATTAACTTTCACTTACCCGTGTACGCACCTATCAATTAGACGTTATATTAATATTGATCGGTTAATTTAATTAATGAGCATAATATACTTACATCTTACGTACTTGTTCGATATGGTTAGATAAGGGGTGGTCGAATTTATTTATAGTTATTGTTACAAATAAACGCGATTATTAAACTAAAGCGTATAAACTTTTAAAAACCAATTTATAATTCTTTACAAAGTGTTTCTTCCAAATACAATATATAATCTATTTTTAGGACAGAACTTACTCCATGCATATACTCGTATGAGTAAAAATGGCGCAGTGCCCAGAACGACAAATAAGATCACAGTTTCATAGTTGGTTAATTGCGGATTGGTAGCGGTATTGTTAGTGTTATGAAGAATTACTCATAATGGCCCTTTTATCTTTTAAACAATTATACTAATATATAACTGAATAATAGTTCATTACACGTCGCACTGAAATCAAAGATTATGGATTTACCTTGGAACCTTGGAACCTGAGTAAGCTAAAATGCGAGCTACAGCTTATACACGACTCTGGTCAACTGTAGCTTTTTAATACAGTTTAAAATCATATTCATTATTTTTGTTGTATTAATAAAATTTCACTTTTCAAACCACCTGTATAATGCTTCAACCGAAATATCTCTAGTTTAGAGCATTATAAATCTTTACCACAACAATTATAACGTTGTCTGCTTCTCTGGGTGGTCGGATTGGACCACCAAACCGTTGCTCTATAACGATAGTGTACCCAATTGATCACGACAAAATTAAAATGTTATTATCAGTTACACGAATCGTTTATAGATAAGTGGTGTAAGTGAATTAAAAATTTACGGTTAAGTAATTAATCGAAAATTAGATCCTGATCAATTACTATTTTCCTTTTTATGCTAGCATAGAAATCGTTTTAGTTGGCAGTCCTTAATAATATATCAGCATAATAAATGTGAAGATACCTTATAGGAAATTTAAAATTTACATTTTCTGTATCATTTGTGCATGCATATATTAATAAATAAACGTAATAGGATAATTATAAAATTAAGCTAAATGTCAGCCAGGTCTTCATAGAACAGTGTCTAAGCATCTTTTAGTTAACGACGAATTGATAATAAAGACACCGTATCTTTTAAAATGTAATGTGAAAGAAAACTACAAACTTTTAGCAATATACTCCCACAAAACACTTCAGCAGAGACTTGAAATGTAGCACGCATTAACCCATACATTAGACTTAAACGCGTGTCATCACATTGAAAAATATCTTATTTTTTATTTCTCCTTGTAAAATATAGTTAATTCGAAAAAATAATTAATATCATTAATTTCCAATACGAAATATTTGGTGTGTCTTAAATGTTAGCATAAAATAACGATTATAACGTGTATATAAGCTTTGCAATACATATCAAAATTAGAAGTAATGACCGTTGCCTACAAAATAAACCAATGCTTTCGTTTTGGTAGCTGCCTTTCGCAATCGTAACATTACAGTTGTGTGACGCTATTTATGTCAACCAAAAAACGAGACTTATTTTCTTTGTAAGAAAATCGTATAAAGAAAAATAAAATTACTTCAGGGAACACCTTCGTGCATCTCGTTTTATAATAATGGTGGTTCAATATAAGAAAGTCGCAGCGGAACGTGACATAAATAATATGATTACTATATCGACCGTTCACTTTTTGCAGCCATCAGACAATCATAATGGTATTGCGTTCACAATCCAAACTGTGTTCATAAAAAGCTCGATTAAACCAACAATTTGGAGCGCTCATACAATGCCATAGATCGCGCGACGGGAGTCAGCAACAACTACTGACCTAGCCAGAGAGAAACACCTGTACACACGTTCCAAAAGCTTCAGTCGGAGGACCAATTAAAACTGGTTGTGATGAGACTATCAGCAGTAGAAAAAATCTAATAAAGCCGAAGCAAAATAGACGAGTTGTTTGGATCAATATGGTGCGTTGTTCGAGCCAAACTGCTTTGTCATATAGCGTAATCGACGGACGGTGGCGCCTTTGTGTGGAGGCTATCGTCGGCTTTTTGTTACGCTATCTGATGAGTGCTCCTATTCTGTTCACAAAAAACCTATCGGTCGCACGTCTCGCCGACAATCGCTCCTACACCTCGTTGGTAACCTCATCTCTGAGGATTTCTCTTCTAATCAAATGTTTGGTATCGATCGTTGTCTTGAACGTACGGGATTTCAGTACTAGTATTTTAACAACTATATAGTATTTTTAAAAGATTTGAGTAGCAAATCACCTTGCAATCCACCTGATGATCTACTGCCGCCCGTGGAAAACTGTGTCCAACTCTATATATAACGGGTGGTACCTGAAGCCAATTGTAGATGCATTACCGCTCCTGTGAATTAAGATAGTCGATACGTACTCGCATATAAATCAGCCAAACCAGTGAAGAAGTTTCTACTATGTGAGCTCTGGTAAACATTGAGTGAATACAAATAAATGAGAACTATTGTATAAAATCATTTCCTTATTTTAGTCATTAGATCTTTTAACCAAATAAGGTAGTGTTCGCGGCAATCTATTGAAAGGAAAACGCGAAATAGGCATCAAGATAAATCACAATTCTTTAGAAATCTTTTTATCTAATGGCTTTTGGGCTATAAGAACAAGATTTCTCTTGTCATGGAACTTCCTGAATCATTGAAACCTAGGTCGGCAAATCAACATTCAGAGAAGATACAGCCTGAAACGACCTATTCATGCGAAAACTCATTATTTGGTATTACCTAGGAGGCCCATCCACGACATTTTTTGTATAGAATTAAGAAGTAATGCTATTAAAGTTATGTAAAAAATGTTGAATGAATTCATAAACTATTTTATTTCTTAAAAATGATAGAAAATTTTTTGCTTTACCATGTCGGTCTGACTTGTAGAGCATTGCCGGTTTGGTCTGCGGTCAGGTACGTTTTCTAAATGATAGATTAAAAGTTATTTTCCTAATTCAGTCTATGGGCTATTTTATTATTGTATAAGAGTTTAATCACGCCTTAAAAGTAGCGTTAGTTATTCTCATTATCCTGTTGGAATAATCTGTATCTTCCTTTATCAATCTAAATTGGAGTAAGCATTACTACCAGGCTACCAGGCCAAAGACGCATGTCCAGCGCTGGATATAAAACTAGTTGCAGGTCGTAACCGTTCACAATTTAATACACAAATATGCACGATAGAAACTTAATATCACAGGAATACAAAATGAAATCGTATGTTTATTTAGTTACACACACTATTAAATAGCTCGAAAGGTCTGAACGAGCCGTGTTAATTGGTCCATACTTTAGCGATTCGCAGTTCGCACTCGGCACCTCAATAACATCGTTGAAATTTATGATCGCTGCTTGAATTAATCGATAATCGCGCATAAATCAAGTATGTTCGTACAATGCGATATCCGATGCGTGCTCACCGCGCATAGCTCCCGACCGATCCGGGTTTATGGCAGGATTTTATAATCTCTGCAACTTTATTATTATTAGCTACAGCAAAGCTTTGTTGATTTTGCCCTATCAGACGGAGGGTCTGGAGCTCAAATCAGATTTTTTTACATGAGAAACATAAATATAAAAATCTATCTCTTATTTTTGTAAAGTCTAACAGAGTTCACTTGGGTAGAATGAAGAACTTTGACATACATTCTTCCATTCGTTGAGTTTTTACTGTCTTTCTTGATTTTCATTTGCTGTGCAGAGATTTTATCAATGGAGCAAACTAATTACAATACAGGACGATAACAATAAACATAATAATTTTATACATAAACAGAAACACATCCCGCACAACAAAACATAAACAAACAACAACATAAAACGTGATAACAAATATATCGTGTTCTCACTTAAGTGCAATTATTTTCAAGATCTCTCAAGATACAGTTATTCGCTCCACACGTTTGCACGTCTTAATACCAATGAAATTTACAATCGTTGGTTACACTAATCGATAATCGGGGATAAATCATCGATGTTCAATCCTAGCGGGAGCAAAGGGCTAATTTATATGACTTGTATGTTTATATTACATGTATGTTAAATAATATGTGCATTGTGCAATATAAAAGCTCTTTGGATAAAGACAAGTCTTAATATCTTTATATCTATACTTATTCGTTGCAATGTGCTATACCGTTATATGGAATGTACCTAAAATAATTAACTTATAGATTTTATTTTTCATTTTTTTTGGTAAATTAAAAATATAATAACTAATAAAGATATTTTTTAAATACTTTTGTTGACATAATGTTAAATATATTATATGCTTATGATTCTATGAATATATAAATGATATATGAATGAATTCATAATGATGTACATTTAGATGAGGAGAGCTCTAAAGAGCATTACACTCGATAATTATGGATTAATTGCGAAATCAACTCATGAAACTGCATGCACATAATAACTAGTTGACTAAAATATTAATAAAACCGAGGACACCATAAGATAATTCATGATTACACAAACTTGCCTTGTACGAAAATAGTTTCAAACTACTATTATAAATAAATCAGGACAAAATAGTACCAGATAACTAAAGCAAAATGATTTCCGATCGATCGATAACTCTCAATCTAAAATGTATCGATACCTTTAGTTTGCGTTTGAACTAAAACAAACAAGTGTTATAGGGAAGCTAATACACAAGTTTATCTGGACCACAAACAAACATAAGGTGTAATTTTATCTAATAGTAGAGTAAAACCGCAGTGATTGTTCGAAATATGATGTCGATGTGCCTAGCTTTCGGCGTAGAGATTGTCGTAATATATCGATAAAATTAATTGTATACAGAGGGCAGCAAACATATTTTCCGAAATGATGATGAATAAGGAAGATCTGTTTTTTTTTATAATATAGGAATAGTAGACGAGAATACAGTCCACCTGATGGTAAGTGGTTACTGCCGCCCATGTATATCTGTAATCAACCCCAGATAGGATTAGATATTCCCACCTGAGGTGGGTCACATATGCGCCGCTACCCCTAAGGACTAAGCTGGGACGCCTCGGAAAAATATGTCTCCCTTGACACCTTTCAAACCGGACCACAGCAGCGCCTAACACTACTGCTATTAGGTAGAAATAGGTTTGGCGGTGGCGCCGCCGGAGTTGAACCACAAAGGATTTTACCACCTTCATATCTCTCTCTAGCTCTAAAGGGAGATTTTCATGGTGAGAAACAGACATATTCAGCTATACTTTCGATTTGAAAATTTAACGTGTTTCAGGATCGAGTGACGTCACTACGGGTAACTAGAAGAAACTAACTTTTAGTCTTCCAAAAATTTGTTTTTGGCGCATCCGAAACACTATTAAGGCGGGTCATCTATAAAAGATGACGATATACAGAATTAACTGAAATGACTATTTAATTTTATATGTAATACGATAAATAAATTATTATAAAACATTATCAAGTAGTTAAACATTTTTATCCATGTGTCTAACAATAAAATTATCTTAGCGATTATGGGACCATTGACAGAACCCAGTTCATTGACACCCGACGTTCGCTTGACAGTCTCGTTATCAAGATAAACGCTCTATCAATCTGAAATTTAAGCAGCCTAACTTTAAATCTTATCGTTGTATCATCAACCAATTGCCATAGTTATTTTATTATTGTGACGTGGTTATGTACTGGGATTTAAGTAAGACACTACTTAGTGCTTGAGGATTGACTAAAAAGGTGCAAATAATAGGTTTTTAGAAACGGTGATGTTTTGCGACTCTTTTGTTGCTAAAAATAATTTGTCCCACTGCTGGGCAAGGGTCTCGTTGGTCTCATATAGAGGGAGAATTCCTCCATTATGGTGGGGAGGATCGGGTTACATGTTTTCAATCCTCCAGCGCTTATAATACCTCTGGCGAGAATAAACACTTGTTTTTACATTTACAGTGATTAGCAACCATTAGCTTCTATTTTAAACATATTCATGTTAAAAGACGCTCCATGTTGAGTTGTTATTAGAAAATATACCAATAACAGATATGACAGAGTAATTAAATTTGTTCTATTTTAAGGCACTTTTAAAAAGCATTGTCTATGCGAACAAAAGCCGCAGGAAAACTTAGTTTAACTATAAAAGTCTGTTTTATAAAAGAAAACATAACAGGCATTGTAATAAAGTAATTATTTTAAGTTGACCTTAAGCCTTTAGCCATTAGCTTTGTTACAAAACGTCGATATCGACATGAGCTCGTTAACATCCCTATCCGCAAATACCTTCAACAATTTCTAAGGCACGTGGCATGAACACAATCTCCCTCTAAGTATATCATACGTTTTTGCATGTTTTACTTCTATTACAAGTGCAAAAGGTACTATTTGGTGTACCTATGATTCGTGTAGTTGCATAATGATATTTCTGTTTCGTTTACTGACTGTTTGTCCCTATTACAATGAAATAAAGCTTATTTTGCGCGTAATACTGTCGGGAGTGATGAGATCTCAGCATCACGTTTTATCACGTACAAATATTGTTTGTTGTACTGATTATTGCTTTGAAATCTATTTGGTTCGGTGTAAAATTGTTTGTTCAGAGCCTATGTGGATTTATATTGTGTTATTAAAGGACATGGGAGCTTTAGAACTTTGTCATAATATGCTCTTTAAATGGTGTATTAATCCAATTCATCTTATTAAACATTTAAATACCTGCATGGTAGAGTCGCACCTCAGTGGTGTGATTAAATATGAAACTATCATATAAATGCTTGTGGGATGGATGCACGAGGAAATTGTATATCTTTGGTAATCAAAACATTGTATTTTTTATTAATAACAACACAACAACAAACGATAATGACACCTAAGTATATCGTTCACATTGTTGATAACGTCAGCAACACAACCATTTTTTGTGCAAATTTATCCACGCAGTTTTAGTGGTACGTAAGAAGGCACAAAGCCACAAAGAACCTTTAAAACCAGAAAGAGTTTTCTAAAAACAATCAATAATTAAACACACGCACCCAGTAAAAGCCTAATCTAACCGATCGTAATGTCACGAAGCCGACGGTTGGCAGGTGCGTCTTCACCTGTTCCCCGACCGTTAGTGTACGTTGATGACGTAATCCGATCAAATGGTGGATGGGGGTTGTGTATGTACGGAAGTCCGAATTGTTCGGTCTCTTTGTTTTAGTTGTGTTGCCGTTTTTTAACGAGTTATTTTATGTAATTGGTAATTGATTAGTAGTTGGTATATGAAAGTCTTTGTTATCTTTGTGAGGTAATTAGGTCTTTTTTCAATCACTCTGCGCTTTATTTTGACGGATATCTTATTAATTAGAATGATCAGATATTAGTCTGTTAAAAGTACTGTCTGTCAATTGATCGATCTTTACTTGAAAATTTCTTAAAATCGTGTAAGCTATTTTTTACTGATGAAAAAATTACAAATGCCATGTTTGGTAAAATGCAAAAAGAGTAACATTAGACCAATTATTTATTAGACATATTGGGTAGATAGTTGGACATTTTATTACTTAGGCGTTTCGATAGTAAGGCATATGAACATAAAATATTTGGAAAGACATACTTTTAATTTTAATTAATTATTTAGATACATAAATTTGGTACGGTCATACTAGAATCGAAATTGAATAAAATGGTCCGACAATTCAAAGATCGTTTGCGACAATAAAAGGAGGATGACTCTTTGTCGTCGTCTGAATGTTTGCAAAACTGTGCAAAAACATCCGTAATCCACAGTTTCATTTGGTCACTGTCAGTTTTTGTCTCATGTCTGGGTCACAGTGTATCGTTTTATACACAGAGCTAGGAATACATAGAAATGTTACGACAAAGATTCATCCAATATGTTTTTTTATCTAAACATATCTTATTATTGGAATATCTATTTATTGGTATTCGGGAGTTCAGTTATATCGTAGTACAGTTCCACAATATAGGACATCATAAATTGTGTTCTTTCACTAATGTCACAAATTATGCACACACTTCAAACTAATGTACCTATACATTGTTAGGTAAAAAGTTTGTCACTTTTAAAATTATTTATAGTCAAATTAGTACGAAAGTTTTATGTATAGGTACACAGTGACAATGATAAAGTAAGAATGACGCACAAAGTTAGCTTCACCAGTTTATACACACGCTCGTATAGACACCGTATGCCATATACCAATGTGCTCGCTCAGATGTATTGCAACCAAAAGGGGTTAATTTAAAATGCTGCACGTGTCAATTACTTCAGATCTTATGCAGTTGGGAGAAAATATTCAATGTCCGTGGTGATTTACAAGAGATATACAGTGGAAATACCTAATGTACGCATAATTATCATATAGTATGGTATATGTTTATTCTATTCGTTTTACGACTCTATGCTTCTATCGATATTCCGAAAAACTATTTATTGCAAACAATTGAAACTCGTAATCAGATGTTCAAAAATTGCAATTGGGATGCAAGTAGAAAAATGCAAGCGACAATAATTGTTTCTTAAAGAAAAGATAATTCGTTTTCACATTTCATTGCAATAAGTACATGCGAAATTTATCGCTATTAGAAGTATAAAATCGATGAAAATAAATTGATGAATATAAAGTTCAGTGAGGGCTGAATTAATCAATAATTTTGGAAAAGTATAAATAAGAATACTTTGTTGCAGCCGTCTACGGTTTATAATTACAACTTTAATTTGACAAATCTTTTTTGAGAATGTATTCAATTATAATGACACATATACATATATGTAAAAGTAATAAAACAATATTTATCAGTACCACTGGTAATTTACCGATGCTAAAGTATTTGACATTTTCTAAAAGAATAATTATGTGATAAGGTCAAATGGTATTTATAACTAGAGTTATTTCATCAAGATAGTTGTCAAAGCGATGAGAAAAATGGTTCACGTCTTGTGCAAGAAAAATGGTGCACCAACTTAATGTATAGTAGGGTTACCATCCCCAAATTATAAAAAAATGGATAAGATAATGTAAAACGTGGAATAATCAGGACAGTTTAAAAACAGAAAGTAGAGATCATAAAATATACAATAAAAACAGACTCAATAAAATTATATTAATATTTATATTAGTAGCATATTAGTAGTCATTACCTTCCAGAACGTTTTTAACGAACTCTTGGGCATTAAGATTATTTCATGACGTTTTCTTCACTGTAGAAGCATGTAATAATTAATTTGTAATGCGTAACACCACAAAGTTAAAAGTATCTGTACCCTTACCAGGAGTTTTCTCCTGGCAAGGGTACAGGGATTGGACGCCTGGACAATTAAATGAAAAAAAAAAGTTTAAAACCTAGGACGCTATTTAAAACATACTTAGGACATGCCACGACGTTTCAAAAAACAGGAAATGTCTTAATAGAATGCTTGGTAACCCTAATAAAGAGGCAAACGTAATTTAGTAGAGAAAATAACTCGAGTCATAAATAATGGATCGCTCATTGGCGACATTAATTCATTATTTAAAATATACGAAGCAAGCTCTTAAAGTATGTATCTGTTACTTTGAAAATGGCAGACATGCTCAAATATATTGTTTTTTGTTTCTCACTCTTAAATTTTTTTTTTCCTTTTTATCCTTTTTTGTTATAACAGTACACTGTTCACCCGATTAAATTTATTAGGGAGAAATAGGTGTCTCCGTGGTGCCTTCTGAGTCAAAGAGTTCTACCGAACTTAGTAGCCCGAGAAGTTAAATTCTGTAATTCTGCAACGATTTGACACTTTGATGGAGTGATGATATCGAAATTAGAATTTCATTAGCGAGAAATTTATAAAGTCGCATCGCATTTCGATGCAATTAATTAGTCTGGGACATCAGTGTGACCGTCTAAAGCTATTAACGTGTCTAAATGCGCTTATTAATTATTATTTTATCGTTATTTTAAACACAGTAGTTTTAATTTATATTAAAATAGCGTGAAAAATTGTTGGAGATGCTTTTATCAAGAAAGTGCTAAAATAAATTATACTTTTTGTTTCGTATTTTTGTTATATCTTATTACATTCATATTTTAGAAATATATGTTACCTACTTTTTGTATACAAGATTAGGATAATAGAGTTCTTAAGCTACACTACTATTTCTATTATATTGAAGTAGGAAGTGCCCTGTGCCCGGCAGTGGAAAAAAGGGTTGATTATAAAGGCGAGGACGAATTAGAGTAGGTACAATCCATAAATTAGTAAAGATACTTCGCCGCCTTGAAATTGAATGAAGCCACAAATGGCTATTAGTAAGTTCTTTTTTTGAATTTTGAGAAATAAAAACATTTTTAGAGAAAATTTACGAATAAATAGCTAATACTGCGTAACTAACTTAATAAATAAATAATTATTTCATATATTTTGGGGACATTTTAGCTCGGAGACGTGACAAAACTTTTTTACGCAACTATTTCAATTCTCAAAACTGGGTACATTTTCTTGTTAGGAGTGAGTAATCTTTCCTAATCTATGGTACAACCTAAGATCGGCCAAAGATACTTTGCTATCCTACAAGTTTTAATTAAAATGTTTGGTATGCGTGCCTTAACGCGCCCTTTAGTTCAAAACGTGTACAACCGCTTAGCGTAGTTGTTATAAAATTGAAATAGTAGCAATTACGAATGTGATGCCATCGCAGTCGAATTACAATTCCACTTTTATACTTAAAAACATAGTAAGACTTTGTCATATTAGTATTATCTATTTGTCACCTACTAAAGAAAATCAACAGAAATGTACAATAGAATTCCACAAACAATAATTTAATCTCCCGTCATCATATCTATAGCTAGCGTCTGCACAGCGCGTTCTATCAGCAATTCCGTATCCCGTATAATAAGTAAACGCAAGACTCTAACCACACTGGCCGGGGTCGCGGGACAGGTGCGCGCGCACGCGCCGACCGTTAGCGGTAGAAAGCGTCCGCGCAAGCACGCGAGTACGGTGGCCATACTGCTGGCATAATTTAGACAATAGCAATATTGGCATTGAAGTAGTTATTAGCAGTTGCAGTTTAGTGAATATTTTAGTACATTGTGATTAGACAAAAACAATAAAATCATCGAAGTAGTTAGTAGCAGTTGGTAGTAGTTTTGTAAGTATTTTAATATTTTGTGGAATTTAACATTTTTGATAAGTAATTGAAAACAAGTGAGACACGAAATAGGGAGTGAGAAGAAATTGAAATAATTTAATAAACTACTTACGAAAAAATATTATAATCGTACAATCAAATTCACTGCTCTACTTGCGAGACTTATTTGTTGTGTATTTTATAAAATTTAACGAAAAGTAGGTAAATTCATCGTAAGCCCTCGTTTGAAACACTACTGAGTATATTATATGTACTGAAAATTATAATTTGCTGATTACATACCTACTGATGGTGTCCCAATGCCGCATATTGGTCTGTCATATAAAGGATTTAATCCGGGTTAGGCAAAAATGTTAATGTTTAATTCAGATTTCTGTTATAAATATCTATGTGTGTATTTGTATACACGTGCACACGTGAGGGGTAATTATTTTGAAAGTCAAGGGAATTAAATTATGTAGGCATATTTATGTATAAGAGATTATGATGGGATGAGTATATAATATACCTGATGGGAGGTATAGTCCTACTAATTTCAAAAAATTTGGCCACCCACCAGCTTACCGAACATACTAGTGTGATTAATGTCCGATGGAAATTCGACGGCTGGTGTTGTTTTATCTACTTAACTGCACGCTTGTGTTTTTTGTCCGTCTGTACGAATGTAGAGCAGTTGTTAATGTCTTAGAAAAATTGTTTAGAACACTTCATCTGTGAGCTAGACTAGATTAGGGTGTAGATGTGGTACAGCTGCGGAGTAAAGAATTGATGCCTAACAGCAAACTTTTTACAAAGATTTAATCATATAAATACAAAATTATTTTCAGTTTCCTGTATAAAAACTTGATTGATGCTGGATTTAAATATTGTAAAAATCTTACCAAACTTATTTGGAACTCTTACCAAAAGCTTATTAATTTATTTATTGTATGTTATGTATAAAACATGTTGATATTTGTATAATTATAATTCAAATCTTGTATGAAAATAAGCAAATAAATTTTAAAATGCGAGTATTAATACTTTATAATGTGTGTATTATGTATGTCGTTTATAGAACTATCTTTGGTAGATAAAAACTATCTATAAAACTGTCCGCTCTGTTTCACGCTTAATCTTTGACGAAACAGATATACGCAACGGAGCCTGGAATTAAATCGTCATTTAGCATTATTACAGCAGGTACTTAGGTAGCACACTAAAACAGTTCGGTTGAGAAATGAGTGGATAATTATTTATTTTTACATATGTATCGTAATGTTCGTATAAATTTTAATAGTCGCGGTATTTCAATGGGAGATTTTCTTGTGTGTGTGTATGGGTAATCAAAAAAGCATTACTGAAACAGTAGTGTATGCTTCTGTGAGGTTATGTGTGTGGAAATCTGGAAGGACGCAATGAGTTTCGTGGCGTCCAAAAAGTCAAGGGTAATAGGACATTTACGAGTACTATACGGGAAAAAGTAGAATTGGAAATCTTGCATAGGATTAATATTAAATAAACATTTTTATCTTATTTTCTTTGGGGTATACATTTTCAAAAATCTTCCTATAACGATTATTTACAAAAGAGCAAGATTTGTAAGTATACTTGTAAATCCACCAGTTTAAGCTTTGCGTTGTTTGTCAGTCGGTGAGAATTAGAGTATTATAGGGCTGGTTAAAAACGGCGGAGGACAGCTGCCACATATTTTTAAATAGAAAGAGTCGTACCACGAAATAGATAGAAAAAGACTTACCTACCTCATATTTTATTTCATAGTCACGATGATTATCTAACGAGATTGTCGAGATTTCTGTTCTTATTTAGGAAATCCGTTAATTTCCTAAAGAAGAACAGAAATATCAGTTTCTTAAAAGAGATTTTTCTACGAATATTAGGTACAAAAATACCAATATCACAGGAATTGTACAAGTTGAAAATATGTAGTAAATTTACAGATATATTTATATTGCAATCTGAATGTATGGACCTAAGCTAATCCTACTTGCACGCAAGGCACCCTACTGATTAATGGACGGACTCTTGAAACGCGAAACTATTTGCAACCCAAGAAAAGGGTAAAGACTGTGTTAGATAGGTAATAATATCGGACGTTAGTTTAAGGATCTGTAAAATTATGTAAGGATAAAATATTTTTATAAGGTACGAGCAACTATTGTGCATACAGCTCGTGCCAACGTAATCAACTTCAAAAACTCGGTCACAGATGCGTTGATACTTTTAAAGACTAAAATGGAATGTCTGGAAAAAGTTAATCTTAAAAAATCTGTCTTCAGATAATAACACAGCTGCAAGGTACAACAGAGCTGGTGTACCTTGGTGCCGTCGCCAACACATTACTCTCCCATTTACATTTTTTTGTACTTTACTTTCATTTTACGATGAAACTTTGCTGTGGTAGTCTTTATCTCGCATCCTTTCCTTCAGATCCTTATGCATAGCACGACAATAACCCAGCATAAACAAAAGTCATGAACTATTCCATCGAAAGCTGTCAAGTGAACTTACCACGTCCGTTAGTTTTGCTGGAAATATTCTGAATTATTCTTCTATTGGCGGACCTAATTGACTTGACATTAAAGAGACAGGCCCGTTCACCTGCTCGCCATCATAGCCTCCGTTTCTATTCATTCAGAGAAAAAAGGCTAATACTTTTTTCATCTAATGCATACGGCAACTTGTGATGTCGTAAATTTATGTTCGCTACACCTTTGCTCCGAAAATAGAAAAAAGTTCAGCTTTCTTGTGGTACTTAGTACCTACATAAAGTCAGTGAGATGAAATGAGTTGTCATGAGTTGAGATTATATCAGATGCATTGAGATGTTAATATAATTATTTATTTATTCAAAGTAACAAGATTTATATACATAATATCATTTATAATATTTTATATGAACTGAACTGGGGTGACTCATATATCGGCAATCTCACATATAATCAGGTGATTAGATAAGAATTAAGTATGGTATGAGATGAATAGATATGAAATGATAAATTGAATATTAATTACAAAAATAATATAATTAATAACATTGTAGGTATACTTACTAATATCTGTTAGAACATAGACGATATAATATTTTTTTGACGTGTCGCTCTAATAATTTTCACAGACCGGATATACTTGATAACGATTTTATGCTGATAATGTATAGTGATAAGTTAGTGACGAAATAATAAAATGGGACTTTTCCCAGGGAAAACTAATCCCTTTTCATGTTTTATATCCTATTACTATCCTATTCTTATATTTGAATTATAACTAATTTATTTCGCAATAAGCAGAAATCAAGAAATCGTTTATGTAGATGTAGATCGCAATTTCACAAATTTCTCTTGAAACATGTTTTGTATGATTGATTGTAATTACAGTTCAAATTGCAGCTGACAAGCCCTTAAGCAGCCGAACTATTGATTAATCGATCTGCAATTACCAACGTCAAATTAAGCGCAAAGCAGCGAGGAAATGGACTAACAAAAAACCGGTGGTAATTAAGAGAAATCACTGGCAGAAACCGTTTACACTGTATTAATTATCAATAAACACTAAATCATTTTAAGAAAATAGGCGAAAAGGTGTCTGGTATTAATAAAATAATTATTATCTACCGATTGCTTGCTGCAAGTATCTCGGAGCAGGCGTGGTTCTTTCACACGATCTCAGAATTTACGATGACAATCTTGGTATCGAGCAACTTCTATAAGCAACGAAAGCGTATATTAACCAATACATTGCTCGTCTACTACTCTTAAGCGATCCTTCCACTTAACAACAGCTGCAATGTATCGTTTACTCTTAAAAATAAATGTTTAACATATTAACGTAGTGTCGGGTCGTTTAGTTTGGTAGTAGCCAGAAGTGAACCCTCTTGATTTTTATTATTTACGAAGAAAACAATTTCCTGTTGAAATTAAACTTGAACATTACTGATATGCGGTACGAAACGCGGTAGGTAACGTTATTCCATTATTTATTAACCTCAAAAATTATTTTCATTTAATCTAAACCTCCCATTAGTTTCACTAAAATGACAAATGTTTTTAGCCTACTTTGACTTAAATTCTCATTAGGTGGTTTCCTGCTACATTTAACATGCTTTCTAACAGAAAACTGCTAAAATATCTAAGAACTCAAATACAAAAACTGAAAAAAATACTTTATTATATATTTTTTTATAAAGCACGACAATTTTATATTTATATACTAAATAATCTTGTTTGTGTTTTTATGAAATCATCAAGTTAACAATGATTTTTCCGAAATCTGATATAATGTGACAGTTTCCCATATCCGTCACTTATTGGTAAATTATTAAAACAAAAATAATGTGAATTATGAAAATGAAATAATCTTAAATTAATTTCAACTTTTTGTAACACTGATATTATTTCTTAAAAAAAAAAACATTCTCGCGTACCTATATAAATTACGTATCTTTCCGGTCAGCGGTGAATTTTAAAATCAACCTGCATTCTATTCAATACAAATCTTATCCGTCTTCTTCAACCCTCAAACGCTCAAAACTAATTGACACTATCCGCTACCATTCTCCGACATGAAAGGGTTAAGCAAAAAACTCACAAAGGTGTTATAAGTACAAATTACTCGTCTGTTATGAGCATACAAGTATCATTATGGAGAACATATGCGCGACATATGCTCATTGGAGCATACGGTCGGTATTGATAATGCATTGGTTATTTTTATTTCCTTTAACGATAAAATCGTACGTTTTTGCCCTCATTAATTCGTGTTGTTCGGTACTGACATGGTTTATTGGTAAATGTATGTTGTGGAGTGTTTTCTTTCCGTGAATTATGGTACCGACACCTGCTGTTTGGAATCAGATGAAAATCCAATAGGAGCTGTTTTTTGTCGTTGTTCAATAGGGCCTGCCACCGACTTCAAAAAAAGGAGTACTCAAGTTGGTTACGACACATCGCTATTTGTGTATCAATTTTGGTCAGTTGATCACCAAAACAATGGCTTTTTAGTTTGAAAGCTTCAAATAACTCTGAAATATCTAACCCCTAATTGTTTACGTTTTTTGTATTTTCTTATCTTTGATTGATTTAATTTTACATTGGATTGTCCGTACACTAATTTAACATGAACCGTAACTTGATGAGCTTCTCCCACCTTTCCTGCTATAAACTAACTAAATTATAAATTCTCATGCTAATGTTCCTACGGAACCGAACAAAACATCGCACGTCCTATCAACCACGAGCTCCCGCAACGTGTCTTATTCTCAAACCATCTCATTCCAATCTCGACCGTACTTAATGATAATTTTTTCATCGGCCCAAGTCCGCCCCGTGCCATCATAATGTCGTTTTATAAACCACCGAACAAATATCGTACCGCTTAATATTTTATACATCGATCGTTTCCTGCGAAATGTTTCAAGTAGTTCCAAATAAAACAAGCAATGTACAGCGTGTGCGTTGAAAGTGTTGGTCAATTAAGTTTGTAAAATGCTATTGGAGCATGGTAGCACCCCAACCGTCACGCTGTCGCGTGGTCTGATTCACTCCGGTCCATCGCATCGCACCTTGCTCTTTTTGCTTAAAAAATGGCCACTGGCATTCGAAGGGTTCTGTATTATACTGCTTTGTATGCAATAATGGCTTCGCTATCGGATCGGTGGTGTGACTGATTGGTTCAGTGTATGGAATGAAAATTATTTATCCTTATGCATATTCTATTCCTAGTATAGAGCTTTTAAGATTACAATTGAAGGAACTCGAAAGGCGGGTTTTCTTTCAATAAGTTCTTTTAATTAATACATATATGTTAAAATTCTTTGATTTCCTTTTCCAGTATAAAGACTTCAGTGTGTTATGTACTTTACAAATAATGTAATATGAAACAAACATAATATAAGAAAACAAGATACAAACTTAAAGACTTAATTATTTTTCCCTGTAGTTGTTGGTTCTAATTTTAATTTATTTTGCAAGTGAGCTGTCCATAAATTATAATTATTACCTATGTGAATGTTATCTATTACTTATAAAATATATAGTAAAAGCTTCTGAAATATTAATAAACATTATGCAACAAACAAATTTAACTTTTGTGAACTATTAGAAAGAGTTGACAGTAAGGATCCCCGAAGTAACCAGAATAGATCACCATCGGACGGTGACGAACGGAAATTTCGTGGTCCTGGCACGAGCGGGTTCATCAAAAAAAAAAAAAACGTTGCGTTGTTCGCCAGATCGTGGTCACAACTTAATTCGATTTCTGTATTCATTGGTAGGTATCTCATGAAGCGCGAGTTTTAAAGGTAGTAGAAACATTCGATTTTTAAAAATAGTTTTCAAAGCTATGTAAAGTCTATACTAATTCGTACTTGGCAGCGCTGTGGACTTTGGCGTAATCCGTCTCATTGTGAGAGGGGATACCCACCCAAACGGAATGTAATGAGTCCAGAGATACTTACAACATTCTTATTTACGTCAAATAAAAAAGTGACTGTGTTGTGTTTTAAAGATTATGATAAGGGAGAAACTTCCATACGAGTAAATCCAACATAGTCTTCTAGGGAATTTGTTGTATTTATAGATTCTTAGTTGTAGCTTAGCACGGTATGTATTGTACGGCACTGCTGTGAAGATCTAATTTTTATGTTCAAATATCGGCTTATTTTTTTTAATTCTCTCTCAAAAATGCAAGCAAAAGTTTACAGCTCACTCAGCAACTCTCCATTTTTTGTATTAATGAATTAGTTGCCAGACAGTTAGTAATAGATAAATAAGTATAAACATACTCCACGGCTTTCGTTTACACATCGCGGTGTATAAAATGATAATTACAAATGTCAAGCAATAAATCATTTACGAGCGATAACAAGCGAGTTTAAAGAGCCCGCGCAGCGTAGGCGACACCATCGTAATTAGAACGGGCGATGTTGCGGGCGATGTTGCCAGGTTCGGCGCTATATTAAAAATAATAAAAAATAAGCATACAATAGATATTTTCAATATAAGAGTAATCTAGAACAAAAATCATATATTTTTTTTATATTATGAAAGTAGCTAACGTTACGATGTACTGCCACTGTTGAGGACTAAGATAGAACGCCTTAAAAAGTATGTCTCCTTTACCTTACACTTCCAGCAGGAATATAACAGTACTTAACACTGCTGTTATTAGACAGCAATAGATGTAGCGGTGGTGCTCATGAGGTCGAATCACCAGGGTTTCCACCAAATTTATTGCTTTCGTCAGTCAGCTACAAAGGGCATTGACACCACATTGACTTCCTGAAATATTATTCGCACATTTCTTGAAGTTACTTTTATGTATATCCCTCCCATACCTATAGACTTTTTTTTGTAAAAAATATCCATAACAAAGGAAAACGTTCGAAGGTGGCAACACTTAAAACTAGTGTTGTTTATCGATCATTGTAGTGACGTAACGTGATCAAGTTGACATCGCGGTACCTGTGCTTCGGGACTCATTTGGTGTTGCGCCTACGCATCAGACGAGAAAAAATGTTTTACATTCTCAATTTAAACTTCATGAACAAATAAGATCGAATGTCAACAAAGATAAATCAGTTTCATATACATATATTATAAAAACTGTGTTGATCTTTCAATGTTTGTATTCGTTTTTGAGGTAGAAAGTTTAAAGAGTAATCCATCTACAAAATTATATTTGACGTTTAAATGCATATCAGTTATAGTTCATTTGATAGTTTCATATTATATTTTATTAGTAAAGAAATATTTAAGATAGACAAGAAGTCGAAATTATACCATTCTATCAAACAAACAATAAACGATAATCGGTTGAGCAATAAAAGAGGAAAAGAAATCTTTTGTTTTTATCTTGGACTTATGTATGTTATATATAACATAATACTAACAGCCTGAGCCAAGCCAAGAGGTTCACTATATTTGGATTATGACCACCGACCGCTAATAAATAATAACGAATATTTTTACAGACAAACGTCCAGTACGCCGGAAAATTAATATTGTTGCAATCCGTTGACAGTACAGTGGAGCGCAAAATAATATTTTACCAACAGCTTCAAATATATTCTTCCATATGGATGGGAGTGGTGGCCACAATAACGTAGCTCACCTGCCATTCGTTAATGTACGGTGTAAGTTATAAGAGATTGGCGGGAGCGGATAAACAGTCCAAAAGGAAGCGTTAAAAATAGTAACACACTTTAGAAGAGCTGTATCTTCTATGAAACAACAGTAGAGTGTGAAACGATATTTCATTCTTTGTGAATTTCATCCTATTACTTATGTTTTTCAGATTAGATGTAAGATCATTAAGTGGGATGACTAGATCATAAGTCGTCATAAAATCATAAGTCGTTGTTTTCGTAACATATATTTTTTTTTTTTAATATTGTATCGTCTTAAACATAACTTACTGTATTTTATACAAATTATTATAGGTTTTGTACTATTTGTAAAGCTACTGATAATTATCAGAAGACTCTCAGTCTCTCGATCTACTAATTTTAACACCATCACAAGCTATCACATCAACACAGCCACTACCTCGTAAGTAGCGCAAAATTCGAATTACAAAATATCTTCTGTTTCCCAGGTTACCTTCAATCTCACGTCAAGTGGTAATAAATCCGAACTACTAGTACTTACTTTGCTTATAAAAAGAAACATCTAACATCAATAAGATTTAACTACATAGTCTGCTTGCCAGAAAAATGAAGCGATAAAAATCGTAATTTATATTTCTTTCGCTTATAACTTAGACCACACAGTAGCCCGCAGGCAGACAACACCTGAACTGATGTATAGCCAACGGTACTGCGGGCCAAATTGTAACTTGCATGCTATTTTAGTTGGTTACTTGACTATGTAATATAGATCAAGTCTTCATATTTGGTATAAATACCTTTAATGTCTTATACTTAATAACTTTACTGTAACGTATAAATTAACTCGTTATGACTATGTAAAAAAAGTGAATTAGTTATGTCTCAAAGTTATTAGAATATAAGTGGATAACAGGGCATTTAATATCAGGTGTACTTTTAAAATACTGTTAAAAATATTAATATTGACTTTCTTTAATTTAAAGCTCTAACGACGAAGCTTGTTCATCCGGTGTCCATTTTCACATTAAGCGGTCACGCTGTTCTTATATATATTAAGTCCTGGATTCAAGTCTCGGCAAATCAGTCATTGGAATTTTACACATTTTCGTAAATACCTTTACTTAGACTATGCTTAAGATAGAATACTGTTTAGAAATTTGCGTCGCACAGGAACGAACTGGTATCTTTTATACACAGCACTCGTAACGTGACCACTATATACGAGTACTTCCCGTTGATGTAAGACACTTGTATTTTTCTATATTATAAGAATAATTGTGAAGTAAACTTATGTCACAATTACCTAAATCCACCTATCTTACTTATTGCGATATGTTGTCTTATGTACCTGAAAAGAAAAAGTTATATGCATATTTTCCTCTACTTAAACTCTTTACTATACTCACTCTACAGCTCTCCCAATACCATTAACGAATATCATTCACATCAGTTGTAATAACAAATTTATCATCGAATCAGACACGGCTGCTCAATAATTGCTATGATATACCTACAATCGTTCGGTTTTAACGAGAAACTATCAAAACTTTCCTCGGCAGATAAATATCTGATTGGAACCGCGGGCGGCTCGTGCCGATTCCTATCGTTTAAACTAGTTTTATATCCACGATTTTGACATCAACCAAAAAATCGGAGAAGCACGTGATAATGCTTCCATTTGGACTTCTACAGGATTAGGTTATCTATTTTTCTAGCCCAAAGATGTCCATTGCCAAGCATCAACCTCCCTTAATAAGAGGGATTTATCACCGCGAATGATTTTGAGTATTGGTGATCGCAGTAGATCATCGCAAATTTGCAGAAATACTGATTTCTGTCTCGTTAATACTTGTAGTCCTAGTCTTGTAGTTGCTTCTTACTAAATTCATGAGAAGAAACACGCTGTAACATTATACCATTAGGTGCGTAAGATTAATTGTAAACACGCTGCTCAAATGGGGATTGGTGGAGGTCACAGGATAGTCTGAGAATTCGTTTTGATAAACGTTTGAAGATTAGGGAGGAGCAACTCATGTGTTTGCCATCCAACACCCTTCAATCTACAATACCTAGCATTTAACACTGCTATCTTAAGGTAAAATTAGTTGCAGCGGTTTTCCAAACTCAAAAGACAGACGCACACCACACTATAAAAGTTGTATATTATTACAAATTAATGAAGAGTGTTCTTGCGAATGGTAAAAAAGAATACATCTACCAATGACTTACCGTAATCGCTCGGAGGTTATTTCGGAAACTGTTTCATTATTGGCTCGATTTATAAATAATGCCAGATGTGCTCGAACCAGTAATGTTTGGGTACATTATCTTGATGGTAGTTATTGAATAAATAACATTATGGGATACCACCATAGCATTATGGGAAATAAATATGAATGTAACGCGTTGATTTGTAGATATTTTACTAATAACCAACTGCTCTTGCAGCTCTACTCGAGTTTTTGAATTAATTTGACGATTCGATTGAGTGTGTTAATTTAGATTTACAGTATATAAATGTTTAATAAAATAATGCAACATAATAATTATCTTTGAATTAGATCATAAAATGTTTTTACGTGATCTAGATTAAAACAAAAATTAAACAGATATTTCCATACATATATCACCTCACAATTATAAATGTGGTTTCATACATACATTGAGGACCGGTATTGAAAACTGTAGATACGTATGACTATATGATTCTATAGAAAAAAGTACATCTGATGTTACACAACATTACTGACATTATTTTTAAAATCACGAATTTTGTCCACAAGAACCCCCATATGGACCAGAGGCATGAAGCCATAAAATCGTAATTACTGTTATGAGCACACCGAGGCGATTATTTTCCATAACGTATATTAAAGTGTAGAGAATTTTATTAATAAAAAAACGCTAAAGGAAGCACCTAATAATTCCGTAGGTAACGCTTGGGGCCATAATGTTATTGCTGTAACAGTGATCGGGAACCACCTTAATTTTGGTCAATGAATTTGTGAATGCAAATCGTTATGCCTCTCATACAAAAATGAACCTTGTGTCATTAAAACTTGAATGATTCTTAGATGAAGTTGAACCGTAGTACCATATCCGGTCACTTAATATAGCCTCAGGCCAGAATTTATTAATGTTCGTTCATTCGATAGTTCTAGTTAGACAAAGACGGTTAAGATTTCACCAGTACGTGAGATCTTCATTCTGATTTTTGAGTTATGACGCAATTGAGATGTGTACGGTATTTTCGAAGTGATCAATCACTAGGAAACATTCAATTTTGGTTTGACTCCGCCTTTAGAGATAGGGGTGAAGTATAAAGCTTAAAAGGGGCCGCTGTAATGTAAAATTATTCATATGAATAAGACTCCTTACTTGTGGATCTGTTATGCTCTAGTTTTTGTTACAAACTTCTAAGTAATGGGGTACGCGACTTTCAAAAGTTGCTCGGTGGCAGTTGACAGATTTTTAATATAACTAGCTGACCCGGCAAACATTGTGTTGCCATATAAATAAAAAATTTTAATGGTGAACAACCCTTATCACTTAGGGGTATGAAAATACATAGTATCCGATTCCCAGACCCACTGAATATGCATATAAAATATGGTGAAAATCGGTAAAGCCGTTTCGTAGGAGTACGGTAACTAACATTGTGACACGAGAATAGTATATACAAAGATAATGCTTATTGGTCAGTTTAACTACAAATTGGACGTCAGAGCGGTAGTAGGTTAAGCGACTGCTCAGTAGCTTAGTGACAATATAGTAGCTTACTCAACTATCACTCACGCAATAGTAACTAAAGGGCACTCAGCGGTAAAAATAGCGTCCTTGTGATGACACAAGATTAATATCATTGCATTGATTTAATCATTGCATTGCATTAATATCATTGATCATTGCTTTAAACTCCTGTATTATGAAAAGCGAATTCTTCTTCAATGATTACATATTCTGGGACCTCTAATTAAACTTATGAGCTACGAGAGTGTTTCTCGTCTTATGAGTTATATCTCGCTATGCTGTCACTAAAATATACGACATATTATCTAAACAAGAGCGGTAATTTCCAATCAAAAACGACATTATCACGTATAAAAGCTTTTACTTTTATTGCCGTGGTCAAAGCCCGAAGCTACTGTGCACCATTCCGATAATTATATTTTATGTTCAATTAGACGCCGCCTTTGTCTAGAGTTTCCCATAAATAAAGCATATTCGTCAATTCGGCTCCAATTTGATGGTTTTACTACTTCTATTCATAAAATGAGGCCTTTAAATCAGCGAATTGTGTGTAAAAAACAAAGTTAATATTAAAATAATAAATATTTCACTAACACTATTTTTTCTACTAATAATTACAGCAGTGTTAAGTGCTGCTGTAATCTAATTTCAAGGATGTGGTAAGAAAGTCAGACTTATCCGAGGCGTTTTAACTTAGACCTCGGAGCAACATATCTGTCGCCAACCTCAAGTACAACTCTAAACATACCTACGATTGATTACAAATGTCCGTGAGCGGCAGTGACAACTTGGTTGGTGATTTTGGTTAACTAAGGTCGGTCGGTCAGTCGTAAACCTATTAAATACATCTTTCAAAATATTTCATAATTATCGGGGTCTTAGAACAAATTTCTATATACTGTATATTATTACAAACATTTTACTTACTGTTCTTTTTTTAAAAAAAAGTCAACAATACTCTCATTTTTTCAATATTTTATACACGACAACGCCATCATATAAATTACGTTCGCCTCATTCATGTATAATATACTCGCTGTATCCTCTATTTAGTGGCCCAACACAACCGTCAATAGTACAGCCAAGCCTCTGTATTTATTGAGTTAATTGGTTGTAAATCGGAGGTAGATTGTTCAAAATGGACCCGCTACGATTTTGTGTAGTAAAACTCATAAACCTCCCTACGTGTTTGTTGTCGGTTAATGGCATCATGATAAGCCTTTATGGTCTAATTGGAGTTTCAAATGTGATTCTCAGAAGTTTTTTTGTCTCAATCATTATTAATTTAAACGCCAATTAGGTGAATGAGGCGGCTATTTACATTACACTTATCGGATCCCATTTTTGTATCGCTTATGTATCTCTAATGGAAGTACGTTCGACGCTTTCAGACTGTTGTTTGTTGTTAGTATGATGAGTTTGTTGTAAAAATACTTCATTCTGTGTTACTCGTTAATCTAAATAAACTATGTAGCCAAAGTTTTAGTTCACCTCAAAGTTCAATTCAAGTTTTTCATTATTAAGTTTATTCGTACAATATTGAACGTTCTGAAAGGAGCATGAAATAAAGCGTATTATAAAGGCAGTCTGTTTCTGATATGAATATGCCTCCCAAGGTAATGTAGCTATCACAATCTCATTCATCTCGAATAATAGCGGCCGTAAAGAATGAATCTAAAGGGTGCCTAGGGCAGCACTACAAGCAACAAAATGTGACAGCCGATTTGAAGCCGAGACGGTGCTGAGGAAAAAAGCTATTACACGACACAGTAGCTCGCGCCGGGAGCAGCGACTACTGGGATGTACAGGTGGGAAACAAAGTGGTTATGATATTAAAGGACATGAATAATAAATTAAATTTATTTTAAGACAGTACCTTATTCTACTTTAGAAGCGACCTTAAGGATATATTAGGTCTATAAAAACGAGTGTTGTGTAGTACGTAAAATAAAACCCTAAGCTAAACAAATTTGATATTACATTGTAAGTTAAACAAATTTGATAAACGATGTATTAATTAGTTAACCCGTTGGTTTATTTTACTTTGTAGGGTTTATAAGAACCTTCATTGACGGAAGATAAAAATAATCCTACAATTATGAAACTTCCTACAAAAGTTCTACTTACGCGTCAGATGCAACGACAACACATTGATTCATTACAATTAGGTACAAAACCCATGCATTATATTTTCAATTTAAATTCAATCATTTGTAAAAAGCCAATACAGCCAAACAACAAAAGCTAACACAACTTAGGCCTTAGAATTGAAAAAAAAAAATTAAACATTTATAGAATTTTATAAATCTATGTAAGTACATCATAACAATAAGACTAAAAAAATAATATCAAAACTACTTTTGCCGACAACAGTACCGCGCACTGTGATTATTACCAGTTTTTGTGGCGTCCCGAGACACGTGGAGCGATGGAATTATCGTAATCACAGCTCCATTGCGGCTCCCGGGTTTAGGGCTCTGAGTTAGGGTTACAATTAATATTGTATTACGTACCAATTGTGGTGTATCGCCATCAATTGGTGCTCTGATGACAGTGCTCCTTAGAGTAATTGGAGTAATTATTACTGCTGCTGCTGTTTTAAGATTAGTGCGGTTTTTTCTGTCTATAGAGTATCGTTTTAGTATCAGGCTTTCGCAATGCGTTTAAAATCATTTTGATTATGGTATTTTCTGAGGTTTTTTACTTTTATTGGTATACCTAATGTCAGCATCTAACAGCACCACTTTCTCTCTTCCTATGTGGTCGCAGGATGTAAGTATGGGATTAAATCCAAAAAATGTACTCTGTAAATTTATTTATCTGTTGTGTGTGTGCCACTACTGAATTTCATTTTTTTGTCTTTGTCCATGCAACAGACTTCTTAAGGTCGAGTGCTTGAATATTGTTTAAGTCTTTAAATACTACGGAACCCAAGTACTCGCTAAGCGGCTACACGCTAATTATATTTTTTCCACAATAATTGCCACATTCATAAGTAGCTATTCTATTTGTCTCATCAGCATCACGCATATGTTTCAATATGCTGGTAAGGTTGTGTTTTCATTAAAATTTTTAGCGTTAAAATATCATTGGACCCTTAATTTATAGTTGCGTGACATTTAATGAAACTTAATCACTATCAAATAATATCGAATTAATATTAGGCCGCGTCGGCACATTTGGCATTTGCCGCAAACTGCAAACCTCTTCAAACGTATTATATTATTTGTTTGGGCCTATTTGGTACACCATCAAGTCAATATCTCCTTCTATACATTTGAATTTGTGGCGGTTGTTTGAGAATTGGCAAGCGTTGTCGATGCTACAAAACTATACATCAGATTAAAAAAATAAAAAAAAAACCTTTTATCTGTGTTAGTTATATATTCTTCTGTAATTATTTATGTGTGCATGTATAAACAATAATAAAAAGTTTTTTTATGCAATAAAAGCAAGATTGTATGAGATTAATCAACGTTAATTAGATGGACGGATCAAACTTGATTAGATTATCTATCTGTTAAATGGACTATGATAAGATAGTCCATGTGATTAAATTTGATAAATATCAAAAATCATGGGAACGTTACTGCAGCCGCTGATAGAGATATAGCTGAGGAAGTAGAACTCTAAAATTAGATCCATTATCACTATTACATATATGAAATTGGTACAACCCTTTGTTGTTCGATTCCGGAGGCATTTCTTATTTCTGCCTTTTAAAGACAGTTGACTTTGAGTTGAGGGTCGAACCCTTAACTAAAAATTGTGGTCCTCAGGAGTAGCAATGCTGTGAGCTTAAGTAGAAATTTAATCTTATCTGGGGTTGATTACAGATTTCCACAATCTCAAACAAAGGAAAATCATTCATTTGTAAATGGAGAAGGTTTAAAATTATTTATTCAGTGTGTTTTGCCTTATATTCTTTGTAAATTAAGTTTCCAATCCGCTGTCTCTCGCCACTATAAACCGGCATATCTTTATGAATTCTTTATGACTCAACTCACGCCACCAATTCTTTCATAGTAATTATTTCAGGAAATGGAATGGCAGCGACTGCTCATAAATACATACGAAGTACAAAATTGTCGCCAGAAAAATTATTTGCACAATGCGAACGTGAGAATAAATATTCATCGTAAGTTTAAATACCAGACCCGTTTCTACTGTAGATCTACTCAAAATATTTTAAACAATTATAATCCTTTTCATAGTGTCTATAGAGGAGAGAATAGTGTGAACTTTCACGAATATTAAATTCTCGCCACGAATTGTGACTATAGAAACAATTAGCTGAACTGTATTTAAAATAATAGTACTTAATTGTGGAATCTAAATGACTGTTTTGAATATAACGGGTTTCGTTTCCGCGTGGCATTATGAAAATTGTAGACAACTATTACTGTGGAAACGGCTTTAAATATTTTAGTCGTTAAACGTAATAATTTTAACTTGCCTTCATATTATTAGTACAGGTTTTGCACACTGCTAGCCTACTTTGAATTTCAGCCAATACACCCGAGATTTAAATCCTAGGCATCTCTTAATTAAGTTAACTTAGAAATCTAAGATGTATGGTATACTTTAAAATAAATTGGGAAAATATGGTTTTTAAAGTTGTGGAGTGAGCCAACCTACTATAATTAGTAGGCAAATTCGCCTCGTTCAAATACAAATTTTCAAATTAAAATTAAAATTGATTTTCATTATTTTTAAAGATATTAAGAATAATTGAAATGTGAGGCATGATGCAGAACATGATTTCAAGGCCAAAAAGGAAAACTCATTTGTCTTCAAGACCAATACAAGCATCAGCGACATTGTATTGTCGTATCACTGACAGATGGTATTCAATACACCTCCGAGAACAATTTCAACAAATTGCATACCAAGTGCCTCCACTGTCACGTAACGTCATAATGAATCCCTCCCAATAATTACCGGTAAGTAATATCCTGTATCGGGAACCGGTCTTTCGTATCCTTCATTCATATGAGGTTTGTAGCGCTGAGCTCTGAGGGTCTCCCCATATTTATCACTGATTACTAGCCACTTGCGAGCTTGGCGTTTAACTAAAATATCAGTTTTGAATCCATTAAATAAAGTCGTCTGCTGTAAGCGTGCTACACTTACGCGTACTGTCTCTTATTGAAAAAAACTTATTGCCAAATACCATCAGGCATTAAGTTTGCCCATATATTCGTTTCTTTTAAAAAGCGATGCAATAAATAAATTAAGTGAAAAGTAAACTATAACGCCTTATTGGAAATGGAATGATTATAACTACATTATAAAAATTTAGTAATTGTCAAAACAGTTTCAGGAAAACAGATAATTATAGAATTCTCTCTTCTGTACCCTACGCTAGGCTCTATAAAGGCTCCTATTCTCAAATGATAGAAAAATACTACAACAACTATTTTTTCTTAAATGAAAGGAAAGTTATAAAACATGTGTAATTTGTAACCTTTATAATAAATTTCTCTTAAGTTAGATAGTTAATTGTATCAGGCGTTACTTTGCGGAAATCCATGCTATTAAGTTAAGATTAAAACTACTTCGCAACAATCCGCTACAAATATGTATGATGGTATATATTTTATACCATGCAGTATGTACCACCCTCCCTCCCTCAAAGGATGCGTGCACATGCAAAAATTAAAAAATATACACCACCATACATACCACCACCAACACGTGTTTCGCTCCAAAACGGAGCATCATCAGGGTAAGTTAAGTCTACGACGGTTAAGTTCTCTACGGTTCTCTTAAGTTACTAATATGTAAGTGGACCATTGATTAAACTATTACTATCTGTAGACTGTATTCGAATAAATGTAAGTTATCCCTTTCGTTTAATAGCTCGAGATTGAATAGATGCTATCGATCTATCGACAACAGTGATTATACAGATTATTCCAATGCAGCGTTCGGTTGATATTAAAAATCATGCTACGTACTACCGGACGGTAATTATTGCGTGAAATCGTATGGATAATTGCAAGGTAATTTCATTTTTGGGCAGCCAGTTCGTAAATATCAGTAAGTTTATGATCATACAAATTGTTTTAATCTCTAATTGATCTAACTTATTGATCTTATTTCAGTGTGCGGAAGAGCTACATATTCAGCTATGGGATATAAAAAGCTTTTAGAATTTTAAGTCTTGAAGAATTAGTTTACTATTTTTACCTAACATAAAGCAAAAAATCTTTAATTTATTTACTTATAAACATTATTAATGAGGTAAATAAAGGATACATTGCAGCCAAATACGTTATATCTTGCAGAACATTCGATGTAATCTAATTTTGTTTTTAAGGTTTGTAATTTATAGTTGGTTATACTTTACTAAGGTGAATACCACGACATTATGGCTTGGCCTCAAGACACTTATTAAATTATCATCATCATAATATTATCTTATTTATGTTTGTTACACAAGAACACCAACAACTTAATTACACGTAATATACTCACTCGTGTCCTTCCATATCAGTCTCGGTAATTACACTCGTTATCGCTTATTTTGATTAAATTCGTGATTGATAATGTACAAATATTTATGATATCTTTGACATGTTTATGTCTTGATAGATAGGCATCAAAATTTGCCAAAACACTATTTATCCTTAATTGTTTTTACCAAGCGACACTACGCGCTCACGTATAAGGAAATTTCCATTAACAATCTTACAAAAAACACGTCACATATCCTTCTCATACATACAAATTATCATTTTATACAAAATATCAAAATTTCGGTGCATTATGGTAATGGCTAATGACGTAATAATGTGCTGACGATTTTCTGTAACCCTTGTCGAATTTAAAATTAAGCTCGTTCGGGTCTCAAAAACGTTTATGAAGAACCTAATCGTCATTATTTTAATGCATTTTTAAGTATTACCAAAATCGAGTGTGGAGAGAAATTTAAAAGTATTGACTTTTTCTTAATACCAGGAACGTAAAGAGTTAAGGAAATAAACATTTTGATTTGTTTTATGCGAGTATGTGGATGCTACCATTAATCATTCCTACCAAGCTGTAACCACCAAAAGTACGAAACGTAAAATAATCGTACAATATACCATGTTTAGACTACAGAAAAAACAACATCTTAAAAAAAATCTATAGCATCATTGACCTATTTGTAGTATTTCAGGGGCAGTTAAGATTAAAAGCAGAAATATTTTTTACTGTAGGTACATATTTGTCCTACTTAAAATTAGATTTTTTTAGGGGAATAAATTAACTTCAAAAGAACTTATTGTTGTTACTGTTATAGTTGTTACTGTTAATAATCATTATGCTATAAGAATAATTAACAATAACAACAGTAATATAACTGACGATAGATGAGATCAAATCGATGGCGCCAGAACTATTCGAATCAGAACAATAAAAAAGTCGCGACAAAACCCGCAAGCAAAGCAGCAAACTATGATTACATCCATCAATATGAGGATGCTATCAGAACATATACACAGGAATCTGATCATTATGCAAGTGTACAAGAAGCGTATACTGGGATGAAGTTAGAGGATCCTCGCGATGGGCTGATACCGGCTGCAGGGCGCGTCATTAACGTTCGATACTGGCTACCAGTTATTAATGTGGAGACACCGATTTTCATGTAGAAAAGGATACTTTGGGATTCTTACATATTTATGTGGATATATAAAATAACTGACAAAAAATTGTGTCTGCTAATAGCTAAATTTTAGGTTTTTATTTCAGAGGACACGTAAAGCCTTTACTCGGCTACAATTTGTGAATATCCGAAACAAGTAGTTACTTATGTCCGTGATTAAACATCAAAAATCGAATTTGAGAATATCTGCCTACTAGAAATTGTTAAATTCGATCTTTGGTAGGCAGAATTCGGATAAATTGATTATTACTAATAAGCGTACCTACTTCCTTCAAGTGATTCACATTAGACCCTACTAATCTGTCACCAAGCAGTCATGAGGCTCTAATAAGCACGATATAACTTTATAAGGACACGGCAGAATTATAGTCAAGCTTTATGTTATGATTAAAAAATAATCCAATAAAAGCTATGATAATAAGGATTCGTATCCTCAAACGATGTTAGCAGTGTAGTCATCCCACGAACATTATGCATCAGGAGCGAAACAAAAAACGCCCGTGGTTCCTTGATTACCCCACAACTCATCCCGGGGACGATATTGTTAATTTCGTTCGACATCCGTGATTTGTGGCTTTGTACCTTTGCAACCGTGTTGTGCCACTTCCGAGCACTTTATTGCTCTTTTAAGGGTCTCCACTAACTTTTCATTATTCAGTTAAAAATAAATTTAATGTCACACAGAATTTACCCTATCTCTATATGTGATGGCTACAAGATATTTACTATTTATAGCCATTTTTTCTGCTATTAAATATTTAATGTAAATCATGGTAACTTCTAACATATAATGCAATAAAAAAGTAAATTCAAGATTGTAATAAATTGCCCGATAAACGATTATATTAAAAAAAAAGAAAAATGCAGAAATACTCATAATAAATAAACAATAGTTGTAGTTACATAGGAAATTTGATTTACCACAATACATTTGTTATTGTACTATTCCAACTAACAAACTTAAATGAATCGTATCTATAAATGTAAGTTTTTTCAACCGCTGTTAAGTGAAGGGACACCCTAAATCATACAGTCAAAAAATTGTGTCGTACAATGATATAGTGATATTGTATTCGTGTTGTTATTTAGCAGCGCGAGGAATTACGGTCAAGTGTAAGCTTTACAATGTTCCGTGCGTTACCAGGAATCTTATAACAATATTGTTAATTTATCTTGTCGAATAAATTATATCTCAAATTCCTCTTCAAATTCCTTACAATGCGGTACTGAAATATCTTAATTCAAATGGCGAGGAAAGAAAGATATATATTTTGGAAATATAGTATTATATGAATACTTTTAGATGCTTATAATAAGCAATTTAAGTGCGTCAGTGAAAGTTTTGATTAAGTTATGTAGCTATTTAGAACATTCTGTCTTTTAGCAGCAGTTCATAACTGATCTGTTTGTCGTGTGGCGGTTCGTTTAGACCGTCACTCTACTGTTAACTTTATTACATTCTTTTACAGATATTTATAAATGTTTATTATACAACTGATTATTTAATTTAGAATATTATTGTGTTATTAATTATATTATCTGGTTTACTTATAGTATTCATTTGTATTTCTGTATCTATGGTAAGTCTCCATTTCTTTGCCACTGTCTATGGTAACACAGAGGCCTCCATGTTTTTTACACTTCGCACGACACACCGTTCAAGTAAACGTTAGATATTCAAAAGCTACTTTTATTTGCGTAACCCGAAGATTAACACGCCCCCATTTTATACACCAGAGTCGTTGAGTATATGTATTAGTTATTACTTTATGATAATCAGACTGTTTACTGTAATCAACCTCTAGAGTAAATATGATTCCTGTTCCATTTAGCCGTCCGTTATAGATCGATGAGCGGTCGTGACTACATGTAAATACCATTCCCTATATCATTGTTTAACATCAATAAATTAATTATTATCGCCGAGAATTATAACATCCGTGTAATCCATTAATTTGCACGTACGCAAACTGTTTCAGTTAAACCGGAGAAGTTGTTAAAGCCAGGCGATCTTTAACTGTACTGAGCGTAGCGTGTAATCAGCTAATGTTGCTTTGATGTGTACTTTGGCTGTACTCACCTTACTTGGTTTATTATCACTAAGTCGACTTATGTTTTTTATGTAATTGAAGCAAATGAGTATGCAGCTTACCTCCAGAGTCTGCGAGTCTTATAGTATCATCATCAACCCATTACTGTCCCACTGCTGGGCACGGGTCTCCTCTAAGAATGAGAAGGATTAGGTCATAGTCGACCGCGCTGGCCAAGTGCGAATTAGTAAACTTCACATATCTTTGAAAAGTTTTTTTAAAAGATTTCTTAGGTGTGCAGGTTTCGTAATCGTTTAAGTAAGTGATGATTAATTTCTAATACGCACATAATTTTAAAAAAACAGAGGTGCGTGCCTGGGATTTGAACCTCGGAGTCTTTGATCGAGAATCGAGTTTCTTAGCCTCTAGGCTGTCACTGCTTCATCTTATAGTAAGCACCTGACAACATCTGTAATCGATCCCAAATGCATCAGAAGACTGATATAGATCACAGATGCGTTGATGCTCCTGGGGACTAATTTGGAACGCGTATATTTTTTATATTAAAGTAGCAACGAGCATGCAGTTCTCTTCAAGGTAAGTGCTTACTACCACCCTATATACTAACAGGGACTTTGTAATACCCTGTTTAAAAATAGGGGTTCCAAATGATTCCATATGAATAACAAGTGTCGCAACTTTTGTGGACTAAGGTGGTGGCCTTGCATACTTTTATGTAAGTTACCGTTCTTAAACTTCAAACCTAAAAATCACTAGTGCTTAATACTCTTATGAATAAAAACAAAATATATAATATTGATGTAACATATTTCCAAAGCAAACATTTTGTTTGTACACGTAAGTATTTTCGACAACACCATTTGCTTTCAAATAAAATTTGATCGTACTTTCGTATTGGCCAAGCGGAGAGTAATCACACGTCACTCAACCGCAGCATCTCGCTCCGTGTATGATAGGAGCATATCTTCAATTATCGTGCCTTACTTAAACTCACGGTAACCACGCTTACCAGTTTGACATAGATTAAGTTAGCCGTTTAGTAGAGATGTATTCGTGGGTATTAAAATATAAGTAGGTATATCTACTGGCTGCGCCCCACGATTTCATCTATGTAGTTAAATAGTATCTCGTAACGTGATACAATTAATTAAATAACTTAGCAAAGATCAGTGATAAGGATTTCGAATTCATTTTCTCAAGTGTATATTAATTATTAATTTTAAAATACATGGCGAAGAAAAAACATCGTGTAGAAATAAATATGTCTAGGTAAATTCCACTACTACTAGGTACTATGAGATGTGACTTCACGAAGTTATATGCATATACCTGTGTAGTTTACCATTAGGTGAAACCAGTCCAATATTTAAAAAATATTAATACAATTCAGAACATCTACACATATAATACAATTCAGAACATCTCTAAGTCTGTAAAGTCACACCGAGTAGGCATGAACTCCACCTACGTCGGACCCTTCTGGACATTATTCTTTGACAACTTTTTACTAGCGAGCCGTCAGTGAATCAGCTATCGGATAGCGTCTGATCATTGATCACTGATCGCGCGCCACTGACGGGCTAAGAAGCCATTTCCTGTGTTACTGTCTAATTTACAGCTCACTTTAAGCCTGCAATAAGTCCGTGGAGGTTTGACGCGCTGCTTTGAATACGTCGGTAAATGTATGTTTGTAATTGCTGGCAGGTAAGAGGTGTTACGTAATCATTGCTACAATGGAGATAAATTAAATTGATTGTCCGTATTTTCTTAACACATTGGAAAATAACTTTTTTTTATAAATTATGAATATTATTATGGATAAAGATTTTTCCTTATCTTTAAAATATTTACTTGGCTGATTTTTTTTTCTCTAGCAATGAAATCGTGTAGAATATTAGAATATGTTTTCTAGACAGTATTTGCATTATATTGCACATTTGTTTTAAAAGGACCTAAAGAGAGCTCATATGCTGTCATATGAAGACTAATGTACTTTTTGAAGTAAATGGACTGCCATTACTTCAAAAAAGGACTCAAAACACTGGTTTTAAGCGGTTGTACTAGAAAAAGTAAACAAAAGAAAGTTGCATTTAATAATGAGAACCTATAAACGTTTATATTTAATTAGGACAGAAATATTCAAAATTTCGACGTTCAAATAATACTGGTCAATGTTGGAAAAGTTTAAAAGCTGTAACTGTTGTACTAATCGGGCAATGAGCGTGAAGTTACTTTACAATATAGATCGTAATTAAGACCTACATTAATTTGTTCAATCAGAGCAACCGTAAATGTAAATGGCGGACCGTTTTATAATAACGGTTAAGGGAGCGTTATTGTACAGTTGTGTTTAAAAGTTATTTTTAAAAGCTTTACTTGTTTTCTTTCCTTAAAGCAGCAAAATATTAATTTAACCCGATATTAAGCCATTGTCAAATTAACAGACATGAGGAATGTCTTTCTGTCCCAGTTCCACCGGGGGCATCAATTGCTTTCATCATTTCAATGCCTTACAATATTAGCAAAATGAGTTCATAGGTCCAATAGCAACACCGTTGTAGGCACTATAATAAATTGAAATATCGTAACAGAAAGCAGAGGTCGGATGCACAGAGGGTTCCAGGTTCCTGGCCCGATATATCTAAATACATCATTTCTGTTCCATGTATTCGTCTTTGCGTGTGTGTGACGACTAACTTAGAATGCCTCGTGCAGAGTATAATATTTCTCCTTTTAGCCCTTTTCCTTTTTTTCGAGTGGCTGTACGTTAATAGAGGTGGGACATAATTTTTCCAGTTTCTTTATTGTGCAATCAATTTCAGACCTATAGCAGCCCCAACAATCAACATTATTTTCTTTTAGAACGACTATTAGAACTTTCTTTCCCTTACTTTTATTCTTAAAAGAAAATTGTGATATTTACATATGATTGTTATAAGACACAGAAAACACTTGCGTCGCCAACTGTACTCACAGAGTTGTTAAAATATTAATTTTAAGCATCATCTCTGGTCTCTGTCTTATCTCTAAAATTTTATATCTGGGGCCAGTTAACACAACGCGACGGTAGCCGGTTCGAGTCCGGTACGATTATAGTAATTTCTGAGCCACTCCACACTGGTTATTTGCCGCATTACGTCAGTATCGATTTCATTAGATGGCCACCGATTTAATACACGTATCGGCCGGATGAGTTTTTGTTATGAATATGCCTTTCTTATTATTACCAACTAGAAATGTAATTACATTGTGTACCTATTAAATGTAGAACCAGATCACATGTAATTTACACTCTATTTTATGTACGAGAGATGTTACTTAAGACAAGCTCTGCCTGCGGATTCGTTTGTACCGCGGATTACTTTTTAATAAAAATAGTAATAACTGTTGATAAAGTAGATCGATTTTAAGTAAGGCTAAATATTAAGTCAAGATATATGAAATGATTATATTTTTTATCCCTTGAATTTAATACAATAATCTTGGCGTGATGGGATTAAAAACACACATACAAACAGAGACATAAAGATTCTAAAAATGCTAGAATTTCTTATTATAAACTTATAACTTATTCTTATTCCCCAAAATTATTTCTTTTAGCAAATATATGCGGTGTACAGACAGGCGAAGCTTACATTCTTATTATGTATAGATTGTGGGCCGGAGATATAAGGTAACATTGTGTAGGTGGCGTGGAATGAGAATTTTAAATAAAAAGCGGGTTCCAGTTTAATGAGCATCGGCGGGGATTGATTGATTGGGCGTTTAATTGATGTCAGTGATCATTCCAGCATAAGTCCACTACTTATGCTTTTGATTGGGTACGTATTTCTTACTTTATTATTATTTTTTTACTTTCACTAAGAGTTTAGGTATATACCTATTTTGGATATCCTTTACAGGGGATGGTTAGTAAAAAGTGTGAATGTTGATATATAGTAATTTGCCTAATTTTTTGCCATATCTGAAATATCAGTGGGGCGTGCCCAGGATTTGAACTTCGGATCCGTCAATCAAGAGGCCGAGTTTCTTAACCACTGGATTGCTTTGCACTAGGCTATCACTCCCTTCCTGTTTCCATCCGTAACGCAAAAACATTACACTCATTCAATAATCTTGTGAAATCGCATTACTTGCAGCTTTAACCTTGTCTTCATCCCTATCCTATTCTTTCACGCCATCTCTAATCTTTCCTTTTTCCTAAAACTGTTATTACTTCTTTTTTCACTTTTACCTTCCTTCTCCTTTATTATATGTTCTATGCTATCATCAATTTACTCCTTAACTACACTACTTTACTGTTGTTTGCACCCTACCTATTTTTACTAAGGGGAGATCCACAAATTACGTGAGGTGTTTTTTTGAATTTTCTGTCCCTCCCTCCCCCCCTGGTGAGATGTCGTGAGATTTTATTCAACCCCCTCCCCCATCCCCCAATCTCACGTGAGATTTTTCAAAATGTGCGTTTCTTAAATATGTAAACGTGTTGGAGTGTTATTGTAAAAAGAAAAAAAAAATGCTTCGTACTTTTATTTACGACTAGTTAAGACTAGTAATCAATATTGCTGAGTTATAAGTGTAATAAAAATTTAACAATAGAATACTTAAATCGTAACTAATGCGATTAAAAAAATCTACTCTAATTCAGTACATGCGTGGTCTCAAGAAACCAACATGTTCATATGATTTTCAATAAAATCATCTGCTCCTTCAACTTCGTTCTCATCTAGCCACTCTAAGCCGTTGACACTTGCGCACAGTAACTCATTAGCTCGTCTTGTAACAATCCGTGAGGGTACAGTTATGCTTAAATCTTAAGCATGTAGAATCTGGATAATGGGTCAAAATAGTATAGTTTTTTTTTGTTTCAATAAGAAAAAAAATTGCGTGATATTTGCCGAGACCCCCCCTCTCTCCAACGTAAGATTAGATGAGATTTGACTCGACCCCCCCTCCCCCTTAAACATCTCACGTAATTTGTGGATCTCCCCTAATCCTTACTTTTACTCCTCACCTTAAGGTTGCCTGGAAGAGATCGCTGATTAGCGATAAGGCCGCCTATTGTATTGTTTAATATTTGTATGTTTTCTTTATTATCTCATAGTATGGGTACAATAAAGTATATATTATTATTATTATTATCACTGCTACCAAGTATTTATATTAAATATTATATGATACATAATGATATTAATGATACATTGAAACAAAACAAGTTTCAACCATATTTTGTATAATTTTGTGCCTTACACTTCATCGTTTTCGGATAAATCAAGACGCAATATCTGGCCAGTCAGTAAAAAGTAATTTTAGATTCGGATCAAAAACCATAAAACTCGCCAGCCATGGTATGGTGGTCGTATTGGTGGTAATGTTTCGTGCCAATTGTACTTTGTAGTGATGTGAAATGTTTAATATAACGTTAAATTTTTCAGTACCTATATAAAACGCTTAACTTATAGAGTAAATAAGAGCTTTTAAAGTAACATATGAATTATAATGTAGGTAAAGAAAGGACCAGTGAAATTGTTAGGTAATTTACTAACGAAATATCTATATGTTATTGCTTCTTTATCAAATTAAATTATTTGTTTAACACAAGTTTGAAGGTGTTTAGGTATTTTATATGATAGTTAAAGGACCGGATATCTGCTGAAAGTACTACTACGGGCATTGGTACATACTTGCAATCAACCACAAATAGGATTGGTATCTTAATTAATGTTGACGGCAACAGATTTCTGGCTACCCCTGAAGGCTAAGTTGGAATTCCTGATGTTGTAAGGAGGTGTAATGGTAGAGTCGCCACTATCATCGAGCCATATAAGGGTTTTTTCGCGAATTGCCATAAGCAAAATATCAAGACATCACAGCAGTACATAAAGGTTCACATCTCAATCGTTGCAAATTTTTGTTATTATTGATGTTATATTTCAACGATATTAGCAATAACTAACAGTTAAATTACGTTATATTACAGCTTTAACGTAACTGCTATAAGTAAGGTATAGTCCAGGCGCTAGATTCAATTACGATAGCAGTGCGTTGAGGATAGACCAGGAGCCGGCCATTACAATAATAATCGGCGCACGATCGATTAATTTATTAACTAGAAACCTCCAACTCTATTCATCTGTCCGCAAGCATCTCGGATTTATGGGCCATCGTTACCAATAGTTATTCAAACTCTGTTCGGCATTTCATTGGCAATTATTATGCCTGTAAAAGTTTTTGTTGCTTTATCCTCCTATTGATTGCTGTTTAATTGTTTAGCTTTACTGTGGGTGGTTAAAGTGTGTGTGAAGTGGGTGGTTAAAGTGTGTTGGTGTGAAGTAAGTATCGTAATGGTATTAATGTCCTTTGTTTTACCGGCATTGTTAAGTTTATATTTGGGTCTTGCCTATATTGTGAGATTATTAGTTGTTTTTAGGGGCTAAATGTGTAGGTGAACCCTGTTTTTATGGAAATTTTTAAGTGACCACAGTCGAACCCCTGAGAGTTCTACCTCAGGGGTTCGACTGTGGTGGCTTCACCACGACACCTGTTTCTGCTTAATCACAGCAGTGTTAAACACTGTTCTGTTGTCGTTTGATGGGTGTGGTACGGAAGACGTACTTTCGAGACATTCCAGCTTAGTCCTCAGGGGAAGCGGCGCATCTGTGGTCGTCCTCGGGTAGGATTCTAATCTTGTTTGGGAATGATTACAGATGCCAATTGGTGGCAGCATACTTCTATGTTATAAATAAAATAGATTACAACATCTACACTTCCAAGATTTTCAAGAAATATAAGTAAACAATATAATTTATATAATGAAAGTCGTAAAAATCTTGAAGTAAAATGGTATAATTGTTATACGAAGTAATTGTAAAGAAATAAAATATTAAACATCTTGAAACAACCTTAATTGCATATTTCAGAGTGGATGATTTCGACCTAAATTAATAACATCGTTATTTTCCAACAAAACAAATTCATCATGCCATCTTAAGTGCCATCATACCATTTTAAGTGCCATTATGCCATCTTAAGTGGCCACACAAAATTATATGTCTTACAATTAATTCCATATACCTTCAACATCCTAATTTGGCATCCAATATAAATATCCAATGTGTTTTATTGGCGCAAATGGCAGCAAAGTAAAAACTAAGAGTTGCTAACTGTAGCGGCATTTAGCAAAAACGCACACAAAAACGCCGCGAACAGTTCCCAAACCCACAGACAGTACTGTCGGTTATAGTTTGTCCGTCTGTAAGTCTGTGTGTTCTCTATTTTATTATTTTCTTTTCTTTCTTGTGAAGTAAGTTGGTTACTCGCATTCGTATCTCACAAATTATCTTAGATAGATTTCATTTACTTGTACCCAACAAATAACGAATCTAAGGAATCATTTATAATTAGTTCTATAAAAAACAACCTACTAGCAGTAATGTAAAAAGCTTTGTTTCGCTATGAAGGGTGAGATAACCTTACCACTCTAAGTACCAATATGCACGTCTAAGTGGACGTACATATTCGAAGCGAATTCTTAGTCCTTAGAGGAACAACGCAAGTGTCGCCGATCGCAAGTAGAAATCTATTCTTTGTCAGGTGTTGATTACTAGCGCCACAAAGCGACAGTAGCCACTTACCAGGTGGATTGCGTACTTGTCTAATACTGCAATATTATAAATCGTAAATTAATCTTTAAAATGAATCCAAACTAAGATCCTAAAGATTCGTTTAGCCAAATCCGGGGTCTCATACGCGTAGCGGCAAGGATTCCAAATTCTTTTGTATTCGCCGCCTGAGCACAGTAGCGGCATACATTGAATACAATACAACACTTATTTATAGTCAAAACTGTCGTCGCCATAGCGTCCCGCCCGGTTTCCTTAGGGAACTTGCACACTTACCGACATTTTATGGTGTATGAGCAATGAGCATACTGAAAATATGAACATGGTATTTCTTACGCAGGCGAGCTACTTTTAGGTCATAATTATCATGGCTTTGTACTTATTAAAAGTATACACGAATACACGTGATATTAACCTAGTTCTTAACGATAGAAATAATATTTTACCTACCATTTTGAAATCTTGTTCTTATGTTATAAAACTTGTAAAATTAAGTAACTTGTAAAAGTAAGAAGTTAGTCAATTTAATAAGGTTATAAGTTGGTAAATTCAAGATATATTCGTAAATAAGTGAATTTGGTGACATAGATAATTAGATAATAAACAAAACTTTATAAACAGATAACTGAGTTTTACTATAAATTATTTTTTCGTTAACAAGTTATTGTAACTTGTAACAACATTAGAAGTAAAAATTATATTAAAGTTTTAAAAAGTAACGGTTAATTTCACCACTAAACCCACAAGTGTACACGCTCCCTAATATACTGTATCACTCCACTCCTTTTGCGGCTCACAAGATCAGAGGAATAGCAGCGCCCTAAGCTTTTTGTAAAAAGCTAAAAAAGCTCACATAACGGAACTTAGTCCGCAAGGTCAGTGTAACTTTTGGTTTTGTTGTTCTATTGTTTTGTTCTTTTGTCGTGTGTCTACCCTTTGGTGTTCATTGATTTATTCTGGTCCTCGGGGACACAGACAAGCTAATTTTAATTATGTGGTTGTCTAATTAATCTGGTTCAAATATTTATTTTGAACAACAAAGTGGTATGTTGTACTTTGTAATATAAAAGCATTGTAATATAAAAATAAATGCAATCTCTATTTAAAATCGTCCTATTATGCAAAGGAAGTTATTTGAATACTTCGCTCTCAGAGCCAATCTATCTTATTAAAGGAATTCCTGTGCAAAATTGTAAATATAAGTCTAAGTACACCAATTTAAGTTATGCCTGACAAATGTTGATGAGCGCAGTGGAAAGTTTCTTTTTTCAAAGCAGGGCGATAGAAGTAAACGAGCATGCAGTCCACCTTGTGAAGGGCGGTTAGCACCGCCCATGGAAATATGTAGCCAACTACTTATAGAACAGGGGTCTACCTGAAGAGAATCACAGATGCGTTGCCACTTTTAAGCACTAAAGTGCGCGTCTTATATAAGTCTGCCGCAAGCTCACATTCCCATCAAACGTAGATAATGTTTAATGCTAGAAATTATTGTGGTATTGGTACCTCCCCGGTCTAACAATACTGGCTGTAGCACCTTTCAAACATTTTCTGATAAACAGATCCTAAAAAATACTATCCCATGCAAGTTCCTAATATTAATTAAAAATCATAAAATACAAAACTTCATAAAAGAATTCCTTTAAAACCAAAATTAATTATATCATATCCAATAGGTATCTACATGTTTTGAACTTGTATATCTGACCGCATAATTATTATTCTACATGTAAATTCGTCGGACGTCAAGTCTCGTTGCGTCGTAGCGACCAATTAGTCTGATTAAGCTTTCGTAGCGCGACGTCTACAACCAGTTTCGTGTACTTTACACTAAACAGGCCGATTTAGATGACACGAGACGGGTCCGACACGATATGATCACGTGAAAATGTCGTTGCCTATGCGCCCTATTGTGACTGTTTTTTTATCTGTATACCTACTGTACCTTTAGTATGAGTTTTTACGTTTTTACAAAAATGACGGTTTTGGTATTTGTTCACGTATTTCCAATCAGTCTCTGATACAATATAAGGCGCTGATTGGAAATGTATGGGCAAATACTAAAACAAATACCAAAACAGTCATTTTTGGAAAAACTTAAAATCTCATACTGAGGTCACAGATATAGAAATTAATTAACAGAAGTCGTTCCATATAAAGGCGGCTAGAAACGGAACCGTCTGATACCGATGTCGCAGTGGATAGATACGTCAATCCGGATAATGCTTGAGTGACGCGACTAGTAATTTCATAATTGGTGAAGCGACAGTGGTGATGAAATTGTTAAGTCGCTGGTAACTGACCACTTAAAAAGAAAACAGAAATATAGTTTTAAATTAAATGCGCTATTTTGAAAGTGCCGTTAAAAGATTTTGTTTTGATAGGTGTGTTTGCAAATATTTTTTAATCCTTTTCCATAAAATTAAATACTTCTTATTAATTATTTAGATATAATCGAAGATGGTAGAACCCTTTGGGGTTCGACTCCGGCGGCACCACCGCCACACCTATTCCTACCTAATAACAGCAGTCTTAAGTGCTGCTGTGTTCCGTTTTGAAGGGTGTGGTAAGGGAGACAGACTTTTCCGAGACGTTCCACCTTAGTCCTCAGGGGTAGCGGCGCATCTGTGGCTGACCTCAGGTAGGAATATCTTATCCTATCTGAGGTTGATTACTGATGTCCATGGGCGGCAGTAGCGACTTACCTTCAGGTGGACTGCATTCTCGTCTACTACTTCCATATTATAAAAAAAAAAATCTACCAGTGTTAAAATATTTTGTACCTCAATGTATTTACTTGTTATTTTTTCCTAATTTTCGTAATTTATTTTGTTTTACGTGTTTCGTTAACGTTACTGAGAATTATAACCCAACTCATCATACTTAAAGCCATCAAATATAAATATATTTTTCTACTAACCACCAAAAACTATGTATTTCGAAAATTTAATAGACATCTAAAACATTTTACAAGATTTTTTTATATGTAACACACCATTTCATTACAACCATTACATACCTAGCTATTATTTATCATCTGTCCCATTAGACACCGATATTATCATTATGAATTTATAATCCCACTCGGAACCAATAAAGGCGAACAAAAACAGTTACTAGATAATCATGCATTGTAAAATTATAATTGTATACGATGCGGCTTGCGGTAGCGACTTGCGTTAGCGGCTTGCGATGCAATGACATCAGTATTTTAATGTTTATTCTATACCCAGCATCCAGTCACATATTAGAATCACATTACGTAGGTGCATTGGACACACGATGACATGTGTACAAACTCAGAACAAGGTCTGATACCTACATTTTAGATGTTACTCGGCCGAGGATAGAACCTGGAAAATTTTTGCGTAACACAGCAGCGCGGTAGTAGGCAGTAGGCAGAAATAGGTTTGGCGGTAGTAGCATAAAAACCTAGTACCATAAAAATCTAATGAGTTTAAGGATAACAACCAGGATCGGTTGACTTCTCTACCAAAGTATTTATTAAAAAATAACATTTCCAAATTCTGAAAGTTCTAAGTCTCGATAAATAAGTATGCGACGTCGACGCATCAGCCGCAAACACAAGCCGCAGACGCAAGCCGCAACGGCGACTATAATTTGACGTCGCACCAATCGCACTTTTTCGGGCCCGAAATGTTTTATGACGAATAAAAAACTCGTTAGCGTTATTATCCCTAATAAATGGGGGAATATGGTCAGAGACCATAATGGCACGGTCATTAGGGTAATACTCGGGCCGAGCTCCGTCTCAGTGTCGCCAGTCCTGGGTTTACGTTTTTTTCCCGCTATAATTAGCATATAGCATAGTGACTCAGTTTTTTTAGTGTAATTAGCATAGTTTGTGTAAGAAAAGATTTAGAAGAAAAGTATCAGCATGTTTAAGTAATTATTCAATTCATTAAGCTTTAATAATTAAATAACGACAGCCAGTATTTTTAGACTTATTAGAGGAATCTAAATACGATATTTAGATAGATAGCTAACCTGACCTAGGATGATGCCTAAACTAGGAATGAATCCGGAACTTTTAGTCCGCAAGTTAACTTTTTATCTTCTCATCGAAACAAATTTGGGATATTCGTTTATGCACTAATTCTTAGCACGTGGTCTTATTCTTAGACTCGTCTACAAACAGATGTACTAGCCACCTTCTAAACATCTAGGTAAGGTCATTTTTAACACAGAAAATCTAGATAGGTGCTGTTACTAGGTGATACTTATTCCCGATATTGCAGTTGTTACATTTGTTGATGTTGAAAGTATCATCACACTACAGCATAACAATGTTACAACATGCATGAATAGAATTTTATTACTGTAGATCACGACTTGAAAAAACTAGCAATACAAAAGTTTTGGCCATCGACTTTTTATGAAACCACGTGCTAATATCACACCCTTTGTAATAGAACCTCCACGGCCGATTTAAAATCAATAATGCGTTCAAAAAGACCACTTTCCCAATCACAGTGAGAGATCGATCAGTGATCTATAGATCTTTTGTTGGTCGGAATCGATCTCGGTTGATTGTGTGCACGGAACCGTCTTACTGACTTTTTATTGTCGTAAAGGGGTCATTAGGCGTATGTGATTGGTTTTTTGTGTCATCGATTAATATATCTTTACGGGTGGTAGGCCCTTCAATGTAGGGCATTCCTTAAAAAGGTAAAAAACGGTTGCAATAAGAATGCCTGCGATATGGGTCCAAATGCAATATAGCGGACACACATATAGCTTTTTTTATTAAATGGAAGTGTGTAACAAGTTTGCAGTCCACCTGATAGTAAGTAGTTACTGCCGCCCGTGGACATCTTTTATTAACCTTAGATTAAAATACTACCTTAAGTCGGTCGTGTTGCTATTCCTGAAGATTAAAGAATGGCTCATATAAATGTGTCTCTGTATTACCTTACAACTATCTGTTTTTATATCAGTGTTCGAGATCATTGTGACTGATACTCCTATTTTACATAAATAATATTGTATTCCACTGACTTCCATAGATATTTTTATTTTCTTTTGCTTTCCTTAATCATTTTCATTTGATCATTATCATTATAATTACATTATGACTCCACTACGATATGTTAATTCAGCTGTACTGCATATGAGCAATTTTCAGACCGAAATATGACATGAAAAACGAACTATTCCCAGATTCCTATGACATTAGCCTCTTGAAATAAGGTGCAAAAATGATGTTGCAAACGTCTAGGCGCCGGTGACTACTTTCCATTTAACCCGTCTGTCTTATCCTTACATTTAGTAAACAAAAAATATAACTATTATAATTCGCAGCCATATGAGACCCGTAAAACGGCTGTCGAAAAACAGGTATTGTAATCTGATAACTGGCTAGAAAATAAAGACATAACAGAGCATAAATCAAAGCCGAGATCAGATAGGAAGAGACAATATCGCACAATAATTAACGATGTCATAAGCCATTAGTAGATGTAAGACTAATGGATGAGTTTGGCTTATCTTATTTCTAATATCGAATGTTAAAGATACTTTTAGGGTTCCGTACCGAAAGGATAAAAACGGGATTCTTTTACTAAGCCCCCGATGTCTGTCCGTATGTCACACTCTATCTCTTGAACTGTAATAGAAATACTCTTGATTTTTTTACACAGTAGGTCCTATATCCGTGTTCGCTAAATATCAATACTAAAAATAAAAATGCTTGAAAATTAAAGGAGGTCGCCATACAAGAAACCGCTATTTTTGGCGCTTTTTGCTGTGTCTATTGAACGGTAATAGATTCTATTTTTTCATAATTAATTTATTTCAATGGCTTCTATTATAGAAAATACTAAAAATAATAAATTAATTAAAATTTGTTGGTACAGAACCTTGCGTGTGCAAGTTCGACTTCAATTGGCCAATTATTTATAAAACTGAAATAGTGAGCATTACTGCACGAGCATACATTTAAGCTACAAATGGGTACCGTCTGTGAATATTTGAATAAAGTCTAAGTAGGATTGCAGTTCTGACGAAAGTTGGTCATAGATGCATCAGTACCCTGAAGATTAAGTTGTAAAATCTTGTACGTGTATCTGATGAACTACACTTTTTAAACCAACATAGAGTTGTGTTTAACACTGTTAGGACAACAATAAATGCTGCTGAAGGATTCTATCATCGAATCCACGCATTAAATTTGTGCTCTTATAACTTGTGTTTATTGATTGTGCTTAAATATATTAAATTGACATACCAGCTGATCACTTCCATTATGGGCTGACCATGTTAGTCCTCACGAGTACGTAGCCATGCATTTGTGATCGCGGCTTAATTTTGACTTCCCATTATATTTGGAGTTGGTTACCGATGTGTAAGTGATTATGATTATATAATACTAGTAAAGTACATACTCATTTGATACAAAAAATAATACAATTACATTTAAATATAGTCTTGAAGATAAATCTATGCTAAATCTTGAAGCGAACAAAGCTGTTTGCGACAGTGTGCGTACCCCCTAAGATCACGTACGATTGACTCATAGCTTCTAACTTACAAAGCGATAAGGATGAAGGCATATAAACTAAACGAATAAATTTATTGGTTGTTTACGGTATGGAACATTGAATAGTAAGGTACCAATAACATGAGAAGAAAATATAGGCTGAATATTACAGAATTAACAACAGTAGATACCTACTGTTTTGTCCCTGATAAGGATCTCAAAAGAATAAGGATATTAACCCCTGCCTGTTGTACTAAAAAGAGGCTTAAAGGGTTGCGTTGAGGGAAGCTGAAACCGCCCAATCAGCGACTCTGAGTGACATGATGGTATGTGTGGCCGCATACCTTTTTGTCGCCTCTTACGACAGGTAGGTACATGATATGATACTGTAAGTCCCAGAGCTATAGGAATCAGTGCATAGCTATAGGTATCTAACATCTCAGTTTTAATAATACAAAGATACGTGTAGAAAACGAACATGCAAGCTTTAATGCTAATTGGTAGTCTACTACGTACATAACTCGAAGGTGGAAGAACCCTTTGCGGTTCGACTCCGGAGGCACCCCCGCCACACCTATTTCTACCTAATAACAGCAGTGTTAGGCGCTGTTGTGTTCCGTTTTGAAGGGTGTGGTAAGGGAGACAGACTTTTCCGAGACGTTCCAGCTTAGTCCTCAGGGGTAGCGGCGCATCTACGGCCGACCTCAGGTAGGAATATCTATCCTATCTGGGGTTGATTACTGCAGTAGGCACTTATCATCAGGTGGACTGCACGCAAAACCAGAAGCGTGCCGGAGATTTGATCCTCGAACCCCCATTGAGAGACCGAGTTTCAATCTCTAGTATAGCACTTATATTCTGGTATAATTTTTACTTGCACAGAAAATCTACGAAAAAATACTTTGTTTTATATTTTATCCAAATTACATACTTTTTAACGGTCTTAATATCAAAGTTACAATAATACGTAAACGTACATGTAACGCCATCTATAGGTAATATTAGGAAGTAATTAGAACTAACACGTTCCATTGTCGCTATCTATCGGTTAATATAAAAACTTTTTTGATGTGTTGTGTTGACGATACTACCGCCATCTATCGGAAGCTCGCTCATAACTAAAAAGTGACATCTATCGAACGTGCAGCATAACTTTACGACCAACATGGCTATTAAAGACTACCAGTGGTAAAAGTTCATAAATGGGCTACTAGATGGCAATATTTCCTAATAATATACCTAATACTATACTTGGAATCAAGGTAATATTGGACTGCTGTTAACAGAACCGGATTAACCCTGTATGGGCCTATAGGCAATACAATTTTCGGGCCCCTTTTCTTTACCTACTCGGACTGACTAAATCATGTGATGTATTGTTTTGCCTTCTACTTACATTCTTGAATACAAATCCCGATATAGGCACGGATGACGTCCTAAGGGCGGGTTCGGACATACTCAGGCTCTATGCGTGCTCAACGCGCTTACGGGTTGGCTGCGTGTTAGTACAGAGTAACCCGCGCACCTCACGCGTAGAATACGCGTACGTTTGATTCCGCCCTAAGTCTAGGTGTTTTCTATGTATACATAAAAATACATTCAGCGGCGCCTACTCACTGCGTTCGGAATTTTTTAAATACTTTTGATGTATGTGAAAATCGTAAGTCTTCAAACACGGAGCACACCCATTTTTTTTAAATTAACCTTACAATCGCAAAACTCACATATAGTAATTAACGTATTTCGAAAGCTTCGGAATTATTACGTTACAAATTATTATCACGCTATGGAAGCTTACAAAACGCACCCAACAAATCGGGGAGTCCCCCAACGTGAATGAAGTCCAGCTGCATTCCGAAGGATTATATTAGTTCTAATATTAGATACTAGAAGACTAGATAGTTAGAAAAAAAAAAAGAATAGTATTGTTGATTATCATTTTCGATCCATAAAACTTTTTTTTGCGGACTGCAGTGGGCCCCTGTCGATCCTGGGCCCCTAGGCAATTGCCTACTCTGCCTTAAGGTTAATCCGGCTCTGGCTGTTAAATAAATTATTTAAACTTACAATAATAATGATATTAACTAACAAAATATGGGATGAAATAGACTCTGGATTAGTGTAACATCATGATTGTTAGTTCAGATTATTTACCTACTACTTAGGACCTATGTAAGGGACATAAATACCGATTGAGGACACGTAGGTAATCCGTATAGACACGTTTTTTTTATAATATAGGAGTAGCAGGCGATCATTTAGGTTGGTAAGTGGCTACTACAGCCTATGAACATCTATAAGATTAGATCCTTACTTGAGGTTGGCCCTTCGCGCTGTCCCTGAGGACTAAGCTGGATTGCCTCGGAACAATATGTCTCTTTAACAGCGCTTAACGCAATAATGGTATTAGGCAGAAATAAGTGTGGCGGTGGTGCCGCCGAATTCGTACCACAAAGGGTTCCCACATTAAAAATTGCAATATTGCCTACATTGCAAAATGATAGTAACAAACAAAACATTAAAGATTATTCTTACTATATTGATAACGTTTTCAAAAAGTCACTAGTAGTAATTACACACGGCAAAAACTTTCTCAAACAATCTAAGCACGTGGAAAGTTTACAATGTACTTGAATAACCGTGACGTACAGTACGAGAGAAACTGATAAAAAAACTTAATCATACAACACACACTTAGCATGCGTATACACCACGGTGCTAAAGAGTGAACTTGAAATTGTATCATAGTATAATAATAAAGTAATATCTTATATATAAAATTATCGTGTCACAATGTTAGTTACCGTACTCCTCCGAAACGGCTTTACTGATTTTAACCAAATTTTATATACATATTCAGTAGGTCAGAGAATCAGCTACTATCTATTTTTCATACCCCTAAGACGCCCTAAGTGATAAAGGTTGTTCACCATTAACATTTTTTTATTTATATGGCAACACAACGCTTACCGGTTCAGCTAGTAGTATAATAATAAAGTCTTATTATATTCTATAATTATTCATACCTTATCATTATGAGAGGAGACCCTTGTCCAGCAGTGGAACAGTAATGGGTTGATGATGATGATGATTGTTAATAATATGGAACGTGTACCTATGATGTAGATGTTCACGTTCTGCACAACGTGTGGTTACTACTGCATGGTGTGCAGAAGGTTCCGGGTTCAATCCCCACCAAGCTAATATAGTGAATTTGAAAATATGTTTCGTGTCTGAGTAATTGTGTACTTGTGTGTTATGTAACTTATATGTGTCTTTATTTCATGCACAATATAAAAAAAAATATTTATAAAGGATTGAAAAGAGGACTTGTAAAAGCTTTATATAACGTTTTCTATTCTTTAAGACTTTTCCAATGCCATGAACACGCATACACAAACACCCAGTCACAGAACCAAAATCTAGGTTCCATTTGGATGTCTGTCTAGCCGGGAATCGAAGCCCGCACCATGTGTGTGGCAGATCTGTATTATGCCCGCTCCGTCACGCGGGCGCTTCACAATAGTTTTACAAAGGAATATTAAATGTTATATGTACATAAAGAAAGATAGAAAACATTTATTTCGGTAAACAACCTGTTACATTAACGGTGCATAGTACTTAATACATATAATATATAAAACAAGCAGACAGAAGAATATAACATGACATAAGAGGCGAGCAAAATAATTATATGAGAGGTTCGCGGAAAACCGCGGCTGCTGGTTTTCGGTAAAACCCCGTATTATTAACAGATTTTATTTTATAGTCTCGTAGATATAAAGGCATATTCATATAGACTGTTTTACGTTATAATATTTATTAACATTTTATAATAATTTCTAAGTTCATTATTTAACGGCTCGAGGTATACAAATATTCAACACAAACTGTTCTCCAGCACTTTTTATGGTACAGAATAGTAACCAATGTTACATTGGCATAGAATTCAAAACAGGTTGTATTCGCATAAAGTAACATGCATTACCAATAATCGCGGTTATTCTGTCAGCTCGAGCATATTACCGTTACTTTGACCCAGAGAAGGAATGAGGCAAATCATCTCGCAGTGCATCCCGCGAGACCGCGAGGCGCTAACGTAAAATGTTCTTCGAAAGTTTCCTCTTGAACTTATCCATACTCGGCGCCCTGATTATCGCGCTAGTTTTCGACTATGTGACCAAATTCTTCAGCTACTGGTATGTCAGACATATTCCCTACAAAACACCAATACCGTTTTATGGAAGTGATTATCATAGAGTTTTAGGACTACGCTCAACGACGGACGAAGTCAACAAACTATACTCCCGGTACCCTATAGATAAATACGTCGGATGGCTCAAGAGCAGAATCCCCGATCTTATCGTTAAAGATCCCGATGCGCTGAAGAAGGTGTTGTCGACAGACTTCTCAAATTTCCATCGCAGAGGCACCGGTCTGGACAAATCTCCGGATGTTTGTTTACGAAACAATTTGTTTCACGCCGAAGGCGAAAAGTGGACGTTATTGCGCGAGAGACTGGAGCCGCTTTTGAATAACATGAACACCGACATCCAAGACAGTTTACGTGACTGTTTGTCAGGAACTAATGGAGACACGAACGTTCAACAGTTATTGTCGGAGATATTGGATGTCGTCTTCAAAGATTTACTTCTCGATACTAATGCCGATGGCGCGATAATAAAAACTATGCGTCAGACGATACAAAGACGGACGACGATTGAAAAAGTTAAAAGTTACTTGAAACAAATTTTCCCGTCTGTGTACGTGTTTCTCGGATTGAATACGTTGTCAGCACAACTTCCGAATAAAATCGTCGAAGTTCTGAAGCAATCGAAGCTTATGCATGAAATTAAGAAAGTGGAATCTGCAACTGAAATTCAAATACATGAAAACGGGAAGAGGAAGTTGAAAATTGAATCGGATATTGATTTTGTATATTCGCACCTCGCGCTCTTTGTGTCTGAGGGGTATGTTCCGTGTCAGAATGTACTTACGTCTCTACTTTACGAGTTGGCGAAAGAGCCTCGAGTGCAACAAAATGCAAGGGACTCTTTGAAATGCGCAGAGAAATATTATATCGACTGGGTTATCAAAGAGACTTTAAGGCTGCATCCTCCTTATTCGATATTGTCAAGAGTATGCACGAGAACGTATCAATTTCCACAGAAAACCTTGCTTATGGACAAGCATTTAACAGTGACAGTGCCTATTAAGGCTATTCACGACGACGCTGATTATTATAAGGAGCCTAGTGTTTTTAATCCTGAGCGATTTTCTGATGGCGAAATATCAACTAGGCCCGAATTTGCTTATATACCTTTTGGCGGAGGCCCAAGAAAGTGTATTGGTGAGTGTTTTCATAACCATATTATTTCTCTCGGTTTAATATTCGCATATAGCTGGGTTAGGCTTTGGTTGGGCAAGAATTTGGCGAGCAAAGCGAAACTATTCAGCCTTTGTAACCTTATTAATTGAGGATTAAAGCAAGGTAGGAGGGTGTTGGCGGTTCGTTGCTTCCATATGAAAGAACTTGCACATAATATTATAATCATTTTATTTTAATGTTAAATGTAAAAGGTAATTAAAAGTCTTTGTGTTATACCTATAGATTATTCAAAACCATTATTAGAAATGGTAAGAAATACCTACCCTAAATGTTTATTACGTCAAATATAAACTATAATATATCAAAGGTGAAAAATATCTTTGTGTTTTTTGCAATAAAAACTGCGTATGCTAATTTATATAGGTACGAAGTAGATATCTACTACTTATAAGATAAGGTTGCAAAAACGTGTAGAACATTATATTTACATAACATTATATTCTGACATTGATATCTTTTTACGAGTGTTCAGACTGTATTCGGGTTTGTTGTAGTAGATTTTAATGGTACATCTTCAGGTAGGACTTTTTTACTTCTTAACATTGGTTTATTTCAATGACATTAGGTAGGTATTAGGTTAGTTAAATATGTTTTTACACGTACCGTCACCTAGCAGTATAATTTCAATATTCTAATTTTTCACATAATTCTCTCATGATTATAATAATATTTTTATTTCAAATGAGGTAATTTCTTTTTTTTCGTGGTTGTTTTCTTTCTTCCTTCGTAGTTGTTGTAGAGATTTATAATAATACTTACTATTATTTGTATTAAATATCTATGATCTTACTAGTAGTATGATTGGTAGCACCGCAGCTATTGTTATTATTTTATACCGTTGGTCCCATGGGCATTGCCTGCCTGCGAGTACCAACTCAAACATCCATGTGTTTTCGATATCCACCAGACGATTCTAGAAAGAATTGTGATACATGGCTCTTTTTTACTGTTCTAGGTGAAAAACTAGCGATGCAAATTATCCGGCAAGTGACTGAGGCTATACTATCGCAATACAAGATAGAACCTTGCGAAAGGACCCCAACGACGTTGCCAGTAGCTGACCACGACTTCGAGAGAGTGGTAGACCGCGATATCTGGCTGAGATTCATGCCAATTAATGCTAATTAGATTTAGAGAAAAAAGATGCTATGCTATAGTTTTGCGTATCTGTACGCTTGTCAGTTCGTCCAAATATGTGGATAGAGCGTTTGACATAGTTTGTTTAGTTTTGTAATCACTTTTATAATAGCTTTTGATCAAGCCAAACGTTTGTAGAGATTTTCAGTTTTTTTCAAACGACAAGCGTGCGGCCGCGGCATTATACTGGTGAAAGATAATCATCAAGCGCAAAAATAAAATAATTCTTTTCAAACATTCCTACAACAGTCGATTAGTAGGTAGGCTAATATTTTAGTCTTTATATAAGTACGAGTATAATGTATACTCAAATCTGCCAGGGTAATGATGAAATTATGTGTATATAATTAGCGTTTTGACTTGACATTAAGTTAAATTATTTTCAAATTCACTAGTCTACTTCAGTTGCATATCAATCGAATTCATGTTCATATTTACGGAATTGCACTGTTATTGTTTCTACATATAATAAGAGAGAGTGTAACGGGATTTTTTCATTATTTAGGTTATTTTTAAGGTCATAATCATGAATATAGGTATTTTATAAATTAGAAATGGTTAGTAATCATAATGACTAATTCTTGATAGTTCATTTAAAGTAGTTTTTATGAAGTAGCACATTAATAAATTATAAATATGATTTAAGTGTCACTTATACCTTAAATGTCTTTTACATAATTTTATAAGCATAATATATTATTATGTTTATTTTAAGTGTCCAGATTTATGTATACTCATAAATACTTAGAATATTGATTTGTAGTCTAATGCTAACAATTATTAACCTACCGAAGTTTTGGCTTTGGCAAAATTTTGGCCAAAAAAGTGGTAAAGTTTTGGTTTCGGCCAACAATTGTCTGAACTATACGTCCTTATGGGTTGCAATGGGGTGCACATTTCCTTAAACAGGATTTGTATATTATTTCGGTATATATTTTGGCATCAGGTGTATAATATATCTATGGACGGCAATATAATAATTTATGAAAAGGGATTTCATAGTTTAAAAATTGCAGTAAAAACGAATAGATAGTGATTAATTGAATAAATTAAATTTGTTTACTTATATGAACATTATTAAATGTATACTAAAATATAATAAGCGTCTTTTATTTTTACTAAGAAGTCTATAGTTAAAATTAGGAATATTAATAACGTTATTGTTTGTATGAAGTAGCGTGGGATTTTAAATAGGGCGTTAATTAGTAACAATTAATAATTAAAGCTTGGGAGTAAAATTAACAATTAAAACCTGTAAAACAGCATAATTTTGTAATAAATGTCCTTAACGACGTGTGCAGACTACAAGTGTTTTCTTACAACTCGTAAGTTAAGAAGCTGACAGAATTTGTGATTCGACTGTTATTGTAGTCAACCATAATTCTGCCTTAAGCCACTAGATTATCTTGTTGTGTTGTTACTTTTATACGTAAAAAGAATTACATCCGGACTCAAAGGTAAAAGTTAAAGGTGCTGAAAGTCTTCGTGCTTCAAATGATAAAATGATAAAATTTTAATGTTCGAATAATGGGCACTAAAGCGGAAGCAATATGAGAGGCTAGTAATTTTAAACTCAAATTCCTTTCCGAAGACATATCCACGGGCGGCAGAAGCCACCATCAGGTGGACTGCATGCTTGTTCGCTACTTCTATAATGTAAAAAGGCAATAAAAATTGTATAGATGTAGAGAATCCTTCAACATAACACAAAATCAATAAAACACCAAATTCAAGGGAGAGTCACCGGAAATGGTCCAAAGAGGGAAGCGAGTAGGAAATATTCTCCGCATACATGGCGTAGTGTGATAATAGCCATGGGGTAGGATATGGGGTGCGATGACAGCCCATGCGTAAGGAAACGTCGTGATTTATTCTATAAAACAGGGATGGCTAGTAGGGATGAAATAATTAATTGTGTTCTTGTATTATGTAAAAATATCTATATATCTACCTACTTATAACAAAAACGGGTATCAACACTTTTATAAAAACTTTCATAACAAGTTAAATATGAACACTAATAAAATATACACAAAAACAAAAAAAATAATACAATAAAAACGACGTTGTCTGTGGGCAAGGTACCCAAGACGCTGGCACTATCCCACTGTTAGACGTGGGTCTCCTTTTTAGAAAAGGGCATAATTCATTACGTAGGTTAAGTGGGGGATTGATGGACCTATACATTTATTTTTGTAAGCTCGCTGGCATCCACATCTCTCAGGATCATTTCCGACGCCTTTAAAGCACGTGATCCTTCATTTTGTAATAAACATATAACATCGAAAAATCAAATCGTCCCTGAGTATATCGACCCTCAGACTATCACCGTAAGAGGCCAAATATAGAAGTAAGTTTCCACTGCCTACTTATTAACAATCTAAAATTGCAGCTAAAGAAACATTTTGTACGCGATATTACTAACTGTGTTTTTACCTCTATTTCCATAGTATTGTACAATACTTGCCTTTCTTATTGCTTTTTTTAATTCAATGAGGCTTAACGTTTACCGTGCAGTCTATCAGATTGCGTGATTCCTAACTGCAGACTATTAGCGGCCGCTAGGCGTTTGAATAAGCATTTGATTGACAAACAGTAGTTTTTGTTCAATTTTGCCGCTTTTATGAAAATATACTATAATTTTGATCTTTTGCAATTTTGCGATAATTTCATGCATATGTTCGGACAAAGAGTGAGTTCTGTCCTGATCACAGTAAGTCATGATATATTCTAGTTTGAAGAGTGCCGTAAGGACACTTACATGAGATATTCCAACGTATTCCTTATTACCATGACTTCATAGAGGATTGTATTGTCTTCTCATTTGTCGTTGATTACAGATCGCTTTGGCCATGACAGAAAATGAAAAGAAGTATGTCATCCATTTTTATCAAAAACAAAACATTTTTTTCTATAGGGTTATTCAAGGGTGCTTGTTTGTTCCACAACTTTTATTACTTAATATTTGTTAAATTAATACGAGTTTTCCTAAATAATTTGATGTGATTGTAGTTTTTGTTGTCCATTTAAATTTTAATGAGGCTTAGTTTACCGTGCACTGTATCTGATTGCGTGATTACTAACTGATGTTTGCGGTTACGAGGAGTTCAAGTAACTCCCTAATGGGCGGTGTTTGACTAATGAGATAGTATACATTTCACCACTTTAGGGTGGATTGATTTCTTTATGAAAAGAAATACATTGTTATTTCCCGTCATTTGCGGATCGGTAAAAACCAATTTTAATGTTTTCTGTGTACAAAATATATTTTAGAAATAAGTTGATATAATATTATACCACCTATACTTACCTAACATATTTTGTGTCTGTATATTATTACGTGGAATAGTCAATATTTTACGTAAACAGATGTGTTTCGTCATGGCTTTCCCGTTTACTAAAAATTTTAAATATAATGCACGACTAATAAAACTTGCTACATTTCACTCAAATGACGACAGGATCATTTTCTTAACACTAGTATTCCACCACTAAAAGTACGTACAAAATAACTAAACAAGACAAAACAGAAAAGTCGCGTACCCATTCGTCAATAAAGTTTCGAAAGCGAAGTAACGGGTAGTAACTTTAGATTTCTTGTACTTGTAAACTTGTATCCTCAACAGTACGGGCGAAATAACTTTACCGACAGCAGAAATTGCCGCGAATAAGTATATTTTCGCGGGACTTTTTGAGCTCGAGTTTACGACTCGGAACGTATGGAGTTATAAGAAATATATACAGAATTATAAAGCATCTTGCGAGAATAACGACTAAAAACGAGGAAGACAGGTGATGGAGGTGATATTATAAAATTTTAAACGACACACGGAGTTCTTTCGCGGCTCACGCTGAAAGCTATGACATTCATGCTTTTGAGAATTATGCTCATATTACGCTAAATTATTCCGCCTGCCGCGTGTGGCTAATAAAAGTTTCAAGATGGAGAATTGGCACGGTGTCGAGAGCGACGGGCCTAATCAAATATTTTTATGATCGACGCCTTTTTACGACCGGCTTGCTTGCTGAGAGGTGAGTGAATGTTTAGTCCAAGTGAAAAGATTTGCTTCTAACGCACTAAAGTAACACAAGGTTTATGGTTTATTTAGCATAATCTACTAGAGTCAATTAATATATTTGTAAGATTTATTACTTTAATAGTAAGTAGCAAAGAATCGAAAATCGAAATCTTCACACAGTTTTATTCTTTATTTAATTCTATGGCAATTGAGCCACGTGCAACAGTTTGTGTTTTGCAACAACTAGACCTTAAGTTGACGGGACACAATAATGATGCGGGACACGGGAGATATAGAATATGGATATCAAAAAATCAAAAAGACATTAAAATATAGTCGTACTTAAATTTAAAAGCAGATGCGTTTACCCTATGACTAAGAAGCAATGCTTTCTATCTGCCTTAATTACCTACTTCTTATTCACTTCAAATAGTCAGTAGTCATTACTTGTACGGCTAATATTACGACAGAAACAGTTATAATAGTGCGATACTTTGTTCCCGCTGTATCTCTTGAATTAAGCCGTTATCTGCCAAGCATTATTCACAGAGACTGTTCATTTGTGTACATAATTTAGATAAGGAAATAAGCCAACACTGACTAGACTACAGTTTACGTAATTATTGCACTTTGGTGATCGGTATCTTATTGTGCAGGTCTGTGGTGCAGATTTTTCAGGTTGGGTAACTTATGTCTTTTACATGGAAATGATACGTGCATACCGTAATGTTTTACTCAAAGATTTATAGGGAAGAAGAAGCGGCGTAAAACTGCATAACACACACAATTTACACAGAATCCATTAATTTGTAGACTTTGTATTTAAAAGAACGGAACAGGTATAATTCAAAGTATTTCAGAATGCATGTCCTTATCTCTCGTAGGTACCTAATTACATATTAAATGAATGGTACCTATTTATGAAACATATCACTGGTGTAAAGTATTAACAAAACAAAATATAACGCAGAGTGGCTCGGAAAGAAAAAGAACAATAAAATTTAAAACTGTCCCGAAAAACGTAATTCCCGTGGGAGTAAAGTTACGAGTTTAATAATTCCCTCCCAAAATGTGGGTCAATTTACGATATTTTAATTTTCTCCGGAAACAAGATTAAAGTAAACTAACGAAATGGCAATTAATTTGCTTAATTGTGAATGTCCGGGAATGGTAAGCGAAAATTAAAATAAAATTTTAATGATCTTGCCTACGATACTGTGAAGCAAGCGAAACTGGACATGTGCCTGTCGGACTATACAGAATGAAGGGTTCTGCATATAGGGTTAATTTACTTTATTAGTAGCAATTAAGTTTCTAAAATTCAAGTTCATTATTAAAAAGTAATTTACGGATGGATGGATATGGAAAGATACAAAGATAAAGATAGACCTTTCGTGCATCGTATGCAGATTTTGCACATCCATACCAAACTTCGGCTTAGTAGCCGAAAAATATAGTGTTGTATTCACTATGAATGTTGTAGTAAGAGGCATATAAAGGATGACCCTACTTAGTGGGTCTATTTTAAATAGGGCTTTTATTTTTTCGGATTAAATGACAGGTGTCCTAACCTTTTGCCCTTATGCGCTGCCGTTTCTGCCTTCTATGATAAAATACCAAAAAATTAGCAACATTTACATTGGGATGAGTGGTAAAAATGTTTCAACATTAGTAAGGGATTAAGGGGTTGTGAAAGGGAGAAAAAACTCCAATTTCACGGTTCTGATAAATTGGATGCGGGTGGGATTGTAGATATTTAAACACGCTCACATTTGTTCGTCATTATCTTTGTAATGGGGTGGTTTACATTCAAAGGAAGATACAAAGGACTTTTTGTTTTGTCACAAATAATGTAATTAAAATTTTACAAAGGTAGATAAAATGCTGAAGCCCTTAAGCAATCAAGAATTAGGTCCCCGTAGGAAAGTTATAGTTTAAAAGCTCAACTACACTGTAGTTATTTTAAATTAAATTGTTAATAACGAAGAAAAAGTCCTGAAACAAATCATGCCAGTAGGTTTACATTTGTATGTTTAGTTAAAATACAATGAATCATTGCACTAAATCACACTTATAGAATATGGGCTTTTTGGGGCCTCGTGTAATCGGGGCCCCGGGCAAAGGCCCCAAGTGCCCTTATGCCAAAAACGGAAATGTTGCTAAAGATAACATGATCCAATACTTAAATACTTTCCGGTGAAATATTTTCCTGTGTATATTTTATATCCGGTATATCCGTGTACCGTTTGCTACGTGCCATCTGCCCGGCCCGACGGATCGTCTGTGTACACAACGTGTGATTCATCCCATGTGTACACACCTTTACATCCAGTTTGTAAACTGTAATTGATTTGTTTTATTTCGCTTTCTAATACGCTTCAGGATACCTACCTTTTATATTAATTATACAGCATCACTGAATAATGTCTGCTACTTATAAATCTATAAAATTATTGTAACAGTTTTCAAAATCAAGGTCGGCTCAAGTCAATGGCCGTAGTAACAGAACGGCTCTTACGAAATCAACGCAGAATAATTTTACGGTACATTATTGTGAGTACAATACGAAATTTCGCTGTAAATGGATCTAGTAATGATGTATTGTTTGATTACTTTATCTTTGCTCGTAAGATATTGATTTCGTTCATAGAAAGTAAGTCTTTTAACATTATTATTATAATTATTAGTGTATGACCTTTTCGTGCGTTAGTCGTCGCTGAAGCCTATATTATACATAAAAATCTCTGACCGAGAGTGAAGCCACGGGTGAGAGGTATTATACTATAGTTATTAAAATATATAGCTTATATAATTGCCTATGTTTCAGTAGACAATATCCAGTGTAACTAATACTTCGGGCGTGTAATTAATGCAGAAAGAGCGATGTAAGAATAACTGTAACACGAAATAAAACATAATTTCAATTTATCAAAAATAATGATTTGAATAAAAATTTATACTCAATATTAGATATTTTCTTAATATATACATTAAAAAATCACGCTAAAGCTTTACAATAATACAAATTGAACATTATAACACGTTATTTTTAAAAGGAAATCTTAAATACAAGTGTCTATGAGGTTCAGACTTTTGACTCGAAGATCAGCAATCTTTCACTTAGAACTCTGGAGTTGCAAGAAACTCTAGACAGCTGACGTCCGGTAAGATTTATGTGTCCGGGAGGCGCATTAACTTTGTTGGTATAGTAAGCACATGTGACTTACTATGGAACGCTATAATAATATAAGTATGTAATTAAAGTGTTATTTGTGAGCATTCATGAATTAGCAGGTCTGTACTAATTGTCATTAAATGACTTTGGTTTCAATCGTTCAATGAACCAAAAAATATTCCTTTAATGTAAGATGGCTTTTAACATGTTTTATTTTAAACCAGGGAGGTACTTACCTACGTTTATTATTCATGGGCGGCAGTGCCCACTTACCATCAGATGGAGCGTAAACATGCTACTTCAACCCTATATAAATAAATAACCTTTGATTTTTTTTTACATTCTACATCTATTGAGAGGTCGGTTATCTCTTTAAATAATTCAATATTAAGACAAAATTTCTTAATTCTGAACTCATTACATTAAAAGTCGCTCAAATACAGCGCTTCTCAAAGCTCTCGTCAATATTGTCAGCTTCTTCGCTTCATTTAAACGTCATTTTAATGTCAATCCGTCTTATCATTTGATCTCCAGTTTGTCAAAGAGATTCGTTCATTTTCGTTTTTACGTCTCCGCCGTTTGAAGTTTTATTTTCCATATTATCTGAGGGTTTTCTTGATCAGCCAGAGGGAATTGCAGACGGGTTGATTTGCGATGTCGTTTATTTAGGTTATTATATTTTCCATCCGATTCTGATATTCTTTTTGAATTATATCCGTCTCACAGCATATGTACAGGGGTATGTTTAATACTAGTTATTACTTTCCATTTTTAGCAAACTTCGAAAAAAGAGAAGGTTCCACGTTATAAAATGTATTTTTTAAATTAAAAAAGATTTTATTATCCCATTTGAATCGCAGAAAAGGAAGTTGTCACGGTAACTGCCATTATATTTATTAGTACTGCTATTTCTGTTCCATTAAGCGCGAACTGAAAATTTTTTCAAACTGGTGTTTTTACTCCGATGTTAGCACAGAGTCAAATATACTTTAGAAGTGCCATCGTATGCAAAAATATCACCGATAGATTTTTATTAGTAGCCACCGACATACATTTTTTGTTATTAAAACAAAAGGACCATTGGATTAGTAATTATTTAGTACCTTACTCCTTGATGCTAGTAATAAAATTAATTAATTATGTCACTTACACCTTCTGCTTAAAACTTTTGGTAATACTTCACATAACGTGACAACTTGACATGTCATGAAATTATGTAATTGTGTCTTGAGTTTATTATAAAGCCTTTATTTTTAGTTATAATCAGAAACTACACACATATTTGTGAACGCGCGGGCCGCAAATAGTAATTTTAGTAATTTCTTATTTATAAATAACAATGCGTGCTGCATGCATTACGCGTGTTTAAACGCTTTCTACACTCACAGTCCCACACTAGGATTCCCTGTACGTGGGTGCCACACAAAGACGAATACACAAACACCAGAACAGATATTTGAATTCATTATTCAGATATCTGTCTGGCCGGGGATCGAACCCGGGACCCTCTGCGCGTCAGACCGTTATGGTGACCGCTCCGCCACGCGGGTCGTGTTTAACCATGTCATTTCTCCAGGTATATAGCTCTATGGCCGTTCGCTTCTAGCACTGTGGTATTTTAAAGCTAATAACCCCGCGTTCGGTACTTAGCAAGGTGCTGTAGCTAACGAGGTTTTTACTGCGACTTCAGTACGTTTTAAAATAAATGCATCTTCGTTGTTAGAGTCGGCTTCTTAACTCCTTTTCGTTTCTGCTTTAGTTAAAATTCAGAGCTTAAAACGAATTTACAAATGTTAGCTCGTTTTGGATTACTCTTTAGGATTTGGAAACAGGTGCTGGCATCTAGTTAGCAATTACTAAGTTTTTTTAAAGATTTAAAAAAAATAATGCGGCCAGAAACTGCTTAGATTATTTTAACCGTCAGTACCCTGCACGTGGTTGTTATAATCCCATTACTGTTCCATGGGCTGGCCAAGAGCGAATTGGCAGACTTCACACACCTTTTAGAACTATTTCCAAAGAATTCTCCGGCGTTTAGATTTCCTTGTGATGTTACCCTAGTTATTTATATGAGGTGATAAAATCGATATATTAAAAACCGATATGTAGCGTCCGTAGTTTGAAAGAAGCGGACACACGAAATTTTAGGCACTTTCTCTGCCAAAAGGATTAGAACGTCGTATTGAAGTTCACATCGTGTTTTTCTCAGTTGGAAAACGACCTGGGATTGAGTCATAAACGTTACATTCAGAAGGTTATAAACTACCTTTTTTATTATAAGTTATTAAAGTTATTTTATAAATATCTGTCGTGTTGTAGCACAATTAATGTCAGAAGTACAGCAGCTCCGGCTATTTCTGTAGTAAAAACGTTCTCAAATTACCTTAGTTACCGGATTTTCTTACATCAGCTCCATTTTCTTTAAGTCTCGATGACTGCTTCTGATTTTATTCGTGTTGTTTTTTTAGTAACCTGAGCTCCAACGACGGCATTTTAACTAGAGCTTGGTTCTTAGCTGAATTTGCTGTTAACGAGTTTTTTGTAAGCTATTCCAGAACGGTTAAGGAATAAAGAGAGATTAAAGAACGCTCACGTTTAGTACCTATTCCTTTTGGTTACTTGTTTTAGACTATTAGTTCTTTTATTTAATTAAAGGAGTCACGTTTCTTTATAGCTGTTTTGGATTTTTTAGGAAATACCTCCATGTGTTTAGGTATAAGTGTGATACTTTTTAAATCACTTATAATTTTGTAATTTATTGCAGGCTAGTCAGGTAAACATAATAACTAGTTAATTGAATACCAAGAAACAATGAAGCGAAGTTAACCAAATCTACCACTCTGCTTAGTGGCATTAACTCTGATTTTTCAAAGTTATGTACTTATTAGAAATTATTTACCACCTGCTCAAACGGTGAAGGAAACCAGAAGAAAAATCTCAACTTTGTTTAATTCGATCATGTAGAGCCTAAACCATTGTCAATTCTAAATAACTATTACTTAAACAAAAACAATATTTTACACAACATTGAACAAAGTGACCTCTTCCTTAAACCTCAGAGGCCATAAAGTGAGTATCAATATATATATAGTATCAATCACATAACACTTAACGTTCGAGACGCCTGCGGATACTAATCGGTTTAGTTTAAAACTTTATCCTCTATGCATATTATAGACTGGATGGGAAATTTCAAATTCTTAGGATGAGTTTATCTATAAAATAAATGTCTTGTATGTTTTATCATCCTAACTTCCTAAGTAATATTGCAAATGGGAAGATGTGTTTGTATGTTTGTTTGTTTGTTACGCCTTCACGCCCTAACTATTAAACCAATTGTGTACCAATTTTGTACAGGTTTTTAGGGATCCTGAAAAGGATACGTTTTATCCCAATAAACCTACTGTATCCTTACCATGAGTTTTCAAAACATCCCACAATTTTACGTTACGTTTAGTCAATCCATTATTCTGTTCCGTTTGCTTAGTAGACTGAGTAAACGTAACAATAAGTAAGTGCTCAAGTCTTTTTGTTTACCTCACAGAGAGACAAAACATAAAGCGCCATTTTGTCAATTTAGACATTTAATGTTACGTTACTGACACTATAGTTCTGATACAATCCGCTAGGGGCGCTGATTGGAAATTGTATGGGCAAATACGTAAACAAATACCAAAACAGTCATATTTTTCAAAACGTAAAAACTCATGGTAAGGGTACTGTTTCCGAGCGATACAGAAAAACAACTATAGTTATCCACCTCAGACTGCAAGCGGAGCCTCGGGTAAAAGTAAGTAAATTATATTTGTAAATTATGAGAGTAACGAATGGTCTCTATATTTTGGGGTCGGCGACAACCATAGATATCTGTTATAATCTATATTTATAGAACAGGATTGCAGATAGAAATTTACAAATGCCTACCTGATCCGAGGACTACTAGAACGCTTTTTATGAAATTAATATATTTCTCGCGGTCCATTAATGTTTATAAATATGTAATTAAATATAAAATTCTACCCACAGGTCTACCTATAGTAGGTCAAAGCGAGGACTAAACTTGAAGATACATAATATACCTATTACGTTTATAAAAATACGTTTTATTTTATTGAAATTTAAGCAAATGTTCTTTTTAACCGAAGCCAGAGGAATTTACTATGTTCTTTTAGGATACATAATTTGAATAACCAATAGGATATGACGATGTTCATGCCAGAACTATGGGATTGCACTACAAATCGGTTTAGTTCTAAAACTATATCCAGTGTAGTCTCCGGCGTCCTGTTAACTGAGTTTAGATAACGGTACTGTTTCTATTGGCTAAGCAATTTTCATATTACATTGGTAGGGATGCAAGTATGTTCATTTTACGTATGAAAATAGCTTCGGATTCTATTCTTATGGTTATGATTGATATATTTATTTATTTATATATTATTTATGTACATACAATACAGATATAAGAAAATAGATAAACACATATAAAGAAATAGTATGTACAAATGCACTGCTTATTTCTGTAAGAATTTTTTTTTCAGCAGACCTGTGAGTGGGGGTGCAGAATGGTAGTATCAGTAGTATTTATTTTAGATATATATATAATATTTTTTAATAGGTACACGAGTAGCAGCGAGCATGCAGTTCACGTGATGGTAAGTTGCTACTGCCACCCATGTAGTCAATCCTAAATAATATTTAAGTCCTACGTAAGAGTGGCCACAGATGAGTCGCCACTCCTGAGGACTAAATTGGAACGCCTTAGATATGTAGGCCTCGCATACCACACTCTTTGAATTAGAAAACAGCGGCTCTGAAAATTACTGTATATTTTAGACCGAAAAAAGTGAGGCGGTGGTGCATCCGCAATCGCACGACCAAGGTTTCTACCATCTTCAAACTAACTTGACTAATTTTATAGTTTTATAATATTACTCAAACTATATTTTTCCTTCAAGTAGTTTTACTTTTACTACTTCAAATGTGTTGCACCGGTATTTACAACTACAAAGCTCACAAGTTGTCACGAGGTCTCAGTGCGAATGGTCCAAGTTGTGAACTGCGCTTTGGGCTGTGCGATCGTAAAGTGTAACGGTGGCCGGTAGTTCGGGGAACTCGTTCTGTTTTACTGTTCACTAAGTTCTATTACTTAGGTTAAATAGTTATTCCTGGGGTTAGTAGTTGTTTAAGATGGCGTAATAGGAGCTCTGGGTGTGATCATACTGAATGTTCTGATATTTTTTTGTTAATTGAAATAATAAACGAGTAATATACTATACCATATAAATGGTCACTGCCGCCCATGTACATGTGTAATCAATTTGATACAGAATAAAATGTTCTTCCTCAAGTTAGACATCGACATGAAATACGAGACTTTCTCCACTATAGAAATAGGTTCGGCAATGGTATGGTTACCCGATGACTATAATAACCACTTTTCATACTATTGAGGATGGTGAAAACTTAAAAATAGGCAGCGGGCAAAGCAATATATTATAACGTAGTAGACGGCCAGTAGTAAAAAAGCTCTCTAGTTGCAATTTCATTATATTTTTTATTTTCAGTGATTCAGGTCAAACCGGCTTGTATAAGTGGTTAAACAAATTTAATCTAAGCCAATAAATCTAGCGCTAAAAATGTCAAGCGTGAGCTTACGGGCTGATCCATTTGGACAGTGTCTGGCCGCGGCTTATAGCTTCAAATATTGAAAAGGTTTGGGCAATGGAAATACAGTGTAGAATGAACTGGATTCAATGGGATTAACATTATATTTAGGAGATTATCTAAGGAAAATCCACTTGGAAAAAGGTTGTAAGAGTAAGGTTGTAAGTCAAAAATTATTCTTAACGTTCCATTTCTGATCATTATAAGTAAGTATACAGAGATACACTAAGGTTTTAATAGGCTTGGAACAACGTGATCGATCACATACGACTCATGGGTATGAGTCAAGGTTTTTTTTTCGAAACTTTTTTTAAGAAATTAAAATTGTCAACGAACATACAGTCCATCTGATAAGCGATCACTACCGCCCGTGTGATGTACATGTGACCAACTTCATAAATAATAGGGGTTGATCCCGGATAAGTTGCATCTCTCGAGAAATAAGATGGTTTAAGGTATGGTTAGTGTTTCCGTAGAATATAGAACAAGGCAATTATAGATTTCATAAATTATTTATTATAATATTTACTTATATAGAATATAACAAAAACCCGTAAAAATAACAACAAGAGGCCATGAAAATCATACCACACATGGTTAGAAATGACAACTTTCCAAAAGTTATGAAAGAAGAATAGATTTGTTTTATAAGGAAACTTTGATCTTCTTAGTTTAAAGCTGACGTTAAAATGTGAAGATTTGTATGAAAAGTAAGCGCTTAATATTTACAAGAGAGTCGTAGAAAGTGTTACTGGAAAGTCACCCTTAACTTTTTCGAATTATCATTTTCATTGTGTATTGACCTCATCATATCACAGCTTTGGTAGAGATCAGTGCTTGCCGTGATGGAAACCCCATTCTTTGTGGTCATGATGATCGCCCTTCTTGCCATGGTCATGGTGGTGGTGGTGATGTTCCTCATGACCGTGATGTCCCTTATGGCCGTGGTGGTCCTCATCGTAATGATGCTTATCATGATGGCCGTGCTTGCCGTGATGATGCTCATGATGACCTTCGTCGTGATGACCGCCCTTCTTGTGACCTCCACCGTGCTTCTCGTGATGGCCATGATGATCTCCGTGCTTATGGTGCTTGCCTTCGTGATGATGGTCGTCATAAAAGTGATGATCCTTGTGGAAGTGATCCTTGTGGTATTTCTTGTGGTAACCGTCGGTCTTTTCTCCCTTATCATGGTGCTTGTGGTGACCGTGCTTGCCTCCTTTGTGGTGGTGACCATGCTCGTGGTGATGTCCGTGATGGTCATGTTCATCCCAATGCTTCTTGTGGTGGCCACCGTGTTCGTGATGGTGTCCTTCGTGGTGATGTTTGCCATGGTCACCATGATCACCCTTATGGTGGTGGTGATGGCCTTTGTGTCCCTTATGTCCCTTCTCGTGGTGTTCGTGATGATGATGATGGTGGTGTTCCTTGCCACCGCCTTCCTCGTGATGGCTGGCCTTGCCGCTCGCAGCTGCCACTAAGTCCTTTGCATCTTCATCCAACTCACGGGCGTACACCGCCACAAGACACAGCAGACCGAATGCCACAAGCAACTTCATGTTGATCGTTCGCTGTTTCGATACTTTGTCAACTGTTGGCAGGTCTTTTATAGTCAATCAGTTTAGATGAGGAAAGCATTTGGCAATTGACTTGCAGTGCGCAACAACTCAGGGACAAGTTCGTAAGGCGCTGGACCGTTGCAGGTTACGAATTTCAATTACACCTCGTTTAATCAATCTAATAATACACGAAACTTATTGTTGCTTTTCTCAACACGGTTGCCAGTGTATCAAAGATAGTCATTGTTTTGGTTTCAATCATCGTTGATATTAATGACGTTTTTGTCTGCCGAAATACGTTTTCAGCTTTTTGTCGGCGCTGAGTAAAAAGTAAATGAACAACCAAAATATTGAATTATGTAGTTTTGTTCTCAATGCTATATATTTTGTTTATTTTCAATAACAACAGAAATATGACCAATTACTTAATAATTCAAATTCAACTAATGAGAACTGCAGGAATTTTATATCCTACATTTTATATTTCTCAATAAGACTTTCATTTTCATTTCTGTTTGTGTCATATTCAAATTCTATCGTCGTCCATAAACCTTTCCTCTTCAATAGTGACACTTAACAATACTATATTTTTTTTCGACGCCTAACAAACCGTTAACTCAAACACTTGTAAAAAAGTGTGTCAAATTCTTTTCAATACGCCTCATCATTAAGATTGGCATACAAAAATGTTTAGCCATGCGTGCTAAGGAAAATAATGTACAATATGAACTAAGCTTAGTATATATATTTTTTTATATAGGAGTAGTAGACAAGCATGCAGTCCACCTGTTTGTATGTGACGATTGCCGCATATGGACATTTGTAATCAATCCCAGATAGGATTAGATATTCCGACCTAAGGTTGCAGATACCACAGATGCAGCTCTATCCCTGAGGACTAAGTTGGAACGCCTCGGAAAAATTATGTCTCCCTTACAAACCTTTCAAACCAGAACACAGCAGCGCTTAACACTACTGTTATGAGGCAGAAATAGGTGTGTTCTACCACCTTCGATGATATTTGAAATTAAAATACTATAATTGCTCTAATATAATAATCTAGTAGTATTAGGTACTAATACTATTGAATCTAAATGAATGAATATGAATGAAACGGTAAGCTTTTTAAACAAGCACATTTTTGCCTTGTTTAATTTGTGTAACGTGTTTATCTAATAGTACATTCACAAACAATTGGTGTGAAAATTACCGGTTTTCAATGAATTGCAGGTACTAAACCAATAATGTTAGAATTGTAATAATGAACCAATTTAGGACTAACGTACTGTATTCATTTTAGGGCATGCAGATTTTAAAACCGATTCGCAGTGGAATATTGTACATAAAGCATAATGTGTGTTAGTTTGTGTGGTCGGATTATTTCGTTTGTTTATGTAACTTTATCACAAGAAATAATATTTCAAAAATTCCGACTCAAATCAATATACTTAGTTACAAAAATAACTATTTCCTAAACTGAAAATAATATCATGCTAAATGTTTTCGGAACACAATGTGAAATGATATCGCTGTTCCGAATATGATTCTCAGTAAACAATATTTTGTTTTCGATCATTACACATAACATAAAGGAAAGCGTATACTGGGCTTTGTGCTACTAAATTTCAATAATATGTCCATTATAAAACATTGTTACTGAGAATAGTCTTGTTTGTAGTATTACTTTTGAAGAGAGGGGCACCAGATAACTATTTCTGCCTACTAACGGTATTGCTAAGTACTGTTGTATTCCGCTTTGAAGGGTGTGGTAATGGAACCATACTAATCAGAGGCATATCATATTAGTTCGCAGAGATGACAAAACATCTGTGATCAATATAGACGAACACTAAAAACAATTTATAAAAACCATCCCCTAAGGGGCCAAATGGCCTGAAACCTTGTATTGTACGAGTAATAAAATGTTTTCTCTTTTACTTTTATTAAAAAACATTGTCAGTTTTAGTGTGTGGTGTATATGAAGTAAAAAATATTTTCATTCATTTCCATTTTCGTGCTGCACAAAAGGACCTGGCATCGCCTGTCGAAATTTAATCAAAACAACAATGCGGATTGTCCACGCTTCTCCAGTGTCATCCTGGAAGCCATATTCTGAACTGGATTTCAACTTTTGTATCTCTCCAATTTTTTCACATACGATATTCGTTTTCACTTTTCAGTGTTCAAAGATTTTTTGTGGAATCCAATTTTTGAATTTTTCGTCCTCGCTTCATATTTGTTACGGCATCGGATAGACCTTTTCTGGGATATAGAATGAAAAATAAACGAAAAGAACCCTTTGGACACTGTTATTTTTCGTACAGGTGCGCTGCATGAAAATTGGGTTTTATGGCAACGCATCTAGAAAAATAATATGAGTATCTGTGTGACATTTTAAATAAATGCCATTTTTAGACTTAATTTAAAAATTCTTAGCATTGAATGCGGTAGAACCCTTTATGCTTGCACCAATTTCTGATTCATAACAGCGGTGTTGAGCGCTGCTGTTCTGGTTTGAAGGCTGTGGTAAGAGAGACATAATTTTCGAGGCGTTGAAGTTTAGTCCTCAGGGGTAGCGGCGCATTTGCGGCCGAACTCAGGTAGGAATACCTAATCCTATGTGGGGTTGATTACAGATGTCCATGGGCGGCAGTAGCCACTTACCATCAGGTAGACTGCATGCTCCTCTGCTACTCCTGTATTATAAAAAAGTAGAGTAATTATCGAATCATTTACATTCCTAATAATACCAAGTTCCAAGTACGTAGTCGAATTTTATTTTTCTCTAAGCCGAAAGTTAAATGAATATGCTAAACCTTCAATGTATTTTATGGAAAGAAATTTAACATCATTGCTGCGGATACATCTATGCATAAATCGTGTTTAAATAGAGTGCGTGTACACAAGTAGGTACCTACAGACCTCATTTCTCCAAACTGTGGTCACTCTAATGATACTTTCTCCTTATTAGACGCTATAAGCTTTACTGTTATTTTATCCGTTGTGTTATTAGATGTTAGAAATAGCATATCAATGCCTTGTAAGTCTGTGTAATAACTATGTTTGTATGTTACAACAGTATGTATGTATATAGTTTTATATGTTTGTAGACGGCTCATACCAAAAACATAGACTTGACAAAATGAGACATTTTCCTTTAATCTTTAAATAAAAGCAACGAATGGTGTAAAATATAATAATGTAATATCATATATGTACATAAAATTTTCGTGTCACAATGTTAGTTACCGTACTCCTCCGAAACGGCTTTACCGATTTTCACCAAATTTTATATGCATATTCAGTAGGTCTGAAAATCCGCTACTATCTATTTTGCATACCACCAAGTGATAAGGGTTGTTCGCCCTTAACATTTTTTTATTTATATGGTAACACAACGTTTGCCGGGTCAGCTAGTACTATATAAAATGTGACTTATTGACATTAGTTATTTCATCTGTTTTCTTAAGCTAGTATGTTTCTCCCATTAGTTAGTAATAAAAATAAACACAGATGTATATAGCAAAATGTTGCCGCAATATTAACTACTTATTGTACTAAGGTTATGTAGTTTACACAATGAACTATTCAAGTGTAAAAGGGTTGCATTGTTCTGTGGTATTTTGAATTTCTTTCGCAATTGTATGGTGATTGGTTTAAACCAATTACGTAACCGACGATGTGCCTATAAAATGAACATTAAATTTATATATTAAAGTACTACAAGATAAGGTAGAGTCGTTATAGTTAAATTTTAGGTATAAAATGTTAGGTTTGAACTTACTGTTTTTATAATATGTATTTTGGATACTTAGATATGATAGTTAGTCATAAATAATGATAAGTTGTTATAGAAAGATTAAAAGTAGTCTCCCGCTATGTAAATATAATTTACCTACCTAATTGTAGTACGTAGTGTAAGGCTTTTCTTTAATCTACGAGTATTACTTTGCGTTCATTTAGTTTAACACGTTCGATACGCTTAAAAAAGACGTTTCAACCTAGTCGTCAAAGTAGCAACGCATCCATGAGGTCACGTAGGACTTTAATCTTGGGGTTGAAGATGACCACTTACCATCAAGTGAACAACACTCGTTTGGACTTCAATTTCATTAAGTTAAGAAGAGAAAAGTAAGTATTTTCAGACGTACGAACACACGGTTCAATTTTGGGGTTCGAACGCTGATTTGTCACGTATTATCTGAGGCATTCCCCTCTCACGATAAATCATTCGCACACATCGTGGCGTTCGAAGGACGTAGGGCTTACTGCTAAATGTCTTACATGCGAGTTTTTCCGATTAAATTCCGAGATTCGATGACCTGGCTAATACAGCGGTCTCCGGAACATGTATTTGGGTTCGATTCCCGGCTAAGCCGGTTTTAAATTATGAGTTTAGCTTTAGTAGATCTGGGTGTTTCTGGACTCTGTATGACACCCACGGCCGGGAAACCTAGTTTGTAGTTATAAGTGTAAACAGAGGTAGTTAATTGTTGTTGTAATAATAATATATTAATTGAATATGAATAGCGACATGATTATTGGAAATTCTACTTGACTAATTTATTATACTGACTAATTTCTTGGTAATACATGAGAATTTCCAACTTACAGGCTCTCACAGAATTCGTTTTCAAAGATAATAAATTTGTTATAATATTACTAAATACTTTAATTTTTATTTTTATATTCAGAATATATGTACGTAACAAATATGTTTATATGTGACATGTAATGTACTCATTATTGCTTTTATCCAAAGTTCATTATATTTTCATATTTAAACACTGAATCAATCATTACTCACAATTCTCCCTTTAAAACTTTAACTCCAAACATTTAATAAAACAGTCCTCCATTCCTTGCCGAAAAGTGCAAAACCCTGTAACGTCCATTATAGTCGTAAAGGTAAGTCAAGTTTGATTGGGTTCGAGTCCTGATTTGTCACGTTTTATCACCGGCTACTCTTCCCGAAATAAATCATTCGAGCGACGTGACAGAATCAGAACATGTCACGAGTCGATCCCGACTTCCCTTGATTGAGATGGGTCCTTATTACTTATTGGGTTTCACTCAAGTTGAACTTGCAGGGTATCCAACCTTTGAAATAGATGAACTTGTACGTATGTATAGGGACTTAATTGGGCTTGTAAGAAAATACAATATTAAATATATTATGTATGCATGTAGATATTAGTATAATAATATGTGGAGACTAATTAATTTAGAGAAATTAACAATATTTGTGTTCGTTACAAGCCTCACGCTAAACGTTTTGATCGTAAACTAATTTTAACCCTGAGATTGGTTACGGGTGTAAGTTGGAATGCCTCATGTAAGTCTCACTTTTTTACAACTCAACCTAACGATAAATCAGACGTGCTACCTGATGGAAACTTGTAAACATCGCCTATGGGTAGAGATGGGCAGAGGGTTTAAACCCATCGGGAATAAACCTGGTTTTTACCCGGTCGTTGGGAAGAAATAGGGTTTAAACCCGAAAATGGGTTTTTATTCGGGTATTTACTATTTTCACGCATATCTATCCTTTTTTAAGCGCAATTATTACTTCGATGATGATACTGTACTAAATATGGACTGTAAAAAGACATTTACAGCGCCAAAAATGCCAGTTTATCACGCCATTATAGATGCAGACTTAGGTAAGAAGCCAATTAGCGTATGCCTTTGATGCAAATTTCAAACAATGTCCACGTCCCGTTGTTATTCTAGAATATAATATCCTGTGGCCCCTATAACAACAAATACTAATAATAAAAAAACATCAAAATTTTTCAGCATATTTCGATTTATCTATTGAACCGTAATACGTAGACAGTTCAAATTTTCACAAGACATTTACTTCTATGGTTGCTACGAAAAAATATATGACAATTGGGTGGTACGGAACCCTCCTTGTGTGAGTTCGACTTGTATCAGGAAACATGTATGTTTCCTTGATAAAAAGTAGTATATGTCGTCCTCTGACTACAGTATACAAAATATTTATTATAGGGTGAAATTTTGAAGTGAGCCTTCAAGACTAAATCCTAAACTACTCGTATAAGGATCAGCTAAAAAAACCGAAGAGAGTTACGAGGGCGATATTGTGAAAAACTAAACTGCATTAGTTTTTCAAAATATCACTTTTCCTTTAGTTGGTCATATATTACTACTTTCTAGAATTTGACCCTTATAAGAGACACTGTGCGATGATGGAATAATACAGGGTGTGATTTTTTTAAAATGAACTCGTTCGATTCTCCCGATTTTCAATTTTATGTTTTGTTTCAATTTTAGAAAACTGATCCTAACTCGAACACCAGAGCAGCCAATATACAGGTTATTATAATACAAACTCAACGTTTTAAATTTGCACGTATAATAAATTTGTCACACTACCGTGTCACTCGCATCCGCGTCATACTTTAGTATGGAAATTTTCAGAGTATTTTATATCACTTTGTGAACTCTCTTATCACTCGTTTATTTTAGTTAAAATGACACATTTTCGTATGAAAATATTTTGAACTCGCCCACTTACATAATCATTCATACATAATAATATTATATGTATTATCAACCCATTATTGTCCCACTGCTGGGTACTGGTCTCCTCTCAGAATGAGAAGAGATTAGGTCATAGTCCACCGCGCTGACCAAGTGCGTATTGGTAGACTTCGTATACCTTTGAGATTTTTAAGCTATTGCATAGCTTTTATCGCGGGCTTTGAGCGCGGCGACCGAATCGAGAAATTCCGTAACGAAAATAAGTAACACCTTTCAACAACTCGGTTGCCTGGAGACTTGATATCCAACTATCAAGTCTCCAGGCAACCGAGTTGTTGACTGTCAATAGAAAAATATGGATATAATTGAATAAAGTATTATTTTACATTCCTTATTATTTTATTTGATATTGGCGACGAGATGTCGAATGAACTAAAAAACAATAAGGAAATACGAGCCACATTACGTGGGTTAATGAAACAAACCGAAAATTACATTTCGGGAATAGAAAAAATTGACATTGAAGAAATAAATATACGACTGAATTCTTTACAAGAAAATTTGAACAAATTCTAGGCGATTCAAGAAAAAAATGAATGGCTTACAGAAGAAGAAAATTTAGAAGAGGAAATAAAATACAGGTACGAATTTGAAGAAATATATACAAAGCTAAAATTTAAATTTTTGAATGTACAAGAAGAAAATAATCGGCTAATACCTGAATGTTCTTTTATATCAGCAAGAGCGGAAGTTTATTTGATAAACTGTTAACTGTCAAGGCACGCTTGAGACGTACACCTAATACAAAAGAGTTATCACCTTATCAGTTAATGTTCGGCAGAGAGGTAAGAACCTATATGCATGCCTTATTTAAGAAATCCGCCCCACTATCCAGATTACATTACAATGCACCGCCAACGCAGGAGTTCGGACAAGGTGATAAGGTACAAGTCCGCAGTTACACCAACCCAAGAGTTAAATGAGAGTTCGGAGTCGTCATCCGAAGATTAGGTAAACTCCATTATGAAGTCAGAACTGAAAATGGCATACTGGTGCGCCGTTACCTTGACCAAATGCTGCCGGCGCCCCTGGTGGTGTAAGTGAAAATAGCGGTGGAGGACTGTTGGATATCAAGTCTCCAGGCAACCGAGTTGTTGACTGTCAATAGAAAAATATGGATATAATTGAATAAAGTATTATTTTACATTCCTTATTATTTTATTTGATAACCTTAATTCGTCAACTTGAACACAGATGGCAGTAATACACATTTTTTTATAATCCGTGCAGAAATCTTAAAATTGCGTGAAGTATATTTTATATTCCCATTATAAAATTCAAAATTATATTACCATATTATCCAAATAATATGTTTTATCAACATAAGCTATGTTGAATTCTGGATTGATAAAATAACGTATAGTGCCACCAACTTTTCTGTTCAGTAGACAAATCTGGAACTAAAACAAAGCCGACCGCCATTTTGAAATGTCATTCCGCTGTCAATTCTTTGAAGTGTGAGTGCTCTTTGTTTTTCGATTCGAATATAATTGTAATAAGTGATTAAAAATGCCTAAGCCTCTCAAAAGTGATGCACGGGTCATTATTTTAAAGGTTTTAGATTTCATGAGGGAAGAAAAACGCCTGCTAGCTCCGAAAATACCGTTTGAGAAAGTGACAGAACGCGTCGCAGCTGCGACAGGTTAGTGTTGCTATGAAGTGTTGATAGTTAATTAATAGAAAGTCCCGCGTAAATATTTTAGTTATTTTATTTTACTTAGTTAAAGTGTCACTGAGTATTTTTGGTAGCAAATGTTTTTTTATACTTCATGTATTTATATTTTTGCTACAGGAGTAAGCGAACGATTTGTTTACAAGCTCATGAATGAAAAGAAAGCTGAAGAAAGTAATGTCAAACTATCTACTCCCGGTAAGAATAGAGAAAGAAAAACAGGAAAATTGGACATTGATGATTTTGACATTGGCGTCATACGGAGAAAAATTCATGAATTTTATTCATTTAGGAAAGAAATTCCGACTATACCAAAATTATTAAACATACTTAGAGAAGAAATTGATTTCTCTGCAAAACGTGAAACACTTAGAAAACTGCTGCATAAAATAGGATTTCGTTTTAAAAAACTAAAACAAATAGAAAAGTGCTATGTGAGCGTAATGACATAACTGCGTGGAGGGCTGCATACTTACAAAAAATTCGTGAGAATGAGTCTGGAGAAAAAAAACCCGTCGTTTATTTAGATGAGACCTATATACACTCATCTCACTCAACTGACAAATGTTGGCAAGGCCCAGATGTTGAAGGTGATTTGGAGCCAGTATCAAAAGGGAATAGGTGGATTATAGTTCATGCAGGAGGCGAAGAAGGTTTTGTAGAGAATGCTCTTCTTGTGTTTAAATCAAACACTAAGAGCGGTGACTACCATGATGAAATGAATAATGATAATTTTAAAAGATGGACTATTAAGAAATTGCTGCCGAACCTGCATAACATACTCTTATAGTGATGGACAATGCCCCCTATCACAGCATTTGTGTTAATAAATGTCCCAATTCAAACCACACTAAGGCTCATCATGCAATTGTGGCTGAGGGAGAGAAATATAGAATTTTCTGAGCAAATGACGAAACCTCAACTGCAAGAATTAATAAAGCGTAATAAACCAGCTCCTGAATATGAAATAGATAATCTATTAAAAAGTCATGGCCATTCTGTTCTCAGGTTACCGCCATACCACTGTGTTTTGAACCCAATCGAGATGGTTTGGAGTTCAATGAAGAGAAATGTCGCTGAGCGAAATGTTGGTAAATCTAGTGCTGAAATGCCCCAGTTAATTCAGAATGCATTCGATAAAATAACAAAAGAAGAGTGGAAAAACCATTGTCACCACGTAAAAAGAATTGAAGAAAAATACAGGAACAATGATGGATATTTAGAAGAACCATTCATTATTAAGTTGCATAGTGATAGCGAAAGCGATTCAAGTGACTCTGATGACGAATTATGTAAATCACTTGGCACAGGCACCTCAGGCGCATCGTCATTATTTCGCTCAGGGATGTCTGGTGTGGAGCCCCTCGAAGTTAGAGATCATGACCATAATTATTTTTATAAAATATAAATTTTATTTTTATAAAATATAAATAATTATAGTTAATAATTCTGGACTTTTTATTTTTCCTGTCCTAGAATATCATTTAAGAATTAAAATTTGACATTATTAACCTAATTCTTTTTTTTAGGATGTTTACGAAGGTTATTTATCTTTTTAAATATTTTTTACATATTTTATCTAGTAAAAATCATAGGTCTCAAAGTTGTTGAGCTCCCTCTTCAGTAGGCAAATATAATTATATGGTAACATTGGACGCTGCACTAGCGACCCTGTCAATTGAACAGATAAGTTGGTGGCACTATAAAAGAGTGTTTGTAATTTTTAAACGTACAATTACAACTGACAGACTTGACAGCACAAAATCAAAACGCCATTATGATTTATGGTACAAATAATTTGTGTACAAAGTGTTTTAAATATGAATAAACAAAGTGCATTTATTAATGAAAAATGCGATGTACCTGTAACATTCGGCCAAATGTCACAGGCACATCGCATTGATCCATTTATATTGCTGGTTGTTAATACTTTATGTTACTTATTAAATACTTTTCTATTTTATATTTTAGAATGTTCAGTCTTGCTTGGAGTTATGAAATGTCAGCTGATATTTGCAATGTCTTATATAATGGAGATATGATAAAATAGTGGATAAAGATGTATTAATGTAAATGTTGATGATTATGGAAGAATATATTGTATTTCTGGAATTCCTTCTGAGCGTTTTCATAGCATAAAAAATGCTATGCAATAGCTTTACCGCGGCAGTCTCCGAGTGCCACACGTATTTTTTTTATATAAATCTCTCAGGTATGCAGATTTCTTCACGATGTTTTCAAAGTGATAATTAATTTCTAATAAGCGCATAACTTTGAAAAATCAGATGAATTGGCCTAGGATTTGAACCTTGAACCTCTCATTTGAGATGCCGAGTTTCTAATGCATTAGGCTATCACTGCTTTTTACTTATATCCTTACCTACTAAAAATACGTGTATCGAAAACAAGTACTAAATATATAATATCTAAAAGAAATATAATGGCCCTTATGGAAATATTTCATTTTTACTAGTGTTTTTAAAATTAATTATAAAATATGTCGTGAAAAATTATTAACATTTAAAATAAGCTGTTAAAACAAACGAGCATAAATAACATGATATTATTTTTAGAAGCCATATATAATCACAAAAATACTAACACAAAGGCGTAGCTAATATTCTGCCATTTTATAAAAAAATATCAGAGCCCTTTATTATTAGAAAAAATAAGTTTATATTCACAAATTGTCTTTTGTTGATGATCAATAAGATTTTATCTAAAGATTTCAATTGTGTTACACAAAGCCGAGACGTTATTTTCTTTATAAAATTTTAGGCCATAAATTATGGCTTCATTTGCCTTAATGTTTCCATTGAATAGAATGTCTTTTAAATGTAGATAAATATATAATAACGCAAAAAGAAAGTATTCACGTAAAAAAATAAGTATAACTTAAATATCGTTTTATAAAAAAAACCTGACGCAATAATTATGAATAATGAAAATTGAAGAATGTAAGAAAAAAACTGACGTGTCAAAAAATAACTCTAAAACTCGAATACGTAAAAATGACACTGAAAAGTATAAACCTTACGTAGACATTGCTTTGTTCGAAGTGAATTGCTATTATAATTCTCAATGTTATTACAGGTACTATGTATTTCTCAGAATTTCAAGATTTTCCTCTACCCGTTAGAGTAAAATTTAATTTAAATTTTAAAACGTTTTCTATCTATATTATGAAAATTATGATTAAGAATGACAGGTTTACTTAGACAGCACTTAGTGTGTCTGTTCCTTGTGCGGAAAGAATCCATATTTCTTGGGAAAATGTTAGAAGAATTTCCTGAAGAAAATGTGTTTCCGAAGGAATCACGTACGTGTATGTTGAGATATTTTCATTGTATGTTTCCATTAAAACAAATCTAGCGTTACTATTAGGTAGGTTGGGTAATAAGTTCTGCTTTCAAGGTTGTGGAAATACAAAGATATGGGAGTTTTGTTGTGTCCTTTTGGTCAGCACCACATCAAGGTTCGAACTTAAGTAGAACTACTTGGCAATTTGTAGCAACAAATATAAATTGATAACGAAATATATTTTTTTAATTAACATCATGGTTTTCTTTTTTACTCAATTAAAATATATATAAATTCGTTATTGATTACAAGAGTTACAAAGCTTGAATTTAAAGCTATTTTAATATGAAGTACAATTACGATTTTTAAAACAATTTCAATTTTACATTCCACTTCGAATTTTGCATTTCCCAATTCTTGAAGAGTAATAAAAATAAAATATGAATGGATAAAATTTTATCGCGTTGCGAAATAAATTTAAAACGGGCACCGACTTCGGTCCGCGTTTGTTTGAAGGAAGCGAGCAATAACTGACGTTGGGAACGTGCCTTGAAACTTGTTAGTGTTTGTTTTCGTGTCATACACAATGTGTAGGAACAGTTAAGATTACGTATAACCGTAAAATCTTCCAGCTTTAAGCTTGACAAACATGAATTCAACAAATATTTCCTCCTCAAAAGACAGTTTGAGAAGTTAGTATTTAGCGCGTGGCCGAGATTGTGTGCAAGCGGTTATATTTACTACAATTGTCTTGTATGTTATGCGTGAAGATATAATTCTGTATTTTTATATCATATAGGTAACAAATATCTCCCCTGAATTGAAGGCATTGCTGTCCCTAATTATTTTATCTATATTAAATAGGTTAGTAAAAACTGCTACTGATTAGGTACATGTCATTTTATGTATCACTTCTTAAATAGGTATATTTATGTTACATACAAAGGAAGAATTTGTACGCCTTACAAACATGTGTGATCTTCGCGATGCCTACGTACTCCAATAACAAAGACCTCCCATCTACTACCATAGGAGTTGTTGCTACATATTGACTATAAATGAAATGTAAACATAAGTTTACATACAAGATACTTTATTAAGGTTATTTAGTACACGTATCAGTAACCAAATATCGTCTTTGCTTCATTAAAACCGCACAAAACCAATAAGTTTCTTAGTCCACACACGATAAACTGTCGAATATTTTACGCACGGTAGATTAAACCCGGCCAAAGGAGGTTCGGACGAAATAAAGTATAAATAAGAGAACTTAATGCAAAAACTTCGGCTGTATTTTCTTGATAGTCGAACCCCTTTCTTCCGCGCCATAAAACTTTATATAGAAGGTGACGCCCAACCAACATAGTTCGGGCGTTTGGGAAAGATAAAAGTTTTAAAGTTCGCGATTGACTGAACCGTGTTTAGGCACGCGTTTTTTACAACCCTCGGACCTTAAGGTGTTGTTTCAGTGTCAACGAGTTATGGGAGAGATGATAGTATTAATATAAACCTCATTTAATTATTTTAGTACTAACAGAGATATATTTTTATTGACAACATCCCATTCAGAAAAAAATAGAACATCATCTATTATGTTCTTATAGTGCGGTTTAGGTAGACATCCTTTTGAAAACATTTTGATGGGCTTTCAGATATGTTTCTATTTTTCGTTAACTTTGAATAAAGTGACTTTGTAAAGAATGTTAATTAATTTATAGTGTTCTTGTAGCATTATGACTAGTAAGGTAGGACCAGCGTTGTGTGTTGTGAACTAAAGCTAAACACTTTGTTCATGGTCATTCATTATTACATACGTTAAATCATTAATAATTTATTGTTTTACATACGCGAAGGAGATAAATATGACGCGATATCGATAGAAAATATTCTTACATTGATTTCATCATCAACCCATTATGGTCCCACTGCTGGGCACTTGTCTCTTCTAAGAATGAGAAGGATTAAGCCATAGTCCACCGCGCTGGCCAAGTGCGTATTGGTAGACTTCACATACCTTTGATGCTTTTTTTTATAAATCTCTCAGGTATGCAGGTTTCCTCGCGATGTTTTCCTTCACCGTTTTAGCAAGTGATAATTAATTTGTAATACGCACATAATTTTGAAAAGTCAGAGGTGCGTGCTGGGATTTGAACGTCGGATCCCTCGATCGAGAGGCCGAGTTTCTTAACCACTAGGCTATCAGTGCCTGCTACATTGATTTATCATAATGGAATGTATATACCTACTTTAGTACCGTTCTATATAAAAAAACCCTTAGAATTCGACTTCTGCGACCCCTTTATGGTGGGACCTCTGTAATGGCTTAGCATAAATAATAAATTGCCTCACACTTTCTTTTAAAGGAACGACCCTTTTAAAAGTGCGATGGAAATTATTTATCACCAGAGAAAAGTGGTTTGAAATTAATTAGTTCATCGTGACTAATAAAAATAAGTTCTAAGAAAAGTTGAGTTTTTCCAAATTATTTATCACTTTTTAGATATTCATTACCTTTTATTTATTAACAGAGTAATAAAATTTAGTTCGCTGAAAGGAATCCTTTTATGATTTATTCATTTTAATTACTTATTGAGAAGGCCAATTAAATATTATTCTATCTTTCCGTTTCTTTTGTTAATTTTTGTTTTCTTGGACATAAACATGTTTCAAGGTGGTAGAACACTCTGTGATTCGACTCCGGTGGCACCACGGCCACACCTCTATCTGACTCATAACAACAGCGTTAAGCGGTGCTGTTTTCCGGTTTGAAGGGTGTGGAAAGGGGCACATACTTTTCAGAGCATTTCCGCTTAGTCCTCATAAGTAGCGGCGCATCTGTGGTCAACCTCAGGTAGAAATCTATTACCTGGGGTTTATTGTAGTCCATGGGCTGCTTACATCAGGTGGACTGCATGCTCGTCCGCTGCTTTTATTTTATATAAAAAAGTAATGTATACCAGATAAGATTAAATTCCACGTGAAGTTGGCCACAGATGCGTTGTTACTCTTAACTTGGATTGACTTCGATAAGTACGAGTACACTCCTACACCTTTTAGACCTGTACACAGTAGCGCTTGATACTGCTATTATTAGGCAGAAAACAGAGCAGCAGCTGTAGCATTAAGGCCACTGGTGACGGATCGTTCTACTACTCTATGCTTTGCTGCTTTCATAGCAGAACAGAGTAGAGCGAATATTGTTTTAGTCTATACACAGAAAGGCATTTCTTTCATATCAACGGTAACATATATATAACAAGCTTAAAAATATACTTCTTTATTATTCGGTCAAAGCTCCTGACACAACTTTTCCATTTTCTTTTAAGAACCTCACGACGGCTTTTACGACTTTTTAAGTTAAAATACGTTAACACTTCGACGTGCTTACCTTTTTGAAGTTTTTATATTATTGGTTTTTATTTACCTTATGTATGAAAAACCATAATGTACACAAGCGATATTTTTTTCGCACTTTTTAACCTTATATATATATATATATTTTTAAAGGCAGGTGGGTTGCCTGATGGAAAGACCGTCGCTTATGGACATTTGAAACACCAGAGGAGACAAAGCATCCTTTGGAGGAGATCTCTTTTTGCACCTATTTTGAAGATCCCCATGTCATAGCGCTCCGGGAATACCCTACGAGACTGTACATTCCACATTTTTCAGGTTCGTAAACTTTCATCTAAATACTTATTATAGTATGGTAGTCACTACAACCCATAGACAGTCACAATAACTAATTTAACTAGCTGACTGGCCGGCTGACCGACTAACTGACTGGATTTATCGGATGACTCACATACGAAAAAGTTATCTTAGTCCTGGGTGGCAAATCATCTGCCATTGACTTCAGGAAGAACCTCTGTATGGAACTTGTTACAAATGCTTATGGGCGGCAGTGACGATTTACCATCAGGTTTATAACACATATGTTTGTTTCTTTAATCTTACAAAAAGTCCCGATCGTAACCTTTTCAGAATAACTCATTTAAGCCCATACAATGTTTTAATAACGGGCCACGTAAATATAAACGAAAACAAAGCTCTCCCACGTAAATATGATTTTTTTAATGAAACGACAAACTCTTTGTGCGAGAAGAGAACACTTTATTAGGTTACGTTGGCTAATGAAAATAAAAGCAACAGGCGGTACTGCGACAAAGTCGTATCTGCTTGGAGAGTGGACGGAAATAGGACCTTATCGCAGTGAGTGCGTGGGTTAGTGAAGAATATGATTTTATTACTCCACCGTAAGTGCTGCGTGGAAGTTTAATAAAATACTAACAGAGTCAAGATAAAAAAATATAGAATCGTATAATGTTTACGGTTATTACTCTATATTGCGTTCATATAAATATTAACACATTTATTAAAAAGCAATGTTTATTTTGCAAGATTTAAGAATCAGCAGGTAGTTTAACTGATGATAAGTAATCACTGTCCCCTATAGACACCTGGGGGCCTACCACCATCTTTTAAAAACCATCATAGTTCAGGAAAGTTTTATTTCCTCCTTAAAACAGTAAAATATTCCGTCATACATAGTTGAACAAACTTAAACCCTTATTAATTTTTCGCTTATCCATTGTATAAAACCAACTGAAATTGTCATATTTTGCTTAAAAGGTTAAATTTCCTGCGAAAAAAGTAAAAATATGATTAAAATAATATTGTTTTAAGAGATGGTAGTAACCCTCTGTAACCAACTCATATAAAACAAGGATTCTACTTGAAACGCAAGTACCTACTGCTCCACGCTAGAAATAGGTGTAGACGTGGTAGGTGCTTCCCCAGTCTTGAAGGGTAATGTAAGTGTTTTCGATCTTAGCCGTAACCTTCAGTTACTTCTGTCCTATTTAGGATTACTCATAATTTGTCAATAGAGAATGTTACAAAAAAAAGTCAAATTAAAAATATGAAAATAATATGCATAAACAAATATTGCTATACTGACAGAGTCCTAAATAATGTTGTAAATGCAATTAATATAATGAGAAAATGACGAAAAATAAAATTATGGGCAATGTTACTATAAAATCATATCTCCTAGAAGAACAAACTGAAATAAGATCTTTGCGGTAAGAAAGTGAAAAATATGACTTTATTACCCCGACTAAGTGCTATGTGGAGCTTTAATAAAAGATAGATCCTATTAAAAGAGTCGTGATATAAATTTTGAAATATGTTTTAAAGTTATTTCACAGTTTACGTTACAATGAGTTTTTTATTTCACATTAATTATTTCGAGTTTCCATTTCCACTGCAGGTGAATAAATCATAAATTATTCTAAAAGTCGTTATTTATTTCAAGTAATTAAATATACTTTAACTAATAATTCCAGGAAAAGTACTTATTTTCTTCGTTAATTTCTTTATTATTACAAGTACTATTCAAATTAATGTCTAGCATTATTCGCTTCGTTTTTAAATAAATACTTAAAAACTTAAATATAAACCATATTAGATAATTTATTCTATCGTAAATTAATCAATTAAAACCCTAAAATTATAAGGGTTAATTTCATTGTAAGGGCAATAAATGTCCTCACAGCTAAAATTACACATGTTTATAGATGCTTACTTAAACTTAAAACTTTATTGGTGTACTGACAAAGTTGTGGGGCTTAATCCGAAACCTTATACTGTTACTTAGTACTTTAAATTTTAGCGTTTGATAAATCTTAGCATTTGATTTCTGTATACAAAATTATGTTTGTAAAGATTTTGAAAATTCGTCCCCTTAGGGGCTAAGCAGAGGATGAAACCTTAATACGTCAACCGACATGCACCATTACGTCAATCGCAGGATATCAGATAAAGGAAGGGTTTTTCACTCGTCAAAATAATGCTCAGCGGCCCTCGAGTGGCAGAATGGCCCATTTATCTGTACCCGAGTACATTCGAGTGTACATTCGTTTTTCATCACCTGAGAGCCAGTCCTTTGGAATTAAAAGCTTTGTAAGACTGATGTTTCTCTTTATTTTATTTTGAAGCCCATAAATGATCACTGTACGTATATGTGTAAGATAATCAAAGTAGGCTTTTAGTCTTACTAAATTTATCTAAGTTTTATAAGTACATGCAATTCTACATAAAAATATATTAGGCTCCAATAATGTAAACGCTCGCAAAAATGATAATGATTTTAAAATAATTACTGAATAATTTTTAAAAGTGGTAACATCTTTGTTCGAGTACGGAAACAACATGGCACACGGCATTAAGCTCTACTATGTTCTGAATTGACCGATATGGAAATGGAGAGACTTACACGAGTAATTACAAGTTAGAGAGTACTTAAGTGGGATTTCAACCTTACGAGTACATTGAGTTGATGGTTGGTGTGCACCAACATTTTAAACTTACTGAACTGAACTGCTATATTGTGTGTTATCATTAACCACTTCAATTTAAGAAAATGCTTCAGCAAAAAATATTTGTAAAATATAGCAGAACAGAAATACGAAAGAAGAAAATTAGTCGCCGCAAAATAAAATCATCTGAAGTCATTCGGTCACGTCTCCAATCTGTAGTAAGAGCGAGGCCTTAGCGCAATTTCACCGACCGGAAATAGGGTCGCCACCATCCTGGCCCAAGATGGCTTCAGAATTGCAATCTCCATATTGAAACCACAGAATTGTCATTGTGACCTACATAATGCTACTGAAACGGCGACTTGCTTTAATTACATTCGTAGATGGCGCGGTTAAATAACAAACGCTTTTAACATTTAGTTTTATTATAGCAAATTTAATAACTATAAATCTAATGTGACTTAAAAACTCAAAATCTTGATCATATTTTTAGAATTAGTCACTTGCTAAGATACCAACAGGTTTTAATGAAAACAAATAAAATTTACATTATAATAATATATAAATTTAAAAAATATAATAGAAATAATAACTTGGGCAAAGTACGTAAGATTCTGGCAATGTTTCGATTTGAAATATTATTTACCTCCTCACCCAAATATAATAAAGACTATTTAAAATATTTATTAACGTTAAGTAAAAAGTTACTTAAAATTTATTTCTTATGAAATTAAATCTAATAAATTAAACAAAATTTAGGTCCATTCCGGAAAATGGTTGATTTGTTTTACGCATGGTAAAATAAGTTTCGTTTGATGTATTTGTGGGAAACTTAAAATACTTGGATGACGGTTCTCCGTTGACGTTTTTGGCATCAAACGAGACCGAGAAAAGAGAAATGGAAGACGAAAGTTTAGACGCGCATCTGAACATCAAACATGTTTGATCTTTACGCTTTAAAAATATTTTATGTCATATTTGTTGTTCCAACTTGCTTATCTATATCTACTTCAGAAACTCTACAGTACTTTATTATATTGTACATTCTTCACATTGAGATTATATAACTAATTTCACTGCAGATGTTATAGCAGCCATGCATAGGTATGTGTGTGCTTGTGGATATATATGCAGGTTTCGTGATCGGGACTGCATTTTTCATATAGAGAGTAGCATTGAAATTCAGTTAATGCAAGAATAAAAAAATAAAAAAGAATTAAAAAAAGCAGTGATAGCCTAGCGGTTCAGAAACGAGGGGCCCGAGGTTCAAATCCCAGGCACGCACCTCTGATTTTTCAAAATTATGTGCGTATTAGAAATTAATTATCACTTGCCTAAACGGTGAAGGAAAACATCGTGAGGGAACCTGCATACCTTAGAGATTTACTCTAATCCTTCTCATTCTGAGAGAAGACCCATGCCCAGCAGTGCGACAGTAATGGGTTGATGATAATGCAAGAATTAATTAAGTAATATCATGTGTATAAATTATACTAATTTAAGGAACATAAGAATAACAAATAGATTGTTTATACAAACCGCTATTTAAATTTAAAACCCAACCGAAAACAAGACCCAACATCTGCAGTGCTTAAGCTAGATTGTCTTTGTTAAGCAGAATTCACGAACAAACGCGGCAATGTTGAATTCTCAACTTGTTTAGTCTCGAGTCCAATAAATCCTTCCAAGGATGCCTGCAACTTCGCTAAACTTCTGCGGACAATGTTGTGTAACTCATAAATCTAATGTGGAGACTGCAAATAACTCTATTAAGTGAAATATGAAATGTTCTATTTATAATAATAATATAATCATCAAAACTATGTGAATGGTGAGTTTAAAATCATGATTTTTTCTGCAAGGACTCTTAGATATGCGCGATCTTAAATATGTATCCCCTAAGGGGCTAAATAAAAAGTAAACTAAAACCATAAAAAATTAAGAACATTTAGGTGAACTGTGTCATTTCTGGATAAGTAATACACATAAATATTAACTATGATATCAATATTAGGTAGTGTAATGAATTTTGACCACACCTCATAAGTCAAGTTCAGGTATGCTGCATAGGCAAGAGCGCTGAAAAGCGCTGAAATTGTATTTGTTCGGCAAAATTTACGAACAAGTGCGGTGAACGTTGAATTCTCGACTTGTTTTGTCTCGACTCCAATAAATCCTCTCCAAGTGGATGCCTGCAACTTAAATGAACTTACTGTGGGCAATGCTACGTAACATGATATGTAACGTAAATTTAATGATATTGTACTCGTTTATGACATGTGAGTTTGCAACGATGCAATAATGCAAGAATTCAGGCGTAACTTTGATAACTGAATATGAAAATATATGTTTATCAGTCTGTGTTTCTGAAACTTTAGATGACCGGGTACCAAGGATTGGGGATACGGTTATTATCTATTATTACCTAGACGCATGGCTGTGCGTCCACCAAATACTAATAATATTAGCTGTAAGAAAAATACAAAAATCCAAGAAGCACTTCACTTTAGTTTTTATAAGTAGTCCCATGATATATAATATTGTTAGGAACGTCAACAGAAGACAGAAAATGTAATTTTAAAATGAGGGTATTAAGTAAAAAGGGGCGTATAAAAGGGCACTGTAGATCGCCTTCTGAGCTGGTGTGACTCTCGCTCTGGCTCTCGTCGCGTACGGTCGTGCCTGCGCGTCCGTTCCCACCGTGAGTCACCGCTAGACGACGCCCTGTGCGTCACCCCGTGCGTCATCCGCCGCCACCTGCGTGCCACGTGGCACGTATCCGCCGCGCTACCTGGCGCGGAGTTTTGTTAACGCGAGTGCTGTGTTGTGCGTTTTACATTGTATCCCTTGGGTACAGTGTATAGTGTGTACAGTGCAGTGTTTGTGTCTTCGTTGTTAGGACAGTGTAGTTCGCTTGCCCGAGGCTCTGCCCGGCGCAAGCAGCTTGTCCGTGCGTGGTTCCAGCCCGCACGCTTACACGAGTAAGTCTTATTATTAGGCACCCACCCCGATTCACCAGATCGAGACATTAGGGTCACACAATAGGCACACACCTCCCTGTTTAGGCAGGGAGGAACACACTTTCGCTTATTGTCAGTATGGCAAAAACTCAATGGTTCGAGGGCATGGAAGCGTTCTTAAAAGAACGCTACCCAAATGTGCTCGAGTCATATATCAACTCAAGTATGCCCTTATCGCCGCAACACCCATCCTCACCCAGCCCTCCAGCCTCTCCACAGGTAGCACCTATGGACGAGGATGAACCTAGGACTTCCGATTCGGAAGCTAGCGCCAAAGCGTTCTCGGACGCAACTACATCGTCGGACTCAGACTCCGAAGGTTTCCAGCCCGTTATGGGCCGTAAGAAGCGCAAGGCGAAGGCCGCCAGCACCCCTCCCCCCTCGAAAAAACCCTCCGTTCCAGAGGTATCTGACCCTAGCCCTGCCTCTGAGCCCCAAACTTCCGGCCAAGTACGGCCAAAAAGCCTCCCGCCCCCAATTTTCGTTAGGGATAAATCCAAATGGGACTCCCTCATGTGTGTCTTGAACACACAAAATATTAGCTTGGTCTCGGCTAGGTCCACTCCCCACGCTATCAAAGTACAGGTAACCTCCGAACAAGACCACAGGAGGCTTACCCGCGTTCTTTCATCCCAGTCGATAGGCTACCACACCTATGCGTTGGAAGATGAAAAAATGCTCAGGGTCGTCATAAGGGGCGTACCCAAAGAACTAGAGCTCGAGGTCATCTCAAATGATCTCAAATCCCAAGGTTTACCTGTTAAAGAGGTATTCAGGATGTACGGCAGGACAAGGCAACCGTATGACATGGTCCTTGTGGTACTGCCAAAATCAATCGAGGCAAAGAAAATCTTGCCATTAAAACTGTATGCCTACTCTCGGGCATTGCCATAGAGGCTCCCCACACTCGCATAGGCCCCTCGCAGTGCCATCGCTGCCAACTATACGGCCATTCGGCCAGAAATTGCTTTGCACGCCCTCGCTGCGTGAAGTGCCTAGGAGACCATAGCACCCCCGATTGCCCCAGGCCCAAAGACTGTCCTGACCCACCGAGCTGCGTGCTCTGTGAAACTGAAGGTCACCCGGCCAGCTACCGAGGATGCCCCCGAGCTCCTCGCAAAAAAACGTCCAAGAAGGCTCCCCGCCCTCTCCCAAAAAATAATTCAGCAGGGAAAACTTCCTCGATCCCTACAGCTAAAGCCTTCCCGGTATTAGCCGCACCCGTTCCCAACGCATGGGTCAAGCCGCCTTCGATGGTGGCAAAAAAGGCCCCTGAAACCACTCGCCCCCAACCGACAGCAGTTACTCCTAAACCCCCTGTAGCACAGAATTCTAACCCTTCTGTTGCCCGCAAGCCAAACCCAGTCCCACAAAACCAGCCAACACTGGTGGCGGAGGACTTCCAAACTATCGGGGCTTTCATGCAGGCCATCGATTTTGGTGAGCTCAAACTCCTAGCCACGAAACTCAGGGCTGCAAACTCACCCCATGAAATGATGTTCGCAGCATGCGAGCACTATTCATTATTAGACGCCATGTGGCGATCAAAGTCCTCTTTTAAATAAATCAATTATGGATTGTACACCAACTAGGGAACACCACACAGCTAGGGTAAAACCCCGCTCTCTGGCCATAGCGTACTTTAACGCAAATGGCCTTAAACCCCAAACCGATCTCGTTCGTGAATTCCTTACATCTCATCAAATAGATATAATGCTAGTACAGGAGACTTTTCTCAAACCAAGCGTAAGCAATCCCAGAATTGCTAACTACAACATCATACGCAATGACAGAGTAACCTCGAGACTCGGTGGTACTCTGATCTATCACAGACGGTCCTTACACTGCACCCCATTAGATTCTCCCGCTCTTACTAACATCGAGGCATCCGTATGTCACATGGCAATGACTGGACATCAATCCATCATTATAGCTTCAGTATATCTCCCTCCAGGGAAAACACTCCTTGAATCCGACCTTAGGCTGTTGCTCAGTATGGGAGACTCAGTCATCCTGGCCGGGGACCTCAACTGCAAACACCCCAGGTGGAACTCACTACGCCAAAACACAAATGGCTCCCGACTAGACAAACTAACAGACAAACTACAGTTTGAAATCGTAGCGCCCCTCACACCAACCCGATTCCCCCCAGGGGAACAGTCAAATCATAGCCCAGATGTCCTCGATATAACGCTCCTCAAGAACGTCACACTCCGGTTGCGAAACATAGAGGTCCTACACGAGCTGGACTCGGACCATCGTCCAGTCCTACTCAACCTAGGTACCGTTCACAACCCCCTCCAAAGGACCAATCGCATCGTCGACTGGTCTAAATTCGACAAAATCCTTAACTCGACCGACTTACAGACGTTGCCTGAAAACATTGTCACTACACAGGATGCCAACGTGGCTATTAGCTCCCTGACTAACCACATACGGACTGCGACAGACAAATCGACACGGGAAGTCAAAGTGGCGAACGATCGTCGCTTTGAACTCCCGGACGATATAAAATCTCTCATCACAGCTAAAAACACTGCCACCCGTAGATACGACCATTTCCCTTCTCCTGAGAACCGTAGGACTCTTAATTTCTACAAAAGGAAGGTTAAAGAAAGCATGAACGAGATACGGAATAACCACTGGGGTTCCCTGGTCGAAGCGATTTCGCCATCTCACCAGGCTTACTGGAAACTGGCGAGATCGCTCCGATCAGAGACTGTAGTGTCAATGCCTCCATTGACCAGACCGAACCTACCACCAGCGTTCGATGATATGGAAAAGGCCGAACATCTGGCCGACAGTCTAGAGAGCCAGTGCACACCAAGTACTCAACCGACAGATCCAACACACGTCGCCCTAGTCGAAACAGAAGTCGAGGCTCGGTCTGGCCACCCGCCAATCGATCCTCCACTGTCACCTATCACGTTAGACGAAGTGCAAGCAGTCATAAAAGACATGCACGTCAAAAAGGCCCCAGGCCCAGACGGAATTACAAATAAGGTGGTTAAACGCCTTCCCCCCCTCCTGCTAGGACTTCTTTTAGCAATATTCAATGCCCTCCTATCCAACTGTACATTTCCAGACGCCTGGAAGGAAGCAGATGTCATAGGAATCCCTAAACCCGGTAAACCGAGGACTGAGCCTTCGAGCTACCGTCCCATAAGCCTTCTGAACACGTTTGGAAAAATATATGAAAAGTTACTTCTGAACCGACTTAGAGCGGTCGTCCAGTCCAAGAACCTCCTAATGGATGAGCAGTTTGGCTTTAGAGCAAAACACTCCTGCGTACAGCAGGTGCACCGCCTCACGGAGCACATCCTCGTAGGATTAAATCGGAAAAGATATAGAGGCACAGGTGCCCTCTTCTTCGATGTAGCAAAGGCGTTTGATAAAGTCTGGCACCAAGGCTTGCTTTATAAGCTCTACCATATGGGAGTGCCAGACAGGCTCGTGACCATCATACGAGACTTTTTATCAAACCGCCGATTCCGCTTCCGAGTGGATGGCACACGCTCATCCCCTCGCTCCTTACGAGCCGGAGTCCCCCAGGGCTCCGCTTTATCCCCACTCCTATACACACTTTATACAAGTGATGTCCCGCGCCATCCAAACGTGGAACTAGCCTTGTTTGCGGATGACACCGCTCTCTATTACACCCACCCAAAACCCTCAGTCGTCACCTCAAAACTCCAGTCCGCAGCCACCGCCCTAGGTGAATGGTTTAGGAAATGGAGAATTGAGGTCAATCCAGGAAAAAGCCAAGCTGTTCACTTTGCCAGAAGGGCTTACTACCTCTCTGCCAAAAGGGACTGCTCCCACAGGACCAAACAGGTACTTAAACAAGTATCACTATTTGGAAAGCCCATCCCATGGGCTAAATCCGCCAAATACCTAGGTGTCACACTAGACAGTAGGTTGAACTTCACTGAGCACATCAAAATAACTCGAAATAGGGCCGCTTTCGTACTAGGGCGACTCTACCACATGTTAGGCAAGAAAAGTAAAATGGCACTTCGTCATAAAGTGACGCTTTACAAAGCTTGCGTTAGACCCATCATGACTTACGCCAGTGTAGTCTTTGCACATGTAAAACTCATTGATAGATATCAAAAGCTTCAAAATCGATTCTTGCGCATGGCCACGGGCTGTCCCTGGTACGTGCGTAATGTAGACCTCCATAGAGATCTTGAGCTGCCCACCATCGCTCAATACACGAAGCAACTTTCCAAAAGCTATTTTGATACAGCTATTGACCACCCAAATCAGCTAGTTGTCAAGGCAGCCAGTTACATCCCTGATAAGGATGCAAAGGCTCTACACAGACGCCCAAAACATGTCCTAGGCTACCCTGATGATAAGATCACGTTAGACAATGCCCTCCGGCAAGGAGAACCCCCTCCTCAGCCTCCACACACACTCAACAACAACAGATTCTATACACACCGTCCCCGCCGGCGGAGACGAGGACCCCACTACAGTACAACCGTCACAAGGTATCCCCGCGTGATTGGTCGTCTTTCCCCTGTGCCCCACATTAGCGTAACTGACCTAAGCCGAGGTCCGTACCTCACAGGAGGTGCCCTTGGGTCAGCCGCAATCCCTATCTGACAAGAGGTGGATGGTCAGGACTCCGGCAGTAGCTGGGTCCGCAACCTTCTCTCCCTCCAGCGAAGGTGGACGGCTTAGGGAACCGGCAACGGCGACCAAAGCTATCCCTCCCTTCCAGCCCATAGTCTTCTTGTCCCGGCTGAGCCTAAGGCTCGCCTCTCAAAACCCGGTGAAGCTGTACAGGTCGCTAGGACCAACAGTAAACTACACAAATCGAAAAAAAAAAAAAAAAAAAGCCTTCTGAGCAGTTATTTTCCGACTATTGTAAAGAACGTTACTCTGCCACTCTTCTTGTCGAATCTATAATTTGTATGCTTAATTGTTATTTTGTTACTTTGTAAAGTAAAATTGTGAAGTAAAATGTTCTCGGTTTATAAACGTGGTTTGTTTTTAATAAATTTCTAACAAGTTTTCCTAATAATATTTATATTTGTTTAATAAGGATTATAATATAATCCTTTATATTATTATTATAACAATATTATTGTTATAGGAGTGTATAAAATCACATAGTTATTAAATGTTTTACTAGTATATATGTACTTCTCCTGAGTCCGAAGGTGTGCGTAAATAGCTGCAACACAGTTTTATAACTATAGCAGCTGTTTACGATATTAAATTTGCTAGTATGTATATGATGATGAATAAATCTTTGAAAGCTTTGAATAATAGGGATCTTTTATAACTTAAACGAATTTTACTTTAAATATTATATTGTTTATATACATACACGTATACTAACATATCCGTTGGGTCCTACAGTACGTAATACAAAAACAAATATAAAATGAATATATAAATAAATACAATATGTTTATACCATAAAATATATTTAAGAATGATGAATAAAAGGATTGTACCTATGTTTTACAGAGAATAATCAGCGCATTAATATTATGCAGCAACATAAAGTTAGTAAAGTATGTAACTAATACATAAAGTAGTAAAAATATATTATACTATTCTGTTTCATATAGGGTTCGCTCACAAACATAGCACAATTTATATAAGAGTATTTATATAAATCAAGGCAAACTCATTGACTAATGGATACCATTATTGGTAATAAAGGTAAATTGGCTTCAAGCTCGGTAACAAATATCTTTACGCCCAACGCTCACAAATGTTACTGAAATTAAATCCCTTTCAAATACACATTTTGTAAGCAGTGGATGGAACTCTAATTCAACACAATCTCCTTACAGCTTTCAATAAGTGAATATAATGGTGGCAATAACGATATAAAATGCACAAAACGTGACGCTGATCACCGTTTGACGAGGGTCGCAGTGACGGGACACCTGCGTCACTTTGACGTTAAGGTACAATCAGTGGCCGGCCATAAGAGGTAATATATTTTTTTCAATATTCTTTCATTTTAATTGTTAACACGCTTTTATTAGCTTCAGACGTATGTATGTTGGTATGTTGGTATGTTAGTGTGTAACGGAATCTTTCAACATGATTTTAACCCCCTTCAAAACGTCGGATTAACTCGAAATTTGGCATACTTATTAAGGACCGATGACAATTCAATATTTTAAACATTAATTAATAGTTTTGTACCATTGTCCTTATCAACATCCTCTGGATTAACGATTTTCGAGGCGAGATTTTTCAAACACCTTCAGCAAAGTTCATCGCAACTTTAGATTGCAAATAATTATTGCTATTTAGTTTCAATAGGCGTAACTTTTATATCGTGATTTTTAGTTTAGAAAATAATAATGTTATTTCCCTATAACTCAAATGTTCTGAAACATATCTATAATGCCCTCTTGTAGAATGATTTTTAGGATTCCGTACTCAAAGGTTAAAACGAAACCCTCTGCGGTCTGTTCATCTGTCGTTGGGCTTTATCTCTTAAATCGTAATAGATAGACACTTGATTTTTTTACAAACGATGAATAATGGTGGTCGCTATAACGAGAAATACTAAAAATTAATAAATAATTATAGTTCAAAAAACTAAAAACACGCTTTTATGATAAAATCAACTAAAAAGTAGAAAATAATTTTCAATCTAAGAATCAATTAAGGAACAGTAAATAGTATAATTGTGGAAAAAGTGTGGGGTGCTCCATTTATCAGGTTCGAAAAGCAAAAAAAGTTCACCATAAGAGGTAATACAATATTTTGAATATTCTTTTTTTTAATAGTTTTTAAAAACATTATTTTTTATATCAATACCAGTGATAATGAAGTCAGAGGATTTTTATAAACAAATACAATGATGATTTTGACGACATATAGTTTCCAAAACGTGATGCTTGTCACTGTTTGACGAGGATCTGATGCGAGTCATAGGACACCTGCGTATTTTTGACTCTTGACGTCTGAATTTGTTTTAGTTGGTATCTTAACGCTAATAAACTTAAATGTATATATTATAAAATAATAAATTAATTTAAAACTTATTTTGAATCAATATTCATTATTTTAGATTATTTACTATTTGAGAAGGATTCAAGTATTGGGTTACTTGCTTTTTTCTGACGTCAATATATCATCGATAGCCGGTAATTCTTTCACATTTTTAATAAATACTTACAGATAACTTTTAATTTAAGAAATATTGTCTTATATTTTGTAAGGAATAAAAAACAAGAAAGCTTTATTTCTCTATAGATGTATAATGAAGATGAAAACGATATAAAATACACAAAACGTGACGCTGATCGCTGTTTGACGAGGGTCTCGGTGACGGGACACCTGCGTCTATCTTACTTTAACTTACAATCAGTGGCTAGCCATTATCGTTTACATAATTTACATTTTAATTGTTTACTAAGTATTTTATTTTAATAATTGTTACAAGTTAAAAACAATCGCAGCTATGTTTATTTAACACGAATTTAAAGTAATTTATTTTCATAGTTGATATTTCAAAAATTTTGACATTAAAATTACGATGCAAACATAAATTGAATGCAGAGTTTTTTTCTAAGATTGAGTCATACTTCATGTACTTGTACATTAATTTAATTTATATTTTTGACAATGATACTTTAAAACGGTTACATATTATTTTGTCACAGTTGCAAAAGGTGATCAACAGAGCGGGCGATGGAACGCAAAATTTGAGGTACACTTAAAAGTTTCAAGCTTGGAGCTTTCGGGACTCCAGACGCCGTTAGCTTTCTGCGTAGTTGGACTTCATATAATATGTATCCAGTCTGTCTGCTTCTGGAGTTTTACTAACAAAACTACCTTGAAATTTCTCACTAGGAAAATTTTCAAGAAAATTGTAAATATACTTAATGTTTAAAGGTGCGGAGTAAATGATTAATTTGGTAAATAATAATTAGATGTAATTAAAGCTTCAAAACAAAGAGAACTTTTCATACTTTTATTATTATTGAAAATATTTAAATTCTCTGCACTTAACTATTTTTCAATATGTTTGATGTAAGTAATAGCTACTCATCTATTTATTACTTAATCTCGTATAAGTGGTTCCAAAGAAAACTTATTTTTAACCAGCAAAAAACAAAAACCACGGACAATCCCACGATTCGTCTGTACATATACTGGTAAAAACAGAAAAAGGAAGTTTTAAGAAACAACAACATACATGTACGTGGGGACAAAGACACGAAATTCACAGAACACTTAACTTTTAAAAAGTTCCAAACTTTCAAACAGAGCTTTCGGCGCATCGCGATGCAGTCAGCCTTGAGTGCGACGGGGCAGATTATAAAATGTATACTCCCTGTAGGTACCTTTGCAGTATGTAGATTTTTTTCTAAAATTATTTTTGTAATTAGAAAAGCAAATACTTATAAATTATAAAATACTAGCTGACCCGGCCAACGTTGTGTTGCCATAGAAATAAAAAAATGTTAAGAGTGAACAACCCTTATCACTTAGGGGTGAAAAATAGATAGTAGCCGATTCTCAAACCTATTGAATATGAATATAAAATATGGTGAAAATCGGTACGGTACGGTAGTACGGTAACTAACATTGTGACACGAGGATTTGATATACAAGATAGTTATTTCCTTTGTGTAGCTAAAAAATGAGAGGCTTTATGTGATTGTGTGAAAGCTTTTTCATAAATCATTAGAAAGCCTTCTTTTTCAATAAATCTCTCTTTACACTGTCGAAATAAAGTTTCATTTTCCCAGAAATATTATCCTATTTAATCTAATTAAATTTAATTTTTAATTAAATTCAGTGCGATATAATCAGTATTCAATATTCGCATTGCATCGACCCCAAATAAAAGTCATATTCATATTGCATTTTATGTAACAAGAGAAAACCGACTCGCTGACGTCACCGCCTTTTAAATGGAAAAAAGTTTAGTTTTGTAGCTTTCACTAAATATTTTATAGATTCCACCATTCTATACTCATAAGTGTAAAACTTTGTAGAACATAAAGTACTTACGATCCAATTTCTTTAAAATCTTTTTCTCATTACCGTAGATAGTACGTTAGTGGTATCGTGCAAGTTTAAATAAGTTATTTTTTGAGGGCAAACGAACTTTAGTTTCGAAATTTTTCTCCAACACGAGCAAACAGAATCAATGGCACTCAAAACTAACCAAAATTGAAAACTACAGAGCTTGTTGAATTATGAACTGTTCTAGCCAAGTTATAATTGAATTAGGTAGATTATCTAAATTCCGAATATGTTTCGAGTTTTGAAATTTCCAGTTGAATTCTGGAGTACCGTTCTATTATAGAATAGACACTACATTAGTAACTTTGTCGAGTGCTATTTGTTTATGAACAATATTTTGTTAGAACAATGGTGCTCAGCCGCTCAATAACGCCAAAAGTTTTGTACTCATCCGTTTATATTATACATTATAATTTCGTCACTTTATTCGAAGATATAGATGTAAATATTATATGTATGGATCATACATATAAAAGTTAACAAGTAGTCCTTTTATTGTTCAGGCAATAATCCGCACGCTTTAGATAGTAAAGTATCGATATGTAAATTTTTAATCAAAAAACACGTCACTTCACTATAGTCACTTCCCTACGTACCCCACTTTGGTCCCATTTTAAGTCATTCTTTTTCTGTGCGGGCAACAGAACGCACGCGTTCCTGTTTTACGATGCCGAAACGAAGCGCGGAAGATAAAATCAGTTTTTATAAAAGGAAAATACAAAAATTACAAAATAAGAACGTGAAACGTCGGAATAGGATTATTGTTTACTCGGACTCGTCAGATGTTGAAGATATATCTGGTAAGAGAATTTTATTTCTTAAGTACCCACATAAATTTACAATTTTGTAATATGGTTGCAAGAAATTGTACACGTCTTATATCGTAGAATAAATATACGGAAATCGCTTTGGAGTTAACCGCGAGTTAACCAAAAAGCTTTCTTGGCCCCAGAGTTAACCGCGAGTTAACCAATGGGTACAAATATGATAACAGAGTTAACTATGAGTTAACCAGTTAACATAATATATCCGTTTTTGGGCATAAAAATTTTGCTTTTATACAATTAATCCAACAACCAAATGGCCTTCCTTTATTCATAAATACAATCGCTTGCTTTTAGATAACAACACCAATAACGCTGAGTCTTACAACAATGTGCAAAATCCAAATAATGCCTGTGGGGAAGCCCCACTATTGGTTCAAAATGGGAACCAGGATGAAGCTGCGACTCAGGAGGTGTTGCCTTCTTTGGATCCTGAAGTATTAACAGCCTTGGGAGACCTCGTACCTGAACAGGTGATTTACGGGGCAGATATCCACCCTGACTTAGCCCTCAGGTGGGCCCCGATTCTTAAGAAGGGCCTCTCAGATAAAGACTTAAAAGAAAAAATCTTTTTAGATTATGCGACGCCCCAAAATTGCAAACTGTTCAGAGCGCCTCGATTAAATCCAGAAATAGCTGCAGCAGTGTCTGAATTTGCTCGCGCTCGGGATAAGAAGATTGAGTGCTCTCAACAACAATTAGGGGTAGGCCTTACAGCTATAAACAGAGCTATGTCTTTACTGTTAACGAGTGATAATAAAGTACAAGCAATCAAAATTTCTGTCAGATGCTTGTAGGATCCTGTCAGACTTACACGCGTTGGAGACCCAAACTAGAACGAAGTCATTAACACAAGGTCTGGAAAAATCTTTTCTAACCCTAATCCAGGAGAGTGAAAGAGATGAGATGCTTTTCGGTAGTGATCTTCCCGAAAAAATCAAAGCTTCGAAAGCTATTGAGAAACAGGGCTCTCAGATTAAGAAACCCGAGTTAAAAAATAACCCGGGTCCATCTTCATCTCGCTCGACAAGGACGCAGGGAAACGTGAAAGGCTCTTCTCGCTCGGCGAACAGGGGGGGGGGCGAGGAGGGCCCAGGAAGACCCAGAGGCCCCCGATGTCTCAGAGCAACTTCACTCCAACCAGAATTTGGAACAGACCTCCGCGTGCAGGTCCTCGGACATAGAGGTACATGCCGGGAGATTAAAATATTTTTATAACTGTTGGCGTAATATAACTAATAATAGGGTAGTTTTAAATTGGATTCGAGATGGTTATTGCATTCCTTTTAGTAAAAAAGTAAGAAAAAGTAACAGTAGTTGTCGTAAATGGTCATTAAAAGAAAAAATACAAATGTGTAATGCTATTAAAAAATTACTGGACCTAGAGGCTATATCCATTTGCGAACCATCTCGAGATCAGTATATATCTGATATATTTTTGGCACCAAAACCTAACGGAGATTCTCGATTTATACTAAATTTAAAAAATCTTAATAAATTCGTTGAGAAGGAGCATTTTAAAATGGAAGATTATAGGACAGCCGCTATGCTTATATCGAAAGGGTCTTTCATGGCAACAATAGATTTAAAAGAATCGTATTTATTAGTACCAATTAAGTCAAATGATAAGAAATTCTTACGATTTCAATTCCAAAACGTAACATACGAATTTAAAGCTATGCCTTATGGCCTTTCTACGGCCCCTAGAACATTTACAAAAATTATGAAAATTGTTGTAGCTCATTTGAGAAGCCAGGGTTTTAAATCAGTTGTTTATTTAGATGACATTCTGTGTTTGGGACTAGATTTTACAGAATGTCAAACGAATGTTACAGAAACGAGAAAACTATTAGAATGTTTGGCCTTTGTTATTAATTACGAAAAAAGTAATTTATATCCTAAAACTAAATGCAAATATCTGGGGTTTGTTTTTAACTCTTTAGAAATGTCTATAGAATTGCCATTAGAAAAACAGAATAATATTTATTATCTTGTACACCAATATCTCAGTCTGCCTCGATGTACAATCCGAGAATTTTCACATTTGATTGGAGTGCTTACAGCAGCATGTCCTGCTGTGGGTAACAGCTGGATGTATACAAAATTATTAGAACGCGAAAAACATTTAGCTTTAGTTCAACATCATAACAATTACAACGCAAAATTTACACCTTCAAGTAATATTTTACCAGATTTACTTTGGTGGGCTGAAAATATTTATATATTACGAAATAAAATTGAAAAACCAGAATTTGTTTTAGAAATTTTCTCAGATGCGTCAAGGCAGGGTTGGGGTGCGTTTTGCAATAACGTACGCACTGGCGGGAAATGGAAACCAGAAGAGGTTGAATTCCATATAAATTATTTAGAACTCAAAGCAGCGCAATTTTGTTAAGGTGTGACAACACCACTGCTATTAGTTATGTAAATCGTATGGGAGGAATTCAATTCCCCCATTTAAATGAAATCACAAGAAACATTTGGCAATGGTGCGAGAAGAGAAGACTATGGTTATATGCATCATATATAAATACCAAAGAAAACGTGGAAGCAGACCAGGAATCACGTAACAAAAATATAGATACAGAACTAGAGATCTCAAAAACAGCCTTTCTTTATATTACACGTAATTTAGGAAAACCTGATATAGATCTATTCGCTTTTCGCGCCAATGCCAAGTGTGACAGATATGTTTCATGGAAGCAAGACCCGGATTCTTTTACAGTTGATGCTTTTACTATAAGTTGGAAACCCTATTTCTTTTATGCTTTCCCGCCTTTCTCGTTAATTTTAAAATGCCTTCATAAGATTAAAGCAGACGAAGCAGAAGGCTTATTAGTATTTCCGTACTGGCCTTCTCAGCCTTGGTACCCAGTATTAAGAGATATGTGCACTTCAAAAATTGTCTATTTGAACGCTAATGAACATCTTTTAAATTTCTCTTTCAGGAGAAGACAGCAATTCAAATTTATCCTGGGTGTCGCGAGGCTCTCCGGGAAGCTTTCCTGAGGAAAGGCACTCCCGAAGTAGCATTAGACATAATTTTGTCTTCAGTTGCACAAAGTACCATGCAACAGTATAACGGCACGTATAAATTATGGTGGAAATTTTGTAATGATTTGAACTTAGACCCTTATAATACACGTAAGGAGTCTATAATACTTTCTTTCCTTACGAATCTTTTTAATAAAGGTGCGGCATATGGTTCACTTAATAGCCACAGATCTGCTTTAACCTTATTATTTGATAGTGATTTTCAAAATAATAATCTAATCAGAAGATTTTTTAAAGGAATTTACAAATTAAAGCCTTCTCTTCCCAAATACATTGGTACATGGGACCCTCAAGTAGTATTAAATCATATTGCTGAATGGAAACCTCATAATGAAATATCTATTGAAAAATTAACAAAGAAACTTACTATGTTGTTAGTTCTGTGTACTGCTCATAGAGCTCAAACGATATCTTTAATAAAGATTAAAAACATCCATGTAAGTTGCAATGATATTAAAATTGTGATTTCTGACGTAATAAAAACATCAGCTGCAGGACGGGAACAGCCATTACTGATTCTTCCTTATTTTATAGAAAATAGGGATATCTGTCCTGCCACTGCAATCAATGATTACCTATCTCGTACGGAACAGTTAAGGTCGGACTTGAATAATGTAGATAATCTATTGTTGACGTGGAGACCACCTCACAGAGCGGCGACCAGTCAGACGATCTCTCGGTGGGTCAAGCGAGCGCTTGCAGAATGTGGTGTGGACGTGGCGACGTTCGGCGCACACAGTGCGCGTCACGCCGCCACTTCCGCCGCCGGTCGCGCGGGAGTCTCACTTGATGTGATCAGGAAAGCCGCGGGCTGGTCCGCAACGTCTGATACATTTGCTAAATTTTACAATAGACAAATAGTAAACAATGATCAATTTGCGAGAGCAGTATGTTTCCAAGATCCGCCTTAACTGTTCTGCTGCACAAATGTGAAATTATAGTACAAATTATATATATATAATACCACTAAAATTAATGCACTTAAGTTAGTTATTATGGTTATTAAATCTGATTTTTATATCTATTTTGACCTTTTACTTCCAGCGCGGAATAATATATTTCGGCAAAACCTACCTCTAAACATCTACTTGTTAACTTTTATATGTATGATCCATACATATAATATTTACATCTATATCTTCGAATAAAGTGACGAAATTATAATACATGATCAAACGAACTTCCAAGTGAAGTTCGATCAGTATTATATGAGTCACTTTATTCGAAGATATAGAGCTCCCACCCTTCCCAAACCCAACGGTTTTGCCTATTTATAAAAAAAAAAAAAAAAAAAAGATCTCTAAAAAATGACTTAAAATGGGACCAAAGTGGGGTACGTAGGGAAGTGACTATAGTGAAGTGACGTGTTTTTTGATTAAAAATTTACATATCGATACTTTACTATCTAAAGCGTGCGGATTATTGCCTGAACAATAAAAGGACTACTTGTTAACTTTTATATGTATGATCCATACATATAATATTTACATCTATATCTTCGAATAAAGTGACTCATATAATACTGATCGAACTTCACTTGGAAGTTCGTTTGATCATGTATTATAGTGTATACTATTACTGAAGTATTACTTTACTGCGTTATTAGTTAGAAATTAATAAAGAGAGATGTTTCTACGGTGGAACAATATGTTCTACAACCCTTCAAGTCGGTTCTACCTTTGAATAGAAAGCGATGCAATATAGGCAAAATATGCTTTGGACCAAACAGAGGTATTATCACAAAAAAATTGATTAAAAAAAAAAAAAATGCAAATATTGCGAATTCGACGTAACTTTATTTTATTTTAACGTCTTTTCAGTAAAGTGACTAGATTTTGTTAAAGTTTCATTTCCCATCTTTCGGAAAATAAATAACCACGACGTTGGCGTTAGAAATCGGATATAACTGAAGATGGAGGTATAAACTTGTTTCCACAAAACTTGGTCCGAAGGCTGTGCACCGGAAATCAGGAATTCGAACATCATATCCGGTGTACACCGGTGACATCCGGCGTGCGTGCGTCATATCCGGTTGAAACGTCGTTTGAGTCTATATTAGTATATTATATAAAGGATGTAGTAATAAATGTTATTTGTTCATAAGAGTATACTTAGGAGGGAATCGTATTATAATATGACTTTATTTTGTTGACGGACAAATATCCTTTTGAAAACATAGGATTTGTAGATATATTATAAAATACAGATAAGAAAAACATATCTACGGTAAACCTTAAAGTCACTGCTATGAATAATGTAGTCTTACCCGGCGGTAAAAACTAAAATCAACATACTTAATTATAAAATTAGAATGCGTCGTGGGTCTTTGCCGATCTCTATAAAACCAGAATAATTCCCATCAATGCAATTACTACTACTTTTATAACGTAGAATACCATCTCTTGCTGACGATGGAGTATACGCCAGGTCTACCTCCATTTTTTCCCTGTAGCTCGCAATCAAAATGGAGGTATGGTATGCCTAGCCTCTCACAAGAGGCGGCTCGCAAGTTGAAGTCGAACCATTGAAACGAAAATCCGAAAAGAATGACAGTAAGTAGCGGCTGCGTATTATCGTAAACACCTAAAAATGTGGAATTCTCATAACGCTCTATCGGGCAAGCCCGACAGCGGCCGCGTATTAATATTTGCGTTCGGTTTCCAGATCCTGGAGTCCTCTACATAGAGTTGAGGAAAGCCACCGAGATAAGTTTTACTGAGCAAAAATCTCACGTAATCCAGTGTCACTTCCAAGCCTAGGTACTTTGTGAAGGTCTCCCCCGTGATCAAAAAAACGGTCCATGCCCACTGTGAAGTGAGACTCATTCCTACTGTTGAGAAGTTCAAAATAAAGTGAAGCAACCAGAAGAGAGCTGGCTTTTATACCTGAGAATGTTAGGTTACTAAACCAACAATGTTTTCAAGCCTCAATAAAAGAACTATCCGCAACCAAACCTTCGTTATTAGATTACCACGGCCTATAACTTTTTACTCCTAACGCGATTATGCCGTCCGACTGGTACAAATTGTGTTAACATCGTGAGATCACAAGACTGATCCAGATTTCATTTAGATAATTGAATGAGGATCTATTCTCCACGAGAAAAGGTTCGGCACGAGTGAAAAGGGGTGGGGCCACGAAATATGACAGATAAATAGTATAAAAATGTTAGAATTCGTAGTTCGTCAGCGCTAGTCGTTGAATGCAGAGACACACTGTTAATTTCTTTCTTCGTTCGTCATCACTGAATAATTATAGGTTCGATTCTAATGAAACATTTTGTGTTTAAAATCTTACCTTACTGTCATAAGGGGCGTCTGTGATTTCATTCTCTTTTTGCAACCGAGTATTACTAAAAAAAGCTGCGTTCATATATCGTACTAATGGACTGATGGTGATTATAATGATAAATTCGTTTTTCTACTATAAAATTTGTATTAAGTGGCTACAAAAATAACACAATCGGTGATGTGATATATTAAAACTACAACACCGATGCTCACCGATGTTCACTGATGCAATCGCTGTTTTCATGGCCTCAGCTAGAAAAACGCTGAGTACGCCCGATCCTCCGGAGGTGTGATTAATTCCGCACGCTTACCTTATCATGTTCCGCATTTAGCCCCCGCTAACCTTTTTCAGCTTAACATTATCCTTTACCTACCTTTTTGTAACTATTAGTATGTTTTATTAAGACTTTTATATACGTTATTGTCACTCGTGATGTGAAAATTCTTAAGTAACTAAATGTTTTAGTACTAAAAAAAATGAAAATATAAGATGACGATTTTTAAATAATTTTCAGGCGTTTAGGTATCCTTACAATGTTATCCTGCACCGTTACGCAAGTAATTATTAATTTCTAATACGCACATAAAAGGGAAAAGTGATGGGATTTAAACCTCGGAACTTCCAATTAAGAGATCGACCTTCAACCACTACGATATAATATTTTTGTAAATTCTGTAACTAACTTGTAGGCAAAACGAAGACACGACGAGCAAAGAGAACAGTTCTCTTTCAAATCTTAGTAATTTCAGATATTAACTTCAAGCTCCATGTAGTCCGAACCTTCATACTCCTATCACTTGCTTCCACTCCATAGCGCATTGCGAGCGTTCCACACGGCTCCCACCGCGCCAGCACAAGTCTTTAAAAATATAAAACAAGTCTTTCTCTTTTAAAATCTTAGCATTTACAGATGTTAACTTCAAGCTTCATGTAGCCTACACCTTCACGCTTCTAGTGCTTGCTTCCAGTCCATAGCGCATTGCGAGCATTCCACACGGCTCCCACCGCGCCAGCACAAGTCTTTAAAAATATAAAACAAGTCTTTCTCTTTTAAAATCTTAGCATTTACAGATGTTAACTTCAAGCTTCATGTAGCCTACACCTTCACGCTTCTAGTGCTTGCTTCCAGTCCATAGCGCATTGCGAGCATTCCACACGGCTCCCACCGCGCCAGCACAAGTCTTTAAAAATATAAAACAAGTCTTTCTCTTTTAAAATCTTAGCATTTACAGATGTTAACTTCAAGCTTCATGTAGCCTACACCTTCACGCTTCTAGTGCTTGCTTCCAGTCCATAGCGCATTGCGAGCATTCCACACGGCTCCCACCGCGCCAGCACAAGTCTTTAAAAATATAAAACAAGTCTTTCTCTTTTAAAATCTTAGCATTTACAGATGTTAACTTCAAGCTTCATGTAGCCTACACCTTCACGCTTCTAGTGCTTGCTTCCAGTCCATAGCGCATTGCGAGCATTCCACACGGCTCCCACCGCGCCAGCACAAGTCTTTAAAAATATAAAACAAGTCATTCTCTTTTAAAATCTTAGCATTTACAGATGTTAACTTCAAGCTTCATGTAGCCTACACCTTCACGCTTCTAGCACTTGCTTCCAGTCCATAGCGCATTGCGAGCGTTCCGCACGGCTCCTACCGCGCCAGCACAAGTCTTTAAAAATATAGAACAGTTCTTTCTCTTTTAAAATCTTAGCATTTACAGATGTTAACTTCAAGCTTCATGTAGCCTACACCTTCACGCTACTAGCACTTGCTTCCAGTCCATAGCGCATTGCGAGCGTTCCACACGGCTCCCGCAGCGTCTAATTAACTGGCAGTCAACGGCAGCGCGCCTTCAGACAGAACCAATTATTCGCCAATTAGCTGCGAGCGATGGGCTGGACTTAAAATAGCTTAGAATTTATGAAATACTCCCGCTTATAGTAGTTTGATGTATTTTCATAGTTTATCTTAAAATTAGAAGCTACCAGCTGCATAATTATAGTCTAGAAATGGAATAGGAACTCATTAAAATCTAAGAGCACGACGAAATATTTGACTCTTTAGTAAAATGCCATGTTTTATTGCTTTTGGGAACAAAACAAACAAATATTATTTTACGAAATTTTAATGGTGTATGCAGTAATTTTTGGAGGTATTTTCTTTGAGGAATTTTCTTAAGATTTCTGCGTCAGCTAAAGCTAAAGCATTAAAACATTATTTTCGTTATGTTTTATGAATCTTTTTGTCTAGTATAGCTTTTCAAATCATTTTTTTCCGAATTCAGTTCGTTGTTTCCAAGAACAGTAAATAACAGTACTGACTGACTAATAATAAAATTTAAACATATTTTTGTTTTGTTTGATATATAAAAATAATGAGCGTAGATGCCCGCTATTTCCAGATTACAATTTATTTTTATTTTCCATTACGTTGTACGTACTGCAAATTTTACACTTCAGGCAGTAAGTCACTAGCGCCATATTGAAAACGCGTAGAACCAATCATTCGCCAATTAATTTTGGTATAACAAGCGAATGACCTGAAGTGAAATGACATGGATTTTATGGGCTTCGGATTGAATTATCTCTTGAGAATTATTAATAAATGTTCATTGTATTGTTAACTTGATACAATTTTAGGAGACATATTACATCTATCGTCTAGCGCCTATCATAGCATTTATAAGCTTAAAAAAATACTTAAGTGAAAGTAATAACTTTTTTCATAATTTTATATAACAGGACCATAGTAGCAATGGTGGCAGTCACGTTTTTATACTATCTAATTGTATTATGTATGTTGAAAAAATGTTTTAAAAGACTTATAATAGTGTAGAATGTAAATGTAGTGTCATTTCTAGGTTTACGATGAAAGTTATTAAATAAAATACGGAAGTTGTATAAATATAAATTAAAATTTCTCAGTGAGTAAGCTATGCATTTCTGTTATTTATCACTATTACAGACCTTCAGTTGAATTTTACACGATAAAGACACATTATGCACGAAAGTGCACATTTACATATAGTAAGTTATATTTGTATCAAGTACGTACAAATACATTGAAAGCATATTCCCCTTTAAGGGACATTAGCACGGACTCTTTATACCCCCTCGTATTCATATCGCGGGAAGGCCGTCAAAACCAACGACTAATTATGAGAAATCGATCGACCGAGCCACACACTAATCCTTGCTGATATACCTAGGCCATAGGGCCGTCAACTATTGTAAATATAAATGGAAATTATGCTTTCTGTACTCCTAGGTTCACAATAGGATTATAAGTGTCGTGAAATTCATCGACACTATCATTGATTTAGAACTAAAAAATAATATGAATACAATAACGTTTAGACTAACAGAAATACCAATGCAAAGAATTGTACCTTATTTTGGAATTTACTATTTTTTTATAATATTGGAGTAGCAGACGAGCATGCAGTCCACCTTATGGTAAATGGCTACTGCCGCCCATGGACATCTGCAATCAACCCCATATAGGATCGGATATTCCTTCCTGATGTCATAGATGCGCTGAGGACTATAGTGGTACGCCTCGGAAAAGTAAGTCTCCCTTACCACACCATTCACCGGAACACAGCAGTGCTTAACACTGCTGTTATGAGGCAGAAATAGGTGTGGCGGTGGTGCCGCCGGATACTTTTAGTCATAGCCAACAATAAATCCGTCCAGCCATTTGGGCAACAGGACATGTCAATGAATGAGACAAACATACACTCAAAAAAATACTATAAAATATCAAAAAAATACTATACTATAGGTAATAAACACATTATTGGCGGAAAGTAATGTTTTCTACATAGATAAGTATAGATATCTCACCGCCTTGTAATTGAAGGAAGCCATAAATGGCTTAAATGGCTGACAATTCTGTCCGCCATTTAGTGGCTTTCATGGTGTAATTTACGCGTAAGTGCGGAGAAATATTGTTTTATTCATAAAAACTACATTTTTTAATATTTTTCTAACACGAAAATAGAAGACAGTGACAATTTCAATTATCAAAGCTGGTTACATTTCTTGTTAGGAGTGAGTAATCTTTACTAATCTATGGTTTTCTAGTACACAAATAATGAATAATGATTTTTTTATTTCAATACCCTTTGTTGGCAGCCCTAGCTTAGCTAGACATCAAAGAGTAAGTCTGGCACTAATCCTGGCAAGGGGCTAGGGATAATTAACGGTCTCAGACTGCTTAGCATCGGGGTTGTTTTTTACCCCCGTCTTTTAAAGCGGTACTACCATGCTTCAGAGGGATGTGAATTAGATTTTGCAGTCCGGAGTTGAATTTAATAAATCAGGTACCGAAATGAGTGCAACTTCTGTCTGTCTATAATGGAACTGATATTTTTAATGACAGCAAACAAGCATGGTTACAATCCCCACGGCTCAAATGTTCCCAATGAAGCAAAGTAATTTCATTAGCGATGAAGTAAATGACTCAGATTACATGGAAAAAAGAAAATCACCTGAAATCGGTATTTAATGTCAAATAAGACTAAATACCAACCTAAGGTCGGCCACAAATTCCTTGCTACTCCTAAGGAGTACTTTAAACACCGCGGATCAGTTTGTGTCCCTTACTACAATCTACAAACCATTACACAGTAGCGGTTTATATCGCTGTAATTTATCTAAAATAGGTTTAATGTTAATACTCGTACCTTAGATATGTGATCTTAGATGACGGAGACGAACTATAAAGCATTTATTTTATAAAAAAAAGTATTCTATCGTCCGGTATCGATCATTTCTGATCAATTACAACAGTCGGCAGCAGTGGGTGACATCAGGCGGACTGCATTTTCGTTTGCCAATTAAATGTCAAAGATCATTATTGTGTTTATATTCAATTGTATAAAAATACATTTATCTACAAATATTATTGAGGATAACGCAAACATTACTCTCATACCTTTCTCCACTTTCCCATCGTATTGACAAGTGTGTGTAATGTACACACATACGCACACAGATGAACTGTATCACACTTTATTAAAGTTGCCCCATCCGTTATCTAGTGATCCTCGCAATATTCCAAGTGTGATTTAGTAGAGTCATTTATCACAGGTGTCTGTCACACACAAGTTTAGAAAATAGTGGCTGCTAACAAATCGTGCGTTAGAATAATGCCCGGACAGGTATGTGATATATCGGTCGCGTTTTGTTTATTTTGGTTTTGCTGTTTTTACGTAAATCGAACATGTGTTAGGCATAGATTAGTAAAGATTACTCACTCCTAACTAGAAAATGTGCCCAGTTTTGAGAATAGGAATACTTGCGTAAAAAAGTTTTGCCACGTCTCTGTGCTAAAATATCCTTAAAATATTTGAAATAATTATTTATTTATTATGTAAGTTCATGTAAATTACGCAGTATTAGTTATTTATTCGTAAATTTTCTCTAAAAATGTTTTTATTTGTCAAGAATTCAAAAAAAGAACTTACGATAATAAGCCATTTGTGGCTTCATTCAATTTCAAGGCGGCGAAGTATCTTTACTAATCTATGGTGTTAGGTTAGTAGTCTGGATTTTAGGATTTCTAGTTAATATACTTGACAGATATTTGACATATTAAATACTTATTTAAAGTTGGTAGAATCTTTTTTGGTTAGACTCTGGAGGTACTACTGCCACACCCGTTTCTGCCTAATAACAGCAGTGTTAAGCGCAGCCGTTTTCCAATTCGATGGGTGTCATAATGGAGATATACTTATCCGAGGCGTTCCAACTTAATCTTCTATGATGAAGACCTAGCTACGATTAGTAAGTTGTCTTTTATGTCGACAAACCGTTTTGGCGGTGTCTTACCTTCAGGTGGGCAGGCAAGTTCAATACCTAATTGTAATAAAAATGTATTTTCCGTTAATATGCCACATCTCTGATAGCTTACATCTGGCTTCATGCACTAAGTACGGAACACTCGTAGAACAAAGTTAACGAGCCACGAATGAGTGCGCCGAATAACGCGGAATGGCGGATTGCAACAATCGCGCGAAACGCATTCGATTTCCACATGTGGCTTAAGGGAAGAGAGGAAGCGATTCTATCTTTTTCTAAAAAAAACTAATTTGGCTTTTATTAAAAATTGTCTTGATGTCGCCGGAGGGTGCACTCAACGAAAATAAGTGTACAACCTAGGAAAATAAATATGACATTTTAAATTTCATCATTCATCTAATAAGTATAACGAAAAAGCGCTATGGAAAAAATTAAACAAGTAGAAAAAAATATAAAGAATTCATTAGTTTCATTAAGATTAAATAAATTGGTAGTAAGTAATTATTTACAAAAATATTTAACATTTAAATGTATGCCGATTTTTTTTTGTTTTCAACAGATATTAAGTTATAATAGTTGAAGAATATTCTACATGTTACTTTAAATATTTCAAGGTCTTTTAAACATCAAAACGCAAAGCAAGTATACGTCTCGTATAAAACATTTTTTTTTTCATATTTTCCTCATGCTGGCCAGACATTTAGACCACACCGAAGCCGGTGCCAACCGCGCCATTTGTACAAAGTTACGCCGCGAAACTTTGAACAGATTATTCATGGCCATCCCGGATAAAACGGCCATCGTATAACTCCCTTCTACATCCGAGACATTTGTTAGTCAGCCAGCCATGTTGCCAAATATGCTGTTTAAGCTCATTACAAGATAAAGTTTGATATAGAGGTGACATTTGTTAATTTTAGAGCCAATGTTTAGGGGAAATATTGGACTGATTATAATTATGATTATATTTTCTGATTCAATAAACATTATTCTTCGTTACTCCAATAGACTTTGTAATGAGCCTATTGTTTTTAAAACTTGAGGATTTTATGAAAAAAAAAACGATTTCATGCATCATGTATCGAAGACGCGATTATTTTAATTCTTCAATACCATAATAGTTTATTTGTTGTCAGGAATCTTTTAGTTTTAGACGATTTTTACCAAATATTTCATACAGCTTTACATTAATAAAATGTGATATGCAACCAAATAATATTTATTTTCGTCTTTTAAGGTTCTTACTGCTAATCAAATTAATTTAGCTACAACCCTTTTTAATATAATTATATACCGATTTACTTATTGATAATATGAACATATTAATCTTATACTTATATTCGCCAAATATTCACCAAATTTTATATGCATATTATGTAGGTCTGAGAGGCGGCTACTATCTATTTTTCATACCCCTAAGTGATTAGGTTTGTTCACCCTTAACATTTTTTTATTTATATGGCAACACAACGTTTGCCGGGTCAGCTAGTAATAAATAAAATTATGGTCGCTGCCATACAAAATCTTATAACTTTAAATATCCTATAGGACGTCAGGCGCCTTAAGATGCTTGTGCAAAGTTTGTTGGAGTACTAAGTGCATGGGGCTTACGACAAATTATGGATATTTCCAACTTAGTATGCCATTGAGTTTATGTTCAGGTATAAACGAAGTTTTGGAAACAGTCGAGAACAAGTTATGTACCTACATATTAGAGGAGTTTATTAAGAAAATCTTTTGAATTAATAAATTTGTATCAAAATAAACTGTTCAGTTATTGATGCTTATCACGTGCGATTTTAACGTATTTTTTAAATATTTCAACGATTTTTTTTTATATTTTGGCCACAGATGCGCCGCTACCCCTGAGGACTAAGCTGAAACGCCTCGGAAAAGTATGTCTCCCTTACCACACCCTTCAAACCAGAAATGCGCAGCTTTTAACACTGCTGTTATGAGGCAGAAATAGGTGTGGCGGTGGGGCCGCCGTTGTAGAACCACAAAGGGTTCTACCACCTTCTGCCGCCGGAGTTGAACCACAAAGGGTAAAAGTAAATTAAATAATTAATGGGTAATAAATAAATAAATATGGGTAACATTCTAAAATATGTATTATTATGTATATTATGACGTTTCTTTCGCCGCTTATTATCTATACCGACATACCTTGAGCAGTTATGGTAGATTATTGACGTTCAAAAATTATTCTGTAAAGGCTCTACTTTAAAAATAAATAACAAATAAAAAATAAATAACAAACAAACAATTCATAAATTAATATTTCTTGATAATAAAATAAAAAAGCATATAATATTATAGGACAATGGAGGCGCCGGGTATCGATCCCGGTACCTCTCGCATGCTAAGCGAGCGCTCTACCATCTGAGCTACGCCCCCGGTAGTAAAAGGGTTGAAAATGTGACTCAGTTTCAAACTCTAAGCATTCCGAACAGTAATGATTTATTGTGAAAATTTAGTGACGATTATATTTACATCACAATTCAAATAATTATATATATTTTTAATTGTATTTATATTTACATGTAATTTCAAAGACCTGAATTGGTCATATTCACTTATAGTACGCAAAGCTACAAATACAGGACTCCATCAACGGGGCGACTCGACTCGGCACCGACACGACACCGGCGGCTATTTTTATATTTGATGAACAACGACCCGATACGACATGCCGGAATTTTTACTCTAAATTAAATAATGTAGTGCATGGGTTCAGATTCTCAGTCTAGTCTACAATCCAATAATCAAATCAGATATCTTCTGTAGTTTCCATGTTTGTCTTTAAGTCTCTTTGCATAACGCCCAGTGTGATAAACCCACCGACGAATAATCGACTAAAATATTAAAGTTATTTTGAAACTAAAATCAGTGTCTAATGAGGAAGGTGTAATTTGAGCTGAGGATATTCCAACTAGACAAAGTTCTCAGGTGCAAGTTACATAACTCCAAAACTACGCAAAAGGTTTAATAAGATGCTATATTAAGCAAGTTCTGCACTTATACAAGTTTGCGGTGAGAATATTAGGCGAACGGTGGTTACGCCGAAATTATGGGTTTACTAACTAAACCAGAAACTTCCTTCTAATGCTAACACGATATGAAAATATTTAGCTAGAGAATCTATAATAAAAATTAACTGACTAAAAATGTTGCTACGTCACACACCAAAATTTAAGCGAATCCAAACACATTTTATGTGTAATAATTCGTCTATCAAATTGGGCTGCAGGGCGAAACATACATACTATACACATAGTAGGTAAACATACGCTCGAAAAACATTACCTTCCACAGTTGGGTACCACGGTTGCACCACCATTATATTTTTGCCTAACATGGCCTTAATAACATACTGTTATATTCTTATATTCCAATTCGAAGGGTGTGCCAAAACAGGTAATTAACTTATTCAAGATATTTAACTTTATTTTTCATGGGTAGTAGTAACGCGTCTGTCTGTGGCCAACCTCAGTAAAATTTGAAATAAGTAGAAAAGATGTAGGTCATAGTGACCACATACATGCCTCATGAAAAACAGATGTATAACAGGACCGTCATTTCTGTAAACTGATGTCGATTTTGTTAAAGTTTAATCTTATAACAGCTACGAATATTTACATTTGCAACGAAACATTGTATGGACTCTATTTGACCATAAAATAAAACCACGAATGAATGGCGTAGTTCAGGTTAAACCATTTTCAGTTTTTATCTTTTTTCAATTCAGTTTATCAAATGCTTCATATTTTACGTTATTTGACGTTAAATGTTTGCAGTTATTTGAATCACTATTCTATGACTTTTTTACATGTGCAACAATTTGTTCTTTTTTATGAATATGCTACAATATTTTGTTCTGTATTTGTTTTGCGATTTATTCGAAACAAATAACGCTATTCGCTTTTATTGCTTTTAAAATTGCAATTTTTCAAAATTTTTGTTTATTGTGTACATACGAGTAACATGAGTTTAATCGACATACGAAAATTTTTTTTGGTGGTTTACAGGGTAATATTATCTATTTGCTTATGCATTGGATTACAGTCTTTACTTAGTCTATACTTACGCAGAAAGAATAAGCTGCGAAAACTTATCTGATTGTATTTTATGGGAAAGAAACGGATTGCTTTATTGATGACTGCAATTTGTATGGAATCACCAATAACTAATTCAACTATCAATTTAGACATAATACTGCTGGCTATTTATTTACGAAGACTTTGTCTCAGCTACATGCTTAGACCAAAAAATAGAAGACAAAATATTGTGACAAAATATTGACATCTTTGTAAAACCTGAAGTAGATTTCGCAAAAAATATCAATTTGTGTGTCCAATGTAACGCTGCTAAATTGATGAGTATTTAAAATCACTTACCTTGTCTTCCAAGCTGATCTGCGGACTGGTATCGTGTCAGAGGTGATGCAGAAGTTCCTGTCATAGGGGTCCATCAAGTAAGCACGAACTGGTCTTCCTGAGTTGTAGTCTATGCACTTCATAAGGTTCACGCAGTTGCACGGTTCACATGCAAAACTGGAGCGAGAGGACACAGAACGCCTGTATAAACCCGCCGCGCGCAAGACGACAACTGGTTGCAGTGACATGACGCAACTTTGATGAAAGTTTTACATCTACCCACTTTCAAGTTGACAAGAAAAAACATTATAAAAAAATATTCATAATATGTCACTTATTTATGTAAAGAGTGTTCAAAAAGAAAAAATATAAGTAGTTTTGTTTAATATATAATATTGAAGTTGTAAATACACTGAAAGGTAAGTGGCTAATGCCGCCTGTGGACAATGGACATCTGTAATGAACCGCAGGTAAGAGATTCCTACCTGCAGATAGTCATAGATGCATTGCTACCACTAAAAACTAAGTTGGATAGCTTCAGATAAGTATGTCTCCATTACCACACCCATCAAACCAGAACACAGTAGTATTTAACACTGCCGCTATTAGGCACAGGCATAAACGGCGTTGTTGCCTCCGGAGTCGAATCACAAACGGTTCTATGTATATTTCAAAATGCTCTTCGAGATTATTTTTTTGGTCTGGGGCTAAACGTAATAACTTGCCACATCAGCTCCTTTAGTAATTAAGGCAGGCGAATGTCCCGAGTATTCTCGATAGTCCCATAAAGTACGGCTCAACGGCGGGCGAAGTTTAAATAAGACGCCACCTGTCGCCGAGTGCGGATTTACTCTTAATTGCTACACTCTTCACCTGCGAAGGCCAGATTGTTCAGACTTTATTGCGAATTTGTAGGATCTTGATGAGTAATGAATAAATAAGGATTCGGTGCTTTTATATTTTAATAAGTTCTGAAGTAATGAAAGTTGTCTACTTTCAAAACGAGCTATTAAAATAATATCTATGGTACGAGTATTTATGGTATGGTATTTTGCTAATAAGGATCAAAACCTGCGAAGGAATGATTTTTGGTAAACTAAAGGAAAACGCTCTTTTGTAAAGGAAATACATTTTGTATTCATACATTCCATATTTACCATTTTTATTTTTTAATTATTTTTTAAGGCGGTAGTACCCTTTGTGGTTCGACTCCGGCGGCATCACCACCACACCTACTTCTACCTAATAACAGCAGTGTTAGGCACTGCTGGGTTCCGGTTTGAAGGGTGTGGTAAGGGAGACAGACCTTTCCGAGGCGTTCCAGCTTAGTCCTCAGGGGTAGCGGCGCATCGTTGGCCGACCTCAGGTAGAAATATCTAATCCTATCTGGGGTTGATTACAGATGTCCATAGGTGGCAGTAGCCACTTACCATCAGGTGGACTGCATGCTGCTGGTATATTATAAAAAATCATATACTGGCTAGGATATTTTTAGTCTACCTCTTGCAATATTACCTCACAGGCATCGGCAGAGACTGAGTGCGACCATTTTTGCTGCTATACTGTATCGTTTACGTCACGTGTTTTTTTATTTGTTATTATTTTTTATTTTATCCCTTCCATTGTTATTATTTTCTTTTGTATGTTGTAACTTGTATAGCATGTAAAATAAATGGTTTCTTTCTTTCTTTCTTTTCTTTCTTTCAATATATTTTTCACATATTTACTTACAAACTTTGATATAAAATCAATTAAACGGATGGGTCGTCCATTATTTGGATCACTATATAATGATTTCAGTTGTTCATATTTACAAGTTTTGAAATGTTAGAAATGTTTTAACCAATAATTTTATCTTTAAGTGGGTATACAAAAGTGACTTTATCTCACCTCTACAGTGTTAAACGAATGGGTAGACGGGCCCCCAATTTTTACATACAACGTAATTCATCTTAACGTTTACTAAGTAGCTTTCATGTAAATTATTTGATGAGGGTTAAACAACGCCCGAGGGGATCTTTCGTCCTTTTAAACTGTCTTTTATATAAAAAGAACGTTAATTTTACGTTGTTACAAAATATTCCGCCAAATTTTATGCTTGTGTAAGAAATTTTATCAACTCCGCTTATGAAATTATGATTCAGCCTTTATTTTGCCTTTGACGAAAATGACAGATATTTTAAGAGCTCGTAATATTATTTTTTCGCATGCTAAATGCTTTAGACAAAACAAAAAGAAACATTTCTGAGAAAACGAAAAAAATAACAAATGTTTTTTCAATTGTTTGCGAAGTCACCGAAGTCTAAGTGTTGGCACAATCGGCCAGCGTGGTAGACTATGGCTTCAACTTCTAATTCCAAAGGGGCCAGCAGTGGAACAGTATACATACGAGTATGGCAAGGATAACGATAAACACAGCTCACCGTAAGCTGACATAATAATACTCAAAAAAAAAAACAATAATTTTCATCTCAAATAACAGTACTCGTGAAATAAATAGCAATAGCCGCTGAAGCTGGCTTACTATCGATAAGTGTGCAGAGACCCTAAGACTTAGCCCCATTGACATTAGATGAGAGAGGTCACGTGGCAAGGACTAATGCGGCGGTAACTCACTGTCCCGGGGGAGTTATTAGGTGTAGCGTTTTTCCTGAACAATATAGTAGAGGTCCTGGATGAGCTACAAATCTTTTAAAATTCTTAATTTATAATATTTTACGGCAAGACTTTAGCGCCATCATTTTAGGATTTTGAGAAAAAGTTTGTATGTGCCAAAAATTTAAACAATTTGTTTTTTCAGATGTTTTTAAAGAGGTATTTGTTACAGAGTAAAGTTTTGACTAATAGACACGAGTATTAATGATCAGTAACTCAAGTAGTTTCTGGGCAGTGAAGAAAGGTAACGGGAATGTAAACTGAATAATATACTTATAGATAATACTTATTTAGTTACTAAAATGAAATTGATTATGGTAACAGATAATAGTTAGCTATTAAGCAAAATTAAATCCAAAGCCTGTCTATGTTATGGAGTCGTATTTTTCCTTGTATGCCGGACGCTCAACAAATTATGCAATTTGTCTCCAGCGAACGTTGATCAGTATCCGCTCCGTGTAGATTAGTCCCCCGGGCGTGAATGGTGACAAAGTTGTATCCGGAGTATTCCCAGGCGTGAAGCAAGGTAACTATGATATTGGCAATATGATCGATGTTTCAATAAATCAGTGAATCAATCAAAACGTTTGTAGGCACTACTTGAAAGGGTTCTTCAACCGACATTTTATTGATGTAAGCTATTTTATAATAAAGTAAGCATAAGAATGGTTAAGAGACTCATGTACGGGGGGTCCGAGGTTCATATCCCAGACGTACCTCGGATTTTTAAGTTATGTGCGTATTAAAAATAAGTGTCACATGCATAAACGGTGAAGGGGAATACCGTGGGGGAACCTGCACGCCTGAGAGTGAGAATGCCAAAAAAGACTCAAAAGTGTGTGATGTCGACCACTTCGCACTTGGCCAGCACGGTGGACTATGGGCTAACGCAGCTGGCAAAGTGTGAATTGTTAGGCTCACGCTCCTTTGAGTTTTTTGTTTGTTTCTATGTTTATTATATGTTTCAGTATTTGGATTTATTATTTATAATAAATTAAAGTAGCATCTTCAACAGAGGCAATCACAATAAGCAGAGACGTGAGCGGCCGTCCTCCAGTAATACTTTTCAGACACTTTCTGAGATTTATGTTAAAAACTTCGGTCATTTTTCATTTTTTTCTCCGCTCGCGTTTGCTCCGTGTGAACGATTATCATTTTCTTATTTTTTTCACCCCCAAACTAAGTTTCTTTTGCGTGCCTCGACCCTTTTCAAAATATGTAGTCATTGTTCTTTTATTTTGCGCTTTGGTATTAGATATTTCTTTTGTATCATTGTATTTTTATTATTTTGTAAGCTCGTCATCATTCTTACTTAAGCGTGTTTATGTTATTTTATAGAAATACTATGTTTCTTATTTTTATTTTCATATTAAGCACGAGTAAAACATTTTTTTGCGCATAACGTTTAATGGTATTAAACATTATTATATCAAATTACATTTGTCAATACATTCATATCTATTACACTTCCAAATTAAGGAAATATAAACTAACACAAAATAACAGATTAAGTTATTACAATACATTTAAATAAGACAAGTGCAAAATAGTTTTAAATAAATTAAATTTAACTAAATAATAAATAGGCAATGGAAGACATGTAGTATTAACATTTGTGTAATTATTATGATTGTGTTTATAAGAAGAAAATTGCTTACAGTAGAATTTACATCACGTATACGTCGTTATTTTAGACGTGAATTAGACATTTCATTCGTATACTTGCATCCTTTTGGTTTCTTTTTATAAATTTTATCTTAGGTTACATTTTTAAATTACAGACTAGATAAGGCATTCGTTGTACCTTTGCATCAGCAGAATTAGAGACTAGTCGCTGTTTCATTACTTCTTAAATCCGGTACATTGAGTGTAAAATGTCTATTACAATTACAGTTTAATGGCCCTCCTAACTCATCTTTAGCTATGCATATATTTGGAGACCGAAATTTCTCCTCCGTCTTCTTTTTCTTTTTGCTTCTAGCAATCGATGAACTGGGATACGTTGTATCTATTTTCTTGAAATGTAAATCATCATCATCTACTAAATTACTTTTCACATAGGACTTAGGTATTCTTTGGTATGTATCATCAAATTTCATCCAATCTTCGTTGTATTTGACTTCGTTGTTCTTAGGACTATTTTTACTTATAATGTAAGGGTAATCATTTGTTTCGGAATTGAATTCGTCGTCGTTACTGGGCTTTTCGTCGTTAAATCGTCGCGACATCCACATATACCTGATCATTGGTTCTTCTGGTCCCCAAAGTCTGGATGGTCGGAATGCAGAAGCGATTTTCTGAAAGCCAAATAGAACAATTTTAGCAGGGTTTATATTGCTCAACGTAAGAATTACAAAATAAGTCAAAATAAATATATCCCAAAGTATTACAATTGGTAATATTTCAGAGATAAGACTTTACTTACGGTAACTAAATTATACTGTTCTTCTTTTGCGACAGCTATGGCAGCCATGACCACCATGATGATGATAATGGCTGCGAATGCTCCAACAAGAGGCCATAACGTCTGACCCTGGCCCCAAGTCGCTCGCAAAAGACTTCGGAGCCACCAACCAGTAACTCCTAAGAGGAAAACTGGCGCTGACCACAAGCTCACCAGGTAGAAGCATGGAAGTCTTGAGCCAGTGATGAATTGTATGTCTACTGAGAGATAGAACCAGCCTGGAATAATAATATATATAAACGCTTTATTTGTATGTCTGTGGAATACAGAGATAGCAAGGTAAGTAAATAATATATACTATTATATAATGTTACTAAATTTTAAATACTATGTTTGTATAATTTATAATTTGGATTTGAAAATATATCAAGAGAAAACTGCCTTTTTACATAATATTAAGTATAAAAACGTTGATTTAAAATGTAACGGATAAAAATAAAATAAAATAGATAAATCATAAACAACTTATTTTACCCACCATAAATAAACACAAATCCTACAATTTCCAGCGCAGCAGTGAATGCAGCAAGGACTGGCACCACCAGCTCATCCAGCATAGTTGCTACACCCAGACCATGGGCTAAGACAGCTACGCTGACTGCAGAGCCCACGGCTGATAACGTAGAAGCGAAGAGTCTCCAATAGAAGCTGGAGACGCGGTGGAACTTGTCGAAGATCGGGAATAAAAGAGCCAGCTGAAATAAGAATGAACTAAGTATATAATTCATTACAAAATTGAAATTGTATATTATTTAGAACTTCATTGTGATATATGTTTTTAGACTAAAATTATCGCGGAATTGAGACATTTTATTATATAATAAAATTTATTATATAATAAAATATTCATTTGTGATTTTATCTCCATCATAACTTTTATTCAAGTTTTATTTACTCAAAATGAACTCGTTCGATTCCCGGCCAGAGAAAAAGATATTTAAAAAAAAGTAATGATGCAGTTTTAGTTTATATCAAAATCGGCCTCGTAACTCCTTTCAACATTTTTCGCTAATCCTTATAGTATGGGATTTGGCCCTGAAGGCCCGTTTGAAAAATTCACCCTGTATATTCTTTTTAATTGTTGAAACTAATACTTGAAATGTGTATTAGCTAAATAACAATGTGCAGTATGCAGCTTTATTTATGTATTTTTCAAAAGGGATACGAATTATCTCCTCAAATTGTTAAATAAGTAAAAACAGACATAAAACATACTACATAGTAAAATGAAAATCGACAGAAATTTGAAAATAATGTAAAAAGGGAAGGAAAATAACCTTTCACGTTAGAAGCCAGCAGTAAACTAGCTGATTTTATGAATATCGGAAATGCTTTAGTACGTACAGTAATTGGATTCGAAGAGATTCGATATATGCAAATTCTAATAAGGTAATCGAGTTCTGCCGTAGTTGGCACAAAATCCATTTATAGCACCGCGATCCATTTATACCCCGCTTCAATATTTTTAGTCGACAAAGATATTTTACTTGTATCCATATTTTTTCCATTTTATGCGAAGTACGCGCTAGGAATTTCATATTTTTTGTCTACTAAAAAATCAGTTTAAAAATTTAGGTTGTGAGCACATTCTGCCTTATTCAATGCCTATACTATTATTAATATTCATCACAGTCGATGTTAATATTATTATAATTACTTGCGGGGGAATTTAGTTTGATCCATTGGGAATCAAACTAGATTCCCCCGGTGCAATAGCAATGACATTGTCATGGCCATTTTGTTAGCATATTCTACCGTTGTATATTTTTACTATGTCTCACTCAGGCTTAAGATATAAATGTCATCGACAAGGTTGATAGATATACTGCAGACACCTTTGAAAATTTATTATTATTATTTTTTTAAAATTAAAACTTTTCTATGTTGTGGATTTTTTCAAGCTATTTTCTATAATCTTTAAAACAAGCAAAAACTTTGTCTTGTCTTGTTTGTTTTGTGTTAAATTATGTTTCGTGGGAATATAGCACTAATAAAAGCTTGTAAAAAAAAAAGAACACAGTGAGAGGAATAAAACAATGCGAAGAAAAGAGACTTAAATTTACAATCAAACACTGTTGATATAGACAAAGTTGCAAGCATAAAAAAAACAGCAGATAAGATAACTTACCACAGTAATGATACCGGATAGAAACACCAGTGCGAAGGCCAGTATCGGCCATTCCTTTGTTCTCCTTTCAGTGACCGATGACTGATAGATCAGTATCAACACAGCTATGATCCCCTTGTCCTTGTCATCACTGCCACCGATCGATTCCCAGAAGAGCACCCACAGCCAACCGGCCACAAGGTTCGTGATAACGACAAACATTGATATCCTGAAAATTAAATTATGTGTATCAGTATAGGTTTAAGACATAGATTACAGTACCACTTAGGATGTAAGATTTGACTTTGGGTCGAAAAACTATTTCAATGAGTGTGTCTCAAATGGCGCGGGATTTAAAAGGGACAGAAACCTTCGAGACTTAACTGCGGCCGCCATATCTTCTTCTTCTACTATTACTATCTACTTCTGCTTTTAAAAGAGCAGTGTTAAAGGGCCGCTGAATTCTAGTTTGATGTGGTAGGATAAATTTGAATAGCATTATACTGTTCACATGATAGTAAGTATGAGGTTCATGCCGTTCACGTAAATCAGTAAATAGCTCAATATCTGAGCAATTAAAATATGTAATAAAATTGCGTTTACCGTACCTAAATGTAACCACGAATGCATTACTATCCCTAAATAATACGTTGGAACTCCTATAATGTGAATGTCCTTCAAACCAAGATACAACAGTGTTGGCCGTTGCTGTTATAAGGCAGACATAGGTGTGGTGATAGCCTCATAAACGAACCAAGAAGTGTTTTACCTTCTAAGATTGTAAAAGATTAAGAAAAGTAAAAATATTGTAATGATATAAGAAAAAAGTTTGCTATATCAGATTGAGAGTAATTTGCTCTTCGATCAAGATCAGTGTAAAATGTTTTTACGCTTGAATTGCACCTTTCTCAACATTCAATGCCTAAGGGACTTGTTCAAACGCCGACGAGTAACGAGTGGAGTTAACTCGCTTAACTTAACGTAACTTATTTAAACTTGAACAAATTAAATTGAACAATTCGTAACTTTCACTTTGTATCAAAATATACTTAGTGAAGGTTTTAGGCTGTTTCTTGACAAACAGTTTCTGTTTATGGTGTACGGAATTGAGTGTAAGTTTTTTACCAAAGGTTGTTTCCAATTTTAAATACATGACCCTTTTTGGAGCCGTTAGGAGACGGAGTTGTGATCTGTTATTTTTATGACGTGACCATGACGTGACGTACGCATATATAGGTATTACGTAAGCTTGGATTAGTAAGCCAACTTACTACTACGTTACTACGTCTATTTTTTTAAAATATGAAAAGCTTAAAAACTTTGGCTATTGTGTTCGTTTCATATATTTCAAGCATTAAAGGTTTACTTTTGAAATTTCCTATTTTCATACGTGGGCGTTATTTCAAACGATATCCATTTATTTATTGCATATGCAAGCACAATCGTAGCGTTTGCTCTATAAGAAAAACCAATAAATTTCTTCTTTCTTAAAAAGAAAAGTTTGAAAAACTTGCTAATCCGATAGATTTAGTTCACCCGATGCACAGATAACGCAGTGTTAATTAAGATAAGAACAGTTAGACAATTAAAGTGAAAGTCGTTTGTCGGAGAAGCGTCAGCAAAAAAAATCTTTGCAACAGAAAGGGAGATGTTTCAGATAAAGGGCACCTTGGAATCAAAGAACTTGAGTCAATAGAGATTGAAATCCATTATCGCATTTTTATTTACTTCTCATACATGACTGAGAGAGAAATATATTCAAACGTACATTTTGTAATTACGATTTTTTTAACAATATATATACTTTAAATTTTTAAGGACACCATATCGACAATAGGACTTGAAATATAGGACAGGACGACGACCCACGTGGCGGAGCGGTCACCATACCGGTCGGACGCGATTTATTTAGGTGTCTGTTTCTGGGTCTGGGTGTTTGTGTACTTGTCTATGTGTGTGTCCATGGCACCCACGACACAGGGAATCCTAGTGTAGGGCTGTAAGTGTAGAAAGCGTTTTTTTAATATATAATTTACCAATACCTATAACTGAATTTTATACATATAAGATTTCATGTCCCCCAAATTATAATAGTTAAGTAGATATTATGTACAAGAAAAAGTGTGAAAATTAAGAAGAGTAATCACGAGTAATACGTAACGTAAATGACTTTATTTACTCACAAACCATAAAGATTTTATTTAAATTACCGCCCGTTTTACCACATACAATATTATAGAGTTGTGATATCATAATGATGCAATTAATACATTTTCAAGAGCATACTTTAAATGTAAATTTTCATAAATAGCTTCATGTGGATTATATTTAAACTTGTGGTAATTTGCTAACTGGACTTTATACTGAGTTACGTGTGATGAAATTTTATAACTAAGTATATAATGATTTCATGTAATCTCTGCTCTTAGTACTTTTGAAGGTGGTAGAATTTTTCGTTGTTAGGCTCCGATGGCATCACCGTCACACGGATTTCTGTTTTATAATACCCTTAAGCAAACATAACAATGTTATCCACTACTATGTTCAAATTAGAAGAATCTGGTGTGTGCCAAACACTGAGAAGGGGCTTCAACATAGTCCTTAGGGGTAGTAAAGTAGGGGGCAATCACACAGGACCAATTATATTTCATTTAATGATAAACGTGGTCATTCATTATAAGGTGGACTGAAGACTTGACACTTCTTTATTATTTTTTTAAAGTAGGAAACAAATAACGGAACCTAAACAAAAAAAACATAAAAATGTCACTTACCATCTCACATCAGATTTTCTATACACACTTCCACCAGAACTAATCAAGTATCCACTAACGACATGTGACGATAACAGCGCCTGTATCATCGCACTATGCCACATGTAAGGCTGGGTTATCGGTGACCAATGCTCGCAAGATTTGACTAACGTGGATAGAGGCGCACTGTCAGCGAGAAATGTACACAGTACAGCTATGATTGTCACGGCAATCGGGAGTAGTAGTATCAGGGATATTTTAAGAGACTTTCGAAGACAGAGTAACCTGAAAATAATGGAGTTGTAAGTATGTGACAATAAGCAATAATATTATACATCTGTATTTAAAATTTAAAACTCAAAAATAATATTGCTTCTGTGATTACGTTACTAGAAGTGATTTTTAGGCAAAGTGGCCTAGGGTTCCGTGGTATAAATATTATATGTCGAATGGTAGCGAAATGGTATTTTTTATGTTGGGTATTATAATGATATTCTATAATATAGCGACATATATGAGATTCTGATTCGTTCTGAATGTAATCCGTTTGATTTGTATTGTATGTTCGCGAAATTTGTGTACATTAAACATCGACGTCATCAACAAAGTATGTTTCAATAAACCATTTGAAACGCACCATCTATTATTTGTATTATTTGTATTTGTACAAGCATTTGGATATTCGCGCCAAAGTTCAAATTTCTTATCATTCAAATATCGAACCAAAACAAAGTTTTATTAACAACGGGCAATACGTCAATAGTAACGAGCATAAAGGCGCGTCTCCACCTATGTGCAAGATAGCTAAGCTAACGATGTGTCTAATTCACCAATAAGTATTTAAAAGGATTGTTTCATTTTGACCAATAGGATCACTTCTCTTTTGTTTAGCTTTGGTAGCTGAGCTATATTTTTTGTACAGAGGGTTGTGAGAGTTAATGATTACGGAAGTTATGGATTGCAAACGGTGTAGCTAAATTTTATTGCGCATCTTACTCGGTTAGCTTAGCTCTGGTAACAAAGCTACATTTTTACTTGGAAGGATGCTAGCTAAGAATTAGGAGCTACGAATTCGAGCGTAAGGATTGGGCCTGGCGTAGCTAAGTATTTTTATAACACATCTTACTCATTTAGCTTAGCTAAGCTATGCTACCTACCTACTACTATATGTACCTAACCTATGATTTTATATGGAAACATGCGAGCTAAGGATGCCTGCTAAAGCTTGAGACTCGTGTACTTTTCTAAGTATTTTCACAAGACATCTTATTCGCTTAGCTCAGATTAGCTTAGCTACCGCACATCTCTCGTGTAAAGGCACCCTAGCTCGCTGGCACACATAACCGCACACAAACAAATGAATACTCACATAATGGGCACGAAGAACCATAAAATGAATATCAAAACAGCCATTACACCGAGATACTGTGGTTGTTCGGTGAATGGCGCCAAAAACGTCGAGCTGAAATTAACGTGATATATTTTTACGCCAATTACGGAATCGGAGAGAATAAAATTTAATGAGCAAGACTTCACGCTGTAGGGCCTGAATAATGATAATTGCTTTTTTCCATTTTCAGTATGTTTGGGACATTTATTTTTTGTTAATATCGAGGAATTCAGGTAGCGAATTTGAAAGTTTGCTGCTAAGTGAGTCGTAAGTTTGAATCCTGACAGATATTTTGAGTTATTAATTTTGAAGTTTGTTCTGTGTAGGTACTTGTAAGGATACGGATAGAGTTTCCTTTTTATTTATTTTTAAGTAAGTACCTGAGTCTTATTTAAGATTTCTTTGTCACATACATATAATATAAATATAATGTAGTATGTTTAATATTACATCGGAAATATCTACTACACTACACCCCACACTACTGCTACCCATAAATTTAAGCTCTCTATGAGTCAATCAGTATTAATATTTTGCTAAGTCGAAGAAGAAACACAATATATTATGTTTTATTTCTCAAGGATTGAATTCACATAATTAATTCATGGTATTCTTATCCTTTTATCGCCTGGCTAGTTAATTGTTAGATTACCTAATCCCCGACGTATTACGTATGTAAATATATACAATTTACGTGCAAAGTTATACGAACAGTAAATAAACAATTACCATTAAAGTTATTTAAATTATTTCCATTAAGATACTTACTTAAAACATTCCGATGCGTTCATTTTGTTTTCATAGCCATACTGTGAATGAAAACAAAGAATTTAAATGAAAGTTTTTTTTTATTTAAAAAATAATTCGTGATCACGAAACAATTTTGTTAAACACTAAATTGTTGGTGTCGACAATGTGGATGCCAGCTAGCTTAGATAATATGAGGCAACCATCTTAAACCTGCATACCTGAGAGATTTATAAAAAAAAATCTTAAAAGGTACGTGAAGTCTACCTAAACGCACTTGGCCAGCGCGGTGGACTATGACCTAATCCTTCTAATTCTGAGAGGACACCCGTACCCAGCAGTGGGACAGTAATGGGTTGATGATGATGATGATCTTAGACCTTAATGCAAATGCATATGTGATCGGCATCAGGTTGAAACCATGTTCTAAGTACATGGAGTTGGCTACAGATGTCTTTGGGCGGCAGTGGTCACTTGCAATCAGGTGGACAGCATTCTCGTTTGCTGTTTCATCTTATAAAAATATATATTCCTGCCTTATAACTACACAATATGTTTAATCTATTTCTAGTCATATATGCGACTCATTGCTGCGATTCGACCAGTCATACCAGATTTACACACAAATTCAGTACAAAACATTGGGTACTTGGCGCTTCGCTACTTAGGCGTATTAATAGTACGGGTATAATTCTATATGATTAGTTCTGCTTACCGGTGTTAGATGTAATTTGGCACATTCCCTCAAAGGGAAGCTTCCCTTCGCTATCCATATGATATAGGCCGCTGACAACGCTACATACAGTATGTTATACACACAGCACACGAACGAGGTTAAAAGCTTCAGGTGACCGACTCCTGAAACAAACAAAAGTTAAAATATACTAGTTAGATACTATAAAGATTATGGATTTTTTACCCCATTAGGCAGGTGATGGTAAGGCAAGTAAGTATCTCATTCTTTGGTCTAAAGTCTTTACAATTTACGTATTTTAACTTAAGGGTTGTCATTGTATACATCTAAATTGTAAGAATGACGTGAGCTACGCTTATTTCCCTCTTTAGTTTATGATTCATAACCAGTTTTTGGTTTATTTCTATATTTGGAGGAAAATATATTATAAGTATGTTTTTGATCATATTACATAATTAATTTATCATGCTACAAAATTAATTACTTAAATAATAATTTATAGAAATAATAAACATATTATTTTATAGTATCTAAGTAATTCGAATTCATACTAATGAACTAAAATTAATATTAAAGTCAGTTTAATTAACGATAATATTAAACATAATTAGTCTATTTAAAACGGCGGTTAGCATATTATTTTGGAGTCGAAACATAATGAAGTAGGTATTTTATACCCACAGATAACATGAAATATATATTTCGTATGTTTACTCTGTATGTATTTAATTTGTTATGAAAAATTTATCCTTAATATTATAACCAACAGACATGATATTCAAAATTTGAGTTTCTAAGAGCAAGAAATCATACCTATGTATCAATCTGTGTAATGATACCCGTGTGTGTGTGTGTTAACTCATAAGTATGGTAAGGGATATATTAAAACGAGGCGTTCCGACCAAGTCAAATCAAAAATATTTAATTCAAAATAGATTTTTTACAATCATTTCGAACGTCAATATATCTACTGCCACTTTACTAGGTGTTTCGTTATGGAGAGTTTCGTCAGGCGCAATGCATCGATTGCCAATCTTAATTAGGAATCTCATCCTACAAGGGGTTGTTTACAGATGTCCGTTGGTGGCAGTATCCACTTATCATCAGGTGGACTGCATGTTCGTTTGTGGCTTAAGATCCTGTTAAATTGGTGACAGTTTGTGACTACATCCATTATCATCATTCATCAGGTGATTCATCTGGAGGTTTGCAGGTCCAATAGCTACTCGTACCTACAATATATAACTTCTAACTTGATAAAAAACATATCTCATATAGTTATTCTTACCTCTAAGTATAGGCACGGCCCTCCAAACACCAACGGGATCTTGTTGGCTGATCTGTCCCATGGCCAGTTGGAGCAACGTGGACGGGAGACCGATGACCAGCAGCCAGAAGGAGTATACAATGAGGTACGGCACCTCGCCATACTTCACCGCTTCGCGTGGAAGACGCACCGAGTTGAACAGAGTCAAGGATATCGCTACCGTGCATAATTGTGTTTTGGTAATATCCCATATCCGTCTCACTGTCTGAAACAATATGTAAATCGATAGAGTCAAATTTAAGTGAATTTAGATGTTTGTTTGTAATTTTAAAATAACGGTTAGTATGTGTGCCTATTTCTGCTATTTCTGTTTCTGTGTATCAGTGTAAGCACATCCTATAAGCGCTGCTGAGGGAGTGGTAAGCCTACGTTTTATGTCATGTTTTCCAACATAGTCCTTGGAGGTAGGTGCGCGATAACAGATAGAACTTCAATTCTATTTGGAGTTTATTACAGAGATGTCCTTGAGCGGCAGTGACTACTTAAATTAGTGATGCAGTTCACTGGTCATTTGTTGCTTCAATATCATAATAAAGAAAAAAAATAAACTTTTAGAGACTACTAACATAATGTTTGTTAGTCTGAACGGCGATATTTCTGGAAATCACTGACCGATTTTGACCTGAACATCGCTCTCCTAACGATTTTCAAATAGATACTAGTTTATTGTGTTTACATTCGTGAACCTTAATTACCTTAACGGACGTTTGTTATATAAAATACAGTTGTTTTTTCCGTGTTATCAAATATTTTACGGTTTAATTTCAGCGCGAAATTAAACATGATAAGAAAATAATGTTCAAATTCGCAATGTTTATTTTACCTTATAAGCTTAATTAGACAGCATTTTCCTCATAATAATATACACTGCTAAAATATTCTGTTAAAATACGCATTAAATGTTGTCAAATTATATAAAGTTTGACATCTTGTCCTACTGGAGATTGAAATTACACACAAATAAGTTAAACGTTGACAGAAAAACATCTGTTAATAGAAGGATGGGTTACCGCTAGTCGTTAAATTATTCGGGGCAAGACTTAAGCCATAGTTTTTGATTGATTTCATTAGCGCTTCAACTATTAGGTTATTATGCCGTAAAAGCAACTATAGCGTAGTAGTTGAAACTCGGCCTCTCAATCGGGGTGTAAGGGTAAAGGGGGTACATGAACGCATCTTTGATTTTTCAATGTTGTGTGCGTATTAGTAATTATTATCACTTGCTATAACTATAAATAAAAATATCAAGAGGAAACCTTTAAAAATATCTTAAAAAACCTTTGGTACTTATTTTCAGTGAAACAGTAATAGATTAACGACGATTGATAAACTTTGTGGATATTTCCCAAACTCACACCGTTCTGGAAGTGATCCATATGATGCAGTACTGCTATATGAGGAATTTTGTTACGGATCCCTAAAACATCTATTCAGGTTACTGTATTACCTAATTCCTCTTAGTGAGAAACCTTGGGTCCTTGCCAGCCTCTTGGACCGAATTCGGCTAAAAGCGATAGGAACAACAAACAAAGAGATGTGACAAATGGGGTGAGATGAAATAGGGCTGTAAATAACAGATTACGTCTATAAGTAGGTCTACTTATGGAACGTGGATATAGTCGAGACGGAATATATGATAACTACCTGCTACTTATTTAGGTACTAAAGGGTGTTAGCCTAATGTGGTTACAAGGGTGTGATCGTACCCCTATTTTTTTAATTAATTGCCTTGTTTTAATAGTATGAGAAAGTCTGTATGATATTAATTCTTAAACAATAAATTTAAAGGATGTGTTAATTTCTTGATGTCTGGCATTACTTGGAAAGTGCGGTTGACTATGGTCTTAAACCTCCATAACAAGCGTTTATGTAATTCGTATAATAATATGACGTGCATAAGAAAATTCCATAATAAGAAAGAAAAAACCATAAATGCTATAGAAGTATATTTACGTGTTATCTTAATAGAAGTGATTTCATCTAAGAAACAATTTTATGCACCCATTCCTACCATAAATGGCATACTTGTATAATAAGAACATATGTACATGATATATGAGTGATTATTATATGTATATGAGTGATTATTGATATGTTATTAACTGCGGTTTTGCAAGTGGAAAAAATTATTGATTTTTAAGTGTAGTAAAATTGGCTCCTACCGCCCATGGACATCTGTAATCAACCCCAGATAAGATAACGATCCTTACCTGAGGTCGACCCTGAGGACTGAGTAGCAATGCTTCGAATAAATGTATCTTTTACCTAACTCCTCAGAGCGGATCACAACAGCGCTGAACACTGCTGTTTTTAGATAGAAACAGGTATGGCGGTAGTGCTTCCGGACTACTCCCCACATATTATTATGATTTTAATACCTTTTCTCTGTACACAGAAAACCACTTCAGTTTCTATTGTACGTGACCTTTGAGTACAAAGATCCAACGCTTCGTATAAGAATAACTATCTTATCACACGGACCAAATCAGAAAGAACTAGCAGAAAAAATCCTTAACGCACGTAGTTTCTACAAACATAACATTATATATCTTGTCTTAATATATCACAATCAATTTACATATCGATACCTTGATTCGCTAATCAGCCAACTCCACTTTTTATCAAAATGTTTTTTTTTATTTATTTTGATAATAAATAGCGTTGAACGAAATCAAAATAAATAAATGAAAACATTTTGTGAGTTGGCTGATTTGCGAATTAAGGTATCGATATATTATTTTCGTTATATCAGAATTACTTGCATAGAAACTGAAGTTAAACATTTAATATATTTTCAAAATAAACTTTTATCAACTAGGGATAATTATTTTTATTTTTTATTATTTTAAGTTAAGATTCGCGATCTCTGTTTATTATTTTAAGTTAAGATATGTGATCTCTGAATCAGATTCCGCACAAATAAAAGTATGTTTATTTTTACATTAAATATTCAACAAAAAGAAAATCTAAATTGAGTTCAAAACCAAATTTTGTTTTCTTGAGCACTCAGTTGTACATTTTATATAAAACTGAATGCTCAGGAAAATTAAATTTAACACGTCTTTGTTCTTATTTTTCAATTAGATGCGCTGTCGAGACGTTTTTATTACCATATTTCGAGTATATTATTAAATTATTTTACCAAGAAAATTTTAGTTTAACTTTAGTCAGATATTATTTGCATTATTTCTGGCTGGTTACAAAGTACATAAGTCTTCATACGCCCCCACTGTTTTTTTTAACGGGGTAAAGATGACTATATATTTAGATTTTGAAATAGTAAACAATCAAGCAGTTCTAATGGTAAGCGACCACTCCCGCCCATGGACATCTGTGGGTAAGTACATATAAAAAAGAAGTTAATTACTGACTAGTAATCTAAATAATTACAGACTAGTGTCCCGTGGACCTATATAAATTAGCCGGCATCCAAAACCTTCGACCGAAACGCCGGAATTGCTTCACATTAGAAATATGTGTCGTGGTGACACCGTCCCAGTTAAGTCATTCTTGTTCTATTTTTTCAAAAGTTAAATTAGCGTACAATAATGTTGCTTTCTTTAGATATAACATTTAGTTTAGTTTGTCCAATGTATGGTACGTAAGATTACAGGATCATACTAAAAATATTTCGAAATTTGCGAACGAGCAAAGTAACATTTTTCACATTAATTGAATATCATTACGTGGTAATTACCTAAGATTTTTTTGCGGTACCAGATTTTTTGTGTAACGATGAACTCAGTAAAGGAGCAAAAAGTATGGATTCTCATTATTGTGTTGAACTTGCGTGTACATTGTTTCTTTTTTCATTTGTACCCAGAATTTGTACCTACTAAAAATGTTTCCCGTGTTACGTAAAAATAAAAAAAAAAAAGTGTGTGTGTGTCAGCTACGACGCACGATTGGAGTTTACTCCTTACGAATGATAATTATGATATATATCGAATAGAAAAAAGGGTAGGCAAATGAACGCATCTGCTAAAATGATAAGAGAAACAAACATATATCTATAATTATTCGGATTATTTATATTACTTCAATAATGCGTATTACATAAAGTATGTTACAAAATAATATAAAATAGCGCCATCTAGTGGCAAGTTTTATAAATTGTAAGTTTGCAAGTTTATCAATCTATGTATTTTGGTTCCAAATATTATAATGGTAACTTAATATAATTGTTTATATTAAAGTAAATTTTAATATAATATAATTATTTATATTTAAAACAATGTTAAACGTTTTATAACTTAAAACTTAATAATTATAATTTCTTTGCCATCTATAAAATATCCTTGTTGCAATTTACGGATGAAATTTATATGAGACTCAATAAACATGTTATTATATGTAATTTGGATTGTTTCTGAATGTTTTATAATTCTAGAATTCATTTAAAACGTATTGCTAATTTTATATAACTTATTTTGAACATAATTCATTAGCAATAATTCTGTAATAAATATTAAATAATACTGTTTTGATTTTGCCCGTTTATCGTTGATAGATGGTGCTGATCAATAATGCATCCATTTTTATAAGTTAAATTAATATATCAGTAACTTACAAAAGCCTCTTTATGTTAAAAACTTATTTTGCTAATATTATATCTTATTCAATTGCTTACTGATTTTATATGTTACTCTTCTTTAAAAACGTTCATAAAAGATTGTTAATCATATTATGGCGCCAATGTTCATATTTTTCACAGTGTTTATAAATGATCAAACCTATAACTTAATTTATGCAAAAATGTAAACAAATTAGTTAATGACGTTTTAATGTTTTATATATTGCTAATTATTTTTATTGTAATAATTACTTTCATATGGGATTTGAACTTACTGTATTTTAAATTAATAAAAGCACTCTTGATTCATATTTTGGTTACCGTTACGCCTCAACTTTTCGTGTTACACTTGATTTTACTCCTCATAAAATTTCCGTACCGGGCCTTATAACTCAAATCGTTTCTTAAGGAGTAAACTCCAAATATCCTGTTTGACAATGCAATACCTATCGATACAAAGAATCAGTAGTTACGTTTTTTTGTAGAGCGCTCTGTGGTAAAACTCCAGCGGCACGAAAAGAAAAATAGGTGTGCATTGCCATACTTATTTCTGTCTATAAACAGCAGTGTTAAGAGCTGCTGTGGTCTGATTTTAAGTGTAGGGCAGGCATACTCTTTTAAGGCGTTCTTACTTAGACCTCAGAAGACAACGTATCTGTGGCCGACCGCTTGGATTCAAATCTTATTTGGGGTTGATTACAAGAATCCGTGGGCAGCAGCAACCTCACCATCCGATGTATTGGATGCTTATTCGGGGTTGATTACATAAGTCCATGGGCAGTAATAGCCACTTACTATGTGTATCGCATGCTCGTATACTACTTCTTTATTATAAAAATGTTACCGCTCCATTGCGTGTGAACTTCACACCTTTCCTAATTGATACACGTCAAAGTAGCATCGTGTTACGCGTTCATTAAAGACTCGTATAAATCTAAACACTATTGTTGTGGATGTTTTGAAAACTTTCCGAGCTATGACACCCAGAGAGCATTCCAGGAATATGTAAACATAAGCATTGATTCGATTCATAACAATAGTAGTATAGAAGTTTGAAATTCGGTTTCTTACGTTAATGGTCCAGGGTGTGAATTGTATTTTGTTGATTTCTAAAATTATTTGAGTCGTATTCAACTCATTACAAAGTAGAACAATTAAAGTCTACTTATATTGCATTCCTTCACTTTCAATAATTTTTATTTTTATTTTTGTAGTAATCCGTGGTTAACGGTGTTGGATAACGTAATAGTACAATGTTTGCAATTGTTATTCAAATGTAATTTTTGTTGTTTACTGTTTGTTAACCCAAATAAATCGAAAAAAAATACTGTCCACTGCTGGGTACAGATATCCTTTTAGAGTATTAGAGCTTTAGCCCAGAGTAATTCAAATGCACACATGGACATGTGTGAATGCGAATTAATTGACTTCACATCCTTGAGAACTTTGTGGAACTCTCAGGCATGCAAGTTACCTCACGATGTTTTTGTTAACTGTACAAGCAAATAATACCTGATTAATCTTTGACTCACATTAATTTAATATTTTTTTTAAATTAATGTGAGTCAAAGATATATAAGATAATTCCAGGGCCTCTTTTGGTAATTATATCGCCTTAACAATTACACAAATCGTGAATTTAAGTCTTTGTAGTAATTCCGGACCTCTAATGTAATTATATTTGAATCTACTAAAATTCCTTATAATTATACCTAATCCTTTGTCGGTTATTTTTGGATTTAATTTCAAGCTACAAGTTTATTGGACATAGCAGTTATTCTAATAGCCTTCTATTGTCTCTCTTATCACACTAACAATGGATTCTTGATGGATTGAACGTCAGATACCTGTTTGTCTATTTAAAAAGCTATTACCCAGGAACATTAATTACGTTTTAACACGCAATTTGTATCTACTTGTGTGAGACATTACTTATATCCATTATATTTTCCGGTTTACTATTCTGTACTCTTATCCAAGTATATTTTTTAAGTAAGTGATTTTCATTATAGTGTCTCAATGCTGAGCTAAGGTCGCTTCTCACAATTAGGTAAATTTTGGAATAAAATCCTATACTATAAACTCCTATATTATAAATACACTTTGAAGGTACCTCACGGGGAAGGTCCCACTTCTATTGCATTACATTTATTTTTATCGTGAAGTAGTTTCCGTTAAGGTATCATTTCAAGGATGAAAATGCCGCCTAACTTATAGGAAACATGAACATGGAACTTATAGAACTTATAGGAAACATGAAACTTATAGCAACCATGTCAATCCTTAGGAGTGGCAATGCCCTAATTGACTTTAGACCCCATCCTATACGGAGTTGGTTACACAATACACATGTCTATGGACGGCAACGACCACTCACCATCAGGTGTACTGCATATCGACGACGAATTGGCAATAACTTGTAACTCAAAAAACGCTACTTTACATAAGAAGAAACGCTACTTTAAAAAGACATAGAACGTATTGGCCACACTTTAATATTTTGCTCAATTTTGAACCTAAGGACCCAGGTCCTTAAGCTTAAGACACCAGTGTCTTAAGGACGACCTGTGATACGTCATTTTAAGTCCAAATTGCAAAAAACGCTTTTTCGTAAAAAGAAATGAGATATGAGTTATTGCTACTACATCGTCGATATGCGCATGCCAAGCCACAATTACTTAAAAAAATTCCGTCGATGTTGCATGGTAGATCGATTACGTTACGCAAGCATATGCTACTTAAAATTACTGTACTGTAAATATGTACTGTACTGTAAATTCGAGGGTCGCGTACATGACCTGATGCCAATGCTATGCTTGTCGATCCGCATTTCCGAGGAACGTCTTTTCATTTTCACGGTCTTTTTGCCAAATGGCATTGTTTCGTTGAGGTTGAACGCTTTCCGTCGCTAATAATATTATAATGTTTATTTGGTTAAGTAGATATAAATATTTTTTCACAAATAAATTTGGGGTCTATCCTTAGTTACTTTAGGATTTTGGCTCTGAAGTAGTAAAGATATGACTTGTACTGATTGTAGGTTGAGAATATATATTTGTCTTTTACAAAAGTTTATATTATTTTATTAAATTTTTTATCAACGTAATTTTAGATCTTTTAAATTATTAAATAAAAAAAATCTGTTTTAATTGAGTCAGATTAAGGATAAGATAAGTGTCCTACTTAAGGGTCGCAACAGATGCGTTGCTACCCCTGATTACTAGGAATGTTTCGAATAAGTAGGTTTGCCACACCCTACAAAATAGAACAACAACGCTGAGCACTGATGTTACAGACAGAAAGTGTGGCGACGGAGCCTAAGAGTCGACCCACAAATGGTTCTTCTTCACATACGCTAAATAAATACATCAAATATAAAACGAAAGAGACTAAGTAAAATCATTTATCACTATTACTTACGTCATTAACCGTCATTCTGATTGGCCCCGGTCAGTCACAGCCACAAGCGAACATTAGGCCTTATCTACATTACCTTAACGTAACGATGTCGGTCCAAACACTTAGTTTAACGTTCACGTAATGATTTATAGATTACTTTAATAAACACGTAACTTTGCTTGGGGAATATTTTCTAACACGGATAAAAAAAAAACGTTTTTTTCTTTATCTACAAAAACACGGTACTAGTGTTTTTTTCTACCCACTTTTTATTTTATTTAATACAAACCTTACGGAAAGAGACACATTGTATTATGCTTCATGTCTACAGCCTGTGAAAATTCAAATTTTAATTTTAATTTCACTTTTCAAAATTGATTCATATAGAATTCTTTATGAAGTTACGAACGTCATTTTATGTTTGGGTTACCTATACAACATTGTGGTCGACATCTAGGAGTAGCAGACGAGCATGCAGTCCACCTGATGCATGCTGATGCACCTGATCAGGATGACCATGGGCGGTATTAGCCGCCACTACTACGGCGGCACTAGGACATCCTAATGAACCCCAGATAGGATTACATATTCCTACCTGAGGTCGATCATAGATGCACCGTTACCCCTGAGGACTAAACTGGACCGCCTCGGAAAAATATGTCTCCCTTATCACCCAAGTTATGTTAAATTTCTACGCGCATTTACGTTAAAATATGGTCTCTACATACAAATAACCCTTCATTGGCAGTCGGGTAAAAAGCCTTTGCCCTTTGGATATTTGCTTATAAACAAAAAAGACAGGGCCAGTCAATCATAAGCGGATGGTTAATCGACCAGAGACACGAATAGAGTGGATCGCGTGCCTCCGTTTCCCTCTCAGTCAATCCGTAATTTACTTTTAATTTCTTTTCCGTTCCAAATAACTGTCATCATTAATGTTATGACTGTTGTAACCTAAAATGGACCGTCTAATGTGTTCCGATAAGGAATCGATCTGTGTTTACTTGGTAACCTTTTTTGTTTTATTTAATAGCAAGCGGTCCCTCGGTCGAAGGGTTCGAGGTTCAAATCCCAGCCACCTTTGATTTTTCAACGTTATGTGAAAATTACATATGTATTATCTTTTGTTTTAACGGCAAAGAAAAAATATTCTGAGGAAACTTGCGTACCTCAGAGACTTAAAATTAAGTTCTCGCAGGTATGTGAGGTCTACGCACTTATAGTCCGATTCATAATTAGGTGTCCAAAATGTAAACAAAGGTGTTGACCTATCAAGAAAATCTGTGTCAAATGGCAGTTTCTTATTTTTGACGATATTAAATTAATTAATACATCGATAATAAAATAATAATCTAAATAAATTAAAATCAATTCACATTTTCCAATATTTATATTAACTCAATTTCATTTCATACAGTAATAATAATAAAAAACAAGATTTATGAGAGAAAATTAAATTGTGATAATGGTCACACAATCGGCATCCAAAACATTTTTGTGCCGCCATTTTTAAGTTTCGTAGTTAATATTATTCATTTTCGTGATCGTGATCGAACTCGAATTTTTTCTAGTTTTCATAGCGCGTTTTTTTAAATTGTGTGCAGTTATTAAGTTTTTGTTTTATTTTGAAATTTGTGAAAGTTTTCGTTTCTTGTTAATTTGTAAGGTTTGCAATACCTGTCATCGAATTTTGACAATGACATTTCTTTGTTTACATTTTGGACACCTAATTATGAATCAGACTTTAGGTAGCGCGATGTATGGAATAAATTTTCTTATTCTGAGAGGAAACCTGTGCCCAGCAGTGAGACAGTAATGATAGACCCTTTACCCGAAAATTACTGTTATTATTTTATACCTGTGTTAGTTATATTTGTATTTCGGTTATATTAAAGAGATAAAGAGGCAGAGGTACTATTTACAAAGTAACTAATTATTTAACATTAATATACATTGTTATAACGTTAAGAGTATAACAAGCAACTGTGTGGATAATGATTCTCAAAAGAAGTTACAAAAACTAGAAAATTAAACGTGGCATGGAATTTATTAATTGCAATGTAGCTGTATTTCACGGAATCTGTATATTTTACAATAATTATTTATTATTCTAATTACACTATTATAATGTTTTACTCAACTGCGGAGGGTAATGTTTTTAGATCGTATGTATGTCCACATCTTTTTCATGCCCGTCAGCCCAAACGGATTGATTGTAACCATATGAGGTGGTATTGGGTACGTCTAAATTGTGGGAGTGGCCATATTATGCTTATTTTTAGGCATTCAGGTTTAAGGATAATTGCTAGTTTTTATTAGTTATTCCCCATAATATTAACATGGATTCATTTTCTGCCCGTCGGTCCGGCTATGTGTTTATAAATTAAAATCTTCTGGTCCGATTTGAATGATTATATTATTTATTTTAGTAATATACACATAAATTTGATTATAAAACTTGACTTAGATAATTAGCAACTACAATTATTTTATGGTAGCAATTGACTTGTTTTTATAACAATATAAAATTATGTCTTTAAAATTGTTATCTCCAAAAAATAATAACATTATTACAGTAGCGATTCGATTCGTTTCCAATACCTCAATGTACGAAAGATAAAATTATTTCACAGACAAAATATTTAAATTTCAACGTATAAAAAGGTTTAAAATGCTCACTTGAATACAAAGCGTGAGTAAATATTACTTCTCATTGACAATAAAGACGTAATAAGTATTATCTTAGCTATCAAAAAAGTATTCATTCAAAGTCATCTATCAAGGGCATGGCCAAAAGTAAGAAACTATTATATAACTGTTGAAGCATCTCGTCTGTATCTATATTTTAATTATTTATTCAATTTAACAGTATCGTGTTGAGAACTTCCAACGATAAAAACATATTTAACAGTATTATATTTATATACGATTCAGTTTAAATAACATTATTAAGTATTATTTCAAATTAATCGTAACTAGAACTTTAAATAACTGACTACCATTTTTTTGTTTCATCGGTATAGTTAATTGAAGCGTCTTTATTAGACTTAGTTTATATTTTTTACGTTACATCTATGACAAATTACTGTGAAAGGAATGAATAAATACAAATATATAATTACTAGCTGACCCAGCAAACGTTGCGTTGCCATATAAATAAAAAGGTGAAGGTTAAGGATGAAAAACACTTATCACTTAGGGATATGAAAAATAGATAGTAGCCGATTATCAGACCTACTGAATATGCATATAAATTTTGGTGAAAATCGGTAAAGCCGTTTCGGAGGAGTACGGTAACTAACATTGTGACACGAGAATTTTACATATAAGGTGACTTGATGAATTAACAAACGATTGAAAGAAATGAATGAACGAAACGAAATAGATTAAAATAGGTCAAAAAGCTAATGAATTTGAGCACTTAACGAGAAATCAAGATGGTCCAAATTATTCATTGTAATGTAAAACTAATGCATTTTAAGTATTCATTATGTGCTTCTTATTTAAATTAATAATGGAAATATATTTAATTGTGAAAGTTTATCTTTTCAACATATTGTGTAAGATTAGATATTTTTTTCTTTTCATATCTTATTTTCAGGAAAATAATAAAAAGAATTCTTAACGGTCATTTGAATCTTAAAATTGAAATAAATACTATTAAAAAGAAAAATATTATTAATTAAAATATCTGTAATTGTAAACAAATTGTGATAAATGTTATTTTAAAGTTATTATTGATAAAATACATAAAACCTCTTTGTTATTTTTTTTGGTTTTTAACTTTATTGTTATTTAATAAAATACTGTAAACCATTAAACTCAAACAGGATGTACCTAAATAATTAATTACGAGCGCGCATAACAGTAAATAGAAAACTCTTTTACAACCAAGTGTTACTTCCTCAACATTGTAACACTAATGGCTTAGAATGTAGAGCTTATGTAAAAGTAATCCTAAATGGAAAAGGGATTATTATGACGGGTATTGGGACCTCAGGCAGGTGTTTGGAATGTCAAATGTATAAAAAAAACATACAAGTTGAACAATTGATTTAAGTTGTATAAAAATTAAATAAATAATTATCTGTTTCTTTGATAGAAATTAAAATACGAAAATGATACCTACATGCTTGAGATTGCTCTATAAAATTTTAAATTTTGTGTAGTCTTCCTTCTAATTTAACTCTCATGGTGGATTATGGCTTAAATTCTTTTCAATCAGACGTGTTTTATAACTAATAAGTCCTACCAGATTATTTTTAAGATTACTTTTGTACCTATCCTCATTAAATCTTTAGGTGCCCAGCGGCATATGTGGATGGTCTGCATATTCACTAAATCTTTTAATAAAATAAATACAACTAACTTGTAGTATACTTACTTCGTCAACAGTTTTTGCAGTACTACGTTATTTACTTAATGGCATAAGAAGTAATATTTAACTTATTATTTTTTTGTAAAATAAAACAATATTGAATGACGTAATTGATCTTGTACTTATGTATTTACGAGTATTTTAATTATATTATTAGTAGACGTATTGTAATGAGCAATAATAGTTTAATAGCAGGGATCTTGAAAACGAAGCCCGACTTTATAATTGTTTCTGTTAGTAACAATAATTAGTTTTAAAATAAAATTTATCATAAGAGAACAATATTATATGAACGGAAATAAGTTACAAGTGTAGAGCGTGGGGAGTGACGCTATAAAACTATTATATTGGTATGACAATAACGATAACTGAAATTGTAAATAAAAAATATCACACCTTAAGTACATGTAAGTCGCATCTTACAAGAAAAACATAAGCATGCAACTACACCGAACAAGGTCAGCAAAACCAATTAGTGACGGAACATTACCCAGCCGTTTTGAAGAGTCCTGTTCTGCTGGCCGTCGACTCTGAAGCAGGGGACATCACCACACCGCCGGGTCACCACTGCCATATAAATATTTCACGTACACGGTTACTGAGAGACGGTCGCGCGCACGCGCAGACCACGTAGCACTGGTTAGTGTGAGGTGGTTAGTGTTGGTCGATGTTTACGTAATATCGATGTAAAACAGCACGTAATGTGATTGATGTTGATTTTTATTTGCGTCGTTTTTACTGGATAGTTGTAGCGGTAATGCTTACTACTATGTTTAATAGTACAACGTATGTTTATTATAAATTATGCTAAGTAGACATTGAATTTGTTATTAGAACTTTTTAAAGATAATTCAAAAATAGCGATATAGTGATATTATTATTTTCAATTTGTTTTTATTGCAAACCAGTTGACTTAACAATATTAACAAGATAGACATTAGAATTATAAAGTAGAAGAAGTAGTAGAAGTAGAAGAAGTAGAAGTGTTATTCTACTATACACTCGGGGTTAGCAAATTAATATGATGCAACCCGTAATGTGCGGTCCCATATCTTCGAACAAATCCTAGTTGATGAATCCGAGTAAAACCTAACAGAAGACAATTAAAAAGGTATAAAGTTGTGCTAAAATTGATGTTCAATGCAATGAATCTTACGATACTTACTGTACATATATTATTTTGATTCAGTTAAAATACTAAAGGTTCATTTATCACAATAAGTTATCGACCGAATAACAGTTATTAATACATATTTTGTTATCGACACGTTCCCATCCCTACCGATGCGCGCGCGCTACGCTACGCCGCGTTCCGTGGTACTCGCTATGGTAATGAACCTCGGAGCAGTAGAATAAAAACAGTGGATAATTGCTCTGCTCACTGACCGTCACAGTAATCAACGCTTCGAAGGGACTGGATGCACTAAAATTGACCTACAATATGAAAATAATGCTAGTAAATGATGTCAGTATATTTATCATTAACTGCTGTTTTAATATTCCAGTACTGCGTACGGATCTGAGAAAGATTTCGTCGTCAAATCATTGCTGTTCCACTGCTGGGCACGTTTCTTCTCACCGTATGAGAAGAATTAATTTAGTTCACCGCGCTGGCTAAGTCTGAATTGGTAGACGCGCATGCATTTGAGAACATTTTTCTTAAAGATGTCTCAGGCACGATAGTTTCCTCACAATGGTTTTCTTCACCGTCGAAGTAAGTGAGCTAATTTCAGAGTGAGCCAGGTCTGAAATTTGAACCTCAGACCCCTGAATTAGAGGCCGAGTTTGCACCAATACGCTATCACTGCTACGAGACAGGTTTATGCCATAGTAAACTACCTTAGCCAAGAATCTGTTGGTAAACTTCATACCTTTGAAGTGAGTAGGTATATAAATATTATTTACTAATATTGACTTAAGCACACTCAGGTCTTATGTATGACTAAATTTTGCTCTATCCTACTTGGAGGTTATTCGTAATATTCGTATTTGTCGTAATTCGTTTGTGTAAGTAAATTAATTTTAAGTCTTAGACAGATTTTCTTCCCTTCCCTTTCAGATACTTCCCTTTACCTTTATACTACTCGTAAGTTATAATTAATTTCTAAAACTTGTAGGCACTTTCATCTAGTTCAGATGCGGCGATACCACCTCAACCTTCATTTCTGATTTATGACAGTATCTAAATAAGCCAGATAGTCACTAGATCAGTATTAGCCCAAAGGTACAATCTCTAATTGGCTTCAAATAGGATTACTAATTTTGTAGATATTTGATAGTAGATAAGTAATTGCTTCTTAGTTTCTAATATATAAAAACCGTACCTTAGTAGTACTAGGGAGTATCAGAGCCCGAAAATTATGCCCATGGGTAGAAGGTAGTACAAGTATAGAGGAACATTATGATCCTACAGTATACCATAAAGCTAGCAATTTATCGTCTAATTGTTTTTGTGTCTATAGTCCCGGAAGTCACCATTACATTGGTGTTATATGGAGGCTATACACTCGTAAGGCTCGGTTTTGGATGCAGGTTTCTCTGTGAATAGAGCCCCGGAGAACACTCTACTACACACATATGGAGCTAAAATGAGGAATAATAACATAACATAACATTGTTACTTAAGATCATTTGTATTTTTCTTTTTTTAATAAAATTAAAGTTACTCATAACAAGCTTTTATATCATGAAAATTGTGTAAAGTAATTTATGGGTTTAGTTTAAAGTTATTTCCTTCTTTTTAGGGCATTTTAATAAAGGGTACTTAGAAAAATATGTTGGTACTTATTTCTATTACTTTATATTTTTTAATTAATTAAAACATTTAATGAAATAAGAGTTATTAACTAATTAACCAATTGAAACGATTATTATTTTAATTTATATTAATTTATATTTCAATAGTTTTAATATCCAACACGAAATATTTTTAACAAAGGGTAGGCATTATCTTTATTCAAAATAATGAATGAATCGCAATTCCAATTAATCAACGGCAACGCAATATCACGTGTGATATTGTGATACATCATTGCAGATTACGGAACGGCCAATCAATAGATACATCATTCTAGATTAAAACTTACATTAATTTGTGTTGCAGAAACGATATTTTATGATATCGTTATTATTTCGTGATATAATTTCGTTCTTGATTTTGTGATAGATGTTGAAAGACAAGATGACCTTTTTTGTGGGGCTCCGGAGGCACCACCGCCACATCTAATTGTGACTAATAACATCCATGTTGAGCACAGCTGTGATCCGGTTTGAAGACGATGGTAAGGTAAATAAGGTTAGATATAGGTAATTTTCCGAGGCGTTCCAACTTAGTTCGCGGTAGCACTGCATCTGTTGCTAATGTCAGGTCTCTAATTTTATGGGAGGTTGATGACAGATGTGTATGGACGGCAGTAATCACGTACCATCAGGGGAACTGCACTGTTGCTTGCTACTTCCATATTATAAAGATTTCATCTTTTTCTTCAATATTCGACTTTTGTATATTTAGAAATAGTACTGGTTATCCGTGTATTAGCCTATGTGTCACGCAATATTACCGTGACATACAAACAAAGCATCGTAATAGCCTCTATTAGTTAGCCTTCATGGGCAATGGACACTAAATCACTAGGTTGGGATAAACAATCAATGAGTTTTTAATCTGATGTCTGAGAAGCAGTCATGCGCATAATCGCTTGATCACACATACATACAAACTTGATTACTTTAATTTTTCCCAGGCGTAAAGATTTTCTCACAATGTTTTCATTCACCGTTTAAGCAAACGATCATAATATATTTATAATATGCACATAAATAAATAAGCAGAGGAGGTCTGGGAATCAAACCTCGGACCTACTGATTAAGAGGCCGAGTTTCTAACCACTAGGCTATCAAAGTATAAGTGGTGTTATTTTTCTCGTTATATATTTAATTATGTTTTCTACTGCTGCCAAACCAAATCAAGTAACGACTTAATTCCACGACATACACTACGTAATTCCAATTGGCAAGTATTATTGTAGCTCATAGACATGAAGTAACATTTGAACTCTTTATGATTCGACGGCAGCGAATACCACCACGACATCTAATTATGCTGAGATATATAAAGGTACTTTGTTCACTGAAAACTGATAGATATAGTAAGATGGACCCTTCGGCGATTAGGAGAAGCACTTCATCAATCGATTTAAGTAGAATTTCACTCTTGTTACTGATGGTCTGTACAACACAGTTGTGACCTACTTTAAGTGATACCCATATCCTATTTGCTGATAAATGTCCTTGGGCATTAGCGACTTCATACAACGGACTGTTTGTTTGTTGCCATTATGTAAAAAGTTATTTACTATATAGGGTACTTTGACATTGTACGTTTAAGTAAACATTGAGCGTGAGTCACTAAAGTAATAAAATGTGGTTACGGCTATAACGAAGTCACGTTAATCATCTGTGCAAACGTGGCGTCATATTCGTATTTTAACTATGTAGGTATAACTTGTGTCAGTAAAGGATGTAATCGAAAATGCCGGATTTTGTATATGTGTCTTGCTCCCACATTATAAAGGGTGAGATGTGAATACGATCATATAATTTCAACGCAAATAGTCAGGCACAGAGCTGATATTAAAATTAATTTTTAGATTTTGCCTAGTCTGAAATCGAATCCAGGGCTCTTTCGTAGGACTAATTTGGTAGGACTATTTGTAGTAGGTACAGACGTCCAAGAGCGGTAGTAAGGTAGTTACATAAATAAATTTCACAGAGTATAAGTTCCGTACATATTATCCAAATACTTGTATTCCAAATTTAGTAACTGAAGCAAAGGATTATAATTTAACTTTAGAAATAATATAAATAAAAAAGGAAAACATATATCATTTTTAATTTAAGTTTTTATTGGCACGAGGTATTAATTTAAAATTAAGAACATACGGAAATTAGATCATTTGTATGCTCTGACATCAAACAAATCCTAATGTTTGCGGAAGGCTATGATAATACAAAGTCTATGAGGATATCGTTGTAAGATTTTAATCCTACCAGAGTCTACTGCAAAATATGTAAATGTACGTTATTCGACATACTTTAGATATTTTTTGAAAAAGAAATCCCTATAAATATCTGTTTGGTGACAGCAATGTTAGATATCGTTGTGTTGTAGTTTAAAATATATAAATAGCGCGGAAATAGTGACAAACATCCTAATAAATAAAATATTATCACCCTGATAAAAAAATCTCAATGCTCGTAACGCACGCACGTAGACCCCAAGATTTAAATCTCAAACCTTCAAGACATATAAATTCTAATTACCGATGTTCTTATTCTCATTAAAAATCAGTAAAATAACTTTAGGTTTCGATATTTGATTTTTATATATGTAGTTTTATATATCGGCCAACAAATTAGTTTGTCAATTCAGCGAGGTAATGCTGCTAGTATCTTGGGTACACTTCCACGGGGCAGCGATTTGGCTCATTTATTTTATTTATAAATTTTAGTGTTAATTGTATTAGTTTTATTTTATTTTAAATAGTGTTAAATTGTTTATTGTTTAAATTTATATTGTTGTTAAACTTAAATAAAATATGTAGTTTTAATGAATGCATAACTTATTCTCTGATTATGTAGTAAATAACCAAGATATAGTAAAAATAATTATGAGCTGATCATAAAAATCTTAGATAGTTTTACCTGAAAGGTATGAGCTCCAAAATGTGTCATAAATAGATATTTTAATTAATATTTTACTGTTACATATTTAGAAAAAGAAGTAAGTTGTCTATTATCGTGGCTGCAAATGAATAAAGAGCCTGCTTATTACATAAGCCATCGAACTTCTGTCATAATATGCACAAAGATCGCAACTCCTAACTAATCAGAGGAGACCAGCGGTTTTTTCATGGGCTGCTATCTTGCAAATAAAATTATGAGGTGTGGCTCTTTGGGAAAACAGAAAATTTAGTTAAGTAGCCAACACAAACACACATCATTAACGCTTATGTTTGTCAAACGTGTTATTTGACAGCATTTAGGATAGGATAGCATTTCTAGGTCGAGTAAAGAGCTATGAATTATTAGGTATATCCTACTATAGCTGTTATTCCATTGTAAATATTTGGATTTGAGATGATGCACCAAAAACATATGGCCGAATAATATACATAGATGATGAAAATGCACCTGGGTTATGGGAGTAAAGCGGCCTATCTGAACACCATCGAAGGAAGGTACTACTTCTGAAAATAAAGCGAAATATATTACGCATCCATAATAATTATAACACACTCACGCATATATCAACACTCACGCGTCATAAAGAGAAATTCTACATTTGGTAAAATTTGCATGTTAAAATTAAAATATAATTGAAGATCTTATCTTTACGCAAAGAAAATAGTATTCAACTTAAAGAGTTATTTTCGTAATTATGTTCAAATATTTATAAATAAAAGTAAGAAAGGTGTCGTTTATATTACATTATAATTATATCACTGACTCTCTAGTGATATGCATATTTATATCCTTACGTATATTATATAGTTAGAAATTTACACTTTGTATTGTGATGACTGACTGATTGACTGGTTTATTATAGAGTCTAAACTACTGAAGCCAGAAGCATGAAGTTTTTACAATAGGTTTTATTTCCGCCGTAGCCACTCACTTAAAGATTTTATTGATATTCTACCCTTCTTAATACCTTATTTTAGATGTTGGGTTCAAAGTTTGTTTGAAAATTCGCCAACTTTTTTATAAAATGCGTTTAAATTACATTTTACTTGAGTTAATTATTACTATAGTGGGATAATTTACCGACCTAACAGTCCATCTCTTCTGATATCGAAGCACTGTGAACTGCAATTGCGAAGAAGCCATCCAAGGTAGAGGATTAAATGACTTATTGGCTTATAGCTGCGCCTAGCAAGCTTGTGTAATGCTTGGGGTTTTTGTATTTTATGTAGCCCAGTATTGTACTAAGGTTTTCATTGAACTTAAAAACCACTTATGTTAATATTAGGAGAAAAAGATAACAATTGAATAACAGAGCGCATGAAGACTAAAAAATTACAAGTGGAAATTAGCAATGTTAATAGATATTTTTTTACACATTTCTTGTTCAGCAGGCGTAGGTAACATTCTTTATACGTAGGGAAAGCATAATATTAAGGGCGCATATATTAATAATTGTGCTTAATATTTTCAAGAGATGATATAGCAAATGAGTATACAGTGTATCTGATATTAAGTGGATAGATATGTAATCAATTACAAATAAATCTGGAGTCTCATTGGAGGTCAGTCATAGATGCAATCTTCTCCTTATCACACCCTTCAAACAGAAACCTGCAGCGCTTAAGCTAAATAGCTAACCTAACCTAACCCTGCTGTTATAATGCAAAAAGGTAAGGTTGGTTCATCCGAAATCTAACAATAAGGGTACTACTGCTTTTAAAAATGTTCATATATACATTTTTCTTATTTTATAGTGTTCCCTACATTTGCTTTAGCAAAACACCGGCTTGCATTTATTTCTAGTATAACACAAGTGATTAAATTTTTCCATTACAAGTAATATCAAACTGAAAGTAAACACAGACAACATAAATTCACCCTTGGGTCATAAAATATCACAAATAGGGAGATAGATCAATACCGAGCGGGTATGAACGAAATCGTATGGAAGAGGGCAATTATGTCACCCTTCATAACGCACGCTAAGCTAAGATTAATTGGCAGTTTAAATGTTGTCACAAAAAGGTTATATCGGTTATTTGAGTTGAATTTAATTTGGATGAAAAAAATGTCAAAGCTTTCCAGAAAAACAGAAATAAATTCAAAATATGAGAAGTGGTGGAAGAGGTCTAGTTTGACGGGAAGGTACCACCTCTATATCTATTTCTAGAGAGAGTATTTCTTGCGAATTCGTGGAAGGTATGGATGCATGTTTTCATATTGATTTTTGTTTGGAGTTCCGGTATTTGTCTACTTGTTTCTGGGTGCATAACTCCACTACATTATTGTGAGGGGGTAATAAGAATAGAAGGCGTTATTTTTTAAAATAACTTTAGTATCCAAGATAATATAATCAGATGTCAAACCATTATTGTCAATATCACCATCATCATACTTACGACCTTCGTAACCACAGTCACCACAAGCTACTATAATCTGTTGATGATGCATTTTTATGAAAAAGGTGTGAGTTTCTACGATAAAGCATACGTGCTACCTGTTGGAATGTAGTCAACGTCGCCTATGAACATTTACAACACCAGAGGAGCCCCATGTCATAGCGCTCCGGGAATACCTCAGGAGGAAGTTCATTCCACATCTTGCACGTTTGTGGCAAGAACGTCCACGCAAACCGAACCGTGGAGGACCGCCATGAGTCCAGTTGGTGTGGATGGAACTTCATCCTTCGGCGAGTGGTGCGATGGAGGAATGGTGACGTAGGCACCAGGTCAAATAGTTCCTCGGAACACTCACCATTGTAAAGCCGGTAGAACACGCAAAGGGAATGAATTAAAGGTTTAATTACTCTCGATCATATTATGTCATAATACTATTACTACTACAGTCGTTATAACCGATCAAGAATAATAATGGAAAGTATCAATTTGTAATAAACGTTAATTTTATTACAAATAAATTCAAAACAAATAATTCACATCACAAGTTTGAAACACATATCGTTTATTACACAATTTGGCGAAACAAGCTGACAGTGTTGATTTTCATTAATTCCATTAATTCACGAAACAGACACAGAAATTTAATTATAACGAGATCGTAGCAGTCTTTAATTCAAACTCGTTATTTTGCTACATTTAAGATGACATACAGTTGGTGGTATGTGATTACGAACATACTGAGTGGAAATATTAAACAATTTGTCAGACGCTAGGGATGTTCTTGTACTTTAATCGATAAACGGTTTAATAATTGTTGTAATAAGAACAAAACCTGGCAGTTTAAAAATATGTCATTCCTATAATTTAGGAAAATTCAACGAATTATGTTAAAAACTGTTAGGCCATGTAGGCTGAAGTGCGGTTAGGGGTATCCTTTGGAGATCCCGTAGCCGCAGCGCCGAGGACGGCCACCGGGGGGGGTTTTAGAGCGTTAAGAATCCCACATACCCCTGCGTCGATCCCACGGCACCAGGTACCTTTTGAAGGTTTCCCCCTCGTAAAAAAGAGCGTGTTAGAGAATGAGATATACATCAATTTTTTTGAAAAACATTACCTTCCGCAGTCGGCAAAAACAGATTAGGAATTTCATTGCTTAAGTTATTTCCTGGTTGCGAATGGAGTTGTAAAAATGAATTTGATATTAACAAGTATTTACTATGAAATGAAAAGCTTTAAAAATTATGTAATGTCATGAACATACACAAAGCTTAGAACCAGAATTAATGAACAGGACTTTGAACCCGGGGCCTTTCGCAAAATAGGCTAACCAATACATCATGTGTGAAATATTTGACATTACTCTTACACTACTTACCACCGCTCCATTCTATCTACACACAAAAGTTACAAACGTGATAATTATATAAACAGAATTGCAAAATTACACAAAAGCAAAATTTTCTAGCAATTTCAGATAGGAAAGTTCCCGCACAAAATAAACAATGTCCCAGTGGGTGAAAAAATTTAAAAGGTTTAACTAAAGTGTCTTCCTCGTAGGGGTGAATGTTCGCGCGAGATAAGCTCAATCCTACTGCTTTTTGTCTCATAATACGTGTATCTTAATGTGCAAAGCTTTGTATTTGTGCTGGGGAGTGGCTCTTTAGGGAATCGGTATCGATAATAATTTGTGATTCGAAATGTAGAGCCCAACATCTTATTTTATAAAAAAATAGGATTCGTCTACTTACCATTAGGTATTGACTTTGTATAACAGGACATTACCTAATACATATTAAGTGGTTACTGCCGCTCATACATCCGTAACCTACTTCAAATGGTATAGGAGTATACCATTAAAGTCCGCTAAATTGTTAACAATAGTATGATATTAGATTTGAAGGTGGTAGAACCCTTTGTGGTTCGACTCCGGTGGCACCACCGCCACGCCTATTTCTGCCTAATAACAGCAGTGTTAAGCGCTGCTGTGTTCCGTTTTGAAGGTTGTGGTAAGGGAGACAGATTTTTCCGAGGCGTTCCAGCTTAGACCTCAAGGGTAGCGGCGCATCTGTGGCGAACCTCAGATAGGAATATCTAATCCTATCCACCATCCACTTACCATCAGGTGGACTGCATGCTCGTCTGCTACTCCTATATTATTATAATTAAAAATATCAAAGAATACTAGTTTGATTTAATTTGGAAATATTGGAAACAAATAAAATTAAACTATTTTATTATTTGTCAAAAATATGTGGCATATAATGTAAATTTAAGTTTGTTTCTATTAATATTTTATCCTTTTGGCCCTTATTTTATTAAGTAAAGACATACAAACTAAACAAAAATCGACTTCTAACATCTCTAACATCATTTAGTAGACTAAAGATATCGATAATAAATACCGATATACCCGTCACTAGCTGTTAAATCGTTAGCTTATGCGCGCTTAGTCCATGGACGACGGAACTTAGTTTTGTTCGGTTCAGATAAGAATAGTTAATTGTGTGTACTTACATTGTAATTAATTTAATGGCATTTGCTATATCCCGTCTCCTTTGGAACCATCTATTCGATATCTCCACACAACACTTTTTGTATTTATTCACGATTTAGGTGACATCTGATATACAATTTTATTTTAAATACTAGCTGACTCGGAAAACGTTGTGTTGCCATATAATTAAAAAAATAAGGGTAAATAACCCTTATCAGTTAGGGGTATGAAAAATAGATAGTAGCCGATTCTCAGACCTACTGAATATGCTTATAAAATTTGGTGAACATCGGTAAAGCGGTTTCGGAGGAGTATGGTAACTAACATTGTGACACGAGAATTTTATATATAAGATATTGACATTCTTAAATGTATCTTAACCTCAATATTACTAGTTATTATTAATAATTATTTTTACGTCACGTTGCTTAAGTTTGTAAATATATATTTGTTTATGGTCAATGGTCACTGCCACCCATGGATATCTGTAATCAACCCGAGATAGGATTAAATTCTTACCCGAGGTCAGTCACAAATGCGCCGCTATCCCTGAGGAGTAAACTGGAACGCCTCGGAAATATATGTCTCCTATACCACATCCTTCAAATCAGAATTCAGCAACGCTTAACACTACTGTTATTAGCTAGAATCAGGTGTGGCGGTGGTGCCGCCAGAGTCGAACCACAAAGGGTTCTACCACCAGTAAATACATAAACAGTTCTGTTAATAATAAGGTGAAGACCAAGCAAATAGAGTTACATACATACGCACGTACATAATTAGCGTGAGTTGAATAGTATTACAATACAACTATATTAATTCGTGGAGTTGAATGCCTTTAATTACCTGAAAGCCGCAGCCATCCAATCGCGCCTGTTACGTGCTAATGCCCAATTGCAATATGTACGGAATTCGAATTAACGCCGTGTAAGGTATAATTAGGGATAATTAATTACAGTCCCACGGGTTATGCCTTACAAAGGCGTAGTATATGGCTTTACTTTCTGCGGTCAACAGGTATATATAAAGCTAATTCATGGTTGTGTTAACATGATAACAAACAGACCGTGGCTTTGGAGGCGTTAGCTCATTTTTCTTTTTTGCTCAAAAATGGAAAGCTAATTTTCAGGAAAATATCACACATATTTCAGAAACAGATAAAACTTGACATATTTCTAACTACAAAATGTATGATTTTTAACATTATACTTAAGAAGTTTTCTTCTTTTATTTTAAATGATTTTTTTAAAAACACCTCTTCATTCTCATTTACGATAAATAAGAAATCTCAGTGATGACTTTCTCGCTTGAAAAGATTCCGTTTAGAATCAAAATCCCTGACGGGTTTTAAGCAATGTGTTGCTAAACAGTCAGTTTTAAAGTTTATGTGTATGCCATGGTTCGCAACTCTTAATCTAGAATATGAGAGTGAAATACTGTATACCTCTATTGTCGGCTTCATAGGTCACTCGCTAATAGCGAAGTGGGGCAGAGATCATCAATCATCCGGCCACTTGACCGGCCGCTTTGGATTTATTGATAGAAAATCACTCAGGTCGTTATAATTGCGATCAGACATGAAAGGTACGGTTTTTATTTTATAATATTAAGTATATGAGTAGAAAACAAGCATGCGGTTTATTTGATTGGATGTACCCACTATTGAGCAAAGCAGAAGACCGAGTACTGTGGCGAAATTTGCAGCACACCTGCACAGTAGATGATAACAGCAGGCTCGACCTTCAGTAATGAAGAAGCGACTAAGAAGAAGAACCACTGCTGACATAGTCACTTGTAATCAATAAGATTAGAGTTGTACATGAGGTCAGCCACAGGTGCGTCGGTACCCCTTAGGACTTAGTTGAAACGCCTAATTGAAACGTCTCTCTTAATAAACCTTTCAAATAACAATTGAGCAAAATTACTGAAATTCGTGTTACTTTTCTTGGCTCACTACTCATGTATGTATTATGTCGGTAAGACCATCGGCCCGTAACTGAAGTTTCCACTAAATTTCTGAACGTTTTCAATGACGCTGACCTAAGACTTATTGGTGGAAAGAGCAACTTCAAACTACTCACTTAATTGAAATATCGATGTTTGGATGACTTTTTGAACGACTAATGAGCAGTGATAGCCTAGCGGTTAAGAAACTCGGCCTCTTGATCGAGGGGTCCAAGGTTCAAATCCTAGGCTCGCACCTCTGATTTTTCAAAATGATGTGCGTATTAAAAAATAATTATCACTTGCTTAAACGGCGAAGGAAAACATCGCGAGGAAACCCGCATACCTGAGAAATCTTAAAAAAAAGTTTTAAAAAATATGTGAAGTCGTCAATGGACTATGGCCTAATCCTTTTCATTCTTACATGCCCAGTAGTGGGACAATAATGGGTTGATGATGATGAACGATTATTTTAAAGTATTGATACAAATATTGTATTAACAAAACAATATTTTACTAAAATTAAAAAGTAATAAGAAATTGAAGTCAAGCAAACTTCAAATATATTTATTAAGGGGAATGAAACCTTTGGATAAATTTATTAAACAAGACACGATGGGCTTTCAATCAAAGTTTGGAGCCTAACAGGGCTACAGGAAATTACCTGTAATTAACTTTGGATAAGTACATCCACTTTAATTAGTAAACTTTTACGAGTTTGTAATACCTATTCGTTTAGAAGTTAGCTGTAATTTATTTTAAACAAATCTGTTTTTGAGAATATGAAAATAAATAGCTCTTTAGTTTTACTTGACTGTCTACAAAACAAGAGCAATTTGAATTTTAAGTCTATATATGCAATATCCATTTCTTTGCAAGGTTTAAAGTCTGAATGGATAGATGGGTGGACTTTAAATGATGAGTCATTGTTTGATTCGTTTTTACCCAGAAAGTATTACAAGCTATATAGACAGTAGAAACCAAAAGTTCAGTTACAACTTATCAATTTTTCCGATCGAGTGTGTGACGGATTTTACAAACCTTCAGCTTATCTACACAAATGTTATAAAGAGGAAAACTTTGTATGTTTGTTTGGTTGTAGTTAATAGGCTCAAAAACTACTGGACCGATTTTAAAAATTCTTTCACCATTCGAAAGCTACATTATCTACGAGTAACATATGCTATATTTTATATGAAATATATTTGATAAATAGATTTTGAGGCGGTACAAAGTTTGCCAGGTCAGCTAGTGTTTCATATAAATATTTTTTGTCATCATTAATAATTTTACTATTTCACCTCTTATTTCATTCTGTTGTTATTTTAATCTTGAAATAAGTTCAAATTAATTCAATTAATGTTAATTGACTTTATAGTTTGATTCATAATTAGGTGTCCAAAATGTAAACAAAGAAATGTCATTGTCAAAATTCGATGACAGGTATTGCAAACCTTAACAAATTAACAAGAAACGAAAATTTTCACAAAATTCAACATAAAACAAAAACTTAATAACTGCACACAAATTAAAAAAACGCGCTATGAAAACTAGAAAAAATTCGAGTTCGATCACGATCACGAAAATGAATATGAATATCAACTACGAAACTTAAAAATGGCGGCACAAACCGATTGTGTGACCATTATCACAATTTAATTTTCTCTCATAAATCTTGTTTTTTATTATTATTACTGTATGAAATGAAATTGAGTTAATATAAATATTGGAAAATGTGAATTGATTTTAATTTATTTAGATTATTATTTTATTATCGATGTATTAATTTAATATTGTCAAAAATAAGAAACTGCCATTTGACACATATTTTCTTGATAGGTCAACACCTTTGTTTACATTTTGGACACCTAATTATGAATCTGACTATAGTTTATTTCTTAAATTTAAAAACTTAAAATTTGAAACAGTCAGTAAATCTATCAAAATCTATGAACAGGGTTCATAGATTTTACGTATTTTACCGTAAAACTATCGATCGCCTTCGAGCAGCCGATAGCATCGCACGTTTGAGGCGTATTGTCTTTAATCCCATTGTGCGGCAAGTTGGAGATTGTTCTTAGCGGAATTAATAGAACTTCCATACAACGCTCCGGGCCCGGGAGCCCTATTGTGGCCTGATTTATCGGTTAAGAACAATGATAAATCAATGAAATTGCCCGCCGTGCTCTTCAAGTTACTCACGTGAACTTTGATAACATACGGTTTAGTGTAGCAAGGATTGGTTGCATTTTCATTTAGATTTTAGTGGTTTAAAGTTTGGTTCGTGGTTCCAATTTGGAGGTTCGGGATCCACCGGTCTGCCTAACAACTATAATAACAGTGATATTAAGGTCTACTATGTTTAGTTTGAAAAATGTGCTACGGTAAGAGAATAATTACATCCACATACTGAGGAGTAGAAACATCAGTGGCCTGTCTCAGGAAGGACTCCAGTGGTAGTAGTCATATTCATCAGTTGAAATGCTTATTTGCTTTTTTTTCTAGTATATTTGCTACGCGTTAACCAACACCATCTTATTGTATGCATCGATGATATGATGATGATGATAGATGAATACTACTACTACTAGTATGTTTTTTCATAACATTAAATTTGTTTATCACATTATGTCACAATAGATAGCGCTCGTGGAATTACAAACATGTGTTTAATAAAACTGTCTGATGACAATTCAAACATACAGAATATTTGATTGTACGTCCAGGTCCTATATTTTTTTACATTGTACCTAGTAAGGTCCCGCCTGTAAATCAGAGGCGGATTGTCAAACGCCATTGATTGATGAACTCTAATCCAATCTGCTAATAGCGAACGACCTTTGTCAAAGAGTCCTGTGTCAAACACTGGATAGGATTGCTTTCGTGTTGTACTGTTACTACAGTTTTACTGTTAGGTACTATGTGTTCTTATCATTATTATTATTTATTTTTAAAATCTTGCTTTGGAAGATGTTGTTCTGCACTTTTCAGTGACGCGTTGATTTTATGTTTTTCTAACTTAATTAAACAAAATAATATTAACAATAAAGCCACCTTTGGGATCTTTTAGTATTTTAGCATTATAAAATTAACATGAGTTATAACTCTGTGTTTAATTTTGTGTGAGAGTCATATCATGTTTATATCGGTTAATCTGTTTAGAATATTAATCTGAAAAGTTGATGGTTTTAAAATGTTATCTGTTTTTTGTATGTATCCAAACGATATTAAGAAAAAACCCTGTTTACATTTTCCTGCTGAGCAGATATCAGAATCTACCACAGACCTGTATTTGTTTTGTACCCAAATCTTCGCATAATTATGACATTATGAGACAATTTGACACAATATACTAATTAATTTAACTAATAACAACGTGAAAAAGTTCACGTGAAACAAAAACAAATATTGGCATGCAAGTTGCGCCGCGAAAAGTTTTTATTTTTATAAAAAAGTAAATAAACCGTCGATACGTCCTCCGCTTTTTAGCCCCTCACGCGCGCCATTGATTCCGCAAACCGAACACGTCCCATAGTTCTTTCAGAACGGAATTGCTTCCAATAACCTCGTGAGCGAATTGAATTTAAACCTTTTTTCGGGGGGTACACGTTACATTTTGGCAGGATGCCACAACCGCAGTGATTCTCGTAGAAAATCCGAAAATGTTTCAGAGGTTGTACACTTTGTATGGACCGCGGGACACGGTGTTCGGGCGATGGCGGAGACTTTTACATCAATTTTCGTATTACCGATGGATTAAATCCGAGGGTTAGCCCCGTAGGAAAGTTTTCGATTGGATTGGGAGGTTGTCGTGAATCAATGTTATAAAATTTGTATTCAGGTGCTCTCCCTACCATACTCTTTGGACGCTGGATCGATTTAGGAATCACCTTTGTTGTTTCGACGCGTTTACGGCTAATAAAAATACGTTTTCGGATCATTTGGAGTCAAATCGTCGGGTTTGTTCGGACCGCCCTTCGCAATTGATTAAATTTTAGGGAAGGCTTTTTATTTGTCTGGAGTTCAAACTCATTTGCATTTTGTTTTACTTTTCAATGTGCTGGAGGATTGTTAGTATTTAAAAAGAATTTCTTCGCGAGGTATTGCCTGTCTTTATGGAGTGCAATTGTTTTTTAAGTGTGCAAAAGTTTTAAATTACATTTATTTTAGAATCGCAAAGAAGTGTTAATTTCACTAATAATAAAAACTTTGCTTTAGATTTTAATTAACTTTTAAAGCTTGATCTTATAATTGAAAGTGTTCAGCCATCAAAACATATTGGTTTAATTTAGCGAGTTCGGCTGAACATGTTAGAATTTTAATTAAATTTTGGGGGTTTTACTGAACTTTTTAGCAGTCAAGCGGTCTGTTAGAGCATATAACTATTGACTATCTAAAACTGCAAACAGTAAAGACTTTTATTAGTACTTTAACAGTGTTGATTGGCAATGAGATTTTAGTTGCTAACTTTTCAGGTGAATCGCGATTATGAACGGGACACGCTTATCTAGTAAAATAATAAACAAGGAAAGTAAGTTTTTCCTTTTTCGTGCTTAAAACTTACGAATCATATGAAACGACTAAACACATACAGGTAGCCATTACAGTTGAGTAATTAACACGTATATCTAATAAAATAGCAGCCATGGAAACGTGGCAAAGCAAATAATCTTACTTCTGAATCTCAATATTATCATGTAATGAGGTTTTTTAAAAGATGAGTGAGATTACAGATTAAATCTTAATAAAAATATCTTTGAACAAAGTAAGCCTGTACAACATTTATTGTTATTAGAATCCGAAAATTCTTTTCACAAATTCTCATTTTCATGATATTAACAAAATAGTTTACGATGCACACGAGAATATTAATAAGAGACAGGGATTCACATTTTTGAACATATCGACATAAATATCGATATTTGTATTAACATCGATAAATTGATAATTTGATGCATAATTATCTATGTATCGATCGGTAATTTATAAAATATCCAAGTACGAAATTTTTTTGTTTGCCGTTAAAGTTGTATGATAGTTTTTCGTCGCCTGTTAGTATATCAAAAAAATATTTTTTTCGATATTGATAATTTAGTTTTCACCTATATAATATTACTGTATCGGCAATACTCTCTGTATGTGCTTAAATATCGATATTAAAGATTCGATATTAGCGATATCGAAATTTCGATATATATCGTAGCATCCTTAATGCGAAATTCTTTCTGTTTGTTCCAAGACGAACTCTCTAGGGCTCTCTCGTTTATAATCAACGCTAAAACTTTGTAAACATGCGGTCTAAAGTACAACATATGAGTTTAATATGACATTTATTTTCTACGTAACTCTTATATAGAACTTGTTGTTTTAAAAGTTAGTATATACGTAGATAGGTATATTTTTTTTTCATACAGTGCATGTAGCCAACGAGCATTCAAACCATCTGATAAAAAGGATATGGATATCGATAATCCACCCAGGATAGGAGTTATATCTGAGATCAGTCATAGACGCATTTCTACGCGTGAGGACTAAATAAAATAGACAAAGTGTCACCTTCAAACCGGTTGGAGTATCTGGTAAGCCTCTATATCAGAACATAGCGATTTATCCGGATTTTAAACACCTCTTAGAAGCTTAGATGACTGATGATTCTTCCCTCTTCAGTAATCTAAGCTTCTAGGATAATTTTTCACCTTTCGTACATTCTTGGTAACGGTTCTAAAGTTACTATTTAGTATCGAAATAGGATATTTCTTATTTACTAGAATCTTTTCCGCTACGCAATAAGAAACATAATAACAAAAGGTCACAGATTCCTACAATTTTTCCTCGGTGTTGGTTACGAAGCTTGTTAAGAGCGAGCGACTGGTTGGTGGTGTAAATTTTGCCACTTACCAGGTAAGTGTGTGGCTATGAAACTCGCGTTTTCCAGTACCATTAGGTGTTTTGATTTTTCAATTTTTTGAAATGGGCATATGCTTTCCCTAAAATACTTTCTTAAATAATTCTTTCTTTTTCTTTTTTTGACTTTGTTTTAGTGACTATTATATAAGTAACTTTCAGCAATATCCTGGGAGGAGATAGAGAGGGAAGAGAAAAGATAGGGATATTAATTTTTGCATACACAAGTCACGATATTATTTTTCTATGTTACTGATATAATAATACGAATAAAACTAACTATAAATCTTATAACGACTTGCATACTGTATTAGTGAGGCGCTGTATTGGTAGTCGGCAGAATTTAACGTCGAATTACGTACCACTTGCCATGATATGGCAAGTAAAAACAACTTATATTAAATGATGAGTTGATTACTTTTTTAAAGTCTTACTAATATGCAAATAAATACCAGTCAAAAAATAATCTGTCTGAATATAAATCAAGCTTCATCAAAAAACACTTTAGTCTACTTCAAATGTAATAAAATTTCCAGCCGAAAATAATCACATATACAAACTCAAATCGCTCAAGTTATGGCCATACAGTCCTTAAGTACTGGCCAATAAATTAGTTGGGCACTATTGCGCGGGTTCACTTACCGCCACATTTATTTACCTGACCCCGCTACTTATATTTATTTGATACAAGTCCCAGCTCGTGACTTCGTTCCGTATTTTTATAAGCCAAGTCTGTTATGGAACAGGCGGGTTGAAAAACAATTACCCTTACTTATAGGCAGTCAATGCGTCATTAAATTTGAAATCATATGATTTGATGACTTTGTCTGCTGTAAAATGTGTGGTCTGTGTATAAGTAAATCATACCATCTAATAACGCGAAAACATTTCCGTGCTCAAATACAATGTTCCTATGCGTACATCTTTTTATGCGATCTGTTATAGTTATGTAGTGTTAGTACAAGTAAAAAGTTGTTACTTTAAAAAAGAACCACGGCCTTCGTTATAAAAACAATAATAATATAATATTTGTCCCTGTTTGTCCCTTTATTTCGGTGTACCCTGAAAATCAGCGCCTTGGTTACACTACCATGGCATAGGCTGAGGGTAGTCCGTTTTACGGTTTATTATGTCGCAGCGCGGTACCCTCCTTATTTTTTAATATTGTAAGAACTCGTTTTTTTTTTTCTATGTTTATGTTTTGTTTTGATTCTTGTTTTTTTAGTCATGTGTGTGCTGCTATGTATTCCGTGAATAAAAATTTATTATTATTATTATTATTATTATATTCATAGCGATACATCAATATTACCATAGTCTATAAATCTCAGATATACCAAAATCAAAACAAAATTGAAAATACAATTAGATACAATAATTAAAAACATTTGATATCAATTTACAATTGATAAACAACTAGAGATTGCTATTCCCGATTACAATTCATGGCCGCCCTTAAAGCGCAGGTGTTCAATAATACAGTAGATAACTTAATAATTAACCCTAAGGGTAGTTTTCTGTGACTTATCTATTCATAACCATGGTTACAATGAGGGTTGGCCGCTTTGTTTGGATAACACTTGTGCTTTGAATACGTTAGGGAATGGGGTTGTAATTACTAGGAGTGTTTTTAATAAACAGATGCATTTGGATTTGACCGTGTTTACAATACTAATATGGGTTCCGGGTTCTATCTCCGGCCAAGCAAATACTTAATTAATTAATTAAGATTTTTGTGTTTAATTCTAGTGCGTGAAGGAAAAAATCATAAGCTAAAGGTAGCTTGTACATCCCTTCTTAGTTCCCCTCCCGGAGACTACCGCCACATCTTTTTCTGCCCTATAACAACAGTGTTAAACACTGCTGTGTGAAAAGGCTTTAGTAAGAAATACTTACTACTGGAACATAATTAGAGACGTTTCATCTTAATCTTCAAAGCTAGCACCTGTGGCTGAGCTCAGAGAGGGCGATGACATTTTCTGAGGTAAGTTACAGATATACAGTATTGAACTTTTATCATAAGGTGGATTGCTCGCTCGCTCGCTACTATGAAAAATAAATCGTAATGAAAATAATACAATGAATTCCCATGTAAAAAGTAAAAAGCAATAGTGTCTGACATTATTTTAAAACTGTAGTATTACAAAAAGCATATCAGGAAACTTCTTCCCAAATAAATTCCCGTCTCTTTTTATTTAGGTATCTCTGCAGATGAGTAAGTTTGTGCAAAGTCGGGTCTCTGCAAATTTAATCCGGGATAAAGAGTATCGTGCCCAGTATCCCGACTGTATCCGGGAATGCTCAATTCCCGGGTAAAAATATCCGGGTATATCCTTTGTGAATTAAGCCGAGTGGTCACGTGGGGATTTGGGGATAGGGGACTTTGAACCAAAATTTGTTGGTATCGAATTGCCACGATTTTTCAAACACGTGGGTATGTGCACTATTTGTTGCGTCCAACCTCGTTGGCTAGGTTTTTCATTGAAGTGGCAAAAAAGCATGTGGTCCATCGGACAAGTAGTCACTACCGGTCCGACAGTAGATCTGGCATTCGCCAGGACAAGTGTAATAGAACTTAGTAGAATTATCAACCAGAACTCATCCACTCAACCACCACAGAACCAGAATTATCAACTGAAATCATCAACCAGAACGTAGTAGAGTCTAATACTACTGTTAAAAGGAAGACATAGGTAGTTGAACTAGAACAAGCAGTTGCGCTGTAGTTACTCATACCAAACCTTAGAAGTTTCAAAGGTTATTTTTTACTTTAATTCATGAACGAATCAGCAACAAATTAAAAAAAAAATACTATCAGCTTGCAAACAGCGGTGCGATCATAATAATAGGTGAAGACCCAAAGTAATAATTATTTTTATCAATGTGACTATTTGTACAGGTACTGGACTAATAAATTATATTTATTCAATATTTTTTTTTAAATATATTTATTCGTACATTTATTCAATTTTTTTTTCTTTAAACAATGTGACAAATTCAATTTTTTTTTTAAATATTTATTCGTATATTTATTCAATTGGTTAGGTTAGGTTAGGTTAGGTTTTTTTTTTAAATATATTTATTCGTACATTTATTCAATTGGTTAGGTTAGGTTAGGTTAGGTTAGGTTAGGTGTTTTTTTTTTTTTTTTTTAATTGACCTCGAACGGGCTGATGGCGATCGACGTCATTTTTTGATGTTTAGAGCTTAGTTTCTAAAATCGATCGGTAGAGCCGTTTAAAAGTTATTAAAAAAAAAACATTTCAAAAAAAAATTTTTTGTAGTTTTTTTGAGATTTCTCAAAATCTACCGGTTCGAATCGGATAATAATAAATTGTTTGTCCAGTACCCGAATTAATAATTATATATTTTTCGTACGGTAACCGTATTAATAATTATAAATTGTTCGTACAGTACCTGTATTAATAGACTCAGCCTATTTTTATTAGTATTTTCCCAAAATTTTGTTATTTAGACAATATCAGTATATTGCCTAGTGAAACGAACATTTCTTTGCAAAATGTATTATTTCGGCTTATGTGTTTTTGTAAATAAATAAGTTTTTATACTATTAAACACATAACGCCTAGACTCCTCGCCTCTAATTTATTGAAATAGAAGCCTTAGATTTGGGACCGAAATAAACCTGCCAAAATCGGTTCCAACCCGTTTGAAATGTAGAGTAAATTACCTAGACTGTATTACCTAAAGTTGAACCTATCTCAATGTAACTATGTAATGTGTTTCGCAACTAAATAACTTGTCGGTTCTGAACAAACCCGCAAACAACTGAGGTTCGTTAAGGAATCGTTGCATCGTCATCGATACAGCGATAAATTAAGCGAAGAAATTTATTTCTTTCTTGCTTTCTGTAAGTTTGCATCAATTATAAATATCAATTGTATACTTATATACGAAGGTATACAATTGATTTAATATTTATAATATTTCATAATTTATTGATTTAGTTTATACTTAAAATATTAAAGTTAAATTCATAATATTCTACCATACTTGAACTATTTCAATTTGAATTATTAAAATAATGTATAAGGAAAGACCAATAGCTAATATACTAAATGTAGGTGCTTTAATTATATCTGTTACGTTTTTTTACTAATATAATTGTTGCAAGTTAAATATATAAGCAAGCAGTGTAAATAACGTAACACTTCCACCGTCGAATTCTCTGGATCTTAAAGTAAGGAAATGAAAAGTCAAATAACATAAATTGTAAATAAAACTGCCATTCATGAATATTTATTAAAAGGTTGCAAACTTGCAACACTGTTGAAAAGAGTAGTCATCATTTCCTGCTCAGCTTCCAACTTATTTAAGTCCGCAATATGATTACTCACGTTCATATTGCATCCTGTTCATATTGCTTCAGTGGTACTTTTATTTCTGTGTGCATAACGTCAATCCGCCTGGGAGATGCTTTTATCAGTGCTAATAATTATTATCACATATAACTTACGTATGTGCATTAAGTTAACTTACTTTGAAGTACAAAATAAATAAAGTAAAAACTAAATAATATTATTTTAATTTTAATGTGACAAAATAAATATAGAAATGAGTATTCAATAATATTTAAATTAAAAATATATTTATATTAGTTAGCTGAATAAGGTAGCTTTAGTCATAAGTTACATAAATTACCTATCGATAACTTAAACTTACAAAGTACCTGCTTGTTCACTTGCTATTATTAACCGCTGGGTTTAGAAAAGTACTTAACCGATAATTAATGTTTATTTACTTTAACTCAATTTTAAAATGTATTCCGTCACAAAAACACTATTACTAAGACTGCTTTTTAGTAAATCGGTAATAGCTTATCCCGTCAATGTGGGACAAATCAGTAAATCGGAAAGGTAAAGACATTGGCTGTACAATTAAACTTTCCAAACCTAATTCCGTTGCAGGTACACATATTAAACTCCGTGAACTTCGATCACCGTATATCCCAAATTGATCTACAACCAGCCAATGCTTCGTGGATTCGTGCAAACATATTCAACCCTCTGCGATTTTAATCGACGCTACTTCGGATGAGAGCACACGTGTTCGCTTCGTTTGCGTTTTTGCGATTTAATTTTTTATGAATGTAATACATGATTGTTTTTTTGATTATAAATCAGCATTATCTTTTTATGCATGTGTGTAATTGCGGAATAGAACATGAGATAGAGTAAAGTATATTTTATAAGACATTATTTGCTTAATTAAACGTGGCTATTTTGAAGTGAGTTTAAGTTTTTATATAATAATAATTACTGAATAATTTTAAATAATGATTATTTTATATTAAAATCATTAAGAATTACACAATTGTATGAATATCACAATTTTTGCAATCGCAATCGAAATCGTGAAGTTATTTAGTCGTACAATCATGTAGTCGAGTATAGAAGGACTAACTTAGTCGTAAAATCGCAATAAAACGCAACAAGTATGGCGTTCCCTGAACCGCGGCTCAAAGGGTTCAGAGTTTTTGAACGTGCGGGGGCAATTAAAACTTGTGTCTTGAGTGTGTAAATATTTAGTACGCCGTTTGTCTGAGACCGCTTTCATGTTTCGTGCTGTTGAACAAACAACAATCATGTAACCGTTTAAATATAATGATGAATGGTATGGCTTAAGAGTTACACACTTCTTAACTGTAGAGTAAGTTTAATTTATTTCGGATATTCATCATCATCATCAACAACCCATTATCGTCCCACTGCTAGGCACGGGTCTCCTCTCATTATGAGAAGGATTAGGCCAGAGTCCACAGCGCTGGCCAAGTGCGTTTTGGTAGACTTCACATACCTTTGAGTTTTTTTTTTATACATCTCACAGGTATGCAGGTTTCCTCACGATGAGTTACTCCACCGTTTAAGCATGTGATATTTAGTTTCTAATAGGCACATAATTTTGAAAATCAGAGGTGCGTGCCTGGAATTTGAACCTCGGACGCCTCGATCGAGAGGCCGCGTTTATTAACCACTAGGCTATCACTGCGTACCCAGCAATGGAACAGTAAAGGGTTGACGACAACGACCAAAATGACCTGCCAATTTATTATAATGTTTACTTAATTAGAAAGCAGGTCACTATTTGAGGTGGTAGAGTCAATTTGGCTCCAATAGCACTATTAAGCAAACACGGTATCAGTCATCTAGGAGTCGAAGCTAGTGCATTAGAATAAGCCCTAGGCTATTACCGTGTAATCCTATGGCGACGGTCTGCTTATGTTCCAATAGTTGTGATGTTGGTACTAACTTGCATATTGACTAGTTGAGCTGTAGGCCTTATAGCTATATTTGTCGGTAGTAACCTTAAGACAATATGTTTTATAACGGTCTACTATAAAGAAAGTTTTAGGTTCAATCCGTATAGAGAAATAGATTTTAATAATTTATTTATTATATTATACCGTTCGCATTATTCTTAATACGCGAGACTTTAAAAGTGTTCAAAGTAATATAAGGGAGATTATACATGAACCGTCATTCGCATATTATCTTGTTATACTCCTGTACTAATTTATATTGAAGCTGTTCTAAGTTAAATCAAAAATTCTACACTGAAGTGGATAAAATAAATAATCAATGATTCCCTTTGTGCAGGTACCTGTATGTACTATAGACGTAGGTAGATCATACATATTAAAAGTCAAGAACACCAACATTTATCCCCAGAAAGGTAATTTAAATGAAGTAGTGTAATAAGTTTCCAGGATAATTATCGAAACGATTATTGTATGGCCGGGGATCGAACTCCGAACCCTCCGACCCGATACGGTGATCATTGCACCACGCGAATCAATAATCAACCAAAACACCGTGTAATTTATACGAAAAGGACAACTATAAAGAACTACGTTTAACTTTAAAAACATCTAAGCTAAAAATCTAAATCTTTTAGCAATAAATACATTTATTAAAAGTTACAAGGTACGCATGCACACCATATTTTAGAAAAGAACTTACATAGTCTGTTACGAGTATAAGTCTGCATGAAGAACGTCCGTAACTAACCATTTTAATCTTGATAAAGATGAAGTTTCCCATTGCATTAGTTCTAACGATGGAAACTTTGACTCTAAACCAACATTTCCCGACAGAATTCACAATTTTCTTCGCGGGAAATGCAGTAAAATTCGTTCGGGCGATGCGGCTCGCGGCTGCGGCATGCGTCTTGCGTTAAACGCCTGATAAACGTAAGTGTTAAATAATGCAACGTACAGCACCATTTTGGTACGCTTAGTATGAGTTTTTACGTTTTGACAACAATGATTGTTTTTGTATTTATTTACGTATTTGCCCATACGTTTCTAATCAGCGCAACCAGTGGACTGTAGCAGAACCTTGCTTTTCTCTTCTATGATCAGAACTGATTGGAAATGTATTGGAAATGCGTAAACAAATACAAAAACAGTAATTATTGTAAAAAACTCATACTAAGGGTAGGGTACTATTTTCTGTTCTGTGGGCGATCACATGTTTTGTTAGATTTTTCGTGTGTTCGTGAAAAATTGTGATAGCTACATAATTGTGTACGTTATTAAAAACTCTAGTAAAGTGTTTATGTGTAAATTAAGACTCTCCGCTGTGTAAGTGCAGCACTGGAGTGGCATTAGTATTTTTGCCTTCGAGCAGCAGAGTTCAAGCTTATTGTCCGTAATTTGTTTTTGATGTAAATTGTCGTTAGCAATCCATTCTTCTTCAGCTCTCAAAGTAGGGCCACTTTTGCCAGTCACTAGTGGTTTAGTGCGTATTGGTAGACTACGACTTGACACAATTTTGAGAACATATTTCTGTAATTTTCATTTTTGTTTTATAAATCAAGCGTACGTAATCAACTTTAAAAAAGGTGCGTGCTTAGGATTCAAAATTGAGACCAGAGACATTGAGAAGCCAATCAGTAATAAAATAACTTGAAACCGAAATCGCAAACTGAACTAGACCTACTAGAACTGAACCTAGAGCACCTAAATTCAAACTTATTTTCATAGAACGGCAACCTTACATTTATTATGGCGATAAATTTCACGAACATTATTTACACAAAGCTAGCCGGACGTTAAAGACCGTTTTGGAAAGACGGAACGGTGTAGGTCTCAATGAATTTATGTTTTGGGTTCACGGGCTCTATTTTTCGGAGTCTAGAATGTTACTGAACTATGAGGTAAGCCTAACATATAAAGCAACTTACTTACATTCATAACTTAATCGGTAAATCAAATTTACACAAGGATCTAGTGTCTATAGACACAAAAAGATGGACATTATCTTGTATATAAAGTTCTCGTGTCACAATGTTACCGCACCTACTCCTCCGAAACGGCTGTACCGATTTTCACCAAATTTTATATGCATATTCAGTAGGTCTGAGAATCGGCTACTATCTATTTTTCATACCCCTAAGTGATAAGGGTTGTTCACCCTAAACATTTTTTTTATTTATATGGCATCACAACGTTTGCCGGGTCAGCTAGTATTATCTATGTTATTCGTTTAGGTGCTTCACTTGGTTGTCCCTGTAGTTCCGGGACTAGAATAGGGCTACGGTATCCCCTGCCTGTCGTAAGAGGCGACTAAAAGGGGGCTTCCGGGGTTGCGGGCGGCAAGAGTGGGAGCTCGAACCGCCCGGCCAGCGGCCCCGGGAAGGACGACGGTATGTGTGGTCGCATACCGTCGTATACACCAGATGGTGTGGCGAGCGTCAAGCTCACCTGGGCGGAGCCCGACGGGGCAACGCGCTAGGAGGACTCCGGTTGCGTTCCTTTGGAGATCCCGGAGCCCTCAACGCAGCGCAGAGGACGGCCACCGGGGGGTTTTAGTGCGGTAAAAATCCCACATAACTCGGCGTCGCTCCCACGTTGTCGGGTACCTTTTGAAGGTTCCCCCTCGACACAAAAAAAAAAAAAGGTGCTTCACTTGGCGCGTTAGACGTTGGTGCCTTCTGTATCCCATGGAAAATCTATTTCGGTTGTCTAATTTCAACGAGTAATTAATTAAACCTGAAAGTTAAAGAAAAACCGTGAAAATGTTTTAAATGCCTTTTTTCAAATGGAGAGGAAAGAAATAAGCGATTTTAAAGCTGTTTACTTATTATATTGTTTGTTTAGGACTATAAAAGCTAATTTTGAAATTGATTTCAGTAAATTTCATGGAACCTCGGACCTGCCGATTAAGAAGCTGATTTTCAATCATCACACCATCACTGCGTATTGACCGCTTTTAACACTTCAAAAGTAAATAAAAATTAAGAATTGTTCGACTTGCGGAGGCACTCCAGATTATACGAAACCGACACAAACCTTCTCAATTTTAACAAATCAATGCACCATTTAGGCGCAAAGTGGTAAATTGCCGTAAACACGAATTGAGTGGCGCGTATAACAGAAGTGCGGCGGCCATTTTCCTTTCCACAAGAGGATAATCGTTTCTGGAAGAGCCGGGACTCTACGCAGCGCCGCTCAAGGATTTCGTAACAGCAATCCGACTTTAAATTTTTTCACAATTTGCCTCAAATATGAATTTAAAGACATTTAGTATTTTGTGCCGTTTATGCTAAGTGCCTTTTCTCTCCTTGATTTGCTCTTACGCTTTGGAAGGAGATATTACTAGTATTACTGGTAGTAGAGATAATCATATTGTATTTTATTATAAATTGAAGGAAGATACTATGTCAAGAATTGATAAAAATGTATTGTATTTTTTTTTTAATATAGGTCATCTGTAATCAACCCCAGATAGGATTAGATATTCCTACCTGAGGTCGGCCACAGATGCGCCGCTACCCTTGAGGACTAAGCTGGAACGCCTCGGAAAAGTCTGTCTCCCAAACATTATTATGTATTACGATAATACGAGTACATTACGATAAAATAGTCGGGTTTATTAATATATAGGTACAGTACCATGTACTGTTACGTCAATAGAAAAATAGCATTTCATGTATTAACCTAATTTAACTTTAATTTGACTATATTTTATACTTCGTCATGCCTAACTACTAATCAGAAGATATCTGTATTTATATAATTATAGTTCTTGTGAGATGTGGCTGTAGAGAACGTCAAAACATCATAACTTAGTGATTCATATTTCAACACAACATCAGATCTCTTTCGACAAAGCTATTTTATTATTTGGAGCATTAAGAGTCATTATACCCACAAGGTTGCTAATATAAAACAAGCTAAAATAAACATAGTTTAGGATACAATAATATTGTGGACTTTGATGTGTTTTATCTTACTAATAATTTGCGTTTAGTACAAATATGTCACGTAAATTATAATAATATCATGAAGATGAGGATTAAATATTTCAAATGTTACTTTATTGTTATTAATGTATAAATACTCCATTCCTTCGGATTTGTCATGGGAACATTTTTGTTTCATTCATTGTATTTTTTTAATAGACGAATATTTGTGTTGTTTTAATACCTCTTATATAATAAATATATATAAATTTTGTGTAACGTATATATTAATGTTGCATCTATTTAGCCCCTAAAGAGACGTATCTAAAAAAAATCCTCAAAACTTTTATGTTTTAATCCATTAAGCAATAAATTGTCAATCAGTCATTGTTAACAAAACTAGCCTGAATATATAAATAAGCTATATTACATCTTTCGTATTTTGTGGAATATGTTATTCCTAGCCTAGTGGTTAAGAAACTCGGCCTCTCGATCGAGGGGTCCTAGGTTTAAGTCCCATAAAGGCACCTGTGATTTTTCAAAGTGATGTGCGTATTAGAAATTAATTATCACTTGCTAAACGGTGAAGAAAAACATGGTGAGGAAACCTGCATACCTGAGAGATTTATAAAAAAAATCTCAAAGTTATGTGAAGTCTACCAATACCCACTTGGCCAGCCCGGTGGACTATGGCCTAATCCTTCTCATTATGAGAGGAGACCCGTGCCCAGCTGTGGGACAGCAATGGGTTGATGATGATGATGATGATGATATTTCCTACTGGATTAAAAAAATATTTTACTGACTGTACATATTTAAGAACGCTCGGATAAGAACTCATAAACATAAACGCGAGCGTTTTGCAGAAATTTCAAGTCTGCATTTTACGTTAAGAAATTGAGGTATCGAAGAAAATGGGAAAAAGGTGAATTTTAAAAGAAAACCTGATCTCCCGATGGACGAAGGTGTATGGCGCGGTGCCAACGGGCTGTAGCGCTGATCGTTTTGTTCCAAACGATCGTTTCTCAAACACTGATGAAACATAAAAAGTGTAGGAGTAAGCAGAATACTGGCGCATTTCAAGCAAATGGGCAAACCATTCATAAGACGTAAAGTTGCACTGATTGATTTCTTACAATGGTCGTCTAGGGGTCAAATTCTGCGTAGATACATCTGTTATTTCTGTTGTTGCTGTTATTTCGTACTGACATAGGCATTGTCAACATTTCTCAATAGTATGTGATATGTACCAATTGGCTATAATTATTGTAGATAAGTATAGTCAAGTATAATAGTCAAGTCTTTGTTACGTAACATTTATGTATCAAAAAGCTAATGTTTTTTTATGTTTTCGTCCCTTTGGGGGATCAATTTCCAAAAACTGCTTATGACATTACATTTTTTCACCACCACTACCTAATTGAATTGTGTGGTATCCGTGTCAACTTTATATTGAGTACATATAATTTGAGTAAGGTTTTTGTTCTCCTCTAAAGTTTTATATTGAAATTGCCACCCTACACCTATAGGACAGGGGACTAGCATACAATAGCAATGCATGTTTGATTGACTGTGAAGCATTACTATCATAAGCCGGCAATATTGCTCCGTCTTGTACAGTTAGTATGTTTACATATAGACCTATGTCTACATTGTAAGTGACTAGGCATTGGTCTAGATTAATCCCGCATTGACCCCGAATAGTAGGTATTCTCGACCCGAGTCGATCCTCTTTCTAGCAAATACCTAAATGGCTTTCGGTTTCTGTCCTGGGTTTAAGTGTTTAGGTATAGATGGCACCCATTAAACACGCACTCTCGTTACCTTCGTAACCGACTTCAAAAAAGGAGGAGGTTCCTCAATTCGACCGTATATATGTTTTTTTTTATGTTTAACAATCAGAAGGAAAAATATATCGTACTAAAATGAACGAATGAATGAATGAAGATGAATAAAGTGGCTATTGAGGAGCCTCAACATTTATTTAAGTAAGATGCGCCAGTACTTTAGTAAAAACTAAGTCCGATTTAATAGAAAGACAAGCGCACCTCTCTCTATAGAACCCATTAGAGAGAGGTGTACTGGTCTAAAACACAGTAAATATGAAGACGAAAACCATCCCTTTCTTCCAGACTTCTGCACTGGATGAGGCCTATTTAGGCCCTTGTAAACGGTATTGAAGCTGTAAAGGCCACTAGGGCTAATACTAATTACATATTTAAAAAAAAAACCTACAAGTTGCTTCGATATAGTGACCGATATTTATTTGGCACTCTGCCCAACTAAGCCCATAAATACTAACAAAAAAGGGTTAAATAAATGCAGCACATTGTAAGCCATTAATAATTACACGTCATAAACATACCTATGTCAAATCAAATAGAGACTATAATAACTTGCACTGATAGATTCTGCAATAGAATGATTGATGCTTGGTGGCAACGTCCCATAAATATATGGATGTTTATAGAGTCGGGGACCGAGCGGGGGCAGTCATAAACCGCACTAAAGGTTTTTCAAAAGTCCGTGTCGATGTTCCGGACTTCCGATTAAAGGTTATTTCATAATTCCTTAATGAAAAGTGCCACAGTGCCTCGGTGCGGGCTGGATCGCATTCATCAATTTTATCACGGACCACGAAAAATAAGCGACACGTTATTGGACCATATTAAGCTAATAAATACGAGTATTTTACGTTTTATAGAAAGTGATACAATCAAACTACAATATTTGCAATCAACTCCAAATAGAATTGGAGTCCTAACTCAGGTAAGCCTTAGTTGTTTTGCTAACCCTCGCTAAATTGAAGTGGTCAACAAAATTAACTAAAATTAACCTGTTTTTCCGAAGGAGAGCATAAAATAAACCAACCAAATTGCAAGCAATTAAGTGCTCTAAGCGTCAATAGACCTGTTCTACTTCTATTGGACCCATAACATGAGAACGATCGCCAAAAGAGAGATAGATGCCGCAATAAAGTGACCAAGGACTGATGTCGATCTGGCACCCCGCCAGGTATACCAGCTAGTGTGAAATGTTTAGTGTGGCTGTTAACGTATAAGTGGATTTTATCTTACACGGAAACTTGAGTAGAGATTAGTACATGCAAGATAAAAGTGACGTAAATATATTTGTTTCTCTTAAAAAATAGCTTTTTTCGTCTAATGATATATTTTTAAATTTTATGTAATTCAATGATATACATATATAAGTACGTATTTTTTAATATAATTTCAATAACAATTACATAAAGTAATTAAATAGCTCCCAATCTTGTCCTACGAATTTCATTGCGAGCTCATAGTGAATTTTTAAATTGCAAACCTTTATGAGTGTTGTCTTCTTTTGTGATACGTGCGATCTTAGTAGCTAGTTAGTTAATTAATAATGATCAGTAAAGAAGATTATTTTTATTAATATGAAATGTAATATTAAATACAATGGCTACTTAAGCGTAGTCAGCGTCGATCTGACGCAGTTCAGTGAGAAGGGGAAATTTCTATTTACGGCGTGCATTGAGTAGGCTTCTAGCAATGAACTCTTGCGATAACTATATTAGTTAAGTGTATCACTACCTATACTTTGTAATAAGTTTTTTTTTATAATATAGGAGTAGCAGACGAGCATGCAGTTCACCTGATGGTAAGTAGCTACTGCCGCCCATGGACATCTGTAACGTAACCCCAGATAGGATTAGATATTCCTACCTGAGGTCAGCCACAGATACGCCGCTACCCCTGAGGACTAAGCTGGAACGCCTCGGAAAAGTATGTCTCCCTTTCCACACCCTTCAAACCGGAACACAGCAGCGACTAACACTGCTGTTATTAGGTAGAAATAGGTGTGGCGGTGGTGCCGCCGGAGTCGAACCACAAAGGGTTCTACCACCTTCAAATAATAAACATTACTAACGGCTGTAGAAGATATGCTACTTTTAAGGATTAGCGATTCATGGTTTTGTATAGTGTAGGGGTAGCAGACGAGCATGCAGTCTATCCGAAGATAAATGGATACTGCCGTCTATGGTCATCTGTAATTAAACCCAGATAAGATTAGATTCCTACTTGAGGATGGCCACAAATGCGCACTACCCGTGAGGACTAAGCTAGAATGCCTCGGAAAAAGTATATAAAAGTCTTTCTTATTAAACCCTACAAACCTAAACACAGAAACAAACAAAATAATATATTTTTTAATTTTAACAAATACGAGTATATTTATGTACAGTTATTTCTGTGTCAGTCTTGCGTCATCAGTAAATATAATCTACAAGTTATAATTCGATAATATTTTTATTTATTCTTATGCTTTATTATCGGACTGCGGAGAGTAACGTATTAAAGCGGATGTACGTACCTATGTTTTTCTTTTCAATTATTAAATATTACACTATCGTGTTTTTCTTATATTTTTTTAGATATTTTATAATTTCACTATAATCGTACCTATCTGTTTATGCTACAATTTTTAAAATACCAAAAAAACATCCATAAAACACATTCCTTATAATTATGGGGACTTCCCTTGGAGCTGACTCATGTCAAACTGTCATAATTTTCCCAAATATACCTAAAGAAATATAACTTCAAATACAATAGGAACTACATACAAATATTTACTACGGATTGGAGCCGGCTGTGGTCTCGCCCAATCAATTATTAAAACCCCATATCGATTCTCGTCATTTGCTTTCAGCTGTCCTTACCCTTAGAAAGGCGGGCTACACACTGGGAGACAACGTATAAAGGAGCACTTTCTTATATAGGATTTTTTTTTTATTTCGGCGCGAATTTTTATTTCGATTGGAGTAACAAACGAATATGCAACCCACCGAATGGTAAGTAATCGCTACGACCGGTGAACAGCTGTACTCGACTCCATATAGAAGAGTGGTTTTACTTGAAGCTGATCACAGACTGACTAAGGTACAAGGTCATCTTGGTCCTCAAGAAGAGCAACGCCTCAGTGATTGTCTTCGAGTAAAAGCTGTTTCATATAGAGTTTTTTTTTTATAATATAATATAATATGGAGTAACAGACGAGCTGCAGTCCACCTGATGGTAAGTGGTTACTGCCACCCATGGACATCCGTAATCAACCCCAGATAGGATTAGATATTCCTGAGGTCGGCCACAGAAGCGCCGCTACCCCTGAGGACCAAGCTGGAACGCCTCGGAAAAGTATGTCTTCCTTACCACACCCCTCAAACCGGAACCCAGCAGCGCTACAGTTGTTCATGTGGAGCAGTGACTACGTACTATCAAGTAGACAGCAAGATCTTTAATCTAAACAAAATACAGTTTAAAAAATTCCCGGTGTATCCCTGACCTATCATTTAATATTGATTCAGTGTTGCCTGGAGAATTGTAAAACAACAAAAGCCCAATTATTTCCAGACCATATTAAAGGAAGAAATCTATTATTAGGAAAATTTAAAAGGAACTTTAGAAATAAGTGAATAGAAAGTGAACTAGAGATTGAGTTAACCAGTATTGTTTTACTCATGCGTAGTGTCGGTCCGGGGTTCAAAGCCGCGAACTTGCTCATTTTTGCAGGTGCTTTTTAGAAGATAATTATCACTTGATTTAACAGTAAAGGAAAAAAGTACATTTATATGATTTGTTCGTAAAGTTCTCAAAGATGCTTGTGGCCTATTACATTAAAATTATCAGACATTTATATTTACCTAAGAAAAATATGCTAGCAAGCTCATAATTAGTAATCAATCATTATTAGGTATAGGTAGCAAGTCAACTTTTACCATTAGACAAGCTTGAATTAAGTAGTTCCGAATATTTCCTACGTTTGTTTTTCCCAAAAGTATTCCACGATATATACATACTCATATTACTCACATCACACATCAACACCTCACTCTCATGAATAGCTTCCCGGATGTCTTGTGTTCTCGGAACGAAAAAAGTAAAAATTTACGACCCAACTCCGATGCGACTGGCAGTAAAACGGTAATCAAAATATGTCATTGGCAGAAATTCAAAAATAGATTCACGATCAAGATAAAAAAGTATCTGTGGCCAGAGTCCTCTTTAGTGGGCGTGAACTTTCATTTAATATCGCCCGCGCGCTCGGTTTTTCGATTTTTACTGAGGTCCATTTAATATTATGTTTGAAGTTAATATTAGCCCATAATATAATCTTGCGTAAAATTTTCTTGTTATCGTTTATCTCCTTTTGAGGACTTTCCTAGAATATCTTCTACAGATGAAAGAAGACAAATAATAAAAACACATTTGAGTCTATGAGCGCAGAAAACGAACTGCCTGATGTTAAATGTTTGTGATTTACTATTAAAGTAGATATAAATCAGGTTCACAGATTCTGTTACTCTGTTACGTACATACATACATACAACCCAAGCTAATAAAAGCGTGTTAAAAAGAAGGGAACATGCAGACTGTCCTAACAGCATCCACAATTTTGTAGTATACTCAAGATGAATTCTATCTTCAAAATTCAAAATCAGATGAATACCAGATTCGGTAGAATTTGAATATGGAATGAACAAAAATACTTGTATGTGAAACAATACATCGTCCTATAAATGAATAGTCTAAACAACACGTCGATTTAATTTCAAAAGCTCATAATCCCGTCCACTTTAAAAAACAGCTAAATAATCGTATTTATATTTGACACATTTTATTTATGAATATTTTTTGAACTTTTTTAGCTGTATGCAGTCTCTGCCATATTTATAATCTATGGTAGTTGAAGCACAAAGGTCAAAAGTACAATCTGTGTATATCGCCGCGATGTTCCCCTTGCTGTTTGACGGCAGACGTAGGTGACCACGAGGGATCCGCTACAATCGATCGGTATATGTCGATGCGTTCGATGTATATGAAAATAAATTGTTCTGATGTCTACACGGCAATGTACGGTCAGTTGTCAGTTACTTGCGGCGAAGTGTGGAGCGTAGTGTGTTCATGAATTTGTTTTTCTTTCCAGTTTTTCAGTGCAACGCAACACGTGGGCGATACTTGTATTCGGATCGGTGTTCCGTGTTTGTGTTTGTTTGTGTCTGTGCTGTCAATGTGTGTGTGATTTGGATTGTTCTTCTGAATAGGGTAAGTTCTTAAAGATCGGAAACTTACGAAAGTTCTACTGAGAAATGAATTAAAAAAGGACTTTTCCTCTATTATTTTTTATGTCTAGCTCCGTGCGCAACACCACGTGTACTCTTGTTATTTTTGATAACGGAAGGTCCTTGTTTCTACGTAAATAATAACATATATTACATCAGTAATTAATTTAAAATTGACTCAGACGGCTAAGATAACCGTAAGCCGAAGAACTTACGAATTAAAAATTGATAGCCGGACTTTTTATTCTCTTTCCATACAAGTCACAATATGAGGGTAGTAAACAGCGTTTTACCTCAATGAAGATCTTAGTTTAAAAATTGCAGACATCATTCAATTTTATTTTAGAACTATTTGTATTTGTATATCATAATTCTTAATGAAATAATGAAGATAATATTATATGTAAACGGAAAATGCAAGTCACTTGCAAGTACAAATATAGAGCTGCATGCGGCAATAAAATGCGATTAAGTGTTATTGAATTAACATACTTATACTGGCGGGTTCTTTACAATTACCCGGTGAATATATGAGATACAAACTTTAAAAATAACAGTATAAAAATGACAAATTATTTTTATTTTTCGTAAACACTCATTCTATTTTTATAGATATATATGACGTATATGAAATATAAAAATATTTTTCGGTTGCATGGATTCAGAATATCTATCAGCTCACAGAGCACACTGGTATATAAAATAAGTTGATTATTATTTGTCTCAGGTACATTAAAAAATACAAACATGTAGGAACATAGGTATCTACTTAATACGGTCAACACATTGGAGTTATAATTTACACGTCGGTTCAGTCGGAAATCAAATCTGTGATCTTCTATAGTTAACTGCTATTACCAACAAACACTAAAAACTTTATATGAACTGTGACAATATTCAATATTTACTACGGCGCAAAACAGGTGGAGCAATAGAGAAAACTCATTTAACCAACACCTACAGACGAACAACATAGTATAGGCTCTTCCTGTCATCATAATTAAAATTATAAACGCGAAAATGAGATTCTTTGTTTGTTTGTTACGCTTTCACGCCGTAACTATCAAAACGATTGACATAAAATTTTGTATACAGATTTTCAGAGGTCCATAAAAGGATATAGGGTATCTTTTATTAAAAAAAAATACTGTTTCCGATCGGTAGATAAAATCATCTGTCGTCGACCTCCACCCGCGAGTGAATTCTTTTGAAGGTGATAGAACCCTTTAGAGTTCGACTCCGGCGGCACCACCGCCACACCTATTTCTACCTAATAACAGCAGTGTTAGGCGCTGCTGTGTTCCGGTTTGAAGGGTGTGGTAAGGAAGACAGAATTTTCCGAGGCGTTCCAGCTTAGTCCTCAGGGGTAGCGGCGCATCTGTGGCCGACCTCAGGTAGGAATATCTAATCCTATCTGGGGTTGATTACAGATGTCCATGGGCGGCAGTAGCCACTACATCAGGTGGACTGCATGCTCGTCTGCTTACTCCTATAT